>CM036562.1:25395000-30195000 GCA_020745775.1 Theristicus caerulescens | reverse complement strand
GTACTGAATGAATTCCTTGTTTTGCTTTGCTTGCATGCATGACTTTCGCTCTACCTATTAAACTATCTTTATCTCAATCCATGAGGTTTCTCATTTTTTCTCTTCTGGTTCTCTCCCCCATCCCATTGGAGGGGAGTGAGCGAGCAGCTGTGTGGGGCTTAGTTGCTGGTCGGGGTTAAACCACAACACTCATATTTTTGGGGGGGCCAAAACCCACAGCCTAAAACACAAATTAGTTTCTCTGATAAAACAGCATCACACAGAGGAGCTACAATCCTCCCCTGGGGAATACTTTTAAATTTGTTAGTTAAGATTTTCTTCTTGGTTGGTTTAGGTCTTTTCCTCAGTCCTTTCTTTTTTCTTCTCATCTGAAATTCCTCTCCTCTTCCATGCTTTATGCCCTTCAGTCTCCTCTGCTGCTATTGCTATCCATTTTGTGTTTCACTTTCTTCTTGCTTTGGCAATGTTTTTCTTCTGACTGTATCCCCCTTTCTCTACAACTTCCTCAGAACCTTCCTAGCAGTGTTTTCATTCATAAAGGTCTATTTCCACACATTTTTTTTTCCTTCAAGCAGTCTTACTTTGTTGGTTTTTTTCCTTTCTTTCCCTCAATCCTGTCATGCACGTTTACTGAGACACCACCCCTCATTCATGATTCCACAGAATGTCACTGTGTTCCTATATACAGACATGCCAAAATCTCAAGTATCTGCACAAGCAGTTATTTTACAGTAGGAAAGCAGAGTTAACCACCTCAATTTCAATAAAATTAAGTAGGGTATTAGGCAAAGTTGCTAAAGAGTAAACAGAAATACAAAATTTTTAAGATATTTTAAGAGAAAGATGTAAACAAGTAGTTCTTTCTCTCTTTTGTATATTTAATAATGTGTTTGTGTGAGACAGGATGTGAATTTTAGCTTTACTGCTGTAGCCTCAATGCTTTAAGTCAAAGCACTGTTTCTATACTATCTAATGAATAAAGAAAACAAAGAAATACACATTTATTACATAGTTTAAATAAGGTTGCTGAAGTTCTTATTTTTTCAGGACTTTCTAAAAATGTACTTGCAGACTGTAATGTTTTTTCTAGTAGTGAGGTTACAATTCTGTGAACCAGGATTAATAATCTGCCAGGAAAAAAAAGAAACTTCTGAATTACTTCATCTGGTTCCTGAAGTTAAAATGTTTATAATAGCATTATGGTTAATTCATATTTTGCCTCGGGATGCATTAGCTGCACTAACTGGCAAGCAGTCCCAGAATGTTAATTGAACATTTCAAATACTTACAATAGGAATGTGTTTAAAAGGCAGGGCTATCAAACAGTCAAATTTAAGTAATCTTATTTTCGCCTCTTGCTTTGTCCTAGTCCAAACAGTTATAGAAATAATAGTTCTTCATCTTCTCATCCCCACTTACTAGCACCACTGAGAAATTCAGACTACATACTGTACTGCCCACTGCTGGTTTGGTAAATGGGAGTTGGCACCGTAACAGTAGCGATGGCAGGTGCTGCTGTTTCCTCTTCAGACTTTTCTTCTTCGATCCTTGGCACTCCTGGGGCGTCTGAGGACAAGTCATTCAAAATTTTTCTGGCAAAGACAGTGTGTTGTAGAGATTTTAATAAAAATTGGAAAAAAAAAAAAAGTCTATTTGATACATAATGCTGGAGAAAACTGAACAGTGCAGTAAGCCAGCAAGGAAAATAGGGGTGCAGAATGAAAAACCCTCACTATCTTCAAACTTATTGGAGAGGATTGTTCAAAGTGCCATGCACAGATGGGCAAGGGAGCCAGCACAGAACAGCTGTGCTTATCAACACAAGATACAGGTGCTTCTCAACAGGTTCTTCTCAAACCAAGATACAGCTATGACAACCTTCCCTTTTTCTTAAAAACATGTTTCTCTCTCATCCATTTTTACTTGTTTCCTGCTTTTAGCCACATAAAGACATGAAGAAAGCAAAAGTATGTAAAAACCTATCTCCTCACTTACATCAGGGGAACTGCTCTGTTTCGGAGACAGTAAAGGCCTCAGCCAGAGGGCTGAGTACAAAGGATTTAGCAGAAATGCTTGTAAAGAGCAACCAGTTTATAATCTAACACCTGCCTGGGAGACAATGACGAGTGTTTGAGTGAAGTCACACAGTTGCATTTACATGTGCCCTGCCTGAGAAAGCTGTGAGATTAGCATGGGTAGAGGAAAGAACAGATTGTTTAATGACTTCCATGGGTTAATTATCCAAAGCTAAAACTGCTAAAACATCACGGCTACAGGTCCCACTGAACATGACTGTAAGACTGACCGTAGCAGTTACTGCAATTCGCATCATTTAGACCGAACACTGTCCCTCAGAGGACTGTCAAGCCCTTTTCACTGCTGGCATATTCTATTATGTCACTGCAAAATGCTACTTAGGTAAAGGGCAATGTTTTTTGTAATCCTCCTCAGATGTTATCCTGTGGACTGTCACTAGAAGTGTGATGAAGCAAACACAGTTGTAGACCCCAAGCTCCAAGAAAACAGTCATTTCTTAAATAAGCCTCCTAAGGCTTTGGGAGCCAGAACATCTGTATGGAGCTATTTGGGGAGAGCAGTCACTCTGCTAAGCAACTTGACAAACAGAGCTTTGCTGTTGCTCTTTTGACTCTGTGTGCGTGCAGGAACCCCAGCATTGCACAAGCACTCCACTGTGCCAAGCACCACTTGGACAAATAAATTCCTGTCCAGAGAGTTTGCAATCTAGGTGTTAGACCAGAAAAAATAGTGCACAAAACAGATGAAAAAATACGGAGAGAGCAGGGAGGATGAGGAACAAAACCCAAGAAGCTCAAAATAGAAAAGAAGAAACTACAGCTCACCACGTTTTAAGCTCATGTCAGATATGATCTGGTGGTTAAAACCTACCTTTGCCATCATAAAAATGGATTTAAGATAGAAGGTAAGGTGGCAGCTTTACAAATACAGGAGCTATGAACTGACATGGGGAACACATGATGTACTTCAGTAGCAGGATCAAGGTGGAGTTTCTGAGGAAGTATAGCTCTTAAATTCTATGAACCTATCTGTACCTATCTTGTCTCTGGGGCCTGGTACAGCAGCTTGAATAATGCCAACTGGGAACTCACTAAACACAGCTGTAGTCTGGCTCAGGCTTTCTGACATGACCCCTATGCTGGCCCAGAGTCAGACCTGCATATACAAGTTTTACAATTACAAAGTTTTGCTGAGTCACCAGGATCTGGTTTGAGGACAGAGGCTGTAGTGTGGCATCAGTGAGTGCAAAGGAGTCCATCTTAATGAGAAGTTAGCATGCATGAGTCCCCTCTTCTCAGTTTTGCTGCTTGTTTACTTAGCTCTGTTGTCTCACGATATACAGCCATTCTTCCATATATAGTAAAAGCAAGTGTCTCACTGCAGAAGCAGACTGCAAGGAAGTCTGTGGCAGCCTTGAAGTTAGCAACACTGCTCCTCACAAATAAAAATATTTTCCCAGATCTATTATGGCTAGGGATCTTCAGCAATGATTTTCACCATCTTCAGCAGAACAGCCTTGAAGGCTGCTGGAGAGGGTAGAAAATAATCTGCAAGTGCTAAAAAAAAAATAAATGGGTGAGATATGCTCACGCCTAGAGTCTAACTTATATTTCTAAGGCTATGCTCATAAAGAAAAACGGAGCATCTGAATTTTCTGAAGCAGCAGCAATCCACAGGTCACTTAAAACCTGCTGAACTCCAGAGCTGTTTCTTAATGCTATTTAGCATGTTTTAAGAATGAAAAGTGAGATTTAGTACAGCCAGAAAAAGCTGTGCAAGGGCTTAATTAATAAAGTAACATATGACTAACACCATGTGAAGGAGCACCTCAGTTGGTCTTACCGCAGAAGTATTTGCTATGACAACTAAAGATACTAGATGCCTATCACTACATTCAACTCATACCCTGACTTCTTAAACTATAAACACAACCAATTTTGCTCAAGCACATATTCTCTCTGAGCCACAGAATACCACATGTTCATTGAAAGTCTCATGGGAGAAAGGAATTAAGTTTGCTGATAGCATTTCAACAATAACGAAAAACAGCAAGAGTTGATTTTTTGCAGACTGCAGATCATACAGAAGCCACTTTCTTGCAAAGCTTTGGTGTATTTCACGTAGTAAGTATCCATTAAAGCTATCTCTAAGGCACCTAGTACAATGATACCTCAATGTTTCACAAATTTGGCAATTAGCTTATTCTCAGCTCATTTCTGTCTTAACTGAGTGTAACAGCTGAGGTTTCTTCCTCCTCCTCCTATTTGCTTATCTCTTTACATCCTATTCCATGGAAGGACATTGCAGAAGAGGGATTTCAGTTAAATGGCAAATCTAAAAATAACTATACAATCACACTGTTTGTCTCCCCATGTGAAGAACGCATCCATCAAGCAAAATGCTTCTGCTTTTAACCTCCATACCTGTAGGAGGGTCGTCTGGAAAGAATTTCTCTTCGTTTCTGTGAGTCTGTAACACTGTCTACTGATTCCTGTGAATCTTCACTTTCTGCTATAGTGGAGATCTGTAAATAAGAACAGCAATCAAACTTAACAAGACACTTCCAATGACTTTATTTTAAGGAAATGTTGACATCTTGTGAAAAACACTACAATGCAAGTATTCTACAGTGTTTCTACCTAAGCAATGAACAGAAAGGGCAGGCTGTTTAGTAACAGATCCAGTGAAGAATGACCACAGTCACTTATCTACCTGTGAGAATGTCCTTTATAATTTAAATACTCCAATAAGAAAATATAAACAGTAATTCCATATACTTTTTGCTTTCTGTGATTCTTTGTTTCCATCCATTTTAAGGAAACAAAGACAGATTTTTAAATTAAAATCTAGGGAGAGAAAAAACTAAAACCAAATTAAGATAGCAGAAAAGTTTGGAAACAAAGAGCAAAATACTGAAGTTGAGAAACAACAATTTATAAATAGTTCGGTAGATATGTTATAGAGAGACTGCCTTTTGGGGGGCGGGGAATTGTCAGGAAAATGTCATGCATAGAAGATGCTAAAAAATAATGCAGTGCTGCAATTCTGAACATCCATACTAAAAAAAGACAAAGATTTACGAAGAAAAGCTAAAATGTTTGTATCAATCGTATTTCAATAATTTTAAATTTGAAGTGTGCCAAAAATGTAAAAAACATCTCCAATACATAAAAAGAGGCTGTTTTCCAAAAGACTAGAGACATGTGACAAATACACAAAGGCTGACGATAGTTAGTGAATAGAGAAATGCCCGTGTGAGAAACATAGCTCACAGCCTGACATTTTATGCACTGTAGGGAAGATTCCTCTAAAGGCTCAAAAAGCTTGCTGGCACCCAGATCTCACAGTTATCAGATAGAGGGCCTGAATAGGTCCAAGGCTGACTGTGAACTACCGGGATTTGAATATCGCAGCATTCCAAACAGGTTCTGGCTTTGCACTGAGCCAGGTGAATTCCAAACATGGTTTCATTGTCAGTCTCTTATCTTCCACCCCTGGGCTAGTAACTTGTGCACTTATCTGAAAACTGCTCACCTCTGATAGATTAAAACTCTAAACTTTTGACTCCGATGGTAGAGGAGGGTAGAGCCTGCCAGAAACTCAGCACTAAAGCTGACAAGGAGTAAACAAAGATTATTATCAGAATGGCCCCGTTTTAAATTATGCATGCCTTATTATTTTTTAAAATGATACCCAGCTAAATATCTGTATCAAATAGTCACGATGTCTACTACTTTTTAAAATTAAACTTTTTTTGAGCTCAGTGTACTAATAGCAAAGGAATGATGTACAGTCCTTGCCTGTGTAGCTGCTGTACGCCAAGCAATTTCTTTCTGTGTTCAGTTACACTGGGCTTAAAGTGGAAAAAAAAAAAAGTTACAGGTTTTAAAGATATCAGGCTACTTGTCTCCTATGTCTTCAAGCTGTCTAATCATATTGCATTATCTGTCTTGCTCTACAGAAGAGAAAATGCTAAGGCTTTACAATGCAAACAACATTCAACAGGCGAATTTTAAAACCATTTTTATGAGAGGACTGATAGGTTTATTTTAAGGACCATTAACATACAGACATCTGTTTTGTAAACCAATGCAAATATTTTCTAAGTAGCAAAGACTCGCATCCCAGAATATCAGCCTCATTAATGATTAAAGATTACATTATTAAAAAAAAAATCCCTTTTGTTCACTTTAGAATAGTATGAACTCTTACTTAATAAAGATGTATGAAAATACAGTAGAGGGAAAAAGTAGAGTAATACGGTAAGAAAAAATATGAAGCTGTTAAACTTACCAACCAAATTCTAGAGGGAAATGAAACTCAGCAATGTTTGAAAGTGAAAAGTGGTTAAACCAGAACAGAAAAAAGTCACAGAGTAGCAAACACTGTACTGTTTTTGCCTTCAACATGCTCTTAAAGTTTATATAAGCAAAAACACAATCCAGGACACAAACACATTAGAAACCAGTGAACTGGCAGGACTATTCAAAAGGCCAAATTCACGTAACAGGAATTTTCTTCAGTCAGTACCTGAACTGTCTGGACCTGTGGAGACTGAATAACTGACGGCTGGGCAGCCTGAATTACTCCATGCACTTGAACCGTCTGCCCATTGGGCAGCTGAACTAAGGTCACCGTGGGTGCAGAAGACGTTGCGTGAGCTGCTGGCATAGATACCTGCAAAGAAGAGACAGTGAGCATAAATTAGGTTATTGCGAAATCTTCTTATTTCACTACCCAGAACACTTCTTGGTGAAAGAATTATGTCTCTTCTAGACCCCAGCCCAACATCTGACCTACTTTACAAATTAATGTAATGCAGAATTTCTGCAGGCTCAAAACATCGCTTGTAAAACCACTGACAAGAATGAGAAAAACACAACTGTCTCTATTTTGAGGTAACCTAATAAAAACACGTTATTACCTTTCGCTTATTTCAGTTAGATATTGCTAGGACTTGGGTGTACTCCTACAGACACTGCTGAGTCAAAGGCAGAAACATACGGGAGTGGAGCTATTTTTGTTCTCACTCAAGAAAATGCAAAGTGTTTGCCAGATGCAAGAAGTTAAAATTTTTAGGGAGTCATACCTTTCAGACTTTCTAGAGACTAAACCATATTGAGTAGTTGGCAAAGTCCATTTAAACAGAGGAAACTGGATGTGTGTTCAGACAGAAAACCCATGGATTTGCCGTGGAAACAAATGGTGTGTAGGCAGTTATTGTGACTCAGTGTAACGGGTCAACACAAACTCTAGTCTTAAGAGCTATTTCTATGAGGAAAAATGGCCCACATTTTAAACGCTCAGTTCCTAAACACAACTTTGTTTCTCCAGCACAGACCTGTAGGCATAGTGGCTACGCCAACAGGGGTAGGCTAACGACTTCAGCAGGGTACGTTAGCACTGTGTGCGCAACCACGCGCGTCCTGCACAGGGGCTCGGGCTGCGAGGACAGCGATACCCACATGACGCTGTTCACGTCGCGCCGGGAAGTCTCGCTCTGGCAGGTCACAGGAACTATGATGGGCGGCTGAAGGGCCACGCACCAACGTGGCTACGTGGCTGGGCAGATGCCCTGGTGCACATCCAGTACTCAGCAACTGTCTGGTGACACAGTGTACGTGTTTGCGCCTGGGGGACTCCTGGAAGGCAGGAGGGTGCCAGGGCTGCCGTACCAGTGCACAGGGCCCTTGGTTTGCGCCTGACTCGCACCATCGTAGCCCTCGGGGAAGGACTGCAGGCAAGCGTGAGCTGCTCTGGCAGACCTCAGCCAGGTCATGGGTCGCTGACTAGCCAGCCTTCTCCTAGACACCCAAGTTTGGAAAATTTAACAGTCCGCAACAGCATTTTAAAGAAATCCGATCCATGTAGCTACAATGCGAGAAGGGGCTGCAGTACTGTCCTACCTAATCTCAAAGAGCTGCTATGTACTGAATGCAGAAGTAAATCCTCTGCTCTCCCCACGAACACGTGGTTCTCAAAAAGCTGCAGTAGCTGATCTCTGAATTTCCATAAACATCCACCACTTACAAGGAAATCTTCCTTAACAACAAAACTGAGGGGAATTACATGTAGACCTCTCTCCTCCACAGCTGTCTCTCCCTAATCCACAAATCTGTGTTTGCCTTTACCTTCCTTTTTTATGAAAATGGCTGCAGCATTACATGGCAGTACTTAACTCACATCTGAGAGAAACTGGGGCTGAGATTAACAGGAGCACACTTTCCTCTGGCAAATTATATTCCTTTACCAAGCGACCTTTTTTAATAATGCATGTCTGACTAAACAGTCCTTGGCAATGACGGCAGGGCTGATCAACTGGAGGCCGCTCTGCGGTTGGATTAAGCCAACAGCAGAGTGCAACTTCCGCAGATGTCTCTGACTCATACCTTGTGGAACTGGAACGAGTTTCCTTTTGACTCTGAAAACTACCCTGAACTCACTAAAAATGCAGCAATTAAACTAAGCTTACAAGAGGGGTGACCTTACAAGAGATAATGAAAGAATTAAATTGACACGATTAGTTATTTAGATTTGCCTAAGCCTCTGAGGGCACTCCCTAATGCCAAACACTGCCACTGCACATATTAAAAACATTGTAATCATGTAACGCTGATGTGAACAAGACAAGGAATGATGTTTAGACTGCTTATCACCTCCACAAGGAATATAAAGCCTGCGGAAAAGCTAAGGTGCAAATAATACAGTGCATGACAACACAGGAAGTTAGGAAAAATATAACATATTTATTTGTGGTTCACATGGATTTTAACCACAGCTGTACAGCTTTTTCTTACTTGGAAAAAATTCTCATTCAAGTACCCGTGTAATTTTGCCCAAGTAAAGTGCATTCAACCTACTACATATCCGTAAGGTCAGCTACCTGGAGGTTAGTATGTTAGCACACGAATTTAAAACATTCTTGCTTCTCTGGACTAAATCTTAATGCATATCAAGTGAGAAGCAGTTTACTGATTTTGCAAGAGAAATAAACTACTTCCACTCAGTTCACACTGAAGTGTTATTCACACCACCTACATCCTGTGCCTAAGTTAGACAGCGAGAAAACTGTCCAAAGAGGCAAGCTGGTGCAGGGCAGCTGGTGTCCTGTAAATTCACACTATAGTTTCACTGAACAAAATTACCCATTGTATTTCAACAGCTCCAATCCCTATACTATCACTTGAATGGAGGTGTACTATCTCTGGTTTACCAAAAGGTGCAATGACTTTTAAAAGACATTAATAATTTACAAAATGATAAGTGATTTAACACGTGTGCCACTTAAAAGACACTCAGTTCCCCAAACTATAAGATCTAAAAAAACCTGTTTGTTCTTTGCAGACTGCAAATAGTTTTTAAATGAAATGGTTACAGAAGAGAGCTGAACAGATTCTGTACTCATTTACACAATGGAGTTCCTTCTGCCAACCATCAGTGCATCCAAGAATGAAACCGGGTTCCAAAATTAGAGATGTAGCTGGGATCACATTTCTTGTCTCTCCAAAATAATTTGGGGATAATAAATGAGCTACTACTGTCTCTCTAAACAGCCAACAATTCTGTGAAATTCTGGAGACAACAGGGTAACACGAGCTGTCAAATGCCAGGTTGGTCCACTCGATTATAATGTTTACAATATTAATCCTATCTGATAAGATGTTGTTATTTGCTGCATTATTTATCTGTCTTTTCAGTTTGTTTTCTTCAGAATTAAACTTACTGCTATAGACAAGTTTCTAACAGAAAACATAACAGCAAAACAATCCAGTCAATATAAAAAAGACAGTAAATTACATGTTTTGAAAAAAATACCTTTCAGTGGTATGGTTGTGGTAAAGAACGCTAGAAATATTTTGATTCATTATTCTGTTAACATTACACAGTTTACACGCATACAGTTCTTCAGAACTAACAAAGCCTAGTGTGATGGGAAGTTAAAAATCTCTACTGCTTTAAAAATGTGAAGACAAACATTAAAGCAACTATACATCGCACCTGTTTCAGAATCGTATTGATGGAACCTTCTCTCAGGCCCATGAGCAGACAACATCCCTCTTAAAAAAATTATCCAATAGGTAAAACTATTACACCGTATGATTTTATACCTGGGCTAACGTTGCAATCTGTGGTTGTGCCTGTACTGTCATCTGTTGGGTTTCTGCCTCTGTAACGGCTGCATCTCCACTCTGCTGGTTCTCTGCTCCAGATTCCATGGTCATTTAGTTACCTACAATCACAATATTTGTCGTAAGTCTGGGTTGGTATGCAAGTCCATTAATCTTGGTGGATCTGGCAGCAATCACTGCAGCTGAATTCCCATTACTACATACTGTTTTCATTTGCTTATTAAAATGTTGCCAAACTATTAGCATTCAGGCAAAATTTTTTCATGCCAGGTGTCTGCCTCAGGTTGATTTTTCTGTGTGTAATGTTTCTGAAAAACAGGTCCAGTCTCCTCCAACAATGAGATCAGAAAAAATGCGTTTTGCTCATCTTAAAAAAATTGCTTGGGCAACTGCACTGTGATGATCTAGTACCTCCGCAATTTGGAATAACGACCGGCAGTCTGTCAGGAAGGGCACTCCCTCGGTGCCAAGGTGACAATATGCCCTGCCACAGCCCTCCCTCTCCCCTGCAACTGCAGTTTGCAGATAACCAATAGCAATTGCTTCTGTGTTGGGCACTTAGTTTTCAGCCCTCTTCTCTCTGAACTAAATATGCAACATCTCCATGCAAATTCTTTCCACAACCAGACTATGTATGGTCCTACATCACAGCAACTTAGTCTTCTCTACTCGGTAGTTTTAAAGTCAGTATACATAATGATGGAAGCCATTTCTACTTGAAGCTTACCACAAATAAATATTTTCATATTTAGAGGTACATAGTAGTTTGTCACGACCTAAGTTTTGTATCATATATAGCTCCTAATACACTTATATTTTTAAGCAATAACTGAGCAAGCCCAGATCACCAGAACACACAACTCTATAAAAAGAGGTTGCATAACTTCCAAAACCATGCATGTAGGCAGAGTGCAATGAATGTTAAATTCTGCACTGATCTGTGAAAATTACTTTTCAGTTCTTTAAATACTGATATGAAAATATTTAATATATAAAAAAGAACTTTGAAATACAAGGAAATGCTCCCAATGGTGATATAGCAATACCACTGTATTACACAGAACTCCAAATATCAAATATTAAGAATGGATATTATGTCCATAGCCACAGTACTAATTCTGCATACCACCCTGTGCTGCCCAATCTACTTAGGCCTCTGGCTACCCTAAGGCAGCACACCCCTCTTCAGAGCTGGAGCAAAACAACCAGTAGAGCATTTCTGCTTTGGGAAAGGGCCTGGAGGCAGAGGATGCTCAGATCAGAAGAAAGGTGGAAAGAAGGAGAAATGCCCCTCTCCTTGCTCAACTTTACTGGCCCCCCCGAGGAAAAGACTTAGAAGTGTCAATACAGGTGGTGGTACCATGACCATATTCAAGACATTTCATTCTAAACACAAAGTCAGGGAAACTTCCATTTCAATGCAAACTATATTTCAGTATTACAGGAAAGACAATACTCTTTGGACATGTGCTGTCTAAAGCAGTAGAGTCACACTTTGACCCCGAGTACAATATGAAATTTCTGTCTTACAGTAAACAATTGCTAATCAACAAAGATAAAGCAGCATTTCAAAGTAGTAGCTGCATCTCACATCAAAAGAAAGCAAGCCAATGTATATAAATCAAAATCTGTATATTTGGTATTGAAAGTGACTGTTCAAATGAGCTTTTGTGTTTGTGTGGCTGTGTCTGTGAACACCGAAATATTTAAGTACCAAATATTTAGTTCCAACATCAGTTTAGAAACTCTTAGGAAATGAAAAGAAGGAAAAGAATTAAACCTGATTTTCCTTAAAAACAAACAATGAAAGAACACTTACAAATTTTTGGAAAAAGCAAATTAAATTCTCCTAAGCACCTGGAATTTTGTTATGCCTCTCCCTGTTGCCATGATTTTTGCCCCACATAAACCAGGTATTAGTCTGACAAATGCTCACAGATAAACAATACTCTACCTATATATATATATATAGGTAAATTGTCCATGAAAGAAATTAATTGCAAACGCACTGCATTTTAAGTAGTCTAGATATTACAACTTTTATAAGAATTTCAAGAATAGCCTGTGTCCATGCAAATATAATAACCCCGTTCTTTCCTATAGTACCAAGTCTTCTCCATGTTGCATTTCATCCTCTAGAAAGCACAAAAGAAAACCCATGCACTATTACTATTTGTAATATACATTACCAAACAGTTCTTTAAGACTTCATTAATGACAACAGTTTAACTGGCTTTCTATCCCAACTTTAACGCACAAGTTATATTTTAAGTCTTAGTCCTCCATGTTATATGCCCAATTTTTTTTAAGTATTCTGCATTTTCAAAAGTGCAAACTACAAACCAGACTACTGTAGGTTTCCCCGTGATTTTTGTAATTTTTAAGGAGGTATGTAGCTTTATCACTTTTTTGTGAGTGTCAGCCACTTTGTCCAATGTAAGCAAATTAACAACTTTCTCCCAATTCCTATGCATGTATCATGGTGACTCCAGCCAAAAGACTACCTCACTGGAACCATTTTCAGGAGCAGATCTTTTGCATCAGCAACATCTCCCAGCCAAGTATCTGAAAAGAACTTTAAAAAACAATTTCCCAGCTACAAATTCAAGTATGCTGCAAAACTGATAATGCTTTTGTTTGCTGACAGAAATTGTGACCCCAGTATGGAGTCAATTGCTATACAAATGGGATTAGAAATAGATGAAATGTGCAAGTGAGGAGTCTCTCGAATCAGGTATTTAGCAATGTTCACAAATGCAGATGTTGCCAAATTCCTGCTGATAAATGCAATGTTTTCCTAGGAAGAATGTCCAATCCTCTCATAAACTATTCAGCAAAGGACCTCTGGTTTTACAAGCTTGGTTTCTACACTTGCATCATCTTTGGCATATGTAATCAGCAAAAGCATTAACTGTTTGAGGTGCTCTCTCCTCTACAACACCACCATTTTGGAAATCAAATTCTTACCGTGACTTGCAAACACCTAAAAGAAACCTCCTCATAACATACAGGAAGCACCAAGCAATGCAGGAAGCTGCCCACAAGATTTACATCTTGACACGTGCAGTTTAAGCGAGCTTCCAACGTAACCTGCAGTTTCTGGACAAGCTCTTAGTCTCGTGTTATTTGCAGGTTCTAAGTACTCCTCAATTTGGTTCAATTTACTTGCACTTATACATCACAATATTTATATTCTAACATCTTCACTACTACCTTTTACAATGACTTGTGAGAAAAAGAAGGAACCAGATTTTTGAGCATCACGACATCACATTCCAGATACACTGATTACTACATTGTTTCATGTTTGCTTTAACAGTATCGTATGATTAAGGTTGCCAAGATATACAAGACCAGGCACCTAGAACATAAATACCTGTTAAGTTGTGTGTATGGATAAGATCATGATGGCTGAAACGGAAGTTGTCGATTCCTATTAGTTCTTGCAATTTACAAAGTGAGAGATGAAATGTTTGGTTTGAAACCATAACCTCTCCACACATACAAATTAATGCCAATCCTTACACCTCCTTTTTAAGCTCTCATATATCCCTAGTCTAGACAAGCTTTGCTGACCAGTACCCACCCCAGCGTCTTTCTGTTCTTGTGGGTGCTCAGTCCCACCCTGCCACCCCATCCTTTTGCTCCTCCTGCCCCGTCTGCAGTGGCCCACTCCGCTGCCTGGCACTGATTTCCCTGGCAGCCTCCACACTGGGACTTCTTGAATGGAAGCAGGGATCTGAAAGTGTCCTGGTGGGGAACAAGTGTCCGGGGCAGGGAAGGAATATGGGAGCAGAGGGAGTACATTTTCTTCTCATTCCTCTGTTTCCAGGCTACTTTCCGTCTTGTCAGGAGGGGACACACACCCCCACTTTGAGAAAAAAATTAGTAATTGCTGTAGTTCATCTTGAACCAAGTATTCTAAATGAAACTAACTGAAAAAACAGTTAGCTATTAACAACCAGAGTTGGAAAACCAGAGCCTGCTTGCCTAAAACACCCTGGCTATGAACTCTGAACACAGGTTAAGAAAGTTGATGAGATTACCTGGTTAGAGACGTTCTTACTTGTGACTTTTGTGTAATACACAATTTTCTTTGTTAGTTCAAAAGAGCCAGTATTACACTTACTAATACTTTCTTAATAACATACTTACTAATGATCTGAAACTCCAGAGCTGAAGAGCCAAACAGCGAAACGTTCAGCTGATACCCAGTAATTTGTTTTAGCCAAATCGGGACTGGGAGAAAGAAGTTCAGCAGAAGACAACTAACTGTACTAGCTGAGTTTACACCAGGACAACAGAAGATGGATGCTAATAAACACAAACAGTTGCAGAATGCAGGGGAAACAACTATACACACTGTAGAAAAATCCAAATAAACCTGTCTCATTAGTTGCATAAACCTGGGAAAGGGGCCTGGGCGCTGCAGATAGTTCACTTCAGATTTCTGCTTAACATGTGTCCATGACAAGAAAAGCTAAAGTGTTAGACTGCAACAGTAATAAGATACAGGGTAATCTTTAAAAATTATATTTGTATAGATGGACCCTATATATCAGCTGGATTACAGCACAAAGGTTGGGAGCCCATCTTAAAAATGGGTTCTGTGGAATTTGAGTGTTCAGAGAAAGCAAGCATTTGGGGCAATGAAAACCTGTTGTATGAGGAGACTGGATAGAACTGTATTATTTACCCCAGAAAGGAGAGAAATGCTTCAAACACTAAAAAATATATTTAAATTAGTAACAGGGTAAGTAAACTAGAACCATTCACTGCCTGATTATAAGAACAGTGAAGCTGAAAGGTGGCAAATTTAAAAGTATAAAATTGAAAATATAAATATATCTATTAAAAAATATGATGATAAGCAACTTACCAGGATTCAAACAGGGGTTAGACATGCACATGGATAACAAGAATATCCAAGAATATCCGGAACTAGTGTGGTTATTTCATACCAAAAAAAGCGCAGAACTGAAAGGAAGATAAAACCTCATGAGTCAGGATTTAAATCAATCTTTAATCCTTAAAAATTCAAATAAAGACGTTCATGAGAGGGGAAGATTATGTCACATGTAATTCTTGCAGGTTCCAGTAGGCTTTCGAGGTACCTACTGATCTTCAGTATCTTAGACAGGATGCTGAACTAGGTGCACTACAGATAATGGCAACTCCTGTAATCTCTGTTATTTAAAGTGAGCGTCAATGTTGTGTATTCAGAGCATGAGCAGAGTTACTGCCCTCCCACCTGCCTACAGAGCCAGGAAGATATAATTCTTTCTTCCCACAACTTTCATATAATCTTCTTCACTCTTTGGTACACACCTATTGATATGTCTGTGGTCTCCCTGGTATATCTTGCTTTCTTACTTCTTTTTCTATCTCCTATCCCAAATATCCTCATGAACTCCAGCATCTCTCCTGAACATTAGGCTTCGCTCCTTGGTTTCTCCTTGCTCACATGAGCCATAGAGCTTTCCTGCTCTGCAGACAAAGCTAGCTTTTTGTCTCCCAGGATGGACCGGAGAAAAAAGGTGGAGGTCCTTTCCCAAACACCACTAAATGCAAGAACCAAAATACCTCACTGTGGCTGTTACAGCAGATACAACTTTCCATTCACTTTTGTACATGAAGATCCTGAATGCCCCAAAGCTTTCTGTGCCTTTCAGTTGTACCAGCTGGCACAGTAAAACCTCCCTGCAAGCCTTTCCCTTCTTTGTCTTCAGTAACACCATGGTGACAATTCACTGTTATCAGTTAATGCTTATGCTGACAGTTATTGGCCGTACAATATAACTACACCTTGCGGCAACGCGGTTTGCTTTACACCTCAGACATACTGCCACAGGCTGCTCACAAGAAAGCACAGCTTTACCAAGTGACACGCTTTAAAGTCTCCTTCTCCTCCACAGCTAGATGATGACTTCTGGTTTTATTTTATTAAAGTACAGACCCAGCGTTTGAAGAACAACATGACGGCCCGCAAAACCAGTGCAAAGCAGAGACCCAAGAAACCTATGACCATTTTGAGCCCGACTTGTGCCACATCACATTCACCCAGCCATCACCTGCAGAGGTCATCTCTACTGCCACATCAGGTTCCTGATGCCGTTCAACATTCAGCCACCCAGCTGCTCATGGCAGCCAAGGCCCAGGGCAGCAAGGGGGCTGACGGAGGGGAAACGGAGGCAATGCCTTCTTAAGCCCTGTATTCAGATTTATTCAAAGCAGGCATGCCAGTACAATTGTTCAGGAAGCAAATACGGCTCCACCATCCAAAGTTCCAGGAATCTGACTCACTCCATATTTACTATATGTGGCTTTATAAAGCCACAGATCCACCATGAAAGCACTGAAAAGGTCATCAAACACTGCTCTGGTACGCTATTATTTGTTTTCACCTTTCCAGTGTAATTACTGAGGACATTCACATGAAATCTGTAAACATTTCCACTGTTACCTTGCAGCACGGCAGCCCTTTCAGCTGCGGCTCAACAGCTGCTTTATGAACTCCGTTCAATAGCTGCCAGACGGAAAATGTTCAGAGAGAAATAATTTTATTTACAGCTAACACATGGGACTTCAAATAACCAGTAATAAATGCTCAACAGGACAAGACAGGCCCATAATTATCTCTCTTTGTCGCTAATGACTACAGTGGGTTGGCACAGGAACTGCAATTTACACCAGAGCTTCTCTGTCATCCCAAGCTGCCACTGCCCCTGTCGCTGCCCCCCGGGTGTTTGCTCCTGCCTGCCCTCTCCTCTGGGTGACAAGACTGTGCGCCATGCTATGAACACAACCTCTGTTTTCTGCTTTGTCTTAAATCTACCTTTTACCACTTCTCTGAGCAGGTTCACCACATAGCCACTCGATGGTGATGCCAGCTTCTGGGTCAGGGCAGTGCAAGGGCCCAGTAAACCAAATGGAAGTGGAAGTAAAAGAATAGCCTCAACAACCACCGCCACTGAAAATGCCAAAAATGATGAAGAGTCTTCAGATTATTTGCATCCACGCACAGCAATCTGCCAGGCAAACTGAAGAATAAAAAGTTGCAAAAAGTTACTGAAGTTAAAATATTTATCTCGAACTTACAAGAAAAACTGAATCTCACTGTAAAGAGATCTTGCACAAAGTAGAATCAGACCATCAGCTGAATGCAATACCTGTAGTCCCGCTTCTGTCTACATCAATATGACACTCGGAGAAGTGTCTGAAAACTCTTTGCTGACTGAATACACGCTGTAACAGCCAATGCAAGAGAGGCAGACAATGTAGTACTTTCATACAGATCACAGAAGAAATGCAACCAGGAGCCTCTATTATGCGTAACAAACTTTCCTGGCTCATGACTTTTCCAACAAAAGTTCTAGTGCAGGTGTAGCTGCACTTCCAAAGTCAGTGAAAATTTCTCATACTTAACAGATTTAGATATGTAAATGATGAAAGTATTGGAAAAAATTACTTGTGCTGCATGCTCAATCTCCCTTTCACTAAAGAAAAAGCAGTGGTAGATTTTAAAACAAGGGCAGAAGACCAAAAATCTAATCTCACAGCTACAGCAATGAGCACCCAAATCAGCACCAGTATCTCGTACTGGGGGGACGTACTTTGGGGGATGGACTAGATGACCTTTAAAGGTCCCTTCCATCCCAAAGCATTCTATTTTTAAAGAAGCATTCTGTTTTTAAAAGAAGAGACTCTGACAGCAATTAACTGCAATTTCTTTCTTTTCTCACAGATTCTATGAACAAATACAAGAGCATCCAGTAAGCACCTGGATGCACATAATTTAATTCAAGTTTAATCTATACTGCCTTTTCTCGCTCAATACAGAATCACCAAGGGACCTAACTGAATTACCACCTTTCCCTTCAAGACTGTGAATTGGGCACTAAAAGTAAGGGTGAGCCTTCCTGCCCAGTTTAAAAAAAACCCAAACCCTACATATTTTAATTCTACTGATAATACATATATAATTTTTTTTTTTAAAAAGCAAATCTTCCTATTTAAACTACAATACCTTATCTAATAGTTGGGATAGGTCTTATGTGAATTACACCGGTTCTGCAAAGCGCCCAGTAGAAGGTGAGGGGAAGAGACCAGACCAAGCATTTCCTAAGGCATTAACAATGAAAAGCAAACAAATGCCTTTCCACTGTCTTATCCCCTTCGCATTCAGAAATTCCCCCCAAATACTGTCAGACTTCACTTAGACAAAACAAAATGTCAAAACAAATCCCAGAAAAGGTTATAAAGTCATTGGGTAACTATTATTATTATTATTATTATTATTGAAAACATAATCCATAAATATGTTCTATTTATAAATGCTCTGTCCTCATATTGAATGCATTTAAGGTATTAAAAGACTAATTCACATGCTTTATGTCTGTGATCCTTAACATGCAACAGAATTGTGATAACTACTTACAAACATCGTTAGTGAATATGTGTAGGGGAAAAAAAAAAAACAAAAACCACCCCAAAAGATGCCTGCAAACTGAATTTTAGAGAAAATAGATTTTTAAGGATGTCCTGGGCAGCATATACAATCTATTCAAAGACTTCATGAGAATTTGCTTGTTTCTGAGAATTCAGCACATACTGTAGTTCTTACACATTTGTTACCGATACCATATTTATGCAGTGCATTTACATACAAACTGACCGCGCTTTACTACAGCTTACCATCTTTTCTCTGACATTATTTTTAGAACATAAAAAGCACCTAATTTTCAACCTATGCTGATTTCTTGTAGTTCCTACTAACTGTAGAAAGCAGCTTTCCTTTCACAAAAATGAAACCACCTGAAATTGTCAAAATAGACGCCTCTTTCCTCCATGTGTCTGCTGAAAGTACTGTGGCTCACTTTGGGATATGAAGCTGTTGGTTCCTTAATAAAAATCATCACAACAATGTATCCAAACAGTATCACTTGCAGGCAGGCATCTTTAACACAACATAAAACAGGAGCATCAAATGTTTTTTTATGGCAGCATCTAGGAGCTATCGCTCCCACTGAACACATCATGAACTCCAGGAACAAGCTCTTTGCAATTGGTACAGGCCTTGCAAATTAATCATCGACATAGCCACTCATGACGAGGTTTAATTTCTGGCCCTAGTCAAATCCTCCTTTTATCTTTGACTGAACCAGCAGTGGGTGGAGAACTGGGGAACAAATGACTCCATGAGATTTGAAGCTGACATCTCAGCACCACCAACTGCAATGACACGAAGCCAGCCACTTCTCATATTTCCACTTCTAACTTCAATGCTGAACTGTGAGCACACACTAGTCTGATGGCAGTGTTTAATAAGAAAAAGGAAGATACAATTACATCTGTACCAAGACTAGTGAGGTACCTTTTTGCATGCGCGTGTGTGACTCCAAACGGCAGCCCCTGCAGTGCTCCGAGACGCTGCAGTTCCCCAACAGCCCTCGCTTCTGCAAACAGCAGGCACCTCACACGGCAAGGTGGGGACGGCACCTGCTCAGCCCGTGGTGAAAGCTGGCTGGAGGTCAACCAGCACCCATCTAAAAGCCATGGGGTGTAGGAATGCAGCCCGAACCCGAGTAATGCGAGTACAGCAATGGGTACAATAAACTAACATCTCTGTTCTGCTAAGGAGGCCCTGTGCCCAAGCTGGTACACTCTACCTCTTAGTACGGGTTGTTAGCTTGGGCTCAGCGCCACGCTAAAGCAGCTATGTGACGCCTGTGTAAGGAGGTAGGTTGCACCTGGCTGGCACAGCGAGCAATTTAGAAACAGTGCTCTGGACCACCCAGCTCTCTAGATATGCCAAATAAATAATTTATCCTGCTGTGCTGGTCAACAAGCAGAACATTTTGGGCCGCCTCCTTTCATAGCAAACACTGGCATGCGAAGGTGTTCCAGCAGAAGAGCTCAGGCAGTCCCCAGAGTGACAGAAAGGAAAGCTAATTCTGCAAGCAGGCAGAGACCTTCTCCTTGCCCAGTGACAGGAAGAAAATGAGAGATGATGTTAGAAAAGAGGACTGTGTCCCTACCAACAATGAAAGGAGCATTCGGAGCAGAAAATGATGCCAAGTTAGCAAGGTTAAGATCCATCTAAGAAGGTGCATGTGTTCCTTTTTTGCACTGGGTAGACCTGTCAGGACTTGAGATTTCCACTTGACCTGCCAGAGTCATGCATATGGATCATATTTGTTCTCCATATGCATTTCTGTGTCTTGTGGCCTTTTACTGCCCTATCATTCATTCTGGCAGAGTAACACCCACCTAAATGCTGCAGGAAATATTTGATGATGCTTTGACATGTTGTAAAGATCTTTGTCCACATGCCAAGCAACCTTTAGACATCCCAGGTCAGAGGCACCAGCTGGAGGAACTGCTGCAATCCCAAACCCCTGGCAGCGTGCAACTCTGTAGGGAGAGACTCTATACATGTTTGTATTAAATAAATAGTTATCTCTGAGGTGGGGAAACTACTGAAACTTGTTCTCTGCAAACAACTACAGTGATGACTGACTGCTCAACAGAGCTACTCTCCTAGAGAGAGTGAAGTAGGACTATGATGTTATTAAGATGAGGGTATTTACTAACAGTGACTCCTGCATAGGCTTTGCTCTATATATGGGGTACAGAGATTTGCATAGTCTCGATCACTGGGTTGATGACAAATGCTTAAGTGACCAAAGCTAAAGCGACTTTGAAATTATATAGAAGATCACCCAGCTCTCTTTTGGTGCTCAGAGCAGATCAGGAACAACTTATTAAAAAATGAAAATAAACCCCAGAGCATTACACAGACTTATATCAGTCTGGTTAACCTGAGTGCTCCAAGCCCAAAGGCCAAGAATACAACATATAGTAATCTGTATGTGTATATATATATATATACACACACACACAAACATATAGTAACCTGTAACAGAGAAAGGAATGACCTCCATACAGGTGTTTCCTTAATTGTAATAATTTAAATTACATACCGGGTATGATTTAATGAAAGCATATGCAGGAATGTGATAAAGACAGATAACCATATAAACATGTTTATTATTACCTGAAATCTTTCCATTCCAAAGTAATGATTCCAGAGTCTCTGTTAATTTTACAGTGTGAAAATATTAACAGACATGTCACATTTATCAGAATAGCATACCGTAGGACTGGACTGAAGGTTCTTAGAGATTACACTGATTAAAGATGACATTCTAATATAATATGAATGTAAATTTATATTCTGAAACTTAATCTTCTGGAAAGTCCCAGAAATTCAGGGGACTTTCCCAGTGTTTCCTTTCCCATCCTATAACGAGGGAGGGCAACTGTCAGTATTTAAAGTTCTTTGTTTGGTCTAAAACCTTAAATTAGATATCTGAATTTCATCATCCATTTGTTTTGTTCATGTGAAAATTAAAAAAAAAAAAAAAAAAAAAAAGCCCGAGGTTTAGATACTGTAGGTCACCTCAGCAAAATACTGCAGATTGAAAATGGTCAGATGTTGGAATCACAAAATGATACAGATCACACTTCTTTTCACATCATTATTCTGTTATAGAGAACTATTAAATAAGTTAAGAAATTCAGGGCAAGCATAGAGTTTTAGGTATTATCAGCAGCATAGTTAAATTGACAAGAGAATTTTAGGTAGAATTTGTGTCTGTGTTGAGATTTTGTCTGTTGGCAAGAAGGGACAGCTCCATTGCTCGTGTTTCTAACCCACTTCTGAATGTCAGTGGCTAAAGGATTAATTCATTAAAAATGCCACTTCATATATTTGCGCAGCAAGCTTTATAGGCATAAACTCTTAAAACAAACACTGCTGATGCTTGGAACGTATCTGGTATTTCTAGAGTTCAACCCATAGTAAAAGAGCATGAAGTTCTATAACTTGGTAAATATTGGAAAGCCTTGTTTAAAAAAAAAAAACACAACAGTTCTAATGAGTTCAGAAAGAAAACGCAACAAAACGGATGTTTCATACCAAAGCTTTCACTGTTTTATTAATAGATTATTTTTAGAACTGGTCATCTGAAAGTAAGACAGACTGAGTTACTTATACAAAGCTGACAATTACCAGATATAAAGTCAAATGTCTGAAACAAATTAAAAATAACCTGTATCTGTACAAGCAACTTACTTTCTGTTATGATTTAATAGCTTTGTTTCTTTCTTAATAGGCAGTATAGACTATTTTTTGCTTCAATGCTCTCAAGTGAAAACTTTTGAATTCTTTCTGCAGTTGGAGTGCTATGGTAGAGTATGCCAGGGTATGCACAAGAAAACCAGCACTTCCTTACAAACCTTGCCCTTGTCCCACTTCTGAATGCGTCCTATTCACAAAATTTATTGCAACGTTAAAACCGAAAGATTTGGGGCTTAAGCCACAGCTCAGACTTGGAAATATTTTAAATGCTAAAATTGCTCTGCCTTTACTAGTTACATTGAAATCATCGTTGCTTGGTCAATTAGCACTAGTCTTGAAGCAACAGCAGACATTATCTTGCTTAATGTACTGAAATTAAATCTATGACCCACCCTCTCCCTAAAAACCAACAAAAACCAAACAGGGACCAAATTTTGTAGTAACATAATTTTGACTAATGTCATCAACTGAGTGGATTCTGCTTTATTTTTCATGTATTTTTATATTTGCCTGGACAGTGCAGGAGAGCTTCTTAAATGAGAAAGATCTCTCATACGCCTGCCAGGCAGATCCACTCTGCAAAAGTATCATCTCCAGAACAGAGAATAATTTATCTTGGTTCTCAAATACTTAGCTGGAGTTTAAGACCTGCGTTACCTGTGGGCAATACAGCTGTCTCCATGGAACAGAGATGTGACTTGCTGGTAACGCTGAAGGTCAGAACGATAACCCTGAGTAAGCAACGGGAGCCATCGATGAACCAGAAAGGGCCAGAATCAAAGAAACAGAACCCATGTTTTGCATCAGTGTGTTGTGCACAAAAGAAAATCTCCATTTTGCTTTCTGCAACTACAGTCTTACAAGCATTTCTGTTGGCAGCGCTGCCAGCTCAGGCTCTGCCTTCCTCCAGATTCTTTCTTATTTACACCTTTACAGCTGTCTGTGAGGCTGTGTAGTAAATGGGACTGGGTGACCAATCTGCACTACAGACAGACCAGAAAATGCAACTTATTTTTTATCCTGGACCAGTTCTCCAATCCAGCTCATGTCACTGCCTCACACACAGCCATACCAGTGCTACTGGCACAGGAGCAGGAACAGGGAAGGTGGAGCAGAGTCTACCCTGCTGCAGCCAGGCCTGCCCATGAAAGCAAAGTGGATCAAATCATGGGTATAGGTGTCATAAAACTGCAGGAAGTCAACAAAGATGCTGAAGAAAACATCTATATTCTGTAATTTGATTATTATTGTTTTACTGATGACCCTGCTTAAGAGTGGGAGGCTGGAAAGAGGATGATTATTTTTTATATAGTCAACATTAGCTTTCTGAGGATTGGGCAGAGATGCATTTTTCAAACAGCCACATCGCTGACAAAGCAGCTGTTTGCAGCAGGTAACATACTCTTCCTCTACCCAGCCCACGATAATGTGCACTGGTTAGACGCTCCACATTAACCTTACGCTACAACTTTCATGCTAGTAGTTTCAGCCACAATTATTATTTTAAAATCAGGAAGACAGGCCAAGGCATCTATCACTTTGTAGTAACAGTGAAACTACAGTGAGCTCAAGGCCTAGGTGCCTTGGCCAACTGATAGGATTTACATGAAGGTGTTGGACCTGGACCCCTTCAGGAGCTTCATCTTTCAGCTAGGGCTTGGTTAAAGAAATGTTATATCTAATTCTCCCCATGTGACTGGGCTCCTCATAAAGAAAGGGACCTAAGAGTTACACTGGATCCAACCTCTTCAGAAGACTGAAACCTGCCTCTGATGAGGAGAAGCTAGTTCAACCACACAGGTGTCACCACGCTTTCAAAACAGGGAAACTTTCCTCTTGTGTTTCCCCCCCCCCCCCCCCCCTCCAACTGAGACACTTACTGTGTTCTACCTTTCCTAGCTGCAAAGACAAACTGATGTGGCTCTGATCACCATGGACAGAGCCTGACTCTTCCTTCTTTAACTCCGAATCACGGATGTATTGCAGTTCCCCAAGATGAGTGTGCTGCCAGCTCTCTGCTGCTGAAGGGGCAAAGCTGTGTCCCACCCCATCCTTTCCTTACAGTCTCCCTGAGAATTTGCACCCGTGTTCGTGCTAACAGCATCTCGATCACCAACTGATTCAGCTCACTCACGCAGAAGAAAACAAACCTGACAAAAAAAGGACGGTTTTCTCCTGGTTTAGTGATTATTTGAACTGGCTCATTAGATTTTACATACAATCAACACTACAGCCAACATAAGGTATGGGCGAACACCACACAACCAGAACAGGAGAGAAGGAAGGAGTAAGATGTCTGTCTCTTGAGAGCCACATACAGTTGTATCAGCTCAGATGAAACCACACCAACAGACTTCTTCTCTTGGTATTATGCTGTGGCGTTAGTACACACTGCCCTTTTTCACATCTTCCCTCCCTTGGTATCTCCCAGAATTTTCCTATCAGCACAAAAGAGAAAAATTTCGATGAGTTTCCTGAAGAGGGGCAGGGGTCCTACTTCTGTAGTAATGCCCTGGGCTTTTTTCCAAGAGAAAGCTCTCTACAAGCTACAAAGGCATAAATTCACAAACCCTGCTCATATTGCATGTCACTTGGAGGAGTGGACAGGCACCAGCAGAGTTTGAGGCTGGGCCAGCTACACAGAGCCAGAGGAAGAGTCATCAGAAAAAGGCAAGAAAATAATGCTTCCCATCCATTATTCCATGGGGTACAAAAGATAAGCTAGATGAGAAGAAATTTTACATTCAAGTCCTAGGAAAGGTGCAAGGGGAAGCAAAATCCAATTGATATTTGAATAGCAGTAGAGAACGAAAGAAGATTTAAGGTAGCATCTATCAGAAAAATGCATGTAATATTGGAGCCAAAACGTCACAGGAGGTTGTAGAGTTGCTGGAGAGATGATTCAGAAGATTGCAGCAAAGAGCTGCAGAGAACGGTGATGAGAGGTTAGAAGTTAGAACAAAGCATGTGAGAACAGGACTGATAAAGTGAACATAATAGTTGTCAAAAAAAACCCCACACAAATGGTGTTTAAGCCAAGTAAATAAGTAGCACAACAAACAGTACGTATACATGATATTAAAGTTTGGGAACAGCTGCTGCTCATGTTCATTTGCTCATATTTAAGCACACGTAAAAATTTAAACTTAGCTAAATAATCCAGCGCTGCAGCAAGAACCACAACAGGATCTATGCCATCCAGCTTAGTTATAAACACAGCAATAATTTAAAAATCTTTATGTAGGCTGCATTTTCTCATTTAGCAGCACCGCTGTTCGAGCTGCCCTTATCTTCCTGCTCATTCCAGCCCCATCCCTTCCCCTGATTATGCTGATATGGCTACTGTGCAGCCATGCAGCAACCAGAGGAGGGAATGACCCCCGTGAAAAATAATCAGGCTCCCCACCCCTCACCCTGCTGGATCATTCCCCCAGTCAGGCCTACCATGCAGTAGCCCAAACCTTTGTGCCAGTGCAATGGAGAAGACATGAACAAATCACCAGACATGGAGGTTGCTTCAGCCAATATTACTGTCAAAAAAAGTATGTGGAACCATGGTTTCAGTCCGTCAGGAAGTAGATAAACTTCAGAAATTCCTGGATTTCTCAGGCTACCATTTCTTTTTTTTTTTTTTTTTTTTTTTTTTCAGTCTGGTCAAGAAAAGAACCTGTTCTTTTCTTAGTTTAGAAAGCTATCTGAAAAAGTTTCTGCCAGAAGAGGAAAAAACAACACAGCTTTCAAGTTCTTCCAAGTGCGGGGAAAATAGTTTTGCTGATAACCTCATTGACCAAACAAGCTATCGCTGGAACAACACTTAAGAGGATCAGAGATTTTTACACATCACTTGAACTCTCCCCTCCAGAAAGTGTGAAAACATCAAGGGTAGACATTTTTGTTTCAGTTTCCTGCATGAAGGTAGCTTCAAAATAGTTCATTATAAGGCTTCCTGCAGCTTTGTCTAAACTAGCTAGTGTTGTCTTGTCTCAGAGACCAATTGAAAAGTAACGAAATCCAGGACAGCAACTGGCAGGACTCTCCTATCTTTGGAACTATTTTTCCATCTTTCACCTAATGGGCTTAATTTATGACAAACATCAAACCACAAAATACTCTCAGGAGAAAAACAGGTATGCTTATTATCTTAAGCGGTAAAAGAAACCCTGTACCTATGCACTTTGCTTAAAACCACTGAGCATCGGTGCTGCTTTAAACTTTTATGTATGTATATATGTTTTACATATATATAAAACATATACACGCATCCAAACAGGAACACACTTCCTCCAAATTCTTTACCCTCTCCCCTTTAAGTGGCTCTTCCACCACCTACAGTTTTCTATTCTCTCCACTTCACACAGGATACTCTAAATCCAGCACTGCCAGAAAGAACGAGCAGCAGCATGAAATGAGAAAATCCTTGTCTGTTTTCAAATGCTTTTTTACCTAAAAGACCAACTAGATCCAGGCACATCTTCATCTCCTGCACAGCTGGCAAGGCTGTTTTAGAAACATGGAAAAATGGAAGGTGTCATGTTCGTTCTCACTCACCTTTTCAATTGCGCTACAAACAAGTCATCTAAAAGTTTTGAAGAATAAAACAGGTATCAACGCCTTCATGCTGGGAGATGTACAAAGATTGTTAACTGCAGATTGCTCAGGTTTTTATCATCACCATGAAACATGACCACACAGACTGCAGATGAGGCAACAGAATTTTTGATTCAGAGAAAAGTCACTGCCCTGTCATGAAACTTTAACTGCATGCAGGCAGGGCACCAGAGAGCTCATACCAAATTCAGCAGGGTTGTTTCTGTAGATGAGGATTGCTGTCATGTCCCCTGAAACTAACTTTAGATTACAGGCAGAAAGCTAGCACAGGCTTCTCACTGCACAAAAGCCTTGAGAAGTGCGGCATGAGTAACTGATCTCCACTTGCTTCCAGAGATCCAAAAATAGAGGTGGAGTGTGAATATCCCATTTGTTTCACAAGGGTGTCAACAGAAATCCCTAGTCAGGGCCTTGTCTACTATCAAAATCTGCACCTTGAGAGCTGTAGCTGCACTCAGGCAAGAATAGGCTGTTTGCTTCTTACTGCAGCAGAACAGCTACTTTCCAGAATAAGATCAGCTACTACAGAATATTTTATATTTGACATCAGTACCAGCAATAGCCACGCTGGTGCAGGCTTCCAGGAAACAGACAGATTGATGACTTGACAGTCTAAACGAGATGCTTCTAAATTTTCTGTATGAACAGACCCCTCTCCCCTTTCAGACCTTTGGGTTTGGGTTTTGGTTTTTTTTTTCCACCCAGGGTAGCAGACACCCTTATCACCAAAGGTATGGGAGAAAAAAAAAAAAAAAATATAGGTAGATCAGATGCAGTCCATTCATTGCAGGTCCAGACACAAAGCTGAGAGTACTAATCTAAACATTGATGATCTATCAATGAAATTAAAGCATTAAAAATTATTATACTCTTCTTTCCTACATGCAAATATTTCATTTTAGGTCACCTGTAAGTGATGCTTAGCAAATACACAACCACCTCTATGCTCCCTTTGCTCTCTGATCTGTGAGGATACAAAGCTGGTAAGGAAATGCAGAGATCTGTGTTAGAAAATATGGATCTGAGAGTCTTCCACTCTATTATGAAATAGAAAAAAATAAAATGTTGTGTTTCTAAAGCTACAAAAAACAAGAAGCAAGGATTTACTGTCACATTTTTGTATTTGAAATGAAGCGCATATTCCATCAAACCAAGAATGAATGAAATACACCAACCACTATGCTCTTTAATTGCTATCAACAGCTACATTGCTTACTGAAGTCCTCAGATGTCTATTAATCAATTACAACTTTAGAAACCCTCTTCTCATGCTGGTATTATTCAGAGTGAAGTGACGTAGAGCACCTTCGGCCTTCATTTCAAAAGAAGTGGTGGAAGTGACAGAAAACAGAAATTCACATACAAGGAAGGACAGACCTATCTACACATATGAATCACAAATACCCAACTTGAATAAAAACTTATTTCAGTGACTTCACATTTTACTGTAAAAATCCACGTTTGTTGATACAGGGAAAGGAAGCAAGTAGAGTCTCAAAATTCCTGTATTTTGAAATACAGTGTTTGGTGGTCACAATGGGACTGAACAGAGATATTCGATATTCCTAAAAAAGTCTCTAGTCCTTTATTTAAGAAATAGGAAACTTCTTTCTAACCCCAGGAAAAAAAAAATCATGACAGGTGTTATTCCAGAAGCAGATTACGTGCAGGCATTTCAATATTTAAGACAGAGGAGAAAACAAGAAAACACTTTAAAAAATGTTTTTGGGAAGAAAAGTCATATGACCTATAAAAATTTATCATCTTTGTATATATTTGAGGGCTGTAACAATCTTTGGTTAAAAAGAAGTTTTTAAGAAGACTGCCACGTCATTTTTACTTATTGCTGTACACAAAAATGCAGATATCCAGGTTTTGAAAACAGAAATAAAGTCAAATTAATGTCTTCAATAACGTCTAGGCAACAAAATGGGGAAAAAAGCCCCACAGCTGCAGCAAGGCAAGGCTGGTGTAAGGTGTTTCCACAGCTGAGTGGACATTTGCTATTAAAGCAGGGATAGAGGTCAAATCCTGCTCGCTGTGCAGCACCCAAGAGCGTGTGGAAAACTGGCAAAAGCAAATCCCAAACCGAGACTTCAAGCTCAAGTTCACTTTGGGTTAAAAAATACCAAGGGGAAAGAAAGCAGGCAGCGAAAGGGAACCGCATCGCTGTTACGTGATCTGCGCACCGGGCTTAAGGCTCTTCCCTCCGGTATTCCCCCGGAGCGCGGTGTTGGGTGACCGGCTGCCGTTACCCCTCTCACAGCCTCCGGGAGACGGCCGTGCCCCACGCTGCAAATAAAAGGCAACCACCAGACCAAGCGCTGGCCCGAGCTTCTGTCCACAGATTTTATTAAAAACTTCTCGTTACAGAGCCTAGGAGCGCCCCACGCACTCGCTTCCATCACGGCAAGAGTTTGTTTATTTATTTACACAGCGCACTCGGGTCGCCGGGGAAGTGAAACTCTCCGGGCGCGGAGCGGCGGGCGCAAGGGGCCGGGGCAGCCCCGCAGGAGGGCTGCCCGCCCGCCCGCCCCGCCGCCGCCGCCGCCACGGCCGGCCCCGCGTCCCCGGAGCCCGGCGGGGCCGCGCCGGCCGGGAGGCCGCGCCCGGGGCCGCCGCCGGCCGAGGCGGGCAGCGCCGGGGGGAGGAAGAGGGATGGCGGCGGGGAGGCAGGCTGAAGCGCAGACGGAGGGGCGGCGCGGGGAGGGGGCGCCCCGCCGCCGAGGGGGCGCGGGGGGGTGCGCGGCCGCCCCCCGCCGCCACCGCTCCCCCCTCGTCGTCTTCCTCCACCGCCTCCTCCTGGGGCCGGGGGGCGCGATCCCCCTTCCCCGCCGCGGTGAGCGCCGCCGCTGGCTGCCGCCAGAGTCGCCGCCGCCGCCGCCGCCCGGCCGTGGCGGCCGCCGCCGCCGCCGGGGCCGGCTCCCATCCGCCATTATCCTTTGTTCGCGGCGCGGCGGCGGCGGGGATGTTGCAGGGCTCGGCTCCATCTTTAAAGCGGGCGCCCCTCCCGCGGGCGGTGCGCGGCCGGGCCCCCGCGTCCTGCCGCCCGGCGGCTCCCCTGGTCCCCGCCGGGCTCCATTTCCTTCCCTCCCCCCCGCCCCTGTTTGCTGGGCGCCTTCCTCCTCTTACCGGTTACCAGGCTGCTCCGTCACTGCTTTCGTTCGCGCCTAGGATCTCGCCGCAGTTTTATTCTCTCCCCCACGTAACACACCGCGTCAAACTACACCTCCGCCGCGTCACTCACACACACACAGGCGCTCCCAGCCCGGCGACAGGCAGGCAGCGGCCGACTGAGGAGCGCCAGCCAGGGAGCAAGCGCCGAGCGCGCCGCGGCCCGCACGGAAAACGCCGAGCGCTCACGGAAAAGGCCGAGCGCCCGGCAGGCGGCGGGAACGGCCGAGCGCGCCGCCGGCCCCCGCGGAAAGAGCCGAGCGGCCGCGGAAACGAACGAAGCGCCCCGGAGGGAAGGCGGAAAGAGCCGAGCGGCCGCGGGAAGGCGCGAACGGCGCTTCCGCCCCGGGCGGCCCGCGCGGACGGCGCCCAGCGGGGCTGCGGCGGGGCGCGCACCCCCTGTGCCCCCCCCGCCCCCCGCCCCCGCCGGGCGCGCGAGCGGGGCCGAGGGGGCCGGAGAGCGGCGAGCGGTGGCGGAGGGGGCCGAGCCGCCCCGCGGGCGGGGGGCCGGGCGCCGAGCCGGCTCCGCGGCAGCCCCCCCTGGGGGCGCCGGGCCCCGAGTGCACCGAGCACGTCCCCAGGCACAGCCGGGTGCCCCGGCGGACCTGCCGCCCCCCCGGGCGCCGCCCGGCCAGGGCAGCCGCCCAGAGCCGCTCCCTCGGGCCCCGATTCTCGGCCCGAGACCCAGCCGCCCCTCGCCTTCGCAGACACAACGTGGCGGGTGAGGTGCCGTGGCGAGGCCATGCTGCCCCTCCTTGACACCTCCCGGCTGCCTGGCGTCCCCGCCGTCCTCTCCCCGTGTGGTGCAGCGCCCATCTCCTTCAGGTCGCTGCTCTAAGCCTTCCTCTGCTGCCTGCTTTTTGCGCCGGGCTGCAACTCCCATCCTGCTCCCTGCCCTCTCTGGCCCTGTGGCCAGCCCTGGCAGCTTAAAACCAGGCGTGGGGTGACTGCTGCTCCGTTGTGAGACACGTATCCCCGTGCAATCCCCCAGCCCTGAGCAACTGGCCTGCACCAGCGCCGGAGGGACAAACCTGTTTTGGCAGAGGTGCAGACACCGGGCACCGAAGCTGTCAAATCGGAATTTTCCAAGCAGCGGTGGCCGAGGCGGCAGTTTGCACCCATGGCACCGGCACTGTGCTTCGGCACCTCTCACGAGGGACAGACATTGTCACGACAGGGCAGGGGATGAGATGAGGGTTTGCGTCTTGTCGGAGAACAGGAGCAGCCACGTGCTGTGGCCCTCAACCTTATCTGCAGTGCCAGCGCGATGTCCGTCGCTGCGTTTTTCAATGTTGGGTAGGTGCACTTTTTCTAGGAAAGGTTTTTGAAAGAGTTGATGCCAGCACGGAGCAGGGAACGGGCTGGCTGGTGCTCCAGCCGGGTGAGTCCGGCCCTGTCTTCTCCAGTTCGCAAACACAGCTGAATGCACCCGATCGTACACCCTGAAGAATGAACTTCTCCAACTACAACCACATAAAAGCTATACAAGGCCTCGAAGAAAGTAATCTTCGTTTCGCAAAACCTCAAGATGGCACTACATAACAAGATTTGAAACTCCAAACCTGCTTCATTTTTGCAGCCGGCCTGGCACCACCACCCTGTGAGACACTGCTGGGAGGCCATAGCTGCCCTGGGCACCGCATCGGACCACAGTGGTGCACCGTTTAAATTAGTTTTGCTCTTGTCAAGTCTTGTTTTCTCTAGAAGGTTGAACTGATTTTACTTACACTGAGTTTCATCTAACAACTCCATCACATATTACAAGAGATGGTGCAGAGAGCAATTAAGGTTTACTTTGTCTTTGGTTTTGTTCATTACAGGTATTCTAAAATAAACTGAAAAAAACCCACTTTTGACATTAAAAAAAAAAGGCATCTCAATTTAAACAGATAAAACATTGTTTTATTGAGAACACATACTATGGCTTGGGCCACAGCTCATTTTCTGCTTCTGCTGCACTTTTTTCCTCTGCCCTGCCTGCAGACAGGAGCTCCGAGGTTGCAGCACAGCATAGCCTTGGCTGCCACCCTCCCTCCCCGTGCCTGCTCTTCTCCTGGGTGTTGTGGACCTGTCCTGTGCCTTCGGCTTGTATCCTGTCTGCAGTGTACAGCTGACATCATTTTTGGAAATTATTTTCTCTTTTTAGAGTCTGCTAGGTTATGAAAGCTTGATCCACTAAATGTCTTTTACAACTCCTATTGGGAGCAGAATTTTTCTGCCATTTAAAGGTTTTGAGACAGGCAAGAAATCTAAAATCAGTGTTTCTAATTTGGTCTATTCATTGACAGTAAATGGAAATGCTTCTCACTCCAAATCGCCCGTAGAGGTGCAAAAGGCTTGTCTCACAATCACGTCCTTCTCATTTAACTCCACTAGATACTGAGGTAGAGGGTTGGTTTTGATAGTGTTTTGACATTTGAACTCTAGCCCCATGGCACAGAGTTTTAATATTTTAACCTGTGTTTAATAAAGTATATTCTCTGCATTTTGTTACCATATACAGATGTAAATCAAACTAGGGAATTAAAAAATATGTTTTCATTTAGCTAAAACATGGACATTTTGCTGTGTGGATTTTGAAGTTTGCTAAAACTCCTGTGTTTCGAGGAGTGATTCTGAGATCAAAGTGTAAAAGGGATCAGCCTTTGTGCTCCTCTTAGGAGGACTAAAGTACTTTCTGTGAGAAAATACTTACAATGAGCAGAACAAATGTAGCCATCTGAGTATCTCGTTTGACGCATGCATTTCTTTATCTGTTTTCCCATCATTCTCTTTCTCCTCTGTGTTAATGTTTGTGTTGCATCAGCTTCTTTTGCTCCCCCAAATGACCAAAATCATACACATTCTCCACCCGTGCATGTTTCCCAGAACCGGATTGCTCGCCCTCGTGCAGCAAGCCTGAAGAATCACAGCAATAAGCCTTTAAGGGAATTAACTCTGGTCCTCGCAAGGCAACTAAAATGCACTAAGCAGATCTCAGCGAACGACTCCCATCAGAAACCCTGGCAACACTCTCAACCTGAGTGATTAGAGTGCCGCTGGTGGGACTGAATTACACCCGGTCCCCGGGACTGCCCTCACGTAGTCAGGCAGCTCCTTGCGTGGCTCTGAGCCTGCTGCCTGTTTAGGGCATGGCTGATACTCTGGCACCCTGCGGATCCTTGCCAGCCCTGCTCTCACTCACAGCTCTCTGGCCGGCTCCTCAGCAGTCTGTCAGCTCCCTGAAGAGTTTGCAAAGGGCATAGTGCAGCGCTGGCCACTTCTCTGCCAGGCAGCATAGCCTCCCCATATAACAGGCAACTCAAGAGAGCAATTTATCTCAAACTAAAACGGACGCCTTGGATAGGCCAGACGCCTGAAGTGATTTGAGATTACGCCCAATGTTGTGTGTCTTTGGTATCTTCATCTCTTGCCCCATGGCTGAGGCTTAGACCATACGTGGATGGGAGCTGGATTCAGCCCTGACTCGTACCAGTTCAGTGGCAGGGCCGGGTGAACATCTCATATACAGCTGCTGCGAAACCTTCTGACAGCTGTTTTGCACATTCCTCCTTCTCTTACAGGTTTTCTGTTTGTTTTTTTTTTTTTTTCCTCTCACCAGATCTGAACAAAATTGGGACACTAAGCAAACCCAGAACTTCTTTGGGAGTGGGAGTGAAAGTCTGAGCTGCAAAACCCCCTTCCCTCACTAACCTCTATGCGTTCCTTTCACTGTTTCCTCTTGGGGAATCTGTAGAAAATGGGATAATAATGATGTGCCAATTACCCACAAAGTCCAACAGGGAGAGGCTGACTTGAGGAGTGAACTGGAATGCTCAGCAGTTTTCTTCTTCATCAGCAAAAGTTTGCTTGATGATGAGTGAAACCCAGCAAGATTAATTACTTTTCTTACAATTAAGCCTCAGAGGTAAAGTCATTAGCTTTGCAGCTTCCAGGGTGGTTATCTTGGGCAGTGGACTCCTTGCATACAGCATTGCAGGTTGATTGCCCATGGGCCAGGGTTTGTAGAGGCTGACGGGTGTTCAAGAAAGGTTTGTGCTTGGCTGCAAGGTGTGGCAGAGCCACAGTGCATGCATTGCAATCTGGAGCAGTCGACACTGCTGACACTGATAGCGTGCAAGATAATATTTATTGTGGAAACACAGATACACATGCATTTTCAGTCTACAGACCACTGTAAAGAGAGCAATGCAAAAGTATTTTCTACAGGCCACATCCACCTCTGGGAATGATTTATAATAAAATAATCTTTCAGCATCAAATACTTGCTGACAATTTCTAGAGGACCAGCGTGGTCTTGCAGTGCAGGGACAGAGAGAGGGTGTTTTGTACAAGTATGACAGTAAGCACAAGTATTGCTGGGGAGAAAAGGCGGCAGAGCGTGCTCTGGGGCTTCGCATCTGCATTCACTGATGGATATTCTCCCAAGGAAAGGGAGAAAAGGAGAGTATTTGTGAATAATGAATGCGGAGGCGGACAGATGTCACGTTAGGCAGTGAGTAAAGTGTCCAGCGCTTCTCAGTGTAAGGAGTGTTGCATTGCACTTTCCATCCTGTACAAAGAGAGCAACTGATTTTAAAGCAGATGTAGGGGAAGGCAGGGGGTGCCACCATACCCCTGTGATGGACGTGGCCATGCAGCAGCACAGACAAAGCGCTGGACTGATGATGACTTTCTGAGGAGAAGATGAAGATAATAAAGAGGTGTTATTCTGAAACCCAATGGCAAAGGCATGCCAGTCCTCCATTTCGGTCTCTGCTTCTGAGATAGATGGAGGCTTAACTTCAAAATCCCGTACAGAGCAGTCTTCTATCATTTCATAGCCTCTCAGGACCAGCTAAAACTGCTTACTCATCAGGATAAGGACAAAACCCTACAGGTTTAGTATCTGCCACAGAGAACAAGATTCACTGGACTCCCTGAGCACTTTATTGCAGAAGTGGGTCTAAATTCACAGTTAACTCAGAACAAAGTAACCAAAAATAGAAATGGTTTTTCAACATCATCCCACTTAAAGTTAATGAACTGCAGCTCAGGTCTGCCCTCACTGCTCTTGGACATTCATCATTGCTAAAAGTAATAAATCTTCCTGGCCAAATGCAGGCTTTACAAGCAGGCAGATTGTATGCTCAATTAGTCCAAGGAAATTGGTCACTTTGCTTAACCCCTGCCGTTTGAAATATGGAGCCCCGCTGCCGCACCATCCTGCCGGAGCAGGATCACGTTTCTTCTACTGACGGAGCAGCTGGGGAGAGGAAATCCTCCGTCCCCAGCCAGGGACACAGCCATTCCCCGCCATGCCTCACCTTGTGTGGAACAGAGGAGTTTCCCCAGCTCGCAGGCTGCCGCAGCAGGATTTGCCTGCTCTGGCTGGCATAGCAATTAATTTCTGAGCCCCGAACGCTTTTGGTTATATTCTCTGCTAAATAACAGCCCATTTCTGAATTCTCAAATATCATCCCCCCAGAAGCAGAGGGGATGTTTCAAGGGCAGGAGTGCAGGAACAGATGAGTGCAAGCAGCTTTTCAGCGCTTTGACAATGTGCTGTGTTTTCTAAGCATAGCCAAATACATCTTCTGGCTCCCTGAGCACACTGCAGCAAGCCCAGCCTAGCCCACCGTCTGAACAACTCCCGTGCAGACTAGGGAAAAGTCTAGGCTTTTCCTTCAATTCATGAAAAATGCCTCTTGAAAATCATTGTTTTCTTGCCACTATAGCTTCAGTTTTCTTTGGCTTCATCATTAAGCTGAATTTCTTCTCACTTTGCTTGACCCCTGCTTAATCACTGTTTAACCATTTCTATTTTTGGTTACTTTGTTTTGAGTTAATTGTGAATTTAGACCAAATTCTTGACAAGAGATCTTCCCATTGCAGATAAATCCTGGCTCACGTAGTCCCAGTGGCTTCTGGGGCCCCCCACTCTTTACCCAAAGATAAATGATGAACTGTGTTCCCACTAAACCCCCTTCCCGCCAGGCTGCCTCCTTTGCTCCTATCTCGGTCCCCTCCGTGACTTCGCAAAGGTGTGACTTTGCCTGGGTGCTGCAGTGCAAGCTCAGGTATGGCCTTTCGGCCTCCCTCCTCTGTGCTGCTTTCCCTGCCTTGGGACCGACAGATGACGGCCCTGCAGAGCCTTGGTTATTGTTGTTATTTCATCTTATGGCAAGTCCCTCGTGTGCCAGATGTCAGCAAAACTGCTTTGGGCTGAACCTCTAAAGGTCACATAAGCTTTGAAGAGCATCTTGTGTTTTCAGGTGACAGACTGTCACACAGAAGGAAGAACTAAAATGAATTGCTGACCAGGAGGGGCTTAGACATGCTACAAATACCTGTTTACGCTCCAAAAAATGGTGACTTTTTTCTTGTCTATTAAGCCCTTTTATCACATACTTCATGGCTTGTGGGCCTCGTATACTCAAAAACTTTCTGTTGCTTTCAGCGCTAGAAAAAAGGATGACTGATATTATCAGCACTCATTAAAGTCCCAGACATGGCAAATATAATATGAATGGGATACTGACCTGCTGTAGATAGGCGCTGCGGGTACACCCTGGACCCTGCATGCCACGAAGCAATTGCTGTCAGGAGGCAACGTCGGCCCTAAGCATGAGGGAGAGGGAGTTCGGGCTTCCCAGTAACCCACTGGTCAGAGAGCTTTTCCTTTCGAATGGGAATGGGCTTTCATCTGTTGCACATGGAAGAAAAAGCTGTTGGATGAGGCCCAGTGGAAGTCAAAGCCGAAATAAAAAAACAAACTAAACCCAGAAACTGCTGTCAGAGTGAAATGGGGAGAAGGAGGGGAAATTGTTAGGGAATAATTCTTGGAAATACCCTCAGCTTTGGCCCTGAGTGCCCACATTTTAGCTTAAAGGTGGCTGCTGGGGGTGGTATATTCCACGTTGCTCTGCTGATAAATACCCCATTTCTATCGGCACAGCCTGCTGGTTTTGAGTCAGTTCCTATCATATAGAAAATATTATTTAGACTGACTTTCACACTTTGCAAAAATAAATCTTACGCCTCCCTAGCTGCCATTCCTCCATGCGAAAAGCTAGCAAACACTAATTTGGTGAATAATTTTGGTGGTGGCAGAAAGAGGGGAGCCTGCGTGTGGTGCTTGGTTTCAGGATCACTATCTCCCTGTCTTGGTTTAACAAATCTCTATGTATGTCTATGTTGAGCAGCTCCAATTTTTAGCATGTCCATTTACTATAAAGTCAGGTTGCAGGAGTTGTGGGAAGGAGGGGGAGGTTGTTCGGAAGAGAAGAAACAGTGGAAACACTTAAAAAGTAGTGCAGGTCGATCTGAAGCAAAATGCAGGCGAAAGAGAGTGTGGGTGGAAGAGAGGAATGATTACCATTAGCCTTCTTCGGTTTCCATCGCAGGCGTGTGCTATCTATTACTAATTTAGCTGCATGAGGGAGCCACAATTTCTTTAAAACATGCCAGGACTCCGGTCTGTCTCTCAGCCTGTAATATCCAAACAACAAATTTGGTCCCAGCTGGGCTGTGTTTATCAGCTTAAAAGGAACTGATTTTCTCTTCCACAGTCAGGAGGAAAGCGCTGTCTGACAACACGAACTGAGATCGACACTCTCAAACTCCCTGCAAATGGTCAGTTTCAGCCATTTGGTTGCCCAGGTACCGATTTCAGCTCTGCAGGCTTTAACTGTGCCCTGTAACTGGTGGCACATCCCCATCGTCCATCCCCATCCCCGTCGTCCATCCCACTGGCAGTGTCCATCATCGCCTTTTATCCACCACCACCATCTTCTGCACAACTAATTACGCTTTGACCTCTCTGCCCAGATGCACTGGCTTAAGTGAAAATGACTCTAAGCTGATTTGAAGCCACTTAAACAGGCAAGCAGGAAGCCTTGGTTCAAATAACCAGGTTTAGCCTTTTTTTGTGCTTGTTCTTGCCTATTGTCTTTCAGGTCGATTTTCATGGACTGCTAACTATTAAAGCATGGTGATTTGTACAATACTTCTACTAGCCTTGCTATTATGTGTAGGTAAGAATGAGATACTGTATCTAATCACAAGTATTTATTTATCCAATTGTATAACGTATTTACTTGTGTGGCTATATAACATATAATTTAATTTGTTCTATGAAAATAGTGAGCCTTCCTTACTAGATTTGTGTCAAACCATCTGAACATAAATTGGAATTCAAATAAAAAATCACATTACTTTAAAGTATTCTTATTTAACTATTGATAAAATAGCTCAGATGGGCACAGTGTAAATGACAGTAAAATTGGCGTTTACAACAGACCTATTAGACAGAAGGGAATTGGACTGAGAAAAACAAATCGATTATTTTCTACACCACGCTTGAAGTAAAAACTCTGCGTAGAGAAGGGATCTACTCATTTAAAAAAATCTTCGTCAGTAGACTGGGGGATAAATGTTTGCTTTCTCCCCCAGTCTCTCCCCCTGGGGGTGGTCTCCTGGGGGTAGGTGAGGGCTGTGGAGGGAAGTGGCCTCCAGCCCTCCCCGAGGCCCTTGCCTGACCTGGTGTCCCCCGCTTTGGGACGATGGCCCTCAGTCCCACTGAGGTGACCCCCACGTGCCACTGCTGGGAACACGGTCAGCAGCATTTTCAGCGTTGCCCGGGGGCTCCTGATGCTGCAACGTGCACCCACCTCGTTGGCTGCTCCCAGCGAGCCCCAGTGAGCCGCTGCTGAGGGCGGGGGAAACGGCCCCAGGACCGTCTGCATGAAAATCTGCATGAGAAATTAGCATCTGAAGAGCAGTTCCTCACCTGCAGCTTAAACACAAAGCATTATTTTTTTTGAAAGCTTCTGTTCTTACAGCTGTGGAAGTGCATGCTCCCCTCCCGTTCCGCTGCTCCCCCTAACCCTGAGGGCTGCAAACCTTTCGTGTTTCCAACCCACAGCCACAACCAGCAGCCCCGAGATGCTTGCGGTTCCCGGAGAGCCACAAGGCAGCAGCTGATTGCAAAGCGCTGTGCAGGCAGCTGGCTGGCCCACGCCACCCACTACGAGGACTTGTATCATCTCCTAGCCAACTTTTGGGTTGCAGAGCAGCGAGCTTCACAGCACGCTCACCCTGGCTGGGCAGCAGGCAGCCTGTGCCTGTGCGAGCTGTCAGGCAGGAGGGAAAAGGAGAGGCTATTGACTTCAGGTCTCTTTGGCAAGACAACTATTGATTGCCCCCCTTTCTTCCCTCCCTTAACTGGTAGGATTTGATATAAATGAGTTGCCACGCAGAGCTATATACAAAAGGATATTATACAATAGGGAAAAGCCAAAGCCATGCAGTTGGCTGAGTTTAGGCTGTTCTGAGCCTTTCCAAGCACGATAAAATTAACAGTATTATCTCTGTATGTGTGCTGGCACTTTCAGAAGGCTAATGGTGTCAAAACGACAAAAGAAAACGAGAACAGGTTTGGGAAGACAGCAGTGTTATCCCTAGAAGATTTGTGGTTTAATTTGAATAGCATCATGTTGGAAAGACTCTGCCCTGGATGGAGAGTAAGTTATTCTGAGAGAGGAACTCTCTTGCCCGTTTCTATCTGTAGGAAGAGATTAAGGAGGACAGCGGCAAGGACACTGCTGGAAAGCAGCACGTGGGGACCTGAGGTTGCTTAGCAGAGAATATGTCCTCGCTTTTATTTAACTCCGGGGCATGAGTGATCTCTAGCCCTCTGCCCACCACACCTCTCTCAATCTGCCAAATACATTTAGCTCTTTTGGGAGCATAAGCAACCAAATAAAACCAATGTAAAGATCCATAGCAACAGTTTGGTTTCATTCATGGATGCTTTTAGCAGAGAAGGAACAAATTGGACACTGTCTATCCAGGTTTCTCGCTGAAATTTGGAGTTTCCGGTGAAGTGCATCTGGATGAATCTTAATTTCTGCAAAATGGAAACACAGTAGAAACTTTGTAGTTTGCAAAGCCATAGCCAGGTCTGACCTCCCTCCTGATGTCTCCCACCACAGATTCGCATGGCTGACATAAGACCCCCCCGAGTTACAGCAGTTTTTGTGCTCCTGAGCACCGAATTTCATCCTCTTCTCATTCTCTGGGCTTGCCTTCACTGCCGCTTCCATCATGGCTACAACATCAACTACAACATGTCAAACAAGAAGGTGGGATAAATATCCCAACGCTACTTTTGGCTTTGAGGCTTGGCAGCCCTTACGATTACTGTGATTTGTGAGGAATGGGAGGGATCATGAGCTATACAGTGAGAAAACAATGCAGCACGGTACCATTTCGGTGCCAAATTTTCATGGGTTGGCTGACACAAACATCTCAGCAAGGCAGAAGTGTGAGAGCCACAGAAACCCAAAAATGCAAGAGAAAGCACAATGCTACAGCACTAACTCCTGGGAAATGCTGTTTCTGTAAGCACAGCACCAGGGCTCTATTACGGCATGCCAACCCCAGTCAAAGAGGAATAACCTCGGGATGAACAGCTATAAAGTCCAGATAACCTAGGGTTAGCTTCATCTGTGGAGGGCGCTGGGCTGGATGCTGGTTACTTAACCAAGTTAAAATTCAGATGATGGTGTCCGCTCTGTTAGGCTAACTCACATGAACTACCCCAGGTCAGCTGTCTTGGGGAGAAGTCTTTTTTTTTCCCAGCACTGATTTCTTTGTGCTGGATCCCTGCTTGCTAAGGACACCTCACCCCGTGTGGGCTGCTACGCAGCCATGAGCCTGTCGGTGCTTCGGAGCAGTGTCTGCTGTGCCTACATTTGGAATCATAGCTCAGCTGCCAAAAATCCTGATAATAACATTCTTTGATCATTTCTTTCCCCATCGTTCCTCTCATGTCATCTCTGTGGGGAGGTATCTCAAGTGATGAAAGGTTTGCAGGGAGAGGTGATATTTCTGATCTGAACAAAGGATGCAGTTGGGAAAACCGGGCGGACTTTGGGCCAAGCCCTTCTCCGTGCTGCCATGCAGTGTGGGGCAGGGGCGGCTGCCGAGGGGCCTGCAGGAGGCCAGTAGTCCCAAAGCTCGACCGTCTGCTTTTACTGCAGCAGCAGGTCCAACGGAGGGTATCACCTTTCCCTGCAGATCTGGTCTTGTTTTTGGGAGGACAGGAATGGGGTCAGAAGACAAAGCCCAGGCAGAGGCAGGACCTTGCGTCCCCCACCCTTCCCACATTCCCGGGGCCGGAGGAGCCTGGCTGGGGGCGCGGGGCGGCTGGAGGGACACCTTCCTGCTGGGGCTCTGTGCTGGGGCACGCTGCCTGCTCTCCCTTGAAACGCCTGTGTGAACGCCGTGCCCAGCGCTGAGCGGGACGGGGCTGCTACCCTGCTGGGGCACTGGCACGATCTCCCTCCCCAGCACTGCCAGACAGCTTCTGGGAGACCAAGATTGTTATTTTTTTTTCTCCTTTTAAATCTTCCAAACAAGAACTTATGTGCAGCCTAAGCAAAAAGTCCTGAGGCTGCAACTAGCAGAGAAAAGAGCTATAATGACTGTATATGTTTAATGGCAGATCGTAAATGACTGGTGGTGTGTCAGCTGGAGGTCTTCAGCAGAGCAAGACTTGATCTTGAAATGGTAGCTGCCACCCGTTATCTGCAATGAAACAAATGGAAATACTTTTGTGTCTTTGCTTGATGCCTTTTTTATGTTCCAGGTTTGGAGATTTTCCTTGTTCCTGTGAAGCAGACTGTGCTGACAAAAAGGAAAATCGCTTGCAGCCGGCTTCTGTGAGGTGACTTGTGCTGCAGCCTGAATGCTCCCAGGCTGCTTTCTGGGGCTTGCTCTCAGCTCGGCGTCTGCTACCCTGCTTCCACTGCAGTCAGGAAAGGTGAGGGCCTAGAGACAGAGGCAAGTTCCTTCACCTCTTGCTCCTCTCTAACTCCTTCTGCGGACAGCACAGTCCCGAGGGGATAGCGCTGGCCGACAGGCTACTTCAACCAAACATGGGTACCGGCAATGGCATCTGCTGTAACCTCGGTCAGACCAGGTTATCTCTGTTCCCTTTATTTGCCTTCCTACCTTTGACCTTATCCACCTAGATTTGTGCTCATAAAGAAAAGAGTGATTTCTTACTGTGTGTTTTCTCTTATGCAGTCTGTGGAGTCATACAAGCAGTGTATTTTCTGACCAAGTCAGGGAAAAAGACACAGTTCAGATCAATCCACATTGTTTTGGCTGGGACAGCCCCTTGTGACTTGGAGTTATTTCACTCTTTCTCAAAAATCCATCTATACCCAATGCAACAACAACAAAAAATTTGTTTTGAAGAAAAATAAAAATATTTAGATGCTTTCCCATTTGCTCTGTCACTGTGAATGCTCTGTAAGAGTCACACAAACATCTTGGGACTTTAGACACTTATTTCTTGGGTGCTGATTTTGGGGTGGTGTCTCTCTGGCGCAGGTCCCTGGCTTGGCAGCCAGCACCCGCTCCCGGCACAGCGTGGGGTGCAGCCGGGATGGGATCTGCCTGGGAGGCTTTGGGGGGTGTGGGTTACCCCAGCACAGCTGCCCCCACGCAGCCCTGCCGCACATGCATTATCGGGGCAGAGCTGAAGATGGCAGCAGGAATTTGGTTTCCCTTACCACATTTTGTCTCCTTGGGAAGCACAGCTGCAGGAGGGGCTGCTGCAGAGTGCAAACGGGGCTGTGATATGGGTTTAATTACATCGCTCCTGGGGTCACTGCAGAGAAAGCCGAACTTTTCTCCCCTTGCATTTAACCCTATTTCATGCACAAAGAACACTGAAGAAACCCAGAAATGTCCATGTGGGTCTTGAACTGAGGTGATCACCTTTTCTAGGGATCTCCCATCTGGTGCGGGGACCGAGGGCTGTACCCCCAGGCCCACGAGCTGCCTGCTCACCTGCACTCCCAGCCAGAGTGACATCTCCATGCTACCTCCAATGGCTTTCAGGAATGGGCACCACACGGGTTTGCAGTGCACAGCTACAATAAGAAAAAAAAGTTCAAAATAAATATGCATTTTGCATGCCGGATGCCTTGCGCGCAGGGGCTGATTGCCGAGGGGCTGGCTGCAGGTGGCTGGGGAGGGGGCACTGCCAAGAGCCCTGGGTGCTGGCATTTTGCTGCTCTACCGAAGGGGGATCGCAGCATGAGATCTGCCCATTTTATAGCAGTAGGCAAGGGAGGGATGCCTGGTGCTCTGCCAAGTACGCAGCCGTGAGTGCTTGACTCTCGAGCCAACGAGAGAGAGGCCAAGGAAGACAGCAGGAACTTTATTCTGCATCTTAATTTATAGATGTTTCTTTAATCCTCTCACAGATCTCATCTGTTTGAGAAATCAGGTTCATATGTCATCTGTAATGTCTCCTTCCAGACAAATAGCACCACAGCATCTGCAATTTCCATAAGCGTGTTGCACTTTGAACAGACGGAGATACATGGGACACTTCAGCATAGCTTGCTTTTAAGTGCTGTAGGATTTGCCTCATCAACATGAAGGTCTATTTGCCGTTCAGTGCACACCCATATTAGTTTCAAGTTGCTCAGATGCATCAAGAGCAGAAGAGCCTGTTGCTCCGGGAAGGCACTGTCAGCTGATGCATTGCCCAGATCCTCATTTAGAAGGCAGAAATTGAGAGGAGGTCTCAAAAAAGGAAAAAAAAAAGAAAAAAAAGAAAAGCAACCCCATAAACTTTACATAATTTCCCGGGTTTCATTCATTTTGCTGTAATTTTACACATGTCTTCACATTAAGTGCTTATATTGTCAGAGGAGCACTCAGGATAAGTAATGTCACTCAGCGAGTCACAAATGGAAGCCATGTCGGCTGGCATTGCAAAATGGATCTATAACTGGCTTTTTGTCCCTCAATTTGAGATGATCTAATTCGATTTCTGTGATTTACGGCTAGGAAGAGGACACTCGTGGTCCTCCGGCTCCCTCTGTGCTCCTGGGCTTGATGTCTTCCCCTCTTCTGAATACCCTGGGTTTTAGAGGTAATTCATCTCTGAAAGAGGAGTGCACGTATTTCCTGCCTAAACTGATTTGTATACCAGTAACTGGAAAAGGGAATTTTTTTACCTGTCCTTGCTGACAGCCCAGGATAGCACGTATCACTCATGCCAGCCCTGAATTTGGAGATCATGGTGAAACTGCACGTGTAAGAAAAATGAGTGAGGCGTTTGGGGAGAGTTATGGAGACCTGCAAGAATTTACTGCCGCAACATGGAGCAGCCTGTGACGGCGGCGCTGCCTGGTGCCAGCCCAGGCTGCTGCTTGAGAGCCTCCTCTCCACGTGTTTATTTACTCGCCGGAGCTCTGACACAAAACCTCCCGCGTCTGTGGGTTTCCGTGGTCTTCAGCGGGTTTTGGATCAAAGCTGTGACATATAAAAATAAACCGCCTATAAAATCTTACGAGCTACTAGTTGGGCAAAGAAAGAACCGGCGCTTAATGTACTATGTCTTATTTAGCAAAAGAAGTGTTGCATCTCAGTATCAAATGCAATTAATATTGAGATAACCATGCACGTATGGCAGAGGGCCAACACATTCATCTTTGTGGATGTAGTGTGTTAAGATCCCCGCAGCCCAGCGAGGCGCTCCCGCTCTCACTCTTGCTCTCGCTCTCGCTGGCAGCTGAGAGGCGGCAGCCGCTGATAAACCCTGCGGACCTGAAAGCTGGGGCTCTTCCCAGCTCACCCTGACAAGAAGCCAGAGCATCAATGTACGAAACCCGTTTGCTTTAACAGCGCTTCCTCCCCCGTGCCAGTCACTGCACCTTCCCGTCCCCTCGAGCGTGGCAGCGAGCCCCCGCCTTGCAGGCTGTGCGTGGGTCTGGCGTGCAGGGCTGCGAGGGCCGTCACGGGCGCACAGGGGCTCTGCGCTTGCCTGGGCGCTGCTGTAAGTCACGCATGCCTGCACGTGTGCACACACGGGCACGCACGCACCGCTCCACCAGACTGACCCCCACTGATGGCACCGTGGGGTAAATCCACTCTAAATCCGACCTAAAGCCTCTCAATATTTGCAATATGCAGCGTTCTCCCTCTCTGGTGTTGATCTGCTACAGGGTGCGGGTACGAGCTGCTGACCAGCCACAGGGGCCCAGCGATGGCGGTTTCGGCATGCAAAGAGCTCCCAGAGCCTCCAGGGTGGAAGGCGCCCCATGAAAGGGGAGACGGTCGCCTCTCGTCTTGCTCATCCCACAGACGCTCACGTTGCTAGCTCTGTGAACAGCCCCAGGTAAGCTCCGTCCTGACCTTGTGAGCCAGGATTTTGGGAAGAAAATGTCCAGGGCTGCCTTTGTGCACTCTGTGCCCTGGCCGCTCACCAGGCCCCCACGCTACGCTCCCCTAAAACCTAGGGAAAATTTACTGCTGGCTATCGGGAGTGGCAGGACAGACAGAGTCCTGCCACAGCTCTGGCAGGTCTCTTGAGGATTCCTGGCACCCTCTTCCCTCATTGCATCGTGCTCAAGTCATGAATATATGTATTAACTACAGAATAGTCTTAAGCAAACATTTATCTTGCAGAGCAATGGCCGTTGTTAAAGACTCCGGGGATGGATGTTTAGGAAAACAAGCCCGTTCAAGCGCAGCACTGGAAATTAGGACGTTCTCACAATAATTTTTTCCTCGGGTTAACAGTTTCCAAATAAGCAGGTGAAATGGTCTGAGGTGATTAAAGCAATAGAGAAGATTAGTTTTGTTATATATAATCACCTTTGCTTCTCTTTTATGTGTGGAGTGATTTTCTCAGCAGGATGTGTTATCTATTTTAGGGAATGCTAGACTTTTTTTTTTCCTTTTTTTTTAAAAATGTAAATCAGGTTTTTAATCTTTTTGTGTCAATTTGATAGACTGTAATAGCAATTCTGTTTGGTAGTAGTTTCCCCTTCCCCAAGCACTTCTTTGCCTTTAATTGCCTTAATTGTTCTAATTTGAATAAATCTGGGATCACACCTTGGCTTGTGGAAATTTGCTGAGGATCTGCAGCGTTCTGCATGGAGCCACTCCTTCAGACCTCGCTGTCAGCTCTCACGGGTGGGGGGTAGGTGGGGAACCCAGGCGGTGCTTGATCTCTGCAACAAGAGGGCACAAATGCTGGACCTCCTCTAGGATGGGTTATGGCTTCATCTCAACTCTATTTCACTCCTGCTCCAACACCTCCTCCTTCCCCCTGGCTGCCCACATCTTCTCAAAGAGATTAAGTTTTGGGTTAAATGAGGCAACTCTCAAAATACACATGCGCTTTTTTTGACCATTGTAACTTTTTCTAGCGGTAGACACAGTGCTGCGGCGTTTGCTTCTGCGGGATTTCCTCTCCCTGTGCCTCACATGAAGGCACCGATTTTAAAAGTGGCGCAAAGCAGCAGCAGCCTTTTTCAATGGAGCTTGGCTCTGCTGCCCTCAGCCCTCTCCTCACTTCGGGGGGAGGACGCAGCTGCTTATAAGGGGACATTCCCATCTGAGCCCCTGCGCTGCTCGCTGCTTCGGGGAGCTGCAGACCCTCAGCTGCTGCTGCACTTCAGATTACAGCCAGAAAGAAGGGAAAGGTGTAATTTGGCATCCTCATGCATTTTATTGGTGAGCTGAGATAGTTTCACCCTGGTAAAATGCATCTCTCCATCAATCTCTGGGCCTCGGTGAGGCATCCTTGCCAGAAGACGCAACGTGGAGAAATGCCTCCATCAATACGGGATGTGTTAATGATGGTGCGTGAGCCGATACAGCCTGTCAGGTACATGACGGGGCGCAGAAGAGCCTGAGAAATTATTTCATATAGACCACTTGGAAAACAGTCTCCGGAGCAGCCCGGATGAGAAGGGCTCCCTCGGGAGTGCTGGGAAATGAGCACTCATCTGGCAGGGATGTCTTTAGGAGAAGGTGGAGGCAGCTGTGGGCTGCCTCCTGCACGCCCCGGCCCTGACGGGGGGACCTGTGGACAGGGACGGGTCCCTGCGTTTGGGATGCTGCCCACACTGGGAAGCTCTGAAATCAGGGAGGAAGTAGAGAGGGGATTTATTTCCAAGGAAATTGTGTCCAGAAGGCACAGGGCAGCCCAGAGAGTCAGTCCTCCTCGGTCAGCCCCTCTCCCCAAGCCCCCCAACCCAAAAGCTGCCAGGATGGGGAGGTGTGTGCTCTTTTGATTAAGCCTCCACGGGGGCACTCGCCAGCTCTGGGGTCACTGCCGGCTTTTATAGAAAAGTGAAGTGTTATTGGGAAATAAAGAAGGAAAACACTAGATGATTATCGGGGAGGAAAAAAGGTTACCGTAAAAAAAGGAATTAAGAGAAAAATAACAAGTTGACCATTATTAGGGAGGGAGATGCAAAGAGATAAGGGGCGGGGGGGGAACAAACATCTCGTACAGTATATTAGACTTCGGTGCGGATGTAAGTATAAAATGCTCCACAAGTCCTGTAATTGAGAAAATCCATCAAATGTCCTGACAGCTGCTCCAGCATTTCCAGAAGCGATAAAACTTGAATTTATTTCACTTCTGGAAAGGGGGCAGTATCACCTTCTGGCGGCTTTAATGAAATGCCATAAAATTCGAGGAAAAACTGTGCTGTAAAGTAATAAAAAAGGGCAGTCAGCAGCGGGTTGTTTGCTGAAACACTGTCGGAGGGGACGCGGTGGGGCAGACCCGCTCCTGATGGCCACGGCCCCCAACCCATGGGCCCTGGGGGGGTGCTTCGTGCCCCGGCCCCGCTCCCCACAGCCGGTGTGCCTGCAAGCGCCTGGAGCAGAGCTGAGCATGGCTGGGGCTTGGCCCAGAGCACAGAGCTCGTGGAATAACCAGCGTGTGCCAAGGCTCAGGCGGGGCTGCAGGGGACCTGGGAGAGGCTCGTGTGGCTTCCACCCGCTGCCGGCTGGCCCCGGCACCTGGGGCAGCTCGGAGCAGAGGAGGGGTGCGAGCGTGGGCACCGAGGGAATTGTTTTAATTTTAGTTTGTTTTTTTTTTAACTGTGTCATTTGGTGACAGGAGAAAAGGTCGTCGCTGCAAAATGCCTCCCCTCATGTGGTAGCTGCTAGGAAGTGAGCTTGTTTTCCTATTTAATTTGTTAATTGAAACTAAATTTGTAATACAACATTTAACTTACTTGAAGACTCCCGGACTCTGTAATTTAGCCCTGATTTGTTGGCAGGAAAGCACACCTTTTGCATACATTTTTCTTTTTGGCTCACCATCATCTCTCACATAATTGCTGAGACGGTTTCCTTCCATTGCCTAATTTTGTGTATATGCCGCGGGCACCTCGGGAGCCAGCATTACTACCCCCGGCTGGCAAATATTATGGATCTAGGTAATATGTTTAAACAAGAGTGGGAGGAGACATCTAAAAATAGAAGAGAGGGAAGAAGCAGTGCTGGCCGTGCGGGGGGGAGCCCTCTCCTCCTCCCCGCTGCTGGCAGGGGTCGGGAGCAGGGGTTATCGTCACACCTTGCCGTCCCTGGGTGACACAAGGGGAAGGTGGCTGGGAAAGCAGAGCAAGAGCCACTGATTTGCTCCCAGTTAGGGCTCAGTAATGTAAAATCCTCCATGCCAAACAAAAAGCTTGGGGTGAGGCCGTAAGAACAATTTAGCTAACACACACCCCAGTCGTTACAAGCAATCAAACACTCTGTGTAATGCTGGTTTCTGCTCCATGGCCCCCGTGCCGCTGGCAACGTGGCTGTGGCCACTGCTGCATTTCTGCCAGCATCTCTCACTCTTGGACACCTCCTGTGGTTGATGAACCTATGGGGAGTAACTGGGACACCTGTATGGGATGAGAAGTCTGTACTTTGGTCAGACTGTGGTTTCCAGTAGCTCGGCTGCAGGATGAATTACAGGAGTCGTGTGGGAGCGGGAGCCTGATGGAGGGGGCTGAAATCGAGGGAAGCATCTCATTGCCAGCGTGCACGAGGTGGGGCTGCTCGTGCTCCGCAGCACGCCGAGCGCTTTCCACCACAAACCAGAAAATAAAGAAAGACAAAAAAGGTGGTCTGTGAAAGGACTATGAAATTCTTAAGTGGGCTTGTCCTTTCACACACACAGGTGTATATTGGCCAGATCGGAGAGGCTGATCCCTTCTGATAACCTGCATGATTTATTCTGTGTTCCCAGCCCGAGTCCCTGCTGCTCGCAGAGGTGTTGAAACAAGCAAGGGAATGACCGCCTTCAACCCGCGATGAGAATTCGGAGCCCTTTTCCCCCGACGGGCGAAAGGCAGCTCGTGGCCTCAGCTCTCTCCTGGCACACTGAAAGCCCAGCAGCGTGTGCGGGGGGAGCCGGGGCGGCCTGTGGCATCCGACCAGGCATCACAGTCGCTTCCTAGGCTGCTCGTGGAAAAGAGCTTTTTCCACAGCAAGTACTCCGAGGCAGCCCATGGCTTCCAGTAGGAATTATTTCAGTGTTAGGAAGGGGATTTCCCAAGACTTCTGTGACATATTAGGGGCTGATACTAAAATACCCTTGGGCATGAGCGGGGCAGAGCTAACCCCTTTGGCAAGGTTTGTGCCCAGCTGTGGGAAGGATCCTTCTGATTAACCCAAAGTCCAGATTTCTGCATGAAGGTTCCCATGGCAACCGGGCTGCAAAGATTAAATATTTAAAAATATGGAAGTGATGCCAGTGTGCAAGGCGAATGCAAGAACTTTGGGGCAAGCAGTGTCTCCCTGCTCCATCCATGTGGCCGAGTCATGGTCAACACTGGTGTCCTGCAGCCCTGCTGCCGCCACCTCGCCTGGCGAGGCTTCCCCAGGCTGCGAGCAGCCACCCTGCCCATCACCCTGCCCGTCGCCCTGCCCATCGGCATCACTGCCCACAGCCTCCATGGGACATCTCCCCCCTCTCCACACGATTTTCCACAACAGAAACTGCAGGGCACAAGGCCAGCTCCTTTTGGCATTTGCTCTCATTGCTACCAGGGCTCCTTAGCAAAGCAGGGGGGAAAATGCAATTTAAGTGAAGACTAAACCTTCCCCAGGCCTCTGCCCAGTGAAATAGCATTTGTGGAGAACTTCAAAGTTGTTCCCGATAATTTGGGGTGGGCGGAGCAGACCAAAGAGCACTGCTGATTTGCCTTCATCTTGCAGCACCGCTGTTGGAAAGCACTGTTTAGTGAAAAGCAAATGCTCTGTGGGAAGTGATCAGTTTAATGATATTTTGATGGAAAGTTTCTAATCCGCTAGAAATTAGTAATCTGTTTTGATCTCCTTGTTTTGTTTCTGACATACTGCTTTACCTGCAGTGCATCGCTCGGATGGCACTGGTGCTGCTCACTGCGGTAAGATCATTCTTCCAACTTGAACGGTACCCATCCTACAGTAAACCAAAAAACACCACTTACTTACAGCAATGCAGGATCTTCACTGGGAGTTGCACATTTCAAGCATAAGGTAGTCACCTCTTTTCCCACCAGTCAACATTAATTTATTGATACAGTGCTCGAGTAATAGTGCTAATACTAAAGGAACGTGGTGCCAGCATCTGGGCGTCCGCAGAGAGGTACAGATGGCCTCTCCAGACATGGCGGAGCTTTAACAGCTCCACAATTTCAGCTCCCATCTCTGGAAATGAGATATCTAATTTCTGAAATCACTGGAAAGTTAGGGAAGTTGAGTTTTTAATGGCACCCACCATACCTATATCCACATTTAACATTTCAGCCTTGTCTCTAAGGTAAAGAAAAGTGAGGCTCATTAGAGCCCTTTTTCTAATTAGGTGCAGCAAACAGATTTTCTTTTATAAATGCCTGAATGTAAAGTTATTTGTGTACCTAATTTCTTTTTTATGTTACATTTATTTTTAAGTGTAATTCACTAAGGCTTAACATTTGTAATTCTTGCAGGGGCATTACAACCAACGATGCACATTTATTACAACCCCTTAAATTGCCGCATTTTATTTCCATATGCTTTTGAATTGCTATTGAGCTTGTTTTGTGCTCTTCCCATCGTTAAAGTGTATTTTTTTATTGTACATAAATGGTAAATAATTGATACCTGCCATCTGGTGCCAGCCCTATGTCTCCACCCTGTCCTTTTATTCCTTGCTAGCTCTCCCTGATCAGCTCTTCCCCTTTCTTTCCCAGTTTTCTCTGCGTCTTCACCCCTTTGCTCCACGGACATGCTCACAGCAACGTGGTGCTGAGAAATGCACTGCCTTTCACCTCTGCTCAGCCCAAAACCTCCTCCTTCTCCCCGATGCCTTTCAGGGGAGGCGATTCCCCTGGGGACATTCATCCCACCCTCCCTGCCCAAGATCCCCTCATCTCCGCGGTCTGGCTGGTCCCATCATGCAAGGACCACTGGGGACCCCCCAGCCAGAGCCGCTCTGCCCCGACACGGCTAGGCTTTGCTGTGCGGCTCCTACGGCACCCATGTGCCTCATTACTCTTACAGAGACGGCATCCTTCCCAACGTTTTCTCCTGTATTAGCAGCCGTGCGTACAGACCTGCGTGAGATACGCACACCCAGCTGTGGCACTGGTTCTCTCTCGGTACAGACTGTTGGAAAAAAGCAGCCGGACATTAGTGTAGTTAATGGCAGCAAACCTCAAGTGCTGGCGGATCCAGAGAGAAGCAATGAGCTAGAAGCCACGGTGACATGATGCTGTGACCGCCTCATGCCCTCTCAGGGAACAAAAAGAAGGCCCTCTGGTCCCTGAGGTTGCTCAGCAGTGAGTTACATGGGCTCCGTACGCTAAAAAACACATCTGCAAAGTATCCAGTTGCCAAAGCCAAAGTAGAGAAAGCCCAGAGCTGCCTGCAACCAGCGTGCGCTTTCCATGAGCAAAGCAATTTCTTTCTCTTAGCTTGAATTAAATCTTTCCAGACATGAAAAAATCCCTTGGAGGCAGATTCTTGAGAATTTCTGTCTAAATGGTTAAAAGTTAGGCAACACTGTAAGTGACCAAAAGCAAGGTTTTGTAATGGGAAATGCTGGGGAAAATTAGTAGCCAGCATTATTACCAGCCCAGCCGATAATAACAGCTTGTGCTGTGCAGAAATGTGACCATCCGTGCTGAGCTAATTGTTGATAAAATCCTCGGAGTTATAATTAGCCCCGGTGGGACTCCTCGCGCTGCTAAACCGAAGCGCGTGCCTCCCTGTTTGCAGGGGGGAGCTGCAGGGCAGGGCGGTGGCCCAGTGCCCCCAGAGCGCAGGATGCGACCCGATGGTGCAGACCCCACTGGGCAGCGCCGGCCCCAGAGCAGGGAAGGATGGGGATGCTTGGGGGAGTTGGGAATAAAGAGCCAGTGCTTCAGCCCATCCCCTCTTCCCCGCCTTTCTATGCGATGGTTGAATTGGGCTGTTACACGACAATTTTGCCATTCTGCCCTTGCCAGAGCACGAGCCCTCCCACTGCCTTTACTGCCTGTGGGACTAAGAGATTTCAGGGTGCTGTACCCGTCCATCCATCCATCTGTCCATCCTGAGCACTCTATGCCAGGCACAGATGCACAACTGCTCTGGGCAGCATCGCGGATGCAGGTGTGTAGCTGTCTGTACGTGGTGCCTGACCCCTCCAGCAGCCCCAGACCAGCCCTGGCAGTGTCCCCGGGGACAGGGCAGAGATGGCCTCAGTCCCTTGGCGGCGCAGGTACCAATGGTGCCTCTGCGGGCAATTTTGCCTCTCCCGCAGCTCATACACATGGGCGAGCTGGGCTGATCGCACTGCGAAACCCCAGAGTCTCTGCGTGGCTGTGGTGGGTGCCTTTTCCTGGTGGCAAAGAGGGGCGGCAAAGGGGCTGTGGGTGGGAAGCAGGAGGTGCGAGGAGAGCAGCAGAGGTGGCAGAAGAAGGGGAGGGAGGTGGGGAAGGTCTGTGTGCCAGCACCGGGGCTCAGGTACTCCGAGCTCTGCGAAGGGGGGGTCGCTGCTGGCCGTGGGTCAGAGGCAGCAGTCTTTCCTCTGAATATTGATGACCAGTGGTCCTAGGAGATGGAAAATATGCTGAAGGCTAAAGGTATCCCACCTACCAGACTGATGCCTGCAGTATGTTTAGTAATGAACTGAGGTCCTCTCCATACTGCCTGTATTTTAGTGCACAGGGAACAGCCCTACCGAATGTGCCTCAAGCAACTAACTCCCGGAGAGATGCAGATGGGCTTTACTCTGTCCTGAAAGCCCTTTTTTGGCAATCTTGCTTCACTGGGGGATCAATCAATCAATAATTAAGCACAGGATAATTAAAATCTCATGAAAACCTTCTCTGAGTCCTCAAAGTGAAATATACCAGCTACTCCACTAGCTACATTGCTTGTCCCGATTTTGCGCCGTCCCCCAATTACGGTGATCCAGCCACGGCGTCCTGCTGCTGTGGAGAGCTGGAGACGACAGCCTCTGGGAGCACCAGTTGCCAGCGGCTCCCTCCGGGACCCTGATGCATTTCCAGCATCGGTTGCATCATTTGCAGCGCGGGTGCGTGCGGGGATGTGGGCACATGTGCGCATGCCGGCTTTTGTTTGGAAAACAGAGGGGTTTTAGCTACTTACAGCCACCAGAAACTGGAAGCCTTGGGTCCCCTCACGGCTGAGCAAATGCACCACCAGATACGAGCAAGAGTCACCATGGGAGCCCAAAGTCCAGTGAAATCCCACCAGGATGCAGGGAGACTAAAGGCATTTTACCTGTTTGCTGCCAGGTAAAAGGTGACTGTCGTAAGAGTCCTACAGAAAACACAGACTTTTTCTGGGCATCTAAATGTTAAAACGTATCAAGCAGCCTTTGTACACAGAGTGCCTCCGCTCCCTCTGGCAGAGCAGAGCCCCTCTGCACAGGGATGCTTTCCTGGGTGCATTCAAGCCTTTGAAACACTCTAGCTAAACAGCATTAGTTCGGGGGAATTTCTTCAGAGAACAAAAAACCTGTACGGGAGCCAGGCGCCACCAACGTGTGATTAATAGCAAGTGGTGGGGTCTGTGCTCGCCAGCGGAGGGCGGGGGGGGCAGAAATGCTCTTTCACTCCCAAATGTCTTTGGCACAAGCCTTGGCAGCTTTTTCTAAGCTTTTCCTGAAAACTAGCTGTCTTGCGGGATTAAAAAATGCTACTGCGTCAACAGCTGTGCTTATGGGTGCAGGTGAAACGCAGCCCTGATGTTTCCAGATTGTCTAAGCAAGAGTTCCTGACCATAGCTTTGCTTGGATGCTAATTTTGGCCCCTGGACCACATCCCCCGCATCCCCCAGGCACACGGGAGCAAGCTGCAGGTCCGGGGGCTGCCACCCGCCTTCAGCTGCCTGGCCACAAGCCCACCCCTGCGAGTCCCCGCTGCGGGAGCCTGGGTCCCCGGGGGCACATCTGTGCTGCCCTGCAGCCTCCACATCCCTGTGGGCCACAAGCATCCGAAGAAACGGCTGCCGCTGCCAAGGCTGCCGGTGCCCAGAGCTGGCGCCGAGGCCGCGGACACGTCCAAATCCTCCCACGCCCCCAGCGAGGCTTCGAGTCTGGCAGCGGTACCCGCCAGCTTCACAGCGCGCCGCCGCGGCGCTCGCGCGGGGGGGGCGGCACGGCAGCTCCCGGGCCTGAATTTTCTCGCTCATGTCTGACGGGCTAATTATTATTGATTGACATTTTTGGAGTTTTCGGGGCACTTTGGGGGAAGAGCAGAGTGTGGGAAGAGGAATATGTTGACAACTTTTTCACATAATCCTTTCCAGCCCCCTCATTTTTCAGTCAGCCATGGAACACGTCCAAATATCTGGGATTTTAATGAAATTAAAAGCAAGCGGACCCAAAAACCCTTAAAAAACACAAGAAAAGCCACAAATGGCTGTTTCCCTCCTCTCCAGCCCCTGTGCCGTATGGCGGGGATGGGCATCCAAGGGGGTCTGGTGGTGATGCGGGGAGACTGCTCTGGCCCTTGCTCTGGGCCCCACACCAGGGCAGCACTCCCGGCCCCGTGGCGCCGCGTGGCCACCCTGCTTGGATGCTTGGGTGGCGTTTGGTGTGAGCATCTTCCTCTCCCTCCATGGCCTGCCACCAGGTCCCGTGATAAGGGGCATTTATACAACTGTCCTCTGCCCACACCAAGAGCCGCATGGCACCCTCAGTCCTTTTACAAGGGAGGGAACCGGTGGTTTTGGTCCAGCACCCCTGCGTGCTGAGCTGTCTTAAGCAACGTTTTGAGAGCCATAGCTGCTGGTGTGTATTTATCCTAAGCCCTGAGTGAAACCCTGCCAGGAGCTGCACCTCAGCACACGCTGTTCAGGGTCCCCAAAGGGCTTCAAGCAGGCTTGTCACGGAAAAAAAAAGCTCTTTGTATTAATAAGTAACAATCTACTTTAGCTTAACTGAACTGAAGCAAGCAATTTGTATTGCATGTGCTATAAAGAGGCAGTTAAAGGTGGCTAGCAGGGACAAATGACTGCGTACTGGATACACGAGCATTGACACATGCAACATCTACCTCAGCTGCTTTAAATGCATTTGCACAAGTTTAACTACAGCTGCTGGAGGTAACTCTTGTATTACATTATGTACGATGCAAACCAGTGTACAGTAAATACCTAACTAGCAAGCTAGATTCTAAACTGGCATCAAATTTTCCTTGGAAACGGCAACCCAAACTACCCGCGTGGCTGGGAGGCATCACTGCATCCTCGCTGCCACAGCTGCTGGCGCCAGGCAGAGCTGGCACGGTGATGTCTCTGAAAGATGCTCCCGTTCCGTGCTAATACTGCGAAGGTACAATCCAGACACAGCTGGAGCTCTGGCTCCTACGACATACTCAAATCTCAGCCTGCAAACACATACTCTTTGTGTTTTCCCTGGGCAGCCTGCTTAGCCTTTAGGCTTCCTGGGTTTTGAATTGACTCTGCCTTTTGAGTGGGAGTTTTAAGAAAAAAAAAACCAGCAGGTTGAAAGCAAAGGAGCCAGCTGTGCTGACTAACCATTTTGATTTAAGGCGAATGTGGGAAATACCGAGGGGAGAAGCAAAGCCTCCACTTTGTGAGCTGCACATCGGCAGTCAGCAGCACCACGCGCTTAAAATGGATCCCAATACCTGCCGCCCTCTGTTTAAGATTATTAATGTTACTTAACCTGAATGAGACTGGACGGGAGGATTTTCCCCCAGCATGGATTACTGAGTCAGAAGAAAACTAAAATTCAGCAGAAATCCTCTTAGTCATTTTTATTGGGGGTAGATTTTCACATCTGAACCTCAGCTGCCAATTTGCATGGATAATCTCAGATTACCTTTAGTCCATGTTTTTTTTTTCCCCTCCCTCCTAAATAAGTGCACTTGTGCAGGGACAAAGGAGACGAACAATTCTTTAGGAGAACGGCTGTGACATCTAAATAACAATGATAAAAAAGTCCATCTAAAAACGAGCAGCTTGGTGCTTTTGACTCCCCCCCCCTTCACTATGCATTATTCATAGTAGACAACAGGACCAAATGTGTACGCTCCCTGTGCAATTACCAGGAGAACATATTCAAAGACATATGCTAGTGCCTCTTAGTGAAAGGAGATGTGCAAGTACCCATTATTTACTAGGCACTGTTATAAAATCTGCAAGTTTGACTCCAAGGTTGCAGCTTAATTGACTCCCCCTGGTAGCTCTTGTCATCCATCTAATTCAAGCCATGCAAAAGCGTGGTTGTTGTTTTGTGTGTGTACAATACGCTGGCTGCTTTGGCACACACTGGTGGAAAAAATGTGGTTTGCATTGATTAGCCTTTTTTATGGCAAAGAGAGTGGCTGAATGACAGGGCATCTGAGAAGTATGTAAAACTTCAGCGCTTCACTCAAAGCAAATCATCACTGAGGTCGTCTGTGTTATCATCACGGCTGCCTTTGGCCCTAGTCCTCCTGAGCACAGAAGCCTCGATAAGGATCATCTGCTCAGCTTATTGCCTTCTTGATCCAATAAATATATATCCTGTGAAAAAACCCTTCTGAGGGATTTATTTAAATCAGCCTCCCCAAATTAATCTCTGCAAACTTCCTTCCTCTTCCTCCCACACCGGTTCTCTCTGCATGCTGTAAGCTGCAAGGATCTCTGCACTGATTCCTTTCCGTATCCCCTTCCCAGGCAGGCAGTAACCTCTGTGCATGTGGAAATAATTTACCTCCAGTCACCTAGACCAGTCCAGCTCTTTTTCTCCCCAAAGCGCATCCCCTGGAGATGCATGCCCCTTTAGAAATGATGTACTGAGGGGCAGTGGCATAGAGGCACCACCAAAAGCACCAGAGGAGGGTGCTTTCCTCTGTCCCCTTTCACAGTCGAGATGAAGAAATCTTTGGTTATTTATTTTCAGCAGAGGCTTTTGACATGGGTGGTACAACCACCACCAGAATAAAGAGCCATGCGAGGAACGGGGAGGCTGGTGGATAACTAACAGGGGTAAAAGCCACCTCCCCCAGTGCCACAAAGCTTCAATTTGGAGGCTCTGAACATCCCCAGGAAGCTGCCCCACACCCCGGGGCTGCTGCGGGTGGGGGGTGAGGGCTGCACCCCACAGGGCACCGAAACCCTCCCGCCCAGGCTGGCGAGGGGGGCTATCAGTCAGCGATCCCCCAGCGCAGGCGGGGAGCCTGCCCCAGAGCGCTGCTTTGACACCGACCCCTCAGGTGGGCAGGAGGCAGATCTATCCCAATGCGGAGCTGGGCTGGGGGTTTGGTTGAAGTTAATAAACAGGGATGACAAAACTTCCCTGGGTAGGGGTTGATGCTGACAGGCATCACTGAAGTGAAAAAGAGCAGCAAAGTCCCTGTTGTGCCACCTGCGCCGGGCGCTGGTGTTTTATGCAGCCACTCCGGCCGGGAAAGGGCTCTGCAACAGCGCCGGGATCAGACCTGACCGGGAGGAGCTTTCCCATGTGCCACTGAGGGATGTTCCCCGGGAGGCCTCGAGGCCAGGAGCTGCAGCAAACTGCGTCGTTGCTGCACCTCATCATAATTTATCTGCGGCTCTTCTCCCCTTTGCCCTCCTGTTCAGTCTCACACCAAACAGTGTGGCCGCTGGGCTGCCGTCTGTTGGGGGAGCTGTCCTCTGGCGATGCTGGCACGGCAGAAGCCAGAGAGCCCACAGCACCTGGCTCTCTCCAGGTGGGACCCTGGAAAAAAGCAGCAGCAGATGATGTGCTGAGGATGCACAGGCATGGAAACGCAGCATCTCTTTCCTTTTGAAGTGGGAATGCCCCCAAAACAGAAGGTCAACAGTTAAACCAAGTTTTGGGATGACAATATTGTACTGTTCCTTAACCAGTCAAATAAACATAAGAATCTGTATGGAAGTGCTCATCCTAATTTTGAATAAGAACAAATTAAATTAAATAGGTATCTTTTGGAGAATTTGTGTGAAATATGCACACTTTTTTTAAGCAGCCCTGCTCTCTGCAGTGCTTTGGGAGGTAAAGCATCACTTCCAGCTTGCCTAGACTGGGAGGAGCAACAGAAGCGGCGATCTGGTGTGCTTTCCATGCGAATCCTTAATGTAGACATGCTGCAGCACCGCAAAAGGGAATTGACTTCACTGCAAATGAAGCAAGGCCTTAAGTGCTTTGTTGAACAGCAGCCGAGCTCTTTGGTAATGAACAACAGTGACAAAAGAAATAAAGAAGCAAGCCGTGATAGCCTGATGTGGTTGCAGTGGAGTAGCTGTTGCGCTGGTTGCTGGCGTGTGAGATGACATGTGAATACCAGCTATCTCCGCACGTTGCTGCAGTCTTTCATGAGAGGCTAGTTTAAAAACCTTGAAGACTTGGCAATTAAGAGGAACTCTAATTGAAACAGAACAACGGTAGCATTTTAATTGCCATGCAGCTCCCCTCCAGAGCATCGTGGTCTAGCAGAAATCCAAGGTTTCTACAAGCAGGTTTAAAAGCACGTTTTTAAAATCATACAGAAACAATGTCATTCATGTGCTTTGCCCCAAGAGTGGTTTGCATCGATGGGGAAGGGATTAGTTACTCCACAACACGAGGGCCACATGTAGGGGTAGAAAATACACACTACTTCAATGCGTGACACTTGCCCTGGAAACCATCATGTTGGAGGAGAGGGAAACCAGATTCTGCAAGCACCAGGCAATTTAAAATGCATTAAGCCATGCTCTGGAGCCCAGAGTTGAGCATCCTTAAAACAAACCATTGGCTGCTGCTGATTAGCAGCTGGACAGAGACAAGGAAAACCAGCATTGCAGACACTGGGATGGTGGTGGTGTGATGGGTCCCGTGGAGGTGCTGCAGAAGTTCAAGTTGCATCAAAGAAACAAACAGAACCGGAGGTCAGGATATTCTTTCCCATTACCTGGGTTGTCCTTCGGTTTGGTGGCACTGACACAGAGCCCTTCAAGGAAGGGACATTCATTCCTCCTATAGCTGGGAAGACACTATGGGTAACGCTTACAGTGATAATAAATGGGATTAGAGCAGCAGTCTCACCCCAGCACAGAGTAACAGTAATGCTGTGTGGACACGGACCCTTCGGGGAAGGAGGGAGATGCTGGAGGCGCTGGGAGCGGTGCCAGCATCCCCTGTGGCGGGTGCCACAGACTGCGCTGGGCAGGAGCCACTGGCAAATATATGTTGTAACATATTAATACACTTTTATAATTCCTTTCATTTCCGAGAGCCCCAAGACATGCCGCAGCAGATAATCCTGCTGATTAGCCGAATCAAAGCTTTGTGAGCAAAAACTGCACGCTATTTAGGGAGCTGTGCAATATGAAATCGATGTACTGAAAGAGTGCTCTCGACAGCGAGCGCTGCTGATTCACAGCCCCGTGGTGCCGGGGGGAGCAGCACCCCGCAGGACCCCCGACACAGCTCCCCTTTCCAGCACCCGTGGGGGGACACCGCCAGCACCCTTGTTTTCATCCCCCCCGGCCCCGGCGGCACCACGGCAGCCCGTCGCTCTGCCGTAGGAAGGACCTATTAGATAATTGACTGTATCCCCTGCCAAGGCAGGAGGTAGTCTCCTGACAGAGGCTGTAACAGATATTAAACATACTGCTCTTGATCTCAGCAAAAAAAGGCCACTGGAGTAATTTTTTCTTTAACCTGCTAAGTAAAAGCTTTCTAGCTAATATTAATAGGTTTTATCTGATGAAAATGGTACATTCATCAGGGAAGGGCTTTTCTTTTTTTCTCCCCCATTAAACTTTCGAAGAAATGTTTTAAATTTTGAAGCTGTCATTGATTTTTTTTGTAAGCAAAAATGGACATGTTTAAGCAGAAAAAAAATCCATTTCATCGTAAACCAATTTTCATTTAGGAAAACATTTCAACATACAATTTCCAATTTGGTCTCGTCGCATCCTCCTTGTCCCGCTGTTACATGGGTCAAAACATTACTGGAGATCGATAAAAGTGCAAAAAAGTGAGTTTGCTTTAGCAGTAATCGGAACTTCTATATTTGTTTCCAGACAGTTTTGTCTTGCTGCTTTCCTCTTTTTCCACCAGCCCAAGAGGCTAATGCCCTCAGGTAGCCACATGTTGGTGCCAAGCCCACCATGGGGAGGTTTGTCCCTCTCCCGCTTCCCGTTTCTAAACGACCTCCTCAACCAGACACGGAGTAAGACCCATACTCGGGTGAGCAGGCACCAGCACCACCACCGCGGGTGATGACCAGCAAGTAATTCCCCTGTTAAAACCAACCCCCTTGCTGAAAGGCTGCCTGTCCCATGCTCCCAAAAGCCTCGGTGCCCTCAGCCTTGCCCTGCTCCCGCCTACCTGGCCAGGGGTGTGCGGGATGAGAAGTGGGGCGGGGGGGTGGCGGGGGGGCGGACCCCTGGCAGGGTCCTGCTCCCTCCAGCTCCCAAACACGGGGTCACCAGCATGGTAAGCCGCTCCATTTGCCTGGATAATGTCACCCACTGGGCTTTTGGATATTGCAATGGCCCCTTGGTGCCAGTAAGTACCGGCATTGCCGGCGGTGCCAGCGCTGTGCCACCGCCTCCCTTTTGGCCCCGTGTACCTTGTGGCCTCATTACCCCCAAATTATGTACAGCCAGGGCCATGTACGAGCCAGTCTCCAGCAGCCAGGGCTTCCCGCTGCCAGCTCGGCACCTCTGCCTGCAGCCTCAGATGTATTTTGCAGTTGTCTCCATTTGGTACGAACTGAAGGAAAAGACGGAAAAGGTGAAAAGCAAGGAAATGGGCTCCCGCATTGTTCATCTCCAAAGGAGGGAGGGAAGCTGCTGCTACAGCCCACAGGGGCACCGTCTGCCGTGAGTCAGCAACCAGCCAGATTTACTGCCGATTGATTAAATTAACATTTGTTATAAGCCAGGGAAGGGAGGAAGGGGGGGAGAAATCCTCTTCACGGCTCTTGAATTATTTATGCCCTGGAAGCCTCCACGCCGTGCTCAGGGCAGGCAGCAGCGACGCAAGCTGCAAGACCCTGCGCACGGGGACAGGCTGGGCTCCTGCAGGACCTCCTGTCCCCTGACAAATTATAGCAACACGGGGTGGTACGGGGTGTGCAAGATGTGCCGCTCCAGAGGGCATTTTCCTCCTGTTATTTTGGCTATGAGCTCTGTTTTCCCAATAACAGCATGACGGATGGAAGTAAAGCACCATTGTATTTTTAATGCCCTCCGCTAAGTCTTCACTGATGGGCGCAAGAGCAAGGGCAGGTTTGTGTGGGCAGGGGCAGGCAGGGCTGGCTTCGCTCCGCTCCCCTGGCAGGGAGCCAGGAACGGGAAAAGAAACCAAGATGAATTCCCACCAATTCGATGTGATTTTTTTTTCCTCGGTGCCAATAATGAATTTGGATGGAGTCAGCTGGATGCTCTTAGATCTCAGTGAAACCTGCCTCCACGTGCAGCGTGTGCGACGCAAGACGCTGAATTCGGGACTGGCTCGTGTCCTTTCGTGAGGGCTGTCTGGGCTCGGCGTGTGCCTGGCAGGGAGGGGGAGAAAACATGGCGGCACTGTTGAGAGATGTGCTACATGGGCGATGCCTGAGTGGGCTGGACCTGCTAGGAGAAAACATCCACACAAATCTGGGCACACAAGCCACCGAGCCAGCGAGGAGTGGGGACTGCAGGTCTTTTGTTCTTGTGGCTCACATTGGGTGGCAGAGCCAGCCAGCCCCGACACAAGACCATAGCCCTGACCGCAGTGGCCATCTATTTGCAGAGTTGGCAGCCGGCCCAAGTGAGAAATAAGGCAACTCTTCCCTTTCTCCTACAGACTGATGTCCTCCATGCAAACACCATCAGGATGCGTTTCCTTTCTGCCGGCTGACCTGCCGTACGGGGACAATGCCGTGAGCCCCTCGTCCCCTCGCAGGGTGACAGGCAAGCAGAGTGCTCCCTGCAGGTATGGGGACACATGTGGGGACAGGAGAGCGGAGGAAGGAGATGAAGAGCCACCAAGGCACGCAGGCAGCAGCGGGGGTGACCCCAGGAGCAGTGCCACCTCCTGTCCTCACCAAGCCTTCCTGAAGCCCAGCCCCCAGCTGCGCCTTTGCAGGGTCTCACCCCACAGCCCATGCTGGCACGTGGGGGCTCCCTGGCCCCCTGTAGCCCTGCGCAGCCCCCCCAGCCCTCCTGAGCCCCAGGCTGCTGTGCAGCTCCCCGGCATCAGCAAGGCAGCCAGTGCACCTGTACCGGAGAATAAATTTAGGTATTTAAACTCCTCGTTACAGTCAGACATCAAATATTCATAGTAACAGATAAACGAGGAGAGGAGGGGCGAGCTTATTGCACAAGGGCTGAAAAGGGAAATAACTTTTTACAACCAGCCGATTAAGTTATAAATCTGGATATGTCCAGGATTTATTTAACCTGCTGTAAGCACGGATGTAAGCATGCTGCAGTTGCCGTGGGAAGCCACAGATGCGAGCAAGGGCAGGAGGCGTGCAGTTTGTTCAGTCCTGGGTCGAAAGTCGGAGGAGACAGTAAGAGGAGGAGAGGAACCTGGTGTTGAGGGTACGGGCAGAAGTCAGCAAGGAAATTGAGGAAAGGCCCCCCTGCACAGCCTGCGAGGGGATATGGGAGTGCATGGCGGTGGGGGGTGGCAGCAGGGCTGATGCCCAGTGAGCTGGGGCACCAGGCAGGTCTCTCCCCTCACTGCCCAGCTTCATCCAACCTGTAGGACACTATAATCCTACCTGCTGGGATTTAAGCTGGGGGCTCTGGTTGCTACTGCAGCACAAGATGAAGAAGGTAGCAAAAGCTGAGAGGTGGGCTCAGGCCACCGAGCCCCTTCCCACAGGTGCCTGAAGGGCTGTTGCCCAAGGACCATTTCCCATCACCATCAGCTGGGAGGCAAAAGGCCTCTCTCCCCAACTCCTGCTGCAAGCAACAGCCCTGCCATCCTCATTTGCAATGGTGTGGCTTGAAATATTGCAGAAAAAAAGCCACATCCTTGACATGAGGAGATGAGATATGGCACCGGGGGGGGACTGCATCTGCTGGCACCAGCCAGAAGATGCCTGGGCAGCCCCTCCAGCCCCAGCTGCATCACAAGGGTGGTTTGGGTTCCCCTTCTCCTTTGAGTGGCTAGCGCTCAGCCTGAGCACAACCTCTGGCGCATGGAGAGACACTGGCAAGAAGCTGTTTCAGCAGATTTTCAGTTACCGGAGAGAGGGTGCGCACACAAGGAGCTGCCTGCTGCCCTGCTCGCTGACCCGCTGGCAGGCAGAGCCACCCAGCAGGTACATGGCAGCCCCAGAGGCCTTCAGCAGATTTTCCCCCATCACTGATAAGAAAAGGGGTGTGTGGGGTGGGAAGGCTGGTCTCTCACTGCACACCCCTTCCTCAGAGCCCTCTCCCCATCCCTGCTTCCCCCAGTGGCTGTGCCTGCTGTGGGGGCACTGGCCGGTGCAGGAGCCCCACAGCAAGGGGGGGGGCCTTTGCAAAGCTTATTTCTGCACAAGGATTTTCCCTCAGCCAGGCCAGGATTTTCCTAACCCCCAAAGGCCCGGTATTGTAAAGGTCAGGGTGTATCTCAGCAGCGCAGTGCATCCGGCACGACGAGCGGATGCCTGGACCCTCTCCCAGCAGCCGGTGCAGATTCCCAGACCATATCATGTCGTGAAACTCCAGGTTTTCTGCGTCTCAGGGAGCAGAGCCGGCAGGGAGGGTCGGAGGCATGCCAAGGGGAGTTCAGTCGCTGATGAAGTTTCCAGTCATATTCTATTTTAATGTTGAGATCCTCCATTTGTTCAATTCTTAAAGGTGACCCACAAAGGAAAGTACAATTTGGGCTCATGCCCAGTGTTCCCTTCCCTGTGCTGAATAAAAAGACCTGGAAGTAGGTATTTTTATAAAGCTACTTTTTGGCATTAGAAATGTGAATCCTTGCTTTACCTCAAGAATCTGGGGAGGCAAAAGGACTCTCCAACGGTGTGGTTACAAAAATGGTAACTATGTGAGCTGAGCTGCTGAGGGGTGATCAGAGCAGACTGTTTGCTCTCCAGTGTTTCTGTTTGTTTTGTTATTAACATCACTTAATTTCAATGACCAACTGATATTTTGGATAAAAAGCCTTTGTTAAAGCCTCAGCATCCTTCCTGCTGCTACGGTACACTTTCCACAGCCTCATCCTCCATCTGCTTCAGCAAAACATATCGACTATCACTTCCATCAGCTAAAACAGCAAACAGGAAAAATCTTTAATAGCTTTTCCCCTCCAGGACTTTCGTCATACAGAAAAGATACCTATGAGACAGCAACCCAAATAAGAAAAACCCAGTCCCAGGCCTCAGGTGCCCCCAGGGCTGCCCCGGCTGCACGGGGCTCTTTGCTATTTGACGAGCCGCAGGCGAAGGCGAGTGCTGTCCTCCCATGAACACGTCCCTTCCTCAGCACAGCCACCCGCTGCACCCCATTTTGGGGCAGGATTCGTGGCTGTCCTCCCATCAGAGGCCACTGGTGTGAAGCCTGTACATCTTTGTGCAGGCTTTTGTCTCGATCTGTGTGTGTGTCCTTGGAGCTGTATCCCTGTCACCCCTGCACGGACACCCCCACCCCTCTCCTCTCGCCTTTCTCTTATTTCCAGAACCACTGTTAAGAGCCAGGGTAATTTTTGACCCTAGGTGCGTGCCTATTCAGTTGACAGTAAAAACACTCAGGGAATTTAATCACTAATAGAAATCCACTCCCCATGGGGTTGACACCGCTCTTAGGTGCATTGAGGTTTTCCTTGTGATGCCCTCACCTTTTCCAGTCCTTGCCGTCGGGCCAAGGCTACTGCCAGCCCTTAAGTGCTGGCCTCTGGGTGGAGCGCGCCAGGCGTGCTGGCAGCAGGAGGAGGGCAGTGGCGCAGGGCTGGGGACGCTGCTGCAGCGCTGCCTGTGCTGAGTCACGCCCGCCGGACGCTCCTGCAAATCCCTCTGTTTCCTATGCCGCTGGAAAGGTACCAAGAGCATTAGCATTGCGAGCCCAATCTGTGCAAAATAAGACAGCCTGATCCTTGCAGTAGCTCCTGTTACAGCCCATGGCTCCCTTCCCCGTGTCCTCCAGCCACCCGTCTCGCCCGGGTCAGGCAGCTTTCCTTCAGTGTGTGCTGCGTGCCTGATGTTCAAAGCAACATCCTTGGGCCTTCTCCAAAAAAAGCCTCCAGACCTGGTAAGCTGCTGCCATACCTTGTTTACAGCCTGTTGTTCCTCCTCCTGTGCTCCTGTCCTCCAGCAAGTACAGAGATGGCTCCTGCCTGTTTGTCCTATCCTGTGGCACTGCCCGGCCATGGGCATCACTATGTCCATGCAAGGACCAGACAGACGCCAAAGTGGCCTTCAGCAACTAGAGGCCAGATGTTGAGACTGGGATGTTGGCCTTTTGTTGACACTTGCAAGCACAGGGGAGGCGAAGGCTGGGAGGGACTGGCCTGCCCTGCGCCCCGGGAGGCTCACATCCCACGAGCTCCCCTTCCCTTCAGCTGCAGGCAAGTGATTTATGGCCTCTGTGCCTCCATTTCCCTGCCTGGGACCCAGACACACATCCCTCCCTCTCCAGGCTGCTGTGACTATGGCTGTGTTTAAAGCCTGAGGTTCCTGGACACTATGGCAACAGGGCCATACAAATACTTAGGGCTGAGCCACCCTTTGTTTGGGGTTTCTGGAGCTCTGGTGTGACTGATGAGCTCTCATCAGATCAAAACCATCTCGAGCAGGCTCTGCTGGGGCCAGGCTCCTCTTGACGTCAGTAGGATTTGGACCAGGGCCCATCTTTCAGAGGAGGCGAAGCCAAAGCTGCTTTTAAACCACGCTGCTTCTGCTGACGGTGGTGAGGACAGAGTGGGGTGCAGGTCCACAATGGCCCTGGCAGGGTCCTCCAGGGATGGAGCTTGACCAAATCCACTGGCTTTAGCTGGCTGGCCCCGTCCAGCATGACAGATGGCTGCTGAGACCACCACCTTGCCCCTGAGACCCCAGGGCTCCTGGTGTGGGCAGTGGACCAGGCACGCTCCCTGGCCTGAGAGACCCAACTGTTGCTTGGGAAGACGGGGCCTTCTCTGCCCTGCTTGTTAAGCATCACCCATCATCCCTCCACGTCTTCCTTTACAGCGAGGTTTCCTGAGGGGATGAGGTTTACTGCCACCAGGCTCTGCTGACACCTGGGGACCGATGGGGACTGAGAGGCTACAGGACCAGCTCCGGTTGCCATTCGCACTGTGGGAGACACTGGAGAGACCAACCACAAGATCCCATGATCCCAAAGAGGTCTCTGAGGCAATACTGCAAATGCCAAATAACCAGCAGTTCAGGCTGTCCCGGGGGCTCTCCCCTTCCAGTTGGGCATCTAAGTGTCTCCCAGTCTGGATCCTTACTACAGTGTCAGAGACAAGGTGAAGGTCTGTGGACAGAAAGCAATTCCTTCATCGCCCATCGCGTCTCCTCCCCAGCTTGCCCTCCCCGTGCCCCAGGGCTGAGCTGCTCCTGGCTCTGGCTTCTGCTCTCCAGTTTTCAGTTTACACAGGGGTCTCTCTGGGCTCTCCCTCACCCAGAGGCTCCCAGGGCTGCTGAGCCACCAGCCTGTCCCCTGGCCTGCCAGAGGGGCAGCGGGTGTCCGGGAAGGGCCTCGACCTGCAGCGGGGAGCCCAGCATCAGTGCTCCATCAGGAGGGAGCACTCCTCTCCCAGTAAGGAAGCGTCCCCAAAGGGGTGTGTGTCCATATGCCTGGTGCATGCTTTTGCTGTCCCCCAGCAGCAGGACCACCTGTCACCTCAGTCTCGGAGGCGCTGGGGCTCAGCGCACCCCAGTCCCCCATCGTCTGGGCAGAGACCATGCCAGCCACAGTGTGCAGAGGGCCCGTACTGCCTCTCTGCTCTGGCTGTCTTCCCCTGGGAAGGAGGAGGGCACAAAAGGAGGGGAAGGGAGCAGGAGAGGCATGAAATGCCCGTCTGGCAGTCAGGAGCCAGCCAGGACAGGTGCTCAGAGCTGGGCTTGGGGCATGCTCCCCATGACCTGGGACGGGCAGAGCCTTTGCTGATACTCCAGCCCCGCTGCTCCAGGCACTCCGCATGAACCAGTGTTTGCCAACGGAGGTGCTCGTCTGGGCACGGCTTCCTGGCACCCGCTGCACAGGCTGCTGGCCTTGGCTCTGGGCTTGCCATGTGCCTGGGGTCCTGCTCCAGGCTGGAGGCTCCCGGGCAGGACGGCAGCGTAATTAACTGCTGATCTTCCTCCTCCTTGGATTTGTTCAGCTCCGCTAGGTCTCTCTGCCGCTGCTTCCAGGCGTTTCATTGTCTCCTGGCTCCTTCCCACTCACTCTCCTCCATCCCAGGGCTGCTCTCTGAATCCACCAAAGCTGCTTCTTGGGTCTTACGCTAATTTTAACAAAGGCTCTTCCTTACCCTGGGGATTTTGCTAGTGTCTCTGTCAAAGCTGCCTTTGAAAGCTTTGCTACTCACGCTCACTAATAATTTAGTGTTTGGCTTCTGCATGGCTTCCTACTGTTCTCCTGGCTCCACCAGTCTCCCTCCTGCTTCACTCGTCTTCTTCCTCACGCAGGTTGGGAGCAGGAACCAGTTAATATTTGATTTCCCCCCTGACTGCTGTGTCTGGGAGGCATCAGGGGACCAGCCACAGCCGCCCAAGGACGAAGCACAGGCCCCCCTAGAGCTATTTGCAGCCCTCCCAGATGTCTCACTTCTCCGCCTTTGTGCCTCGTGATGCCCCGTCCCCTCATCCCTCCCCACACCCATCCCCCGAAGGTCTGTTCTCCCTGTTGATAATCCATTATCTACATTTAATGCCTCGCTGACGTCCTCCCCTTTGTCTGACGGTGAAACCCCGACCAGATGTGAAGCTTCTTCTGTTACTAATGGCAAATCCTTTTGCAATAGCTGGTTGGAAAATGGGGAAACTGTTTTCATGAAATAAAAATTGAAACAATGGACTCATTTTCATTCTGCAGACCTCACAAAAGAACAGGTTTTCTTTGGCATTACTTCTACCTTTTTACAGAAAATCACTTTTTGGAACTGTGGCTCAGAAGATGGGTTTGTATTGTCAGTACTTGCGCTGCTAAACGTTTCCTTTGCTGTCCTGGTCTAGCTACTATTGCTCTCATGGTCTGCTTTGCCTCTGAAAAAAAAAAAAAAGGAGAGCTAGAGAGGGAAGAAAAAAATGCAAATGCTCTGTTATGTGTTCAGACTTCAGAAAACTGAGGTCACCGGTAGCACTTCCAGAAACATGACTTCCCTCTGTGCGTGCTGAGCACACCCGGGGTGGATGCGTCGATGGGCTACAGGAAGGGGGTGAAGTGTGTCTCAGAGGAAGGTCTCCAGTTAACCCTCAAACTGTGTTTTTATCATTTGGCATTATTTCCAGAGTGCTTCTGCAGACTTCCTTGCTGCTATAATAAGGTGTTAGGTTGTCCCATAGTGCCACATCCACTCAAAGTCGCCCTCAGCCAAATTATTATTAAAATATAGCAGCGCCAGCTGCTACTTAGCGGCAGAGCTTTACAGCAGCAGCAGAGCTGCAGTACCCAAACAAAGCCCTCGAGAGCCTGCAGACAGAGCCGTGCCACACTGGGCCAGCATCTGAATGGAAACCCCCAAGCTGGAGGGATGCAGATAAGGCATCAGCACGTGCCCCTTTCTGGTGAGCCAGCACTAGCACAGCACTTTGGTCTTGCATTTGGGCCGTGTGTGCTGGGAACTGCATCATCTTTTTTGCTGAGACAGGTGGTAAGAGGAGATCCTGGACTGCAGGAACCCTGAGCACTGCCAGCAAGCTGGGAGAGAACTGTCCTCCTGACCAAATGCTTATTCCCATCACTACAGATGTGCCTATCTATGTTTTTCCTTCAGATGCAAGCATTCATTTTTGCAGCTAGTCAGAAATTCACTGACGAATGCCAGCCTGAAATGTTTCATCTCCTGTTCAATGAACTGTCACTGAACCAAAAAAAAAAGATCTGCAAGGACATGCCTGGGCTCCTGGTGGGTCTGCCCAGAGCCAAGATTTGAGGAGCCTCCCAGACTTACTTGTGACATTCTTCCAGTTGAAGGGAAATCTAGCTAGTTTTTAAGTTTTGGTCTAATTCAGAAGGATTTTTGCTTTTAATTTTTGGATATGATGGCATATCCTGTGAACTGGAAAGCCTGTGCACCAGCAAAGCTGTGCGTTAGACCTGTGCAGGTTCTTCTGTTCTGTCACTTGGGATGGAGAAGTTGAGGAACTTATCTGATACCCCAAAGAGTTGAAACAATAAAAGGAATATGCAAACCACAGCCATGAGAGGCAGCATGAACACCTCCTACACTGCCCCAGAGATTCAATGGGAGCTGGTGCAGCAAAGGTGCTGGGTTATGACCATGAGATGGCCTGGGGATAGGGAGAGCAGGCAGACAGAAAAGCTGCAGGGGATGGCTGCAGGGAAGCACGAGAGCAACTGGCTGAATGGCGCTGATGAAAAGAGAAGAGAGGGAGAGGTGCGCGGCCATGAACCAGCAAAACCAGCCCTGGAGTCGTGAGCAAAGACGTTTTTCCCCACGTGATTTTTCCCAGGCGCAAGGAAACATTTCTTTGTGAAGGCAGAGGTCGGCAGCAGACGTGCTTCCCTTTGCCATCGTTTTCTCTTTCCAAGACCCGGAGCCTGCCGGGCACTGCCTTTTCTGCTCACCACCACCACCAAGGAGAGGCAGCCATTCGAGGAGTGACTGACCTCAATGAAGCCATGGTTCATTGAACCACCTGGCTCAAGTCTTTTGACCTGGGAGGAAAAAAGCCCTGGAAATGGTGACAGCATCTTTACCTAGCTTTTACCCTGACGCTGAAGGCAATAGCAACGAATGCGGTGATGGGAATAACCAGGGCAGCCCCTCCTGGGCCTGCCATCCTTCAGTCCCCTCACCTTGGCTCACAGCTGTATTTTGCCCTTAAGAGCAGGGCTGGTCAGTCTCACAGGGTGACGCCGGCACTGCTGAGTGCACCGTGTCAGCAGGAGATGCTCTCTGCTCCCCTCTTTTTTTTCCTTCCCATGTTTTTTTCCTGGAAGCTTTTGCTGCCGAGATGCCATCCCACTTGGCAGGGGCAGAGCCGTCCTGCATGCAGAGGTGCCGCCGGCACAGGGCATGTGCCAAGCATTGCTCCACCACTGTGGAGTGAAATAAAAGTAGGTCAGGAAACTAGGTTTGGCAGAGCTGAGGACTGGACTGTCACCTCACTTGCCATCAGCGTGGGAACCGAAAACTGCCAGCACCAGCCAGTGAGTGGGCAGAGCACCGGGCAGAGCGGACAGCCCCTGCGCTCCCAAAGCCACAGCACTGTACATGGCCCCGCTGCTGCACCCGCCTCTGGCAAAGGCTGAAGATCTCCGCAAGGTTGCTTTGGGTCTTGCAGGTTCCCCAGCCACCAGCTGCACTTGCCTGATTGACTGATAATTGAAGCAAACTCCTGAGCCCAGGGTGAAGGCTCTAATTGCAAATACCCACTGCCTCCACCGGAGCAGAAGAGTGCTCCGCCAGCCGGCACGATGCTCCTCCTCGCTGGAGAGGTCTGCCACCGGTCATGGACAGGGGAACAGAAATCACCACATGGGGCCCCTAAATACTGGACTTTGCCCTGTTAGTAAGCCAGAAAATCACCCACAACGCTGCTGCCTCCCAAAACAGAAGAAGTGCTCCTTTGTTTAAGACACTTTCTAGTGGACGTGCTGCAGAGCCACCATGTGTGTTTCTGTGATGCCCACTCCAAAAGTCCTCTGAATATTTGGGGACCCCAGTACACTGCGCTCCAGGATGGGACTAGACTTTGCAGGTCAGGGCAGCAGAGAGAATTTCTAACGGCCAATGATTTTCATCCAGGGTCCGCAGGCAGAAGGGCTGGTGGTGGCACATGGACGCTTTCTGGGAAGAGAAGTTACCTCTGATAAACCCGTGTAAGGGAGGGAAGATTCAGGCCTTGTGATCTGCAAAGCAACTCAACCCATGGAGATTGTGGCTGTATTTTGGCAAGCGGGGCCCTTTTGCGTCAGGTGAGGGTGACAGCGGCTGGGGCTGGGCAGGGAGGAGCAGGACAAAGCCCCGTCTCCCTGCAGCAGCTGGGGCAGGCAGCCAGAGAAACACAGACATGGTCGGCACCTATTGAAACCCCTATCCTTGGCTGCCCCCCCACCTGCAGCTTGCCCTGCACAGCCGCCCGTGCAACTTTTCGGGGGCTAAAACTGGTGCCTCTCCCTCCTCGCTCCCAGCTAATTGCTTTAATGCATCCCGAGGCGCCTGCCCTGCCTCCCTCCCACCAGCGGCTCATCATTTATTCACAGGGCTGAAACCCCCCGAGCAGTATCCCGCTGGCCGTCACGCTGTGGGGGGCTGATGCGGGGCGGCTGGCCGGCCATGGAGAAGGATGACATCATTTTCGTGCCAGGAGCGAGGCACACAGGGCTGGGGGAAAGGCTTAGCCCACTTATCTTCCGACGTACACCTACAATTTTCCCTTTCAATCTCCTTCCAATCTGGCTACTCCCACGTGAGTTACTAATATAGGACACGCAACGGGGCTTCTCCCCGCCTGGCCTATCCTCATCTACTCGACTAATTAGCTCAGTTTCGCTTGGGGGGGTGTGGGGATAGAGAGGAGGAGAGGGGAAGAAAAGGAAGGGGGGGATCTTGTCCAAAATCCACCCTTCTGCTTCGTCTTCCCTAAGCCCAGGCTGGTTGAGCTGAGTATGGCTCTGCTGATGCCAGCCAGCAGGACCCGCTGGGGGGCTGGTGCTCAGTGGCTCTAATGCCATATCCAATGCCCTGCAAAAATGGAGGGCATGTTGGCTCCTTCCCACCCACCCTGCCAAAACAGCTGCCCACAGCAGCAACCCTGCAGGCACTGGGGCAATATTGCCCCTGCCCTGGGGAAATTACAGACCCTGGCCGGCCAGTGAGGCAGGGCAGGAGGGGAGAAAACAGCAGAGGGGTACTAATTTGTTTTCCTCCTGCCCCCTCCTGCAGCCTGTCCCCATGGCAGGTCAGGGACAGACAGGGGGTTTTGCGGGATGTGCCCCCTGGGAAGGAGTCCCTGACCTCCTGGTGCTGGGACCCACCAGCACCAAACCTACCCGCAGCCGGACCCGTGGCACGTGAGAAGCTTTACAAGTCGTTCGGCGGGGAACGAGTGGTTAATTACCATGTGCCACCGCTGTTAACCTCTGCAAATAAGTCTAATTATCACAGATTAATGAACAGAGCGCAGGCACATCCGAGGAACCGTCGCTGAGGGTCTTTCCGGGGCCACATTTCATTATCTTTCCGAGCGCTGCTGCCCTGCTCCCCCCACAGCCATGTGCCCTACTGATGCCCCAGCAGGTCCCTGAGAAATGTGGCCCCATGGCTCCCACGCTGCTGCAGCAGTGGAGAAACCTTGGGGGGTGCACCGGGGAAGGCATGAAATTAGGGTCCCCGATGGCTCCCAGAGCTCGTCCCACGGACATCAGCGTGGACCCACAAGGATGCTCGCATATCAGGGCCATCTCCTCGCGCAATGTTATGGTGAGCCCCGTGATGTCTGGGTTGTGCCTACCCCAGAGGCCCCAGCTCTTGTGGGTAAACAATCAGATGAGATCCTCCTGTCTCATCTGGGAAAGAAAAAAAATAAAACAAAAAACCTAAAGCATGTCATTATCTTTTGTAGTTGCGGGGAAAAGCTCAAGTGAATCTCACAGGCTGAGAAAGCAGACAAAGGAAAAAGAGACCACTGTTATTGATTTTTCTGGTTTTCTAAAGCCCACTCTTTCCCCACCACTGCCTTACAAGAGCCCGTGGCTGGGCAGAGGGGAGTCCTGGCACCCGCCGTGGGATGGGCACGGGCAGCCTCCTCACGGGGCACAGCTCCAGGACCGGGCTTAAGACAGCAGGAATGGCAGAAGGCTGGGGATGGTATGGGATGTAGCCTCGAAGCGAGGAGCATTAATAAATGATAAGATTTTACGATTATGTCAGGAAAGCTTACACTTCCAGCATTAAAATAAATAATGAAACATTTTTTTTAGCTATTCTGGCTTCTTTTCAGCACTTGCTGAATGGCTGATGCTTTGTTATGGTTGCTTACCCAGCACTCAAGAGCATCCTTTCAGATTTGGACCAATTAGCCCACGCTCACCTTGACGAGCACTGCTACAACACACACACACGACTGCTGTACTGAGGCTCCTGTGCCAGCAAATCGATGGAGCCTTTTTTCATTACCCTGTCTGAATTTAAGAAGTTGCTAGCCCCATCTTCATGTGGTCTGACACCGGAGGGGTTTGCCAGCCGAGAAAGGAAATCCACACGCAGGGACGTGCTGCCTTTGCAACCAGCGTCTTATTGCACCCGCAGAAGAGCCCTGCTGGCCTTGGCCACGTCAGTATCGAACGTGTCCCACTGCCTCCCTCGTGGTGGTTTTGCTGCCGTGCAGCACAAACGCATCCCCGGCTTCGACACGCTGTCACGGGGAGGAAACCAGCAGATGCAGAGGAAGCTGAATAGGCAAATGAATGTTAAAATAATTGGAGCCACCATTTCAGACTTGATGAATATGTTGCTCAAATTACAGCTCTGCCTTGAAAACAAAACAAAACAAAAGCCCCAATGAATGTAACATTAATTTAATAATAGAGAAACTTGTAAATAATGTAACACTCGTTTAAATGGTTGCTCATGCAAGATCTCTTGAGAGGAGAGTAAGGGACTTTACAATTTGGGGGCTGGGATGACCCATGTTCTGTAAAACGTGATGTTTTATTCATCGGCTCCCCCAAGAGCTGGCGGGGTGGTGGGGCCAGCAGGGCCGGGGCCGAGGCGCTTGCAGGCAGCCCCCAGCCCTGCCACCGGCTGGCGTGTACCCCCTCCTCCTCGCTGGTCCCTTGGGTTTCCCCAGCACCGTCCCTCCTCATGCCCGGGTGCTGGCAGCTCCTCTGGGGCTCCCCCAGCCTGGGGCCCATCTCCCCCATCCTGTGGACATCTGCGACACCCACTCATCTCAGATGTCTCTCCTCCCTTTGCTGCGGCATTTATTTAAATGTTTCTCTCATCCTTCACCCTCCACCACGAGGTGGAATAAAATTCACAGAAAAAGAACAAATGCAGTCCAGGGCCAAGCTAGTGATTGCTATCAAACCCAGAGAAAACCAAAGCAGAGATACTCAATTCGACTCTTTGTCCCTTCCATTTTTTTTAAGTTGCCCTTTTCTTTCCTCTTTTTACTGCTGTAACAGCCTATTACCAGTGTCTACAACTTCCTTTCACCAAGGACCTCTGGGTTTTTCCCTGCCTGCTTCCTCTGCTTTATTTATTGACATATTCAATAATTCAGAGAAATCTTATTTTAAATGCACAGGGCAGAACTCGCCCCCAGGTTTAAAAAACAAATCCTGTCACGTTTGGCAAACAGCTGCACATAGAAGGCAGACATCAAACATATATATATCTAAATATGTAAATTCAAAGAATCAATAGATACGGCATATTCTTTATTTTTATTTTTCATCTGGAAATAAAAGCTCATGCGTAACATTATCATAATATTGCCGTATTGATTTCCTTGCGGTAAGGAGCATCCTACGAGACGTGCCCCAGGAATAAGCTTTCCTCCCGGAGTGAAGGTCAGCCTGCTGCCACGGGGACTATTCCTACACGACCAAAAACGCTTGACGGAGAGCTGATTTGCAGGGCTGGGCTCTAACCTAGTGCAACCAGTCTTCCTCCTCCTTGACCCAGGAGGCACTGAAGTGCCAGCTAAGGGAAGCCCTTAAGCACGGGGCTTTTGGCACAAGTCCCATGGCACTTCAGTGCTCCCCCAGTGAAGACCTGGGGTCTGAGCTGGTGACATGGGGGCTGAAGCCTGCAGATCGGCACCCGTCATTCATTTGCCCCCCAGTCTATATTGATCCTGTGCACTAAATTTATTCTGCTCCAATATGCTCTTCGGAAGGTTACCTCTCCTCTTTTATAGCCTGTAGTATACTTATTTTTCACCTCCCCGGTGCCCACCACATTACACAACCTCACAGTTGACCAGCGCTCTCCAGCCATCACCTGCCATGTAACTGCCCAGGTTTGTTTGTAGATAATTGAGAAAGAAATGTAAACGCACTGAGATGATTAAGATATACACAGCTGGTGTCACCAGAAATGGGGAAAAAGGAGCGAGCACTGAGTACGTATGAGAGAGCAGCCCGTGCTGTTTCATACTGACTCATCCAGGACCGTTAGCCTCCAGATGATGCCAAAGGCAAAGAGGCTGCATTGCAAAACCGCCAGGCTGTGCCTCTGGGATTTCTTCGTGCATTATCATTTTCATCTCGCTGCTGTCGGTTATAAAATAAATGTGTACATTGATACAGTAGTGGCAAGCAAGCATCTGTTTTGAAGAGACGTTGGCATTGTCTTATAAATGTCAGCAGCTGAACAGCAGCGGGCTCCGTCACCTGCTACTGCTTCTATCGCTTCCCTTTTATTAAAAACACATATTGACAATAAAAGCTCTGGCTAAAAAAAAAGAGCCCCTCCCTCCTCAGAAGAAAGACCTTGCTCTGCTCTTCTTGGAAAATCTTTAAACATGTGCCCTGCGAAATGACCTTACACATCTTCTCCCCTCCTGTGAATGCCATTGAAGTACGCTTTTAAAACCAGGCAGTAAAAAGTGAGGCTCCTGTAAGTGGTTTAATAGTGGTGCTTCTCACAGCTGCTGCAGCAGCAAATGTTTGAGCTTTCTAAAATACTGCATTTTGTCCAACCCGCCCCGCTCCCAGCCAGGTGGTGCCGTGCTGTGCTGTGCCATGCTGTGCCATCCCCTGCCCCGTCCCTCCAAGTGCTGCAGTGGCACTGGGCACACATGGGGCTTGTGCCACAGGCGGCACGGATGGACACAGCCTGACACCAACGCCTGATGCTTCTTGCCGAAATTCAGCGGCACCAAGCGTGGAGGGCTTTGCTACCCCTGGCAGACAGGAGCCGGGCTGGAGCTGCTCCTGCAAGGCTTTCGCTCACTTCTCTGGGTGCAGGCGGTAAGGAGAGGTCGGAAGCTGGGCAGATCTGGAGGGGACTTACCACAGCCGACTGAAGCACTGCACGGGGCACTGATATAGTTTTACTATGATATCAGTTTGACTTATTTTTTCCTTTTTGGCAGGTGGATTAATTTTTAATTGAAAATGACTTTTAAAAGTGGGAATCCCTTTCCTTTCTAAGTAATACAGGAGAGAGAATTTACAAAAGCATCCCATGAAAGCAAATAGGCTTTATTTCAAGAGTCCCTGACTAAAACCTCACGATTTGGGTTTCTGTCTTTTTTACTCCTTTCCTTCACCAGGTGTCTTGAGGAAAGAAGGCCAGCAATGTTTTAGGAGGGCGGCTTACTGTACACAGCCCACTGGGCGCTTCAGACTCTCACACGTATCTCGGGTTTGCAGTGGAGATGCTGTCAAACAGATGATGGTCGTGCCTGCAGTTTGCATCCCTTTACACCTCTGCATCAGGGAACCAGAAAGCTGCAAGTCCCAACACCTTCACAGAAACCCCAAAGTAAAGACATTGTTCAGGAACGCGAGCACGTGAACCCTGCCACATAAATGTCAATCACTGTGAATCCTAAACATAGGCCATTTGTAAACTATCCGACTGCAAGTCCAATTGTTTTATGGTTAGAGGAGCATTTAATATACTATGAACAGTTTAAAGTTAGCATTTCGTATTCAGAGTGATTAATGGCACCATATTGTATTTCAATTACTATGAGATACTTCCCCGTAATAAACGATGGCAATAATATTCACATTACGTCAATAAAAAGCATCTTCAAAGTGTGATGTATAAGTGCCATTATCACAGCCTAATGCGAAAGCATCATACAACAAGTTAGCAACACTGATAACAGAAACCTCAGCAACCAAAGGCAGATGTTTGTGCGAGGCAGAGGTATTGCCCTCTAGCTCAGGAACCCACACCAGGTTCCCTGTTGCTTCTAGGGACAACTTCATAAACTCCAGCCTGGGAGCTGATGAGATGGGGCTGCAAGCACGAGCATGGATGTCCTACAGTCATTTCCTGGGCACTACAGCTGATAAGAGCTACACAACAGGTCACACCAAAGCCTTTCATCCTCTCTTTCTTCTTCCACGTGAAACCTCATTAACTGAAAAGGGAAATTATTTTTGCTCATGCTGTTTTAACCTGCTTGCTTGCTTTTTAATTGCTAGCACTGATTTAACTTGAGTGCCCAAGAGCATACCAACTGGAAACAGCTGCTTTCCACAGCCTCATGCCTAGAATATAGTCGCATTCCCCACCAGGAAGTGGAAAACTGAAAAAAAAAATTCAAAACCAAGAAGATATTTAATTTCAATAAACAGGGAATTGTTTTTGTCTTGGCATCTTAATTTCATTTTGTTTCATTTGACTAAAATAAAGACACTTGGCTTAGATGTCAAAACACAACAGCATGTATAAAAAATTCGATACATATTAAATATAATCTAGAAAGAGATAATGATAAATTAGTAACTGTTATGAACAGTGTATTTATAGCTAGCAGAAAATGTAGTAAAATGAGAAGGTGGAAGTAAAACATTTTTGCATCATAGAAATGACAATTCCGTCTCTGTCAAAACAAGACATTTCACCATTATCAAAACAAAACAGGAAAGCCCAAATGATTCACTTTGACTTTCCTGTTGAAAATTATGTCCAGATTGGCACATTCTCACAAAATGCCTCAATTTCAAAAAAAGCTGCATGTTCTTTGGATGAAAATTCACTTCTGTTGGAGACCTTTGCAGCCACTCCTGCTGAAGGGCTTGGGAGAGAAGGTGCCTCTGGTCACGCTTGGCACCTCTGTCCCTCCTGTTAAGGATTCAGATCCCTTGCCTGAGACCCACACACTCCCTCTGCTCAATGGAGGCTGGACTCAACAGTCCCCCTGTTTCTAATGTAAAATATAAGCAAGTTTGTCTCCTCACCCCACAAAAAGCGAGGCTCACCCTTTGGTGCTACCACTAAGAAACAATGAGCAATGCACCAATAACAGTGGTATTTCATAAAACTCTACAAGGACTTTTTTTTAAAAAAAAGAAGAAGAAGATAGAGAGAAAATAAAACATTTTTCTTTGCGGGTCAGGTTTAACCCTGTGTGGGGATTGCAGGAGAATGCGGAAATCTCAGAGGGAGCCATTATCCGTAGATCACTGCCCAGGCAGACCATAACAGCCTCTCCCAAGCTATTAGAGGCAATTGTTTCAATAAGCATTCGTCCTGCAATCAATGGCAAGACAAATGGTGATGTCCCTCCAGACTCCCCCTGGTCTAGCAGGAAGGATACAGCCCTTGGGCAGTGGGTCTTGAAGGAATGGGGCCCCTGGCCTCACCACGGTGGCCTGGCCAGTGAGGACCATGCCAGTGCTTGCCGCACAGGTGGGGGCTCGCCTAGCAGTGCTTCCCCACGCAGCTGGACCCACGGTGGCTGGTGCCCTTCTGAGTTTGGGTGGCTGTAGCTGCCCGCCGTGGCCACGGCCATGTTGCTTCTGCAGTCCTTCATGGAGATGCCTCCACCAACATGCTCTGCAAAGCACTGCTGAGCTACCCGGTACCCTGCACCATGACCACACAGCTGCAGTCCTGCACTACAGACTGCCTCTGCGCTATTTTATAAATCCCCGGCATTATGACCAGTGGCTTTTATTAAGACAAACACTTAGACAACTTAGACCCAGCTAGAGACCCCAGCACTACCTCCTGGTGCTGCAGCAACCAAGGTCTGCGGTGGTCCTGCACAGACACATGGGGTGGCCACGTGAGCTAAGCTGAGCACCACGCTGTACTGAAACCCTCCCACGGTGCCTGCCCATTTGGGGGCTCGGTGGATCTTCACCCAGCTTCCTGCAGCCAGTGAGCGCTGTGCCCGGGGACATGCACCATGTCAGCCATAAGGATCAACCCACTGCAATAACATCAATGTAATTTTATTAACTGTCTACTCTGCTCTGAACGAGAAAATACCAGCTTCTTCAACAAGCCTGTATCTAAGGTTTTCTTTCCAAAGACCGCTTCATTTTGTATTCCTAGACTTTTCTACCAGCTTGTCCAAAGCAGGAACAAAACATGCATGACAAATACAAGGGCTGTGTGCCCTGACACACACTCTGTCCAAGCCCAATTTAAAGTGGAAATTACCGGTAGAAAACAAAGAAACCTCCATAGTTTATCAGTCCTAATCCAATTAATGCTAATAATGTAGGTTACTAATAATAGTATGTAGCTCTCTTCAACACAAATCAAACTTCTACTGCTTACTGTACAGCTGAGAGATGGAGGCAGATGTAGCAGTAAAGCACAAGTTGAGTCTCCAGGTCAAACCAGGCCATGCCCTGACCATACTGCTCCTCGCTTTTCAAGTTTCGTATTATTCATTTCTTGAAACACATGTTCCTACTTAAGCCAATGGGAAATTTGCCATTGACTTCAAAGGGACCCGGAGCAAGCTCCTGCAGCAGTCACTCTCCTTAAAGGACTGTGCATCCCCAGTTTTGGCATGGCACGAGCAATCCTGTCGGTTTATAAAGTCACTGTCGCACTTAACACCACAAGTGACAGGTGAAAGTTTTTGCGGGAATACTCTGCTAACCTTCATCATGGCAACTTACCAAAACCACACCCGAATTTGTGCAGAATTCAGTGAATAGGTTCATAACAATGATTAAAAATATATGCATGCTGTAGTGGTCCTGCCCAGAAAGGCATGAGTCATGGTTTCTCAGGGCACTCTGTGGCAGGACTACACACTTGAAAAATGCAGAGGTTCAGCCCCCACATTTGGTTTCCCTGGGCAGTCCCTGCTGAACCCAGGTCTACCCAGGGTGGAGGAGCTGAAGGGAGGCGAGTTTGTGGTCGGGGCTTTTCCTTCTCATCCAAAGAGGGGAGGGCTCAGTCCCCAGCAGAGCTGCACTGACAGCAAGGCCAAGGCAGTGTTGTACGTCACCTGTCCAGACCATGCAAGCCCTGTGACTCCCCTGTCAAAAACCCAGTGATGTCTTTGTGCGTTGCCATGGAGAAGAAGTGATGTCAGAGAGTGAGGCAGCCGCTGAGCCTGCTCGCCTGCTTCCAAGAATCTGCAAGAGTTTCTGGAGACACATCTCCCTCTTCCTTTGCTCCTCCGGGGCTCTGTCTCTTCACCTCTTAACTCCCAGTTTCAGAAATCAGCATGGATCTACCAGGCGTGACAGGCACCTGCCTTCTGCTTGGCAAAGCTCTGGCAGGAATGATGATACCCAGCATCTCTACCCTCAGCCACCCACAAACCAGGTCTCAAGGCAGGAGGTTGCAGAACGAGACTCAGATCTCCTCGCCTACCACTTATCACCTGTATGACCTCTTCATTTCTTTCCTCAGAAAGAACAACCTCCCAGCTCACCTTCTGCAGGTGTTTACCTCCCATTAAAGAGGAGGGAGGCTGTGTTGGTGACCTCCACTTTATAAAACGATTTCCCCCACCTCTTATAAAATAATCTCATAACGTTCCCTGTGGCTTTAATAGTAACAGCCAATTACTCACTGGTGGCAGGAATTGCTACGGGTAGAAAAGGCAGGGATGACAAGCTGCTGGCTACCCTGCTGAGCACTGCCCCAGAGGAAAGGACAGCTCAGCCGAGCTCCCTCAAGTCCCAAATCAAGGTGGGCAGCCAGGAGTCTTCTCCAGCCATGGAGGGCTCTGAGGGAGCAGGTACGGTAGCTACAGGCCAGTCCTGGTGCACTAATCTGCATTATTATTATCTCTAATAATATCTAATCTCTGCATTATTATTATCTCTAATATTGAGAGGATATGGGGTTTATTCTGGGTTCTGACTTACTTTGTGACATTGGGCTAAGCTTTGTCTCTCTTGCATTTAGCCCGTGAGCTCTTGCCTTGTGCAACCAACACGCCCGAATGAATGCAGTGCTCTTGGTGCTACTGCCTTTCTACCAGCAGCCAGGTATCCATCTGACCCAGCGAGGCAGCGTGCCACACAGGCTGAATGGGTACGAGATGCTCCACCGAGTGCTGCTCATGCTATAGACAGAGCCACGTAGACCCTCAAAGGAAATCAAAGCCAAGGAACAAAGACTGTGGTGGGAGAGAGGCCCAAAGATCAACTCTTCCTCTTGAACAACATCCATTTTTCTTTCAGCAGTCCACAGTAGCCCAGCAGATAAGGGCTGAGCTCCCAGGAGAGCTCAGTTGTGAGCAATTTTTTTTACAGACTATGTCTGCAGGGCCTTGTTCAAAAGTCTGTCTTCAAGCAAGGTGAGGGCTGAGAGAGGGAGAAGCCCTGGAGGTGCAGCTGGTGTTGGGACAGGAAGGGGCTGCCCAAGGGAAAAGCTGTTTCCACCTTTTTTTTGTACAACAGCAGTCCCTGAAGCTCTTCAGAGGGGAAAATGCTGGGATACCCAGGTGATGCCCCTGTGTCACGCTAGCAGAGCCCAACTGATAAACCAGAGCAGGGACTCTGGCCCAGGGTTGAGTTTGGCTCCAGTCTCTTTGTATGAAGCCTGGCCACTGCTGTGGGGTATGTGTGCGCTTGTGCCAAGCCTGGTATTTTATTCTTCATGCACCTCTGTTGGGGAACATGAAAAGCAGCAGGCGAGCACTGCCAGGACACCCGCATGCACCCAGCACAACTCGCGCTGGCAGAAGACCCATGCACAGCAAGCCCCCCTTGCTGTGTATGCTACCTGTGCTGTGATGCCAGCTCTTCTTAAAAGGGTTCTTGCTGGCGAAAGCCAAGAGAAACCGATGCTTTGTCCAGAGTAATGTGTGTAATAACACAAGCCAGTCCCCAGCTACCATCTGCTGAACCATGCCAATATTCTGCTATTTTATTGTAAGGTTTCCTATAAATTACCCGAGTGCAATCCAACTCAGTCATTAAAAGGCCACCAACCCAGAGACGCAGCACACAAATGTGTATTTCTCATGTCTGCTGACAGCTGCACAGCATCTCCCAAGGCTGCTGGGACCCCCTTCCCAGGCTGCTCTCCAGCAGCATTGCTGCACTGCTAGCAACAGCAGCCCAGAAAAGTCTACAAAGTGGACACCTTGTGTGGAAGCCGTAAGAGTCCAGCCTGAGACTCAGAGGTCTTCCTTGCAGCTCATTATTATTTATTATTTGTACTGCAGAAGTACCTGAGAGCCTACTAATATGATCAGAGACTGTTTATGTCAGATGCTGAACACCAACAGAATAGCAATGATAACTGCCCTTGCCAAGAGGTTCAGAAACATACAGATCACTTCAGGCAGAAGGGAGGACTTGAAAGACAGTAGAGGGAGCGGATAGGTCCAGATGGGTTCAGAGCTCTCAGCGAGACCCAAAGGAAATTGCGTTTCCCACCAGTAACACTGGGGTTGTACCTATCTGCCTCTGGAAGCTTTGACCCATCACCATACCGCTCGGAGCGTAACTGCAGTGCTCTCCTGGACAGCGCTGCTTCGCGTTCTGGCTTTGAAAACTGGGAGACAGAGACCAATCCTACTGCAAACAGCCACAGCCATAAGGCAAAAATGATTACAAGAAATACAAAAACCCTAGAGCACGTAAACAAACCACAGCAGATGAAGACTCCTTCCCCAAAGCGGAAACTGAATCCTGTTACATGAGTGTGCTCGGTGCCTTTTCAGGACAGGGAGTCAAAAGCCTCCAGGCCAGATCTGCATCAGGCCCATTCAGCTATGATTTCTAACCTTCCCTGGAAGCACTGGGATTTGTTTTTTGTCTCAGCCCGGAGAACTCAGCTGGATGTTTCTGCTTCAGGATGGCACGTCCTGCTTTCTCACCAAACATCTTCTGCATCTGGCCAGTGATCAACTTGCAAAGTCCACTGAGACTTTTGGATGCCCTAAGCTATGATTATGGGTTAAACCCATTCATCTCTAATCCTGGAGGGTGCTCGTTAGCTGCCCTGCAATTAAACCCATTGCAATGTCCACAGGGCACTGATTTGAAAGAGAAGGAGAGCCAAATGGTGCCTGTTTTTAGGAAGGGGGGGAGGCACAGGAACCTGCTGTGCCAGTCTGGTGTCCTTTTCTGTTGCTGCAGATCCGGGAAGCAGCTTGTGGCTCACTGGAGGCCAGGAGGCACCTCTACCCATGCACACCCAGTATGGGGATGCCACCACCCTGCTTCACAGTGTGTCCCATCCATGCAGAGCCAAGCGCCGGTGAGAGTGATGGCTGCGAGCTACAGCCATGCTGCTCCCTAGCATGGAGATGGGAAGGGAAACCCACCTCCATCCCCTGTGCCCTTGGGATGCTGTTTCTGGGCTGCACCTACCAGAAGGAAGTGTGAAATACTGAACTACCCTCCAGGTCACTGAAATGCTGCTGTGCAGGGATGGGAGAAGGACGTGAGGCCAACGGTAGAGGCCTTTCTCCAGGAAACTAAGGTCTGAGGAGGAGGCAAGAGGGTGGGAGGTATCCAGCTGGAGGGGGAATGAGGGATGTCTGGGGCCTGCAGAGAGATGCTTCATGCTGGGAAAGGAAGTTGTTTCCCTTTCAGCTCCTTGATGTTTGTTGGGATTTTGGTTCTCATCAGACGTGGACACGGATACAGATGCACAGACACATTTGGGTATTGGGAAGTGGCAACTCTGAACAGCAGGGTGGCTTTTGAGCTCTCCCGCTGCGCCTCTGGCAGCCTCTTCCAGCCATGCCACCTGGCCATAAACCACCACCGCCGCAAGTCCTCCACTCCCCCGGCAATAGCCTTCTGCAGCCACTCCTGGAGAGGGTGCAGCTGCAAATCCAAGCATGCTCCAGCAGGCTTCTCAGTGCTCTTCCTCCCCTTTGCTCTTTGCAAGGCTTTACAACCAGTGGCAACCTCAACCCTACCAACCTGCAAGCACGGCCTCTTCCTCTCCAGGAAGGACACTGACTGAAGAATGAACACCTCTGAACATCCCTGTCACAGGTTGTAAGCACAGAAAAGCTGTATTAACTCCCAATCTGAGATGCGGGAGAGGAAGAGATGCAGCTGGCACTGGCAGCTTAACATGCAGATGTGACAGTAGAAGAAACTGGTAGCCTGGACACCTGGACCAACTCGCCCCTGCAGGAGGAAGTGCTTTAAAACTTTTGTCAACTACGGAGAGGACCACGTGGTTTAAAACTGCATCATGAGCTGTGTACAGGGGATCCTCAGTGTAGCTGTTTCATTGGTACCAAAGGAGGTGTACCTAGGGAAACGTATAAACCATAAATTGATATAGTACCCGATGGCTTTATGGCATCTTGTCACTGCCCAAACCAGAGCAATGAAACACAAACCCAACACCCCAAAGTCCCCTGCAAATCAGCTTTCCCTGTCAGGTCTCCACTACACGCCCCTCACCATTGCTCCTGGGGGCAGCAGGGCTGGAAATATCACAAGGGAAAGCAACCAGAGGAACCAAAATTGTGATTCTGTGCACACCAGTGGCTTGTAGGGACACAGCCAAGTGCAGGGGGTGATTCTTGCGCTCCCAACTTGGAGAGGGTAAAAGAAGCTGCTGCCACAGGTCCCGTGGCAGGCAATGAGAAATTATAGCTCTTCCCAGAAAACAGTGAAGTCACCTTACCTCTTTCTCTGGAAGAGCAGAAGGAACAACAAAATGTTTTCTTTAGTTTCACTAGGATTAACCACCCCCATTGTCCGTTGATGCCAAAAATACAACCCCTTCCCTTTTCCCAGGGGCCAAGGCCCATCAGCGCTATTGCATAACCAGCCATACCACCTCCCTGCATCTCCCTGACATTTCAGCAAGTCACAGGAATGACAAAGTTTGGGGCTGGCCTAAAAAAATCCTCTCCCTGTCCAGGCTATTCGGTTTACCCATTACAGGATAAATCTGTGCTATGGCTGAAATGCCCATCCTTACTCCCTGCAGGTCCAGCCAGCACCCTTTGCCTGCATTTTTGTGTAGTCCTCTGTGCCCTTGAGCCCAGCTGTGTAGCAGTGGGGAGCTATTGCTCCTCCTCCACGTCTGATTGCGTTGCTCTCCATGATGGGTGGTGTGGTTGGGCCGGAGCAGGGAAAGTGGCTATCTGCCAAGAGTAAGGTCAGTACAGCCTGGGAAACAAAAGAGAGCTGGGTAGAAATTGCCTTCCATTACTTCTGGGTTAGCACAGGTAGATGCTACCTCAGGTGCTGGACCGACAGCATTATACCCAGTGTATTATCACATTCATTTTTTGTCTCAACTTTTCTACTTCTGCCAAGTGATAACCCCATTCTGCTTTCTCGACTGACCTCCAAAGCAGAATATCCAAGACAATAAAAATGCAATGTCTGCCTGGAAACCACCCAGGCAAGGGGCCAGATCTGTAGCCCAGATATTCACCTCGAGGCTCACAGCCAAAATCCTGCCCTCAGACACAACTCCTCCTGAAGCCAGCCAGAGCAGCAGACCAGCATCTGCTCACCGGGTCTGGCCATCAGTTACAGCGCAACCTGGGCACAGGCTGGGCTCTTTGCTGGTGTAAAGCAGCTGAACTCCACAACAGAGAACAACCTTCACCCTGAGGGTGGAAAAGTGGCTGTTCCTACAGGACATGTGTTCAGCAGAAAGTTCAAGATAAGATAGACAAGTAGAAAGATTTTGATTCAAATGAGAGCTACTCAGTAGCAAGCAGAGGTGACTATCATGGCAGAGGGGCTCCTGGGCTGCCTGCACACACCGAGCTTTGCAATAAACCAAAGCACGAGCAACCCACAGCTTGCACAGGTCAGGTCTCCTCTCACGCCAGCGTTAGAGGGGAGCTTGGACATCAGAGCACTGAACTTTCCACATATTAATATGGTAGTTAGATATTAAAATGGTAGTTACGCTGAAGAAGTATAGCACTGAAATGTTTTTCAGCCACAGGAATTACAGAACTTGAAGACAAAAAAATGCATGTTTAAGTACCATAAACCTTAGCTGCTTTTGTCCTCTATTTCCTTGCCTAGGTCGGAAAAAGCCTCTGAATATGCATATGGCCTTGTTCTGACAAGCCCTTAAGGATAAATGCTTATCAAAAGCTTTTTCTGAAACAGGTATTTCTTGCATAACCGTCTCAGAATGGGAGCTGTGTTATGATACTCAAGTGCTGCTTCTTTCCAGATCTGACCACCTTAGTCCAGCTCTCTCCTCTCCTGTCTTTGTTTTCCCTTCCCAAGGTGCCCAGGAAAGGTGTCGCTTTGCCAGACTGAGGCATGCTTGGAATTGGTAACGACGGTCTGTAAGACCTCTTCAGCAGTGCTCACTGCGCTAACCTTCCCTCTCATCTTCCCACTAACACATATATTTACACATTTATGGGTATATTTATGAGAAAGAGTAGCTTATTATTCACACGCACCCTCACACCTAGCTTTTCTGCTAAGCTGAAGGTGCCAGAGATGGTCCTGTTTGAGACAACCTATGGCTCCCTAAGTGAAGGCTGGGAAACAGGCATCGTTTTCACAAGCAGCTCACAGGAGACAGACATCTTCAAGTGAGCAGCCCCTGGACCGTCCAGACCTGCAGCCTCGGGGTCAAAGCCTAAGCAACAGCTCCCACAAGCCATCCCGCTGCTTCTGCAACACGAGCACCCAAAGAAAAAGTGTTTCTGCAGAGGTGAGGCCATTTATTTAGGAAAACCACCTACATCCAGTCTCTCCCGATTACTGCAGTTCCCTCAGCAACAGCTTCATTTCCGCTTTCCCTCTAGATTTTGACTCCTCAAACTACAGTGTGGTGCTTGCTTTATTCTAAAGTTACAGCAGTGGTGGTTGCCAGCACCTGCAAGAATTTGGGGTTAGTTCAGCCATTATCTGGGCTTTCTTTAGAGGTTCATTCTGAGCAGCTTTCTTCAAACACTGCTTTCAAAATTGTTAAAATGGACCCAGTCTTGGAAAGGGCAATTTGTCTTCATCACCAAGAAAGAAAACATACCATGAACTAATTAGCACTGATGAGTTTTGCTGCGTCATACTTCCACATCGATCTGAGTGGGACAGCTGGGATGAGACCTGTGTGTACTAGTGGCATTGCACCAATTTACACCAGCTGAGGCCTGGCCCAGACACTCTCATCTGGTTGCAGAAGGAAGACAATAGCAAGTAGAGACATCTTAGCCACTTAAGGCAAGAAAAGTGTGATGCAACTGCTCTAAAACCAGATAGTTTAACAACCCCTGGCAGCATCTGCTTGCCCTGATACCCAGTCCAACTCACACAGCTGACAACCCACCATAAAAGGGCACCAGGGGGGATATTCATCCAGCAGCCTGGTGGCTAGATACAGCCCTGGCAATGCAACCGATGGGACTACAGGTCCCTCTGAATTTGAGGGCAACAGAGAAAACATATTTCTTCTATTACTGGACACCCCCTCCCATCATCCTTAAATGAGCATACTCAGTTCTGCAATCCTTCCAAAAGCAGAAATGCAACTGTGCCCAGTGCCAGAGCAATTTTGGGGAAGCTCTGCACCACACTAACCATTTAAGGTCAAACAGCTCATTAGCCAACCCAAACCAGCACTCAAAGAGGGCTCAGCTCGCAGCTAAGCCTGGTTAAATGCCATGATAGATGCCTTAATAAGCACATGAGCATTTCTGGAGATAGCGTGGCTGGATTAACACTCAGCGCTGCCTGTGCCTCAGAAGCTGGGTCACTGCGGTCTCCACACACAGGCACCCAGCACACACTCCCGTCACTGGCTGCTCCTGCTCAGGGTATATTCCCACTCTCTCTCCTTCCAACACCCTCATCAGCTGCACATCTCTTCCCAGCCATCTGTGACTGAGGAAAAAAAAGTGCTTTTCTCGGTCTGGCCACCCTCAGCCCCTGGGGACGGGAGCGCTGGTGGCCGGAGAGAAGCACACAGCTGCACACAGCGCGGCAAGGCGAGGCTGCTCGGCAGGCACCAACTGCGCTGCCGCTGCCCCTTCCACCCCCGCCAGTGCCCGCGCCTCGGCGGGGCAGCCCCGCGGCGGGGGGAAGGACGGCCACGGCCGCCCGGCCCGGCGCCCCCAACGCCACCCAGCCCCCCAAGAGCGGCGGTTTTCCGCCGAAACCGGTCACCGCGGCCGGGCCGGAGCGCAACGGCCCCGCGCCACCCCTCCGCGCGCCGCGCTCTGCCGCCGCTGCGTGCGCCGCCGCCCCCTTATATAGCGCCCTAAAAATAGCTCGCCGCGCACCGCCTCGCGGGCCGCGGGGAGGAGGCGGGAGCCGCCGTGCCGACCAATCGGCGCCGCCGCCAGCGGCCCGGCACCGCCCCCCGCGCCCTGAGCGGCTTCGCCATTGGGTGGCAGTGACTTCAGGCGCGCCGCGGACCCGCCCCTCCCGCCCCGCCGTTTACCCTACATGGTCACGCGCTGCCTGAGTGGGCCGGGCGGCAGCGCGCGGCGGGGGCGGGGCGGCCGTGAGGCGGCCGTGAGGCGGCGGCGGCGGGGGGGCCGGGCTGGGTTTGCCGAGGGAGGGTGAGAGGAAGGCGGGGGGGGGGGGGAGAGATGTGGTCTCCCGAAAATAGAGAGGGGAGGGGGCGGGGGGCGGGAGCGAGCGCGCATGGCCGCGGCGCGGGGCTGCGCGGTGCGCGGCGGCGGGGACGTGCCCCGGTGCGGCGGCCGCGGGGTGCTCGGTGCGCGCCGGCGCCTCTCGTCCTCCTCGGCCCGGCCCCCGGCCCTCGCCGCCCCTCCGCGCTGATTCTCTCTCTCTCTCTCTCTCTTTTTTTTAAAGTGTGACTGAAACAAAACAAAGCCAAAGGGACGCTGGATCTATCATTGGTTGATTTTCCTCCTTCTTTTTTTTTTATGATCAAAAACAACCCCCCCACCCGAGCAAACAAACACACACAAAAGCAGAAAGAAAGGGTCTTGCTCAGCAGCAGCATGGATGTCTTGGCTAGTTATAGTATATTCCAGGAACTCCAGCTTGTCCACGACACCGGCTACTTCTCAGCTTTGCCATCCTTGGAGGAAAACTGGCAGCAGGTGAATCATTTAAATTACTCCTGTAAATCTCTTAAGCGCAGACAGTCGATGCATTGGGGCTGCATTTCTGACTTTATTTTATTTTTGTTCTTTAATTCAGGGTTGGTTTTTTTTGGTGGTTCTTTTTTTTTTTTTTTTTTTTCCGCGTGGGTAGACCTTTAAATCTCTGTATTTTTTGCCATGACAAACTGAGCAGTCCATTCAAATCTGTCTGCCTTCAGTCCTCTCTGAGCACGCCTGGCAGCACCTGAGATCCGGTGGCATTCTTTAGGGTTTTGTTTTTATGATGACTACTATTTTTATTTTATTTTTGAGCTTAGGTTTTGGGGTTTTTTTTTCTTTTAAACAAGGCTGATCACTTCCAGCCAGTGCTGACAACTGGCAGCTGGTGGAAACGGAATAGATCATTCTTATTTTCAGGTAATTAGTATATGTCAATAAAAATCGTAGCTTAAATCAGAGATGGGGGGTGGGCAGGTGTGTGGAAGCACTAGCAAAAGCTTTTAGGCTAAATTCTGTAACTAGGGAGGTGAGTTATTTTTCATTCTTTTTTTTTCCCCCTTTTTTTTAGAGGGTGGGGAGAAACACACACTTGCTGTATCTTAAAACAATGACGCCTTAGGCTGGTTCCAGTAAACCAGTGTGTTCTGAGGCACCGTAGGGTTAATATGCAGACAGAATTAGGATACTTTAAAGATGGAAATCAAGTATTACGAATGCATTAGAATGATAACTGATGGCATGAATAAATAAGACCAAGGAGAAGAGTAGGTTGCAGAGAAAAGAGTTGTATAAAATGAACTATGAGCCCAAATGCATAGATCTGTAAATAGTTATCAGCTGCAATACTGAGGGAAAAGGAAAGACGGGATTCCTCATTACAGCAGGACATTGTGAGAAAATGCTGTTTCTTGTTGTGGTTTTCTGGCAGAGGTGATACGCCAGGCAAAATTCTGGAAACTAGTGTCTCTTTAAAAGAAAAAAAAAATCCACTGGTGGGTAGGAATAGTGGAGTGTGGCTCGGATGACATGTGGTGCTAATGCAGCGCACGGACCCGTGGCACTATCAGTATAAGAATAACAAGCCACTGGATTTCATCTTGCCAGCATTCACCTTAGTCTTGGCTAGCATAAGGGTAGCGTGTGTTAGGTCTCTAGTAAGTGACAGTTAGGGACGTTCATTTAATTTTTTCTTAGAAGTGCATGTGGGGAGAAATGTGGACGGTAGGGCTTCAGGGGAGCACTCGGGCTGTAGCATTGTCATCCAGCTGGACCGGGACTGGATCTTTAAAGGTTTCCCCTAGTAAAATTGTTTTGGCTTCAGCTTTGTGTGCGTATGTGCACGCACACAAGAGGTTTATTGACAGCTACAGTGCAAACACATTCAGGATTTAATTTGCAAAATGACCGATCCAACTTTGCTTTATCCTTCGAGGGGGAGGGGATGCTTTTTTGTTATTAATATTCAGCTCGCACATCCATGATGGTCACATCTGCTTTCCTTTTATATTTTTAACATGCTAATTAAACTGAAGAGGTTAATATAATTTCATTTAAAAAATTAATTTTATAACATCGTTGTTGTTGGATCGGTTGCATATTCAGTTGCGTATTAGTAACAGTCCAGACAGTCCAAAGCGAGATAATCTGTTGACATAGCCAGCATGCTTTAGGCAGTACTGTGTGTGATACTCTGTCTCCTGCTGCCTTCTTTTATGCGTGGAAGAGCAGCAGTTTGTTTTATACAATACAATGTACTGACCCAAGCCCACTGTTACTATTGCGAAATTTAAACTCACACTCTCCTGGTTAAACCCCACTGATTCTCCACATATGTTTGAAAAGAGAAGTTGAAAATAATTTATTACATTTTCCCTTATTTCCCCTCAAATCCTTCAACCAGTGCCTGATATTTCATAATACATCCTGTATTTACAGTTTGTTTTTTTTTCCCTGTTGCTGCCTGGACTCTCCTTGCAAACAACAGGGAGCAAAACTGATATATCAGTGGTGGGAGCCACTGAAGCTGGCTGTACAGAGTGTGCTGTCACGCAGGCTTGGCAGACCCACTGACACAGAGACCCCAATTTCATTCTCCTGAATCACTTGCAAATGTAGCCAGGTCTTGGGGATTTATTTATTTTAGGCAAACTGTAGCAACTTTGGGACAGGGATGTGTGTGCATGTGTGTGTGTTTCTAAAGGTATCCCTTAAAACTGTCAGGCTGCACTTGAGACCCCAGGGAAGAGAGCTGACAGGGCAGTGACTGACCCCTGCGGGAAGCATCAGGATTGGGAAGCAGCAGCTTTAATTTTGAGTGAAAACACTTGAATGGGTCTTGCCTCTGCTCCCATGAAGCGCTCTGGTGCCATACCCGAGGTCCACGGAGGCTCCAGAGCAGTGCTTCTCCTAGCAGCAAAGCAGTGCCCCGGGAGATTACTTCAGTCTCTTAAAAGGGGGGAAGTAGTTGTGTGGGCCAAGAGCAAGCTTCCTTATCATGTTGTGAGCTCCAGTTGTTTTCTGATTAGCAGCTACTAGTGCTTGATGTGGAGAGGTTAGTCCGTGCCAGTTCCTGCTCCTAGAAGTGGTATCTACTGTGATACCGTAAAAGATGCACTTGCCCCACTGAAAATCAGGGGATGCCTTGGGGTGAAAGCGTTGACACAGTCCTGTCTTCCTTTTCTTCTGAGTCTGGATCACACTTTTGTAGCTGCTGGCTGGAGACTACACAGCTGGGGCAGTTGCTTGTGTTTCCGACTGTGAAACACCCATCACTCACGGAGGGCACTGACAGCACAGGCAGGTTGCTAAATGCTTGCATACAGTCAGCTGATCTCTCCCTTTTTTCCTTCCCACTGCAAGAGAAATGTGAGCAAGTTTGATATCTGTGCTTTTGACAATTAGCATTGGAGTTGAATGAGAACAACCCAGCAATATGTACAAAACAAACAGATTTTGTGTAGGAAGAGATTGTCATCTCTTGTGTAGGTTTCTTTTTTAGGAGGAAAAAATACAAACAAAAAACGCCTCACTCTGCCCTGGACATAGTTTACACTGTAAAAGTGGAAATACCTGAAGTGGAAGGTGGAACTGAATCCATGATGTGTTTCACATTATTTTAAAACACGTATGGGGAAGGGAGGGCTTGGTTTTTAGGCAGCAAAAGCTTAGCTTCACTATGTCAGCTTTGAGTGTACTCTTTCAGGCAAAACAGTTTTGAGGTCAGGAGGGTTTTTTCTTGGAGTGGGGAGGTCAGAATCCAATGAGTAATTCAAAGCACAACTTCATCAGGAAAGAGAGAACTTTATTTAGTCTTTGTTTAGCTTTTCCAGTAGTGTTGAGCTGCCACGGCACGGAGAGAGATTAAAGGAAGAGGTGGGCTCTGTGCGTTGGAAAATGAGGCGTTCACTGTACGTCAGCTGGCTGGTATCTCAGCATCTGTGTGTTTCTGCCTGGCGCTTCATCCTGGATATGATTGAACCATCCTAGTTGCTCTCTGTCCCTGCGAGCTGACTCTGCAGTTCAGGACCAGGGCGGGGGGAGATTTCAGCACCTGCGTGGCTGCTGCGGTGCAGTGGGAGGACCTCTGGCCGCATATGCCGTTGCTCGGGGGTAGCTGTCTGATGTGGCATCCCCGAGATTGGAACCAGACTGCCGGGAGAGACAGCACGAGGCCGAAGAGTGCCTTGTTACTCTGCAGAGGAAGGAAGTGGGTAGGAGGCTGTTTTTGAGGGAGGCGACTGTGAGGAGCATAGCCCGTGCAGCTGCACGTGGTCCCACACTCAGTGTGCCAGGCTGCAAGGAGGGGGAGAGCAGGCCTGGGAATTGGGAAGGGCTGGACATAGGGCTTCAGTCTGTTCTTCCTGCTGGGCCTTCACAATGTCATTTGGGGGATCATTAAAAGATCAGTGTGCAGAAGGCGTCTTTTGTAGTCAGATATGTCTCTTCCTAGGGATAACATTTCAAACCACCCCTATTATCCTTTCCCATAGGCCCTTTGGAGGGCTCTGGACTCACCACCCTTGTGTGGAGAAGGGGTCTGATCAGGAGACAATTTGGGGCTCTCTTCGTATTCTCTGTGGGCCATAGGGCAGCCTGTAGCATGGCAATTCCTGTAATGTCAGAGCACAGGAGCACCAAGAGCAGGTAGACGCACAGGGTCACCATGTGTGTAGCTGATGCAGATGTATAAAATCAGCAGGACATAGGTGCCAAACCCTGGCTTATTCTAAAAGAGCCAGCCTTTCCCACATGTGTCATCGGGCAAAACAGGTCTAATTGGCTGGCAGAAGTGGAAATAGCATTATATCGTTTTCCTGGTAAGCATTGCCCAATAACATTTCCTCTTGCCTTGGCTGACCCAGTTGCTCTCAGCTACGGCAAACAATGATCCTTCCAAGGGAGATGCACATTTCCTGTAAAGCATAGGATCAAGGAAGCCTTTGTTTTGTTCTTGATTCTCTTGTAGAGCCTTCTTTGCATACTTTTAATCAAGTCTTCCAAGTCTTGGTTTCCCCCTTTCTGAAGTGACTGACAGCAACGATGCTAAGGCATGGTCTTTGCGAGGCTGGGAAGCTGAGTTTTGACCCGTTTTGGCAAAGTGCTTTGAGATCCCTGTGCTGTGTGAGTATCCCAAGGTGACTTATCTAGCAGAACTCTTACATCTTAATGCTGACTTCTGTTTGGCAGACAGGGTCATTTTCAGGCCTATAGGAAAAATTTCCACTGCTACTGGAAAGGAATAAATCACACTGGAGAACATTCCTGCCTCCCCATCGTCTCCATTGTTCTAGTTTAATGGCATAGTTGGCCACTACATAAACTAAACCATCTCTTTTAATATTGCTGTTTCATCTTGGTTCCAGTCACAGTGTAACACATTTCTTAAGTGCTTATAGTACATCATGCCTCTTGAGAATAACTTGCAGAAATGGTTGACTTCCAAGAACAGCCACATGTGTAATGCAGTATATTTCAGACTCTGAGCGCCGGTCCATTTATACCTGCAGGCTCTCTGCTTGCTCCATGTGCTGAAAGCATGCTCCTATCACCTCACAGAAAGAGACGGAGAAAGAGAAGAAAGACAAACTTGAAACTGTCTCTATCGTTTCATGATTCCTTAATTACAGAGTCCGTTGTTATAAGTGATTATTTCTTGGCATTATGAAAGCATAGAGCCCTGCAATCCACGTTACAGGTCTTAAATAGCTGATTATGTGTGTGACTTGTATCAAGTGATTTTGAAATGGGGTAAATAGCTTTAAGCAATGCACAATCATGATGTGGGTACTCGACTAGAAAATATTTTCTCTTACTTGTTTGGGATGCTTTAACCTCCCCTCCCCCAAGCCCACATGTTTCTGTATGTCCTGTTGAATAGGCAATGCACAGATTAGAGTAGGCTGCATAAAAGTAATGATATATAGCTAGTCTGCATGTGATACTTCCATGTGGAAATGGCGGAAGGTCTTCAGTTTCACGCAGTAATTTCACACTTAAGCTCTCCAGGGTGGAGGCAAATGGTGTCTTCTGGATATTGTCCTATTTTTTGAGGCCTTGTCAAATGACTCCCCACTGAGAAACATCCAGTGTGTTGCTTCTCCATTCTGCCTTGGGAGACATGTTATAGGGAAGCGAGAAGGAAGCTGCTTCTCTTTGACTCTGTAGCTGCAAAGCGACAAGGAAGCTGCTTCTCTTTGACTCTGTAGCTGCATATGAACAACCTTGATTGCAATTGTCCTTATAAAACAAAGGGATTTTGCTCATTGGCTGAGCAGCATTGGTGTTCAGTACGTTAAGCAATGGGGTAATAGTACACCTCATCTCCTATCAAGTTTGTCACGTTCTGCAGAGGGAAGAAAAATTGTAGGCTTTTGATCACCATGCTCAAAACCTCATGAGGAGTTATTCACAGGTATTGTAATTGGTGGCGGTTTTCCTTTTTGATGGTAAACCTGAATTCTGGAGAGTTAATAAAGGTGTTTTCAAGAATGGTGCTGAGTCCCTCTTACTTTCCTTTCTGTTTCCCTGGACTCTCAAGTGCCTCCTGCCCATTCCCTTACATATTCATCTACAATGCCCCCACCACTTCCAAACTCCCAGCAACACTCAGGAGCTGGGAGTGCCATTTTTGTGGTGTCTTTCAGGCTCAAGTTGCAGGAATCACCCGCCTGTTTTGATTAATTTCTCCCCACAGGTCCTCTTCTTTGTACTGTGGGTGCTTCTGCCTTGGTCCAAATGGATCTGGATTCACTTGAACTGCAGGGTTCAGCTGATTCTGAGCAAACAAACAAAACAAAGCAGCCAGGGAAAGAGCCTCCCCTCCTCCCAGATTTTCCTGAGTAGAGAACAGGTTTGGAGTACAGGTGTTACACAGGTATATTCCCCAGCTTGATGCTGTTGTATTTGAGACCGTCCCAGTTTTCTTCCACTGAGTTCGGTCTTGATAGGCGCTACACATGTTTTGAGTGTCTGAGTTTGGTACTCTCTTGGCTGTGTCTCCTTCCCAGCATTACCACTTGGAGTTAAAAAAATCATGTGCCTGGTTCCCAAGACACTGAGATTGTCTTTAAAGCCACAGACTTTATTTTTTAATTTGATGGTTTTTACTTTCCTTGCTTCTGAGCCACTGAAGATTTGTTTTATTGTCTTTTATTCTCAAAAATAAAAAAGATGGGATCTCTAACAGTTGCTTGATTTGAGCAGCAGTAAGAAAATGCCACTATTGTGGCATTTTGAGAGCTGGCAGTAGAGAAGTAGGTGTGTATGTCAGAAAAAGCTCGCGTATCCCTGCGTTCACCAGGCTGTATTTGCCATCTCTGCTCTGGCAGCAGCTGGCGAGGAAGGCTGCCTGTGAGAGCAGTGTTCATGTCTCATTTCCCTTAGAAGAAATCGTTTCAGCCTTTATGCTCAAAGATAGTTAGACATCTTGGATTTCATCAGGACACCAAACCTTTGCTTCTCAGTTCTTCAGTTACAAGGTTACTTGGCAGCTCTTCTGTTCTCCTAGGGCTGCAGCGAGGATTAACATTAGGGGTTTGCAGTGCTTGGGTGCAGCAGCTGGGGCAGGAGAGGGTTGCACTAGGCTATGGGGAGACGGGCAGCCAGTCCCTCTGGAGCTGCCGGCCCGAATCCTGCCACGCCAGCCGGCAGGTGCTGAAAGCGCAGGACAGCTCCTGCACAGGGAGCCCTTGGTGGGGTGCGGCATTGCCTCTCCGAAAAAATGAAAATAAGGTTCCAAAAGGTAAGCTTAAATCCCCCTTCCCAGAACTCTGTGTTGTCTTTGAGACAACCTGTGTGTAGCACTAATTTGACCCCTTCTCTAGGTTTTTAAAAGGTGTTGGGAGTTGGGTGTAGGAAGCTCGGGCAGGAAGGCATGGATTTTTTTTTATTTAAAAGGTTTAATATATCAGCTCTGATATATTAAGCTGCTCTGATGCTCTTAATCCTTTTACAGCAGGTACCCGTCCTCTCCATGTTCTTACACATGAAGGATCCTTTCCAGTCCAGAGCATTTCCGCTCAGTGCAACTGTGTATTCATTACATGTGTTATTGTCTGGAGAACTATTAAGATGCATGTGGTACACTTTACAACGTACACTAAAGAGTCTGAGTCATTTATGCACAGGCTGCGTATTAATGCTTGCTGAAGGTCCAGCAGGCATACTCATTTAAGTGTCATAACGGTTTTGAATATGGTCCTTATAGACCCTGTCTCACATGTCCTAATCCTCTTGGTTATTTCCCAGCATTGTGGACCCGAGTGCAAAGCTGGGGTTTAAATCATACGTGGGGGTCAACAGCTCCTGTTCTGCAAGGGATAGAGAAGTAGGCAGTGACACAGGCGAGCTTGGGAGACAGCATGATTGATGGGGAGGGATGCAAAGGAGAAGGATGCTGGCTTGTGAGAGGCTCTTCTGAGACATTCCAATTAGTGTCCTGATTTACAAATCCTGCCCTTAAACCTGCAGCCTCCCAAGGTCAGTTTTAAAGGGACACTGACATAGGGTTGACGTTTGATCGTGATGGGCCTTTGTAAACCAACATGTTCTGACAGAAACTGCAATCAATGGAAGTATCTCCATCTATGTAATTAAAAAAAGCCCTGGAAGCAGGGTTTGTGTTTTTTTGGACGGGATCGTCTTGCCCACCTGCTGCCTTTGCAGCTCTCATGCTGCAGCACTCTTCCCGTGCAACTGAAGCAAAGTGACTGGAAATCAAAGTGCAAACGACTGTTTATTTGGATTGTGCGGTGAGGAAAAATGCATACAGCATGACAAGTAAATTAGATTTAAAAAATGCTTTCACTACTAATAGGCTACTATGCTGTTAGGCATTTGGTTTTAATCCTGACTCTCGAGTGGGCAAAGTTCATTTCTGAGCATAAGGAAAGTTCTCGGGTTTGTAAACATTCGCAATTTCTGCTGACTTGTCTTCACTCCATCCCAGGAGGGGAATCAGCATTGCGCTGAATTGCTTTGTGCTGGTAGGGGAGAAGTAGGGGACTGCCTTTAGTCGCCTGCCTTTATTCTCCACCAGGGCTGGATGGAAAACAAAGGTTCCAGCGAGCAAAGGAGAAAAATGTTTAGTGAGTGGAAGAGTAGAAGGGGTGAGAGGTGCTCCTGTCTGCTTGCTTTTTACACCCAAAATGGACATTGGCCACATCACAGCACTTGGGTGTGATGCTAGAGACCCAGACTTGAGTCGCTGCTTTGCTTGATGCAGGTCTGCCCTTCCAGATTACATCTTGGATATGTGAAATTTCAGTGGATGACATGGTGGCTCCAAAACCAATACATTCCAAAAAAGCACTTTAGATTGGACAAAAATGTAATTTTTTTGGAGAATGTTTGGTAGAAGTGTTTCAACCAGTTCTACTTTGTTGAAGTTTCCCTGAGGGTCTGGCCCTGTTTTCGGTGTGAGAGACTTGGTTTGGCTAACATTTTCAGCTTTGTTGTCAATTTTAGCCTTCCGTTTCAGGGCTTGCGCCCCTAAAACTCGATTCATTTTTCCCAGCTATTAGTAATTTGTCTAGTAAAAGGTATCCGGACTCTCTGTATCCTGTGAGTCTCTTGCATCTTTTCAGAACTGCAGCCACAACCCTACGTGATGCCATAAGCAATCTCTGGTTACTTCTGGTCTCTAGCCTGGGGGCCTGCTCTCCCTCCCTCTGGGAGAGGGTCTGGCAAGGTGTGTTGATGCACGAGATGCACAAGAGCGGTGCAGTCACACATTTTCCTCGGCTTCTAGCAAGTGCTGGTCACTCTTCTCTCTGCCCAGCTGCTGCCGGTGAGGTACCGTGCCGGTTTGTTGGCATGGAATCAGTGCACTCACCCTGCCTTGGCACCTCTGGCGTACCGCTGGGTCTGAGGTGCCCCACGTCCCTGGGTGCAGGGCGAGGTGCGTGGCTCAGGGGCTTTGTTGTTTTCCTGTAGCTGCACAGCGGTTTGAAGGGTGCCAGCCCTGCAGAGCTTGCTGCCTGCTTCAAGCTGGTGAAAAGTACTAAATAATCCTGGTTTGGGGTTTGTTTTTTTTTCTTTTCTTTCTTTTGGCCTCCCCTGTCAGCTGAGAGAATTTATGCTGCTCCGAAGAAAACATTCCACTCATCTGCAAGCTACTACAGCTGCCGTGTGAGTAATAAAGTATGGAAAGGAAGAAGGGAGAAAGGGAGAAGAAAGATGGGAGCTGGTGTTTCATATGGAAAGCATCAGCCCAGAAGTGGCTTTGTTTCCGACACGTGGACAGTGGAGAGGCTGTGTTTGCTGCTCAATGGAAAATCTGTGCCGGTGAAAAGAACCCTCCCTCATTAGTGACTAGATCAGAAAGGGAGGGACTTCAGTGTCTCTTGCTTTTATTTTAAAATTTGTCCGCATTTTAAAATAGTAAAGGAGAAGGAAAGGGCACTGGACTGACTTGATTTGAAAATACAGCCAGTTTGGGCAAAATAGCTCTTTTCTGTCTCCATCTGATGCTGCTGTCCCAGTTCACTCTCGTGGTGTCACAGCCTTCCCCCAGCTGTTCATAAGCTGTGCCAGCACGTCAGAGTGGCTGTGAACATCTGAAGATTGCTGTGGATCAGGTTCTTAGCAAGGTGCATGTTCCTTCTGTTTGTTTTTGGTTTCTGATCTTTCAGGATAGTGTAAAGTCATGTTTGTAGGCTTTCCTGCACAATCGAGGAAACTTGGAGCTTGGTTTTGGTGCTGAGAAAGGTGGTTCTGATGTAAGCAGAAGCCTCTGAGAGTTGGGGCTTTAAGAAACATGTGGGGGTTGCAGTCAAATAGTCAGAGTAAGGGATGTTTCTGTCTGATCAACCAGAGGAAGGAAGCACTTACAGTTTTGGAGGTCTCCAGTATCTTGGAAGAAGAGACAGACTGCTGTAAGTGCTGATGTGACCCAGTGAAAGAGCGTGTAAGGTGCTTCTCTTGCAGGTTTGAGAATTTCAGGGTAAGTGAATGTCACCTGGGGTAGTTTCCTACTGTCTACTGCAGGAAAACAGTGTAGACTTCTCTTATTGGCACATCCCTTAGCTCTCCTGTGTTTTTAAAGTGAAAAGAAAGATTGTTGTTTACAGCATTTGAAAATGGAAGGGCCTGGTTTAATCCGTGAGTTTTTTTCTAGAGGGAAGGAGTCTTCTGGTGGTTGATTGTACAGGTCAGGAGGAGCTTTGCTGTTTCTTCCACTAATTACAGGATGAAACCTTCCAGACACAGGCTGAAATCTCTGCTCCAGTGCTTCCCTGGATGAAGACGTTTGCTTGAATCAGTGCCTCAGGAGCTGGGGTGATTTGGGGGTTAAAGAAGGTAATGCCGGGGCCTTGCTCTGCTCCATTCGCATGCCTCCAGGACAGCCTGATCCCACAGCACCACGTTGTATTCCTGAGTTGGCTGCAAAGTTCATGTTCTCTCTTCACACAGCCCTGATTTTCTGCTCACTCAAGACAGTTTTGTGCTTTCCAAGAGTGACTCCTTTATTACTCTTCCTTGGATGCTGGCAAATGAGTTTCAGGGTACCCAGTTTAAATACTCTTTACTGAGTGTGCCTAGCTTGTCTTGGGCTTTCTGAGCTTTGGTAATTTGTTTAAAACATGAATAAGCCCCAGTAGTTTGAGGGAGAACAGAAGAATGCCCTGGCAGAGTTACTTTCCGGTGTGAAGGACTTGGTAGACGGGTGACTTCCCAGGATAGTTTCTCAGTGCTGAGAAGAATACCAGTAGGTGCACAGAACCCTACAAAGGCTACATTGGGATTTCTTTTTCCAACATGAGAAATTCATGTTACTTTTCTTTGAAGAACACATTTGAGGGAGAGCAAGGGAAGCAAGGCGTGGGTGGTTTTTTACTCCCAAATACCTCTAGCGCATGTGACTTTTAGAAAATGCTGAATACTCATCTTCCAAGTCTTGAGTGCCTGTCGAGCTGCACACTGAGTGGATGCCCTAGGTTGAAGACTCCTCCTCACTGGGACTGTCTCACATGGATTATCTTCGTGCAGTGAGAGCTATACCAGCTGCAAGGCCTTGTAATTCAGTCAGTGTTTTGTTTGAGCAAGCTGCATCTCTGGTCAGATGTTGTTGCACTGGGGTATAAGATGGGAATTTCTGTCTCCTTTCCATATCTTTACGTTTAAGTGGAAAAGGTCAAGGAAACCTTTGACATTCAGTTCTGAATACTTTTTCTCTTTGTAAATGGGAAGAATAGTACCCACATCACGTTGGGGATTTCAGATCAGTCAGTGACTCAGATCCTGGGCTGGTGCAAACTGATGCAGATCTGCCAAAGTCACAGTGGCGATACGCGGATTTACACTGGCCCAGTGTCCACAAAGTCACTTGACACCTTGCAGGAGAATGGTCTATACAAATCCCAGGTCTTGTCAGGATGTGGAATAAATATCAGGATGTGGGCAGAAAACAGCACACCCATTTTAATGATTTGATTAAAACAATATTGCTGCTCTATGGCTCTCATAAATTTATTTCCACTCGTGTTGGGGGGAGGAGATATTCTCAAGTGCCATAATGAGAGAGTACATTTTTTAAAATGTTGCACAATAGGCCACTAAGTTGTGCTCTAGCTATATTGGCTTATTTCTGTTTTATAGTGAGCGTGGCCTTAGGCATCCTATAAATACAATTTCTCCCCCCACCTTCAGCTAATAAATAATGGAAACTGTACTGGAAAGAAATTTTCTTTCCATGAAAGAGTGGGAGGTCCTGAGCTGCCCTCTATAAAATAAAGGATGTAGCATGATTTGTTTTCTTTGGTTTTTCAAGTGAAGAAAATGTGGGGGTGGGAGGGAAAGAGAAGATGTTTCTAAGTGCTAAATGTGCTCTCCCCAACACTGCAAGGTAGGATGATGTCTGGTGTGGGCATTGCTTCCCCCAGGACAGTAATACCCATCTGTGAAATGAAGACAGATGAGAGAAGTTTCTGAACAGTCTCAGTGCATGGGAAGAAGGAAGGATCCCATTCTGTTTTACCCTCAGGCTTTCATATCCAGCAGTGGAAACCAACCTGAAAGTGGGTGTAAATGAGCGTCTAAGGGAGCCCTTTGTGTAATTCAGTGGCCTGTGTCATCCAGGGGTCAGACTAAATTATCAGAATGGCCCTTTTTGACCTTAAAATCCGATTCTGTAAGTAAGTTCGCTTCGAGACCTTTTAGCTCTGTTTTAATGATGTCAAAAAGCTGTGGTGTAAATGTGAGTCATGAAGGGTACCTGCATGTGCACATATGGGCGGCCAGACACGTTTCATTTCGAGAATCCATCACGCATGTACTGTGTGTCAGGTTGGAAATGTGTCTCAGAGGAGAGACCAGGTTTGTGGAGGTGGGGGCTTCCTCCTGCACTGACTAGAATCAAAAGCAAGTCTGTGTCATGTCGTGTCGTGTCATGTTATGTCATGTCATGTCACAGAGAGGGTGTGAAGCCACATTCTGACTGCAGCTTGGCCTCTAAGGTTAGAGAAGGGTCAGAGAAGACCTTGTGTTCAGCAAAGGGGGTCTTATGGGCTAATTTTGAAGGCAATTGAGGATCAAGAGCAGGGTGCACATGATGAAAAGTCATTTTCGGTCGCTGTCTTCATCCAGCAACAATAAACTGTGCATAAGGTCCAGAAACAAATAAGCTCGGAGATTAACACTGTTAGATCATGAAATTCTTCTGCCCAGGTGCCATTTCTTATTGCATGCCTCGGTGGTGCTTTCCAGTCTCATTTGAAATCCGCCTAGCGTGAAGCCCTGCTTTCCTTGGAAGCATGTGCTAAAACCTAATTTAGGGGAGGAATATCTAACAGGCTGCTCTGTCTCCTACCTGAGTCTAATTCCTCCCCCTCCCATACTCTCTCTCTTCTCCATGACCAAGTCCATTGCTTTGTTTGGGTTCACCCTGTTCATAGCTGCGGTCTGTGATGATTTTTCCCATCTTTATATTAAGTCTTTCAAGGTTTCTTGTCTAAATGTGAAATGAGACCCCTGCTCATTGACTGGAGATTATAACACTGACTGTGGAACAGACGTGATAAATAGTAATAAATGTGCATGTCCCTTTCAATTTTGTCATACTTTCCATCTCTGTGTTCCTTCCAATTTTCCTGTATATCAGATGCTAAGAATGTGTCCTCGAAGCTATATTGGTCTTCTCTGTGTCTTATCTGTTCTAGGTCTCTTTTCAGCCTTACTGGATCTCTGCTTTGTATTGGGAGTGCATGTTGTGTTGCTATTTCTTCCATAAATGAATTAATTTGTCTTTTTCCAAATTCAATCTCAAGGATTTATTTCCTGCCCCGTGTGGTTTTCTGTATATACTGCCTCTCTCTGCTGGCATCACAAAAAAATTTAGCATTTCCTCCTTAAGCCCTTTTCCCTGCTTTTCTTCACAATGAAAGCTTTTTATCAGTTTCCTTATTTTTCCGATTTGTTTTTATTAAGCATGTTTTTGTAGTGAGGGCTGCGATCCATCAAAGTAAACGGAAACAAAGAAATCAATGCCAAGTTTTTGTTTGTTTGTTTAACGAAACAGATCAGACTTTAAACGGGATGAAGTCAAATCGGTGCTGATGACTTGACTGGATGGTAGCTGGTTCTGAAGGCTGGCTATTGACAGCGAGTTGTGGAAGATCTCAGCATTGCGAAGAGCCTAAAAACACAAATACAACCGTGGGGTTGAAAATCACGTGGTGGTATTAGTATCGGGAAGAGCAGGGTCGCTGTGAGTTGCTGCTCTTTGTTCGGGAAACAGTATCTATATGCTGGTTAGTTAGTTAGTTGAAGACCACTGTTTTTGTGGTTGGTGGATGTGAGGTGGGTGTTTAACCTGGATCATGGTTAAAGGGTAAAGGCCCCTTGAATTTCGGTGCCCACCCAGCACACCTCTGCCCTTCTTTTCAGCCAAGGGAGCTTGTTCCGATGTGGGCAGGGAGCAGGCCTGCCCGAAACGCTGCGGGGTCAGCAGCGGGGTCCCACCACCATCCCTCTGGAGGGTCCCCCCTCTGCCACCACCCACCACGGTGGGTGGCTGTGGTGGCCTTGAGCAGGGTGGCTCCCTGCCACCTTGGCTCCGCCACCTTAAAGGAGGATTTGCGAAAGCTGCTAGCGTAAGGCAAAGGAGCCTGCCTGAGCCGGGGGAGCGTTAGCTGCTCCGGACTGCAAGGCACTCTTCGGTTTGCTTGATGGGTCACCCCGGGCTCAGGACCTTCCTGCTGTGTTTGTCCGCTGTGCTGCTTTTAACCATCTCCGCTCCTTTGAGTCAGCTTGGGCTGCTCACATGGCAAAGAAATACTTTCCTGGTGTTTCAGAAGGTGGGTGATTCCCTTTCCTTCCTGTGCGGGAGGAAAGCTGCTCGCCCCATGCAGGGTCTGCCGGGTTATAACAAAACAGTGGGGCCTTGCCAAATAGCAATGAGGTGCACATCTGACTGAGGGCAGCTGGGCTCCTCTGGTTTTTGCTCAGGTCTGCCTCTGCAGCAACTTCTCGCAGGAACTGTCATCTTTCTCCCCTTTATTCAGCATGCTCTTAAGCTGTGGGTGTCCGTGAGGGGTTTTTGTGTGGAACGCAAGGACTGTAAAGAAACAGGTCCTAAACCACGTGCTGTTGCTAATGATCCTGCAGACCAGAATGTAAAAAGCCAAATGTTTTAACAGAAATTAAGGAATAAAAACAAAGAAAGGACCTGCTACAGTGAGGCACCATGTGGCTCCGTCCTTATTACTCGATGATGTGATTGCACTGGTCTACACCCTGGGTGTATTCTTCCACCTAATGACTGACTGGAAGAGTTGAAAACAGAGGGGTATGCAGAAAATCCACTGTCCATCCCGATGTTAATCAGTACAAAAGTTGAAGTTCAGAAATAAAATATAAAGGAGAAAATTGTGGGAAAGCAGTACTCTCTGTGCCTACCTCTATTTCAGTACCAGGGACTGTGCTGACAAATTTCTTCAGTCTGGAGCAGCAAAAACACTCAGCAGTACCCCAATAAGTCAGAGGACCTGACACCTACAGTCTTGGATGCAAAACTTGCAAGTTGCCTTTTTGAGGCTCAAATTTGCCAAGAGCAATGACAGAGCTGTTTCAGGAGAGAAAGCTACATACCCTTTCATCCAAGACCCAGAGATTTAGAGCATTCAGATGTCTGTCTGATTTGATGGTTGGGCTTTGAACAGATAGGATGCTTCACAGCCATTGCCCTTCCAGAGCAGGGAAGCTGTAGCATGCCCATTTTACAGGCTGGGAAATTGGGACACCCAAGTGCTAAGTTGGAGAGAGGAAGTCGAGAGCAGAGTTTGAAAAGGATACCAGCTCCCTGATCTCCATTTTAATTAAATTCTTTCTGCAATTGTCTTCCCTTGCAGTTTAACTGGTGGAATGTGGTCTAGCAGAGGAATTTTTGGCTGCAAACTTGACAGGAATATTTTTCTGGGCCAGATCCTTGCTTAGTGTAAATTAAGATGACTCCACTAGCTATGATCCCGTGAAGCGCTAGCAATTTCCTCCTCCCTCTGAGAATCTGGCCCCGGTTTGCAGACAGTGGGCAGTGTCATATAATTTGTTCTTTTTAATTTTAGTCTGTCTAGACACTTTTGCAGCACCCCTTTCTGGGAGGACTTTGTGCCAGCAGCTCTGGAGCAGCACCACACTTCGCTGGTGAGAAACGCTTAGCAAACGCTGCATGGAGGTGGCCTGATGTGCTCAAACTCAGCATTTCACCTCCCTGGTGCAGGGCTTGGCTTTTATAGTCTGGGTGTTTTGTGGTGGAGAGGTGGCAGAAGGGATTCGCGGCAGGATTTCTTCCCTGTGGAGGGGGAGCGAGTCTGTCGTTTTCCCTGTTTTTGACGATGTGTTGTCCCAGCTGAGTACTGGGGAGAGATGGCTGGTGCCAATGCAGCATTTCTGTGGTAGTTTTTCTTTCCAGCAATGGATGACACACCTCTCTTTGTGGGTAAGAAGGTCTTTCTCCTGGTTTTAAAGGCCATTTGCTGGTCTTATGTTTATTATTAGTCAGTCCTTCCTCCCATGCTGTCAGTATTTACCACTCAGCCTTTAGCTGCTCTGCTATGTTTTCTCCCACACTGAGTCACCTGGCATAGGGGCGGTTCCTCTCTAGCCTTCTTCAGACTTGTCACGAGGCACACACAGGGCCTAGTTTTTACAAAATCCTCAGATTTGCTGGCCGTGGTTAAGCAGGTGATTAGCTAGGACTGTTTTTCTTCCCGTTCCATTCTCTTGCCAGTTCCCGAGTTACTCACCAGTAAGAGCCAAACACAGAAAGGCCGTGACTCTGGCTGGGGCTCGGGAGCGGCAGTGATACATACCTTTTTACTACCATTATTTCTGCTTGAATCCAAATGCATTTGACTCAACCCCTAATCCTCATAATCATTTTACAAAATTTGCTAATCATAAAGTCCTGCCTTCTGTTGTTAATCACCTACATTTATGTGTCTGTACCCAGCCCCCAAAAGGAAGGGTCTTCATGGCTGCAGAAAAAAACCTGAAGATAGGGATTCTAAAGTCGTTAAAACCCAAAATTTCTTTTTGAGAAAAACATAAAGCACATGCTATTTCTGGGATTCCACCTGAGCTTGATCAATACTAACAAAGCAGAGCTCTCCCAAAAAAAGCAGCTTGAATGGAAATGGGTAAGAGATTCTTTGTGCAATCTTAATGATTTTGAGAGAGACGTTTCCCCTGTGAATTGCTGTAGGAGTTTGCACCCCTTCCCCCACGCTCAGCAGAGGCAAGAACATATGACTATCCTCATGTAAGGTAGCGCAGTGTTAATAATGCTGCTGTATTGATCAAATTGGGCTGCTTTGTCACCAGGGACATCTGGGAGGATTTATTCTGACTCCTAAGGCTGTGCCTCCTAAAGTGCATTTTCCAGTCCTTTCACTAGGCGAAGGGTGTGCTGTGCTTTTTGTCTTAGCCTGCAGGAGCGATGCTTTCAAAAGATTTCATGGTGTCCCACCATCCGCTGCCTCTATCATTTCTGCTCTCAGGGCTCCCACCTCACTCCCACTCAGAGCTGGACGTGTCTCAAGTTCAAATATGCATTGCGGCGAGGTCCAGTTGTTTGCCCTTGGAGAGCGCCTGGAGGAGCAGCCACTGGCTGCTGGAATGTGGATAAACACAGGGTGACGGGAACAGGAGAGGCTTCCTCTTTGCTTAGAAAGTGAGCAAAACATCGGTAAGAAAGCAGTGCAGAAGGAAAAACATGTGCAGGGTGGTTTTGCGCCCCCCCCCCCCCGCGGCTGATATTCATGACCTTGTTAAAAAGCTCGGTCTGCTTCAGAGACTGCACGTGGTCGTTCTTAAGTGTAGGGAGAAACCAAATGTGGCTTTTATTTTTCCATCTGATAAATTGCCAATTGCAGGTTTTACTTACAGAACACTCTGAGTAGTCTGAAAAGAACACGATCACCTTGATATTATATTTATGAGTAAAAATGGTATGAGGCAAAGAAAGCTCTTAGCTCGCATGTAAAGAAGACTTTTAAGGCAGTTTTTGCTTCCAGGAATGCACCATTACTCGTGGTGGGGGAGGGACACATTAGCAGGCTTGACAGGAGGACTGAAATGCCTAGGGGCACTCAGGGGCTTGCAGGGGCAGTTTGACATCATGCTTCTTTGACAGGTGTCGCAAGCTCAGTGCTGGGTAGTGATGGGACATCTGCAGAGCGGGGAACAGTTAGAGACACTTGAAATGGAGGAAGACCCCTGAAACTTGCTCTGGTGGTGGTGGGAGCACGTCTGGGGCACTCTGAGCAGAGCCCATGTGTGCAGAAGTGCTGCGATGTATTCTGCAAGGGCTCAGGGTGGCAAACGAGTCATGCCTGGAAAATTGTGTCCTGAACGCGTAGGCTGCCAATAGTGCCGGCTATAGCTAAAGAAGCACGGTTTGAGTGCATTTCTCTCCCTTTCTGAGTCCCAGTTCCTGGACTGCTGGGTCTGAAGCAGATCCCTCCAGCAGGCCCGGGCACCGCAAGGCATTTTGGCTCTCGCTTCAGCTCTGATATCATGCAACCGCTTGGGAAACAAAACCGCTTGGGAAGCGCAACTGCTTGGGAAGCGGAGCCGGCTGGAGGCGAAGCAGCAAAGTGCTCCCAGGAATGTTCCCTGCAAAGCAGAGACTCAGCCTGTGGTCTCTTGCGCGGCTCCTCCTCTCCCAGCATAAAGGTTACCTTTGTATGTTTATAACCAAAATAAAATTGCAGCTCCTGAAAGCTATAATTTGTACTTGGGGGAACATAATGTTTGTGTTTAGCTATTGCAGGGATTGTACCAAAGCATGGTGACAGAGGACTGGAAGTGTTTGGGATGACGATAGCTGGCAACAGACTCTGCCTTTGGGGGCTACTAAAACCAGCTTTAGTTAAGCAGTATCGATGATAAACAAAATGCCAGGGAGGATTGGTTGTACTGTGAGGAAGAGGACCCCACTCCTGCAGCAGGGGAAGCTGTCCTTCCTCAGTTCCTGCTCTTCCCCTTCCCACAAACCGAGCCAAGAGAGCCTGGCCTCAGTCTTCCAAGCTGTGACACTGGAGACTTCCATCCCATCTCAGAAAGACAATAGAGGGAAGGAGTGGTATACAGCCAACCCACAAAGGCAGGCTTATCTTGGGAGATGCTATATAGGCTTAAATAGATGTGGAAAAGGGAAATTGGGAAAAATAGGACACTTAAGGTAAACTAACTACATTTTTTAAACATCTGAGTTGGAAATATGCCAGATAACACGTCCACTGGTGAGATTATAATGATTACAATGTGTTTCCTCTTTTCCTTGTTGGTAAGCGGGTTTTGTTTGTTTGTTTTCTGGAGAGTGGTGAGGGACCGAAGTTCCCTGCAGTGCATGTGTAGTGAGCTGGAGCTGTCTATGGCCGTTTAATGGGTGAGGCTACAGTGCTGTGAACGTGACATCTTCCAATTCCTGGCATCATCATTTAGGCCTTTTCTTCTCAGGGAAAGATGCAGTGTTGAGTTTAATTCAGTTTACTCAAAGAGGATACTTAGGGATGGGGTCAGAAATCCGAAGGCCTCTCAACAACGCGGGTGCAGGCAGACGGGATGCTAAAAGCCTTGCCAGCAGAGAGGTGCCTTCATCTGGTATCATCTCTGCAAGGTGGTGCTGAGTATTGTGTTCAGTGATGTACCTGGAATTAATTTGGGAACCCTCCCAATTAATTTTAGAGGGAAAGGTGCCAGCATAAACTTGAGGCAGGGTCTGACAGTTTTGCACAGTATTCTCCAATACGTTTCCAGGGATATTTTGCCAGGAGAAACAGAAGGCTTAAGAGAGAGCATGAAGAGGGACACTGTCTTGCCTTGACTGCAGAGCTCCTGCCCAAGTAAAGAGTATTGCTGAGGAGATGCAGCGTGAAGAAACAAGGGAAGGAGAGGGTGCTCGTAGGGAAGAGAGGCTGAAAAGAAGAGCCTTTCTGAGGTCCTGGAGTCAGAGAGGTTTCTGAGCAGGGCTCAAACAGGTCCCATCCCATCCTCCACCTTCAGGAAGAGTAGAGCTTCTCCTGGCCTCTGTTTCTGCTGATGCTCCATCACAGCGCCCAGCCTCTGCTTTTCACCAGCCTGCTTAGAGTAACAAAATACCACTCTTTGGGCCTTTCGGCATTGTAGTCTCTGCGGACTTGGGAGTCTGCAGGTACCCATACTGGGCATTTCTATGAAGGCATGTCATGATGGCTTATGATATAGTTAGCTCCTCTAACAAAAGACAGTCTTCTGCACAGAAACATCTTGAATTAGCCATGGTGGCTGTTTGGATGCTGGGAAGTTGTCGTATCTTCCAGGAATACCAAGACATTGCATTCCTTCTAGGCTATTTTCTGGCTGCTGGGCTATTAATAACTTTGTACTGAAATAGCACTTTCATATTGCAGCATATTAAAATCCATAACAACTGGGTGGGTGTCCACAGTCAACAGACTGAAGAAAGCGAGCCAGTGTGAGAGCCGTGGTTGTGTAAATTGGCTCACAGAGGTGTGCTGACTCTAAGCAGCTGGTGATCTGACCTGCCAAGCTTTCTCAAGTCAATAAATGGCAGGGCTCTAAATGGGATCTCTTGGTTTCCCATGCCGTGCTGCAGCCGGTAGCCGTACAGCCTGCTGGAAACCATGCTGATGCAAGACTGATCTTGTGATCCTTTCATGAGGAGTGAGCAATGCCATGTCCAGTTCTGACAGCGCACCTTAGGTTGCTAATGATACCCACAAAAGGCCCTGCCAGATCTCCTTTTTGTTTGATCTAATGCATTCTGGGGATACAGGTCTCCTCAGATGCCTGTGGGCAGCTGCCGGGGTTGCTGCTGAGCAGTTGGGCCAATACTGGCAGGTGCTTTACCAATGTGCTCCAGCAAATTGCTTTTAAAGAGGACCATGCTGCTTTTATCAAGGTGCATGGCAGCCCAAGTGCACTGCCTGTGAGATGTGAGGCTGATCAAAATCCCCAGTGACTAGAGTTTTGGAACAAGCACCTTGGCAGAGCAGTGTGGAAAAGAAAAGCAATGGAAAAACACCCTTGGCTGTAAGGGAGCATCCTTTGGAGGGCACCTGGCTTTTGAGTGAGAGGCAAGTTTATCTGCAGTGGGACGTTCAAGCGTGAAGGCTGTTGTTTCTGTGCGTAGATGATGAAAACTCTGGCCTAGAAGTGGCAGAAACCAGTTTGTAAATACCTCAGTATAGACTGCCTAAATTTAAAAAAAAAAAAAAGAGAAAAAAGAGACAAATCCAAGTATCAGGATGTCTGAAGTTGGTGTTGTTTTTAAATTCCTGCTATTTTTCCATTTGGGTTACATTGTTCCTAATAAAGTAGACAAGATTTGTAATATAAAAAAACCATCTCCAGCCGCCTAAGAACATGTCAAATTCTGCTTCACGTAAGCCACAGAGTTAAATGGCGCTAATCAAGAGCAGAATTTCATAGAGTTTGAGTGTTGGCAAGGTCCTCAGCTGATGTAAACAGGAACCATGAAATCAGGGCTGCTCTGTGCTGATTTACCCCAGCTGAGAATCCGTTGTGCTTCCCATGGCTTTGTTTCTAGTCAGAGGTTTTTTTCTCAGTGCGATGGTGAAACTCAAGTCTGTTGTCTTCTTTTTGCCTTGCCCAGACTGGCATATTTATCACAGTAGCACATGCATCTTCTTGCTCTTGTAAGATAACAAATTGCCCAAATGATTTAAAAAAAAAAATCAAAGAAAAAAGCAGCAAATGGCTTTTTGTAAATGTGCTTGGACAGTTGCTGTGCTCACGTTAAAGTTTAAACTTCAGCCAAACAGCCCACTGCTCCCTGCGTGGCTGGAGGCAGGCTTTGGTCCTATATGTTTATTATCGTTTAGAAATGGTATAAATGCTCTTTTATTCTTTTTTGTTCTGACCTTATTCTACAACACATTCCCCTCCTTCCTCCTGCTTCCTGTTTCCCAGACAGGTCCCCACCTCTTCCTCCCCACAGCCAAAAATAATACAAAAGGGAACATACAAAAGGTTTTTTGAGCCATGAGATGTGATAATGAATGGGCATCATGTACAGGGTAGATACAGTAGTCCAGTGCAAAAATGTTGAACACGCAAAGTCTAGATGAGGAATCGCACATTTTTTTGGGTTAGGAATTCAGTGTTATGCGTCCTCTTGTTTAATATGTTTTTAGGTCAGAGCAGAAGAGATGACTCGCAACCCAGGACTCTTATGAAATGGAGCATATATTGAGTGTATTGATTACATCTCTTCTCCAAGTTTGATTTAATAAGCTAATTGTGAAGAATTGTGCTTACGAATATGCTGTTGCCTGAGAGTGTGAGCACACAACTAGTGTATACGTTTGTGTCAGCTGCCGAGGAGGAAATGTTAAGCTATCTCTGGATGTTAATGAAACATCTCTAAAGAGTACATTTTTTCATTCATGTTCCTATCCAGAGTAATTACAAGGAATCCAATTCTGCTGTGTAACCCCACTGCAATACTCTGTAAGGATGAATCTTAATTGAGGATCGAGACCTAAAATATTGCTCTGCTTTGTATGTTCCACAGCTGTCAGGATTTGCTCTTGCATATCCATTTCCTGTGAGAAGTTTACCACACTCTGGGGCATGCTTTGAACCTGATCCTTTGATTTCAGTAGGAGCTAGGACTGGCAATTCAAGGAGCTAATTGTGCCTTTTTTGCTATTTCTAATGCTAAAATAAAGCTGCTTCCAAACTGGACGGCAACAGGTTAAATACACACTTGGAAGAAGTTGGGAGAAAAGTTTGCAGTGAGGGCCACTAGCCAGCTCACTCAAAGCCATCTGAGGTTGTTACATAAATAAATTATCTCTTCAGAAAGGTTTTGAAACACACGCTACATATATATAATTTCTCAAATGGTCATTGTATGGCTACTTGCCGTCTGGATTGCATGGCAGCCTGTAGGGCATGTGCTGGTGTACAAGCACACATGGGTTTTATCGTATTTTGGTACTAGCACAATGGGCTGCGTGCACTTTTGAATTCTTGATTTGGCTATCCTTAATCCTTTGCTGACATTGATGCTATTTTTTGTTGTTGTGACTGGTTGCAGATATTTTTTCTATCTTTATTAAACAGGCAAAAAACAACAAAAGCCCTCCAAAGCCCTGGTTCAGTGTTTGCAGATTTCTTTCATCCTTTTTTTTTCCTAGATGCCTATCAAATTGAGCCATGCTTAGCTGCAGTCCTTTGTTCAATATCTCACAACCAGTGCACTGAAATTCTCTATGCTTAGAGCCCAAATACCACAGATTTTTAGTGAACAACTTTGTCTTGTCCATTTAAAAGAATATTTGTTAGATAAGATATATTTCATTATCACTAAGTTTGGGACCAAATCTTGATTTTGACTCCTTGGTTAGAGTTACAGGTTCAGACCTTTTTTCTGTTTGAGACATCTGTTTTACCACCCATTTCTGCTGGTGGAAATTGCTAATTTATAGCAAAATTGGTTTTGATCCTTTGAGCTTTAAAGGCTGATCAGTCTTTGATAACCCTGGTTACATCATGCCCCAGAGCAACAGGAAAATGGCTTACATTTATATGAAGGTGGTGATTCTGTCCTTTAAGTAAATTTGCAGAACTTTTTACATTAAAGTGTATCTTTGTTGAATGTGGTTTAGGCTTCTGATTTCAGCATCTTTTATTCTCTGAAGAAAAATGCTGTGGAGAACATCCAGGGAGAAAGCCGTCTGGGTCATGGTAGGAGAGTGTTCGTTGAGAGTGCTGTTGTGCATGAATAACAGTGAACAGGCTGGTTTGGCTAAATACATTTCCTTAAAGGTTCATTATTTGGGCTGAGACCAAGGGGGAAAATGGGCACAGGCCATTATTATATTGAAGAAATTTGCAAACAGAGGCTTCAGTCCCGTGTAACATAGTCAAGAGTTAATAGACTTGTCCATTGCAGACTGTAGTAGCTGGTGAGACCCATTCAGGCCATGTTACAGAGGACTACCCTGATGGCTCAGGCATATGGTGAAGCTACCACAGGAAAACAAGTCTTTGCGTGTCAAGTCATCTTTGTTGACTATGTGTGTGCCTGCTTTTTGCTCTTGGCAAAAGCCTGTTTGTTGAGCATACAGTTAACTTGATTTGCTTCATATATACAAGGGATTAAGAACTTGCATGCAGATATTTACCGCGAGTTAGCTGTCATTAAGTGTCTTATGGTTGTACCTGAAAGGTGGTTTTAGCTGTCTTTTTTTTTCAATGAACTATATAACACATAGGCGAGATCTGCTGGCACATGATGAGGAGTTTTGTCTTAAATCCTTTGCAATAGAAATTATTTGCTATTGCCTGAAACTTTTTCTTACTATTCATTCATTTCAGACTGCAGTTTTCCCATTTTCCCAAGTGTATTTTGCAAAACTACTTATTTTAATACTAAAATTCTGTTTATTTTATGCTGTCCCAAATGTTAAGCTTCTGATGTGCTGCAGCTTTTTGACAAATAGCAACTGCCCAATAGAGGTTGCCAAGAGGAAAAGCTGGAGGTTTTGGCAGCTGGGTGGGAACAGATGACAATCTTGGAATAGATGGGCAAGAGTATTGGGTTTTGTTGTTGTTCAGGAAGTAATGAAGGCTTTTGGCAGTGGGAAGAAGATGCATCTTTCAAACCTTGTTTTAGGGTTAAGGACAAAAATAGCATGGCATTTCAGGGAAGGCAGGTGAATTTTGAATCTCTTATTCCTCTTAACTTCAGGGCTGCCCCATAACATCCAGTTCAATATCTGCCTCTGGCATCAGCAATGCACGTGCCACTGTAGCTCAAAGCTTTTGGTGTTCTGCTGAAGAATGAAATACTGACACCAAGCACTGGACCTGGTGCCGCTGTTTGCTCTGAGCTTGAGTGAATTGCAGCAGCACTGACCTTAGAATTGTTGTTTTGGGTTGCCTTCAGGTTGAGGATGCTTTCTCTTCCTTTGCAGCCTTGAGACTTTCACAATTATTTAAAGTTAGAGATGAGGCCCCTTTTTTACATGCCAGTGGAAAGCAATGGGGCCATGATGGAGGTTGGAATTTGACCTTCACTATTGCATGTATAATTCTGCTTTGCTTGTGTAAATTATGCTGCAAAGAGAATCCTTTCAAGTACTGTAAACAGAGCTGGTAGATCAGACCTGCTTGTCAACCACATTCGACATTTTCATTCTCTGTCAGAGCCTGATCTAAGTATCCAACTTCTTAATTAGGTTTTGGATAACTTCCAAGATCGGTGCTTGATGTCCTATTATATTTGCAGTAAAATGGCACTTAGAAGTAACTAGCACTTCCAGATAAGAACTTCCCATGATCTGCTAGAAAAATTCAAAATCAAGATGTTATAAAATACTTCAGCATCAATGAAACAGAGGAACCCAGTGAACATGTTGATAAGGTGTCTTCCCTGACTTTCTGTCCTCAAATCATTATAAGTGTTTGGGCTTTGTTTTACCCTTGACAGAACTTTACCGTTGCCACATTGTGCTGTCTTTAACTGTGCAAAAGGAGTTTGCGTACTGTAAAGACTTCACAGCATAGGCAGGTGCTGCTGAAGTGACCTGTGATTTTTCAAGAGCCTGTATGTATGGGTCAAATTCCGATACACAACATGACTGCCAATCAAGACCAGTTCTTTGCGATTCATTGGAGCAAGTTTAGATTTATACCCTGGGAACTGAGAGTTCATTTTGGGTCATCAGTTGGAATTAGGTTTTCCAGCTGTCTGGACCTGAACCCAGATGCCAAACTTGTGTCCCTGCCTATGGGCACGTCTTTGCCCCATCATTCTCTCAAGGGGAGACAGAGACATCAGGTACCTCCACTGCCTTGAGGCTTGGCACATCAATGATGGTGGTGGTCCCAGATAGAGCCTTCCTGCTGGTTGCTCTCTGGGGGAGAGTGATGAAGTCAAACATCAGCATCATGAGTGGTGACTCCAGCTCCTTCATATCTGGATTTTGAATGTTCTGGGTTGCACTGTAACCTGGACAGCTGACAAGCACCCTAAAACTTAGGCTGCCTGAGCCAAACCGAGTACCTGCAAGTCTGGGAGGGATTGGAAAGTCTGGGGTTTGTCTTGTTGTTGAAGTTAGTAGCAAAACTGTCCTGATTTCTGCTGGCTGTAGAATTAGGTGAGTGCTAAGCTCTGCTGAAAATAGTACAAATGTATCGCATCTCTACTATCAGAGGCACACACTGGGTTTCTCTTGCATTGTATTTCATAGTCAATGTGGTTGATAAATAATCTTTACTTTCAGTAGATGAGCTTTAGATGAGCTCTAGAGGTAAGAATACAGGTAGATTAGAGGTCATACCTTTCTGAATTGACAGACGTACTGAACACTGAATTTTCCTGGATCAGTGCTACTGCAAACACTGAAAGGACTAACAAGTAAGAAGTAGGTCCTTAACAGGCATAGGACAGCACTACAGTGGCTGTCTTGTACTGCCTGAAGGATCTGGTGCTGCATGTGGGGGTGTCATGGTGTGCAGTTTATGTGAATTCAGCTGCTGTACATGCCCCAGCGGACTGAGATGATAGTATAATATGGGGAGCAAAGAGATGTTATGAGTTACTGGTGTGTAGGCAGGGAACATACAGCGTTTCTTGCAGGTGGTGGAAACGTGCCTCTGCTGGGAAAGTGAGCCTTTTTGCAATTGTATCCAAAATTGAAAAATCAGGCTTAGGCCTTGTTGGGAATGTCCACATGCCAGACTACCATCCTTTGCTAGCTGGTTTTCTGCAAGTATGTGGGGTCTTGCAAAGTCACATCCTATTATTTGTCAGCCATGAATCATAATTTTTTTGAACTGGCTAAATTGAGGAGCAAGGTGTAAGGAGAATGACCCTTCTTAATCAGGGCAAATGGGTTGAAGTAGTGGGTCACTTTTTATCCCTTGCCTGCAAAAACGGCTTGACAGCAATCAGCAATCTTATGGATCTTCTTCTTGTGTTCCTGAAGGGAGCCATCTTCCTCTTCCCATTGCAATTTTCAAAGTCTTTATTGCTGTAAATCCTACAGGCACTGTGGAAGAAAGTTTAATACCCGCCAAGTTGCCTGCAACATAGCAACCAAAGGATACTCAGACTTAATGTCGCATGTGACATATATTACATCCATTACACAAAGCCCCCTCTCTTGCATGAGTGGTTAAGGAGAAGCTGGACATCCAGCAGAACTATGACAAGAGCATGACAAGAGCAGCTAGCTCCTGTCTTAGGTATCCTTGGATCGTTTTCCTACCAGGTTGGTAGTGGAAGTAGGAGATCTACAGGGGTTCACCAGCATCTGAATCCAGCAGTTTGGGTTCATATCTTGGTGGATAGTGGTCAATATCCTGCTGCTCCCACAAAATAATGGTAGTTTTTGATGTACTTGCTGGCAAATGACTTTGTGGGAATGAGGAACTCTCCTGCCCCTCCTGATGGTCCACCGGGCTGGAGTGGGGCCTTAGTGGTGTCAGCCTGATTGGTTTCTCCAGGTCAGAGCTCAGGATGAGGGGGTGGGCTTAGTTGGCCTAAAAATTAAAAGTCTTGCCAGGGCAGGAGTGAAGAAAGCAGGCTGTTTTCAAAACCCTGCCACACCACTCCCTGGGTGATTTGGGCCAGGAGGAGAGAAGGTCGCGTAAGGTACTTGGCAGAAGCCGGGAAGTGCATATGGGGAAAGACGCTTTGTTTCTGCTGGCAATTGCCTGCCCTGGCAAATGCAGCAGCAGGTAGGGCCCTGGCGGGGGGTAAAGGAAGGGCTGTGGCCATAACCCCTCGCCAGGCTTTGTCTGCCATGCAGATTAGGTGGAGGGCTTTTCTGGCTCAGCGTTGCTAGGCTCTTCCCCCTTATTGACTTGGTGGAGAGGCTGAGGGGGGTGGGAGGGAGGGACTGCATTATATTGTTTCTTTGAGTTGTTTTTTTCCCCCCTCTATGGGGAGATGGGCTTGATCCACTGGTTTTGGATTTCAGAGGCAGAAGGCAAGACATGACCAGCTGGTGTCTTGAAATGGCACAGGTGCAATGGCTGCGGGAGGGGGGAGCCAGGAATAATTACAGGTTTCTGAAGCATCAGGCTTTGCCTGAAAAGGGCTCATCGAGAAACTGCTCTTTATGGAAAATTAATGGTGAAGCTGGAAAAAACTGTCAGGCCCACTATTGTTGTCATGGGGTAGTGATGCCTTAAAGGAGCAGCACCTCCCGCATGCCTCCCCTCCATGGGCAGCCTGGAGCCGGGCTTTCTGATCAGCTTTCTGATCCCGTAGCAATTGAAATTTCATGTCACTGTCATCAGATTTAATGGCCTTGAGTCCCTGTCTCTTTCTTATTTTTTCTCCCCCTTTCCATCCCTAATTTGTGATTACGGTTGCTCTTTCCCTTGGAAGCCTTTTATTGATTGAACAGCCCTAAACCTGTTTCTGCCCCACTGGGTGAAGGCTAAGTGGGCCAGAAAGCCCAAATTACATGATGTGGGGAATTCAAAAGCATCGCCTCTTTTGGTGGGGGGCGTTATTCCTGAAAGACTGTGGAGCACATTTGGAAAGCACCCCCCAAAACCTGTTACAATTTATCTGGGGAGAGACCAGATCCTCAACTAAAGCCATTCCTCACGGTCCCAGAAATGCACTTTAAAAAGAAAACTGAAAGGTTGCTTAAGGCAAGAGTACTACCTGGTAAGTGTCCCACCTCCAGGCCTGTGTGCAGACACATCGTATATACAGTGTCATGTCTCTGAAAATAACATACACGCTGAAGTTTAGCATGTCTCTCTTGCCGTTTTATTGCTTTTTGTCCAAGTCCATCTCTACAGCTCCGGTCTATAATCAGTTATTATTTTAAAAAGAAACAACAGGTAACTGTCTGACAAATTCAGTTCTGGACTCTGAAAGTCATCCTAGCAAATTGTATCTGCAACCAGCATTGCTGCTCCCTGGGTACATTGAAAGTAATAATCTTGAGTTACCTGGTAGCTGCTAGAGAGCTGTGAGCGGGGCCTCTTTACACTGCTGTTGATGGGACCTTTGTACCCAGAAGGCAGGAGTCTCTGTCTCTCCTCTGGTCATACGAATCTCGTTTCTTGATCAGATGCTGGGCTCTGCAGGCTGAGACGTATTTGGGTCACCAGCTCCCATAGGCTGAAAATTTTTGCCTAAAATCCCTTCCTTGATATCTCTAGAAGTGTTCTCTGAGGTGTAGTTTTTAGAGGTTTCTAAAAAGTATTAGTTAGAATGTCTGTTTCTCCAAGTCCTGTAAAATTGCAGCGGTAGTGTTAAACCAGCTAGCCTTTCAGGCAGCGAGAAATGAAAAATAGCACTAATAAACTCCATTAAAAGCTCCTGAAACTGCAGCAAACGGTTTTCTATAAACAATAAAAGTTTATAATGTTGGTTATGGAGAACGCTGGGCAGTGTGGTGGTGCCTGGAGGCTTTATTGGGGCTAGCTCAGGGCACCTCGTATAAGGTACATTCAAGTATACCTTCAAGCTCACCCCATCCTCGTGCTGGTGATCACTGCTGTGGAGATGCAGGAACACGTTTTTATGTGGCAGCCTCTTTGACCGCATCTTCACCTTCTTTTTAATAAGGTGCATGTGTGTGTTTGTGTGCAAGTCTGGTGTCCTGTACGCAGGAAGCCCCATTTGACCAAATGTGCCAAAACCCCTCTAAAACTGACAGCAGGCCCCTTTTTTCTGTCACATCTATCCTTCTCTCAGGCCCTTTAAACAAGCTGTGGTGTCACTGGAAATTTTTCCCTGTCTCCTATCTTAAAATGCTACGCTTCAGAACTGTGCTGTTTTAGGAACAGATTGGGCCCCAGCCAACTATGCTGAGTTAAATTTGGAGTGAAAGTTAATGTTTGTGAAGGAAGAGGAAGCAGTTCTTTGCAGAGGTAACTTTTTGTTTGTACGTGGCCAGGCGATGGGGCCATTAGGATAGTTTCATACAGAGGTGACTGTTGGCCAGATTACACTTAAAATTGGGAAGGGCCTGGTATCCATGGGACAATGTACAGACTCATGAAAATGCAGCAGGTGCTTTCTGGTTGTCGTATCTTCACTCCTACCATAATATCGGCTACCACATGCGGATATTCCCACGCTCTGTCTCAGAGCAGCATCAAACAAGTGCCAAATCCTCATGTCTCCTAAAATGTGACCGTCTTGCAATAAGGTGCTGGTGTGCATGAATGCTGTCTCTGAATGGCACTGGACCATGTTGTTCTCCTGCCCTAGGTGGGAGCTACACTGTAATCTCTAACAGTGGTTTCTCTCCCTCCCCTCTCCCTTCCCCTCCTGCAGACATGCCTGGAGTTGGAGCGATACCTTCAGACTGAACCGCGGAAGATCTCTGAGACCTTTGGTGAGGATTTGGACTGCTTCCTTCATGCCTCCTCAGCCCCAGAAGCAGAGGACAATGTCCGACGGCTGGACCCCATCCTTTTACCAGTGGAGACAAGTACGTGTGACAAAAGCACCAACATGGACATTATCCTCTCACGGGACAAGCTGCTGTCTGAGACGTGCCTCAGCTTGCAGTCCACCAGCTCTTCCACAGAAGGCTACACAGCCGTCAACCAGGCCCAACTCAATGCAGTAACCTCATTAACGCCCCCTTCCTCTCCGGAGCTCAGCCGCCACCTTGTAAAAACCTCACAGACTCTCTCAGCGGTGGATGGCACAGTGACATTGAAACTGGTAGCCAAGAAAACTTCACTCAGCTCCGTAAAAGTGGGTGTAGCAACAGCGACCGCAGGGACGATAAAAAGCGGGCAAAGTGACAGTGAACAAGGAGGTACAGGGGCAGAAGCATCCCCAGAAAACAAGAAGAGGGTTCATCGCTGTCAATTTAATGGGTGCCGGAAGGTTTATACAAAGAGCTCCCACTTAAAGGCTCACCAGAGGACTCATACAGGTACTTGTGTAGGATGCTTCTCTCATCTTGTCCTCCCGCCACCTAACCGTAACCATCTCCTTTTATTCTCATTTAGAAAAGAAAAAAAATCTGTTCTGAAAGTCCAAGCTTCTATCTATGAAGCAGGGCATGGAAAAATATGGTAGGCCAGCAAATGTACCCATTATTCAATAGAACAGAGGAGTTCACTGTCTACCATTAACCTGTTGGGGTTTCTTATGTCTTATGGGGCTTGATGCACAGTAATTTTAGGATACCTAGGGGATGTAGACATGTCATTCATGTTAGAACTGTGGGCATGCCAGTTTGGGTTTTTGTCACTCACTTCCTCAAGACTTTAAAGTTGTTAATTTTAGTCAAGTGTTAATTGCTTCAAATAGAAAATAGCGTGGGTAGGTTTTTGTTGCTTTTTGTATGGGGGAAAGAGAAAAATGTATTTCAGATCTGAGATAGGCGGTTTAGGAATAATGTTTGCGTGAGAAAGCATGCCTGTAGATGCAGATGTGTAGGTACACAGACACACGTACCGTTGAGGTACTCACAATCTTGGACTTCTCTGGTGATAAATTCAGTGAGAACAAATGGAAGAATGGCACGGAGTTCGAATGGAATGGTGTAGGTAGAGAGGGAATAGGATGTATGGAAAGATGTCAGGCTGTTATTTTGGGTAATATTTACTAATGTTGCATATAAGCTCCACTGTGTAAGCTTCTTGAAGCATACCGAATTGATTTAGGTTTGGCTGTTGAGTATCGCCCCTCTCCTGTCATTTTTTCATAGTCCCCAGTAGCTTTTCGGCTGGTATTCATTGGCAGTAATAGCTGTGCAGTTCGTGTGCGCGTCGCTGCTTTGTTCTAAGCTTCGCATGTGATGAGAGATGATAAATTCCCATTAGCACTGTCTTATCATGTGATTATTCTTGCTTCCAGAAGGATTGCTGTAATCAGTTTTCTCAATTTTACTGTAAAATGTGTGGTCTCTTACGATAACTGCACATTTAATTCACGATCTTATCATGCAGGCAGATTCCTAGAAGCGAGGTTGTTCTTGCAAGGTAGAAAATAACATGTTGGACCAGTGCAGTAAATCAAACAAATGTGTGGGTTGTTAAGAGAGCTGCATCCATCAAATGCTAGGCAGCCCTGTAAAAGTTACATGGTCTGAAGAATAAATCATATTAAGACATAAAAGGCATTGGTTTTGATCTTTTTATGTGGGCTTTCTGGTGCTTTTACTGGGGATAGCCACCTTGCCAGGAGTGACCTCACTTGTGATCTGGTGATTTGAAAGCCAGTGAAAGCAGCGCAGTCATTTTAAAATCTGCAGCAAGGTGGTCAGGAGGCTCCTCGTAGCATCAGTGCTGCTGTGAGGCTGGGCCTCGCCAGGGCTGCCCAGGGGGACGTCCCAGCCAAGGCCTTCCTGCAGGCGACGGGCATCCCACGAAGGCACAAATGCAGAGCGCGAGAGCTGTTGACGCGGTGGTCTTGTCTCTTCAGATGTGAGCCCTGTGTTCCTTCTCAAGCTGGAAGTGATGGCTCTTATGCAGCCCTTCCTGAAGTTAGTCAGGGATGTGACACAATCGCCTAGAAAGGGCGAACTTGTGGAGTTTTTCTGGTTTTGTCACCCAGTACGTGGGGATGTGGACAAGGAGTCCTGAGAGAGCACTTGCAAAACACACTACTCTTTCACCACCTCCGCCCTTTGGAGTCAAAATCTTGCAAGATTTTGCATGCTTTTGAACCCAGCCTTAGGTCTGGTTGAACTTTGTATCTGAGGTCAAAACTTTTCCCCTTGGTAACATCAGCATGTGAAATCTTACGTTTTACAATTAATCCATGAAGAGAAACATTTCTCACTGGCCCTGTGATATTTCTGTTGAATAGCCTTAGACTCTACATAGAGCCATTGACGTGTATGTGTCTGCCCATCCACAGCCGTGCTCAACATGGTGAGAAAGACAAGTCCACCTTTGCTGGCAGATGGGGAATACCTGTATCAGATGATGAGACTGCAGCTGCCCGGGTGCAGTGCCCACACCTCCCAGTACCTCATGCAGTGGGTTCAGCTACCCCTCTTATCTTGCCAGTTAAACTATCAGTGGTTTAACCACCCCCTACACCATTTACTAGTTTATGGGAGTGTTCCTGTTTCCATCTACCAAGTCCTAAGCAGATAGCATAGGTTGTTAGGAAAGCAGGAAGGCAAAAGGCAAGAGGGAATACAAACCTGGAGCTCTCCTGTCTTTGCAGCCATATAATCACCCTGCACCTTGCCACGTCCTAGCTGTGCATAGCTGCATAGAAAGCATGGTTTCATTTTGTGATGAGGACTGGATGCAGCCTTGTTGTTCCTTGTTGTTAAAATACATCTTTGATGCAGAACCTGGGAGCAGGTAGGCACCTGGCTCCCGTTTTTCTCTGTGTAAAGCAGATTGTCTAAATACCTTTGAACATTTACATCTTGGGAGCAATCTGAGTGAGTCGAGGGGAGGGGTGTGATAGGCTTATCTAACTAGCTTATTTGAGTCCAAAGCACAAAGTCATTCAGACCCCTTCATCCTGCTTAAGTGCTCTGTTCCCTTAAAAAACACTGAGCGTTGGATGCCTTAAATCAGAGCTGGTACAATCAAGACATTAAATCTGTTCACGCTGACCTCTGCAGTGGGGTTTCCCCACAGGGAGCTCCTGCCTCCGGTAAAAGAGAGGAACAGAGAGGAATAACTATGGAAATTTGTGACTGAATTATAAATGGCAGGGCTGCCTCCTTTCCCATGCATGCCTTCAGGGCTAGGGACAAGGAGCCCTTTTCTCCATTGGTGCTTTGTTTTTTTCACGCTGTGAGCTGAGTGTGCTGTGGGTTGTGAATGCACCCAGCAGTGCCAATGGCTAGTAGCCACTTGGCTTAGTCAATGGCTGAGCCAGAGGGTCTGAAATGATTGCGAGATATTTTCCTTTGGCTGGTAGTTTGTTAGTATGTCATGCAAGAGTAGTCTGCCAGTGCGGGCTCTGTGTAAAAGGGTGTGAGTGCCCTGACAAAGAGCTTTCAGTGTGGGTTTCACAGGCAGGGAGGCAGATGCGGGCTGGTCACCCAGCTTGCACGTGCAAAGTCCACTTGCTGGATCAAAGGGATTTACTGCAGTGCATGAAAACAAGAAAACCATGGGCTGGGGAGCTGGGGGGTGGAAGGCGGTGGAAGGAGGTTGCATTCCTTTCTTTCGTATGTAAGGCTGACCAGACAGATGCTGGCTGGCGTTCCTTGCTGCTGCATGATGAGCCAGGCTGGGCTGGAGGCAATGCAGACTGATAGCAGCTTGCTAGATTGGAGGCGATCTTCTCTAAGGGCTTTACTTTGCTGGGGAGCCCAGAGACAGCCAGACCCCATGTTGCACGTGGTGAATCCCCCACATTACTCTCCCGCATCTCATCTGTAAGAGAATCAGGACAGCACTGTAAGGCCCATCAATGGTTGAACTGGTTATGAAACCACCTTCTGGATGACCTTTGGAGAGGGAAAAACAATCATCTGTGTGGGAGAGAATTTAATCTGGAAGGGAAAGGGAAAAACATTGTCTGGATGGAAAGGGAAATGAAAATATTTGACTGAATTCAGAGTAAGCTGGGGCATCTAAAGCGAAGGGTGTGTAAAGGAGCTAAGAGCAGTGGTGGGACTGACTGTCAGAGGGCAGCAAAGAAGCCACTCGGGGGAGAAATAGTGGCTGGGCTAGCGGAAAAGGTGAGCTGTAGGTTTGGAAGGACCATGCTGCCAATGTGAGGGTGAGGTAAAAACATCTAAAGAAGGAGCCACCAGGACTGGCACAGTAATCCAACCCTAGCACATTCTCTCACAGTTATTCATGGAGCAGACATCAGTGCAAACAATGACATTTTGTCTCTTTTGAGAGACAGACATTTTTGCCCAGCCTTCACACATGCATGGAGATGAATTGCCAATGTAATAGAGAGTGGAGAGGGAAGGAATTCGAATGAGCCAAAACCCATGTATAGTTGTCAGTGCTTCCTAAATTAGAAAACAGGATATTGCTGGCGAGTGTCTGGATGCAAATAAGTCTAAGGGTGATCTGGCCTGTGACCTATGGCAAGATTAGTCATGGGATATGGCTGTGTCTCCCAGATCAAAGACCTCTGGAGGAGATTTCTATCTCCTGACAAAACCGTTCATATCAGCCTTCCTTGCCGTAATGTACAGGGGAAGGTATGAGATGGCGTGAGTGCTTTCTGGCCAGAGATAAAGCATCATATATAAACTGACCAGGAAATCCTTAAGATTGGGATAGTGATAAAAATGACCCTTAGGGGGTTCTGCTGGGGTTTGCATTTTATGAGTATCAAAAGGTTTGGGGTTTTTTTCTTTATCCATCTAAACCCAGGATCTGATACAACCTAAGCTCAAGTCTGAGAAACAGCAGTTGGGCACCTCACATCTATATTTAGGTTTCTAAAGCCTAAAGAAGTGGGAAATACCCATGTGAATAAATGTTATGAGTCTACATGTGATCTTAAGATAGCACTTATTAAGTGGAGTTTGTTTCACATTGTCAGGACATCTTATTTTAAATTATATAGTTCTTTGATCCAAAGTGCTGGGTGAGAGTAACTGAAACAAACAAATCCACCCTGCAGGAAAACAAATCACTACATTTGCAAGAAAAAGACGAGAGGCACGAGGGTATTAGAAAGAGCATTAATGAACAGGAAGGTTTTTGAGATGGGATTTAAAACAACAGAGAAGAGCTTTCCCGAAGTGTTGGAGATAGAAGAGGAAATGTCCAGAATTTGGAAATGACCAGAAAAAAACAAATTGAGGAGAGTAGGCGGATGATAGATAAAGAAGATTAATACAAAGTAAAGGAATAATAGAGAAAATAAGACTATCTGTGTCAGTGATACCACACGAATGGGAAGCTGCATTGCTGTACTGTGTTAGTATGGTAGCACCCATGAACAGAAAGCCAGTGTTTGGTTTCTTTCAGCTTGCTTTCTTTCAGCCAGTCCATTTGTCCAAAGCACTGGCACTTCTGAAGTATTTGAGGTCACACCAGGCCTGAATCAGAGATAGGTGCTCAGAGATGCTGTTTTAGGCTAAGGTGGACTTACTGGACGAGAGGGGCCTGAGCAGGCTGGGACAGCTGAAGTGCTCTGGGCAGGAAAAGCCAAGTGCACTACCTCTCATCTCAAAAAGAAAAAGCAAATAGCCAAGCACAGCACCAATTCTGCAGGATGCAAGATTTTGAATAATGACTTAGGGAAAAGCATTTGGGAGAACAGTATAGGTAGTGTAGGAGAAATGAAAGCCAAAGCCCAAGATTTTCTGTTGTACAGAGACCCACAACTTCATAGTGAATCCCCAGCTCTGTGTGCAGGGCTGCAACCCGGCAAGGGGACACAGAGGGACATGGAGGGTGCTGAAGCTCCCATGGCAGCAGCTGAAACAACAGGTGAATTTGCCACTGGAAACGAGAGCAAGGGAGTTGAGGGAGGAGGGGTGTGTGAGGAAGACCTTCATTCAGGGCTGGATTTGTTTTGGGGTACAGTTGCATTGCCAAATTGGAAAGATGTGTTTTGTCGTGAGGTTGGGTTTTTGGAAGTTTTTTTGGGTAAAAACATAACAAGAGTTTATCAAAGCTGATTAAAATAAGCCCAACTTTATGGTTTTGAAGCCTTTTAGCCATTTGGCAAGTTTGGAGGGGAATGTTGTGATTTCACTGTGGAGGGCCAGAGCCTCACTTAATTATTACAGCAAGAGCTTAGGCTAAGGAAACGAGCGTTGTGAACCTCCCAGGCGGCAGGAGGACGGGCCCTGCCAAAAGCAGCCCTTGCCATTTAAAACACCGGTGGCGTTCATCCATTGCTTAGTTGCCAGTACCTGAATTCTCAGACACGTGTTTCTGCTCCATCATTTGCCAAATCGATAGCACAGGACAGTCTTACTGTTTGGGTTTGAAAATGTAAATAGGTTTTGTTTGTTTGTTTGTTTGCCGTGTGAGATGATTTTTGGCACAAGGGAGACCTAGAAAGTGATGTTTGCTGTCTGTTCAGCAGCTGCAGGAGGGAGAGTGCAGGCGCCTCCAAGTGTTATGGGCAGGCTGCCTCAGTAAGGCACGGAGGAGACATCTCTAGTTTGTCATCTAGTGTTTTCTTTATACCCATCCACCCCTGAGCCCCTGTGAGGCACCCAGCAAGGGGGCGAATGATAGGGATCACAGAGAAAGACTCGAATTAAAAACCCTCAACTTGTCTTCTGCTGATTTCCTTTTGTGTTGGTGCTGTCCCACACTGGATACAAATGGCAGGTTAACGACGAGAAGCTATGGTTTTCTTGTCCATTTGTCCAAAGCACTGGCACTTCTGAAATGTTTGAGGTCACACCAGGCCTGAATCAGAGATAGGTGCTCAGAGATGCTGTTTTAGGCTAAGGTGGGCTTACTGGACGAGAAGGGCCTGAGCAGGCTGGGACAGCTGAAGTGCTCTGGGCAGGAAAAGCCAAGTGCACTACCTCTCATCTCAAAAGCAGGTGCCAGGTTAGGCTCTTCCTAAGCACAGTGTGGGCATTTGAGTCTGGGTCACATCTGGGCAAGCAGCCAGGAGCCTGGATGGACCTCTCCTAATCCAGAGCCTGCCTTTCACACCCCATGCGGACACAGTCCCGCATACCTACATACCGGCAGCAGGAGCTTGCAAGCAGGAGTGGATGAACTGCAAGGCTCCATGGAAGCTGACCTAAATACAGCGGACCTAAATACAGCTTCCACGCTTCTGCCAAGGGTGGTGGGGTCCCAAATAAAACCATGGGCACCATAGCATAGGTGGTGCCCACCGTATAGCACAGACCAACTGCAGGTAGGGAGACCAGCCAGGCCTGCATTTGCACTAGGAATAATGGCTGAAAAAATCATAGAATCATAGAATTGTTAAGGTTGGAAAAGACCCTTAAGATCATCAGGTCCAACCGTTAACCTACCACCGCCAAGTCCGCCACTAAACCATGTCCTCAAGCACCGCATCTACCCGTCTTTTAAATACCTCCAGGGATGGAGACTCAACCACTTCCCTGGGCAGCCTGGTCCAGTGCCTGACTACTCTTTCAGTGAAGAAGTTTTTCCTAATATCCAACCTAAACTTACCCTGGCGCAGCTTGAGGCCATTTCCTCTCATTCTATCACTTGTTACTGGGGCGAAGAGACCGACCCCCACTTCGCTACAACCTCCTTTCAGGTAGTTGTAGAGAGCAATAAGGTCTCCCCTCAGCCTCCTCCTCTCCAAACTAAACAACCCCAGCTCCCTCAGCCGCTCCTCGTAAGACTTATTCCCTAGACCCTGTACTGAAATGTACTGAAAGATAGCTAAAGGGCAAGCTTATGGTGCAGAGAATGCAGGGTGGATTTAATAAATAAAATTGCCTCTTTCTGTTTTGCTGGAGTTTAGGAGAATCATAGAATCATAGAATGGTTTAGGTTGGAAAAGACCTTTAAGAGGACGTGTATTTGTGTCTTCAGAAAACAATTGTCTAACACCACTCTCAAAAGCCAGTTGGTTACCACATGTCAAGCAGTGAATGGTAATGTGCTGCAGTAGATTGAAATGAATGAGAGACAAGGACGTCAAGCGAGGGCAGTTTAAAGACTAGTGTAGCCATTTCGGAAAGGGGAAGACAAAATACTGCATGGGACCTGCTTTATCCACAGGTCTCTGAGAGCGTCCAAAACCTTTGTGTCACTGTGGAACCAAAATTTTTCCTTAGGTCAGCTTTATACATGATAACAAGACTACTAAGAATTAAAATCCTTTAAAACATTGCAGGCCAGTTCACAATCCCAGCAGTCCCCATTTGTAGATAGGCACCCAAATGTTGTGTTGGGCAGATTTGCTGCTGGAGGTGTCTGGCCTTCAAAACCTGGGACTGAAAGCTGGGGCTGCAAAAAATGAACGCTGAAAAAACATTTGCAGGCGTGCTAGCTAAGCTAATGATGACAAGCATGTGTTTCAAGATAAAAGCTGATCCCCAGCTGAGTTCTGAAAGAAAGGTGTCCTCACTGTATGGCAGCTCACATTCAGAGGCTTAGCGGGGATTTATTCCTTCCTCCTGTACATCTGGACTCTTAGCACTGACAGAGAGAACTTAATAGATTGGTTAGACAATTTTGCAGTGTCATTCTAGCTTTGTGTGATGACCACAAGTGCTCATTAGTGCACTAGAAGCTTGTATTAGTTTTTGGAAATGAATGTTATAAAAACACAGTGCTCGGCATGTATGTCGACATCTGCATTTACTTTTGTTCAATATGTAACTGCATGGAACTGTATTTTGGTTAATTTTGCATAAACTTCCATTTGGATGTCTTCTTGTTGGTCATCTGTAACTTTGCAAAGCTTTTCCTTCTTCAGAGTGAAATTTTCCACATTTGGTCTTTTTCCAGTGTGGTTACTGTTTGTTATTTTAGAAGTTGGAGGAAAAATATTTGTTTTTTAGGAGAATGTGGCATGTGTGTTGGGGAGGGGCAGGGAGAAAAGAGCTGTCCTCAGTGTAAGGTTTGCCCAGCAGCGTTGCCAAGACCTGTGTACTGAGCCCTGCTCAGCGTGAAGCGGCGAGGAGCCCCCACGCTGCCAGGCACAGCCTGCCACCTCCAGCCCCAGGAGAGGGACAAAGCACCAGGGAGGATGAAATCTCGCTCAGAAACATCGTGCGCCTGCCACCGCGTAGGTAGCCCTGCCTAGACACCAGGGCAGCCTTCACTGGGACAACGTGCCAGTGTATTTTTTTAAGGCCAAGGACACAGTTTCCCTTCCACCTCCACCCCCAAATCAAATCCAGTATCTGAATGAATGAAAGCATCCTGGATCTTCTTCCGTTTTTCTTTTTGTTGTTGACAAAACTGGGAAACAGAAAGGAATGCATTTTATTTTTCCCTTGTGTTTTATTGCTGTGCTGTCTCTGCCAGTATGCATCATTTTTTTTTGTCATCTTTCTCTGATTTTTCAGTGGCAAAAGGGAGAAAATGAAGTAGCACATAAATGGTGAAAAACATCGGCACTGTAATAGTTCGAGTAAGCAAAAAACCACATTCATTAGCACAAATATGGAGCAAAACCATTTAAAATGTTAGCGTTTGGAAAAGAGGGTGTCTGTTCCTCTTAATTTTTCTTCATCGGTTCTAGTCCCTGATGCATGTTTCTTATATTTTGCCTGGAATATTTGCCTTTATATTTTGCCTGGAATTTCTCAGAAACTCTTGGCCTAAAACGCGGGTGTCCAAAGAGCACATCTTTGATACACTGCTCTGGACTATGTAAATATGCGCCATGTCCCATAAAGGGCTGTCTTCATTGTTCACCCTCTGGGATAACTTACAAAAAGCAAAGGGAAAAAATATATTTCAGGGTCCTGGAAAAATCTGACCCAGTGAACTGCTGAATTTTTCTCCTTTTTCATCTGCTCCTTCTGCCGCTGCTACCTTGCCTTGCGTCTTTGAGCTCACAGAGCTCCACTGAATCTGAAACTAAAAGCCCTTATTAGAAGAGATTTTTTTTAAAGTTCTTGCTGCTCCTCTGGGGACCGAAGTAATGGCAGCTTGAAGCAGCAGAGAATGTGTAATTAGGGCAAACAGCAATGCCTCGCATGATGGGGAGAAACAGGAGGAGAGGAGGGGAAGTGCGCAACAGCCCGGCGTGCACAGGCTGTTACTAGGAGACCCCGGCACGAAATGCATGAGATGCAGGGTGCTAATGGGCCAGCCCGCCGCCTGGGTACCAGCCCGACCTGCTGCACAGCTGCTTCTGCCCTCCTGTTGCCAAGCAACTCCATCCTTATTTTTTCTTTTTCTTTTTCTTTTTCTTTTTCTTTTTCTTTTTCTTTTTCTTTTTTTTTAAAATTTTCTTTCCCCCCCCTCCTTATCCTGGAGGCTTAATTGGGTAGTTTGCTGCTGGTGTTGCTGCCGGGTGCCCGCCTGGGCCTGCTGCTCTGCTGCTGTCCCCAGGGCTTGGGGTTGCGGGAAGATGTGCTGGCAATTAATGGGGCAGAAGCGCGGGTTGTGCGCCTGGGCTGGCACCAGCATCCGTCCCCTGGCCCTGCTCCCCGCCAGCCAGGAGCTTCCTTCGGAGAGGAGCTGCGGAGAAGAGGTTTGAAAGGGAAGCAGCGTTTCGAAGGCTTTATCACGCTCGGTGGGAGTCTTGCATAGACCCAAGGAGATAAAGCACGGCATTCCTCCTCACCTTCAGTGCTCGGCATGTATGGCAACGGGCATTCATTAAATGCGTCCTCTTAAGTAGAGTAGAAAATGGAAAATCTCCATTTCTTTGAATGTTGCTACATGCTTTGCTTTCCTCTGCTTTTCAGCTAGGCAAGTGGGCTTTGTGGATGTGTGTTAGGTGCTTGTGTGTGTAACGCATAATGCTGAAAAAAATTCATTTCTTTTCATGTCCTGAATGGCTACGTGCCGAAGACTGCTGCTGGCTCGGTCGACAAGCTTTGGCAAGGCCCTTAGGGACTAATCCGGAGCTTTGAAGTTTGTAGAAAGGCTGATTGGACATTGGGTCTGGTTCTTAACCTCTTTTCCTCCATCTCTAATATAGACATGATCAGAGCCATCTCTCTATAAGGGCACTGCTGACCTTTTTGGATGAAAGGGTTCCATCGTTCATGGAAATGTACTGCTTTTACACTTGATCATCCCTGCCCGTCTAAAAATAGGTACAACCTTCTCACATTGTGTATTTCACAATCCTGTCACATTCGTCTTCTGCCCTGTACTGTCTCCTGCCAGCTTTTCTCTTGTGCTTTGTCACCCTTTCAAAGGCTTTTCCATCTTTCCAGCAGGTGGCAAAACTGTGAATAAAATGCCTTTTTTCCTTCTTTTTTCTCTTTTTGGGTAGAAAACATTGGTGAGCCACTTAAGCACTGACCATTGCCCCCCCTTGCATTCCTTTGTAATAATAAAAATAATAATTAGGTTTTCTATTGTCCAACAGAAATCAATTAGGAGTATATTGAGGAATGAAAGGCTCAGAAAAGTATCTGAAATTGATTTTTGTAATTAGCTTTACTGGTTGATGGGCTGCATGCACATATGCTTAGATGTTAGCATTGATCTCCAGAGGATGTGTGTATTAAATAGCCTGCTCTTCCTTTTTGCTAAAGAAATGAACTTATTAATCTTAAAAAGAGGGTGATGTTGTGCGCTGAACTGCAGCTGCTCACTAGCTTTTCTGTAACCTCACCAGCAGAGCAGCTGCCTCAGCCATGTGATGGTAACTTGCTGAATCCAGTGTGAAAGTGGGGATATTTAACAAGTAGCAGGTCTTGGGATACTCCTCTCCTGTGTCTCATATTTGATGAAGTGTGCATAGGTAATGAGGGAGGACAGGGACAGGTGTTAAGGAGACCTGTCTGGTTAGATTTCATTTTTTCAGGAGTCCATAAAACTGAATGTCCTTCTGCAACATGCATCTATTAAATATCACAAAGCTCTTTCCATAGGAAGAGAGGAGTGACCGGTAACATTTTCTGTTGTGCCACGTGCTGTGTGCTGATGTTCAGCTAATTAGAAGAATTATGGCTCAGCTTCATTGGTATGCCATGTATGTAGCTTGTAAAGCTCTCAGGGACCCTTGGAGATGAAGAGTGCTACATAAATATAAAATATTGTTAATGTGATGTTCCACATTAGGCATCCCATTGTGCTGTGGCAGACTTTCTAATAAACTGCAAAGCAAATACAAATGCCTGCCTGGCGTTTCTCTGCAAGGCGATCTGGGGGGCTGCTTCTCACCGAAAACCGCACCAGCTTCTGGCATTTCTGAGTGACTTGCGTCTGCACCGATGACATCCCCATGGGCACCGGCCTCTGAATGATGCCTTGGGTTGTCCCGCAGTGACACCACTGCTCACTGCAACAGCACGGTCCCATTCACCAGACTGAGAAACAGCAGGTCCCAAAAGGATTTCTCAGAAAGGGTGGCGAGGAAAGTTATTAAAACACTCTCTTAAAAAGCCAGTGGCACTACTTGATTCTTCACACATTTCTTTGCACAGCTCAGGCCCCCAGAGCTTCCTTATAGGAGAAATCCAGGCGAGAAATCTTGCATTTAATTCCTTTTTCAGTTGTAATTTGCAGTTTGTCTCGTTCTCCAGGAACACCAGTCTTGGAGCAAGCGTAGCTGAAGCTGTCTTTCAATATGTATTTTTAGACATTGAGGCTTTTAGAACTAGTTTCATTTTGAATAGTTTTTAAATCACAGATTTTAAAAAGGAAGGAAATGTTTGGTGTTTCTTTCATAAAACTTTTTTTTTGGATCCTGAAACTATATGTAAATAATTCATGGTGGATTAGAACACATGGTGATTTTTAAGGGGGTGTTTCTGTTGTTTTCTTAAAGACACTTTTGCATGCTAGTTTTGTGTAGTTATGTAACATGATATTAAGGAGCTCTTAAAGCATAGTACAACAAATGTCTTATTTGCATGGCCTTCAAAATGTGCATACAGACAGGATTTGGATTTTTTCCCTCAGTTTCTTTAAGCATTTTTGGCTAAATTGGTCATACTGACAAAAGGAGTCCCGTGACTGTACCACATTTTAGCATAGAGAGATACCAGCAAGGATTTTGACTGTGATTCTCCTCTGAAGTTCATTGCAGGACTGGGGGCTTAAACTACTTGATTGTTTTACTAAGTGCACTGTAATCAACATATGTTTGAGGTGTGGTATTTATGGTGGGGTGCAGGGGAAGAATAAGGAAATAAATATGGGTGGATAATCATAAAAATCTTTGTTTACTTTTAATTCTGTAAAGACACAGGGTGAAACTCAAGCCTTAATGGTCATTTTTCCAATGACTTTGATGGAGCCAGGATTTCAGTCCACAGCATTGCCAACTCTGTGCACATCCCAAAATCTGAAGGGTGTTCTTCTTAAAAGTCCCAGCTCTTGAAATCCAGGGAATAGAGAGCAAACTCCTTTCTCTGTATTTTGTAATAAATGTTTCTAGCCTGCAGAGCTGCAAAGAGAACTTTAAAATCATGGCCCTAGGTTATCTACAAAGCAAAAGGCAAATGATCTCTAAATGTTACTGTTTTCTTCTTTAAAATCCCATTATTTCTATGGGAGACTGAACTCATGACTTTTTAACCCTTGGGGCTGGCAATAAATAATGTAGATATAAGATGTATAATATGCCCAGCGTCCACTGTGTACTGTAGTTTTGTGGTCATGACAGTGTCCTCAGCTGATCTCAGTTATGTACCTCTGCATCCTGTAACCTAATGTTTCTACTAATCACTCTCTGTTGAAACAGCCACTGTGAGATATCTGTAGCAAATGCTGCCTTACCCCTTGTACAAAAGAAATATCCCTGGGACCTAGAGGGTGCCTGTGGGATGTAGGTGGCAAGGACAGGGGGGTCTCTGGATTTTGAGAAGAGACAACATCCCCACTGCTGTGTTTTGTGAGGGAATATTTATTGTGAAGGCTTGTATAGGGTTTACAGTCTAAGTATGTGTTGGAGAGAAAACCTGATGTTCTCTGTTTTGTGCCTGGAGAGCAAAGATACAGCTGCCTGCAGCTGAGCGGCTTGCCTAGGCCCCTGTACCATCAAAGGAGAGAAATTCACCTCCAATTCCAGTCTGACTGGGGTCTGATGTGTCACACTCTGCACATCCCTTTGCATCTCCATTAACTTGAAAAAGAGCCATCGGTGGTTATTTCAGATGATGGCTTTTGATATCTAAAGTTGCATGAGATGAAACTCACCAAGACTGCCCGAGGCTGGAAAATGGAGGGAGAAGTCTCAAGGACCAGTGCGGTGTCTCCATCACAGAACCAGCCCAGCTCTATCAATCATGTTCTGCTAGGAACCTGGTGTGTGTTTACCACAGTAGTGTTGCTAGGATTGTGTGCTTGGCTCTTTCATATTTCAAATGATAAATTTTTGGCTTTCAAGAGAAAGCTATACCAATCATTTGTTTATTTTTATAACTAGGTGCCTAATGTTTTGAGTCTTGCATCTGTCTTACTCACCAAAGGAATAGTGACCCGATTTCAGAGCTGCCAAAGTCTGATGGATTTTTGTTATGACTCATAAATTCTAGCTTCACTATTGCATGTTTCCCATAAATTTGCAAAGGTCTTTGTCCTCCAGTTACCAGATTGGACCAGGCTGGATGAAATAAGGAGGATGGAGGGCCAGACTATACTGAAGTGTGCTTTGGGAGATACCTCTAGAAGAAGAGCTAGGTTGTGTGAGGTGCCATAGACGGAAGCGGAACAGAGAGCCTATTCCCCAAGCATCCCAGTCTCAGGGTATGAAAATATGCTCCAGGAAGATAAAAAGATTAAAATGGGCTATGGACCACAGGACAGAGCCACAATGAAGAGAGGCTGCTTCACAGAAGTATGCAGTCACAATGGACCGAAACTCTAAATCATATCTGAAGGTCTAATAGCATTTCTGTACCACTAGCTTTTCTGATGATAAGGTCCTTCTGGATCAGCAGGTTTCATCACAGCGCTCTGTGCGCTTACAGGCGTGTGCAGGCTGCTTCTCAGGGATCCTCAGCAGGCAACTAAGGATGTGTCTATGTGAGTGTTTTCTGATGATCAAGGATCCCCTTTTGAGGTGAGTCTTCTGGTTGCCCCCATTCACTGTGCTTTGGTTCAGCCTGGCCAGAGCACACGCATGGTTTTGGATGGCCTGTCCTGGGAGGTGCTCTGCAAGTGCACAGCTGGCACGGTTCACCTACGAATGGGTTCAGGCCACAGGACCAGGCTGTGGCTAGCCAGAAATAACACCCTTCAAATGCACGCGGTGTGGATGTTGCGTCCTGCGTACCACTGTTTCACAGATCGCCTTTATTGCGCTGCACTGCTCTCTGATGCACGTGCTGCCAAAGGAAACTGGAGTGTGGTCAGTAAGCTTGAAATCACTAGGTAGCGGTCTCCACCTCCCAGGGAAAAAATTAGAAAAAGCTGAAAGCCACTGCTCTGGGTCGGTTCTAGAAGATTTTCCATAAGCAAATAGTACATTGTTTTAACGCTAGTCCTCATCTCAGAAAATTGTGTAATTTGCTGCTTGAACGTATGTCTGCATTGCTGGCTGCCTGCCCTTCCCAGGTGCGTTTGTGGATGTGCGAAAGCTGGACCAGCCCCACGGTGTGGAGCACGTTCTCAACTGAAACAGCTGAGTATTTAACAGCTGCATATCTGGGTATCGGCTTCTCTGTTGAGTGCATTTCTATAAATGTGGATTTATGGATTTGTTTAGGCATTGTACAGATCCTTGTGTTGAGTAAGGGTGACTTAAGGAGTAGAGCCTCCTTCCTGGGAGTGGCTGGCAGGCACGAGTTTTAAGTGCAGTTATTAATTTTGAGGAATTAGAGCCTGAAAAAAGTCAGTGTGGCACAGCTCCATGATGTTCCTATTTTTAATTGGATTTTGAAGCTCATAATTAATTTGTTAAAAAGGAGGAGATCCTGGCCCTGTAGAAGTGAGTGGGAGTTTTGCCATTGCCTTCAGCAGAGGAGGATTTCACCACCTATCCTTTTATTCTCACTAATCCTCTGCAACAACAGAAGAGCAGCCTGGCACATGGAAAGGATCCTTCCCATTTCTTCTCCCTGCCGTTGCCAGTAGTGAGGTAGGAAGACCCTCCCGCCCTTCTCCATTCCCCCGCTTCCTACATACATACACCTCGGCAAGGTATGCTTTCTTTTCATCTTTGGGTAAGGTGAAAGCAGCCATTAAAGAAACAGTTTGTTCTTAGTCTTCACGTGCAGAGATATGGAGGTTTTTCTCCTCCTGCCCTCTCATGTTTTTGAGTAGCTGCAGGAGGGCAGGAAATCTAACCTCTTTGAGGTCTCTGGGTCAAGGAGCCGTCTGGCATGGCTTTAAAGGTCACTGTGCTCCTTTGCATTTATCTTGTGCCACGTGGAGCACTGTATGCCAGCCTGCTGTCTGGAGCACAAAGAGGTACTGTCTGACATTTGGTGGAATGGGGCTTGGATTACAGGGGAAAAGCATCTGAAAACAAAACTCAGCTCAGGGCTGTGCAAGGCCAGACCAGGAACACTTGAGAGAGGAGCCCCTGCAGCAAGTAACAGAGAGATGTGGCATCCCGTGGGTTTACCAGTAATCATGCTTGGCATTTCTGTCTCTCGTAACCTATATATAGCACTGTACATTTTCAAAGCTCTTGACAAATATTAACAAGCCAAACTCAGCTTCAGTCCCAGTAGCCCTTGTTTCACAGAAAACCCAGGATGTTTTTCCTTCACCCTTCTGCTCTGTAGGCAACTGTATCCTTCAGACTGGCTGGACCTGTCAGATTTGGCTGAGCAGTTGTCTTCTGCATTTGCTTTGCAGCGTGTGTAGCAAACATACACTGCAAGGCGGTTTGTCTGCCTTGCTGTCTCCGCTCTGAGGTAGGCACTAGAGAGCGTCAGAGAACCGAGGAAGCTGAATTATCATTGAGGCTTGTTTACTGACAGCTTTTAAAAATAATGCATGAACTGTTCAGACAAAACCGGTGCACCATCATAGACATGACCAGGGCTGGGGAAATCCCTTTTCTCTGAGAAGGGGAGAGCAGATGCGGTATGCCAGGTAGGATGTCAAGGGCTGCGGGGGGGAGAGCTTTAGTGTCTGGGGCCAGCAATGGTGTCAGTGTTTGAATTACAGTTGAGTAACCAGCCCAGAAACAAGACACCAGCACTTGGCTCACTAACAAGTAGTTTCTTGCCTTTTTTTTTTTCCTGAAGAAATCCTATTTAAAAAAAAAAAGATCAAAAGGCAAGTTGCAGAGATGACCAGGCAGGCACAATGTAAGTGGGGTGGTGTTATTGTTGGCTCAGTCCGTTGTCCTGTTGGGCATTTTCCCGTGGTGGACTGTGGCACACAACAGAGACATCCAGGCTGGCCTTTCTGCATTCAGGGACTGAGGGGCAAATAGATATTTTGGCGAAGTCTTCCTGGCTGCTGCTCCCTCTTCATTGCTTCACCCCAGTGAATCCTTTAATTGAGCTACTGAGCCAAAGAAACTTCTCAGAGGCCAGTAAAATGGCTCAACTCCAGTTAACATCTCAGCCCACTCTGCTGTTCTCTCTGGGGCGGATGACCACTGTGCAACAGAGCTGCCTGTGCAATAAGAAGTCTGCAGAAGCTCACTCACTAGAGAACAGATGGTTTTTCATGTATTTTGATGCAGTTCTCTTGCCCTTTTCACTTTTCTTGCTCTTTTGGCCTCTCCAATTTGTCACCTTGAAATGGTCTCCCATACTCAGATCTCACTCCTTTACTTGCTGAATAGACACGCTAAATATAGAAATCTCCGTCTCTGCACTGAGAAATTTGTCTGCCGTGTCCAAGTGATTGTTTCACGCGACTGGCACAGAGAGGTCATACAGACTGCAACTTCAGTTTGGTCAGTGGTGGGATTTTTAAGATCACTTTCTTAGCAATTTTAAGAACAAATAAATAAGTAATAATCCCTTCTCTGTTTATAATTCCCAGCTTAGAAGCTTGGTAGTGAAAGTGATTTCTTGTCTGCATTTTCTCTCAGCTCCCTCCTCTTCTAATGCATCCATACGGTGCTGACTGCGTGGGGAATAGTGAGATGGAGTTTATATAGGAGGAGATGCACTGGAGCATTAGTTCTGCGGGGAAATGATAAATTTGCATGCACACAAACACGTGTGCACTGCATAATAAAAGGGGAAGCGTGACACCTTGGAATTCTCCATCAGAAGGCGTTAATGACTCCACGGATGTTACACCATGGCAGGCTTTGGTCCACAGAGACTGGTTTACATTAGAAGATAAGTAAACGTGAACACAGCAGACCAGAATCTCTCCTGTCTTATCACTGCACCGTTTCACTGCCTTCACTGGTATGGGTAATGTTTTGGGGCAGAATAACAGCTGATAAAGGTGTAGTGCAAAAAGCCTGAAGGACCAGCTGGTTTAAAGAAGACATTTCTCCTTTTGCACTCACTGTGCTGATGCATAATTTCTTGAACCAAGGAACAGTTTTTGTTGTCAGAAGCAACTAAAGAAGGTGCAGTCCTAGGGGGCAGTGGGCATAAAAGCTCGAGGGGAACAGATGTGAGTCTGGCCACACAAGGGGTAAATGGCAGCTGGGGTAAAGCATGCGATGCAGTGGTGGTGCTCACTCTGGAGTGGTGCACGCCTGCAGTGTGTTCAGGTGTTAGTACAGCCACTGACAGGTACCACAGTAATTCATCTGGCAAGGGTAGAGTGAGCCGAAAAGCTGACTGAAAATCAGGCTCCAGCCGCACAGCAGGACAGGCATTTGGGGCGTTCTGAGGGCTTCTTTGAAGAGTAATTGACTGGTTTTGTTAGAAATGGGAAATAAGGTTGTGCAAGAATTTTAGCAGCAGTAAAATTTGGGCTGGATCCATCCTCAGTACAATGCATCATAAGTCCTAAGCTGTTTCCATCCCACACTGGCCATGAATTGTGTGACAGGCTAACCTGCCTGAGCAGGGCAGAGGTGAGGTGGGAGGACACAGGGCTTGCAAGTTGAGTGCTCAGTAATCCTGCTGCCACGCTGACTGTTCTCTCCTCCCCTCTGCAGGTGAGAAGCCTTACAAGTGCTCGTGGGAAGGGTGCGAGTGGCGTTTTGCACGGAGCGACGAGCTCACGAGGCATTACAGAAAGCACACGGGTGCAAAGCCCTTTAAATGCAACCATTGTGACAGGTAATGCGGCCTCCTAACATGGTGTTCAAGCAGCATGTGGACTTTGTGAGTGGCATGGAGCCGCCAGCTCTCTGAGACAAGAGACCCGGCTCACAGCACAGGGGCTCCTTCTGGCCTCCTGTCCCACTGCCACGATCCCTGAGTCAAGGAGGGACCCTCCACTCTGCCCTTGTCCTCTCTGCCTCAGTGGCCAGGCAGGCTGGCAGAGGGGGAATACTTCCTAAGCAGCCTAAGCTGTGTCCATCCCATAGTACAGAGAAAGATGTGGGACCAGGTGTAGGTCTGACTGAAACCTGCCAGTGTCTGTTGTGGGCACAGGATTCAGTCCATAGGGCAGCTGTTCTTAATACTCTCAAAGCAGAGAAGTCCAGAGGGCCCTAGACCACTTCAGTGATGGACCTCTCAACAAAGCATCTCCACAGCTTTCCACCTCCTAGTTGTATGAGCCTGGTGCCCTCACAAAGGCAGAGCTCCCTCTACCTGCTCTGCTTCAAGGGCTACCCCAAGCACCACAGCTGGCTGCCAGCATTTCAGCAGAGTGGTCAGCAGAAGCTGATGGGACCCACAAATACATGGGTGTACGACTTGGGGGATGGCGACCGTGTGTGGCTGTTGCACCACAAATCTATAGGAAATGTCTAGGAGAAAAGCACTTAATTTCTGTACAATCATTGTCTTCTCTTACCACTGAGTCCAGGGCTCCATGCTTCCCCAGATGAAACAGAGGGGAGTCAATGAAAGACAGCACAGGCCTTCATTTTCAAAGTACAGGAGTGATTTAGGCACATCTGGCAATTCAAGTTCATGGAGCTGTTTTGTGTAGGATCAGTGATCTCTGCACATTCCTGCTAATTAGTGAATCTTTTCCTACAGTTTTAAATCTCACCCTTGACATCTATTTGATGTGGGAAATACTCTGCACCTTCATTCTGTGTGAGCCCAGATTTAAAAGCCTGACAGGTGCCCAGAGCCAGGGTTCCTGAAGAGCCTGTCATGCAACAGTCCACCTCTGGGCACTCAGAAATGAGGGGCCAGTTTTGCCTGGCAAACTGAGCACCCAGCAGCTCCCAGTGAGAGCCATGGTTGCTGCCGCTCACTGCTGATTCCTTTTTGCAGTCCTCACTGCTTTAGCTGCTTGAATGAATGATGAGCTTATCTGAAAAATCTGGTCATCCTTGCTTGGTGCTGAGCATTTTTGAAAGCTGGGTTCTTTGAATTTAGAAACAAAACCAAAAGCAAACCCTCCTCCCCATTCCCAGTCCCAACTGGTAGGAAATTAGGGTGGAGCAAAAGCAATTACCCCTGTAATGACTCTTGACAGCACTGACAGGATCGAACAATGAACACTTCTCCCCCTCGCACCCCCCCAGCTGGAGATTGGCAGTGCCCTGGGTGAAACCTGGATCCACTATTGAGTAATCAAATAATGTGCTTGCATCTGAACATGTTATCCAGCTAATCCTATTTATATATATTTTTAAAAGAGGCTTAAGAAAATTACCCATCTTTTTAATGCAGCACTAAGGTTCTCTGCTCTGATAAGGAAACATTCTCTAATACAATAAAGGCTCTAGGAAGCCTCTGGGTACACCAGACCAGCAGAGAACATGCGTGGAGAGAGGATGTGTGGGACATAAACAAGGGACCCCATCCTTTTATGGGAAGGAAATTTGATCATTTTCACATCCTGCCTTTCCAAGAGCTTCATCTCCTTGAGTGCTCTTCTCCCCTTGTCTCCCCTCTTCCTGTCCTCCTTCCCCCACGGAGGGCTTCCTCTTGGATTATCTTTTGTTTTATCCCTGGATTATCTTTTGTTTGCTCAGAATGAGGGACAGGATAAGCCAAGTAGGGACCTCTGGAGTTCTGCTTTTGTATAAGCACCTCTGTGGAGGAGAACAGTTATGTTCCCTGTTTTAAATGTAAGGCATTGCCTTTCTCTTTTCTCTCCTCTGAAGAACAAACCAACCATCCTGCCCCCGCCCCACACACACACAGACACACATACACACAAAGCCCCAGGGTTTCTGTGTCAGACAATATTTTTAGCAGAGATCTAAAGAAATACAGTCAGTATTTTCAACTCCTCAGTCTCTTTCAGCCCTCTGTTAAGTATTCATTCTTCTCTCTCTATGTATTATCCCTTCCTACCTAGATTTTTTCTTTGGCAGCCAATTCAGTCACTGCAGTCAAGAGATATATTCCTGCAATCATCTAATGCATTTTCTGCTCTTCAGCTGAATCTATAGATGAAGGAAAAATATTTATTAATAAGTTAAGAGATCTGGGGATTGTGCACTGTTAAACTCCATGCACATACCCTCTATGTATAGTGGTAGGAGACAGATTTGTCTTTACTCTCCCAGTCAGTTGTTGCAAGCTCGTAGAGTGACAGTGCCTGTTCTTCTTTTGACCCACTCTGCCATACCAGTATTTTTCCTTCTTTTCTCATTCACAGATCTTTCTACTACCACCTATTGCAGATGTCACCTCAAGCAAGCACTGAAACATGTGCCTAAATCTGTCCTTAGCTATTCAGGCAGGCTTTTAATGTTAAAGACTCTGCTTCCTGAGCCAGGGTTCCCAGCTGGAGAACAGTTTCTCCATATTTGAACTGCTGCCCTTTATTGCACCCACCATTATTGGCAGGAGTTGTAGTCACTCCCTCAGACATCCTGGCTTGCTAAACTTTAAGGAGCCTTTTAGAGCTACTTTTAACAACACTGACGTAGCACAATACATATGCCTGTTGTTGTTCAGAGGTGAAGGCCATACCTTGGCAATCAGAGCATGAAAGTGCTGATTCAGATAGCAAAGAAGGGGAATGTTGTGCACACAGTCTGGCTGCAATTTCCTTCCCAGGCTGTTTTCAGATGCATTTATGTCTCTGACCTGGGCGACATCAGAGGGATATCTCTGTGTACAGGTCAATTTTAAAACAAAAGAGATAAGAAGACATGATTCTCTTCTCCTGCCATCCCAGCCCTATTGCAACATCATGCAGCCCACAGATCACAATGTTAGTTATAGCTGGCAAACTACCACTGGTTTGAGTAGCACCATAAGTACTGCAAATGGTGTGTAGTTTGGTGGCAGCAGGGAAGAAAGGAGAATCAGCTAAAGTGGTGCGGAAAGCAGTGTACAAGTCCCTAGTGCCTTCCAGACACCAGGGGTATGCTGGTTATTAGTGTTCCCCAGGAATTATGCTCTTCAGAAACACAGGCTAGGGTTAAGTTCCTCACACAGTGCAAGCCCTCAGCACTCCAAGGGGAAGAGGATGACAGGGTAGTGGCACTCACTTGTTCTGCGTACATATGTGTTTAGGAGATAGCAGCTTAGTGGCAGACTATTGGGGTATATATTCCTCTGTGTGTGTGTGCGCGCGCAGTTTCCTTTTTGATAGTAAGCCAAGAGCACACAGCTGGAATGAACACATCCCACAGTAGAGAATCCACAGCTGGTCAGAAAGATGGCTGAGCAATATATTTTCTTCTCGTTGTCGATACCTTCCCTCTTTCTCCTGCAGAGGCTTCAGTGCCGAGCAGTACTGTGTTGCTAAGGAGATAGAGTAAGAAGAGAAAGGAAGGAATCATGTTTGGGAGCAGGGAATTTATGTATCATGCATAACTGTAAGACTTTCAGAATTAGGGTATCTTATTGTAGCATAAACAATGTCCTTTCTAGGAAGAGCTGGGCTGGGGGAAGGATGATGGGGAACATTGTGACGGGCCCATGTACAAAGTGCAGAGCTGGTCTGGAACTGAAAGAGGTGTAGAGCCAGAGGTGTGGAGCAAGGGTAGGACTCATGGGTAGGACTAGAGACCAGCAAGCTGCTTATTAATTTGTGAAGAAAGGAGTTTCCCTTGACAGCTTATCCTGTGGAGCTCTTCCACTGCTGCCTCTAGTTCCAGAAGGAAAAAAAAATGTGTCCACTGATCAATAGCTTTTTTTGACAGTGTGATTTAGCTGCAAAATTTTGTAGGGACTGTTTTACTGTTGAAAATAAATGTCCGCATCCACCAGCCTTACCAAGAGATAGAACTAAACAAATTAGTCAGCAGGAGAATGTGAAGAATTAGTATTGTACCATTTTATTAGCTATAAATTAGCAAATATGGTACCATTTTATTAGCTATAAAAATATTCTAGGGCTGAAAAATATACTAGATGCTAATACTGTGGTTATTGATGTGAAACAATGTATTGAATCCATATTTTTAACAGATCTTGCTGTGCTGTGACTCAGCATACATTTTCCTGGGTTGCATCTATAATAGAGACAATCGGAGAGGAAAAGCCGTGCTTGGGTGGTGGTCTTATGACTAGTCCTAGACTGAAGTGCCAGCTGGTGCATGTCTTTTTGGCAGCCACTCAAGCTGTTGTTTTGTTTTGGCAGCCCTTGTAGCCAGAGCATGCTGCTTTCTCAGTTTAGACTGACGAGAGAGATGTTGGTCCAAGGGTGTATTTTGACACTGTAGGGCTAGAAAATTCTAGCTGTGCTGAGCCTGCTGTGTTGAAAGCCAGGTGTCCATTGTCAGATTCGCGTCTGTTTTGCTGTGCTTCATGTAGGAGCTTGGAGGAATGCAGCCTCCATCCTATTTTAAAGTCTTTCTTCTTAATTTTTGCACTCTGAAGGTATTAACCCCCTTGTAAGCTCCTACAAATCAGTAGAGAACAGCTGACTTGAGCAGAGCTATGCTCATCCACAGAAGATGAGTATCTAGCTTTTCTTGCAAAAGTCACCTTCTTCTGAAGTTTCTTTGTCTTAAAAATGCACCTCTCAATCACTCATCTCTGCATGTAGATGCAGATGGGTTGCTTGTGCAGGGGAATACTGCCAGTGGGACAGAAAAGATCCCCTAACTATTTAAAATCTCTTCATTTTTATAGTTCTTCTCTTTCTCAGCCTTTCTCTGCTTAGGGTGTTTACCTCTAGATTGAGTGTTCTTTTTTTTATCTTTGGTTTTGGGCTTTTTTTACTGAGTAGTTCAATTCGTTCTTTTACCACCTTCTTTTTGAAAAATACAAAATACTCAACTACTGCTTTTTTGGAAATACATTCGGTGCCCATGTATGAGCTATCCAGATTCTCACAATAAGCCATTGGGATATTCTTCAGACCGATATTGGTGGCTCTTTTATACTCTAAATCTGTGGGGCAGTGAAAAGACATTGCAGGCAAGTCAGTTCTGGAAGTAGCTTTTCATGATGCCCTTGGAGCCTACAAAAACAGTTTACTCAAAAGCCACAGATATGTGATTTTTGTGTGATATTTATAATAGATATGTTTTGCCATTAGTAAAAATAAATGAGCCAGTGTCTTATGGCTTAGGGTGGAAAGAAGGCAAGCCAAGATTTGCAGGGAACTTGGAAAACTCCCGTTTTTTAGTGCTCAACTTGAAGCATCTAGTAGAAGTGAGAGTGTCCGAGTCCTGCCGCTCTGACAGTCAGGCTTCATTTTAGGGCTTTGGGGTAGGCAGCCAGAACCACTGCCTGCTTGTCCTGTGGTTTGCTCTCTGGTGCCTTACATATCTTTAATGACACTGTGATGGTGGGTGTGAAGTGGGTTGGTGCTTTCAATCCCATTTCTAATGGGTATGAAGTCGAAAAAATATTATTGCTTACTGGCAGTCTTGATAAAATGGGGTATATATTGAATGGCAGGGAAGAAAAGCACTTGTCCTCCTGAGAACTTACTCCCCTGATCACTCTGACAATATCTTGGTGGTGTGAAGTGCCTGAATTTGGGCTGCTGTTCCTGCTGCTGTGAGTGCCCTGCAGCATGTCTGCTACAAGGCAGCTGTTCTAGAATATTAATTCCTGATTAACTCTTTGTGGGGTTGCTCTTCTCCTGGACTAAGTGTGTTTTATTCTGAGTATCTTAACCCACTTCCCAAGTGGATGAAGTAATTTCAGAAGGCGGCAGTCAGAAGCCTTTAGAGAGGGAGTTAATCAAGAATAGATGCTTCATTTCAAACCCATGCCCTACCTTATTCTCAATTAACTGCATGTTTAGACCAGCCCTAAAACTCAACTGGTTCTCTAGGGTTGCTGCTCTAAGTCCGTCTCATCAGCATCCATCTACATGTTGAGAATGTCAGAACATTATGTTTTCTTATGAGATGGAGAAAAATTGCTTTGTGGATAAAGAACAGAAGTTGAAAGCTGAAGTCCTGGCATTTTTTTCTAGTTTTACCACACTTCCTGTGTGACCTACAATTTCCTTGCCTTCTCTGTCTCTCAGTTTTCACAAAATAGGCATAGTACCTTATCTTCTGTCAACATCCTTCAGGGAGATAGCATTCATCAACATCCACATATTACCACCCAGATTCCCAACAGAGAGAAAGGGAGAGGTATGTATCCTGACAGATTGTGAGCCTCCAAACTCTGAGCCAGCTTTCCTCCCAGTTTGGAATTAGAAATGAGAATTCAGCTTTCAAAACTGGCATCGTACTTCGGTGCTTGTTGTAGGTACTGGGCACTTGAGAAGGCTAATGTTTTTTTAAACTGGTGTTGCTGAGTACTTGAGCAAAACTGACTTGTTTTATCTCATTTTTTATATGCACACACACACACTTATACTAAATATTTGATTTTATACTACAGGTGCATAGATGAGCACTCTTCCCTGATGTTTGACTCAGTGAAAGAAGAGGGAGAGAGAGGAGGAGAGGAGGAGAAGAGTAGTCTATTTAGCTGCCGAAGAGCCAGGATAGTTGGCCATCTGTAGTCACAGAGGTCAATCACACAGGGTTTGGTGGCGATCCATGGATAATCTAAGGAATGTTTCTAAACGTGGATATATATTTCCTCCTGGAAGGAGCAGGAACCCTGTTTTCCCAAATCCTGTATTTATTTCATTTCCCACTTGCTTTATTTTGCAGGTGTTTTTCCAGGTCTGATCACCTCGCCCTCCACATGAAGAGACACATCTAAATATCAGTCAGCTTGGCATGGACGTCATCTGAGCTAAGTGTTGTGAGATGAAAGTGGAACTCCAGTTACAACGTGCTGCCTTGCAGGAGAAGAGAACTTGATCACGTGTAATCCTCTGTACAGAGACCACACGCTCACACTGTCATGCACCCAGTTATACTTCAGTGCATACATTGGTTCTTTATGCCTTGCCCCAGCTGGATGGGAGAAGATGCAGGCGAGGAAATGGTATAGAGGTGAAGTCAATGAGAAGGAACAATTGCTTACAGTACTTCGTCCCTCTTGGATCTGTTTCCTGTTTTTGCCAGTGGAAATCACAGAAAACGGAGGAGGCTTCCCTGCAGGTGGACGGCAGTAGGAGGGGCTTATTTAACTTGCTTCTCAGTGCAACTCAATAGGAGAATATGCCGTCTTGAAGTTGCATATTTGTAGCACTAACTTTCTTTTTAAATAGATGGGGGGAAAACAATGACCTAGAAAACCAAATCCCAGTTTGGTAGCCAAAATTAACCTCTTGGTTCATTTGTTCTTTGTCTGAGAATTCCTAATGTTCAGTGCGTCAGACTTCTCAGAGACACTTTGACCTGTCTTGGTTTTGGTTCTTCTTCCTAGAACTGAGCTATTGAGATCCTTTTAAGTCAATACCAGTGGCCTTAATGGCAGTAGACTGTGGAGTGACACTTGTGACACAAATATCCTCTTTTTGGCCTGAGTTTATGTAGACTTCACGGAGGACTATGTTTTTGTTGGTTGTTTTTATTTTAATTTTTGTTTTGGCTATTGCACAACATATGCACTAGGGACTCTGGAAGCTGCTGCCATGATGGCTAAGTGGCCAAGGGATAAACCCCTGAGAAACAGCACCTAATATCTCTGTAGGCCTCACCTTATTGCCATAGCTAGGACTTCTTGTTTATTTGTTGAACAAAAAACTTTAAAAGCTTATTTGGAAGCTTAAACATTTTTTTCTCTTTTCTCCACGAACAAGTGATCTTCAGAACTCCTTGTCTTCACCTGGATATCGGTCTGGGACTGGCCACACAAGCATGACTACAGGATTCCTTCCACATCATGTGAGCATGTTAGCCACAACCCACAGTGACTTAGTGATGAATTATGTTGCTTTTTCTTGCTATTCTTCTATTAACCAATTTAAAACATTAGACTTCTGTTTGTGTAAAGAGCACCTGCAGACGTTTTAATTTAAAGCTAATGTTTGTTGAGCATCTTACACACAAAAAAAAAAAACAAGCCAAAAATCCTACTCCAGTCTCTGAGTGGGAAATCAAGAACCTCTTCCAAGTACAATGGCGTCATTCAGCATTAGCCTTTTAAAGAAATTATCAAAGTCCTCCTTTTCCATTCATCAAGTTGATGCTGTAGCCCACTCCTATATGAAAAAATGTAACAGTGTGAACGGTGAAGGAAGGGTTGGATTTTACATACAGCAGTGAGGCTTTTCCAAATGATTGGTCTAAAGTGTTACTAACCTAGAGGTCCATTTTGGCCTACTGTGTGAACCGTCAAGGAGAAGTGGAGGTCTCATGCTCACCCTTCAGTCCTATTGATAATTTGATTTCGTTGGCTCAAAGTGGATTAAAGTCTTCATTACAAAAGAAAAACAAAAAAATATATCTTACCATAACTTGCATTTGAAACTATTTGGCACTGGCCCTGACTCCAAAGACTGCATTTAGGACCATAAAAATGGCCTATGCAAGCAGGCAGGTGGTCATTAGGTTGTATATTTTGTATATTCTGGGACCATCCCTACAAGATGTGTCTAGAAATGAAACAAAATGGCGCGTGGTCCACAAATGGTTGCTGCTCTTTTATACTGTATTAGCCAATTGCCCTTCTTTGACTGTTTTGATTCATTGACTGTTAAATATTTCCCTTAATTTATGTTTTGGGAGGTAAAACTGTACTCTTAGGGGAAAAAAGAACAAACAAGAAACTCAATAGATGTTTAAGAGCCGTCACCGGGATCCTTGGCACTTGAATTCTCAGCATTTTGCAACCTTTCGTTCCAGTGAGAGATTGAATTTACTCAAAAGATGCTGTTTTTCCTCACAGTTTTCACAAAACACTGTGACTGTCAACTGAACACTTTGGGGACAGGGGGGAAATACAATGTCTGGCCCATATGGCATGAAATATGGGCCAAAATCGAACCATCTTTTAGGGACAATGTTGTAACATTCGTGGTAAGAGCATGAGAGAGAGCAAAAGAGAGAGTGAAAGAAAGAAAAGAAAGACAGAGAGAGAGAGAGAGAGAATGAAAATTTAGTTTATTCCAAAGATTTAAAACTAACCGTACTCTATATGTGTATATATATATGCTTTTATATATGTATACATTTAAAAATTGCGGAGCACTGCTTGCTGACAATCTCGTATTTCTCTACTTCTGTATTTGCATACTTTTTATGGCCATTCCACCCAGCTGTTCCACTGGGACTGAGGGCCCTAGAATCCAATTTGTGTTGGAATATATAGAGCATCCTGCCAGATGTCTAATGGGAACTGAAACCTCAGCTGTGTGAAACTGTAGAGCATCCAGTCAGTGCATTAGATTAAAAAAAGGATAAGAGAATCCTAGAATTTCATTACTGTAGTGTCCTAAAGTGTGTGCTCTCAAACCCACCACTATGATACTCATTGGCTGTGAACCTGCATAAATATCCTCCTTTGACCTCTGAACACACCTGCCTTTAGACATGCTATCAGTAGTCTACAAACCTTAATTATTAAGTGACAGTTTAAGTACCAGGCTCTATTTAAAATGGAAAAAATCAAGCAAGATTGCTTATTTATTTCCAGTTGTCATTTATGGTCTCGTTGACATCTTATTTAAATATGGCAGAACAAGGGTCCCATGGAAAAAAACCATGCTGAAACATCTGATTATTTTGTTCTAGAGGCAGGGCCTACATCTAAATCATGGATCCAAATAGCCTAAAATACATAGAGAAAAGGGGGATAAGAGACTTAACCAGATTTCAGATTTCTCAGGCTCTCTCTGTAGGAGGTCTTGAACTCTGATGCCAAATTTTGGGCTTTGGGACCATCTCTTCTGTTTATAAAGGGAGATATTTTTCATCTGTATACATGGTGTACTCAGTCAGTCTCTGGACTTCAGGTTTTGGGTGCTCCTATGCAAGTGTCTTAGTCATTACTAAAATTCTGAACCATAGCTGGTATTTTGTAGAAGGAATCTCCATTTTGGAAAGGCATAATTAGTGACACATTCCAGGATTCATTTTTTACAATGACAAGTTTTGTTTCTTCGCAGATATTTTAAGCTGTGCACTTCAAACTTGTGTAATCAGTTACAGCTGGATCCTTTTTGGGCCTGTGTCTCCTTGCTAAAGTTGTACAGTTGTCCTCTGTTTGTAAACTATGAGTAGAAACAGACTAATGAGGAAAGGCTAATCCTCTCTGTAAGGTTTCTTGGAAGCAAACCCATAAATAGATGATTTGGTGACAGTTGAGGACTGAGTTATCCAGCTCTAGAAAGGAGAAGCTTAACCTTATTTCCTTCATGCTAGATTCATGCCTATTTGCAAAAGAGAGGGCATTATAAGAAAATCAGATTGCGGTTTCCAAGGCCATGGAACTATAGGATGAGAACAAGTTGAGACACAAGTCTCACAAAATAGTGTACATAGAGGAAGCAACTAAAGCAAATGTGAGCTTTTGTGACTAGCTAAATAATATTTTGGAGCAGAGCAGTCGATCATAGAATCATGCAGGTGGTAAGGGGCCTCCAGAGGCCGTCTTGGCCAACCTCCAACTCGAGCTGGTTGCTCAGGGCCATATCCAGCTGAGTTTTAAATATCCCCAAGGATGGAAATTCTACAACCTCTGTGTGCACGCTGGTCCAATATTTGGCCACCTTTATGGTAAAAAAGAAAAAATTAAGAAATCCATGTGTCAAGTAGGAATTTTCCATGTTCCAACTTGTTTTCATTGCCTCTCCCACTATGCACCCCAAGAAGAGTCTGGCTTCTTCTGTACAACCTCTGTTAGGTATTTGTAGACAGCAATAAGATCTACCCTTACCCTTCTCTTCCTAAGGTTGGACCTGTCTCTCAGCCTCTGTTCATCCATCATGTGTTCCAGAACCTCATCTCCATGGTGGCTCTCTTCTAGACTTGCTCCAATATGTCAATAATTTTCTTGTAATGGGGAGACCGAAATCAGAATATTCCAGATCAAGACATACTTCATATGTTACAGTGTTGATATAATTTATTTATTCTGGATTTTTCCATTATCTAATTGAGACAAGCTATACTCTATGACAAGATTTGGAAAACTGACTTATGAAAAATCATTTAGGAAGCACCACTATAAAGATTTTCCTAATTTTTCCTGAATCTGTGTATAAAAATATGCTTATAGAAATATGCTTTCTATACTGCCAGCTTGAGACCTGGCAAGCAAAATTCTGTTTTTCCAACATAATCATGGCTGTTTTACCTTAAACTAAAAAAAAATGTATCGTTTCACTCATACTATATCAAATATGAAGACACATGATGCTGTATTTTAGTCACTTTTTAGACCAGAACAGCGCTTCAGTGCATCTTTGTTCTGTTTGGTTTTCCTCTTAGGAGATAAAGAGCAACCTAAAATAACACATGTATTTTATAAAGATTGGTCTAACAGAAAAGGGGATTCCAGAGTCCAGAGTATTTTTCATTATCCCGCAGTTGTTCTTTTTCAATAGCCAATACTCAGTCTAGAAAATTATATTACCTGGATAAATTGGCAAATGAAGAAGAGAAAGGACATACTGAAATCCGAGATTCTTTCAGTGTCTTGGACAAGGCCCTGAGCAGTCTGATCTAACTAAACTGTTTTTTAAACAGAGGGTTGAATTAGGTGACCTCCAGAGGTACCTTCCAACATTATTTTTTCTGTGTTTCTGTGATTCATTTCAGAGCTCTCACTGGTTAGATGTGTACTGGTTGTAGTTCTTCCCAGTCTTGTGCTGGCAGAACAGACTGTAGGACAGGTCTGTAGGGTTTCTCTCAAACTCTGATAGTTTCATCCTTATTAAACTTCATAAGACTTCTTCGTGAGGGAGACTTAGAGAGGAGGAAATCTTAAAAAAAAACAAAACCCTTAGCAAACCAGTTTGAAGCAGTATCATACCATGAGATGTGTCAAAGCTGCAGGGACCAACCAGATATGGAAACAACTTTGCTAGCCTGGAAGACCCATCTGATGTCTCAAAAATGGTTTCCAGGACCTGAAATGTAAGCCAACATACATTTCTACAAAGGTGAACATTAATTTTTTTTTTTTCATTCTTATTTTCCTTAGACTTTTTGGAATTGGGTTTACTGTATTTTTAGGCTAGCACATTTTCACTTAATACGTGGAAAGCACTGACCGAACACAGATGGGGAAGAAGAACCTGAATGCAAGAGGAGCCCCCAGGTCCTTGCTTTTGGAACTGTATTAACTTCAGGAGTAAAAAGATAACTAATCACTAGGGTGTATGGCTAACACAGAGTTGATCAATATGATAGTTGCTGTGATTGAGTGTATCTTATCTGTGACCATTCTGATATCTACAGAATCAGGCTTCTGATTCGCTCTCATTTTTACCTGGCCCTAGACAATTTGGGCTTTTTAGCTGTCTCTAACACAAAGGTAGCTCCTCCTATTTAACATAGTTTGTTTATCTGTGTACAAAAGAGGTCATAATTGGTGCTTTTGACAAAACTGATGAAAATGCAACTTGCTTAAGTGTTTCCTTTTCTCTATTCCCTTAATGTGTGTCAAAATCTTAACATTTAAAAAAATAAATAAAAGAGGAAAATTTTGTAAATAATTTAATGTTACTAGGCCAGCACCCAGTGGATCAAGGGCTTTTATTCTTGATTTCATTCAGGACTTGGCACATCCTGTCATTCCATCCAGTAAAACTGTTTTTAAGCTTTCGTATCCTGGGTGACACCTCTAACCCAACACTCTTTTAAAGTACTTTTTGCTGATTTCAGATAGAATTGCACTTGCAAAGATCCCCACATACCAAGAACAAAAACAATGCTTGACAATAACTCTATTTAACTCTGTCTTGAAAAATGAAAATTATTTCTTCCTCAGATATTACAGCTACTCATTGACAGGTCTTGCCTGTCTTTCATTAGCATTAAATCTATGTCTTCTTGAATGGTCATTTCCAGATCAAGCTTGGATATTCTTCTTCCTTTTGTCAAATTTGTGTCTCTTTTTATGAATAGTTTAGGGATGACTACTGCAGTCTTTCTCCTCCACAGCTCTACGCTGGCTTCAGTGTCAAGATTTAGCTTGTAAGAACTGTAGGATCTGGCCTACCAGGTACTAAGATCTGTCTTGTAAAGCTGAGGCTTTCCTCCTCCCTTAGAGGAAGAAGTCCAAGAGATACTCATGCTATATAAGTTATATATATAATGATATAGTTGTATATATAAATTATATACATAAAAATGTGGAGATGGGGGGGGTAGGCTGTCTTTATCACCTCAAGAATGGGTTTCCCTACCTGAAAACTTTCAAACACAGGTATCATTTTTCAAACAGGGTTTTATAGTTTTCCTTAAAGCTTGTTAATGGCATTTTTGGTGTAATAATTGAAGTTGGAACTCCTCACAATTTTCAAAATGAAAGTTTTGATGATTTTTTTTTAAGTACTTTGGTCCTAACTTCTATATACTGCCAGAAAACAGGTCCTCCACCCTGTCTCTGTGTGGGTGTGGATATACAGCAGTATACCGTATATACCTACACAGAAGAGGAAACTGAGCTACTGACTTACAGTTTGTAGTAGCCAACTGTGCCTATTGCTTTGATTTAGGGAGGGCACTTGCCGTTGCCACTGCATTTTAGGAATCATGTCAGCTTCTCTAGGAAAGTTTTCAACAATGCTGGGAAATACATGTTGCTGTGTACTGTGAATGAGTAGGCTGCAAATTTGGGGATTGGGAGGGGAGGTGGGAAGGGAGGGGGACGAGGGCTTAGCATGTACACACTAAAAGTGAAATAGAATGGACAGAAAGGTGACAATTTTAGCCTTTATTGTTGGGCTCTCGGGGAAATGAAAAGCTAACACGCAGTCCCTGGAAGGCCTGATGGCTGAAGGGCTGATCTTTACTTTATATTTTGCAACATACATTTTACCCATTGCTCTGTATTTTAAACCCCAGGCCTGTCAGATTCTGGAAGCAGATCAAAACACTGGTTTAAACACTACTTTGTTACCAAGGCCATGTCTCTACCAGGGAAGTTGCCCTACATTAAAATATCGGCCTAGTTAAAATCACTTTGTAGCTGCACCTGTTGCTCGATTGCCTGGATTGAGTTTGCATTGGCATTCTGTGCAGTTAAGCCGAAGCGTAAGAAATGCTTCAACCAATTAAGATACCTCTACAGGAAGGTTCTTGCACCAATTTAAGTACCTGGTTTTGAAATCACTGCATATAAACCATGACAGCTTTTCTCCTAGAAACAAGGCCTTAGTTTAGCATGTCTGCTCATCTACTTGAAAAAAATAATAATGCAGGCTAAGATTTTTTTTTCTTGCTTTGCAAAGTGGCCTGTTTTCTTTCTTGTCCTTTGAAACCTTTCTTGCTCTCTACTACACATTATATTTTTGTTTGGGGGATTTTTTTTTATAGCAACAACAAAAAAAAGTATGAATGCTCCCTATTTAAGAAAAAAAAAAAACAAACAACATTGCTTGAAGGACTTTCATTTTGCACTATAATTTTTCTTTTACCAGATGTGTCTGACAAGTGCATTTTGGAGATGCCCTCGGTCACGTTCTCTCAGGCCTACTCTGGTATTTCTAATATATCACAGAAGTACCCAATCTTGTAGCCCTCAGTTCTGCCTTTTTTTGACATTTTATTTTTTTTAAGCTTTTTATATATATATATAAATATATTACTTTGTCAGTTTTTTTGCTGTACAAAAAGTCTTAAGATTTAAGAATATTATTTGTATTATATGATGGTGGTATGTTAATGTTACAAAATTATTAATGAAGAAAAAATTTATTTTTGTTACTGGTCTGTTTCATAATTCTTTTTTAAATTGGTATATTGTAAGATATCTATGCAAAAATGTTATGTGACGCATTTTTATTTAAGAATGTAATATGTGTAATAAACAGTAGAATGTGTTTGGCCTGACAGTGTTTAGTGTGCCTTGTATATTATTTCTTTTTTAAAACTTCTGTGAACAGTGAAATGGCTTTTGAGTATCGGTTAAGGCTATGGTTCTGTGAACAGTTATTGGCATAAAATATATAACTTCGATGTATGCTTTAGCTTATCAGAATCACATTTTTGGTTTTAAATAATTCCTTTTTTTTTAATGTGTTTTATAACAGTTCAAGTGTTGCTTATATTCATGCCGTATCACATGTTGCTTTTGGAAAAGATGCTGAAGAAGGAAGTTCTTATTCTTAAAAGCTGACCAGATTTGGCTCATAATACTGCTTCTGTTGGAGTCAGTGACTTCTGTTATTTGACAGTTTACACCGGTTGAAGATTTCAGCCAGTATTATTTTTGTAAAAGACAGAACACTTGCATTGCATTTTCCATGCCTAGCTTTAAAACATTTGTCAGTTAGTGGTCAAAACAGGACTAGACTTTGAGGCTCCTGAGCACTAATGCTGTGCTCTAGTCCGTGTATCAGGCTGTCTCGCAGGAGTGCAGTATTGTTCTCTTTCCCCCGCCTCAGTCATTTAGTCTCCCTCTTTAATGTCTGCAAAATTGCAAGCACAATTGAATCCACCTGGATGCTCAAGTACTGAAAATGTATTTAGGCAGTAAAAACAGTCATTCTGAGCACAATTACTTTGCAGTGTCATGGCATAAAATGAAATTACTTTTTCAAGTCAGGCCAGTATCCCTTTAGGTTTTTGCTGTCTTGTGCTTGCACACTACAACAACCTCAATGGGCATTGCATATGAACATCCTATAGGGCTCATCAGATGCCAACTTGCTAACTTTTATTTCTGGGACAACATGCCTCACTTGCCCTGTTGGGAAACCAGCTAGGGCTGTTTATGTCAGACAGACAGAGGGTAGGATTTTCCTGCTGACGTCTGCATCTAGAAGCCAGATGACCGTTCTAACCTACACATTTATACTCCCTCTGTAGCTAATGAAGAGAGACATATCCAGAGGTGACTCACTCCAGGGGATGAGTTGAATGAAAAAGGAGCTGAGGTGATGTCAAGCATTTCTGGAAAGCTGCATGGTAAGTTGGAAGACACAATTTGCAGTGATGCCCATGGCTGCTCTGGTCACTCAGGTTGTACTAGATGTTTGATGATGGACATAATTTGTAGTGTTTGGGTGTATGTTAATGAACTGCTCTTGAGCACTGGAAAAGGGCTCAGCACAGGTCAAAATTTTGGGCTTGTGTTCCAAATGGTCAAAACTGCACAGTGCTCTGGCTGCTTCAATGTGGCAGTGATACCTTGGTGTCACAGGGCATGAGTGAGTGAGTGAGCAAGGCAGTCAGTTGTCATAGAGCTTTTGGCATCCTACCATGAAAATACAAGGCTGAAAAAATTGGTCTCTTTGTTGTAGATTGAAGTATTTGTATGATGTAGGTATGAATGGAATTACGTACAACACGGAATTCTTTCTGCAAATAGAATTTTGACTTTATAGCTTTTTTCTTGTAAAGACAAGGTCCAGGTTCCTTCACTTTCTTTCTTCCTTGAAAACCTCTGGTAGCTTTTAGCATCGCAGCTACCTTGAGCTTTCTGACAGTTACATGTCTGTATGTCTAGACAAAGATACTTCTAGTGTAAATTAGTCCTCTGCCCTCCACCTGTGAGAGGGAGTTCCAGAGAGCTCTGGAACAACCTTTTTGAAGGAAACTTTGGGGCAGCACAGCTGGTTCTTTGGCCTGTATTCAATTGGCATCAATTGGAAGGAGGATTATCAATTACAGGTAAACATATAACCAGTTTGTTTTCCAGGAACTTGCAGAAAACACAATGCTTTCCTATCATACGCTTCCTCTTAGAAGCAAATAGGTTATTAGTCTGCAGGAATAGCTGTCAGACACTTCCCCAGGCTGGAGGCCAGGAAAAAGAGAGACTGTGAAAAAACTCCTTCCCTTGTTCAGGCAGCACACAGTCATGCACCTTGGGCAACTCCCACTGTCGGGATGTGGAGTTCCCTAAGGAAAGAAAAGAAAAATTTATTCACTTCTAGGGTTAGACTGCATATGACCATCCTATTGAGCTCATCTGATGCAAACTCATCATGTGCAAACTTTGCGTGACTTTTCAGACATAGTTCCTCTCCATCAAATGCATCTCAGCTGAAGCAGAGAAGGGCTGAGGAGTCCTTACCCCTTTCTCAGGCTGTAGGAGGCTGAGCGAGCTCAGCACTGTCTAGGCATGACTCTGCAACACATGGCTATCTGGTGGGCAGCTTACTCTTAACAGAGGAGGTTACCAGATGCATTGGTTTCCTCAAGTATCTTCCTTTCCAAGCTACTTGAGCTGAAAAAAGAAATAAGAAAAATGCTTCCTATGAAACTTAGAAATGTAGATTTTTCTCCTCTTTTTTTTTTTTCAGTTTTGGCTCACCTTTTCCTAGTGAGAGTAAATAATGAAAGCAGAATTAAAAGTGAATGAAATGAGCATTTGCCACCGGAATTATGCTATTTTAGTGCTTTTTACAAATATTTGTAATGCTTCTGGGTTTAATTCTTTTTTTAAAGATGTCAGTCAGTTTTGGTGTGAAATAAACAGTTTTTCATGAACAGTTTCTGACCACCTGAGTGGAAGTCTTTCCAGAGGCCCAGTTGCAAGCCATGTCTGCTGACTGAGTTTGTGTGCCTCATCGTGTACCTCTGTGGTGCCAAGAGCTGACGAGGATTATTGGAACTATTGCTTCTAGGGACCTTCTGTGTCTATGGCTTGTCCATTGACTTCAGTTTTCTGGAGATCTTTTGTCTGAAACCATAAGGGACACATCCTATTTTCAGAGACCCTTCCTCATGTACCCCTGCACATGCTTTCACATTTATTGTCTGCTTATGTTCTGGCTGGTTAATGTTCAGTGACGGAGAGGCAGTAAAAGTGAGCAAGATGAAGCTGTGCTGTACATACTTGGTCTTGAGTTTAAAATTCTTCAGGGCTTTGGAGGCTTTCCCAAACTCAGTCAAATTTACCTCTATCTGCTGGATTTCTCTTGGGCTTTTTGGGGGCGCAAAATTAACAAAAGCATCTCAAACAGGTGGAACAGGATAGTTGTATCTCAAATTCAGCTCGAGTTCCCCAAATGATACGGAGCATGGACTAGAAACCAGGGTCCCAGTCCAGGCAAAAACCTTCTGGTCCAAGGCTCCTATCTAATATTTCTAATTTACTGAGGTAATCAGAAGGCACTTTTCTCCTCAGGATCCAGTCTAGCTGGTATTAGCAAACCTAGGACCAGTACTAATCCCATAAGCAAAGAGAAGTATAGCTGAGTGATACCATTTTTAAAGTATTTTGGGATATTCAGGAAGGATCTTTGAGAAACAGGAACTTTCCTGCCCTTCAACAAAAGCCTCTTACCCTTTCGACAGAAAGCTGCAAAATAAATACAAGTTTCTAAAATTCAGTGATGGGAACCTTGGCCTTCTGAGGTGAATATTTTGGTCCCTAAAATATATGTTTCTTTCCACCTCTCTACTGTGACCCTGAAATACTGTGACTAGCTGATGGTGCAGAAAGAGCTGCTACAAGGAAGGTAATTTGGAAGAGGAAGGAGGGCACAGTCCTCGTAATCAGAACAATGCCTGATGCTCTGGGAAACGCAAGAGCTGCCAGAGTATAACCTAAATACGGTTCATGAGCTGTGGCACAGAATGGAAGGTCTCAGCTACAGATCTTTATCGCCATGTAAACTCACGTGAGTAGCTCCAAGGCATCACCACAAACACCCTGAAATACCAAGTAACTGTTATTAGTAAACCGTAACTGTTTCTCTTCTGCTTTTCTTTTCTGAAGCTTATCTTGCAAACATTTCCCTAAGTCCCCTCAGCCCACTCTGAACCGCCTCATCTCTCTCCTTTTTCAGGTTTTTATGCTGCCAGATGACAGTTTCCCTTCTTAGCCCAAGACCATCATCGATCCTTTACATTTAACTGATTAATTGATATTTAATGATTAAATTATTATTAAATGATAAGTTAAATTTTCTTCATTGTGAAGGATGAGTTACAGGGAGCTAAAGTGATCACTGTTCAGACACCCAAGAAATAAAATTGTGGCTGGGTCACTGTGCACCTCAGAGAATATACGTACTGGTGAGTCAACGGCACGACGTCCGAGGAACGTATGTACTTGTCAAGTACAGTCCCCCCCTTGCTCAGAGACCCCGTTCCTAAGAAGTTAGTTAGGCGCTGTGCCAGGGCCCCAGCACAGCACAGCCCAAGTTAGGAGAGAGAGGGCAAAATGCTCTCCCCCAGTCCGCTGCCCTTCGGAGGGGCAGGGAGCGAGACGCGGGCTGCTACACGGCCGAGGCCCTGAGGAGAGGCATGGGACCCCTCCAAATGGCGCCTCTCTCCCCTCAGGTCTCCTGGCAGCAGCTGGCCTGTCCCCTCAGGCACCTTTTGGCATCAACTGCAACTGCCAGCCCTGCTCAGTGCACCCCGTCCAGCCATGGAGGAACAGGCCAAGGGAAGTTAGGCATGTCCCTGAGCAACTGGAAATGGCGGCAGCGACAGCAAGGGCTTTAAGGTTGAAGGGAAGCGCAGGAAGAAATGTTCTCCTCCCGTCAGGTGGGTCCTTTCCCGGCACATGGAAGCCATGCCACCCTCTCCCCGTACAGTGATTCTGCCACCTTTCTGTCCTCAACCCATACTTCACTGTCTTGGGGTCCCTCTTGCAAAGCTGGACAGGCTTTCTGCTGAGCCATGAGGGTTTTCTTTCTACCGTGCTGGTAACCAAAGAATCTAAAATGCCACCATGTTCTTCATGGTGGGGATTGCTATTAACCCCTTGTCTGCTTTTCTCTCAGCATTTGCGATGCTGGGTACCTGCCCTCCTGAGCCATGGCATGGATAAAAACTAGCCATCTAGGCATCCATGGGTCGCATTTTCATTAGTAAACTCAACAGGGCCATAGCCCAGTTGTCTGTACTGTTAAATTGCTGGTATGGCCCCGTCAGACACCCCCTGCAACACCGCCTGGGTATAGCTCAGGGCTAGCAGGTGCCCAAAGGCGGCCCAGGCATGGGCACTGTTTTGGGAGATCGTGTGGAGAAAGGTAAGAGATTTTGGTTGTGTGACACTTAAGCCATGCTGAGCCAGTCAGCCTCAGTGCCAGAGAAGGCCCCGGGTGCATTTACTTGTCCATATGAACACCACCAGTGCTCCCACACAGCGCCATTCCCTCCAGCAGCTGCTGTTGGGCTCTTTTGATGACCACAGCTGTCTGTGAGGAGAGCACTACTGGCTCACAGGAGCTCTGTCACTGTGATCAGGTGTTGCCCATAATTAATTGATCTGTTGGGTGAGAAGGTAGCTATGCTGCTCTCTGAACACAGCCCCTGGCAACTAGGCCGCTCCAGCTTGGTGCCTCAGATGTCCAACATGGCACAGAAGCTTCAAGATGGCAGCTGTGCCAGCAGTAGCCGGGATGGCCGCCAGGCTGGGCAGGCCTCCTCCTTCCCTTGCCGCTGCATGTGCTTGGTGATACTGGCCAGTGGGAGGTAAGCATGTGCTCCAGAAGGAAGCTGGCCCACCATGGTGGGCGGGCAAAAAAAAACATCCAGAGGCTGAGCAATTTTGTTCAGCCTCTGAACAAAAGACCAGTCCCTGGGTAGTTGCTGCCTGACAAACTTAAGGAGGGCAGTTTTCCCTATGGAAATACTATGCCCCTAATTAATTGGAAATCACTGGCAGCGAGTCACTGTGTCAAAAGGGTTTTTGCCACTCATCCCTCACTCTTCAGAAGGGCCCAATTTCCACACAGGGAAGGCCTTGCTTGGAAGCAGCTTGAACAGATGAAAAACAGTCAACAACTCTGAGAAAATTGCCTGTATGTTTGTGTCAGTTTAATAGAGAAATATACAGTCAAATTTAAATGCTTTCTTGATTTATTTTTTTTAACAGAAGAGAAAAGGATGAAGAGGATGCTGGAGACAAAACATGCAAAGAAAACCTCAATCCAACTTTGGTTTTAAATAGAGCAAGATGTTAGTGGAGCCGTATGGCAAGGAACTGTACCAGGATTTGGAAGTGCCAGATTGTACCTATACCACAGCAGACATTTTAGGTAAATTTAACTAAATATCATCATCTTGTATTGGCTCAGTTTTAGCGATGTGCACCCCTTTTTCCTCTGTATGCTCCTATGTAGCACAATGTAGTATGCCCATGGAATTCATTTTCTCTGTGGCTCTAGCAGACACACAGCAAGGTGTTGATATCTGTGTAAGACATTTTGCCTGGGTGATTCTGCTGTGAAAGGCTAATGCTGGTTTCCTCTTTCCATGGGGAGAGTAGAGAAGGTTCACTTAATAGAAGTTCAGACATTAGCAATAAGCAATGGGGAGAGGATTTTTACTGACAATAGCCAAGCCCAAGGAGGACGGTTTGAACTATCATTTGTTATTACTGAATTCTGTGCTAAGTTCAGATTCTGGGAATTTACAGCCAAGTCTGCAGAGGACTCAAGTTGACTTTGACACCAAGTTGGGAAAGGCATCTCTCCTTGACCAAAACCAAATCCATGTAACTGTAGCTGTTGGTTACAATACCTTTGTGATAAGTACAGCAACCAATTTTCTCTAAGGCGTGGAGTGACTTCATTACTCTGAGTGTTGATTTTTCTGAAAAGAATTTGTAAATAGTTTCAGAAAAATCCATGATTCCAGTAGAAGGATGTGACCCTCAGACAGCTCCATAATTTTCATTTGTCTGGTTATGGTGCCAATTATCTTACACTGTGATGGGACTGAAAACAAGGAGAGTCTAATGCCAAAATCACTTTCTGCTCATGATGTTTTTGGGTTTGCTTTGTTATGGCTGGTGAAAATACTAGATAAATCAAGGAAGTTTATGATTCTTCCTTCACATGCCATGTGCCTCACACCTGACCCAGAAGAACTATTTGAAATGGAGGACTAAAGCAGTCTCTGCACCACTTAAATTCAAGGCTTATTGATTCTAACTGCCTTCAGCTGTGCCAAGCATCACCAGCTGTGGAGGTGGATACACATCTATTAAGAACCAGACTAACATCTATTTTGTGTCCTGGCAACTGTCAGAGCGAACAGGTAATCACTGACAGCGTGATTACCACTTCACGTGTTGTCCCCCACGTATGCGTATGTATTTATTCATGTGTATACACACATGTATTTAGGGATATTCAAGTTCTTATGTTCCCTCCTGACCTTTCTGGTGGTACCATAACACAATCCTTCAGAACATTCACCTACCCCCACGCCTATACTTAAGTGATGTGAGAGGAGGAGAGAAAGAAAGCCCTTCTGAGTGTAAGACTAGTATGGTGTTAAGAGGCCTTGTCTGCCAAGCCAGATACTCCTGTGGCACTGTAAACCCATCACTTCAGTCCAAATTCACAGCTGGAATTCAATGCCTAAATATCTTTATTGGTATTGGGAGGCTTTAGCCTCAGTTCTGAGTATGGAGATTTTTTGATTCATGCCAAACTTTTTTTATTTTATCATACAATAAAATAGATTTAAAAAAAAAAACACACCAACAAAAGTGCTAAAAGACAGCCAATCTAATTATAATATTTCTGTCGGCACCCATTCTTTTGGCCACAAAAGGAGCAGACTCCTGCCATGGTTCTGCTCTTCCACATAGCTCTGATTTTAATAAGAACAGGAGGAGGCATATAGAGAGCGTAACATTTTCTGCAGGGGACCAGTCCATGCCTCAGCATTAATAATGTAGTAAATTAAGAGTCTTGTCTAAGAACTGCTCCTTTGCATGATGACAGCCCAGTGTGCCATATTTCCTACAAAACCATAGTTTATATGCTGGTCAGATGTTACACGTACATTCATGTCACAAATTACCAAATGGAAGTAACAATGGAGATATTTTCCAAGCTTTACATGGACTTCTTCTTTCTGTTTCTGTTTTTTTTTTTTAAAAAAAGTTAATTATCAGTCCACCTTTAGCACTTCTTTTTTCTCATATAACTGCCCCCAGCCCCCTCCCCACCCATCAAGCTGTGTGAATCTTTCCAGCAAGACCTAAAACCATGTGATATCCTCTTGGATTCATGTTTCATGTAGAATCTCAAGCTGAGAGAGGCCTCAGGATAGAGCACTAACTGACAGGAGGACAGCAAGGCAGTCGGGATTGTGTAGGCGTGCAGAACTGAGGAACCGGGGCTGCTCAATATGTTTTTAATGAAACTAATAAATACAGCCATTGAATGAATAGGGCTGATTGACACGGGGAGTTCCTAGTTCCCCCCCTTCCATCTGCAGCCTTTTCAACAGCAGAACAGAATAAAGAAATTTAAAAGGAAACTGGGACATGTATTTTCAAAGAAATATGTTATACAGAATTGCAAGCAAAATGCTGGATGAAAGAAAAATTGTTCTTTTTCTACAAAAAGCCTAACAAGGTTTTCCCATGTTCTTCCCACAGAAAAGAATCAAACTCTCTCTCACAGTTTCCAGTGAGCCAATGGAAAGATCAGTAATGGAATAGCTGAAAAAAATTCAAAGTAGAAATTGTTTTTCATTATCATTTTTGTGACAGGGAAAAAATTGCTAGGAAAAATCAGCTGTCCCACTGCTTTAAAAAAAAAAAAAGAAAAGAAAAAAATAGAAGTGAGCTTTGAAATGTCTTGATGATAAAGAAGGAGCATTTCCAAGGGAAAATTCAGCCCTGATCTAATTATGGAAAGGGGTTTGCAGCCGCACAGCTCTGACCTCATCACACCATGCAGGATCAGGCAGTGCATTGTCTGCACTGGGTAGGACGTGGGTAGTCAAGCCTTCGGGTAAAAGAGTGCCTGCATTTCCACATACCTTCTTTTTCCCCCATCAGCGTGTTGACTGTGTATCCAGTTCTAAAAGATGGGAACAGGGATGACGGATGACCTTGAGGATAGCTAAACTGAAATCACAGTGGTATATTCTGAAGTAGGGAGCTAGGCAGAGGAGTTGTTTAAAAATAGGCAGATGGCCAAAAATAAATACTATCAATGTCTGCATACCACAAGCTTAAAAATAATAACAGGTGAAAGCAGAGTGTATGACAGTGAAAGGAGAACTTGACATAATGGGTATTTCTGAAGAATGAGGGAGTGTCAAAAATCAATGGGATATTGTAATACTTACTATAATCTCTAGAGCAAGGACAGGTTAGGTCACAGAGTGAGGGGGAGGAAGGGGACTCTGCAGCTGCAAGACACCATTGGATCTATATAGATAAGATTTTAGTAGGTGAAGAAAACCAGATAGTAAAATATTTATTTATTAATAGCTGACAAGAAGCAACTATATATTAGGAGTAAATAAAAGGAACCACAGCATAACTCTGAGCAACCTCCTCTGAGTAAGAAGCATACCAAAGAGTAGCTTGCCAATATTAAAATTTGGAAAGGAGGAATTTTATTATTAAAAATACAAAATCAAATAGAGAAGCTAGTGAACAAGCCATAGAACTGTGAGTAAGGATATTGAGAGCCTTAGGCTGAGCAAGGAGTTTTTTCTGAGTAACTCACAGTGATCACGAACCACATACATACAGTAAATTTTAAAGATTAGATTATCTAATGCCTGCTTCTCTACCTTCCCACCTCACACCCTAACATTCCACTGAAATATTTTCCAAGATATCCTTCCTTCTGCTGTTCCCCTTTATGTCTTCCTCCCACAAAACTGTTACAGCAAGACTGCAGCTGTTTTCTTGCTGCTGTGGCTATATGCAGAAGACTCCCATGCCATTGTACAGATGGGAGACCAGAATGCCTCAAAGCATCCCTGAGCTGCTTAACCTTATAGCTTGCACATGCTGAAATCAAGGAATTAAAGTTGCGGGGGGGATGGGGGGCTACTCCACAGAGATTTAAGTCAAACACATACACAACTCTTTGTAGGGACAGAGCCTCCAAATGTCATGCAAAAATTTAAAAAAACCCCTGTATATTCATAGTCACAACAAAGATTATTTGTATTTGAAAAATAATTTGGCCAGAGCCTGACTTGCAATGGCTAATATTGTTATTCCATAACTAGGTTAGTCTTGCTGGCTCTCTACCGAATCCCACAAATATCCAAATTAAGCTAAAGTAGTTCAGAACAGATCTTCTGTAACTCTGACTTCTCGTTCTGGGTCCTAAGTAAATAGGTGCATGGTGTGCATTGCGCCAAGTGGGCAGCAAAGCTGAGCTCTGACAAGTCGACTACAAATGCATATTACAAGGTCAAACTCTTTGGTATCAATGGAAGTTTTGTCCTAACAGTAAAAGTGGATCAGAGACCCCTCTGGGCTAATCTGTTGTGAATGCTTGTGCTATTGATAGGCTAAACTAGGAGGGTGAATATTTTTTAAAAGTACAGAAAAAGGAGTCAGGAAGAGAAGAAATAGTAGTAGCATGAAAAAATATGTAATTAATTAACCCCCCTTCCCCAGTTCTTACTTCTTTTCTTTGTTCTAGGGAACCATATATTTAATCAGGGAGTTTTAATCAGATGAGTGGTTTTTGCAGATACAGGCAATTAGTACACTGCTTGTCACAAGGTTGGCTATCAAGTGATACTCTTCGGGATTTATGCCTCCTATGGACTATCAAGCTGGAAACGTTGCAATAGAATGAACCTTCATGAGTAACCCTTATAAACACATGAGATTATCTTTAGGGCAGTGATTAGACTCCTTTCAAGTATTTCAAGAGAAATACACCCAACCTGAGATCCTCCAGTTCATGAATCACATTTCTAGAATTTTGTTCCCTGGAGCTCAGATCCAAAATCACAACTTTTGCCAACCCTAGGGCTGGATCACGTCTCTGTGACAATCAGAATCATTGCATTGGCTTTACAGGCAACACATGCAGGCTCTAAATGTCTGATTAAAACATGAGACTTATTTATTAAAATATTTTAAAATTATTGGCAACATTTTTTCACATTTGCAATGTGTGGGAACATTTTTTGCCATGGTCACAAACACTTTAAATTAGATGGCTATTCAAAATCTGTCCTGGAGACTGAGGAAGGATAAAGTTTTGCATGGCAGTTTTATTTCTTCCTCTTTTGTTTTGTTTTGTTTTAGTTGCTATTTGTGGAGCTCCTTGGTGCTAATTTATGGTTTTTAAAAACATAGTTAAGTAGTTCATTTATAGAAGACAAACATCAAAAAAAATGCCAGGTTCAGTCTGATGTGTACTTCGTTCTCAGGCTTCCAGAGAAATTGAAATGGTTCAGAAGTACAAATTCCTATTAAAAACTTGGGAATGTGCTGCTATTTTTATAACTCATTCCCCCACTTATTATTTAAATAATTGCCTCCTCATCCACCCGCCATATTTAGGAAAGAGAAGAACTTTGCACAGATGCATTATATATGACAGGGAAAAAAGAGTAAAGGCCAAAAAAAAAGGAGGAAATGGGAAAAGGGGGGAAAGAAGAAAGAAAAAAAGAAGAAAGAAAAAGAAAACAGAAGACAAGAAGGCACCCATCTATAGAGCTGCAGAAGAGAAGACATAGCCTCCAGTTCAGGAAAGACTTCCTGTTCCCAAAGAGGTGATTAATCATGTGCTTGAAGTTAAGCACACGCTTATGTGCCTTGCAAAACTGGGATATAGGAGGAAATTGTGTGCTGAGTAGAACATCCTGATTTTATTTCCTAAAATGTCTTCTTGTCTTTAAGATCTTGTCTGTTCTGTCTGACCAGAAAATTGATAAATCACAGGACAAAATCGATCTAGGCTCTGGAGCAGCTGATTGCCAGGAGGTCAACTGAAGCATAATCCTGTGCTGGGAACTAATTGGTGGAGTTTTCCAGTTGTTAAGGAATCTGCTGGGGAAGACTGTGAAACTCACAATATGTATTTCTGATTTTATTAGTATGGGGACAGAAATTGGGAACAGATCCTTATTCTTTACATTCATCCTCACTTGCAAGTATCTGGGTGCTAGAAAAAAAATTAATGGACAGGTTCTTATTTATATTCTGGTTCCTTTCTATAGCTGGGTAGAAGGGCCTTCATGCTAGAATCAAGAAAAAAAAGGCACTGAATTATAAAGTGGTATAAATAACTTTTCTGTAAATGTGAATCTGACCTCAAGTATTAGGAGCTCCAGAGTGAAAGAATAGTGTTGTTAAAAAATAAAGGGGCAGAGAGACTTAAGTTCAGGCATGTAATTGCTTTGCAGACGTTCATCATGCTAAAATAGATGGCAAAAACTTGTTAGGAAAAGTAAGACAATGTGATACGTAAAGGCATTTACCCCTAGGTAAATCAGGAGTAGTTCTCCTGAAATCAACAGATTGGTGTAAATTGAGCCTGGCGCAAGATAGGACTCCGAGATAACATTTGCTCAAGTTACCTCCCTTATTATTGGAAGGATTGTCGGCTGCAGCCACGTCTATTTGGAGCTGCAGCACAGGAGGATAAAGGGAGAATGCTTGAGAACTAATTAGCAAGTTACCAGCTGAGTGGGTCTCATTATTTTGAAATGTAAATGCTTTTGTTGATTAAATCTGGACCATTAGCTCTGCTCTGTGACAGAGGAAGTTTCATCAGAAGTGAAAAAAGAGGAAGCAAGGAGCTTTGTGGTGTTGTGATGGCCATTGAAATAGCTGACCCATTGGGGAATGTCCCAAGAATGCACAGAGAGCTGAAAACATGAACTTTTATATTTGAACTTATCCTCTGCAATTGGAGCTGTGAGAGGCTCTTACTCTCTTCAGATTATGCAGAAAGGAAACACATGACTTACACTGAGCAGCAGTTACCAAACTGCCAGTTTAATGACAAGACAAATTCCTGTTCAGCAGGATCTTGGTAATGTTTCATATAACTGTAAGGACTAGTGCAGAACGGGCAAAAGTTTCTTCTCAGATCCTTACCATAGATTTTTATCTACTCCAGATGCCTAGAGTTCCTGTTCATGAAACCAAATTTCTGCACACGTAAAAAGATGTGTAGTGTATTTAGACACCTTCCCAATTGACTTGCACAAGAATAACCACCTAATTTAAACACTCACTGAAAGGCACATTTTTTTATATACAAGGTCAAATTCTATCCTGATTATAGAGCAGGATGAAGGACAAACATTGAAGATAGCAAAACAACCATGGGTAACAAAGCTGTCCTTTCAAAGCTTCTGGTCCTGTGGTGTGGATTTCTAGATCTGAAATATGTGGTTAACTTCCAAACAACCTCTTCTTGACCTATGTCAGGGAGCCAAGACATAGCATTTGGATTTTGCAATCCAGTTTTCTTCTGTCTTCTTTCCAAGCACAGCAGGAGACTTCCCAGGCGTTTCATTACCAGAAATCATAGTGATCCTCTGTCTGCCTTGGGAGAGTGTTATATGAAATGCAGTTACCTATATATCAAATGACCAAAGGACCAATAGGATCATCTGAAGTATACTCCACAGCAATGCAGCTCAGTCACCCTGTCAAAAGTACCATACTCTGTGTACTGCAACTTTCACATAAATAGTGAGCAGTATTTTTCTTAAAGTTTGTGGTGAAGGCTTCGAGTAAGCTCACCAAACTTGCAATTACGGGGTTATCTCCAGCTCCACTACACTGATTATTGCTCAAGTTCTTGGGCTACAGAGAAAATCTACGTGGTATTTGAAAAGATGAGCCCCTGGAAGAACTGGAAGACCTCATTATATATTGGCTAGAGCAGAAAATAATTCCTCCTTCTCGTTTAACAAGAAACCACCATCTACTTTTCTCCTCATTCTGTCCAGATACAGAGTCAGGCTTTATTTTACCCATTCAAGAAACAGAACCTTCACCTCTAACACAAAAACATAGGTTTGTGTCATGCTAGCACCAAGAAGAACTAATTAGGGCCAGGGTGCCCATTATGGTAGATGCTGCACAAACTTCTGAAGGAAACTATCTGTGATAAAGATGTTGACTCATAGTTTAAGACAAAGTGTCAGCACCCAAGGTAGAAGGAGGTGGGGAGTTAGGGGAACGCGTGGTTATAGAGACCAACTTTGAGAATGTAAAATGGGTAAAGATTTTGAATTCTTGCCCTTTCTGAACCTAAGGCCCTGGTAATGGGATACCAATAGGATAGGTAAAATCATGTTCCTTTGAAATTCCTTGTCTTTTCTTCTGGCTTTATCAACTGACTAGCAGTTGTTTTCACTGCAAAGTAAAACAAAAAGTGAAAAAACCACAGAGTGAGCATACCAGATGCTTTTCATGTGTGTTTAATACAGCACTAGTAGAGCATTATCCTAAATGACTTATACCGTCTCAAACAATGATAGCTCTAGGAAAAAGCAAATATTGACACTCCAATAATGTTTGCCTAGCAATCAGTGAGCGGTATACAGCACTCAGGGTGTCTTTGTTACAGGAATCAATTAGGAAAATGGAGAACTGAGGTCCTCCAATTAGAAGTATATAATAGATGCTGACATTATTGTAAATGTCCACTCTGCGAATCTTTCTGAAGCTATGCATTTATCTCCTTCTCAGTCGGTACCACTTGAAACTCTCACTACAGTTGACTACCTCCCAGTATCCATACCTTCCATTTTGATGTTATCTCCCACATGTGAAAACAGATGTTTGTCACCCTAGATCCACCCAGCATCCACCTGTTCTGCCTCCAAAAATGATCAGTACTGGCTTTATCAGAGGACGTAATCGTGCAGCTGAGGAGATATTGAAAATATGCTCCCAGGGAATGTTATGTCCTATTCCCATTAATTGCATGGTGTCCTGACAGACTTCATATGCTTGATTACATGACATCTGTTTTCTTCCTGCAAACACTTGTTTCCTTCTCTCTGCTTGACTGATGCTAAGGTTAGCCCTCCTGTGGACCAAAACGTTGAGATTTGAAAATAAAGGGCTGGAGTCTTGATTAGGTTCTCCTTTGTTTCTTTATACCACCAGCGAGGCAAGGGAATCAGCAGTCCTTCTTCACACAGTGACGACTGGAGTTCCAGCTCTTCTGTGTCGCTGGAGCACTCAAAGCAGTTAAAGGAGATTGGTGACTTGAACCCCAGATGTTCAGTGAATGAAAGGTGGTTCCAGTTCTTTGTGTCTGCAATGCGTGGGATAGAACTTACAGGAGATTCAGTGACCCCTCTTAAGCGCCTCCATCAGGGACAGATTGTTAGTCTGTTTCCTGTATGCTATTTTCTGATTCTGTTAGCATTCATAAATGTCTCAACATCTAGCATTTTTCCATTACAGCCTCTATAATTTGTCACTGCTTCTCCCAGGACAAATATTTGCTGTGGAGAGATGAATCTGATTGGCTTGTTTTTAAGACCATAGCTTTTTCTTTTCCTTCTTTTCTGATAGCTTCATTATTGGTTTTGGCAGCTGAGTCATAAAGAGATGTTACACAAAGGGTATTTACAGTATGATGAGGTTCAATGGAGTTGAAAGCTAAAGTTTATTAGCCTCACATTTAAGACTATTAGAGCAGAGAGGCTGTAGTGAAGCTTTGTGTTTGTCATTTGCACAGTGTTTCTGAAAAGGAAAGAGCATAGATTCTCCGGACACTTACTGGCTTCCTTTCTAGCCTCCCAGCTGATTTTCATTTGCAACAGGGTCCAATATTGCAGAATGGAGATTGATGGAACCATTCAGCACAGTGTCAGCAAGTGTACGTAACCTCTGCTCTGACCATCACCAAAGTTACTAGGAGAATGAATCAAAAAGGATTTGAGCAAAAGATGGTGTCGATGCCATAGTGACCATGCAGTTGCTAAGGATGTGATTAACACTCCAGTTGCAGGAACGGGAAAGTTAATTGCTATGTCCTCATTCCATTTCTCTAGGGGAATACCCGTTTGCCAATTCTACAAGACAAAAAAAAACCCCGCCTCTTGATTTTACAGCATCTGAAGCCAGCACCTGTTTGAGCCTGAACATCTCCATTATGAAACTAGAATACATAACTTTCATTCACTAAGTCCAGCACATGGAATGCTAACAATTGCCTTTTTCCCCCCCCCATTCTTGCTATATTTCCCCCTCCCATGCACGACACACACTTATTGGCTCACTTCCCCCTGGAAGTTTGAGAGCCTTCTTTTTTTTCTCTAAGTCTGAAATTCAGCTATTAAGCTGAAGAAGGCTCAGGGAAATGAACTGAAATGTCTAGTGAGAAGAAAAATGGCACTATAAGGATGGGATGAAAAAAAAAGCTCAGGGTAATAGAGATTGATCATTCAATCTGTCCATGGCCTCAAATAAAACTGAGTGAATTTAACACATTAGGTTACAGTTAAGAAGCTGAGTTGTTTCCGTGGATATAATATAGTTTCAGATTATCGTGGAGAGCCATTTATTTATTTTTGCATTCGTGAGTCATTTAGGCAGTCCCTTTATGTGAGTGAAAATATGTTTATTTTCCCACTCCCTGCTGTTGTGTGTTCTATTAATATCACACTAGTTGAAATAGATGGGCACACAAGAAAGTATTTGGTGTTGAATTTGTTTTTCAGGTTTCTTTTTCTCTACTTTTTCTTCTTCAGGCAGCTATTTTTATAAACCAGTTCAAAATCCCCCAGGCACTTTTAATACAAGTTTTCCTCCATTTTTAAAACACAGGGCTTAACCCCGCAATAACAATCCACAAGGACGCAGGAGCCTATGTAAGGTCTGTGATGTCTTTTATCCCTTTCAGACAAGATGGAGGTGACACTGTATTTCCCTAGCTTTCCAAAACAAAGCATCAGGCACTCAGAAGTGGCCCCAGTTCTGACTGCTTCTATTTGATTAAAATAAAAGGAAAAAAGCTAGAAGCTGTCAAAAGAGAAGCTAAAGTGAATAGAAAAGGAATGTTGCTGTGAGATATACTGGTCCCTGTAGTTTACCAACAACCACAATTACCATCTCCCTCCCTCACCAAGGACATTCCTGGTAGCTGCTGCCACAGATGCTGTTGCCCCTTTCCTCATGGCAGAAGCTAATGGGACACTGGTAAATTTGACCCTTTTTATGCTCCCCATAGCATCTTGGAGTTGTTTCTCTTCACTCTGCCCTTCCTATGCCTCCGTTTGGATTTTAGTAAAGTATGGACACTCCAAGCAGGGATCTGGTGCCATGTCATGCTTGGCGCTGTATGTACAGGCTATAATGAGGATACTGAAGAGCTTATTATCTAAAGAGATGAGGCACAACAGGTTTACAAAGGAAATCAGTGGAGAAAATGAATGTGAAGTGTTCCCAGCTGAGCTGAGCAGTTCCCAACTGAGGGAGGTGACAGACGAGAGCTCAGAGTCCAGGAGCTGGAGCCAGAAGACCTGACTTTGAAATCTAACTCAGCTGTTCTTGCTCATGTTGAAATGATGGGGGTTACAGCACCAGTACTTGATGGAGGTGCCCTCCCTGTGATGGAGGTGCCCTCCCTGTGATGGAGGCAAGGGGATTGTACTGGGGGCTTCAGGCAGTTATCTGTGGGCTCCTGAACTCATAAGCTATTACTGCTGTCTGTAGCAGAAGTGGGATGGCACTGAAAATGAGATCCTCTTCACACCCTCAGCCAGCATGACCCAGTTAGCTTGCAGCAGACATCAATCAGGATGTTTGCCTCTGCCTGTGACTGAGAGCAAGCCTGCTCTAGTGCCCCTGGCTTGGCTCTTGCTTTGCCCCCCATTTGTCTCCCCATTATGTGTCACTCTCTCCTTGTGCTGCATACTGTCTAGGTAGCAAGGTACATGCACTGTGGAAGAGGCGCTGTCTTTGTTTTAAATGTCACTATCGTACCTTGTCCAGCATGGCCCTGACCTCTTGGTATTGGTCTTAAGAACTACAGAAATAGAAATTAATACATAAATCCTCCCACCTTAACAATAAAGGAAGGGTGGGCTGGTCATGACCCCATGATGCATATTCCCACCCTCCCTAGGAGTCTTCAGCCCTAGGTTGTCACTCCATGATGGAACACATATTACCATCTTTTGAATGTAACCTCACCAGCTTTCTCCTTGTGGCAAAGTGCCTCTGTCTCTTTGTTCTTTCTTGATCATATATTTTGGTTCACATACAACCCCTCTTATGTCCTCACCTCTGCCAGTGGAAGGGCAGTAATTTTGGAAGGGCATTAATGGTCTGTCATTTTGTACATGCTTCAGATAGATCAAAGAAAGTTCCAGCTCTTCCAAAGATACCGCTGGACAGTAAGCAAATGTTACGTAAAGGTGAACCACTAGATAGACTGCTCTGCTGGCTTAGGCAAACAGATAAGAAGACATGAACAAGCTTCCTGGAGAGGGAATCTGAAAAGACCAGTCACAGGGAGCAAGAGATAGGAACAACAGACTGGAGGAGAAAGCAGGAAATTAAGGACAGCTATATTGGTGTCAGTCCTACTTTCCTAAAGTCCAAGGGAGATGTGACAGCGTCTACAAATAAGAGCAAGATCAAGACATGAGAACTTATCCCCTCATTGCCTACTACTTGCATTGAATACGCTGGTATTATCTACTTTCTCAGTCACTTTATTCAGCTGAGGAAACAAGCCTGGTAAAACGTGTCATATGTCTTCCCCAGGAACAAGTCCACAACATCTGAGTGTTTTTGATCTAGGACATAATTTTCCTCTGGTGTTACTAGCAAAATCAGTGGTATCACCTTATGAATCATCTTGTACAGCAGCAGTTTTTGAAGGTGTTCTGCTTTCTAATGCTGCATATCTTTTAATAAGTCTTTTTTCCAAAGTCCTCAGGCCCTAGGAAGCCAATTTATAACACATCTCTTTTTAAATACATGTGCCAGAAACCCACACATTCAGCATGTCAAGCACAGGAGCTTGACATTAAGTTCTTAAACCTGTGGCTGAGATCCTAAAAATAAGTGCCAGAATTTTCAAGAGGGATGAAATCTAAAGAGCTTCAACCCCACATCAAGAAATGATGTATTTTGTTCTTTTGAAAAGTCAGAAAATAACAAGAGACAGGGCTTGTAATGCAGGACTCATTTTCTAGCCTGTGTGAAATGTTTTACAGCGTTTTACACTGGTTTCTCTTTAGTGTGGTATCCGTCAGGGTCCAGGAATTTTCAGCACCTCTCATTGTTGACCTGTTCTCTTGGCTGCAGTTTCACCTTTTATTAAATTAAAGGTGGGGAAGGAGGATAAAAATGTAAGGGGAAAAGAGGAAATTCTGATGACCAGGTTTATGAAGCAGATTAAGATCTGCTGATGAAAACAGGCAGAAGAGCCAGCAGTTATTATGGGGCACCATATTCATACTGGACTAGAATGTGTACAAATAGACTTGGCAGAGCCTCCCCAGGAAAAGGAGTCCCTGAATTTGTTCCTATATTTACACAAGGATGTAAGCATAATTATTATAGGACTGCACAGTCCTGGTGTAATGACAGGGAAATTGCTGCTCTGTTCTATGACTCTCTCATATAAACAACCCTCTGCCCCATAAATCATTGCACAGTTACATTGTTCTGCTGGAGAAACTTCTGTTACTGCCCCGAAAACATAAAAAATGAATCTATACTATCTGGCTTTTGGAGAGCCAACAGTGGCTGTGCCTGGAAAATTACTTCCCTGGCAACTATTTATACTAACAAAGCATATTCCTTCTGTGCAGGCAGATCCCAGGTGGCAAGAGCATTCAGCATTCCATAACTTGGAATCACAGTAACAGGACTGGGCCTTGCATTTTTTTATTTTGTTTTGTTTGTTTGTGGGGGGGTTTTTTGCGCCTAGCAGTCTCCTAAGCAACAAAATGGGTAGCAGGAAAAATAGCAACTAGGCTAATAACAAAACTAGGGGAAATCCCAGCCTGAGTCATTGTAGGAAAGGGAATGAGCAGTCCCCTTGAGCCTTGTGACACTTATTCAACAGAAAAAGTTGTTCAAGATTATCATCCTGTCACCTAATGAAGATGTGGGGTATGTGCTTAACAGGTCTTCCTAATTGTAGAGCAGAACTCCCTCCTTGCCTTGCCTTCTGCTTGCTTTTGAAAAAAAAGTATTTTAACAATTGAAGAGTGAGACAGTCCTCTTTTCAGCAGGAGCTAAATTCTCATAGAAGCCAGATTTTGTTCCCAGATTGGCTTTAAGTGGGAAAAAAGCCTGGCATTTCTGCAGGCTTGCTCTTGCTTTTCAAGCCACAAATGGGAGCAGAATCCGACTCTTTAGTCACTTCCATAAGGGCAGCTCCTGCATATAGACTCCTCATTTCTCTACACAGGCCTTGTCTAAGGTCTCTTCTATCTGAAGGATCTGTTTTTTCAGGGCTGACACTTACTTTATCTCTAAGCATTTATGCTGATGCTCTAAGCATATTCCTACAAAACAGAAAGTTGTTCAACTGTGTTTCTAGACAGTGCAATGGTCAGTTCTGAGTTAACACTTCCACAGGAAGCTGCAGTGCAATAATAAGGTGGTTTGCTTTGTCCAGCTTCCCAAAGGATCAAAGAGCTCCCAGAACAATCTTTGTCTGAACTGAGGTATGTCCAAAAATACACACCAATTTATGTAGTTGCCACCCTTGCTCTAAATGCCCTGCAGGTTCTTTCCTATTTTTGAGGGTTTTCAGCACGTACATTACTTTAATTAGCATGCAATGTAAGTTATATGTTGATATTGGCCCTTATTGTATATGACTACATATTACATGGCTTCTCAGCATCCAAGCTTCTTTTCTCGTGATCCTTTTGTGGTTCCGTTCAGGCCTTTTCATGTTGGTAATGCAATTGAGTCAGCTATGTCTAATAATCTTCATCATTTTCATGGAAGACAATAATACAACCAAGCAGCAGAATTAACGAAGTCTAGTTTCCTCTGAAATTGTGTCCCCGCCCACACACAATCTGTAACCCACTTCTCCTCAATTTCCATCATAAGTGTGCCAAAAAACACCCTCAATTTCCTCTGCTCTCCTCTTGGAGAGGCCCCCCCTGCTCTTTTCAAACAAGACCTAATTACTGACCTCATCACACACCCCTTTCCCTCTTAAGGCACTAACATGGGGTCTGTACTCCACGCAGCCACCTTTTTTTACAGAGCTTGTAGGAACTTCTTACTTTTGTGACTTCTTTCACATTGCCAGTTTGGCTGAAGGCAGCCAGCTGGTTCACAAGTTATTAAGGAGAGGCTGAGAGATCGACAGTATGATCTCTCAGGCCTTATTTCTTCAGGAAAAGAGGATAAAACCACAAGGTGATTAGAGCCCAAGTCTTTATGTCTATGGACCTGGGTTTTTAGAGGTGTCTTTATCCCACAGAGCTGGTGATTTTGTTGAGGAGTTATTGTGTATATGCCTGCATATTATCTAATCATTACATTTTACCATCATCCACTGAGGACAATAGAAATGTTTCAGTATAATGGTTAATTTGTCTCGTTGGCTGTGAGAGACTGGGAACTGCATTTAACCAAGGCAACAATTCCCTTCTTTTTTAAACAGCTTGGAAGTTTCCAGGGACCTTGTCTGACTCCTGATTCCCCTCCCTTACTGTTCCCTGTCTTCTAAATTGGCACATGTTGCCAAAAGTGCCTGCTGCCCAAGGAGTGGATGGCATGGCTTCCTGTCGGGCTGTCAACATAGTTCTTTTAATCAGGCAGGGATTTGTTGCTGAATGAAAGAAATCTCCCCCAGACATCTTTCAAGTGAATGGTCTCCACAGAATTCCCAACCCAAGTTGCTGTGGGAAACTGGGTAAAAAGGTTTTAGAAATCAAGCTCTGGTCTCAAGCATGTTAGGATTTACAGGGTCAGATCCATCATTGCTAAGGCCAGGAGAAGTTTGTCTATGGACTCAGTGAGTGCAAGATTAAGCCCATTGCCACTTAGCTACCATGGTGACAGAAACCTTAGAAATTTCTGAGACGTTGCTGGTGTGCTGGACTAATTTCAAGCTTAAATTTGGAATAGGCTGTACAGCAAGTTTAACATTGCCATTTAAATTATAGTCAACTATCTTTTTTCCTAAAATGTATTAAATAATGTATATATTTACCTCTTGGACGTACATTGTGGTTTTGCAAATTCTCTTCCTTTTCATCTAGAAAAAATGACTGCTCAACAAAGAGAATGATTTCCCTTTAAGCAGCTTCTGTTTCCACTCTCGTGTTTGGAAAACGCTGCTGTTTAGTGAAGAGCCCTCTGAGACACTCTGGCTTTCTGTGAGGTCAGAACTCCTCACCCACTCACTGCAGTCTGCTCCTGACACATTATCATATTAATGTTCCTGGTGGGTTTCTCTAAAGTGTCTGTGTGTTTTGAAGCTGAGGAAGAGGTGGAGTTGGTAATTTCAGAGAGTACTATAGCACCATGTCAACATTTGGGTTTAGTCCTCTAAGTAAAACCTGCTGCACTTCATATAGAAATCTAAGGTCTCTCTCAAAAAAAAGTGACCTTTAAGCAGGGTGTATTTCACCAGAGTACCTGTTAAACATACTATCAAATGCTTTTCATGGTTCTTCTGTAGAAAAGCAAAATGAGAAATTTGCACTGCATTACTAAAAATACTGTGTAAGAGATGTGATAGGCAAAAAATATTGATTAGCTCTAGGATGCTATGTGTTTTTAAAGTAGACCTCTGCTTAGAAACAATTTCTTTTCCTTTGAAGCCATTTTTCATTGTAAAGCTCTGTGGCTCAGTTTGAATGCTACAAGGTCCAGAGTAGGTCACTGACTGAGACTCCAAAGATCCGGGCCCATTCTGTCTTCTGCAGTCCATCTTGCTAGGTACCCTTATGCAAGCTGGTTTTCTTTCCCCTCAGTTCTCATGTGCTTTGTTGAGTAGTTTCTCATGCTACTAAGAGTAAGACTTTCAATAGCCATGTGGGCCTCACTGTGTTGGCCTCACTGGAGGTACTATAGTCACATAAAAGGTAGTATTTTTGCTGTTCAAATACATAGAATTCCAAAATAGTTCTGCAGTAGGTGTCGTTGTATTTGATTGTACAGGGAGGTGAAATAAATGGTGTCTGTCCCAGAAAGTTTACAGTATGGGAAAGTGCTATTTTAGCCTATTCAGAAGATAAATAGCTTATTCTCTTCTGGTCACTTTTGCATCAACGTAGCTCCTTTGAGAGGACCTTCACCTGGCGGAGGACTGAAGAATAGTATAGCTAGATCAGTGGGACTGACCAGCCTGCCTAATTTGAGTGATCCTGACCATGGACTAGGTGTAGGGTTAGAAAAAATTTTGTCTCAGCTATTTTATGCTAGAGAACTCAGCTTGAGTTCCTGGGTTTCCTTGGAAGACAGTCAAAGAGCTCAATCTTCTGCTGTTATTATAAAGAAAGCATACAATAGATACAACATCAGATTCCTGGTAACCTGGACAAAACGCACATGTTACAGCTGAAAAAAAGCTTCACAACCATCTTATCCGTACAGTCTAAAGGAAGTGACAATTTCTGGAACTTACTCTTTTTCAGTCCCTGGGACACTGTGGGTCACAAGATATAGATAATTAATGGGTGAAGTCAGTGGCTGTCTCTGGATCCTTGAGAGTCCATGGGATCCACAGAAATAACTAAGACAAGTAAGGATTGCTAAACAAAACAAGTATATATATATAAAAAATACATATATATTTGATATATATATATTTCTTGTGCTGAAAAGAGTCATACATATTGGAAAAGGTTGAAAACTGAAGGTAAAAGTACAACTCCACAGTTTGAAGGGGGACACGGAAGAGGAGAGCTTGAGACTTTAATGACTTAACTAGACAACTACCCCCAGAAATGCACCCCAGAGAGCAATCCTAGAAGACAGATAGTCTTTCATTGTTCCTTTTTGTCATTTCTAACTTCTTTGATTCCACACATTTCCATGTCCTTTAAATAGAACAGGGCTTCTATCAATCTCTTGATCTGTTCTCCTGGCACACACAATGACAGTCCTATGTGCAGATGGAGCCAGGGGAGTTTTATTGCCTTTTTTTCTAAAAAACATGTCCAAACTGCTTTTGGATTCACTGCTTCTCCACCCCCATCATTCTGCTACCTCTTCCCATTTCTTTGCTGCTTACGTTGTATGACTTTTCTCCCACTTGTAAGATATATGCTTTCTTTTATAACGTTTCTCATGCACTAAAAAAAGTGCTAAGTCAAGCAGTTACCACAGCTAGAAGATCTAACCTTCCTCCAATTGGCACAGCCGTCATGTAATAGCCATCATGTTAACTTTAAGTATAGATTATTATTATTGAGCTTGTATTACCTTGGCTGTTTGCCCAGCATGTCCTTGATAACTCAGGGTCACAAAAAATGAGTAATACTCTGGTCCTACTCAATAAGACACAGGATCAGCATGATGAAAATGGCCTTAGCATTCAAGAATCTTTTAAATTTGGCACTCCAAATTAAATTAAAAAATGGTTTAGATTGCTTTCCATGAATAATTGCTATTAACCCTTATTCCCGTTCTCACCCCTTCCCAAGACTATTATGGATTCCCAGTTGCTCAGATGCTAAGAATATCCTTGGATAATGTTTTGGGGATTTAAGGCACTAGCAAGTTTATGAAATTAATGGGATTCTGTAGACAGCAGACAAAAGACAGATGGATAGGTTTCTCCATGCACAAGTAGCTTGATACCTGCCTCTGAGGTGGGAGCAATGCCAAGTAATGCATTTTGGCTGTGCACTCTTGTGCAATCATTTCCCCAATAGAATTACATTCTCCTGGTGTGGGATGGTTTGTCAGCTCTGAGCATGACCCTTTTATAATATTTCCTACTCAACTGTTTGACACAGAGCTGGCTTTCCCAGATTTCTGCCTCTAGGTAATGATCCCTTTAAGTGTTTTCAAAATCACACCATAATTGGTTCAGGTCAATGTCACAGGTTACTAGTGAAGCAAACAACAGCGAATTCAGAGAGAGTTCCAATATCACAGGTGTTCGACCACAAGGGACATTGCTTATCCCAAGGAGGATTCATTTTTCAAGTAGAAGCTAAAGCATAAGCCCCTCAAAACCAAATTAAAAAAAAAACCAACCCTTCATTTATTTCTAACTGGGTAGCTTGGGAAAAAAAAAAAGTCACAACATGCAAATCTAAAGAATATGCAGAAACAGTAACTGAAGTGAGAAGAGAGAATTTGGAGTAAAGTGGCCTTTCTCATAGATCGATGTGTTTCTGTTTTGTCTTTTGAATCTAGGAACACAGATATTAAATACAAACTTACTCTTGGTGTATTAGATGATGGCAGTGGATGGGGGATCCTTGCTACAATCAGTTGATTGACCTGCCCTGGCACTAGCAGTAAATGACATAAAAGCCTGTACTGCAATCTCAGGGTGGAAACTTCTTTTATGTGACTCTGGCAAATAGACTTTTACACCTAATTATCACAGAGTGTGCTGCCTACTCGTGTGTTCCTCGCTGCCTGGTTATGCTTGTGCTCAGTATCTCCCTCATTAGTTTTAGTCCTTCTTCCACCCTGTGCCTCACTAATCAGAGCTAAGTAACATACACTGGTAATCTTTTTCCTCCTCAGCCTGCTCCCAGGTAAAGCTGTATGGGTGTTTGAGAACAGGAAGAGTTTGTATTTTCAAAACAAGGGCTGTCTCTTTTAGACACTCATGCAGAAGAAGCTAAAGCTAGGAAAAATGGCATTAGTCCATCTGTGACCTACCCATTTCCTCTTTCCCACTGCTAAAGCCAGTGTTACATCTTTGTCAGTACAATAAATTTCCATCATTTTTGCAAATGCTCTCCCTCCTCTAGGGATTTTCCATTGCAGTTGGTACGCTGCAACCCTAACCACCTCTCCCTAAATGATTTTGCCTTCATTTGAGGCATTCCCACACAACATAGCACAGCTGTGATGGGATGTACCTTGGGTCAGTATACTGAGGTGAATTAAAAGGTGTGAGCATGACACTGCATTTACTCTTTCTGCTTGCTGCTGGCTGCCTTGTGAATAGCACACTCATATTGTTTGCCAACTTGCAGAAAAGAAGCTGGTTTTATGAATGCCTACCATGCACATAAACAGACACCGTGAGATTTGGCAGACAGGAGCAAGTGATGACAGGTTGTCATCAAATTATTCCTTTATATTTTATACCAACAAGGATCATCCAGATTCATTGGAAGGAGGATGCAGGAAATATAAAATGCATTTTACACAAGATTTTCAGTAAGAGTACCCAAGTTTGCTAATTCTAATGCCCAATCATAACCTCTGTTTATTTTTTCTTATTATTGGTTCCCTCTCAGCTTAGTGGTAATGAAAACAAAGCAGCCTTGGCCAGCCATTTATGTGGAAGGAAATTGTGAGCACAGCATGTCTCATCAAAACAATGGGTTCTGCTGTGGTTTTTGTGTATGGTATAACTGGACATCCCATCTAGTCAAGAAAACCCAGCTCTGGATGAAGCCAGCAGAAGACACAGGGAATGAGACAAAGCTTATCAGGACCATGAATATCTACAGGTTGTAGGCTGAGGGAACCCAAGACCAGCTCAGGATACTTTGATTTCCATTCAGAGTCTGACCCTTCTGTCTGAAGTAGATCCCAGGCTACTTTGAAAAAAGGGGAGTTTTGGCTAGAGGGATTTGGGACACAAATGGCTAGGTCTTCAGCTGTCATAAATCAATAAATTTCCATCTACAATAATGTCTGGAACACACTGAGAACATCTTTCTGTGTTTCTGAGCACATTTGTTCCAGTTAAGACTACTTCCAATTTTCATGCACAGTCTAAGATATTCAAGTCTGAGAGTTTTTCGCTTGAAATAGAATCTGCACAAAAGAATAATGTTTTAGTGGATTTCTGGAGCATAAGCAGTTTATCAGGAAGTAACAACTTGCATTGCAAGTGCTTCCGCAGAACGGTCAATTGACAGAGGTGTTTTCCACACTCCCCTCAAAACCGTAGGTTTTTGCTCTTGCATCATGTGATGCTCTAAGAAATGAGGCTACAGACGTTCATTTAATATTATAGTTCCCTTGTGATATCTTCACTTTCCTTAATGAGGGCAGTGTTGCTAACTTGTTAGGAGCCTGCGGACTGTATCAAATTAACATAGCATGGAGGAGAAATTAACAGAGAGAGGAGCTCCTTGCATGAAATGGAATGAGATCACTGATGGCCCTTTCTTCAATATTTATTTTTGTATTACAGACAAAATGTTAACAAGGATAATATAGAACACTGTCACACAGAACTGGGATGCCCTTGTTTTTATTCAATAACCTGAATGACCAAAAGTAATTAATCCTTTGCAATACTAATTAGATAACAAAGCAAGCATGATTTGGGTGTTTAACTGTGAGAAAGAAAGGGAAGGGGCATGGATCTTGGTAAAATTATTGGGGAGAAACAACAATGAATAAAAGAATCTTTTAGTTTTGCATGATAACTTTTAGTTTTGCATGCGTTTACACATGAGTGAATCAAAAGTCACACTGTTGTCTCAGTAGGATACTTCTGTGCTTCTGCTAACATGCAAGAAATCAGAATGTGGCTCTTTCCGTACTTCATCATAAAGCAAAACCTGGCAAGGGTCAGAGAAAGCAACGAAGGAACGCAGGACAGATAAATCCAGGCAATAGATTCATGAAGTAAAGGGAGTTTCAACAGAGACCTCCGTACTCTGTTTTTCTCTAAAATTTTCCTTTGCAAAACATGGCTGATAAAGTACACCCTCTTTGCACCGATTTTTGTCAGCCATACTCTTCTACAAGCATAAAAGGTACACAGAGAAGTCAGCAAACTGGGAGGCTGCGTGAAATATAGAGCCCATGTAATGTTTGTGAAGATCAATTTGCTGCAGCCTTGGCCTTTTAGTGGTTGTGGCTTGCTTGTGCAATGATAGTTCCTAAAAGGGGCTGTAAGCACTCATTGCAGGACATCTGTTCTGCAGTGGCAATGGGGGCAAGGTGCTGCTTCCACACAACCTTCATTTGTGGTTTCACTGTGCAAAGTGGGTTAGTTATTGCTGACAGATCCAAGGAGCTGTAAGCCCAGGCACGACCAGTGTGCTGACAGCAGCAGACATTCTTCTAGATAATGATTATTGCCAAATATCTCATTTTTTTTCCTGGCAAAGTCTTCCTCTCCGCTTCTATGATTCTTGAATGCTGGGAATGCTGGAGGCAAAATCTCCCCTCATCCCCCTGCCTAGATGCCATGTGCAGGGGCATCTTCCCCTGCCTGATGGTGGTTATTACAACAAGAGGAGCTAATGAGGGACTGAGCCAGTCCACAGAAACCTGCTAATTAACTTTGAGGCACACCTGTTTGTATCTTGTAGTGGTAAACAATTTTATCAAAAGATACCCAAGATCAGCAAAACCAGCTCCCTTCCTCTCTGGCTCTAGGTGTACAGGCTGTGCAATGTCTCTGAATCTAGTAAAGAAGCCCTGGCTGACAGCATTTTTGTACCAGTGTAGTCATGGGTTAGTTTTGGAAAGCGCTTGGTGGCAGCCCAAGCTTGGGTTGGCTTTGGCAAGGTGAGCGTGTGGGCATCAGTCCCCAGAGGGCACTGCCATCTGCTGCTGGTGGCACTGGGGACCTCCACTGCTGTTTGCCAGCAAATGGCTATGAAATACTCGTGGTCAAACCCCACTTGCTTAAAGAGAGCTCACAGTCACTGGCCAGATGGACTTGTCTTGTTTCTTACAGTTCCAAAGACACAATATACAAATACAAATATAAAGACTTACAAGTCACATCCTAAACTAAACATAAGTTTGGGGAGTGATGCTTCTGTGGGGAGAACTACTAATTAGTGACACCTTCTGCTACAGAGCCCAGCAACAGACGGGTCTTACTGTAAATGAGTGGTTGGTCTGGAAGGACTATGCTCTGGGGAACCTGCAGGAGTTAGACAGATTTAGCTACACCAGTTGGTAATAATCTGTGGACAATGAACACAGGAGCTAAGATTTGTCAACTAACAGTACAGACAAAATGACAATAAGATGTGCTTTGGAAAAATGACTGCAAGGTTTTATCTTTTTTTTTTTTTTTTAACAGTACTGTGGTCAAGTGATATGCATCCTTCTCTTGGCAGCACTGGAAGAGAATTGGACAAAAGAATTTTCCAGGTTCTGCCACAGACCCTCTGTGACATCTTAGTCAAGTCACTGAGTCTTGCTGTCCTTTATAACTTGAGGACAGTAATATTTCAGTCCTCTCACTGTCCTTTGTGAGTTTTCTGGCAGAAGCTCTTGATCTGCATTTGCCATTGCTAGCCTTCAAGCAGTCGGGGGAAAAAAAACATTCTCTTCCCCAAAGTTGGAAATATTTTGTTGAAAATCTCTGGTTAGAATACTTTCAATTTTCAAGCAGAATCTTGACATTTGCTAAGAAAATTAGACATTTCACACAAAATCTTTTTTTTTTTTTCCCTGGACTCTTCATTTTCTATCAGGAAAAAAAAAATCTATCCTATTATCTGTAATAGCAAAGCCTGGTGGACATATTTCTGGGATGCAGGACTCCTGGATTCAAAAGCAGACAGAGTACAGGTTAAAATGGTCTTCTCTATTTCAGTGAATGCCCTGCACCCTCTGGTGTTGGCTGTGACAACACAGAAGCTCTTTCCTTGGCATTTCCTTTCGAGTGGCTCAGGCAGACGGTCCCTGCTCAATGGGCTGAAACGTTTCCTTTCCTCTGGCACTCCACTGAGTGGAGCATGAGGATCCCAGGCAGATCCCTGCAGGCTGCCAGCTCTCCCAACTGATGGAGAGACACGCACCCAGGCCCCAGTCCTTCTGCAAAGTCAGCCCCAAAGGATTAAGGTGATTTGTAAGAAAGGCACCCCTCTGTAAATAGGCTTTCTTTACATACTGTCTCTAATGAAATCCCTTAGGAGTCTGACTTTAGGAGAATATTTGTCGCCACCAGTCACACAGTTTGGAAGTTGAGGATGCAAAGAAATCACTCTCTGGTCTGCTGTGTTCTGTAGGAATAGCACCCCATCCTCATCTTCCTCTTCTCTTTCCCTTTTTGTATTTTTGAAGGATTTGGACAGTTTCTATCTTCACTAATCTGACTGCATCTAAGTGACAGGGCCACACCTCTTGTCTGTCCCCACATTCTTGCACCAGCTCAACTCTTCAGCTTGTTTCAGGCTGCTGTTGATGGTCTCCTGACTATGACCTTTCACCAGCTTTCAAGGCCCTGTATTTTCTGGTAAATCCCAATGTGACAGTTAAGGGAAGGAAGGTGGATGTCAAGGAAGCTGTCCAATTTTCTGTAGTGGGAATTGGGGACATTGAAGTGTCACAGGCATCCTGCTAATGCCAGCAGGACCGAGGAGTCAGCGGGGTCAGGCAGTGGGGAGAATTGTGACAGAGCAGGACTGTGGCTGACAGAAGGGCTGCACAGGCCCAGGTGAGTCCCTGAAAACATGCTCAAGAACCAGGGAATAATAGTGCTCTGTCCCCACGCATACTCAAGCTGGCTTCTTGCAGAGCCAGCAAGCGAAGCTTGGGAAATTGCCACAGCGCTTCATCCTTTCCTCCTTCCCTCCTTCCCTAAAACACAGCTATCAAAACCACAAGTGGATGCTTGCATTTTGTGGGATGAGCCTTTATTGAAATACTTGACATTTAGTTTCTCTGCTCATGTAATTTTGTCTTCTCAAAGGGACATACGCATTGCATGGGAGTCTCTTGCTGGATTCTCTAAGCCGTTTTTAAGAAACAGTCCATGTAAGTACAACACTCAGGCAAAGGCTCAGGCCCAGGCTGCTGGAGGTCAGCATCACAGCCCCACCTGGGAAGTACTTCTGATCAATATAGTCTATGATAGTTGTCACAGCCAGCATAGTCTCCTCGCATGTGGGTTGGATCTGGTCATGGGGTAGAACAAATCCATGAGTACCCTTGTCTCGCAGTTCAAATGTGTAGGAGAAAGGAATGCCAATCATGTGAGCCCAGTCCCGTGAGGAGCCTGAGTTCTTGTCTGTGAATTTAAAAATGGAGAGGAGATATGTGCATTAAGCATGGTTCTTTGAAAATACTTCTTGCTATAGTTAATGCAAGATTATAGCAGAGTCCCTGAACTAAGCAGTAACTGTATATCACTGTGACATGGAGAGCGGAGTTTCTAGGTGCTGCAATTCTTATTATACTAAAAGTCTTCCATGGAGCTTCCTAAGTGAAACAATCCTCCATAAGATGGTATTGTACAATAACAGGAGATGAGTTCCAGGGATTCTGTGTTTTTCGCATTTTACTGTGATTAGTGTGGGGTACAAGATGGATTGGCCATTTGTCTGTTCCAGTACTTCATTTCCTACATTGACACTGCCTGGAATTTCTTTGTATATTTGTTTTTAAGCATAATTTTGGTCAAGTCTGAAAAATTTCTGGCTACTCTGTATCACTGTTCATCTGCCTCATGGATCTTTTTTCTTACCTATTCAGTATAAGTACAAACCCTGGCAAAATGCAGTCCTAGGCATGGACAAGTTGCCTTATACTTACACCGCATTGCTCATGCAGTAGGTGACTCGTTGTGACCCAGGGACTGGCACAGACAGGCGCTGTGAATATGCAAAACCGCATGGGTACTGGAGCTAACTGCTTACTGTTCTGAGAGACTAGAGTGACTTATTGCTTACTGGGAAAAGATTGGGTTTACCAGGCAGTCTCTAGGACCCTCTAGTCCTCTACGTAAAGGATGTCAACTAGTATCAGCCATGATGGTGTGTTCATGATATGGCTATCCAGTCTCTTAGGAATGAGGCTGAAACCAGCATATTTCACACAGAACTGCAAGCAGCTGCCATGTGCTAATGTCTGATGGAGTAACTATAGACCTGATTGGGATTTTAATTTTTGCTTGACTCCAGCGAAGACAAATAGGAGTTTTGCTGCTGACTTCAGCAGGGTCAGGATGATCTATCACCAATCTCCTTCTGTCCCCTGTGATGTATCTGTGAGGAATTCATGTAGGAACTAGCTTCTGATCAATGCTTCCTTCCTTCCCGCAGTCAGCTTTATAACGTACAGTGTTATCTTGTATTCAAATGACTGCTGCTTAGATGTTCCACTGAACCAGCCCATTAAATATTACTCAAAGAGGAAACTCAGCAAAACAGTATTTACTGATGCCTGTGACACAAGAATGGCTTGCTTCTTTGCAAAACAGAGCAATCAAAGGAAAACATAAAGAAACTTACATAAAATTAAAGAGGTTGGTCCTACTTCATAACTGGTCCCATACTTTCCCATCAGGGCAGCAGCTGCTTTCTCGGCAACGTACATCTGTAAGTTCAAAATAGGAACAGCATTGTCATCAGTGCCAGTATATTTGGCAATTATTTTGAGTGGACCAAAATTTTTGTCTCTTTCAGCTTTACATTTACATATGAGCTTTAAGTTTTGATGTTATTAGTTCAGGACTTTAGAGAAACGCATTACAAACATTTTGGCAAATTGTTCTTAATTTTTTTAATGCAAATTATGTTAAAATTTTAAAAATGACTCTGCTATTAGGTAGAGAAGATATTTGCTTTGTTGTAAAACTAGAGGGCTGTCTTTTGGAGAATTAGAGTCTATGCTGTATAGCATACTGATACTGACTACAGCAGTGATTGATCTCTTACACTTGTTACATTGCCACAGACATCTTTAGAAACTGAGCCATAGACAGACTAAACGACTTCTCCTATGACTCATACGAAGTCCGAACCCAAGTCCCTCATGCTCTTGACTAGTGCTCCAGCTACTGGAATGTTCATAAATACACATGTTAATGAACTCAAATTAGAACACTCAGAAACTGAGGGGAGAAGTAACCAAGAAGCGGTTGCCTATTTTGCTCCCATTCTCCTGGTGGGCACATTTGGAATACCCTTTCTGGACACAATCATGACAACCATGTGTGTATAATGTGCTGGCATCCTAAAGTGCAAATGTGTTCTTGTATGCAGCAAGAACTTGGTGCTCTTCTCCACTTACCTTGCATTGCAGTAACCCTATCTGTAATAGTTCAATTTTCCTGATTTAAGATGAAGGATTAGGATTAATTCTGAGGCAAATAAACCTTCCTGACACTGCACAGAATGGCAGTAACTCTGGGAACAAAGTCCCTGAATAAGCCCAGCTCCTCTGAAGGAAAGGCAACAGAGCAAACAGAGTTGAGCCACATGCTACTGCCTGTACTTGTTCTCTACAAGTGTAGAAGATGAATGTTTTGCCCTACCAGTTCTTCACTGTTACTTGGAGGTTTAGTTGTGGAACCATACGGAGTGAGGATGTACTGTCCATAGGAGTGAACTGTTAAATAGCACAAAATGTCACTCTTCTTCCTTTCGATAAACTGAGCCACGGCTCTTGTCTCAGGCTCTGATTCTGGTCCAGATCCACAGAAGATTTCACTGCTGCAGTTATAAGAAACACCAATACCTGGAGACGAATACAAAAAGTGAATCAAAGGAGAGACATATAAACACCAGTTCAGAGGGAATGGGGAAATTTACCTTGGAGTGTTACGGCATGTGTTTATGTGGGTGGGGGGACTAGACAGCTCTCTCTAGACAGAACTTTAACATTTTACTCTGTTGGTAGCAACTAAAATTTGCTACAAGACTGAAATATTTAATGCACATTTACAGGCTGGCTGCAGTGAAAACACTCTGACACCACCATAGTGTACCACCTGCCAGGGAAGCTTTGGAGGCTCCTTGAAATTCATGGCAAACACAACTACTGGCTGTTAAGTAACTAACTCCTAACATTGCTGCCTAGAGCTGATGCTTGCTCCTGCGGTGAATTAGAGGTATAGTTATATAAGCAGCGATTTTCTGCTCACAAAAATAAATGCCAGTTGAAAGTCAATGACTTAATATTTTTACAAACCAGGTTTTTATTTTTACATATGTCTTGATGACAAGACGAGTATTCCTTTCTTATAGGAATTTTCCTCATCTTATTTCAGAGACTAGTTATTACTCTTGCTTTACATTGTGTTGCTGATCTGAAATACTTGGAACTTACTGCCCCAGGAGGAATTGAAATTTCGGTTCAGATCTGTCCCGTAGCAGGTGCCATTCATATGTGGAGAACGGTTTTTCCTCCACAAACGATCCTAAACAAAAGTAACTTCAGTTACATAAGAACAACTCAATGATCCTTAGGGCCTAGTGATAATATGGTGTAAAGATTCCTTTATTTTAGACCTCTGCATTCTGAGTAACTCTTGTATTGTAAGAGTGCAGCTCTGTGTGCAAGGGTGATAACTCTTAGTGACAGAACATTTTATCTACTACAGCCAGGCTGTCATATTCCACAAGCCTGCATGCACCTTGAAATGAGCCTCCTGAACTTTGAAAAGAAAAAAAATATGCTTTTTCTGTAGTACTCAACTGCTTCCATGCAGTGTTGCACTCCCAAGAAAGATTTGGCATTGCAAGGGATACCTCTGTGTCCACGAGATGATAGCTGAACTTATGTTTGTTTCAGATTCAAGAAGATGAATGCTTTTTGTCAGCTGATCTTGCTGCTGCTCCTTGGTTCCCTGCTAGACACACTGCTGTACTTGGTTCTCTGCAGACCTCACTGCTCTGCCTGTATGAGCTTCTCGGCTGAATTACCTGTGCATCCAAGTGCAATGGGTGGTATGTCCCAAACCTGCCGGGGATCAAGCTCAGAGACAGCAGGATCCACATGGCAGTAGGCTGAGCCTATTGGGCCATGCTGAGGTCCTGCATTAGAAGATGTTTTGACTGGGCTCAGGAGCCTGGAAGCATGATGAGAGTTGCTGGAGACCAATGTTTTGCATTATCCTCCATATCAGAAAAGGAAAAATATTAGGGAGGGCACACCTATTTCAAAACCAAATAGCCCAATATTTGACCAATTCTCCTGCTGTCCCATGCTGCAAAGGTGCTTAGACCCATCTGCTAGTTGAGATCTCTTGTGAAGAATGACTGAGTCCTCCAGACATGCTTAACTCCATCAACCAAGACTTGAGCTGTTAGCAGGGAACTAAGTCCATCCCCAGAAACCCAAAAGGAATTGATCTTGTGGTTTTATCCTTCTCTCTTCCCAAGGCTCATGACATTTGCTAGGAATTTTTAGCCCTGTAATCTCAAGTGACTGCTGATTTACCAGAAGGAAAAAAACCTCTCTGCCATGAGAGGATTTGTGTGAGTAATGATTCTGTCACTGTTCTCTGTTTAAATGTAATTGCTATGATTGTATCTAAAATTAACAAAACATGCTGTGCACATCTAACTTTCAATCTAGTTCCTGGATTTTCACTACTTGCTTTTTCCCAGGAATAGATGTAGCCATCAATATTGAGAACTGGCAAGACGTAGAGGTCCAAATTCTGCAGAAATCTGCTTATCTTTGGGTCAGATTTGTAATTTTGAAGAATCTGAAAAGAAAAAAATAGAGAGGACTGAGCAGAGAATCTAGTGGCAATCACTGGAAAGAGTTAGTTTAGAACTATCACCAGGGAATCACTCACTCCTGGATATCACCATGGTATCCAACATCTGCTTGATCCCCAGATATGTTGAGATATCTACTTCTTGCCATTAACAAAGTGACAGTGTGTCCAGTTATAGTGTACTTCATATGAATACAGTCTTGCAGGTATAAAAGCTGCATGACAGCATACCTGCATGCCAGGTACTTTCAGTACACATGGAACATTGCTATACCATATCTTAGGGTTGCTTTATTCCAGGGGGACTGTGGCTTTGTGATGCAGAGAGGCTTGATCCAAAAGTCACTGTGGGAAATGGAGAGATAGCTATCAAGTTCAGCGGCTTTGGAATCAGTTCAGGTGGAAGAAACAATGTGCTATCAAATGTTGTCGCATATCTCATCTCAAACTGTGATTTGGACTTAGGTCTCCACAGGTATCTGCACTCTGTACTAATTTTGAAAATCATATTTTAACAGAATTGGTACCACAATAGAGAAGAGAGCTGAAGTATCAAAAGTGATATGGTTTCTTTATTATCTAAGTGGAAAAGTGAGGACTCACTTCTTTCACAAACCACTGGCAGAAGGCTGGGGAGATCCATTCTCTGGCATGAATCCCACAGTCCATCCAAATGATCTTTTTGGTTCTATCTGATGGTTGACTGATCTGAGAGAGTGTAAAAATGATCATTTGGAAAGCTATTACATTACAATAAAATAGCCTAGCATAAAACAGAAAGAAAAGGATATGCCTTGATATGCCGTTGAGCCATCTGAGGTTATTATTATTACAGACATCATTATGACAAGCTTTCCTTCCTAATAAGCCCATCTCTGTAGCACCACAGGGCAAAAGTTTCAAAATGTCTGTTGAGCAGGACTGTCAATAAAACAGTTTCTTTTTCATTTATATTAGTCATTTACAGGACTGGTTCTTACTTTGAGATTTTTTTTTTAGAATGGGAAGCACAAAAAGGCAGGGAATCTAATTTTACTCAGTGATAGGGACAGATTAGACAATAACTAACCCAATTATTAAGACTATGGCTTTTACTAGAGTGTCTGATAAAAAATGTCATGAAATACTCCTAGCAGAAAGGCTGTATGCCGTAAAAAGTAATAAAAACAACAAAGAAACCCTCTTTATCCTCACACACAGCTGTTGCCAAGCTAGTTTCAGCTTGATTTGTATTTCTAAACAAGACTTCAGTTAAATTTGTTGTTTTCACTGTGTAATAGCAATAGCAAGGGTATGGTGATAGTATCTATGAAAGTTGGCAAATCTTACAGTACTGATGAGGAGTAAAACCATCTCCTGTTATTTCAGTGAATTGGGATGGGCACTGTCTTAGGAAAAATCTGAATCCTGGCTTTTCCTGTGTACTTTTTTGTGAAGATACCTTTTATTCATTTTAAGAAAGTTCCTCCCTTACCTTCAGATAATACATTGTTCGATTCTCGATTGTCTTCCCCAGGTAGTGCTGAGTCACCAGCTCACTGTTGCTTTTCTGGATCTGAGTCATCCATTGATAAATCTGAAATAGTCACAGAGAATTCTTGGTCCAAAGTGGGAGTTTCCATCTCTTTCCCACCTCCATTTCCAGATTAAAGCATTTTCTTTTGCTTAGACGAGCAACGTTTTCCTCAGAGCTTATTTCAATCTGTGATATCACTTAACACTCATGGAAGGCCTCTCACTTGCCCCTGAGCAAAGGCAGGATAATATCTCGCTGGGTGGTAAAAGATAGCATCACTGCAACACAACACTGATACTCTGTTCTGGATCTCATTCAACATGCCCATCTTATTGGGCATCTTTCTGTTGACTTCACCGGACATAGAGCCACACCATCAGATCTTCAAAACAGTAGTACAGTCTCTTCCCTATCAGTACTGATTTTCCACATCTGAGTTCAGCAGCAGTCATCCCCAATGGGTAGCTCAAACAAAATATACATGAGGATTGACTCTGCTCTCTCGCTCTTATTATGTGGCTAGGAGGAAGAATACCACCATGCTCTGCCTTTGTCCAGGCTTACCCATTGGTCTGTGAAACATAGCACCAAGAAGTCTTCACTACCCACCCTCATGACATTATTCTCTCCTGAAGTGTCAAAAACCTGTCCTTAAATTACTTCTTTCTACAGGTCTCCCACTGTTCACCTCTTCTTCCTCACTAGGGTTCCAGAGACCACGATAGTCATTGCACTTCACATTTGGCTCAGCATCAAACATACTGGAGCTTAAATGAATAAATACTAGAGATAACGATGAAGCATAATAGGGTAGAAAGGTAGCAAACCAATCAACTGAACCCCAGAATATTATTTGCAAAACAATATGGCTACTTCATGCAGAGCATTTAGGTTTTGGTCAGGGAGGAATCGAGGATTTAATCAACGTCAGTGGCAAATTCATGTTCAGTTCAACCAGGCCAAGATTCTAGTCAAAGAGTAAGGACTGATTCTGCAAAGAAGAAAGCCAGAAAGAGCTCCACTGACTTCAGCTGAGCTTTCTGCAAGCACAGAGTTGCTTGCTGTGGCATTTGCAAAATAGCAGCAACAAAGAAAGCAAGCAGACTTGGGTTCCTCTTTACCTCTTCCATTGGATGATATTGGGTGTAGACATAACCTTCTGGGACTTGCCTGTGGCTGCTCCTCTCCCTTGGCGTGCTCTGATCCACAAGTTCCTGCACGTCAGGTATTAGGACTCTGAGGGGAGGGGAAAGGGGGAGATAGAAAAGAAAAAATCCCTAACAATTACTGCAGAACTATCATGGTGGGTACCTTGCTTACATCAACAAATGAAAGGATTTAGCCTCTTCTGTTGTGAACTGCCTGGCAAATTCATCACCATCAGCATAATGGTTACTTTCATGTAAGAGAAAGTTCAAAGTACTGAGATTTTCACTGGGTTTTAACACTAAAGTATTAATTTTTTACCAGATTTTTTTTAAAGCTTGACAATTTTCTAAAAAAAAATGTTCAATATCTTTCTTTTCTTCACCACTTCTAATTCTGGGCAAAACTCTAAAATACCACATTTTGGGAAAAGGAGGGAAAAATGAAAAAAGTGATTGCAAAAATCAGAACAAACCCCCTCTTTCCTTCAAAAAGCTCTTCCTTTTTTTAGCTACAAATTAGTTCAGAAATTAGTATAGCACAGGCATGATTCCATGATCAAGGGAGTCAATAAAACCTTTTCCTTGGCTTCAGAGGACTTTGGATCATACAGTGTGCTTTCTCACTGCAATCAGCCCCTTGTAACACTGTTACAAATCTGTGCTCATTGTAAACACTTGCAATAAGACAATTGCAAAGGTAGCTTAAACATTGTTGGTTTCAAACACTGTAAGTGCTAATAGGCTATTCTGCTGACAGTAGTACCAATCGGCATTTCTGGAAACTGAACATAAGAAACTTTTAAGAGTAGTTACAGCTGACTTTCACTCTGAGCTTTGATGTTTATTCACATCTGAACTTCAAACTAAAATTCAGGCAGTGCAAATTCCCATGAACTGAAACCACACACGCAAAATGCCTTATCAGAGCTCTGGAGAATTGAAATCCCAGAGTCTGACACAGTCAGAATATTGATGTCCTGATTATAATTTGTCATTTATGTCTCTATCATTATATACCTAACTGTCATGTTACCTTCCTTGCATGTCAACTGCCTTCTAAAAGGTGGTTCCTGCTTTGAATCTGTTATAGGAACTTTAACTGTAACACTGCCATACTCATCTCAACCCCTTTGCAATACAAAGACAAAATTTCAGCTTGACTATTAAATTACCCACATCTTTCTTTTGGACCCTACACAAGATGGATACAGTTCTGGCCCCAATGCAAGGAAAAAAAAAAAAAAAGATTAAGCTGCTAACTTCAGTTTAGTCTTTAAATTTCCACTAGAATCAGTTGAAACCATTAGAAACTGAAGAGCCTTGATATAAATAAGGGGTTAAATATCTTCTGGAAAGTTGTCTAAAAGTCCTGAATACCTAAACCTGATGCTAGATCATTTGTACTGGCTCCCACCTCATCTCTCTCCATCTCTGGTTGTCAGGGCATCACACTTACTAAAAAGAATTTGTCAGGCAAGGTGCAGGATGTCAAGATCAGCTTTAACTCTAAACAGCTTTGAAGTGGCACCAATCCTCCTTTAACTTATCTTTGATTGGTAAATGTCAGTGTATGTCCATAGGCCATTTGTCACCAGCCCTGAATGACTACAGGATTGTTTATATGAAATATAGCTAGCTACTGGTTACCTGAAAAAGTCAATTCCAAATGGGAATGGGACTGTGTGAGGAATAGATCTTATTTAATCTCATTTGGCTTTATAAACACTCTTTGTATCTGGATTAGATTTTCTGGTTGGAAGTAAAAGCGTGGCAGTTAGTGAAGATGTGTGGCTGGGTAAGTGTTATAAAGCCTCATGGGCCATTTGCAGCTCGTGGCTCCCACTTGTGTGCACAGTGGGGACCGCCCACTGGGACCTTTGTCCCAGGCTGGGATGTCTCTGTTTGGCTGGATGATGCCAGGAAATTTCATCAGCCTGGCGGGGAAGGGGGGGGATAGCGGTAGGAAACTGCAGCTTTGAAGAAACTGGCTGAATATTCACTTTGAAAAGGCTCTTCTCCAAACCAGAGGAGCAACAAAAGACAGGGAAGGGAAAAGGGAGAGAGACTGCTTCTCTGCAGTGACACTGATTAAACCTTTGGGCTCTCCAAAATAGGGAGGACCCTGTGTTCAAGTATCCATGCTTTCCAAGAGCAAAGCATGCTCCTATAAGTAATGATTGTACCAAGTCTGGCTTCCTGACTTTAGACTAAAAAACTGAGTCATACATCTGAGTGCCATCCTCTGCCACTGAGAAGGCAACAGCAGGAAACAAGATAGACTGGACTGTCTCAGATCCCAGCTCCAAATTCACAGTCCAGGCTAGTTGGAAGGTGAATAAACAGGGCATAGGGGAATGTGTTTTTAAGACTCAAAGGCATCTGTGCATTGGGCAGGTCAAGGTAAGTTGGAGGCACTTGGAACAAAGGTTGGGCCCTATCGTCAGAACTTGCTGACTGTTCATTGGAAAGGGCTAGGTCCTTTTGTGATAGCAAGGAAGATTGTTAGAGCCAGACTTTCCCATCAGGAAATTAGAGGTTGTACTTGTAAGGGATCATATGCTGATCTAAGCTGTCTTTCACGTCCTGCACCAGAGGGGCTGGGACTCTTATGTGCAGGTCTTCTCCAGCCCAGATGTCTTCAGGCAGCAGGGGCTTCCACAAATCCAGCTGTGTAGAGGAGAAGAAAGAAATGCACAAATAAATCTCTGTTTTCAGAATGAGAAAATATATTTAAGATAGAGTAGCTGCACATCAATAAATGAAAGAAGTTTTCCTTCAAATTCTCCCCTTAACTATTCTCTAGCCATCTATTCATAGAGCTTGCAGCACAGGCTTAGTGTTTCCATTGACTGAGGCACCACTTCATAAGGAGCAGCACCTTCACAGAGCCATGCAGGGAAACTAATTTCTTTCCATAAATTCCTTCAGGTAGTGGAAGGGCAATTCGGCCCTACACTAAGAAAAAAAAGTTAGGTAAAGCTTTTTCAAGTTTACTTTAACCTTCATTCCTGTCCAAAGTTACATGCAAATCTCTTTTACAGCCCAAGACCCGACTCTGCTTTTTGGGCACACATGGTTATTCTTACTCACCAGCAAAGTGCTGCAAAGATGCTGAAGATGCTGGACTTGTTGAAATGTTTCTGGCACAATATGCAAAACCTGATCCCTGGAAATTCAGCAGAGCAACAAGATCAGTTTAAATGTCTGTTAAAGTATCCGTGATTTCATAAGTCAAAGGAGATATTTTGTTATGTAGAAGGAAGACAGAGCATGTAACTGAGTGCTGTTCCAACAAAAACATGTCTGAGTGATGAATTCCTGGAATGTTTTAGCTACAAATAGGACTAAATAATGTGAGTTTTCTGTTGCTAGAGCGTTAGGTTAACTCTGCTTCCTTGCCAGTGGCAATTCTTTATTCACCCTACCAGCTTCACTGAAGCCAACTGCTCGCATGAGTCCTTGTGTGTGTTTCTGCCTTTACAGGACCAGGGCCAAAACAAGATCATTGGTAATATATAATAAACTATTTATTTGATCAGATGTCACTTTTTTTTCCTCCTGTTTGGGAATTATTCAATTATTCCAGATAGACTTTGTGCTTTGCTGATCTACTTCAGCATGCAGAAACATTAGATAGCCATGATAAATGAACATTGCTAAGAGCTTGAGACGTTCACAAACTACTTGCCATGAGAATAACAGTTTATTCCGCAAATAGTAAATAGTGTCATCTCCAGAATTGCAGATTCTTACTCAATTTGCAAGAAACAAAAATTTCTAGTACAGGATCTATCATTTTATATTTCTAGAAAAAACACACAGATCCAGTGTCTGAGTATATATTTTCATGAGGCCCCATGAAACTTTCATTTACTACAGGCTTAATCTGAAAACAATATTGAAAGTTTACAAAGAACAAATTAAAATGGCTGGAAATGCAGAAAAAACAAATCTGTGTGTTCTATTAAAAAAACCTTTGTAATTATTTTTCTAATTTTTTTTCAGTGTTCGTTCAGATCAACTTTCCAGGACTGATAGCAAGTGTGACATTTCTAATGAAAGGGTTTCATAATAAGGAGTGGATTTTGATGACTACATTACATTACTCAAAGGTGAGATAGAAGTTATTCACTATTGACGTGATAGAGTGGGGAACCTGAGAAATATTTGTTCGTAACCAATAAATACTGCTTTGTAGTCTCCTTCAGTGACTTCAGTGGGCCTTGGAGCCTTTACAGGACAAGTACAAAAAAAGAATATTTTACATTTTAAAGCTTTTGTAACAGAAATTCTTGTTGCAAAAGACTTGCGTGGCTTTTTATTAAAGCCATGGTCATTATGGTCATCAATATAATATGCTCTCATCATCTGAACTGCAACTGCTATCATTTGTGCTTCCATCCACAAATGTACAATTATCAGCTTAATATACATGCAAATAGAATTCACTATTCATTCACATTATCCACTGAAAAATAGGGGGATTTGGTTTTGGTTTTTTTTTACATCTCTCTTGAAAATATCACCTCTGCTGATAGAGAAACGTAGAACTTGATAGTTAAAATGGACTGTTTACTACTGGTTCAGGAGATGCTGTTAGCATATAGGACCCTCATCTATGGGGCAAAATTATTACATTTGCATTGCTAACGATTTGGTACAACAGCCATGAAATCTTTGTAATAAACCTTGTAGATGCAGGATAAACATCTTTGCTAGGAGAATAAACATCTCAGCTGCAGTTCAGAGTTTATTCTCTCTAAATGCCTAGGCTTGCTTTGCTCTTTGTCTATCAAGAAGGGAAACAATATCCTGTAATATCTTTCTATCCTCATTGACATTATGTCTTAATTACACCAAATGAAAGAAATGCCAGACAGTCAGATTGCTGCCAGATGGCCAGCTCTTATTTACTGATAAACCTTTTACAATAGCCAGTGTGGAGACAAATCATTTTTAATAGTAAACTAAGATTAGAAAGCACACACTCATTTATGATTATGGACTAGGATTCTCAGTGGAGAAGTGCAAAGTCAGCCCATGTGATCACGTGAGAACAACAGGTTTTTAAATGCTACAGTTAAGCTTTCTTACCAAATTGAAGGACTGTTCTCAGCACAAGCTGTGTTTCCTTGGATGCTCATAGATTGGATATTTCGTTTAAGTTCTTGCACAGAGCAAATGACAATGAAAATGGGCTTTACTAGTCATTTCACCTTTGTACAGGTGCTACCCACCCAAAGTCACACTAAGTATTTGATTAAGTGTGTTTTTAAATCACATGCAAGTACTCCACAGGTTCAGTCCTGGACAGCAATTAGAAACAAAAATGAGCACTACATTACCAAGGGTCTGTTGGATTCTATTCAGTGAATTCAATAGGCTCTGACTGCGTCCCTGATACAAACCCAAAGACTAAATATTATCCAAGGGAAACAACACATTTTAAAGAGAGAAGTAGTGACTCTGTGTGCTCTGCCAGGAGCTTTGCCAGGAGGGTTGTTGAACAGGTATACTTAAGGAGGAAGGAACTTAACTTGCAGTAGGTATTGCTTGGTTTTCTCTCCTTTTTAAAACTATATTCTGGGGATATAATTAGTCTAGAGGCATTCAGCACTGGGTTACTTTCTCTGTTTACTTTAGAAAATTCCATGTATAAAGTTATATGTGGATAGCTGGCCTCCACACTATATTTGTGCCCCTCCTGCAAATCCCAGCTGTTGTAAAGGCAGAGTGACCTATCATTCCTTGTAAAGTTGCGGGTGAATGAAACAAAATAGTTTAGATAGGCAAACAGCATAATTTTATATCACTCATTTTCTTATGAAGCAGAACTGAGAATGAAGCATACAGCAAAACTAGACATTTCATACTTTTTAAAAACATTAATCAGTAATAAAAAAACGTGATAATCTCATTCTCTGAACACCTTGGGGTGAAGATTGTTTGGACCAACTCCATTAGCTTTTTTTTGTTATTGTTACAGATTTCCAACAGGGGTTCAGTATCTGATATGCTTTTGAGACACTATCTTTTTCACATAACCTCAGCTGTCTTTTATTAATGGATATAATTTTGCTCAGTCATCCCCCCCACTTTATACTCAGAAAAGGCATTTTATTTCTGCAGCATCTGATTTCAAAGTTCATTATGAAAGAGGCTAAGCCAAATTAATTTCAGCTAATGGAAGCAGAGCATCCTAAGATGCATTTGAGGGGCATTCTGTGTCTCCTAAGGCTGCAGCCATATCTTTGTTGGCTTGGATTTGGTTCCTCTTTCTTCATTCCCCATCATTATGTTTTCTTTCCAAGTCTTACAAAGCTTACAACTTAGTAACCCTATCTCCAGGTTTTCAGTTCATAATTGTTATTATTATTCTTACACAGTGCCTGGGAATTTCACTGCATGCACAATTCTTCATGATAGCCCGTTCACACTCACCCGTCATATTGCAATTTCAAGCTGAGTTTTCCAGGAATTAGCATCCCCAGAGAAAAGATGATCCTAAGAAAAAGCCACATCTTTGTGCAGAGAACCCAGCCTCGACAGTGCAGGACTAGAGAGGAGGAGGATAGATCTGGACTGAACATTTTATTTGTACAATTATAATAGATAACCAGACTTATCCTGGAAGAGAACCTGTCCTTGTTGAATCATTAACTTCACTTTTAAATAGTTCTACTTTTTCCTAATTCTCCAAGCTCTCTTCCACACCCCAAAACACAAACATATACAAATAGCAACATTCTCACTGAAGCACTTCTTCTAAGAAGTAAGAAGATTTTTCTATATGTCACCTTCAAATCTTTGAAAATATTATGTGACAAAGTTGGTAGTCGTTGGAGAAAGTGTTACCTGCAAGGTCCATGGCAACTAGTGAAGATTAGCTTATAAAAATCATAGGGATGGGAAGAACAAGAGAACAGTGTTAAAACAAGCTCCATCCTTGCTCTCTTCCTTCCTGTGTTTGTGTCTTTGTGGAGCACTTCTTTGACCTCTTAACTGCAATTCTGTCACTTGCCTAGCCAAAAAGAGGACATGACAGAAACAACCGACATTCCTCTAAAAGGGAAAGATGGGGACATTGGAGTCTCACCTAAACCACTTTCAGTTGGACCAGATCAGTCTCTGGCCACAGACTATCAACTTTGCACTGCCATAAAGAGTGTTTTTGTTATATACTCAAAACAGTGGGCTGGTTACTATCTGAAATATTTCATTTCTTGCTTAGTTCATATATCAAGAGTAAACAGTTAAATTGCTTCCTTACTAGACTACAGTTAGACATATAGCACAGTTCTTCAGATTTCACTCAGATTCTCTCTTGGATTAAAGCTATCCCATGGTGATTTAATGCAGAAAACTGCATGGATTTTGGGTGAAGAGAGTCCAGTAAGTCAGTTTGTTTGTGTACACATGCAATGGACATTAACTGTAATTGTGGTATCTTTGTAAATCCTTCTCAGCAAAGGACGAAGACCTCTTACGTTACTACCAAGGCTGTCATCAAGGAAACCGGCAGCAGAACTGTCCCAGTATAAAAGAGGAACAGCTTAACTCAAAAGTGTATTCTCACAAAACCAGGCTGCATGCAAGAGAAGAATATGTTCATCTTCATAAATCACACCAGACCCTTCCCATTTCATTGCCACACACTATAACCTGCTCAACAGCCTGAACCTGAAAATGGTGAATATTTCCCTCCATGTAGATATCCAACCCACAGTGACTTCCAGAAGAGCTAAAGGAAGTCCAGTTTGCAGGATTAGATGCAGCTCCGTTTGTGAGGAAGCAGAAAAACAAACTCATGTTGGAAGACCATATTCCATATTGACACTCAGGACATCTGCTCAGATAACTTTTGGTTTTGCTTCCTTTGTCTCCACCACTGCTATGAGGTGGACTAATGTTTCGAAGTCTTCTTCAGTGTTGTCTGTGCCCTTTTACCAGAGCTGGCTTTGAACTGGGGTTCAATCCTTTGAGAGGGTCTCAGAATCTAGGAACAAGAAAAATGGAGGCATAGAGGATAAAAAACCAAAAAGCTTCATTTTTTTTTTAATCTTGCAAAAAAGATATGCACAAATGGAGCAAATCCTGATACATACTAAAATTCAACTCCAGCCCAAAGCTTACACCTCCATGCTAAAAGCAGAAGCTATTTATTCTGTGGTGAAAACATTACTCCTATGATGCCAAATACTTATGAAGATAGATAGGGTCATTTTGCTTAATGGACATAGGATTCAGAAGAAATGCCAGTTGCTTGCTAGGTCTTTGATTCAAATTCCTTTGAAGTCTAGTTGATTTTAATGGGCTTTAGATGAAAGTCCTGTCCAAATAATCATGGACATTTCCCACTGATTTAAAAAATGGACTTGTTTTGGGACTTCAGCAGAAGATTTGTTCATAAAAGACAATACTTAAGTATGTACTTAACGTTCAGCTTGCAAGCAGCACTGCTGAATTCAGAATAAAAGCCATTAGAGACATTATTCTGCCATCAATGCAAAAATATCTTGGGACGAACAGTTAACTTCAACAAGCCTATTGCCCTCTTGGGCATAAATAATATCTCTCTCAGTAATAAAGTCTGTTCTTTGGTCAGGTTCTTACTGGCAGCTGCTTATCTTTCTAGCAAATGTGGAAGGCAGCTTAATCCATTTATGCCCTCCTTGAAAACTGTGTGCAAAAAGGCGTGGGACATTCTGGGGAGAGGAAAGGTCGTAAACATATGGCACAAACATGCCATATGAAACCATGCAGCGTCCTTTCTTCCAAACAAGTTTACTTTGCAGTTCTTCCATACGTTCTTCTTAGAGCTTCAGAGCATTTTTTCAGCATCAGTTTAGCCTCTCGACTGCCCTGAGAGACAAGGAAATATTATTTTCACTACTTAAAAGATTAAGAAAAAAGGGAAAAAAAGTGACTCCCCAAGGTGACATAGGAACACTGCTGCAGAGCCAGGAATAGAATTCAGATCTCCTGACTCCCTGTCTGGTGCTTCCTTAAATATATGACCATCTGCTCTCCTGCTGGAAGTATAGATACTATATGCTGACTCCAACTAGCTGGCTGCTAAGCCTGTTAGTTTATCCTCTTTTTATCCCATACTGATATCATCTCAAGCTAAGCTTTTGGCCTGGAGTCAAAGTGATTTCCAGTGTTTGAATGATTTGACCTGCTTGTTATTGTTTTAACCTTGCACCACACATATGCTCAGCTATTTGTGACTTATCTGCATACAGTCTGTGTAGCAACAGCCGCAAGCTAGAACCGTTTTGTTTAAAGATTCCACACTAAAGCGTACCACATGTTTTAAACAACTATCATATAGCTGTGAGTTTGATCCTGGTAGCTGCCTGCACCCAGATTTCCTACTGAGCTGCATGTAACTTTCAAGGACAAAGAGCTTATTAAAAAGACAAAAAACTTACACAGTTGTGTGTCTCCACAAACATCAGTTCATCATGTTAAGCTTTCCCAGTTCCACAGCTAAATCCTGCACTGAATCCATCTGAACTAAAAACCAAACTAGAACTAGATGGAATTCAACATGATCAACATTTTTTTAAATCATCACCTTGATTCTGAGAAAATCATCCTCCAGTAAATCTCCTTCTCTCATTGCTGCAGAAAACTCATGGTATGTGTCCAAGACAGAATCACCGCTCAGTAGGGTCAGTACAGTAGCGTGCTGACCAATGTGCCTTAAATCCTAGTCTTCTGCTCCACTGAAGAAGGGGGGTGGATAATTCAGCTGTTCTACTAAAATATCCTCTGGTTATCACTGTAGCTTTACTTGGAGGAAGCACACAATGAATTGACAGTTCTGTTTCCTATTGACTTGTCATAAGAGAGAGCTTTTTCTATAGGTATTGTCTTCTCCTAAAGGATATTTCTGTCTTTCTGAGCAATGTTCAAAATATTCCAATTAATTCTACAATATTAAGTATATGGTCTTAATTCTGTAGCATATGAATATTCAGCAGTATGTTGTGTGGTCTGCAATATGAATCATTGTTCCTCTCAGTATGCCAAGTCTTCAGCTTTCACAGCTTTGTTAGAGAAAGGTTTTTCTGAAATTGTCTGGACTCCATTGTGATTTGACAGTGCTAACTGTTCTTAAGCCTTGTCAGCTCCAGCAACAATCCTAGCATAAGTGGGAATATACTGGAAGCTATGCTGAGTTATGGCAATTCTCTTCTAGAGTCGTCTTGCTGAGTTTTCCTCTCTCTCTCTTTCTCTGAGATTACACTGAAAACACCTCATTAACCTTACATTTGGGATTAAAAATAATCTTAAACCAGAAAGAATTCCAGCCAACATACACTAGATTAGAATGACATTACTAGCAAACCTTAAAATTAGTTCCATTCAGCCAGCCTTAACTGTCCTGCAGATCATCAGGTGACACAGGATACTTAAGCTTTAGCTTAGTGGAACTAATTTGATGATTAGTACATGATCTAGTAATTTCAAGAGATACACATTTACAGATACTTTCAAAGATTTCTCCATAGTTTTTACAGCGTTTATACACATGCATACTCACATATTTTGAGCCCAAACTAGAAATATCAGTGTGTTGTGTCAGTGTGGGAAATAACACCTGCCTTTTCTCCACAAGTCTTGTGATGCAGTTTTTAGACAGCTTTGTTATCAGAGAGGAGCTTCAAGTACCCATTCGCTAAGTAGTTCCTTATGGAAGCGGGCTGAAGTAGGCTGACAAAATCTGTATTGGTTTAATTAGGCTGGCAGAGCAGCTTCCTCAGACACCATTTTCTTTAACCAGGAAAGGAGAATGTTGTTAGTGAATTGTCTTTCCTTAACAACAGGTGGCCTGGGTGGTTATTTTTCCTTCATCCTTTAGACAGCAAAATGTCACTGCTAAGGAACCTTGAGCTGGTCCTTTAACATACAATCTGAATTCAAGATTATATTTACCACCTGTTACTAAAAGGTAACAAACACTATTGGTTTGATTCTAGGAGTTAAGGGTGATCACCTTTACGAGGAGTTGTGCACAAAATCCTACAGGCCTTATGTAAACACAATTCCTATGGGAAATTTGTCTGCATAAGGGTTGTGCAATTTAACTTAAAAAAATACTAGTAGTATATTTCAGGTGCAATGGTAAATTGCTGAACCCAAAGTCCACACATACAAGCTGGCTGCAAAATATTGCCCTTGTAGTTTGATCAAAGGAAAGATTCAATTTGCTGACAGTTTTTAATGTGCCTGAATCCACTGTCAGAAAGACCAGTTAGATTTTCTCACTCACGTTCTCCAGTCCTGAAAACTTTCCCTCATAAGAATAGCTTCTGATGACATGATTAAAACTTATGATTTCAAAGGTATTGCTCTGGGGGAAAAGGATTTTCAGAAGTGTTTGATCCTGCATTGATGCTCTGAGTGGGCAAGAATTAGGCAAGAATCCTTGATTTTGTGAAGAAACAAAACTTCTTGTAAACCTTTAGCTGTCAAAGCAATATGTTGTTTGTTTTAATTAGGTCTTTTTAAAGAAGATGTTATATAACATTAAAAGCCTATCTTGTACTTTTAAATAAAATAATTACCTTTGTAAGTAAATAAACTAGTATTATTTTATTGCTACTAGCAGAACTGTAAAGGATAGCACATAAGTCTCCATTATTGCTTAATGGTTAAAAAACAAGCTTACTGCACTGTATTCTGGAATAACCAACATTGTTTTTAATGAGTTCTATTACAAGCACTAAAATACTTTATGATTAGATACGAATATGCTTGCATATGATTTCTTAGACCCAAACAATATACACTATATTCACTTTAACTTAAGTAACTAGCTTTTGCAGCTATAAAACATGTTCATATTAACCTTCGGCCTCTGTTCTATCAACAATGATACACATACTTAGCTTTCTGTTTAATACCAGCGCCACTGAGCATAACAGCATTGCTTGCATGCATGCAGTTATGTATGTACGTCCATGCAAGGCGAGTAATACTCCAAACCCCTCAGCCAGCGTGACAATCTGTTAAAAATGGTGCTGATGTCCCTGAGGAATCTCAGTGATTATTAATGAAACCAATAATACCTGACAAAAGATCTCAAAGCGGATCTCGTCTGAGCCAAGCAAGTCCATTCTACGTAACTTATACTCAGTAGAATTTCCAGTGTATTTTTGCAAATGAGTGTTAAAGAATTTATAAGCCGGGTTTGAAGTGTGCTGTGTATGTATGGGTGTGACATGCAGTAGAAACAGCTTGTATTTTGGTGTCTGAGTTTATAAAAAATCGTTGCTGCCAATAGTATCTGGGGAAGGGACTGGGTAGTGTAACTTTGAAGCGCTTGTTGTGACAGGGCTGGGTAGGTTTCCAGTAAGGCTATTGACATGGCTTGCCTTGGTCACAAGTTTTGGGGCTCTTCAGCGAAGGGAGCTGTTTCTTTTACAATTAGCCAAGACTTTCTCCACTCTCATGGCTGAACTGTTCCTACTCTTTGTACAAGGAGTGGATCTGAAACATCAGCCAGCTCTGCCTGGGAGAGCTTACAAATCCAAGCAACTCGAAATGGGGACATCCCCATTATACGGACCGGGAACACAAACACCTGGCTGTGCTGGGACTGTGCCTCTGCTACCAAGCAGGGCATTCCTTTGAGTCACGGCACTACCGAGATGGGTGCAAACACCAGGACTCTGGGTGCACCACGGTGACCTCCTGAGTGACTTGCCTATGAGCAGGCAGATAAGTGGTGGCAAGCAGGGAGCTGAACTCAGATTCCCCATATTTCTGTCTAATGCCTTAGTGTCAGATCATCTTATCCTCTGTTGAGAGTGGTTTTGATACCTTCATTGTTGTTCTCTTTTTTTTTTCCCCTTCAAATACTGAGTTATTAGATTCAGCAAATGAACATCAAACCTACCTCCAGCAGTGGAAAGTTTGGAAAGTTCTCTTTTTATTCTGCATCAGCAGAAATCAAACCAACCTTCATCCTCCTCAGTACTACCTTCTGGGGGGAGTACTGCCTACTGAGAAGGAAGTCTTCTTGCTGAAATCAGTGAAGCAGTCACCGTTTCGTACTGTTCCATGAGCATAGACTGATACACAGCAAATCTCCAAACACACATGCACACACGTATTTTTTTGCCTCTTAACTTTTCAGATCTCTATCAGTTTCCTTGCATTTATACAGAAATGACCCAGACTGAAGATTCATTTAGAAGATGATGTGTCCCTGGGACAAATCGTTCATTGGCAAAATGGAGCATATTCTAAAACAAGAGATTCAAATGCATCAGCAGTCTTTACCCTCTTCTTGCCTCACACACGGCAGTGTACAAGAGGTTTAGGTTGCCTTTGTATTTTCCAGAGAATTCCCTGTGTTAAGGCACTGTCTGTTGTTCTGCTAAAGCTGATATCTAACTGCTGAGCCAGCACAAAGGACAAGTAACAACCCAGTATTGGTCTTCAATATGTATATTTAAAAAATAGTCTTTTATTATGTGACTGACATTTGAAATGTGGGCTTCATTCTTGGTCTCTCCTCCCTCCCTAGCTATTGTGTGCAATAACGTCTTAACAGACAAATATATAACCTCCTCCACAACAAGACACTGTATATTTCCTGAATCTCGTCTCATCTGTCTCAGTACACACCAAGACTTCAGTGACAATTCTCACCATTTATACCAGCCTCTGTGCAGTCAGAATCCAATTCACCAGCTGTTCCCTACTGCAGAAGGAGAAAAGTGGGCTCGCATAACAGTTCAAGTTTTGTCCTTTGAAGTTGTAGAGCCACAGCCTCAGCTGGTGTATTGCTGTAGTGCCCTGACTTTAATTTAAACCAGCCGATGAGCCACTCCTCCTTCCCCCGCACTCCCCACACACTTCCCCACCTTTCTAAAGGGTGGTCGAGTACAGATGACATCTTACGTGCAGCAGAATCTGTGCCATGAAAATCGAACAAGCAAATACAGAAAATTTCGCAAGTGCCCTTTGTGGTTGAACTGGTAAGAGCAAACTATGGCACATAGTCAGGAGTGACAAAGTGTTCAGTAAATTGCCTCTGTCTGGAGGCACGGATAGAGTCCCTTACCTAGAGCAGTGAAAAGTGAAAAGAAATTCTCCTGTTTATAAAAATTTGCATCTTGCTACATAAAGCAAGAGCATATCTGGGTTTTGATGGGTGCCATGGCAACAATGTTACTGGAGTATAGCATAGGAGCATTTTTGGAGAGAGGGAACAGGATGAAACAAAAAGCTCACTGGTTATCTGTGGACACAAGGACCTTTGCTGCAGACCCAAAGACAGATTCTCCTTCTTCTTGTTCCTGGGTGGCTATTTACAGTTGCCACCACATTCAGAGTTTCACTTCATTCTGCGTTTGTCCGGAAATAATGAAAAAAGGGGGAAAACCTGCTACAACTATAAGGACAGATCTTAAACATAGTTCAGAATTCCATTATATTTGCATCACTTAAAAGAGAAGAACAATGCAGAACTACTAAAACCACTATGGTTACTAGCAGAGAACAAAACCACAGGATTACATGTTCAGTAAAACCTATCCTTAAGTACCATAATTGCTGTAAAAGTATGCATGTAGAGGACAACAGATAACCATGGCTCTGCTTTTGTTCTGAAATAACTAATTTCAGCACATTTCACCTGGGAGTGAATGTTCCACCTTTTTTGAGATCTACAAAACACCTGCAATTCTTTTTTTAATTCAGATATTCTAGTGTCAGTAAAGAGTTATTGAAACTGGAACTTCATTCGTGCAACCTTGTGTGCTCTGAGATTTGTGTGCAAAGAAAATAGCTTAACATTAACAAATGGCAATATAAAATAATACCTACTGCAAGGGGCGGGGGCGGGGGCGGGGGCATTAGAGAGAAGTCTTAGTATTTTCTTCACTTTAGCAATTGACCAGAGCCACATCTCTAGGTCTCTGCATACAAAGCATTATTCAGCCTCTTGCTGATGCAGAAACAGTTGCAATACCTGAGAAACAGACTTTCATTCTCTAATTCCCAGCTCCAGTTCATTTAGATTCTGATTTCTTAACAAAAATCAAACTCTTGCAATGTACTTTTAGTCCCTCTTTCTGAGTCACTTTTGAACATCTTGGACAATTTGAGAACAAGGTGGAAGTTTTAAAGAGAGTGCTTGGATGTTTCTTGTGAATGAGTGACTGGAATATTTCATATGCTGAGAAGGCTGGAGTTAGGGCTCAAAAGTGGTTTTGGGCATAAGCAAATCCAAGCAGGAGAGAACTACAGGTCACCAGGGTCTGCATATCCAGCTACTTATGGAAACAATTTGCTTTTCCAAACACTCACTGTTCTCAATCTGCATTACTTCACAAACTTTGTTTCCTTTTTGCTCAGATGGTACTAGTTTATTTTCTGTTCATGCAAGAGCCTTCTTGACCCTTGCAGCCCACATCTTCTGCCTTCCTGTTTCTTGCTCTCATTTTAGATCTGTTCACACATCTTGCAATGCTTAACATCATCCTTGGGCCAGTGAGGTTTGCTATATAACTTACATTTGTAAATCCTTCTGACAATGTTTTCTTATTGATTGTGTAATACATGACAATGATCTGAGCTTGCCACCCTTTTGTATGTGGATATCTTTCAGATGACCTGGAGAATTCAAAGGATGAACAGTATATGCATTATTCTCAAGGAAAAATTTACCAGATAAGCCAGCTTTATCATGGCATTTTACTGTTTGGTAATAAGGTAAGATTTATGAATCAAAAAATGTCTAACAGCAAGCAGCATGTAAAAAACAGAATCATAAAAGGCAGTATCTGTTTCTTTGAGATTAGCAGGACAAATACTTAAGTCCACTATTTCATAGCTCAGAATGAACGAAAGATTTGTATGGATCTATTTTTCAGGCTTCTTTGTGGCCCAGGAATAAAATATGATGCCTTCATACAAGAATCTGGTCAAATATACGGTTGCACTGTGCAGCTGAGTCCACTGTCTTTAAGTCATAGCTACATAATTACTCTAAGCCCTACACTTGCTTTATCTTCTTTAACAAGCCTTCAGCAATTTAGTTTACTTAATAAATTACCTATTTTCACTTCACACAGGATTGAGAACCTTGGCCTTGCTACAGATTGGATACACCTTTGAAATACCTTTAGTGAGTCAAACACCACAGCAAATGCCTGGGTTCCATCCCTCAATAAGATACAGTCATGGGCTGTATGAAGTAAAGCCATATTCAGCTTCCTGGTTCCTCACTCCTTGTTCAGGAAAAATTTCCAACCACTGCACTTACAAAGTGTTCCAAGAGTGAATAAACGTTAGAAACACATGTTCCTGAGTCTGCAGGCAGACTCTGAAAATGGTTGAGAAAGGTGCAGCTTGCATCTCCTGTTAGCCTCACTGGCAGGTCAGCTAAAAACATGTTTAGTATGTGTTTTACTTAAAAAGGTGGATTTTGCACCTTTTGCACCGAGCAATCCATGCAGTGACAAAACCCACAATTACAGGAGCAAAACAGTTATTGTTGATCTTCATTGTGAGTCTCCCACTAATTTTAATAAGCATGATTCAGGAGAGAGAGGAGAATGGTATTCTAAGTAGAGATTGTAATGTACAAAACAGGGGATTAGATCTCCCTTACTACATGAATTGGACACCTGAGGAACCTGGGTTTATTTCAGACGTTGCAGCAGCGTAGCTTTTTAGCAGATGTAAGGATTCAAGAAACCCACAGCTCTGAAGTCTCTCTGGCAGCAGCTACATACTACTTGGAACTATAAATCAATGTAGGTGACATAGTAACAACTTAAATTATTGAAGTAGCATAAAGCAAGATATTTTAATAAGCAAGGCGATCATTATGGCAGACTACTACACTTCCATACTGCTTGCATAAGTTTCCACCTACTTGTAAGGTGTTTAAAAAAAGAAAGAAAAGATGGTGATCAGCTATTTAATGTAATGTGCTATGCCATTTTGTGCCCACTGGTGGCTAATTCTGTCCAGGCTGCTGGCACCCAAGAGGACAGTATACTTCCCTGCCTGGTGTTTTGTCCCTGAAGAGATGGGAGCTACATACCTGCTACTGAGGACCTGACTGAAAAGCTCGAAGCAGAGGAAGCCATTTCCCAGCCCAGGCAAGAGCCACAGCTGACACTGCATTTACTTGGTTTGCAGGGCTTCAGCTTTGAACAGCACCAAATGCTTTCTCAAACACAGCTCTGAGCACTACCCGGCTCTCCAGCACAGAGTATTTCAGACCTCCTCCAGTGCAGGCCGGGACCATGAGTCAGTCGGCCAGCTCAGAACATCAGAATGGTTCTGACCAGTCTGCTTCACAGATGAATCTGTACCGACACCGCTTTCTTAAAGTAGCAGATCCAAAAAGGGGGCACAACAAACTTCTCATCAAGTCAAGCAGATGAACTCTGCTCTGGTTGTTAAGTTTTACTGTTGCATCAAATCTGTTTTTCTGCACGTGCTGCAATTCAGAGACTGAAATGCTGAACAGCGCGCTCTGCTTTTTATGCCAGACTGCTGTGACAATGCTTCTTTGGTTGCAGTTTCCACCATATTCTATCTACATGTTCTGCAAGAAGTTGGGCAGTGAATTTTTTTTAAGCACATTGTTTCTTTCCACCTTATCACCGTAATATCTTTTTTATCTCATCATTGTAATATATGTGTCCACGCTGCTTCAGAAAGACAAAGAACGTAGCGCTCGTAGCTTACCGAGTGAAGCAAGGGCACCACCGTTAGGTAGCACACAGTCACTGTAGAAGCTTTTACTCTTTCCCTTCATGCCGATCGGCTGCGGCTATGGTACAGCAAAATTGTGACTGAAGATCTGATTACACCACAGAAACAAGCAAGCTGTTGTTGGCAAATGCATGTACTTTGAGCATTCCAATGCTCTTACTAGGTACTTCAGCAACTCCAGCACAACAAATAGATTTTACCAGTGAATGCTACCAAGAATGGAAAAGATGTAGCAGTTCTCTCTGCTCCTGCAGCTCAAAGGCCCAAAGCTGCTTTGAACTTCTAGGACTCTGCCAACATAATCAATTCCACCACGACATAACAGGCCAATGGAGATGCATCGCAGTATGTAACGAAGAAATCTGAGTATTGCAACACCTCTTTAAATAGCTGTGGAGACACTAATCAGAAACAGAGAGCAAGAGCCAGTTTATAGAGACATGCCAGACCTGTGTTCTTGTAGCGAGAAGTCTCAAAATCTATTACAGCAGCAGTGAAGCAAAAAGTTCAAAAGAAAAACAGAACCATTATTGGCCTGAACTTCTGAAAACTGGGTGAGATTGATTTCTTCAGAAACTTTTCACGTAACTTTGGACTTTTTAATATTCCTCTTAGGCTGAGTTATTTACTGCTTCACCATCTATAGTTCAGCATAAAGAACACAGGGGATGGTGGGGGAATCCTTCTAGTGCATATTTGTAGGCCAGTTTCCAAAAGCACTTGAAATAGTCACTTCCTTTCCCTGACCCAGCTCAAGAGAAGAGAGAAATTTGACTTGGGGCATGGGAGAGAGGAAGCAGGGTGAAGATAAAATTAAGAAATTTCAACAGCAATAGATGTCAGGATACTTTTTGGATTAATTAATTAGTTCCTTCCACTAAAGAAAACTCACTCCCACTTCACAAAAGAAAACCCCCACTATGAGCAGACTGTTCACTTTACAAACTTTTCTCAATCTGTAATACTTTGGAGTAGGCAGTTGTGTATAAAACTGCTTATCTCTTCCGTTAAAACCTTACATTAATTACACAGGAAAAAGAGAGATCAGGAGATCCAAAATTGGTAGTTTATTTTAATTATTATCCTGCACAGTCACTTCAGAAAAAGGGAAAGCATTTTCTGAATAAATTTTTCCTTTCAAAAACTCAACTGCATCTTCATTTGTCATTTCCTGAAACTTCTTGTTCAGGACCTGGAAGAAAGGAAAAGGAAAGGGTACATTAGTTCAATTGTGTTTAGCAAACTACCCTGTCCCACAAACCAAGCGCTCAGTGATGGGAAGGCCATAGGGAGTCGCTGTATTTCAAAAACAAGTTGACTTGAATCATTCATTCTAAAAAATCAGGGAAATAAGCCAAAGTCACATAGGTTTATAGGTACAAAGCAATTTAGTGGCTTGATTTTTTTTTTTTTTGGCTGAACTATGATTATATTTAGTTTGCTGATAACGATAAGTGGTAGCTTGTCTTTTAGAGTTCCTCTGTCTCCCTAGTGACACCACCACTACCTTCTAAGTAGAGATAATACACAATTACCACTCTGGAGAAGGCTCATCATTCCCTCACGAGGCCTGTTCTACCAAACGAACACACTCATCACTGTGCTGATAACAGGACACAAACAGAGAGAATAACAGGACTCTTCTTACCAGAATCACATGATAGCCCAGTTTATTTAGATGCCGCTTCCTCATTGCCAGCTTCCCTTGGGGGTGCATTGTACCCACACAGAAGGCAGACAGAGGAACAAAGAGAAAAGCCAATCTACAACCAAGAAGAGTAGGGAAGACTCCATTGTACAAATGCAGAATAAGCATTTCTAAGACAATGATTCAATGATGTTCTTTAAAACTGCAGAATATATAGCTGTCTTTCTGGTAGGCAAAAATATCAAGACTGCACAAATTTCATTATCTTTTTCCTTCTCCAAACTTAAGTAATTTAGACCCTCTCTTCTTCCATGAGCTTCACGCAAGTACCAGCATCTACCCAAATACCTACAGCAGAATTAAGCCCTCAGATCTCCACTTCTCCCACAATGAGAAGGAAATAGACCATTCAAAATTCTACATTATTTTGACAGCTTCTGCATTTACTTTGAACCTCTGCTAATATTCAGAATCGGTCGCTTCCTGCCATAAAAACCTGCTTGGAAGGGTGAGGAAAGCTGAAAGCCTTGGAAGCCTGACAGTTACACAGTTCACTAGCTCTCCTTTTCCCAAAAAGCAAACTATACAAAATGCATTGCTGTGCAGTGATCCAGCACACAAATTTTAAGTATTATGCAATTCTACTTGAGTGTTACTTAAATGATATATGTCCTACTTTTGTTACTGAGAGGTCATTCTTCTACACAAGATTAAATTAATCACCTAAAATGTGGATATGATGATCTTTTTTATTCAAATTATATTTCAACAGCTGAATTAATTGCCATAACATACCATTGAGATGCACATTTTAGAGACTTAAGAGAATAACTGAATGTTTAATTGGACACACAAATATTTGGAATTTTAAAACCATAATGTAGCAATTATTTGGAAGGGATTTCAGTCATGCTTCAAAACCTGCATCCATTACAAGAGTATCAGATTACTGTTATGTTTCCTGCCTCTTTCTCTGAAATGTTAAGCTTTAACCTCTGTTAGAAGAAGGTATCGAGCTGGATGAGTTGTTGCTCTGAACTGGCATGGCAATTTTTATATATTTCAGTGAGCATAAATAACAAGTTAGTTATCTACTTTGCTTCTGCAAATCAGTGAGCCACAGAAGTAACTGGATGGGATACATACAAATAAAACTAACTGCTATAAAAAAATATGCAGTCAAAAAGGACACCTTTGAACACTTGAGTCAGCATGATCATCTGTTGCAGCTATTGGGAGCACTTTTTTTCTGTCTGAATCCATTCTGATTTCAAAATCTGAAAACAAAACAACAAAGCATTTAACACTGCAAGAGGTTACAGTTAATGTTCTCATTTGAACATTAATTGTTCAAACTGTTTTCAAATGAACAGCTCATTTGAAAAAGTTAACAGACACTGTCACTGCTCTGTTTCTAATTGCTGTTCTCTAATAATTTACATATTACTGATGGCTTTTCCCTCCCTGCAACCAATATAAAGAGCTATAACTTGCACATCTCCAGAAAAAAAAAACATTTGTTTTTGGAAACTGTAGATATAACTTTATGGGAGTGAAATCATAGTTTAAAGAAATTAGTCTTGATCGCAGTCTGTTATACCTACTCAGAGTTTCCTGTAATCTGATTCCTCATTAGAAATATTTAGGAAGAAAATTATTACAAATACAGAAAAATTGGTAAGCTGGGTGGCTGCCAAAAAAATAAGCAATATCAAAATATAAAAGAAACCAAATGTTATGAAATGATCACCTGTCAAAGAAGGTCATATCCCATTTCATAAATGAAAGTAGAATCCAAACCTTAGCCAGAGCTTCAGAGAAGAAACAAGTCAGAGAACAAAAGAAGGCTGCTGTTTGGCTTTGTTTCTAATGTGATTTAGTACTAACATGTCAACTCTCTAGAACAGTTGGCCATATTGGATTTATGTACAATTAACATCTGCTTGTTGATGCTTAACAAAAAGTCCAAAGCAGTTTTGTAAATAAAAGCAATCATAAAGTTTTAGTAAATTGACTTAAATACTCTAACAGAAGCATCCTAGAAAGTAGATTCACCAATCAAGGACATAATTTGTTAAAGGACTGTCTTCAAAATGTTACACTTTTAATCACTTGCACCCTACGCAAATTTGTTACAACCTTATTATTCTAGGAATTATAAATCTACGTTAAAAAGAATATGACAGTAATTTGGCTTCATACCAATATGATATTTATATGGCAGCTGAACATTTTGCCGAAACATGCTCTCATCTCCCAGAAGTTCTATCAGTGCCTCCCGAGCCTTTCTGAGATTAAGAGATACTAATGAGGAGAAATTCTCAGTCAGCACAAATGCAGGCTTCGTGAAGGAAGGGCTATCAAGTTCCATACATGCTTTCACACAGCGAAGCATCATTTCCTTTTGTTCTTTGTAAAGATCATCTGAAAAAGGATACAAAAAATATTACATCCAATGTATCACCTCACAGAATTTTTCACATTATTGTCATTCATAGTCTGTTCTGGCAGAGCAAATGAATTTCAATACAGGAATCAAAGCCCAATTGCTTTCTCACTGAATATTATTGAGTATCTTCAATATATTGTTAAATATACACCATCAATTCACTAATTATAACATTAAAGTCTATGGCTGGGACCTGCCCATTTATCCAGTCTTTCCCTTCTACTGTACACAACTCTGTGCATGCTATCAATTATTACAGGAGACTTAAGGAGAACACGGAACGAGAGAGCATGCATAAAAACCATTTATAAAATCCAGACAACTAGAAGGCTATTTATCAATCAAAGAAGGGATATCAGACTTGGCCATAATTTTGAAACTGTACTTCAAGAGTACTAAGCCGTGCAAACTCTAAGCAGTTACAGCTTTACGGTTCAGTCACAGCAGGCTCAACAGCAAGACAGTGTTTTACTCTACACTGAATTTCCACTCTGCTGAACTACTCTACTGGCTGTAGAGAATTGTAATGCGGAAACCAAATTCTACTACAAACCATTCCAAGTTTCTCATTACAGCTCAGAGCAGGCAAAAAAACCCTTTTACTCATGATTCCAGGTACTAAGGTTGGTTTACAAAGGTTAAGACTTCCTGTGTTTTAAAAATGTCTGAACATCTGTTGAAGATAGAACCCCTGGCTCTCACACATTTCTACCACTTCCACAAATCTTACATTCACCTCTCTCCATGTGCACACCTACTACTAAACTGTTGCCACTATGGGGCCTGAGACAATAAGCCTGATGCCCTAGTGCAGAAACAGATCACTTAGATCACCGTCACTACATTAGCTTTGTCTCGAGGACTTCAAATTTAATATTAATGATGTTTGCATTCTTTCATGTCTAAACTTTTAACACAATTACAACGAATTATGTATGGAGGCAGACTATTCCTTTTAAACCAAGAACGTGACAAAGTAAGGCCTGACCTGACAGTAGAAGCTCATTCCTGCTGTCCTTTTGCAGCAGTTCATCAAGTGCACGATGAGGAAGATATCCTAAGATGCAAAGTGAATACACTGCCTTCAGCAGTTCTGTGTTGGAAAGCTGAGGGAGGTACTTATTCAAGCAGCTATGAAGAGTCTCAAAAAACCTTTTCCAAAAGCAGAAGAAAAGCATCTAAATACACAAATAAGACTATATAAAATACAGATTTCAAACAAAAATACCACTTAGCAATCTTTAGTATCTTGTATAATCACATGTTGTGTAATCTAACATTAGCTTTTGATTCTTCTTTCAGGATACAGCTACCTATCAACAGATTTAGTAGCCTGGTCAGTCTAGAACCAAGGTCTCCATTTTCAATTACAGAGAAAAAATCCTATGTAGAAAAAATGTGAAAAGACACAGCTAATTTACCTTACAGATTAACAAAACAGGATTGTGAACTCTTTCACAACTGAAATCAAATACTAGTTGCCATACATTACTCTGTAATGACTACATAATGTATTATCAGGTATTCTAAATGAAAACCTACAGATGCTTTTGGCCTCTGGGAACATAGTTGAGTCGTGAATACACTCGGAGAACAATCAAAAGGTTTTTCAAGTTGAGGAATTCAGGGTCTTCTGTCAACTTCTCAGCAAAAATACCCATCAGCTCACTAGGCTGAAAGCCAAGTGTCTCGAAGGCAGAAAGAAAAAGGATAATCTAAAAGAAAAGATAGTTTTATAAGGTCAAGAAAGCCAGTAAAGTGGGTCCTACCTGTTGATTTCATAAAAGGCATTTTTAATGAAAGCAAATTTTTCAAACCATAACACCCCTTTTATTTCTTATTTCTTTATTCATCAATAAATAGAAAAGCATTTTAAAAATTTAACTGTATCAAATTCATCAGATTGGTATTCCTAAAAAATCTGTTCTCCAAAGAACAAGCACAAACAGGAAGAAAGGTAAGATGGAAAGCACTGGATATTCTACTAGTACCACTATAAATTATTTGGTCTCAAACGCACCTGTTTTTTGTCCCAAAGGCAGGCAGTAGAATTAACATAGTCTGCTAATGCTGAAAACAGTTTTATATCACGGTACTGGAGACTGTAACAAGCCTCCAGAATGAGAATTAACTGCCGAAATGGAGCACCGTGGACATTCTCTGTAACAGAAAAGCAAAAAAGGACAAATGATACAAAGCAATGGGAGCTGTAGGTTGGAGACACTATGGAAACAGTTTGGCTAAGGGATGGAGGAGGGGGAAAAATAAAATCAGATAAGGAACAGTGGAACAGACCGAGACTAGCTAGGCAAAGTCAACTGAGCTAAAACACATGAAAAAACTGAGAGGTAGAAGAAACCAAGCTGAGTCAGGATGAAGCTAGAAGGGATAAATCAGCAAAAAGGGACAAATTAACAAAAGAAGCAAGAACATTGTATTCCCAGAACATCTTCTGTTCCAGGATTCTTGATTTTCAGCACCTCCCTGCACTCAGCATGGAAACCCTCAGGTTAGCGCCTTTAGTACTGATTGAGCCTTTGGGCTGTCCGCTTACCATGTCAGCTGAGGGAGTAACAGAGGTGGATCTAAAGCTGCCGATTAATTAGATATTAGCACATGATGAAATTTACATTTTTTTCCCATTTGCTTTTAGAAAACAACAAGAAACCACAAATATGAATCTATGTCTAAAAAGCACTAAAGGCTGTCAAGCACTAAACCATTAGCGTATGCCAAACTGGAAAACATGGAACCATAACGTAACCTCCTGGCATATGAGCGTGATGACACAGATTGAGTGCCAGATGACAACAGACTTCTGCACAGGACTGCTGCTTCATTTGCCACATGAGATAGACCTACTCCTGAGATGAAAAAGATTAAGTACTGAAGAACAATGCTCTCTCTTAAACATCCCACTTTGTTTGCTGCAATGAGGGGCATACATGTCATAAAAGACAGTGACAGCAAGAGAAAAGAGCATAGTTACAGTACTAGGATCTGCACCCATCAAAACTAGACTTTATCTTTTCCTCTGCCAGACGACTCAAGAGGATAGCAGGAAAATAACTGAATTTAACTCCTCTGAGTTTTGCTCAGTGATTTTCCAGGCTCAGCATAAACCACTGTTACCTCATTTCTTGAAGTGCTGAGTGCCGACAACTACAATGGAAGCCAATGAGAGCTGTGCATCAAATAAAGTGATTTGTAATGCTAGGCATTCTTAAAGAAAACTGGCTAACGGAATCTCATATTACTGGACACTTTGACCTTAATCTCTCTCTTCTGCATAATTAGAAAAGTAATATCACCACTGCATCGCTCCGTTGCTGCTGCAAAAATTAACTCAATAAGTACCTATGAAGTACACAGTTATTACAATTCTGGTCAGGTCCCCAGATATGGGAGAGGGGGCTACTTTCTTGAGAGCCCCAGCAACAGCACAGGACCTGGAAAACCTGCTGGAGAATTCCGTTGCCCCACGGGCCCCAAAGTGTGCCCCTCCCTCCTCTTCCTATTCCATCTCCAGTCTCTGATAGGGGTAATTTCTGTCCAGAAGTGAATCACACTGTCCCCAGAGCATCATTTGCACCATGTGCAGCATATAAGTCCTGAGAGCACGTGCTAAAAAAATGCAGAAAAAAGTACTGAGTAGCTGCTCACTCTGTGTGTGCCATTTAGCCTGTGTAGTGAGTGTGGTGAAAATCCTATGGGAGAAGCCAGTATGTGTAATTAAAGACCGTGTCCTAACACATATCAACAACCAGGACAAAGAAAGGCTGTACAAGCAGCCCAAACACTCCTGGTTCATTTATGTTAAGAATGCTATTTTGCTATCTTAATGTTTTTTTAGACACAAATTCATATGTATTTTAAGTGTGAATCAATACATACTGACCACATATACTTAAGAAATGTATTGTAAAGCTATGGAGAAAGATGAAAGCATTAGCTTTCATTTAATTTTTTTTCTGGGCTGCAACATGAGGTCAGTTATTAAATAGCATTCAATAATTAAATCCAGTTAATCAGGGAAACACTATGTTCCTTTTAGTTTATCAACTAATCACACTAAGCCACCAATCCATCCTGTAAGATGTCCACTTCCAATTCAGATTTGTTTTAAAAGTTTACCTGAAATCTATTTTTTCTTGCTAGAATTGAATTCTTTTTCCTAAATTCTGCATACAGAAAAATGCAAAGAAAAATATGTAATTCAAGTAAATGTTAAGAAGGGCAGATACAAGAGCTATTTGCTTTCATTATCGATCAGTAATTTTCTGTCTTGCTGCTTGTCAAATGGCTCCACATTACTATAATATCCTGTAAAACAAAGATGTTTCCTGAGTTTTAAAGGAAATCAGAAAAGGGAGACAAGACAATAATTAGGAAGAATTTGGTATAAGGAAGGGAAATTTAATAAAAATTTTTTTCTTACCCTGGATCTTCTTACTGCAGGCATTCAGGATTGGAATGGAACAATAATTCATTGCAACAAGAGCCAAAAACACACGCAGAGCATTCGGGAAAGTCAGATGGTCTATCTCTTTCAAAACTGCCATCTAAAGTGAATTAGAGTTTATTAAATCCTTCATTCTTCAGGTATATTATCACTGCTTTCTGGTGAAGGCATTTTCACCAAAACTTTCCCAGATTCCTTAGCCTGTTCAGGCTTATATGAAAGAAAAAGGAGCAACAAACAGCAAAAACATAAAGTAATTACTCTCAATTTCCTAATACACACTCATAGCAGATCAAGTGTTCTAGAGTCATGTCACTATGCAGGTTCCCAGCAATTTGCCTTTATATGTTTTTTTTAAAAGAAAGAAGTCTCAGTAAAGCTCATTTCCAAATACTGTGAATATGTATCTTCTACCAACTCTTAAAAAAGTAGCAGAAATATCATTGGCACAGTTGACTTATTAAATAGTACTCCAATTACTGTTTTGGATGCGCGTGAAAGCTGTAAGCCTTCGAAGTGATCCAATAGCACACCAAGTGGCGTATCTTTAATACAAACACCCAGCTACAAATGTGGACTGAGGCACAGGTGGTCAGCTCTGATGCCACAAAAGAGACTTCATCTATCGAAGCAGTAATTAGATTGATATAAATCACAGTAAAAATGAGACTACAAAGTATATTGGCTATTAAAATACAATATTCTTACTGCATGCATATCAAAGGTTAAATACAAAATGCGTCTACAATAGAAATTATACAGTATTAAAAAAAGCACCCTGTAGGCTCAGAAAATTAAGAGCTCCCTTCAGTTACCAAGTGGAAATGTCACTTTCCTCTCAGTTCCATATTCCACCACATCTTCAGCCAGTTTCTCACCATCTTGTAAAAAGTGGTACCTTGTCCAAGGTTTTATGATTTACTTACAACTAACACGTTGCATGAGTCCCCTACACTGCTCTATTCTTGCCCAGCTTCCCATCAGTGGTACTTTCCCATACTTCCTCATGAATGCTATTACAAACTCTGACCTCAGAGCCCTTCAGCTATGTGATGAAAACACTAGCAGGCCCTGTTTGAAAGAAGGTTTCAAAAAGTGTCTCTAAATCAGGGGACAAAACCCAGTACACCCTGCCATAAAACCTACAGCCTGCTCCCAACCACTGTATTTCCCAGGGGACCTTTCAGATACACAGAAACATAGGGCCATGAGCTAGGTGAGTTCTGCTGGCATCTCTCTCCCATCGGTCCTCTAGCCCCGTACCATTATTGGACACAGCCCCATCACAGACTAGTCTTCTCTCTTCTCGTCTTCCAGCCACAAGCTGGGCAAGGGAATCAGGGAACAGTCTGTAAGTGCTCCTATGAAATACCATGTGGCCAACCCAAACAAGAGGTGAGGGTACTGCTATTTTATTGCCTCAATTCCTTTTGTACTATCTCCACTGCTTTCTGCCCCCTTTCAGGGTGGCATATTCCCAGCTTCCAAATCTAAGTTCTTCTGGCAGATATAGCTGGACTATGATTCATATAGCAAATACAGTTAACCTTTCTATTGTATTTTCTCTTTGAGTGTCTGGAAAGAACCATACACAATTTATAAACAATGCAAGAGCACAGGCTTTGTTGAAATAAAAATGAGCCTCCAACTAAGTTTACCTCTAATTTCTTTTTCAGAAAGACTGGAGCATCTTTTCCCATGCATTTCATCAGGTTTTGCAGTATAAAGATGTTTCTGATACTTGGAATGCGCTGCTCCACTAGTAATCTGATGAAGAAACACACACAAGGCCTTGAGTTAGAGAGAGTAACTGTTTAATCGAGCTTACCACATTTCAGCAGAAGCAGGTAGGTACCCCCATTCTCCCTCACTGATGTACTCCCAAGTTAAAGTTGTGATTCCCTGCTCTTCTCCCACCTCCTTTTTTGCAAGGCTGGCATAACTCTACATGATGTAGCTACAGCACAGATATTTTGCACGTGGAAATAATTATATGTGCTTTCTTAATGTTATCCTGATAGATGAGTGTTGTTGCTGATACATTAACAGCAGGGCCACCTGACCAAACTGCCCATGAGACTATGCAGACAGGAGTGCTGTTAAGCCTCAAGAAATTAACACTTGCCTGCAGAAAAAAAAAATGCACATTTTTATCATAGAATCATCCATGTGCAGGCAAGTTCTGAACAAGTTGGACACTGATAACAACTTGGTGCAAGTGAGGGAAAAAACCAAACGAGCAGTGCTCTGGGCTGCAGGAACAGAAGGGGACATCGTAACACAGAGGGATCATAAGCACAAGATGAAGGAGGTCTGCATTCCCAGCACCTCCTTTTCTGGCTCAGAAGGAGATATTGTAATTGTTATGTCTGAATCACCCTTAAATATGCCCGCACAGCTACAAAAATACGAATTGTCACTTTCTAAGGCAGCACACTGCTCTGAAAGTCATCCCTGAAGATGCAGCTTCCTGCAAATGGGCAAGAGCTCCAGACATCCAGACAGAGAAAGAGCTGTAAATGGATCTCCTGCTTTCTAGCAACTTAAAAGAACTGTGTACCTGAGCTTCCAGGAGAACCTGGTTTTTGCCTATCACTAACACATCCACCTTCTCAAAGCAGGATTTGACACAGGACCAAAAGAACTAATCCATAGCAAGTTTTGGGACAGCCTCAGTAAAAACAATCTCATGGGAGTGAGCAGATTGGTTACCCACATAAATCTCATTGGCCCAGAAAAAAAATCACTACAGCCAAATAAGTTATTCTAATAAAGAACTACACAGAAGGCCTTGCTGGATGCACAGATAAAGGCTAAACTTTTCTTCATCTTAATTTTTACTTACTAAATTCAAAGAAAATATTCCCTGGCTGTTAAACAGCATTTTTCATCATGACAAATGAAAATACTTCACAAAGTAAGCTATTACCTCCTTTCTACACATGGGTAAAACAGAGGCATAGATATATGAAGTGACTTGATCAACATCAAAAAAAAACCCACAGTGGTGGAGCTGCAGTCAGAATATGAATCCCCTGCAGAGCAGTCTCACACCCTATGCCATCAGAAGCCTTTCTGCTTGAAACTGCAAAGACAATGCCAAAAATTACTGTCTTGTACAGCTGTCATCTCATGTGATGACTTAAGTCCTAAAACCACAGTATGTCTTTTATGCGCAGACATTTCCTCCACAATTTCTACAAAACATATATTCAAACAACATTTAAATATGAAGAACATGTGAAAGATATATTTTTCTCACTGTAATCCAGCTTGAAGAGCGCTCACATTCTTGTCTTTATCCAGCCCTGCTAAAGTAGTTGCCAAAACTGAGATACATCGGTTATCAAGTTGATTGAGCTTCTCCTGTTAAAGAGTTTTCACAATGTCAGATTACTTCAGACCAGTAAAAGTTTCAGAAAAGAAAAACTGCCCACTCTTAATCTGTACCTGCCATCTTCTCTTTCCCCCCAGAAGTCAATTCATAAGCTTTAATTCTGCAGTGACCTACAAGGTCTCACATCAGTCAAATTTAGTTGATTTGAAAAGGGTAATGATTTTTGAGACTTCTCCTCTCTGTTAAATCTCTCTAAAATCAGGCAGTGGTTTCAAAAATGAAGGAACTTAGAAGTACACACAAATTAACTATGGAAGCCCTGTTTCCATGGAACATCAGACTAAACCAGGGACGTAACCCAACTTTCTCTGATGTTGCACAGCCTCCCAGAATTAGCCCCAAGGTTTCAGCCCAAACTTAGGAGAAGAGGGATTCTGATACTTACTTGGCACACTCTCACCAAAGTCTGGACTAGGAGAGTGTTCTGAGGAACACCTAGGTTCACCACAGCATGCAGACTGAACACCAGGTCACCCCGCGTCATCCTTCTGGAGTCCCGCAGCAGCTGCTGGCAAAGCTTGACAAAAGCTGGGTGCTCAAAGATCAGCTGCTTCTCGTAACGCTGCTGGTCTTCCGACAGGTTTTTGTAGAGCCTCCATACTGTAGTTAAACAGTTTGTGAAGTGCTTAATGGAAACCGCAGACTCCGAAGCCAAGTCCAGTGCATCGCAAGGACAGGTACATTTCTGGAGACTATTAAAGAAGGGTTCACTATCATCCATTACATGCTTCACTTTGAAGCTCCCAGAATCATCCAATTTTTCAAGCTCCAAGGAGCTGCAGGGAGCCTGCTCACTCACCAAAGCCTCTGTACTCTTCTCTGGTTGTATTTTAGCACCTGTGCTAAAAACATCTGTCTTTTGAGATAGAAATCGAAGAGATGATCCATGCAGAGAAGGACAAATATTTAAAAATAATTTCCTGAAGTTCACATTTTCCAGGGGATCCCTGTATCTGCCAATCCGTAAAATGTGTTTTCTTGTTGTGGCTGAAGATTTGGGAGTGAGCACAGAATTGCACCTATGCATGCACCTAACAGTATTTAACAAATAACTTATTTTATTATTCATTTTTGCTAATGTCTCATTAATAGATTTGAAATGCCAACTCAAAGTAAAGGATCCGATGAAATTCTACCAGTGGAAACATGGAGAAATTGCATAAGGTCACTTATCTGTAAATACAATTGAAAATTGCGGATTAGTTAGCAGACTTTCAGTTCCTAAAGTTTCAACTGCCAAATCTATGCACATTTTTTACAGCAGAAAAAAAAAAGTTTTGGAAAAAGATCCCTGGAAAAAAGATTTGCAGAGGGACTTTTATTGGGTGTCCTACGTTTTAGTCAAGACATCTCAACGCAAAGCTAACTCATCCTGGGTGTCAACTCTTTTTCCTCTCTGCCGTTTTAACCAAAAACTATGCCGGGAGGGAGAGTCTTTTCCTAACGGACGTTTCTCCCGAGAGGGCTCCGCTGGGTCACTGCCAGCCTTCAGCTCCGGTTAACAGAACCCCGCCCGGCTGCGGCCACAGCCCGTCCCAGCCTCCCTGCCGCCATCCCAGGGGCGAGCCGCCTGCCCGGCGGCCGCGGCACGCCCGCGGGCACGCTCCCAGGGCCGGGGGCACCCGGCGGGGCAAAGCCTCTCGGTTTGGGGCTCGCTTTCTGCCGGCGCTGCGAACGCTGCCCGGGGGGGCACGGTACCAGTGGCGCAGGCCCGCCGCCAAGGGGACAGAGGTCTTTAGGCGGCTCCGCACCGGCTCGGAACACCCGGGCGCGGCGGCGGGGGCTCCCGCCGGGCCGGGCCGGGCCGCCCGCCCGCCTCCGCGGCGCCGGGAAGGGGCGGGCAGGTCGCGCACCGGACCCCCGCCGCCCGGTAGCTGTTACCTCGCACGCAGCGGCGCCATGACACCCGGGTCCCCGCCTCTCCACGCGGTCGCGGCGGGCCTCGCGAGAGGGACGGCGCGGGCCGAGGGACAAACGGCCGCGGCGCGCGGCGCGTTGCGCGCAACACCGAAGCGACCGTTGGAGGGTGCCGCGCGCATGGCCAAGTTGGTGCTGGCAGGTGAGGCGGTGGGCGCGGGCGGCGGCGGCAGCGGCAGCCTCCTCAGCCTCCTCAGCCTCCGCCTCAGCCCGGAGCGGCCGCTCCTCTCTGCGACTGCCTAACTTGTCGCTCTTCTCGTCTCTCTGGAGAGCGGTGTCTGTAGGGCACGCTGCCTCAGCTGTTCCCGAGCCAGCCTCCTCCCCTTCTTACTCCGTCGGTGAGGCTTCTGCCTCTTTCTGCTGCTGTTCCCCGCGGGGTGGCCTCCTCAGTCCCTTAAATGCTGGCTGAAGAGACTGTTTCACCTCCAAAATTATCCTTTCTTTGCTGGCTCATATGCTTGTCCTGTTACTTTCTGGGAACTCGGGGGTGCTGGTTACAGAAGACTCTTTTTGACAATTAAAGAACGTTTGGCCTGTTAAGCCCTTATTGGTCAATGTCACAAAATCTTCCATTTGCAGTGTTGTCACTGTGTTCACAGGTAAGGCAAACTGCCCTTACTATGCCAAAGCCGAGCTCCTGGCTGACTATCTCCAGGCTAACTTGCCAGACTTCAGGGTTCACAAGATCCCTCAGCACCCTGACAAATGGGAGGTAAGGGACTGCAAGTCAAGTGGTTGGTAGGTGCCCCAGTGCTCTACAAAGCAAGGAATGTGCTTATCTGTAGTACGTCTCTTCTTGTCCTGTATTAGTGTTTTGATATGTGGGTAGAGGTGCTACAGAAGCAGCTTTGGCTGTGAGAGCCAGCCAGAGGAAAGCTTTGAATGTTGTGAGAGACCAGCATTCTCAGGAGTCTTACCACAGAAGATGGGCACAAAATGAGGGCCAGCCTAAAGCTGTGTTTTGTCAGTAAGAAGTTCAAGTTTATTGGTTTTTTATTATGTATAAATGGCTGCTCAGCCTGTAAAGCTTTTGCAAACTGTGGTTGCATATGCCTTCGGAGTTGTTACTTGTCAAGAACATTTCTGGCATTCAAAGGCTTTGAATTACAATGGAAGTATGAAATTACATCTCACATATTTGTTTGCAATGTGGATGGGCCTTTCTGAATACTTTTGCTGTAGACGTGTTGCCATGTCTACACTGTAATTCCTATAAGGAACTGAAAAAATTGCAGTATTTCTTCATGAGATAGATATGATGTTTACCTCGTATCTTATGCTTGACACCTCAGACAAGCAACTCAAACAGTTAAGTGAATAGCAATTAACCTCTGCAGCTTGCTTACCTTCTGCAGCTAAATAGGGATCCTCAGATTACTCGCTGCTTTGCAACATGGCTATCTTTAGTACCGCGAAGATAATTGAGCAAAATTACAGCAGTAAAATCAAGCACAAGTAAGACCTGTTGCTCTTTTGCTGAGGTATCAGAGTGTATCACCATGCCTTGCGTTGTGTTATTCCCCCATTTTGCGCACACTGGTACGTGAGTTGTGAAGCACTTTGTAATTATGTATTGAGAGGAAATAATAAGAATGTTTGTAGGCGTAACATTTAAGTGTTATCAAGTACGAAAAAGTATTAAAACCTTTTTTGGCGGGGATGTTTACATTAGCAGTGGCTTCATGACATTTGTGAAATGAATGGATGGGAACACAGACGGTCTCCTATCATTTGGAGAGAACTGTTGGATCGTGGAGGGAAGGGTCTGCTTCTGGGAGGAGTTAATGATTTTCTGGAGTATGCTCAGGTAATGAGCTGCCTTTAATACTGTAAACCCATATTTCACATTTTCTTATAACATTGTTGTTCTTTATTCCTCCTACAACGTAAAATAAAGCTATCCTTTCTAATGTTACCTTGCTATGTTTGGATTCTCATTTGATTAGAGATGACCCTTTTTGTTCTTAGCATTATTATGGCATCACCTCAATGATGTTGAGTGAGGAAATGCTAGATATTGCTGAGGAGAACCTGCAGGCGCATATTGAAATTGAAAAAGAACAGGAAGAGATTAAAAGTCTTATCAAGCCTTTGCAGATCTGGATCACCAGGTGAGAGTAAAAGGAATGCTGAAGTTTCACTCAGCTTCAGAAGAATGCATTTTTTCCTGTCACGTATAACAGATATAACCGTCTGAACTTTTACATGAATCCCTGTAATTTGCTGATTTGAATTAGGTTCTGCGCCCCTCACTATGAGCATTCAGTATATAATTTAGAAATTATTTCTACTTTTGTTACATTTTGCACCAGTCTAAGTGAGGGATGTGAACAGGCAACATTTAGACCCCAGACCACCTCAGGGAAAAGCAAGTATTTACAAAATAAGCTAGGAATTTTGTAATGCAACTATCTTGCATTAAATGTTTTTGGAAATATTTAAATAAGTAAAGAGTCTATTGCAGTTCTAGCTTTAAAAATTACTGTATTTCTGGTAGTCCTAACAGAGTACCTTAAAAAAATTGTGGTTCCTTAAAGACACCAATTTTTAAGTGACAGTATCTCCTGAAATGTATAGGATGGAAAAACCTTCAAAAGAAAGGAGAACCCAACTGTTTTAATTTTTAACCTGTTAAAATGACAGAAACAGCAATAAAGGATCCAAGCTAATGGTCTATTTAAACATAATGACATACAGAAGAAAGATCTTTGTGTTTGCTTATGTAATACTTCCAAACAAGCAGTGGTTAGTGGTTAACTATAATTTTTCTATATCCTTCTCTTATCAGTGCATCAGCTTCAATCTGTTATCAGCTGATCCCTCTATTGGCCAGTGGAGAAGTGTTTGGGATGACCACAGAAATCAGTATCCATTTGCTTGACACCGACCAGTGTAAGGATGTTCTTTGCGGTATTGTAATGGAAGCTGAAGACATGGCATTCCCACTCCTCCGCAGTATTTCAGAGCATACGGAAATAGATGAGGCTTTTATTCAAGCCGATATTATCATTGTTCTTGATGATGTCCTCTTAAACCGTGAAGTCCAATCCCTTGAGAACTACATCAGAGAAGTGAGTGAGATCTGTCAAGTGTATGCTCCCCTGATTGAGAAGAATGCCAAGAGTGGGGTCAGAGTAATTTCATCAGGAAAAACCTTTGTAAACCTTAAGGCGATGATGATTATGACATATGGCCAGTCCATTAAGCCTGAAAATGTCATCGCCGTTGCAACATCTTGGGAAAGTGCAGCTAAAGCCACGCTGGCCAGGAAGCTGAATATGAATGCAGCAGGTGAATATTTATGTGTTCTGGTAGCATTTGGGGAATTCAGTGGATGGACACCTTCGAGAGTGCATGTTTCACTGCAGAATGCTGTTGATGTGCGTGCAGAAATGCAAGCACAGCAGTGCACCTACTGAATTGCACGGCTGTGCAGAACGCCAGGGTGTGACTAGCAGGCGCTACCATTCTCTGTGCTTACTGCTATCCGGATCTGTGCTTGATCCCATGAATGTCAATTATTTTGCTAACTCTTGGATGCAGCCCTGCCATTCTGGTGTGTATTTCATGCTGGAAATAGACTAAGAAGGACTGAGCTGTGTTGCAGATCAGGAACTAGGACTACAGGATTGCATTTGCACTCTGTAGCGCATTGTTATTTTGGAGACACACAAGCTAGCTGTGAATAAACACGACAACATACTGCTGTGCAGATAATGAGAGTATAGTAGAGCTGTGTTGTAGTACTATATCCGGTTAATTACCTTTCTTTCTCAGGTCAATTGTTACAGCTTGATTATATTTGCATATCTGCACTGCATAGCAAAGGTGTGCTCCAATAGCCTGCTCAGCATCAGGATTCTTTCGATGTTGCAGGGGTAGGAACTGGTTATCAATGACAAGTCTAGATATTTTGGAGCCTAATAAAATAGAAAAGTAACTTAATAGGCTGAATAACCTATCAGGAGATTATCTGAGAAATTCCTTTTGCACTGAAGCAGGTAGATTTTTTTTTTAATGATTTTTTACTGTTAGGCATTCTGTATTTGCGTGTACAGGATTTAAAAGGAACATTGCTGTATGTTTGCAATATGATTTGTTTTTTAACAGCTAAGTATTTACTAGGTTTTGTCCATTATGTACAATAACACGATATAAATTAAAGTTCCTATTTCAGCTTGTGATGAGGTTTCATAAGTTAAGGAGAACCTTGTTGCATTTTTCAGATCAAATAATTTCTGCTATCAAGGCAGGACACTGAATTGAAGAATAATTCATCTTGAAAGGGTCTTCTGAAGGTCATCTAGTCCAGCCTACATTGTGAAAGTATTTGTCTGTCTCTTCATTAATCTATGTATTTTCCTCTGTTACAGGAGTTAAAGATGTGATTGTTTGGGGCAATATCACTGGCTGTAACTACATCGATTTGTCACATGCAAAGCTTTATGGATATGACTGTGCTATTTGGGGCCCAGCTAATTTTACACGTCCTTTGTTGAGTATGATTTATGATAGGTACTGTACAGATTTGTTTTTTTAAAGTAAAACTAAATAACTGTTTTTAATCCATGTTTATCTGAACTGTGTAATAAACATCAAGAAAGGTTTTTGTTTTCAAGATTTGTCTTTACCGACTAGCACTGTACATAAAAGACTTCAAGCTGAAGTACTCAGTCTGCAAAAGAAGTTGAGTAGTTCCTAGTGCTGTACATAGTTCTGACTCTCCTGCCAACTTTGTTTATAACTAGGTTTTCCTATATATTAAGTGTGTTTCTTTTTTATCATATAATGAGCAGCCTATAAGAAGTAATGAAAGTCCAGATAGTGACTTAGATGTCTAGTATGCACAAAGAAACTTTGCAATAATACTAAACATACACCTGCATCTTGACACACATGAATTCCATTGAACGTATGGCCTGATCGCACTAATGTTGTCAGTTTCCCAAAATAGACAATTTATTTGTTAACCTATGTAAAAAGGGAGAGAAAGGATGGGTGGAGCGAGAGGGCAGATGTGACATACGCTCAGGCCTGGCTATCTGGAGCTCCCACTCTGGTCTGAAGATAGCATTTACTGGACAGCAGACGTTTCTTTTGTTCTGTACTTGTGTTGTGCCTAGCACAGGGGGATTATGGTTCATGGCTGGATTCCTACATAAGACAGTAATACTACTACTACTACTACTGCTACTACTAGAGGTTATGACTTGAGTAAATGACCTAACTTTCATAGATAAGTAGTGCTTGTTGTTAGCTTTTGAGCCACTTTTTGTTAGACCCTATTTTTTCTGTCTTTAAGTGCCTTGCCTTCAGCGGTGAAGTTTGAATAAGTTTCAACTATTTTCTTCCCTCAGGTTTAGTTCTTCTTTCCTCTAGAAAACTACTCTTCCTGCAGTCATCTTAGGTTTTTTTTCCTTCTTTTTTCCCCCCCTTTTTTGCTGGTAGTGAATGGATCCATTCAGAATTTCTATCTGCACAGAGTTCGCTGAGTTCCCGGGTCTCTCACTGTGTAGGAATGTTACCTGCTCATGCGGTAGCCACTGTACTGAAATACTGGTATCATGGCTCTCCTCCTGGGGAGATCATTTCTGTGGGAATACCCACTAAAGGTAAATCTACTTTTGCTTCACATATTCTCTTGTAGCTTTCCCCAGCATGTATGATGTTATTTTTAATCAAGATTTTTAATTTAATAACTTGTAGAACAAATCATGATATAGTGGGAGGCTGAGAGTTGGTTTCAGCATAAGAACCTCCAGATCTAAGCAGTTTTGCTCTCCAGAGCTTGTGATTTGATACTCACTTCTTACAAGCATCTCTTAGGTTAATATTGTCTTGCTGCAAATTGTCTCCTAGTCTTTTAGTTTAAATGCTTTTTTGGTGTGTTTTGTGCAAGGACTCGTTATAGTTCTTAGAGCCTAAGCTATAAAAGCATGTTCTTCTTGTGTAGTTATGTGGACCAATAAATGGAATGTTTCACAACATCCATTTAATCCTTGTATGAAATAAAAAATTTAATTTTTCCCCTTTTTAAGATGTAAAATTGCTACATGTACATCTAACTAAAATACAAAGTTACAGTAAAAGGGGAACTCTTTAGTCTTTGAACTGTACATTGAAAAAGGCAGTCTCCATTTATACTAAGATCTTACAGTTGCAGACTTTTGCAAGTCTGTAGGACTTTATCTTGACACTGGTGAGAGTGTGTTTTTTAATCAGAAATAATATGTTTGGGTCATTTTTTCCCTCTTCTTCAGGTCAATTTTGCATTCCTGAAGGGATTGTCTTCTCTATGCCAGTGAGGTTCCAGAATGGTAACTGGGAAGTCATGACAGAATTAGAAATTAATGAAACGACCCAAGAAGTTCTGGGACGCTTAGCCCATGAGCTGATTCAGGTGACGATTCTTGTATCTAATAGCATGCCCATTCTGCCACCTATGGGTACGTTGCAATATAACTTTGAATACCGAGACCTTTAATCCAAATGTTAGATGTACAAACTGCACACATGCACTTATGCGCGATAAATACCAGGCATCTATAAGTGTAAGGTAGTATTTATATATTGAAATGAACAGGCGACTGTTCTGTTGCCCAAAAAGGAGATGATAAAATAAGTTTACCTATGTAAGTGTAGAATTTGCACCCCCAAGTTCTGCAGGCTTTGTGCAAAACAGAAATATTTGCTTTAATTCAATGTTTCTACATTCTATGCTGCTGATGTTGATTTTACTTGTGTGGTATTCAGAGTAGTTCTATGCCAGGAGACGTATCTTTTGGGATCCTTATGGCTGTCACTCTGTGTGAATGAAGGCCAGATTTTATTAGAATTAGGGATTCTTCAGAAAATACAGAATCAGTGAGTAGTAATTGCATCATTAACTTCTTGTCACTTAGTGAGACAAAAATAATTTAATTTGACTAATTATTAAAATACTAAAAAGACTGGTCCTAGACTCTACATTCCAGCTTCAATCAGATCTTGTGATCTTCAGTCATACTAGTAATACATAACAATTATTTTAATTTAACATATTTTAAGTTTATGCTAGAAATTACAGTGGATGAAATTAATGGGTGATATTAAAACTGCTTTTTTTTTTTTTTCCATTCAGGAAAAGCTCATTGCACTAAAGAAAATAAAGGAAATGCATCCATATGGAGCTGATAAAAACACTAGTAAAAAATATTTGTGTCAAGGTGGGTTTTTCTCCCCATAAAAGATAAGATCAAGTTTTAAGTGAGAATTTAAGTAATGGATTCTTATTTTATGTCACTTTCATTTAAAACTGATATAAAATTCTTCAGGAAGGAACATAAGTAACAAGTGCTTATCCGATGTATCGTGACCGTGCCTGGGGCATGGTCATAGGAAGAGCAAGCCTGCATGGTAGCAACATTGTTTTGATAAGTTTCTATTGTGTCATTCACGAATCATGAATATAAAAGCTGAGCATAAATAATACATTTAGCATGACACATTTTATCTTAGGTTATTAGTAAATATAAAATCTTTTTAACCCAAGTAACTACTATTAGAAAAGCACTTTCACCATATGTCCTACTATATGGTTTTGAAGCTATTCTTTGCTATACTTTACTATTCTTTACTATCTAGAAATACAGAGAAAAGAATACTGTAAATTGGAACTAAAACTTCTCATTTTTCTGTTTGTTACAGTACCAAACAGTTAATGCAATATCTTTAGTCTGTAAGCCAGTCAGAAGAAGAAAAGGTTGACAGGCCCAAAGACAGTAGGCTAAAAAAAGAGATATTCCTGCTTACTATAGAGAAGGCAATCTTGGTAAGTGGCAGCCACATCTGCCACTTCTTCCAATTACAATAGATGAAAGATCTTTTAGAGGTACCTACATTATAAATTATTAAGCCATTTCCCTTTGTTTGTTAATGACATACTGAGTTTATCATGACTTAATTTTTTTAAATGCACAATGATATGAAAAATTTAAAGTAAAAATCTATAGAACAACTCCAATATCCCTTCCTAATATTTAGGAGCATGTGGGAAGGCTAGAAGCTACATGATACTGCCATGGCAAAACTCCCCTGAATCCACAATCTACTTTTCCTGTGCAGAATAAAAAAACCCACATCTTCTCCCAGGTCTTTCTGTGCTGCTTTTCCTACCTGTTTTGCTTTTCAAGTTCTCTGTCCTCTTAAGATTATACAAAGGAAAGAAGAATCATTCATCAAAATAAGAACAGATTAACTTTAAAGTGTGTTTTATTGTTATTTTTTCACATTTTCCCTATTCTCAGGTTCCCAAATCCCTGCACTTTCCCAATACTCTAGCCATTTCTTTCTACTTCTAGGTCCTACGGGCCTTTTCCCTAGTTATTTTTCTTTCTCCCTTCATTCAAATTCTTTCCAGTACTTTTATATCAGCACTTACTGTACTATGAGCTGTTCTTCTGGATTAAGGGCAGGCTGAAGAATGGGGAAACTATTTGGAGCTTGATGCCCAGGGTCTTCAGTGAGCACATAAGCCTTTTGGTTATCCATGCTTGTTTCTCAGGAAAGGACTACAGACACAAAAAGATTTTCTTGATAAATGCAGAGTTTAATTATTCCACTAATCATGACCTTGATTAACCCAGACAGGAGATTCCCAATTAGGCAGGAGTGCCCTTCCCTGTCTGCTCGCTACTTGTATGGCACTGCTTTTCTGTAGAGCTGTTCCTTTCTTCTTGCGGCTGCTTTAAACACCAATCAGAGGGCCTTTCCACTGCTAGCAGCTAACTGCTTCATTTTGGCCTACTCTTGGGACATTAGTATCAAGTGCCGTACTATTCAAGGATTACCTAAGTGCCCTGCTTATCTCCTTGCACGTGTAAGTATTTTAGGAGGTTGGCAAAAATATGTACTGTTCTTGCTTTTTTTTTTTACAGAGATGGAAACCTTGCCTACTGGCTCACTTTAGCCAGAGTTGTCTGGAGGAGAAAATGCTGAAAATTCCCATACTGTAACAGTGTTTCCATTGCTCAAAAGAGCAAACTACAAAGAAAGGCTAAATATTGTCATAGCTTTTACAGTATCTTCCTCATCAAAAACCTAGAAATCTGTAGGCAGAAAAATATTTCAAAACCAGTGTGAACATAACATTCTTAATCTGGAGACCAAAGCAAAATTCCTACTGACTTTAATGAGTCTAGGATTTCATTTATATCCAACAACTTATTTCTTCAGAGCAATAAACTGTTTCAAAAACATCTTTTAATGTCTAAAATGTTCATATTAAGACAATTTTGAGCAAGAATGTCACACATAGAGTAGCAGTTTTATAACTCCAAGTTCTTGTTTCAGATATAATGGAACACAGTACTTGTGTAAGAATGTATATTCTCAGGCAAAATTGATTTTTTAACACAAAAATTTAACTGCATGCATCTCCTTAGTGACAAGATCATTTTTGTCTCCATGTTATTTATTTATTTCATTAGTTTCATAGGGACTACTCATATGTTTTAAGTCAACCATGCAATTAATTAAGTCCTTGTCTAAACAGGGTTGTTGAGGAACTACTTTCACTTGCATGTCTTTGGTGTCTTAAAAGATGGAGATTGTGTTAAATGAAATATTATTGTACTTGCTAATTTTTTATCAGATTGAGTGCTTAAAGCAAAATAAAAAGTTTCCTGTTCTTTGAATCAGATACATACAGTTGGAATAAATTCATTCTTTCTGTTGAAGTGGAAGTTCAAACTCTGAACAGGAGTAGATGTCTTCTTCCATGAGGAAACCAAGAGGAGTTTATTCGTTATTTATCAGCTGACGTGGACAGAATGAGGATGGTTGTCTCACTGGTATTAGAAAGAGGAGCTCAGAAAGCTGGAGTATCGCAAGGGAGATGGAAGAGTGTAGTTTCATATGTGAAATGTATATGGGTGAAGCAACATTTAGAGGAACTGAGATATCACTGTTAAAAGTGTCTTCATGGAAGAACTCACATGGGAGTTGTAGAGATAGGTGTTGTGAAAAGTCTGGAAGAAAGTGGCTAGGAATCATTCATTTCATGAGGAAGTGGTCTCCAGGGAATTAGTTTCTAGTAGTGTATGCACAGAAAATTGGCTGAGTCTCTGAGGAGCATCTGGAGACAGATGTCTCAGGAGAGCATAGTAGGGAAGGACATTACCAGTAGTCTTTACACTGCCTGGTTTGTTCCATAGCTCCTTCTCCAAGACAGGAGAGGAAAAGTTAGCTTCTCTAATGTGTATTTACATTTGTTTTTTTCTACATGGAATATGATTTGGCAGTCTTTTCCTCTTTGAATTTTTTTGTTCTACCTGTTGAGATAGTAGTTCCAACAGACTGCAATTCAAGCACCAACACTGCACAGCTGTTAATGAGAAGGAAATTAACTGTTTCTGCAGGCTTACCAGTCTTCTGAGTCACTACCTGAAGGCCACAGGAAAAGAATTTCTTTGCAGAGGTTGGGAGGAGAAAGACAAAACTCTTGGATGTCTCTTGTATCCTAAATTATTCTAGTTAGATTTGCCTAGTGGTCTGCAGGGAAATTCAGGTCTTTCCTCGTGGAAGCATAATAGAATGGAAACTGAAGTTTCTTTTCCTAGCTTTTGCTTAGGAGAGAAAGAAAGAATAAAAATTATAGGAAAGCTAAAATATGATAACATATTCAAAGTTTGTTACAGTTGTAACACTGTGATAGACTTAGTCATCACTAAGTTTGGGTTTTCTGTAAGTAATAAGTAATTTCTGGTACGCATTTTCTCACAAGTTACTGAGTAATGCTATGTATGCAGGATATTCATAGCATTGATGAATCCTACTACCTGGGTGTTAGAGTAACTGTGGAAAAATTTATGAAAAAAGTCTTTAAGATAAATGTATGTGTCTTACAAATGTTATATATATTCTGCATAAACCCTAGCATTTGGGTGTACTGAAGAGTGTGTAAGCTTTCTGGTTGGTCTGAACAATTCCTATTCTAGGAAGTTACCACTAGGACTTACTTTTTTTCCTCTTTGTGTAGTTGCACCAACTGTTTGTTACAGCACACTGTGCTTTCTGCATTATTGTACCAGCTTCCACCTCATTTTCAGTCTCTATAGCAACACTGTTTCTCAGCAACTGGGAGATGCTTAGTAAAGGCCCCTCAATTTAGAACTATTGCACTCCAACCATAAGAAAAAAATGCTTTGAAACAAAGATCAAAGAAATTTTATCTTTAATAATTCAGGATATTTATTACTAATTAATTAGTGTTCTCTGTTTTGACTGCTTAGACAATTACCTGATACTTTGATCTGAGCCTTTGCCAGGCATTTGTTGTGAACAGCATTCATTTAAAAGCAAAACCTTTAGAACTGTGTCTTGAAGTCAGCTTTTAAGTGCTATAAAACTACTGGACTTCTCTGGCAGTGTCGTCCGACTTCTGGGCCTTTAGTAAGTAGCTGAGAGAAAGGTAAGCGCCATTACTGTATGTAAGAGGAGACAATAATTTTGGCCTTTGAACACCACATAGTATGTTTTCAGCCTTCACAAGAAACAAAAGTAATTGTAGTTTATTTTATGCATATTTAAAATGTTGATCATTTGTTGTCTGATTTCAAAAGAAGGAACGCCTCTGTGATCAAGTCAATTGATCTATTGGGAGATTTCTGCCTTACTTGTTCTGGTTTGTCTTTCTCTGTACTTTAACTTAATTACGTAACATGTTTAAAAATGCATTTTATTTGCTGAAGTACATATTCTGAGAACCTGTATAGGAAAACGAAATACATAAAAGTAATAAAACATGTTACTTTTCTTGCACATTCCAATAGGATTCAAGAATAAGGCTGCTCTTGTTCTGCACATAACAATATTAATGGGATCGGAGTTTATAATTGTAAAAACTCATTTCCTGTACACTTGTAATTAATTTTAAAATTCTTTTTTGTTTCGTGGAAGTGTTTTTAATTATTAATAAAGGGCACGTGTAGCTGAAATACAACACACTGACTGAAATAGTGTATCAATGAGCAGAGTTACTTCAGATTTGATGTTTCGGCAGGCAGATGCTGCTTCTACTTTCATATGATCTTCATTGTAAAGTAGATGTGCTAACACTGAAGTAGATCCTGTTCATTTCACCCTAGCACTCCTACTGCAGTCAAGATCTGGGCTCTCCATAGAGTTTTGTGTATAAAAATGTAGACTGTACATATGTTAATAATTCCTTTCATAACTTTTTGGAGGGAGGGTTCATGGGTATGATGTTGTGATGTTACACAATGACTGCCAGTTTGGTAAAACACATAAACACATACTTAACTTTGGGACCATGAATACCCTAGTACAAGAGTATAGTGTGCTTATCCATATGGATAGTTTAAAGGTTAGGCATTGCACTGTACTGGATAGAGAGCTTGTCATCTTACAGTAAGTATCAAGTACTAACAGATTATGCATGCTGTATAACTCAGTGACGTCAGTGGATCTGTTCTTATTTGAGTGAACAAATTCTAATGAGCGAGTTCTAATTTAAGTAAGTTTAACCTGTGTATTTTTACACTCATCCTCTTGCTTTATTTAGTATACCTTTGGTGGAGAGCAAAAAGGGAGGAAAACATGAGGCAAGCTGTATGTTTGTAAGTCTGTCTTTTAAGTTGCTACATGTAGCTTTCACTAAACACTTGTGTTTAATTCATTGCTTAGAATCTTCTGATTTCATTGATTTCCCTACATTGACCTTTCTGTCAAGCTATCAGAGGCGTATACTGCTGCACTCATTTTATGAGTAATTGTATAAGCAAATTTACATGCCTATGTAAATGTTGGGCAGAACTGCAGTCTTGCAGAACCCAGGGTTGAGTCCAAGCTCTAAACCTTAGTAAGGAAGAAAATAGAAGAATCATAGAATAGAATCATAGAATTGTTAAGGTTGGAAAAGACCCTTAAGATCATCAGGTCCAACCGTTAACCTACCACCGCCAAGTCCGCCACTAAACCATGTCCTCAAGCACCGCATCTACCCGTCTTTTAAATACCTCCAGGGGTGGGGACTCAACCACTTCCCTGGGCAGCCTGGTCCAGTGCCTGACTACTCTTTCAGTGAAGAAGTTTTTCCTAATATCCAACCTAAACTTACCCTGGCGCAGCTTGAGGCCATTTCCTCTCGTCCTATCGCTTGTTACTGGGGTGAAGAGACCGACCCCCACCTCACTACAACCTCCTTCCAGGTAGTTGTAGAGAGCGATAAGGTCTCCCCTCAGCCTCCTCTTCTCCAAACTAAACAACCCCAGCTCCCTCAGCCGCTCCTCCTAAGATTTATTCTCTAGACCCTTCACCAACCTAGTTGCCCTTCTCTGGACACGCTCCAGAGAATAGCAGAAAAGAAACATAGTGGTATTTCTTTCAAAGAAGGGCTTCAATAAAAACTGTGGCATTGTAGTCTTTAATGAAGAAGTTATTAAAGCAAATCTGTATCCCATCATCTTAAATATTTATAGGTTATTTAGAGGCTGAAACACAAAGTTGCAGCTTTCACTGATTTAGATGGTGGGCAGCGTGTTTATGGTAGACTCAATAATTATAGACCGTTGAATATTTATGCTTCATAATTGGCCAATATTCTGTCATGTTTATGACAAATGATCAATGACTCTCACTGGAAAAATGTAATAAAGTGAAAGTTTAGGTAAGTTCAGATTTAATACCAAATCTATTGTTTAAGTTTTAGATAGTTTCCAACTATTTAATTTTTATTTATTCTAGCAGATTTCCTTTTTTTTCCCCACTAAAAACCATATATGTGGCCTTTGGAGTCTCATGTAAGTTAAATCTCTTATACCTAGTGTTTTTCAACTGTAATATTAACTTAAAGCTAGTCACTACACTGAATTCATATTTATATTTTTATGTTTAAAAATATAATGTAGTTTAGAGCATTAATGAAATATATCCTGAGGGGAGACATTTAGTCTCTGTTATTATCAGGGACATAATTACTTCTGCTTTCAGGGTTGTGTAAAGAAGTAGATTCACAGTTATGCTTCCTTTTTTCCTTCATTCTTAGCTCAAAGAGAAATAATGTCAGCTCAGCTGATAACTTTAGTTCAGTTTGAAAATTTTAGAAAATAGACGTGAGCAATTGCAATCAACGAATCTTGGGAAGGGTCTGGTATAAAAGTATGCCCTCTCTGACCTGAAATTACACACTATGGACTGTGTAGTAATCCTGTATGTAAACAGTGGACTCTTCAATAGTGAAAGATCCCATTTCCTGTACTTGAAACTGTTTTGGGGACTGTTTCCACCCTGATGCAATTTTGCAGTTACTAGAGTTAGTCCTACTTTATCCTGAGCAGAGACCATGCAGAGCGTGCAATTTTCTGGAGTTTCTCTGCACTTGGCACTAAAACTATTATGTTGTTTTATGTAATTCTGTTTAATTTCATCTCTGAAATGCATCCAGTAAATTGTTCAGATTAAAAGGTTTGATTTGAATGGTTCGATATGTCTCTGTCTAGAAAATGCGGTTTTACACTTTGGTTTGTTTCGTTATAGAATGCCTAATGCCATCTGTTCATTTCAAATGGATCCAGACTTGCAGGGTAAGGTTTTTTCTCATTTTTTTCCAGCTTTTCTCAAGAGACATTTCTGTGTCTGTTTGGACAGAAACTAATGAATTGTAGTGAAGTCATGCCACTTTCAGAATCTCTGTGCACTAACACATAAATGACAAATTACACAGCTGTGCTGTCCTACCTTTATTTTTGGGTCTGTCCTGGCACCTTCCCTGCCATTATCACTTTGGCTTATGGAATGGTCAGGCGCAAAGGGGACATGTTCCCTAATTTATAATATAGGATAAGTTTTTTTCATGTATTCTAGAATAGGCATGAAGGATGGCCATACGCTCCCCTTTTGAGTGCAAAATCTTAGCGTATACTTCATCTGCTACATAACCAGTAGAGCAAAATGCAGAACTAGCAGGTAACCAGCTGGAGACATCAGGAAACAATGCACTCTTTTCTGTATGTGTAGGAATTCCTTTGTCAGCTTCTCAACAAAGGGCATTTATGAGTCTTGAGGTGAAATTTGTCTCACTGCAGAGTGATCACATGCTGGTTTTCTGTCCAAAGGGGAAGATCCATTCCTATGAGAAATGAAAGAGTTTATAGCCCCTAAATAGCCTCTCATAAATAATAATCCTAAAATATTTTGTATTATATTTGGGCTTTTTTTTTTTTCTTTGTCTGCTGTTTTACTTGTGTGGTCTTGCAAGTTAATTCTGGAACTATTGCTTGACAGGCACAGGATGCCCTTCTTTGAGGCCACATGTTGTCTGTAAGGATGGCCTTGAAGTGAGTAGCAGATGGCTACTAAAACAGATTCCCTCCACTTAGAAAGTCATCTTGCACATGGAAGGTGTTTGAGTTGGATCATGTGTATGTTTGTAGCATTTGTATTTGAAAATAAGCATTTGGAATTTAATGCATAGCCTACTGAAAACTGTGGGAGTCTTTCTGTTACTTTCAAAAGAGCTTTGGATCAGTTTACTGAACAAAGAGAACTGATGATGCATGGAAGTCAAAACTAATTTTTCACATTGTATGACATGCTACACTACATCTCCAAATAATATCACAAAATATAGTATGACAAGAGCAGGACTAAACAGATGGTATAGCAGATATTGGCTTATTTCTATATCTTAGGCAGCATCTGGGAACCAGCAGAGCCCGTAATTTGCTGACTATTAACATTAGTCTGGTACATTTGTGGGAAACCGTTGCACACAGATTGGCTTACTTCCAGACTAAACAGGTAGAGAGTTTCGTGAGTGATTTCTACTCAGTTACGCATATTCATTGCTTGTCTTTGACCTTAATCAACTGTAACTCTTCCTCTCTGAAGTACAGGGAGAAAGAGTCTCTGAGGACAGGAGGATAACTGATAAATCCCTTTCTAGTTTCTAAAGCTATTGTGAACAAGCGGGTTTTTTTTTGTCTTGAAGTTCTAGGTATGTGTGTAAAGTATGAGGTATAGGTCGTGTTCGGAAGCCCTTACTTCCCACTCAGGAAAACATCCTTTAGTGATGTGAAGGGAATGAGCTGAAATCATGTAAGGGTATGGGATTTAGTCGAGCAGCTTGAGTGGGATTACTAAGCAGAGATGTCAAAAGCCAGTTGCTCTGGTAAATTGCTTATCTTCTTCTAAGATGGTCCCAGATGTTGATCTTGACAGAAAATTTGTTTAATGCTTGAAACAATATGCATCCAAAACAATAAGCCTGCTGTGCAGACTGACACACTGTTCCTTGTGGAAGAGCATCTCTGATCAAGAAACTGTTCTGCCTGAAGAAGTATTATTTCATTCTGACCTTGGCTAAAAGTATGCACAGTGCATATCCTTTTTTCTGGGCCATGAATAGACTCGATTCCCAAAGGATCAGGTGTGCTTTTTATGTTAAATACTATTTTTACAACTTGTCATGTCACTGGTCATAAGAAGACCATTTTCCCCACAAAGCTATTGGGGAAAAAAAGAAAATGTTTTAATTTTTTTCACTTTTTCAAAATTTTCCTTCAAAGTATTGTGGATTTTGATCAAGCCCAAATTTGGTTATTTCAATTTTTAGTTAAACAATTTGTTTTTCTTTCTTTCTTTCTTTCTTTCTTTCTTTCTTTCTTTCTTTCTTTTTTTTTTTAAATGAACCACTCTATTGTAATGTGTGTTTGTTTTCTTTCACAGAGGCTTTCAATGATGTTCAGAGCTCCGTCTACAGAACAGCCCTAAAACTACGCTCGGTACAAAGTCTGTGCCAATGTTAGTAGATGAAGAGAATCCTGTGCTTTGACAGGGAGAAGAACCGGAAAAAATTTTGTGTTGCTGTCACCATGAGTTATTATGCTGCTTTGCTCTCTCATTTTCCACCTGAGAATCTCAGAATGCCTTATGAACGCTTAAGAGCTAGATAGTACTTCATATACAAATTGATTTTTCCTCCCTTTTGAATGTCAGTGAAAATACATTAGTAAAATTCTAAAGGCATGGGAGAATCAAATTATTATTACAATCTGCAACATTGCTATGTAGACATCACTGGGAATTATGAATCTTTGCCTGTATATTATTATTCTCGTTAAATGTCAAATTCTCATGTGTTTCTTAGGAGTTGATTTATTGGAAATAATCGTGGATCATCGAAAATGCATTGACAGGCATTATTACTAATACTATAAGTATTAATGAGAACAAAGTAAAATAGGATGGACCAGAAAAACCCTGGCTAGCACTCATTCTCCCTGTCTTTGAAGTGAGTGAGAATTCTGTGCAAGCAAAGAATTATGGAACAAAGCCCTGGTCACCTAGCTTGCTTTGAAATTACTGGATGTAAATTCCGTATTAAGCTAAAATGCATAGAAATCTTGAATTTTCCACCTGAAACAGTCTGTTGCTGAAAATGCACAACATTGCAAGTGAGGTCTTCAGGGTAGCACAGGAAAGATGACTAATTTGTTGGCCTTGGCCATATTTTTTCATTTGGGCATGCTCTTCTATGAATGTATTTAGTCTGATCTCAGCCCTGATATGGTAAATCTGCCTGGTGCTATGTGTCACAGCATGGAAGTACCAACTCACACAGGTACTGGTTTTCATTATCTCTGTTGCCTAGTCCTCCATGTCTCCTCTAGGCACTCATAGCATCTGTCCCAGTTACGCTACTCCTCCTTGAACACTGGTGACCAGAATTGCACATGGGTTTCCAGACTGAGATTCACCAGGGTCTGATGTTTTCTCATCTGTGCTGGAAGGACCATAGGTGACATATTCTAGGTTCTCTGCTTCTTTAGCAATCTACAAACTTTCCATCTACTACAATCTTTCTCTTCTGATGTTAATTCTAATTGATCATGCCTCTGCAGTACTGAATGTGACCTTTAAGAAGCCATAGCTCTCTCTTCCCACTGGATATTAGTTATTCCATGGCACATTTATAACACAGCCTGTTTGCCCCTTTCTTGGCCATAGCACCCCCTTCTCTTTGTATTTGTGCATGAGGAGAAAGCCTACATCAAAACACAAATTGTTTCCACAGTCCCAGATAAGCTTTATTTTGAAGTGCTGAATGGTGTGTAGTTTTGTACTATCTAATAAAAATTAGGTCTATAATTTGGATGCAGTTAATCATGCTATTTTCATTCCCTTCCTATCTATTCCAAAATCACATCCAGGGAATTTTAGTTGAGCTGTTCTATCTTTGTAGCCTCACAAGTTTTGCTACATCCATAAACCCAGTAAGACCTTTCCCAGATTATTTCCTTTTTATGCTGCATACTGTTTTAGACTTCATTTTACAGACTAGTCTTAGCTAGGCACTTCCAATAAAAAAAAGTCGAGATTCCATTCATGAAAAGGCAGGAATCCTCATTCATTTCTCCCTTAATTTTCCCACAGTGGATTTGGTTGACGTTTCTCTGATTCAGCACATCCTGTCAAGTGAACAGAGCCAGAGGGAAAAGCAGATTTCTCTGAAAGTGCAGCAGCTCTCTGTAATGCTGACGGAACTGTTCCAAAGGGCGAGATTAGAAAAACCAGGCCAGGTAGATGCAAGAGCCGCTGAATTCACGTTGAGCCTGCTAGCTGCCATGTATGACAGGTGAGAGGAAGCACAAATGTAAATCCATTGTGAAATACTGCTAGACCAAGTCTGTTTCTACCACTCTTATATCATTTCTGTATGAAACTCTCCCGTTTTGATGGTATTTTGCTTGGTATACATAATGGGAGTAGTTCAGCTATAGGAATATGAGGCACAAAGCTTTATCAGAGAAACAGTGGTCAAAAGTTTCCAAAATTATCTGGAAGTCCCAATATCTGCCAGTCCATGCTAACTTTTTCTGTGAACAGCTTTACAGAGAGTAGCTCTTCTTTTGACTGCCAAGATATTTTGATACACTCCTGAAAAAGAAACCATATTTGCCTTTGAATGATGGTATCCATGCACAGGTCAATAATTTGTCAGTCACTTTTCATTATTCATTTTTCTCCAGCTTAAAAAGTTCATCAACCAATTATGAAACAAAACTACTGTCTCATAACTAAGCTGATCAGCTAGCTCCTGTGAATAGCAAATAGTTTCTGCAAATAAGGAAGCAGCTCGCAGAGTGTACTTTTCTCATGTATTGTTTGTGAATAATGAATTAATTCACTAAAGGCAGGATTGGTTTGTGATTGTATCAGATTTAAAAGACAAGGGCTACGTTCATTGTAGAATTTTTTCACCACAGGTGAAATTTATTCCCTTCTACATCAGAGCAAAGTTTTTTACTGAAAGTGAGTGAGATGTAAGTGGTCTGTGGGACTTTTTCTTGAATCACTATCAATTAATAATATGATCACCACTGCTTAAGGTCCCATGTTATGAATTTTTTTGTACTTAAAAAAAATTGATTAAGGCTAAGAATAAACTGGTGTATTACAAAACAAAGCTAGAAACATCAAGACTATTTTGTAATTTGTGTGCACTGTAGGGAAATCATTTAGAAGAATCTTTTTAACAGGACTATCTTGGTCTTTTTTTCCGTTTTCTTAGGACAGTCTGTCATTTTCTTTTTGCTGTGATTTCTTTTTTAAAAAAAAATCACAAGTTTCTTGCCATGTATATAGGATAGAAAAAGCTTCTTATAATTTTCTTCTAATCATGTTTTCTCTGTAGAGTCCTGTTCTCCACTATCAATACTGGAAAGTATTTCATGGCAAGAGCATATAAGGGCTTTTCCATGTTTATGTGGTAGCTTACTTAATAAACTTATATAAACCATCATAAAGGTTTTTGATTGTATACTTTAGCTTTAATCTTGGACTTTTTTCTATTAAAGTTCTGGAAAAACCAAGTATAGAAAAAAAAATCTAGAAACTTTTGACCAACAATTTCCCATGCAGCTCATACTTTAGAGACTCTATTGCAGCTTTATGCAGTGTGCTCTGTAAAAAAGCAGTTTATCTAAAGACTCTTGAAGACAATTTTATGTAATGGTATTCTGAAGTGCAATACTGCTTTGCAAAAGTGATAACTTAAATACAGAATTCCAGGATTTCCTGATTTATGGTTTCCAATTCACGTTTGCTTTGTCTTCACAGAAAGAAATGTGTTTTCATTAGGTGCCTATGTCACAAACTTGGGTCCTAAATTAAGCTACATTCTTTATGATCTGATGGTCAAAACTAAAGTCCTGCTCCTGCATATATTATTTTGATTAAAATGAGTTGTAGTAAAATTAAAGGGAATCAGCCCAAAAGGAGCTCAGTACAGATCTGGGGCCACAGTGAAGCTGGCTGATGATATAATACAAAAAGCAGATCGTAATCCTGCTTTCTCTTCCATATTTGGGAAGGCTTTCCACAAATGAAGAGCAGAAATTTTTTAGGACATGTATTGTAAATGAAAAATTATATTTTACTTGGAATGTGAGGTCTTTGAAGGAGATGCTGTCTTTTTGTTTTATGATTGCATGGTATCTTGAACAGTTAACTCTGTAGTTATGTTCAGTGACAAAGGGTCCTAGGCATAAAATATTACTAAAATGCGACGTCAGTCATATACATATAAAAGGATATGAGTTTTGAAGTTGTCTTCCAACATAGCAATATTTTTTTCTTTAGAGGTTTCAGTTTTTACATTCTCAGTGAATGTAGTGTAACTTATCTTATATTCCTAGATCTGGAACAGGTTATATCAAAACTAGATCTGCTGCAGCTGCCCTAATTGCCCTTTCAGGAGACACTCTACTGGCTAAATACAGAGGTGGGAAATGTATGATTTTATACACTGCCTAAAATACTGAACATTGATAAAAATCTCCATTGTAATTTTTTTACTTTAAAAGAGAACACAGTTCTGCCATGCAAAAAGTAAATTATGTTGACTGCTTAGTTGTAGAGAAAGGCTGATGCAGAAGAATACTTTTCCATCAATGTCCATAGCCATCTTTGCATAAAGAGTCTCAGAACAAGTCATAGTAAAGTTTAAGATAAGTAGAGCTTAAAAATGAAGGCCAAGTTCTATTTGCCTAGCAGAAAAGAACAGAGAACCCCTAGTTTTAAATTTCATTGGGTCAGAAAGCAATTTTATGTATTTGATCCAGGAAGCTTATAGAGCCCTTTTAACGTTAGACAAAAATGCTTAAAGAACTAAGTATAACAGATAAAGGTAGCCCAGCGCAATGTGCAGCGCAAAGATTTCTGCCTGAATTAAATGCTCAAAATGGAGAATAAATGGACCACAAGTGGCATATTGGCCTCATACTCTCCCATTGCATATTGTGCATTTCCTTCCAAATTACAATTTGAAATTAACAATTCACGATTTAAATAGGGCATATCTTGTACAAACATATTTAAATATTTTTCTTATAGCCATGAAAATGAGCTCATTTTTTCCTTCATCCTTACCTGTCTTAACTGCCAAGAATAAGGAATTGCCATGATTTCCTTGCTTTCCTTCTCTGTCTCCTGCCTGTAGGAAGAAAGTATTGTCACAGCAGTCACTGAGTGCCTGTTAGATAGACAATAAAGGGAAACTTTCTTGAGAGGTTTATTTGGTAGACTGCAATCATCATGTAGATAGTTTGAGAATAAGTAGCTAGAAGACACTTCAGGCTCTGCCAGGATTCCAGTTTCTTTCCTCTGGTTGTTTTCAGCTTTCTTCCAGTTTTATGCTGTCCCTGATGGGAAGGCGGCCTTGATTACCCGTAGTGCCCTGAGAAGCCTACTAACAGACTTAAATCAGGTAATGCCACTGCAGTGCTGTTACACAACAGATCTTGTACGACTATCCTAATCTAGGAGAAAAAAAATACATGGTTGATACATTTTATGTTTGATTACATTATGGGACTGAAGCCAGTAGGGCACTCTGTAGATGTAGGGAGCTACCGTGCAAAGTAGGTAAAAGAAACAGATTCTGTAGCTTTTCTCAGTCAGAGTAACCACTTGCATCAGTGCCTCTGTGCATTCATTTTGCCTGAGCTTATAGGTCTTGGGAGCAGCTGCATACAGCTGTTGCTAAAGCGACTCCAAACTTCAGATGTCTGTACTCACTAGAATAGCTTGCAGTTGCAGAAAAATGCCTTAGCATACAGGTATTTCCAGCTGAACTGGTGCTGGAAATTGGATCTGCAAATGACCCCTGAGGTTCAAACCCAGTGTCCTTCAGTATTCTAGTATGGCAACATAGTACGTTGATCCATTTCAGTAAGTGAGCTGGAAGCAAATAATTCTGACACATACTGAACTATGAAATTGCATACTGATGGTATGAATATGAACAGGTTTTCTTCAGAACAGTATGTAAAATGGCACTTCTATAGATGCTTCACCATCTGTGTGCTGTCACCATCTCAGCAGAGCATGATGGGAACATCTGTTTTTTATTGAGGTGTTTCTGAGCCTTTCTTCTTGATGCAGATCCCAGCCATTGTGGGAGAAAGTTGCACTCTCTCTTGTGTGGAAATTGCGACTCACAGCTGTTTCCATGGGGTAAGTGAAATTCTGATGTCCTGGGAAATTATTTTGAATGTTGCTGGTTGATTAAAATTGCGAGTGTATCACCATATAACATCCACCGGTATCTACTTTTAAGGGGCAGGTCTGTTTGTCAGTCTCACAGTATAGCAGGATTTATATCTGCAGAAAAGATGCTCAGTCAGGTACTACTGAAGACTCCTGCATTTATTCCAAAACCTTTGGAACCCAGTAACATCTTACATGAATGGAAAATCTATGCTAGTGGAGTCCAATATCAGAGCTTTTATTAGAAATTGTAGAACACCAGTTCTTTTCAAGTAAATGGCTGACCTTGAGACATGTATTTTTTCCAGGTTCTGAATTCAGCAATTGTTGAAGAAAAATTCCTGTCTTGGCTGAGATCGGAGCCTGCTGTTCTCCTGTGGCTCCCTACATGTTACAGATTATCAGCTACAGAAATGGTTTCTCACCAAGCTAGATGTAGAGTCTGCAAAATTTTCCCTATTACAGGCCTCAGGTGTGTCAGTAATTACTGTAGTCTATAGCATGCACATAAATAGTTCTTACTGTTGTTTGCATACCCTACAGGCTCTAACTGCTGTATTAAGCAACAAACTTCAGACATAATCTAATGTCACAAGTAAGATAGGTAAAGAGAGAACCATCACAGGGTAGTGCTCAAGCCTGCATCCTGTTTCTCTTTAGGTCACTAGCACAGACATGATTATGGAGACTTACTGAAAGTAAACTGGCAGTTCAGTGGTAAAGCCAATTAAGCCTGTGTATCTCATTTCTTAGTCCTTTGTCCCATAATCAGGTGTATTAACTGGTGAGTTAAGTTACCCATCTTAGCATCTTATTCATGTAGGTAATGGTATAAAGTGGCCTAATGGTATAAAAAGAACATTATCCATTACCTACTGACCAGAATGCTCAGAAAAGCATTTTACTGTTACTCTCTTCTCACTAATAGTAAGCTTGCAGGTTTCCTTTTTAGCATTTTTAGTCTTTTGCAAAGTAGCAAATCCTACATCAATAATGTAGTGATAGTACAGTTCCATGAGAGCAGCAAATAGAGATGAGTTGGTGCATAAGAAGCATATGAAGATGTAACTGCATTCTCAGTAATGGTACCAGAACAACCGTTTATTCCTTGGTCTGAATTTTGATGCAGCAAATAAATAATATCAAAATCATTAGTGGGTTCTGGAGAATAGTCCACTGTCATTTGGATGAAATAATTCTTGCATTCAGAGAATGCTGAGGAAAGTCATTATTCTAACAAAGGTGCTTCTCTGCATTTAGGAACCCAGGGATCTGGATTTCTCAGTAATCAAGCTCACTTACACCAAGTTCTTACTTGTGGGGAAGTAACGTAATCCTTCTGTTTTCCCTCTCAGGTATCGCTGTCTGAAGTGCCTCAATTTTGACCTTTGCCAAGTCTGCTTTTTCACTGGCCGTCTCAGCAAACCACATAAGAGGTCACATCCTGTTGTGGAACACTGTGTGCAGGTAGAGTCCCATTGTACTGATTCATTTCCCTGTTGAGGTTCTTCATGTAGGCAAGTAGGAAGTAGACTCTTGAACTACATTGATTATGAAATTGTGTGTGTATTAGCCATAATGGCCATGACATATTAGCATTATTAATCTGGGAACAGTGAGTCAGGGAAAGGAAAAAAGGGGGCTTCTAACTTTAGAAGGAGCGTTTTGTTCTGAAATAACTGAATAAAGCCATGAAATGTCATAGTGCAAGTCCTCTTCCCAAGGAGTTTTATGGCAAGTTTGCCATTTGCAAATCATCCTTAAATCTGTGGAAAGGGCCCTCAGTGTGTCCCAGTGCTCCTTCCTCCTGATCCCAATGCAGATTCGTTCAGAAATCAATTCATCCTAAAGCTGTACAAACTCCTGCATGAAATTTCCTTTATTACAGAGCTTTTCCACTTTATTGCAAACCTTTTGGACTCATTTGACTCTGTCAGCGACGCAGCACGAAGAGGCAGCATGGGCCCAACTACGCTCACCTACTTGGGCTCCATTACAGGGGCAACTTGTGCTTTCATTGCACTAGTGGTGAAGTTCAACACTGGGAATTTGTGTTTGGAAGATCAGCTTCCTCTCTGAGCAGGAGATTCCAGATCTTGCCTACAGCAGCAGATAGGTTTTGTTGTGGATCTATATAACAGTATCTTCTGCTGTTCCAGTAAATGAGCTGAAAAGCACCCATGAAAGTTTCCCTAGTAAGCTCTACTTCACGTTCTCCTTCCTGAAACCCGGCACTTAACATGAAAGATATCGGGGTAGCCAGTGTCTGCACCAAAACTAAACAATGTTAGTTAGACTGTGCTTGCAGTCACCCTTTGTCTGGGGGAACATTATCTGTAGCTACTTCATTGCTCTCTTTCTGAAAACCAAACCCTATTGCTAACACTGTGAGAAACTATATCTGGATGAAAAATAACAGATACATATTCATTTCTCCAAATATTCTTCTTCATCCTCCATCTGTGAGAAAGCAGGAGAATCAAATGGCAACTGATCTCCTCATGTAGAGATTTCTAATAGAGACATTAAAATCAGTGTGAATGGAGCATGAATGGGAGTGTGTGGATGTGGAAGCACCAGAAGGAAGGGCAGGAGGGATATAACAAGGCAGAAGATGATGCAACCTAGATTAGCTGGTCAGCAAGATCACAGCACTTCCAAAAACAGCTTCTCAGGACAACCAAATCGGGAAAACAAAAGGCAGCCTGAAACAAAGGACAAACTGCCATTTGAAGATGCCATCACAAGAGATGATGATGTGAAGGTAAAGAACAAAACCTATACCTATAAGACACCCAAATAAGGAGACAAAAGATCACAATCACTGCCAGCTCCTAAAGGAGCTAAAGGCATATCCAAAACCCAGCACGTGGTCACACTAAGAGGAGCCTAGGAGGCTTAAGGAGAACTGGCATCTCTTGTCCTCCATGTCCCTGTAAGTCATCATGGCCATACCATGTGTATGCATACACCTTGGTGTGCGAACACTGGAAAGACTACTTGGACACATGTATGTTAGTGCTTGTGAGTGAGTGAGTATGAATGAGTGGAACCAGTTTTGTTTTAAAATGAAGTCCCCTTCCTCTCCTATACTGTCTGGCATTGAGCTTTCCCACATTGTTGCTGCAATATTGCAACTGGATCACTGAACTTAGGTTTCCTTTATGAAGCCCTACTCTAACACTAACCCTGTAAATATTAATTCATGGCCAAAATCTATACCAAAATTAAAAAGATAAGCTACTCACTATGACAGATACCATTTTTATATCCTTTGTGTGGGACATACAAGAATCAGTAGTAAGCCACTTTTCCCATACCTTCCACTCTTAGCAGATGCTCTCCTTGGCTGTGTAAGTTTTCACATTGTGTTTATCAGGGAGTGGGCTGCTGAGTGGGGATTTGAAATATCAGCACTGTTTTTCCTTACCGTGCTGACACCTTGTGGTAATGTTATTACCATGTTGAGAAATGACTAGGAAGCATGCTGTATGTTTTCTTTGTGTTTTCCTCTTCAGTCTGTCAGGACTTACCCCATGTTCTGCAGCAGTCGCTTCCTTGGGCAGAATTGGTTTGTGTCCTCCTATAATGCAGCTACTGAGCTTAGTTGTACCTGAGCCTGACACTGCTGTGACAAATGGAAGTGTGTTTTTTTGCTGTCTTGTACAAGAGGAGGACATGAGGCACAGAAGGCTGTATCTATTAACACTTCATACAAGTATAAAAGTACTTCTTCCCATTGATCAAGAGGGAACTTAGATACTAGTCGGGCAGAATTATCGTTGTGACTGTGAGCTTAATCATTGTAACTGCCAAAATCCTGTATTAGGCATTTCCAGGTTGCCTGAATTTGGCCCAGGCAGAGTGTTTTCCTTACCTAACAGAATTGGAGCTGCTCTTGCCTGTGGTCCTGTATCATCATCCACCTCAGCTCCCCTTCTAGGGCTCAGACAGCAGCCATGAGCCTCTTCAGCTGTTGAACAGGTGGACCTTTGCTTTCTTATGTTTTGCCTTTGCCTTGGACTGTGTCTACTTCTGGGCAGCACCTGTTTGAAAATTCACTCCCTTCTTTATTATCCCTCATTCCAATAGATGTCAGCAAAGGCGAATGCAAAGCACTTTCTCCGCACCATCAGGAACAACCTGTTTCAAGAGCGCTGCAGAAGAAAGGAGGCTCAGAGAAGGAGGGCTCTGGAGATAGTGGAGGAGGGGCACTTCCCTACTCACAAAAAGACTTTGTGAGTTTCTGTTTCCGATTAGTTTATAATCTCTGAATAAGATGTCAGGCTGTGGGATATTGCTTGATTATGTCCTTTGAGTAAGTAATTTTGTTATGACAGACACCATGTCATGATTTTTCCATTGAAAAGGGAAAGCATAAATGGGAAGTTGCTGCACATTGTTCTGTAGCTTAACCATGATTACCATGCTGACAACCTAATGACCAGTTGTCTTATAAAATATAACATGCTTGTGTCTTCCTTCCCTCCTCCCTTATGTCCTCTCTTTCTCTCCATGCTATGTCTATGCTCAGTCTAGGGTCAAGCATTGCAAATATTTAGTACCTGTGACAATTGCATGGGTTTTTAAGCACCTCCTCTGTGACAAATTCATTGGAAATTAACTGTGAATACTTTCCACATGTGACCCACAGGGCATTCACTGACAGTCATTCTACTCATTCTCCCACTGAATTGCAGTCCTGTGGGATTACTCACAATAGTGAGCAGCTGATCTCACCATTCCAGTGCTTTTTGATCAGTTCTGTTTTGTGTGCTTTTAGTTAATGTGTGAATTCATTGCTGTATTTCCACTGATCACAGTGGTTAATAATGAGCATTGGAGGTTGTGTCGTGATTTTCCCTATAGTTTCTCCTTCCTTGCTCTGAGATTTTGGTTAATATTTAGATGTAGAAACTGAAGGGAGTGATTATACGAGATAAGCTCTACAAACGTACGAAGTGCAAGATTCCTTCCTAGTTGTATAAAGATCTAGCAACTCCCTTGCATCTCACATGTTCTCCAAAGGAGGCTTCAGTGAGACTGAAATAGGGAAAAAATGGTTACTCCTTTCTAAAAGAATTAATTTCATCTTTGTGCAAAGGAGGAGAAAAATCTGTTTATAAAACTTGATTGTGCTACACTGCTAGGTAAGTACATTGCTATTAGAAACCAATTTTTTTATATACGGTAAGACCAATGGCTGACACTTACAGTGATTCTCACAGAGAATGTTATTTCAGTGTTTGTTTTTTAGAATGTGGTGAAATACAAAACATTTTCCATTGCTAATACTTACCCACTTTTCAGCAACAAAAAACATTTCTTCATTTTTAATATCATTTAATCCTTCCGTGAGCAACCAAGATTTTTCTGTAATTCTGTGGGGTTTTGCTTACCTAATGCTTGGGTAGTAATGAGAGAAAGAAGAATTTGGGGTTGCTGTTAACAGGTGTCATTGTGGGGCTGATAAGTACCTGGGCTTTTCCTAGCATAGAATGGACTGCACAGCAGGATATCTGGCCCTTTGCTATCTTTTTGTAGTTGAATTTCCCAATATATTTAGCTCTTGGCTAAAGGAAACAAAAAAGAGAAGCAGCAAATTGCACTGACACTAAATGGGTGGAAAGAAGAACCTGTTGTTGAGATTCAGTTGAAAGAGTGGAATTTGTTTTCAGGAATTTCAGTCTTTCAGCCAAAATATGCAAGCAGGTGTAGCTAAACCATTCTTCTTGCTTAGTCAACAGCACAGCTGTCTGTCCACTTACAGTGCATTAATTTTATTTTGATCTTTCTGGGTACCGTAGAATCATAGAATCGTTTAGGTTGGAAAAGACCCTTAAGATCATCAAGTCCAACCTAGCACTGCCAAGTCCACCACTAAACCATGTCCCTAAGCACCATATCTACACTTCTTTTAAATACCCTCAGGGATGGGGACTCAGACACTTCCCTGGGCAGCCTGGTCCAGTGCCTGACTACCCTTTCAGTGAAGAAGTTTTTCTTAATATCCAATCTAAACCTCCCCTGGTGCAACTTGAGGTCATTTCCTCTTGTCCTATCGCTTGTTACTTGGGAGAACAGGCCGACCCCACCTGTCTACAACCTCCTTTCAGGTAGTTGTAGAGAGTGATAAGGTCTCCCCTCAGCCTCCTCTTCTCCAGGCTAAACAACCCCAGTTCCCTCAACTGCTCCTCATATGACTTGTTCTTTAGACCCTTCGCCAAAACCGTATAAGGCTTAATCCTTTCTCTACTCATTATTTCTCTGTTGGTATACAGTCCCCCCGCAGAACCCAGTGCTTCACCACTACCTGGCCCTGAAAACCTATCTTTCCCAGTGGACAGACCTGTCCTGAAGTCACCCAAGTTCATATCTCAAAACAGAACTGTAATGCAGAAGAGTGATAATAACAGCAAGATACCAGAGCAAGGCAAGACAAAAGCTCAGGTGAGCAAAACATGAAGCTGTAATAGTGGTAAAGCTGTGAAGAAGACCTACCAAGTTAACTATCTAGTTGCCTTCTAATTACCAATGAAAAAAGAAATGTAATCGGCAACGTCACCTTCCTGTTAATTTCTCACTTATGGAAAAAAAATGTGGAAGCTGAAAACTTAGTGAAGCTTGAATTTGATACCCTCCCAAGATTAGTGACTAACTCCTTGACTTCCATGATCTTCAGAAGCACTTGTAAGAATCTCTGTTACGTTTTTTTTTTTCCTGAGTTGTCTTAGAGCAGTCTTAAAGACTACCTAAGACTGGAGTCCTCTCTCTATTCTGACAGTAAAAAAATGTCATCATGTCCTCCTAGTGCAAGCAAATGTCAAGGAAAGATGCCTCAATTCTTATTAGGCTCAGGCCATTTTTGTCACCATGGCAATAGCAAAAGGACAGAATGGGCCCTTCTTAAGGATAAACCCAGAGTAGTGTCCACTCCAGCTAAAATAGCTCATGCATAAAAGCTCTCCACTAATCCATTTCCAGGTTCCCTGCATAGAAACAATGCTAGAGGAGTGGGTAGGACAGTGTAGATAAAAATAAGTACATAGCAGATTTTTGTTTCTATATTTATTTGAGGGGTTGGTAGCTCTGCACATACTTGGAATATAGGGAACACTGGGTTGTGTTCAAACCAGTTTGTGTCATCCACTCATCTTGTTCTTCCCAGAAGCCAAGGGTGGAGTAACTGAGAACTAGCCTGTGCGTGTCAGGTCACTCCTTTGGCTGCTACTCCTGTGCTGCCCTTTGGAAGACCTGTCTTTTAGGACTCTGCTGCCCAACTTGAGGCATAGTGCCAGCCAGCACATATCTGCAGGAGAAATTGTGGGCAGACATTGCTTAAGCATATAATTTTGATGGCTGGCATTTGTCGTTTTAGAAGAGAGCGAGATGGGACTTGCATCCCTGTAGTGGGATTCTGTCACATGCATTGCTCTCTTGTTCCTTTTTTCTCTGGGCTGAGAATTCTTTTTGAGCAGTTTTATACTGATTTCCAACATCTTATAGTGCAGATCATTTCAATGTTGCTTAAAAAGATGAAAACCTAAGTCCAATGATAGCTTTTAATAGAATCCATGAGCTCAGAGGTCCTGGGGACCCAGCTCTTAGTTTCCTGGCAGCCCTGATTTCAGCCCAGCTTATACCATGCCTCTAAAGCAGCTTACCTGGAAAGTGTTTGTCTCCCTGACTTCTGGCCTACTGTCCCCTGCATGGCCCAGAGACCGCTACATCCATCCAAAGACCAGGAGTTTCTTTTCTCTTTTCTACATCCATCTCCTTGTCCCAAAGCAGTTGGGACTTGGGAGAGACTGTTCCCAAATCAGAATATTCCATTTTGCAGAAATTCCAGGGAATTAGGGTTTTGTTCTAATTTAAAACAAAACAAATTCTCATACACTTAGAATTTTTCATAGGACAAAGAATTTGTTCTATAGAGTAAATTTTCCAGTCCGTTCTAATAGCCATTAAAAATACTTTAATGCATCAGTTGGTTGCAATCAGTTAAATAAAAGAAATTAACTAGTAAATCTGTAAAACAGACCAAATCGCGAATTTGCCATGCTCTCTTACAGCAAAATTTGCATAGAAAATGAAATGTTATTGCTGATAAAGTTATGAAAAGATACTTTTGTCTTTTTTATTACAGGCAATAGCCTCTTTTGAAGCAGATGTGTTGAAAATGCACGAATCCATCAAAAGCATTCACAAAGAGAGCAGGTAGGTAAATTCAGTAGTACAATGACTGAAGACTGGTGAGCAACACTGCTCCAGTGAAGAGCTAGAAGACAAATCATTTTTCCATACTTTAGAGATTTTGAGATTTAAGAAAAAAATCCTGTCAAATGGGGATGAATGATAAAAACTCAGCAACAAAAACTGTAAATGGAGATCACTGGAAAAAACAATTTCTGGCAAAGCAAAACACTTTGTTTTGCTTTCATCAGCATTTCTGCAATTGTTAGTTTACATTTCTAAAAGTCATTTTTAAGAGAAAAAATGTTCATTCACATAAAAATATCAAAATAGCATACTTTTTCAAATTTTTCTCTGAATAAGGCTTAATCAGAACAAATATAATAATTCAAATGAGGTTTTTAAATCAAAGTAGGATATCTTTCTAAAAAATATGCTGTAAGTCAAATAGACTACAGGCTTAATACAGTAACTATTGGTAAAAATTCCATGACTTAGATTATCACAGAAGTGTCTTCTGATATTCAAACCTTTGACACAATAAAATATTAACTCCTAAACTAAAAATTACTTGGATGGTTTGTTTGTTTGGTGGGGGGGAGTTGGTGTATAGGCAACCATGCTTACCTTTTTCTTTCACTTTTGCTTTCCCCTCCTTCATTTTTGTAGTTATATATGAATGTGCTATAGATATAATCATGTCTGTGACCACTGAAACCAATGGAATTACAGAGAAGTGTAGAATTTGATCCTGAATCTACTCTCTTTATTTCCTTCAGTATGTTCAGTTCCCCCTGTTCCTGTTTTGTTTCACTCCAGTAAGTCAATGTGCAATTGCTGCTCCAAATTCACACAAGGGCACTCCAAGACTAGAGCAAAGCAATTGCAGTTTCATTGTAAGTCTGTGTCCTTACCTCACTCTCTGTTCTCACATGGGAAAATAAAGAGATATGGTGTCGTGATTTAACCCCAGCCAGCAACTAAGCCCCACACAGCTGCTCACTCACTCCCCCCCGGTGGAATGGGGGAGAGAAGCAGAAGAGTAAAAGTGAGAAAACTCATGGGTTGAGATAAAGACAGTTTAATAGGTAAAGCAAAAGCCGTGTACGCAAGCAAAGCAAAACAAGGAATTCCTTTGCTACCTCCCATTGGCAGGCAGGTGTTCAGCCATCTCCAGGAAAGCAGGGCTCCATCACACGTAATGGTTACTTGGGAAGACAAATGCCATCACTCTGAACATCCCCCCTTTCTTCTTCTTCCCCCAGCTTTATATGCTGAGCATGACGTCGTATGGTACGGAATAGCCCTTTGGTCCCTTGGGGTCAGATGTCCCGGCTGTGTCCCCTCCCAACTTCTTGTGCACCCCCAGCCTACTTGCTGGTGGGGTAGGGTGAGAAGCAGAAAAGGCCTTGACTCTGTGTAAGCACTGCTCAGCAGTAACAAAAACATCCCTGTATTATGAACACTGTTTCCAGCACAAATCCAAAACATAGCCCCATACTACCTATGATGAAGGAAATTAACTCTATCCCAGCCAAAACCAGAACATATGGCAAAGATGTTCAGCTTTTGTTTAGATTAACAATATCTGAGAGGATATCTGGGAAGCCCGCTCCTGAAATACTGCATCACTCTCTGGCCCAGGGCTTATCATATAACTGGGTGAATGAACCACATTATTCATGGGAAGCTCTTTGTTCTTATTTGTGGATCAACTTCCAGCATTTATATGCCTGTTCACAGAACCGGGCTCTGAGTTAGATGAAGGTAGTCAGCATTTTACAGTAAAGACCCATTAAGTGCTGTTATAAGGGAACACTGTAATATTAATTTTAAATGGTCTGACTTGCTGTCCCATTCAGGCAAATCTTGCATAATTCCAGTGAAACTGATAGGGCTCTTGTCTGTGAGCCAGTGCGTACCCAAAAGAAAGTGAATCAGATGAACTTCTGGATGTAACAGCACGGGAGATAGATAACTATTTCAGCTGTGTGATATGAAGTAGTTGGTTTATTACTGCAGTGTTAACAAGCTTTTCTGTCTGTCTCCACCTCAGCCGTGGGGAAGACAAAACTGTATTTCCACCCTGACTCCTTAGAGAAATCCCAACTCGAGAACAAAGATATAGGCGGTGTTTTTGTCATACTGTGCTCTGAGTAGGTAATTTCTAAATCTTCTTTGGTGTGTGTGGGAGGGTGGCTTTTCTAATTGCAAAAATCACAGTATCTTTTCAAGGACAAGTGGCCTGTTCAGAAACTATTGGTATCATCAAACAAGCTGCATAGAATACCAGGAGCAAGAAGGAACTCCATCGAAGGGGTAGAGGCTGCTTTTACTCCTTTGTTGCCCAGGGGGAAATGATGGGACTCTTTCGCAAGTCAGGGAGTTGCCATAAGTAGTTTGCTTCTAGACAGAGGGACTGCTATCATGTCTCTCCTGTTGCAGCCACCTTTGTGGGAAAGGTAAAACACCAATATGCAAGGCTCAGTCCTGGCCACAGTTCCACTCAGCTTACATCTTTCCTCATCTAGAACACTCCTGTTCTTGCTAATTCCGTGGATACAACCCAGTTCCTGAAATATTGGCCTCTAACCCCAAAGCTGACAAAAGTTTCCTGAACTGACAAAGAGGAGAAAGTTTGTGCTACAGTATTTGCTCTTTTCCATGACTGCATGTATTTGTGTGTGTGTGATCTAGCAAAATTTCCACCCTTCCTGTGTCCCTGGCAGGTATGTGAAGAAGCAGTTCAACAAATGGAAGGACAAAATGCAATTTCTTTACAACTGCCAGGAAGACAAAAGCTGCAAAATAGAGTCAAAGCTCCAAAGCCTGAGAGCAAGCCATGAAAACCTGCAAATGAAGCTGCAGCAAATGAAGCAGGAAGTAAAGGTATAGTGATAAGTATACCATGAATCTTCACAGCTATGAGCAATTACTGAACACTAACTATTCCTTTTCCTGCAGACCACCACTCTTGATACCATTTCATGCACCTTCCACCTGTCTGCTCAGTCATCTTAGGTTCTTGTCTTCAGTGAAAGCAGATAGGCTTTTTGCAGCAGGGATTTCCTTGTCATTCCATATATCTTTAGCACTAGCACAAATATCCATGTCTGGGATGTTTAGATACTACTGCAATGAAAATAATGAGAGGGTATTCCAATAAGAGTGAGAAAATGGTTTCGAACAGAAGTGTTAGATACTTCCTTGCAATCTTTTCTTTAGAGAAGAATCCTGTGTTGGCATTGAATAAATAAAATATTCTTTTGTCATTCCTAATTGCTGTCTTGTACTGGGACGTAATACAGACCTCTTACAGAAAATATCTTATTTCTTTTCAATTGTATTGACTCTTGTTCATTTAAAGTATCTCTGAGGTTCTAAAAAAGCCCATATTTCACAGGGAATGCATACATATTTGCCACCTACAGCATTTTTGTAGCATTTTCTGCAATGCTGTGTTTAGAGTGTCTTTCAGGGATGGTCAAACATAGAGAAAAGCCAGACACATCTACTGTGCACAGTTGGTCAGCTTTATATCACTTGCCCATGGAGCCTAGTATGACCTGGCATGTCATACCATCCTGCGTGTATGCTGTGACACTGGCCTGTCCACAACATGCAGGACTGGCTGCACACATGCAGTTAAGCGTCCAGTGCATGCACAGTCAGCTCAGTGCATCCCAGTTACATCAGACTTGGCGTTCATGCAGTGGATGGTATTTGCCGTCATAATTCTGCCTAGAAAATTCCAAGTACAACTGTGGCCTGACAACCGACCTAGTTCTGGAATTTCAAATGTTAACACACGTGAGGTGTTTGATATGTGTTTAGTATAAACATATATTTTTCCTTTAGTTTAATTCTTTTAGAATAATTTTCTTGCAAATTTACTCTTGGAATGTTATTATTCCCACTTTTCAATGGCATTAAAGTATATAATGTCTTCAGATTGGAACTGTGGAAAAAATTGGCCACATAGATTTCTTCAAACTCAAACACAGAGTTTTATTTTGTTACAGGAAAATACTTTATTTGCAAAAAGAATTGGTTTAGTTCACCAGAAATTTAAAAAAAAAAAAATCTGACCCAAAATTGTTTTCCTACCTATTTTAGTTCTACCAGCAAACCAACATATAAATTATTTTCACAATGTAGTTTCTGTGTTTTATCTATTGTAGACAATGTTACAGTCATCAGAGCAACCTGTTGCACAGTGTCAGAATATGATGCCAAGAAATCCTTATGTCCTGCTGGAAAGGAGAATGCAGGGTGGATTAAATCCTGCTCAAATAAGGCCTACTTCCAGAACATGTGCAGACTGGAAATCTTTGAATCCGCTCAACTCTGCAAATAGAATGCAGCTTTTACAGACACCTGAGGTTCCCGCTGCAGTGGACTTTATGTTCTCAGAAGACCCACTGGAGTCAGTGTCCCTGCAGAGCGACAGACCTTTTATGGGACAGTATAAAAAAGCAAAAGAGAATCAAACATATCTGCCTCAATTGACAGAAAACTCCCTCAGTGTCATCACAAGGAACACAGTTCTTGCTCCCACTGCAGTGCAGATACCACCTGATGAGAAGGAAGTCAGTGAGGAAGTGGAACTGCAGCAGCTAGTGATGAAACTGAAGGATGCATTGTCTCTCCAAGCCCCACCAGGTATAAGCTCTCCCAGTTACCTTGACGCTGTCTTCTCACCTTCATCCAGTTTACTCTAGAATATTGTTCATAATCATTTAATCCTCAGAGGAAACTCAGAATCTTGTCTTTGCCATTGTAGAAGTACTCCAGCTCTATACTGTAAGGTAGAACATATTTCTGTAAGGGGGAATATAGCCCCTAATGTTGGCCTAATTTGAAACAGGATGAGTCAAAGCGCATAAGAGGAAATCAGTCTCAGCAGTCAGTTATGAAGCAAACTTATACTGGTGAGGGCACTGGAGGCCTTTTCTGTTGCCACTACTGTGACACCGTAACTATGATTCTAGTCCCAGGCAGACTTCCAGCAGTACAAAATCCCTTTGTAATCAATGACCTTACACAGCAGAGTTTTGTTGAACACTCAGGATGCCTCACTTTTGGTAATGAGGATGTAATAAGGAGAATGATGGAAAAAGCTACTGTTTCTACAGAGTTATCTTAAATTAGAGATTTATAAAAAGTTTTTGGGGGCTCTGGCAGCATCCAAATGCTCTGAAAGACTTAAAATCTGTTCTGCTTTTCAGCTCAACAACCTGCTTTGCAGCAGGAGTTCTTCTCTACAGCTGAACATGTTTGCAGATCCTTTTCTGACCTCATCAACCAAGTAACTTCATCAGCTTGTAAATGACGGAAACTACCATTCACCTTACAGCTTTACTGAACTATTGAATGTAACTGATGCCATGTCAGACTCTTTAAAGTGTCTCAGATGTTGCATTGTAATAACCCAACATAGCAGATTTCTGCATTTACTGACTTCACCAGGAACCATAAAGAGTGTTAGAGAACAATGTTCCTTTTCTATTGGTGGTTTCCAGCTCCTGTGCAGCAGATGTTGGCCCAGCTGATAAAAATCAGCATGTCTTCATTAATGTTACACTGGCTTTCACAACTGTCCTGCTCTGTCCTCTCTTCTTACTGCTATATAATCAGTAATGGCTTGTGTTTCAGAAACATTTATTTTTTATATGAGAGTTGGCTTGAGTCAACTGATTTCAGCAATGTATTTTCTATCACATCATAGTTTTTTAGGCTAAAGGAAGGAATAAGTTCTTAACTGTCAGACTTCTCAGTACTTGATATTTACGTATTCATATTTTTCCAAACTACTAAATTCATATTTAAAGGAAAAGATGCTTTGAACATTTAAAGGAATTTGATTGCTTTAGAAGAGCCTTTCCATTATTAATTTATATATTAGTATAGAATGGTTAATAAGAATGTAATTTTACCTGCAGCATCTAAAATGTGAGAAAAGTAATTTTCTCCTTGGTTACTAGTACTTTGTATTTGACGGAACCTATCTAAAACTTCCAGAGTATTAAAAATACTTATCAAGCCTGTACACATACATACAGACATATATATGCATGTAAGTAGACATATAAGCTGCAGAGAAGTTTGTAAACAGATAGATGATTGGCTCTAAGTAGCAGGTTGTACTTGCTGAAGTTGATTACAAAGCATCTATTAGGCATTAGCAGGGAAACAGGCTGGGATGTGAAGAGAAAGGAAGATATCACACAGAAGAAACATTGCACACTGCTTTGATCCATTCATATTACAGTCTAGCTTCATTTCTTATAATGATGTGTGAGTGAAGGCCTTAGAAAGAATTTAGATCATTCTTAGAAGAAAAATAATAGATGCTCACTGCTTTCCTTTCATTGCTTCTTGTTTGCTATAGGTTTCTCACAGCAGTGCAACTCAGTGAGATACATTGGTATAGCCTGTGATGATAGTGTCATCAAATGCATATTGTTTTAGTGACAGCATTTCCGAAGGTTGAGATAATGGGTTAAGATACAGCATGTTAATGATTTGCACGTTATTGTCAGATGCTGTAGTTCTTTGGATTGTTAACTATTTGTTAAGAGACAATGTGAACTAATGGCAAATTTACCAAGTGTGATTCCTCAACAGTGCAAATGATTGCCCATTTCTCTCTCTTTAGCTGTTGATATGCCATGGTCGAGTTACTTCCTTGGAATTATGCTGTATCTCTTGTTGATGACAGCAACAAGGAAACCATTTTTTTCTGATAATGCACAGAAGTATCTTAAAGATCTGAGAAATGGAAATGAGTCGGTACTGCTTCAGAGAGAAAAATTGTAGATTCAGCCACTTACTATCACTGTTCTGCAGGAGGTGCATAAAAAAATAGTGAATGAGTATGTGCATGTGAGCTCAAAACCAGCTCTGGTTAAGAAAATTTGCATACTTTTAAGGATTTTAGTTGAATCACTGGAACTATACCAGCTTTCCAAGAGAGAAAATACTCCTAGTTTTTACAGGAATTTTTCTGTGATTACTAAGAAAATAAATTTGGTTTGGGTGAAAGCAAAATATTTTTGGAAGCTTTGGGGGAGAAGTCAGGTAAATTACATATTCTGAAGCTTTTTTTAATGTATAATTAAACAGGGTTTAGGCTGATGTGATTGAAAAGGCCAACGAAAAGTGTAGTGCTTAAGAAAAGCTGCTTAGCAGAATGCTTAATTTTCCACATAGATTTTCCTGGTCTTGTATTTTTCAGAATGAATTATAATCACCAAGATAAAGGGACTGTCTGACTCATTAAAATGTCTAGAAGTCTTGTTTTCTGTTGGTAGCACCTCAGCCACCTTCTTGAAAGACCTTACACTGTGGTAGTGACAGTAATGAACGTTCCTGGTTCTTTGTGCTAGTTTTGGTCACAGCAGGCCTTAATTACACATACTGTAAACATTCAAGAATCACAGCAACAAATAATGGTATGCAACTGGAAGCCAACAAGCAGTTTGTCTCTAGCAAAGGAAGGGTAAAGAGGGTGAAAAGTAAAGAAACTAACTGCGGGAGAAGGACCTCAGAAAACAAATAGTGATGAGGTCACTAGAAAGTGGATACACCCATATTATCACATATAACAGAATACAGCATGAGATAGAAGCTTAGCAGCTTTTGCAATATACCAGTGCCAAGACATACAAACAACAATCCAAGGAACTTAATTGTTGATTACAGGAAGATATCCATCAGCTTCTGATGAGGCTTTAGATCTCCTTCAGAGTGAGTGCATCTGAATTAAAGTTGTCTGGAAACAGTGACAGCTGACAAATACCAGTTTGGTGCAACACAACATAGAGCAGGTCTAGAGCACAAATTCTTAAAAATAGATATTCCTGAACCACCATGAACTCTTACTTCATGGCAGTGCATAAAGACTCAAGGAAGTGTTTTTCCATGCTAATAAGCAGTTGCTTAGCTGCCAGGTCCCTATAAGATGAAAGGGACAAAATCCCAAGGCCTTTATTTTGTTGTTACTCAGTTCAGCTGACAATGAAGCAGCCTCAGTCAGACATGTTCATCCTATCCTTCTTCTGACACACTCAGGCTGAGAAACAGTAAGCCAGGAAGAGTATCTATCTGCAGAAACTATCCTAGCTCACCCCAAGATCTGCCATGAAGTTTACAGGGGAGAGTGGTAGGAGGCAATATCCTGTCTTTAACCACAGGGACATTTTGAATTTTTCCTGTACGGCAAATCAGCTTGCATCTCATGCTCACAGCACTTGCTTTTTCTTAACACAGCCACCCTAGAAGGCCCCAATTTATAGTGAGTGAATCAATAGCAAACATCAGCATCGTCTGATTGTGTTTTCATGCCAAATTGTTGAGACCTGGATAAAAGCAAGCAAGACCTAAGTTATAAAATAGACTTGAGCTGCAAGACCTTCAGAGAGAAAAAATTGCTTGAGGTAGGAGTTCCTTTAAGAACTTTATCACTTGCCAGTTTACATATAATTAATTGCATCCCCTTTTTTATTTCAGCACAATTAATAACACACATTGTCTCCTTTACATTAGCAATTTCCAAATGTTCTCCATAGTGTGACCTATGCTAGAGATTCATCTGTTTTCTCAGTCTTTCCTCTACATACTAATCCTTTCCTGCCCATTTCCTCAAAGGCCAAATGATGCTACAGCCTATTAATTAAGAAGCTTGCTGAAGTAGACAAGTATTGCAAATTTGTTGAAGCTAAACATCAGCTTGGCCCATAGTGGTATTTCACCATTTCTGTTGCTATCTGAAGGGAGGAAGAAGGCTACCAGCAGCCCTTTCCTAGGGGATCCTGTTGTTACAGGTGGGACGTATCTAAAGTGGAAACACTAGCCTGTTTCCAAAGGGCCCTGGGGAAGAGCATCTAAGATAAACAGTACCTGTTCAGATAATCTGTCTGGTTTTACATTTTCTAGAGCTTGAGAGCATATGGGAACAGGTAACATCTGGTCTACTACAATACAAATCGTACTTGGCTGAGGCATCCAGCCCTTAACATGCTCTTTGTCAGTTGCTGGTCTTAATAGCTGCAGGGACCGTGGGTGAAGACTGTCTCTCTTATGTTAATACAAAGCTGTGCACAATGGGATTTTTAGATATATTAATATAATTTAGATAATTAACCACAGTAGTGCAGGAGTGAGCAGATCTGTTGTAACACTGCTCGTCTCCCTCCCACGTGGTAGCAGAGCACTCTTGTAGGCTGTGGCTGCAGGCAGAGGCAGCTGGGGGGGCCTTGCTGAGTACACTAAACTGTGTGTTCCTGTGCTCATCCTGCTTTAGTGTTCCCTCATCTCTTGAACATTTAAATGGTTTGTTGTATGCTTAACTTTAAGCACAAATTCAGTGCCATTGAAGCTGGTAGCCTTCTTATAGTTTCTTGTCTGCTTCCGTAAGATCAGGATTTCACCCAATGGGACTATGCTTAAGCTGTATTTTGTTCAGGCCTAGTAACCATTTTAAGATTTCATTTATACATTTTGCTGCCTGAACCTATTTCTGCAAGTTGATGAACACCCAGCAAATGAGTTTTCCTTTGGGCATTTGGAAAAAAAAAAAAAAAAAGCAACCAAATATTGCCACATGCTCAAGGAAAGAAACTTCGAATGAGCAACTAAATGTAGTTGCCCTGGAAAGCTGAATTTTGTAGTTGCATTCAAGCAGCCAGGCAATGGAAATATTTCATTTCATCAAAGCATTACATGTTACCTGCCCAAAGTTATGTTGCATTTGTTTAATATCAAATTGCCTATTAGAGTTATCAATAACAGTCAGAGGAAACTGATTTGTCTACAAAGAACTTGGAAACTAAAAAAGAAGCAAATTCAAGTTATGTATGAGAATTCTTTTGATTAAATGCTTTACGTGAGAATGTGTAACATTTGAAGTGGCATTTTTCATAAGTAAAAATATCTTGTGAAAACAAACAGAGGAGCTGGTAAAACCTGTTAACCCTTTTACTTTTTTGGAAAGCTGAAAACATTTTTGGAAGGTATTTTTAATATAAAAATATGTACTACTTTTCTTCAGTAGGATGATATCTTTCAGCAGTGGTTGCTTTGTACAAGTATACAGCTATGCATATAATAAAACATCACCATTTCGACTCTAATTCTGTCTTGGAGCCAGTGGAGGGTTTTGGCAACTTCCTACTCTGCTTGTCTATGTTTTATTGAAGGATCAGTTTTTTCCTGTTTTGGCACCCAAAAGACAATAGTTTGAATAGGTCACATGCATTATAAAAAGTCTGACATACACACAGATTAAAGTAGGCAACTGCTTATAAATCATGCAGTTTATTAAGGAGACTGAATACATAGGCAATTAAAAAAACCCATAAGTCCAAGTTAATCAGAGATACAGTGCTCATAGTTATAGGCCTTCTTCCACCATGTAGATTAACATCAATAAGGATTAAAATGCAAAAAATAAAGAGAAGTTGTTAAAAAATATCTACAAATCAAGATCTTGGACTGAATGTGTCATTTCCTCTTTTTCCCTAGCTCTCCAGTGATTCTTCCAAGTACTGTAGATCTACTCTTATGCATGTGGATACTTGCTAAATCTTCAAACAAGTCTTTCTTCTTCAGAACTGGCAACATCTGAATATGAGAAAATATCCCTGAAAAGTGACATGAAAATGCATATAAGTAATCAATTTCCAAACAGCAAAGAGCAGCTGAATACTCAGTTTCCCACATCCATGTTTCCTCCATCTTTAGCTGCTACTGGTCCCTATTTTATCAGCCTTGCCCCCAAACCTCTTGTTTTGGCGATAGCCATATCCCTCAAGTTGCCTTTCAGTGACAAGTTACTTTGATCTTTTCCCCCAGCACAGGCCTTTTCCTTCAGTCTTCCTATTAAACTCTTCCACTTGTAACTAGCAGAGTCAAAGTACTTGAGTCTGCTCACAGTCTTACTGACTCACCTGCTTGTCATCAACCTCCTTGCACGGTGGATGAGATCTCTCACCCTATTTAGTAGCACATTTGTTATTTCCTTAAGGAACTATGGGGCATTTTCTTTGCAAAAGCCAGCAGATTGGTGTTCTTTCTTTTGACACATTTGTCTTCTGAAAAAGTAACTGGTTAACACAGTATCTGTTTATTTACCAGACCTCAAATGCATAATACAGCAGCCTTCACCCCACTACCCTCCTTGGCACCCTGCAGCCCAGCAGAGTTGGGACAAGTTGTGCCTGACCCTGGCAGCTGGGCCACGTGCAAGGGCTGATCTGAGCCCAATTGCCCACACCTGTGAGGGAGGTGTGCACAGCTGTGGCCACTCTGAGGGGTGAGGTAGCAGGGGGACTGCTGGGTGAGGAGAAAAGAGGTAGAGAGGTTTTTGTGTTTGTATTCTTCAAATTCCCCCCTTATACTGGGGACATGCTATGTGGCTGCTCGAGGAAGGTCTTCTTATACAGCTGCTCTTCAGGAACATCTGCTGTAAGTACAGAAGCTGTGTTTTCCTTGTGGTTCTTAAGTCTTATTTTGGCTCATTAGGAGTTGTTATAGCTATAATGTATCTAATTCCAGTATTGTAATATATTGGAAATGTTTTTATGAAACCTGCTTTTTCATGGTGTTTGGCTTTTGTTAGGGGAAAGGAATGAGCTACTAAACATACCTTGGGCAGGTAACTGTAAAGGGCTCTCCCTGCTTGTCTCAGTTTCAAGGTGACTAATACTTCTTTGCAGGATAGCTAGGGAAGTTGTAATGCTGCTGGGTTAAGTAGGATGTTAGCTGGATGGAGGTAGTTTGTTGGATAACTCATATACAGCAGTTCTGATTTTTTTGTGTTTTTCATGGATTGTGTAGTTTGAAGAGTATCTTCAGACCTGTTAGTAACTACAGTCAGGAGCCTGGCAGGACTAGATCGGTTCAGAAAACAGTGTTTGAACCCACAAGTCTGGACCTGGGCTACTTCTTCCACTGTCTTGGTGTACACTCAGACAGACTTGTTTCCCAGGAGGGCAAAGTATGGGGAACTGTGGAAGTGCTTCTTAGGTGTGACAGAGTAGTTCTGTTCAGTACTACTGAGAAACTTTACCAAGGACTTCACTAGGTTTTTTGGCTTGGAGGACTTTTCTGGTTTTTCTTAGAAAAGCTCAATTCCTGATACTCGGTTTTCACAATGACCTCATGGGATTTATTCTTTAGTTCTGAAATCTGACACTAGAATAATAACACCTTAACATCAGCATTTCTGTACCAAGTTCAGATCTCTGTCTTACTTTTCCAATTCAATGATATGTTTAAGGAACTACAGTGAATGCAGCTTACAGATTGCTCCTGATTTATGACCCTGTTTGCAATTAAAAAAAAAAAAGAAAAAAATTGAGGTTGTGAATACTTAAGAGGAATAAGATGAAAAACTTCAGTATGGAGTGGAGCAATAAACATGTTATCAACAGTTGCAAAAGTAACAGTATAATGCAAAAAACCCTTGCTTTATTGTTTGACTTCTAAAACAAGCCTACTGAAAGCTATTCATACCGGCCCATGGACGTGGAGTGAAGTACATAAGGTCATTCAAATGCCATTAGTGCTGCTCTTTGGGCTAAGAAAACAGGTTTGTGCATCCCTCTACGCATAAGAAGCGGTAATTCTATTCCTCATCATTTGCTAGGATGCGATTTCTATCTGCAATTATTAACAATTGATTTCTGCTTTCACTGACAAAACAAGGCAGTAGGGTCAAGGGTTACAAAGATTAAAACAGCTGGCTTTGTTAAGAAACTGGGAGACTTGGATGAGAGGCTACATAGCTCCTCCAACAAAATAAAATTTAGGTTGTCACTGCTATAATCTGCCTGCTACTGACTGATGTTAATCAATTGTATGGAGAAACCAGATCAACTGATTGCAATTCACAAAAAAATAGGTAAAAGAATAGAGAAGGGCAGGAATCCTTGTTTGTCTTAAAGTTTGAATACTTAGTAGTGGCTTAAAATGTCTCTGTATAGGAGTAAACAAAAGTCAGTATTAATCACAAACCCCATAATTTGATTCTTCAAAATACATCGGACTGTTACTCTTGACTGGAACAAAAGTTCTTTGTTTAGGAAAATCACAGTGTGACATAGACATGAAGAGCCAGATGTAAACAAAAGGCTAAGGGAAAATTTAGACAGTGGCATTCAAAGCTGCAATCCTGCAAACAAAAATTCATCTGGTGCTTTAGCCTGATGGGCATCTCGCTTTTTGATAGTACTACTACCTCATGTGTCTAAAGCTGCATTCCGTTTGTACCCAAAAGTGCATCAGTCTGGTCAGGACCGAGCAACTTGTTGCCTTTGTAATGTCTAAGGCCACTTGGGAACCAGAAGGGTGTTCTGTGCTGCCTGCCATCAGCATATCTCGACACAGCAAAGATCTTCTCAGAGCTATGTGATAGCTCAGATTCTTTGCAGAGCAGGATAGGATCCACTCCTTGCTTTTAAAATGCAGATAGTGGTTGTTTGGCTCAGAGTTTAGAAACTGGCCCTGCACACGTAAGGAGTTCTTCAGTCTGAGAGGACTCCTACCTCCTAGCTGAATGGCTAGGATACTCTCTGTAAGTAATGAGGGTGAGGACCTCTCGATACTTCCTATCTCAAACTCTTCTTTCAATACACAAAACATTTTAAGGTTTGTGGGCAAGAGCTGGACTGTCCAGTGGTATAGTGTCCCTGGGGTGGAAGAATCCTGAATTCAAGTCCCTTTTTTAGAGACACTCTAATGGGTAACTGCCCAGAGAGATTCTTTGCTATTCCATGGACATTCCCCCAAACATCTTAATAACTAAGACACTGATCTAGGAAGTGGAGATAAGGGTCTGAACCCATTCAAGTGGAAAGGCAGTTCTGCCTTCTCCCTGTGGACCCTATGTGCTACAGTGTCGGTGATGGCAGCAGCACTTCTACCCCTCCATCAAGTTATAGCACCTGCCCCTTTCTGAAACTGGATATTCTCAAGGGAAGGATGCACCTGTTGGTACAGGAGCAGAACTGAAGCCTTGGAAGGGACTGAGATTTAGGAAAACTATGCTGTATGTTCCTGCTGGGAATGAGGAGGTTAAGTGACATGCTACCTTTTGCAGATCCTGCGGTGAGGTGCCAGCTCTCACCTTACTGCATATATACACTTTAAGCCTGGGGATTCTGCTCTGGGGCTGGGAACCTGGAGATTAGGAACTGCAGCACTTGGTGTCATCGGTAGTGTTCTTCCTCCTGACGCTGTAGCTGTGCCTGAAAACCTGCATGCATCTGGGTCCTAGGTCTGTTTCCATAGTGTGTCGGGCAAAGTTACTAGTATGGAAATAGGAAATATCTAGTGGTTGACTACTAGATGGCAAGTGAACATATCCTTACTCTTCTGCTGAAAGACTGTCGGTCTCCCCAGCAGCACCAGCACGGCACACTCCTGGGGTGACGTACCTCTTGGAATGAGGAATCAGAACTAGCCTGTCCATGGCACAATAGTGGTAAAAATGCTGGTGTGGAAGAACATCTTCGTATGTTCAGTTGCTGAGCTGCCTTCTGTGTCTGAATCCTCCTATGTTTCACTTTCTGCTGCCCCTCCTCCCCCACCAAACTGAAACTTAAAAGCTGTCTTTAGAGTTCAGGTTATTTGGAGGCCAGATTTTTACTGAGATCACTTTGAACATAAACATAGTGCTGTACTGGATTGGGGTGAGTGAGGGGCAGTTGTGCATCACTGTCCTCTGTTTCTGTACCATCATGACATAACACAATAACCCTGTATCTCTTTTCTTTCCTATTAGACTCTAGTTACTGCCCATGAGATGTGTATTAAAGGAGTAGTAACCTTGGTTTCTTCCTGTGAACTGAGAACGTAGAATAGCAATCTTCTGTTCAGCTTCTGCTAGCTGCCTTCTTCCTAGGCCGTGGGTTCTGGAGAGCACACAATCCACATAGATATCCCAGAAGAGCTGAGCCAGGTCCCAGAACAGAGCCCCGTGTTTCAAGTTCTCTGATGATTTCAGGAAGATCATGAAGTCCCAAAAGCCACTGACAGAGTCAGAAATGCGAGGCTTCCTCATCTCCAGTAAGACAGCTGAGGAGGATTCCCAACACTGGGGGTCTGCTCGCCCAAGAGCTAGTGGATCAATTTGGCTATGGCAGAGGAAGGGTGTCACGCAGAACACTCCCATGATTAACAGAGAGCAGGTGAGTCTCATGTTGCAGTGGATTCTTCCTCTGCTCCCACGGTCCATTGTGTCACTGAAATGTAACAAAACCAAAAGCAGCTGAAAAACTTCTCACTGTTAGATGCAGGAACAAAGCCCTGGTACCTTACATGATATAGAAGGCACTTCAGATGTTGATAATTGTTTCTCTGCTCTTTGAAAATCTGCTTTTTTGCATGTATGAATATAAATACTAGTGGAGTTGCATTACTCTGTGCAGCAGAAGCATGTGTTAAAATTTGTTAATCATCCTCAAATCCGTATGATGAACTCTCTTATCTGGAACTTCTTCATATTGAAAGTTTTTGGCCTTTCTTGACTTACAGATCCCTAATCTTTTTCAGTAAAAATTTATTCCTTCTTACAGAGAATTTAAGCCTTTAAGCAGTCTTGCTTTCCTCAAAATTTTATGAGCCCTTTAAAATAGTCTGCAGACTTGCAGAGATCTATGGACAGCAGGTGGAAAACTATTTGTTGAAAGTGTGTTCTAATGAATTAAGGGTAGGTTGCAAAATCATCCATTGAACAGGGGTGTTTTACCTGCTAAAATGCAGAACTGTTCTGAAAAGAGGATATAGGAAAGCCACAGCATAGCAGCTCTATTGTACAGCACGTATACATGTATATAGAATCATAGAATGGTTTGGGTTGGAAGGGACCTTTAAAGGTCATCTAGCCCAACCCCCCTGCAATGAGCAGGGACACCTTCAACGAGATCAGGTTGCTCAGAGCCCTGTCCAACCTGACCTTGAATGTTTCCAGGGACAGGGTGTCTACCACCTCTCTGGGCAACCTGTTCCAGTGTTTCACCACCCTCATCATAAAAAATTTCTCCCTTATATCTAGTCTGAATCTGCCCTCTTTCAGTTTAAAACCATTACCCCTTGTCCTATCACAACAGGTCCTACTAAAAAGTCTGTCCCCATCTTTCTGATAAGCCCCCTTTAAGTATTGAAAGGCTGCAATAAGGTCTCCCTGAAGCCTTCTCTTGTCCAGGCTGAACAGCCCCAGCTCTCTCAGCCTGTCCTCATAGGAGAGGTGTTCCATCCCTCTGATCACTGTTGTGGCCCTCCTCCAGACCCACTCCAACAGGTCCATGTCTTTCCTGTACTGAGATATATATGTATAAAAGTACAGATGCTTATTGCACATCACCGTAATAATAGTCTATCATGTTAAGATTGTGAAACTTTATAATTAGCAGCTATAGTGGGAGAAATCCTGAGAATTATAACCTTTTGGGGACAGAAAGGCCCATCTGTCTCCATCAGATTTCATTTCTAGTATGTGTTTCTATTGTGCATTTTCTAACATGTTTCTAGTATTACATTTCTGATACACATTTCTCATGTGTAACAGCTTTGGGAATTGTTTTTAGTGTGGCATATAGAGGACCTCCCATTTGTGGAAATTGGCAACATCTGAGATCAGCTTTTAGGACAAACAATTCCGTTTAATGTGTGTGCTGATCTGTTGAGTATTCATGCTTTTATGTTTTTGGTTTGATTGCTGGAGGGTGTTGTGGGGGGAGAAGCTACTTCTCTTAATGAGCTTAACTTAATAATCAACTGGCTTTTTGTGTTGAAAGCCTCTTCCATGAGTGATCATCAAGAGCACAAACAATGTAGCTGTACTACGTGAAGAAAAATGTCGAAGGCAAGATAAGTGTGTGCAGATGGATTGTGTGTGAAAGGTAGCCCAGCCACAGCCAGCATGCAAGACCAGGGAAGGGTAGGCTGCTTTGTGGAACACATTTCATTGTAGAGCTAAAGGACTCTTCAGAGATTTCAGTCCTGGTAGTGATATTCTTACCTAGCCCCCTATCTGGCTACCTGGTCAGGTTGTGGGAACATTTTGGAGGTACGCAGACTTTACTTTCCAACTCCTTACAGTCACTTTTTAATCTGAGTTGGGATCTCAAGAGGAGAATTGGCTTGACAGCCTTGTATCTGAACCTTGCATTTAATGAATAGGAGAGGGACAGCACACTCTTTCCACACTGCTCTGCCTGGTGGGATGTCACTTATGACAGTGGTGGTAGTAATGGGGTTGTCCTCATGCTGCTCCCAAGATCTCCAGAAGCATCATTCTTCTGTACCCTGCTGCACAAGGCAGGTTTTGATTGCTTTCTCAGAAACAAAACCGAAGACATCCTGTGAGTCACTGCTCCACTCTTACTTGTTTGTGCATCGGAGCCTCTCCACTGGGCAGCAGACACCTGTGCATATATGCTATGCAATATGCACGTATCTATCTGTTTACTGAGACTTTTTCAAGGGACATAATTAACTTTGTTTATCAAGCTTCTAGTTTTCAAAACAACTTGGCAATCTGAGATATGACCATGAGGAGGACACACACCACCACCACCACCCCCCCCACCAGATAGTTCAAACAAAGGAGTAATACTAAAAGTGGCTTTTAAGGATGGTTCTGTCATTTGGACAGAGGCCATCTGGTTTGCACTGGTTAACAATTGAACTGGTTGCTTTGCTTTCTCTGCCCCCCCCCCCCCCCCCAGCCCCTTTGGAAACTTTCTAAGTTACAAAACTGGGTAAGACAAGGACAAGGGTTCTGGATTTGTCAGAGGTGTGAGTGAAGAGACTGCCCTGGGAAGGGAGCTGGCAGGGCATTAACATGAGGGTGGGTGCCATTTCAGGTGTGGTGTGAATGGCATTGGTCAGGGCCAGTACTCAAGACCACTAGTCCTTATGGTCTGGTCAAACTCAGGCAGCATTTTGCTCTTAGTCTTCTACAAGGTTCAGGATTCTATTTAGAATCATAGAATTGTTTAGATTGGAAAAGACCCTTAAGATCATCAAGTCCAACCGTTAACCTAGCACTGCCAAGTCCACCACTAAACCATGTCCCTAAGCACCACATCTACACTTCTTTTAAATACCTCCAGGGGTGGGGACTCAGACACTTCCCTGGGCAGCCTGGTCCAGTGCCTGACTACTCCTTCAGTAAAGAATTTTTTCCTAATATCCAACCTAAACCTCCCCTGGCGCAGCTTGAGGCCATTTCCTCTCGTCCTATCGCTTGTTACTGGGGTGAAGAGACCGACCCCCACCTCGCTACAACCTCCTTTCAGGTAGTTGTAGAGAGCGATAAGGTCTCCCCTCAGCCTCCTCCTCTCCAGGCTAAACAACCCCAGCTCCCTCAGCCGCTCCTCATAAGACTTGTGCTCTAGACCCTTCACCAGCTTCATTGCCCTTCTTTGGGCACCCTTTAGAGGATGCTCAAGAAATGTCAGTTTTCATTAATGTCTTACCTGTGCTTGTGGTGAATGCTTCCATGTAATTCCCCCCTTTGCCCTCCAATCTTCAGGTCTTTCTGTCCCTAAACTGAAGTTCGTGTGTCTGTGCTATTTACACCTTCTGGCTCTGACTTTTTTTTTTTTCTCCCCGCCCCCCGCAGTTGAACCCCCCATTCCATTTCCCGTCCTGAATAGTGCCTTGCAATAACAACAATAAAAAAGTTCATTAGCTCATTCGTTATCACTGTTTTACTTGGTTGGAGCTATCAGTTGTGACTAGGCACTCGATCCCAGACCCTAAAGACGCCGGAGCCGGTCCCACGGAGCCGCGGCGGGCGCCCGCCTCGGCGGCGAGCGGCGTTTGCCCAGCGCCTGCCGAGCGGGGCGCCCGCGGGGGCTGCGCCGGTTCCGCGCCGCTTCGCCCCGAGCCGCGCCGCCGCTCTGCCGCGGGCTCCCCGCTCCCGGCCCGGCCGCCCCGCTCCCCCGGCCCCGCCGCCGCCCGCGGCTCTTACCTCGGCGCTCCGGCGTGCAGGGCGGGCCGGGCAGGGCAGGGCTCTCCGCGCCCGCCGCCGCGCTCCTTAAGAAGCCGGAGCCCCGCTTAGTTTTTACGTCAGGGCTCGGGGAGAAGCCCCCACCCCCGGGGCCCCGGCTGCTGCTCCCGGGCACCCGGCCCTCCCTCCTTCCCTTTGCAAGGCGTGCTCCGCCTGTCCTCTTCTCCCTACGGACCCCGGCCCTCCGGAGGGCCAGCCTGGCAGCGGTGTTGCCCCTCGCCGAGGGGAAGCTGTGAGCCCGGGCGGCGGACGAGTAACAGACCCGGGCGCTTGGCAAAGCTAGCAGTGCCGCATCGGGACGGCCAAGGATAAAAAGCAAGTCCCCAGACTGGAGCTCAAGTTGTCCGGACCTGGCTCAGCTTCCAGGCGTCTTGCTTGCTGCGCTTGGCTGCTGGAGATCCCTCCACCCCAGAGCAGGAGTCTGTGTGGCACAACTAGAGTTATTTGCTGGCTAGGGCTCAGCCCATACAGCAGCAGATCCAGCTCTCCTGGGAACTGAAGCAGAGACCCAGAGAAGAGCAGAGTCCCAGAAGAAAGCCAGTAAAAGCATTAACTGCAGCAGTGGGGCTGAGCTACTCACTGCAGCTCAATTTGCACAACTTTACCTAAAGGAGAGCTGCCTTGGAGGGCTGCATACCCTCTGAAAGGAGAGGGCCCTGTCTGCAGGAAAAAAAAATAATAATGTGGTCTATTATTGTTGCATTTCCTCTCTGTGAGGTTCTCAGCTGCAACCCCTCTCCACTGCACCCCCTTGAAACAGCTGCAAACCTCTGCACACGTTAGGGAAATGGGCCAAGCTAGTAGGGCAGTGGAAGGAAGCCATTGGTGAAGGGGCCATCTCCCGGTACACGCAGTGCGGAAAGGAAGGGCTGAGCTCGACTCTGCAAGTGACAGCTCTGCCTGTGTTCACTGTGCCTGCTGTGGCCACCCCCTTGCACGCATAAAACATGCAACCCAAAGAGCTGGGGCTCTGGGAACAGGCTGCTAACCAGTGTCAGGCAGTACTTTTTTTAACAGTAGCTATTTGAAACAATAGCAACTGTGAGACCGTTCTTTTTTCATAACTCTGTAGTCTATAGGGCAAACCATGTAGCACTTGGCTGACTGTCTGAAGTCAGCGCAGCTGCACCAGTCCATACCAACTGGGCAGTAGCCCTTTTTTTTCCCAAGACTTTCACTGGCAGCTCCCTTCTGTCTTTGCACTTTGAACTGTAATCCTTTCTCCATGAAGCATCTGTGCTTCAGTAGCACCAGGGTTATATTTGTTGAAGTCAGTGGGGCCACACATGTTTATATCAGCTGGAAAGTTGGCTTGAAACACTGATTTTTCTCTTAGTCATCTATATCCTTATAATTTACATCCTTCTGTGCATCCAATCTATGTAAATGGAGAAGCATGTTCCTTTCCTAACCCATGATCTTACGATGCATCTATGACAAGAAACACTGTTGGGTTTTTCTCCTGATGCTTTATTTCCTCTTCTCAATGAGCAATCCATGTGAAAGTGTATTTTGTGTAAGTAATCTTACTTTTTAACAAAAGCAAAAGGAACTTTTTGGGGGTGAGAGAGCATCTGGTTAGGACCAATAGAGATAACCATATTGTAGGACTTGGGCACATTTGCACATGTTCCATTTATTTCTCAAGAAGTGTGGGGTAGGAATGGGGGAATAGTGAGCACCAACTGCTGAAACAGACTTCAGGAGGAACTGAAGAGTGCAATGCCTTGCAAGGAGTCCTTGCAACGTGGTGGGGGAAGCCTCTTGTTGCATGTAGGATCTCCAATGTTTCTTCTCTGTACTATCAAATACAGGCTGTTACAGTAGACTTCCTTCTCCCTGGTTCTGGGGCTAAAATGATCCTTAAGTTTTGGGTTTTTGTGGTTTTTTTAAAGTCTGCTCTGTAGGAGCTGATTCTGGGCCCGTGCGCTATCTGGAGCCCCCTTGGCAAGTGAGTTACCAGTGTGCTTGTCCCTCTCCTCTGTGTTTGGGGGTTGAACCGGGTAAGGGAGAGAAGGAAAGCGTGCCTGTAAGACATGGATGTTGTGATGTAACCTAAAGGCAGCTCCTGGGCAGAAAAGGCTCTGAGGCTGCTTGTGTTTATGGCTGGCCTGGGTGCAGGAGGCCAGACCAGAGCAGGACTAAGATGCTGTAGGAGTGGTTTTTGCTGCTGTTGTTGGGTCTGTGGTGCCTCGCCCTAAGGACTCTGCCCCATGCTGTTAAGGGTAGAGCAAAAGGCTGCAACTGGAAAGGAAAAGGCAAAATGTTTCTTGCAAGTTGATGTATTTCTGCCAACCTGGACCCTTTCTGGATTCATTGTTAAGAAGTGAGTTTGTTTAATTGAGTCCCCTTCTGGGAAGTGCTTTATCTGGTTTTGGATCAAGAACGACATTGGTTTCATTCCACTCGGAATCCTTCTGGTAGACCCAAGGGTGCTGAACCAGGGGTTCTCAGAGAAATGGGAGTCCCTGCTCAAGGGAAATACTGCTACAGATCAAATACTCGGCTCCACAAATGCTTCCTGAGCCTACTACCCTCGGGTCCCTCTGAACCAGAGCATTCATATTCTATTTCTGGGAAAGAGGTTTTTGATAATTGGATTCATCACCTCAATCTCCTAGTGGAGAAGAAACATAGAAGGATTGGCCATCTCACTCAGTTCCACATACTCTCCCTCAGTAAAGCTTTCTGTGCCCTTTTTAGGCTATCAAGAATCTCTCTTTCATTGCACTGCATGATGTATTCCCCTGACAGCCAGTGTTCACATCTTCAGTGGGTCTCCATATCTTATGAATGAATTTAATTCCATGGGCTGTAGGTCATATCCAGAGTCATTTGCAAAAGGATATTTTTATCAAGAAAAGTTGATTCCTTGACTCATAGAGAAGAGAGAAATTTTAGATCGTGTACCGCTATGGAAATTACATTATTTCTACCAGAAAAATATAAAAATAAAATATAAGCAAATGTTAAAATGATCAGGCTATAGGACTAGGGGATAGGAAGAGAGAAAAGTAGGAGGCTATCTCATTGGTATTTGTATTTTTGAATAGAGTAAAGGCATGAACAACTATGTGCAGAGTTGCTTCCTTCCTAGACTTGCTCCCTGCAAACCCTCCGATGTGGTTTAACATTAACAGTTAATAGGCAGTGGCTTATAGTTGCTTGAGCGAAGTAAGCTCAAATTTAAAAAAAAAAAAAAATTGAATTCAGCACTGAGACTGAGAGGCAGCCATGTGTGATGGTACGTAGAGCTTGCCTGTTACTTCACAAGCAGCCACGCCTGGACCCAGTGCTAAGCTTTGTAAAATGATCTGCATGATGAGAGAGACCTGTTTAAGCCTTAATCCAAAAAAATGCTTTAAAGGCATATTCTTAGCTGAAAGTTTGTGTTTTGCTGAATTGGGTTCCAAATTATCCCAGCTTTGTGTGAAACCTGGCTAAGTGACAGCAAAGGCAAAACTTGTGATTCTCAGAGCGGGGAAAACCCAAATGTCTGTTAGTTTTTAAATTCATAGTACATGGCAGAGACTTGATTTTTCTTCAGAATCCACAAAGGAAAAGTGGGGAATCTAACTCCCATTTATACATTTTAAAATTCTTTTTTATGCAGGAGATTAAACTGTGCTTAAAATTGGCTCCCTGACAAATATATCTAAGAGCTTCTTGGAAATGAAATACTTACGCTTGATCCAAAGTCTGTTTGTGGATATTTTTTTATTAATTTTTAAAATGATATTTAGAGGGCTTTGAGTCAGGACTCTGAGTGGACTCACAGTTACACTACTGCCTAGTAAAGAGCAATGAAAGCCTCTGAATGCGGATCTTGTTTGAAAAGTAGAGTATTTGTTTCAGAAAAATTAATTTTAGCTGGGAAATCATATAGGATAGCGAGCAGTCTGTATCCTATTAGCAGGAGACTGATGTTTTGTAAGTGGAAAGAGGGGCAAAATGGAACAAATTCTTCACCCAATGATTTGGTCACACCCATACCCCACACTGCTCTAAACAATCCTCTGAATCTATTCTCTATTGAAATGGCCAGCAGGAAAGTCAGTGGATGTGATGTGACACTTAACTAGTTCTAACTAGTGGAAAGATGTAGTTACTTAAATATGGAAGTCTTTGGTGCTAAGCACTCTTGGTGATGAGGTGAAACATCTCCATGGAGCTAGCAGACATGACATAGGACAGGCAGGAGACCAGTGTATTTCTGGGCCAGGAGCTGGAGCCCTGTGGGGCACCCTAGGATGTCTCCGGCCTGTGCCTGAGAAGTGGACTCAAGCCCCTGATGACTTAGGCAAGCTTTATGGAGCTCTGCTTCTGCTGTTTTCCTCTGCCAGGACATACTTCTGCGCTCTGTTGTATTTCATGGAGTTCAAGAAGTGTTGGTGAAAACAGTCTGGAGGTGTGTAGTTCAAACTTCTGCTTGAAGCAACACTAGATGAAGTCAGCTGTGGCTGGACTCCTGGTGGAAATTTTTTCCCTTCTAGCTAGCTTCAGTTTCCTAATTTGTGGCCAGTGCTCCCTGTATGTCTCTACCAAGAAGAATTTGGCTCTGTTATCTTTGCAATTACTTGAAGGGAAGTTATGTTTTTTAGATCATCCATTAGCTGCCTCTTGACCAGGCCCAACAAGCCACGTTACCTCAACCTGTCTTCATGAGGTATCAGGAGCCCGTCTTGGTTGCTGTCTGTTGTTTGGCCCTGTGAGAACATATACCACCACCATTGTCAGAGGGCTTCAGCATCTCGCCTAACAGAGCTTGTTAGTGCCTTTGCCTTGTCACCTGCTTTGGCTAAACCTCAGCCAGTTATAAGTTGCAGTATTCTGGTTTTTCTTTCCTGATGCATGCTACATCTAGCTATTCTCCTTGCCTATAACTTTAAAAGGCAATGTTTGATTGCTGTTAAGTCCTACCTTTAAACCTGCCTAGAATGTAAAGTTTAATTTCTTGATTAATTTCTAGACAATTTGAACACGTAGATTTTTGTGACACTTAAGTTGAGAACACAGCTTGAGTTATGAGCAAGTGTTTGTGGCATTTGTCTGGAATACCACTGGGTTTTGCCAGTTGCTACTAACTGGTAATATCTTGTGTGTACACATCTGCACTGTGAGCTGGTGCTGCAGTCAGTATTTCATATAAGAACACCAAGCCAAAACCCATCTAATTTTTTACAGGATTTCTAGTTCTTCATCTCTTCTTGATAAATCTGATGTTAGGTGATTATTTGTGTGTCATGCAAGCCATGCAGTGTGTTTTGTTTGTTCCCCAGTTGTCATCAAATGGCTCATATTCCATTCTGGTTTTCCTACTGCGCGGCAGATATCTAGATCTTGGCACTTAGAGGTTTAATTCCTATTGCTAGATCTTCTTGCCCTGTTTCAGCAGCGTGTAGGGACCTTATTTATTAAGGCCTTTTGAATCACTGGTATATTTTGGCCTTAGTGTAAATGGGTTGAGTGTGCATTCTTTTATCTCCACAGGTTTCTGCTTCCACTAGAAGGAACTGCAGTTCCTTATTAGAAGAGATCTGTGTTTCTTTAATAAAGAAGTTTTCCTATCTCTTTTTGTCTACTAGCTGTTGTATGTGAGCAGTTCTGTCACCAGGGACATATTGGGAGTGTTTTCCCAAGAGTAAATTTAGGTGCCATCAGTCAGAAGTTTGAAGTGGCTTCATCATTGACATTGATTTAAATTAATTTGTGAAAGAGGTAACATTTCTTGTGGCAAATGTACTTAACTCAACCTTTGAAAAGACATTTGGAGCAGGTGTTTTATAAGTGCAAACTAAGCACCGGTTAGAAAATGAATATATCTTTTTGAAAATGTAATTTGGTGACATATGACACTATAAATGCAAATTACCTCTGTAAAGAATGTGACTATGAACCTCCCATATTTCTATCCAGACTGAACATTCCAAGAAAATAATAAAAAACCCCAAACAGATTAATATAGTACATTAAAAGTTAACTGTTTATGTTCTGTGAGCAGGTTGTCTTACTTTAACCATTCAGTGCAGATGTTAGGGAGCTTTTGATTAATTTTAATGGCGTCCAGGATATTTATATCCAGACAACTATTAGTTTTTAAATGAAGGGATTCATTGCCATTTGGGTGTTGCACTGACATATCTGTGCTCAAGAATGAAGTCATTGGTTCTTCCTGATTCCCCAACCCTCGCCTCCTTCCTCAAGGACGCACAGGCAAAGAAACCCTTCTCGCCTTCAGGCGCTCCAGGCAGAAGTGCGGGTCACCCTGGGTGTGTCACAGTTAAAAGAGCAGTTCAGTGAGACATGCTTTCATAAAACTGCCATTAACATCTAAGAAAGCAAGCCTATGATGGGATCAATTTCTCCTAGTGTGTTACAGCCAAATCTTCGGGGGAAGAAAAACACTTTCACGGTGTGTTCTTTCTTGAAGGTGAGTAGGACTGTAATGTGGTCTCTTCTGCCTCTCCTACCTTTTTGTGCTCTAAGGCTGTTTCTTTCCTGCAGCTCTTTGGAGAAAAGGGTGTTTGAGCGTGCTTGCCTCAGGGCAGCTTCTGTGCCATGCCAGTGTGCCAGCCCTGCCCCTGTCACGCTCACCCCGCAGCACGGGCACTCCCCTGGCAGCCAGGACCCAATGCCAGGAGCCTGTCCGTTCAGATCTGAAGCTGTTTGGGGAAAATAGTCTGCAAAAAGAAATTGGAGGGGGGGGCAGAAAATTATTTAGGGCCAAGAAATGGGCCACAGGGGGTTCTGGAGAGTAACGAGGATATTGTGTCTCCTGTGAAAGGGATGGACTTGTGGGATCTTCAGCTTCCATTAGTTACCTGCTGATTCTCAGATAGTGCAGCAAACAAGCTGCTTTATTGTATGTTCTGCTGCTTGTTCTGGCCTAGGGTTCCTTGGCACTCATAAAGTACTTCCATCTCGCTAAACCAGAGATGTGATGCCTTATACGTACACTAATGCTACTGCTGTTGTCAGAGGAAAATGGTTGTTTCCATGTAAAATCTGATTAGAAGTATTCATATGTTGTCATGCATAACTTATTGGCAGGGAAATTCGCCACCTTGAATCATTTTTTCCAAGTGAAGTAGTACAAGCTCTGTTATTTAGTATACTTAGACCAGACAAAACCCATACATTTTCAGGAGGGAACAGTGTGATAGAGGCAGATAGAGCACTGATTTTTTTTTTTTTTAAATTTATTTTATTTTTATTCTTTTTTTTTTAATAGCTCAGACCACTCAGCCTTTGAAACCCCCATTTTTATTTCACAAATGTACCCTTTGAAACCTATTCTCAAAGGAGATGCTACAAAGGTGATACCACAGTGGAAATTCTATGTAGTAAGTTTGTCTTTAAATCAGAGCTTCTGGAGAGACTGTAGTTTGGTTTAACAAAGTCCTTTCTCTCCTGTTCTATTCTTGATTAGGTATGCCTAAAGAGCAGCATATTTTGTGAAGGATTACAGTTTTTTTGGATGCCCGTGCATGGGTTTGTCATAAATGTATCGGCCAACCAGCTCTGCCTAAAATCAGAGCTCCCTGGGCTAGGTGCGAAAGGTCACCTTTGAGTAAGACAGTTCCTGTCCTAGAGATCTTATGTTTGAAGTGAAAAATACCCAGCCAAATCAGAGGAAGGAAAACTGAAGCAAAAAATAATGGGACCTGAATGTTTTACCTACCTGTCCAGCCCTCTGATCAACAGCACGCAGTCAGGATACGTAAGGGAATTGTTTCTTTCTTCCTGCGAATGAGGCAGTTTTGAGTCTTGAGTTCAGGGCCTCCTCACTAAACAAAGCAGAACTTAAAATCTTTAATTTCCTGAAGCTTTTCAGTGAATGCTGGAGGGTACTGTGATAGTTCCAGTTTCTTGGAACTGCTTTCTCATTACACAGAAATCCTGGTCAAGCACGCATTGTCTGTAAACTATGTTATTGTTAATAATATCTGTAAGAGTAACTTCATAATGGAGCGAGTCTTGCAGTAGCAATACGGAGTTCGGGTGTGCCTGAAGGGAAACAGGGGAGAAATGGCTGACTCCAAAGCAAACGGGCTTGCTCGTGCACTTTGCATCCATCTGACTTCATTGCTGTGCCGCCTTACTTAGAGCGGGGCATGTTGACAAGGGAATAGGTCTGGGGAGGAAATGGAGAGTCAGAATACGTCAAATGCCTGCGTAAATATGTGAATGGAGTACGGAGGCTCAGGCTGTGGTCCTTGTATTATAAAAGTAACTTGAGCTTTCTCTTTGAAAGCGCTGATTGAGACTGCTTAACACGACCATGAGCACTGCAACAGCAAGTTCTGTAGAGTCATTCTCTAATTGTATAGTTATTGGTGCGTGTTGGAGCAAACTAGACAGCTATAAATCATGTTTTGGGAAGAGGTCCTTGTCAGGAAGAGAAACATATCTGTTTGCGTAAGCTGAAGAGATGACTGGAAGCATACTTGGTGTGGCTGCGCTAAGGCTGATATTCAGGCTTTGCCAAATGTAAGCGCTACAGACGGTTGGAGCTTTAAGTGTCCGTAAAGCTGCTGCTGCGCGGCTCAGCACACTGACCAGCGGAAAGCAGGGCAGGCGTTGGGCCAGCATGATCTGGGCTCTTCCTTCAGCTTGATAGCAAAAGGTGCCATTCAGCACAGCTCCCATCACCTTTGTGCGAGGGTCGTTAGGACGCTCTCCGTGGTGAGTCAAAGCTGCAGGGTCACAGGAAAATCGGTTGCTGCTGCTAGTGCCATTTTCCTCTGTAACCCCCTGGGTGAGGGGACTTCCACTCGAGCAGGTCTATAGCTCGGTAGCCCCGAGGAACGAGCTGTGACCTGGCAGGCCAACAAGGAGAGCGTCAGTCACTCCAGGCAGCACCACAGGTTTCCCGTCCGAGCTCCTCTGTGGTAGCCCTCGCAGAGAGCGGCGGGGCCCTGCGCTCCCCCCGCCTCAGGGGCAGTGCTGGCACTGTCAGCAGTGAAGGAGGGTGGTCTGGCACAAGGCTGCACCTTAGGGGACTTTGCCCCAGGTGCGTGCTCATACAGAGCAGCTGGGAGGGGAAGAGGGGGGTGGTCTCTCTCTCCCCCCCCCCCCCAGGTAAGAAAATGCCTCTGCTGTTACAAGTACTGTGAGTTATTCAGTTGTGCCGCAGCTCCACAGGGCATCCAGGTGCCCTGTTGCCTGGATTAGACACTAGGCTTAGATCTGTTCAGCTTTCTGGAATACTAAGCGCTCCTTTCTAGGAACAATAAAGCTTTCATGTACTAATTAGGAGTGTTTCACTGTTCCGTGAATCCATAGCATCCTAAGTAAAATGTGTATTGGAGAGTCTCCTCTGAAGAGCGGATAGATAGTAGATATTTAAAACCTCTGCACAAAATACTTTGAAAGGAATCAAATGGGGAAACTCGGAGCTGTCAGCGGTTAGCCCAGTGCTTCTTGCAGTTGATATGGAAGCAAGTTTGGCACAGCTGCCATGAAGTTACTGGTTTTTAATTTCTCTTACTTTCTCTTAAATTAAAGCTTATGCAAATAGCACTAGGTTTCAGGTAGCTAGACAATTCTCATTCTTGAGAAAAAAAGTGATTGTCATCTTAGCTGGAGATAGGAAACCAGTCAAAAGTCCTGTTTGCGTGTGTCATGTAGCTGGGCACCGTCCAGGTTAGACTGCGGAGAAGCAGCACACGTTTATGTGTGGGAACACTTCCTTGCTGCAGAAGAGGGGAAACTGATGTTGCAGAACCACAGCGTGTTACCAGTCTCTAACGGATTACGTGTGTCATGCTCACGCCTCGGCCTTCAGTTAAAAGCATAGCTGCGCTTCTCTCAGCTTCTCCCTGTGTCTGCAGGACTTCAAGCAACAGACAAAGCCGGAGGTAGTGCAGGTGAGAACCTATTGCTTCACAGCCCCAAAAGCAAATTCAAAGCTTATATTTGGTCTGCTGGCTGAGGAATTCTGTCAATGTATGATATATGAACAGTTAGAGAAATTTTTAAAGTGGTGCTGTGTTGTGCTAATGAAGCCCGAGACCTGGACTTGGACCGGGAGATTTGTTCTGGTTTCTGCCTCTCCGCAGTTACGTGCCACGTAGCAGCACGTATCCTAAAGAGGACCAATTCCGGGGTCAGCGCTTCAGGCGACACCAAGCCTTTGCTGGGGGGGGACTACGGGGGGCTGAGGCATTGGGTGAGTCAGGGCCGAGTGCCGCAGCTTCCCCCCAGGCTGTACGATGGACGCTGGGCACAGCTGCGTCCTGCACGCAAGAGCAGGTAAAAACCGTTGTTAGTTCCTTCACGCTTTGAGCTGCCAGCTTGGCGGGGACATTCTTACACTGGCTCAAAGTGCCACACTAAAGCGCGGCCTGTTACACTATTAGTGGCAAAGAGGAGGAGCATCCCGTGACTTAAGGCAAAAACAAGTTCTCTTAAAAGAAAATTGTAACAAGAACAAATAAACTGACACTCAATTACTGGGTTTCTACAATTAGAGCATTCTGAATTATGCTACCTTCAGCAGTTTGTGGTTGCTGAGAAATACACATTAAGTGGATGTCTGTGCTGGTCTGACGTGGAGTCCTTGTACTTACCTAGAGGCCGTACCTCCTCTGGCGCTTCCATTAAATAACTTCCTCAACAAACCTACAAAAATGTGAAGATGTGCTGCTGTGCTTGCTAAGTTCTGAACACTAAATCTCTGAACTGAACTGTAGTATGTGCAGCTTTAAGATAATGTCTTTGTGACCTTTTGCTTTCAGTAGCATTGGTTTGAGCATCACTACTACTAAAATTCCTAGTTACTTATTTAATTTTTTTCGTCAAGCTTTCTGAGGGCACTTAAACAGTCTCTATTGTATTTCTGATGGATGATTCACGTTACATTAATTTTTCAGCTCTTGTAGGCAGGAATCTGTAGTAAGTGCATGTGGAACAAAAGAGGGGGTTTGGGTTTGTACAACACGACTTGCTGTTGTGTTGTGTTGGTTTTGTTCTTGCTATTAAGTGCCCCAGCAAGATCCTCTTCAGCATTTCATGCTGTAATTGTGAAAGTTTTCAGAAACAATTTTAAGAATTTTTCTTGTAAAATCAAAAGCAGATATGCATCTACCTATACATTGCTTTTGTATTCATCTACTGCAAAAGGCTTAACTCCTGTTTTAGGAATGACTGTCTACTATAATTATAGCCAAAACGTTGCATGTTCATATTGAGTTTATGGATAAATCCTCCTATATTCAAACGACAGGAAATAAAAGTGGATGATAGTGGATCCGTTAATGACAGTGTTCCCTCAGTCTGTAGTTCTGAACAGGAAACTTGCTTTCATACATAACCTTGGCAGACATTAAGACAAAAGTGTATTTCGTTTCCCTGTCTGGAGCTGGAGAAAGCAAAAAAAATCTCTGTAGTTATTTGGTAACGGTGTCATGCCTGCATTTGGTTTTCCCAGGCTGGCTTTACTAGAGTTAGTCTGGCAAAAAAAACAAAAAGGGAAACTGAGTTTCATTCGGTAATCCATTAAAATGATGACCACATTATTTGGTTATTATGAGGCCTTCAAAATATTTTTTAAATAATTACATCATTTTAGACTTTTTGCAATGATACAATTCAGATTTTTGAACTGCAAAAGGCTTCCAGTGCACACAGGTCTCATTCAACTCGGTGAAGCCAGCGGATGGGACTGCAGCAGGCCCAGCAGGCCGCCTCCTGGCTGTCTGCTCAGCCCTGGGTGCAGAGGCGCCGGTCCCACGCACGTCAGAAAGCCTGCGTGCGACGTCCTCTCACAGACAGAACCTCCCTGCCAGATGGGGCACAGCCTGAGAGGTCTTCAATACAAGAAAACTCCAGTCAATTTCCACTGCTATCAAGGTGGTGATATCTTGAACACAGAAATTAAATAAAATGGAGAATAAATAAGGAAAAAATGATTGGAAATTAAAAACTACTCCATTCCATGTTCATGATGTCTTTAATACTCAACTTGCTAAGATGCAGAACAAGGACTATTGAATTTCCATTCATTAGCAGCCAACAAGATATGAATGAGTATTAACTTCGAACAAAAACTGATTTATAACATCAAGTTGTGCACTTAAAAAAATAATTACAAATCATTTTTAAAAGGAAGAGTAACAGTGGAAGCAATAACAAATATAAAACATGACTGATTAGGCTTAAAACATAACTTCAAGTATTCTATGGCATTTCCTCAGACATTTGTCTTAAATTTGTTTGTGCAATACCATCTTTGCATAGTGAAGAAAAATTGGTTGAGCTCCAGCCTTAAGTAATCTGTTTCTTTTAACGTGCACCTATACAGCTGTTAATTTGCCTAGGAGACTCCTCTTGTAGGAGGATCAGACCAAATCAGTGAGATCCTGCGGCAAGCCGGAACGAGCCATACAGTTACCACGGGTTCTTGTCCAGACGAATGGCTAAATAATGGAGCAAATGTCTAGTGGATGAAATGGAGGCAGTGCTGACCAGGTCTTCTTTCAATGGTGCTTTGTAACGAACAGATTAACACTAAACGGATACGTACTTCGCAAAGCACAGCAAAGGCGAGAGGTAGGAAATCCGCACCTCCCAATAGCAGTTCTGTAATTGCCTGCCCCCACAGGACGCACTTCAGCCTGTACCTGCTCTCAGCTGTGTTGTCACTTGCGTGTGTACACGCAGGGCAGAAAGCAAATGTGTTCTCACACATGCACGCAGTGGCTGATGAGTGGAGCGTAAATTCAGTCAAGAAATCATAATTCCTGTGAAACTGCTGGTGTAAACAAAAAAGTTACTCCAGCACGGAACATATGTACATAGTAGTTGGGGACCACTGTGGTCTGATTTAAAACATCACATCACACACTAACAATGACGTTGTTTGTGAAATGCTTCTCAAAGGTTTATTACACAGGTAGTTTATGTATATCCAGTTGGCTTTACTGATTTTAATTTTTGGTAACCATGGGTGTTTCTGTTGTGGGTTACACTTGCTTTGGAAGCAGAACCCTAACGAAGTACTTTTAGAGGACAATAATACAGTTGCAAGTATTTTTGGTTTGTCACAGAAGTATTGTCACTAACTTCAGTCTGCTTGAAGCCAGGCAGGCATTTTTCAGACTAAGATTTATAATATATATCGAAGTTGGCTACCTGTGTGCAGCACCTTTAACTCGTGATGTAGTAAGTGTTAATGTGATTATGTTAAAGCTGTTTAAAAATATTTAATAATAACTGTCAACCAAAAGAATATATTGCAGTTCTCTTGTGAGACTGTTGGATTGAACATTATAATAAGAAATATAATTGAAACGAGATTTGTTAAGTGACAGGAATTCTGCAGCATTTTCTTAATGTTTTGGCTCTTAAAGCTAACTCAGGAAATGGATTTCCACTAAACAAAGACGGAGTAAGTAGTGTAACTGGACTTCTGTTGTTACTAATATCCAACCTTAAAATTAAATCCAGAATTAGAAAAGTTTTAAATTCTGATTATCAGATGCAGCAATGGAATTTTCAGGTCACGTCACTTACATAAACTGAATTACCTAAGTTTTAAATCAAGATGAAAAGGAAGAGCCAGTACAGCCCTATACTTTCAGGGAGGCCTAAACTAGACATCATCTTCAGACGGTTCTCAAGCCAGACACCCCAGGCTAGCCTGGTTACTAGGGGAACCGTGCTGCTGTCCAGCACTTCTCTGCAAAAATCCACCTTTGCAGACAAGGTGTATCTAAAAGTAATTGCAACACAAAACCCCCTGAAATCACATGGGGTTTTGCACACCTTGTGATGGTAACTAGCTATCAGTAGCCAAGGGGCAAAGTATTAATTTTGCATTATACTTTGAAGAATGAGACCCATCAAAGAGATACGGGGAGGGAGTTAGAAATGTCAGTCACCTTTGCAAGCCGGTTTGGGTGGGTGGGCAGAAGGCAAGAGAAGAATAACTCGTTCCAAGCTTTTAACCTTTTGTGGGTATTTTAAGGCTTATTTAAGTTTTTATTTCACAGGATCTAGACAGGAAATAAGTAGCTATAGGGTTTTTTTAAAAAAAAAAAAAAAAAAAAGCTTGGCACTTCTGTGATTAGTTTGAGTTATGGAAAATCTGTGTAACAGCCAAAAAAAAGTAATCCAGACTTATAGTCAATACATAGATATGCATTTATACATTTTAATTGTTTTTGGTTTCAAGCATACAAACTTCAGATCACATCTGTTCGGTGTCAGAACTCCCTGCATCTGCATGCTATTATCTGCCTTTTTTGAGCAAGCCCAGAACATCCGCTGTACAACATGCTACAGAAAAAAAGGGGAGCAAAAAAACCCAAAACCAAACCCAACATCAAAAATAGATTTACATAAAGAATAGAACCATTTTATATGGAAATCCTTTTTTTCTCATATATATATATATATTTATATATAATCTGTGAAAATGATATGTCAAAATCTTATTTCCATATTTACGCTTTTTCCTTCTTGGAAGAATTGCATCCATCACTCAGTGGCTTCTACACCCAACAGACTCCTGGCCCAGGAGACCAAAACAAGGTGGACAGCAAGCTCACAGAGCAGGGAACTCTCAAGTCCAGCGGCAGAACGGACTGCGTGGCTGGAACGGCCATCAGAGCCTGGCAGCAGCTTCCCCGTGGTTTGTATTGATTGGGCTGCAGATTCTGCTTGGGGTCATCTTGCTAGCTTGGTTGGTTGTATGTGAGCCATGCAGGTTACCCTTTCAAAATTAGCTCCTCATGCCACTGGAGTTTGACAAGAAAAGGGAAGTCATGCGAACTCAAGTGAAGTTAGAGTGCCAGCAGGCTGGGGAAAAAAATCTTCTGCTGTTTCATTGGTTTGGAACAGTTCTCTTATTGCACTTGGTCTGTGTGTCTCCTCCTTTGTTTGAGGAAAGAAAAAAACCACCTGATTTTGAAACGGCTTGCTTGTAACACTTGTCAGTTAATTTTAACAAGAGAAAGGTGAATGGAGGAAGTATTTCAAACTTATCTCCAAAAAGGACAGTCTTCTACCACCTCAAATCCTAACAACCCAACATCGTGTTTATAGTTACTGTTTCTCATGTTCTTCCTTACTGATTTAGTTCCTGTGCAGCTACAGCAAAGACATCGTACCCCAAATCCAGTAGTGCAAGAAGAAGCGTTTTGAATCGCATTTCTTCAGATAGGGCCTTGCTGACTTGGATCGAACCTTCGTTTTTTGACATTTCTTCCAGGTTGCATCAAAAGGAGATGAAAAGAGAAAAATGCAAGACATTAGTTAGATATAACAGGAACAAAGCCCTTGCCAAGGTCATAGTAAAGTAAAAGGCTCACACTGAGACAGTTTAACAAGTAACTTTTCCAAGGGGTAACAATTTAAGGAATTTGGTTGCACGCTTTCTGTAGCATAGCATCAAGTACCGGTTTCCCTATGCAGCTTAAAGATCATGCTGGCATACAGAATTCAATTATTTCTGTAGTACTTCAAGTGGTGCTCTAGATTTGTAGCAGCTTTCAGCCCACAGTAACACGTGTGTCCACTAGGCCAAGAAAGCATGCGTACACCGAAAGGCAATGAGTCAGAAGCGCCAGTACTGGAAACACGGATGCGCACGGAGACTTGCGTTCTCGGAGCAGGTGCCCATCCCTGGCTATACCAGCATACCAGAATTTGGTTTATGTATTCCAGGGTGACAAAAAAGTGAGTGCCTCTGTGAGCTCTTACCACACTATTGACCACACAACTGCTTAGTGTGAATCTTAGTAAGGTGCAAAATAGAGCAAAGACATTGCATTCGAAGGAGACTGGACAGTTTTGTAAATTGCGTGATTAGAATTTAATGTTAACAGTGGATAGCAAGCTGGTCAGCGGTATCCAGTCTCCTGCGATACTGATATCCTATGTCAAACAGCAAGACGTTAGGAAGCGACAACAAAAGTTGGGTGCAACCTCCCCGGTATCTGGCTTTATGTGGGGCATCAAGCAAGGGGCTCATGCATTTAGTTTTAACATTGGGCATATGCACCACTACCGCCACCAAACTGACATGCAAAAAGTACAGAACAGGAATTCATAAATTCCCTAAAGCTACATACCAGCCCCAGGATTTTCTGTTTTCTGCAGCCCTGCTAACTACTACCACTGACACAATATTTATAAATATACTATACATGAGGTTTGCCTAGTGGTTTAAGAGACTAATGGATGTATGCAAAGGCTACTTCCTTTTGAGCAGACTTCCAGCGACGTAATTCTTGGGCATCTTTGGTTTTGTTTTGGTTTTTTTTTCCTTGGGTACCAGGGCCTACATTTTTGCAAGGTGAATGCTTGAGAACTGCTGGTTCCTGAAAGATCACTATGTTCATCTTTCAATCGCTTCCCCTCTAGGAGTCTGTACTGCAACTCTTGTAACAAAACTCTTTTGACTTTTATCCTATCAAATCTTTTCTAACCTGATCTCCACCAGCATAGTAGTCCAGTAGGGACCACTCGGTTGTACGACAGCTCAGCCAGCACCTGTGCCGTGGGGCGACAGGCAAAGTCTGCTGTGCCCTCACCACGCGTTCTGCGATCTATCCGAACTGTATATTTCCTCATTTCCTAGTTTTATCCAGCAGAAATACACACTTCAAGGAAATAAGGTACTAACCAAACCACTGCCTTTCTTCACTTAGGATATTCTGCTAACAGTGTTGCATGAGAAGGAAACATGTGAAGAACTAAAAGAACATTTAACGTAAGAGCCTCTGAATAGCCTCTGGAACACGGAACATCAGGTACAGTGTCAATAAGGGAACATAGTGCACACGTGCAAAGCACTGCCAAGAGCCTGCCACCTCTCGCTGCTGCCATCGTAGCACTTCACAGAGGCAGGCAGGCACTCGGGTGTTACCCTGCAGGAATCTGAATTCTACTCTGATTCCCCAACCTGCTTTTAACAACTTCATCCCAAATTACCAACCATTTTAATACTAAAATGAAGACAGTAGTCTTACTTAAATCAGCAAATAGAACAAATCTCTCTCTTCCCCAAGAAAATGACAATAAAAGGAAAGGAAACTAGGTGAGTATCAGGTCCTGGATATCTGCACCTCTTTATAGCTACGTATTATAGTAGTACAAGGTTCCCTTTGGTGTGCTTCAGTAAAACGATAAGGCGGGGGGCAGAGGAGTCCTCTATGGAAGGACACACAGGGGAATGATGCTGTTCCCTAGGTCTTTGTTGTTTCACGTGGAAGATCTTAGAGCACCAACTTTTTTTTGCATTTAATGTTCTAATGCCTCTTTAAATAACGAGGGTCAGCCTTTCAGTCTGTAATCCAACCAGAAAAAGTGTCTCCAACAAAAAATTGTAGGCGATTCTGAATCAAAAAAGCACACCATGCTACAGCACATCGCTGCCTCTGTAACGCGGTCATCTTTACAAATAAAAAATACTTCAGAAAAGAAAACTGGTTTCAAAAAAGGCTGGATGAATACAAGAAATACCTTGCTGCAATCCTCTGCGGTTTTTTTTTTTTTGCAACTAATTAGGAATGTGGTTACACAGTATATTACTTGCAAATCTGTGCCTTTGTCTGGGATCACATAAATACAAAGCTTAAGTATTTAAAGTTTTATCCAAAACTGGTATTTTAACCACTTCAAATAGCTGATGTTTTCATGAGCATTCCTAAAGCATGGTTCAAATGCTGAAGAACAGATTAAATAAATGACCGTTTGCTAAAAAAGTGATTCAAATTAACAAAATGAAGGACTAAAATTAGCAGCTTAAAGTAAGGCACTGACCTGCCACTTACTTATTCTAGTAATTTGGAAAAAAGTGAGAAAATACCTCACGTTTGATTCTAATGCTGATGTTTGCGTGGTGATGACTGTATTGAGGGCCACGATCCATGCTCTCCAGAAATGCTGGTAAGGGACCGAAACCTCCTTCCTCACAAAGTCGCTGTCAGCATTCCACTGCCTTATCTTGCAGAAACTTTTGGGGTCTAAATGCATCTGCACAGACCAGTTAAAAACTTGGCATCTGTAAGGACTGGGTAAGTCTTTGGTCCATCCATTAATCTTCCATTAAAGGGACAGAAAACCCTGCAGCTCTTCAGCTAAGAAACAATTGCTGGAAATAGAATTGTGCCTACAATCAGCTCTTCTCTGTCAGCCACTTTTGCATTCTGATACAACGAGAAGCAGCTTTTCATATGCATTTCCACATCACTTTTGCTAGCACTGCCTCTTAGCAGTGCTGCTTTATTACCAAAAATTGCTTTAATACTGTTAAAGTCAGCAACAAAAGCATTTAATTGGCTTATGTCACTGCAGTAGCTTTGCAAAAGTAAGGGAATATATGCTAGGAAAAAAAGTGAGCCCCTGAGACTGCCATTGCAGCCAATGCACAGAAGAACTACTCTAATGGTAAAAATGTCCATCCTACAATGGTCCTGTATTAAACACTGTATATTGAAATCTTGTGCAGACTTGCTACGTCAAAATGAACTTCACATTTCATGAATGCTGTACTTCTGAACAACGTTACCCAGCAGAGTTCAGGTAGAAATATGTAGGACTCCTTTACTGCAGCCTAAACACCAACTGCTTTAAAAGTACTACGCAAGGCTCAACTGAAGTAACATCTACTTCTTAACAAGGTTTCCACCCGCAGGCTCTAACTCTAAGCCACGTGGAATGTGTAATGAGGCTCTATACCCCCTAAAAGTGTCAGTTAACTTTTTTCTTTCCTATTCTATCCACACATTAACTTGATTAGAAAAAATAACCTTGGATTCATTCTTGAAACTGGAAGGTCTGGGTTGGTTTTTCTTTTTTCTTTGTTTCTCCAAACTTGCATCAAGCCTTCTTTTACGCTTCCCCTCCAACCCCCACCCCCTCATTTCATGAACAAAGTTTGCTTAGTTGCAGCTTACGTTTGATATGGACTTGACACCACAGTACCGTATGTTCATATGAACATCTGATAACCTGTGAAACAGAAATCACATCTCCCAGTTTGTAAAGCATTAGCTACCTTCTCTCATATTTGCAGAGACTAAACATATCACTTGCTTAAAAAGGAAAAGTTAAAATCCTCTTTATTATCCTCCTCTGTCCCTCCAGATACATCTGAAGCAAAGTATCAGAGGGTCTACATGTGCTAGCCCTCTTCTGTATACAAAAGCTGAAAAGCCTTTTCAGTTCCCCTCTGACCCCCAGAAGAAACATGCACTTCAAGCTGTGAGCTAGGCCAGGCCAGTGTATTTGAGGTTCTGCTACAGAATAAACGTTTGTATCTTGCTCTTTTGAGAGCAAGAGCTCCAAGAGACCTTTCCAATACAGATCCTCTGTAGGGATAGCAAGCTTCTACATTTGGGCAAACAAACGACACCAGGATGCAAAGCTGAACGCTTGTGAGTGAGAGTAGTTTGAGAGAGGTGGAACATGAAGAAAAATAAACGATCAGTTCAGTGCTGTGTTGATTCAGACAGGGAGGGATTCTTCCAAAGATCTGTGTTCATGCAAGCTCTCGAGTGCAGGCATCCCCAGCGGGCAGCCAGACTGCTCGCACAGCTGCTAGCAGGTGCCGTGGCACTGACGTAAAGGAGCAAAGGTGGTTATGGCACAAGACAGCTTCAAAAGATTCAGAGGAAGAAACTGCCTGAAGTTTTTATATTTTAATGACTTGTACTGTGTTTTCAACAAGTTACCTTCTGCAATACAAATGTAATATTTAGGGATGAGTACTCTGCGTCTGGAAAGTACATGAATTGCTATGTAACAGACATCTGTCTCTGATAGCAGAAAACTGGTCCAAAAGTATAATCTGACATGTATTTTTTCCAACAAAATCTAGCTTGGTTAATTCCCATGGGAACTTACAATATCAACATTTCCAATATTATCGCTTTAAATGTGCATGCATTGTTGTTCTCAATAAATAAAAAATTTTAACAGAAATGTTAACGCAGGCCTTGGAGAAAATTTGGCTGTATTTATTTAAAAAAGCTAATTGCAGTGAAGTGCGGGGGAAAAAACCCTCAGTTCTGCAACTAACTTAAATCTTTATGTATTGTTTATATGCTTTATTTAGGTTAAAAGACAACTCTCCTATAATTCTGCATCTAGTAGGATATGGTAGAAAAAATGTAAATGTACTTATATTACCTAATGCTATAGAATATGTCCAAGTACTACAGAGAGTCTGTAAAAAAGCATTATTCCCAGAGTAGGCCTTTACACAGAAGAAATCTTTCAATCTATCAAATGAAAAGAATCCCAGTTCGTTCTTGTGTTAACACCAGATGCAAATCCATGTCTGTCGCTGCATATTCTAACATACATGCCTCATTTGAATTTCTGCCTTTGAACGTAGATTTGATGAAACAACATATCAAAAATGCATAAATACTGAATTATTTTACTGTTTATAAATATGGAAAATACAAGTCTCAGCCATGTGAGAGAGAATGCAAAAGACAGATAGGGGACTGAAGTAAAACTACGTTGTTTAGAGCTGCCCTGTAGTAACTCATTAATACTGGAGGCTGACTTAGGGGTATTTATTGTACAAATAAGTGGATTTAATTTATTTACCTGAGAAGAAGCTGTAAGAAAAAAAAATACAGCAGCTTAAAGTGAATCTATCAGCAGGAATGAAAAAAGGCTTATGACGATCATACACCTGTGCTTAAAGACAGATGTTTTGATACATTTTGTATGTAATCTTTTCTTACCAAAGCAAATGAGGAGCACTGACTCCCACAGCTGATTCACGCAGCTCTGCAGCTCTTGCCAGTGTCAGGGGGAAGCGCAGGGAGCGTTACTTCCCTCAGAACAAGCATTTAGAGAAAAATGAATGCAGCAGGTGTTGGGTCTTTCTGAGAACACCGACAGTGGCAGGCAGTGCAACAGGAGGCAATAATTGCCTTGTCTGGAAGAAAGGGCAAAGTCTGTTTTCTGTTTTCAGCAGGGCTGAAAGAGATTTAGAAGTATTTTGCTTCTATATGCATGTGTAATGAAGGCCACTGGGCACTACGAAAATATAACAGTCTAAACCAGAAGTAAACAAACATGTTCAGGTGACCTTTGAAAGTGAATTAACAAATAAATATGGCCTGATCACTACATTCTACTTTGATAGCTGCCTTAATCAATTAGGGAATAATTTTTTTTCTTCTCAGCTCGGACATGGAATATGAATATAATAGGCCATATAAAATATTCTTTGAATTGTTATAAAACCCTGATTGAGGAATTATGGCTTATTGTTGTATCATGGCTTAACCTTGATTCATGTTGTTGAAAAGAAATCAAAACTTTAATACTGTAAGAAATTACTTGTTCTTGTGCTTAACACTTCCATGATTTGTAAGATTATAAACACTGATTCTAAATTTAGAACCTTTTTATGACTTAGACTTGACACTACAAAAAAGACAAGAATTAAATACCTTTGTACAAGACTCCCTCTCTGCTTTAACAGTCACAGGCAGAATGACTAGTATTTTACTCTTCGTGGTTATAAACCACAGTGAACTAGAATTGGGTGAGAAATGTTTTCATCTTTCAGGAGACAGTTCAAGATTTCAAAACATTCTCTCTAAACCTGAATTTTTTTAAAAAATTGTGAATTGATAATTAAAAAAAAATCGGTAACCACAAACAAAAGTTAGCTCTGGTACTTCGAGTCAACTGTGTCAACACATTTGTTACTGAAAACTACTCAGCTACTGCCACCACTTACCACGTACACATGAAGTCTTTGATTATAAAAATGCTTATCAGTTTGAAAGGACTACTGCATCCAAAACAAATACTCCCCAAGACATGTATCTTTTGAGGTTTTTAACTGCTGTAGTCAGCTTCTGAGAACAACGCTACTACTTGGAGGTGAAAAAAAGACCTTGTTCCCTAAGTGTTAGGGTGAACTCATGACAGTTAAATTCATTCTTTTATTGTTCTTCAACTTTGCACCCTGATGACATCTGCTAGTTTCAAATCTATTTCCTCCTCTTGTTCAGTGCACACGTAATTCTTTCTTTTTAAAGCAGTTTGTTATAGTTTGGGGGGGGGGAGTTACCTTAGAAATCTTGTAGCAGGAACTCAAAATTTAGTGATGTAAGCAAGAAATAGAAATGCCATAGCCACTGAAGAGAAGACATGCGGCATTGCTTACTTAAAGCCCCATCCTGTCCCCCCAAGGACAATAGCTGCTACCAGGATGGCACCAGCGATGGAGCCTATTATAAGATTGGTGGCACTAGGACCTGTGATAAAGGATTACGGTAAGACAGACATAAGAACCAACCACTTTATTCACATTAAGTGAAGCAACTGAAGGGTAGTCAAACAATTCAAGGAATACAGACAGCACACAAGGTGATGTCTCTAGGCAATTTCAGCAAGTCCAACTTACTTTTCTTTAACAGTAAGAATGAACAAAGCTGTTGGTCTCTGCATTGTGCTATGTTGACTTCTACCACAGACAAAAATCCAGTGTTAGACAGTAAATTCCATTGTGACTTACTCCATTATCTAGTGAATGAACTGGCAGCTGAGGACACTAAGATATTTGTGAATAATTCCTTAACTTAAAGGAAAAAGTATGAACGTTGTATGACTACAGAAAATGAGAAGGAAAAAAAAAATATCAAAAAGCCTAACTTTTTTCATGGAGATCCTGAAAGGTGGCAGATATTTTACTTTGAGCTAAGAGCATCTAGCACCGCTTGCTCATCAGAGTCCAGACTCCCTACAGTTACGTCAATGCTAAATTTACAAAAAATTGTTTGACAAAAGCAAAGGATTATATACTAAGGAACAAAAGTTGAAATAAAAGCTGTATTCCCATTAAGCTTTCCAAACATCAAAGCATCTCTTCAACATCCTCAAGAAGCTACTTAACAACAAAGTGGGGAAGGGTGGAGCAGGAAAAAAGAGCAACAGAAAGAAGCAGCACAAAATATATTTGTGCAATTTTCTGAAGAGGGCAAGAGAACACCTAAATAAGATATTCATAATTGACCTGTAAGTGCTCTGTTTACACTGGGTGGAGGAAAACTGACAACAGGCTTGAGTAACATTTTAATTGCTCTGTACAAAAACTTCCTATTGAGCAGTCTTTGATGTAAAGCTAATTGCATCTGAGCTCAAGGCAAAATGAAACCAACCCAACAGTTCTTTTGCAGCATATTGCACTTTTTGTTTAAATGTTTACATATCCAGGAATAGCCTTCCAAAACAGTTCTTACCTCCTATCCCAGTCTCCTCAAACCAAGCAACTGAAATGTTCCTATTTTAATGTTCTGAAACTGAGTTTGGAAAACTGTCAGACAGCTAACGTAAGGAAGAAAAAGGAGCAGCCAGAGATCAGCAAAGGCAAGAGCAAGGGCAGCTGCAACAACTGAAAGTTTTAAGCTGTTAGGTGGGTATCACAAAATGTTCTGCCCAGTCCCAGACACAACAATAAGTACGGGCCCTCAGTTTTAAAATTTACTGCAGTGACCTAACTTCATTGCATCCATTACACGTTTCCCAGATTCGTGCTTCTGGAGATCAGATTAGCTAAAAGAAAACCAAGGTTTAAAGATTGCTTCCTGCAATTCCTACACGAAGAGTATTCAGGAATGTGAATAAAAGACTTGGACTGAAACGAAATATAGTGAGCTTTACAGATATGAGCAGTGCACAAATTTGACAACGATAATTAATAGGTAATTTTTCACAATTTGGAAGAACATATCTTATTTGGACTTACCTTTAAAGTCACACCTGGCTCAAATCAACAGGAGTGAGCATGGTGGAGGGCAAATGAATGCCTTTCCACAGGCATTATATCCCCAACTGAGGCCTGCTTTCAACAGCAGCCTAAGGAGCTGCTGTATCCGACTCAGATCTATGGCTCACTCTGGATTTTATCAAATGATTGCACGCAACAAAAGACTGAAAACACAGCAACTAATTTATCTGAAATAAATTTCAGAAGCCTTGAAAAATTCTGAAGCTGATTTCTTTCTAGCATAGAATGCTATCTTCCCACAAAAGAGGCACAATGATTAACTAACACAGTCGTAACTTAGATAAGGAAGTGCCAAATGGCCACTTTTTTACATCCCTCTTCTTACTATGTTCCCTGGTTGTTAAATGGTCGGGGGGGGGGATCTATTTCATAGTGCACATCCATTCAACAAACAGCAGTTTGTTCTTTCAATACAGAAAACCAATATTGGTCTTATTTACTGTAAATATGGGAGAGTTCAATCAAAATTTAAACAGACAAGGATAATATACAAAACAATTGGGTTCACTTAATAGAAAAGTTACTAAAACTCTGTTAAATATAAACAGGTCCTGATAAAAACACTTTTCGGATCTGACCCAATTTTGTAAAGTGTCAGTGACTAAAGAAGTGATATTCATTTTTAACACAAAAAAAAAACCTGAAAATCAAATGCCTGTGAGAATTAGCCTATCTGCTAGAGAGAGCCTAAGAGCAGAGTAAATAGACGGCTGTGGATAAAGGCACGTCCATTCCTCTGGAAAAATTTTACAACTGTTTCACAGTATGCTGGGAGCGGCAGTTCCTATGAATGCAGAGAAACAGCTATTTTTCCTAGTAAAGAACCTGAAAAGGCTACATTCAAAGTAAAATTTCACTGATAATCAAGTCTATCGTCTCATTTCTGACTTCAATATAAAAACAAAGCTGGTGGAATACTTATGATTACTGAACAGCAACCACTTGTTTACCAGAACAGAGTCCTCCAGTTAATGAATTCCAGTTTCAAAATAGAGATTTAAGAAGATTATTGGTAAGCCGTTTTAACACCATAACAGACTGTGCACATAAAAGTACTTACAATAGAATTACTTGTACCTGTTTTACCTTAAGGATGTATGCCTTATGTTTTATTAAGCATTATCACGGAAATTGTGTTATTAATAAACCAGAATTTTGCTACCAGTATGAAGCCTACTTTGCATCAGGTCGTTTTAGTTAGTGACATTGACGAAGAAAAGTATAAATCAATACGTTTCAGCTAAATAAGCCTCTCTAGACACTGGACTCAGATGCCTGACATGCAAACAGAAAGTAAGAGGAAGGTTTTAACAACCACCATACTGTGGGGTCATTTTCCATCCGGACCATCACAAGACGCAGCACTTCGGGTGTACCTGTTCTTTGCGCCATACTGCTGCTATAACCTGCGGGCACAGGTTTATCAGGAGGAAGCTTCTGCAACAAACTGCACCGAAACCAGCTGGTGCACCACCCGGCACACCGCCCCTTCCTGCAAGGCGCCATCTGCTTTGGCGTGGCTGTCGCAGCATCTCTAGACATCTTTTAGGACCCTGATATAAATCCTACTGAAGGTGTTAAAACAGAACACACCTATAATTTCAGTGGACTTCAGACTATTCCCTAAATCTTCATCATCATCAGATAGATTCTACAAGAATTAATATCCGTTGCTTTGAAACCATTGCTAGCTGTAGAAGAGGCAAGTTTACTGCAGATTATCCTGCAGGTAACACCACACTGTGGCAGTTTGGTGTTTTCTTTTCTTGTCAGTCACCTTGCCAGCCAAATCTTCTGGTTTAAGTTATCAAAGCTAAATATCCATTTTAGGATGAAATCTGGAAAAAACTGCTCTGCCATTTTTTTCCCCCATGATTACTAAAATAAATTCATAAAGCATTAAGAAACTAAAGTTATTATTTCAGCACTTTGAAGAAAAGTTTGCAATTTGCAAGTGAAGCGGCAAGGAAGGAGGAAGAAGGGCAGGACCTGGCATCAGGCTGTGATGAACACAGCCTCCCCTGCAGCCACTGACGGTAACAGCCACCAGGGCCCAAAGGGCATTAGGGACAGAGAGGGTGTGTGTGTTCCCCATGTGCTTTCTTTAAACCAAGCAACAAAAAGTAGCAGCGGCTTGCCTTGAATGTACGTTTGTATCTGGAGGAACCAGAGGATAGGGTAAAGACTGATGGGATCCAGCAAAGAAGAAAGGACAGAAACAAAAAGAAGGATGATTCAGGCAGCGAGAGATAAGAGGAGAGGAAAGATGAAGAAAAACTGGAATTAGAGCAGAAGGATACAGGAGCAAGAACAAATGGTCAGGGTCGTTGGTCAGAGCCGAGTGGATTGAGACAGCAGGTAAGGGAAGATAAAAACAGAAGGGTAACAAGGCAGAACGTAAGCAAAAGGCAAATGGTCCTCAACCTGTAAGTTAATAATATTCTGCTCCAGAATCTGGGTCTCAAACCTCTACAATCTTCACAGTCTTCAGTTTTTAGCAAACAGCTGTAAAAGCCACCAGTAGAGCACAGATGTGATCCTTCTCAAGCAGATGACCAATTACCTTCTTCCTTCTATTTGTTTTTCTATTAGTTGTCCTCTGTGAGCGCAAAGGTCTCTTCTGAGAATCTGAGTTTCAGGTAACAGTCCAGCTCAGCAAAAGCTAAAAAGGTTGTATCAAGGGCTGCAAACTCAGACATGCAAAATGCTGCCTGCCAGAAGACTGCCTGCCCAGCCGTGCTTAGACCTGTACTCGACTGCTTTGTCACACAGCCTGATCAGAAATCACGAACTGTCTTGTTAGGATTCCCCCTTTGGAGAGATGGCACTGTGGGAAATCTGGGAGGAGCAGAATCACAACCATTTATTCTGTAGTTGCACAGTGAATGCAGATTTAAGAGGGTTCTTATATGGGCATTTTTCTATGTGTATACATACATATACACGGACACACACGTATATAAATCATAGCCACTGTTAAAATTGAGGTAGTGGCCTAACACTTAAGATTACAGTTTCCTAAAACTATGAAAAGACAATAAAAATTGCACATACATATTCTTTATATATGAATTCTACACTTCAGCAGTCTACTGCCTTGAGGTAACAGAGTCCTAGCAACAGAACATTCAGAAGCTTTACTGTACAATTAGCTGTCTATACTATTATCATCAGCTTTCCTCTTCCTAGCTAGATCGTATGACCTGTTACTAGACTGAAAGCCCCATAGATTGTAATAAACAATTTCTGCATTTTATGAAATACTCCACGTTACTCAGTCTATGTTGCAAAATAATCACAAACTTCCATTTTTTCCCCCATTATTTTTATAATTTGGTGTAATGGAAACATTTAGACATTTAATTTTATTGTGACAATGTAAAAATTCACAAACTTATTGTTTTATGCCCCACATTATCCCAGACAGGAGAAGGTTCAACACTGCATGAGCAAACCACATGACACAGACACAGTCAAATCACATGACAAATACGGTCACCACATGACAAAGCTAATGGGGTAATACACAGAGGGCTCGGGTGCATACGGTTACCTCACACACTAGGCACCAAACATAAAACTCAGACTAAGAAAAATGCTTACTCTATTCCCCACCCTGTGCCTCCAAAAATCACCCCCAAGGCCAGAATGGTCCCTGCCACTGCACCTATTAGCCTGTTAGTGGCCATGCTCACTGTGTGGAGGGAAAAGGGAAGATTTTTTAAGGAAATGATCACATATATGTCTGAAATGAAAACATGAAAAAATTCCTCAAAGGAATATTTTACGCTATAATCCATCGTCGGATAAACAATTCAAACCTCTTAACAAACCGTTATTTACCAAATACTGTAGCTTTAAAAATTCTGAAATGAGCTAGATTTTGTTTTCTTTGAATGCGTGCAAATATTTCAATGAGAAGTTTTCCTGTAAATGTAACACTGTTCCTTTTAGCTTGTGATTCTATTATTTACTGAAAAAGGGAACATCCTCAACCTACTGCTGATGTAGCCAAATGTTAATAAATCACCAATAAGAAAACTTTCTTTTGATCACCAGAAACTTACTGTATCCATAATATAACTAAGCAAGTGAAAACTGTTTGTTTGGAAACAGCTCCATCGCAGGAAAAGAAAAAAACCCAACTTTTTAATTCATTTCTTTACTAGTTAGTAATATTTTCCTTTGTTATTGCATTTATCAACAGGACTGTCTATTTATCTATATGACCTAAAAACAGGTAACACCTTTTACAAGGAAAAACCTACCCTAGAAATGTGCTTCAGGTAACACCCTGGAAATGTCAATATGTTCAGATAGTCTCTCTTAAGACATTGAGGCCTTATTTTTCATTTTTAAGGGAAGTCTTTTGAGAAAAACATCTATACATTTCCTGTGTTAAAGAGTAAAAGCTTGACAGATTCATTGAGTCATAATAATGACCACAAAGAAGCAGCTGAATTCCCTGTCTAATGGGAATTTTTCCAAGGGACAAAAACTTTACAGTTTTCACGCTGAGTAAAGTCTGTTTTGAAATGGTTTCATAATTTTTTCCTGTTTCATAAATACACACAAACACACACCAGACATAAGTTTTATATTAAAAAAAACAAACACACACTACTCCACTAGTCAAACAAAGGCCTAATTCTGCAAATGAAATTGCAAAGGAAGAATCCTGTGTGCATATGGAGTCCTACTGATTTCAAAACTACTGGCCAAGACTCGAAAGTAATTAAAAGTTTCTGCAGTAGCCAGAAACTAACAGCAAAACTCTTTGTCTTCCCAAAACTGCTAGCATAGGATACAGTAGGTTGCTGAGTTTAGAGAAATTCAAGACTCATGTATTAATACCAACATAATTAAAAACCACTAATTTTTTAAATCCTGAAATACAGTATGGAGCCAAAGGCAACTGATGGATGATGGAAAGGTCTGAAAAGTGCAGCAGGCGTAGCAGTCAGTTGACAATTATCATAACAATATATAAACAAATAGCAATACTTCCTAGCTATACGTGCTCTAATTGTAGTAAGAAAAATTCTTGCATTTATGGTATGAAAAATCTTAAATGTATTAGGTGAATTTTTACATCATGAGTGTTCTGTTTCTGAAATGTAACAAAACTCAAATTTAGGGCTAAGGAAAAACACGTATTTTGATTTCTGTCTCAGACTTGTAAACTGGCATACGACATAGGAAGTACTGCTAATACGGGGAAAAAACTTAATGGAAACTCCTTTAGTACATTGGATCTTTACAATACAGCAAACTACTTCTGTATTCTTCTGACATCTTTTCACAAACGAATTCCTCTATTAGCACACCAAAAGAGATTGTAGTAGCTGTCAGCGTTCAGGCTCCTAAATTCATTTCTAGGTGCTTCAACATCAGTAAATTACTATAACAACATAAGTAAAAATAATCCATCTTTTGAAATCATTGAGCCACCTTGTACAAAAAAATATTCTGCCTTTTTGCAGAGGACTCCATTGAAAAATGCAGTCTAAACTTTATGTCTGTACCTACTGGCAGAAATCCATGCAGATACTAATTCCTTTAAGACTTTTCCCCAGAATATTTCAGCATTGATGTATTAATTTTCACAAAGGTATTTCCATTCTGAATTCGATGAGTTAATTTTAATTACAAAAATCTAACCAAGATGAGCGTACCTTCTGTGTTGCCTTTCCTATAGACCTTTATACAGAGGGGGGAATTATTTCTTACCTACAGGATTTGGAAATAAGCAATATAAAATGCATGCACTCTCAGTGTCACAACTGTAAATACTGCTCCCCTCACCCACACACAAAGAGAAGTAACTAGCTCTATAGTGCTGTTCTCCCTATATTTTAAAACTCTATAAGCAGCGTTCCACAGTTAGGAAGGCTTTTATGGGAAATGGAACAAGTAGCTCTATAAGACAGGGTACAAACGAGGCAGCTCTATACTGAACAGTGGTGGGGTCAGGAGTCCAGGAAGCACCTGCACAGACTCCCTAATACAAGTCTGGACTGTTCTAGAGAGCCTCCTTCACAGTGGTAACTTGTTTTAAGATGATCTCTTCAACAGTTCTTGGTAAACGTCTACTGGAACCATTCTGCTAAGGGGCAAAAGAATAAGGCAAACGAGACAGAAGTAGAGCCATTCTTGAGGGACATACCAAAATCCTGTCCTGCCTTGAAACCTTGGATATTTTAAAGAGTTTAGAGTCTGAGCTCTAAGGACTACATTTTTAAACACGCCTGTCTTCTTTCCATCGGTCTTGTATAAAGGACAGAAGAACCTGGAACTAGGACATAGCAGAAAAATTTTGTTTGGGTTTCCCAGTTTATTGGGAACTTTACCTGTAAATGCATAACACTGGATAAATATAGTCTGATGTTGGACAATGTCCTGATGACAAGAAAGAAATAAAAAAATTGGACAGCACAATCCAAAGGCATTCTTTGGCAGAGAAGTCAGAGAGAATCTCAAGTGCTTTTCTTCCTCTTTGAAAAAACTTTTTGGATGCCTTATTTCCTCAGTAGCTCTTCTCAATAGCTCCTCTTTGTATTTATATTTCATACGCAGTTGAAATGCCTACTAAATACATAAGAGTACGCAATAATAGTCTTTAGAATAATGTAAGTCCTTAAAAATCTTAATTTATTTCTTTTTACTACCATTGAAATCTGATGTCAAAGAATCAAAGCGTTTTTCACCAGGGACATTCCACTTTTCCCTTTTTTATGCCACAGCTCTCTGAATTAGCTGAGAACAGCCAAGGGAACTGGAAATCTCTAGTAAAACATAAATACTCAATTATCATATAAATAATAAAAGCTACACTTAGTCAGATTTCAATCACAAAGAAAATGATCATAAAAAATAGAGAACAAGGGACGAAGGGAAAACCAGAAAGTACATATCATTACCTATTGAAATTTTCCCCAAATTGAGGTTAGAAAAATTAAAGTTTCATCAATTGTCAAAGCAGAAAGACCTACTTCATCTACATGAAGCAGAATTTTACTGTCTGGGTGTAAGCAGGACTGCACAATATTATTCTCTTTCTATATGCTACTTCTACTACCATGTATCAACAGGAAAACGTCATAAATACTTGAAAGAACATCAAAACTGAAATCACACAAACCCTTGGGTCCTTCATCCTTCTTGCCACCAGTATCCCTGATAGGATCATCAATACTGCAGTCTGTCCCAGCCCAGGAGAAATTACAAATGCAAGTGGCTTCATTACTACAAACCTGGAAAAGAAAATAAGTGACAGCAGTTGGTTTTTAACTACATTTTAGTAAGTTTATTTAACATGTAATTAGGTATTTAATTCGTAGTATGAAACTTATCCATTTATATATTGTAACAATAGCACCGAGTGTTCAGAATGAGTATAATACATCAATAACCTGAAAGTTTGCTTTAACCCTCTAAATACACTCAGAGGCTAGGAAAAGCAGAAGTGTTCCCAGTGGTTCCATCATTGCTTGTACTACACACCTGCACAGGATGTAAAAAATAACAGAAACTCTCACCAAAAACCCCCCTATCTACACTAGTTAGATCTTCACTAACCAACTTAGACTTTGAGCCTGGATGTTCAGAAAGAATACAAGCATTTGCGTTTAAAAGGTTCAAGACACGGTCACGCTTTACAACCTCTCATTTACAGTTTGCTCCCATGTAGAAAAAATAGTAAGATTTTAATTGGTTTTGTTGTAATTTTTTTCTAAGCAGCAATGAGGAGAGCTTCCTTATCTTCTAGAAAGAGAGGAAATAGCTCTTCCTAAGTCTACATTTAGTCAAATGACCTCTAAAAAAGGACTTAGGACTCACTAAAATTGGCAGTACATTTATCAGATACAGGAAAACCTACCCAACTGACAAAACCTAAAATAGCAGATCAATAGCTATAAACTTTCCATACGAAAAAGAATGGAACACATGGAATGTGTTGCCAGAAGAGGTTACTAAGGAAAGAGCATGACATGAGAAATAGACACAAAACAAGGAATGAAGTTTTGGTTATGGGACTAGAAGTGAAGTCAACCTCTTTTGGACACTGGAACATAATGTCAAGCCTCCCCCCCCCCCGAAAATAACCTACACACACTAATGATTACAGGTAAGTAGTACATGTGATTTTTTTAAATTTAACTTTTATCTCACTCTGCTTCTTAAAAGTATTCACTGAAGAATCTTATCTAGGAACCTGAATATAAATACATCTTATGGCAGGTTTGATCAACTGAAGTATTCTTTTAAAATTATGAATCGGAATCATCCAAAGCAAAACAAAAAAGGTAACATAGTTCTCTCACCACTCATGCCACTCTCCAAAAGTACCAAGACAATTTCTAGATCTCCTAGATCCTTTACTTTCCAATTTTAAAATTTTTCCTCTTGATTTTGAACCTAATGCGGCTCTTTGAAGCACTCAAATTCATCTTCAATTACACATAACAGGAAGAAAAAAAAAACTTCTTGTATAAAGTCTAGCCCCTTAGGCAAGTGTCTGTCCACTGAATCCCACAGTGGAAAGGTTTTATCAATTCTTTATCAGTATCAGTTAAGACATGTGTGGCAGGTGCACCCGCCCTGATAAAGACTGGGGCTTTCCGACCGTTGAAACATAGCAGCCACTGCGTGCCTTTAATTTTTGCACCCTTACTGCCCTACTGTGGCTGTTGTCACATACACAGTCACTGGTAGATAGAGCCCTTGACCAACAGGAACGGACATGACCATATATGACCACAGGTCAGACTCGACTAGGGTATAAACGGAGTCCCTCTGGAGGGCAAACTGAGCAGGTCCTCCTTGGAGCAGATCTGCAGCTGGGGACTCTCCCCTTGGGTCGGGAAGCCGCCAATGTAACTCCTTGAGGTTGAGAGCCCTCGCTTTATTAGGTGACTGACTGTGCATTTTTAGTCATCATTCTGAAGCTTAAGAATGCTTAAGTCAGCTGTGTAGTATTAGTTCCCGTTGGCATCCTGAACCTGTGGTTTACTAATGTTCGTCAGAGTACCAAACACTTTTGATTAGGATAAATATTGTTTTGGGTTACTTCACCTGCCTAATTTGACTTTGTGCACCTCCGCAACAACATGGAACAGTGAATCTGTTCATCAAAACATACCTAATGTCTTAAGACAAATGGACTTATGGGTAGACTAACAGAATATAATGTGCCTGAATGTAAAATGATACACTTTGAATCTGTTCAAGAAGAATGTATCATCTCTGTTAGAGGTCCAAAGTTTAGAATTTTAATATTTAAGTCATGAGGTATAAATCCATGAACACAGGACCAACTTTATAAGGTGTTAGTATGCAGGAAAAAGTTTAACTGAAGATGGCAAGTAGCTTGAAATATGGGTACAACATTACAGAAGTCTTTACAATAACATGTCAAAGCTCATTCTTGCTAGTAATGAAAACAACACTTCGGATATAATTGCAGAATTAATTTGACAACTTTGCTTTCTAAAATTTTGCCTATGCTTCACAGAATGGCAGTCTTTCCCTGAATCTAACATTTGTGTTTTCAGATCAACAGGTCTTAGGAATGCTTTCAGGTAGAGAACTCCACAGGGTACGTTAAGATCAGATATCACAGAGGTAGCTGGAGAAGCTTAGCTGCTAACTCCCAGTACAGACTCACCCCGTGACCGGAGCAGACTTTTCCATTAGAACCAATGGGACAGCTGCTTATGTTCAAGGACTGAATTGGCAGGCACTTTTTGTCCAGACACATCATGTGAGGTCCACATGGAGCTCCATCCTCCACATAACCTAAATCTGTATCATCATCTAAAAGAACATGAGCACCACTAGGAGAAATAAGTTTTAAGATATTATTAGTATTATGACTGGAGTCTTCTGAAAATATCAAACATGTTAGATACTAAAAGCCTCATACCTTTCTCTCACTCAAGCATACAGACATATGGAACAAATATAAAGTTTTTCTGTCTGTCCACAGCATTGACAAGGTGTTCCAGTTGTCAGACTAAACAGAAGTCTAGATAATGACTTAAATACTCAAAAAGGGCACCTTGGGCTTTGGGGTTTTTTAAGGGTCTTTGATGGGCCGTGCTTTTTTCTTTTTTTTCCTTTTTTTTTCCCCAAAGGCTGTGAAATATTATTGCTAGAAAAATGTTAAAAAAATAACTTCCCATGTGATGACATTTAAAGAAAAATACTAGTGGAACAATAGAAGAGTTAAGAATCATTGTTCACTCAGGACCTAACTATGTAAGAGAATATTCTTAGCATGACAGCAGTGTTCCCAACATCTTTAAAATACAAATCCAGTATTGTGCACAGTAGACTAAAACCCATTTACCTGCCCTTTAACTGAACTGTAGCTTAACATCTTATCCTGCCACAACTCTTCAGTTTCCTCTCTGCCTTCACTTCCCTACAGCTATTTCTCTGAGGATATAATACTAAAAACATGATGTTTAATACATGGGTCTTTGGCAATTATAGACTTCCCCAAAAAATATAGCACTGAGCATTAAACTCGGACTGTGAAGTTCTGCTACTGGAGAGACCCGATAGAGTAATCAGGAGGATAACCCACATTTCGCCCTCTTTAAATGTGGAATATTAGCCTTTTTTTTTTTTTTTTTAAATCAAAAGAAATACCACTCCACCAATTTTGCTATAAGATGTTAATTACCTAAAAATCATACAACTTTACATTTGTTTATCTTAATTCAATTCGGTTTGATAAAGCAAAATCATGTTGGAACACTGCATTATCTTTTACCTGCAGTCCACTATTCGTCCTTGATGATAAAAAGAATTTGGGATAATTTCTCCTTGAACTTGACCAACTCGTGGAACTCTAGTAAGATTAGTGCAGAGCAAAAAGCCACAGAAAACATCACTGTAAAATGAAAACATAAATCAAAAAGTTACTGGAATAATATGAAGGAAACTTACAAAAAAGACTGACAATGATGCTGCTGATCACATTAAGTAATATAGTACCATAAGCCACACAATAGACTTCCAGAGTACAAGTCTGAAAATAAAATATTATTTGATATAAATGACAAGAGGCAGAAACAAGTAATCGTTCATTCTAATGCACCAGTGAATGTTCACATCAACAAAAAATTTATCTGTGCTCTAAATAGAATACAGTACAATTAAGAGAAGCCAGATTGTACAAGGCTTTGTCATATCAGGCTAAATTACATTTCCCTCTCTCTAGCAGCTTGGATGCTGTATGTTAATGTGAAGTTTGAATTTTTAATTCTATTTTATTTCTCTTGCAGGACAACAGAACCATAATAACAATTGTCAGCATACAGTGTGTGCGCCTGAATTTTGGTACAGAATCTGCTTTATTTGATGTTATTTTATAGGTGCAATCTTCAATAGAAGGATATCAGCTTAAAACTTCCATCTCTTACTCTAATTGTCCTAAGTCATAGCAGCATCTGGATGAATGCTGGAAATTGTATTTGTTGAAATTGCAAAAAATTCAGCTAGACCATTTTTCTGCATCTCTCTACTGACCAAGAAAAGCTTTTATACAAATGAGGTTTTTAATATACATATCAGAACAACACTATTCTCATCTAAATATAAAAAAATCCATTAAACAACTTCTTTGCTTATGATCCTATCTGAAAAGTGAATCGTGATTATAAAAAAAATGCCACTTGACAAACATCAGATAGTCAAAGAAGGAAAACACCATTCTGGAACTGAAATTTTTTACATGCATACTGAAAAATTACAAAACAGTAAGTAAATCAGGAGAAATTTAAGTCTATCCACTAATGATCATTAACTTGAAAAGTAAATTTAATTAAATATTTGTCTAGTAATGATCACATGCAAATGAATCAGCCATTTTCTCTGTAGCATCCAAATGTCTAATGGTCCTCTCTGGTCAAAATAAAGGTTGGAACAAACTTGAAATAGCACAATCTGGTATCAATCCCAGAGCAAGCGAAAATAGTGTATGTATTTGCAGCCTAATTTTTCCCTACCAAGTCTGAGGTGTTTGTATATTATGAACTTGTGACTTTTTGCTGCCCTGTCCCCCAGCTCCTCTGAAAGAATTAAAGTCGCAGTACATTCCTCCGAAAATCTGGAATTCTTTACAAGTGTATTGCTGAGTCACCCATGGATTTGTCAGAATGAGCTATGCAACTTTTTCAAGATGCAAGCCTCGTGAGGGAAAGAAGATTCAAAATAATGCAAAACAAACCGCCGAAACATTCATGAAAAAGTAGATAACATTAAACCAGTATTAATCTATTTAAAATACAGATAATCTCTACCAAGCTGAGCTTACTGTTTGCTACACTGAATCCATCGGTCTCCATCCTTTCCACAGTTTCCTTTTTTTGTGCCTTCTGTATTAAGCTTTTCATAACAAAATTTGTCAGATCCTGAAGACTCTGTTGATGAAGAAAGGAAAAAGGGATGTACTTTCCAGTAGCAACCTGAGAGCTTTGAAAACCTGCATAATTTATTGCAGCAGTTGTCTGTATTTTTTAATGCAAAACAGAAATCTAACCACACGTCTATGTACACAGATGGTGTTTTCCAGTGACTACAGTAGGAACCTAGCAGACTTAAACTGCAATACCTACAGATGACTTTTCTAAAATAATGCTCAATGTTCAAAATTTGCTCTGAACTTTTTAAAAAAAGCAATCTCCACAGTGCCTTTATTGTCATCTGCATTTGAATTTATCTGTGGTCTAATTTTGTTCACTTCGTAACAGTTGCACATAGATTTAATCTAGTTGTTTGCACTGCAATTATTCCTGATCTGTATTTCAGGAGATCAGAGATTTTATACATGACATATACCATAAGCATATGTTCTGACATCAGCTCAATGTTTACTTTATTTTATTTTTTAGGTCACGGAGGAAACAAGGTTGAACAGTCAGAGTGTAATTTCTACTGCTTTTTAGGAGTAGAAATCTGAACTAATAGGTTTAAAACCACAATTATTTACTAACAAGCCCATTTGTTTTTTCTAAAAATCAATTAAAGAAAAAAAGAAAAGCACAACAATTATACAGAGGAAGATAAAATATTAAAGGTAAATAAGACACAGTAGTTTCAGAAAAAAACACTTGTACAGAAGACAAACCAAATATTTTAAAATCTAAGTGTGTAAGATACAAAGAAACTAGTTAACAAAAACATCTACTGACTTTAATATTATCAATAAATGTGAGGTGGCAACATAAAACTCAAAAAGGCATCAGAAGACAAAGAAAACGTTATCTCCATCCAATTTTACACTTACATAGCATCTTTTGTATTGTACAAGACAAACAGTAAACAGTAAAACCATATCCCTCCTCTCCCATCTTCCCTAGAATGGAATGATTCTTCTGCCTCAAACGGGCAGTGTCAGCCGTGACAGTTATGATTAGACAAAATGCACAAGAAAAGATTAAGTGCTAGATTACAGGACATCCTGATAGTTCTGCTCTGCTGAACTGTCTCAAAGTCATTACGTGGAGCATTCATCCACTCTCAGCTGCAAGCAAAATCCATTGCAACTGCAATTCTATTTTACGCAACACTTCTGGGCTTAAATTCGTACTATGTATATTTAAATTCACACCAATGTACTAATTTTCCTGACTTGGAGGGTAGTATAGCAAAGAGAGGCAAGGTGGAGCAGCTTTAGCATGAACCACTGCTGGGATAATGGAATTGACAACTGTCATTAAAAAACCCAAAAACATCTGGTTTGAACTATACCAAAAAAAAAAAAATCCTCAACCCCTTTTTTTTTTTCTTTTCCCTGGTAACAGTAACTCAAAGTTGACAATATTTTTTATGTTTTCTCACCTAATGCCACCAGAGTCCAGCATTTGCTGCCCTACCTATGTCTGCAACCACATTGCGTCAGAACAATCTCACTGGCATTACTCCCAAACTCAAAATTTCATTTCGCAATCAAGCCACAGTTTCTCACTGCAGCCTACTCTACTGAGCAGAAAACTAACTTACAGTGGCAAGACCAAAAAATAAAAATACTAAAAATACAAAACAAAGGCAGGAATGAACCAGAAATAAAATATATTTAAGGTAAAGTCCACCTACTAGATCCCCAGATATATTTGCACTGATTATCTCTTGTCTTGCATTCACCATTATAGCAACGACCCTAAACAAAACACAACATGTTAGCAATGAGAACTGAACACTATTTCATTTCCTTACCCTCCCCCAACAAATGTCTCATTTTGATTCTTCACCCACATATTGGGATGTATAATAGTTTTCCTGAATTTGGGTAGATGGAGTACACATTTTGGCCCAGATTCTCAAAGGCAGTTAGAGTCTAATACATATTGACATTTCAACAGTTGCTTTATACTTCTCATTTACATAGTTGTAAAGAACTTATTAACATAGAGTGCAATAAAAGATCTACGTGTAATATGTAAAGATACCAAGCAGATTTTACTCAAAGTAGAAATTTTTACTATTCATAGAGTGCATAAAGCACAAGCAACATTGATGTTCAAAAGACAAAATTTATGAAGAAATATGGAAGGGGGGGGGGGGGGGAAGAAAACTTGTATTTGGTTGATTTCTATTTGCTGATGTCCGGGATTTTAAAACATTGCATACCTGATTAGAATCACAGGCATACCCATCTTGTTTATGAAGATTTGGTGGACACTGAAAAAAATGAAGAATTTTTTTTATCATGTGTACTGTAACTATACATCAAAGGATCACATACAGAATTTTCCCAGTTTTAAAAGACAATTGAACAACATATAAAGGGGGTAGATAACATACATAGTGCAGGAATTCTTATAGCTACAAATACAAATGAAAAAATGAACATCCTGAGCCATGAAATACAAGGTTTGATTCTAACTTCCTGCATATTCCAAGTAGAAATTAAGGAGGTGAGGCAAAATTAAAACGAATGTTTTCAGTAGCAGGATACTTGGTAGCTAATACTGGGGCCATGTTTGCAAAACTGCCACTGCACTTCTTTCAGTTCCACTAAGAAAGTAAGCGAGCACCTAGCTGTAGCCTTCCAGTCTACTGCTTACAGAGCTGTGGATTTTAATGATGTTAATTGTCATGTTCTCTTGGCATTGGAAACTTTTTTGGTATGAAGCATTAGGTCCAGAAGCCTCAGATTACTAAAGCTAGGAGCAGACCATTCTCAAAGCTTTTCCTCATCAGAAAGGGACCTGGGAAGATTTGGAAAGGGTATGCTGCTGCAAGGTACCATATTAGCCAATACTTTGAGGGCAGCCTTTCTAGCATAAGCAAGCCCTTCTCGCTCCCATTAAGAATGCTCCGTCTACAGAATAAAAGATTTACAATAAAATCTCAGCAACAGCTACTTATCTGTAAGTGTGGACATCTCAGATGATAATATAAAAAGAGGTTACTGTTAATTTATTGGCATCTATAATTACAGCCAATGCCCAGAGAGAGACGTGATCTATCCTGAATCTTATTTCCACCAAGATGATCAAGGGTCTGGGAAGCCTGCCGTATGAGGATAGGCTGAGAGAGCTGGGTTTGTTCAGCCTTGAGAAAAGGAGGCTTAGAGGTGATCTCATCACCATGTACCAGTACTTAAAGGGGAGCTACAAAGAAGATGGAGACTCCCTTTTTACAAGGAGTCGCATGGTGAGGACAAGGGGTAAGGGGTGCAAGTTACTCCCAGGGAGATTCCAATTGGACACAAGAGGTAAATTTTTCACAATGAGAACAGTCAATCATTGGAATAATCTCCCCAGGGAAGTGGCTGACTCTGCTATGCTGAACACGTTTAAGACTCAGCTGGACATGGTGCTGGGCCATCTCGTCTAGATTGTGCTAGAAAGGTTGGACCAGATGATCCTTGAGGTCCCTTCCAACCTGGTATTCTATGAGTCTATGATTATTTCTTCAAAGCTAAGAACCTGATGCAGTAGATGACTGCAGCAAAGTTATGAAGCTCATATAACCTTGAAGCTAAATACTCAGTATTGAAAAGGAGCACGTATCACCTAAAGCATCAAAGTTGCTGTGAAAGTGGAAGACGTACAGCAAGTTGGCTACTTGACAGAACTCAAGTTAAACCAACCTTTTGGTTGCTGTTTATTCCTATACTTTTGCGTATTAGCCAAATGTTTTCAAGATAAATGCATAAGACCCACAACTTTTAAGATTATCATACATGAGCACACACTCAAAAAAACCTTAACGCTTTATACAATTCTTATGAGGAGTGGCTGAGGGAGCTGGGGTTGTTTAGCCTGGAGAAGAGGATGCTGAGGGGAGACCTTATCACTCTCTACAACTACCTGAAAGGAGGTTGTAGCGAGGTGGGGGTCAGTCTCTTCTCCCAAGTAGCAAGTGATAGGACAAGAGCAAATGGCCTCAAGCTGCACCAGGGGAGGTTTAGGTTGGATATTAGGAAAAAATTCTTGACCAAAAGGGTTGTCAAGCATTAGAACAGGCTGCCCAGGGAAGTGGTTGAGTCCCCATCCCTGGAAGTATTTAAAAGACCTGTAGACGTGGCGCTTAGTGGTGGACTTGGTAGTGTTACATTAATGGTTGGACTCGATGATCTTAAGGGTCTTTCCAACCTAAATGATTCTATGATTCTATACTCATTTAGTTGTAATTTTCTACATTTATATTTTAAACTATTTTATTTCATAAAAATCTTACTGTTATTACCTTTGAATCTGTTCACTTTGCAGTATATTCTTAGTACTTAAGCTATAGACCAGGCAAAGAGCAAAGGAGGGTATCTGACACAAATACTACACAGATACACAAAACCCCATGAGTTTTAAAAAAACAAATAAAGCTACAGAAGTCATATTTTGAGTCCACTTAGATTAATTTTTTTTTGAGCTTATGGTAGTTTATTCTTATGTTTAAAAATTTTGTTAGGATTAAAAAAAACTCCCCCCCCAGTTATTTTGGGTGTATAAGTGTGCAGTTTTTTAATCTGGATTTTCCTCTTAAATTGATATAAAAATGAGTGCAAACAAACATCAACAGTGTAAGTAGAGAAAGCTTCTGCATACATACCTGGCCAGAATCTCCAGTGCAGAACTCTGCAATATCACATTCATTCACTGCATATCGACAGTCATAGCCTCGTGGGACAAACTAGAAAATGAAGCATACAGTTCAGGACTAAGATTATGCCTACATAAGCTGTTCCCTTTCATTCTACATAAAACACACTTTGAACTATAACAGGCTGCACATGACTGCCATGGACAACTGAAAAGAACAGAAGATATACTGCAGCAACACTCACAAGACATGATGTATTACAGCAGGGTCCATCGCTACAATGAGCTCCATTAGAAAGAGAGCACTTCTTACAACAGTCTGCATAGCATTCCTGAAGAAAACATTAAGCAAAATTTTTAGTTTTCCATTTTAAATAAGTTTTTTCTTCATAATCTTTCCCATAAACTATAATGTACCAGCAGACAGAAGATTCAGTTCAGCACTGATGATTTGAAATTATCAGCTGGAAGAATCCTTTCCAATGCTCAAATACTAAAGTAAAGGGAAAACAGTGACATATATCCTATAGCAACAAGGGGGTGCCCACCTTCTGAAGCCTCTTCACAGGTGTGGAATAGCCTGTGCCAAATGCATGCTGCTTAGTCAAACTGCATTCAGTGCAGAAAAAAGATTAAGAAAACTAATTATGGGTGCAATTATATCTAAATACTAGAACTAGGACTCAAATCTACAGGGCAGATTTTTGCAAAAACATTATTGAAATATTTCTACGATAGAGAAGAAAACGACAGTTTACTCATTCTGTCCGAACACAGGCACCTATCTCCAAAGCATAGATAAGGAGTCTACCACTCCAGGCACGCTATCCAGGAAAAGTAAAGGGGTAAGCACTTCTACAGTGCAATTCAAAAATTGCTGGGAAACAGCTACACCTTGTCATTAGCGTAACAGGAACTGTTCTGAGGACACACTCTGCCTTTGCACTCATTCTCACTTGAAAAAATGTTTTAACGCAGTCCTTTAATGAAGTTGTTCCCCAACAACAGGCAAAGCAAATTAATTTCCATAAACTTTCCCCCTCCGTTACCAATCACATAATTTATCTTAATATATTTTGTAAGAAAGACTTGTGGAGTAATATATAACTCTACTTGCCATTCGGAAACCGCAATCACATTCTTCTCCTGCTTCTACATATCCATTTCCACACTCAGTGTTTTCAAAGAGCTGAAAGCAAAAAAGGCCGCCCCAAAAGTAAGAATAAAACTAATATCAAATAACTTTCCTGTCATATATAGCCCATTTCTGCAATGCTACAGAAACACACTCTCAGAGAGAATGTATATGCTGTGCTACTGCAATGGGGAAGGCAGCATGTTTTTCAATTGCTGCTAGTCAGAATTGTTCAGACATGAAAGATGTACGGCTAAATCACTTGAATGCTAGCCCTTTTCAGGAGAATGCTGATCTCAGAAAATTATGATAAACAGAGAGACAATAAAATAATACTCAAGGGCCTAACATTTGAACTTCATTCCTATTCTAAGGACTCCCATTTCTCTGACAATTCCTTCAAGAAACCAGCCAGCAATATGATCTCTGGGATCTATTCAGGTACCCAATCTTGCTCATGCAATTAGCTACTGTCTATTCCAGTGTAACATGTTTGTGCATGAAAATAATAAACATTAAGAAACACTGCCAAAAGGAAGTTCTATGTGCCTTATTAGTAAGTTAGAATAACACAACCACATAGAGATAGTACTGAACAGTTAATCCTAGGACCAGATAGCTACAATACAGATAAATTCTACAGTTCAGGATGATATAGATTCTATACTGGTTTCACATATGATTCTGATTAAAGGTGATTTAAGATATTTTTCAGTCTTGTCACAGAAATAATTTTGCAAAAACCTTATCTGTTTTCAATATAATAATTCTGCTTTAAAATCCTATAAGAATATCACGAATCTCCAATTTAACTGGGATATTAGCAATAAAAACACATTCATCACTAGAATATGACTGAAACGAGAAGTCAAAAGTTAACAAGTTAAAATGAGACCAGATAAATCTACAGCTAGGTAAGGGTGAAAGATGCGAGTAAACATGTTCTTTCTACATGGGTTTAGTGGCAGTGCTTTGATGGTATTCCTCTTTGGTATCTGGGGGGGGGAGAGGGGCGGGGGGGGAAGGAATCATAATGCCTAATCAAAAAGAAAGAAAACATTTTACTTTTGTTGCCTAAACCACATAGGCAATCAATAGCACCTACAATTTTGGGTGCCAGAGGCAAAACTACACTGAAGCAATACTCATACGTACTCGTCTTCACTAGCAATGTCAACACAATTCAGAAAACAGAAATTTCTTTTTTTTTTTTTCTCTATAAGCCACTGTTACTACTATGCTTCAAGATTTCTTATTCTGAACCTGAAATTCAGTTCTCTGCCAGACAGACTGGGCTATCTGACCTGTAGCCGATAAGAAAACAAAAAGAGGTCAACCAGAGAAATGCAAGAAAATAACAGAACACACACAAATTTCCTACGGCATTAATCAGGAACCATCAAATGTTCATATACATGTCAGAGCATAAATAAAAGTTTATAATTAAAAATGACATCATGGTGACTGCTTAACACAACTACGGTTTATTTACCTAAGGATTAAACACACCATTTTCTAGCTTACCTCCCAACCTCAAAATAATAGGATTCTAAACATTGCATGATTCCCCACCCCCGCGAAGTACTTTAACTTCAAAGCTGTGAAACGCTGACATAAATAACATATAAAGATAATTCGACCATTCTCCTGGGAGCATTTTCACAGAAGTAAACCAGGTTTTTATTCTGTATACAGTCAATTTGACAATTTGTTCACATTACCTTGCTAGACAACCATCATCAAAAAATGAAGCTGTCTTTTTCTTTCTCCCTATTTACTCTTTTCTGTAAGAATTCTTACATTCTTATTCTATAAGCAAAGATTGCCACCTTGGGAAAAGATTAAAAAACACTCTAACAAGCAAAATTTTTTCAGTTAATTGTGCAAGGTGGCGGTCTACCAAAGGATACAGCACAGTAAACAGAACAGCCTTATAGTCTCACGTGGTATTAAATTCTACAAGGACAGCAAGTTTGACACCATGATTAAATAGAATATTAGTACTTTGGACTGATCTTACTTTGCAAAAAGAGCCACATGGAATATTTTTATACTACTCAGCTTTAGAAGGATGTCATGCTAATATTGCCTTTAGAAAAAATTATGACCTTGATAAGTTTTTAGGCGAAAAAAGCAATGGATGGTACAAGGAAACAGTTATAAATTACAGAGTTTGCTAGATGTACATCTGAAATGAAACTAAACTTAAGTTAACTTTGAGAACAACCACAAGCTGCTACTGTCTATATGAAGTATGCTATTGATTTCTAATTCCTAGTGCAGTAACTGGCATTCTTTTTAACAACATCAGGCAAAAAGTCCAAGAATTGAGTGTATGTGGAACTCTATGACCTCACTTCTGGATTTATTTTGCACTACTTCCATCTTAATAAGTAGTGCATTTATGCTGAATGGGGATGTATCTAGCTGTGAAAAATCAACTGCAATATTTGTCATTATTTGAGCAGGAAGAACTGTGGAAACAAGTTGCATTCCTTTTAAGATTATTTTAAAATATTATGGGAATGAACAGTCAGCAAATTACAAGCAACTTCAAGAAAATACCCACATAGACATTTGAATAAATTTGAGAACAGATGGGTGTTAGTGAAATTATTACATTTTCATTACAATGTTTAGCAGAGGTGCTGTCTACCAACATATTAATTACCTTTGTTGGCCTGTTGAAAAGACAGGCACCTCCCCCACGAAGTAAAAATTCTTTGTATTCTGCAATGCTGCATTTGGAGAATTTCCTGGAATGGTACACCCTAAAATGGCAAAGAATTAGCTAAGTGCCTTGAAACACCAACAGTTACTGGAAGAGGGCAGAGGAGTCACAACATTTTTTTAATACTGTAAATCCCAGTTTCTTACAACCACTGTGTGCAACAGTATGTCAGCTCAGTCTTATTCTCAAACAATACAATCAGAACAAAATAAATTTTTTAAACATTTTGCATTTTTATATTTCTCTTCTATGGATCTACAGTATATGAAACTACAGTCTTCTAATCTTCTTAATAAGGTGAAAGCACATTATCATAATAGCTGCTATGCACCCTCTCAATTGCATGCATAATCCAGTGTTCTCTTGGGTTTGTTTTCCCTGCAGCTTCAGTTTAAAAGATGGATTACATTCCAGATCCCTGATTTCATGTCAGGGTTTTAAAACTGTTCAATTAATTTGATCCTGTTAATAAGGTTAATTTTTACAGTAAAAGTAATTGTAGCCATAAGAACAGCTGTATAGGGTCAGACTGAAAATTCACTTTACCCATATCCCATCTCTGATTTGGCCCTGAGAATATGCCCAGGGAAGAGTAGAGAACAGAGCACTGTACTACTACTTGCAGAATATTTTTCCAGCTTCCAATAATTTTCAGCTCAATTACTTTCTCAGGAAGCCTTATTTTGTCTTATTTAGTCTTATTTAATAATCTTCATTGTCTTTTCTCCCATGAATTTGCCCAAAATCTTTTAGCATCTACAAGATGCTATAGCAAGAAGTTTCACAGCTTAATTAATCCTGTTTTTTCTGTCACCTATTTGCCAGCCTCACTTCATGTCTCCCTAGTTCTTACACTGGAAGAAACGGTAATCATTTGCTATGCCGTTCATGATGTTACAGACTTCTCTCATATTTCCTCATCTCCATCTTTTTCCCAGCCTGATGAAAGCATACTTTATTAGTCATTTCTCATAAAGAAACTCTCTGATATTTTTCTTAGCCATGTTTTGAGATCTGGGAATGAGAACTATTCACACTATTAAAGATGGGGGTAACCATGCCATAAGGAGGTTCTCCATTCCTTTCCTAGCAGTGAGCTGACATTTCCCCATTGAATTACTCTGTATATAAAAAATGTCGTCTGGCACTGATGGAGTTAAGTGAAAAGGCTTTACACTGCAGCTAATTATTCACTCATTTCATTAGTCAGTCCTTTTTCAGCTTCTGGGTGACTATCATCTGCTGCTGACTTTTTTTTTTACTGTTACCTTATCTACAGAAGAGGTTTGTTCCACAACCTCTTCTACTGATATTTCCGTCCAAAACAGATACTTTGATGAGTTCACCATAGGAAGGAAGCTAGTTTCTATTCTGATCAATGCCTTACTTCGGATTCCAGAAGCAAACTTACTGAATAATTTTCTGTTGCATTCATATGGTGGCTGACAATTACAAGTCTACGGGAAAGCCACACAGTAATTCTACTGAAGAACCAATTTCCAAACACCATATGAAAAAACTAAGCTCCTTCTGTCATATTTATAACTAATTTTCTCCATGATTTTTGCAATAAAGTTTCCACAGTGAGCAAGAATTCTGACATGAAGTGATTTATAAGACTCAAAAACCTGTGTTTCAGAAGCTATCCTTTTCTAATCAATTGCTTACAGTACAGAGACAAGAATCTCTGGCTGTGTGTGACAGCAGAGGGCAATGAAATCTGGGCTCCTCCCATATAGATGTGCTTCCTCCTCAGACTTCACTGACTGTTTAGCTAAGGATTGACAGCACTTGCTGAAAGCTTCAGGTTTCTACTATTCACTGGAACAGAAGCAGAGAGATCTGTTCACTCAAAATTAGAATGTTGAAGGAATTTGGGGAAAAAATAATTAAAATTTAGGAGGAAAATAGAAATATCACTTATCAAAACTGTATTATAACACTTTTTCAGGTGCATGTAAAAAGTATAACTGGATTTATTTAATGAAAAATATACATACTTTACTTTTCAATTATTTTAAGTATAGCAAAGCATTAGTGAATACACTGCATTGCACTTCAAAATATAAGATTTATGAACAGCTTCCTAAAATGTGAATAGCAAAGGGAATGAATTGCTGAAAATTGAAATCATTGATCTGTATGTTTGGGCTGTTCCAGCTGCTTCTAGTTTTTCATTTATTAGTACTAAAACACACAGACAAAACCCAATACATAAATATTTACGTCATAATGTAAACTACTAACTCATTCCAGAGCCCTCAATTACTGATAGTTATGACATACCCTGTTTCCTCCATGATGCAACCACCCCAGGATTCAGTGCAGTCACACTCTTCTCAGACAAGACCAAAATACAACAGAAAAGGAAAGCAGTTATAAAGATGCTTGCAATAAATATAAAGCACTCACTATAAAAATGGACCTTGACTAATTATACAAAGATTAGATGGTTGGTTGGCTGTACAGATTCTAGCCCTAAAAAGGAAACCAGTCCACTTGAAGAGATACTAATATACTTAATATAAATGCAGTACTTTCAAATTACCATATGTGCATGTTCTTAGACTCAACACAAAGTTTCAGGAAGTACAGAAAGCTAAAAATAGCTGGCAACATTCTTCCCTACATGCTCTCAAAACAGGTACCACAAGGGTATGTGCAGTATACATGACACTGATTATTACAAATGTTCACATTTCCTCCTCCCTAACATGTATACAGAACACCCTGAAGGAGAATTGTTACTGGACAAGCCACCTTTTTTCCCTTTGTCATAGAATTATTAATAGTAATACGTGAATGAGCCAATCAAACATTCATTAGAAAAAGTAGTTGAGTGAAAATGGATTTACAGTTCACTTACAGCTATAGCATGTAAGGCAAGAGTGACTGAATTCATAAAATAAAAACAAAAGACCAACATCTTATGGTTGGTAAAACAGAAGTTACAAAGCACCCATAAAAATTATCTACAAAGAAGTAACATTTTCAAGAAGAAAGGTTCTGTATTCTAGTTACTACTACAAATCCATGCTGTTTCTCCACAGAAAATATTCAGATTATTTATATGGTTATTTATGCTCTATCCAGGTCTTTCATTAATCTTTCTCTATAAAGGGTATCCAAATAAGGACACTAAGCTATCATTTTAAAAACCTCTATCTTACAGTTTAAAAAGATTCTGATTTCCAAATTATATGAACTGTTTTACCTGTAATCAAAAAACGATGACATAGAAAATATTTTAGCAATTTGCAAGTTTACACAACTCAAAAGCAATGCTTTACAAAACAACATTCCCTAGAATTTCCACATTGTTTCCTAATTCGCAGATTTCTGAAGTGATTCCAAAATAAAGTCAGCATTATCATTCACAGTTTTAAAGAAGAAACAAAGAGAAAGTAGCCAAATTCCTTACACGATGTGAGTGGAAAAACCCAGCAATTTTCTTTAGCCCCAAAAAAGGCTTTTGCAGCAGCTTTTGTACCTACACTCTACATGCGTTAAGGCCATATCAGTCTAATCTTCTGGTTGTGAAGCAGCAAGGTAACAAGTTGAGCAAATGTCACCCTGGACTAGATTACAGCTTCTTACTGTTTCTTCAATTACAAATCAGATGGTTTTGTATTTTAAGAAGTCAGTGATAGTTCTATAGGAATTACAGATTTCATTATTATGGAGAAGGAGTTATGAGTTAAATGAATGGTGTTTTTACCATTATACCTTTGAATGTTGGTTATGAATCTAACCTCCTGACATAGGACATCACTGAGGTCATTGCAAAATGAGTGCTAAACTGGTAGCTCTTATTTTGGCTAAACTCAAATTTTGGTGCATATATTTCCAAAAGCAGCAATTCTTGTTCTATAGTTACATCAAGTTTGGTATTTGTTTCAAATATTACAAAGGAAGAGTTTATATATTTAGCTAAGGAGGACAAAAGAAAACTCCAAGTCCATGTACATACTCGGTTTCCTGGCAGCTGGCTCCCATTGTATTCCAAGGTTCTGAGCAAGACTTTGTGCTAGTTCCTGTGCCATGGCCAAAGGGAGGCCATACTGCATTTCAACAGGAGTGCAATTAAAAAAAAAAAAAAAAAGGAAAGAAAACGTACGTTATTGTAATGAACACTACACCGGGTCATTCTGGCTTACCACATACTTACTGCTTCAGTAATTCTGTACAGCCAATCACAATTCTGTGTGCATATAAGGAAAACAAACACAATGAAGTACGTAATGGAAAAAATTTTCCTCTCTTAACCTGAGGTAATCCCTGTCCGCTGGTTAACCTACAGAAAGGAGTCTGTTTGATATATATGTAATAGTTTTGTATAGTATGATTAATGCATGTTAAAACAGGAGATTTTCTTTATTGATTTAACACTGCATTGAGGGGGGGGAAAAAAAGTAATTTAAAAAAAAAAAATCAATACACAGGGACCAAATTTTTCTAGTTTTAATGTTAAAAAAAATCAGTAAGAATTACATGTCATCAGTGCCTCAGAAGATCAAGCCTTATAGTAAGAAGAGCCAAAAAAGATGTTCAGTGCTATAGTTCAAATACTACTGTCAGAGATTTTTGGGTCTAAATTTCTGTAAAATATACTAGAAGTCCATTTAAGATCTTATTAAGAGAATAATGCAGACAGGAGGAATGCTTTTTAAAAAGGAAAGCACAGTGAGCAGTAGTTTAATGATGATACAAGAAGGTTGGCTGTGAGAATCCTAACTTTTTAATATGTAAGTTATCTTTAAAGCCCTGAATACTGAAACATATAAGCTCTGAGGTTATAATGTACAGTTTCTATTTTATTTGACTGTAGTTGTGAAAAAAAAATTACCTCATTCACTCCCACTCCTCTGGTCACAGAGCAAACCCCTCCAAAGTAACTTAAGCTGCTCCTTTTGTAATGAAATGTCACATTCCTTACAAACAAATAAAAATAAAGAAAATATAATACATCGACATCAGGCACCAAGAACTTAATGAAAGATCACACTTTCACACATACTATGATATATTGCATGCACATTAATCCTCATCTAGCATCAAAAGCAACTGCAAGTTTACAAACAGAACACCGACATCGAAAAAGTCAACAAGATACAATCTTTGACAAACTGTTTTTATCTTGTAGAGTCAGAATCAGTCCCAACCCACAAACAAACCAAGCAGAGAAAGCTAGAGTACCAGATTCCTAAGAAAATGCAATGATAACATTTCCTTTAAAAAGATAACAATATATTCCAATTTATAATCTGTCAGGAAGGAATTCTGTACTGAAATGTATCAGTGTTGAGAATTTTTTTAACTATGCTCTTAATCCAAACCAATTCAAGTTCTAGTTTCAACTCCAAATGAAAAGACTGAGAAGTATACCTAAAAGGAGAGTAATTTAATACTGCTCTTTAACCCTCACTCCTTTCGTTTATTGTTAATAAGCCCCAAATAATTTAGTTAAGTTAATGTAATCTGGAAGATATAAATTATTCTATAAAACGTCTATAAATGATTATGAATACGTATTTTAACTTCATAGACATAACAATAAACCTACACAGCCTTGGGCGTGCATAGCAAATTACCCTGATTTTTGAAAATGAATTCCTTTTACAATAGCAGAATCAATGTCCCTTTTGTTTTTTTAAATGTCAGATATGGATACTCTAGACAGGTATATATTTATTTTTTCAGAACATTCTGACAGCCATCAGAACTTTCAAACTGCAGCTTAACTATACTAAATGCTTAAAGCTAGATGCTTTACAATAGACAGAACCACAGTAAGGGCTGAGGATGACAGGCATTTCTGGAAATGGTCTAGTTTAACCCCCTTGCTCCAAGGAGGCTCAGCTGGAGCAGGCTGCTCAGGGCCATGTTCCATTGGCTTTTGAATATCTCCAAGCATGGGCACTCCACAGCCTCTCTGAGCAACCTGTTGCAGCATCTGACCACCTTCACAGTGAAAGGTTTTTTTTCCCTATGTTTAGATGGTATTTCCTGTATTTCAGTTTGTATTTGGTACCTTTCACCGTGCACCACTGAGAAGAGCCTGTTTGCCCACTGGCAAACTCTTCAGCAAGTGACACAATACATGCATAAAAGTAATTAGGAGTGCACATCATCAGCACTTTGCATATGTTATGAAAAACGCAATTAGCATTGTGTTGTGATGCCTGTATTAAGGCAGTACAGCTATGACAGAAGCTGGAGGAAATTCTTCATCCCCTATTTTTATCTGCCTCTGCAAAAGATGAATGATAGGAGAATCACATGGAAGACATTTGTCACTCCATCCTCGTAGCATGTCATGCTGCTGGGAGAAGGCTTAAGATCTTTATGCTGCACAGGGAAACACACCCTTCCTCTTAGCTTACAATGAAGTGAAATAAAAAAAATACTGTTGCTCAAGGTTGATGTTGTGTCTAATGATGCAAGTGGAATTTCCCCTCAAAATGCATTGTGTCTCAGAGAACAACCTGTTACAGCTCTAAAGGAGGAAACCTTCCATTAACAAATCATCACTGCATCTACATGTGTAAATAAATATAGTAACTGGAATGCTCTTGTGGCAACACATTAATACTGTCAGCTCTGCCCTCTCCTGCTCTTTACTGGGGAAGCAGTACATTGCACACCTGATTAGCAAAACTAGGTGTCCTTAAGGGCTCATCAGAAGACACTTCAAATATGTGGCACTGTCTTCAGGTTGCAAAGACATTAAAATTTCATTATAGATATATATCAACATGACCATGGTATATACTACACCTATTAAAATAGAGTAACATGATAAAAAATAGATTGTTTCCTAAGGAAGGCAGATGTTGATTGATGTAGTGACTACCAAGCAAAAAAGTAAGCAAGAAGAGACAGGTAGACAAAAGCCGTAGACAGAAAAGTATATAAAACTGTAATAGTCTAAACCATTGTATAATGGTACATACGAGAGCAGGTGCACAGCATCAGCATGTTGTTTGATGTAGTGCTGTCGATATTTGGAGAAATCATGAAGCATCTGCAGAGGGTCAGGGTGAATATTAATACGGTCTTTCTCTGTCCAAGTTTCCACAGCCACAAGAACCACCCTTGTGTTCAGCTGTTCCTTGTATATCTGAGGGCAGAGACAGGACAGGCACAGGAGTAGAACACTGGGTCAAACATGCACAGTTAGCCAGTAAGAGTAAAGTGGAAGGACAAGAGGGATAAAGCAGGAGGGAAACATGGGGAAACAGTTAGCTGGTAATGTCTTGGATTTCCTAAAAGTCAATATTCTGATCAACTTAAATTTTATGGTTTAGAGGACAAAAAAAAACCACCACCTTTGCTGCTCTTTTTTTGAGCTACTCCCTTTTTAAAACTTGCATGTCAAATAATTTCACCACTGAGTTTTGCAGAAAACCTGTACAAAAATCAGCAAAGAAGAAATGTAAAGGTACACTGGGTGATCTCAAAGAAAAAGAAAAGAAAGATCTCAAAGACAAAGAATAGCCAAAGCCAATTCTTAAGTCAAGATTAAATAATTTCTCAGTTCTCCAATACATCCAAAATTTAATTCACATAAAGCTTGATTTTCATTTATAGTATGATCACTTAATGCTACTCAAGTGATGTGAGAATTAAGTAAGAATATTAATTTTTCTATTAATTTTAATGTCACTGTAGCAATAGACAAGGAAACAACAATCAGGCCCTAGTAATTACAAAACAGCTTTAAAATATCCATTTTAACTTTGTACATGATACTTGATTCTGAAATAAAGCTGCTGCTCTCTTTAGGCTCAGGTCATAAATTGCCAAACTTTATTAACTAAGGTTATTCAGAACTTGCAGATCTACAAAAGATGCATTCCTTATCCACAACAGACAGTCTGCCCATCAAAAGTCTTACATGGGACACGAAGAACACTTACTGATTGATCATACTTATTTATGATCTAAAGGCACTGGATAATTAATACATTGGCTGCCTAGTGCATAAAATACACAAAAGGCAAGTTATTTGGTCACTTCCATGAGGCACCATATTAAATATATGCTTTTATTATCTTTTTGCCAAATTATACCTACAATACACAACATGAATTGCAAATATCCTCCTGCAGTTATGATAGATATTTATACTGAATAAACTGGCATTGACTAGCATGGCAGTCTTTTGTATCAAGGCAGCATTATCCTTATAAAAAAGTCAATGTATAATACTCAGCTTAGGAAAAAAGGCAATAAATATAAGAGCAAGAGAGAGCCACCAGCTAAGCTTAATTTTGTCCAAGCGCTTTGAAGGAAAAAAGAATATTAATATGCTTCAATCTGAGGGAGACAGGCTGAGGACATACACAGAAAATGGTTAATGACATGAGAAAAATCAATAAAATTAAACCCCAGAAATTACATATGGGTGGATCAATAAAGACTTTACTTGGGTTTGCTGAGAGGAAAACCATATTTCCTGAAGCAAACAGGAAGGAAAGAATGGAAGAGGGGGCAGAGAACGTGGAAGCCTCTGAAAGCAAATATTCTGTTCCCAATAATATATCATTAAGAAACACAGACCACTCCCTATGAACACAAGGGAATAACAAGGCAGAAATTTCTGCTCCTTTTCATGCTTTGTTTAAAGAAAAGGCCATTAAGATGTCATTTTGCAAGATCCCTATGAGGGGACTGAATTCTACACTGGAGAGAAGCTGAATGTATAAACACATGCAGCAAATAAAAATGGAAAAACAGAAGGAATAGTCAGAGAAAGGAAAGACAGATTAAATAACTTTTGTTAAAATGCAGAAGAAATACAAAGAAATACAAAGAAATAATAATCAGCTGAGAAAAAAAATGAAGATGCCACCCTTTCCTTGGGAATGTCCAATATAAACTGCAGAAATATTATTTCGATTATTTATATTTTTATCTGCTCTAGTAACTTTTCTTCAGACTACTGGCATTTTCAGACCATTACAGGAAAATATTCCAAAACACCCAGTATTTCATGTATCATAAGTATATTCACCTAAATTTTCAATATACATACAGAACACATAATAATTTATATGTAAGATACTAAGAACAAATACTGTATTGCTTCATCTGACAAACATAAACAAACTGTTGACAATGTTTTGCACTGAATCATATCACACAGTTCTATTGGTATCAATAATGTCACATGGAAAGGAGACTTAAGAGAATTTTGCTAGCCTTTGTATTCATCACATGAATCTACCCTGTTTTCACTACAAACACAGCTCTGAAATGTGTGTGGTTATTACATATATATCAAAAGGAGAAAAAATGAAATTTTACCACAAATCTTACTTTTAGTTTATATGCTCTATGTGAAATTGTTCTAAATTTAGTCACAGATACAAGTATGGTATCTGTGTCGGTGCCACCCATTTATAATGTACTACAATGGGATTTTGTTTGGTTTTAAGCCATAAATACAGATTTATAATGGAGAATTTTTATTCACACACTCTTTTTCTCCCAATAGATATGTGTATCCTTTGTGAGCTATATTCGCAGCTTCAACCACTTGTGGTTAGATTTGTGAAACAAATCTATAAACTCAAGAAAATCTCATTCTTAAGCAGTGACAGATACTGAAAGCTGCTTCAAGTTTGAAATCCCCCCTGCCAAGGGCAAACTCTGGCAGTTGTAAGCTTTGAGAAAAATGCCAAGGATAATTTGGTGGTTTCTTAAAACATTCACCTCAGGCTATTCTTCTGCAGAGGAACTGGAAATAAGTTCTAAAATGTAATTTTTATAACTGTTCATTTTTTTTTATACAGGTATCTGCTAATGTTAAGTTTTTAAATATAGTGCTAAACTAACAAAGTCAGTGATACAGTTTTCAGAAGAAACATTGATACTTACAGCATCTACAAGGTTAACCACAGACTTTGCAAAATTGTTTGCATATGCATTTGAAGAACGGTGCTTTTTGAACTAAAAAGAGAAGAAAAAGTAGAACACAGTGAGAACTTAAAGATTTATTACTAATTCTTTATTTTTACAGCAAGAAAGGAAAATTAATATTTTAAGAAAGAGTAAGGGAAAAACTCAAAAAACTTTTCAGATCACAGTCTATATCTCACATTCAAGAATCCCTGGAAGATAAAGGAAGCCATGTATGCTAGACAGCCTTTCACATCTATAAAAGGAGCATTTAGCCACAAGAAATATCCTATTTAGAATCATAGTTCAAATGTTCCAGACAAAATTACAGGTAAACATGAACATAAACATGAGCCCAAAATTGAGAGGATGCTGTAGCCATTAAAACTGTGCTTAACCTGATGAGTTAAATATCAGAACCTACAACATAGGTTTGCAGAGACCCTCTCCCCTATAACTATTCTCAAAACAAAGCACTTTCTGCTACAATGCCAGTAGGCCCTTAGGATGTACACTGAGAAGAGCATCTGTATCACGGGACTCTGTTTGCTCCCTAGGGAACCATGATAAAATAACGGGGGAGGGGGCAAGGGTGGCTTTGTTTTTTTGTTTTGAGCCAATCCCAAACTTTCCCATAAGTGGAAAGGTAAAATAATATGCTTTGGAAAATGTTCTTTGTTTTCGTGAAAGTATTTAAATGCCAAAAACAATAGCAATATACAACATAATGTGTTTAAACACGGCTCCTAAAACAGAAATTAAGCTAAGTCAGTAAAAAGTGCAACAACCTAATTAAATACGTTTAGCTGTGTCTTTAGTGTTACAGGAAAGCAAAATTTTGTGAAAATACATAGTATTAACCACTTAACACAACAATGGCCGAAGAGGTTTAAGATACTTCTTCCAACACAGAACCTTGCTGCAGGAGAAATCTGCCCTCTACTGGTAAACAGAAAACCTTAAAAGTACACTTAGTGAGCTCCTGGATTGGCAGGATTTAACTCATAATTGTGAACACTTCCTTAAGTATATCCATTTTATTCCTTGAAAAGAATTATTATCTGCTTCTGAGTCACTGACAACTCTGAAGCAAAAAATCTTGAATGCTTGTGGTCTAAAGTTCCAACAAATAAAGCCTGAGAGGAGACAACAGTTAGTGTCTGTAACAAGTGCAGTGAACAGGATGGTCCTTTAAGCATGTCTGTAACATGAGAGGCCAGAGGAAACAGACAGACATAAAAATATTATCTCTTCATAAGGAACACTAACCACAGACCTCAAACAAGACAACAAAACGTCCCTAACTTCATGTTACTGTGCCCTACCCTAAACAACTAACATGTGAGCACTCTTAGAATAGTTTCCTACCAGGTGGCTTTACAAGTGAAAACAGTTGAAGAAACTTCTGTCCTACTCTTCCAGCCATTCGAATTCCCCCGACATGGCTGAATTGACACAGATTAAATATAGGTTATATTTGCCCAGACTATTTCTATGATTTATTAAACAAATGAGGGAAAGTTGTAGTATCTGTCCATTCAGCACTGGAACAAGTACAAAATACTGCATCCTGTTCTGATATCTGCTATTTCTGGCTCTATAAAACCATAAAATTTAAGTTAGTCAAACTAAACTCAAAGTAACAAGTTCTGACCTCTTTCTTTATTACTTTAAGGATAGGATGTAATTTTAGAATGTTTAGTGTGTTCTGGACATAAACGTTTTGTTGCTTTACTTTATTGGTTATAGGCACATTAAATTATCCATATGATACCAAAGTGTTTCAGACATATTTTGAATATATAATTGCTGTAGAAAATCTTAGGTAACATTCAGCATTATTAGGTATTATGGCCTATACTGTGTCTTACAGTACAAATGTTAACAGCTGCTGATAAATGAAATATTTGACCCAAAAGTAGCTGATGCAGCACAGTGCTATACATCAAACTACAAACTATAACCAAAAGGAAGATTACCACTGAATTGATATACTTGCCATTTTATGGTCATTGACTATCATGAGCTCCAGATATTTCATTTCTTCAAAGACACCACGAGATACCTGATGGATTAAAGAAATTCTTTGAGAAATCATGAAGATGTAGTGATTTTCAAAAATAACTGCAGCTGATTTAATAGGATTGCCCATAAATATTACATAGGATGTGCAAACCTGTAAAACTGGGTCAGACATTCAACTAGAGTAAATAACCATAGCTCCAGTAACTTAGTGATATAGTTAGTTATAGTTATGATAGACACTGGCTGAAAATCTGAGTCAGATCATTGAGAATGTTTAGACTCTATTCTTTTTGGTTCAGTGCAGAAGCCACCACTGTTTCCTTCCTCTTACCTTCACAAAGGAGAAAAATCTCAAACACTAAAAACTCTTGGGCTATTCATCACAGATTTAATGAGGAAGGAAGTTATTAAAAATAGATGTGCCCTCAAAAAAATGCTGTGGATTGTGCAACTCAGTGAAGAAATACAGATTAATCTTCTTTAACTCAATTATTCCCCTAACTGACACATATGCATGTATAGATCATGAGGACTGTCCACTTCTGCTCTCTCAGTAATCCAGTTCTGGGTGTCCTCATTTGGATTTTTAATTTAATCATGCTACTTAACAAGCCAAATGAAAATAAAGTCAGATATCTACAAAGTAGCAAGACTTCATTCAAAATTATTCTTTATCCTCAAGCAGACTCAAAATTCTAAACTCATTTTCACTACTAAACTTCCATTCAATTGATGAATATTGCTGTTGCTTTAGAAAGTTTATCCACTTTTCTCAAAATACTCTATTTTTCAAGAATAACCTTCTTGTGTTATCATTTGATAACTGTAGTATGTGACAATATTAAGCTAACAAAAATATTTGTTTTCTAAAGCCTATGTTCTCTCAACATTAAAAAATCCAGAAATTAGTGGGTTTGGTTTTGTTTTTATAAATGGTCTTAACTCGGGGTCACACTTCTACTCACTGCTCTCTTTCTTCTCTTTCTCCTCAGCCACTGTAGTTCAGACAGAAAGGGCCATTCAGAACTAGATTCAGTCTCTGTACAAATTACAATTTAAGAATTTCATGGCATTATTTTAAACTACTTATGTACACTGTCCAAACCAAAAGTAGGTTAAAGATCATCAAAATTAGAAGAACCTTTGCTACTGAAAAGTTAATTTTTTAAAATACACAAAATGTAAAATATCTCATATCAAAACTCAAGTGATTACAAATCTAAAGTTAGAATTAAAGCGTGCAAGGGGAGGTAAAGAGATTGTAACCTGGGCTTAGAATATACATTTTCTTCCATCTCGTGTCCTCAATAGCATTAATATCACTTATTACATTAAATGATTTGCAGAAGAAAGCTAAATACAGGTCTTCACGGATGGAAATCTTTCAGCTGCTTTTTGACAACTCTAAATTCCATTGCAATAATTGTGAAAAAACTCAGGCTAGTATCTATTTTCCAAGTTTTTCTAAATAGTCAACAATTTTATATAGACTTAGCTTAATATTCAAAATTTTCAAGTTACAAACTTTTCAAGTTATATACAATTATTTCCAATATTGAAAAACTCATAAGCAAAAACATACCAAGGTCCTGCAACTGCTTGGAGGCTTGTGTTCCGTAAGTTCTTTGGATGACATGTGGCCTACTTTTACTTTCCTGATAATAAAAATACATGACATTTTCTTCTAATTAATAATGTCTAGTGAAAAGTGAGGTACTTCCTTCAGTATTTATCATTTCTATCATTTTTCCATAAGATGCAAGCAACCATAGTACCAATTTGGCAGAGTACTAATTTGAAGCAATCTATTTGCAAACCTGAGCAAATCATGGAGCCTCTCTGCTTCAGCACATTTACTGGCCTACAAAACGGAAGTATCACAGGTGTCTTTGAGATTACTTGAAAAAAGTCCTTTAAAAGCCTTAGTGTTAGAGAACACAGACTATTTATTCCAATAAATCAAATTAGAGAGTATATATCTAGTTGAAATCTTCCTCCCACAGATGAAAAGCAACTATTACTATTTATGACAAAAATCTATCTTTCTAATTGCAGCAAAATACAAGAAACTAATCGATACACTATCTTTAAGAGGATTTTTTTCACCCTTTTTATTGGTGTATACAACACTTAAAAAGGCGAAGACTTTTAATGCATATTTTCTTTAGAAGTCTGACATGCCCCAAATTATCACATTTTGGTATCTGCTCGAGAAAACAACTATCTTTTCTTCCGTAACACCTCCTCTGCAGAGCCTGCCAAAACAAGCAATTCTTTTCAAAGGGTAGGATGCTACTGTTCTGTAACTTCTGTAAGAAATACATAACACATTGAAGGAAAATACTGCATATTTTTGCTGGGTTTTTCAGGGGTGCGGGGGGACACGACTTTTATATTGCATCTACTATAGTTAAGATTAATCAAGCTGAATAAACTACATGCTGAAAGCTGTGTCCAAGATATTTATCTCATGTAGTACAATCAAAAAATGAGCCTCTGAAAGCTCTCTGTAGCTGTATTATTTTTGTCTTCAGTAGTTTTGAGAAAAATATTCATCTCATTTGTCTTCTTATCATTTAGAATTCCACTCGAATCCTCAACAGAGTTGGCAGATGGTATCTCACTTTTATAACTAGAACTTTTGCTCTACTTCCAAGTTTTACTGAAATATCACACTGAGAGATCAATCCTTGTTTCCTTTGTCCACCCAAGCAAGAAAACAGTTTAGACAAATTCTCCTCTGGCTACTATATGGATACCATTGTATAAATATAAACTGCATTGATTTACTGTATCTGTGCTGTCAGTTTTCAGCCTTACAACCTTTATGAATATGTGCTACGCCAAAATGCATTACGTAGCTTAACACGTGGCATGTAATATTGTTCCTGAGGAGACTGAGACATCTTTTTGGATGTACTATTTTCCTGTGTCTCTATAGTTTCATTTACAGCCCCATAATTGACCATCCTAATGATACCGATTCCTCTGAATGTTGATCCAGTTTCTCTGAAAGTGTCAGGAATCAAAGATTTTGCAGATCTTTCTTTGGACTGTAAGTTCAGCTTTACAGTCACTAAAACTATCGGTTCTGCAGCATTACATTATTTGTCATATACTGGTAAGTACTAGAGGGAGACAAGCTTGAGAGCTGTGATGCAGCATCTGGAATATATCCTACAGACCAAGCAGGATACAAACCTTAAGAATTCTCTGTCTCAATGTTGCAGAATCATTTCACTGAAAATCACTCAAATCTTTGAACCATTGAAGAGGTAGAAATCTACCTGGTTTTACTGCTGTCTATGAAATTAAGTCAGTTCTATTACAAGCTAAAGTTTTAGGAACAGCTGTATTATAATACTTAACATGAAGTACAAAAATAATAATAGTTAGCAAGATACTTGCGTAAATGCAGTCCTACATGCTGATCCAGCATAGTCATATATTTTAATATGCTGGATCAGAATCATTTAAGCTATACAGCAACCACTGACTTAACACACATAAAGTGTAAGATACCCAGATATAATTAAGCTCTACTTCATTAAGCTTTTTATGGAAACATAGTAGGTCAAGAGCAATCTGATCCAACTATTTAGAGAGGGGTGAATAAATTACTTCCAGAGATCCCTTCTATGAATTTATACATCCTTTAGTTCAAGTACTAGAGCAAATTGATAAACACTTTTCGACAGTCCATAACCATTTGCTATGGAAAGTCTTTTTAGTCTACTTCCAGCATCTAAATGATCAACAATAACTAGGAAAAGAAAGATTAAAGAAAAGCAGAGAAAAATCTTAGGTAATTCACACCTACACATTTCTTGCCTTAAGTAAATTCCAATCAAGTGTTTTAAAATACTTTTGGTTTTCATATGAATGCATGAGAGAGGTCATTCATTTATTGATTTATTCTAATACTTTTATTTGCTATTCCTTGAGCACACTCTTTCCCAAACCAAATAAATTAGATAAAAATAAACTTACCGTGCTATGGGTCAGATCCATCGGTTCTATCAAGTACAAATAAGTACTATCTTCAAACATGCCACTAGAACATGGAGAAAAAGAAGTGATGTTTAGGATTACATGGCAATTAATTTTACTGCAGGATATGATTTTTGATGGGACAAAAATCAAACACAGGGGTGAAAACCTGATCAATATTAAAATAAATTCCATATATATTCATTACTACTGCATGTGGCTAAAGCTCAGAATTTTTTTTAAGAGATCAGGTGCATTTTAATGAACTAACACTGAATGTAATGGCAACGTAATGATAAAGCACCAAAGAGAGTAAAGAATTGACCTTGTAAAGAGGAAGTCCTAAGACACACATTAGCAGGCAGAATACAATCAACAGCTGAGTTGCACTTAACAGTAATTAATCCTAGTAAGGACTAATTTCTTAAATTTTTTTCCTTGTACAATCTAACAAAAAGATCAATTTTTCTATTGGCTGACAGAATCACACGTGAATACTGAGCACACAAACTGCTAAAGTACAATTCTTGTTTATGCTTTACCATAATAAGCCATCTAGTGAAATATTTATTTGCACTTACCATAATCAAAGGTTTCATGAGACAGCATCAAAAGACTTTAACCCCAACAATACTAAAAAAAAAAAAGCTAGCAGTTTGGCATAGCTGGTACTCGCACTTCAAAACATCAAAAATCTTTGGGCCTGTAGAGTTTCAGTCCCTCACATATTAAAAGATAATATTCAAGAGTAATAATTAGTTAATAGCCTTGTTTGAAAAATGAAAACGTGCACTTACTGAAGTCCATTACAAGTTGAAAGAGCAACTTTGGAATCCTTGATACCTCTGATATTTCCATGGTAGTAACAATGCTCTCCACCCTAATGATGTTTAAAAACAAACAAACAAACAATCACACACACAATTACTCTGATTTAATGTCTGTTGCTTAAAATCAAGCCAAAAAAAGATCTAATACCTTGCATTAGGTAAAATTTCCGATAAAGCAGTGATTAGTAAAATAAATACCAATGACTAGCCCTAACTGCTTGTAAGAGAAAAACTGTGGCCAGTAAAGACTAATTTATCTAAGTCTTCAAGCTATAACATGGGTTATTCTTTTGTTGAAGTCACACCATTCTTGATCTTTTTTTAAGTGCAATTCTTTGCTGTAAACTGATTCTGTAAAAATGCTATGTAATGCAAGTTACATGGTCATTGAATTGTTTCTTGATGCCTTCCAGGTCTATTAAAATTACAAGTGATACAGTGTTCAGTCAATCACCTGGCATGTATTTGGCTTAGATCTGAATTCTACCAATTTTGTCTCACTAAAAATTTATGAATTAAAATATTACATCATTACACTGTAGGTACCAATATCACTAATGATGACTGAGCCAGAAAGTGAATACAGTTTAGCAACACTAAAGTGCACAGTTGCATTTTTACTGTACATATCAAAAGGGTACCAAAAGTCTTGATTTTAACTGCATGAAATTCCAAATAGATGCAAACTCCAAATTATTCAAAAAACAGCACGACTTTTGTGTTTCTTTAAGGAAGTCAGCAATCATGTTTTAGACAAGGTCCTGCCCTTTATTTAAAAAATAACAACATTTAAATTACCTACAAGTGTGTTTAAATGTTAGAGACTTTAAAAAGCAAAACCAAAATTAGGCAAACTACATCTAAAACTGTGATCCAAAACCTCAATTCTCAAAGGCCCTAATGATATGAAGTAAGGGAGACCCTGCTGAATGCTGCAATGCAAGACCTGAACAGTCATCTGATGCAGGGATTAGGCTGAATAGAATTAGTGCAAAATGTGCTACCAAGTGGGCGTGCAATGAAGGTCTGTGTAGTCTTCCACTTCTCCACAAGAACATAAGGGAAGTTGCAATGTATATGTATGGGGGGCAACAGGACAAAGCAAGAGACCAAAATACCACAGAGGAGAACTGGTACATACTTAAAATCTTAAAGTTCTAATCCAGAAAAGCCTTGCTTAGATGCCAGCTAAACTCGAGTGAATGCTACATGCTTTCCTCTGAATTAAAAGTGCAGGTTCCCTGGACCTGCCTAGTTTTCATCATAGACTGAGCTAAGTTGAGCTCTCCTCTCCTAAAGCAACTAGCTCCTAAGCTCTCCTTAAAGTGGACAGAGAACTTCAAGCATGTGCAGAACACACTTAAGACAGAGTGACAAGACAGATCCTCACACAATGGAGTTGCAGTGCCTTTCTTTTCAAAATATTGACCATTAATGCCAATGCCCCTCTCTGGCTAATAGCTACAGCACTCATCCCAGGTTTCCCAACTGCTAAACGATTTCCCAGGTCACCTTGAGGAGTGTCAACTCACATCTCCCCACCTTCTAAAAGTGTGCTCTATCTCCAAAGCTACTGGCTAGTTTGTGTCAGAGCACCCCACATGAATCAAGCTAAAGCAGTCTCATTTTGTAGGAAACACAAAGATTTATGAAGTCAGAAAGAGGGAGCATGATTCTGTACCCCAGAAACTAGGAAGCTTCTAGGAAGAGGCGTTAACAGCAGACTACAATAAATAAATGATCCAGATGAGAAACTCAGAAATAATTGTTTTGTCAAAGCATCATCTACTCACATAAAAGAATTGCTAGTGTTAAAATAATTTCATTAAGATCTTTTTAAATCTCCTTTTTTTTCTTTCTGTCACTTTACAATTTGTCATTTTTCTCTATACATTCTAGTTTTCTTCTCTGTACTAAATTTGTGTGATTTAATTTCTCCATGTAATGGAAGTAGAGTTCTACTGCACTATCAAGAGTTTTGTATTAGTTGATTGTAAATAGCTAAATATGTATAAAAACCTAAAATCTTTAGCTTATTTTTAGGATTACATACTATAGGAAGCCATATGACAAGTTATTAAATCCTTTATCTCTATTCTGATACAGAAATTAATTCTATCCTTATTGCTGGACAGCAGAATTACTAATACGTAAAATTCCATAAATCACTGAGGAATAAATCAATTGGACTGTTAAAAGCTTACAGAACTACTTATCGCGACTAAGGGTAAAAATAAACTGGCTTCATAGGAATGGTTCAACTGAGTACACAAGAGTAGTATATTTATTTTCTATCAACAGAAACAAAGTATCAAGAGCAACATTAACAGACTGTTCAATCTATGAATGTTTAGAAAGAATCCAAGAAACATTACTTTGACTGTTCTAAAGAAAAAGGACTAGTAAATTTAGAAGCTGTTAAATACCATAAATTCTGCTGCTATATGTCAGTGAAGCTAAAATGAGGAAAACTGAATGATACTAATTTACCTCATTTAAGTAGTTGGTCTTTAATGTCTATCAACAATAACCCCAGCTAAACTAAAGATAAAAAGTATTCTCAAAAAGTTTTATTAAAAACCCCTAAGTGTGGTTGTCTCTCTCACATATTGTTTGAAAAATGTACCATCATCAAAATATTCTTAATTCTGGTGTTGTATGTCATCTGAATTCCCACAAGCATATTGGACCCATTCCTTCTGCAATTATTATAACTCAAGGAAGTACCAAAAATGTAAATGCTCTTTGTTTAAGTATGCACAGCATTATTTCCATTTTGCATCTTATTTAATGAGTTATTCAGATTCTGAATGAAATTCCTAACAGACTATTGTGCATAATTAAATCGAAGTACTACACAGAAAGCAATCACTACATATTAACCTTTCCATCAGTAAGAATGCACAAGCCATGCTTTGTAACAACTAAATCATGATTATCTTTCTCACACAGGTAGCTTTTCAAGACTTTTTTTTAAGAGACAGTCCTCTGAGTAAAGAAGTTGCTGTTTGTTCTTCAGTGTTTTCACTCTTGTAATAAACTACCCCTTTCTAGAAAATACAATACTTTTCATCAAGATCTCACTTCTTTACACCCACATCAGGAAACAAAACAATCTTTTACTTACTCAGGTCTAAAAAGCATTATAAGATACTGCAAAAGACCAGGATACAGTCCTTATTTGATATCCTACACGAATTTTGTGTATATTTTCTGAACTTATAATGAAGCCTTTTACAGATTAATGTGACCTCAGGAGCTCTATTAGTGTTTCTAAATAAATCAATTCAGAAAACATCCCCTAGGAAGTTTGGATCAAGTTACTGCAGCATGCAAAGGCAGTCCATTTGCTGAGTCTAAAGTTCTAATATTATTTTCCAGTCAGATTCATGATTCAGCAACCGCAGTGCTCAATGCTAGTGCTGCAGCTGACAATTGCATGAGCTTGTCTAAATGCCAGAGGGAATTGTCTTCTTGCATCACTTACCATTTTTGCCTATTCTGCAGAGTACTGAGTCTTAATGAAACAACCTCCTTGGTATGTTATGTGAAATTATTTTACTTCTTCAGTAGAAAAAATAAAAACCAACAGTATATTGCAATGTGATTGTTTAATTTTGCCCTAATCTACCATACATTGTTTTATTTAAGATTCTCTATAACAAGGGCAAAATAACAAACTAGACGTGTAATACTTGGACAAACAACAATCTGATTTGCTGACGGCATAAATGCAACTTGAATGCTTGCTTTCCTCCACTCTAAATAGAGATATATTTCACATGTAATAAGCTCACAACAAATATTCCAGCTTTCATACCAAATATGAAAAAAGTCATTCCTTGAAAATGTAGTTTATAACCTTCCTAGGAACCTACCAGTCCTCTTTTTGTTACTACAACAAACAAAAAGACTGATCTGGTTCCCTTAGTCAGGGCTGAACTATCTTGCATAACTTTAACCTCTTTGTCTTTGGATCAATAGCCTATGGCACCGAATTCAACTTGGGAGCTGGTTTGACAAATGTAATTAATTGGATGTCAAGCAATATGCTGGTTTTGTAATAACTGAAACTTTAACCTCTAGAGTTAAGTCTTTCATTTTCTGTTTCACGACTGTATAATTCTTGCAAAGAAAAGTCACTGCAAGGTTTTTTTTGTTTGTTGAATGTCTTACATTACCATTATCCCTTCCCCTTGCACTTTGTGTTAAGGACACGTCAATAATTAATGAAGACTATACTGATGGTGACTTCAACCCCTCCATCCCGTATGTTTTACAAGATGTAATTGTTCTGGCAGTATGTGGATCATCTCCACCACCACCACCTACCACTGCCTATCCCTCACCCCAACACACAGCTTTCCTTTTTTGTAAAATTCTTCTTGTATTACTGAGGTATGCTTACAAGATGAGATCACAGTTACCTTGTATGTGTGGAAAAAGGCTTCTGGTGCTTTTAAGTCTTGCAAAACTTTTTTTCTTTTTGTAACATTTTATTGGCATTGTTCCCTCAGAAGGACCATTCTGACACATTTTAAGAGCACAATACCTTAGAAAACTTTGGTTTTCCATCTTCATAGTGAATCTCCACATAATTGGAAGATAACAAGTCACTGTCAAAGAAAGGAAAAATCAAGATGAGAAAAATTGCATATTCTTTCTACTGCTATGCGTGGGTTTGGGGGGTTTTTTGTTAGAATTTTCAAACCAGTTTTTCTTTCCTTCTAAATTAGTTTAAAAAAAAACATCAAGCAGCTTGTGTCCAGTAAATGGTTTGCTGGTGCACTGGAAGTCAGTGCGTGTTACAGAAGGGGGAATTTCATTCTGCAAACTAATCCCCTGTATTTTAGCTTTACAAGTAGATTATCAGCCTTTCAAATATGCAAAAAATATCCCATGGCTTTAGAACTTTCCTTGCTGCCAGTACTTGGTACTGACAAAATGTATGTTTAGTCCATTATTGTTTTCAAATAAGTTTTATATTTTATCTAAAAGTTAAACAGAGTATATGTAAGGCTGACTTGTTCTGAAGACAAGAGTGTATACTTTACCTGTACCTCACTTTCACAACTGCAAATACTCAATTTTTTCAAAAAACAGTAATGTTCTTAAAAAACAAAACAAAACACACACAAAACCCCCCATACTACCCCTTTTCTTCTTTTCACTTTTTCTTCTCAGATTCTTTTCTCACTCTTATTTTTTTCCTAACTCTGGCAAGACAAATTTCTGAAGCATAAAAATTTCCCATACTGTATAATTTACAGTTCAAATGTCTTTTTAAAAATAAGATTAGCTAGCCTGTACATATCCTGGGATAACTTCAATGCCCTATTCACCTCTCACCCCGTCATAATCGGGGTTGCAGCATAGTGGCCCAGGGAGAGCAGAGCAGTTAAATATGTTAACTGGCCCCATCATATATGCAAGATAAGCATTTTACTTAATGTGATGCAGAATTCTCAGCATTTTTCAAGCTTCTAAGAGCTCGTACCCTTCCAAATTAAAAAAAAAAAAATCATTAAAGGGTCTGATAGTCGTACATATATCAAAACAAAAATATTGTTGCTATGAATAAAAAACATCATCATTATGGAAGCCCGGTCTGACAAAATAGCTCTGATGGGAATTCATGACTAACAACAACTTATGATAATGGGTATCTCAAACTCAGATTAGGCTATTAGCAGTCCTGATAACACTTTAACTCCGGGACTACTGGCTCATAAAATCAATTCTTCATGCCACATTTATCAGGCACTACACTTCTCAGAGAAGATCCTGCAGAAGTCAGTTACCAGTGGTTCTCTTAAAAGTCCTTTTTCATGCAACTGAGAGACCACATTATGGGCACTCTGTGCCTGCAAAACCAACACTAATAGCCATGAATAATTACTGAAGTCTCATCATATGTCTTAACCTTCATTTTGATAGCAATATTTAATAGATATATTTTTAAAGTGCAGATTTAAAAATAAATTCAGTTGCAAAAAATCATTTAAACTTTCTCTATTGGTATTATAATAAGCTGTAAATTTTCTGCAAGAAAATACTAGTGCTTTACAAATAGTATAAGCACTTGACTACAATGCAAACATTCATTTCTTTAACATGGCAAGGTTTGAAGCTCCTAAAGAGGATTACATATACAAAGCAATTAAACTTTGGAGTGTTGATAATGTCCTTTTCTTCTTTGCATTTTTCATACTTGTTATGAAGCATAAGGACTGCCGTCCTCAGTACTTAATGGGATGGTACAGACAAGGCTAGAGATAACAGACACAAGTAGGAAAATGGAAAATTCTGATTAGATATAAGTTTAAAAAAATCACTGAGGATGGTTAAACACTGGTACTGTGCTCAACTTGAAAGGGCCTTGACCAAATTCTGATTTTTACAGACACTTCTGCTTGAATTCACGGAGACCGTTTGGTTTCCTCAAACCAATTCAAGGATCAGCATTCATCTACCTGTTTCCAAATCAAGCTCACACTCTCACACCCCCTTTTTTGCTCTCTTCTAGTATCCTTACACAACTGATCTCAGAACTGCTTTCAGTGCTATCTAGTGCTTTTGGCATCTCATAAGACTTCTAGTAGGTGATTTCCCACTGTGTCTACTGACTCACAACTACCTGTAGTTTAATTACAGCATTTGTCTCTTAGATTTATCCCATTTCATGTGACATAAGAGCTACTCAAAATTTTTTTAGTCCACCGTTTGCAGAATCTTTTCAGAGTTCAGTGCTCTTCTCTTGGATCTTGGTTGAACTTCTGTTATAACCCAGTAGTTTCCTTCATCTGCCAACCTTTTCCATTTTTTAGCTTCTCATTACTTCCAACTGCAAAGGAATTCCTGATTGAGGTAGTAAATACAGTGTCCCACATGACAGGATATCTAACATGACATGCTTATGATGGAATACTCCTATATTACAAATATAAAGCAAGGATGCAGCAGACAGCAGCTTTCCCAGTAGACTCTACACTTTTCTCATCGCTGACTTTCCAACGCTACTGTCCTGTGGGATCTGCTGGATACAAGGCACACCGATGAAATTCTCCATACTGAACAAATTCCCTCCAAAGAAAATTGAGGCCTGATATTCATTATACACTTCCCAAATGCCATGCTGTAAACAAAACGCACCTTTTGCCAAATGTAACACAGTATCTACCACCTAGAAGTTGGAGTAGAAAATCTATTATAAGGCTATTGTCTTTCACAAACCCGTTCTCATGCTGTGCTGTAACAGGATATTTAACACTAGTTTCTGATCATTGTTACATTCTTAAGCTTGTCACACATAGCCACCAATGTACTGCAAGGGCATTTTTCTCTTAACATTTCCCACAGGGCAGCAAGAATTTTGAACTTTCCATTGAAAAAAAAAATCAGTCAGCTTCTCCTTAAACTGTATGCCTCTGCCTTGGTACGTACCTGATTTTTGCCAGGTACTTTGTATCGCTTATTCTTCTTTCAAGTATCTGTCTACACTAGCAAACATCCTAAAGAACACCTTCCTTCCAATCATCCAGAAATCCTTCCACGTATACTGCTAACCTGACACAACCACAGGTTGCCTCAGGGCAAGAGGCGGGAACAGGAGGAGGACAGTATGTTTGCAGGCATTTTCCAACATGGCTCTGCTAGTACACACAACCAGTTGTTTCTATAATAAAGCTAATCTCAGTCCTGTTCTCTATATTCATAACAAAATCAGTACAAACACATCCATAACTATGCTTATAAATGGTTAGTCTTGAAATGTGATATTGCAGAGAGTAGTCTAGGACTGAAAAATTCAGCAAAAATGTTCCACTACTGCCACAAAGGAAAAAACAGAATTTGGCAAGGGATTTTGTTCTGTATTTTGCTAAAGCTCCAGGAATAACAACAGCTGTAAAAATAAGCATAAAACTGCTACTGCAAGTTTTTCCCTACCAAAACTTTTACCTGTTATTAATGCTGACAAATCTGACAAAAGACAGGAGAAATTATTTAAGAAAAAAAAACACTTAACCAAAATAACTTTCAAACATTTTTTCCAATATGAAAGACATATACAGAAGAGCACTGTAATTTCACCAGTAGGTGCGATGGGATCATTTATGCAAGTGGCATCAAAAAGAAGGGCCTGGCATACACTGATTAAGAGCCCATGTAGACATACAAGTGCCTGAGGAATGAGATAAAGAACTCAATGCATAAAGTAGGGGTCTCCACATCACAAAATAATTCTTCTTCCTTCATTATCATTTACAGAAAGCCTAAATTTACCTCTGAAAGGCAGCCCCAAATTTTAGAAAATATATTTGTGCCTCATCTACATTGGACTGTGTTTTGTCACCTTTCAGTTGATCCATTTACATTTTGATTGAGCAGAAATGCAGTACAGCAAATTTGTTTTTCCGTATTATGAGCACCAGAAACAGTGCAAGCTTTAATTGAAACAACTGTGTAAGTCATGATCACATCAGACAAAAGCATATTTAGGCTAGTGAAACATTAGTATGATGCCTTACAATGAACACATCAAACTGCAACATGTTGAATGAACTCATGAAAAAAAAAATTTAGTCTGCTGTGTCCTCTTCTATAGTTCCTCCCACCCTGCCTTGTTTGTCTTAGGTAATTGTTTTTCTTAAGCTGTCCTGCATCACCAGATCTTCTATCTGAGTTACACTGAGACATGCAAAATAAGCAGCAAAGGGATATGCCACTCCCAGTGGCTGCTGCCTTTGAAGACGCGGGCCAGCTGTTAAAGCAAGCAGCAGATGCTTTCTGAAGAACTCACATCCACTTCCCCAGCACATATTTCACTGCTGCTGTTTTCACTAGCAGGAGAGCTGCAGTGTGAAAAGTGGCTTACCTCAGCTGGCACTTAACTATCCTGACAAAAAGAATTGATTTGGGTAGGTAAAGGCTATGAAATGACCAAAAGATATCTCACATGCAAGTAACCAAGTTAGCTTCCAGGAACCTAGTACGGAGCCTGTGGAAAATCGCACTACAGCTGAATTATCTTTCTTGCATACTTTTTAAATTATCTTTATACTAACCTACTACCAACCAATAATTTATTTTTTTTAAGTATTCTGAAATTATTCAAGCTCAGTACCAGTGTCTGAGCAACCTAGTTTAGTTTAATTACTTAACGGAACACCCATCAGATGTTTTTGTCCATTTGACAGATAAAGTTTAGTAGCACATAAAGATGTGAAAAACAAATTGAGAGCTTGCTACGGCATTTTGTTAGATCATCAAGACACTGTCATCTAATGAAATGGCCATCTATATAGCCTTGTTTCTCTTACAAGTTTCAATTATATCCACAAGCTTTGTTGAATCAACTGTTCTTATGGGAATTTATTATTAAGTGTCTAGTATGTATTTACAGTAGTCTTTACTTGGCTGTTGTCTTTGAAGCTGCTCTGACAAGAGTGTCTCCAAGGAATAAATATACTGCAAGTATTCATTATTATTTTTTAAAACACAACAAGTTTTCACTACTTTTTCTTATATTATCTTGAAGGAGCTTAAAAATCAAAATGTGATACTGTGGATGAAGCATCTGTGTTTAGAAGCAATTAAAAGAAACGACTGATGACACATGTATAGGTTAACTTTTTCATAACTGTGGAATCAAAGAAAGTCCCCACTCACTTCTGCTACTAATACCATAATGATTCTATAACAGTAAACAGCACACTTATTTAAAAATCACTTCTTGCACAGTCTTGCTCTTGTTGTTTCTTTTTGTTTGGCTTGTCTTTCAGGTAGATAAAAGGATGACCTGACAATAAATTTATTAAACTGAAATTAGCTATGTGATATTTTAGGTATTTTTTAAGAGATCCTCAAATGGGGAAAGATCTCCAAAAAAGACTGTCAGGGAAGCATGTTCTGAAGTCATATAGAATGGTGCAGAAAATGCTCCAGATTCTTTTCTGGATTAGTCTGCCTCCCTCAGTGCAAGAAGCCCTGAGTCAGTCCAAGGGAGTTCAGACAACAAATTCTTCATGATCTTTTCTCCAGTTATGTCCTGAAGCCCTCCATCTGAGAACAGAGCATGCTATATTTTAATGGATACTTCAGCAAGCATTTTGAAAGTAGGAGCTTGAAGAGGTCTTCAGAATATTGAGAACAGTATGTTGCTCAATTTCTGCCACATTTTCCTTTACCATAGCACTGAAGATGATACCACTCTAAGAAGTGCTGTGTAAAAGGATATGAAGAAATGAATGGCTAGACAATATTACAGAAGATATGAGTACTGTGTCATGGAAAATACTTCAATGTAATTTGCTATGACAGAACTTCCCTAGAAGAGCAACTGAGAAAAAGATTTCATTTAAATAACTCTTCAAGTTCATTCAACTTTGCATTTTAATTGATCCTTGTCTTCCATCACCAGCTTGGAAAACAGGTAGTTTTGAATTATCAGTAACAATTTTATTAACCTGTAGTGTAAGGTTGAGGGCTAGCATCTGTTTTTGCCAGAATGGTCTCATTCAATGGTAACCATATTTGCCAAAGCTTCCTTCATTTAAAGCAAGCTCTTTTATATAGAAAAGAACCTTGGGTTTCTTCTCCTCTTAAAGAATTCACTGAACGCTCCACATGTTCTGAAACTTTGTGTCTAATGATGATAACGGTCCAATTTAAACCAACTCTTACTATGAAGGAAAAATCCAACCAGATGCGGGTGTGGGATTTTTTTATTACTTTATTTCTAAAACTAGTGAAATAAGTTTACTTATAGAGAGCTGACTTGACCACCTTCAGATTAGATTAACGACTATAGCAGAATCAGAGATACATTTTGGTACTCCAGCAAACTAAAAGTTTATTTTGGTTCCCTTAATCCATGCTTTCATGTTGAACTATATTGCACAACTTTATCTCTGTCATTGAATCAAGTTAAACTCAGTGATACAGGCTCTCAGGAGTTAGTTTGATGAACTTAATTAATCATATGTCAAGCATACAGGCTTTATACTAGCTCCAAATGCAAAGATCTCAGCCTGACTATAACAGAATCTGAGATCTTAGTAATTCACTTCAGCATAAAGATCTCACTATTAACAAGGCTGGACTATCTCAGAAACAGACTGAAAAATCTACTGGATTAGAAAGATAACAGTTCTTCACCACTGCCACATTACAGTGGTTGTATGTGAGCGAGGAGTAAGAACATAACCTAAGAAAGGATGCATCAAGTCAGACAACTGCTTAGTATGTTGTTTGACAGCAAATACACATGCAGAGCAATTTTTCAGGGAGTTTTCTCAGCACCCAGTGATCTGTGACACCAGCATTTCATAAAACAGTTAGTATAATTGTTTTCAATGGCCCTCAGTAGATTTCTTTTCTGTAGGTTCTTCCAACCCTTCAACTCCTGTAAATAGTTTAATATGCACAATATCCTGTGACAAGTGAGAAGCACCTCCTTTCAAACCTCCTCCTGTATTTCATAACTGTAGCTGTTACACAGGAGGCAATAAACACCCTCATCCTGCCACACAGAATTTTATAGCGTTGTCATATTGCCCCAGATGCGTATTTGCCTTGCCCTGAGCTTGTTGACCCTAACAATCCACCAAACCAATGGCTGTGGTCACATCTCAGCTGATAGGCATTCAAAACCCTGTTCAGAATGGTGTGAGATCCACACTTACTTAAGTCCAGGATCAGGAGTGCACAGAATAAAGTCTTTTCACTCCACAAGCAAGTGATCTGACAAGAGGGCTAACATTCACACCACCAATGTCTTCATTTTAAAAGACAAACAGCATGTCCTCTCAGGTTTTTGGGTTGGGGGGTTTTTTTTGGTTTTTTTTTTTTGCTTCTTTGTTTGTGGTTTGGTTTTGGGTTTGTTTGGGTTTTTTTTGGGGGGGGGGTGTGGTTGGGGTTTTTTTGGTGGTTGTTTTTTTTTTTGTTTTTTTTTTTTACAAATTCTTTAAGATGCCTCTTTGCAGAGGCTCCCAGATCCCATCCAGGAACATACATCCCAAGAGCTCTTACATTAGCACAAAGAAAAAAAAAAAAAGTAGAATTTCAAACAAATTAGCCAATGCTGAGTTTCTTACAGTTTTGTTGAAATAAGCTCTGCTGTCAATGATTTTATTGATAGCCATTCTACAGAGCACAACTCTACTTGTGCATTGCACAACAGGCATAGGGACATTACTTAATTGCTACAGGGGAATCCAAAACTTGAGTGCTTCAAAGTCAGGGACTGCAACATTGATTTCTATGGCTACAGTTTTAAGTTCTCCCCTATAAAACATATATAGAAACAGACACAAATACACACTTATTTTCTAAATATTTTCTAAAGAGAAGGGGAGGAGATGAAGAAAAATGAGATCAAAAAAGAAGAAAAAATATTAAAAGAACTGATCTGGAAAGTTCTATGAGGAATGAAAGAAGTAGATAACAAGGAGCTGGAAATACTGCTGAGAAATATTTGAGACATTGAGCTAAGAGTGCAAGCCCTTGGTCAGTGGCAGGGTTGGTGCTGCCTCCTACTGTACTTCCTGGAAGAGTGAATAAGTAAAACGTGAGACAGTGCACATTACTGAACCTACAAATGTGCATGCATACATAATATTATAAGATACACATTTTTATCATAACCTTAGCAACAGGATGGAAAAGAATACCTGATGAAGATTGCACTAAACACTTAAAATTACAGAAACAAAATACTAAGAGAAGACAGAATAACTGAAATATGGCTTATAATTAATGCTTCTAATTTACAGCTGAACACCGTAATTGAGAAGGAAGCTTCTTCACACTGTCAGGTTTTTATAATTTTTAAAATGACAAAAGAAAGCTTTTTTCACACATTAATACATCTTGAAAAATATGGAGAGGTTTTAGTATCTGTCTCTAAGTCTTTTTGCATATGAAATGCCCACTGAGGCAAATGATAACTCTTAATAGGTTGCCTCCAGTTCTGGGAGTGGCAAATGAGGCAGTAAAGCTCTGTTATCTACAGCTGAGATACTCAAGACTGCACTTACTCACAGAAGTACACATGCATTATTGTAAAAATCCTAACAGTTCTTTGCATCTCATCTGTAACAGATTTTAAAAAGCAGAAGAGAGTTAATAATATTACTTGCCACAGTAATATTATCACATTTAATTTACACAGCTTGTGTATCTTATAGGATCCATTTAGTACCCTAAATGTTTAAGCTTTTATTTAAGAAAATGTTACAAACATTTGAAGTTTCCTTCTGGAAAACTAGTGACTAGTTTTCCCATTTCCATTCAAAAAGAATTTTGAGAAAAAACAAGAATCAAATAGATTCTCAAATAATCCAGTTACTGCCCTACTGTTTTTTAAATTATACTAACAATGTAATCTCCTCTGGGACTATTCTCAAGTTAAGTTAAGTTAAATTCAGCCCTACAGAAACATACACCACAGAGACTACACAACAATTACAGGCTTTAAACTGATAGATAAAATTGGCTGTAATATGTTGGCTGTAGTGCTGCACTTCACATAAGAGACTGCTCACAAGAGTCCTCATATTTTAGTGTCTCAAATATTTAAGTTATGTTACAGTCAAATGTGGCAGGGTTGTTTTTTTTTCAGTTCATGCCAAAGATGCCAGATTTTTTTCATATTATCTCTTCATTGAAAAGGAAATCCATTTTCCTGGAAAGGTGGACTTCTACAGGGAAAAGAAAGAAAAGCTGAAAAATACAGGTTGGTTTTGGTGATTTTTTTTTTTCCCCTTCCCCCAAAATCCTAAGTTTTGAGGGAAGTTTTCAGTAGGAAGGGAGAGAAGTTTTTGTCTTTGGTTTTTACATTCTGTTTCTGTCCAGGTCAGGTACCTAATTCCCCATTCCTTCTATGTGCCTCAGCCACCACAGTCCCAGTGGAGGAAGGCTCTAGCATGGCCCCAGCCCCCAGTGCTGGAGGAGACTCCTTTATTTAGAGACTGGTGCTAGACCATTGGCTGAAAACTGCCAGACAATATAGCCAACTTCCCTCATCACTAAAAAACCAGGAAGTAAACATTTTTAATTCACTGCTTTCGGCAGTATTGCTCTCTAATGTGTTTTAGTACTACACCAGAACATAAAGACTGCTAGCTTTGAACAGGACATAAGAGTTACCTGCAGAAACACTTGTCCTTCAACAGAAGAACAGCAACTTAAAAGCCTTTTACATGTTGGTGGAAAACAGATCATTAAAAAGCAATTTGTTAGCACCTCACAGACATTTTTAAATATATATAATACAAAAATGAATAAATAAGAAATTGTTCAGATATACTAGGATCACTGATTACTCAAATATATTGTTACAAAAAATGAATTGACAGTATTGTTTGAGGACAAAAATATGAATTTACTGAAATTAATGAACAGTTTTAAAGGCTTTTTATATAGATTGGTTTTTAAGGCAATGCTACATATTACTTGTTGCATAGGGAATTTATCAAGTTCGGGCAGACAATCATAACAGCATTATAAAAAGTCTAACTTTTTAAATGGGATTAATCATTACCCCACTAGTACCCTATAATCTTTCATTTTTGTACTAAAAGCATTAACTAAAAACATTATTTAATCCATTACAGATTGGAAAAGGTATTATTTTTTGCATCAAATTATTTCAATAATCCACATATCTTCAATTATTATGCATTGTCATAAATGACATCACACTGACAGCCTGAAATTGGTCAAATATTTAAGTGTAACGAGGGGCAAGACATAGAATCATAGAATTGTTAAGGTTGGAAAAGACCCTTAAGATCATCGAGTCCAACCGTTAACCTACCACCGCCAAGTCCACCACTAAACCATGTCCTCAAGCACCACATCTACCTGTCTTTTAAATACCTCCAGGGGTGGGGACTCAACCACTTCCCTGGGCAGCCTGTTCCAATGCCTGACCACTCTTTCAGTGAAGAAGTTTTTCCTAATATCCAACCTAAACTTTCCCTGGCGCAGCTTGAGGCCATTTCCTCTTGTCCTGTCACTTGTTACTTGGGAAAAGAGACCAACCCCCACCTCACTACAACCTCCTTTCAGGTAGCTGTAGAGAGCAATAAGGTCTCCCCTCAGCCTCCTTCTCTCCAAACTAAACAACCCCAGCTCCCTCAGCTGCTCCTCGTAAGACTTATTGTCTAGACCCTTCACCAACCTTGTTGCCCTTCTTTGGACACTCTCCAGCATCTCGATGTCCTTCTTGTAGTGAGGGGCCCAAAACTGGACACAGTATTTGAGGTGTGGCCTCACCAGTGCCGAATACAGGAGCACTATCACCTCCCTGGTCCTGCTGGCCACACTATTCACATCTGAAACTTCAGAGTAGCCCACCTTGTTAAAGAGTTCAAAACTAATCTTTTTTTCCAGAAAAATCTGCCAACAATGACCTTTAAGATAACAAATTATATTTCATCTGTTTTAACACCTGTAGGCCTTGTGCAACTGAAAAGTTGATTACCCATTCAAACTCCATACAAATCTTACATTTTAATTGTCTCTGCACACTGGTTTCAAGAGGTTTGATGAGGTTATATTTCCTTCAAGCTGTTTGTGCTGTTGCACTACAACAAGATAGAAAACATCAAGTAAAAATTTATATTAACGTGCTCCAGAAACTTTCAGACTGGCACCCGTTCTTCTTACAAAATCTTGACAGTTATTAATGCAAGTGAATATCCAATTTTCTTCACCTCCTGGTTATAATACTTGCTGTGAAAAAAAGAGCAGCTGCAAGATAGAAGGTAGGCAACCACACAGATTACAACAAAGGAACAGAAAACTTAAATCTAGAACCTGTTTGTAGGCAACAACCATCCTCTGATTTTAGCTTTATATACTCAAAGAACTTTCCTAAAAAAGGCAGGGACAAAACCAGAACGCACAGAATACACACACAGAGTAGGGGACATTAACTCGGCTTAGAGTAACTGATACAAATATATATTCAACATATTCAAGGGTATTCTGGATTTTGAATATGTATTCCACATGCGACTGGATTATTTTGGCCAATAGCACATAACAGCTCAAGTCTGTGGCCCTGTTGTTCTGCCATTCCTTCTGACTAGACATTAGTAATACCAGTATGCCAACTAAAATTCATTGTAATCCAACATAGTAGCAGAAGGCAGCATTTTGCTGAACACATAAATAACTGAGATATGAGAATGGGTCTTTTTCAAATCATTGTCTATGGGTATTTACAATTTATGATGTTACAAGTTTTATGACTTACAGTTTTAGTGTCTTAGGTCAAAAAGCAGGACTGGTTTTTGAAGTCATTATTTTCTGGAGCAGAACCAGATAGAAAGTCAAATGTTTATGAGTCAAAAACCACTTCGGAAGCTAGAAGACCTAATGTATAAAGAGGCAAACAATTGGGATACCAGTAAGGCACCTGAACACCCTGCACCTTAACATATTGCCAGTAAGAAAATTCTTGATACCCCAAAAGCAGAACTTTGCATAAGGTGCACAGCAAGTGATCTCCCTCTCTCTTTTTGAAGTGAAAGGCATTGCATTTCTTGATTGCTGATAAAGCAACCAAAGTTGGAAAAAATACATACATTTACTTTCTTTATGGACCATTTGTTGTTATAAATAAGCAAGGACAAACAGCAGGGCTGGACAATGGGTAACATTGCAAGGACACGGGGAACGTAAGGCTATATCGGGTTCATGATGGTATTCGGTTAACAGCCATTCAGCATAAGAGACTAGGACAGGAAAAGCAACCAACACCCAGACACACAAACCCTAACGAACAGGAGATAAGAGTTCTGGTCTTTGCTATTATCTCTGTTAGGTCACTGACTGATGGGCCATGGAAGGAGCCACTCAGGCATGGCCTTGAAGAGGTTCAACCAGATAAGAAGTGGTAAACAATGTCATCAGGGGTCTCCTGGGAAAGAACAAACTTATTAAAGGATGTCTGCAGGGGTTTGTGAAATGTGCAAACATTTTTATGGGATGTTCAGGGGAAATGCCAAAGGTAGGGAAGGTGAATCAGGATGGAACAAGTGTGGGAAAATGGAGAGGAAGTGGTTTAAAAAGGAGTCATTAGCATAAGCTGCAAGTCTGTAGGTTTGTTCGGCCCAGCCCTGCACCTGATCACTGCAGTCTGTCCTATGTTTTTATTGATTCCTAGCTGTACTATTTTCTATGTGACTTTGCTCTCTATTCTGCATAGGTGTGATGTGCAAGCAAACTTCAGAGTCAGTCAACAACTATGAGGAGACCTGTATCTGGAAAGACCTAAGGTCTAAGCCAGTGACCAAGTAAGAGATCTCAGGCCTAGATATGAATGTTTGATGAACTTAAAGCCTGTGTTAACATTTGAGTCTGTGGAATGTGGGCATGCTTGTGAATCAGCAGAGGGCTGGTGCACGTCTTTCACTAGCAAACTTCCAATTCCCATCAGCTGGAGAAGAACTTTATCAGGCTGTTTGTATTCTTGTTCACCTGAGTGCTGTTTGCATTTATATGTGGTGCCAGTAAAGGCAATGTTTTTTCTCTGTGATGGTCTGTGTGACCAGACATATCCTATGAATAGTGCCATCTTGGGAACGTGTGCTCAGTCTCGCTACTGGCTGGATGTGTGAACAGCAGCAAGCAGACCAAGAGGAGAAATTCCCTGTAGCTTAGAGGCCACTAGATATAGGTTCCCTTCATGAATATGTCGTGATTACCCCACTGGAATTACTCTGCATGGATCCAACTCCGACTCTCATAAAACACCATAGTCTTGCACTACACTACAGTTGTTCCAGAGGCTAGAAAACACCCAGTTATCTTCAAGCCTTCTTTATCCTTCCATTCTGTGTGCCATTCTCTGCCTTCGTACTAACTCGTCTTTTGCCAGCCACTCCAGACTGTATGCCATGTTTTAAAAGATGGAACTGCAAGACCAACCCAACTTCAAAATCATGCATGGATGAAACAAAATGTTTCCAGTTCACCTTTACAGCAAAACATACGATAACTAGTAGCCAAGCAGCAAAATATGTGAATAAAACAGTTCAGCAAATTTTATAAAGCCATAGCTTGCTGCTTTGAAAAGCTATTTGATTTAATAATTTGATTTTTTTCTCCCTAACAAAACTTTCATTACATGACAGTTAAGACCAAAATAAGACTTCATATGGACCTCAAGACGAGAGGAACATGGTTTTTTTTTAAACCAGTATGCAATTGTTTCTGTAAATTTGTGTCTCCTTTAAAGTGTGCTAAAAGGCTCAAAGGCAGCATAAGGGGCAAATGCACTTTTAAGCAATACTGTAGGTAATTTTACCTGTCCAGTATTTAGTACTGATTTTATACTTCTACCTTATTCTTAAACTTTCTCCGTGTAAACTTTCAGTGGCAAAAAAACCTTCATGACAATTTGTAGAAAAACATGTAGTTCTGTACCTTCAGGTGGGGATATAAATAGACGTGATACAAACAACTAAACAACCATTGACCTGTATTACAAGTCAGATCTTCTAGACCTGACCCTTATGTAAAATTGTCTACCTTATTGGTAAACAGACTCTAGCTGCACCTTTCAGTACAGCCAAACCATTAGGATTCCCATGTCATTAGGAACTTCATGATTATAGTGACAATAGCATGTTTTCCAGATCATTAAAGATGAGCCATTAATACAAGTATTTACAATTTCCTACACACTGACTTGAGCAACTAAAATAACATCTGCATGACAGTTCATCAATAAGTAAAAAAATGCACAAGAAAATCCACGCCTTTCAAGCACTACTGGTACTGGAATCTATCATCATTTATTTTATCACAATAAAATTTTAAAGGTATGTAGGTTATGGGCTTCAGCAAGGGTAACAGTTACCTCGCTTAAAAAAGGATAAGTGTTATTTTATATTAATAAACTTGGATAACAGCATATTTTTCCGCAGATCTTAGGATTTCACGTGCCCTGACCTTGTACAATAAGTTAAGGACAGTAAGAGCAGGAAAGAAAGAAACCTCAAATCGTGCACTTACTTATTCAATGTGAGGTCAAGGATGAATTTGGAGCCAAAGGCCTCAATCTGGAAACTTGCCTGGGCCAGATGTACAGCCTGTAAACATGAACACACAGGAGTACTATACAGTTTTGCAGAACATTTAAAGTTGTCAAAAGAATCACTGAGCTTTATATGCAACAAATATGCGACAAACACCTGTGAAAAACAAAGTTATTGAAAACATGCTTATTTTCATGAATCTCATAGGCATATGAAAAGCTTTGCCCTTGTACTAATTTTGATTCAAAAGGATTTGCTTTTTTAGATAGTAAAGGAAGAGAGAGAAGCAAACGGTATCTGAAAAGCACGCTTTCAAATACATGCTAATTCCTCACAAAAACAAGAAGGAAAAAAAAAAAGATTCTTCACATAAATATCTATATTTTGCCATAACCAGATGACTATGTAACAAAAGCACAAGTAACATAGTATAGTGTTCTTTTAATTATGTTACTGCATTCATTCACTTTAAAAGGCCTGAAGTAATTAAAGCATTTGTAACACCTTCAAATAAGAAAATCATGGCACAGCTTGTATTACATGTTATGAAAGACTCCTTCAAAGTAATCCATTCACAATTAAAGGCTTTGTACTTAGCATTGTAGCCAAACCAGTGTACAGAAGACTGATGCTGCTCAACATAGAACAGAAAAACATTAGCTTGTCTCACATAGGGAGTTAACTTTAACTTTCAAGATATTCAATTTTTGTCAGATATACAAAGGGCATTCTTTATTCTTTTCTCTACTGTTGTAACTGAAGCCAAAGACATTTAAAATACGCTTATCTGTTTTCTAGAAAAATGAGAAGATAAGAGATGAACCAAGAATTTCTTGTTGTGAAGACACTGTTCTAAGCAGGGTGGAAGAGACTAGATCTGAATTTCATGGAACCTCTTCCCTGATAATGTTCTAATCAAATCGTGCTTACTTATACACTAGTTTGATACAGCATTAACAATACATAAAGTTGGAATATTATGACTAAGCCCTTTAATCAAAGACAAAAAAAATACTATTTTTTATTAAACACCACAATGAATCTTCCGGTATGTCACAAACTATATAATGTTCTAGCTAGTTTATGGCCTAACTTAAATAATATGAACGTTAACTTTTATGGCCCACAAGGCGTACAATTTTATTCTCCTTTGGAAATTTCTCCACAAAGGATAAATTCTTTATGTTCCTCTTCCATTCTTGCACTACACAAAGCAGCACTGATTTTCATCTTATTTTGCAGCAGAGGTATCCATCATCTTTCATAAAACTTTCAGTATAATTTTAAAAAACTATTTCTAAAAGTTGCTATAGTGACTAAAATCAGCTGTGATGTTTCCTATGTTAGTTTATCATTTTTGCCCCCCCGAATTATCATTTCCCTTTCAAGAGGGTCACAGAGCTTTGTTGTCAAGTTTCTTCAAAAAAAGCGTGTAGTTACAAAATATTTTAAAGATCTTTAATATCATTAAACAATCTTTTACCTAAAGCCTGTTTTTTGTTTATTCAAAAAATACAATAACTTTAAACAAGAATTTAAAAAATAATATTCCTAGGTGATATTTAAAATAATATGGAAGCAAACCAGTATCAAGCTTTCTCTCTGTTACATTTTTTTAGTAAATGAATATTAACGGTTGTCTCACCAGTTCACCAATTTGCTGAGAGAACACTGGCCTGGCAAACTGAGCTTACAGCTGCTCTGAATCACCACAGTAACAGAGGTTAAGTATAAAGACCAACAGGTGACTTGATGGAGATTCTTTCTCTCTCTCATCAAGAGACAATCTGCAAGGATGAATGCTAGCATGTATATTAAAAAAAAAAAAAAAAAGCATAGCATCTCAGTTTAAATGCATGCCTACCAGGACAGGCTTTTTGGCCCTTGCTCCATTTTTTTTCACAGTGAAACCACAGAACAATTGTCACAAGGAGCTTTTCAAGCACCTGTTTGTGACAAAATCCTCATTATGTTTTCAACATGCACATGTATTAATAAAAAAAAAAAGCATAAACATTTGTTGCAGGAAAAGGGGTGCAATTAGTTTTATCCCATAAAGATTCCACTTAGAGTTACAGGAGCTACTGCTTTGAGTCTCCTTCACATGTAACATTTACCTAAAATTATGTGTCTTCATATATACGCCACAAACAAGACTCCAATATTAACTATCTGGAAAGTTTAAAAGCGCATGTACAATTCCATTAAGATAATTCTCATTTCTCCTGTTTCAGAACTACAGAATTTCTTAAAGTACCTAGTTTTTATTATGTTTTATATATAAGTGTGTGTATGTGTGTGTATATATATTGGTTTGAAAGTTTTCCAAAACATCTCCTGCTCAAAGATAAACATGGTAATTTTGAGTATATTGCATTTTTACATACAAACCATGAAGACTCAGTCTTGCCTTTAAGATAAGATTATCATTTACAGATCTAGGATGTAGATATCATAACATTCTTAACACACCTAACATGGCAAAAAGTGACTGCCCAGTCAGGATTTACTCAGTGTAGTATATCATTAACGATGTTTATAAGTCATTTTAGAAACAATACTAACTACCAGTGATCCCAAACACTATACTTAGCCAGTTGAGCAAAAAACTAATACAAAAAGTGATTATATACTTTTTCCAGGGTCAGTTTATAAATAAAAATATGCTCTTTCTTTTCAGTTTGATCAAAGTGCAGCATTTCTTTCACTTCTCCTAACAGACTAGGCATTACTTAAAATGCGTATTCTTTGAAACACTTATTAGAACAAGAGCAGCATCAAGGCTAAATAATCACCTGCAAGAGAGAGATACCCAAGTATTTTTGTTTCCCACTTTACATTTTTTTTTGTTTTGTCACTACTGTTGTTCTGACTGCCAATTCCAAACCAACTAAATAAGCCTAACTCTTGAATATCTTTCCTTTCAAGCAGATTCAAGCTACTTAACTGATTAAGAAAATGCTTAAGTGTGGAGTATGACATACAACTTGAATAATAAAACACACTTCAAAAGCAATCATGGTGTACTGAAACACGCTAAAATCCTGAAACTTCAGCACATCACAGATACTAAAAATGTACATGTATAAAAAACCCTGGATAACCTCAAGATCAGAAACTCCCATCAACGTCTATTAAATCCAAAATACAAGTTCTGGTTCCCAGAAGATCCTGTGCCACAAATTGCTAGAGTCTTGGAGATCAGTCTAGGAAGTAGCACCCCATGACTGTTATGCTCCTGTATACCTCCCTAGGCATCTGCTACTGATTGCTCTCAGGGACAGCTAGATAGACACCTAGTCTGATCTGTTACAGCTTTTCTTTTGTCCAGCCAAGCCCATTCAATGATACATGTATATCATCCTTTAAGTTTCTAAGCCATCAACCATGTATTCTTTATCTTTTTGCAATTTAAAATTAAAGTAACTTGTATTCTCAGTCTACAATATCATAAGAAGTTCATCTTGTAAGATTAGATAGAGTATCATTGCTATTTCTGAAAACAATTACTTCTGTATATAAAAACACCACTTGCTATCTATTACTGTGCCTCACTTAACAGGTGTAGCCTGTACACATAAGCAATTGCTGCAAAGCAGCTGACACTAGTTTCCTACCCTGCAGTAGGGCATATTCTCCACCAAACTCAGCTCAAAACACTGGTTACAAAAAGAACACTGGATTTATATCCCTGCAGTTTAGCAAAAACAGTTTTGAATTCAGGTGAATGTGATACACCACTGCTCCAGCAAAATACAGATTTTGTTAAACCAGATTAATAATAGACAAACACCTGCAAAAGCCATAAGCCAGAAATCAGGTGAAGGTAATGAGACCAAAGTATTTGATCCTGAAACTGACATTTTTTCTATAACAAGTTAGCACAGAAAGCTACCAGTGAGTTCACACCAGGTGTTTTAGCTGTTACAACCACCACGTACCACCATGATGGGAGGAAGTATATTCGGGACACACCATTCTCTCCCAACATGACAATACTTCGATACCCACCTGTAGTGACACTGGCCTCTAAAATCATCTCCTTCTCGGGGTTTTGTTCATCAGACTCTACAAAGTAGTGCATCCATATCTTGGACCACCTTCCTGCAGTACCCAGCTTCCCACAAATGCTAGAAAAACTATAAACTTAATTTTTTTTTTATTTCAGAACAAGGCCTAACAAGTGCAAGCGTTGCACTACCTAACACTTAAGAACTGAAACCTTTTATATGTTATTGCTTGAATCTCATGAGAGGACCCAGAAATAAACTAAAAAAAAAAAAAAAAAAATTGAAAAAGTTTTAGAAATATCATGACCCACATTTTGGCTAGGAAACAAAGATGTAGATCTAATTGATGAGAAGTTGGCATAAGGAAGATGGCCTTCTACTCCCAGAAACCGAAGAAGATAGGAAGACCAATTGACCAATTTCAACCCTCCTGTTAGTCAGTAACTGCTGAAGACGCAGAGTCCAGATAAGCCTTTTGCATTAGTATGAAGTCAATGTAGAATAGAAAAAAAAGACAAAGTACACAAAATCATCCATTTGCAAGTAGTGTAAATTGAAGCTGCACCATAGAAAATTCAGAAAAAAAAAAAATGCAAAGCCAGCTGACATACTACAAAGATTCTCCAACAGCCTTAAAGCCATACACATAAGCCACATGAAGTTCATTCATTATTTTGAGCAGTTTTCATTACATGGGGATTAAAAGTGAAGACCTGGCCTAAGACAGGTAAAGGAAAGGAAGATGATAATTAACGCATAGGATTTTTATCTGGATTTTAGTAAGAATTCATGTGATGCCACCTCTTGAGAGATTATTAACCATGATCTTTCATCTTTTTACAAAACAGACCTGCTTTTTCTTCAATACAACCTCCTTTGCAATGGCTGTGATACAGTTGTCTCCCCTTCATCTTAAGGATCCTTTCCTTCTCAACTTTCGTATGCTACATACCAAAGCTGCATAAAGGACTGAGACAGCACTGTATCTCAACCTTTAAAGCAGGGCAATATAGCAGAAAACATAACATCCAGACTGGCAGGAATATTTTCTTTACTTAAAGGACAAACAGCTGAGCTGAACAGAAGCACCTGGAGTTCTCACCCCAAGAAAGATAACCCAAAATGAATATAATTTTTTTTGGAGGGTGGAACTGTCTTCACAGTCAAAACTACTATCACACATTATTTTTTCCAGTCGTTAGGGTCTGTAAAACAGTTTTCTTAACACCTCCCTCCTCCCCAAAATTACACTGACAGCTTAGAATTATGCATGAAGACATTGCTTCTTTACAACTTCTGAAGACTTATGGTTCAGTAATCTAAAAACAGTTAGATACTGTCCAGCAGGTACAGTCTTCCTTCATATGCACCTAGTTTAAGCTATTTTCCACTCAAAATTTGGTAAGGTTGCCCTGAGCTGTGTTTCTCTGGCAATCCTGTTATCTTGAGATGACATCTTGTGTTGCAAGATTTTTCCCTCTGCTGGCCACCATAAGGACTTGCTCCTAGCCTTTTGTGACAAGTTGTGTCCCATGCAGTCTTCCCGCTAGGTCCTAACAATCTTGTATATGCAGTCTGCGAAAATGAATCAAAGCGGTCATCTGACTCAGTGAAGAGATTACCAGTTCATTCAAAACTCCACTTCCATCTGCAGAAGTTTAGAAAGACAGAGCTGCAGAACACAGATGACTCGGACCTCTTCAGCAAGTTTAAGGATTCTTGTGAGCTTCTTCAGTGTGTTTTTATAAACAGATGCTCATTTTTGAGCATTTCACCCTAAAAATAACTTCAGAAGAACTCAAAACCAGCTAGCCTTAATTTGGCTATGAGGAAACAGATATACAGATTTTAGAGTCTTCAATCACCAAATATTTAAAATACGCTTTTTTTAGAGCACAAAGAGAAAATAGATTATACACTAGTACTCTGTCCACCTTGGAGATAGACCACTTCACTTGTCAAAACTATGGTGAACATTCCTTTTTCTCAACAGTGAAAAAAAGCTTCTTAGAAGAACAAGAAGGAATGAGAGAGGTTCTACCAACAGTTTAGATCACGTACGCCCTCTCATTATGATGGCATTTCACCAAGTTTGAAAGGGGATAAGGAGGATCAGTGCTAAGAAAGCAATTTATTAGATAAATTAGATATTAGATTATTATTTAAATTTTTTGATTCTCTGGGACACTGTTTTCTGCTCCAGCCTTTCATTTCTACATACATTTCATGACGAAGGTTGTAGACCCTTACCTTTTAGGAAGAGATTTTAAAAAACAAAATATTTTAAATAATTTTACATAATTACATTTCTCTAGCTTTGCCTCTTTCTTCCCACGTGCACACAATTTCCTCTACTCTTCCCCTCTCCTTATAGTGACTCAGCATTTTTGAGGTTTTCAGGCCTAACCCCACAAACTATCCATATGGCTTATATTCTTCTGGCCACTATAATGAAGTTCCACAGAAAGGGGTCTACTGAATAATATCCATAGTTAGGGAGTATATCCACATCATACGCCTATAAATGGTATATTAAGGCTGACAATACAGGTTAAAGGATGCATGGTTCCAAGAGCAGTAAAAAAAAGAAAAAAAAATGGTATTTTTCTTCTTCAGCTGTCCACTGTGTATGTATATAAGGTCATCATATTTGTCTTTACTTTTTTTCACATGCTAAGAATCAATCCTAAATATAGATTTCTTTCTTTGCCTAACTATAAAGGTATTTTTGTAATTTCTTTTTATTACCAATGTGGGAGACAGCAAAATTTTGCAAGTAGGATTTATTGCAATATGGCATTTATTTTAATTCTGGGAAAGGACAAAAGCAAGTACTAAAAAATCCCCGCCCCGCCCCCCCCCCCCAATCAAAATCCTCGTGTATCTTGCACAATCCAATTGCATTCTGTTTTCTTTATGGGTTGTTTTCCTTTTACATTCTAAGCAGACTTCCCCCCCAATTATTGCTCTACAGAGATGATTATAGTGAATGTTAAAAGAACAAAATAACCAAAATATTTGTTATTATAGTATTGGTAAACTAGATAGAAGGGCAAAGAAATTACTTCATGCAAGGGAAGAGACAAGATGCAAGTTGGGGGCGGGGGGAGACCTCTGTGGTGCTCTGGAAGCAAGACATGCAAAAATCAATCCAGACAAGGAACATAATCAACCCTTTCCTTCAATTAAATGGATCAAAGCAATAGAAGTTTCATGCCAGAAGAATGAAGTCAACATAGTGTCACTCTCCATGAAGCCCCAAGCTTAAAGAACCTTTTGTGGGAAAAACTGCAGCATTAGCATTCCCTACGCTTAAAAGGGACACAGTGAGTAGAAAGGAGATCCACTTTACACAATACTCAGCAGCAAGCATACCCAAGGAAATCAATACCAATTCTGTCAGCACTGACTTCTGCAGAGCTTCACCGCAACAGGTAGATATAAGATAGGGCATAGGAAGGATAGGCAACGGCAGCAATGTTCTTGTGGGCAAGGCTGGGTAAGTAAAGAGATTGGCAGACATTCTCCTCTGTGGATTCCCAAGCAAAAACTCATGTAGAAACATGGAGGAAGCACTATTCCCAAAGGCAGGTCTGCAAGGACTTGAAAATCCCTTTCTTTTCCCACCCCTCTCCAAAGAGGGGAATGGAAAGTTGTCCCTAGTGTTTATTTAAAAGAGTGGTCTCATTTTAAAGGGGTATTAGTTCTGAATGTAGCTTAATGTACTTCTCTTAAGTAGCTCCAGTTTCCAACAATCGAACAGTTTTTCTGTGCCATCCATAACGTACCTGTGTATTTAGATGCATCCAAAGGCACATACTGGCATCCAGGTTCAATAAGCTAGGAAGGAACCTTTCTTCCCATTAAAACATCAAAACTATACAACTATCCCATTTTTTTTTCAAAGATTATACAGTGCCTCCATATTAATGCCACATCCGAAATGGCACATGATCAATATCAACAAAAGCAGATATAACGCATAATAAACTCACTTTCTAAAATTTCAAAAGAAATGCAATTCAATAGGTAGGAATTCCATTATAGCTAAGTCCTTCAGTAATATCACACGCACTGATCTGCTTTGCTGTCTCTCTTCTCTACCACTGCAATCTCTTCCTATACAAACCATCTTTACCTTCATTTTACCTTTTTAACCTGTGGGAAGAAATTAATTTTTTAAATAAAAATTTATAAAAATAGGATGGAATCATTTTAAAGGGTGCCTCCTAAGTGACATAGTTTGGAATAGGTTTACTTCTTTACCAAGTTATTTCATAAAACCAAAGTTTGTTCAATCCCATGCAATTTCAGAAAAAAAAAAAAAATACTATCTGCATCTATACAAAATGAAATATTAGATCTTGTCATTAAAAATGAAAAATGCCGGTATTATTTGACAAAAACTGGTAACACTTTACAGTGGTCTTCACTGGTCATATACTGGCAGGAAACCAATACTGCATTTATTAGGTAGTGCACGATACACTCAAAGCCAAGTAACTCATACTGTAAGTTCAGGATTCTAAAGAAACTCCCTGTGCAGACATTTCTGCAGTCTAGAGCTATTTTGGAAGAAGCATTTTGTTGATGATGGTATACTGTAAGTCAAGACACCAGAATCTACGCTGATCAGACAAGTCAACTTTGCATCATTCCCATTCATTTTATCTACAGTTCAGCTTCTGAATCATCCTAAAATTCAAAATAATTATTTTTAAATTAACACAAGGGAAATTACATTCTTCTGTAATTACATGTCCTCCTTTAATTCCTAAAAATGGTGGTAAGGACCACCATCAAGTCTCAAAGACCTACAGATTAAAACCTTCAAACACAGTTCCACATCACATATTACTGTTTTGAAAATTCTGCAGATGAGCCTCTTTTTACCCTACCTTGTCATGTTTCTGCTGGTGCCTTGCCCTAGTATCCAGGATATGGTAAGGGGTTTCAGAGTCTCTGTTGATGTAATAGATTAGTCTTGAAGGCAGTGTGATTTCTTTCTGGATTGCATTGCTGTAGCTGTTATTTTTACTGTTACTGCTTTTATTCTGTTGAAATGTATTCTCTTCATCTGCCAGTACTCCCTCTATACCGCCTGCCGTTTCATTCCAATGCAGGTCTGAGGAAGAAAGATATGCAAACCATAAATTAGACAGCATAATGTGTTTATTTCCATAAAAAGCTACATATTTAGCTTGCAGTATTCCAATATTTTATTAATCACTCAAGCAAACAAAAAGATAGCTTACTCATCGAGCTAGATCCGATTCATTTTTCACACATAAAATGGTTTCAGAAATAACATTATTTATTTAAATGCATATATGTTTTCATATGCAATCATAGATTATAAATATTTTAATGCCTCTCAACCTCCAAGAGGAAAAAAAAACCCTTAATGGATATGTAGTTACCCCCTACACCCTCTTTGATAGCTAAGTTCTCTCTCAAAGACACACACACAAAAAAACAAATATACATCTACAAAAGGCCAAGAATACTCCCCATGTTCCTAAGACAAACTGAATTCAGAGTCCATGCGCACTGAATGCTAATCAATCCCCTTTACATAATAGGAAGTTTTCTACCTCTCTCTTTCAACTTTGACAAGAGCCCTTTTCTTCAGTGGCAGCTTTTCAGAAGAAATCCTGTATCTTTCCTCATTAAAATTTCAAGATACAGTCAATCAACAAGCAATGTAACAATAACAGTAATAACATGATGCACAAACCGACAATATTCAGCATTCCATGTCATCTATATGCAATCAAAAGCAAATAAACAAAAAGCACACACACAAAAATCCAACCCCAAACAAACAAATTAGCTTCCCAAGTCAGATCCCCGTACACATGCATCCTAACACACACAAAAAACATCTAAGCCCTTTTTTTGTCGCATACCTCACCAGCGTATTTCTACGCACACCATCCTCTATCTAGAACACTGCAGCACTGGCTTCAGAAGAGCAGAGGGGGAAACCTCACATTTCTCTCTTTTTTGGAAGCAAGCAAGCCAAGGAAACATTTTTCTAAGCCCCGTTTTTCTACACGCCGAAATAGACACGTACACAGAGCTGGGAGGGGCGGAGGAAGAAATCCGTGCAGGGGAAATGGATGTTACCGGGGTTTATCACCCAGGGCGGAGGCAGGGGGGCCAGGGGAGGGGGAGGACGGGGACCGAGGAACAGCAGACACCTCACGCACACGAACACACACGCACCCCCGTCATACCCACCGGCGGCCGCTGCAGCCGCGCGGGCCCGGGGGCAGGAGGAGCCATGGAGGAGCAGGAGCAGCGAGACGAGGCGGCCGAGGAGCGGCAGGAGCGCGGGGCGGCGGGCGGCGGGGAGGCGGCGGCCGCAGCGAGGCTGCCGCATGGAGATGCTGCCGGGCGGCTTCATGGCTCATAGCGCCCCGGGGCGGCGCGGGGGGCGGCCGGCCGGGGGGCAGCGCGGCGCTCTCGCCCCCGACGGGCTGCACCCGTGGGGCCGAGGGCGGGGGGCCCGGGCGGGCAGCGGGCGGAGGCGGAGCGAGGCGGGCGGCTCCCCACGGCGGCGGCGCCCGTCTGCCTCCGCTCTCCGCCGCTACGGGGGGACCGCTACCTCAGCGCCAGCCGCTAGCGGCGCGCGCGCACCTTCCCCCTCACCCCCCCGCCTCCAACCATCACCCCCGCCGCAGGCGCACGCGCGCCGACCTGGTCCCGCGGCGGGCGCGCGGGATGGGGCGGGGCAGCGCGGCCGCTGTCCGTTGTGCTGCCGGCGGGCGGGCGCGCGCCCCTGGGGGCGGGACACACGGACACGGGACACACGGACACGGGACACACGGACGCGGCCCCCCCGGGGCCCCCGCACCCCTCGGGTGCGCACCGGGGCGCGTCCCGCTCGTGTCAGGCGTGGGGGCGCGCGCTGAGCAGCGCGGGGGAGGGGCGCGGCGCGCAGGCAGCAGCCGCAGCAAGGGCACGGCCTCCTCGCCGCCCGCGGGGGAGCGGCGGGGGCGGGCGGCGCTCCCGACCGCAGCCCCCGACCGCCGCCCCCGACCGCCCTGGCGAGCGGCGACGAGCTGCAGCGTGCACCCGGGGCCGGCGGAGAGTGGGCGTGCCGTTTCCCGCTGGGGGTAACACAGAGAAACCCACCCTTGCGCTGTGCACAGTTGCAAGCAGCTGAGTTTGGAAACGTTCAAATTGTTTTAAGAACTTCAGGTAGAGTGCAATTACTTTGAAAACTGGCAGCCCTGAGCAAAGCGTGGAAGCGACTTTGGAGAAGCAGCCATGGGTCAGTTTCTTACCCTGGGAGCTGAGGCAAGCAGCTCTCCGCTCCCGGGGAAGCCCTGCACCTGCACAGATAAGGCAAGCGAGCCATTTCACAACTTGCAGTCCTCATATGCTGCAGAGGGCTGCGAGGGGCCCTTCCCATGAACCCTCCTTTCCTCCAAGTGTTGTGGGGAGCTTCAGGCTCCCCTCTGCTCCCTCCCAACGCCTCCAGCCAGCAGCTTTGTTCCTCGCATCTCCCCTCTTGTTCTCGTCTTTAGTCCCTGTGACCCACCCATCCTTACTGACTGCACCCAGCCCACAATGAACTGGTTGTGAAGGTGAGAACCAAATGTTACCAAGAGAGCGTATGTATATTGACAAAGAAAATGGACATGTGTACAATAAACAAAGAGGAACACTGCAGGAAGGTGCACGATCAGACCTTGACCTGGTGTAAATCCCCCTGGCCTGCTGCGTTCAGCAGCAGACAGTCCAGACCACAAACAGAAAGAAGTATTAGTGCATTTCTGTACAGTGAGTATTATCTCTCATACTTGAGTCCAGCATGCCTGGGGTGAACCACCAATATGAAGAATATTTACAAAGATAAAAATAACTTCAAAGAGATACAAGAAGGTGAATCTGCTGCTTTGTATTCATTCCATGGCTCCAGGAGTCAGAAAACCTGGAAGGTGAGTTCAGAGACAAGTTTAGATATTGAGTTCTTAGTGCACATTTTGCCCAGCAGACTTCTAATACCCAAGAATAGATATGTTTTATTTTGGTGCAGGTCTCACTGCTGAGGAAATAAAGATGTTTCTCCTTTTTGTCTGGATATTGCTTTTTATTTGTCAGCTTATTCCATCTATTCTGAGTCTGTGTACCACATGGATTTCCAGAAAGACAGGAATTTTCTCTGCTTCACAGAATTTTCTTTAGATTCCAGCTTGAATTCATTATCATTGTTAATTTAGAAAGTATAAGCAGTTTTACAAATCATTATCATGCAGACTACTTCATAGCAGTAGTGTTATTACTTTTAAAAAAAAAATTAATTCTGAATTCTCATGCTGGTCAAATAGGTGATATTTGTGGAAGTTCAAAATCTAAGCATGTAACAGCAGACAAACACATAGAAGACACAGACCCACAGGATGGTCAGGTATGAAAAATAACAGAAAATGTGACTTAGGATTTCTCTGTTGTCTGGGTCTAGGGAGAAAGCTGTACCAGTTTTCTATATAAAATGGTCTCCCTTGATGCTCACGTTCCCAGACGCTTCCCGTGCAGCCCACCTAGCCCAGCTGTTCCTCATCATTAGATATCACTAGAACATTTCAACCAACAGCAGGTCCTGTTTCTCCCCATAACCATACAAACAGATCAAAGGACCAGTTATGTCAGTGCATCTAGATCTAAAATAAATACCATTTTAAAAAATTTATTTTAGGAGCAAAGAACAAAAGAGTAGAATGACCATACAATTAAAAAAATAAAATCCAGAAACTGACTTTCACCACACAACAAAAAACCAAGTCTAGCAACAATCAATGCTAGAAACACCTGCGCTCTGAAATTATCAGTTCTTATTTTTGCTGTCCCCATTTTGAGGGGAGAAAATAGTGATTGCTTCTTTCCACGAAGGTTGTCTAGGGCAAAGATTTTCCAAAGTTCTTTTAACTCATGTACAAGACTGCAGCAGAAATAATCACCTGAATAACCATCTGAAGCGGACATGCCTGGTCTCCCAGTCCCTGATGGACAAGTAACTCAAGCTGTGTTTCATAAACCTGCTGCAAACCTTCAGATGGTCATGTGCAATTCACAGAGCATAATCACCTCAAGATGAAATACCCCACTAGGAATGACAGCTGCTGTTCTTTTAAACCTGCTTTCATCTTTGAAAGACACTATGAAATAATCCCAGATAGATTGCACTGCAGATTTCTGAAAACAAAATACCAGAAGTGTGGATTATCATAGGAGCATCTGTACCAAATGAAAGAAATTGAAACATCTAAGTCAGAGGCACGCAGGAAACTGCTGATAGCCGGTGTTTCAAGACTGGCTAGGAAGCAAAGGCATACTGTGCAAGGTATATACATGCTTTCAATCTCGGTGACAAATAAACTTTACATCACCTCTCCAGATGATTGCCCAGAGCTTTTCAATTCCTTCCCCCTTTATCAGGATGGGGATCAGTGAGCACATGGGATGAATTTTTGTAATGCTACAATTCAAATCAAAAAGGCTTCAGATGCAAAACTGCCGATAGTAGTCTTGGCTGTCAATATGGACAGCCAGTCAGGCTCTGTTAGCCTAGTGCTAAAGATACCACCTTCCAGCATGATCAAATGCCTTTTCTGATATCACCTGAAAAAAGAAAATAGTCAGCCTATCACTTGACTTGGGAAAGTCTCTATCTAGAATACGTTTTTAAAGAACTTTCTCCTTACCAAGGCATAAAAAATATTGATCTTGCTGAGTGAGCACAATAAGTCTGTGTCTTACTAGGAAATAAAGAAAATTTCTGGATTTCAATAGTAGTCTCTTATCTAACACTTATTTCAAGAATCCAGTTAGGTCCTGTAACACACAAGAAGGTGAGGTATTCCTGGATATTCCTCACAAACTGTTTACCATTTTAATAGAAAGAGGAATATTTCTGTTGCAGATGGAACATGAAGGAGACAAGTTCAGGAGATACAAACATGGATGACTAATTTATCAAAAAGTCTTTGCAAGGATGCTATAAGAACACTGGCTATCAAGTTTACAATAGTGATGATAATTACAGAAGAGCAAACCGCAACATCAAATATTCAGTTTAACAGGAGGTCAAGCATAGGAAGACCAGCGTAGTTACTTTGGTAATAACAGGTGATACCAGTTGGGCAGCTCAAGACTGGCCTTGGGTGATGAAGGGTATAACACCACAGGGAACAGGCAGCACGAACAGCAGAGTAGAAGCAGCAGCAGCCATTGCTGAACTCTGCTATCAGGTGAGTGCAGTAGTCAAGTATGATTATGATTTATTCATATTACTAGCAGGCTCAGCCGTAGGCCAAGGCCCCACTGTGCTCTGTTCTGTACAGACGCAGGACAAAATGACAGATCTGTTAGAGAAATTTCCTTTTGATTTGCGATGGCAAATAAGTCAGCTAGTGCTGTAAATAATGGAAGAAATATAACAGCTCTAGGAGGGGTCCCAAGCACACTGCAGGTCTAAAAAAGCATTAATTACACAGGGGACATTGAACAATACAACCTCATTAGTTGGCACATAACTAATCCACACAACCTGTAATTTGCATCCAAAAGAAGATGGTAGCCATTCTCTGTTCCTCAACATGGGGTTAACAGCTAAGACAAAGCTGTACTGAGACTTCATGCCACTCATGTTTCCTTACTTTATATCATACGCAGTGTAAGTATGGATAATTTATACTTAGAAGAAACCTAGGAATTGCAATGAATAATACATTGCATTAGTATAACTTTTTTTTTTAATCGCACATGTTTGAATACTCACTGATTCTCCATGTTCAGCTATTCTCAAAGAGCTCCTCAGTCATTATTGTGAAAGAGAATGTTTGTATATGAAGGGCTGTTAAAAATTTTTTTATAATGTGACCCTCTCTTGCTACACATCCCACCACCTAGCAACCCAGCATTTGGTCAGAAAAATAAGTACTTTTCATTTATTCTGTTTCTTTTAGCTGCTTTAAATACTTTTTAGCAACTGGGGGGAAAAAAAGCGTAAATGTCACAGTAACACAACAAACACATAAGACTGATTCAGGAAACAGAGCTGTGGCTCTAGATTCTTCTGAAGCAAGCATCACTTTCCAAACTGTAGATCTAACAGAACTGGGTTTCCATTGCTCTTCACTTTTCCATCTGTCTTCTTTATTTCAACTTCATACTCTTCAGAGGAAGAGCTTTCTCCTGCTACTTAGCCCATAGTTCAACAGAGCCCTAAAGCCAGCTTTCCCCTCCACGTACAATAGTGGAACAATGTACAATATTGGGCACAACACTATTTTAAACACAGTAATATTATAAAATAGAATACAGTAAAAATGCCCCTTTTCCATCAGAACTGTCACTCATTTACCAAGCTCTGTGTGCACATCGTGATTAGCTACTCCTCTCATCAGTAGTAATACACAAATGAACTCTTGTGAGTACCGTATGTTCCAGCACTAGAAGTTAGAATATACACAATAATTAGGATATACTTGCCAGCCCTCTCCCCTCAACATTGTGAGATGTTAACAGTAAAGCCAAGTGAAGAAAGTAAGATGATAAAAATAATATCTTACCAACATTCAGCAGGGAAGGGAAGGGAGGGGAACACAGCTGTGCTGCTGAGAGCAAACAAGTCAGAGGTTTTATTAATTGCAGTGCGATTTGTGTCCAGGTGAAACTTAGCATCAGTATTCTACTTTTGATTGCAGGAAAAAATTATTTTGAATAAACCAAACCAGACTGTAATTTCAGAATTAACTCACTGTGTACTCTGTGTAATTAACTAAGCATTCATAGCCAAAGGATTTTACAAGTTGTTTAGTAAGATTCCTCAGCAACATTTAAACAACTGCATGTAAGCCATTGTATACAAGATACTGCAGTGAGGTATTTTTGCCATCAATGGAAATATTATGATACTAAAGGCTCCAATTATTCATCATATTGTCCAATTTACTAATAAGAGACAGAAGCAGCAGGAACATGCTGGTCAGTGATGCTATCTAGAACACTTTTGTCAGCTGTTCTGATATAGATATACTTAGCAAGTAAAACATATGCCACCAGCAGGAGAAAAAAAGATGCTGCTTTTCTAATAAGCAAGCACTTCTAACTGTGGCTGTGACATCAGCCTGCTCCTTGCTGGCTCGTTTCACTCTTACGAGTTAAAATGTACAAACAATGTCAAGAAAGTAAGATGGGGTGGCAGGGGAAGTCTTACTTAAATATGTACTTTGATTTATATTTCCTTCAAACTGAATACATGCTCACATCCCAAGGACTTGCCACAGCTGATCAAATACTTCCAAGTGGTAGGTTCTAAAAGAGCCAGATTGCAGCTATTTCAGCACGACTTTGCAAAGGGCGGGGAAGATATCTCTCTTTCCCTGACCCACTTGCACATGCACAGGGCAGAAGAGGGCTGCAAGGGTGCAAGGGATCTCCTGAGTCATCAAGTCCAGCCCCCAGCTACCACTGGCTATTCCATCGCACAGTTTCTTTCATAAATTGCATTTAAAAGTAATTGGGGTTTTTGCCCTTCTACTACCACTGGAAGGCTGTTCCAGAAGCTCATTGTTAGAATCACTAAGTAAATCCTCCTACTTCCCCGCCTAAATTTATTCATGCCTAACAGAAACCCATTTGTTCTTGTGCCAACACTAGCACTAATAGCTCATTCCCCCTGCTGGTAGAAATGACCAGACTCTCGATGCTTACAGCATCTAAGCCCAAATGATAGGTGAAAATTTCATGAGACTGTAGTTGAAAACATTAAGGATGTTATCTTCAGCACACAGATGCCCAGAACAGCAAGGACTGCATTAGCTTGAGAAGCAGAAGGAATATGGCCATGCCAGTACAATGCATGCTTGAGCTACTAAACCTCACTGACAAAAGGAACTTACCTAGCTATAGCTACTACTACTTGGAAGCTGGTTCACTGGGCATGGACATGCAGCATTTAAAGGTGTTATAGTTGCTTTTCTTATGTTCACCAAAAAATAGAAATAAAAAAATTCTTCCTCTAATAATTTGCAGGTGCTGAGGCTGCTGCTCAGGTAAGAGACTTCTACACAGTCTTGCCTTCTACACAGTCTTGCATTCAGCAGAGAGACGTGTGCTAATGCTGCTGTCATCACTGCTGTCATCCTATGCTATAAAAGGTAGGTGAAAATGCTGAGAAGCAGCAATGTTAGTCAGATGGGGAAAATCCTGGCATTTCCATAAAATGCAGCTCTATGAAATAGGAAAAAAAAATAGAAACTGCTATATCCAATTAGGCATCCTGCCTTTTCTCTATAGACAACTTGGACCAGTTTCCCTGCTCCTTCCCTAATTAGGCATAGGGATGAATCAGACATGAAACGCACTATCCTGAAAGATTCCTATTTGAGGATGTATCTAGGATTTGGCACTGATTCCTCTAGAGAGCCCAAAACATTTAACCATCATTTCTCTAGAGAGATGGTCTGAATTTTTAAGAAAAATCAGTGCAAAGTATTATCAAAGTGTTGCACTGAAGTCCTAGGGTGTCCTCGACACATCTAAGTTACTAAAATATATTTTTTGTCACATAAATAACTTTCCGTGTTGGATGTGGATCACAGATTGGTGTGTTATCACCCCCCCAGCAAAATCCTTCTGAACTGATTTCCTTACAAGTTTGATATACAACCAAAGAAAGTCCTCTTTCAGCTTCTCCCCACCATCAGTCTGGACCTATGGAGGTCAGCCACAGATCTGGTGATTCTCATGACCCATCTACCAAAGACAGCATCTTGTAGTGTCAACATAGTTGTTTTGTAACATTGCATCAAAATTATGCACAGAACCTGGTGAATGCTTTGCATAATTTCTGCTGTTAATTCCTTGAGCAGATTCTTGCTTCCTAAGGAAGCGCCAGTAAATTTTCAATCTCCCAAACCACAGAAAGAATCACAGCCCAATAATATTTTACTAGTTTACTAGACTCAAACTGCCAGTGCCATAATGCAGCAAATACTTCAGGGGATTGCTTCTGCTTTGTCAGCTTGGTACAAAGGCAAATAAGACCCAAACAGTCTTTCTCAACGTAGTATGCACCCCTAAGTCTTCTTGCTAATTTTCTGGACAAAAGTCTCAGCCACAAATCTCTAGAGCACAAAAAAACCCCAAGTCCTCACAGCTGTGGAAGTGGATACTCCTCTCTCACACCCACAGGAGCCACACACAGCCTGACCATGCGGATTGTCGTGTCGAGAACCCACACTTGGGGGATGTGAAATTATGCCCTTTACCCCGCTGCTTCCATTCTTCTCGCCCACATGAACTCACACTTAGTCACCCTTCAAAGATCTTATTATTTCTCTATATGCACATGTTCCCCATGATTTTCTGGAGTTGCTTATCCCGCTAGTTAACTATAAGTTTAAACATACATTATTAGTTGTTGTTACTGTGGAAATGTAGCATTTTTTAAAACTTCCTTGGAAATTAAAGCAGCACTCTTTTATCCTGCACGGAGTATCTTTGTAGCATACATGATTGAAAAAGCGCTAGTTTTCCTATACTCCCCCCCCCAAGAACATGTTTATTATTCAAAGCGATATTTCAAAAATAAGTTTTTCTATTATTACTTACAAAACTGCTTCTTACAGGGCATTAATTAATTTGCTTTTCTCCCTTAAATTCCATCCATACCTTATGGCTAAGAAATGTTCCAACTTTAACCATCTTTCAGTTTCTCATCCTCTTCATCCTGCTTTTTACATATGGGCACCAGAAGCACCATAAATAAAGGAGATCACTTTCTTTCTCAAGACTGTTGCCTTGAGAAACCAAAGGCTTCAATGCATGATGATGCCAGAACAATTTCTTGCTGCAGACGACCTAAAGTGGCGTGGCAACGTTGTCTGTATGCATACGTGTGCCAGCTACTGCTTGAAGTCAGACATCACCAAAAGCAGTTCACACCTCCAGTTAAGGTTTAATTGCACCAACTACACTATCACAATTAAATAATTTCACATAAGTATTAAGAAAACCATAGGAATGCATTGACTTGCAGCAGAAAGTATTTGCTTATTGTAAGCAACTCCAGAAAATTAGCTGCTCCTACTTGTAGCTGAAAGGGACCAGTTTGCTGATAATCTCAGCGTTGCGAGCGTAAAGTGCTTGAGTGAGAACCAAAATCAAAAGAAATCTCACCTCTGATTAAATTGGGTTTCAGACCAAATCCTCGTCCCATAACAAATGCATACACAAAACTTGGATCATGGAGCTGCAAAATAAAGAATTTAGTCACAGAAACTTGAATTAGTTTTTCATTTTTATTACTGTTCTCATGTGCTGATACTGCATGTGGAGCTTGGACTGCAAAAGAATTTCTTAAATAAATAAACAAATACGCTTCAACTGGTAGAGCTTGGTGGACTGAAGCATTAAACAGCAGGGGAACGTGCCCAAGGGTACAAAGCAAATTAACTGCACAGTCCAAAGGACAATTTGACCTCTGCAGGCCAAAGGCAGTTCAAGGCGCTTCCCACTGGACAATGTTTTCGTGCCTTTATTTTTTTATATAAATAATATAGCCCCATTCCAAAATTTATGTTGCTCTCCAACACAATAATCAATTATTATTACATAATACATAATCAATGAAACTTCCATTTACCAAAGAAATCCTGCTAAGCACAAAATGTCTCTTTTTCCTCATTCTGCCTATAGATAAATTGACTTTTCTTGTAGAAAAGAAAACTTTCTAAACAGCCACAACCATCCATTGATTCAGCAACTGTTTAAGCAATACAACAGTCTTTCACAACATTATACAACCTACAGTCTTTATGGGGGAAATAACAATAGCTGAATGGATACGGACAAGGAGCATCACTAAAAGAAAAAAAAAATCATTCTTAGAATGAAAGCAATGCAATTAGAGGTATATTATCTCTTTTGCATTATTTTGCATTCTTATAACTGCAAGAAACCCATGCAATTCTATTTCTGCTTCAGGAAGGTTGGCCACTCAACAGTACAGTTCAAAATGTCAGCCTGTTTTATGATAGCTAAAGAATCACCCTATTTTCTTGACCCCAGTTGTTTTAAACATGACTTTCCCACTCTATACTGCAGTGCAGTACCCAGATCAGTGTAAAATAGCGCTGGTTACCACCCAGGACCTACCACACATGAAGCCTCTCCCTAGTTTCCAAGTGTGGACACCAACTAAGACTTTCAGACTTTTCACGTGACCTTGGATTCTCTGTGGTCCTATCTTCAGCAGTACAGCAACCCTAAATCTGCCTTCATTGCTTTTTTAAGAGTTGCTTTTAGAGAGGCATATTGCTGGTCAGAGCTCACATGGTACCTCCTCTTTGCTGCTGGGCTACAGGGAAAGATACCTTGCATTTAGTAATTTCTAGTGCCAGAGCAGCCCTTACAGATGTGGCCGTATGGTAACAGCCCTCAGTCTAGGCTTAGATGAGTACATTAGTAGGTTTAAAGTGACACTTAAATGCTGGTTTCTGGAACCCTTTTTGGTCCCAGACATATGTGTAAAGGCTATGAGTTGCAGAGCCAAAACTAGAATCTGTACTGGAAGCACTAATGTGCTTATCCAGTTAGGGCATAAAATGTTATTTGGCTTATATGAGCTGTCATGCAGCTGAACTGCAGAGCTCAAATTTAAAATATTCATGATCATCCTAGCAATCTTCCCGCCCCCCCCCCCCCCCCCCGGCTCCAAGAGAGCAGTGAAGAAAGTGTCTTACATTTTCAGATGTAACTGTTTTACAGAGGGAACATCTTTTGTTGGGCTGCCAAGCCTGAGTCATCCCTACAGACTGATTTCCAGAAGAAGCATGCACATAGGACTGACAGCTGATCACAAGCTATCTCCTAACTTCCGTAAAGATCTTATAGGTTTTAAAGCAACCTAGTAAAATTAAGACACAGTAACCTTTTCTTTATAGTGGCAAACATTAATAAAATTCTCTGTTGCTGGAGTTATGAAGAGGGAAGACTTTTTTATTCATAAAACTAGGTCACTGAGGAAATAACGTGCTCATGCAGCAGGGGAACGCTCTCTGAGTATGCAGATAGCATATTTCCCAGCTTGCTACCGTGGCTTGGACTGCCCCGTTTGCCTCTCAGCTGCTCTCACCGTGGTTCTGGCACTGGACCTCGCAGGGCCCCCAGCAGCAGCAACGCAGGTCAGGAGCGATGGACCCCGAGAGCTTCTCCACCAGTATTGCCGTGAGCAGAAATGGGACCTTCTAGTGGCAAGAGAAAAGAGTCAGCACAGAAGCTTTAGCAGCTGGTATGTTAGGGTATTAAGATGGCAAATAGCAGGTGGTAATAACTTTAACTTCGAGAAAGCACAGATATTGTGTAAGTAATGATCTTCCCTTTGGGATTTTTTTTTGTCTGATGCCACCATATCAGCCAGAACAGGTCAGTATTGCCCACATGACCTGCGGGCAGGGACATCCTCCCAGCTGGCTTTACTGCCGCAGAGGAGATTGAAAGAGTATATGAGTGCTGTGTCTCCAGAGGCTGGGTCGCCACATGGCAGCCACCTTCTGGGGACAGGCTTGGACAGGGATAAGGGGCTTGTTTCATGAGGGTCATCTTGGCAGAGTAAATCCCTGGGTAAAAGGCTCCAAGACTGTGCAGGGAAAAGGGCTAAGCATCATGCCCGCGACCTGCAGTGTTTGGGCTTGATGGCCTTTGCTGGAAATACAAAGACAATGAGGCCCTCGGGTGACTGGCTCACTCCCAACAGCCCAGGAGGCTTCCCACCTGTATTGGGTTTGCGTGGCAAGGTTTTGGTAGCAGGGAGGCTACAGGGGTGGCTTCTGTGAGAAGCTGCTAGAAACTTCCCCTATGTCTGATAGAGCCAATGCCAGCCAGCTCCAAGACGGACCCAGGCCAAGGCTGAGCGCATCACCGACAGTGATAGTGCCTCTGTGATAACATATTTAAGAAAGGAGTAAAAAAAAAAAAATTGTGCAACTGCAGCCAGAGAAGAGAGGAGTGAGAATACATGAGAGGAACAACCCTGCAGACAGCAAGGTCAGTGAAGAAGGAGGGCAAGGGGTGCTCCAGGTGCTGGAGCAGAGATTCCCCTGCAGCCCCTGGTGAAGACCATGGTGAGGCAGGCTGTCCCCCTGCAGCCCATGGAGGTTCATGGTGGAGCAGATATCCACCTGCAGCCTGTGGAGGACCCCACACCAGAGCAGGTGGATGCCTGAAAGAGGCTGTGATCCCGTGGGAAGCCTATGCTGGAGCAGGCTCTTGGCAGGACCCATGGAGAGAGGAGCCCATACTGGAGCAGGTTTACTGGCAGGATTTGTGACCCCGTGGAGGACCCATGCTGGAGCAATCTGTTCCTGAAGGACTGCACCCCATGGAAAGGACCTACGCTGGAGGTAGGTATCCACGAGCCTTTCATTATATTTTCTCTCCCCTGTCCAGTTGAGGAGGGGGAGTGATAGAGCAGCTTTGGTGGGCACCTGGTGTCCAGCCAGGGTCAACCCACCACACCCTCACAGGCAGGTATGTGGGTCAGGCACCGAGCTCCTTCTCTGTCCCCACAGCCATCTCCAGGCTCTTCTTTGGAGGAAACCTCACTGCCAGGTGAAGACACTGGTCAGATCTCTCCAAATTCCCTGGCTCCCTGCTGCCAGCCAGATCAGGCACCAGCAGACTTGCTGTTGCAGCCAGGTCACCTTTCACACTCACTGCCATGCCGAGTGGCGGAGCAGGGGCAGAGAAGAGCTCGGTGACTGTAGCAATTGGGTAAGGGCAGCCAGGTCTCTGTGGGTGCCAGGGCAAGCGCCGTATCCTTTTGTCTTTCCTATCCCTTGGCTTCTGGTCATATCACTGTTGGAATTGAGGCACCTGTGAACAAGGACTTTGGGTCAGCATTAAGGGTGCCTCCCCTCTTTGAACAGCTCTGGAAGTACGGGAGCTCTCTGGGTTGATTTCCTGGTGGAGTGTCTTGGGTTTCATAGAGAATTTTCCTGTGTCAGACAAGCAGCATTTTTCCTGGCCTCTTTGTGGCTCCTCTGCTGTGGCGCTACATTGTCACTTCAATGGAACTGCAAATAATGAGACAAGAAGTGCCAAATGCTCATCCGGTGACCCTCATACCATGTCTTTCACAGGTCTCAGATGGCTGTGTCAGGAGGAGACACAGAGAGATCCTTTGCTGCCTCCCCTGAAAATTGATTCTGTTTTGACAGAAGCAGATACAATCTCTTCCAACCTGCCCTGCCAAACCTGACCTCCACCCAGCACAAATCCCTGCTGGGGTCTGAATGAGGCTGACAGCAAGCTCTGTTACTTTTCCAGTTGACCTTTGGAGATACTAAAGATTTCTTCCATTTTTTTCATTTTTACAGTAAAGATGTCCTCAAGGAATTTACATGGAGATCTTTCCATTACCTTCCCCAGCAGATATTTCTGCCCCAATATGAAAGGCAGCTGAATATCTAAAAGGGTCTTTGCTCAAGGCACATAGTAATTAGCATACCTTGTGCCAGGAGGGAGAGGATTAGACTTTCCCCAGCCATCTGCTGAATATGCCTTGCCAATGTCAGAAGAGCATTTTGCTATATAAATGGCACAAAGCATATATCCATATACAATTTTGAAATTTAGTAATTTTCCATTGAAAATAAAATCTGGTTTTGCGTAGTGCAAAAAGGAGAAGTAGAAATTAATTAAAGCATAACAAGACACGGAGAGTGATGTTGTTGAATCTTAAATTTTAACTTTGGGCTCACTGACACTAGTAGGAAAAAATGGCCATGTAATGCAAGTTCTCAGAGATTTCACAAATCACCTTCATGACATCCATACTTGCTCAGCAAATACTTACATGATTAACCAGCTGAATAGGAAAATTGGAACAGGCATGTGAGATTTAAAACAGAGACTTTGAAATTTATTTGGAGAAAGTAATGCTGTAGGGCCTAGGAGGAAGAGACACCCATGCTCTCTCAACTCTCATTTGTTACACCATCCTTCACCAAAGTATTTTCAGTTACCACAAAAGATAAGCTGTACTCTGCAGAAAGGTAATTCAATTTTCTGGTGGATTTTGATAAATTCTTGCATTATGTTTCATTGCAGTCTGGAGCAAAACAGACCAAGGAGGACGGAGCTTCAGCTCTGGAAGAGCCTATGTCTCTCCTCTCCAGAAGCTGAGCTGCTCAGAAGCTGGCAGACATCATTACAGAGACATGTATGTGCCTGACCCCGTTCCACTTGCCCAGGATTTCGAATTGCTGGGTAGCAGGTACACCAGTATCCTCCAGGTAAATCACGGAGAGCTTGGGACTAAGGACTTCCAAATATTTAATTCACAGCAATCCACCAGCTATACCCCTATAGGTGGACCTTCCTCCTGTCAGGCCTTCAAGCGAAATACGACCTCAGTGCTTCTCTACCTGCAGCCCCTAATGCAAATAATAGAAGAAGCAGGAGAAGAGAGAGAAGATGACATATAGCCTACTGCCAGCCCATGTCTTATGTCAAGGCAGAAAATGCTTGCCAGTTAATTAAGCCTTAAATACCAGCTTTCCCGTTGCTTCAATATTCATAGCCTACAAGCTGGATCCTGAAATATGATAAAAACTTACCAAGAGTTGCTGAGCAGCCTCAGCATCCACTGGTTTCAGAAGCAGAATATAAAACATACTGGGAGGACTGAACCTCGATGGAGCTTTACGCCTATAAAGAATTTTTTCTATATCTAATTTTTGTAATTCCTTTAAAATCCATACAACAGCTCTGTTGTGCTTCATGAGCCTTGTCACAAGTACAAGCCTTCACGTTGGCACATTTTAAAAATAACCAGTGAGTAAGATCCTGTTCTCATTTCTATAAAAACTCCCCTACTGATGATAAAAACTGGTTAATAATTTAACAAAGTAATCTGAGTGTTCTAAAAGTGGCACAGAGACGTTTATATTTAAAGAAAGTGCTTAGTTATAGAAGATTAATCTGCGAGAGAGGACTATTATTTAATAAAGAAAATACTTCCAAAATCATTTGCATAGACTCCTAACATCACCTATCTATGGGTAACTATAGGCTATTTGTTCCTTGTGCTGTCTGCTCTCATGTTTAGAGAATGGCTCCAGTGAGAAAAGGCTGGTTACTTACAGATTAAAATATTACTGCACAGGAGGTTAATGCAGTTTGGCCCATATAATCACGATCTAAACTCCACCACTTCACCCAGGCCCCAACAAAGTCAGAAGAAAAGTCGGGCCCCTGCAATACAGTTTATTGATCTGAAAATCAGAAAGAATTGGAGGGTTTGTGTTTCTTTTGTGGATTCTGGAAGGTTGCTTATGCTCGCATTATCAATGATCTCCATTTATGTTAAATGCCATTTTTATTGATACTCATTTCAGGTTACGTAGGGCTTGATCCTCATAAATATCTAGCAAAGACTTGTACCAGCACCCAGGCCATTCAAACCTCTATAAAAGTTAGTGAGCATGCATCCTGATTTGAAACTGAAGAAGGTCAAAACTAGTGAACATGTTTAGAATGTTTCTCTTAAGCATCTTGCCTCACTTTTCCAACCTTTAAAAAAAGCATAATACCAGCTTATCGTTAAGAAATATTTTTAAGGATAACTACTAATTGGAAATTATGGAAAATGGAAAAAATAACTATGCGTTTTCTTTATTTGGTTAGTTAACGCATCCCCACATCCTTCACATTTCATCTTGCAGGTAAAGGTATAAAAATATTTTAAAATGTTTTATGACTGATGTCTATATTCCAAAATGTTAATAATTTAACAGGGTTCTTTTTGTTTTGTTTAATATATTATTTTTATTCTTCAAGCAAGTTAAATTTTATAACCAAATCTATGAATATGGAATACTGAGCTTCTGGATAGCTAAAAGTGAAGCCTGAAAGAAAAATTACAGTTCCAAGGCATTTTCTAATTTAGTTTATAAATAGATGGCTTTGACATACCACTCACAAAAACAAAGCTATAGTTAGCTTGCCTGAGGCAGCTGTGCAGCTGGGAGAAGAACGTACACTGGCAGCCTATCTGTGCAGTCGCCTGCGTTGTGATACTTGCTATCAAAACACCAGTTAAGAACACAGGAAGAATTAGCATTTTGGCTCGAGGCAGAGTGATAGGAAGCGGTCTTTGATTTTATACTATCCAACATGTAAGCCATTGAAGAAAATCGAGCTAAATAGATCCTTAATTGGAAGCAGCAGGTAAGAAACTCTAATGCAACTAACCTTGGGTGTTTTGGTACAAGGCAGGTAGACTTATATGAAAATTATTGTTTCCTGTAGTTGTAAAGCTTTTTCACTATTGATAACTGTATAGCAAAATAATTCCTATATTTAAGTCAAACAAACGCCACAAATATTCTCAGAGTATGACTAGTGGAATGAATACCGCACAGAACGGCACATCATGTTGGGGCCTGATCCAGGCTCATGTCCGTCACTGGAGGTTTTTGCATTGACACCAGCTGATTTCGGCCCAACCATGCAGATAAATATTCTGTTACACTGGCAGCATTCTGGCTCTGAAACAGCACAAAACCTTGAATATTTCAGCTGAATCTCAGAAGTAGGTCCCCTTGAACTGATGGAAGCTTGCTGGTTTTCTCTTAGATGATTTGGGCTCTAACTTACTGGATTGATGCCCTATTGCCCTCCCTTCAGTGGAGCAGATATAGCAATTCTAAAGTTTATTTTGTAATTAATTAATTAAATAAATAAATTAGGATCCACATCCAAACTTTCCAAAATCTGTTACTTCAACATAATAATTTGTTTCAGACCCGTCTTTCCATGAAACACTTTCTAGCTGACAAATAATCCCAGTGCATGCACAAATATGAATGGACAAAATCTTGATATCACACAGTGAATGTCATAAAGGCCTTTTATGCTATATGCAACATTTTATTTTTTTTAATCAAGAACAGTTTTTCCTGCCCCTTTACTTAATACTTCTTCCAATATTAATTTTCAGCTTAGTAGACAGATGTATTTTGCAATCACAAGAGAAAAATTCTATGTGCATTAAGGCTGAAAAAGAGCAGGTATCCTCCCACACACTGCTTTACAAAATGATCTCTAGACTTCTGAGATGCTACAGGACCTTCGCTTACATCAAGTGCATTAAGTTTAAACATATACTTTAAATAAAAATAAAACCCACTACAACCTTTCCCCACAGAAGCATCCACACTTAGCATACAAATGCCAACAGAATTTATCATTTAGAAACAAATTTTCCTTCCTTGAAAGTACAAACTTCAGACTGATATAAATGATAGTCCTCTTCACTTCTAAGTGTTAGAAACATGAAAATGAAAATTAAAAACAAGAGTTGACTTGTGCTTGAATTTCACCACTCAGTCCTTTCAAATCCACTTACAGCCTGAGCATTTTGACTGTCAAGACATTGCTAAAAACGCAATGTAGCTCTTTAAAACAGTGCTGAAGAAAAAGAAAGGTGAAAAAAACCCCAAAGCTACTGCAACTTAAATACTTTACATAAAATTTCCAGAGGAGTCCAAGTGGCTTGCAAGGTCATGTCTTTCCCCCCTCTTCAGATGTAACTCAAGAAATTAGTAGAGTTCATACAAACTGGTGACAATGGGGCTCAGATTCATTCAGAGAGAACATATAAAAGAAACAAGCAAAAACAACAATAAAAAACTCACAGCCCAAACAAGCCCAAAAGAAAAAAGCCACAGCAAGTTACCCTGAATATTACATTTGTAAAATATTTATTAAATCAAATTAATACTACGCCAGTTAGAACAAAATACAAAGTAAACCAACCCAGAAATCTCAAGTAACAATAAATGGAGCTAAAAGCAAAGAGGAAAAAAAATTAATGAAAAGAACATGTGCAAGAGCTGTACAGACATGTAACAAATTTACAATTGTAGCAAACAACTATAAAGTTTTAGATTTACAGTCAGCAAACCCATATAACTTGAAATATTCAAAAAAGAGCTAAGGAAAAATCTTGCATTGGAAAAAAAACCCTTAACTCCTGTAGGATAAAAGAAGGGAGGGTTAAGCCTTAGGAAATTGTTTAGAGGACTCATTTTGCCACAGAAGCCAGGTAAACCATGGGAAAACCGAAGTCCACACAGGTCCTCGTTGGCACAGCTGTTTGCCACAGCCACCTTCTCCTTTATGGGCTGGGCTCCCCGCTGGAAGGAAACCTGCCCTGGCACAGCTGGGCAAGGGTTTCAGTGCCAGCTATTCCCCTCGGCCACCGCAGACCGTGCCAGTGTGCCAGGGGATGTACAGGACAAGCAGCAGTCCAGCTGCCGGCGGGCAAACAGACTCTCCTCAGCAGCGCACGGTGAAAGGACAAGAGGTACCGAGCACAAACTGAAACACGGGAAATTCCATTCAAACACAGAGATACAAACCTTTTTAACTGTGAGGGTGGTCAGATGCTAGAACAGGTTGCCCAGAGAGCAAGTGAAGTGTGCATGTTTGGAGATACTCAGAATCCCATGGGATGTGGCCCTGAGCAGCCTGCTCCAGCTGAGGCTGCTCTGAGCAGGGGGTTGGACGAGACGGTCTCCAGAGGCGCCTGCCAACCTCAGCCCTTACTGCAGTCCTGTGAGGTTAGAGGAGACGGTGGGAACACAAGGCTTGCCAAAATACAGCTGTCAGATTTTTGGTGTTTCCCCACACACGCACTAGAATGTGAGTCTCTTACAGGAAAAATTGGTTGAAAATGGACTTTCAACCCATTTTTTTCCTGTGAATGAAAAAGTTTTGTTTTCTAACATACTCTAGAGTTAAATGAAATAAAGAAAAATAGAGGAGTTAACCCACTGGCTGCACTAGGGAGCTTGAAAAGAATGTGATAGGCGATAAAACAAGACCCAAGGACTAGAAACAGACAGGTGTGGATGCTTGGCTCCCCTTTACAGCTTCCATGAAAAGGCAGAGATGTCTATGAAGGCACAGGCAATAACTACATAGTTGCATAGAACTATATTAATGATACAGCCAAAAGACACTCATCACACCCTACTCTGAGAAAAGAAAGATGGAGAACTCTGCATTGCAGATGAATTCTTATTTTAAAATGGAGGAATGTCAGGGAGAAAAAGAAATTTGCTAAGCACAGAAAAAGTGAACAGTCTCTGTAAAGTTGGAAATAAAAATATGTAAAATACAATTTCATTAGTGTGTTCTCTTTTAAGCTCTAAAAAGAAAAAATATTGTGCTTACCAATGCATTTCACAAAAACCATTGAACACTAAGGTCTAAAATAAGACTATAGAAGATAATTCTTGATAATATTGAACACTTAAGAGTTCTTTACATCCACAAAAAGTGCTGTATGAACATTAACTAATTGTGGTAGGTGAAAATATGCTGACTTTGACTCCAACATTATCCTGACCCAGATTCAATCAAAACTACAGTGTCTTGGCAATAACTCAGGAAATGACAATTTGCTAGAACAGGCTGGAAAATTAAAGCGTTAGACACATTTGGAAATCCATAAAATACCTGTTAGCAAAAAGTCAGTATGTTTATTTTTAATTGTATGCAGATTGAGTCTAACGCCATTAAAACAAAAAAGTATTTCCATCATTGTTTGGGCAGTTGATTTATTAGTCATCATTAGATTGGAATTTTAACAGAGCTCCTTTCGGTGTATGGAGAAATCTGCTGGTAGCCGCATACTGCCTTACAGCTTTTCTCTTTAGCCTTCAAAAAGAAGCACGTGCACAATGCTTGTTATAATCATTTTTCCCCTCTTAGCAGTAGCTGAAAGGCTGAAAGGATCAAACCGAGCAGCAGTAAAGAGAAATATTATCCATGTATTAAGCAAATAAAAGTAACATGCCAGAAGAAAGAATGATGGAATCTGAGCTGAACCAGCACAGGAAGTAGATGGATTTTGACAACTGTTTGCAAAGGTTCAGACAAAACAGAGATACATATTAAAAAAAGAACCAAGACTGAATATTCATTGGTCTAGTTCCATGTATACTACATCTTTAAGTCTTACTCCTCACCTCTACCTCCCTCTTCATCTTCAACCTCTAGTGTAATAAAAGGCAAGTCACGCACATGCATTGCATCCACAAGGGATGCAACATGTATGCTGAGAACTATGCCTACCCCCTTCCCTGTTAATTCTTGCAGCACAATCTTCAGGCCAGCAGACAGTGTCTAAGCTCTCTGCATGAGCTAGCAAGGGTATATTTTGATTCTGCAACTTGCTTGTACGATATTAATAATGAGTAAGCAAGCTATAACCAACATTTTCAGTTGCACCAGTACCAACATTAATGCAATATGACACAGCAAATATGAAAAGCTGACCAGCTTTAGTACGCTAAAGTACATTTTTATTTGAGGATGTGAGAGATTTAAAAACCTGTTTACAAATGCTAGTATTTGGAAAGAACTGTTTATCAGTTTTCCTTAAGGAAGGAAAATTGACAAAGAAACAGCCTGGGTTGAAAATCACTGACACTGGTAAATCACATAAGCTGTAATAATGATCTGTGTTTATACATTTCATCAAAAACAACGCTTCTGCACTTCAAGAAAATCATTATGACTTCCAGGACCACAGAAACACAATACTATTGTGCATCAAACCACTAATGACTCCAATGAATCCAAAGCCAACTAAAACCATGTTATTAACTTCATCATAACTCTCAAATATTCCAACTTGAACTGGACCTCCATTGTACTTGACACTCTATAAGCATCTCAATTAATTGCTTATATTTCCCATGAAAGGTGCAATCACCAGACTTAAAAATTGATTACAGTACCATGTTTGTAACTAAATATTTAAATGGTTGAACAAATGTTATGTCTTTAATGAATTATTATTTGACAGCACAGTAGTATCCTCATTCAGCCAATTACATAATACATAGCTATCTTCAAGTACGGGTTGAAAACTGCAAAGCATGTCCTGACATTTTATGACATATTGAGGCCTCAAGAAACAATATACCTATGCCTTTCAGCCATTTATTGATCCAAACTGACATATCTGTGTGCATCGCTCCTGCAAAAGATCATGCTGGTTTAAAGCAGGCACTGTTAGAACCAGCAAATGACTTCTAAGTTTAAAGAACAAGGTACTCTACACAGGATTCTATTGTTCAAGGTATTCTAGTATTCTATTTACCAGAAAACCTCTTAAAACTATTTCCACACACAGCTTTGAGGACAGTTCTGTATGCATTGCAAGATCATAATCAGGATTGATTTGGCCTATGATTACAGAGAAGCCAATCTCCATTTTGCATAAAGTAGAAAGCTACTTAACTTGATGATACTTCCAGCCCCTGCCCTCATTTATTAAGTGTGCATTCTGAAAAAAACTGTTCATGAGTAAGTTCTGCAGTGATCTGGCCTGCCACGTGGTTGGTGTTTCTTGGTTTCCTGCTCCTAAAATGCAGCTAGACATCTCAAAAACATCCGACGCTGTTTCAATGCCATCCTAGGATGCCACGGCTTCAGTTGCTACAGGATGGGATGAATCTTGGCTTCACCAAAGTCAACAGAAGACTTCACTGGGTCAAGATATCATACAGTTGTGAACAGCGGTGTAAATTATGATCGGCCTTATTCAAAGTAGTAGCTTATTCCATAGCATTATGTGGTGTCCTTCCCACAACAAATCATAGCGAATAGTTTCAAGTTAAATTCCACTTCAAGAATAAAGAAACTACAAAAATGCAAATTCAGTCTTTATTTTATTAAAACAAGATTTGTTCTGCTGAAGGAATGAATAAATTCATAACTGCAAAACATAAGCAAACAAGGAACAAAACCTTTGCTTCTGGGCACACTCAGACCTATGCTACTACAAAGTTTTCTGAAAAAGATTATCAGGAATGCTGTAATTCATAGCAGATAAATCATTAAAGACAAAAATTCTGGGATTTCAATTGCATTAGCAAGTGGGATACATTTTACTTTTCTTATCTGTCCCCAAAACATCACCAGTTGAAACATCGTTCTATTTCACAATAAGTATGAATTCAGATTACTCCCATTCTCAGGCAGAGTTACCCTAGGGGAAAGAGAAAGGAAGACAGCTAAAGAAATCAAGAATCATCATCCCACTCCTGTTTTGCACTACTCGATGAAGCAAGCAGACTCCCAAGCACAGGAGCACATATAGCAGCTTCTCCTCTGCACTTCAGATGGGGACGCCATCCACTTGTTACCTGTCACTGATTTACTTCCAAACAGAATAGCCTGTCCTGTAATTTAGCTCTTCACAACATAAAAAAAATCCAAATGCATGACTGAGGAAAAACATGGAAACAATAAATCTGAAATTAAATGAGCTGAAGATACAAAGAAAGAACATCCAGCAATAGCACTGGACAGGTTTGTAATATCACTGTATTCTTACAAACTCACATTGTGTCAAATGACTACAGATAGTAACAGAGAAGCAGATAAAAAATTACAGCATCAAGCAAGAGTATTGCAAAATACATTACCAATTATAAGAACATGAAAACCACAAAAACATGTATTCTCACTTGGGCACAAATTTAGCATGAAACTTAAACACGACTTCAGATTAAGTCATAGTATCATTATAAATACAACTAAATACCTCATTTTATCTGAGTCCCAGAGAGGAGGGCTTTCATACTACAATTAGAAGAACATTGGATGCAAACTTGTCAGAAAGAACTAGAAAGCAAAAAATCCTATCAGAAAAGGAACTGAGGAACTGCTAGGTGCAAGCGTCAGACATCTAAAGTTCTGGGGACTTGCTAGTCTATGTTTGGTTAGCACCTGGCACAGTATGAGTCTGGGTCACACTCAAGGTTCACAACACAAGTAAATAATAAAAGTCAAGCTGCTTAGAATGAGATTGTTTTAAAAGGTTGAATGAGTACCTTGTGGGGGGAGAGACTTTTTTAAATTATGAACTGTATAAAAACATCAGTAGGAGCTTGCAGAAGGTCAAAAGTACATATGCATAGAAGAAGAAATAATAACATTTTTGTCAACTATTGTAAAATATCCTGCATCTAACTGCTGCCAATTAGATTAAAAAAGCGTGACTTTATTCCTCTTTAATCCAGTTATCTTTTCTTGCTTCTCTAGATTGACATGCAAACATACTGACAAGCATCTTTGTCCACTAATGTTAAAAAAACAAACAAACAAAAATGTTAAAAAGGCCACCCCCCCCAAACCAACCAACCCTCCCATGAATTTCAGTGAGAAAGTATTTCAGCTCTGAAGTTTTCCATTGGTGTAGACTTCACAATCACGTTTCGAAGTTTCAGCCATGCTGCTAATGAAACAACAGGCTATTCAATAATGGCAGCAGAATCCATATCTTTTATCTAACAGGGAAGCGTTTGACTAATTCCTCAAGACCCCAGAAAACTTCTCTTTTCTCCTTCATGCACATGGTATTTTGAGTGTGTCTGCAATTTTTTGTTTTGCACGTATCTTCATCAATTCTCTTTCCAAAGCAGTTTCTACATTCACTTCTCATATCAGTCTCCCCCCCTTTTTCCTAGTAGTCATTGAGCATGCACAGAAGGGGTTTCTGAACAGTCAGAGCTGGGGCACAGAATAACATCCAAGCTTACAGTAAATCTTATTTTGACACTGTCAACCACAGAAATGTTTCCAGACTTGTACCCCAAGTCTTATTTTGTTAAAAAATTGTGACATTTCATACTTGTTCCTTTTTTTTTTTAAGGAAAATATATAGCTACTTACACTTCTATTTAAATATAATACATTTTTCTTTTTAAAAAACTCACCCTGACAAGGGGGTCTATTATTTACAAAAAAAAAGACGTTATAGGTTAAAAATATTAGTCATTCTGTAGTCCTCAAGATATTTTTATTACTCAAGGTTTCAAGGAAGAGTTGTGTGCTGGAGAAACACAAGTTTGCAATGAATGAGTATGGAGAACAGTATTTTTGCCATAAACAAATATGCACTAGTGATCTTAAAGTACAACGTGCATTAAACCTTATTCACACACAAAACAATTCATGCTCTTCATGTGAACAGTATTGTGAAAAATAAGATGGAAGAAGTTAGATAGGAAAACATTCTTGTATCATAAAAATATGTTAGAACGGGACTTATCTATAGATTTAATTTAAAGCTTTGCTTTAAAACAAACTTTATTTAAAAATCTTCTTTTGCTTTATCTAAAAATTAGCCTTTCTATAAAAACCATTCCTTTAAAACTTTGCTTTAAAAAAATCAGTTTTATATTAGACAAAATATTAAATTATACAGGCACAATTAGTTAAGAGGGCTATAAGAACTCATATTATAACCCTTCATTTTCCAGTGACTTGCAATATGGTCATAAGATGCTGTGTCTACTTACAACCATAGGAAAATTCATCCATAGAAATCAACTTTTATTTAAAAAATAAAATAAATTAAAAAAAAAATCTGTCAGACCATATTTGACTTGTAAAGGAACTTAGTTTCCAGCTGGCTTAAGTACATGCACATATTTTATTTATCCTGGGAAATATGCACATACATTAAAAAAACCCCAGAATATTTTTAACAAGTGGTTTATGATGACAGCTTTTATATTTCCTTCAGATACTGTGTATTAAAATAAAACATTTCAAAGTCCACCTTTATCTCAATCCAAACCAGTGACCTTTGACACTTCAGAAAATGAATCAGGAATGGTTTTGTTTTTTGAAGGGAAAATGCACAGATATTATGTTCAATGGCAGAGAGAGCAGGGTCTGGTCTTTTCTATGTTTTTCTTGTGTTCTGAAAGATGCACAACCATAGAATTTACAAAGACCTTTGAAATAAGACAGATTATATAATATACCAAATTGCAGATTTACAAACCAGAACCCTGACTGTGATGATGTTTAACTATATGCTTAACTTAATACAAATGAACAATTAATCGTGGATTTTAAAGCACAGAAAGAACTGCAAAACTGGAGTTTATGTCTCCTAAACACCTTAAATAAGCTGTCATCATAATAACTATTTAAAACAAACAAACAAACACCCCCCACCCCCAACTAAACCAAAACACTATGGTCTTTTTTGCCAGAACATTACAGTAGTTAGAGCATCAGTGGCCAACCATGAATCACTATGGAATATAATTTTAATTCAACAAAATATTTTAAACAAATATTTGAACACCCATTTAAACAGATATTTGAACACCCGTTTAAACAGATATTTGAACTCTAATACATTTAGATGGATGCTGCTTTAGGTTTATTTAAATATTTTACTGAAAGTTTAAAAAGAAAGTTTCAACTATAGTACATAAAAATGTAACCAACAGTGCACCCAATTAAAATAAAAAAGCAGAGAAACTCAAATTTGAGGTTGAAATTCTAGAACAACTCACTGCTATTTTTTGTATTACAACTTTTCCATCCCCCCACTAAGGAATGTGAAACTCGCCTATAAACTTAATCAACAAGCTATTTAAAAAGAAAAAAAAAAACCAAACAAAAAACCCCAACCCAAACCCTAAGCCTATATTTCTTTTGGAAGTTGAAGTTTCACTTTAGCCACCACGATTTGAACAGTGCCCTAGAGAGACATATTTCCTTACCAGCGTGGTCCATTATTGCTTGATGAGAGCCCACAGTGACTTTTTGTCCAAAATAACTGCTTTGGACATGGTTTCAGAAAAAAAAGTCAATATAAAAACATGTACAATTATATTTCATTTCAAGAAAGCACTGAATTGATCTGAATTGTATCATACTGTATTAATTTTAATGCCACTCCATAGACAAGTATATATTATGTGTTGAAGGAGGTGTGCCTATACACAAACACAAAATACATACACAGAATTCAGCCCAGATTAATGTATCTTCATTTAATTTCTAGCATAACAACCGAGTGATTTTTTGCACTTTAGAATTATGTGGAAAAATTAGAATAGGCACAGTTAATTAATACAGCTTCTAATTTACCTTATTATAGTGCACTATTACGCACCAATAATGCCATAAAAACAATATGATACTATTCAAGCTCATTTTTCTGATGTACAGGTGAAGCCTAGTAAATAGGATTCCAAGTGCTTTTTAACTCAAATACACAACTTTTGCAGCTTTACACAGTAGAACAGTGCAATACATTATGTCCCCATATTCCAGGAACTAGAGCTGAGTTTACAGTTGTTACTTGTTTCACATAAGACTGGTTTTGCACTTTCTGCAGCTCTAGCACTTCAACTGCTTCATCTATGACCTCCTTTTGTTCCCTTTCATTTTCCTCAATCTTCTTCCAGGTGCTGGCTATAAAAAAAAAGTTCTTTTGGTAGCTAGCTCTCACCTGGTAGAAGATGACAGTTTCGAAGTAACGGTACAGCAGTTCTTCTAGAGGGTTGGTTCACAGTGCTAGGGTGACCCCGATCTCCACTTACTTCCCAGTTCCTGACTTTGGAAGAAGCTCGCTCTGGCTTCTTGGGAAAAGATTCCGATGTGACTTTCTGCCTCTTTTCAGGAACCCCTGTGACAACTGTTGAGTTCAGAAAGGTCCTTTTTGGTTTCCTCCTCACCTTTAATTTTTTAGCATCAGGCTTTTCTTTCTTAAGGTGCTTTCCTGCTGTAGTTTTCCTTGTCTGGCACCTATGGATGGAGAAAGCAGAAGATTTCTGGGCACGAGGACGAAGTTTCCTTCTCATCCCCTCTTTTTGCTGTTTTTTGGTTCTGGAAGTTTGTTTGCCTGCAGTTACTCTGTTTCCTCTCCTCCCAACAGTACATCTGACAGACATAGGTCCTGCAGCCTTTCTGGAAAAAACTGGTTCTTTATTAGTGCCTTCTTTTCTCTTCCATATTGCCTTTGGATTCTCCCTTTCTAACCGCTCACTCCTGACAGAGGTCAGAGGAGTTTTGGTAACTCTACTGTTAAATGGAGTTAATCTAACATCTTCTTCTACCGCAGACTGGCGAGAGTTCAAAGGTGAAATGATCATGTGTTTAAAAGAGTTCTCAGAGTGACCAGATACCAGACAATCTGTTCTTTCTGTGGAAACAGAAGATCCATCTGCCTTTTGACTTGAGGCTGCATCATTGCCTTTACCTGGATCTGGCAGGAAAGATGCTGAAGATGAACTATAGAAGTCTGACCAATTGAGTGACTTTGATGGCGTGCTTTCTCTCTGTGCATCAGCTAGTTTCCTCATGTTTGCATCAAAGCTGAGACTTCTGAAAAGCTGTCGAACGTGGGAGGGCTTTTTGGCCTTTTCTCCAACTGTACTCTTTGGAGGCATTTTCAGAATTCGATTTGTCAGTGGGTCATAATACTTAAAAGAACACTGTTTGTATTTATACCTCACAGAGTCCTTGCTATCCGTGGAGTTATGATTTTTCCTCATTTTGGGAATATCTATAGATTTGCCTTTACACTGTTTTATCTCTGGGCACGAAAGAACATACACCACTGTCTTGGGCTGTACAGGACTCATAATCTTGCTATAGGACTCAGGAAGTTTAAGGGCACATAGTCTAGTTTTCATGTTTGGAGTTTTTTCATTCTCTGGCCATGCGATGCTTGTTTTCTGATCAGCTGGATCAGATTCCCTTCTAGACATTTTTCTTTTTGCTATAGGGTAGTTCAATAGACTTGTTTGGGTGCCATGGCTGACTTTCACCACCTGGCATCTTGAAGCCAGGCGCCATGTCCTTTTCCTAGGCATTTTAAGAATTTGTGGGTTGCATAGTGTATCTGAGGCTAAAGATGGGTTATCAAAATCAGAGCCACCACTTAAAGCATCATTAAATTCTGGCAGTGCTTTAACTGATGCACTTTCTCTTCTATTACCCTCAACAATACTTTTCTTTTTTTCATCCTTCTGCTGTTTTTTCTTCATTCTCTTCCCTGTACAGTTGGCTGAGGATTCACTGTCAAAGTAGCAGCGAAAACGACCTTCCCTGAAATCACGCACAAGTCCTTCAATTTTTATATCATCTTCATACATTATTTGAGACCAAGTCTTTCCCACAAAAGAAGGAGGCACATGAGGCAGAGCTGGAAGAACTGGTTCTTCGGTATGAACGATGACATCCTGTTTCACTGCTTTTATTTTCTCTACTGACTCACTTTTTAAAACAGAAGAGAGCTGTGTTCCGTAGTCTTTATCTTGCAGACTTATTTGGACCTCTTTTAGGAATTCTATATCTTTTATAGCTGCCTTGGGTAAGTCTGTTCCTGCCTGAATAGGTGCATCACAGTCAAAACTCATTTCAGAACCCTCTGAATGAGTATGGTCCAGAAGTGATGAAAAAGTTAAACAGGGATTATTCTCTTCTTTGAAAGAAATTTCTTCACATGTATTTCCATGGCAGTATTTCAAAATAACATCTTCAATAGTTTCATCCACTGAACTTTCATCACCTCTGTTCATCTTCACGTTTTTGCATTTTGCTAGTTGTGGGGATGTCCCAAGATCTAGGGAGCTGCTGATACCCACAGTATCCCTGAGATGGAAATCAGACACCAAAGTTTCATCCTGAGTTTGTAAACCATCTCGTTTTGAGAGAGATTGACCTGAGGTAATACATAAAGAATTGCTGTGGCTCCACATAGGATTCTGATGAGAAACTGAAAGGCGTTTTGGGTGAACTGGTGCCGGAGCAGGACTCAAGCCTGGGTTCAATAACACATCACTATGGCATGCCTCCATTCCTGTTCTATCACATCGACTATGCAGAATCAGATTTGATGCTGCCAAATTCCTAACATTTTTTCCTGTTTTAGGATTAACAGAACTATGGATTAAAGGACTGACAGAAAAACGCTGAGGTACAGGGCTCACAGCTGTAAACTGGCCTTCATGGCTATGATTTGCAATTTGAGCATCTTTCGGGGTATCCCATTTCTCATTGCTACAAATGCCCACAGGCTGCTGGGATATTCTTATAACACGTTCCTGCCCTCTTTCTAGTTTTTGAATAAATGCTTGTGTTACAGAGGTTTCCTTTGTGCCCTCATGAGACAGGCATGGAGCAGAAGAGCACGTTTCACCAACAGACTCCTGGTCTTTGCTGGAAATCTCCTTTCTGTCTCTGTTCCTCTTTTTCTCCATCTCTTCTGGGGACAGGCAAGCAATCCTAGCAGCCTCTGGAGTGACAGGGAGTGGCATGTCATCATAGGTTGGTCTAAAGGGGAGGGAAAAAAAACCACCTTTTATAAATACTGTAAATATGCTTAAGATTTTTCAAACAATAGTGGGGTTTTGTAAAAAAAAAAAAAAAAAAAAAAAAAAAAGAGTAATTACCTAGAGTGCATCGGTGCATCACACTTAATGAACAAACTCAAGTTACCAGCTCTGCTACCTAAGCAGAGATATTCCATTTTGAAAAAGGGCGGAGGGAGAGGGGGGAACGTTCCACAAGATAACAATTCGGGCATTAGTCGTTTACCCTTTTCATGCAACCAGCCATTGAATGGCCAAACATACATTACGATCGTTTTATAAATACAGCAAAGCAAGAAAAAGTAAAGATATTTCCTTTGTTTGAAGTTGTGAGCTTATAAAGAGGTTATTTCATTGGTAGAACTATCATTAATTAATATTGAGCTTTTGTAGAGAAATGGAACGTTATAATATGGCACAGTATAAAAATACTATTGAGTATAAATGCCCCCTTCCCTACAAAATGTGGCTGCCTGATAGGAACTCTGCACATGTTGCCAAGGAATTCCATGCTTACTGTTTCTCACAGACATACCACAGCTTCTGACTCACTTCTATAAGAAGCCAAGTTATGACTGTTCAGCCTCACTGTGACAACAGCAGATTTTTATATATGCTGTAACTGGCAGTTCTGTCTTTAGGACTGCCTCAAATACAAGTGTTTATGTCTTGCAGAATCAACAGAACAGACAGATACGGACTGTTTCTCTTATGCAACCCAGGAACCCACAAGGCTTTAATGTGTAACAGCTGGGCAAATCCAAAGAAAATTTTTAAAAAAGTAAATATAACTGAAGAGAGAATATTATGTTTCATTTGAAAGTTATAACCAGATCTTGTGAGACCCCAATGGATGCTTACTTTAATACATGGCAGACAGCCATGCACCTCTTACGGTGCATTCATCTGCTAACAGAAGTATTGTGAATAAGTTTTATTGTACAGTAATTTCCTTGGTTATAAACATTCAGCTCCCACATTTATTGAAAGTTAAAAATCAATCAGGAGCCAATACAATTAGCAATGCTTAACAGTCAACATGTGCACAAGTCCTTGAAGGACTCAGACATTAGTTATTAATAAAGCCAGCTGATACCAAGCAAACTTGTAGCAAGTATTTCTAACTAGCTACTTCACACTGAAAAGCAATCACAAGAGAACTTATCTGAATATAGCTATGTCTCAGCCTTTTACTGAGAGATGACAGATAAAAGAAGAATTCTCAGCTTGGGAGAACTGTTTTATAGTTGAAAAAAAAATATATGTTTGGCCAATGTTTTAAAAAAAAAATTATTTAAAACTGACATTTGCGCTCTACAGAGTTAACAAGATTTAGTCCAGAAAAGCATACTTCATAGGATCACCACCAAAACAAACAAACAAAACTCCCCAACCCCCGCCACCAATAACTCACACTTGAAAGCACCTACTTCAAACCTCATGACAGGGCTCAGTGACAGGGCTCATGATCCACCATTAAATTTTGCTCTCTCTCTCTCTGAGCCACCAACAATTAAGAAAACAGTTTGCCAGCCAGCTGCATATTCATTTCATCACCATTTAATCTCCAACTACATTTGCCTTAGCATGCTTATAAACCTCATACAAGAACATGCCAAAAGCTGGGGTTTTGAGAGAGAGCATGATAGATGCGACATGACGGATGGCACCAAGATGGATGATTCTCCTCTATTCACAAGGTCTGTTATCCTGTCAAAGAAGGAAATTAGGATGGCCTGATGTGATTTTGCTCGACTAAATCAGCAGTAACCATTACTCATCACTTCACTGTCTTCTAGATTCTTATGAACGGTTTGGTTATTCAGTTCTAGGGAAATTTAAGCAAATTTAAGCAAAGAAGTCTGTAAGCAGATCCTCTCTCTGCCCCTACTGATAATTGACAATCGCTACATTTGTTTTTTCCCAGTCCTTCTGAAACATCACACATTCTCCATGGCCTCTCAAAAACAATTACTAACAGCTCCCAGACTGTTTCACAGAGTACTAAGTATCATGAGTGCTGAAAACCCTCTTTACTGAGGTCATGTGTGGAGAACTACAGAGCCACTAACAGTCATAAACAAAACAACTTTTGTATGCAAAATAGCATGGAAATGAAAGTTATCAGAAGACCAAGACCTACAAGGTATTTCACAGTGCAGGGTCTGAAGCACCGTCCATCAAACAAAAAAAAACCTTCCAAGGAAACACAAGGGCAGTCAAATGAACATCCTGTAGATCAAAGTCCCCTCCAATCATTGCAACTCATAACAAAAATCACACTGGCTACATAAAAAGCGATAAAGCACTGCATGCTATTCATAAATGAAGTAACTTATATTTTACTTTGGCTATTAGCATATTATTCTTCATTCACTAAAGTGATGTACACATCAAATACTGACTGCCAATACTTGGTTTGCACTAATGGTGCAAGTTGTATTAACACCCCCCCCCAAAAAAAGATGTTTGTTATTACAGACTCACTACCTATGACTCCATAGGTAAAGTTGAGTCCAGGTTTTTCTTGAGTCCAAACACTAAATACCGAAAAATTCATGTTGCAAAATTTTACCTTTGTTTACTTCCCAGAGGTTAGAAGATAAAGGCCACCATGCCTATCTAACTTGTTACAATTTTATATAGTGTTCAAAAGCATGTATGAGACACGCACATGTTCCCATATCTGTAAAAATGGTGTGTGGGGAGAGTGTGTTCGTAGGAGTGAAGTATGTGTGAATGCATATACCCTTACATATTGTAATAATACACAATTTAAGTGAAAGTAAGGAAATTAAAGTGGTAGCTGTCATGGCTCATGCATACCAGAAGTGGGAAACTTGCAGAAGACATGGCTGTCCTGGTCAAAGGAAACAGCAAAACAAAACCTGACATAATTGAAATGCCAAATTATATTTTTCCTCCTTACTGTAAAGAATGTTTAATTGATACCTGCCATAGATCTTGGTTTTATTCCTGGTAATGCATGTGGAATACAACCACAGGCTGAAAGTCTGAAGAAAAAAATGCCACAGCAAACCTTCTGTATTCTAAATAATTACAGTTACAAAAGACTGGAAGGTGGTAAATACATTGCTGACGTCTGAAAACATAATGAAGTTATAGGCGGCAATACAAAAAGTTTCATAGCAACTAAAAGTTTTAGAGCTGTACCTGGCAAGTTAGCTTACGTAACAACAGTTAAAAGATAATAAAATAGCTGGAAGACTATAAGATCTACCCACCATCAAGGTTTCTCAAAAGGAAAAGTTGCATTTCACTAATCTCTGGACCATGTGTTAGGCAGAGATAAAGGAGTAGATAAAGAAGAAGAGATTTACAACTTTGATACACAAAAGCTTTTCATTGAGGTCCCTGGGAGTCTATTAAAAAGCTAAATAATCATTGGGTGAGGAAAACAACCCCAATCAAACACCAAAAACTGATTGTTAATATCGAATGGGAGGGTTGAACAATCACTCATCATCACAACAAAAGATCAGAAGCAGAACACCCTCCAGTTCAGGCTAAGTTTTATGACTTACTTGCCCCTTTCAAAATTTTTGAAGAGTAAAGTATTAAAATCTTCAGATGACAAGGAAATGCTAAAAGGATCCTCTGAATAATTTAAATAAAGGAACACAATAGGGATATTCAGTCAAATTTTGATAAACAAGGGATAAAACTTACAACACATTTTGCATGACCCTAACAAGCCACATTGATTCACCACCAGCAGTTTACGACTCCTCCCTGCTCAAGATGTGTTATTTTAAAAGAAAATTAATAAAATTTTATGACACGACCTGCAATATTCCTTGTGTACTCCAAAAATATAACATTTTCCTTGAAGGTCTATCATTTTTTAGAATACAGTGGAATTCTGGTTATCCAAGAAAAGGGGACAGAATTCATCAGAGTACAGATAAGGGCTATAGAACTGACTAAGCAAAAGGAGAAACCTCATATAATGAAACATTAAAAAAACCAGGATTATTTCTATTATCATATGAATGCAATGTAATCAAATACATCACATGATCAAACAATGCCTGTCAGCTGAACTGCTGTGCCCTACTGCTGCATGCATTCTTGGCCACCTAAGCTCTGAGAGAAAGCACCTTTGTTCAAACTTCAAAATCTTACAGATCAGAATTAGACCTTAAGGGAAGGCCAAAGGCAGTAGATATAATCTTTTTAACTTTCCTACTTCAGAGTTCTTCCACCTTTGCGTGAAACACCTGGCATCTGCATACTGCTAAAAGACTAAATATAGGACTAAATGGATTACGGTATGGATAAACTATAGCAAATTCCTAGGCTTCTAGCTCACTTAACAGCCTATACCCCATTTTCAAAAATTACTTATAAGTAAATGTCTCTGGGGTGGAGGGAATAGACCTACAGTTCTATACAGTTAGGAACTTCTGGTAGTTTTGCTACAAATTACCCCCAAAAGAGAGTGAAGATTTACTCTCTTAAATGCTCAATATTCTTTACATAAAAAAACCTTCTACACCGAGAGTCTGGAGGAAGGAATGATTTGTTGATTTGTGTTTTTTTTTTTACTGGGGAGAGGGACAGAACACCAATATCCTTTGAAATTCAGTATAAGGCAAAGCTCTAATGAATTTTTTCCTTTTTCCACATCACTACTAGGTATACTGGTTCTGCAAAACAAATCAAGTCTCACAAATATTTCTATAATCCTTTTAAATGACACTCTTAAGATCCCTTGTGCGAATTCAGCTAAATAGTAAAAACAGGTATTTAAGAACTGAGTGAAACTGTGTATCAATCCAAGTGTTTTTATGTAAGAAAGAAGAGAAGCCAATTCTTACCTCAGATGTCACCTGAACATGAGCCAGCAGTGTGCCCAGGTGGCCAAGAATAGTGTGGCCAGCAGGACCAGGGAGGCGATAGTGCCCCTGTATTTGGCACTGGTGAGGCCGCACCTCAAATACTGTGTCCAGTTTTGGGCCCCTCACTACAAGAAGGACATTGAGGTGCTGGAGAGTGTCCAAAGAAGGGCAACAAGGTTGGTGAAGGGTCTAGACAATAAGTCTTACGAGGAGCAGCTGAGGGAGCTGAGGTTGTTTAGTTTGGAGAAGAGGAGGCTGAGGGGAGACCTTATTGCTCTCTACAACTACCTGAAAGGAGGTTGTAGAGAGGTGGGGGTCGGTCTCTTCTCCCAAGTAACAAGTGATAGGACAAGAGGAAATGGCCTCAAGCTGCGCCAGGGAAAGTTTAGATTGGATATTAGGAAAAAATTCTTTACTGAAGGAGTAGTCAGGCACTGGACCAGGCTGCCCAGGGAAGTGGCTGAGTCCCCAGCCCTGGAGGTATTTAGAAGACGGGTAGATGTGGTACTTGAGGACATGGTTTAGTGGTGGACTTGGCAGTGATAGGTTAACGGTTGGACTCGATGATCTTAAGGGTCTTTTCTAACCTTAACAATTCTATGATTCTATGTCAGTTAAGAATGTGACCTTTTTTTTCCAGTCATTTTTCAAAGCAGGATCGCAACATAAATCTATTCACACTTTCTTTTCCATCTTTGGAAATCTTTTCCATCTTTCCTTCTTCCTCCAAACTCTGTCTAGATTTGGGATTACTCCTCCGCCTTCTCCCTCCAACTTCATCTAGATTTTGCACATTGTTTTTCTCATTCCATTCCTTCTTCCAACAACTTAGAGGAACATGGGTAGCTTGTTTTTCCTACTTAGTAGGTTTCATTCACCAAAGGAATAACTTTGTATTAGCGACACCTCAAGAGAGGGCTTTTTTCATTTGGATGTTGCCCTAAAGTGAATACTATGTGTTCTCCATGGCAAAGAATTGTGGATGTTCTTAAGCTAGAAGGATTAAATCTATTTATTTAAGACGGAAGGATTAATTTATTTATTTGTAGTGATGTGTACACGTCCTGGGCTAATTTGTCATAGACATGCCTATTAACTTGTTCTGTCACATCCCTAATAATACCAATATGACTGCCTTCAGACAAAATACCCTTCTACTTGTGTGTCAGATCTACAGCAGAGTTGTATGTCAAGATACACTGTACTGGGTTCAGACTGGGATTTTTGTCTGCCTTGCAGAATACAACAAACGAGGAATGAGATTTAATTTATTTTCCTTCATCTACAGAGAAAAACTTACACACTGACCCTCTTATCACTCCTAAACATGCACATGATAAATAAAGAGAACACTTTTCAAAATCTGAGCATTAATGAATTGGCCAATTAATGTAACTCATGTAAGTATTAACTGAATGTGTGAACTGCAAGGATATTGAAAAAATAAACATATAAATATTCACCAGACATTATCCACAAACAACAAACCACAATTATGAACTCTTTCAAAACATACCATAAAATATGCTGCTAAATACATATATATAAATCCTAGATTTAGAAGAATTATAATAATATATATATAAAGCTCGAATTATAAGAATTTGTAAATGCATGTCAGACTGTACAGTCTGCCATTATACCCACTGACCCATATATTCCTTATTTTTTCAGGTCTTCACATTTAATTGCTATCAATAGTGTTGTATCAAATCCTTAAGTAATGAAACAAAGTTTAAAAATGCAGAGACAACACAAAAGCAATATACTTGGACAATGTTTATATAAATACACTCCTTTCTAAATTGTCTTCAGTGTCAAAGTTTCACCTCAAATGGGCAAAATTTACTGCACAGCAGTGGAACAGAAATAAGAACTCGTAATTCATGCATTCTACCAACACATATTTAAAAAAAAAACAACAAAACCACACAGCTGTATTATACCTGTAGTCATGGTATCTGTGGGGATGATGCTGTAAAACATCTTGCAGAAAACGCTCCATCAAGCTACTGGTACCCATACGATTCCTACAGTAAGTGGTAAAATGTCTATGCTGGGAGCTGAAAACATGCTGGTAAAAGATAAAACAGATGACTAGTTTAATTCTACTATTAACACCCTGGCCTGTTCCTAAAAATTACTTCCCAGATTAAACATTACACTGTTGCCCAGGTTAAGCATTACACTGTTGTTACGAAAATATTTAAATAAAAAGAAAAATATTCAGCCTTTTCTACTTTAAGGCCTTGATTCAATGAGATTTTTAAGCGTGCTTAGGGAGTCTCAAATAATACTAAGATGTATTGAAACATCTTTCCCAGTTGTAACCTAAATTAGCAGCTCTGACAGCTGCTCACAAATCTCTTGTAACTAGTACAAATACTCTCACAAATATCACAGCTGCTCACAAGTCTCTTGTAACAAGTACAAATACTCTAAATATATCTATAAACGACTATTAAAATATTCTTGAACTTCATATGAGTAAGCATCCTATAATTCACTCAAATTAAAAAGAATTTTCATAAGCATAGAAGATTAAATAGGCTTCTACTTTCTAATTTAAAAAGCCTAAAAGACAGGAGCCCGACAGAGTTAAAGAACGGAAAAGAAAATAGTTGATCAAATGTCTTCAGCCTTGATGTCTAACATATTAACCCTAATACTTTACAATATATACAGATCTCAAGATTAAAGCCACAGCAGTAAACCTAATGGATGCAATGCACAGCAGCATGCCACTTCAGAAAAGCAGACTGTGGTAGCCATGCCACTCCACCATCATCTTTTTAACAGGTAACAGATAAGAAGGGTCTCTTCTTCTCAGTGCATACATTGTGCAATTCACAAATTGATTATTCTTCATTCAGTAATGGTTGTTCAGTGTAGAGGCTGATATTTTATAAGCTGATAAAGCCTTTTGGTACTCCTTGCTATCTGTTGCTGAATTATGCAGAAGCCTTCTCACCTGTTCCAGATTACTGTAGTGTACATGGCAACAGTTGCAGTACCCTTGTCTGTTTTGCACAGTGGATACTCCAGGCTGAGGATGTTCTTGCCCTCTTGTGTGTAAACTGAAAGAAGCAGGTAATATTACCAAGACATGTTGGGTTGTTTAATTTATGTTCTTATCCTGGAAATTCTAAATATCTATCTTACTATAGAGCTGGAACAAACTTTCAAGATAAATGTTTCTGTTTCAGAATTGTAATGGCAAGCAGGACTACATATTTTAAGGTATTCCCCAAGCAAATTTCACTAGGTATTGCCAAGCAAATTTCACTAAAGAAAATTTTTCTTAAATGCAGAACAAAGGATAACAGGTTGAAGGCACAGCTAACACAAATGCTAATTTCAATTGGCTGAAATCTGAAAAGAACTCTCTCTCCAGAAAAAGGCAGAGTCATCTTTCTATTCTTCTGGTTTTTTAGTATTTTGAAATTAAAAAAAATAGACCAAAGACACAGAAATCTTGACACCCACACATTAGTTTTGGGCACTACAATGTGCCTTCCCCACAGTTTTTAATAGTATGTGGGTACAAGATAAAACAGACCTCTGTCATACCCTTTATCTATATTGCATCACTATCAGCCATTACACAAGATAACAGATAAGGTTGAAAAACAGATTCTTCCTGTTTTACTTTGTGTAAGCAGTAAGCTAGTTGACAGTTAGATCATCACCTAACTTACCTGCTACTGCTTTCCTGTCGTAGAGAGCCTTCAACACCATGTCTTTCAATTCCTATAGAAAAAAAAAAAACACAACAAAAAAACCCCCACAAAACAGAATATCAAAGAGATGGAATAGAGTTTTACCTGCAATTAGTTACTTCTCTTACATTGCATGTCAAAACTACTATTTTAATGGAAGTTTACTAAGTTCAAGAAAGCATGTAGAGAGAGACTCTTTTGTCCTCAAAGTTCCTCTAAGAGCTTCATAAAACAAGCTTTACTCTTTCATGGTTGAGGTGAGTGGGAATTTTTCTACTGATTTGTCTGGGATCAAGACTAGGCAATCTACATTTACACTGCTACATCTGTGATCACTGAGATAAAATGTAGCATGTCTTAAACAGCTTATTACAGGACAAGAAAATGACATCTGTGGATGATTCAGAAGTCACTTCTTCCATCTAAGTTTCATAATGAAATTTAAGAAATCAAAGTATGCAATTGAAACTACAAGGTGAACTAATGCTTCTACTGTTAATTATTACATTAAAAAAACCCAACTGTAACAAAAACATCTACTTTAAGCTTCTCACCTTGTGCTGAAGAAGCAGAAGCTTCATCAGATGGTTTGATTCTGTCAAACATCTGTAAGTAAAAAACAACTGAGAATAAAATAAAAAAAACACAGTAAAGCCCATCCTCAAGTTCATCCTTCAGTCCAAGCTCCAAGCTGTTCAGAAGCACTGTGTTGTTTCAGCTATAGACCAAGACTTGACTTAAATGAAGCTGCATTATAAAAATAAATTTCTGCTTTACTAGGTTATCCTAATATTATATTTAATAATGCATAGTAGCTTTGATAGAAGGGGCTAATTTCTGATCTAATTAACAAAGTCAAATACTATACTTACAAATACAACTTAGACTTTATTAGGTTATTAAGCAATAACCTTGTCAAATTCATTTAATTACTTAATTTCCTAAGTCGCCTTTACAATAAAGATGAAAGATATATGCTAATAAAAACCATACAAGACCTAGACCATGCAAAATAATTATCTAGGCTGGAAAAGTAATCCTTATTGCTCAAAAGACCTGCAAACCAATACTGAATCCCACAATTTTTAACTAAAATATGACTGCAGCAACATGCAGTTACATGCTTTAGGGTGCCCAAACACAAAGGGCTTCTGAGTTTCACACAGTCCTTTTACATTATGGAATGCAAACATAAAATCAGCTTTCTAGTACAAACCTTAGAGTCATCAACTTTCTTCATCCACCAAAGCTGACTCCAGACTAGCAAACGATAAAAGCTGAACAGGAGGCCATTTGCAGTGCAGGACACTTATCTTTTCTCATCCCATCTGGCAACAATGAAGTTAAAGAGCCTTTTAAAATAGAGTTAATAATGCATGTTTTCCATGCCCTAAGGCATTTAAATTTTTCTGTACCACTTTGCAAACACGTCAGTTGATAAAATGAATAAATCTCTTTTTGAAGGCTGCAGTACATCCTTCTTTTTTATTATGGAAGTTGTTTTGACAGTCTTTCCTACATAAATGTTAAGCGTTCCTTCCGGAATAACTTTGTTCCTTCTTTCTTCCTCATAGTCCCTATGTATTAAATTTTGTTGTCGTTTTGGATGCTAGCACTCATGAAATTAAGCACACTTCTACAATAACAGAAAACAAATTCCTCAATATTAACCAAATTGAAATGAATCTATTTTGAGCATCATTCATGAACCTGCTCAGAAAAACAATGTTTTATTTTGCTTATGTCACATAAACTAGTTAGATATTGCAATAACACATTAACTGGCAATTTCACAGTAGGTTGCATATTCAAAGCATTTTATAAATTAATCATTATATACTCAATGAAGTATTATCATTAGCATTACAGACAGGAAAACAGAAAGGCCACAATAATTTGCACAATCACTGTCACCAGCGTCACAGTGAAAGTATCACATCCTGTCTCAAAACTCAGGACTTAGCAGTTCTTAGATCTGCTTTGGGATTACCATTTATGTAATTGTGGGATGACAAACTTCAAGTTTCAAATCAACCACTTTTACTTTTTATCCTTTATAAACTGTTTTTACAAGAATCATTCCTTCCCTTCTCCTTTCCTGTTCTCATATATGTAGAAAAGATGCTCCTATATGAGGCTACATACCATCAGGCTGGACAGATGTGTGGTTTGCTGTTTGTTTTCTTTAAACTTGTTTTGCTCTTTCCCCGACTATGTACTGCTCATTATAAAATAGCAGGGCTGTTATAGCAGTTATGGTCAGAAGGAATATCTTGATATCTCAACTCAAAAAAAAAAAACCAACAACCCCAACAAAAAAAAACCAACCCACAAACCAAAACCAAACCACCAACAAACCACCCAATCAAAACACCAGACTTTTCTCCTTCCCATAGTGTATCAATTCCTGTAATAATATCAAAAAACAAAAACAAAAAACCAACCCAAAACCCAAGAAAACAACCCAGCTGTTCTTATAAACCTTCCCATCAGGTGACTGAGAAAAACTTTCTTGATAGATTAACTTATCTCAGTCACCCTGTTCAGAGTCCTATATACAGCTGGGATCCAAAAGAAGTGAAGGAAAAACCCACGAGACTGTCTTTCATGAATTATGCTTTATGGAAAATAACTTGTTCCACGTGCTCGAAGTCAACTTACCAATTTGTTAAGGTCTTACCATATTTATCTCTATATAGATATTCTTAAGATAAAGCTACAAGTGTGGAGCGCAGCAAGAGCGTAGCAGCCACAGAGGCGGCTACCCCACTGACAGTCAGCAGGGGACACCACAACAACTCATCCCCATCCGCTGCCCCAAAACTGGATTAAAGCACCTCAATATACAAATACCTAGTTTCATCTCAGAGACGCCAGGCAGTGGCAACCGCAATATGTTGGAGGATAACTACTACAACGGTTCATTACTTCCTTATTTCAAGCAATAATTTCAATGGTTGTGCGCTACTGACAGTTCACTCATCTGCAAGTACAATTCTGGAAGTTACACCCCCAGGTCGAGCCACAGACCCACGCACATTTAAACCGAGCTAGGAGCGCAGTAACTTTAAACAGCACAAGACTATGAAAATAACTACACTGGATTATGCCAGTCTGGATCTCCTCGTCATCTTTCTACAGTTTGAGGAGATTTGATGGACCAGATATTCTCATTGGAGGGAGGGCATATTAGGGAAAACTTTTAAAAGCCTGGCTATCATTTAGCAACTAACAGAAAAACATCAGAGGAAGACTTTTCAGAGATACTTAGGTACAACGCTGACAAGAGAGGAAAACCTATTCGCTTTATCTCAGTGTTTTATGAGAACACTAGTGTACAGGACAAAGAAAAAAAAAATTACTTCAAACTACACACAGCTTGCTTACCATATCAAGTCAAGCTCGAATCACAGGCTAGTAACGTAAAGGAAACCTACTACGCAGATGCTTTATTTATGTTGCCAAAATCTGGAGAGCCTAACTGCAAACCTTACTTTATCAGAACACGGACTACAGCTGAGAAGGGCAAGGGCCCGCTCTACTTGGAGGGAGCTCCGCCACGCACAGCCGCGGCGCCCGCCCCTGCCGAAGGGGATCCCCGCCGCCTGAGGGGACGCTGGCGCCACCCGCGCGCGCGCAGGGGGCTCGCTGGGCTGAGCAGCGCGCGCACACGGCCCCAACGGCCCCCTTCTCCCGGCCCGGCCCGGCGGCGCGCATTCCCGCTGCTCCCGCCGCCCAGCTCCCTCCCCGGCACCGCCTCACCTCCATCACTTCCCCGTCAGCTCTTCCGTGCCACGCTGGGGTCAGGGGACGCCATCCTCTGCTTCCTGCTCCGGGTCGGCGTGGTGGGGGCGGAGCAGAGGGCTGGGCGGGAGGGGAAGGGCGGGATCTGCTGTTCCCGCCCAGGCCTGCGCGGCTGCGCCGGCGCTCCCTGTCTGCTTTCGGGCACGTCGTTCCCTTCAGCGTCCTGCGCGCCCCTCTCCTGGGCCGGCCATGTCTGCGCTGCCGGGCGAGGCGTACCGTCGCCCCCGCGGGAGCTTCCCGCCCCTGCGCCGCCGTTTCCCTGCTCCCGGCGTCCTCGGCCCTGTGAAGGGTGGCAGCGGTTTCTAGTAGGGGCTGCCTGAGTAAAGCGGGGAGCTGCCCGGCGCAGCCTGCCGCCCTTTCGGCCCGGACGGGTTTCTTCCCCTGTGGCTGTGCTAACGCACCTTGAACGGAGCCCGAAAAGCCTCGGGTTTCTCCAGCCAAGGCGCTGGAAACCTGCTCCGACAAATCAGGGGTTTCCGTCTTTTTGTCAGCTCCAGTCGGGATTTTTATGGTTTGGGAAGTAGCGTCTTTGATAAGTTTTATTTCAACAACTGTGATAGTTGTTTTGTCCTTCAAAAGACATTATTTCATATGCTTGAGAGTGGACTATAGGTTTTGTACTTTTTTTTCATTTTCTGTCATTAAAAATAGCTTGCTTTTCATGGTGTACCTTGTTTAGGTAGATTTTATCAGAAAGTGAATGGTCTTACTTTGACTTTTTGATTGAGTTAATGCTAGATCTGGGTGTTGTGGTTTTTTGGGTTTTGTTTTTTTTTTCCCCTCAGACATGTGTTTAATAATATGACCTTAGTTCAGGTTCTCTTGTTTTCAGTTGTAGGTTTTTAATGTTTATCTGATCTCCTGTGGGAAACCAGCTATTGCATATTTCTGTCGTTATGCTGAAGCAGCAGGATTTTTTTAAGCAATCTGGGCAGACACAAAGATAATCAACACCCTCGTGTGAAGACAGGTGCAGATACAGGCTTGGATTGTGCAATGGGGGGAAAAAAAATCTTGAATGCACCATAATACGGAACATTTAAACAGAGGCTGCTGTAAAAAGATGCCGGTGTGTGATTATGAAACCATAGCTTAGAAATGTCCACCCACGCTGAACAAATAATTGAACACAAATTTCAAATGGAAGAACAGCAGGAGAAGACTTTTCTTTAGGAGGGAACTACCTTAATTGCTGTCGAATTCTTTTGATATGTGCATAGATATGAATATGTTTTTATTGCTGAAAAATAAGTACTTAATACAGAACTAAAGATGCCTGGTGATATTTTGTTGCCTAGTATAATACAGAACTTGGCAAAACTGGGGCTGATTTTAAAAAAAAAAAGGGGGGGAGAATACAGCTTTTTAGTTGTTTAGTTATGTATAGCGTAATGTTTCTGCCTTTTAAGGCTGACAGGATCCCCTAATCATTTTACACTCATTTTAGCTACATTTATTTTGTTGGAGATAATGAAATAAGATGATGGCTTAGTTGAGGCATCTTGGTAGACATAAGATTTCAATACAAGTATAAGTAGGAGAATCAATCACATCGGTAACATGCAAAGGATTTTTAAATTCAGTGATGGACAAATGAAAACTTAGTTTTAGATGGAATCTTATGGGTAGGAGTGGAGATTTCTAAGAAGCAGTCATAAAATTTTGCAGATGCAGTATTTCTGCAGAGAAGATTTACATGTGTGAAAGTTCAGGCACATGCCCAAATTATTGCATGTCAGCAGAGCTGCATTGTTTAAATGTGTGTACTCCATCTCTGGCAAACACACTTTGAAACATGTTACCTTAGGCCAAAATAGTTTACCTTTATGACAGTTTATAGCAGGCTTAGTGAGTTACTGCAGCTCAGCTGACCCTTCATAACTTGTTGAAACAAAGTAGGCTCAATTACATAGCTGAGGTACTGACATTTCTTTTCCAGAATGGCTCATGTAAAACAGAAGTCATCCTTAGTAAAGAGAAAGCTATAGTCTGTCTTATAATGCCATATAGCTTGTCCTTGGAATGTTCCTGAATATTTTTGCAAGGATAGAATGTAATATTCTATCTTTTGGAATATCATTCAAAGATAGCAGAATTCAGGCTTGTGTTGCCAAGTATTTCTTGACTTTCAGCTCTTTCTGTATTTATGGACTTGAGGTTATGCCTTGATTCAAGCTCAGGTGAGATATTGAGAGATATCCCTCTCCCTCAGTCTCCTCTTCCTCCCTAGGAACCTACTCCTCACATACGTGCATGAACACTGAGCAGGGCTGACAAACTTCCTTTCCCCTTTTTAAAAGTTCTCTCTTTCCTGGTCTAAGCATCTGACTTTATCTTTGCTGATATCTATACTCATCTATTCAGTTTCCATAAACTGTCCCATACAGCTTTCACTGCTTTGCTTTCTACTTTTGCTTTCATGTGCTATGTTTCTCCACTGCCATTAGCAAAATGTATGTCAGGGTTATACCTATGAAAAACGTTAAGAAAAATTGACAAAGGTGAACAAGAGCTATTTTCCTAAAAAGAGTCTCAAATTTCTTCCAGCAGTTGGGTTCAGACTGTAAAGAGAGAAAATCAAGATTGGTAAAACGAGCTGGCAGGAAACTTTTGCCTAGATTTTTAGTTTGTTACATACGTGCTTTGTACATTCTAATTTTAAAAGCCTAATTTATCCTTAAATTGTTGTTTTGGTAAAATTCTTCAAAGGATCTGAGCGCAACATATGAAAAATATAAAATGAAAAATATATGTTTTTTTAAAATAATAATTATCTTTTATTTACTTTGGTATGGCACTGGAATTAAATGTGAGCCAGAAAGAAAAACAATTGTTTATACATTTTCTTTTTTTATTACTATGAGCATTCTACTCACTTTCTCATTATCTAAAACTGAGCTTTCTTTTTTTGTGTTGTACTCAAGGTTTTGTAAATTTTAAAATAAGATCTTTGCCTGAGTTAACAATAAAACCATCCCCAATATATGGGATATCAGCTTAACCCCCAAACATAAGGGATAGTCCAATTTAAAGGTGGTTCTTTCTATTTTTCATTCTCTTGCCAGAACTACCTTCTTATGATTAAAAAATTGCAACTTAAATTATCATTTCAATTGCTTAATCATTAAAACAACCAAAAAATTTAGCAGTAGTGGTATAATTGAATTATGACTGGATAGGGACCAAGGAAGATAGGGACCAAAGAATACCTTTTAAAACTGAGAGGGTTATAAAAAGCATTTTAAAAATGTATGGACCAATAATTTTCTCAAAAAAATATTATTTTACTTTCATGTAATCTGGTTTTTTTATTTTTAAAAGTTACTTGAAGTACTTTGCAGTTTGAATCTTTTTGCATATCTAATTAGAAGCAAATCATCTCTAAGTCTTTTTTGTGACTATTATTTGAAGGCCATGCTGCTCCTTTCACAGGCTTAGTTTTTCAGAGTTGTATGGTTTTTACACGTCTTTTTTTGCACTAAAATTGCTCTCAAAAATATATTTCTGTATACATGTACTTTGGAGAATACAGAGATTTTTATTATAATAGTGCTGAACAAAATGCTGAGATATTCACACTAATCCCAGAGTGAATTATTATTGCTGTTACAGCTGCTGTTGCTGCTTGTTTGCTGACAGGACATCCAGAAGGAACAGCTGATGAGACAACTCTAAATGTGTCACTTTAAACAGTATGGCTACAAAATCTACCCAAATTCAGTGTTTTCAGAAAGTTTCTGCATGATTGGCTGCTAATGTTCTTGCATTACATTTCAAATCCATACCCTAACACTGCTGCAATTGTTTTGAATCTGCCCATTAGCTTGAATTAACATGATTTTAGGACTTTCTGTTCTAAAAGAAAATGCAAAGAAATTAAATCAGCAGTTGAGAGGTTTGTATGCCATGGCTCTAACACTGCATGAAATTTTTCTTTACTGGACCAAGATTAACCACGCTGTGCCTAAGACAACGTGGAGAAAACGTGATCTTGGTGTCCAGACAGTCCTCTTGTGGAGTACACTAAAATTCGCTTGAGTTAAAGTAAAGGAAGGGGAAACTTGTCTCCGGATCCTCTTCCCATTTGTAACCTGAAAGAGCATTCTGCTTTCAGAGAGCACGTCTTTCATCATAAAATGCTGAATAGTTTACTGTTACATTCACAGTCATTTCTGTTTTCTATTAATGATTGTTCAGTCAGTTCATGTCTCTGAAATAACCATGCCTGTTTTTTTAGGGAAGTGACACAAAGAAAAGGACTAGGTCAGGAAGTAGGTTGGGGGTTGCCTGTAGGTGACTGCTCACGAATTGCAGGATATTCTTTGACCTTCATGTTGCGCATGGAATTTTTCTTAGCTTCAAAAATAACAGTCCCTTAGAATTTCTCAATTCTATTTGCCACTGTTTCATATTTATTTTCAAAAATAACACCCATTTTAAAATTGTCTCATTGATATAGTCAGATCGACCCTTGAGAACTGGCAAAGTTTTAAAGTATAATTGTTTATTATCAAATTACTTGGAAATATGCAATAATTTCTGACATGTACGTGCTGGAAGATGCAGTGGAAAGTTGTAAAGTGACTCAGTTTCCCCATGCTGAAGGGAGCTCTACAACCTGAGAGTCTTCAGCTATGAAGGGAACAGAAAGACCAATAGGTTCTTGTGTTAACTACAGTCAGATAACATGACTGAAATACACTTATACTCTGAACAGAATTATTCTCATCTGCATTGCAAAATGTTTTGATTAGTATGTTTTAAACCATGCTTTTTATTGTTATAGGTAAGGTACAAACTAATGTGGATTTTTTAATCAGATGCTAATGTAAGAGTCTTGAAATAATTTAAATAAGTATAGTAGATGACTGTTACTCCCTTCTAGCCTACCTCACGTTCTATCATAGTAGGAATTCCAAGGCATTTTTGCAAAAGTAAATATTAATTCCCATTACTTAAGCAGGGAATAACGTATTTCTGATACAAAGAGGTAATTTTCTCAAAGCTTCTTGGAGGGTTATTAATTCTGGTTTTCAGGAATTTTCAAGCTCCCAGAAGTTGAGAACCTGCCTTGACCCCTCGGAATTAAATGTTTATATCCATCAATTTATATTGAACTCTTCTGGTTTTAAATAGATGCAGATGAATGTAAGATGATCCTGAATGTAAGCTTCCTTGTCTGTAGTGTAATTTATAGGCGTCACAGACTTCCAAATATATATATATATATATATATATACACACTATTATGTTGAGTCACTGGATGTTCTGCAGTCAATTTAAGGTGGGGTCAAAATGTATTCCCAAGGCAGTTAAGTAAACGTTATTTTCCTCTGCACTGGCTGTTCTAAATCATGTTAATTTTTTTTAATGTTCCCACAATAAACCACATAAGATATTTTCTTACATCTGAGAGCAAGCAGACTCCCTACCTTGCTTTACCCTGGGAATAATTTAAAGAAAGATTTCTTTATCCTATTCAGGAAAAAAGCAGAACGTTAAACAAGAGTAGTTCTGGGTTTTTTTCCAAGGACAAAACTTAATTTTAGGCTAGGAATGCTGATAAGCAAAAACATCAGCTGTTGAAAGAAGCCTTTCTCTTATAGCTTGAAAATATAGAGACTTTTCATGGAAAAATTTTGAAAGAGAGAAGAACTTTTGAACAAAAAGCCTTTTATTTGATTTGTGTTTCTTCAGCATTTCACGTACTATTACTGGAACTGCAGTAGTTCTTTGGATCATAGTTTAGTCTCTCTCTTTTCTGGTCCGTCAGTAAAACCAGAAGTCTCTTCTATGTTGGATGGTCTACGTTTCTAATACTGAAGTAATCAAGGTTCAGTTTCTGGTTTGCACCTAAGCTACATACAATTAGCGTAATTCCCCTTTGTCTAGTTTCTCATCTTGAAATGGAGAAGTGGATGTTCCCTTCTCCAGAAACTCCCTTCTCTTCTCTTGAAAAGAAGGAAGCCTGCTTGTCTTGAAAAGACAAGTAGCTACTTAAATAGCCTTTACAGAAAATGCTGCAGTTTTAGTCTTTACATTCATCTAAATTCCATATTCAAGTTCATGCTAAGTGCTGAATTTGGGGCATGTAGTCTTCCTAAAAAAAAAAAAAAAATAATCGCAGAGTAAGAAGGATTTAAAATTAACCTTTGTGTCTTGATACAGCTTAAGGAGTAGAACTAGAATGGACAAATAAATATTGGGGGTTTTAGCTGCCTCTTTGCTTAGACTGGTTTCCACTGTCAGTTTATTAGAGATAGTGCTAGTTTTGCTTTCACTGAAGGCAATGGAAGAGTTAATATTGACTTTATAGACTGACCCCTTAACTACCAAAGCATTTTTCAGACCTTCTAATAATTTGCTTTGCCTGTATCGCAGGCAGCAGGTTTATTGGGATTTATCAGCTCCCATCTCATTAGAGAGGCTGAAGGCTGGGTAGGGTTTAGAAGCACAACTATGTCCTCTCCCCTGAGAGTGATCAAAGGAGAGGGCAAATGCAGAGCAGTAGGCAGAAACTTGCATTGGTTCTCCCTGTCTTCCATTCATTTCTATGGATAAATAACTTAAATCCCTGTGGAGTCAAGGTCACCTGGCACCTTTCACAAAATGTGTTTACATCCACTATGCAGAAAAACAATCTCACAAATGTAGCTGACTATAAAAAGCAACTTTAAAAATACAAATTAGTATGTGCTGAAACCACTGACCATGGCTTCTCGGAACATCCATAGTTGATTGAGTTTGATTTGGATTTGATTTGCACCAGCTTTGCACTGATGTTCAGGAACCATTCTCCATTGCAAGGAGCTACTGTCCAATTTAAAATCTTTGCGTCTCCATAAATCCTAAGGAATGTCAATGGCTGGTCAGTGTTATAAAGAGTAACCAGCAGGCCCTGCGATTCCACATGTACATAGGTGTTTGTCTTAGTTAAGATTTTGAGTAGTAATGCTGCAAAGCAACAACCTTGCTTGATCACTCATGAGTTCTGTACAGGCACTCTGCCTATTAGCATGTATTTTCAGGGAGCTGTCCCTAATTTTGTATCGACCCTCAGCTTTGCTCTGTGTCTTTTGCAGAGGATTAGAACTCCTTTTCAAATTCCCTGTTTGCAGTTTGTTAGTGTTTAAGACCAGCTCTGTCACAGTGAGCACAATAGCTGAGAGCAATAGTCTAGCTGCAGAATAGTGAGGGACTGGAACTTTTAATCATCTCTTCCCTGCGGATCTGCTTGTTTTGTGCGTTGTTTTTCATCATGACAGGTTTCAACAACTTAGCTGTGAATTGTTAATAGATGAATGCAGAACATGAAATTTAAATACCTCTTGGGTCCCTGAGTCATGTCCATTGTATGTAACACTGTAATATAATCCTATTTGAACTGTGGATTTGGAGTTTTAATCAGATGACCTATTACATAAAAGATGGATGACTGAATCTCCAGAGTTTATACTTTAGATGGAAAATAAGATCTCAGTTCTTTGAAAGAATAGGTGTAGGCAGCTATGCTGGTGACTTGGATCCTGACTGGATGGAGGCAGCTAAAATCCTGAAGAGATGTGGCTCAGGTTCATCTCTGTGCTTTGGGTTTCTTTGAACCTAGGCTGGTTAGGCTTTGGGCAGTTTTTGAGCCATCTGACTCAATCCGTATGTTGTAAGTTAGATGTGTAACAATAAATTCTGGCTTCCCTTTTGAGGGCTTCTCTCCTAAGACTCCTCTAAGTGACTCTGTAGTTCCTGGTAATTTGTGTGAGGTGAAAAAGTGCAAGTTGGTTAATCCCTATAGCAGTACTAAAGATTGTGAAATACATAGTGAAACAACTATAGTTTGCACAGCCTTATTTTTGTTTCTGTAATCTCTGTAGTTCTCTCTGAAATTATTTGTCCAAACACTGGCATTCCTTTGTATGGGAGGAGACAGCACTTTGGCTAAAATGGAAAAATACTGTTGTCAAGTTGGCTGTTAGCTGTGCAATGACTATAATCTTTAGCACTCAATGACATATCAGAAGGTTCGTTGTTAAGACACCCTCTGAAAATTCCATGGATTTCAAGTGTTATCTGAGTGGCAGGTATAATCTCTTATTTTATTGTCATATGAATACAAAATTTGAATAGCTGTGGTCTGAAAGTTATGTAGAAAATCATTCCTACTTATTTGTGGAAAGTGAGAAAAAATGCAAGTATAAAAGCAAAATCTATGGGGGAAAAAAAGGCTATTTCTAATAGTATTTTTCCAGGTATCATTCTTCATAATAAAAAAATATATCTTTTTCTTTCCTTTCCTTGTAAATTATTCTCTGATATTCATGATTTCATAGAATGTAACACCCTGCTGGCTTTGTTTGCAGGAGTTAAATCAAGTGCTGCTTTTAAAGATCCTGCTAGAACTTGTATGTATATGCATATATATATGCATACACATACAGCAATTCATTTATATGCTTGTGTGTTTTGACCTGACGAAAGTAATAGTTAGATGAAGGATTTTGCCTTCTGCAGAATTACTGAATTTCTTCAACACACATTATACATGAAAATCTTCAGACTTCTAATATCAGTGGAGAAAGAGGATGTGGATTTGCCTAAATGAGCCAAACCTCCCTTCATCAGGTGGTATGGTTTAAATGTGTCGCTGGAGAATTTTGTCATAGTTGCTGACTATGGTATATAGTGGGCAGTTAAGCCACAAGTAAACATCACAGCTTTACCAAAAGGATAGGCATGAATAATCATTAGTTTCACAGGAAGGGAGGAAATTACCCTTTTCCTGATTGTCAGGTAGTTAAACTCTGTCTTTCCAGAGTGGATTTGAATCGATGAGGTGTTAATTCAAACAGTAAGGACAAAGGAACAGTGAAGAAATTTTTTTTTTTTTAAACAACGGAACTGTAAACAGCTGAATCCTCAAAAGGTAAGTAATTTCTTTGTTGTGCTGTTCAGCTTAAATTAACCCTGAGAAGAACTAAATATCTTTTGTTTGACCTAATTTGCAAATTCATGGTTGGTACAACTTAATTAAATTAGTGCACACTGAATTCAGTCTGGGGTGTTCGTTAGTGCTGAGATTATCTGCACTTACTAATAGGCAGCTTGATGAGATCCAGTGGTCCCAGCAGTGGGAAATAATTATCAGAACTATCAGGCAATTGTTGGTAATCCAGGTAAATTAAAGCTACTTTGTTTTTGTTTATTGCTTTGTAATTTGTGCTTTGGTTAATACTGGTAAAGTATTTCTGAAGGTTTTTCCCCTATATCTTTTTTTCCATACATCCTTTGCCTTTGTTTTGTTTTACAGGATTAAAAAAACCACAAAGAATCAGAAGTGCTTTTAAAATTCATTTGCTTTTCAATAGACCTAGTTTATTCACTGCTGGACAACCCAATATCTGTTTTTTGTAAGAAAATGCTCTCCTTTGTTCCTTTTTCCATCAGGTATACCGTAGTATTTCTCTGCTCCACAAGTCCCACATGCACTGTATGTTTATGAATGCATGTCCCTCTTCAGTATAGCTCTGGCATATTGCCATACTTAATGTAGGGTAAAAACTCCAAGACTTCATTAACTTACCATGTTGAAAAAGCACAAATGACATGGCAAAATAAAATACAACTTCCAAGTAGAAAAAGGAGAAGACATGAAAGCAAACAAGGTACATTTTTCTTCCCATTAATTTTCTTCCAAGCATATAACTTTCACAAAATTATCTCAAAAGATCCCACTCATAAAATTATGTCAATGGTTAACAGGTTGCATGAACGTGTATATTAAAAAGCAATGTAATTTGGGACTCGCCATTCCAGTTTTACCGTGTCTGAACATAGAAGGAACTAAAACAAGGAAAGGTTTAGAGCCCCAGTTTATATTCTTCATGGACTTAAGATTCCCACTGTGGTTAATCAAAACTGTAGAAGAATAAAATGCTGCATGTAGCTCTAAACAGAAACCAAGCAGAACAAAATCCTTTCAGATTAAATGCCATTTTGTCTGTAAAAATCTGTTCTCTTTTTTTTGTCCCAGATACGTTACATATGCTGGTTATATTGTGCAAATTGGGTAATTGCTCATCACAGCATAAGTCCCTTTCAAGTCAAAAGGAGCAAATGTAGGTAGGACAGATTGGTAGAAAAATTCTTTTAAATGCACTAATCTGCTGTTCTTGAAAAAAACCCCTAATTTTCTGTGAAAACTTGTCTCCACAAAATGTCTTCTGCGTCCTTAGCAGTTGTGGTTTCATATTTGGTACAGTGGTAGGAAGGGTGAGGAAAACTGCTCTGTGATATTTAATCTTCCCTTGGTTCTGAAGGATGAAGGAGCTGAACTATCATCCCCAGTACATGTCAGAGTAGTCCCAAGCTTGCTTTAGTTTATGGTGAAGGAAGCAGCCCCTTAAGGGCAGTTCCTCACTACCCCAAAACTGCTAGAATCCATTGCACTCTCCAGAATGCTCCCTTCACCGAGACGGTGAAGAGCATTTGGCGAATGTGTGACTACTTTGCTTGCTGAGTTTTTTTTTCTTTTACTGTAGATCATGTGTGAGGGTTATGTACCCAGTAATTTTCTCTTCTGTCGTACTGGAATAGTACTGAGCAAGCCCTTGCATTAACTGCCTTACAATAACTGGATTTGGCAAAGTACCTAGAGATACACAGATTCATGTGCCATTACAAGCAAAAAAACCTTGGCAGATCTGCTGTTAAACGGTGCCTATATTTACCTATCCCAATATGTACAAAAGAAGAGAACTACTATTAAAAGAGCTTTTATCAGTGAAGGTTCACCAATCAGTAACCTAGAGAAAACAGGAAATCTTTAAAATGCAAGAAATAAACCAGTGAGGTGCCAAATCATGAGGTCCTTGAGTCTTTCCATACTCTTTCCTCAGGCAAACCCCCTGTTCATCTCCTGTGTCATATATTCACAGGAATCATGCCCCCCTGTTCTTTCCTCATGGTCCAAGGACTCTGTGTCTCACCATAGCATAATCTCCGTCCTCCTTTTATTCATAGCTTTTCCCCCTCACATACAAGCTATCAGCATTTTAAGTTACATTGGCAGAACAGGAAGAGCTGTCATGGAGGAAAGACAAAGCAGGATAGTTTTGCTGGAAGGAGTTTTTGGTTCCTGTTAAGAGAATCTGTGATCTGTGGACCATAAGAGAGGTGCTTAAAACTGATACCCTTGCTAACCAGATGCTGACATTTCAGTTTTGCTGCTTCTCACTTAGCACTTCCCTCTTCTGTGATTGGTTGGTTGGTTTTCTTCTTTCTAATTTTCACTGCAATCAATAGAGTTGATATCTGGAAAATTTGGCATTGACTAGATTGCATCAGTGTTGAACATTTTACATGTTTCACATTAATGACAGAGGAGTACCGCTGTTAGACTATTGCTTCCACTAGATTATTTGATTTTTGGTAAGGGTAGACTGACAGATGCCCAGCTGATTTTAAATGGTACTAGTGCAGTACCATTAGAGTCAGGTGAAGCCATGGTATGTAGGTACTAGTGGAATAATATTCCCATTTTACTGACTGAGAAACTAAGCAACATGGAGATCATGAGGCCTGGCCACAAAAACTTAGCAGGCTCTTTGCAGAACTGGGAATCAAGCCAAGTCTCCTAAAACCCAGCTCAAATTTCTGACCAGTGTTGCACTGAGGCACTAATTAGTGATGTTTTGAGGAGCTCACTTCTCTCTTACACACAAAAGGAGATTAATCTACTAATCATAAATACAAAATGAATGTATCTCACCATACAGTTACAAAATGATGCTTTCAGTGTGACTTTTTAAGCATCTTTCTGCTCATTCAACATTATTTTCTATAAACCAGAGTGCTTACAAAGAAATACTGTTCAACCTCTTCTCTGCATAACAAAAAGCAGCCTACAACTGTAAGGTCTCTTTCCATTCATCAGCCACCACATCTGTTGCTTGCTTGGACACTGACCAAAATGATTCATTCACATGTCTAACGTTTATTTTTGGTGAAATACTGGGATTATACAGAAAGGCAATATTTCAAAACTGGGTCTAGAAAACCAAGGGAAGTTGGAAACAATTTCCTCAGCTGAAAACAAACACGGCGTTATATCGTTCTGCAGCTTTATTAGAAGGAAGGCAGTAGCCAAGTGAAGCAGCTGGAATCACACTGAAGTCACTCTGAACTCTGCAGATCACTTCATTCTTCCTTCTGCTACAGAGCTCACATCCCTGCTTTACAGTGCGTTTCATTCCTAAGAACTAAACAAGGTAGGTCAATCTCTCTGTTATACTTTAAATCTTTCTCTCCCTCCCTTCTAAATGATGTGTTTCTACAGTTACAACAACATTTGCAGGCAAATTCTGTAAGGTACTGTAGCGTATACTGGCTAAAAGAGCTTCTTGGAAGAATGAATGTGATACTCATTTATTTCAAAGATTATTTTGAACCACCCCTGCAGCAAGAAAAGATATGAAAGTATGTGTGAATTTAATTTTTAATGGCTTTTGAATGTGTTATACGCATTTCAAGGAGTCTTTATCCTGTCAGAGAATGGTAAGTGACTTTGACTTAAATCTCTCTCTCTCCCTTCCCCCCCGTCCTCTCCGCATCCCCCTCGGCTCCTGTGGTGAGTTGGTTTTAATTTTTTTATTTGCTTAGGGATAGTATGTCTCATATAGCTATAGCAATTCCCAGTGTTATTAGAAATAAGTGCATCAAGTCCGATCTGAACAAATTCTAGAACAGAAATTGGAAATCATTTCAACTTAAGTAGCAGATTAACAAAATAATTCTGAAAAATTAGTCATGAAGAATTAGAAAAGGCTTCTATGATCTGAGCTGGAAGGTGTATATGTTTTCCCTAACCATAGTGGAATAAGGTCGGATGTGGATCTAGCTGTCATTAAGTACACGGGAACGTGTGTCCTAGGAAGTGATAAGAAAATTTGAAGCCTTACATACTACCGCACAATGAGACAGGGCTAGATTCCACCTCTTATTCAGACTTGGTGATAACCATGTCATTGTCACCTGTAGCCTTTCGAAATGTGATCTTGCGAAGCCAAACAATATCCCAGACCTGTTTTTGTAGATTTACAGAGGATATATAGACTGTCTATGAATTAAAAGACATTTGCTTTCTAGCTGAATAAAATTGTATTACTGAATAATTTTAAATGTTTATTAGTTCATAGACAAAGAGAAGAGAGTGAGTTAGGGAATATCAGGGTAAAGGAATTTGTCAGACCAGGTTTGTAGAAACTGATTCAGGATTAACTTGCTTAATGGCTTACTTTCACTAGTATCATATTATTGTTTTGCCTCAGCTGAACTAGGAAATGCAAATATTTTGCTAACCCAATTGCCTTTTGTTTAATGTCACTGCAGCTTCTACCTGAATATTTAAAACATTATCAGCCACTTATGCCAGGCAGACAGGATAGAGGTCTTACCAAGTTTACTTTAATCCTAGGGGTTTTATATATGCTATGAGTGAGTCCACTTTTATTGCACTTAGAATCTCATTGAGTGTGGCGTAGTGGAAGTTATGTGACTCTGGAGAATGAATTTATGGTTTGGATTCTCCAATTGCCTTTATGGAAAGGGATCATAAGTCACGGGAAGTCTATATAAGGATTCCTAGGCAGGATCTGACTACAGATTTTTACTGCACCAGTGGGGGCAGAGGAAAACTGTTGATGGCAATAATGCAATTGGTTTGTACCATACATCATAAATTCTTCCTTTTCATTTTAAGAATTTCTTTCTCTGCTGACAACCTAATGAGCAACTTCTGAAATGCTGTTAGATTTTTGTTTATTTCTGATAGATTGATTCAAGAGGAAAATTTATACTTCTGTTTCCTAATAAAGCCAGTTGCCTTAAAGAATTTTCTTTTCCTTATGTTTCTTAAAAGCCACTTGAAGCTTGTGATCTGCTCTTAGATATTAATTTTTTATTAATAACTGCTATTCCAAGCACTAAGCAGCTAGTTTTGCAGAGGATTGTAGTCTGTTGAATGGTCTTGTTATTTGCTTATTTATTCATTTTTGTCTTGTGGAATTTGCCAACAGTTCAGCTGTCTCTCTTACTGTGGTGGCTGGTTGTCTGGCTGATTTTCACTCATTATTTCTGATAATGGTTTGATTTGTGTTCATTCAGTCTGAAGCTAGCAGTTTCACAACAGTGCAGGGCTCTGTTGTTGCTGGCTTTGCAAGAGAGAGTTGAGTGGGAGGAACAGTTTCTTATGGCCTGCTACCAGAAGCGATTGCTGGGACTGGGGTGGGCGGTGTCCAAGAGACATTTGGTTTTAGAAGGGAAGAAGCTGTCATGCACGGATCAACTCTCCCACACTTCCTATTGCTTTTACAATGGGCTTGACGCTCCTGAGACAAAAAGAAAAATTGTGTCATCAAAAGAAGCATATAGTACTTCCAGGGGAGCTCAGCTAATTCTGTGCTCTTTGTATCTTCAATACTTTCCAGAGTTTGAGGGCCTGGAGACAGGAGCAAAAATCCCTGTATCAGCCCACGGCTGCTCTTTCCAGAGAGAATTTTTGCTAGCTTGTTGCAGCTCTCTTATACCTGGCCCACCATTTTACTGCATTACAATTCTTTAGATGATATGAACAGACCTGCTGCAGATACAATACTTTTTTGTTAGTGGGCTCAAAGGGAAACTAACAAAACTCATTGCTACAAGTCAGGTTTGTTTGCAAGGGTTATCTGCAAAGGCCAGTACTCTAGAAGTCTCCAGTCCTTGCCAGGGACGTTAGCTAGCAAAGCGTTTGCAGCCTTCTACTTATCTTCCACAGTCCAGGCTCTCTTGTCTCTTTTTGATACTTCCCGAAGGGATGTATTTCAAGAATCGCAAGGCATAAGTATGAAGAACCAGCACCTTTTCCCTCTATCCACAAAAGGTATTTGCCTTTTCATTCTTTTGGCAAGGTCTGAATTCTGCCTCCAACCCTACCTTTGAGTCTACTGTTTGGCTTTGGGCAAGATACTTCTGTTGCTTTGCCTATTCTTCTTGTGTCTGTTTATTGTTTAATTAAAAAAAAGGCAGGAATTGTCTCTCATTATGTGCTTATACTGCCTAGATCCAGTGAGGCTTTGATCTCAAAGGCCAGGGCCTTTGGGTACTTTCCCAACATAAAATACTTGCTTCTTTCAGCAAGTGTGAGCCTGGCACAGAAGTTTTATTCTCTTCTGAAGCCTTCTAGATGAGAGAGAGAGTGATGAGTTGTAAGTCCTGTACCGTCAATGTAATATTGCTTTCTACACTCCCATTTCTTCTTTCTAGTGATCCTCTTTTAATGAGCTCAGCCCCACATCATTTTAGTGAGATGTTTCAGAAATGTTAAGAACCATTGTCTCCTTTAAGAAAACTGAGTAACATGTTGTTGAGGTCCTAAACTCTTAACTGAGAGTGTTGCACCATATCTGGTGGAGTCAAGTGAAGTGATTTGCAAAGGTAATATGGGAAGCCTGTAAAACCTGTATTTCCAAGCTCCTAATTTAACACCTTAATCGTAGGCACCATCTATTCTTATCAGTGCTAGGGAGTGTTCCCAATGCCATATTAGGGAGATAGGTAAATATCCAGCCCTCCTGAAATTGTGTTAACAATATGAATTTTTCAGTTTTGCAGGAATACAGGCAGGGCTTATTTTAGACTTAAAGTAAATAAAAGAATTAGCTTTGTATGAGTAGGAATATTAGACTAAAACTGATACAGAAGTAGACACCCTTAATCTAGTATATACAGTGATCCTAGTATATTAACTGTGAGGAAAAAATAAAGTATGTTATCAGCTGGAATGTTTTGGTTATATACTAGCCATATTTTGGAATTGTATGTTCTGATATACCCATGCAAGAGTATGTGTCCAGAGTAATATAACCGTAGCAATGTTAAAATCATGCTAGAAGAAACTGCTGATGTAGGTAGATTTAATGAGCAGTAGAATAAACCTAGAAGAACAGAGATCAATTTAGAGGGCAGTACATAACCAAGCATACTGTTAGAAGTGACTGGGAAAACAATATATGAAATAGAATATAAAAAAGCATATTCGAGGAATGAGTTGTGTTGCTAATTTTCTCTGGGGTTAGCTCTTAACTCTTCTTGTTAAAAGGACTGTAAGTATAACAGATTGTAAGCTATTTTTTATCTGTTATTCGATAGAGATTTTGTATCTTGCTGGAGAGGGTTATTTTATTTTTTCTGTAATGACCTGTTGTTACCTTGCAGTAACTTTGGAATGGCTGTTGTCTAACATATGTTTAATTGGCCCTAATCAGTCTGCTGAGACAACAGTTGATAGTCTGAAAGAAATCTCTGCATTCACTCTTTATTCTCTGCTCTCACTTTGCTGGTTCCTGTTAGGAGGGACTTGTGGCTAAAGCATGTGTTTGCTGAAGGAGTACAACCATTTAAAAAACATGCTCAGAGCTGCATTATCATGTAATGATCTCATGAATGCTAGTCAAAATCTTCTTTTGTCACAAATATATGAAACAGTTGCAAAGTAAAAATTCCAAATAGTTTTTGCATGAAAAAATTAAAAAGCCATGCTTGATTAGAAATACAAGCATTTATTTATTATCTTATCAACCCTGTCACTGTGAAGCTGAGGCACAAAAATTTTAAATCTGGTATCTCCATTACTCTAATTATGTAGTTATTATGGTGGCTTATAGCCAAAGAAAGTACTGCTGGCATTTGTGGAGGAATAGAAAACACATGAAACTTCCCTGGAATAATACTTCGTTAGTGTGCATATCTTATATGCTGAGGACACATCCAACATGATATATGGTGTACCTGCTGGGCTTTGTCATCTGAGAGATGTGCTTAATGGCTCTGAGGTATGTCCTGGGCCTGCAGAGACAGATTAATGTATATGACAAGCAAATGGTGGAGATCCAGGTTCCTTTTCTCTTCGGTATAGAGAAAACAGACCAGAATCTGCAAGGGCTGCCCAGGTAGGTGCTGGCACCCTCCAACACAGTGGACATGACAGCACAGGGGGGAGCCTCTCTTCAGGAAGGGAAGGGTCTCCCAGAGGTGAAGCTGTGGTTTCTCCGCTCCACCATGAATGAGGAGACAGTGTTATGTTTAAGAAAGGAGGACAGGACTGTGGTTGAACCACTAGGCAGGGACTCCAGGTTTAGCACCTGGTTTGATCAGAGACTTCCTGTAGGTCATTCTCAGCCTTCTTGTCTGTAAACCAGACTGATGATACTTCTCACTTGAGCCACTTTCACTAAGGGTTATGAATACTGAGGTGTTACTGCTGGTTATGTAAATACTTCAGCAATGCTGACACATACAGTATAAGACCATATTTTAAATCTCAAGTGGCATTGTTTACCTAAACGTCTATTTTTACCTACTTGTAAGAATGCTTAGATATCTCCCCCCCCCCCGCCCCGAATGGGGCCATTTTAAGTGTTTCACAGATATCACCTGTCATTTTCTTGACTCCGATGTAATGTGTTTGTGGTCACATGACAGACTTGCAGTAGTTACAGCAACTCCTTACATTCAAAAGAAATATTAAAAAAGATCTTTCTACTTTTAGCTGTATTAATGGAAGGGAATAAGAGCAGGAGCAAGTGCTAACTACATAGTTACCAAGTGCACCGTCCCGTCCTCCCCCAAGTGCATATCTGGAGGACATCTGAATTTCTTAGTCGTCTTTGGGGATGGAAGTCTTGGTGCTTGGGATCAGCATGAAAATAAATAACTTCTGATGATATGCGGTTGCTGGTTGCGCACATTTATGAGTTAGGTGATTGTGGAAATGGTACACTACTCAATTGCAGCAGTTGTCTGGATGATTTGTTATATTCAGGCCAGACCTGCTGTATATACTTTTCCTATTACAGCATTTAAATATAAAGCTGGGTTTTCCATTTGTTAAACATTTCTGTGGCAGCAAAAGTGCTGGTCTGAAATCATTGCTTTACCAGTATTAACTTAGTCTGCTCTATAAGTGTTTGTTAATCCTGCTGTAACATTCACTTTGTGTAAAATATTAGGAGGCTATTATCTGGTCAAATGACTTCAATACCACAGATGAAGTGGTGTGTTATGACTAACAGGGTCATGTTTGGCCTTGCTCAAAGAAAGTTGTTCTTGGCATAAATTTTAGGAGATGTCTAGCTAGTACGTTGCGTATACATTTCTAACACTGCTTCACTGAGAGACTTAATGGAGAATGATGGTTATTTGTGTTCTTGTCTTTGTCTGCTAGAACAAATATATCCCTATCGTGGCTTGAAAAGCTTTCCAGTCACATATCATATCTATTATGACCCATTCTAGTTGTTGAATTCAGGACAGCTTACAAAGTCATTTTGTTACCATATGTCTAATGACCATTAAAGCGATAGTCAAGAGATAGGCATGTGTGTGTCTGTGAAAGAGAAAACATACACACAAGACTTGTTTCTGCTTTTGTGTATACTAGCTTAAAATGCTCGTTTCCTAGTAGCTTTGTCTGCAGGGCCAGCTTCAGGCTTAAATTATAGCATAGCTATGATTTAAATTTGTAGTATGGGTGTATCATCATGCTATAGGAATGTTTCTACATGGAGGCAAGTGGTCATCTTGGCTCTGTTCTTTTGAGGGAGAAATATGAGTCTATGACAGTTTGTAATCTCATCAGTATTCCTTTTGAGTTTTGGGATCTTTTCTTATGTCTTTGTAAAATACTTGCCAGAAATATGTATACACCTCTAACAAACTTGCTCAGCCCTCTGTGTTTTGAACTTTACAGATAAATTACTGGGTGAATTTCATGTTTATGTTTTTGAAGCTAGATAAATTCAAAATTGAATTTGAAGCTAGATAAATTCAGAGGCTCTGAGCACCGTTTATCACACTGAACAAATAGATTTTGGGACTACCACTCAAATATTTGTGTTAACTTTTAACTAACATAGACAATGAATAAGCTCTTCCCTTGGACCTCTCTGTAAATTTCGAAAGTAATGAGGACCAAATGTGAGGGAGAGGTTGTGTGGGCTGTAGCCCAAACATGTGGCTACCAGTGTAATTAAGTTGGACCCTAACTTATGTGGTGCCCAGAGAACTTTGAACCCCCAGGAAGACTTTGCATCAAGTGAAGTGAGTGGAAATTACAACCGTTTTGTTTTTTTTCTACTATTTTAGACTGAAAACCCAATGTAATTTAATTCCAAAGCCATTCCGCTGACCTCAGGGCTGAGGTGTGGAGAGGCCAAATGACTTCCCCTGGTCAAACAGGATGCATGTGGCATATCCGTGAATAGAGTCCAAAGTACTGGTCCCATGTCATAACTGTAAGGCCATTCTTAGCGTGACAAAAGCTGTTCTGTTTTAAGCAGATCCAATCATTTGTCCAAGTTGTCATTATGGCTCCACTTTATGAAATACTGTAATGGTGGCAGAGAAAATGAACTCTAGGTACATGTAGTAAAAAGCTATGAATATGTCAACTGAGATCCAATTCTGTAATTCCCTGCTGAAATTCAGAGAAAAAACAGTTCATGTAGCACATGGTGAAGTCTCTTCCCAGCAGCAATGTGGTTTTGTATTTTAGAAATATTTCCTAATGATCTGTATTTCTTGGTAATTCTGTTTTCTGTCCCAGGATCTAAAAGGTACTAGCACCAAGTGCCAGCCTGTGATATTCCTATGAAGTCGTTCAGTAATTAACTTCTGTTTTACAGAAGGAGACAGGAAATGAAACCTCCTGGTCAAACATTCTGAAACCTATTTGCTTAAAATTAAGCAACTATATTCATAATTAAGCAACTGAATCAAGGAGGCTCAGTTTTCAGAGCTGCTTGTGACCTCAGCAAACAGGAACAGACTCCAGTCAAACAACTGCTGAGGGTTCACTTTACACAGGCTGTTTACTATTTTTAAAAAAAACCAAACAAACAGACAGGATGAAGTCTGAATTTGGTTATATTCATCCATATGCAGTACAACACTGTTCTGTAACCTGCAGCTGCCCCCAGGTCCTATTGCCAGGCCTCTAACCACGCTTTCCTGTTTATTGAAAAATACTGTCCTCACTCTGGCTCCCTTTTGCAACCCTGGACCAGCAGGGACTGAGCCAGTGAACTGCACCAAACCTCCCTTACCTTTTCTAGCAGTTGGTCTGAAAGCCAAGTGGAAACTGCTGGCAAAAAGTCTTGTTTTATCTACTGAGCCTCTGCAGAGAAGTTCATGAGAGTCTTTCCAGCCTGGAAATTAGGCCATTTGTTAGAGATCATACGGGAAATCAGTGACAGAATAAGGACCACAATTAGATATCTTCACTTTCGAGACCTAGACTTGAACTGCAAGCCAGTTCTGACTCTGAAAGTTTATTAATATATAAAAACCAGTCATGTATTTGAGACTATGTGTGTTTCAAGAAAACAAACAAACATCCCTGCTGAATGATGGTTAACGGTTATCCCAGAAGAAAAAATCTGGATCCTTATTGATGTAAACCAGCATAGCTCCACTGACAATCCCTTACTGCTTATCTTTCTCAGGACAGGGCTTAACACCATGAGTCCTGTTACAGAAGTTCTTCATATACATGGATGTCAGAAGTAAAAGCTTCTGGCTTTGCAAATGTAATTGTCAGTCTTTTCTGAGCCCTAGCCATAGAGTCTAGTTTCAGCATCTGTGCACTGGAAGCAATGGTAAGCAATGTTCCTCCTGCTTTTTTGCCCCCACTGCTAAAGAGTTACTGCATTGGAAGACTAGGAGTCAGAGATAAGGAAAAATACAAGCTTGGAAAAATAATTGCATTCTAAAAGTGTGCTCTTTCAATGGAGAAGTTTTAAACTACAGGAGGCTTAGTAAATATTTGGTATTTGTTTAGGTATGTTTTCTTTCTCCTGCTATACATCATCTTTGAAATTCAAAATATAAAATTAACACTGTTGGGCAGTAGGCAAATGTTTTTTATTGTCATTATGGTTTTTTTAGCACCATTAGGAAAAAAAAGGCTTGGGAAGAAATGTTTGAATCCAAGTATTGTGTTATGCTAGCTCTTGAGAAACTTAAAAGCAACATTGATTAGTGACTGGAATACAGGATGTTAATCAGTAAGAGTCTGAAAAATTGGATTTTTTTTTGTTTGTTTAATTGCATAAATTCAATTTGAAGGTATAGTTCTGTGTATAGGCAAAGACACATAAAAATCCAATTATTAACCTGACCGTCCTCTGAAACTGTGCAAATGTAATGTTGTTCCAGATGTTAGTGGTACTGCTCCTTGTTTATGCTATTTCTCAGCAGCTGTTAAGCTATTTGAAAAAATGACTCAGATGGGTGGTACTGGTATTTGATGCAGAATCTACCCCTAAGGGGCATGTAATTACATAAATGCAGCCCAATAAGTATTATTTTATCAGGACAGCGAACCAAATAACATTCCTTCAGCCTGATGTAAATTACAAAGGGCAAATGTTATCATAGCCTCTTGACAGAACAGGCTGGTTTGACTCTTATTACATATTTTTTTAATCAAGAGATATAAAATTACACAACTCCCCCTCGCTTGTCTATCCATCTACGAATGAGAAATCTAATTCTGCTAATGTGTGCACATGCGTAGCTTCACTCATGCGAGTAATCCTTTCAAAATAAGCGAACTACTTGTTTGGAGGAAAGGTATGTACTTGAATACAAGCTTGCAGATGTGGTTCTGCAGGCAGTATGCTCTGGAGACCCTGCTCCTGTTGTCCTTAGCATGCTAAAATTTCATGGAATTACAGGAATGCAGGGCTGGGTTCCAAAAGCGCGGGCTGAATTTCAGTTTCTGAATAGAGCTAACACTCAGAAGTGTACCGGTGAGCTCATCCGTAGTACAGCTAATGGGCTGGTCGTGTCCTGCTCTCAGGGACAGGTTTTTAGTGCAGCCAAGTCCAGCCAGACAATATAGCTTTAAATGATAACAGAATTTAGCAGAATATTTGCTTTGACCATGGCAGATGCTTTTGTTAGACTGTGGCCGTGTGTGCTGTGCTGCAGCTTTGTCTGTACTGTGGAATGGACATGTAACTTCTGAGTGCTTTTTCCTGTTCAACCTGTTTGCTATCTGTTTTCCTGTTCATTTATTTTTTTCTGGGTTTTTCTTTTGGTTTATATTTTCCTTCCCCCCCCCCCCCCCTTCTCTCCCTCCCACACTCTTCCTTTGGAGTTTTAGAAGAAAATTCCTATGTGAAAAATCATGTTGTACTTGTAAGTTCCAGAAGCTTTTGCAGCAGAAGAAAACTGAGACCGTCATTCTGTCTTAAAAAAAGAAAGAAAGGAGGCACACACATTTTCATCTCTAGCTCTTGCAGTATGTCCTGTTCTCCTGGGAAGCTTTATTTTCTTTCATCTGTTACCTGTTTCTCAGCTCACTAGTGGAGGAATACCATAATTGTATGTATTGTCTCTGAAATATGTTCTGTATGTTTCTTTCTCTACATCCTTTCTGCGTTAAGGAAATCGAATACATTGAATGTGTCTGAAAATCAGCATTCCTTGATCCAAAGATAGGTACATGATAGAGAGGAATAAACCCGTGAATTTTCAATTGCTGGAGAAGTCACTGTCTGTGATTTTGTTAACTATAATTTGAAGGGGGTGTGTGTGGGTGGTAATTTTATAAAAAAAGGCTTCCTGGCATTTTAACTGCACTTTTTTGCCTATATAGATGCCTGGTGCTTCTCTGATTTCTGACAGATATAATCCATAAAATTTGCTTCAAATAGGAACAGAGCAATAAAATATGAAACCCAACTAGAAAAGAATGGAAAAATCACACTTCAGTAAAACTTTGCATCTGGTCTCCCAGAAATTTCTCAGTGATACTGTGCTCAGTGCTCTCTTTTAAGAACTAAATGCAAGGAAAACAGTTCCTGGAGATTTCAAGTGTTGTCTTGATTTGAGCATTTCTTGAAATACCTGTGACCAAAATACTCCACAAGCTTTGTGCTAGCAGCTGACAGATAAAAAGTGATAGATATGTGAAACTAAGTCAGTGTTGTGGTTTGTTTTTTTTTTTTATGACCAAGAACTTAAAGGAATTGCAGGTTACTATTTGCAGTGCAGTAAAACATTTCTCTTTTGACTGTTCCTTTTCTTTTCTTCCCCAGAAAGCAACTGTGCAACATGACATTTGAAGATTTTGAGAACTACTCTTATTTCTATGACCTGTCTGAGGAAGATGAATCACCCCAGTCCTCCCTCAGCATTGCCCATATGATTTCCCTTTCCTTTTACAGTGTGGCATTTCTGCTGGGAGTGCCAGGTAATGCCATTGTCATCTGGTTTATGGGCTTTAAGTGGGATAAGTCTGTTTCTACACTCTGGTTCCTCAATCTGGCCATTGCAGATTTCATCTTTGTTCTCTTCCTGCCCCTCTATATTACATACGTGGCAATGGGCTTCCACTGGCCTTTTGGGAAGTGGCTCTGCAAAATGAACTCATTCATTGCACTACTTAATATGTTTGCCAGTGTTTTCTTCCTGACATTCATCAGCCTTGACCGCTACATCCGCCTAGTCCACCCAGTCTTTTCCTACAAGTATCGGACTGTAAGGAACACCCTCATTCTTAGTGGGGTCATTTGGATGTCAGCTGCAATTATTGGTGGCCCTGCCTTATACTTTAGAGACACAGCTACAGTTCTCAACAATGTCACCATTTGCTACAACAACTTCCATGTGCATGACAGAGAACTTATTTTGCTGACACATCACATTCTCATTTGGGTGAGGCTTGCATTCGGTTACCTCTTTCCTCTAGTGACCATGGTCATTTGCTACTCATTGCTGATTGTCAAAGTGAAGAGGAGAACTGTATTGACTTCCAGCAGGCTTTTCTGGACCATCATTGCTGTAGTTGTAGCTTTTTTTGTTTGCTGGACACCATATCACATATTCAGCATTGTGGAGCTGTCTGCTCACCACGATGAAAACTTGCATGACTTACTGCAGGATGGCATTCCCCTCTCCACTGGCCTTGGTTTCATCAACAGTTGCCTCAATCCAATCCTCTATGTTCTGATTAGCAAAAAGTTCCAGGCCCAGGTCAAGACAACAGTCTCTGAGGTGCTAAAATTGGCACTGTGGGAGGTGAGCCGCTCGGGAACTGTCAGCGAGCAGCTGTGGAGCTCGGACAACACCCATGCGCCTGTGCACTATTGTGAAACTGCTCAGTGACTGCTCCTGTCACCATCCCTCTCCAAGACAGCTGACAGGAGATTTGGAGGTGTTCTTGACTTTACATCTGCCAGTCAGATGTGCATCTTTGCATATACAGTTTTACGTAAACAGCTGGCTTAACTGCACTTGCTGCTTTCCTCGAAGGGTTTTTAAAGGACACATCATTTGGGTGTGGTGTACTTGCAATGCACACACAGCCTGAACTGCAAGTTGTCAGCATAAGTGGAATTGCTCTAACTGGGTTTTTGATCAGGAATGTTGTAATCCTGTTGTTTTGTTGTGGTTCCATACCTCACTGATATCAAAAGAGCACATAATATTCCCACTTGCCATCACTGATAACACTCTTGATCGAGGCATTCTCATCCAAGAGGTCGTGGCCATACATCAATGGGTCATGAGTCTCCTGAGTGTCTAGTATTGCCTTAAGTAGGAATCACCTGGCTACATCCCAGCTAAGTGAAGCTATCAGTGGTTCCACTCTGCAGTTGGAGAAGAATCCCAAGACACAGAACACTGAATCGCTTCCTTCTCTTGCCAAAAAAGAAAAATATGGAAATAAAATCTGTTTTCTCCCAGTGCTCTTTCTTATACTCAAAACTAAGACAGGAGATCCTGTGTTTTCTGGTCACTTATTCTTGTGCTTTTTAGCACCAGTTGGGTGCAAAATACTGAGCAGATGTTTTATATAGGTATTGGGCTCATTTGAAATGTGCAAAGAATTAGTGAAAATGTTTCTTACAGAAGCTGAGATTGAAGGCCCCGTGCCACACTTGTTCTTTTCTATGTTTAAACTTTCAGGCTCAAAGATGTTTACAACTATCAGTTGTTCTTTATTGCTCTGTCAAACAAAGGTAAAGAAATAATATAAAATTTTGTTTGCCTTAATGTCAATCTTCAAAAAATGGACAGAGTGAATTCAACAATATTCTGTTACAAGTCTGTAGCCAAATCTGGACGACTTTGCCAGATGAGAGGCAAGACTCCAGGAAATGGAGTCCACTCCCATAAGAAAGATGAAGTAGTCCCAGTTATGCTGTATTCTGTTCCAGCTTGTTGCTTGCTGTGGAATCACACATGCACCAATGCAAATATATATGCTAAGTGGAGTGGACTAATTTCTGATGTAATACCACTTAATTAAAAAGTTGAATGTGTGATAAAACTCCACTAAAAGTAAAAGCATAAAGCTTTTGGTAAATTTGAACCATTTTTTCCTTGTTATTGGCCTAGGTATATAGAATAAAACTGCCTTTCAGATAATCTACCTAGTTTCTATGGCCTGCCAACACACACAAGTAGCATTTATACTGTAATTGAGGCCTTATATGTAAATATATTTGCTTTTGTATAAAATATATATATATGCGCATGCATGAGCACATCCAGTATTGGTAGCTGTACAAATAGAAACAGTCTGACTGTGGTCTGTAACTGTTTCTTTGGGCTCTGGATTCAGAGTATGAGAGTCAGGGAGGATCAGTGGAATTGCAATGTATTTCACTTTGGGCTGGAAAGTTGGTAAGCAGTCCTGTTCCTTTGAGTCATTTGCTGCCTGGCACATAGTGACTCATCATCATATTTTGGCACCCTGCTGCTGAATGTGCCTAAATCAAACATTTTGCAGTTTTTATTCACATGTTCCCTGACATCTTTCTAAGAATGATGTATTAGTACTACTCTCCTGACTGTACTCCAAGTGAAGTAATAAAATGTTGTTGTTTCCAAAGAATGTGTTCATTTGCTTTTCTCGGCAGCAATATGCAGGGACTGTCCATTCTTAGGACAGCTCCTTCCCAGAGATTTTGGAAGACAAAAGCAAAGCCCTGGCCCTTTCTACTACAGGAATTAAGGTTTATGTCAGCTTTCTTTATCTGGATGAGGGGATTGAGTGCACCCTCAGTAAGTTTGCAGATGACACCAAGTTGGGTGGAAGTGTCAATCTGCTGGAGGGTAGGAAGGCCCTGCAGAGGGACCTGGACAGGCTGGATTGTTGGGCCGGGGCCAACTGTATGAGGTTCAACAAGGCCAAGTGCCGGGTCCTGCACTTGGGTCACAACAACCCCAGGCAACGCTACCGGCTTGGGGAGGAGTGGCTGGAAAGCAGCCTGGCTGAAAAGGACCTGGGGGTGATGGTTGACAGCCGCCTAAACATGAGCCAGCAGTGTGCCCAGGTGGCCAAGAGGGCCAATGGCATCCTGGCTTGTATCAGGAATAGTGTGGCCAGCAGGACCAGGGAGGTGATTTGGCACTGGTGAGGCCGCACCTCGAGTACTGTGTTCAGTTTTGGGCCCCTCACTACAAGAAGGACATCGAGGTGCTGGAGCGTGTCCAGAGAAGGGCAACAAGGTTGGTGAAGGGTCTAGAGCACAAGTCTTACGAGGAGCGGCTGAGGGAGCTGGGGTTGTTTAGTTTGGAGAAGAGGAGGCTGAGGGGAGACCTTATTGCCCTCTACAACTACCTGAAAGGAGGTTGTAGCGAGGTGGGAGTCGGTCTCTTCACCCCAGTAACAAGCGATAGGATGAGAGGAAATGGCCTCAAGCTGCGCCAGGGGAGGTTTAGGTTGGATATTGGGAAAAACTTCTTCACTGAAAGAGTGGTCAGGCACTGGACCAGGCTGCCCAGGGAAGTGGTTGAGTCTCCACCCCTGGAGGTATTTAAAAGACGGGTAGATGTGGTGCTTGAGGACATGGTTTAGTGGCGGACTTGGCGGTGGTAGGTCAACGGTTGGACTTGATGATCCTAAGGGTCTTTTCCAACCTTAACAATTCTATGATTCTATGATTCTTCTTGCATGTCAGTTACATGAGCACACATATTGCTATGTACAGTAAAGAGATTGATTTTCAAATGAGGGAACATACACATGCTGTTTTGCATAAATTATCAGAAAACCTCCCTTGAAGTAGGCTGCAGAGACACAGAATAGAATTGAATAAGGCCAAAGTCAGCCTTGGTCTATGGAATTAAGTGGATTAACAATTTTGCCATGTAACTTACTGCTACCTCGTTCACACCAAGATCAGTTGCAGAATGATCTCCAAATCATTTCTGCAGGAGTAATGGAAGATACCTAAACAAAACAGATAACGCTCTAAGTTTCTGTTTCCAAAGCAATACTGACAGTTCTACGCTGCTTGGACTGAGGAATGCTCGTTCAGCCCACCACAATGGAAGGAAAGCCAGACGAAGGGGATCTATCTTATCATGCTGAAAGATACTCCAGAAAAACACTTCATAGGAAATAGCTCTATGATCAACCATTCGTTCAAGAATAACAGCTATTGACACATTTTGTAATAGGCAGGTTCTGGTTACTTACTCTTACCTGCTTCCTGAACAGTTTGTACTTCTGAAGGTTATTATGTACAACAGTTTGTAACCAATACTCTGGTTGAAACCATTTTCCCAGTATTCCTATATATCACATATTTAAGTTATGGAGCTTTCTGCCGATCTTTCTGTTATGGGGTGCACTTGGGGTAGAAGTGTCTCGTTTACTCCAAGATGCTGATTTTTCACAGGCACAATGACACAATAATATACCAGCACGTACCCAAATACTACACAAAAAACCCTGATGTAGATATATGTGGATTCTGTGGAATTCTCTTGCCCACATGCCTATCTATTTTGTAACTGGGGAGACTGTGCTCTCCAGCTTTTTTTTGTTTTGTTCCTGTGCAGCAAATTTCCTTCTAACATCAGGGGAAAAAAAACAAACCGCAAAAGAAATCCCAACGACTGAAGAGTTTGTGCATGCATGCTGAGCATAAATGAAACACACACGCAAAAATCCAGTCTGGCAGGTCAGATGGATGGCTCATAGTGCTGTGTTTTAGAGAAGTTACAGTCTATAAACCAAACCATTTTATCCACTTAGAGCTTTAATTTCAAGGTCAAGGAAAGAGTTTAAAGGTAAGCAGCATGCTGAATGGGAGGTCAGAAACAGTGATGGCCAAGAATAATAAAAATTACATTTTTGTGGCAGAATTCTTATTTCATTTTTTTTCTGATGTGGCATTTGCTAATTTCTTGCTTTTAACAGCACCATGACAGAATTGCTAAAACTAAGCTACATGATTTAGCAGAAGTGACAGCTAGAGAATTGCTACAGAAAGGGTACTGTGCATTAATTACACACAGGATGCAGCTAGTCCTTTAGGAGTTAAGTTTATGGAAGGTGGGAATGAAGCTTGTAATTATACTTACTTTCAATTCTTTAGTCATGCCTTAAACCTCTGGCAGGCAGATTTTTTTTTCTGAGATGAATTACAAAACAAAGCTCTTGCATAATCTGAAGTTGGCAGACCTTTAAACAAAGAGAAGCAGGACCTGCTGTGCCACATAACCACACACAGATGCTCTGTGGAAAAAAGAACAAAAAGAGTTATTTTGGCTGCTGCTGTCAGGCTTCGGCACTGAGCATCTTCATCTCAGTGACCAGCGGGGCGCGTAGAAGGCTTCCATTTCACGGTCTCAATACATTCCCTCAGTCCAGCAGAAGGCCTAGAAGTGTGAATTTGTCTAGCAGCTTCACAGTTTGGACAGCTTTCACATTTGTGTCGTTCCTATGGATTGTTTTTGGAAAACAATTTAGTTCTGATGGGTTCTTCAATCTTTAAGAAAATGTCAAAATCCACCTAGAAACCAACCCGGAGCCAAGTACGCAGCTCAAACTGGCCTTCGTTGTGCTGCTTTATCTCTGCGTCCTCATCGAACGCCTGTTTTTCTGTTGCCGTTTTCAGCCCGGAGCTCGCCCCAAGTTCGCTCGCTGCGCCAGCGGCCCCCCCGCAGCGGCCGCAGCCCGCTCCCCGCGCGCTGCCAGAGGGGCCAGGCCAGGCGGCGGCGGGCGCGTGCTGCCCCCTGCCCGCGCCTCTCGGGCAGCGCGAGCCGCTGCCCGCGCCCGCCGCGGGCGCCGGGACCTCGGGACGCGAGCGCAGGGGCTTTTAGCGACAGCCTTACCTGCCGCACTCATTCAGAAGCCCCGGAAAAGATGCGAAATTTGAAGTAATCTCACTGCAAACGTCTTCACGCCTCGGAGGAGAAGAGCTCCGAGCCCCCCAAGAGGAGACGAGGAGGTGCCGCGGGTCAGGCCGAGGCCGCCTGGCTCCATGCCCTGCCATCTCCCCCGCACTGCGGTGCCCCCCCTTGCTTCTAACCTCATCTCCACTCCCTCCGCAACACCCAAGTTTCAGCTTTCAACAAAAGCCACGGTGTATCGGGTTAATCACCACCCTTATTAAACAAAAGGAATTTATACTACTGTTTAACTGCTTAAAAAAAGTTATTTGCAGTTTGCCCAAGTCCTGTGCTTTTCCCCAAAAGCCTCCACCCCTCCTTCCAGAGGTATTACAGAAATTTCCAAAGATGTAACTTCCTCCAAAAATGGAGCAAAGAGCATTTCAGATTTTAAATCTGGATTAATGTTAAATCAGTTAAATCTGGATTGATGGTCAATGCAAATTTTCTATTTCCTCTGCTCAAGCTCTTGGGTACTACAGTGGGGTATTGGAGCAACCTTGAAATTCAGTTTTAGCTTCTACCTTACCCATCAACCAAATTTTGCAATTATGAGCTGGATTACACCACGTTTTTGAATTAACCACAGACACAGCCCAATTTTTGCAATTACATTTATTCTAGATATACCAAGACTTAAATCTTATTGAAAGCAGCTACATCCATTGATTGTACATAATCTTCAAAAGCTGTTATTCTCTCTTCCAGCATGTCTGTTCCAACTTTATCATCTTCAACAACACACTGGATCTGAAGCTTTTTGATACCATAGCCAACTGGTACTAGCTTGGCTGAAAAAACAAACAAACCAACATTTAGTACTCCTTGATTGGTGGAATCCCTTAAAATTGCAAATCTCAGCTTGTACTGCCCAAAGTAGTCTGCAGGAATACATGAAAGCCATAATTTGTTCCATATTATAGACTGCCTAATCAACAACACAGCATTCCTTACAAGGTGGTCAAAAAGGGTTTGTTTTTGTGGTTCCTCCCCCCCAACCAGTGATGTGGGTGTACGGGTGTTTTGCTTGCTGCACCAGGAACTGTACAGGGAGACGCAGGATAGCCGAGCCAAAGTTTTAAAGCTTTTAAAACCTGTATTTGAATCTTAACCTGGCCGTTGCACTAATACACCCTTTTGACTATTTCAAGATACTGAAGCACTGTAGCGTTTTGATTCCCGCATTGTTTTAAGTACCCACATTTTCAGAGATCAGCAAACAGTGACCACAAGTCTACCTATTCGTACGCTGTCTTAAGAGACCGCACTATCTCCCCTCTCCCCGCTTTGAAATCTTCTCCTACTTACAAGATCCCCAGACCAAGCCATCTGCCTGAATGCTTCGAACGCACTCCTCTAGTTTGGCCATGTCTGTCTCATCATCCCAAGGTTTCACATCAAGCAAGATTGATGATTTGGCAACAACAGCTGGTTCTGGGGGAAGAAAATCACCATTAAAAGCTAGGAAATTTTCAACAACTCATGAACATACATACTTGCAAACTAGCTTTACAAGAATCTCTTTTCCTCCTCACATAGCTGTGACAGGCCTCTTGTACCAATATACATTTCAAAAGTATTTAAGCTATGCGTATCCCAATGTTCACGATGTTGATACATATGTTCTTGAGAAAGTGTCTCCTGAGAAACATAGATTAAGAAGCTAACATTGTTTGTTACATAGGAAGTCCTTTTCAGAGGATCTGAGAAGGAGCTTAATGCCATGTAACAGTTTATTTTCCACAGAGGGAATACTGCAACTGCTACAGTTCTGAACAGTTCCAGACCAGTAGCTGTGGAGGGACTTGCATATTGCAGCCTCTTCTCTAAACTTTTAAAGAAAATCCTGGGGTTCTCTGTTTATATAGAAAGCTCAGCCTCTGGGTAAGACAAACGAGTGTATTAAAGCAGGACAAAAACTATGTTAAGGTTCCCATTTGCTATGGGAAGGCTAAGCTCACAGGCAATTCAAGGGAAGCTAATTACTCCCATTCTCCTTCCAGTCAAGTTTATCCATTACAGTTAATTAGTGTTTCTAGCCACCCTGTTCAAATGCATGAAAATTAACCCAAGTATGAAAGATTAGACATACTTTTGGACTTCTTTGATTCATATTGGGCCAGACGTTCTTCCCTCAGTTTCTTTGCTTCTTCGCTTTCCTGAAAGAGAAATGTGAAGTTACAGAAAGGCACCAACACCCTGTCTCTTTAAAGCATTACCAAATGACTGGCATCTACTCAGGCAAAAACAAATCATCACAACTGTCAGCCGAAAGATGGTGATTTTTTGTTTTATTCATCATGTAACCAGTCAGAGTTAAAGTAGACACTCCACCCCATTGCAACACATTCCTTTCTAACTCTTGAGTTTTTACCTTCCAAGCTGTTCTCTAGACATCTGAATTTAAGAATTCCAAGTAGGATCTGGTATCAAGACCACAAACTCAAGTATCTTAAACTTAAGGCAAAAATCTGCATACCTGGCTATTTCTAAAAACCCCAAATATAATACAAAAAGTTCACAAGTACCTCCTCATCATCAGATCCAAAAAGATCAATGTCATCATCATCTTTGCTATCTGTGGCTGCACCTGTTGTGTCCTCAACATCAGCAGGACCGTATTTCCCCAAAGCCTTCTTTACACCTGGCAAGCTGAAAGAAAACAGCAAATATTAGTAACTTACTCAAATGTCAATACAGATACTGCCCATTTGTCAATGAACCTACACGTGCATTCATAGCACAAAATGTTGTGCTAAAAGAATAACTATCTAATTCTGCTACTTGAAAACAGAGCCTTCCCAAAGACAATCCTCGATGCTCCTGACGTGCTAGTTGAGACTACAGCAAATCCCATATTCAAGGACTGTTCATCTAAGCTGACACGATCCTGCCCAGCACTGCTGCTCCACCTAAGTATATGGATGGAAAAAGCTGGCTTATTGGAATCATTTATTGGCACTATGTTCTGTGTAGGAAGAGTTAACAACTTCGTGTTCATGCTTCCCTAAAAATATTTATCTTTGTTTAAAAATGAATAGTGACAGAAAATACATTGTTGCAAGGTGACTGAGCCTTTTTAAGTTTCAGTGAATGCTGTACTCTGAAAGCTAGCTTTCAACAGCAGGGGAGGGAGCAGGGCCCCTGAATTAAATCTTCTCCTATATAGTTCCTGTAATCCTTCTCTCATATAGTTCTGTAGTCTTAGGATAAGCTTGTAGTTCTATTGTTACTATGAACTGCCATTACAGGAGTCATAAAACTAGCTTTAGTTTTCGGAAACTAAAAGTAGTTTCCACAGAGTGGACTTTGTGAAGCAACTTTATCATCTCAGTCCCCTTTAGCATTGTAAGAGCTTCGGAAACAGATGGGTGACTGAGCCACCCAACTTTACAAGAGTTCCCTCCAAACAGGACTGAGGCACACAGAGGAGGCAGTGTAGCAATACTGACACTACCTATGCTGTACCTTTTTAGAGAGGCCTGCAGTCTCCATGGATGTCAATACAGCACCTTTCATGAACACTAAAATCACTAAAAAAGAAAAAAAGATAACATTTGCTTTCATATTTCTCCTTCTTTATATGTGCTTCTGCATTGCAAGTCATTGATTTTGCTTTATCTTCTAGGACTAAAAACTTGAATGAACCACTTTCCTTATTTATCACCTACATACCGTAACACTTTCTAATCCATTTTGGTGTTGTCTTTATGGGGTCCATTACTGGTAAGTAATTTCCAGCTTTCAGCATAGTTGTCTGTGTAAATGGCAGCAACAAAACTCAAGCCTTTCTTATAAGCTTTAGCAGAAATCTCAGCAACTGAACAGAGACAGAATCAGGTTGCCTGAGTTCTATGTGAGAAGCGTGATGTACTGACAGAAGTCTGCTCTGCCTCTAGAGCCGTTCCCGTTCCAACAGCAACACAGAAAGCCACGTGGTACCAGTGAAAAAGTTTTGTTCAAACTCGGAAAATCAAACGCAACACTTCGTAGGCCAGTTCGCACACATATTCCAGCTTTGCAGTTCAACCATACCTTGCCTTTTGCTTTTCATACGACTTAATATGATTGTACCACCGAAGAGCATGAAACAAGTCTGCAGGAGGTGGGGCAGCGATTGCTTCAAAGACTGCTATATCAGCCTGAGAAGGGACGTACCTGCGGAGAATAAGCCGAAGTTAACCCCCTTCCTCGGTGCACGCAGGAAGACGTGAAGCAGCAGCCGCCGAGCACAGACACGACCGCGCCGCAGCTCGGTGCGTCCGCCAGGCTGCTGCTAGGCCTCGCGGCGAGCGCCGCAGAAAGGGCGAGGAGCCCGGCGGGCTCGGCCCCGCGGGCGCGCTGCAGCGGCCCGCGAGCTCGGCCGGCTCCGGCGCTGCGCCTCCCGCAGCGGCCCCGCGGCAGAGGCTGCCGGGGCTGGCACGCAGGCGTGCCCCAAGGGCCCCCGCCGGCACGGCCCCCCGCCCGCCCCCGTCAGGCCGGCGGGCTTCGCCGCGGCCTGGCCAGGCTCGCCTCCCCCGAGCCCCAGCACTCCCCCGACCGCCTCTCACCCCTCGATATAGCTCCTGTCAGCCAAGAAATCATTGAGGACCCGGAGGCCAGCGGCGGACTTAAGGTCCCCGAAGCCCATGGCGGCAACGGCGCGGCGTACACGCTCCCGCCCGCGCCCTCGGCCCGACCGCCGCGCAAAGAGGCCCAGCAACCCCCGCGCCACCTTTATATAGCGGCCGGAAACTCCGTGTCCTTCCACGTACATAGATCCCTCCGCGAGAATGAACTGCGAAGTAGTTCCTCACAAGCTGGCGGCTCCAGCGCAGGGCCCGCAGCGGGCAGGACATCGGAGGCGCGGAGAAGGATCGCAGTAATAAACGTGAGGTCCGTGACACAGCCCAGGAAGCCCGCCGGCGTGGCGAGGGCACTGTAGCGTTCCCTGTCCTGCCCCCCCCCCCCCCCGCACCGCAGGCACCAGCGGAAGTTGCCGGAGTTGGACGAAGACCGAAGCGGAAGAGGACGGAGATTGCCGAGGGTGCGCGCCTGACGGTGGCCGAGAAGGCGCCGGGAGAAAGGCGGAAATTGCCGAGTTCCCTCGGCCGCCGATAGGCTGACGGAAACCACCGAAGCGGTGAGTTCCGAAGATTGCCGAACGCGCGCGTCAGAAAGCGACGCGCCGTCGCTGAGGCCGCCCGCTCCGGAGATTGCCGAAGCGGGCTGCGGGAGCGGCGGAAAGGCCCGAGGCCGCCGCCGGGGAGGCCGAGGCCGAGGGCGGCCCGTGTCTGCGGCGGGGAAGGCCGGGGCGCCGCCGCCGCCTGTCCCGCGCCAGGTAACGGCGGCGGCCGCGGCAGGGGCGGTGGCGGCGCCGTTACGGGCGCCCTCTTCCCCTTGCCGCTCCCGGTGCCCTTGACGGGCTCCGCGGCGGGCCGGGGGCCGCCCGGCGGGCAGCGGCGGCGGCGCCTCCAAGGTGACCCCCGCGCCGGGCGGCGCTGTGGCGGAGCGCCCCGGGGCCCGCCTGGGAGCCCTCGCCGGCAGGGATGGGGACGCCGGGCCCGCCGCCGAGCTGCGCCGTCCGGGAAGGCCCCGGCGCTGTCCCCGGGGAGCGGGGCCCGGGGGCCCGGGGCGGGCAGGCGCCTGCGTGGCTCCCGGCCGCCGCCGCCCGCTCGCTGTGCGCCTTTGCCTGTGTTTGTAAACACGGACGGGGTGCAGTGAAGCCGCCCCGCGCTGTGCTGGCCGCTCGGCCTTCGTCCGTCCTGCTGGCAGCTCTTGCCGAGTCAGTGGCTGGGGCTGGGCTGCCAGCTGTTCATCATCGTGACTTGCGCCATTTCTACTGAAAGGCGACATACGTATATACAAAGTATAGGTAGTTACAAAAAGAGAGCCGTATCACGTAGTTTAAGAAAGTAACTTTTTATTCCCCTGCACGTACAGGCGCGTACGTACTTTTTTGCAAGTGGTACAGAAGTTTTTACTTTGCCTGTTTAAAACCTGTCAGCAAACGTTTGAACTGATAAAAACTCAGTGCTGTTTTCTCTCTTACCAAAGCACCATGCTTCGACTGCCTGCTGTCCGCAGGGCCCTAGCTGGGGTCGCCCAGTCCTCCAAAGTGTCTGGTAAGTGTCTCTAGTTTATTCGTGTGTGTATGGTGATAAAATTAATGTATGTGTAATTGACTTATTGAAGGGCATGTACGCGTGCTTCGCTTGCAGCTCCGGAATTCTATGTTGTGCTGTTTATAGAACTGGAATCGTATCAGTGCTGTATAACTGTAAGATAAGGAGCGTTGGGTCTGACGGTTTGCCTCTAGCAGTAACTGAAAGTTTTTGGTTTTGTTTTTTTTTCTATGTCTCTCAGGACGTACAACTGCGACAGCAGCCAGCAACCAAATAGAGGTGTTTGTGGATGGCCATCCTGTATTGGTGAACCCAGGAACCACAGTACTTCAGGTGTGGGGAGTGGCACGCTCAGTTTTTCTTGGACTCCCCAAATCACTTCTTGGCAGCATGTTCAATTCTATATAGCAAAAAAACCCCCTCTGCATTGTTTCTTGCGATTCTTTAGGGTTGTTTTCACTGACTGATACAATTTCACATGACAGAAATCCTTTGGGGAGTTCAGTGTTTGAAAAAGAAGTATCTGCCATAATTGCCTGAAAGAAGATGCGTGCAGCTTGAATCCCAGCTGCAAAAATTTAGGCAATACAATAATGGACTTTGATAAATTCTGGTTGAAATTCTAGCTCTGAACTCTGTGTGACCTGGTAGTCTTTCAGAACCCGTTAATTTTGTATCTTATTAAAGTGGCATCTCAGGTAAATGAGGGATTGTCTCCTTTTCAGTTTTTAGTTCTTATTATTCAGAATGCTGATCCTTTGCTGCTTTAATTCTTGGTGTGGGAAGAAATGGAACCTGGATCTCGCAGCCTGTACTCAGCATTGTTGCTTTTCAGGCCAAAATTTCAAGTAGATCTTTTTCCAGTCTAACTTCTTTTAAGAAGCCATTAAATGGGGACATGGTATAGTGAGCTAGAACATTAAAGTACACAGTGTTTATTTAAAAATATATCCCTTGTTCTTTGGATACAAGTTACTAATTTATTTAGGCATTAGAATGCCCCCAGCAGGAGTCTAATGCAATATTTTCTTAAATACTGTTTTTTATTAGCTTTTTAGTTTTTCTTAATGTGCTAATTTTTTGTAGAAATGATGAGAAAAGTTGGATCTTGTTAGTTCTGTTTTATTGAATTCAGTGGTGTTTCTTCTGGAAGGCATAGCTAGCACTATAGCATAGATCCCATCAGCCATGGGGATTTCACACAGGAAAGGCCGACTTCATCTGTTCTCTGGAAATCTGTCATCTCTGTCCTCCTGTCTCTTCTTCAGACATATCATGGAAGAATGTTTCTGAGTTTGGGGTTCTGCTGAAGTTGAAGATTGACTATGCTCCAGTACCTTTATAGAGAGTATCCATGTTGTTGAATTATCAGAAGTCATTATGCCCATTGTTGTTTCCTTTGTATTTTTCAAATTTTCCTCTTTTATGCACTTTTCTTTAAAAAGTGCATGCTTTCTTTAAAACATTATTTTTATTGCTAGAGTCCTATCTATTAGAGAGAATTCTCTCTATTCTTGGAGGAAAGAATGAAAGAGACGTCAGTTCTCATTTCCTCAATCAGTTACAATTTTTGGAAAAATATATTTGTCATTGATAACCTGACATGTTTCTGCTTGATCACTATTTTTTATTTATGGTCACTTGAGATGAAAGGTTGAATGCACTATATTTCTGAGCACTAACACTGTTAGTCTTTCAAAAACTGAATAGTGTTTTATGAGGTGGAACTGAAAGGTCTAACTAAAATTTAATTTTCCGTTGTTTCTTGTTCTTTATAGGCCTGTGAAAAGGCTGGAATTCAGATACCTCGTTTTTGTTACCATGATCGTCTCTCTGTTGCTGGAAACTGTAGGATGTGTCTTGTGGAAATAGAGAAAGCTCCCAAGGTATTGTTTCATAGGAATTACAGTTTTCTGCTGTGCTTAGGGCCTAGTTTAAATCTTGTAAATAATTGTTCGCACTATCATTAGCACACAAATTGTTGTCATTCAGCTGCTCGAAGCAGGTTTTTCCCTTCTTCCCATTGGACTGCAGTGATTGCCTATGGATCAAAGTCAGTTCTCAGGCTCTTATGGATTATCTTGCTCCTGGACGTGAGCATTTGATAGCTGTGTGTTTTCAGTCAGATATATTTTTATTTTCTGTAATTCAGGCTTCAACTGCGCATTTTCAGCTGATAGTACACAAATAGTAAACTTCAGATACTGTATGAATTCAGCTGTAGGATTAGTGTCTGCAGGTTTGTTCTAGCTACGTAGAGACTGCAGTTACTTAGCAGTTTATATTTTCATGCATTATGTACCATTGATGTCTGTTGTAAAATAGTAATTGACTTCAGGATTGAGGGCTGTCTTCAGCAGTATTAGGAAATCTATGCAGATAGTTGAGGCATTCTTTTGGAGTTCAGTCATGGATTACACATTTATATTCACATATGAAACTCTTTAGCTCACCTCAACTTGAATTCCATAGCTTTGCATCTCTGAAAATGTTGGGTTATCACTAAAGATGGAAATCATGATGGTCTACTTCGTGATGTAATTGAAAAGTAGGAGGGATTTGTTTTCTGACCAGGAGTTTTTGTTAATCTCGCAGTAATCTTGTGAAAAATTTTATTCCAAGACTCTTTGTACAGGCTTTGTCCAAATAAATGTCTAAAATCATGCATACTCTGAACTTCAGTTCTAGAGGTTTTCCAGATCTCTGCTGATCTCTTTGATTTGCCTTATATCTGCTACAACTGACTTTTGTCTTGCTATTAACTACTTGAATTGGAACCCAAAAGTGTAAAATTTTCAACTTTAAAAATAAATAAATCACAACTAATTAACCTTTTTATATAGCAGATTATTAATAAATATGGCTTATAGTGACTATTGGTTAGATTTTCTTCTTTTTTTTTTTTCCTTGCAGATACCTTTTTATTTCTACAACATGTTAAATTAATAACAGATGTCCGTGTAAGAATTTGGGGGGAGGTTGGGGTTTGTGCCCACGTTGAGAAGAAATATGCTATGTTCATGCTTGCTTTTTATGATGATTGCAGCCAGTTGCTGCTTGTGCCATGCCAGTTATGAAGGGCTGGAACATACTGACAAACTCTGAGAAGTCTAGGAAAGCAAGGTACCTTTCTTTTAGCCCCCTATAGCTGATTAGTTGTGCTATCTGCTAAATGATGTAAAATTGATGTTAACTTTAATTCCTGAACCCAACAGAGAGGGTGTAATGGAGTTCCTGCTGGCAAATCACCCATTGGACTGTCCTATCTGTGATCAGGGTGGAGAATGTGATCTACAGGTACAAGCTCCAATTAAATCGTGTAGACATGTATTAATACCCTTGTCTTAGGTGAAATTGTGCTTTCCAGCAGCCTGGATATGTCTGTTTTCTGTTGTGTGTTCTAGGATCAATCGATGATGTTTGGCAGTGATAGGAGTAGATTTAGAGAGGGAAAACGTGCTGTGGAGGACAAGAACATTGGCCCGTTAGTCAAAACAATCATGACTCGGTGTATACAGTGCACTCGATGTATCAGGTAATGTCCTTTATTTTTCACTGGAGAGAGTACTGAACAGTTTGTTACTTGTGAAAGAAACGCCATGAGAGGCAGTCAATTTTTCTTATTTCTTTTCTGACTGTACTTAAGAATTTTATTTCTGGTAGGGACTGACAGCTGGTTTCCCAGAGCTACCAGACAGCTGTCCTGCAGGTAATAGAGAGAGATGGCCAAAACATGAAAGTGAAATGAGAATTCTACAGGGCAGAACTGGTCCCATGGTGTTAGTGCCAGAATGGATTTTAAAACATTGACTTCCTCAGCCAGAGTTGGAAGATTTATTTATTCTTGACAGTCTCTGGTAGCTGTATTTATGCTGTTCTGTAGTCCTGAGATTCAGTGCTAGCAAACTTGAGCCAGATGGAAAAGAATACAATGTACTCACCTAGTTCTAGAAAGAATTTGTTAGTTAGGACTAATCTTGGACTCAGACTGTGAAATTCAATGAGCACTGAACTGCTCTGGTTTTTGATTTAACTCCACACGGTTTTTGTAGCCCTGTCGGAATGAAATTCTGCAGATGTATAGTCCTGCATGTGATGGCACTGATTAATGCATCTAAACAATTGTTTTCTTCTTTCAGGTGTGTGAACTAAGGCTAGTGTTTTATCTTAAGGAAATGAGATGAGGGTTGAAAAATGTGCTATGTTGCTGTTGTACGTTCCAGATTTGTTTTTCATTCTTTTTGCATCTACCAGGTTTGCTAGTGAGGTTGCAGGGGTAGATGACTTGGGAACAACTGGAAGAGGAAACGATATGCAAGTTGGTACTTACGTTGAAAAAATGTTCATGTCTGAGTTATCAGGAAATATTATTGACATCTGCCCAGTTGGTGCTCTTACCTCCAAGCCATATGCCTTTACCGCACGCCCATGGGAGACAAGGTATGTATCTTAACTCATACTGAAGATGCAGCTTTCTCTGTTTCTGTCATACACTTTATCTTAGAATATGTCCCTATGATACCAAGGGTTTTCTCTGCTTTTTATTCTCTGCATTTTTGTTGTAGACTTTTCCATAGACTGAATCTAACACAAATTCTCCTATTTACTCACAGCTCATTCAAGAAATGGAAGAATGTTGTAGTTTGTAGACTATTCTTCCCTTATTTTTACTTTTAAAATGGTTTGGACTTGTAGATTGTGCTGATTGCTCAGTAAAAAAATGTGTATAAAGGAAAATTCAAATTCATTAACTCAGTAATTGTTGAGGATATTTTTTAAAACATCTTGTGAAACTAAGCTCTTATATCTAAAGCTAAACCTACAGCGCTTTTTTTTTGTTTGTTATGCAGTCTGCTGCTGCTTGTATATAGAAAACTGCAAATGGTTTATTTGTTCTAAACAGGAAGGTAGAGTCAATTGATGTTCTTGATGCAGTTGGAAGCAACATCGTAGTGAGCACAAGAACTGGAGAAGTGATGAGAATTTTGCCAAGGCTGCATGAAGATATCAACGAGGAATGGATATCTGACAAAACAAGGTGTGTGGGAGGTGTTTGTACCCACATGCGTGTTTATCCACGCGTTAAAGGCACACTTTGCAGAACCAGAAATGTGGACAGTAGCACTGACTTCTGGATTCCACTGTTAATATTGTAAAACTATAGTGAAGAATAATTGATAAAACATGTTTTTAATACTGTCGTTGAAGTTACTGAGTTTCTAATGTTTTCATTTTTGTAGCTTTTTTTTACAGTAACTTTTTGATTTGTATGACAGGGTTTTTTTGCTTGTTTTTGAGAAGGAAAAGTTAAACTTTCAGGGGAAATATTTCTTGTGCTTCTCTTTTCTAATCATTGCAAGCTGTTAGAAAACTCAGTCTTAGAAAATATTTATTATACACAATTATCTTTGTCTTTGCTCTTTAGTAATATTAGTGGTGTTCACTTAGGTTTGCTTATGATGGTCTGAAGCGTCAGAGACTAACTCAGCCAATGATCAAAAATGAGAAAGGACTATTTGTTTATGCCTCATGGGAGGATGTATTAACTCGTGTTGCTGGTGTGGTAAGAACAATTTTCAATATATGTAGCGTAAAATTAATTTCTAAAAGCTGGACGTATTACAATGATTAATATGAAAGTCGTATAGAAAAGGGCTTTTTTCTTTAAGGTTAGAGGGGAGCATTTGACTTCTAATCCATTGTATTTCCACTTAAATTTCTTCTTTTGAATATTATTTCCTGTTTCATGGATTAGACCATCTGAACAACTTTGTTGTATCATGATTTCATTTGGGGCATTGGGAGAGAAATTACTTTTATTTAAATAGGAAACTAAACTCTTCCTTCAGAAATCTAGGAGGAAGCAACTTTCCTGAATTACTCTGATCTATCTGAAGAGTTCTTTAAATTCATTTAAACTGTGCTATCACCACTTTTGCCATCGAAGCCATTAATTCTGTATTACTTATATCTGAATTGTGCTTGCCTCAGTGCTTTCTCTGTGTGGTGATTGATTCTGCTGCTCAAATGAAGTGCTGCATGACTGCTCTGGATTTTGATTAAAAATTTTATGTGGGACAAAGTAGAATTGAAAACTGTAATTGAACTTTCCTCAAGGATGTTTCTGCCCGTGGTACAGTAGCAGGATTTGTTACGAAAGCTATTGCTTCTCAGATGATACTTTTGAGTTAAGTTTACTACCTGAGCTTGTGTTGTGGAAGTTTGTATTCTGTCTACACTGAAGCTTCATTAAAATAGAGCATTCACAAATCATCTCCTCACCACACCAAATGAGAATTAGCCATATCTGAGCAATAACTCAAGTGAGGGAGACTTGCACAGAATACAGAGAGCTGTTCTTTGCTTATCATGAGTTCTGAAGGAGCTAGAGTTGCTGCCTTGCGGAAGTCAGACACTGTGGATCAGTTTGTGCTACTGCAGGCCAGTGGATTGCACTGCTGGCTTTGGCCCATCCTAATGTAACAAACAAATTCCCATTTAGCCCAGGTAAATATGTCAATGGTTTCTTTTGCTTATGTTTATACTTTCTCTCTCTCCAGCTACAGGCTGTCGAGGGTAAGCAAGTAGCAGCAATTGTAGGAGGACTGGTGGATGCAGAAGCGCTAATAGCTCTGAAAGACTTACTGAACAGAGTAAATTGTGATACGCTCTGCACCGAAGAGGTCTTCCCTACTGCTGGAGCTGGGTAAGAGTTCAGGCAATACTGTAATTAGTATGTTAATAAACTTTCCAGTCCGCAAATCATCTCATGGTAAGATTCTGACGTGACCAAGGATAGCAATTGCTAATGTATTAGCAGGTTTTGTTTGAATTTAAAATATTCATTTATAGACAGTATTTATGGATTGTGAGTTGATAAATAGTCTCTGCTACAGCAAGGGTTGCACACTTGACTGTATGTTGAGGCTGCTGCAGTTTAACAGTAGGCTACTGAAAGCCAGTTACGCTCTGTTGTAAGTTGGATAATATAGTCTATTTCTATTTTTGTTGTGAAAACTATAGCATAATTATGACCTTGTAAACTGTGGAATAGCAGATGAAGTTTGTGAGGGCTGACAATAACTGTAAATGTAGGAGATACCCACATTGTAATTCCTTTAATGTTTTGCTGTCTCTGGTACTCATGAAAGAGAGAGGCTCTTACTTTTTATTTGGGTTAGTAATTTGGATTGAGAAATCTCTTCTTTCCCTTTCTCTTCCTGAGATGAAAAAATATTTTGAGCATCTAGAATCTTTACCACATCTTCATTCCTTCCCTCTACTGAATTCTTATGCCCTTTCTTTCTTAAATCTTTTTGTTATAGCACAGATTTACGCTCTAACTACCTGCTTAATACCAAGATTGCTGGAGTGGAGGAGGCAGATGTCCTGCTTCTGGTTGGCACCAATCCACGCTTTGAGGCACCGCTTTTCAATGCTAGAATTCGAAAGAGGTTTGTATTCCTTGGTGGTGAATAAGCACAGAAGTCGATCTGGATTTGGTACAATGCTCAGGTGGAGCCGCAGGCAGTAAGTTGAGAGTGTCCAGACGGACTCACTGGATTTAGTTCACCTTTTAGTAAAAGGAACGGTGATACATGTGTAGAAAAAGGGGGTCTCTTCTCCCTGCAGTGTATAGCTATGTTTTGTTCATTCTCACTTTGACATTTTACGTAAGTTCATATACTTAGACTTTTATTCATTTGTTACATTACACAGACACCTCAGATTTTCTGTCTTGTAGAAGTTTGTTAAAGCGTATTCCTTAAAGAATTATTTTCAGCATCAGTTTGCTGCTTTTTGTATTGTTGTTGTAACAAGTCAGACTTGCTGATTTTAGAAGCAGTCATTCAAGTTTAGCATTTTCTTTGGCAAGTAATGTGGCTTTCCTAAACTTTTGAACATAGCTAATTCAACTTCAGCAAGATATGTCAGCAGGAGACAACTGAGGTTTATAAAAGCCCTGTCTGTCCTAATGCTGGGATCTTCCAAAAATACACCATTTTAAACCATAGTGGCCTTAAAATTTTGAGACGAAAAATGCAATGAAATTTATGAATGATTCATATATTTTTAGAAGTCTGTACTATAAGAGGCTGCAAAAAAAGGAAAAATTTCTAACCAGCTACATTTTTTCTCTGCTTATCTAAGAAATAAGTGGATTTCTAGAACCGTGAGCACTGTCAAATTCATAAAATCATGGAATCATTTAGGTTGGAAAAGACCTTTAAGATCATCAAGTCCAACTGTTAACCTAGCACTGCCAAGTCCACCACTAAACCATGTCCCTAAACACCACGTCTACCCATCTTTTAAAAACCTCCAGGGATGGTGACACAACCACTTCCCTGGGCAGCCTGTTCCAGTGCCTGACTACCCTTTCAGTGAAGAAATTTTTCTAATCTAATTAAATCTAATCCCTGCCACAACTTGAGGCCATTTCCTCTTGTCCTGTCACTTGTTAATTGGGAGAGGAGACCGACCCCCACTTCGCTACAACCTCCTTTCAGGTAGTTGTAGAGAGCAATAAGGTCTCCCCTCAGCCTCCTCTTCTCCAGGCTAAATAACCCCAGTTCCCCTCAGTTGCTCCTCATGAGACTTGTGCTCCAGACCCTTCAGCTTTGTTGCCCTTCTTTGGTCACGCTACCGCACCTCAATGTCTTTCTTGTGGTGAGGGGCCCAAAACTGAACACAGTATTCGAGGTGCGGCCTCACCGGTGCCGAGTACAGGGGGACGATCGCTTCCCTAGTCCTGCTGGCCATGCTATTCCTGATACAAGAAATTCTTTTCTCCTACAAATTACTTTAACTTCAATTCTGAAGTAACTAAGAGTTAAGTCAAGCTAAATAAACTTAATAGTAGCTGTAGGTGTGGGGGTTTTTTTTGTTTTGTTTGGTTTTGCCTAACACTGGAAAAGATGGTTTAAACTTGTAGCGCCTCATTTTGTGCAGTCTTTGGCAAAAGTTTGAGGGGAGGAGGGAATTGAGTTATGAACTTCTCATGTAAGGTGCGTTGCTGCACTGGTCTCGGAATGTATGTAGAGAAATAGTCCTAAAAAAGCCTTAAGCTTGTTTAACAGTCAGAATAATACTAAAATTGAAAAATGAAGCATGAACATGAAGCATGTTACCAAAACAATTAATGCTGTTTAAATTCCCTTGAAAGAATTTACATCCTATTTCAAGTTATTGCTAAAATTATAATTAGTGGCATTGGTTGAGTAAAACTCTCTATTTATTTGATTTTTATAAAATGTTTGCTGTGTTTTCAGCTGGCTTCACAATGACTTGCAAGTGGCCCTTGTTGGCTCTCCTGTGAATTTGACCTACACATATGACCATCTAGGAGAGTCCCCACAGATACTCCAGGATATTGCTTCTGGAAAACATGCATTCTCCAAGGTACACACAACTTAAGAGTGTGACTGTTAAATTTCAGATGTATTGAGTAATAACCTGAATTCCTCACAGAGACAGATTTGAAGAGAAGTACCATGTTGTATGTGGTGTTACTTGCTATTAATCAAATGCAGAGATGAAGTAATGATCAGTGTGCACCAAGTATGGGTGAGCTGTTTAATATATTCAGGTGTGTAGAACTTTGTGGTGCAGGAAACTCCTGAAATATTTCTTGATGTAAACCAGGCTGTTTCAGCCACTGCTGTTTCCACTGAAATGTCTGGTTATCAAGAGTATAGTTCTGTATTGACAGGGTAGCGTACTGCTTACAGCAGTTTCTCTTGGCTTTATCTCTAAATGAAACAATGACCATTTCAGAATCGTAGCTTTGCATGGAAGACTTATGTAGAAATTACAGGATTTATTACATTGATTTATTACATGATCTGCACCAAGAATTGTCTTCAGAGCCTTGGAATGAATTTTTTGATTCTTTACTTGCACAGGTCCTCGACCAGGCCAAAAAGCCGATGGTGGTGGTAGGTAGTGCAGCACTGCAGCGCAGTGATGGAGCAGCTATCCATGCTGCTGTTTCCACCATTGCACAAAATGCCAGGACTAAGAGCGGTGTTGGTTCCGAGTGGAAAGTCATGAACATCCTCCACAGGTTTGCTTTGAAGGTTTTTTGGGAGCCACTTGCATTCACACTGGGCCTACACAAGTTACCACAATATATGTATATGCAGATTTCTTTGTGTACGCACAAGCAGCTTATCAGGTTAGAACCTATAGGGAATATAAAAAATAGAAGTACAAACTAGCAGAGACTTTTTAATAAAAATGGGTTCCTTGACCTGGCAAACTTTTCAGGCTCTCCATGAGCTTTTATTAATCTATTATATTTAAATGTAGAATTTATAGTTTAAATTTAGAGGTATAGAATACAAGAGAGCTTAATAACATACCACAGTGCTTAGTAGAATGCCTAGCAGACTAGTGTCACTTGCTAAATGATTGCTTTTTATCTAGAGGAAGAAAACCAAACAAAATGGCAAATATATTAATGGCAATTAATATATTTAAATTACATTTAAATAATATCGTTTCTTATAATATTCCTTTTACCGTGCAGTTTCTAACTGAATAGTTAATAGAAAAGCTTCAAAGCTTTTCGTTTTAGGGCTTTTGATCTTAGTTACTCAGTTTATTGGGATATTATTCCTTTTAATAGGCAAGCTTCTCTTGGGACAGTCCTTCCCCACTCTCTTTCTAAAACTCCATCTGTCAAATTGACAACCTCTGTAAAGGAAAAATTATTTCAGCAAATGTAGTGGCTCTCAGATTCAGAGACTCAACAAAGTCCTTCTGCCAGAAGCAGCTTCATTGATGTAAAACTAGTGTAGCGAGAGCAGGGCTTGGTCCTCTGAAGGGAACTTGAATATAAAATCCTGCTGTTGAAACTGAAACTTTTAATACCAAAACACTAATGAGTTAAAGAACGAACACTCATGATACCTTTTTTACATGTAGTTTGGCACTCTTTCATATTATTGACTTTCATGCTTTCAGTCCACCATCCTCTCTACCTTAAGTGTAAAAAGCAACTTAACTTACTGGAACCTATATGTCTGACTGGGTCAGACAAACATGGGTAACACTGAAAGGTCTGTACTGTACAGAGAGAATCCTTTTAAATATTATTGTAAGTCTGGCACCTGATTATGCAGGATTATGCAAAACTGTTTCTCTGGAAAAGAAAAAGAGTGCTGGAAAATGAGAACGATTATTTCATTCTTTTAAAAGTATTTTTATGTGTGAATAAATGAATAGTGATGAAATAGTGGTCTGAAGTCTTAGATGCTTCAGAGTAGCTGATGGTCCAGTAGCTGGTCTTTCATCTTCCATGTGAGTGCCCTAAATTAAAGGCCCATTGAGTTCAATTCGTAGCTGAAATGTGAACCTTGATCTTCCAGATGACAAGTGAGCTGCCTGCCACTAGGCCCTGACCTTTATTTTTGCTATCTCATCTTAAATATGCGAGATATCCCGTGAAAACTTCAAACGGCATCAGTCTGTCAAAATGCAAAACCAACCTGATATTTTGTCAAATACTCTCTCAAAATTTTCAGCTGCCTTTATGCTTCATTTTTGTCCTGTTACTGTTAGAGACCTCTTATGCCCCTCCTAAATATTTAGTCAAAAAAAGAAGTTAGGTCTGTTCTGGTGGGAGAGTGAGAATTCTGAAATAACTTAAAGTCATAACGTGTTTGTTCCTACAGGGTTGCAAGCCAGGTAGCTGCTTTGGATCTGGGTTTCAAACCAGGAGTGGAGGCAATTAGGAAAAATCCTCCCAAAGTATTGTATCTCCTGGGAGCAGATTCAGGTTGTATAACACGTCAGGATTTGCCAAAGGACTGTTTTATCATCTATCAAGGTAATTAGTAGATGTAAATTAATAAATGTTGCTATCTAATAGCTGGAGAGAAAGCCTAAACAGTGGCATATTCTTACAAACATATCTGACCCTTTGAGAAATTCTAGCCTCTATTTTCTGCCAAGAAATGGAACTTCCAACACATAACTGAGATACTGGTTACCTATTTCTTAGGTAAAAATGAGAAACTGTTGATGAGTAATAAGGGGACATAAACCAGTTTGGTCTTCTGGAGCATAGCTTCAAACCTGGCAGACAAAAGGGCATTGGTTCCCAGATGGTCTATCATACCAAAACACGGTCTTGTCTTAATTCACTAAGCATCCTTGTTCCAGGAGCCCCCCAGAGCTGAGTGGCTATAGACTCTGAACTACCATTTACTACTGCTTGTAGTCTGTTCATTCTCTCTCTCATTCTTGTGTTAGGCAAGTAAGACCTCAGAGCAGTCAGCCTAATAGGCTTTATATTACTGGTTAGACAAACCTTAGAAAATCCTTTTCTCTGGGAATGCAGAAGTTCTGTATTGTGTTAGTAAAGCATTTCTTTTTATTTTGACTTACTTGTGTCTTATATGGTTGTATACTGTTTCCTCTTTCTATGTATTTAGGACATCACGGGGATGTGGGAGCTCCCATGGCTGATGTTATTCTCCCAGGAGCAGCATATACAGAGAAGGCGGCCACATACGTGAATACTGAGGGTAGGGCCCAGCAGACAAGAGTAGCAGTAACACCTCCTGGGATGGCGAGGGAAGACTGGAGAATTATCAGAGCTGTGTCTGAGGTACTGTTGCTGTTACAAATTGCTTCTAATAGAAGTATACTGAGAGGTTAAGTTCCTTTTGTATTGAAAAGTGTTTAAAAAAAAAAAGGTACATTTTCATATTTCAGGGAAATAATGAATGTAGTCTTAAGAAGTAATGTTTTGTATTGAATCCTTTGTTAATTCTGTGAGTTAAATCATTTCCCTTTTGAGGATAGCACTAACATTGTAGCTGTTGCATGCTACTGGAATGCATAATGGGTGAAGTTCTGTCTGCAAATTCTGCTGATCTTCATGAAGTGCTTTAGAGGAAACTGGTGGGAGGATGCAGTTTCTTGCTTTTTAGAAAGAAAACAGCATGAATTCTGAGGACAGGATCTGGTGTCATTAGATAAGGTCAAATATGTGCTCACTAGTCACTGGGAACAAGATGCATTGATAATTGCATCAACTTTTATCACATTTGGTGGTAAGCTAGGGAAAGGACAAGTGACATCTGTATGGAAGGAGAAAAGTACTTCTTGTCTTTTCTTTTTTTCCTTTGCATAGCAAACAGGACAGCCTAGTTTTTTTAACATGGGGAAGTCTTAACTGTAGGCATCAGAGGTCCAACAGAATACTGTGACTTTGCTTCAGTTTGCACATTATAACTGCCTTTGTTTTCAGGAGTGTAGATTTTTCCTGATTTTAGTTTAGGTATGTTAATGGATTGGTAATCTAAACCACTATGTATTAAATCCCTATACTTGATGGCATTTCTTTCTGTGAATCTCTTAGTTGGCTGGTATGACCTTGCCTTATGAGAACCTTGATCAAATACGGAAGCGTTTAGAAGAAGTATCTCCTAATCTGGTTCGATACGATGATGTGGAAGAGGCTAACTACTTCAACCAGGCAAATGAATTGTCAAAGGTAACCAAAACTGAAGCATCTGGGCATGATATAGTGCTGTTGCATAGCTTGATGCTTTTTAAAGAAATGGGCCTTCTTCATATGTAGTACTACAAGCATTCTTTGACCTGCACTGAATGCAGAATTCACTAAACAGATGCTTTGGTAACAAGTTCCTATCATAAAGCTGACTTACTTTTTTTTTTTTCTTTTCCTGCCACAGTTAGTGAAGCAACAGCTTCTTGCTGATCCTCTTGTTCCACCTCAGCTCACAATAAAAGACTTTTATATGACAGGTATGTATAGTATGGCCTTTCCATTCTGAAATCAGCAATACATTTTACTTAGCTTTACAGTAAGATTCTTATGAGGCATTTAAAGCTTTCTACTAAGATATGTAGGATTTGAGTCTTTTGAAGAAACAAAGTTTTCCAGTAAAATGATTTGGAATTTGCATAAAGCACAGACTATTGGACTATATTTTCAACTATGCAATTTTCTTTACCCTCTTTGTATGCAGTCCTGTACTAAATCTCTCTAATATATTGTGTCTTTGTACAATTTTGAAAATGAACAGTTATAACACACTGATGTGTTTGGATTTTTTTTTTCAGATTCAATCAGCAGAGCATCCCAAACAATGGCCAAATGTGTGAAAGCTGTTGTTGAAGGTGCTCACGCAGTAGAAGAGCCAGCCAGCTGCTAGAGACTAATCAGACTGCTACCACCTCCATCCAAGTATTTGTTGCAGTTAACTGCTGTGACTGATATTTTTTTTTTCCAAAATCTATTTGCTAGGTCGTTGTATTTTTCTTTTCTTCATTCACATTTTCATCAGTTCGAATAGTCCCATAATATTATAGGACTGTTGTTGTGTCTGAGAGAACATGCAGCAAGACTCAACTTACTGTACCCAGAGGCAGAGTACATGATGATTGTATACAAATAAATTATAACACCAAACAATCCATTACCTGTGTAATTCATATAGCTCAGGCTTCTTGCATGAAAAGAACTCAGTAAGCAACTCGGACTCAGTAAGTCTTGATTTGCTAGGAACAAGTCTACATGGCAAAAATACTAGATTGTAACCTTCTTCCAAAGTATCCAGGTGTTTTAATTTTAAGCAGTGGTGAGAGTGTGAACATGCTCTTTTTGTAATGCACTTTCAGAGCAAGTTGTCCCTCTTTTGAGTCAAGCATACCTGGTTTATGTCAGTGTTCAGACCTGTCACTGCTCTAGGTATTTGTATGTTTCTCCATTTCATTTCAGTTGAGAAACTACTCATGGAGGAACGAAAAATAATTTTGATGTTGTGAAAAAGGAGAGCAATTTTCACACAGCTTCCTTATATTGAACTGCTTTAAAAAATCAGCAAAAAGATAAAGGCTTTTAGCTACACCAGTTCAAATACAGAAAAGATCTCAGAATAGTTTCTCTGTGCAATGATCTTTTTATAGCAAAGTGGAGGAAGGGGTAGTGTGTGGTGGGTTTTGTTTTGAATGACTTCAGGACAGCAACTCTCTCCTCTATTATGTTAATGTAACTTGGGAAGGATAGCTTTCTCTTCAGCAGGCTGATATTAGGGTAATATGGTTTAGAGTAATCCTTCCAGTAATCATGCAAATGGGAACAGTATCATAAAGCCATCATTTCCAAATTTATTAAAAAAAAAAAAACCCAAACTTAATTTTGCATGAGGAAAAGCTACATTTTCCAGTGTAGAATAATACTGGGTGCATGAGAGTGCTGCTATAGAAGCCTTAGCTTTATAGAATTCCTTTTTTCTTCTGTCCTTGAAATTTTTCAGTAACAAGCAAGTAATTTTTTAAAAATTGTTTTCCTTCTCCCAGGAAGAAAACTCTTCCTGGTTATCCTCGTATAGCCCCGTGTCCTTAAACTAGCTGACTAAGTCTTAAATGTTGAACATTGTTTCGCTCGGCCTGCCATCTTCCAGTTACCAACAGGGTCAGTTCTCTTGGTGGTACAAAACAAAGACAACTATTCACTTTATTCTAAGATACTAGTATGCATGTTAATGAGATGTCTAGAAATACTGTAGTCTATTTTTGATGTGGCAGTTCACAGGACCCCATAGTGTCCACATGTGACCAAGTACAGCATAAAATCTTCATGTTGTCCTTGTGGAATGTTATTTCTTTAGGAGGAAGAGGGGCTTATGGCAGGGACGTAGCAAAAGAAGAATGTGTGTGAGAACATATGCCAAAAGCAAGGCAGTTGGCTCTTCTCACAGATGGTAGCTTTAAGAGGAAAGGGTATAGCTGAATCCTATATTCAGTAAAACATTTGGTTCTCAGGTTCCTAGGATGAAAACCTTATTTTTTTCCTGAAAATCGATGTTGTACAAACACAGAGGAATAATTTCAGCTGTGCAACAAGTCAGTTATCACTTCTTCACTTCAAAATGTATAAAGGTTCAAAAGCTTTAGAGAATTTTTTTGCCTTAAATGTTACAGCATTATTTAACTCTGGGAGCTCTGGCACACATTTACTTTTTGATTATTTTTTTTTTTGAAAGCTCTGCATCCTTCAGTTAGTGTATATAGGAGATCTTTATTTCTATTCAAGAAGTATCAAGCCCGTATCTTGAAAGACAAAAAGGACACGAAGTACGCGTGGTGCTGTCTGTCCTGCTTTTACGTTCTTCCCCACCTAACTAGCCACCGAGTATAGAACTTCTCAGCCAAACTTGATAGTAGCAACAAGGCTCTCTACAGCTTTGACGGTTGGAAACTAGACAGTAAAGAGAAATCTAAATTAGCATTCTTATCAACTGAGTTTACAGTGTAGCCCTTCCCTTATCTCTTCTGTTTGTTCTGGTGGCGTGACAGTCAGTGTACACGTGGACTTTTGCCCAGCTAGCAATAAAAGGATAGTAGGGGTCTGCAAAGGAATGGAGGTGATGTAGCCTGGGCAAAGTACTGCAGGATAAATCTACAGAAACAGGGCTATTCATGCAACTTAGTTCTGTTTATTTAAAAAAAAAAACAAAGTTAACAGTTAGTGCTACTACTTGCTGGTTCTGAAGCTGCAACCTGAGATGAAAGCAGAGCATTATGAGAAGGCAATGAATTGCTGGGATGATGGGAGATGAACGTGCTCAAAGTATTGTTCTTGACTGTTAACGTAAGGGCTTATTAGCTAGGTGATACATTGCCTGAACGGTCAGTTCCGCCGATGCAGCTAACCTCCAAATGCAATGTTGGTGGGTGCGTTTATCCAGACTCCGTTGGGGGGTGGGTGGGTGGGCTGGGGATTTATTGTACTTTAAAATAAAGCTAAGACCAGAACTGAAGGAGGTTTAATTCCCCAAATGCAGCCCTAGTACCACCTGGTGGCCAAACGGCAGAATGTCTCACTGGTTGCATTGCCAGTTACGGTGCACTAACCTTCATCTCACTCCTCCCTGTACGCTCCTGCCTGCACAGACAGCAGGAGCAAGAACAGCTACGTGTCTGGGAGAGAGATGGATGGGTTTAGTCATTAAGTATCCTCTTCTCTCAACACAGCACTGTGTGAACGTAGCTTGTGCATGCAAGCAATTATCCCCAAACATGGCTTAGATTAAACCTTCCCTTTATGTAGACTTGTCTTCAGCAGAAGGTTGTGGGAAGCGGAGAAGGAAAAGGGTGTGTTAATTCAAGATAAAACCCTACTAAGCACTTAATATTTTCAAGCAAGTTTAGGCCAGGTTAACACCAACAGTCAGATTAAATAGAAACAAACTTTGTCAAAATACTGCAGGCAGATTTAAGCATCTAAGTCTAAAGCTGGGATTTTAAAACAAAAAATTTTTTAAAAAATTTTTTCCACCTTCCTGGAAGCACCAGCATCCCATGAGTGCATCCCATGGATACATCCCTACAGTTCCAGAGGGAGACTGCTTTAAATCCTGGGCAATTTAGCTTCTTCAATAAAAAGAAACCAGACAATGTGGTCCCAAATGGAAGGCAAGTCAAACTGAGGTATGTTCTCAGCAAGACTCTGCAACAGCCAACAGAACTAGGCTGTTCATAAAAATAGTTGTAACTGACTCATTTTTTTAAATGTATTTTGAAGCGTAGCTCAAAGCAGAAAAGGAAGTATCTGTAGCATTTCCCCAGGAAGTAAAAGACTTGCGATCAATGCCTCTTCTGAGACTGATAGATTCTTTCAAGGCAGTGGCTGCTATCTGCTCGGTTGGGGGATGTGCTGTATATTACTGTTTAAGCCGACAGAAAAGCAGCTCAGATTCACAGAGCTAAAGAAAAAGCAGAGCAGCAGCCTGGCATCAGCCTTAATCAAAGAGAAAAGATAATAAAACCTCATCTCCATCCCTGTCCCCACACGCCTGCTCCTCATAAAATACTCCAAACAATGGCTAAACCAAAACATCCTCTCCCAAAACAAGACAGTCTCTTAATAATGATTTGTTTTGTTGTCCTTCGAATATGCAATTAGATGGAATCACCTTCAGTGATGAAGGGCTGAAAGACTGACTCTTTCAAGGCACTGACAGGACATGAGCAGAAAAAGTGCTAACAAGCAATCGGATAGAAGTGACTACCATCATGGAAAAAAATTAGCAATAAGTAAGCAGGGAATTATGGAGAGTGCCTAAAAGTTAAGGACTTCACTAACAACTGAATTAAGCTTTTTATCAGGAGTACAAGAAGTACAAGTATATTTTACGTGGTAAGTTCTCCCAGAGCTACCTGAGAAGTTGCCTGGCTCAAGAAGCAGTTTTTAAATTCCTATTTTTTAAAAAAGCACAATTATTAATAGATATTAACAGATAATTATTTATTATTCCTAAAATGTCAAATGGGCGCAGGTGCCTTTGGGAATGAAACACTGAAGTTTACAGAGAGTCACAAGGAAAACTTTGTTCAGAAACAAACACTGAATCCTTCACTGGGGGGGCGCGGGGCTTATACCAGTCACAGTCCTCTCTGTTGTGTAAGGTTTTATCCAAAAGACATTTTACAGTAACGCATATTAGCTGATGGAATGATGTCAGCAATGTGTCCCAAAGTACCTGGGTATCCTCAGCTCCCCACAGCTCAGCACAACAGAGGAACGGCAGAGAGAGTCATAAGAGACATATATAAAACCTTGCGATCAAATTCTCTGTGAGTGACTCCATAATCAGCAAAGCCTGCTATGCTAAACGCTGTTAATAAATGTTTTCCTCGGGCTACATGCAAGCATCCATTCACAGTGCCTAATGCTGAGAAGCCTACTGAGACTTAGAGGCCTCTTTGCATAGTAAGGCATAATAGCTGGTAGAGACACCTCCTCACTCTGATGCTAATACTGTATTTTGAATATACTTAACTAATATTTCAAAGAAATAATTTCATTTCTTCTTGTCACCTTCTGTACACCTGTGTTTATGTTTGAAATGGATCACAGATGAGAACCATGCATCAAAAAGAAACATACTAAAAGCAAAAACTTCATGTATAATAACTTCCAAAATCCACTGGGATCTCATGACCCTAGACACTAATTAAGCCTTATGCTTTGATGTTAGCTCAACTCCAACTATTTTTTAAAAATCCTGTCCTGCATGCTTTTCATTTCTGAATTATCCATCACAGGATATTCCACACCTTTGTTTGAAGCATCTTATACTGGCTGCTCTCAGAAGACTAAGAGATCGCTGATTTGGTCCAGAGTGGGAATTCCCATCTTTCCAATTTGCAGTGATGACCAAGACCCAATCTAACCTGAAAGTATATGAATAACTGAACTAATAGCAGAAAGAAGGACTGGTGATAAAGTGTGCAGCTTAACTGCTACAATTACAGTTAATGAAATATCAATAGACAAAAGCAGATAGTAAAAATACAATAGTATACTTTGAATTAACAGTGGGCTTCCCGGTAAAATGGGACTGTATCAGAGCAATCTGCTGGGACAATTTATTCCATTCATTTGTCTTCTATTTAAAGAAGTCTCCACAGATGGCTGTCAAGTACTCTGGACAGCCTTCCCACAATTAATAGTCTTATTATTTTGTCTTTGCTGAGCTTTAGGAAGACAATATCATTTATTTAATGCAGATTAAAATACACATTGATAATGAAGAACAGATTAGTTAAGACTTAGTTAATTACTATTTTCAGTACAGTTCACTATCAATTAATTATATTATCATGCAATAGGTAGCATACGTCTGCTCCCAATTGGTTAAATACTTCTGCAACTATACTCCTACTGAAATCCACAGCACAATTCCCATTGCTCCAATAAGCTTTAATGAAGCCCCCAAGACTCAGGAAAACAAGGCCAGTCATCTGTACTTTGTGTTGCTTTGGTAGCATTTATGACTTGAAATGAAGCAAAGCAAAGTTACTCTGTTCTACATATGTCTTGCCCTATACTTTCAGCTGTGCTATCTGCCATGTAGGAGTGCACTAAAACATGGGTTTGAAGGGGTTTAGCAGCCAAATGAAGAAACTGAATTTATGCCATAACTTGGGTGTATTTGCTAAAGAAAAATCCTTAGACTGTAGACAATGTTTTTAGTATAGGGACTCTAACTTCAATGTTTGGAAAAGTGGCAAAAAGCATGCCGGTTATCAAATACATACTACTGCAGCAGACAGGATAACTGAAATTCAAATATGCTAGAGATAACCACTGCAATAAAATTTCCACGTTAAAGAATTGTTGAAAAACAAGAATAAGCATTTTTCAGCAGTACTGTTATGCTGGGCTTTAATGGTTAGCTTGACCCCAGAGCTTACCACAACTAAATAAACCAATACCACATAAAACTGCTGCTCAAGACATTTCTTAGAAGAATGTGTGTAATCGTAATTTTGGTTTTTCTTTAATTTGTCACCCTTTTCAGTGTTTAAATGCCTAAACACAAGATCTTCTATACAAATTTGACTCTATATATGAAAGTCTCTAATGAACATCTACACACTTAGAGTTGTTTCTCCCCTTCACAATATTCACCTGCATTTTAAATAAATTGCTGATCTCTTTCACAAGCATTTGAAGACATTGGAACTGTCTCCTCAGAATGCATGTGTCTTTCAAGGAATAACACCAAGACGCTGACATTATAACACTATTTGCTGAGAACCCCAGACTCTTCACCACAGACACAGAGTCTAAGTCACGCTCCAGCAATTCCTGAGGTCTGCACTGGGTGTGCATATGACCCTGGGAGAGAGTCAAGGCTCATGTCTTGATACAGCCTCCTCCAGTAACTGGTATACAACCTAAAGCATCTATTCCATTACTTGTATTAGACTCAGAAGGCTTATTCACTATGTCACTGCCCTCTGTCTCACTATTAATACCAGTGAGACACAACAGCGAAGTACGCCTCATTAGCTAGAAACTAGTGATTTAGGGAACATTAATGTTCTTTGACCACTCTGTGCTCAAGCGCACAATACATTTACTGTCTGGAGCGGTTGGTCCAGGGATGTGGTCACTTTAAAGTCAAGGCAGACAGACCTATTCTGTAACAGAGAAATGGAATTTCCAGAATACAATTCTTCATGTTGTACAGGGGATGTTTCTTGTCTTGGGTTTACATGCCGTCCTTGTGCAGGAGTCTCAGAGTCCAATTCGTTCTCCAACATAATTTCAGAGCACCGCTCTACTCTATCAAAATGATGCATCTCCTAACTAAAGAGAAGAGTCTTGTCCATAAAGATAAACAAATTTTTTTAAAATCTTCTTTTAATTCCACATTACTAAAGCTAGCAGACTGTGCTCCTCTACGATGTTACTGTGTAACATTTTGTTGTCAGCAAAACAATTAAAATAATATTTGCAATTTTTAGTAAATTACTGAAAGGCAAATCCTTTTAATCCTCTCAGGTAAATAAAGTTTTGTTGAAGAAATTCCTCCATCCATAACATACAGATTTTCATTTTTCTGCTGAATGATTACACAGTAGTCCATGTAACTAAGATGTAGCAAATTTTTCCTCTTTACTTTGTCTTCCTTAAAAAGATTCAATTTTTTTTGTACAAGACACTAAAAAATATCCCATTTCAGTTTTTATATTCCAAACTAGATTCAAAATGTTTCTCCTTTCCCTTAGCATTAAGCTTCTGGCTTTGCAATTAACACACATCAAATAGATTTCAGGAGGTCACCAAAACGTGTAATACTACTATGATGCATGTTTAAATTTAGGCATGCAAGTAATCCGATTAAAGCCAGTATCTGCGAAGTCAAGCACATAAGCCAAAGAAAGGGTTTAATATTGTTTCTGTGTTCAGGTTCTCAAGTGCTTTCACAGACATTTCTCTAACATGTTGTATCATCTGCATCCCATTTAAAAAGAAAAAAAACCTAAGATACCCCTCGGTGTGCTGTACCGATATTCTCAAGAGTACCACAGAAAGACTCAGTATACACCAGCTGTTCATGGTATGCCTCTCTTCCTAAAACAGTAAAAATTTCTTAATAGTGCAATAAAGAGAACTAACTTGAATTATAGTTGAATTATACTGAACTACTGAATTACAGTTAAAAGTAGCAATTCTCTTGTTTAACATAATGCTAGATACAAGAAATCACTTAGTGCAGAAACTTGAATTCAGTACTCTAGCAAAACACTACCAAGTTGGTAAGAGTTTTACGCAAGTAAGCATTGAGTGATTCTTCAAACACTTCTGAATTATTAATCAGGCCTGCAAGCACTTGCAAACTGGGGTCTGAGAATTTGGTCCTTTATTTATTTAGAATAAAAGAAAAGGAAATATTAGTTTACACTGCATTTGTTGAATTTCTGAATCCATTGAGATAATTTATCTGTAATATTTTGATAGGGTTTTTTTTTTTAATCATCCCATATATGACCAACGTTTGCAATCCCTGTCATTCCTGTAATAAATTTTAGACATAGAATATAAAAGTATTTTTTGTTTAAATATCTTACGAAAAGAATCATTATACTTCACGCTCCAAAGCACACAATAATGACTGCTAAGATTATGAAGTACCCTAATTATTGCATTACTTCTATACAAAATAAAAAATATTTTTAAATACAATATAGGAACAACATATTTGATTTTTTTTTTGTTTTTCTAATGTCAGAGCAGAATAATGCATTTTATGGATTAATAATCTGATACAGGAAAACACCTCCTATGCAATAACTCCATAGAATGCAACACTCTGGATTATTAAAATATGCTAGGTAGACTAACCATAATTTAAAAAAAAATCCTGCTGAACAAAAAATATACAGTTTGACACAAAGACCAGCTGACTTTTAATTATATTTTAATTCAAACTAATTTATCTAAACAAAACCCCACTATAAACACACAGTGTACGCTCACTGTACTAGCTAGGCAAACTCACAAAGTATGTTTTGAAAACAGAATGTATCTGAATTCAGGAATAATTTTTTTTTTTAAAGATTACAGTAACTGAGCTAAACCAACATATTTCAGATCTGACACAGGAGGGGGAGAGGTTGGTAACATACTAAGTAATTTACTATCTTCATTCATATGACCTTAGTCTGACTGCAGTTCAATTACCCTATACTACTTGAATAATTTTTACAATGAAAAAAACTTAAATATTTTTTTTTTTAATGTATAGCTCATTAGTTTCCTAATTATTTGCTCTTCCTTCAGGACAAATAAAAAGGCATCTTTGCAGTTCATCTCTGAACAGGGCTGTGCATAATCCTATTTCAAGAAACATTATCATAGGTCTGCTGAATGCAGTGATCAGTGTCTTCACCTATAGATACACGGTAGCATCTCACATTGTTTTGACAGCATTTCATATATTTTTTACAATCTAATAAAAACATCTGCAACAAAGAAAAACACAACCACTATTTTATATTACAAGATACTGTGGTATAAATTAATAGCATTTCTCAACTCTGTAAAGTCAGGAATAACGGTATTCATAAATATCAGGAACAAAGCCCCCAAATCAAAACAGTAATTTAAAAAGAAACAAAACAGATTTTACAAGGCTGAAAAGTGCTTTGAAAACATTAAAACCAAAACTCAACTATTGCCTCCAAATTTGTTGCTATGAGCTTTATTTTTTCACATCCCATCCTGAAGGGTAGGCAATGCTAAATTTATGACAGATTAGCAGAATTTCTCAGATACATATCACAGGTTCCACTCACTTGCATTAAATCCCCCATAGCTTCTCTACATGGCCTACTCTAGAAAAAAAAAAAAAAAGTAAAAAAATAGCTGGTTTTTTCCTACCTGTACATACAGTTTTATTTACAATGCCTTGAATGAGAGAAAGATGTAATGGTACAGTTACGCCAAACTATCCCACATCAATCTCAGCTGTTCTACTGAGAGTACGAGTACCAAAAAAAAGTTATACTAACTTTCACAATTACACATTAATTTTTAGAACTATCACACAATGACAAAACAGTGATCAACTTTACAAATTACAGGAAAAAATAGAATTTTTAATTTTTAAAGAAAAACAAAGTTACTAAAAATATATTTTTTTTACCGTACCTCCTTTTAATTTTTTTTTCCAGAAAGCTGATCTTACCAGGTTATAAAGAAAATTATTTCTTCAGCCACATGCCTTTGTATTTTATTTTTATTAAAAAAAAAAGTCACATAAATGATAAAAAATTTGGTTTTGGCCATTTGGCTCCCTCCCCCAAATTGACACTTTATAAAAACCTTCTGTACTTCTTTTCCCCCTCCCTCTCTCCCTCTCTACTACCTTCAAGATGGTAGGAAAGTTGTTGTTTTGGAGGGCAGAGGAGCCGCTCTCTGATGTTATGTCCTTTCAGTGCCTGTAGTGGTGCTGTAGGAGGCTGCTGGCTCTCTTCTTGAGCAGCCCCAGCAGCCCTGCCTTCTTTGCTGGAGAATATATTCAGGGATTCCCCTTAATAATCACCTACCCTCTGAGCACTTTGTAGTTTTAAAATAATAAAGAGCCCCCAAAGCTTCCTCCCCACAAAAAGCAGGATCTTCTCAGAGCCAGGGGGGCAGCAGCTCCTCAGCACAGAGCCCGAGCCCATTCCCAGTCCCTCTGCTGGGGAGGAAACTCTGATCTGTCAGCCCAACAGAGGGAAAGGGGGGAGAGGAGAGAGAGGAGAAAAAAAAAGCAGCTGGAAAGGTAAGCCAGGCCCGGCCTGCATCCCCGGGCTCGCGTAGCGCGGCAGGCGGTGCGAAGCGTGCAGGGCGGGCGGGGAGGCGGGCTACGCGAGGCCGGGGATCGGCCGGGGCGGTGTAGGCCGCAGCGGGGGGTGAGGGGAGCGGGGGGGGCGTTTTGAGGCTTTCGGGCGCCGAGAGGAGCGCCGAAGGGGGGTGAGACGGTCGCCGGGGCCCAGCGGGAGGGTCGAGGCGCGGCGCCGCGGCGCCTTTGCCCGGGAGGTGAAGGGCAGCGGGGGGAACGGGGGCGGGGGGGCGCTAGGCCTCAGCGCGGCGCGGCCCGGCAGCTCCGTTCCCCGCCCCGCCGGGCCCCCCGCGCCGGGCCCCGGGCCCAAAGCGGGCCGAGCCCCGCCGCCGCCGGAGCCTGGCGGCTTGGGGGAGGCGGCGGGGGCGCCTCGGCCGGGGCCGCTCCCCCCCCCCCGCGCGGGGCGGCGGGGGCGAGGGGGGCCGCGGGACAGGGGGGGCTGGGGGCGGCATTAATTTGCCGAAATGACTTTTAATGAGCAGCGGTGGCGGTGGCCGGGGGGGGGGGGGCGCCCCCTCCCCCAGCCCGGTCCGGGGCCGCCGCGGCGGAGGCGGTGCCGGTCCCGCGGGGCGTGCGGGGCCGCGCCGGCCGCGGCCTGGAAAGTTTCGCGGCGTTTTTAGGGTGCTTCCCCCCCCTCGCCGCCGCCGCCCGCCCCGCGGCCGTGAGGACGGGGCTGGCGGGGCGGGGGCGCCCGGGGACGCGGCAGCGGCCCCCCCCCGTCCGTCCCGTCCCCCCCCGTCCCCCCCGCCGGTGTCCCCCCTCGACCGGGCTGGCGGCGGGCTGATTCGCCTCACAACTTTTTGGGAGGGGGTGGGGGGGAGGTTTTGGGGGTGCGGGGAGGCCGTCAGAGTGCCCCCTCCCCCCCCCCCGCCCCGTAAGCTGCCGGCACATGGGGGCCCCGGACCGGCCCCCGAAGCTGGGAGTGAGGGACAGGAGCAAGGGGCTGCCTCGGCCTCGCCTTCGCGCCCCGCCATGTACCGGGGCCGGGCCGGCAGCCACCTCAGCCCCGCCGGGGCCCGGGCCGGGGTCCCTCAGCCACCCCCGCTGTCCCAGGACCGGTTGGCTTCAGTGGGATGGGGGCAACAGCCCGCAGCCGGGGGAAGGGATTGCCTCAGCGGCCCCTACACAGCAAGGGCCGTGTGTGGACTTGTGCCCTGGCCCCCTCTCGTGTCCCCGCTGGGGGACCCTAGCTGTCCCCACGGGCCAGGGTTCTGCTGGGGCGGGGGGTCCCTGTGAGGTGCTGCTGCCCCCCAGGACTGAAAATGAATGGATCCTTTTTTTCAGGGAAAAGAACGCCTGGTAGTTGTGAAGCAAGTCCACTGGAAAACCCACCAACGTGCTTCACCCCGCACAGGTGAAATAGCTCTGGTTTCTAACGCGGGAGGTTCTAGCTTTGGTCAAGTGTTCCTTGATGTGTCTTTTAGCTGAAAATGCTAATGGCTTTGTACAGGTAACCTCAAATGAATTTTGGAAATGACAGTGATGCTTACCTTAAAGCCTTATATTATAACATCTGATTAAAATATGTAGGTCTATAGTTAGTTCTAACTTTGTTACTTAACAACATACGATGAAGGTTTATTTTAAGGCTGTTCTCAATTTTTGAGGATTGGTAGACTTAAAAGGAAAACTGGCAAATTTAGAGCAACGCATTGTTCCCCTGTAGTCGAGTACCCTCTCGTATGGTCACCCCTGTGCTGGCAGTGTTTCACGCTAAGGCCTTACCCACCAGGTACCGCTGCTGATTGATGAACCGGAGCGCTTGTGTTTTTTATGAAGCTGTCACTGACAACCTGGTGATATTTTTGCAGCCATCTTCAGCCTTTTATCTGATTTGTTTGTAACACATATGTACATCAGACAAGCTTTATTAATTGTAAAGCTGAATTATCTACAGAAAGCAACCGGAAATTTACTTAGTGGGAGTTATTTCGATTTTTCAATATTTTGATGCTGAGTGAATGAATTTGTACGTAAGGCCTGGTCCTACAGAGTTGCATGTACCGTATTCTCAGTATGGTAAATCCTCAGGAGGTACAAATTTATTGTAATACCATATTGAAACTTTGATAGCTTATAACTGCTAAAAGGCTGCTCTGTGAGGAGCTCTACTGCTTTATTTTATTTATTGAGTATTCCCAGTGAAGCAAGAATGATATTCCTGTATTGTGTGAAAATAAGCTTGTTTGTCTTTGCAGCACTGGGACTGAAAATAAGACTAAGGTATTTTGTTTAACCTCATATGCAAGAGCAGGTTATCTGTTATTTGAATAAATAAAAGACTTGGACTTATAGCCTTTTTTTTGTTCAAGTACAGGTGCAGGGTATGCTATGGTATGTTTAGTCTCTGCTTTCTCTCAGGATCATGGTTTTGATATTTCGAGATAACGTTTTTAAGTGCATTTCTGCAATGTTGCAACGGCCTAAATGTTCCATTTGTTGCTGCATCTGAAGGCTGCCTTTCTGCAGCCTCACTCGCCCTGGCAAAACCTGGGCCTGTTTATAGCCACATTGAAATAAGTGTGCTTCTGTGCAAGCACGAGAATCTGCCTGTGAGGATGTGATTGCAGGACTGGGGCCTGAGACCTTCTGCTCAAATAGAGAAATCCTTGTTCAAAAGACTTCCAAAGATACAGAGCCTGTCTTGAACCTTAGGTCAGGAACAGCCATGTTTAGGAAATTATTTGATTGAAATCTATAGGAATGTGCTCTATAGCAACAGTTACAAATCTTCCTACTTAACATCTTTTCTCTCTAGAAATCCTTTGAAGTTTCTAAAATTCCTGGAGTCTTAAATGTTTGGTGTTTTTTATGCTTTGGACTGTCTTTGTCATGTTTTCTTTAAGGTACTATTTATCAGATGAGTGAATCAGCTGATATTAAAATTTCTGCCTAAGTTCATTTTGTGTAGCAAAACAAAAAGAAGAACCTGTTCAGTTTTGGAAACAAAAAGAGTTATTTTCTCTCCTCTTAGTTATGTTTTCTGCTGTTGATCAAAACTTGTTACAAGTCTGTAAGTTCTCTAGCCATTATTATTATTAGGAATAATACTTAAATTTAATTCTGTATTTATTGCATTATATTCTGAAGCATAATCTATATTACCAATATTGCCTAAAATATACTATTGGACATCCTTATGCAATATAAACTGCCTTTTTGCAGAGTTGAAGCAATAAGCTTTCTGAAAAGGCAGAATAAGGACAATTTTGCTTATTCTATCTTCCTAGGTAGATTTTAACATATGAAAAAAAGTAGTCCAAAATATGATTCCAGGTGGTAACTGAAAATGTCTAGTAAGATCTTAACATGTTAAGTGCCTTGATCTGTCAGGATACTTGCATGTGTGTGCAGTACCTTGACTTGTGTGGGGCTCTTCAGAGGTCGCCTTGAGTAAGGATTGTGCTCTAGTTAATAAAAGTGTTTCCTACAGGAACTCTTGTAGTTGACCTTGGTTGCTTCCCAGTGTTTTCTGCCTCAATTTGGATGCTTTTACCAACAAAAAGTACCTCGTTTCCAGAATGACAGCAGGCTTGGTTTGGTAGCTGAGCATAGTAGAGAATTGAGCTGTTAAATGACCAGAACTAAGCCAAAGTTATGGTTAGATCACAGAATGGGGACAGAAGTTACAACTTTGTGGTGTTGATGTCGACCACAATTAGATGTGGTGCAGCTTCTCTTGATAGAACAGAGCACTTCACAGAGAGGTACTAGTTGCCTAAAGTCTCTTAGTATGAAATGGATGTCTTTGCTTTCTCTCTAATAATATAGTTTTTACTAATACTGACTGAAAGGTTTTACTGTAAGGCAGCTTTAAATGCGTGTCTCTCTACAATGATTTTTATGGTCTCTGTTCCTCTTGAGTGGATGAAATTTTGTGTTGCCCCTACATCTTAAAATGTATGTATTTACTGTTAATCTTAGCAAAAGGGACAGACAGTGTTAGCGCAGGGAATTGTTCTTTTTTGGTCAAGTTGAGGAATTGACAAACCTACTATTTATGCTATTTGTGTTTGTGGAAAAGCTGAGGTTTTTGGAGATCCATGTTCCGCTTCTGGCCCCAAGCTGATGGTTTTGGAAGCATAAGTAGATGATTGTACCTTGTCTGTGAGATGTCATGAACACACCAAGCAATTTAACATGAAATCTGCTCTACTATTAGCAAATGCAAAACAACACAGTTAAGACCTCTTTAATCGTGGCTTTTGTTTGGATGCAATGTGTGAAGCTCTGAGCTCAGTCCTCTTAATTATACATCTTTTAACCACCAGCATATAATTGCCTTGCAATTTACAATGCATTTGGGGATTCCATTGCCTAAAAGGGTCTTACATACCTTGAATGTCAAGTTCTGAGCATACGTTTAAGAATGTATCCAATCCACATGATTTAAAATAGTCTAATATTTTCAGCATGCTGTTTTCTCAAAATTACCGATTCAGTTTTGGGGCTATAATGCTTTGTGCTTTCTAGTAGTGACTAGGCCATTAACTTCTCTGTAGACTACAGATGATGTCAGGTACCAAATTTCTGTATGACATAATGCTGATACTCAGTATGGTCTAGCAAAGATTCCCCGCCCAAGTTTGCTGCTACACTGTTTCCCAGCCTCTCTGAAGGACTGTTTTAACTGTTTTGGGAGAGGGTATGTGGAGTGCAGAGCTACAGCTTTGTTGTCTTGGAGCTGATGTGCGCTGCAAGGGAACTGATTACGCCTGCTTGCCAGTACTAAAAGCAGCTGGGAGCTGGCTTCTTCCTATGCCTGATGGCAGGGACTGATGGTTGCACAGGTGCGTACCTGTGTGTATTTAAGTCTTTCATTTCTCTTTTTACAGTCACTTTGAAGCCACCTTCTGTTGTCTTATGGACCACGAGTGGCTGCACTCAGCAGGACAAGTAGCTCTGCTCTAAGCGATGATGTTGCAGAGCGTGGCTTTGCTCTGTGTCCTGCCTGTCCTTCGTATAAAGCCTTGCTGGGTTGCTAAGTTTGTTGCTCTTCAGATGTCCAGATAGGACTTTTGCCAGAGGGAGGAGATTTTCTTCCAGTCAACTGCTCAGGAATAAAAAATGGGAGAAGGGGAGAAATGATGTGTTATCAAATGTTAGTGGTAACCTCATAAGAACCTAAGAAATACCCTGCTGGGTCAGATCAGGGGTCGATCCAACCTAGTGTACTGTCTTGGGCAGTAGGAATAAGTGATGCTATTTAGGAAGAGCATGAAAACCCAGCCACTTTTTAGTGTTTTCTCCTCTTACTCCTCCAACATCCATATTTGTTAAATTAGGCACGCTAGGAGGTACATCACTTATGTCCCCATTGTCTATGAACTTTTCTATTATCTTTTTGAACCTGATGATACTGTCTGCTTCCATAGCCTCCTGTGACAGCAAGTTCCAGCTGCTCACTATCTGTGAGTAGTAAAAATGAAGAAGTACTTCTTTATTGTGTTTTGAGTCAATCTCTTACTAGCTTCATCAAGTACCCCTAGTTCTAATATTGTGTGATATGGTATACGACCGTTCTATATTCACCTTATCCCCTAACATGATTTTTTAAACCTCAGTCATGTCTTACATCATTTGGCCATGGCACGCATTTTTGGGTTCTCTTCTGTTCTTTGCCCCGTTGCTTCTGACTAGCTCAAAATCTTTTTTTTAGAAAGAGTTTTTTAAGGAAAATGTAGGTTCCTCAAGAAGCAGCCTCTGGTTTCTCATTCATGGGTTGTGGCTAAAGCCAGTTTGAGCATATGCAGGCATGAATTATGTTTCTGTTGAACACTTCTACAGCTTCAATGTAGAGGATAAATGCAAAACCCAAAACAGCTTCCAGAAAGTTTTGTACCCTGATATTTTTCCAGTGAAGTACAGCTGCTTAAGCATTTGATTTTTCCAGGGGAAGTCCATGTTTCCGTCATCTCTTACTGAATCCTGTGGGACAAAAATAATTTCTCCCCCACCCACTATTTAGCTAAGCGTAGTTTCAGTTCTCTTCAGTTAAGCGACGTGTGCCTATTCCATGCTTGTGCTACTTTCTATGTAGCAGCAAAAAACTCTGTTAAGAACTCCCGTATGTTTTGTTCAAAATAAAATACTGCATCAGATTAAATCAGAATCAATAGGTTTAAAAGTCTTTGTTATTTTATATATATGTGTGTGTGCTATGGAAGTAAAAAGAAAAATCTCTTTTTAGATTAAGTACAAATTCAGTCTCTGATCCTGGCAGTGTATCCACATAGTGCCACTGTCTTTTGGGGAGTCTGTGTAGGAATCTACCAGTAAAGATATAGTTGCACGTTTGAGAGAGTTGCTGTAGGTTTTTTTTTTATATATATAACATTGGCTGCTAGGTATATTAGCTTTCTTTTTGATCGTTACACTGCAGTTGCACTAATTGACTCCTATCAGGATTTTTAACGTGGTTATATTTGCATGAGCTTCTCTTAGTGTATATATAGACCCCAAAATTCATGTTCAAGCTCATTGGTTTCCCTGAGGATTATTGTCAGTATTTTTGCTTAAATTTTTCATATGACATTATACTTGTGCCCTGTATCTTTCAGACAAGTAAGAAGTGAAATACTATGCCTGCCTTGACACAGTGAAGTTAAATGCAAAAATAAGACTTAATTATGAGTTAAATCCAAAAATAAGACTGGGGGCACAAGAATAAATCCAGGATTATAGTGGCTGGGAACTGCAGAGCAGTTTCTTTACAGAAGCTTAACGGAGGCACACCAGGTATGCATTTCTTGCTGTTTACTTTGGAACCATTTTGAGGAACTCTTTTTCTTTGGTCTGTTCCTTGATAACCTTCAGAAAAGAAATGTTGCTGCGTTGTGCAAAAGAGGAGAAGGTCATTGATCCATCAAAAACTCTGCAAAGCATCATAGCAGTAGCTTAAAAGAAGGTGGTAAATGAAACAGAAAGAAATAGAGAGCAGCATGTGAGTCACCCAACTGCAAGATGCAGTTGTTCTTGCAAGTTTTTCATCCTGTCCAGTATGCCACTAAATACGAGCTTTGGTTCACTATTGAGAGACGCAAACTCCAGAGCAAAAGGCTTTCTGTCAGCTTCGTTCTGTGTATGAGATGCAATTAGTTAAGACTCATTTGATTACTTTTTCTGCCGTAGTAATGGAAGAGGCTGTCTCTCAGACATATGGGACCCAAACCCAGGTCACAGCTCCCATATTGGGCATGTCACCATGGGATTTATTTTTTTCTTTCACGTTGTTGCTGGATAATACTGAAGTGTATGTCAGTATCTGCCTTAACAAAGGTGTCTGAAAGGGTTATTTGGTTCTCAGCATGCTAAAGAAGAGATAGTTCCCTCTTCCCATTCTGTGTTTTTGAAGGTCACAGCCAACAATGAACTTTTTTGTTCTTAGGACTGATGTGTTGTGAAGGGTCATACTCCAATGGTTAGTTTCAAATATATATAGTCTGTGCTCTGTACTTTCATGTGCTTCCATGCATTGAGAGAAGTTGGGAAAGGTGATTGGGACTGGATTAGATGTCCGTGCTTGCATTGTGGCTATCCGGAATAAACAAAGCGCGAGGCCCCTGCCCCTGGGTGTGTGTGCTTGCATGTGTGCATGGAAAGGGAACTATGTGTATAAAGAGGAAATACAAAATGATCCTTATTATTGTCAAATGATTAATCAGGTCGCTTAAACTTGTGCTAGTTACGTTCTGTAGCGCATGTCTCCATTCTGTATGCTGTGCATGCTGCACGTGTGCATATACAACCGTTTCAAGAATTTTAAGTGTGTTTTTAAATTTTTAGTAGTCTTCTGTCCTTCTGCTTCTACAGCTACTTATGTGCTAATGAAAGGCCTGGTTTATGGAGTTTACTGTCAGAGGTGAGATAGGGTGTTTTGTTTTGCCCTAGTGACTTAAAGTTGCTTTTCTAGATCCCCCAATGCCATAGTGCTTGTCATTTTTTCAAGGTTCTTTTATACAGTGGGAAGTGAAGGCTTGTACCTTCACAAGAGGAAACTGCATCTTTCCTGCAAAGTCTGTGTAGGCTCCCTCCTTCCATTTCTTGCCATTTCAGGCCTTGGGAACAAGTAAGTTGATTGAGGTAGTAATCTGTACATTTGTCACATGCCTCTAATTTATTACATATTTCCTGAATATCACCTCTACGTACATTCCTTTGCTTGGTGTATAACACATATGAAACTGAACTGAATACTGAACATACCATGTTCAAAAGAGTTTATTCCAGTGCTTCAGGATGGCCTTTCTGAATAAAAGCTGCCTTTTGCAAGCTAAGCTGGGTGTAGCAGAGTAGCTGCAGAATATGTGTACTGTTCATTTTATTTATGTGTACTGTTCATTTTATTTGAAGCTACTTTGGTTTTTTTTTTAAAGTTGATTGCCTAAGACTCCATAGTGTTAGGAAATTAAAAAGTACCTTATGATTGCATGGATTTGTTATTTTGTTGCACTGTAGGAGTCTGTTTTAGGGGGAAAAAACCCCAGCCTCTTGCTGAAATGACGTTTCAGCCCTCTTGGCATTGATGGGAGTACTGCCTCTGACATTATTAATGCCTGCATTTACCTAAAATAAGTACAATAAGGTAGGAAAAGCTCTGAAGAACCATGATGACCTCAGGAAGGACTGCATATTGATGCTTGCAGAAGCTGTGGGCACCTACAAGATCTGAAGACTGTTTGTCAGGTGTGGTAAAGAAAGCTTTTTTTTTTTTAAAAAAAAAAAAAGCTTTCTTGCACTACCTGATGAAATTAAAATTTTGCAGAGCAAGAGTAGTCACCAGCATTTTTGTAAGCAAAGATACTTGAAGTAAAACCTCTGCAATCAAATGGGTTAATCATCATTCAGCTTGATTCCCGAAAGCAAGTGATCTAATCTGACGCTTAACCTTTTTCAACTTGTAGCTCCTAATCACTTTCTGGTAGATGAGTGGAGTTTTGTTTAACAGGTTTAAGTGTGGTGGCAGTAGAATTTTTTTTCCCCTAATAATTTCGTTTCACGATTTCCAAAGATCTGTGACTACTGATTGAAAACTATTGTGCTAGTGAATTTGGCTTATTGGATGCTAGCTGAACCACAGGTTTTGTGGCTACATCTGGCCACTTACTTATTGAGCAGTAATAATATCTATTTTATTCTGACTGACTTTGACCTTTTTGGTATTTTCCTTAGACAATCTGCTTCATCTTGATTCATCATCATTCCAGGATAGTGGTGTCCTTGGGGCTCTCTCTTAACATTGATATGGTACAGAAGATTTAAAATCAGGTATTGTTTTGGGTCCCTCTTTCCTGCCAAAATGAAACACACAGTCTAGAATTGAATGCATTTTTTTTTTCCTTATGTGATTTGTCTTAATATTTTGGTTCTTTCAGCTGATGTTCACAAGGAATAGAGTCACGTGATGTATGAAGGCAAACACATACACTTCTCTGAGGTTGACAATAAGCCCTTGTGCTCATATAGCCCCAAACTGTGCAAGCAGAGGCGACTTAACGGCTACGCCTTCTGTATCAGACACGTTCTGGAGGACAAGACTGCCCCCTTCAAGCAATGTGAATATGTGGCCAAGTATAACAGCCAACGCTGCACCAACCCCATCCCCAAATCTGAGGACCGTAGGTGAGTTCTGGTTACCTGTCTGCAACGTGGGAAGTGGCTGGGACATAGGCGTGAGTTTTCTTTTAAGATGCTGCCTGATTTCAGGATGAGGGAGGAACTGGCTTGAGTGGATTGAATTCCAGGATGTTCCTTTGAGGGTTTTGTTTTAAGACCAGTAAAATTTATTTTGTTTTCTGTGGGAGTCAAGTACTCAGAAAGTGGGCAGTAACTTACTCCCAAGGAAGTTTTCGGGAGAGGTCATTACTTTTCTCAAACTCACTATAAACTGTGGATCAAACCTGCTACACAATACCTGCTGTTCTAATTAATTTGCTTTGTCACTCACAGTCCATGCTGTTAAAAAGGCCTGCTTGTTTGGCCAGCTGTGCCAAAAGCACACTTCCATCTACTTTTTCAGGACAAACTGTTGAAAATGCATACCTTCTGGGCTTAGGGAGCAGTGACACATAGGGATGAATCCAGAATTATGATTCGGTGTTTGTGATTTGGTACTGATCTGTAGTGTTGTATTACTGGAATAAAATAAGTATTACTTGATAACAGATGAGCCAGCTGGGAAAGTGCTGTCCACACCCTTTCTTCTTTGTTTCCCCCCTTCCTCTCCCCCTCCCTGCCCAAATGAAGATGCCCAGGTATTAAATGCCTTGCAAGAGATAGTGATGGAAGTTGTTGGAGAGCTGGGAATTCAAAACAGATTTCCTGAATTGCAGTCTGTACTGTAACCGCAAGGACATTCTTCCTTGCTCTTTAAGACTTCCTGAACACCAGTCTCATTAGTGTTGTTTGGGCTGAAATAGCAGAATTTGTCTGATCTTGGCTGCCAGGTATACATGACTTTAATTTTTCAGAGTCATTGTTGCAGGTTTTGCCAGTAACACAGTTAGAAACGATTTTTTTAACCTAAAATATAAACAAAATATGCCGAAAAAGATTCAAACCACTTTCACTGACCTTTCACATTATTAGCTGCCATTCACTAACCTTTTGCATTATTAGCAGCGTTCCCACTGTGCCCTACATATAACTTCCTTCTCAGCTCACAGCTCCCTCTCTTGTCTGAAACAACAGTTGGACTGTTCTCTAAATTAACTTGCACTTCACCTGCCATTTCAGTTGAGGAGACTGATGAAGTGAGAAAAAAACATGAATGTTTGTCAAAAGCTGTAGGGCAAATGTTCAAATGGCACAAGATGAATAACTTTAAGCTGTAATTTGTCAGTCGGTGACTGTTTCTTTGCTACTGTACAATTGAGGCTCTTTGGAAGTAAGCTCACAGAAATGATCATGGAAATTATTAGCGCAAATGGTATGCTGTAATTTCAGATGCAAGAGCTGACTGAGCCAGAGTTGCTATTTACCAGGGGTCATACTTAAAAACAATAGAAATAATAGTACTTAATGACGCTTTTTTAGGTCTCATATGTTCCCATGGAATTTGAGATTTTTCTTTACACCTTGAATTGAGTTCACACTTTGTTCTTTTTGATTTTTCTCAAGTTAAAGTGAAGTGTGGTCATGACATCTGGTGTATGTTATATTAGAATAATTCAATTGCATGTCGAGTGTCACATTACAGTACTTGAAGAGGACAGCAGGTGTCTGAAGGAGAAAATAAACTTTTAATTTCAAATGAGAGGATGTGATAGTTTGAAAGAATATTTTAAAAGACTGCTTCTCAGGGCAGAGTTTAATTTTAACAATAAAATTTAATGAATGCTAGTGATAAGACTGTGCCTGCTCAAAACTTTTTTTTTTTTTTTTTTGGCAGGCAAACCTGTATCTGTTTCTTAGGAGATTTTTTTCACACTCCGTTCGATATAAAGATGTTTGCTATGTCTGAGTTCTTCAGTCGTAGCTTTTAATTTTCTGTGTACAAAATTACTGTCAGATGGTCATTTTGTCACAGTTTTAGACATGTAACTGTACATGATCAGAAGCAGGCTGTATGATGCTCTGACAGCTATCTCCTTATATGCTTTTAAAGATTATAAAAAATAAAATGCCTTAACAGGATGCACGCATTATATGCCAAAAGCTTCATAGTCTGTCCACAGATAATTAAAAAAAATTATCACTTGACCCCAGACAAATGAGATGCTACCAGCCACAAAGATGTTTAATATGCTGCTATATTATTAGATTTCTTATTAACCATTAACATTCTACAAATTAAATCTATTAATAGTGCATGACTTCATTGCCTTATTTGAGGTCTAGTTTCTCTATTCATGATCTTGTTTTTTTAAAGAGTATACATGGGATGATACAGACATGGGTTCTGTATCTGTATTTCCTCTGAATACATGTCTTCTAATTCTTTCTTATCCAAATACACACATGGATAATGAGGTTCAACTTAATTTTTAAGTATAGGTTTATCATAATTTAGCTGGGTTAAACATCATTTTATCTCTAATTCTCCTCTTTCAAGACAATCTTTAAATATTTAGCTAATATGCAAGATGCTCTCCAGTTTATTTGGATCTTCCTTTAAATAAGTGACAGAACTTGGTACAAGTCTGGGATGTACTGGGAAGCAGAATGCAGTTGTAGGTGGAAAACCTCGCTGTCTGGATTCTTGCCCTCCCAGTGATGTGGGAAACTGTCCAGCTGAAGCCTTCAGAGCCCGTCATCTTTTGTGTGCTTCATGTTACAGTAGTTTTAATGGATATCAACCCACCGCTCTTACCATATGTGCTGACTGCATTCGACCTCACCTGCACAGAGTAAGTGCCTTTGGCACTGAGTAAGGAAGGGGGAAAAAACTATATTAGATACTCAGTGCAATACTGTCAGCTGAGAATAACTCACAGGCAGGTTATAGAAGTGACAAATTGTGCCACTAAGACCGGTACATCAGAACTGGCTCTTGTAGGGCCAGCTTGACCCTAATGGGTTTCATGCTCAGAGCCATGTGAAAGGGACTGTGCTACTTGGAGACGCTATTCCAGTCTTCCCAGTAACCTGTCTTCCATGAAGCAGGAACTACTAACACCTTCCCTGGCATTACATCTGAGCCAAAAAGTTTGTTGCCTTAACTCAGCTGGTTGTAGACTGGTTCCAGCAGAGTCAGTTAATGTCTGCACCAGGCTCTGCAGCACTGTGTAAAGTCAGAGCCAGTTTGGGCCAGGGCCAACTAAAAAGCCATCCTGGAACCTGAAGGATGGGGAAGTAGGTGTGCATGCCTGCCTGGCTCCGCATGGGACCAGCTAGAGCCTGGCAAGGCCAAGGTTGAGTTGGTGCTAATAAATTATGCCCAGCCAAAACTACCTGCATGTAATGCTCTTCCCAGCTTCTTCTTGCTCCTTTTAGTCCATCGGGCAAGGTGTATTAGCCTCAGTTATGCTGGAAGACAGAGAGTTGACAGACAGAGCCTAAAGCACAGAGCCAAGTCAATGTGTACTGGAGTCTGCAAGTGCATGTGATCTATATTTTCATTATGTTGTAGCCTGATATCTATGGGTTTGTGTCTAGAGGTGATGCCTGTGTAAGATACTGTTGGCTTTCAGTGATGCAGTATGGTCAGTTGTAAGAGCCAAAGCTTTGTTCTCTGCCGTATAAAAATGATCCCGTTAGAGTTAAAGGAACAAGCAAAACCCTTAATAGCCTAAAACTCAGAGAATGTTAGCAAGCTAATTATCTTTTCATAGGTTTATTCACATTTCCTGTTTTTTTGCTTTCCCTTTGGCTTTCACAATGAAAACAGACTAGCCAATTTTACCTCCTCGCTCCTGCACAAGGTGGCAATATTTAAGTTCTGAACAGTAGAAAGGAAGCATTCACATTAAGCAAAACTCTCTTTTTATTGGAATAAGAGGGGAGAAAGTTCCATTGTGTTTGTGTTGTCTGTTTAATGTTTTTTGTTCTGTCATACTAAAAGTGCTGTTCTAACTGATCTCATCAGTCTTGTTCAAACAAAATATTTAAAAAGTGCTTAATTTTACTTATGGGAATAGTGCTGTTGACTTTAAGGAAAGCTTTATTGAGCCCTCATTATATAATTTTATTTTTAGAAGTGCATCTCTCAGTAGGAATTTACAGTATTCCAGTGTATTCTAATAAGGACTCCACACGTTGCTGGCTTTCAGCTTGCCTCATTTAGATTTATTTATTACTTAGAACTTAATGTAATAAAGAAATTACTTAGACAATAATAAGTAGCAGTACTTTTCAGCCTTTTCTGATTTGTGAATCCTTATGCATGTGGATCCCTCGAGAAACTACATGTATGGAGATCGTTAAGGAACATTTATTAATTTGCTTTTTATTTTTACCTTTTATGGACCCTTTAGAAGCAGTTCACACATTGCTTCTTTGGGGGTGGAACAGCAAGTTGTAAGTCACTAAACTGAAGTGTTAAACCTTTTTGGGCGTTTGGTTTGGGCTTTTCTGTTATTTTTTTCTCCATGCAGACCAGGAATAATTTAATTTTAACCTATTTGTTCAACAAAACTTACTTTTGTCAGATTCATACTGGTACATTTCCTTATCTTGTCATTATTCATATCCATGAATACCTTCATGGATATGTCCTTAGCTTGTTCATTAATACCTTGATGTAGACATGACTTTTTCCTCATATCTTTGTTTTCATCTATAAGCTGCAGGTTATAGATGGGATCCTTCAAGGGCAGAAGTCTGATTGTTGGTGGCATTCTACAGAGGCAGGAGGGCCTGCCTGCCCGTGTGAAACAGGAAAAGGATCAGATCATGGATCCTACATTTCTACCACCTGCTTGATCAGACAAAAATTAACTGTTTACTTCTTAGTATGTTATCTGTGGCCATAAATTGTAAATCTTCCCCTTTTGATTTTCATGACAAACTTTCAAAGACTTTTTTCCTTTTCTTCTTTTTTTTTTTTAATAACATGACTTTAAAAGCTTTTTTATATTAGAGGAGCTTAAAGTCCACGTTTGTGGATTGTGTGTGTACATATTCCTGGCATTGCGTAAACATTTTCTAGCAGCAGAGAATTTCTTTTAAACTAGATTTTTGTTTGAAGAACACGTAGCTAATCCTCTGGCTACAAAATTCATCATGTTAAACTACTAAAGCAGAACTGAAATATTTATGCTACTTGTTCATTAAGTGCAAATGGTGACCCTTCTCAGCAGGTATCTCTAGTGAGATTGTCCATATAAGAAACTGCTTTCTACTACAGTGGAATTCATAACAATAATGTGTGCGTTGATGAAAATGTTAACTACTTCCAGTGAAAGAACAGCCGAATGAAAGGAAGTAGTTTTCAATGTATTTTTTTCTTGGGAACTTTTGAAATGATCAGAGTTAATGGCTTGAGTTCTTACTGTTTTATGTGTCAGACTGTCTGTTTTGTTTGCTTTGTTTTGTTAGTATTTACCCTATTAGAGAGTAAATATTTTGAATGGTTGTGTGTGAATCTCCTATGAATAATGACTGAAGACTTTTATATCTTAAGATTACAAATTGTCACTTGTATAAGTTTTTGTTTTCTGTTACGGTTTGGGAATACCACAGTTACCTGTTGTATTAGAAGCAGTTGTGTGCACTTCTTACAAAACCTCTTGTGTTTCAATCTAAATTCACTTGAGATGGGTGTGTGTGGATTTCCCTTTAGTGATATCTGTTTTCTTCAGGTTTTACTTACAAGAGTTGAGTTAATACCTGACTGCTTTTACTTTTCAAAGGTACTGCAACAGCCACCTGCAGGTACTTGGCTTTATACCGAAAAAGGAGAGGAAGAAAAAGAATGATCCCATAGAGGTCAGGCATCAGATGGATGCTATGGCCTTCAGTCTGACAGTGCCCACCCTGGCCTTGAAGATGCCCAATGGATTGGATGGGATGTCCCTCTCCCCTCCAGGGGCTAGGCTTCCTCTCCACTACCTGGAGGCAGAATTAGAAGACCCCTTTGCTTTCAACGAGGAGGATGATGACCTAAAGAAAGGGGCAACAGTGAGGAAAAAGTTGCAGAGCAAGTTGGCTCAAAACCGGCAGCGCCAGAGAGAGACAGAGATTTTAAAAGTTCGCCAAGAGCACTTTAGCCCCCTTCCTGCACCTTTGCAGCAGCAGCCTCTGCAGCAGCAGCACTCTCATCTGCCACCTTCATCAGCTTCGTTAAAGCCGACAGGGCTACCGCAGGGCGTAGTCTGCAAGTCACCTCAACCTCCGAACACCAGCCTACCAATGCAGGGAGTGGCACCCACCACACACACTATAGCACAAGCCCGGCAGTTGTCTAACAAGAGACCTCTGCCTCTCCTGCCACCCGCTAGGGCTCCTGTCACGGACCCTCCAAGGACTGATCGGGTCCTCATGAAAGCCACAGCCTTTTCTCCGCACTCGTCCTGCATGAGCCGGCTACAGAGACTGGTGAAACTGTGCACTCGAAAACAGCAGCTGGACACTGATCTGTTTCCACATTTAGGTGGGTAGATAATAGATGCACTGCCTGATTATTTTTTAACCTGAAACCAAAAGACAAAAGGACAATGTCTTCCTAGCCCTGTCCTGCATTTGTTTGTCGTCCTTATAAAATAACCCTGAACTAAGTAATCTCTTGATGTTTTCTTTAGCCCTCTTCTCTATGAAGGGACTGCCTGGACCCATTGCATATGGTTTATGGCATTTTGATTGTTTATTCTTCTTAATGTCCTGTTAACCATTTGAGAAATCAAACTGAGGTATAGAAAGCATTGCTTGGATGATACAGACATCGTACAGAAGGTTTGCAGCTTGAGTAGTAAAGGTCGCACAGCTGTACCTACCTGAGTGGACAAGGTTAGATTGAATATTAAATATGTGACAAGTGCACATTATAAAATGAGTCAAGTAGAAGTCTGGAGATTTGGCTCATCGTTCTGTGCAGATCCAAATTTCCAGTTGACTTGACTGGGAAAGCTGAAACATAAGAGAATTTTTCTTGACTAGGCCTATTCTGGGCTCATGCAGAATGTGCATGAACAAAAGCAAAAGATTCCTGCAGGAGGGCAGTACCGTTAGGGAAGGTAATTGGAGGGGTGGAGTCTTGTCCACATACCAGTGCAGGCAGGAATAGTCTCCTCCTTACTTATTGTCTCGAAACCATAATAATCAATTGCTGCTTGTGAAAATGTAAGTAAATATAACCAACTTGCTGCTATGGAAGTAGTGGTCTATAAAGCTTTAAAAAGGCAACTGACTTTGTGGCTTAGTTGTTGATTATGAATACAGATGTAGGTGCACCTAGCTGTCCTTGTTATCTCCCTTACCTTCCAAAGTTACCTTACTTTTCTGCTTAGTTTTAGATTGTACTTTTCTAATAAGTAAAATACTGACAGGGAAAAGGGAAACAGGAGTCTGTGTGTGATATTAGAGCTGGAATGCCATTTATGATGTTGAAAAAAAAAACCCCTTCAAATAAATCTGGATGTTCTTCATATAACATCTTATTTAATTGCAAACATCTGTAATTTTTGCTATTTCAATTAACCTTTTTTTAATTTGCTGTTAAGATCTGCCCTTTGGCACTCATGGGATAGCTTGACTATTTGTTCAGAAGATAATTAGCATCCCATAGCATGTCTCCAAAGGACATTGTTCTTCAGAAAACTGCTTTGATGGTCCTACATATAATGCAGGTCTTTTGAGGAATGGCAACTCCAGAGGCACTTCTGAGTGTCGCAGTCCCCAATAGCTGAGAAAGTGACCTGCATTTTGAAAGACTGTAGAAAGATCGCTTTCTGTGTTTAATGTTTTACATTCTCAAGTGGTGAAGAGAATATATTTTCCTAAAAAAGAGTCATAGTAAAAAAACTGATTAGACCTATAAATGTATGTGTATGCAATTAGAACATTTTATATTTGGCAAAGTAACAGAATTCACATATTAATTATGTGAGACTGGAAAATATATTTGTATTTATTCATAATATGCCTTAATATTAAAGACTAGTTATGCCAGTTCAGAGAATTTCAGGATTTCTTTTTTATGATAGAGTAGCACTAGAGATGACTGCACAGAATCTTTGAAAAGATGCAGCCAGTTTTATGTGTACCTACATCAGAGCCATGTAACTGAACATTAATATAACTGCAGTGTGAGTATAGCTGAATCTGGATTAGATTTTATTCCTTCATTTCTGCAGTCCCCATTAGAAGCAAAACAAGGACTGCTGATTTTATTTTTAAACTTTGGGTAAATAATCTGTTACATTGTATCAGTTGTAGACCTCTTTATCCAATGATTAAGTTGTTTTTTCATTCCTGTATGGAAGGGGCAAGAGTATAAAAACATTTAACTTGAAAGTATAATTCTGGCATTTTATCAAATGTCTTAAGATATCATAGTTTAGTTCAAATGCATATCTTAAAAATAGGGATGAAGAACAGAATTTTCAGGATGCTGAAGTTCCTGAAAAATAGCATTTCTAATATATCTGGTTCATGTTAAAGTGTTGCTTCTAAATGATGAAGGTACTTCTGATGATTGTATTCCAAGTGTGTGTGTGTGTCTTCAACTCTGAACGCAGGCGACCAAGTACTGATGCGTTTCACAAATTCAAAGCATCTGACTTCAGAATAATCTCAGATATAGTAATTTAGTTTATTTTTAGCAAAAATAAAGTGCTCCTTAACTCTATCCCAACTGCTGCTTCATTTTCAAGGAGCACACAAGAAAGTGAAAAAGTAATAATGCTGGCTTGTAAATGCAGCTACGGGATTTTATCCCACCTGCTGCAAGGAATTGGCAAGAATTCCACTGGAAGTGGGAGAGAGAAAGAAAAACTGCAAAAGATGAAGCTCCAGATAAAATGTTCCACCTGAGAATTTACTGGACTCTGTTTCTGGCTGTCCTGTTCAACAGTTGTGTTTAGCTTGACTAACTGAGGCTGCTGGTGCATACAATAAGTTGATCCTACTGCATCATCATTAAGCAAAAGCATGCTGCTTAGTAAAAGTGCAGGAGTATTTGCATCTCTCTCTTTAGCTCTCTTTTCATGCTAATGTATGCATTTGGCAGGCAATTACAGAGGCTGAGCAGAGGAGCATCCTGTGTAGCTGTGTATCTGACTCTGTCCATGCTGCTCTGTCTCATGGTTTTCCTGTTCTCCCTGTGTTTTGGCACAGAGCAGGGGTCAGAATATAAACAGAAATTAAAGTGGCCTATTTAGATCATATAGTATTAAAAATTGCCAGGCAGTCAGTTCTTCTGAAGGAACTTCTCTCTTACCTTGTCTCTAAAGATTCCATGTGCTTGGTATGAAAGCTTGTGATACTTTTCTGTGGGTAAGAAAGCAAGCTGGTGATTTTTCTTCCACTGCTTATGGATAAAGAAGCCAATAAGGATTTTAAAAGGAAAACTCAAATTTGACAAAATTCAGTGTTCACTCTTTGCACACTGTAATGGAGCTGTTTCTGTAACTTTTCCTGTGTAATTGAGAATATTACATGATTTAATCAAACATAATTATGCTTGTGACTATACTACACATTCATCTTTTGTGCCATAGGTTGCTCAGAGACTTACATGAGGTGGATACACTTTTCATCCAGCTTTCATATTTTCAATTCCCTTAGGGCTGGATTGGTCTGAAGACAGTGGAGAAGAGTTAGAGGATTCAGAGCAAACCTCCCCTTACCAGGTTGCGTGGTCTATCCGAGAAACCCTCGGCTATGAAAGACATGAGTGAGTATGATTCTTTAGCATTCATGCTGGCTTTGATGGAATAAATCATGTAAATGTGAGCTTCACTTCAAGTGGAGTCAGTGGAACCTCAGCACTTGTTCGAGTGCTTTGCTGAAACAAAGGACTGTTTGAACTTATTTGTTTGTAAGAGCTATGAAACAGCTTGTCGCCTTCTGTCCCAGTTTCCACCTAACTTAGAGACCTTTGTGCAGTCTGCTATCAGAAGGATGCATCAGGAAAGAATTTAAGCTTATTTGCCTAAATTTAATTGAGTTTAGTGGGATTTATTCATGAACTCGTGTGCCTTGCTGAGTAGAGGTATTTCCTCTAAAATGAAGGGAGTTGCTGTTGATTTCTTGTCTTTCCTACTATTTGTGAGTAACTTCGTTAGTAAACTTGCTACATTTTACTCATTAATCCTTATGGTAATTGTGCAGGATGTTGTTTTAATATGTTTTTTTTAAAGGGCATGGCATTTCTTTTCATAATTAAGTGTTGAATAAACCTCTGTCAAATAGTTGGGAGCATTGAAGGGAAGTGATGTGATTGAAGAGATAAGCAGAGCAGGTATTAGCTGCTGGGGCAGAAAGGCTTGTGGTGTTCTCCGTGTGCTGCTGAGTCATGAATCTGAACTTACAGCAGGATATGATAATATATGTCTATTAATATAAATTTTAAGGTGCAGAGTTAAAGCAAAGCGTCCCAAGCATAGTATGGTAACGAAACTGAAGCTTGTTGATAAAAGAAAATTGCAGTCTCAGTAAAGTTTGACTGTAGTTTCTATAAAGTGATTCTCTTTCACTGTGCAACTGGACTTTTTGATGCTACAACTCTCTCCCATTTGTTTAAGTATCGCAGTTAGAGTAATGACCTTAATGGAACATTATTTTGTTTTTACATGGAAATTCTGACACTTACCAGAACTTCTTACCATCTCTAAAGACTGTCCACAAGGTCAACAACAAAGCTGTATCTCTGTCATCAGGACAGACACCAGGATACTAAATACTGACAGCCTTCAGTGAATCAAAGCTTAATAGCAGTGTGTAGACTTTCCTTTTTTGAAAGAAAGGGGTTTTTCTGTTATTGGTTTTTAGGGTGTCAGCAGTCAGACAGTGAGCTTTCATAAACATTAGTTTTAACTTAAAAGGCAACTTTAAACTGTTTTGGGAAAACATGAACAGACTTTCAGACTTCTAAATCATACATAATTTTCAAAGCAGATATATCTATTAAATAACTTCCCTTACGCCCTTCTCTCGTTGGCATTTGATCTGGTTCTTCTATAGATCCCTGTTTTTTTGTCGACTTGTAAAGGTCATCTCTATGTGTTTTGTCTTCTATTTGTCTTAACTTCCGTTGGATTCTTCCTACTCTTTTCACATACCAAGAGAAAATAATACCTTGTCTTGACATTTTCTGTTCCATTCTAGCATTTTATGCACTTCAATTAAACACTGTCTTAACTAAATCATGATGGATAAATTTTTATATGGTAGTGGCTGCTTTTGTACTTCCATCAGTCTGCCCAGCGTCAGCTCTTCGACAACTTCCTAATTTTGTTTATGGACAAACATTGCTACATTCACTTGATGTCAGCTTTCTAAAACTTTAATTTCTATTCTGCAAGCTTCTGTAGAGGTTTTTATTACCTGAAATGTTTCGCATTGACACTTCAGCAATGTGGTCTGTCTGCTGCTGAAGATGAATTAGTTCAGACTATTTCTTGGGTGATTTAATTTGTCAAAATGACTCCGTCTTGCTAATCTGGCAGTGCAGACTGGTGGCTCCTAACTTAGTTAGCCAATGACTTGTTATGACTCTGAGTTTCGGAGGATAATTTTACCAGAAAACCAATGGAGATTGTTTCCCAAAGCCTTTAGATTTTGAAATCGCATACCTAAAGTTATGGGAATTTACTTACTGTTTTTCATAGTAAAATTAAAGCTATTTTTCCTCTATTCGTTTGTGTCTGAGCTTGCAGTCCCTGTGTGAAAAAGATGACTCTCCACCAGCTAGCTGGATTCTGTCCTTTTCCAGTTGACTCTGGAAGACAGCGGGAGGGATGCTTCTCAGAACAGATCAGTAAAAGAAAGCGAACAGTTGATTTCTGCGTACTGGACAGCTTGTTCTCAGCATTTCTGGTTGTGTGATTGTGGGGGGAATCCTCTAACTTTCTGTTGAACTTCTTGTGTGATACTCTAGCTGCTCAGTGATACTCTAGATGCTCAAAAATTCACCAGATTGGTTTGAAATTAATGTCTTAACAGTAATACATTTTTGAGTTCATTTGCCTTCTGGCCTTTTAATCTGTAAAATTCATATCGTTGCAGTCATCTGTGGAAACTCAGGCCGAACGTTCGCTTTTATTATTCTGTGCTTTAATTTTGAAAAATCGGGTTCCTGCGGTCGCAGGATTCCAGGATGCAGCGCTGCGGGGCAGGCACAAACGTCTGAGTTCAGGTAGTAGCACGGGAGCTGGCAGCGGGCGCAGCGCAGGCAGGGAAGGCTGCTGGGCTGGGAGGAATGCCTCGCTGGAGCAGCAGTTCGGAGGGAAAGCGGGGGCTGTTCCCTGCCAGGGATTAGTGGAGCTTCCCCCCCCCGCCCCCGGATGATTCTGTTACTGTGTGTTGTAGCTTAGAAAGTATTGGAAACAAAGTAGTTTTTCGCTTCCTATGCTGAAATATAGGTAAAGTGAGCGTTTCAAGTAGCGAGTTTGAAAGGGGAGCCTGGAGATTGGAGTCCCTCCTCATTACCAGCTCACTCAAAGGAGCAAATATCTACATTGTATTGTCAAAGTTGGATTTAATAACTCCCAATAGCTAGAAGAACTAAGAGACAGAAGAAAAGGTTCTTCAAATCCCTCCTTACAGAGGGTTTTGAAGTACAGCTGCTGGTGTGTCTCAGCGTAGAGAGCATGTTCTCCTGGTTCCCTGATGGCGCCCGACTGCTCGCGCTACCCTTTTGCTCTTCCTTTCTGCTGCTCCGTGCTGCCTTTGTTTTCTTCATGAACACTCAGCAATAATTCCCCTGATGTTTACACGTGGCAATATTAAAGGGAAGGGTTGGGAAGAAGCATTTTGGATTATCAAATGGTTTGCGTGCCCTTTCAGAAATCTTTTAAAAAATGAAATGCCACACATTAAGTTGAACTTCAGAAGTTATATGTGCAGCTTAAGAGAATAAACTAAATAGAAGTTAGTAAACTTGTTTATGAAAGGACAACAATAAAAGTACCTTTCGGTTTCAGTACTTGTCTAGTGAAAAATAAAAGGAGGTGTTATTGTGATATTTTTAGGTTTCTTTGAACATATAAATATGTTTTAGTTAATCTTGCTGGTCCGGAAACAAAATTCTGAATAGGCTTGTAGAAACTGTTTGCCTCAAAATAAGCCCTTGTCCACTGCGGGCATGATTTCTTTCTGTCTTGTATATATGTCTTCATCTACTTTTTTTAAATGATCTCATAAACCACAGTTCAAAATATTTTAACATATTACTTTTTTTCCTGTCTATTTCAACGGGAGGGAAGTAAAAAGTCTCAAATATAGAGACATTTGCATTAAAAAAACACTCTTTTCACTCAGAATAAACACTTTTTTCCCCTAAGGAATAATCCTGTCTTTTCTTAAAGTTAATTTGTAACCATATTTAAAATTAAATCAGTATGTCTGCAACTTTGTTTAAAAATCTTGGCCCAGCGCAGTAATGAAAAATCTAAGACCTTAGACCTATCTGTATCTAACTGATCCCATCCATGTATTCCTGTTTTCTCTTAATACATTGGAAAAAGGAAAATCTATATTAAATAGTACACAATTAATTTTTTCTAAACAGGTTGGTTTTCCCAGTAGGCATTCTTTCCTAAGAGATTTTAAAAGTGTATTTTCTTTTCATCTTCAATGTGAAAAGATTTTAAACATTATAGATGTTAAATATTTTTAACAGGTTGTATTTGCTGCTAAGCATTTAATTGCAGGGTTAATTACGTGTAATTTATGCTTCTAGAAAATAATCTGTAATCTGTTTTAACAAACAAAATACACAGTATAGTTGACTTTACATAAAACTTTATAAAAATGTGCATTTGTGTCAAGGCAGTGTTTGGTCCTGCAGAGTTTTTGTGGGCAGCCGTAGTGGAGATGGTTGCCACTTTAGTGTCATAAATTTAGCCTGTGTGTGAATGGAATAAGATTTTCCAGAAAGGAAAGTAGGTCTTAGTCATATTGCCTTTCAGGGACAGTTATTCTGCCTGCATTTCTGGATCTTACTTTATTTAGTAAATATCATGGCCAGTATTTTGCATCTCTTCTATCATCAGCTAGTTGTGGTCCGCTTTGCTGTCTGCAGGTTTGTATGTCTGCTCATTCAATCTCGCTGGCCAAGCTCTGCAGTCTGAACCTTGGGAGTTTTTGATTTGCTTCATTTGTTTGGACTTGTTTTCTTCCCCCTGCCCTTCCTTTGTTTTACAGATAGGAAAGTTAGCAAAAAGTTTCTCTGTTCTATAAGGAAAAACTTAAAGGAAAAACTGAACAAAATCTGCTTTGCTTAGATTTAGTGCATGCTCTTTGTCACTTCATGAACAACAAAAAAAAAATCATTCTGCAAACTAGTGCTTGTTGTGGAGGGCTTCTGGGTAGTTTCATGGACCTTGTTGTTTTAACAAGTCCCGGTGATGATTTTACTATGTTTCATAATTTTTACTTCATTTAACTGAATGTGTTGGCAGGGTTTGATGGTCTTGTTGATATGTGCCTGGACATTCAGAAAGCCAAGATAAATGGGAAAAGACTTTCTTAAGCAAAGAATTGAATCAGTCCTTCATCTGGTCATTGTTTAACCCTGGTCTGATTTTTCCCTAAGTACCTTTGGAGTTAAATGTGAATTTTCTTCTCCATGGGTGTACTGTAACTCAACTTTAACTCTGCAGCAAAGGGAAAGCAGTATCAACTGCTAGCTGTGTGAGTGTGTATTTTGGTTTAGGAAGGAAAACACCACCTGGCAGAGTAAAAGGAATTGGAAAAGGTCAGCGGTTTTGGTACTTGTTAGAATTTGACCGTCTTCTCCAGCATGACCTTTCTTCAATAAATTTCCACTACGTGGTTCCCCACCCTTGTCCTCTCCATTAATTGCACTTTGATTTAAGAGTTTATCTCATTTGCTGAGACATTTACAGTAAATAAAGGTTAACAGTATAGATTTTTTTTTTTTTTGAACAGCAGGCTCCAGACATTTAAATGTGTCAGACTTGATGATAAATTGATGTAATCTCTAATAATAACGTACTAAGAAGGGTAGGTACCTTTAAAATTCAAAAGAGATCCTGCTCTTACCATTTCTCAAGCATTCCTGCCTGATTTCAGCCTTTGGATGTTTGTGGGGCTAGAAGATGGATGCCAACTTAACAATTCTATTAAAATGACAAGTTAGCTTCCTTGGGAAAAAAAATTACTTAAAGCCCATTTGTTTTTATTTTTCCTCCAGGTCCGATGATGACAATGCAGATGACAGGAGTTCCAGGGTGACCAGACTTTGCACTTACTTTCAGCAGAAATACAAGCACCTCTGCCGCCTGGAGCGGGCAGAATCTCGTCAGAAGAAATGCCGGCATACACTCCGGAAAGCCTTGCTGCAGGCGGCCAGCAGAGAGCCGGAGCATGCTGGGCAACTGATACAAGAACTCCGAAGAGCTACATGTGCTCGTACCAGGTTAGACCTTCCCCTGTGACTGCAGTAACCTGGGGTCTGGACAGGGTGGAGATGGGCAGAGTATCCAGCAGCTGAAATGCTGAACTCTGAAACTGGTAGGCATGCACAAGGCAGAAAAACCATGACACATAAATGCCTGTCAGTGGAGTAAAAGAAACACGGCATACAGTGTTTTCCATGAAGACAGGCATTCTCCAGCTTTGTGGTTTAAAATGTGGATTGTTTGTTCAGCAGTATCTGGGCCCGATTTCTTCAATGTCACAAAAGAAGTTAGTGGACTGCTAAAATTTATTCTTATTAATTGATCTATGTATTTTGGCTGCCTTCAAATATCTGGTACTTTACTAAGCCCAGTTCTTTAGAAGGTGTGCAGTCAGGTCTGCAGTTCACTGCTTCAGTTCAGATTTTGTTTTTCAGACAGCTTTTTTGAAAAGTCTGTGCCTCCTCTTAATTCTCTTCCCACCAAATCAAACTTAAGCTCACAGTTTTTGTTAGATTTAACTTAATCTAAATTAAACTTGGCAACAAAATAAATATCTTCTAACAACTCTGAATGTTGCCTTCTGTGGGAATTCTTTCTAGATAATGTCAACATCCCTCCAGCTCTCAACATACTGAGGGTTGGTTGATTCATATTTGTGCAGAAACAGAGTAAGTCTGAACCCTGGTGTTATGTCTGGGGTACCAGCAGCATCCTTTTGCTGTTGTGGTTTTGCTTTACAGGATGTGTGACACTGGGGGGTAGGGGGGCTAACATGAGAGAGAGGCAGGCTGGAGCAGGGTACTGAGAGTATATTCTGGTTATGGGATGCTTTTGTTCCTGGACAGTGGACTGTGGATCATGACAGTTGGAGGGTTTATTGTTGGGGAGGTGGAGTGATGCAGAAGAGCTGCTCAGAGGTGTAATGTAGAGGTACCTTTCTAGTTTACAAAGTTGTGTAAATGTCTCCAAACTTAAACTACAGCAAAACCTTGCCAGAACTGGCAAGCTCTTGCTGGTTTTTTTCCATTGTTTTTGCCTTTTATTATGCAAAAAAGATTACGTTGTTTTGGGTAGACTGGCAAAGCCAGGTATGCCTGTCATCACTGCTCTGGTTAATTTAAGTAACCACAGAGTCTTCTCGGTTACAAAATTTTTCACAGGAGTAATATTGCTAACTAAAACTTTGCTCAGTCAAAGTGCAGTCGATGACAGAAATGGCTGAAGGAAAACAGTCAGGCTACAAACAGCTTTTTGTCAACCTAGAAAACGTGTACAGAGGTGAAATTCAGCCCTGGAATCGCCAGCTTTATCTACATGAAGGTGACAAATGCCTTGAGAGCAGGCTAACACTAAGCGAGCTGTGTAACGCTTGCAATACTCATCCACACTGCTGTCTGGTCGCCTGCTTGCAGCTCAGGCTCAAAGCATTGAGGCTGTGCTGAGGAAGCGCTCAGCTCCGGGCACCTGCTGGTGGATTGGGCTGTAGCACGTTGACGAGGGAGAGCCTTTACCCATGTTGAGCACGCTCAGGCTCTGCCACTCCAGAGCTCAGTCTAAGTTTGTCTGAGCACATGCTTGCATGTAAGCTCTGGGGATGCTCGGCATGTTTTGATTTATGGACAGGCTTGGAAGCACACTTGACTGCCCATGTAGACATACCCAATACATTGTATTCTAAAGATTGACCTCATTTTAAGGGTCACCTGTGTTGACACTCACTTACTGCTGTCCTTGGCTCTGTTGCAGGATGTTGTAATATTTACATGGTAGTAGCACACAGCACCTCTCATTACAATTAAGGCCCTGTGAAATAAAGAATAATCCTGTTACTGCAATCACACCTTCACTTGTCATTGACATCTATTCTGTGTAGAGTCTGGTAGTAGTGTGCACCCATCTGGATCATGACACACACACGGGTGTTATAATTTTTCATCCTACTGTGCCACATTCAGTGCAATACTTGTGCTAAGTAACCACCTGAGACGGGTTTTTGTCTCTAAACTCTTTTATGCTTCTTTTTTTCCAGCACAAGCCAAGCAAGGCAGAGAGATGCAGAACCCACAACCTGTAGTGGGACTTTGAAGGGAGAACAGTGCACTAACAAGGCCCTTCCATTCACCAGGCATTGTTTTCAACGTATCCTCTTAACTCTGTTTGGGAGTTGCATGGAAGCTGTTCTGTTTTAGGGGTTTTTGTTTGTTTGTTAGGTTTTTGCCTTGACAAATATGTTTTCACAAAGAAAACTAACTGTTTGTTAGTGTCTTATTACCTACTTCACTTTTAATTTGTCTGTGTGATTTGGATGTGTAGACAGTGAAGATAAGTAGTTTGCTATTGGTATCTATCATAGTCACATTGTTTTACTTTGTAAGCTGTATTTAGTAGGTGCAAGAAGTCTTTACAAAAATTATCGTCTTCGCAGATGACTTGGTACAAACCACATGGCTTTCAGCCTCATGGCTTTCATACAGTTCTTGGTAGGTAGAATAACTACCTATGAAGGGTTTATGGGAACAAGTTTTTACATATTGTATAAAAAGATGGCTTACACTGACTAGAAAGATGAAAATCTAATACTTTGCATTGTTTAAAGAAGCAGAATAGGAGGAGTCACAGAATCCAAATTCTAGATGAGGAAGAATTTCCAGTGCTGGGGATTTCAAGGAGTCTGAAAAGGATGTTAAGGGTCAATGCAAGAAGGTCGCAGAAAGGGGGAGCACATTAGATGTGAGGTTTGATTCTGAAGTCTATAAACGGGCAGAATTCTGACCTGGAATACTTAAGAATTCTGCAGACTTTGTCTTTTTTGTTTTTAGCTGTAGAATTTTTGTTGGAGTGACTCCTTTTGTTTGAGCTTTTTGTTTTGGTATTTTAAGGAACTAGTGATGATCTGTTCCAGTTGCTATCAGATGGCAGCACCTTTTCAATCTTTTTGTTTTGCAGATGCCTTGTTTTTCTTGGTTGATTTTTGCAGGCCCCTTAGAAGTAGTCTGCAGTCTGGTTCAAAACCTTTATGAGAGAGCGTCATGGTGTGGAGCTGTGTTTGGGATTTGCCTCATGATTCTGATTTTTTTTATTTTTTATTTTTTTAAAGTTTAAGTGGTCTTGCTTCTTGCTGTGCATAGAGCAGAGAAGTCAAGACTAGTGATTTTGCATTTGTGCCCATTTTTCCCCTGTGCACTTTCTTCTCAGTGGAAACAGTCTCTCCTAAAATGAGCAGGCTCTTGGTTCTGACCCATCCGTCCAAGTCTGCCATCTGGACTGTTCTGCAGGTTTTCCATTTTCTTTGTCCTTTCTTTTGCGTTTTAACATTTTTCTGAACATACATAGTGATGTTGAGGTCTGAGAACTGTTCAAGATGGAAGGAGTGCTTCTAATGTTGTTTGAAAAAACACAATGAAATATCTGTTTGATTTGCTCCAAGTCTGGAAACGTTTTCACTCCTGCAGGGGATTTTTTCTGAAGGAAATCTCAGCAAGCTTACGTTTGGATTTACTTGACCTTTCTGTCTGATTGCACATCTTTTTTTCAGAGGAGCAGGAAGGATCTTGAAACTTCTTTGTCTGTGCTCTAAAGATAAATGCCAAGAATGTACCTTAAAAGATTGAATTAAGAAATACTCTTTCTTTAATGTTTCAGTATGGATTGTCATTAGTCTGTAAGGAAATAGTCCTGTTGACTACACTGTTCCAACTGCTACTATTGATCTATTGATTAAGACTCCAGGAAAAGGCGTCTTTTTGCTAAGAACTCATTAGTGAAATGGTTGCTTCCATAAAACTATTGCAATATATAATAAAATCATTAGACATTCTGCATGAATGCAGTTTTTCACTTTAAAAGTTGAGTTTGAGCCTTACCTAGCTTTGAACTTGAATAACAAAGTTAAGGTACTCATTAAAAATAGCATCTATGGACAGGTAGAGTTGAAGGCTCTGGTCTTCATCAGATTGATAAATCAAAGGGCGTTCCTCCATTGTTGCCTCGTGTGTTATTCCTGATGCAGAAATGCACAGATATCTTATTGAACCGTTCTCAGCAGCTCTTCTCAAGTTGCACAGCCAAGTTTGCGGATGGTCAACAGTGCTCTGTGCCAGTTTTTGACATTACACATCAGACACCTCTGTGCGAAGAACATGCCAAAAAAATGGTAAGTACAGAGCCAAAACTGTAATTATTTGTGTATTGGGATGATCAGGAGTGTTAGCTCCAGTCTTTCTATGAACTCTTGCTTGACAACTAGCAAGTTTATGAACTTAAGAGCTTGTTTCCTTTTATGTTTCTTAAGAGGGTAAAACATGCCAAACATTCCCAATTAGTATAAAGTATGTTGCGAAAATCTTTTACATACTTTTGAGGATATAATAAAGTGTGCATGAGAATATCCTTCACTGGAAGAAATTTGATTCCTCTCTTGAATCAAGAAATAGAAAATCATTGTGAGAGATCCTGTGGTCATTTTATTTGGGCTCACTCCTGGCCCTTGGATCTGAATATAGTATGAGTGTGGTATGGTGAGAACACTGCATCTCAAACAGTCTTAGTACATGGGGCCCAAAATATTTTCTAGAGGAAGTGTAGACAGCAATTGCAAGCATACAAATAATGGTTTTGCTACTTTATTTACCTTTTGGTGACTATTAGAATTTATCTTTAACCTCCTTCAGGGATCTGTGGATCCCAGAGGAAAAGCAGTGGCCTATTACAAGTGGAGTGAATGCAGAAATTAAGATGATGTCCTCTGCTCTCCTTTTATGCCTCCAACCTTCCAGAACAAAACTTTTAGGATAATTCACAAACCCACTTCTGTTTTGCCCCTCCTTCAGGGCATTAGGCCTAAAACTGCCCTTTTTTTTTTTTTTTTTTGTTCTGTTGTTGGGTTGTTGTGGGTTTTTTGTTATTGTTTCTGTCCAACTTCTCCAGTACTTGTTAATTATGGAGTTTTCTGGATTAAAATGTGATGGTCTGCACTACACAGATTTGTATGGGATTTCCCCCCTCTCCCAGGCAGTGTCTGTCTCTGTGTGTCTCCCAAGGTTTACTTCTGTAGCACATACAATCCCCTGCCATTCCCAGTATGATGGCAGCTGAAAACTGATGATGGTTTGGTTTATTTTTTAATTGGTCAATGATTGCTGTTCAAAAGCAATGAGGCCTTAGTTGTTTACCCACATCCTTACCCTAGCCCTACAGTATTAATTCCTTTTCCTCAGTGCTGTCCATCTTTTATGGCACTGGGCACTTGAGGATGCTGGCTTCAGCTGCTGCACACTGTTCCCGTTATCACCACCTCACAACAGTGTTCTGTCTTTAATACTTACAGGAATGCTGCCAAAGGCTACAGTTTTGCACTGATTTAGTTTTTAAAGTGACACTGCGTGATCTCCTATTTAGCATACCTCATAATTTGGTCTACGTGATTTTTGCCATTGGGATGAATGAGGAAGGAAACAGCTTAACTTTTGTAACCTTGCCTGGGTGTAAGTTAGCAGTCTCTCTTGCATTACACAGGAACGGCTCTGGAATGTCCAGGAGGGAAAAAGCAAGGAAAGCAATACTTGTTCTTACTATACTCCCATTGCTATTGTTTTATTCCCAAAGGACAATTTCTTGAGAGGGGACAGCTCCCGTAAAGTTCAGCACCAGCAGCAGAGGAAACCCAGGAAAAAAACAAAGCCACCTGCACTTACCAAAAAACACAAGAAGAAGAGAAGGCGAGGCCCACGCCGGCCCCAGAAACCCATTCCTCCTGCAGTGCCCCAAGGGAACCTCACCATGCCTGCCAGTGTCTCACTGCCAGTAGAGATGCCCCACATACGGTCAGTGGTAGGCCTGCCCCGGTTTGCCCACTGCTAGCTTGAACGTTGTCAATGAGCACTGTAGAAAGGTGTGATGTTGCTGTGCTGATCAGCATCCGGAGTGGGGCTAGAAATTGCATCTCCATGTGACTGTTGAAAAAAAACTTAGAGTGGGTTATTCTAGATTGGAGCAATTATTGAGTTTGCATAAAATGTCTTGCTCCTGATGCCCATCTTACATATTTAATAGGCTAAGTGTAAGCTTCCTAAAGAAACTTTCTAAAAGCATTTTTCCCCTAGATGATGGGGGGGGGGAAGGTGTGGGGAAACACCCATTATAGATGGATATGCATTCGTAGTTGTTGTTTGGATGAATCAGAGTTGAATACCATGGACTAATGGTACTTTCTGTCCAGGAGCCCCTCCACACCAGAGCTGAGTGCTGATGAGCTGCCTGATGATATCGCCAACGAAATCACAGACATTCCACATGACTTGGAATTGAATCAGGAGGACTTCTCTGATGTCCTGCCGCGGCTGCCCGATGACTTGCAAGATTTTGATTTCTTTGAAGGTACCATTTTATTTTATTTTATGCTAACATGAACACAGTCAGTGAACTGAAGAAGTGAGTGTTTCTAAAATGCATTTTGAGGGGTTGCTTGCTTTCTTACACAGGTAATAACTTCTTGACAAGGAAGAGTGCATTTGCTCTGTTGTTTGTTTGTGAGCTCTGAAGTAAAGCAGACTTTAAGAAGACTGGTGTGTGTAGTTCTCTCCTTGCTCTTATAATTACTGCTCTGAAAATCCTAATTGGTTTAGTATTTTAATAATTCATTTTACGCTTTTACTGCCTGTCAATGTTGCAGTTTAATCAAGAGTATTCTCAGTAATGGCATCTTTCTGCCATCGAGTGGGGCCAGAATCACAGTCAATGTTGGCCTTTGATAAAAGGAGAAGAGAGTGAGAATAAAATCTTTAAATACATTTTTGAAACTAGCTTTTGATCAGAACTGTGCCTGAATTTCTGGATTCTAAAGCTCAGTACCTATCACAGATAACAAAGACATTAAAACAGCCCAGAGTTGGGGTATGTGATTTCTTTGGTCATTTTCTGATACAACATGACATCAGACTGTGTTTGAGTTGAAATTAATGTAAAGTATACTGACTGTGTAAATTTTAGGTCCAGGCTGTAATGTGGTAAGTAGAAGGGAGTTTGTGGACTATTTGTGTTATTGCAGCATTGAAGAAAATCTTATTTAAGCATTTTTGCTTTAAGTCTAGTGAGTTTGGGAGGCATCTTGTATTGTAGTATGTGGAAGAGGAGGGCAGAGAGAAGGAATTCTATTGACGAGAAAGGTGTAATTTCTCGTTTTTCTTACCTTGCTTACCTAGTGAACACTGGCGAAGGAAACTCTGTGTACTGCAAGCCGTTCTGGCAGTTTATCATACACTGTAGCTCTGTACTGAACTGTCTGTACATCTGCATCCTTAGAGTGGCAGTGCTGGGCTCACCTGAGAGGAGCACGCTAACTTCTGGTGTCCCTGTTTCTGCAGGTAAAAATGGAGATCTCCTTCCGACTACAGAAGAGGCTGAAGAACTGGAACGGGCCCTACAGGCTGTAACTTCTCTTGAGTGCCTGAGTACCATTGGAGTACTTACACAGACAGATGGTGTGCCAGTTCAGGAGCTGTCAGATAGAGGGATAGGGGTGTTCTCTACAGGTGCTGGAGCTCCAGGAATGCAGTCCTTGAGTCGAGAGGTTAACACGGATCTGGGGGAGCTGTTGAATGGGCGTATAGTACATGATAATTTCTCCGGTCTGGAGCTGGATGAGAACTTGCTCCGTTCTGCTACCTTGTCCAACCCACCTACGCCCCTGGCAGGGCAGATCCAGGGGCAATTCTCAGCCCCAGCCAACGTCGGCCTTACTTCTGCCACTCTCATAAGCCAGAGTGGCCTTGGGGAGAGAGCCTTCCCAGGACAGTTTCATGGACTTCATGATGGCAGCCATGCCTCCCAGAGGCCCCACCCTGCCCAGCTGCTGAGCAAGGCAGATGACCTGATCACCTCACGACAGCAATACAGCAGTGACCATTCACACTCCTCACCCCATGGAAGCCATTATGATAGTGAGCATGTGCCGTCTCCCTACAGTGACCATATCACATCCCCTCACACCACATCCTTTTCTGGTGATAACTTGGCAGCTACCTTCTCAGCAGAGATGCCCATGATGGCACAGCACTTGCTCCCAACTCAGCTGGATGTGCCACTTAGCGGGGTGGTCAACCCCAGAACTCACTGGGGAAATCTTCCTGTCAATCTTGGGGACCCCTCTCCGTTTAGCAACCTTCTTGGTGCAGATGGACACCTCCTGTCCACCTCCCTGTCCACACCACCTACCACCTCGCACTCAGAGACCACACAGCCTGCCTTCGCCACTGTGACCCCCAACAGCTCCAGTGTGCTTCCGGGGTTACCACAGACCAGTTTTAGTGGCATGGGTCCTGCCTCTGCTGAACTCATGGCCTCCACCTCCCCTAAACAACAGCTCCCTCAGTTCAGCGCAGCCTTCGGGCACCAGCTGAGCTCCCACAGTGGCATCCCCAAGGACCTGCAGCCCAGCCACAGCTCCATAGCTCCTCCCACGGGCTTCGCAGTGACCGGTGCCACCGCTACCAGTACCAATAACGCATCTGCGCCCTTCACCACCTCCAACTGAGCTTGTCTGCCTGGCTCTGTGCAGGTAGATGGGGGACCTGTGTTTTCTATCTTTCCTTTTTTCCTTTTTCTTTATTTTTTCTGTCCTTCCTTCCCTTTTTTTTTAAGAGGGGGTTGAGAAGAAAACCCCTGCTTCAGTACTGACCAGGGTTAGCCCTCTGTGAACCTTGCTGTAGCGTTCACACGTGCTTGTTATGCACCGGTGCTCATTTATTGCAGGCAGGTTCACCGTTCCCCAATAATTCCTTAAGGATACAGTACAGTTACTGGATGTAATTGATCTTAGAAGTAAGACCTAGAAATGGGAAGATACCTCAGATTACTGATGCATGTTACTGTTTCCTAGGGTTCGGATCAGTGCTTGCCATCCCATTAGCATCTGGTAGAAAGTTTTCCAGTGGGCAGAAGTCTCTTGTTTTTTGTTGTTTTTTTTTTTTTTTTAAATTTACTTTTTTTCCAAAGGTAGCATCTGGCATGGAAAACTTGGCTGCACACATTGATTTGAGAATGGTGCACTGAAGTCCTAAATCAAGATCATGGTTCAAGGATGAGTTTGGCAGTTTCTTAAAATAGTCTCTTGACCTCCTCTGTGTGCGTGTGTGTGTTTGGGGTGCAGGGAGCAGCAGTTCCTTTTCTTCTTTTGGTGAAGAAGTGGGAGTTGTCCCTTTCCAGAACTGGTCACTGTCCTTACTGCATGCTGATTTTTGTTTTTTTATTATGATGATTTTTAATTCATTGAGCAGCAAGGGGATCAGTTGACTGGTTGCCCAGAATCTGAAGGCTGATACGAAGTTAGCCCAGGGAAAAAAAGAAAGAGAAACAGAAGGATTGAAATAGATCATGGATTAGTGAAGATTCCTGTACAGAAATTCCCTCCCTTGCTGAATTACTGTGGCCTTGTAGCGTTGATGATTTTGCCTTTTCAAGTGTGGCTTTGTCCAGAACTCCTTGTCTGACAGGCTGACAGGTATTTCCCAGCTGAAACTGGAAGAATTTGGTTGGTATTCTGCCCATCCACACAAGTCTAGGTCAGACCCTTTGGTAAGTTTCAAATGGATGCATTTCTGAAATTATGTCTAGCTACTGAGACTTGCCTGGATAGTTTTTTCCCCTCTGGGAGCCATATAGTTTTTTCAACACTTGTAGGGTTTGATGCTCTGTATGGGAAGCTGAATGTATGTAAGGAACTAGCAGGTACCTATGAGCAATCATGGCTAACCAAAAGAGAAATCACTAAAGCAACATAGAACGATAAGAATTCCTTCTGGCTACAGGACAGTTTTGCTTTTACTGCCCACCTGCTAAAGATAGTATTCAGACTCTTTGGTAGTAATTTCAGTTCTTAAAGAAAGGAGTCCACTAGCTTTAATTTTTTTTTTTCCTAATTTTTATTTAATGTTTTTTAATCCAAGAGATAACGGCAGCAGAAATTCTGAGGCATTTACTTGCATCTCTTTATCAGGAAGGGAAAAAAGGAATTTGCTTGTGACTTTATAGGGCTCAGACTTGCTACTGTGCTTTGACTTTGACTGTAGAAGTAGCTCCTACTTAATATAACAAGTCTCTGCTCTTCTTGGGTTGTTTCTGAGATGCAGATGAGAGAGAATAGAAAATCCCACATTTCAGTCTCTTACTGTAAGAGACAGATTTCATTCTGCCTTACAGTAAAATGTCCTACCTGCATGTATTCTAGTCTAATTCAGGAAATTAAGAGATACCAAGCACATGTAATAGGGAGGCCTAGTAAATTGTCTGAGCAAGGGATCATTGAATGAAGTTTAGTTGCTATAGAAATTCATGTTGTTAGCAGTCAGGCCCATACCAAAATCTCTGACCGAAACCTCTCCTTCCATCTTGCTAAGGAGCAGAATTTAAACAGGATAGGTCTTGTTCTTCTTACTATTGTAGCAATCATACTATCCCTCTTTTCTTGAAAGATTTGTTCTCCTTATATATAAAGGAGTATTGATGATGCATATGTCCTGTTCTGAAATTGCAAGTGTATGTGGGTGGAGGAAACAAAAACTATTTTCATGCTTCTGTTGTTATGAAGTCCTTATTTCATACTTGGTAAAATAGATCTTAATAATATAAGCCGAATATTTTTAAGTGGTGATTTAAATATGTTTGTAACATTTAAATGTTTTTAAATCATGTAAAAAGTTGAATTGAAGCCTATGAAATCCTGCTTGTGATTGTCCTGCTGATTGAGGAATGCCCAGTGGTATTGTGAAATGAGGCAAATCTGACAAGGCATTTATTTATTTTTGTATTATGTTCCCCATACTTTGTTGAGGAGACAACTGTTTGATTTGCAAATGATTTTTGTTGTGTCTATATACCTTCTTCAATGTGTTTGGATGACTGGCTGAAAAAGAGTGGAGAACTAGTATACCAAATGGCTAATTCTTTAATCTCCTTGTGTATTCATGTCATTTTAGAGGATGTTAATTTCTACAAATTGGTTTCAGGACTTTGGTCTTGAAATAATTCTCATGCCCATCAAACTCTTTAATGAAGCTGCAGCTAGTGCAGAGTGTATTTGCCCCACATCTCATTTCTCTTTCTTAGCAAATGCCGGGGGGAGAGGGAGGAGGGGAACTGAGAGCCAAGTTCTGCTTGCTCACGTTGGTATAAATTATGGAGGAGCTCTTTGGTCTAAGGTCACTGTGAGTTTGTACTGGTCTAACTCGGAACAGAACCCAGCTCCTAATCTGAGCATTGATTTAGACAGGGAATTTCAAAAGCTGTCAAAGCTATGCAGGTCCATAGTTCCCATTTGAAATCAATGGTTCTTATGTACCTGCGTTTCGCTAAGGCAGCCTAGGATATCAACTCTCTTCCCCCGCTTAGACTTCAATTTTTGTATATCCTTGATGCCTCTTCCCTGAAAAGTGACTACGTAACATTTTCCAATGAGCAAACTAAGTTTGCAATAAAGCTGCACTTTTAAAAATAAACTTCGATTTGTATACATTTGAAATAGGAATCCCTCTGTCCTGTCTGACACAGAGTTCTGAAATGGGCCACCACTCTTGCCTTTTCCTGGTTCACCTCCCATTTTTTCACTGCTGCTGATTTCATGGTTACAGCCTACCAAGCAGTTACGGGTCTTGATCTTAGCTTTACAAGGTGGATCATTCCAGTGGGCTTCTACACCCACACAACCTGTTGACTTCAGTGAATCAGTGTCTTACTGTTGGATGTGAGAGATCCAATCTGAGACGTATGCGCAGCCAGAGATGTTTCACACCTCTTCCTCTGGGAAATACTGCAGGTCTGGTTAAGGTAGTCCTCGAGGCTGTTACCTATGTGGTTCCCAAGTAGAATCCATGCTCTCTTGCAAAGGTTTTTGAGTGTCATCTCCTCGTATAGCAATTAGCACTCTAATCACCCTTTCACCAAAGAGCCAGTGTAGCAATTTCAGTCCATTGATTTGAGATGGTCGATACCTGTCGTGCCCTTTATGTGTTAACAAATGGAATAAAGCTAGTGGAACCTAAAAGTTAATTTCTTTACATAAGATTTGAGTTTTAAAGAATTGAAAAAAAAATAGAATAAAATACCAGTAACATCATTTTTGGAAATAATAGCACCTCAATTAGTCTTTGTACAAAAGTACTTTGACAGTGTACAGAGGCTCATCAGGAACAGCCTCATGCTGGCCTGGTGTGTAAGGCATTCTGTAAGACACGCTTTGACATTTCCTTTCACTTAGGAAGACTTTACACTAACTTTGAGGGGAGCCATATGCACTTAGATACTTCAAAGTTGATTTATTCTTTGGGCTTGTAATTACTATGATACAAGAAGATGTATGTATGATGCAAGAAGATGGAAAAGTTCCATCATTTTGTCTCCTCCTGCCTTCCAGTTCCTCCAGGTTCTTGCTTAGTTCCCTTCTCATTAGTAGCATGCTTCTCTCTATGATTGGGCTTAAAGGCTTTAAATCAGTAATGCTGAGAGGTGGCACAGTTGCAGGACTGCCTCAGACATTGTGGAGGAGACAGCAACAGCTAGATTTCCCACTTCATTCAGCAGGTTAGTGAAATGAGGATTTCCAGTTCTCATTTGGAAAGCATTGGAAGGCCCTGAGAAGCTTATCACCTGCTAGGCAAAAATCAGAGATGGTATTGGAATTACAAATGCAAGGAAAAAAAGTCCAAGGAGAGTCATCCATAATAGCAAAGAGAAGCCAAGGGAAGTGACTTTTTTTTTTTTTTTTTTGAGGGAGATGGGTATTAGGGAAGTTCTGTTGTGAGCTGTTAGGCACAGTGTGATGCCACTGGCTTCAAGGGCACAGCCAAGGCGAAGGGCCTAGGATTGAACCTGCAAACCAGTAGCCAAGTTCAGTTTGAAGCTTCATTTTGCTGTAACTACATCTAAATACAGTCTGGGATTGAATCTGCTTGCCAGGAGAGTCTCATGAAGGAGTACAATAAACAGTGGACAGATGTCTCCTCTGAGAAGCTGGCCCTGGTGGTTACATAGACGTGTTGTTAGTCTGCTTCTGAACTCCAGCTCCTCCCTGAGCTCTTGCAGCATCGTGGCTGCTGCATTCCCTGTAGGCATCGGGGCAAGGCTCCAGGGGTATTTCCTCCGTCTTTGTGCTGCAGCGAGCTGAATCCACTGGTGAATTCTCCAACAGTATGAGCCTTTGGGCAGGGAGGAGGGAAAAATGTTTAGAAGAGCCAGCTACCTGCTGTTGAATCTTTCAAGACCTGTAGGGTGCAGGGACGGTGGCAGGAGGTGCTTTCAGCAGCCAAACAATAGAAAACTTACCTGCAGTGATCTTCTGCAGTGAGGCATTTGGGTGGGTGTCTGGGCAGCTTCCCTGCTGGGATGTTTCCTTTTGCTTTTGTGTTTTTACCATTACATGTGAAGGAGTCTCCTGTGCAGGCCTGTTGCAAGGGTCGGTGGTGGTGGAAATATTAACTGAAGGAATAGTTTTGGACTAATGTGCTGATCTTTAGGTTTTTGATCTTCTGGTCCCTAGGTCTTTCTGATTTCTTGGGTAACATTTAATGATGGGGTGTTGTGCGCTGCTTCTCGTACCTCCTTTACTTCCTTCCTGTCTACATTCTTCATCATTCTTTCTTTTATTCTCCCATTCTCAGATACTTCTCCAGTGTAAGTAATGCCAACTGGTAAGTCTTCCGTGGTCCTGAGCAAATCTGAGTGTAAAATGAAAAGGAGGAGAGATTCCTGCAATTCATAACATACATTTTGGATGCTAGAACAACAGTGCAATAGATCAAAGTATTTCTCAGATCAGTGAGTAAGATGATGTTTCACGGCACGCTAATATGTCATGAACTAGATGCTGAGGGTACAACATTGATCATGGGAGTGCACACACTGGCAGTGAATGTGCAGGCATTTTTAGCAAGAGTTTACCTTCTCACAGGCTCCTCTTCTTTTGAGAAGTGCATCAGTAGAAAGTCAGGAAGAAAACTTCAATTATTCTTTTTAATACCCGCAAGCACAAATAAAAGTAATGAGGGTTGGTGGAAAAATCTACATTTGTGTTTACTAAACTTAAACTTCGAGGTTAGGAGAGGTCTGGTCATGAGAGACCTTAGCTCTATCAGGTGAAGTTTTGTTTTTGTCTTTAAAATGAGACAAAACCACTGGTTTTGGGAAAGAAAAGTTTGGGGTGGAAGAGGAGGAGTTACAAAAGATGTGTCTTAGAACAATTTTCTCACTCGTGTCTTCAGCCATTTTTTAAAAAAACTAACAGTGACTGTTTTGGGAGCTTTTCCCGTTGCTGTTCTGCTGCTTCTCATGGTTGTTGGGTTCTTTGCGTTCCCCTGTTTTATTCTGCTTTCACATACTCCTTCTCTGGTTACTATGGAATAAGGTAGTAGAAGCATGAAAGGAGAAAGTGGGCTTGGCCATAGATTGACAGCAATAGTTGGAGAAGGCTTTCTGTATCCTTGAAGTAAGGGTTGGCACCTTTTCAGTCTACTCTGGCTCATAGAATTCGGTTTGGAAGTGAACAGGATGAAACTTGAGCTTTTGACCTTAAAACTGTACTTACTCGATGTAGAAAAATGCATTCTTCCTACTCCTTCCCCTTGCTAGTCCCCCAAACACACACACAGTGAGATGTCCAGAGTACCAGTGTATCGATCGCATACGCGTGTTGAACTTGGTCTGGTAATGCTAATGTTTTACCTGCTTTCTGTCGTTGTCAGCCAGTGCCCAGGGAGGTGAACTCTGGATAGGTAACATTCCCAGATACCCTCTGGAAAACTTTAACTTTGGTGCAGATTGCTCTGATGTAGCTAACGGCGATGGCGTTGGCTTCTACCTTGGCGTGGACTGATTTATCCTGAAATGACTCTCTAACCTGCGTCTTAAACAGTGTAGTTGGTGCCGGTGCAAACAGATTCATTCTGAAGTGACGGACAGTTCGATTCTCATGCAAAATAGCTACATCCTACCAGAAGGGGTTGAACCAGTTTCTCTGAACAGTGATGACCTTCACTGTACAGTTTTGGGTATGTCTCAGGGATTCCTTGTGGAAATAAGGGCAGTTAACAAAAAAAAAAATAGTTTTAAAAGTAAATAATAATTTAAGGTAGAGCGTCACCTAAGTGAGAGTGCAAGAAGGAGAAATCTTTGTTCAGTTTTATAGTCCACGGTGTCTGGCTTAGGGACTCTTTCTCTTCTCGGGGCTCTCATCTCAAGTTCAACATACAGAACCTTTTTCATCACGCTCAGCTTTAAACTTTTTATTTAAAGATACCCTTCCCCAATGAGCTTTCAGAATACTTATTGTAGATTTTAAGAGAAATGGTATATTAATTTATGCTATTAACATCACCTCATAAATTATAAGTTTTATACTAAAGCTGTATTGAGTGTAATGAATTATGTTGCATATGTGTTTTTAATAGCTATAAAATTATATACAAGCTTTTTTGGAAAAACAAACTAGTGAAGCACCTTTTTACACTGGATCTTTGCCGTGTCAAGGTGTACAGCTATTCTTTGCTACCTTGCAGATATCTATATCTATATATAGATATATATATATATATAAATAAAATAAAATGGTATCCTGTATCAACAAAGCATAGAACTCTTTTTAACCCTTATATTACTGTTCCTATAACTCTTTTTAAATTTTATTTTGAGTGTTACATTCTGCAATAATTTATCCGTGGTTTGTACCTATGATTAGAAATTTAGTTACAGGGTAAATAGATCGAATTAAAAAAATCCAACTACTGTAGCTGGAAGTTGTGAACCAAGTTTGTAAGACCTTTTCTTTTTTTTTTAATGTATTTGTTTCCAGTTAGCTCTGTGAGTTGGAATCTGAAAAGTCAGAACATTAGGAATCTACAGTCTTATTCAGGAATTTTTCCCCTCCTTTCCTCACAAAGGAATTCCCACTGTGACTTATAAATAGAATTAGACTGCTTGTGTGCATGTATGTATTATATATACACACAAAAAATATGCATTGGGGGGATGTATGTGCGATACGAATGTGTATATTGTATGTAGGTCATAGTTTTGTAAAGAGAAAAGTAGTCGAGAGGTGATGGAATGTATTGTAGAAATGTGATTATTTAGTAGGGGGTTGTTATGTCCTCACTGTTGTATAAATAACTGAAACTCTCTACTACATAATCTTCTGTTATAAGGCTAACTCTGATATCATGTCAATTTTACTGTTTTTTAAATGAGTTGCATTGAGCCCTGTTTAAAATGCCATGAAAATACCAAGCTCCCAAAGACAGCCTTTAAATAAAACAAATGGGGGAGGAGGAGGGATGGGAGAAATGAGCGATATTTTTCAGGAGAAATTGAAATGGGAAGGTCTGCATTCGGTGGGATGGGGAGGCATAGGAATTGCTGTATCTTTGCAAATTAATACCTGAATCTCCTATGGTGTGACTTGGAAAATGTTGTCAATCAGTTCAAATTAGGTTGTAAGGGGCACTGTTTATGGGGTGATCTCTGTTCTGTAAAAGGATCTTGTCTTTTCTTTCCTGAGGGTCTTGGTGTGTATTAATTTTGCCCCAAAATTGCTGTTGTGGGATTGCAGAACAAAATACAATTTCGATCCAGGGAGTTTCACTTGTGCTGTGAAATCCTGAATTAAATTATGGCCATTTAACTTTTTTTTTTTCATAATTGGAGAAGGAAGATTTCTGCACGGGAGTTCTCACTTGAAACTGTGAGAAGTCAGAAACATTCTTACAGATTGGCTTACTCTTCATACTGTTCTATTTAGGCTGGAGAAAGTAACCTAATTGTTATTTATTCATACAGTATCACTTTTAATGATGATGATCCTAGTGACTTCAAAAATCTGTTTAGAAAAACAGAGCTTCCAGTATTGCACAGACATTTGAATCTTTTGAAGGCTTTTTTTAAGCAGTTGCAAATCAAACCTTAATTTTCAATTATTTTTTTTTTTTATATCCCTCTCCCTATCAGTATGTTGATATCCCCCAGGCATTCCTCCCCCTTTCCCTCTCCCCGCAATTCGTTTCTGGCACATATGCATACAAGTGAAAGGGCAGGGAGGTGGAAGTTGTCAGAGGCCTTTCCTTCTGCTTATTTGGTGGTAATGGGACTTAGCAGCATAAATCTTTATGCTTTTATGGGGAAGAATAGACCCATTTTTGTGTATACCTGTACAGAGAGATATATCTGTATATGAGATGTTGGTAGCACTTTGCTGAATGTGGACTTGCCCTCATGTTGTACAATAAATACATATGAATGCAATCAATCTAAATCTATATATACATGCATACAGATGTATAGATGGAATATATGTTGTATCACACACATGTACATTAGTTGTAACATGAGTAAGTGTGTGAGCTAAAGAGAGAGACTATCCACGTAACATATGTGTAACAGGTAAGCACTTGTGCCAAACCAGGTTGTTGTAATTCTTCTGAGGGATTTGGATGACATCAGTGACTGATCTGAGCTTGGTCACCATTGATTTGTGTTACCTCAGCCCTCACAGTGGAGTTTCCTTGGTACGTTTCTGCTTTTGTTTATTCTATATTAATACTCATTGAGGCCTCTTGCAATGCCAACCTCTTCTGCTTCTCTGCTCCATTGCCTCCATTCCAGCTCTTCCTTGTCCCCGCATTTCTACAGTTTCTGTTGCTAGCAGCAGTCAGCTTTAATGGCCCAATCCAGCTCTGCTTATGCATTCGGGAAATTCTCTTGGTGACTGTAGTGGCAGCTGAATTGGGCCCTGAGCACTTGCTTGAACTTATGCAGAATTTCCCAGCTATTCAATTATGCTTGAGTACGACTGCGATTGATTTGCAGATGAACACAAACTTTTCTTAGAACCTGATGCAAAGCTTCCTAGCATATTAAAAGGTTAACCCAGAATTGTATTTTAGAGGTAAATGTTCAAAATGAGAAAAATGCACCCGCTGAAAATTATCTTCAATTTTCAGCCCCAGGGAGAAAAAGGGAGTTTGGTTTGTGTTTCCCCTAATGCAGGCAGTAAGCAGAAGGCAGCCCTGTGCTCTGTCCTGAGCAGTGGGGTTGTCATCAAACATATCAAGAGAAACACAGCTCGTTACATTTTACCGTTAAACAGACTTTAAAATGAGCTGCAGAGTTGACCATTAACATGCTAGCACTTTGCATCTAATTGTGTATTGAATGATCTTGGTTATGCAAGTAAATTGTGGTTTTAAGTATTTCATTTTCTGTTTTCTGGCTAAATGGAGCTTCTATATCCTTTTAGCAGAAAGCAGCTGTCAGAAACCTGCTCAGTCACATTTAAGCACTGTTGAAAATTCTGGCTAGCTTAGGCTTCAGTTTCAATGGAGAATGCTGTTCCAGTTCTGTCACCGAGCCATACTGCATTCCACATTTTCAGTATGGATATGGCACAACTTTTCTTGGTCACAATTCAGCCATGGAATTTTTGTCTTCCCTGCATTTCTATTAGAAAAAGGTAACTGGTGTACTGTTCATCTGAGCTTTCATGCAATCATACATGATGATTTCTATAATACATATGTTCGGGCGTGTGTATGGGTATGTCTGTGTACTGTGTGTGTATAATACATATTTATACTCACACATATATTACGCTATTTCAGTTTATGTATGTGGAGAACGTACCTGTTGGTACTCTCCTGATATATACTCATGCATACGTATATTAAATATGTATATAGAGTGTAGATGTCCTGCATATACATGTGTATATGTTATGAACCTTGGTTGGCAATTTTTTTCCCCACTTTTTGCAAATTGCTGTCCCTTATGACATATTTTCACTGAAGCTGCATTATATAGAAGAAATGGAGAAATGTGTAATCAAAGTTTTATTTTAAAAAGGAGACTCTTAATTATCTAAAGCCATTTGTAATTGTCTTTTTAATTTTTACTAGAAGGGTTGTTATTTTAAAAAAGAAAAAAAAAGAAAAAAAAAAAGAGAAGAAAAAAAAAAAACCCAAAGCAAGCAGACAAGCCCTTACTCCCACCGTCACTTAGATGGACATAAGAAAGAAATGGAAACACAGGTTTCTAAGTATTTATTTCCTTAAGGGGTTTCTGAGGCATACTGTAATCGCATTCTGCCCCATCCCCCCTTTCGTCCAATTATAATTAATGATTCATGGTTTCTTTTACACAGCTTTTTTCCCTCATTACTTTACTTTCGTAAATCATTGTTCACCTCCTACATTCAATAGTACTGATATCACTAAGGAGATTTCATGTCCTTTTGTCCTTTTCAGGAGAAATACCAGTGCATCACTATTGTGTTACATTTTAACATACTTTGTGGAGGATGGATGTTTTTATTGAAGATGTCTGTAACAAGTCTTTAACTTATTTAATGTGAGAAGCCTTCATTGGAATCTATCGTTTGTTTGTTTCCAACCAGTTTCTGCAACTGTTTTTTTCACCAACATATTAAGTAGTTCCCTTCTTATTTGATGCCTGAGGTTTTATGGTTTGGGTTTATTGTTGTGGATTTGGTTTTTGGGTTTTTTTCCCCCCTCTAATTCCCCAAAATGTTTATCTGCAAGTGGAGCAAAACAGACGTCAGAATCTCAACCAATATCCTTTTTGCAGTTAAGGGTAAATATCTTTACCCTAGATTAATAAAAGAGGAGGTGGCAAATGGACAATCCAAAGTGCTTAGAGGGAATGCTCACTCTTTTTAAGGCTGTCTCAGAGAAGTTTGTGTTTGGTGTCATTTTAAAGGTAGCTTGATCACGCTTTGATATCAGAAACAGCCTTGTAACAAAGAGCCTCATACAGTTGTTTGGCCACTAGAGTTTAAAATGTAAACAAGTTGCAGTGGGAAAGCAAAGGTGAGGCAGTGTATTTTGAACCAGTGAATTGTAGCTTGCAAACATACCTGATTTTGAAGTAACTGCATGGTAGCAAGGATTAGCAGTCTCTTACACCCCTTCCTTCTTCCCTCTCATCCCTGACACATGTGTTCAGCATACCGTACATTGGGAAAAATAAACAACTTACTCCAGCAAAGCTAAATCCACTTAATGACTGCTTAAAGGGAACATACAAACTTGCATTGCCACATCCCGTCTCATGGTATTAGCTGGAAGACTAGCTAATACGCACAAAAAGCCTGGTCCAGGTTGCTTCTGCGGATGTGTTGCTTTCGGAGTGTGGTGCATGGGGATGCCCAAGAAGAAGGGTTCCTTCCTATGGGATCCCCGGCAGCGATGGCAACTCACACTACTGCTTCTAGTGCTGGAGGCTCACGGACAGCATTCCAGGGGCGGGTAGGAAACCTCGCGTTTGTACTTTCCCTTTAAATAGGAAAGGTTGGCTCACATGTTCCTCATACTTCTCAATGAATGTACTGTATTACCATGTAAAAAAAAAAAAAAAAAAATCAATGAAATGATAATAGATTGGTCTCCTTTTGTTATCTGGTCCTTGTTTAATTTGTTTAAGGGTTTTTGTATACAAAAGTTTACATTTTTATGTATATTTTTCTTGTGTAAAAACTGATGTAATATGTGTATAAAACACTGTATGTATTATCTGTATATAGTGTGACAAAATGATTTTCTTTCTTTCTTTTGGATGTATTAATAAATCTTGCTGTGAAGTAGCCGTGTTTACTATGATGAAACCCTCTTCTCCAAGCCATTTTGCTACGTCCAAGATGTATGAATATTGCCAAGGCTGAAATCTAATCCATAAAGTGATTTCTTTTTTTCTTTTAAAACATATCCTAAGTACAGTTATTAAACTGTCCTTTGCTTAGATAGCTGTAGAGTCTGATTCTGCTCTTGCTTATTCTCTATTGCTTTCTAATGACATTAGCTAATTAGTTTTGCAAACAAACCGGGGTCTTCAATCTCAGTCCTGATTCTAATTATAGTGCTTTCTAGCTCTGGATCACTGTCCTGGAAACCAGATCCTCTTCATTTTGTTTTCTGGTTTGAGTTTGCAGAACTGTACTTGAAATATACTTTAAGGGGTATAGAATAGAATTTTGTCTTACATGTTGTTATGTTTTCTGAGATTTAAAAAATATATACCTGCTTCATCACTGAAACTGGTAAGTTGGAGTTTGGCGTTATTTTGAGGATTAGCATGTGGATGAGAAATGATGGTTGCTGAAATGCTGCGGCGCTCCAATCAGCTCTCGGGCAGGATTGCGAGGCCAGAGCATGCCTGTGGTGACTACCTGGATCGGTAAGACGCCGGGAATTGTTACTGCCTTGTTTGGACACAGACAGCTGGGCGCTGGGGAAAAGCTGCTGTTGCTGCCACTCTGCTGCGCCTGGTGCGAGCTAGGTTGCCTTGGCGGGCACTAACCCCTTCCAGGGTTTGCTCTCTGAGAGCAGCTTTTCCACAGTAGCTTGAAGGATGTCCTCTGTTTAGACAGCACTACACCTTGGACACTTCGCTGTAAGTAGATGGTGGCTGCATCTTCCTCTCAGCATTTGTTTTGTGAAGTCTTCCCCTTTGCTTTCTGACATGAGAATATGTGCTACAAGTGTGTTTGCTTTGCTAGTCTCCATCTCCAATGTGTCTGAGGTTGTGACTTGCAAGGGAAAAGCAGTCATGTCCTAGGTGAGACCATCCTCCAGGTTCTGTTTTTCATAAGCAGTCTCACTTAATGCTGCCCTGATCATTGGAATAACTATCAGCAGAGGTTGATGAGAAGGGGATTCAGTAATCTGACTTTTCTTTTTAATGAACAGCAGCCCAGCCATTCTAAACAGTGTAATTAGAGCTGCATTTCAGTGTCTGATTGTAATTCAGGCCAAGGGATAAGCAGTGACAACGAATGATGTAGTCTTCCATGCTAACACACGCTGCAAAGGTTTTGGGGCAAAGGATGGAACTGGTTTGTGCTTTAATGTCTTGCCTTCCTGGGAGATGGGAGTACACTGAAAATGCCGCGTCCAGACATTTGTCAAGCCAGAGCGATGACAGGAAAGATCAGATGCTTAAAGTAAACAAAAGGAGAGTCCAGCAGCATCAGTTCAATCCAATGTGGCTGGAGAAAATATACCTCAAGCTTGTCCATTCTAGGGCATTTTCAAGGTTATGGGCCCGAGGCATTTGGACACTATAGGGGTAATAGTGACAAGGCAGTTCTGGGCTGTTACTGATGCAATTCTGGCTTTGCGTGTGGATGTCGCAAAGTTGATCCTAGAAAGTGCTCCTGTCTCAAGTAGCACTCGAAGTCAAAATGGTGAGAGGTGAAAGAATTGATTGTTATGGAGAAAACAGTTGTTAAAAAATCTGCTTTTAACAAAACAGCAAAAGTAAGTTGCTATTTGGTGTAAGATTTGAGGCCGCAATGAGGAGTAAGAAGGTGGAAGTTAGGAAAAGCTGGGCTCTTCCCTGGGGATAACTCCCTGGCAGAAGCAGAGTTGCCTGGTCTGGTCCCAAGCTGGGTGTTCTCCAGCGTGGGCTTGATGAGAGATGGGCCGAGACTCCTCTGCTGACTAAGGCAGAGACCAACTGAATTACCTAGGGTTTTCTCCCAGCATTTTCATGAACAACAAAGAAATGCTGCTCTTAGAAAATGATTGCATGGCGCTCAGCCTGTAACTTTACAAAAACAACCGGCCATTGTTCTAGTGCTACATTTCAAAACACAAATAGGTTTTGTTGGAAGTATCAATTCAAGAAGAATTTGGTCCATCTTTCTTTGTATTTTGACAGTCTTCTCAAGCTCCAACAGTAGCCTTTTAATAGTTGGCAATTATTTTCTCAGGAAAGCTTATTTAGTTTCTACTTGAAAAGCAGGTGACGTTGTTACAAGAGCAAGTGTTGCTCCTGTAGTCGGTGAAGCAATTGGAAGGAGAAACCTTTATTAAATTTGGGAGCTGGCCTCCTGCAGAGGTGAAGACAACCTCTCTCTCTCTCTCTCCCCCTGCATAGTCATGGGCAATTGTCCATGGGGTGGCCATCTTCCACACTCCCCCCTGGAGCCTACATCCCAAGCGCAGGGCTGGTACTCTGCAGCTGTCAGGTCTGAATTGGAGATATAAGATGCTTGTTTTAAGGGGCTAAGAGGTGGTGGTTGTGTTTACTGGCATGAGGTTCAGCCCAGGAATGGCTGCCTTGTTTTACTGCTACTGCTAATTTATGGTTTGTGGAAGGTACCAATGAAGAGTCTTGGTACCACTGAATCTAGTAAGAAAATTGAAGTGATGTGCTAAAAATGTCCCTGAAAGCAAAGTAGCTTTCATATTCTGATGTATTCTTCTGCTTCTGTAGGGGAAGAGTGGTACAAACTTTCTATGCCCGCATCCACGAACTCCTTTGACAGATGTCCTTAGGACCAAGAGGTTCGCCTGTCCTCTTCACCCCTCACATCTCCCTTGATGCATACTCAGTCTGGCTCTGCTGCCTGTTTCTGCTCAGCTTGTGCACCAGCTTCACGTTCTTGATTGTTAAAATTTAAAATTTAAAGCCCTGCTTTCATGCTGTGTAACTCTTGGTGGAAGAAACCCCCTGTAACCAGCCTGCAGCTGTCCCAGGGGCCTCTTGCAAATCTGATCTGTGGGGCCCTCTGTACTGTGGTGCCTACCAGAAAGCTGATGCTGGTGAGGCTGCTGATACAGATGTAGATGCTGTCACGCTGTCGTGGTTTAACCCCAGCCAGCAGCTAAGCACCACGCAGCCGTTCGCTCACCCCCCCCCACTGGCGGGATGGGGAAGAGGATCGGAAGGGCAAAAGGGGAAAAACTCGTGGGTTGAGATAAAAACAGTTTAATAACTAAAGTAAAATAAAAAATAGAACAGTAGTAATACAAAGCAAGCGGTACACTGTACAATTGCTCACCACCCGCCGACCGATGCCCAGCACGTCCCCCAAGCAGCGATCCAACCCCTCCCCGGCCAACTTCCCTGCTTATATACTGAGCATGATGTCACATGGTATGGAATAGCCCCTGCCCAGTCTGAGTCAGCTGCCCCGGCTGTGCCCCCTCCCAGCCTCCCGTGCCCCTGGCAGAGCGTGGGAAGCTGAAAGGTCCTTGACCAGTGTGAGCACCACTTAGCAAGTACTTAGCACTACTTAACAAGAACCAAAACATCAGTGTATCATCGACATTGTTCTCAACCTAGACCCAAAACACAGCCCCATACCGGCTACCAGGAAGAAAACCAACTCCATCCCAGCCAAAACCAGGACAGTATCCACCCCTTATTCCATACCATTTACGTCATGCACAGGTCCCACATTATCCAACACATCCTCATTAACCACCACCCCCTTCCTTTCCTTTGATATTGATGACGGGTATCATTCCCTTAGTCTATATGCTATCCCTCTAGAATGTTTGTTGAGTTCGTTTAGTTTTGACTTTGGGATTCATCTGTCGTAACAGTCTTTCTGGGCAGGAGAGGTAGTGTGTGGTGTTGGATTGTAGCATGCTGAATGCAGTTCTAGTTCTATCACCTCTGCACTTTGGTTTCCTCAGAGTTCATTCTTCATTAATTTGGGTGATTCTTACTGTATACTGTTGATATGTCACATAGTAATCACAGAAGTGATGACATACAGTATAATATAGCAACAAACATTATACAATTCAGTTCATTGGCTATTTTCACCCAGAATCAAGTCTCCTTGAGGTACACATCGGACTTCCCCATCCTCCCGCATCACCCACCAAGTGCACCCAGGTCCTTGAGCAAAAGCAATCTCACGAACGCGTTTACCTTTGCCTAAGGCGGGAGTAACCCAGACTGTCTTCCCCAGCATATTTTTTACATGCACTACAGGGACTTTATCCCCTTCTACAGTACGTAAAATTCTTGATTGGGCAGGGCCAGCTCGACTGGCTGATCCCCTCGTGTTGACTAACCAGGTGGCCTTTGCTAAATGTGTATCCCAGTGTTTGAATGTCCCACCACCCATTGCTTTTAGTGTAGTCTTCAACAGTCCATTGTATCGTTCTATTTTCCCGGAGGCTGGTGCATGATAGGGGATGTGATATACCCACTCAATGCCATGCTCTTTGGCCCAGGTGTCTATGAGGCTGTTTCGGAAATGAGTCCCATTGTCTGACTCAATTCTTTCTGGAGTACCATGTCGCCATAGGACTTGCTTTTCAAGGCCCAGGATAGTGTTCCAGGCAGTGGCGTGGGACACAGGATATGTTTCCAGCCATCCGGTAGTTGCTTCCACCATTGTAAGCACATGGCGCTTGCCTTGGCGGGTTTGTGGGAGTGTGATATAATCAATCTGCCAGGCCTCCCCATATTTATATTTCAGCCATCGTCCTCCATACCAAAGAGGCTTGAATCGCTTGGCTTGCTTGATTGCAGCGCATGTTTCGCATTCATGGATAACCTGTGCAATAGTGTCCATGGTTAAGTCCACCCCTTGATCACGAGCCCATCTATACGTTGCATCTCTTCCTTGATGGCCTGAGGTGTCATGGGCCCACCGAGCCAGAAATAATTCACCCTTATGTTGCCAGTCCAGATCCACTTGAGCCACTTCAATCTTAGCAGCCTGATCCACCTGCTGGTTGTTTTGATGTTCTTCAGTGGCCCGACTCTTGGGTACGTGAGCATCTACATGACGTACTTTTACAACCAGGTTCTCTATCCGGGCAGCAATATCTTGCCACAGTGCGGCAGCCCAGATGGGTTTGCCTCTGCGCTGCCAATTGCTCTGCTTCCATTGCCGTAACCACCCCCACAGAGCATTTGCCACCATCCATGAGTCAGTATAGAGATAGAGCACTGGCCACTTTTCTCGTTCAGCGATATCTAAAGCAAGCTGGATGGCTTTCACCTCTGCAAACTGACTCAATTCACCTTCTCCTTCAGCAGTTTCTGCAACTTGTCGTACAGGACTCCATACAGCAGCTTTCCACCTCCGATGCTTCCCCACAAGACGACAGGACCCATCAGTGAACAGGGCATATTGCCTCTCATTTTCTGGTAGTTTATTATACGGTGGGGCCTCCTCAGCACGCATCACCTCCTCCTCTGGCGATATTCCAAAATCTTTGCCTTCTGGCCAGTCCATGATCACTTCCAAGATTCCTGGGCGACTGGGGTTTCCTATTCGGGCCCGTTGTGTGATGAGTGCAACCCACTTACTCCACGTAGCATCAGTTGCATGATGTGTAGAGGGGACCCTCCCTTTGAACATCCAGCCCAGCACTGGCAGTCGGGGTGCCAGGAGGAGCTGTGCTTCGGTACCAACCACTTCTGAAGCGGCTCGAACCCCTTCATATACTGCCAATATCTCTTTTTCGGTTGGAGTATAGCGGGCCTCGGATCCTCTGTATCCCCGACTCCAAAACCCCAGGGGTCGACCTCGAGTCTCCCCCGGTGCTTTCTGCCACAGACTCCAGGTAGGGCCATTCTCCCCGGCTGCAGTGTAGAGCACATTTTTTACATCTTGCCCTGCCCGGACTGGCCCAAGGGCGACTGCATGAACTATCTCCCGTTTAATTTGTTCAAAAGCTTGTCGTTGCTCAGGGCCCCATTTGAAATCGTTCTTCTTCCGGGTCACTTGATAGAGAGGGCTTACGATGAGACTGTAATTTGGAATATGCATTCTCCAAAAACCCACAACGCCCAAGAAAGCTTGTGCTTCCTTTTTGCTGGTTGGTGGAGACATGGCTGTGATTTTGTTGATTACATCCATCGGGATCTGACGACGCCCATCCTGCCATTTTATTCCTAAAAACTGGATCTCCTGTGCAGGTCCCTTGACCTTATTTTGTTTTATGGCAAAGCCTGCCTCCAGAAGAATTTGGACTATTTTCTTCCCTTTCTCAAAAACTTCTTCTGCTGTGTTGCCCCACACAATGATGTCATCAATGTATTGCAGGTGTTCCGGAGCGTCACCCTGTTCCAGTGTAGTCTGGATCAGTCCATGGCAAATGGTAGGGCTGTGTTTCCACCCCTGGGGCAGTCGATTCCAGGTGTACTGGACGCCCCTCCAAGTGAAAGCAAACTGTGGCCTGCACTCTGCTGCCAAAGGGATTGAGAAAAATGCATTAGCGATGTCAATGGTGGCATACCACTTGGCTGCCTTTGACTCCAATTCATATTGAAGTTCTAACATGTCCAGCACAGCAGCGCTCAGTGGTGGCGTGACTTCGTTCAGACCCCGATAGTCTACTGTTAGTCTCCACTCTCCATTAGACTTCCGCACTGGCCATATGGGACTGTTAAAAGGTGAGTGAGTCTTGCTGATCACTCCTTGGCTCTCCAGTTGACGAATCAGCTTATGGATGGGAATTAGGGCATCTCTGTTGGTGCGATATTGCCGCCGGTGCACTGTCGTGGTAGCAATTGGTACCTGTTGTTCGTTGACCCTCAGCAACCCCACAATAGAAGGGTCCTCTGAAAGACTGGGCAGGGTAGACAGCTGTTTAATTTCCTCTGTCTCCAAGGCAGCTATGCCAAAAGCCCACCGGTATCCTTTTGGGTCCTTGAAATACCCTCTCCTGAGGTAGTCTATGCCAAGTATGCATGGAGCCTCTGGGCCAGTCACAATGGGGTGCTTCTGCCACTCATTCCCAGTTAGGCTCACTTCAGCCTCCAATACAGTCAGCTGTTGGGATCCCCCTGTCACTCCAGAAATACAGATGGGTTCTACCCCTTTATAGCTTGATGGCATGAGGGTACACTGTGCACCGGTGTCTACCAAAGCCTTATACTCCTGTGGGTATGATGTGCCAGGCCATCGAATCCACACAGTCCAATACACCCGATTGTCCCTTTCCTCCACCTGGCTGGAGGCAGGGCCCCTCTAGTCCTGGTCACAGCATTCGTTACTCACTTCTTGTAAATGCGAGTCAAAAATCCCTTTGTTAGGATCGGAAACAAAATCAGCCCTTCTACCCTGTCTGGGGAACTGTTCACTGGAAACTGGAGCTGCAACTCTCCTGGGAGAACCATTTTTTGTAGTTGTTTTTCCTTGCAATTCACGTACTCGTGCCTCTAGGGTCGAGGTAGATTTTCCATCCCACTTCCTCATGTCCTCTCCGTGGTCACGCAGATAAAACCACAGGGTGCCCCGCGGTGTGTATCCACGATATCTTCTCTCTTGAAGAGAGGGACGCTTACTCCTAATAGCTGAGATACTGGTCCGTACAGGTGAGGAGTAGGATATATCCTCTTCAAGTTGCTGGACCTTCTGGGACAGTTTCTCCACAGCTGAGACACAGGCCTGAAGGGAGGAAGACAGACTTTCTTCATATTGTCGGAGTTGGCCAGCTATTTCATCTACCGTTGGTCCCTCTTCATCTTTCCAGGTCATTATTGCCAGCGAGTTTGCGTGTGATGATGGTGCGCTCCGTACAAACTTCCGCCACATGGGTCGTGTGCATTGGACTTCGTCTGGATCTTTGGATAACTGATCATTGTCCAGGTCATTATAAATCACTTCCAGCACAGCTAATTCCCTCAGGTACTGGATACCTCTTTCCATGGTGGTCCACTTGCCTGGGTGACATATAACATCTTCCTTGAAGGGATACCTTTCCTTCACACCTGACAGGAGTCGCCTCCAGAGGCTGAGGGCTTTTGCTCCTTTTCCAATCGCTTTGTCAATGCCCCCTTCCCTAGAAAGGGATCTCAGCTGCTTGGCTTCCCTGCCTTCTAATTCCAGGCTACTAGCCCCGCTATCCCAGCATCGGAGCAGCCAGGCAATGATGTGCTCGCCTGGACGACGACCGAAATCTTTTCGCATATCTCGCAGCTCACTCAGGGACAGGGATCGGGTGGTTACCATCTCATTTATGGGTTCTGCCTCTTTCTCCTCCTGTTCTCTTGATGGCCCGGGCTCATCATCAGCCCTTACTAAACGAGCTGATTTCCTTGTGTATTTTTTCTTCTGTATAGGGGCAACTGATACTGGCAGGGGTTGGTTCTCTGGTTCAGCTGCAGCGCCTGTCGCGGGGGCTGGCGCAGCCGCGGGGACCGGCGCAGCTGCAGTGACTGTGGCAGGGGCCGGCGCCGCCGCGGGGGTCGGCGCCGCCGCGGGGGCCGTCACTTTGTCATCCGATCCAGAGACCTTCCCTTTCCCCTGAGGGTACTGAATAGTGTTGAATAGGGCTCGGTACGCATGGGCCAGGCCCCAGCACGTTACAATGATTTGTGTCTCTCTGGAGTTGCCAGGGTGACAACATACTTTTTCCAAATACTTTACTAGTTTTTCAGGATTCTGCACTTGTTCGGGGGTGAAGTTCCAAAACACTGGAGGTGCCCACCGCCCTAAGTACTTGCCCATATTCTCCCACACACCCTGCCACTCATAACTATCCAGCCTTGGAGGAGATCTCTGAATGATATTCTTAAGCTGCTTATTAACCTTAGATAAAACTGAAACAAAATTCCCAAGAACTACCAATGGATATATCTTAACGACCCAAGGATGCTCAAGATAATAAAAAATTGTTGTAATGAAGGAGAAAACATCATAGAAGAAAGAAACAAAGGTGTCATTTTCTATTTCCTCCATAAAAAAACTCTCGGAAGAAGAGGTATAATTACTAATTGTCTCTATGAGGTGGTACCCGAAGTACAGTAATGGCTTCACTACAAAACCCAAATACCAGATAGCACTCAAGGTCAGTGTTTTAATAACCAGTCTTCCAGGCAAAACATCACTCATTACGGCAAAGCACAACAAACTGAAAAAACCCACACCAATTTTCAACATGCACAGTAAAAACAATATCATGATGCAGATCAGGTAGACTAGTACCGCGAACAGATGAATCAATATTACAACCGATAACTGTTAACAGATACAAATTCCTTAATGCACTCTAGTTAATCTGTTATTATCTCAAACCCTTCGTGCCCCACGTTGGGCGCCAAAAAGGACTGTCGTGGTTTAACCCCAGTCAGCAGCTAAGCACCACGCAGCCGCTCGCTCACCCCCCCCCACCGGCGGGATGGGGAAGAGGATCGGAAGGGCAAAAGGGGAAAAACTCGTGGGTTGAGATAAAAACAGTTTAATAACTAAAGTAAAATAAAAAATAGAACAGTAGTAATACAAAGCAAGCGGTACACTGTACAATTGCTCACCACCCGCCGACCGATGCCCAGCACGTCCCCCAAGCAGCGATCCAACCCCTCCCCGGCCAACTTCCCTGCTTATATACTGAGCATGACGTCACGTGGTATGGAATAGCCCCTGCCCAGTCTGAGTCAGCTGCCCCGGCTGTGCCCCCTCCCAGCCTCCCGTGCCCCTGGCAGAGCATGGGAAGCTGAAAGGTCCTTGACCAGTGTGAGCACCACTTAGCAAGTACTTAGCACTACTTAACAAGAACCAAAACATCAGTGTATCATCGACATTGTTCTCAACCTAGACCCAAAACACAGCCCCATACCGGCTACCAGGAAGAAAACCAACTCCATCCCAGCCAAAACCAGGACACACGCTGATCAATATTTTCTCACAGCTCCCTTGTGTTCTGCAAGCCCACGGTTCCTGGGAGGGTGTCATGAACTCCAGCCACTTCCAGCTTCCCCACTGCAGCTGCGTTGGATGAAACGGCCCTCACAGCAGGAGAGAGCGCTTTGGTGAGAGGGAGGGGAGAGGGTCTTCTGAGCCGCAGACCAGTGCTGTGAGCCCACACTGTGACCCCAGGGAGGGCAGTAAGGTTTGTGAGGAGCACAACTGGCATCTGATGTGGCACCCTCTCCTGTCTTCATAGTCCTTCATCAGAGCATCTCTGTGGTACCTGGTAAAACAGGGTATGGCTCATAGTAAAAAGAATTTCACAGACGCAAAAAAAATCTTGATTGCTCTTGGTTTCTAAGTGTGTTGGAGCATTTCTCTTCAGGCTGTGGCTTTCTTGCACTGAGGCTTTGCATGTGCCGAGAGCGGCAGTGCTTGTGAAGAAATGCATTGGGTGCAAACTCCAGCTGAAGGGGTAGCATCAACTTTGTTTCACCCAGCAGGTGCCAAAGTATCAGCAAAAAGAAAGAGCCTGATTAATGTCAGATTTGGGCCAGTACTCTGCCAAAGTTTGATTTTTGAGCCGTGAGTCTCAGTTACAATACGACCACGTTGGCAGAGTTGGTCCATGTTTGTGCCAGTGGAATTCGCACAGAACTGGACCCTGGAAGTGTTCATGAATATTTCCCAAAGTGACTATTGTCACCATTTCTACACGAGGCATGTGGTACCCGATACAGCTTCCCTGTGTCCCTCCACGGCCAGCTTGGTGGTGCTGGTCCCTTCCAGTGCTGGGAGAGCTGGCTGAGACCAGGGACCTTGAAGCTGTTACCAGTTTTGGTCAGGTCTTCAAAATAATGCTTTTGTCAGATGTTGTTTTCCATTTGCTAATGAAAAATGTTCTTTGCCATCATGCCACTAGGATGAACCCAACTGGGATGGGCAGAGGTTTGAGGGATGATTCTTTAAGTGCCTAGAAGCATATGAATGGGTTAAATTCAAGACATATGAGGCATCTGGGGTTCTTCTCTGCACATCCCTGCTGCCTATTGATGCAGACATTGGAGCTTGCTGCCTGAATCACAGACACGTATTAGCATCAGTAGAGGGTATCTCCCTAAGTCTGTAGTCTTCTATAATTTGTGCTCTCAGCAATTTGCATGCATTTGCTACGGCTTCTTTAGTAAAGAGCTTTTCTAGTCCAGCTGAGTGTTCGAAGTCAGTAAAGCCACTTGACTTATATCTGAGAGCACTTGGTTGTTGGGGTTATTTTTTTGCCCCAACCAGTTTAATGCCTTGTTTAATCTTGCAGAATTTAATTTTTCTGTTAACCCGCATTTGCTCAGTGGAGCCAGCCAGTTTCCTCTGTTATTAATCTCATTTTTTCTGCTATCCCTTGGCTCCTACTGTTTCATATAGCTTTTGGGGTTTTTTTTCTTCTCTTTTTTTTTTTTCCCCAATGTTTTGCCCATTCCATACAATGTTTTTGTCTTGTCTTCATCTCCTTTCCCCTCAGACTGCAACTAAAATTGTTGCTGAAGAGATTCTGGTAAGCAAAATTAGATTCCTAGAGCTCAGAATTGTTCCTTGTCAGACTTTATCCTCTTCACTCGGCTCCTTTATCTCTACCAGCTCTGCCCAGGTACAAGGCCTTGCTTGGCAGAGCTACTCCTAATACCCCTAATTAAGAAATTAGAATCAGTCAAGGTCTTGTACAAATACATATGTTGTCTGAGGTAGGCCCTCTCAAAGATGATGGAGATGAGGATCTTGACAAATAATCTCTCTCAGAAAAATTCAGCAAAGCTGCTGCGATATTTTGCATGCCTTGCGAAGCTGTCTGCCTGTAGCAAATTTCCTGTGATGACACGCCAGAAAAGATGATGCCTTTATCAGACACCATTTCCCATTAAAAATGCTTAAAAAACTAGCGGTCCTGCTCGTACTGGTTCCCGGTTTGCCGTGATGTCGGCTGCTTTCACACAGCCCTGTGCTATGGGGAGCAGAGTGTTTCACAAAGACCACGCTGTGTCTCTTTAAGTATGCCCCTGGTTTTTGGGCAGACTTCGCCCACAGGCAGCACTGCTGCCATCTGCCTTTGCCAGGTGACAGAGAGTGGGGCTGGTGGGTGGCAGCTTAACTCTTACTCAATTAATTGAATACTTGCAGGCGCTCTTTTCCTTAATTCCCCCCCAGTAACATGGGATATTTATCCACAAGCTTTCTACCTGTCTCTTCCCGTTTCCTCCTGGATTTTGTGACTCGTGCTCTTAACCAATGCCAGAATCTGTATCTGGCTGCTCTAATCTGAGTTTGTAAGAGACAAACAACACATGGATCTTCTAGTGGCTCTAAATGTAATCATCTAAACTGTACAGAAAATGATGGAGGATACCAGCAGAAAAGAGCAAGTGACTCAGTGTGACTGAATCTGTTCAGCATCAGTGAGTGACACAAAAAGACACTGTCCTTATCTTTCAGTTCTGGTGCCTGCATGCATTTTGGAAGCTCATCTCACAGGCTCTCCGTTGTCCCATTCACCTCACTGTCCCTGTGGCGCCTGGCAGCACAGCTGGCTTCACCATCACCTTGCATATCTTCGCTCCACATCTTCCTCCTTGTCTATGTGCTGCCCAGTGGCTGTCTCCTCTGGTGGACACCTTGCAGATTTTGCTGTCTTACACCCCAACCTGCTCCAGTGGATCCAAGCTCTTGCTAGCAGCTCTCTCTGGTCTGCTTTCATCTCTTGTCCAAAGCTCTGGTTTGCAGTCCATGGAGCTATGGCAGACAGTATTTTTCATTCTCTTGCTGCCTCATCAGCCCCCCCCAGCCCACGTTGCTCACCCTGTCCTATATGGGCAGCCATCCAGGTGTGAGACTCCCTGGCTGGAAAACTGGTGGTTTTTAAACATCATGTCCCCTCCATGTTACTCTCTGGTCCTCTAATAGAAACACAGCCTGTGGTGCATAATTCTTAAATACATCGAAATTATAAAAGAAAATCCTCTTTTTAGTTTTGTCATCCCTAATGCCATAAAAATAAATCCAATCATTCATACAATTCATAATTCGGCCTTGTTTTCCCTCTGCCTCCTGTTTTTCCACCGGCTGTTTGGGACTTGATTTGCAGCGGAAGGTGCTGTTTGATGGAAGGGATACACCGATGAGAGCAAACGGCTTCAACCTCTTGCACTTGGAGTATTAAGTTTTATGGCTTTCCCAGTGCTATAAACCAACACATCCTATTTTATTTTTCATTTTGGACATCATTCTGTTTATTTTTCTTGCAAGGTTTTATACGAAGATAAGCATTCTCAGAGTTTTTTGTTTACTCTGGGAAAATGGCTTGGCAAAGGAAAGTATTACTGGGCAAGGCCTGCATTATGAAATTGGTTTATGGCTGTAATTTTTATGTGAAAGATGCCAGACTGTTAACAATCGAGAATTAAGTTTTCTACTTCTATTTTCAAACTGGTAATTTGCTAATTATTTATCTAGGGATTATTCCTTGTTATTGGCCTATCTGAGTCCATGTCATACTTATAACAATCCTGCTGTCATGATCTATGCAGGAGAGAAACGCCGTTCCCGGGGTAGAAGTGGAGCAGGAAGGCAGCGGGGAGAGGAGGGCAGCAGTCCGAGCGCTGCCCTGCTCTCCTCTGCAGTCAGCCCGGCTGCCTCGCTGGTGGATGCATATGGTGTGCAGCGGTCAGCAGAGGCCCATTTTCTCCCAGGACGTAAGCTAGCATTAACAGTTAACCACAAAGGTCTGTGCAATGGTGGAAGAGCGGCGTCATTCAAGTACGGCTAAGGCAGGACTGTAGTATATTCTTGCTTGAGATTCAGGCTACTTTCTGCAACCCAAAACTGGGACCTGAAAGCCATGTTTTTGAATTGTTTTAACTTTACGGCTGTAGTCTGTGTTGAGTCCCAGACAGCACCACAACACAATGGCCGCCTGTCAAACTCACTTCCTGATAGCGAGACCTCTCTGTTGGATCAGAAAGCTTCAACTCAAAAGGTTTGAATTTTCTTTTTTCTTCACCAGTGAAAGCTTTCTGGCAGCGTGACACAGCTCACCTGTTTAGTCCCCCCAGGTCTGAACTACACCCAAATGGAGCCGTGTCCTCCAGACCAGCACTGGTGTCGACACTCCCCCACACCTGTGCCAGGCTGGCAGGGCTGTTTGAAGGGACCTCGGTCAGAAGTGTGGTCCCCAGCAAGCGCCTGGGAACTGCTGAACGTGGTGTCAGGCCCCGGGAAGGAGCAAGCAGCGAGAACCCAGGCAGACAGCCAAGGGCAGGACAAAGGTGCTGCTGCTTGCTGCAGAGGGAGACTTGACCTACCTGGTCCATCAGCTTTAATTTTGCGTTCCTGGTTTTATTTCATTGCCCAAATTCTGCAAGGAGCAGCAGGCTGTTGTAAGAGGTTTTCATAATATAAGTATTTCCTGAGTTTTTAATAACCTACCCAAAGTCGTTCCTGACCTGCACCAGGTTTATTCCAGAGTGGCCGTGCTGGGGCTGCCGGCGAGCGCCTGGCAGAAATGACAGCGACAGCATGTGAGCTGCAGGGCTGGGGCCGTGCAGGGGCTGTGCGGGGGATGCTGAGGAGCAGGACGGGGCCCTCAGTTCCAATTGTTCTTTTCAAACCCAGAAATTACATCTTGCAATATGTGGTATCATCTGTGCAGAGGCTCACATGTGCAGAACCGATGATCCCCAAGCTGCGTGAGATAAGGGAAAGCGTGGGGAAGTGGAATATCTTTATTACATTTTTCAAAGGGAGATTCTCTTTCACTTTTCATTTCCTCTTGCGTTTCCTTTCTGTATTTGTGCTTTAACATTAGGTTTGATTCTGTCTTGATAGCATTCAAGTGAAGGCTTACATATTTCATCAGGATTGTCTCTTTTGTTTTCAGGGCTGAAAGTCCCAAACAATATGAAGCAGTCACAGCCATGTACACATCTGGAGTCCTTTCATCTGCTCCAAACAGGCACTTTCCTTTATTCCTATTCACCCTCATTACTTAATTTCCTAAAGAGGCTGCAGCTCTCTAATGCCTGAGTGACGTATGTCAAAATGTCTCGCTAGGCTCTTCCAGTATGTGATAATTCAGTATATCCTGTTTCCAGAGCTGAGGAAATACATTTCCTTCACTTTAGCTCATTACTCTTTAGGAAATTGCTTTTCTTCAATTATCCTGACAACCTGGATTTTGACAGCTCCAGACTCGCTGGGTGAAGATCCTGCAGTCTCTGTAAACACTTTTTTTCCTTGGGACTTCTCTGTTTGTCATCTATAATGTCCTTCCTAGAGAGGACCTTTTATTTGGGACTTTTCTTACCTCTGTTGATGGAGGCTGGGTGTCAGGACACAATTTACAATGCTGATCCTGAAGGTTTACAAAAAAACTGTTTTACCATCCCCTCTCTGACAAGATAATGCGTTGCTTTGCAGGCTCACAGAGATCTCCATAGGTGAACTTGTATTACCCATTCCTGTGCTAATGTAACTTTTATGGCCAACTTTTCTAAAAAGAGCCATCACTTGCGTTGTCTGGAACAGGATCTTAAAGAAAGCATTAGCAAAGATAAACTACAGGGACCACTCCTCAGCGCTTTCTAATCCAAGAGCCACTTAACCTATCCGGAGGAAAAAACACAGATTATCTTGCAGAGAGCTGTCACAAGAGCGCTCACTTACGACCAAATACAGATGAGCCCAAACTTCGATGGTCTGAATACTGCTCTCCTTCCTCCTCTGCACTATTGCTTGTGCATGTAGGAAGATGGGCTCCCCCTTTCCCACACCTCATAGTCCCCAAGCCCCCTCCCTGGCAGCAGCTGGGGGAGCCGGCACAGCCCTCGCTGTGCTGGTTTGCTCAGTAACTCCAGCAACTTCTTGCTGGTCCTTTTCCAGCGCTTTGTGGTGTGCTCTGACCTTGTCTTAGGAGGCCCAGGTCCAGAGGGAGAGTGGCCCCATGCTGAGACACCTGGTTATCTCAGGGCTAAACCAGAAATGTCCTGTGCTCCTGCACATGCTTCTTGATGCTGTAGGCTGCTAATAGCACCTTCCTACCTCTCAGGGACATCTTGAAGAGAAAGTACGTGATTATGAGGAGTTCCCATGCCATGCAAGGTAGGAGGCAGCACAGATGGAAATCTAGACCAGTTCATAAGAAGAAAACACTATACCAACATGAGGAACTATTTATACTTAATGGGAATCTTGCATTTGAATCCTAGACCCTAGTAAGCCCAATTTTTCTTCAAAACTGCTTCACTTCACCCACATGAAGGTCATGACTGCAAACCGCCCCACCTCTTCTAGGGGCTGTCCTGACCCAGTCAGTTGTCTGTCTGCTGCAGAGATCCCATTTGCAAGCAGAGTGATTCTTCTTGTTTTCAGTTTCCATCAGCTCTAGGTGACAAGTTGGAGAACAGCAGTCCATGGCTCCCCCCCAGCCTCTCTTGGGAAGCAAAAGGCTCCTGGCTCTTCCCTTTCACCATACCCCACCAAGAATTACATGTTTTATGGCAAAGTTTCCCCTTCTTCAACCAGCCCTCCTCTGGTGACACTGCGTAAGATGCATTTATTCACTGGAGACCTGCAGACCCATGTTGATGTTACTCCCTTCCTAACTGCTGCTCTGAATGTGTATCTCATTTTCAGGTGTAATGAACCTCTCTAAGCTTCTCCTTGTCTCATCTTCAACTCTGAACATTTTTGGCAGTTTCCCGTGACAGTCTGATGGGAAAGATGCTTTGCTAGATGAGTGTACCTCTTGCTGATTGTTTTATTCCTCTTCTGTGATGAAAAAGCTCCTGGGCTCTCCTTCAGGAGAGAAGACAGACTGGCCAGTGGCAGCTTCAGCATTAATAGGCTTTCAGGTAAGTGGGTCTCATGGTCCTTTTAGGGACATGGCAACTGTGCCTGCCTGGCTCCGCAAGTGGCACTAGCTGCTCTGTCCTGCTGGTGTGGCTCTTGTGCAGGCTTCACCAGCTTGCCTTAGTTTGGTCCTGGGTTTCGTAGCTGTTTTGTCACTGCTTTTAAGGCAGCCTCAAACCTGCAGGTGTGCTCTCCTGTTGACAACTTTTTCTCCTGCAGTTAAAACCAGACACCAAACTGTGGGGAAAATTAATGGCACCTGCAAATTACATGCACTTAAATACTGAGCTGCTTCATTTGCAAGTACAATCAGGTATTTCGGTGTCTGAGGCCTGTGCCCTCATGCATCTGCATATCTTAAGCATGTAAACAGCTGGAATTTGCTCCGCAGACCTGCTGGCATTGGCAGGCAGGCGTGCTGGTGTGGCTGTGCGCAGTGCAGCGGAGACAGCTCCTCTGTGCCTCCAGCGTTGCGCGTGTGACATTGGCGATCCCTGCCAAAAAAAGCAGCTCCTGCTCTTCCTCTGTCCTCCAGTGGCTTTGGGAACAGCTCTCTGTGGTTCCCTTCGGCACACCTGATTGTTGCTCAGGAGCCAAGACTCACCTTGGACCTCACACCAGGGTAGCCTAGTCCAGCTGAGACCCTGCACCACAGCCAGAAGGTGAGATTTAGGTCTGGGAGACCCGCCTGGCCCTTGCTGAACTCAGCACAGCCTTGGCCACTTATGTAGAGGACCCACATGCCCTCAGCCAGAGGTGCAGTTTTCTGGAGCCCATCAGGCCCTCTAGATTGCCTTGGCTCTGCAGAAGGGCAGCATGAGCGTGGTGTGCAAGCAGTTAAACTGAGCAGGGATGCGTTGCTCTTCCTCTCTGTTGTTTTCCCCCAGCTAATCTCAAGTCATTTTGAAAGCTCATATTTTGATCTTGCTGTATACAGCAAACATAACATCTCCAAACCCTCATCCCGGCAGCACGTGGTAACGCCATTGCTGTGCTTGTCATCAGCATGCATGGCTTTCTGCCATGCCCTGGGGCTTGGGGCACTGGGCAGAGCTGGCTCATGGTGCTCCCAGATTGGCGAGGGGCTCAAACAGCTCCAGCGCCCTCACAGCCCATCCAGTGGGACATCACATTGGGGAATACAGGTGGAGGTTGCTCCCCGGCCCCATGCACCCCTCAGAGATGGGTAGCGACAACAGCCGCTTCCTTGAGGAGTGGGAAGAGGGGAGCTTTGGTGGTAGGATGGGGGGCGGGGTCACATCGCTGGCTGAGGCAGTAACTTGGTGCAGCCATGCCCATGGCAGCCCCGAGCATTCGCCTGTGGGGCTGCTGGGGCAAGGCCCCACGGGGATTTCCTGGAGAAAGGGAAACACTGTTCTTTGAATCCAAAATGAGACTCTAGGCACCTCGTCTGCCAGGTTGCTTTGCAGGTGGCTGGAAAGTCAAAGGCCCACAGCACCGTTCTGTCCCCCGGGCTCTCTGCTGCCCCGCCGGGAGCTAGAAGCCCCAGGGACACGGCTGTGCCCAGGGCTCAGTGCAGGGGTCAGCAGGTATGGGGTATGGGACCGACCTTGCCTCTTCACCGTTATGAACATGTGGAGCACAGCACATGGCAAATCCTAATTTTAATTATAACATTGGTTTGCTAGAGCAGCTGCTCAGTCCCTGAGCCCCCTTGCCCTCCATCCCATAGGGGTAAGGCTGAAGGGCTGCCTGCGCTTCCTCCTGCAACTGAGGCTGGCGATGTTTCCTGGTCCCTGTGGGGCGGCTTTGGTTCCTGGTGGTGAGCAGAGCAGCCCTGTGCTTGGCCGGGGGATGGCAGCTGCCCTCCTTCTCTTGCCCCTGCTTCCTCACATCTCAGAAAGGGCTGAGGCTGCTGTCTCCTCCGTGGTCTGGCTGTGGGCAGCACCATGCAAGGCTGGCGTTCACAGCATCACAGCACGGCCCTTGTGCTGGATAAGAGGGAAACACCTTTCCCAAGCTGAATTGCTGAGAAAACACTGGGCTGAGCACGCAGGTGGGATAGGCGAGAGCGAGCTGCCGTGGAGGCGGCTGCCCTGCAGGACAGATGGACGATGTGAAATCATTAGACAGGCGAGCGAGCCATGATCAAACAAAGCAGAATTACCTGCAAATGCAAAAAATCAAAGCGTGTCGGGGAAAGCGGGAACACAGAAGGGATAAAGAGCTCAGCATTAGCCTCCTCTTGGGAAGAGTGTCAGGGCAATAATAACTTGCCGGGGCTTTGATTTCTGGTGAATGCCTACGACGTGAATGATTTGTTCGCTGCTGGCAGAAGATTTTGTTGGGGGTGAGGAGACCAGGGGGAGCAGCCCACGCTCGTCGGCTCTCTCCAGATAAGGAACCGTTTGATGTTGCAGCACTCTGCTGTTGGAGCGGGGAGAGCTGATGGGCTGCTCTGCATGGGCACTTCAGTCCAGCCGGCAGCATGCAAGGTCCTTTATTACAGTTTCTTATTATTATTGTAATTGTTGTTATTATTATTATTACTGTTATTTGTTATTATGGACACCTGCCAAGACACATAGGCCTTTTTTTCTGCCTTCCTAAATGTCAGCAGTTATTTTGTTAGCAGTGAATCTTTGGCAGGTATCCGGGCAAGCCGCAGCCTACCCTGCTTGCGTGCTGATGTGGGGGCATTCGCAGGGGGCTCCTCGGCGTGAACTGGGCCAGGCATGTAGGGGTGTGTGTGCACATCTGTAAGACAGACTGTCATTTCTTAACCTTCTTGCTCTTTCCTCCACACTGCCGTGCTCAGACCAGGCAAAATCCAGTTCCAGTACGTGGAGAAATATGTTTCTCCACATCCTTTTGGATGCCCAAGCCTTGGGGTCTCACAAGGCTGCAGGCTGGATGTGTTTGTGTCAAGTTCCTGATACATCTGTGGAAAGTCAGAGATGAGATAAAAGACTTTAAAGTGGTGATGTTTTCAGGTGCAGAAAAACTGACTAAGACCATTTGGCACCCTCTGCACGGGACTCCTCCTGGCACAGCACCCTGCTAGCTTGGCCGTCAGCCCTCCTTGGGCCCTTTCAAGGTGCAGGTACCAGCATGCGGTACCTGCAAGGCATGCGGTACCAGCTCTGAAACACACCACACGCAGCAGCAGGAGCACTGCTAGACCGCAGAAAAGTCCGAGTTGCTGATGAGGCTGTTAGCACTCTTTTGGTTGTCTTAATGTACAAGTCCTTATGAGAAGACTCTGGCTTAATCTCAGCACAACTGGAAAAATGCCGATGACTGGAAATGTCATCAGCTGCCTGTGGGCCAGGCTGGCCCTGAGCTGATAAGGAGCAACGCAGAATAAAAATGTCAACACAAAACTGGAGAAACACAGAGGCTGGTCGCGTCTCTTCTCCATCCTGCAGGAAGCAGGGCCCTTCTGCTGCCAGCCCTTCCAGCAGCTAGACTTTCCCTCATCTCAGCAAGAAACTGCTCTCTCTTAGAAAGGAGAAAAGTGGCTGATCTCATGGCTGCAGAGAAAAACCAAAGCTCTTGCCCCATAGACTCGAACAAAGAGGGTAAGCAAACCCAACTTTTGTTGCTTTCTTTAACTTTTTAAGGCAAATCTTGTGATGTTCTGGGTTAGAACCTTGTTTTCTTGAAGCCCTGGTAGATGGTGGGGGAAGGAGATCCAACCAGAAATAGAGCCAACCTACCTCCCTCATTGGCCACTCGGACCGTGGGCTTGGAGCACCACCTGGGCACCAGGTTTGAGCAGCAGCTCCTCTCGCCCCTTTGGGGTAAGGGCAAAGTGTGCACTCAGGACCCCATAGGAACACCAAATACTGTGGCCCTTGGGCAAGCAGTAATGCCAGAAGTAACTGTTCCCACTCTGGAGGGAGGGACACGTTAATTCTCCAAGGGGAATGGGGTGCATGGCTCAAACCTTGCAATTTCCAGAGCAGAACAGTGTCTGAAAATGTCACCTGGGCTTTGAATCTGTCTGTGTCCCTTCTCCATGTTTACAGTGAAAATAAAATCTAAAGAAGTTTAGGGAACTATACTTGCACAGCCAGCAGGTAAGTAGTCTATGAGCTCAGGAAAGCAACCTGTGAACATTTCCATCTGTGTTATAGTGAGGAATCTTTGAAAGAAAGACAGGAGCTGGGGCGAAGAGAGGCAGAGAGTGATTTCCAAAGGCTGCAGCTGGCATCAGTGCTGGCTTTATGTCACTAAAGCACCAGGGCTTAGGATGGACGCATTCCTCGCCCCGCTGGATTCCTTGGCCAAACTCCGACCCTGGGATTTGCCTGCCCTGCCCAAGGCACAGGAGCCACCCGGGTTGGTCTCTTCGTACCTTGTCACGCCAGCCCTGATGCCAGCTCTGCCCTGCGAGGCCCGGTGGGGCGCGTTGTGCACTGTGCGTGCGTGCCCAGCGGGCAGCGGGACGTTTGTGGGTGGTGGTCTTCTAGAGGCTGCTCCTTCTGTGGCCGGGCGTGCGGGGACAGTCCCCTGGCGCCTCAAACACATCTCCCTGACGGCGTTCCCCGCAGCTTCCCTTTTGACAGGTCGGGCTCTCACGCCTATATGTACGGGATCATCTTATAGATTAAACCCCCAAACTCGCTGCCTGGTTCGGGTCCCGTCTTCAGAGAGAGGGGCCCTGTGGGCAGCCGGGCGGCGGCTGCTGGTGCACAGCGGTGGCGGGGAGATCTGGGTGAGGGCGGACAGGTCCCGGCAGCGGCAATGCCCCGCTGCACAGCACCGTGCGAGGGGTGTGGGCCGCCGCCCGCCCCTCGGCGGGCTCGGCCGGGCGCAGGGCCCGGCCCCGCTAGGTGGAGCTCGGGGCTCACGCAGCGCCGCGGCCTCCGCGCTCCGCCCGCCGCCGCGGGGCTCTCCCGGCGCGGCCTTGCTCTCCGCCGCTCGCACCGCCCCGCCGGCCCGGCCGCGCTGCGGCCCCCAGGGCCCAGCCGAGCCGTGGGGGGGAGGGGCTGCGGGCACCACCTGCCCCTCGCCCGGCGCGCGGCCCGGGAGGGGAGGCGGGGGCGGGCGGGGGCGCTGCCCCTGCGCCGGGGGCTGGAGGCGGCGGTGCGGGGTTCGGGTGGCCGCCGCCGAGGGGCGGGCAGAAGCCGGGCGCGGGGACCGCAGAGGGAGAGGACGCGGCGGCGAGGGCTCGCGTGAAAAATGTCATCCTCGCTGTCGGCCGCTGCCGCTGCGGCAGGGAGGGGTTGCAAGGAGAGAGGCGAGGGTGCACGGAGAGGCGGCCTTGCAGCCGTTGGACTCCTGATGCCTGGATGTCGGAGGAAAGAAAAGCTTTGCTGGAACTCTTGTTTTTTGCATGGATAATTTAATCGGTGACATTAAGCCCTCCCAATTATTTCTTGCCATGGGCACTGCCTATTATTTACTTCATATAAATCCATCAAGCGGTTGTCACACAGCAAGTAAACAAAAGCACCCCAGCGTTTTGATGGGGCCACATAAAAGTAATCGAAGAGGTTAATTATCGCTGTTAATTAGTTGCTTTGCAGACTGGGTCGCGCACAGCACCGCCTGGTGCCCTTGGTGCTTGGAAAGCCAGGGCGATGGGGCTGGGGGAATGGCAGGGGCAGCGGGCAGGCAAGCCCCGCCATTGGCAGGACCCTCGTGGAGGGACGGACGGGTGGGTGTCAGTATGTCCAGGCTGGGACAAGGAGGCTTTGTGGAGGCCTCTGGACAGCGGCGGTGTGACCAGGAGCGTGTTTCCTTACCTACCAGAGTGATTTGCTTAATCAGCCTTGGCTTCCTGCTCCACCAGCCCGCTCCTCTGGCGGGGCAGCGCGGCCGGAGGCCTGCCAGGGGCTGCCGGGGGCAGATGACGGTTCAGAGGCTGGAAAACTTTCCCTGGAGGGAGCCATGAAGGAAGTTTAAACTAATTTAGTATAACAAAGGAAAGGTTAAGAGGTGACGGGATCATCATCTCTAAGTACTTATTTAGGAATGAGACTTCTGGGAGCAGAGGGCTGTTTAATTTGGAGGACAAAGGCATAACAACATACAATGCCTGAAAGATGAAGACAGGCAAAAAAAGGGGCGTCTCCCCTGTTAATGCTTAAGGTTATCTACTAATGTACTCAGGGATGGTAGAGTTTCCATCCTTCAGTATCTTTAAATCCAGCTTGAAGGTCTTTCTAAAAGACATGCCTGGGGTCAGACAGAAATTATGGAGTTGTGATTCTGTGGCCTGTGTCTTGCAGGACTTCATGTTAAACCATTTTATCCGATCCTTTGCCCTTAAGATCTATACATCTCCTTGCAATAGCTAACAGCTGCCGCAGACCTGCTAAATCCATCTGGTAGTTTGTAGATGACCATGATGTGATACACTTTGTGTCCACCTCACCCCAAAATATGTTCCTGATGTACAGCCGGGACCGCCGTGTCATTATAGAGAGCAGGGTGCCCCTTGAGCCCTCCTTTTCTCTCAAATGGATTTCAGTGGTGCAGCATTTTCCCCAGGCTAGTTTTCTGTCCCAGGATGGCTGAAGACTTGCTGCTGCACAATTTGATGAAAGCATGTTTTGTGGTCTGGGCTCTACTGTTGCCCGAGGACTACTGAGGTATACGGCATCATCTGCAGAAGCCTTACGGCTTTATTTCTGCTGAACTCTGGCTACTCTGAAAAGTGACCGTCACCGAAATAGTGGGAACCAATACCTTCTTTTACAGAAAACTTTACAGTTTGGGAGAAGGACTCCTCTCTTGCCCCCAAGAAATATTCAGGTTTCTGTTGGCCAAGTCCAAATTTGCCTGATGGGGGCACGAACCTAAAGCCCTCAGCTGCCAAATCGTCCTGATTTAAGGCTACTGCTCGGTTTGAATTTCTTCTCCTCAGAGTCCTTGAGCTGCTCAGCTGAGCGTTGTGTTAATGCTGGGCTTTGAATTTGCTATTCCTCCCTTGAATTGCTATGCTCTGTTGCCCAACCATGCGGTAGTTCCTCAGCTAATGTAAATCAGTTTAGCTCCGCTGCCTTTGCTCCTCTGTCACGTGCAGTCTCCCCGCAGCCCGGCGCCCCGAGGCAGCCACCACAGCAACCTCACTTGCCCCCATGGGCCCTGCATAGGAAGGTGAGGTTTAGCTGGAGATGCCAATTAAAGCCCAGTCGGCTGGGGCAGAGCTTCGGTGGAGCAGGGCTCTTGTCATCTCAGTCCTGGGGCCAGGACTGGGCTCTCGTATCTCCCACCCTTTGGAACAGGCAGGTGAAGTGTTGCTGTCTGTCAGCCCCCTCAGTGCTGGCGTTGTGGAGGATTTGCCCTGGTGAACGTGGCCACAAGCAATATGTAAGAAGGCAGCGTCCCTGCGCTAGGTCCTTGACTTCAGCAGGCTTCCTGGTGGATTCAGACTTCCAGCATGACTCAGGGTATTGCAGTGTATCCTTAAGATAACATCTTTTGCTTGCCAACATGTAGGCTGGCTGCCAAAGGTGGGGGAGGAGATATGTTGTGAGTCTTCTGTATGTGCTCATAGTAAATAGATACATGCCAAATTGATTGCACTTGCCTTTCTATTTCTCCACTAGGAATTGAAGGAAGAGAAGAAGTAGTCCCCTGTGGTCTGCCCCAAACCACTTGGTTCCTTGGGTGCCTGCAGCCGCCCGCCACTGCTGCAGCCAGCACACACCCCAGAAACAATGGCGTCAGGATCCAGTTTTTGCAGCGTGGTTAGAGATTGCTGACCCACTGACCAGGATGCTCTCCCGCTCCACATCTGAACATACTGCTGGGTGAGGGAGATGCTGGTGCCCCTGGTTATGGGTGAAGGGAACTGGGGTGCAGCAAGGCAAAGTGACATGGGGGCACCCTGCCCGGGTCAGCCCTCGTCCTGCAGACCTGAGCAGCCTGCTGGGCCAGCTCAGCCCCACCTCATGCCCTTGATCCTTGCCTACTTGCAAAACCCCAGGACAGCATCAGTTTTTGATCTACTGCCTCGTTGCCAAACCATTAACTTTTCCAGTTTAAACGCTTAATACAATGGCCTTATTTTGAAGACTGCCAGCTGAGCTGCCTCTGCTTAGGACTATCATTTCCAACTGTTCTCTGGCAAGATGCTTTCTCAAATGATTTAAAAAAAAATAATCAAAGTTGTAACCACATCTGTGGCTGCCTTATCTCTGGGAGCAGGGAAAATTAGCTCCGAGGCTGTGAGGTACTTTCTGAAATGGAAGTCTTCTCCTGCAGACGGCACAGCTCCTGGCAGTGGAAAGACCAGCCACTAATGTGGCTCTCACTGAAATTTCTGGCACTGGTGTTCTGCAGCTGAGTGAAAAGAGCAGCCTAAAAGCCACCTGATTTAGGCTGTTATCCTAAATCAGCTGTGGGTTCTCTTTATGCACACCATCCAGCTGTGCTGATACATTGGCAGGCCAACCCAGTAAGGAGATCTATAGTGTTAGTGAGTGGTTTTACTTAAATGCTTCTCTTTTTCTATTAGTTCTTCCTAGGCTGCAATATTGGTCCTCCACCCTTTCCTAGCACAGCTGGCAGAGGAGGAAGCAACACAAATTTTTGCCTCAGTGGAAGAGAACAGCAAAGGTACAGAGCTGTCTCCTGTGCATTGCTCCTGAATTAGTGGGCCAAATTGCTGGTGTAAAAAAAAAAACACCTCAATGGCATACCAATGAGGTTACACCAGTTTACTGCAGCTGAGGCTCTGTCCCTGTCATCTCTAGGAAAAGTTGATTAGGTCCAGTGGATTGCTGACTTCTTTTATGAAGAAGCTGTAAAAAGTTCTTTTCTTCTGCTAGCGCTTCTCTCCAGGGAGTTGTTGGCAGAGAGAGGCGAGTTTCTCAGCAATAATACATTTCAAAGTTATTATGCCAGCAGAAAAGAAACACAAGGATTTGAACTTGCTAATATATATATTTTTTTTATGGCAGGCCAGAACACTAAAGGGACCACCCCCCCACCCCGCCACACAGACCTTCCCGGGTCTGCAGGGTGCCTGGCTCGCTGCACCGTGGGGTGGCAGCAGCTGTGACCGGGACCCTGTTTCGGGTCTAATCCCGGAGGGAGGTGGTGAGTGGGGCTCTTGGTTTCGTCGGCTTGGTTCCGCCACTGAGCTGGCTCCCACACTGGCTGGGAGGGATGGAGATTTGGACGGAGCTTGCCCAGCCTCTGGTCATGTCCCTTCTTCTGGCTGCAAACAGATGGGGTCACCTTCTCCCTCCACCCCACTGCTGTAACAAACCTGCTGGTCACGGTGACGCATTCGGGTAGCGAACGGTGCAGCCGAGCCCGAATCTTTTGCTGCTGTGGTAATAATAGTGCTTTCATGTAGGAAATGAGTGAATTGTCAGCTGAGACCTTCTCTTTTTGTAATGATTAACCCTCTGCTAATGATCTGATATAATATTAGGCGACGTTGAGTGCTTCGATATTGATGTTTAATGTGGTCCAAAGCAAGGGCTCAGGAAGCAATAAAGATTTACTCCAGCTAATGTGCGAGGGCTGGGTTGTCCATGGGCCCCGTGCTAGCCGACGGCCTAACGTGTTTGCCGTGGAGTGGCAGCCTCGCCTAAGAGAAGCTGAATTTCTGGCTAATAATTTAATGAAGGCTTTGCTGTATTTCCAATTACTGGAAAAAGCCATGATTCTTTTTTGCTACGTGTTATAAAATCAGCCCTTCATACTCCATGGAGCCAGGGGAGAGCACCTCATCCCTCTCTTTGAGCTCCTAATTGGTCCTGCAGCAAAACCTGCCCACCCTGCAGGATGTGCCGGGGCTGTACGCAGGCGCTGTACGCAGGCGCTGCCCACAGGGCCGGGAGCTGGCTCCCAAATGCAGGAGGGTAGCAGAGGTAGAGCACCACACTGGGGCACCTACCAGGCCCCAGGACCCTGCTGGCCCTGCACATGGCTGAGGTAGATGGAGCTGGTGCAGACTGGCGCCACAAATAAGGTGGCGTGGGAGGAAAACTTGGAAGGACAAATTACCGCGAGTATTGATTCCCCCGCTGCTTGCAGAGGGATTTCATTTAGCAACACTGCCAATGACATTATGTGCAGGATCTTGTCCATGGCTGGTTCAGTGGCATTAAGAGAATTACTTTGGCCTAATGAATAGGAATAAAAATATTTCAACCTCCTCCCTGGAAAGTAGTGGTGGATCATCAAATGTGCAGCCAAGTTCAGGTCTAGTCACTTGCCAAGTGAATGCAAATGACAGGTTGTTTTATTTAATGGAGACCACGGTGTGTTGGCCAAAACTGTTGTCTCTTTTCTCTGTGGATTGGTTCCCCCCATTTCTAAATCAGACTTTGTCTCTGCTCCTGACTTTTTTTTTTGAAGCAGAAGAGATTTTTGCTGACTCTTGTACTGAAATCTGTCTGTAGATTGCACCAAAACTCCTCCATCAGCTGTATTTTATGCTGCACTATGGGAGGAGGCAGGAGCTGGTGTGCTGGTGATGGTCAGCACCAGCCTGCAGTGGAGCCAGAGCTCCCTGTCTTCTTCCAGCTCGGAGCTGGTGAGATGCTCCATCAAAGTCACTGCTGCCCCATCCCACTGAGACCAAGGGGACATTGTGGAGCCCCACACCCTGGCATCAGGCCCTTTGCTGGCATGGTGGCGTGGGAGCACCTGGGCTGCGATACACTTGGATTTGGACAAACCACTCGCTCTTGCAGCGCACCACCACCTCTGCTGTTCAGCTGCCATTTAGCTGGGCGCCCACCAGCTGCACCCCTCCAAAGCCCTTCCCTCCTCCTCCAGCACAGCCCGTGGAAGTGCCGCTTCCCTGAGCCACTGCTGTTAACCAGAGGTTTGCAGGGGTAAAAGCCCCTGCAAAGGGCCAGCCCCTCAGCTGCTGTACACGCACACAGCCCGAATGCCAGGCAGGTGCACTGGGCTGCAGGGTCTGGGCGGTGCAAAAGCAGGGCTGAACCCCCAGCCCAGCGCAGGGTCCAGCAAACCAAGGCCAGGGACGCTGTGGGCAGGGAGGCTCCCATCTGATCAAGGCCTTAATTTATGGTACACTACACCGACTCATTAAACTCTTCGAACATAGGCCGTACCTCACCACGGCTCACAAACTAGATCAGCATGAGACAAAATACTGACCATCACGAACAAGCATTTTCAGATGGGCTGCGGTATTTTGCTTCCTACAACAGTGATGATTTGTAACAGCCATGGCTGAGGGTGGGTTTTTTCCCTGTTCTTTTGTAAAAAACAAAAAGTGTTTGCAAAGTAAACTCTGACATTTCAGCTACAGACCAGTCACCTTTCAAATGAAATGGCTGTGACTGCTCACCAGCGGTTAATCCTTGCATGGAGATTTTTGCTTAAAGAGCTGGAGGGAGGTGGGGGTTTTGTTTATTTGTTCAGAATCAGGGTTCTTTCCTAATTAATTTTTTAGTTGACAGGGAGCACAGGTTTCTGCTTTGTTTCGCCAAGTGTTTTGATGTATGAGCAGAGATGTCATGCGGGATGTGTGTTTGCAAAAGAGGCTGACGGGAAAGATCAAAACTGATTTGTTACATTTGCAGAGAAGGAGGCTCCATATCCGCAAAACAGAGCGGAGAGTGACTGAAGGCCCCAGACACCACCATTTTGGAGCTGAAATTGTGGCTGTAAGCTGGTTACCAAAGTCCTGTTGACCTTGCAGAAGCCATGACTTCATGCCAGGTGTGTATCACATCCTGGTCCCCCCTCCCAGTCCCAGTCTCTGACCCCAGACAATGTAACTCAGCACAGCTCTGGGCCCTTCTCCTGCAGGATGAGCCCAAGGGCTTCTCCTGCTTCAAGGCTGGGCAGAGCAGGAGCTGCTGGGCGGTTTGGGAATGAGCTATGCTGGGAGAGATGTTAGACAGGTCTCCAACCATTTGCAAACAAGCTGCAAAATCATGCTGACAATAGGCCTGCAAAGCTGCCTTTTGGCTGGAACCACGCCTGGAAAATGTATTTCCCAAGTGGGGACTTCAGCAGTTACAAATCCCTGTCTGATGTGGTCGAAGGACATGGCAAACACATGACCCGTTACCATGATCTGCCAGGCTGGATCCTGCTAATGTGCTTGTTTAACCCTCTCTGACACCACCCAGAAGCTTCTGCCTCCGAGTGCCACCAGCGTCAGCCCTTCCTGGCGCAACACCCCCATCCCCACAGGCACGGGCAGATGGGAGCTCCCTGGAGGAGAGCTGGCTCAGCTGCTGGGAAAGCAGCAGTGGAGAGCATGGGAACAGGCGAGGAGCTGGCTGTGCTGCTCCCACGGAGAGCCTGAGAGCCACTGCTGGTGCGAAGGCTCACCAGGGCAGTGGCACTGCGGCTCCTTGGGGTGGGGCAGGGGATTGTCACCTCTTTCCTGACACATGACTGCTTCTGAAGGCTCTCAGTCCCCCTGACTCTTTTTCTGCTGCCTAATCCTTTGCTTGCAGCCTTTGACCTTCGTGGCAAACCACTGCCAGGGTGGGTGGGCTGTGGTGTGGGGTCTGTGCTGGGATGGATGGAAGTAGGATGAAGGTCCTTCTTGGGCTCCATAGCCAAAACCTATGCTTTCTGGGCATGGCAGCATGGCTTTGGGGATCCTCAAGGGCATGGGCACCACATGGGGAGCTCCCTGTCCCACCCTGCTGCTTGCTGAGGATGTTCACCTTCACAGGCAGGCAGCAGCAGTGAGCTGCCGTAGTCCTTCAGGAGGCATCCTAACTGGTCTCTAACAGGTCTCTAACAGCACAGCCTCTGGACTGATTGTCATCCACGGCAGCACCATGGCTGGGCCTGAAGTTGGTGCCGGCTGAGGCGCTTCGGCTGAGGTGCACAGACGTGGAGCTGGGTGCTCTTGCCTCTCCAAAGAGCCATGGCACCATGTCCTGACATTGGCATAAGCCAGCACTGTGCTTGGTGAGTTCAGAGGATGTTTTTACACATTTGGGGCTGGGAAGGATTGAAGAGGTTTTCTTTTTCTTCCCCTTTTTAAACAATAAATAACGGCAAAATCCATCTCCTGCCTCTTTTAAAAACAGCTCTTTTTCCTGATGGATAGATAGATATAATGAGATTCTCAAAGTCATAAATTTGCTGCGACTTTATTACCTGCATCTGTTGGAGATGATGTGAAGAGAACTTCATACAGAGAGGACTCTTGAAAGGTTACAAAGGGAACCAGCGGTCTTCAGAAAATCTTCATCTAGAGGAAACAGCCAAGAAAACCCGCGCAGAAAAAAGCACTTGAGCTGGATGAATAGGTGTCAGGGCTGAATGTGAGCGACACTGGCAGCAGGGCACCTTGCCGTGAAAGCGAGCCGAAGCCAGTCCCCTGCGTGGGTACCTCTGGTGCAGGAGCCAGCCTGTGGCTGCTGTGCACAGCCCTCACCCCCAGCACCGGGTGTGCAAGGGGCTGGCCGGCACCCCTGCCCTCACACATCTGAAGCCCCTGCGCTGGCGAGGGGGGGCCACAAACAGAGGCAGTGTTAAAGCAAAAAGCAGAGCTCAAACGCGCTGTTGCTTTTTTATTTGCCCTCTGGTGAATGTGCCACCATTTCAGCTTCTGCCCCAGGGCAGGGAGGCCAGTGAGAGGCAGCCCCGGGGCTCAGCCCCTGCTCCAGGCTGCTGGGTCCGCCACAGTGGACAACCCCATGGGTGGTGTGACGGCACATCACAGCCTTGCCACATCCCCACGCTGCCCCACATTCCCTCTTGGCTCTCACAAAGTCACCAGTGGGTGCGTGACACAGGAATGGGGAGGGCTGCGTAAAATGGGCACAGAAAATAACTATTTTTTAAGCTGCTCAGTAGATGAATGGGAATCTGACTGGCTCCCAGGTGAGCTAGTGGCAGCTCTGTGCTTGGTGTGGAGCCCTGGCCCAGGGACTGGCAAAACCCTGGAAAGGTCCCAGTGACTCCTGAGCAGGGAGGGAGTCACTTCTCAGCTGGGACAGGTACCTGCTCAATGCGGCTGTGGCCAAAAAAGCAGCAGGTAAATGAGGATGTCCCAGCCCATGCCTTGGCCCAGGGCCAGTCCCAGTGCCGTCAGGGGGCTGCAGTTGCCAGACAGGGGACTGCAATTGCCAGACGTGGTGAAAATGGGCTGGAGATGGTGCTGGAAAGTGCAGCCTGCTCCCGGAGCACAACGAGCTGTCATGCAAAGTGAAGCAATGATGTCTTCATGATGTCATAATGCAAACTGGCAGTTATTTTAGTGGCAGAGAGTGAGGCTTAAGCCTTCCTCTCCCCATCACAAGAGTGAAAATAAAAGGAGAAGCTTTGCTTGCTGGCTTTTCTGCCCAAAGTAGCCTCCGCTCTTGCTGACACCTCACTCTTGCTGAGCCAGGGAGGCAATCCAGAAAGCAGAGCTGCAACTGGGAAGAGAGCAGACGACATCTTTAAGCTGTGATCATTGAAGAATATTAACCGCTCTCGGGCTTTGTGACTGCCAAAAAATGATGCTTGAGCAACGTGGCGCCAGGAATCCTGAAGTCACTTTTGTAGCCTTGGAAAATGCAGCTGCTTTGGGATTTCAGCCCAAGACGGCTGTTATTATCCGCTGTGCAGAATGAAGCTTCTGTTGGGAGCTTTTACAAAGGCCATCAGTCTTCCCAAATAGTGGTTGTTTTTATCACCTGGCAGTAATGATACTCTCTGGTCCCTTTAATATCCGAGTGCGTTCCCAAAGTGAGACCGGGAAACTCATTTAGGGCTTGCACCCTCCGAGGGAAACGGCTTACAATTTTCTGCCAGGTAGCCCTTACCGTTGTGAGAATGGGCACGGCTCACCTAATAAAAACCTCGCTGACAGACACGACCTCCTGGAGGTTTATCTAAGTCGTTTGTTGCGGAGCAGAGCAACATATATCACGGCTGAAATACGTGCCAAGCAGCAATCCTAATGCACACGGTGTCTTTGCTGTAATTGATTCGCAGGCAGGACAAATACCCGGCGGAGAGTGCACGGGGCTCTGCGTACTCTCCCAGCTAAACCAATATAATGGTGTGTGAAATGGTATTGCTGAAGCCCATGGCTAAAATCCAGCTTGTGGGCTGGCTGGCTGTAAAACCACATCACCCCAAATATACCTGTCCCTGCATGCATTAGCTGGGGCACCCGGGCTCCAGTTCAGAAGGAAATGCATTAGAAACCAGATCAAAAGTGATGATTCTTGCCAATAATGTGTGCGCAGCATCACATGTGCATTGACTTCCATTTTTTGCCAATGCTGAGATTTGTTGTTCCTCCAGGTAAATGTTGAATGAGGAAAGGCCTTGTCCAGTTTCTTGTTTTGGTTGGTAAATGCAGCGGGTGCCCTGGGTGGGAGGCACTGCCGCCTGCCATCGGGGACCCCTGTGTCCTGACCCCCCCTCCGCCTCCCCAAAAATACAGGCTGGCTGGGGGAGCCAGGGCAAGGCTGCTGTCTCTCAACAAGCTGCTTAATTTCATCGGCTGCATAGGGCTGCTTCGCCACGCATCCCCCCGCATAGGATCAGGAGGTATTAGAGACTTGATCCTTGGGAGGTGCTGGGGGAAATGTCTTACGGTGCAAAACCAGGGGAGCTCAGCCTGTTTAGCTTATTAAAAAGAAGATCAAGAGGTGACTTAATTGTGTGAAGTACCTTCACGGGGAGAGAAAGGCAGATATTAAAGGGCTGTTTAATCTAGAGGAGAAAGGCATCGCACGAGCCCACGCCTGGAAGCCGAAGCCAGACAAATTCAAATTGGGAATCAAACAGACCTTTTAGAAAGTGAGTGTTAATAAAGATTAAACTACCCAGGAGAACGGCACATTCCCTCGCCTTTGATATATTTAGACCCAGACAGGATGCATTTCTGCGCCATACACTTTAGCCAAGCAGGAGCTATCGGGCTCGGTACAGGAGTAATTGGATGCCAGACTCGGCCCTGCATCAGGGAGAGGTCAGGCGAGATGATCTAATGGTCTCTGCTGGCCATCAGTCCTCCCACACCCGGTGGCTGTGATTTGTGTGCCTGCGGCCAGCCAGCTGACAGGGACGTGGCTCCACCAAGAAAAATCGGTAGGAAAACACAAGGAACGTGGCAGCAGGGACAAGAAGAAGACAGGCAAAGACTGACAGACGTGTGGGGAGAGTCAAAATATTAGAAAGGAAAGGCTTTTAGCCAGAAAATGTTTTTTTATTAAAAAAAAGAGAGAACCCTGTGGACATTAGCAGACATGTAAATTTTTTGTGCATAGCTACCCCTAATTTTTCTCACAATTCCTTAAAAATAAAACCGCCTCTCAAGTTTTATACTGACCAGAAAAATCAAGGTTTTAACAGGAAAACCTCATTTGGGGAAAGAAAAAGATAAACCATATTCCAATCTCATGTAAGAAGGGTATGGTGAAATGATACCTGAAAACCTCAGTGAGACCCAGGAGCGGCTCTGGAACCACTGCTTGCTTGACAATGCTGAAGTGCGTTGTGAACTTATTTTCCTCTTTATTTTTATGAGCCACTCCTGAAGGCTGGCAGGCGAGTATGGCTGCAGAGAGGAGCTGCCTTGGGTTGCCCCTTGTAGTTTTTGCTAACACCGTGATTCGGCAGAGCTCATCTCCCACTCAGTGCCCGGAGTCACTGTCCCGGCACCGTGGGATGGTGCACCGGGAGCCGGATTTCCAGATGCAGCGCAAAAGCGTGGAGGGATGCACCGAGCCTCAGACGCCCCCGGGCTGAGCGACGGGCTCCTTCAGCAAAGGATGGAGCCTGCGGAGGGCTCTTGCTGAGAAGTTGTTGTTCAAGGTGCTTTTCATAATATTTAAAAAATGTGTTTGCTTCCTCTTGCAAATGTTCAAACATCTTTGAAGTGTCTGTGGTGCCAAGCTGCTTCTCGCCCTGTTTTAGGAGAAAATAAGCTTTCTTTAAGGAAAAGGAGCCACAAAAAGCACAGCAAGCCCAAAGTTAACAGCGAGCAGACCGAAACTAAATTAACACCAGCAAGATTTCAGCTGCCCCTCCAAAATATTGTCTCATGGCAAAGGGTCTGGGAAAAGATGGGAGAACAGATTGTTTTAGCGCATCTTTGCGGTGTCTCTGTGGCACAGACGGAGCTCAGGCTGGGCCCCCTTCCCCTTGCCAAGCCTGCAGTGGGGACTCCCAGCCCCCAAAAGTGGACGGCCGGAGGCGCAGGCTTGGCCGTGCCATAAGCACCTGTGTGCCCAGCACTGCGGGGGGATGTGACTCAGGACACTGCAGCTGGCCAGTCTGGAGAAGCATCACCTGCAAAACTGGACCACGAGCCCCAAAAGGGAGCCTGGCGGTGAGAAGGAGGCAAGGGACAGGGAAGGAGTGCCTAGCCCTTCTCCACTGCTGTAAAGGTGGAGGCGAGAGAGCGGGAACGTTAGCCATTGGCTGTGGTGTCACAGCTCCGTGCGGATTACGTTGGCCAGCTTCAGCGATGGAAATAGTCAGCTAACAGTGAGTTCCTCTTTGTAACAGATAATAGTCAAAACAGCTTGAAAACTGTTCATAATGAGAGCTCTGAGAACAGCCAATGCTACACACACACACAGCGAATACTGTCATTAAGCGCTCTTTGGATGACAGTCCCAGCAGTTCATTATCCCCCATCACTGCTTGGGGAGGGTGGAGGAGTGAGAGAGGGGTGAGGGTTTTTTTTAAATAATGCTTTTTTCTTCTAAATTAATCTCCACTGTAAAGCAGAGCAACAAAGGAGCAGTAGAAAGACGGCATCCTGCCTTGCCGGTGCCCTCCGAGGCTGGAGCATGGGGATCTTGAGAACCAGTCAGGAAAACCGGGCACGGACTGGTAGAGGAAGGGGATGGCCTCAGGGTAAGCAGAGCTCCAGCCTGCCTCAGCGGGGCTGAGGGCCCTCTGCAGAGCAAGGTTATGTGGGACTACTCCCGGCACAGGGATCTGCTGCCGCGAATGTGAGTTAAAGTTAGGGCTGCCAGGCTGTGGGTTAGACACGCATGTGCATATCTGGCACAGCTAACAGCAGCCCATGCACCTGTGCGGCAATTTGTCACACTTGCTCTGCGTGGCTGCTGCGGCACGGCACGGCACACGGGATGCCTCTGGGCAGGCAGCCTGCTCTGCTCTGCTCCCGCACCCCATGTCTGTGTCCCAGTGAGTTCACCCTGCATTGAGCCAGGCGTGCAGGAGTGCCAGCAGCACGTCAACAACCCGCACAGGGGGACCATGATGTTCCTGCTGTTGCCACGTGTCCCCTTGGGGCACAGAGCTGGCTGGGGGCACCTGTCTGACCCATTGGCCACATGTGCAGTCCCTCACGGGGTGCCTGCAGAACCTCGCTGGTGCCTCAAAGTGATGGCACCTGGCAGCACCTGGGCTTTTATAGTGCTGCAGGAGGTCCGTAGCCACTTGATATAGGGTACCTGGGAAGAGGCCAGGTCTCTGGCTCTTCCCTTCCCTTTTCTTGCATGGGTATCTTTCGTTCAGCCCGCAGCTGGCACTGTCACAGCTAATCACACCCAGCCCTGCCGGCTGTGGAGGGAGAGCCTCTGCAGGGCTCTGGCCTTTGCGGCACATCCCCAGCAAAGGCTTTGCTGCTCAGTGCCACCGAAACACAATTCCAGCCTCGATTTTATTTAATTTATTTTGTTAATGAATTGTATTTATCTCTACGCTTGCCTTCCTTTTTTTTAAAGATATGGTTTCTGGGTATATTCTTTTCCTCTGGAAATGCAAACAAAAATTTACTTTTAAAACCCTGGCTAACATTTCTGATCCACATTAGGCAGCGGCTCCAGCAGACGTCGGCTCCAGCCCCACCACTGGTTCACAGTGAATGGTGCACCAAGTGCCGGAAGCCTCCTTCTCCATGCGAGGATGCTCACGAGCAGGTTGCCGCTTCCTCACATGGATGCAGGTGGGTGTCCAGGGCTGCGCCTCTGAAGCCCCTGCATGCGTGTAGGGCCCCCTCCGCATGGGGACTGCGGGGCAGGGGGGCAGCCAGGAGGAGCCAGGTCTCCCAGCTCTTGTCCTGCAGTGGATCAAATCCTGTAGTTGCTTGTGCTCAGGGAGGAGGTGCAGGGTGCCAAGCCTGGTGCGGGCACAGGGCTGGCAGCATGGTGAGCATTTGCAGACGGAGCCAAAGTGTATCCTGCTTAGGCTAGATGGGGGCATCAAGAGATGGTGTGTTATAATTAGCCTCCTCGTTTGAAAAATAAGTGTTTGTTTTTGTCAGGGACAGCATTATAGTGCAGCTTGGGTTGCCTGAGCAGAGGTTTTTAGGATGTGAAAATCCCTGTATGCCCAGCTCACCCGGCCGGAGGAGCCTGGCACCCTGCCACTGCCATCCAAATTTGTCAGGGCATCCCTCGGGCATCAGGAGGAGGGCAGATGAGGCTTGTTAAAACTTGTGCAAATATTTTCCTAGCCTGCCAAGTCACCCGGGCAGCTGCGATGAGTCACTGTGGCTGCACTGTCACTCTGTCCCTGCGCTTCATCAGCATTATCTCCCCTTCATCGCCAGTATCTGGGGGAATCATCACCACTTATTCCCGAGTCAGGATGCTGAATCTCTTCAATTCCAGCAACATCACTGCTTCACAACCTTGTCATTATCCTGAGGCTGATAACCTCAGGCAGTAGTGTTCATTTTTTAAGTCATTGAGCAATGTCCTGTTTGTGACACCATGGATATCCAGAAATACAAGATACGGCAGCCCTTTCCATCCTCCCAAATCACCTGCCGAACCCCCACCGTTCGACTCAGCCTCACTGTCCTGCTTAGCCCTTGAAATAGATCCTGGTTTAGAGCAGCTCGGCTGCAGGTCACGTTACAGCCCCCTCCTCACGTGCCACGGTCTGGCATCGCTGCACGGCAGGGCCTGCCGGGAACAGCAGATCACTATTTTAATGGTTTTATCATGACACCCAAAGCATTACACTGGCTCTTTCCCAAGTGTGGCACTGCTCTGTTTTAATGAGCTTTGGAGATTGCATTGGCAGCGCAGGCCCGGCTGTTTGACGGCGGTCAGCAGGGCTAATTAATCTGGTGTGTGCCCAGAGCCCCGCGCCTGCCTGCAGCCCTGGCTGGGGCAACACCGATGGCACAGCTGAGCTGCGGTTGAGATGTGAAGCTGCCTTAGAAAGTGTGCTTAAAGGGGCCTGTTCTTACTCAGCTCTCCCCCTTAAATTGAGGCTAACACTGTTTCTAATTTCAAAGTGTAACTTCTTCCTTTGGGAAAAAAAAAAGACTATTTTTGAAACAGCATCCGAGTGGGACTCTGTGACCTGCTCCGTAACGCCACCAGGCCCAGATGAGGATGCTCCTTGCTGGTACCTGTGTCTGCATCTGGCCCTCGCAGAGCTGGAGAGTCCCAGGGAGACGGGCTAATGTGCTTCGCATCTCCCCCTGTCCCCGAACCCCCGAGGCACACAGCTGCACAGGGGTGCCTGCGGGAAGGGTTAACAGTGCTGCCGCCTTTGCCTTTGGCCGCTTCAGCATGTTTCCCTCTATGTTTCCCCCAGCCCTTCAGCGGGTGTTGCTGCTGAAGCTGGAAGGAGCTGCTTGGATGGCACTGAGGTGTTTGTATATTTGAAGTTCAGAAAAGCGAGTGTTGCTGATCTAGGAGCAAAGCCAGAGCCGGGGCTGGGTTTTTCTTCCTCCTCCTTCCCCCTAAACTAAAACAAAACCAAGTTTTTAGCTGCTTCAGCAGTTAATCACAGTCTGTGTGTCAGAAAGAGCCATGGAAAACCCCCTTTGCTCCATAAAACTGAGCAGACACATCCATCACCCTCCTCGACACAGCTGTCCTGCCGCGTGTTGGCAGGGAAGTGGCACCTTCCAGGCACTGGGATTTTCTTGCAGCGACAGCCACGGGCAGCAGTGATGGCGCAGCCTGCGATGGGAGGCGGCACGGCTCCCCTGCCTGTCCCCATCCTCATCCCTGCCCAGGCCGTGAGCGATGGGTGGTCCCAGCGTGGTGCTTGGCTTGGCTTCGGCAGAGGACAGGAGGTGTTTGGGCAGGGCCCCCAGTACCCAGGAAAGCCCCCAGCAGAGGGCTGGGCTCCCATCTCCCCCCTGCGTGGGTGCGGGGGACAGGTGTGTACAAGCCCGCGGCTCCCTGTCACCCTGGCTGAAATGGCACACGTCACCCACAGGAAGCACCAGGCCTGGTTTTCTGTGTGTTTGCAGGATGTGTCCTCATCCAGCAAAATAAATAAATCGATAAATAAGAATTGCCAGGCGAGACGTGGTGGCAGGGTGCCAGTCCCAGCCCAGCCAATTCATTTGCAGTTCTCATTAATTTGGGCTGACCTTTGCTCACATTTCCACCACGAGCACGTTCAAAACAAGGCAGACATTTAACTTTGTTTTGGGCAATGTTACTCTAATGTGGCTTTTTTCTGCATAGCTCTCTCTTTTATGGTAATCAAATGTACTGCCAACTTTTCTCTTGCTATGTACACCAGCGAAGGGAACCAGATGCTTCGTGTTTTCCTCCGAAATGTATCTGAATGTTGTTTTTTGTTTAGTGTTTCGGAGGGAGGGCTGGCTTACAGACAGCATTTCATAAATCCAGCCCTTGCTGCACCCTGTTTCCCAACTTACGGCGGGTCCTGGCTGTGGCTCCCGGCTGGATTTGCAGTCTCTCCTCAGCACAGCATGGCAGCAGCCCCCGAGGCGCTGCGGGGCTGATCCCCAGCTGTCCCGGTCTCAGCGGGGCACGGCTGCCACCGGGGGAGACCCCACGGGAAGGGTCCTCGGTGATGTGGGGTGAAATGTGTGGGGCTGGGCAGGTCCATCCTGCTGACTTCTTGCACCACAGACCATCTGCAGTCTGGCCATGTTGTGCAACTGGCCATGGCTCTCGGGGAAGCTCTGGGGTCAGCCCAGAGCCACGTCTCGGGGGAGCTGATCCCCAGTTCAGGAGCGGGTTGTGCTGCTCAGGCGGAGCAGCATGTGTGGATTTGCCAGGCGAGTGCTGGTCTGGCTCTGGAAATGGAGGGGTTTCACGCTGGGACGGCCGAGGATGCTGGGGTTGTACGGGGCTCCCTGTGCCCACCCCTCCACGCCGGGCAGTTTAAAGCTGGTGCTCTGCGTGGCAGGGGCTGCTCCTCCTTATGTCCATGCAGGGTATAAGCTGTTGAAGCTGACCCAATGAATTCTTGCTGCTCAAGAAAAACAAGCAGTCTTGGGCAAGAGTGTCAAAAATACCTGTGCCACCGGGGAACTTCTGGCCATTTTTAATAATTTCTCTCCTCTACTTCAATCTGTACTTCTGCTGCTATTTTTATAATCAGTTCTCTGCTTTCAACTCCTTATCTTCTTTAGCTTTCCCTCTCCTTTTCACTCTTTATGCCCTAAAATCTTTTCATCGCTCTTTTTTTTTCTTTTTGGGTCTGATTGGCCTTTATTTCTTCTCCTCTGCCAGATTTATGTGAGTTGTCAAGTCCAGCAGCCGTTTGTCTCTGCCTGATGACAGACTTGCCTCCCCCCCACCCCCCACCCCAAATCAGATTCATGGCTGTTCTTTAAGGCCCTTTAATATTTTAATGCTCCAACTATAAATTTCATTTTCTTTAAGCTTCAATCCTTCTGCGGGCCTTCCCGCGGCTGGGTTGGTGGCTGCCCCCCCCACTCCCCGGCGCGATTTGCAGCGTGTCGCAGGCAGCGCTTGGGGTGGCTTTGCTCTGTGCATGGGAGTGGAGGGCAGGGGAGGGGAGCGTAGCAGGAATTCGCTTTTCCTTAAGCTCAGACGATTCTTCAAAACTTGACAGGAATTGACATTTTTTTTGCTTCCAAGCCATGATTTGTTGTGGGCTTGTTGTGCTTTTTATTAAAATGCTCTGGTGGAGTGCTTAAAAAGGTTGGCTTTACGGAGCCCCAGCTTCCTTCTTTAATAAATGCAGCCTCGGCTTACAGTTTTTCCCTCTGATGTGTCAGCTGGGGGACTCGCTCTCCATCTCAAATGCACCCAGACTGCTTAAATCATCCTTATTTCTCTCAGAGGGAGAGAGACTTTTTGCACTACGAAAGTTTTCACACCCTAAGTTAATAAAACTTCTCTGTTGAAAGGGATGGATGTGAGACTGTGCTGAGGATTTCATGGCCAAGCTCTGGATTATTGCTGCCGTGTAAAGGGCTCCCCAGCTCTGGTAAGCACATTGAATGTCTTTTTAAAATGTGAGGTTGGCATTCATTTGGCAACGGCTGTCCCTGAAGGCTGCTGAAAGAGCTCCCCACCTTTGCCGGTGCAGCAGAGCAGCACACCTCTGGGAAGTGCTTCCCAAGGGGCAGCACGGCCCGAGGCTGCCCCTGCGTTGCCCCACGCAGCCCATCGGTGAGGCGGTGGGGTGAGGGAAGAGCTGCCCCATGCCTCTGCTGAAGGCCACTCCGCTTGGGAGTGTGCCTCAAGGGCTGCGAAGCAGGCTGGGCTTGAGGCCAGGGCAGAGTTACTCTCTATAAACCCAAGAGACCAGGAGGGCAAAAATAGTGCTAGAAATTTTGATGGCATTTGTAAAGAAGTCAGTCAACTCCGTTATTAAGCATGAGATTGGCAGCTGATCTGAAGGGTGACAAAGCAGCCCTGCACCATCCCAGGAGGGACCTGATAGGAAATTATCAGCAACATTTCCTCCGGGTTTGTAAACATTTAACCGAGGAAATGTTAGCAAAGTCTTTTGCAGCAAACAGACCTGAGCTGCCAGCCCACGCTGGCTCATCCCGCAGCCCTCCACCCACCGCAGCAGCACTAGGAAGCAGGGCTATATTTCTTCCCTTGATTTTTGGCACCCGGGCCAAGGCGGGGGTAGAGCTGCTGAGTGTTTAATTCAGTGCTTTCCATTTCAGATATTAGTGGTGCAACTGAGTTATGATACAGGAGCCTAGAGAGGAGTCATTCCCTCTCAACACATTAAGGATTAGTTATTTTCCTATTAAACTGCTTTAGTCATGGTGAGTTTGTTGCCTTAAATGGGTTGCTGTGTGTAACAGGCATTGATAGGAAAGCCTAATCCTACCTGATCAGTGCGAGTGACAATACGGAAATATTGAATTCAATGCAAATTTTGCTATGAATGTGTACGGACCAAAACTCGGGGTCCCCTCCGTATTTACAGCCACAGGGCTCTGCTGAGCACCCACCAGAGCAGCCACAGTAAGGCTGAGAGGACGCGGCGTGGGCACAACAGCGGTGGCACCAGCTGCAGTGGGGTCCCTGGTGCTCAGCTTACCAGGAGTCAGGGCTTGGGGGTTCACCATCGCCTCTCACATTCAGGCAGGTTTGGCCCATCTGGGGTGTAAAGCTGGGAGGCGTGAACTCTGTCAGCGCAGCTACAGTGAAGAGTGCAATCCAGCTTCCCCAGGGAGGGCCAGCGGGGAGCTGCCCGGTGGAGAGAAGGTGCCTTTATGGGTGCCACTTGTCATGGCCTGGCATAGGGAACCTGGCAGATACGGAGATGTAAAGGCAGCGTGCTGCAATGGGCAGGCTCCCTGTGGTCCCCGCGGGGAGAGGATGGGAGCACCAGCCTCCATCCTGCCTGCCAAAGTCACTATGCACGGCAAAGCCGGCACCAGGTTTCGCTCAGTCCCTTGGACGGTTGGTGATAGCGCCAGGCTCCAGGAGACAGAGAAGCTCTTCAGAGGGAGACAGAGGAGAAAGAGGCGACAGGAGGCTCCACTTGCACCTGCCTGCAATTAATTAATTACAAATCCACTCATTAGCTCAGCCCCATGGCTCCCCCTCACTGCCAAGCCCCCAGCTGTCCAGAGAGCAAGTCATTATTTGAAAAGATTTCCCATTAAACCTGAAAGCAAAGGAATATTTCAAAGAAGGAGTGAGAGAGACAGCGAGGGTGTGTGCACGATTGCAATCAGCTCTCGAGGACATGCTGGAGCGGCTGGATCCCCATCTTGGAGCAAGCTGAGGATGGTGAAATTGATTTCATTAGCTCACTCAGCTGCTGATTACTCTTGTGCCACATGAATCACCCCCGCGGCCCTCCACTCTCCAGCCTCCGCTGGTGGCGGGTACCTGCGTGTGCATGGCAAATGCAACCCATGGCAACCCCTGGGTCCCACCCCACCCTGCTGGCTGCAGAGCAGCCCACCCAAATGCAATCCTAGCTTGTGCTAAAAACCCCTAAAGATTTCAATTTCCTGAAGTGGGTGCCTGCCTCCCCTTTGTGCCCAGGCGGCAGCTGCAGCCCAACTATCAGGCTTTTAACCCAGCCGGTGCACACATCTGCTTCGCTGCCCTTTTTCCTATTACCTGCTTTCTGCTCCTCGCTTTAGCGGAGGCGCCTCTTTAACCGCAGTGATTTACAGGCGGTGTTACGGCAGGACAGGTCTGACACTGATTGAGTCGCTTATCTGCCGTCTCTGTCCTGCTCGCTGACAGCCTCTCCCCCAGGTATCAATCTGCACATCAGTTCTTTATTCTTGGGTGAGGCAGGAGCTGTCAAGGTTGCAGCTACACTGTCATCTTCATCTAAGCTGCTAGCTGCCCTTCATCGCTTAAAGACCCTCTTTAACAGACACGCGCTTTGGGAGGGGGCCACTGGGAGGTAAGGAGACAGCAGCAAAATTTCATTTGCTCTGGCGGTGCCCAGGGCTTGATGGATTGGCTCTTGTTTGTCAGGGCGCCCGTAAATAAACAAGAGTTTCCATGCTATAGGTTCAGCCCCACTGCTGCTCCAGCCGGCTCCTTGCAGCCCTGCACTGGCTCCCGGCTGGCTGGTGCAGGGAGAGCGGCAGGGTGCTGGAACCCCTGCAAGATGTGAGGCTTACCCAGGGCCAGGGCCACCATCAGGGTGGCAGGACAAGGTGGAGAGAGAGTGGAGAAGACAAGTGTGTGGGGGCAGGCTTGGCTTTGGGGTTTGCCGCGAGTCCCCACTGCCAGATGTCCCTTGTGACACCCAAGGATGTGGCTGAAGCCAAACCAGAGAGGACTTTCCTGGTCTGGGCGCAGGTTGCTCCCTGCGTGGTGCCCGTGCCGCCGTGCTCTGAGTCACCCCCAGGCCCGCGTGCAGCCAGGGTGTCCCCACAGTGTCCCCCCTCAACCCTCATCCCCCCAGCTGGCCATTACCGCGCTATGTGGCTGCACTGCAAAGCCCTGACTGCACCTTTCTGCTCAGCACCGAGCCGTCAGTCCTAAATAATGTTTTTCTTGGCCTAAAACCGCACTCCTTTCTGGGATCACCGGCAGCGCTGCACAGCGAGCGGCGCAGGGTGGCAGGAAGGGATCTGTGTCCTCTTTTGGCTTTGTGCTCAGGTGCTGCTCTTGGGCCAGAGCAGCTTCCAGCCATCCCTGGCTCCGGGAGGAGAGGCCGTGTCCGAGCGGGAGGACGTGTGTGTGCGCAGGGTCTGTTACAGCCCTGCGTCACCTCGGGGTGACAGGCAGCCCGGGGTGACCTCCCCAGCAGCGCGCAGCAAAGGAGGGCGGTGGGCACGGCCCCACGCGCCGCCAGCCATGCCTCAGTTTCCCTGGGGGTGTCTGGCTGCCCATAGCCCTCTCAGTTCGGTTTTATTGTTGTTGCTCCCTCATAAATAAAAAAAGCCACTGAAACATAATCTCTACCATAATGTTTATTAAATAGTAATTTTAAAAGGTTTTTATACAAATCATATAAACACAGTTTTATTTTTTTGTTGGTTTTTTTGTTTGTTTTTTTTTTTTACACCGAAGAATCACAGTAAAAGCTCTTTAAGTCCATAAGTTCTGGCTCAGCCAGTGAACGGTCAAATACCTTGAACTGCAAACCCTGGAGAAGTTCCATTTCTGCATATAATTTCTTAATGGTTTAATTCCCATGCTTACCCCCAGCACCTTCCCACAAAATGAAATCACCCAGAACTACAGCCTGCCTGGTAGCAACATGTCCTCACCATGGGAAGGGTGCGGAGGCAACAGCCCATTTCAGCAACGGCATTAACACTGATTTTTTTTTTTTCTTTTCTTTTCTGAATTTCACAGAGGGAATTGCGATCAGCAAACCTAATCTATTTGCAGAGGAGGATGCAAAGAATTGAATGCACATACGACTTTTTTTTTTTTTCCCTGTTGAAGTTACAATCAAACTCAGTTTTCTGTAGAACAGTAAAGCACCCAGCAGAGGTAAGTGAGGTATCGGCTTTGCAGCATTTTTGGCCTGCTCCCGCCCGGCAAGCGCACGTGTGTGGGCCCTGCCCCGTCTGGGAGGGGCAAGTGGGACACGCAGGGCGGACGCTTTGCTGGGCCCATGCCAAGTTAGTGCCAAGATGAGCGGTACTCTCCTGCCCCAGATCAAGAGATATATTAACATGAGTCAGTCCCACGGAATAAGTCACATACACGATACATACAGAGAATTCACGTGCGTGTGCAAACACACTATTTCTGAATATACGTATATACGAACTCTTCTCTCTGTACGCTACTAGACACCATAACGCCACCTTTTTAATTATATATTTTCACCTATTGTTTGCCTAAGTCGACTTTTCTACTGTATGGTCCTTTTCCATTCATCCTTCCCCTCACCTGTGATTTGAAGGGGATAAAATCATCGAGCAGCAGCAATGCAGCTTTGAAATGGTCTGGTACATTTCCTCTTACTGCATTTGTTTCTTTTGTAAAGTAAAATAACACCCCGGGGTATTTGTCCACGAAGAATGCCAAAAGAAATAAGGTGATTCGAAAGGAGAATCAGATACGTTTACTGCCGTTTCTGTTGGGCGCACAGGGTGAATTAAAAAAATGAAGGCCTTTGTGTGTGTGCGTCTCTGCATGTGCGTGTATGAACCCTGGATGTTTTGATGACACAGCTGCTGGTATCTGCTTCCCCAGTAGCACATGCGTCTTTCTTACAGTGAAGTCTTTTTGTTTTCCTAAAAACTTACTGTCTGATGGAGCTTTTCATGAAACACTAGACAAATGTTCCTATTCCCACTGCACCGAGGAGCAGCTGTGGCACTGTCCGTGCTCATCTTCTCTCCAGATGTTGCTCATCTCCCCGAACACCTGGCCTCCTCCAGGATGTGTTTGCAGGGGCTGTGCAAACTGAGCTTCACAGCACATCACACCTTCAGTGCTCTGTGGTTAGTGAGGAAAAAAAATCCATCCCCAACCCAAACTATTTGCTAGGCAAAATGTAAAATCAGGACATGTCAGGTATTTCCAAAGAGCCCCTGGAAAAGCAAACCCAACATGCTGGAAAGGTTTCTCACTTATACATGTGCAAGCTGGTAGGGGCGATCTCTCTGTACTGAATTGGAAATGAAGGCATTGGTTTGGGGCGCAGCATTTGAACTCTTTTTCTCTATTAAATTGTTTTCATAACACTCCTCTCCCACGGCACAGTGGTAAGTGGAGAGGTATCAGCTGCCAGACAATGTAGCCAGACCACTTGAAAGTAGAAGGACCAGAATTCTTCTGCCGGGCTCCACCCGGCAGAGAGCAGTGAAGAAGAGCGTTTAGCCGGGGAAGGATGAAGGCCTCACTTCTTGTTTGATACAACACTGATCATCAGATGGAGGAAAAATACTTCTTCTAAGGCACTTGTTCAAAGTAAAACAAAACACAGCTCATAAAGAAAACTTCGGGTTTTTGCTGCTGGTCAGGAGCAGCGCAGCTTCGCTCCAAAGGGGACAGGACGGCAGCCGTTTGGTCCATTGGTGCTGACAGCGCCCGTTTGCGCCCCCCAGCTCCAGGGAGAAGGGGGCCAGTGGGCACCACGGCTGGGCTCCTGGGCTGTGGGCACGGCTCCAGCCTCCTTCCTTCTTCATTTTCCCTCCCTGGCACTTCGGAGAGGCCTCGGCGCTGTGCCTCAAGTCAAACCCCAAGTGAAGCCCCCTTCCCAAAGCCGTCGCCTGAGCGCCGGGAGCCTGACAGGCTCTATCTTTTGTTTGCTGCAATTTTCTCATTATAGCAAAAAAAAGTAAAAAAAGAAAAAGGGCAGGGCCAAGAGAGGTGGGAGATTCAAAGAAAGGCCTTCCTGATGAAGGCTTCAGCTGTTGCAACCCAAGACCTGGATTTAATAAATGGCTCTTATTCACAAATCACTTTAAGGCTCTTCAGCTTCTCTCAAAGAGGTGCTTCTACACATAGGGTTTCCTTTCTAGTTTATTTCGTAATGACTTCAGAAAGCGCTGTTGTTACCATCGACACTAAAGCCAGTATCCCACCTTTCTTCCCTACTAGGAGAAGGAAAGTTGAAGGTAACAACATGCTTCCATTTTCAGGACTGGGAACTGCAGCTTCCTGGACTTAGTGTGAAGTGCACAAATCCCTACAGCCAAAAAGGTATCTGGATGGGGTCTAAAATGGACAGGGTCTCCATGCGTGTGTGTGTGTGTTATTTCTAAGACAGGGTGGCTGAAGAAATCCCTCAGCCTTCTCAGCAACTCACCAGAGAAAGGAGGTGGGAAATAACGATCAACATTTAGTCTCACATCCAAACGGTAAACCAGTCTCCCTCACCACATCCCAGCCACTCGCATCAGCAGAAAATGAAGATGAACCAACAAACAAGGGTCTTGGTCCCCCCTCACCCAGCACAGCCTGGTTTGCAGGAATGCCCGCTTGGTCCTGGTGGAGCACGACTCGCTGGCGGGACCTGGCGGCAGAAGCAGCGCCTCCCCTCGCTCCTCCCACGCCCCTCGTTCCCCGTTATGGCACTCAGTTCCCATAGAAAACAGCAAAAATGTAACCGCCCGCCAGCCCACCTCACCAGGCGCAATACCAAGGGTGATTCCCAGGGCACCCATCAGGCCTCTGAGCAGCACTTCTGGTGGTTCATCTTGACCTTGTGCTTGATGCCGTCGTACAGCTCAAAGTTGTAGTTCTCCAGCGTGGTGGAGCTCCGTGAGGACAGCCCAGCGTATGAGCATGTGCAGTAGAGGAGCAGACCGGCACAGATGGCCCCGAGGAGGACGCCGAGGGAGCTCATTGCTATGATGGTCACCAGGATGGGATCCAGAGTGTAGAGCCAGCTTTTTTCTTTGTCCAGCTTTGGGGTTCCTGGAGAGTTAGTAGAGAACAGTGTGTCGTTCCTATCCGATCCAAAGTAATCTGCAGTGGAATGGGCACTTATTATCCAGGGATCACTTTTTTCCCCCCCACCTTTATTCATTTCTTACTTGGAGTTGTGATGGCCTTACAAGAGTAGAAGCTCCCCCATAGGTATATCTCAGCAGTATTCTCTAACCCAGGTCTAGAAGTAATGCGAAGCACCGAACTACCAAGGAAGTTAGGTGCCCTAATTCACTTTTACATCTCAGGCTATGTAAATAGCATGCTAACATTTTACACCCACTGAAACTCTGGCCCTTCAAGTGCCATTGTGTTCAAAACTATGGAAACAATCTGTCACAGCTCCCAGACTTAATTTTCTCCATTTACAAGTCAAAATGCCATGCAAGCAGCAATTAATGCTTGAAAGATCAGTTCCACTTGTCCTAACACAAATACAACATATTGACTTTGCAAGGTTGCTTGCTGTTGAAAAAGCAAAACAAGAAAAGAAAATTAAAGTCTTTGTCCAGGCACTGAGCCACCACTTGAGTGTACGTTCTCAAGTGCATTCCTAGCTCCTAACCCCCATTAAAGCTGAGGTTTGTGAGTAATTGTAGCATCTGATACTGAAACACAAGCTCCCCCAGATAAATTGCCTGTGTGGCATTTGGGTACCAACCTGGATCATCGTTGTCTTCAAAGTCTTGCTCAGAGATTGGAAAGTCATCCTCCATTCTTGGGAAGTTCACTAGAACAACAAAATGGGAAGCACTGTTTAAAGAGGCTTTTCGGGGGGCATCATTGCTGCTGGTCACTGGATTGTGAGACTGGCCAGAAGAAAGCAATAGTTGAACTACTGCAAGGCTCCTCATGGAAGGAGGAAGAACTCTTCCTCTTCTTCCTTTGGCCAAAGTCAATGAAGACTCTTGCACACTTGAGAGAATGGGATCTGCCTACTATATCATGTTTCATAACCACCGAATGACCAGCTTTTAAGAAGAAAAGAGAGCGAGAGAAAAGCAAAGAAACCAGTAACTTGAATAGCACTAAAATATTGTCATTGGTGCCTGCATAATGGCCATAATTCACTATTAACATGCTCATGGGTATTATCCTTTGAATAGGATCATCTTAGTGCCTATCATTACTTGCCACTAATGCGAGATCCATTTAGCACACTCTACTTTTCATCTTTTCCCATACATCTTACTGGACACAGAGCTTCAATGACCCAGTTTCTCTTTGGGTTTCAGATAAATTTATAGTAATTTGAGGAAGTCATGTATCATCATTGTATGTTTTAATATAAAAGCTGGTTGAAATGGGGAGAGCGGCAAATGGGTGTCCATATCTAGGCATTTATGTTAACAATTCTCTGATCCAAATTCCTTTTAGTGGTGACATTTCTTTTTATTGTTCAGCACAGATCAAGCACTAGTAACAAAATGCACATGCTGTAATCTGAGCAGAAGAAAGTTATTTTCCTGTGCAGTCTTCCTAGCATTATCTCTACTTAGAGTTACCATGTTTTCAGTTTTTTCCAAAAGAAAATGCCCTTTCATTTTGATCTGCTTAGATTTTTCTAAGCTGACTGTAACTTGGGGTGCTCAACTGAGAAGGCACCTCAAAATGATCAGGAATGCAGAAAATTGAGGACTACTAGGAAGCAGTAGAAGTCACACCTTTGAAATAGTTGTGGTTGAAAACATCATGCGCAAAACCAGCAAGAAGACTTTTAAGAGATCACTTCAACCAAAACCAAAGAATGTAACTTGTGCCTAAAAAGCCACATGCAAAGAAATTATTCAAAACCTTATAAAAGAATATTTGTGCATATTTGCACAGAGATATAGGACTGCAAAAGGCCTCCTGAATTGTCAAATCTATTTTTTTGCTATCCCAGGCAATGGTATCAGGCAATTCCTGCCAGCAACATTTCAAGGTTCACTTCCAGAGCAGGGGGCTCTGCTGAATGCCACGCTACCCCAATACCACCTCACACCTGACTGCAGTGATCCTCCATGCTAGTACTGATGATACCTTCCCAAATACCCGTTCTTTGGGCAGAATTGTCTTTTGCCCTCCACAGTCAAAGGATTAAGGGATTTCTTTGAATTTTCAAGTGAACCTGGCAACAGGAACACACAAAACCCAACACTTGCCCCTCCTAACGATGAGCTCTGCATCTAGTGAGCCAGGTAATTAAGCTGACTCAAGGCTGCTGGTAGCTTGTTGAAGAAACATAGGTGCACACCATCTTCTGTAAATCCTCACTTTAGCAGCAATTCACATGATTTCTCAACACTTCCAGAACTGACAGGCCCAGATGGCAACATCTTAGGGCTGGGAGAACTGCCTGAGGGCCTCTTGCAAACATTTAGAGCCGAACATGTGGAAAAATAACTTGCAAAGCAGTTCACACACAGAGATGTCTGCTTTGCTCGTCCTCCGTCAGAAGACAAGCAGTGCAATTTGCCATCCATGTCACCCACACAACCCTATGGAAACTGTAGGTTGCTCGAACACGAGCAAAGGTGGAAATTGGACCACGGTCTGCCCAGGGAGCCCATGCGTGGGGAAAGGCTGTTGGAAATCTTTTGCCTTTCCATATTGTAGCTCCTCTAAATTTTGTGTGAGAACAAGCTAGCAAATTGGTGCTTTTTTATTTCCCAGGGTAGCCTTGTGGGAAAAGCCAGAAAAAACAAAGTATCGGTTAATCAACGCTTTCAAAAGAACACCAGTTCTTCCAGCCTGAAAGGAAGGAGTGCTGGGAAAATTTGAAAAGAGAGAACATTTATACAAAAAGTGCAGCCCAAAATCTATTTACTCTTCTAGCAATTTTTTCAATTCCCTATGCTAATATGACTCCAAGTCCTGCTTAAATGGTATCTTCCTCCTTGCCCATTGTCCTTCCTCCTCAGGCCCGTGGCAGGCCCTTATTCTTCTGTTCCCCGCATGCCATTTCATTGCTATCCGATTGTATGGTGTCACGCAGAGCTCTATGCTGTCTTTGGAAAAATACAACTTGATGTTTCTTTTTCCATACTGGGGTTTCTCGAGCCATTAACAAAATCAGCTCTGGCTGTGTGGCTGTCTGTGGGAATTGAAGCTGGTGGTCTCAGTTCAGTTCCTAGTGGAGATGATTTCCCGTCACTGAAACTAGCCTGCTATTTGTCATCAATTAGGCTCCTTTGTGACAAATCTGAGCAATATTGTGGAGCAGGCCATGGAAAGTGACCCCCTGGGAAAGCAGTGCCCAGAAAAGCCCTGCAAGCTGCTGGGCAGAATGGGAGAAACACACATCGCCCTGTGCTGTGGAGAGCTGCTTCCTTAAAGGGCAGCTTTCAGGAGCAATTTCCTTTGCATTTTAAAAGGACAAAAAATATACTGGAGAAGGGTAGACAAGAAGGGGGGGAACTGTATTTAAACAGGAGGAGCGCTTTCTCCGGAGTGAAAGGCCCTTTTTAAAGCATGTGTGCTGAATGACGGCTGTGAGCACCTAGCCGGTCACGCCCAAAAGATGATGTTAGCGATGCTGTTGGAAACGGCCGGATGCCGAGAAAAGGCTGTTATCTGTCGGATCTGAGAGCACTGCCAGCTAAAAGGCTAACTTATGGGACCTGAAAAAAGAAAGATGAGATTCTAATGAAAGACAAGGAGCAACTTAAGTACCATGTTCGTATGAACTCACATAGAGGGAGAGCAGGAGAGAATTAGTATTTGCAGAGATTAAGGAGCTTTAATGTACATCTGTTTTAAAACAGTAGCAGGGGCAGGAGGGATTGGGACAGGGAGTGGGTTACTGGAAGCAGGGGGTGATGTGTGCTCCATACGCCTTGCCAGGGTGGCACAAGAGCAGACGAGGTTCCCCGGTGTCCCGCCACAGACATACACGTGCCTCTTGCAGGAAAGCTCTCCAAACCTGCCCAAGGCAGCTCACCTCTGCAAAGCTGAGGTCAGCGCATCATATGGACTGGGACGTACTTCCCGCCACTGCACATGCTCAATGCCAGCCTGCCTGCACGGGCTTACCAGCAGTGCCCACCACCTTAGGCAGAGAACTTTGCACTAAGCCAAGAGCTATTGCCTTGGAGAGAGAGGACACCCAGTTCGAATTGCTGGAGCCTAGATGCATTCCTCCAAGGCAAATGACCACCATCGAGAAAAAAATTGCTGTTTCTTTCTAGACTGATTTTGTCTGGTTTAAGTCTACGCACTGAGCACTGCCTCCTGCCAAGTCCCTCCATCCCAGGGTGGAGCTCTATCACCATGCATCTCTCTACACACAGGCATTTGCAGATGGTGGCTGCGGCACCTCTTGGGTTCTTTCTAGGTGAACAAAATGAGCCTCTCAGCAGGAGGTGCCTTTCCCAAACGATATACCAAACCTGCAGCAACTTCCAGCCCTTTTCCTTGCCTGCCTGCAGCCTCTCTGGTGCAGAGGAGCCTGGCTCGGAGAGTGCCCGGGATGCACTCTTGCCATCCCCGTGCTCCTGCTCCCCGCTTCCCACAGGGGTCTGCAGGCTCTGGGGCCGAAGGGGATGCACCAGGTGACGGTGGCTTGTGGGCTCTGCTACCTACCATCTTTCACTCCCCGGTAACATCTGTGGCTGTGCCTGCTGGTACAAAGGAGGGGTAGCCAACTGCCCTCTGGTCCTTTCCACAGTGGGGAAACAACCATGTGCTGCTCGCTTCCTCAAAAACAGCAAGTGCCTTCCTACCTGCTCACCCCTCTCTCCTGCTGCCACAACAGCCATCTTGGCTGGCGCTATCCCGCTCAGCAAGGGGAGTGTCGGAGGTGCACAGCTGCTCTGCTGCCAAACAGCACCCATGAGGGCCTGAAACATTAAATCCAGCTAAGCCTAGGAAAACGGGGTCAGAAATTACCGCTCCCCAGCCTTGGCAGAGAGAGGCAGAGCTCCAGCTCTGCTCTGCTCCGCTCCTCGCTTTTCTCCCTTTGCTCATTCCCAGCCCTTTTCTCTCTGCAGCAATAGCGTGACTCCAACACACATCATTTTGTTTTGACGTAGCAGAGCAGCCGCTGTGGCCTCGCCTTGACGCCGCTCCGTTTGGCGACGGTGGTGGCACAGCGCTGTTCCTCCGGCTGGGAGCCCCAGGGGCTGGGGGGGGCGACACCTCCCACCCTTGGTGCACAGGGAAGCGCTTCTCAAAGCAGCAGCACAGGCACCCAGCAGAAACACTCCCTCTGAATCCCCCATCGCTCTATTTCCAGCTGAAAATCCTCCTTATTTCTCTCTTCCTCACTCCTCCAGAAACACAGAATGATTTTAGTTTACAAAAGGGCTAAATCCCTGCCAAATTTCAAATTAAAACAGTGCTTTGGCTACAGCTGAGCATTAAAGAAAGCAAACAAACAGCCTCTCCCCTGGCCCAGCGGCCCTCCGCGGCACGGGAACCCTGGGACCTTATCCTTAGATTGCCTCGGGGCTGCCCCGGCAGCGGTGCACCCCACGGCACCATCTTCAAACCAGGTGGCACCGAGGAGCCTCTTGCGTTCCTTGGGTTTCCCATATGCAAAGAAGATGGGGAAGCATGGCTGGGCAGGTGAAGACCCCCACCTAAAGCACTCAGAGATGTGAAGCCGGGCTGGGTGCTTGGTGCGGAGGTGAACGCGAGCAGGCAGCTATTTCCAGCCCTGGCGCTGCCCTCCGACGCGTGGCACCCTGCCCTCGCTGCATGCACGGCAGATGGCCAAGGCGGCTGCCCAGATCAGGGACTCTGCCAAACCCTCCCCGCAGCAGCCACATCCCCCATTGCAGCCCGACCCTTTCCCCAGCACCTCCCCGCTGTGTCCTGCTTTTGCACCTCTCGTTGGCACTGGCACAAGGCCAGGGAAAGTGGTTGCGGCAGGCATGTGCACGGCATTACAGTGGCATTATTCAGCGTGGTTTTCCTCTCCCTCTCTCTTAGCACTGGACTACCTGGGTAAGGAGCCACCGTCCGGGTTTGGTGCTCTGTGCCGGAGCTCACCAGTCCCAAACCAAGCAGCTCCTCGGCATGAGGGCAGTGCTGCCAGTCCACCGCCGCTGTGCAAGGGCTTGGAGCTGGGGGAGAAGCCGGCAGCTCTGTGGCATCCTGATATGTTTATCGCTCTCCCCGTTGTTGCTGTTTGTTTTTACAGCGGCAATGGCTAACGACACTATTCCTCAAACTGGCAGTCACGCCTGCAATCGCTGCTAAGAGCCGCCAAAGCCACTGATGGAGGAGCTGTGGCGGGAAGCCAAGAGGCTGTCCAAGCTCGCCTCGGGGCCCTTGCCTAGTGTCTGCGTGCCAAGCTCTGCTGCCCTGACACGGGGTAAGCTGGGGCTGGCCCCGATAGAGTCAGCAGGTTTTCACAGGGTTTCTAGAGGGGCAAAAATCCCAACACAGCCCTGTGCACAATCCGGTTTCTACCTCATTCTCTTGCATTCCCAGCAGAGGCATTGAAACCTGTCCCTGCCCAGGAAAAAGCCAACCTTGCCCTTACAGCCTGGGGGAAAGCAGCCCTGGGTTCCCTGCACCAAGTGTCATCTTGCAGGCACTTGTCCTGGCAGGAGGCTGACCTGGCTGCACGTCCAGTCTCCGGGCTGGGTGAATGAGCACTGTGCTTTGCAGCCTGCTCCTGAGCAATCATCCATCTCGGGCACGCTGACGTTGCCTGGGCAAGGCACAGCACAGCCATTCCTACGGCGCCCTTTGCTTTGCCAGGCCATCGCTCCCTCTTTCACACCCCCATTTGCCACCGGCTTTGCCCCATGGCTTACAGAGAGTGCCCGTGGGCCCTCTCCTGCCAGCCGCACAGAGTCACTTTCCCTACAACACAGCAGCAACTGCAGAGATAAAAAGACCGACACCATCACCCCACATACAACTGGGGGAGCCGCATCCAGACCCTCCCCGTGGCACGCAGGAAACATCAGGCTTCTACCTCTAATGCCGCTCCCTGAAATATGGAGCCCATACTGCTACCCCAAAAAAGTTTACCCCTTTTTTTTAAAGCAGACTCTTAAACGCCTGAAGTTACTTGCAGAGGAGGTTGCATCAAAATCACACTAAATTGTATTTATTTTCTTAAACAAAGCATGCTAATTTTAGCTGCTTTCTTCCCTATGATGCACTGCAGCCTGAGCAGCACACAACTCTCCGGTCAATCTGGCTGCAGCGCACATACGGAATAATTAAACCCTGAACGATTCCTCCCTTTTCATCTGTTTACTTAACAGAATTTTTTTCTTCCTCGTTGGGAAGCCATCAGCCAGTCTCTCCCTCCCTGTTTTTCGCATGTGCATATTTGTTTTGAATTTTGCTTGGACAGTCACCGAAGTGTACAAAATGCAAATTACAAGTGTATGGGCTTTGCTGTACAATTAGAGCAAAAAAAAAAAAAGCCAAAAAAGAAAAAAAGCGGCATGGGTCCTCAGCTTTGCTTGTGTTTGAACAGCCAAAGCGAGGGATCACATTTGAATTATTTTTTTGTTGACGGCCTGAATTCCTAGTAAAGCCAGGAAGTTTCATTGCAAAGCTGAGCTCTGTGCCAGGGTAAAGAGTATGATAGAAGGAAAATAAATGCAGGAGGGAAAGAAAAATCTCTCAAACTGGCAGCAAAATATATTTCACATGAAATGCGATGCTGCTGACTCCTCTAAGGGGGCAAAAGGTGCACCTGAAGAAGATGGGAAGGACAAATGCTGCAGCAGAGGTCCCTGTGACAAGCTGGGAGGACTTGGGTGGAAGGAAGGCAGGGGACACGCACCTCTCCAAACCCTCGGTGCTGCAGCACCCGGGCCGCTCCCGCGCAGCTCTCCTCTGCAGTCCGACATGCAGAGGCCCAGCAAGGACTTTACAGAAGAGGAACGCATTGCCATTTTCCTTATTAATTTTGGTAATGGCTTACCCGGTTTTCGTTGTGCTTGGGGAAGAAGCACACGGCTCAGCTGAGCTGGCAGCCAAGCCAGCCCCCGGGGCCCCGGGAAGTCAGATGTCCTGTCTCGCAGGCCCCGGCCAGAGAAATTCTGCATAATCACATTGAGCAATTTAGCACTTAAGCAACGTTCGCGAAATCCCCAAACAATCCTAAGTGTCAGTCCAGCAGCCCAAAACTCCCACTAAGGACTGCTACAAACGTAATGGATCTAAAAGCTGCTATTAATGGCCTGATCCTGAGTGCAGCGAGGCAGGGTGTGCACACCAGCTGTGCTGCCAGAGCTGGGGGTTAGCTGCAGGTCTGCGTGCAGCAGGAACGGGAGCTTCACTTTCCTAAAGGATGATATAGCCCTGATGCTCCGAAAGGAAACACGGAGTTCTGAAACACCACTTTGCTTCAAATGACAGCATTCTTGTTAGCAAAGAAAGAAGAAGGAAGAAAAACCCCAGATATTTGTATAAAAATATCATCATTTTATTACATTCCACACAATACATCTTCAAAGAGTTTCAAATTTCCACAAGATATTTTTCACACACAGGCAACTGGGCAATGCTGGGGATGTCAGGGCTCAAGGAGCAGGGGAGAACTGGGAATAAAAATCTTGAAGTGACCTTCTGTTTTGTCTTTGGTGATTTTGGTTTGAAAGACAGGGTGCCACATTCTCCTCTCTGACACACCAATGCGCACTTGCTAAAGTCCATGGGGGTGAACCTGGTCGAAGCGAGGGGATGATCTGACCTAGGGAGATTGAACTGACTTTGGAAACGTGACGGTATCATCTGCTGACATGGCTTGGGCTGACCTGAAAATGCAGCAAGCGGATGCCGATATCTGTTTTAATTTGCAGCTGGCTGAGGGGGGGTGGGATTTCACATCACAAACCATCCGCACTGCAACACCAGTGCTGCGTAATGAGGAGGCTCACGGAGAAAGCACCCCGGCCCTGGAAGTCCCTCTCCAGGGACCTCTGGGCAGAACCACCTGCAAGGTGACAGGAGCTCCCCCGGGTCCCCTCTGGCTCTGCTGGGACAGGCGTGCCCCTGCTACTCTCCCAGGGGGGTGCTGCAAAGCTCCTGGGAGTCAGGACCCGGGGGAACGCTGCCCTGAGCACCCACCACCCCTAACATGCTCATGATGCCAAAGCACCCTGGGTTTTTCTGCACTCCCTGCACGTTTTAGATGCTTGCTGCTGCAGCTGAGGGGGTCCCGCTGAAATCTGCTGAATAAATGGCAGGAAGGGCTGAAACAGGCTGCATGAATAAAGGCAGGGAGGGAGGGGAGTGTGACATCCCCATCGACAGAGATCCCCTGGGAGAGGGTTCCGCTGCAATAGGGGCCGATACCATGTATGCACAGCACCGTTTGCGTTTCCACTTTTTCCCCAGACCAAAAGGAAGCTTAAGACTGCAGGGAAGTTAACAGAGCTGCTCGCCTCGATGCATTTTATGCAATATTCATGGGCAAAGGAGGGGTGGGGAGCACTAGCAAGTTTAGGAGGGGGCAGGGAATCTGATCACTCATCACAAATGAACACAAACAAGATGGAGAACCTTGCTCCCTGGAGGTACTTTTTTTGCCTGCAAACAGATTATAGTTAACGATTCAAACCACTTTTGCATGTCATCATTCAGTAATTTATATAAGGCATTTCCACTACAATACGCTGGGCCATTCAACAGTCGGAGGCATGTTGGAGGCTCCATCTCGCCTCCCCAGTTAAAGCAGCAGCAATAGCTAGGCCCCCCAGGCGCGCCTGCTAGGCTTTGCTTGCTAGATGTTACTGACGCTTTAAGAAGCAGAACATTAGCAAATGCAAAACTAATTGACATTCTAGAAAGTCAACTGGCAATTTTTATGATTCAGCAGCTATGAATTGGGCAGAGGAAAAAAAACAAACCCAAAACCCAGAAAGGGGAATTACACTTGTCTCTTGAACATTTCTAGCAGAAAGACAAGGAGGAGCCCTCTCCCCCTTCGCCGTGTAAAAGCAAAACCATCAGCACACAGAGTGAGGATACTTACAAAATAAATAAACCTTCAGTTCTCAAGAAACTACAGTATTTTAGCATCCACCTTAGACCTGCTGAAGTCTATGTGTTACCCTAAGGCTGGCTTTAACAGATACAAACAAAACATTCATTATGAGCTTCTCTGATATAAGGCAACTTTAAATAGATTCACTTGCAGGTGGGGGAAGAGGAGGGATTCCCCCCCCCGCTTCCAAACAATGGCTGTGTTATCATGTTGGCTGCAGAAAGAACAAGATGGAGAGATCTTACTTTTTGGACGTCTATGAACCTCTCTGGATTCTTCTAGCCATCTGAGGTGGACATTCCTACTGTCCAGCCTGGCCTCTTCTCATTTTGCACCCGAGACATTAATGCTATCAAACAAGAAACCCAGCCAAAGCTAGATAAGGCAACAAAAAAGCATTGCTCTCTTCCCCAAGTAAACAAATCAGGGTATTTACCATAAACGTGTCCCAGACCTTCCAGAGGGGAGGTGGGAAGGGGGGAAAATTAAAAAAAAAAAAAAAAAAAAAGCATTCCCTGTGCAAGTAGAAGCAACAACAAGCAAATTAAAAAGGGGCTGTTTCTAAGTATACATTCAGTCAGTCAGACGCAGGCACTCCCATGCACACTCGCATACACAGATTTAGCACACACGCGCACGAGCCGCACACACAAGCTTCCAGGCTCGCCATCAAATTTCCTTGCAGGTTGCCTACTGGGAGGAGAAAAAAACAAACCAAACAAGCCTACCAACAAAAAAATACTCCCCAAACAAGCAAACACAACAAAACAAAAAAACCCCACCCGACACCCCAAGAGTCCTCGAAAAGTAATCGAAAGGGAGCGTTCACTTCTGAAGTGAAGGGGCGGTGTGTCTCTTCTGGTGATCCAAGATGCAGCATTAGTTTAGAGTTTGTAAAAGATTCGGGGAGGGCTGGGGGGACGGAGGAGGGACGGAGATGTCTAAGAGTTCACACGTATGCTAGGTAAGGAAAAAAGTGCAAAACTGAGGCAACGTATTTGAAGTCTTAGTTTCTGTCTGTCTGTCTGTTTTGTGTTTTGTTTGCTCTCTCGTTCCTGTTCGGCTCTCAGCAGCGCGAGCTGGGGTCTTGCTCTAGTTTTATGGTTAGGGTGGGCTCCACGGCCACGGGGGCCCCGTTGGCATAGTGGGAGGTTTTGTAGGTGATGGAGTGATCGCTCTTCTTGGCCGCATAGCGGAACCGGTGGTAGTGGAGCACAAGGGCCAGCGCGACGGAGACCAGCACCACAACAGCACCTCCGGCGGCAATAACGTAATACCAGTAGGCTGGGATGGGCTGCACTGACACCGTGTCCACTGTGGGCTCGGTCCCTGGCAGGAGGGTTGCCCCTGGGGAGGAGACACAGAACAGGGTTGCTAGGTGGGAGGCATGCAGACGCACAAAAAGAAACACACATGCTTTCAAGAGTACAGCACGGAGTAACACGAGGTCCCGGGGCCGCCTCCGGATGCGGGGTGTGCTCCTGGCGGGAGCACAGCCTGGTGTTTGCTGAGCCCGCATATTCAAGCGCCTTTTTCTTCCCTTTTTATTAATCAGGCTGCCTGGATCGCAACACAAATTCCATATGCACGCTATTATTACTGTTATTTCTGGCATCAACAAATGGTTTTTTCCCCTCTTTTTTTTGGCCTTCTCCAGATCAGCCGCCTGGTTTTGTCTCCACATGGCAGATGTTGCGAAGCAGTGACAAAACACATCACGTTCCTAATTGGAGGAAGAGCATAATCTCAGATGGCCAAGGAAGTTACCGCAGGAGACTGGGAAAGAAATTACAGGGAGAAACATTTGTTGTTCTTATGGAAAAGACAGAGAAGAAGATCTCTGTCTGAAAGTGCTCTGCACACAGATCTGGTCTCACTAGGTGCCCCATTCACAGACTTACAGATTTCCTTATTATTTTTTAAAGTGAGACAGGATGGTTACCATTATTTACATGGCACAGGCTGCGAAATTCAACCCAACGCTCACATAAGAAACTCATGCTCTCTGCAGCTTAAGCAAGCCAGGACTATGAATTCATGCCAATAAAGCAAACACACCTAGGGAGGGCTGAAAAAGCACCTGCCTCTTTTGAATTCAAGGGCAAGCAGCACCCAGGCTCAGCCCAGCGATGGTTAACCCTTCCTACTCTTGCAGCTGCAGCGTGTTGGGAGGCTGGGCACGGCTGCAAGGTGCTGCTCCTGCTTCCCAGGTCATCCCAGGACAGCTCGGCGCACATCTGGTGATCAGACGCGCGTAGGACCTTACTGCCAGTCCACAAGCCCACGGCCCGCAAGCGGCTCTGTGCTATTCCTCCTGCACATGTTGCTCCCACCTTCCCAGCTCCGCTTGCGGGGGCGAGCTGTAAATAACTCGGGAGAGATGCACTTTTGCACCACGTTTATTTACTGGCTACTTCAAGGGGGACAAAGTCCCCAGGGAAACTCTCTGAAGGGTTTGCTCTGCCACTGGACACGCTGACCCCCCCACTCTGCTCGTCCTCTCCTCTTGTCCCTGGCCCGCTGGCGGGGGGCAGCCCCCAGATGGGTGCTGGCAAGCAGAATTTTGGGGTGTCCTGCAGTTTGGTGTCAGCATATCATTGAGCTCTGCGCTAACCAACTCCAGCTTGGTTTTCTGAGCAGGCTTGGAGGATGGCAAGGGGAAAAAACAAAACAGTGCAGGATGCACCAGGCTTTGCTAGCAGCAAGGGCATCTCGCAGCCTGGCCTCTGCCCTCCCCTCCAAACACTGCCCTGCTAGCAGAGCCATCAGCTGGCAAATCTGGGATGGCAACAGCTTTTCTGCTGCTGGTGGCACACGAGATGTGGCAAAATGATGGTTCCTCCGCCAGTCACAAGGCTTTCCTCCCATCCCCCAAAACCCAGGCACAGGGAATAAAAATAAGAATGAACACTGCACCCAGATGCATAGCTACAACAAAAAAAAACCCTCAAAACCAAGAAAAAAACCCCACACAGGCAAGACAAATCCTGCTTTTACAGAGCAGGATGCTGGGAACCACCCACATATTTGTCATTGTAGGCAAGAAATTCGGATGTCTCAGGAGAAGCCTACCTGCCAGATAAGCCGCCCTCACCCTGTCTCATGCCAGCCGTCCCTCGCTGCCAGGAATGGGGGTGGCCCTGTCCCTCCTGCCCCCCGACGGCACCTGGGGAAGGGGGGGGTCCAGGCTGGTCTGTGGCAAAGGGTGGGGGTGGCAAAGGCAGGGAGCAGGCAGCAGGCAGCTCTCCGACCTTCTTCTCTACCTCCACCGGCCACCCTGGCATGCGGGAACGAAAGTGGCGCATCCCTGTGCCTCCCTGAGCAGCTGCTGCCCCCCACCTGGCTGCACCGGGGGTGGCAGTGTAGGATACCTCATGGGGGCTGCTGCCAGCCTCCCACCGGGGTGAGCATGTTCAATGCCGCCCTGAGCTTCACTGATAACCTGCTGCTGTCTCCCATTGCAGATCCAGCTGGCCGAGCCGCCCCAGACCTGTATGCATCCCACCGCCATCCCCAATGGATCAGCGACACCTCCCCTGTGCCTGACAGCACCGGGGCACGGGCCTGACCCCCGGGAAGATCGTGGGGCTGCTTGCTGTGCAGAGGCCACTTGCGTTTACACTCGGTGGCAGTCTCTGCTTACATAGCGCCTTGCTCCAGCGAGAGATTTACAGGCAAACAGCCTCTCACACCACCAATATGCACTGGGCCCTACTGGTGGAAATCACAGTGGGGAGAAGGGGCCAGGTGTCAAGGATGCTGACGGCTCCTGAGCCTGCAGGGGAGCCGTGCTCTCCTCTCAAAAACAGAGGGGAGGAAGGTTTCCATGGCCTCCTGATGGCTGTACATTGCCTGGTGCAAGGCTGAGAGTACAAAGGGTGGGTCTGGCCGTAGAGGAGCACGTGCCATAGTGCCCAGCCTGCGCCCTCTGCCCGTTCCCCATGCACCTCTGCCCTCTGCCTGCTTGGGGATGGAGGGAGGCAGCGTGATGCACTCCAGATGATCCCACTTGTGGGAAGGATCCCTGGGGGATCTCAAGGTGGCTGCAGGTTCAGGACAACCTCTGCTTGGCTCTGACCCACTCCAGATGTCCCTGTGCAGCAGCCAGAGCTGCAAGTGTGAGGGGTGGTGCAGAGCCCCTCCTCGGTCCCCGTTTCCGCACCTCGCAGCCCTGCTGAGGAGACAGCAGAAGTCTGGAGAGTTCATTTAGCAACAGAAGTCATTAAGGAATCACACTCAGTTGTCTCTAAGCCCTAACGAAGCCAATTCCCAACATTAATGATTGTTCTTCCTTATACTGTCAGCCACTAAATATAGCTGCCCATCCACTCAGCACACAGCGCTGATGTTATCTGCTCTGTTTTTACTGGCTCTGCTGCTCTCTGGAAGTTTTCTCTTATATCAGTGGAAAAGTTCTCTGCTCAGGGAGATGGAAAAAAAAATCCATCTTCTTAACTTAATAATTTTTCCACTCCCCTTTGCCTTCCGCCACACACACACGCGCGCACGCACACACACACACTTGCCCTTCCTCATTTATTCACTAGGGCTCTTGTCTTAATAAAGAAATGCCTCCTGCTGTTGCTGTCGAATTTGTGGGTGCTGTGTTTATGCACGGCTTGGGACATCGGTCAGTGGAAACCTGGTTTAATCCCTACAGTGTGGATGATTTCATGTGGGTGTGCTGCCGCGCTCACACCTCCAACCTGGCCAAGTACAGCCCCCTCCTCTTCCCAACAGGGAAGACTCTACAAGGACCAGTTTTAGAGCTGTGTAGCAGAAATCAAAACCCAAAAGAAGCAAGAGTAAAAGTCTTCTGGGGAAAAAAAGGAGAAAATCCTTTCCAGAGAGCCTCCTAGAGGGCTGCCTGCCTTGCTCTGCCACTGCCGTGTCACAGCTCATATTCCTCTCCAAAATCACTGACATTAACCGCTGTGGACAAGCAACACAGCTGGACTTTTCATAGATGGCACAGATGAAAGCGAGTATTACACTCACTTAATCTGAATGCCACAAAACCAGTGTCAGCCTCAACCCCTTAATTGCTACCTGTCATTTCTCCAAGAAGATATCCCTGTCTTGATTTCAGGATACCTGGTGTGGGAGAATCCAGCAATCCCAAAGGCAAATTATCCCCATGGTTTGTCTCCTCGCTCTTTGGAATATGTCTCTTATTTTTAGCCTGGTATTTATCTAACCCCTTGCTTCCAGCCACTTGTTATACGCTTTCTTTATGGGTGAGATGCATCAACTCTCAAATGCAGCACAGTTTAAGCACACTTGACTGGTCTTGTAAGATCCCGACCCACTAGCTGAAAGATATTCCACCCACACAACTCTCTTCTTATTATTTGCCTTGTGATCCTGGAGCCTGTAAGGTGCATATTTTCAGCTTTGCTCCCAAGCCAGGAGAGGAAGGATTTGCTATTATTTTTAATGGCATCTGACTTTTCAGCTCATCATGTAGTTGCAGGAGTGGGGCCATGAAACATCTCAATACTTCCTGCACAGTCTTTCCTCTTGAGCACCCTTTTTTTCTCTCCAGCCAGGGACTTCTTCCCCTCCTTTTGCCCTCTCCTTCTGTTGGGCATCTCTGTCTTCCTCTAATTTTAATCACTACCTTGCTTTCTCCAATCTTCATCTTCACTTCTTCATGTTTTCTGTTTGCATTTTGCTCCTTCCCTGGTCACTCCATCCCTCTGCCCCATCTATTCCTGCCTGTCAGCCAGGGCAACCTTTTCAACCTCTTGCTGCAATTGCTCCCCTGTGGTGAGCAGTGCTAGGATGTCCTCCACGGAGCTAGCGACAGGCAGGAACCCACTGGCACAAGCTGGCGAGCTACTGTGTGAAGGGATGGAGTGCTTGCAACAGCAGCTGCCTGTGGTGCTCAGGACCTCACTGTGCCGGGCACAGCAAACGCTGGCCCTACCCAGCCAGCGTGCCCTGGGGAATACAACAGGGAAATGGAGGCATACAGGCAGCAGGGCATGGGGTGAAGGGCAAAAGAAACAACATGACTTTGGGATAGACTCAATGGGAGAACCCAGAATGAGGTTCAAACTGAATGTTACACGCATGTTACAAGCCCCAAAAGACAAGGATGCCATTTGCAAAATAGGTACCAGACCAGGCCCAGGAGATGGTGTAAGTGAGGAAGGGTCGTGAGGCTTTAACTGTCAGCTGAGAATATCGCAGCAGCTTTTCCATAACACCACAAGCCTGAGAAACAGATAAATAAGCAGCCTACAAACAAGCAAGCCCAAATTCCTAGTTGTTACACTATGGGTATGACTGTAAAATACAGTGTTACGCCCTGTGCATGTCCCTCCCATTGGTAACGCTCCACAGCCTGCCTCACACCCCAGGGACAGAGTCGCGCACGTGACTTCAGTCTCGGTGTCTACTTTTCCTTTACCGCCGCAGCTCCCACCACACATACCTACCAGAGACAGTTTTGCCCCGCACAGAAATGCAGCTGCTTCTAGGGTAGAGCCCAGCCATATCTTATAGCCCACAAGCAGAGTAGGGATGGGAAGAGTACAGGCATCATGTCCAAGTGAAAGCAAAGGGCGCATTGACCGAACTGGCAAAGCAACTTTCAAAGTTAAGGGGAGCCCCAAGTCTGCTCTTCATCACAACAAAACCCCCAGATGCATTCCTGAAGAGGCAGGCAGGAAAACAAAATCCAAAATCAAAACAGGGGGAAAAAACCTCTCAAACAGACTAATCTGATCTTCCCTGCAAAAGCAGATAGCTTTTCTCACCCCAGAGCAAGACAAACAGCATCCCCACTGACTGCTCAAAGAGCGAGACAGTTTTTCTGAGTTCCTCACCTTTTGTCTTACTCTGTAGGTTTGATCACAGAAATGCCAGTTTCTATCCTTCAGGCTAGTATTAAGCTATTAAATGCACCATTTCACCTTGTTTTCCTTTTATTGACTGTCACCTTCAGAGCTCCTCATGGCAGTTTACTCTCCCACTTCTACCTCCCAACTCCCTTCCCCTTCCAAGCAGACTGGCCCCACCCTCCTTCGCCAGCAGCTTGAACACCACCACTGCCAGAGCATCTATAAGCTAGAGAACAACCTTCCCCCACACTAATGTAAGTCATTGCCACCTCATTTCACCTTTAATTGGCCACTGGTTTTTCGTTTAAGTCAGTTGATAACTACCCTTTACTCCTCAGCCTTCCCATTTTGGGCTCAGCTGCTCTTCAGGAGGCTGGGTGCCTCTTGATGGCAGGTTTCCTAATGCTATTCAGCCCCAAGACAGTGGGACTTGTCTGTTTGCCTGCTCCCTGTCACCTAGCAGGAGTCAGAGGGTGCCACCTCCTGCTGCCGCGGCGGGGGAGGTTTAGCACACGCTTGCCATTTCACTTCTCAGAACATTTGCTGTTCGTACAAGCACGCACATCGCTTTCCTTCAATGTAAAAGCCCATGCCAGCAGAAAGAAACCACCGAGAGAAGTGCAGTTTTACCTGGAAAGTAGTTCTCACCTGGGAAAGCTGTGATGGGTTCTGCAAAGGAAACAAAAAAACTAGTATTAGAGAGGGGAATATTACACACAAGGCCACAGTTCATGTCTTTGTTGATTTGCCACGGCCAAGCGGAGCAGGCATGTGGCTGTGCCCCACAGAAGCCACTCACTGGAAACAGCGCGGGCTGCTAGCCAACCTCACCGGGATGGGGGGAAACCCCATCTCAACTGAGGAGCGGCCAGATGCAATAAGCTTCAACTCAGACACAGACTTCAGAGAAAAATATGTCCGAAGTTGAGGGTCATTTGGATTCAGCTGGCTGGCCTGAGTCATCCAAAGACAAAGCCCCACCTGGCCCAGTGATGAAACCCTGAAACCCCCTAAAATTTCCAAGAGCAGTTTGGTTTCTGGCTCAACTCTGGCATCGTTATTCACATGGGAACTGTGTTACTTCTGGGCATCGATGCCATACTCCTCTCCATCTCACGGTGCCAAGAAACAAAAGCAAGTGATTTTTTTCTTCTTTCAAGATACTTTGAAGTAATCTATTACAAATTACTGTATCTGAAAAGCAATAATCAGTACTTATTACTGATTACTTTCTCACAGAAGCAATAGACTTCTGATTATTTTTAGATTACTTCTGCATTATGCCTGTGAGTCACAGAAGCAGACTCTGGCTCTACTGAGGGCTATGAAATCATCACTCAAGTTCAGAATGTGAACGACACATCTGTCAAAGGAAAAAATTGTTGTGACTTATTAGCGTTCTTTCACGCTAAAAAGGAATCGGATTACTTCCCAGGATTACATTTGAAAAAACAGTAGCCTGTGCTGGAGTCAGCTATTCTCATGGCCCTGACAGAGAGATAGCAGCACTGTATCTCTACCGTTTCATTATTATTTTGGTGACGTCGGAAATGACCCATGAGTTATGTTAAAGTTTGCAGTGGGAGCCCTTTGTTAGAAATGATCTGAAACAAACTATCCTTATCAGTTTTAAGATTCCCATTCAACTTCCTAGTATGGGACAAATAATTTCGTGTAGCAGTTTGGTGTTATTTTTAGGGCTGGCAATGCTTGAAACTTTATAATTTATTAATGCTTTTGTTTAGAAATATTAAGCTTTAGGTTCATGAGCCCCAAGATACAGTACCACTGGAGCTAGGTGAATTGCTGAGCTTAAAAGAAGTTAGATAGGAAATGCTATTAGTGTTAATCATCAGTCTTGCTTCTCTTTAATGCCATAGAAGGCAAGGGATTAAAACACCACTGTCAAGCCTTAAATACAGGGAATTTGACATGTGGAGTATTAGCTCCTTTAGCAGATGGGAGACCAGCAGAGTTCAAAGCATCAAAGAAACTGGGACCGACGGAGCTCAAGAGCATCTCTGGGGCAGTCCCGGTACTCTGTTCTATTATTAATGCCGGTTCCTGCACCATCTTCACCATTGCTTGCCTGCACAGGGTGGCAAGTGACATGACCAGCCCTTCCCAGGCACAATTTGTCCCCTGCCTCCTCCCCTGAGATACACCCCTTGGAAGACAGTGTCTGTCCCGCTTGGGTTAGGAGGCACCAGGATCCTCCCCCTCCTTTGGTGGGGAGAGGAGAGCAGCTTCACTGAACGGGGCCTTTCAAAGCCCAAAGGGGAGAGAAACTCTGTTTCACCTGTCTTTTTCCACTGACTTCAGGATGGGTCGGACACTTTGCGAGCGTTTAACAGTGAAACATGCCTCCCCCAGGTCACAAAGAAGAGCAGGGCCTCGCTACTGTCGACAGCTCTCAGCACAGATCCCACTAATTGAATACTGCTGGTCCCATCCTCAACTGGGATGGCTCTAAATCCACATCCAAGCTAGGTGGCGACCAGAGCCATCAGAGTGCATGCATGGATACGCCAGCTAGAGGAACAGGGCAGGGCAATAGCCCCACCAGCAAATTGCTAAAACACGCTTTTTTCTCTCTCTCGTTTTTTAAAGTCCTCTCTGTCTTTCACATTGAGAGAATCCACCTGGCTTTTGGCCTGGTTTGGGGAACAGTGAATTCTAGGACAAAAATTTCTTTTGTTATTCTCTTAACATTGTTGTAAAACCCCTCTGCTATTTTATTTCTTATTAGAGAACGCTCCTTTTGAACTCATTGGCCCCTCTACGTGTGTAATACTGACTGACAGCTGGTTTCTTTTGTCCAGCACTTTCCTTTTAAATTTGGTGTATGTCCTTATCACGTAGAATACTCCTCGGTAACCCTCAGCTGCTCTTTCAGCTTTGCGCGGCAGAGACATGTGCTTCCTGCCTTTCACACCCAACACGGTCAAAGCCCCCATCCCTCAGAGACCGAGTCCCTGTCATTTCTTTCGTGGGCAAGGAAAGTCCCAGCTGAGATCCAGAAACTCCTGGTAACTCAGGCAGGGGAGAGGAAGTGGCCCACTGGCAGCCTGCAAGCAAAGGCTCTCCAGCCCCGGCTGTCCCCACCGCCATCCCCGACCCTGCGGCCGGACACAACAGCACGTACCCATGCAGTTCTCCAGCGGGATGTCGGTGCCTAGCCGGATGTCATCGAGGGCGAGCTCTCCTGAGTGGCCGTTGCGTATAAATCCCTCAAACACAATCTGTGAGAGAATGGGACAGAAATGTCAATGCTAAGCTGGGAGGCAGAGAGCAGCTGCTGCTCCAGAGGGAAAGGGCAGGAGATCTGCTCCTGGCATTCCCTGCATACCTGCGGATGACCTGAGACTAGTCCTGCTTCCTTGCCCTGCCTCTGCCACCCCTGCCCCAGGGAAAGCTGCTCTGCGGGGATGGGTTTGGCAGAAAGATTGTTACCTGGCCTGCTAGCACTCGGCTTGCAATTTGTTCTTGCAAGTGTCTCTCGCATGGAATAAAGACCCAGTGAATCAATGTTCAGCGCTGCAGGCTACCCTCCAGCCCTTGCACAAATGATGCAAGTGGCATAACACTGACTTACAGCAGCAGCAGATTTGGCCTGTGGTATTAACTGGACTATGATCAGAAAAAGGAAGGGAAGGACACGAAATGCACAGCTACATTAACTGTAAAGTGCTGTTCCCATCAACATTACATAAGAAGTATTGAAATGTTAGAGGAGAAGGGTCAATTTATTCCTACTTAATCACAGGCAAAATATATTTACAAAAATAAATAGAGTCGTTAGCTCTAAGAACTGCTGAGTGGAGAGACTGGCATTATTTACATAATGATGCTGTTATTTAGCTAATGCCAGTATATTCACGTTTAATGCACAAAGTAGTCAGCCAGCGCCCATCATTCTTATCTGTAGGCATGTTGCATTTACTGGTATTTTATTAAAAAGCCAAACACACACAGGTAAACTAGTCATGCAGCTCTGGTGCAAAGCTTTTGCTTTCTATCTCCCTGACTACTCTTGAGGGTTCAAACAATTTCCTAGGGCTACGTATTTCACAAACATCCTCTCCCCATTTTAGGTGCCCCCTTTCTCTGGGGTGGCTGGGCAGCCTGATCCTATGCCTGCCTGCAAGGAGACCTCCCTGAAGGGCCAGGTGTCTGTCTGAGCACAGGACAGAGAGTCAGAGCTGCTGGTCCCAAGCACGAGCCATCGACCCACGCAGGAGGCAGCGGTTTGGAGGGGTCAGTGGCCTGAGAGCAGCAGCTCCCTGGGTCAGGTTCGGGGCTGGGAGCCAGCCAGAGCAAGGCTCCCTGCTGGGGTGGTCGTCAAAGCACTGCCTCGGGCCTGCAAGTCCGTGTTTCCTTCTGCTTTGGAGGGTGCTGGATGCCGTGCTGATGCTCATTAACAAGTGACAACAGCAGCCCTGGCTCCCTGGCAAACAGCGCACTGCCCAGAAGGGCTAACCATGCCAAAGGCATTCCTGGAAGCAGCAGCCTCTCTGCGGGGTGCTGGCATTGGCCGTGCCAGAGGGGCTCAGGCGGCTGTGGTGAGCAGCACCGCTCCCTCCAGCTCATCCCTCCTCTTCCACTGATCTCTTGACAGTGGGACTGGGCCGTGATCCCACAGCGCTGCACCCAGCCCTCTGATCTGGTCTAAGGTATCTGAGAAGCCAATTCACAAATGAACCTGCATTTTCTCTTCCTTCTCCACGTCAGCACTTGCAGTCGAGGATGGAGAAGGGCTGTTTGCTGCCTACCCTTAAGAGCTGGCCGTGCCCCCTCGCAGCTGCCCACTTCTCCTGGCTGCAGGGTTTGGGTTTGCTCCCTGGAGCTGTGCACCTGCCTCTGCTCAGACTATCTGATGACCATCAGTTGAGGGGGGAAAAATGAACAAAATAAAATGAAAAAAAAAAGAAGGGAAAATATTTGCAAAGTGGGAGATTTGAGGAATATAAAAGGCAACAGGCTGAACAAAGGCCCAAGTCTGTGCAGAAGACAGGCACTCTCTGAATAACAAACAGTGTCGTTTAGTTACTATAGTAACTCGAGAAACACAATGAAAACAGCCACATTCCCTAATGATGAATGGGCCCTGGCTCTGAAACACTGAAATAAAGATGCTGGAGATGCCTGCCTGGCCCAGCACACCTTCCCTGAGCATCTTACCCGGTACTCCATGTCGTAGCTTGGCAAGATGATGCGTCCTTCCCTCCACTCCTCCCCTTGGTCCTCTGTGATGATCCACAGCGCCTTGTGCTCCTGGCTGGCTTCCCGCCAGACCCGCAGCATCACCCCATTGCTGCCCCACGCCTGGTACTGGAAGACCATGCAGACAGCACTCCGGGGCAGGTAGATGGTGGGGCTGATGAGTCGGGCTCGCTGGCCTTCCCTCCTTCTGCTACTCTGCAGCTGCAGGTAATTCTTGCGGTCTGTTCAAAGAGGAAAACACAATTATATTATTTTCTGCGGCCATTTGCAACAAGTGTCTCACCTCCTGCCAGGTGGCTTTGGCAGTGCTGGGCAGGCTCTCACACCCATGCTTGCAGAACTGGGGTCTCACACCGGCACCCTCCGTGTGCGCAGCAAGCCTTGCCACTGCTGTGCTCTGGGCAGCCTGGGCAAGGCATCAAGGAGCACACTTCCCTCACCGGCCCCTACCGTCTGGTAGGAGACCAACAGCAAAACCAGAAAGCGGTAAGCCGAAGATTGATATAATTAGGAGAAGTTAAAGAGCAGTTATTGTCAGAAAAAGCAACACCACGATAATGACATTGGGGGGGGTGTTGTGTTTATTCTGCTGGGAGTTTGCTCAGTGAACAAGCCTGAAGTGGGTTTTTCTAACTGCCGGTGCTGAAAACTCATCTTGGGATGGGGATCTCAAGCTGTGTTCATCTTGACTCTTTTCATCCCCAGCAGTAAATACTCCACAATCGGGGTCTAGCTGACAATTTTGTTTTGAGGATATGCATGACAAAATGAAAGCCTGGCTCTCAGTTTTTCTGTAATGCAGCAAAACAGCCCCTAAAGCACAGTACAGAGGAAGGATGTGATCCCAGTGAGTGAAGTATGCACAGGTGACAACTGGGTAGCTGCAAACTTGAAGGCAGCTGAAATACATACAGCAGGGGATTCACTTGCTTTAATATTACATTTTAAATTGTGCCATGCTTTTTGTCAGTCCTCAGGGAGGAGATTTGGTACGTTTGATATCCCAGGAGAAGTTCAAGGCTGAGACTGGAATTGGAGATACTTGATCTGAATACCAATAGCAGCAAAAACCTATGGATACAAATCCCTGGGCGTGGCCGATTTGGTCTGGAATCAGTGGTTTCCAGTCCTCTCTGTTGAGAAGCCTCCTCAAGGAGTTCCCCATTTGCAGCTTGGATGCCTGAAGTCCCTTAGCACAGACTGAAAGTCAAGCGTGTAGCTGATCTGATCCTTACCTGCCCCCCGACTGCAGTGCCTGCAGTACAAGGTGACACAGACAGGCCAACGACAGATATTGCTGTATTTTGCGTTTCACTCAACAGAGGGATGAACACGCTTGCTCTTGCTACACAGTGGGCAAGTGTCACCGGTGCTTCACGACAGCACGTGCAAGCCTTCCTGCAGCCCAGCGGGGTCACCTCTGCCCCAGGACCACACCTAAGGGTCTGTCACTTCCTTTCCCCACGTCTTAGCCCACTGCGCTTGACGGGAAAAGCTCTGAGCAGCAGCCTGCATGCTGCTTGCCCTGCTCCCTCCAAGGCTTCAGTGCCCACAGCAATGGCAGAAGAGCAGCGACCGCACTGAGAATGTTTGCAAAGTGCACCCAAAACATCTCCAAAACTTAAACCAGAGAGACCTGAACTTAGAGCCCAGTTTCCGAGCATTGAAAGACAGGTCCTACCCAGAAAACAGCAGCTGACCTCGCTGCCGCTCAGCAATCTAGTGACATCCCAGCCCAAGGGAGATGCATCAGTGGTTGCACAGCCACTGGCCCTGCCACAAGTTTTTCACTGCCAGAGAGCTGGGCTGAAGCCAAACACTGTGAACTACACAGCTTTCTAAAATAAATGTAGGACAAGACAGCAGAAAGATTTGCCATCACTCTACTTCTGGGATGTATGGTCAAGATACCGCAAAAGCATATCCACTCCATATGAACTTTCACTGATTTTGCTGCGTGAAGGACAAATCTGTCCCTGACCGGCCACATAAAGAAAGACCAAGATTTTCCAGCAATATTTTCTAGCACCTATGAAACGTACTTGGGCCACTTGGCCCTTTATGCCAACAAACAGTAGCAGAAAAAAAGATGAAAGCATGTTTGCCCACTCCTGCTTGAGTGAATCACTTGAAAAAGTACCATGCCGTTCTCTAATGGAGGAGTGTTCTTGTGATTTACCTTGGAGTGGTAGTGGTGGAGGAGGAGATGTGGGAGATAAACAAGTGGAAAAAGAAAAAAGAACAAGCTGTACTCCATGTCTAAGGAGCAATAAGGCATAATAAGTCATCAAGGTCTCCTGAATTAAAATCCTCTTTTTGTAATTCACTACAAGCCTCTTCAAAGAAAAAAGCAACAATAACAAGAAAAAAGCAGCAACAACAAACAAGGTGGAAGAGCAAATCAGACTACGATCATACAATTATCTCACAGCTGAAATGGTCTCACAGGCAAATCCTTAATAAAAGCACCAGGCAGACTCAAGAAGGATCAAATCCAGATCCTCAAAGTTCAGGACCAACCTTTGGTGCCAGTATCTAGGCAGCCTGACTGAGTGCAGGGATGCGAGCCACCCTTGGATCCACCCAGAGCCCACAGCTGACCGCAGGAGATGATGTCAATTGTGCAGCTGGACACCCCCCATGATCCACACCCCTCACTGGGAGCCACTGGTACCCAGCCTCGCTGCCTCCGCCGCTTCAGCAAAAGAGCCTGTGTGCCTCTGAATCACATCCCTCCCACCAGGGATGACACCGACCTCTGATTTGTTCCCATTCCTATCAGGCTGTGAAATCAAAGAAACTCCCAAACTGCAGCCAAAACCAATGCCCCCCCAGCCACACAGGCTCTTTCAGAGAGGCAGGAGCCCTCCCAAACCCTGCATCTTCTCTGCTCCCTGCCCAGCGCTTGCTGGGGCCCACAGAACTCTCCAGGATCTGGGGGCAATCCCAAGGGCTGTGAGGAGGATCAGTCTTTGGGTGATGAACCCAGCTGCTCCCCTGCAAATCGCAGTGGGTTTGGGTACCACCCACCTCTGCTCCTGGTAACAGGAGCTTCTGGAACGGAGAGCAGAGTGCAAGCAGACACAACTTTCTGTGTCATTTGAAGATGAAATGGCTGGATCACTCTAATGGCTAGCTGGACCTTCTGAAAAGCCCCACGAATGCGCTGAGATTGACTGAACAAGGGCACTGTGGAGCTAATCGTTGGAACAGCATGTGGGAGCCCGGTGGTTCCAGTAGTTGCTCCGTTTGATACAATAAATGGAAGCCTTTGGCACAGAAAGCACCTGAAAGGCTGATTTCCCCTGCTAAAGCACTCGAAGGGAGCCTTGCAATGATGAGCTGATCAACACTTCCAGGATCAGAAATGCATTTTAATCTCTTTCCCAGAACTTTGCTTTGCAGCCTCTATTCCAGCTAACATGGCAGCTACATCCCCCACCGAACTGGCACTGGTAGTTCAAAGCGCTGGCTCAAAAAAGGCAGGACAAACCTGCTCAGGCATTTTAACCTACTGCTGGTTTTGCAACCAATGCTACAGCATAAATCTCATGGAAGATTTATGGGATCATCTGGATGTAGGGGAGCCAGAGGAGCGTGAACACACAACCATCCCCAGCCAGACGATGGCAGAGTCGCTTGTATGTGCACGGCAGTGAGTCCCAGATAAATCACCAGCCGGGCCCTGCAAACAAACCATCTGGCCAACACAGTTTCCTCTTGGCATGCCCGTCGCCTCCTGCTAGCAAGCCATCTGAGAAGACATTAGGGGCAGCGGGGGATGAAGCCTCGCAGTTCGGGTCAGGCTGCAAGCACGAGCCATGGCAGTCGCCCCCTCTGCAAGGTCAGCCTGCCTGTGCTTGGGTCCTGCACATCTCACCCCCTCTCCCAAGAAAAGCGCCTTCCCTCATAGCTCTCGGCAGCGTATCTGGAGTTTTTCCAGCAAAACATGTCAGGCAGGATGTACACAAGCAATTACTGAGATTTCAGATTCCCTCTGCATTTCTCCCTCATTGGATATCATTGAGTTACAGCTGCTGCTCCTATGGAGGACCCACGCTGAACTGCCTTCACTACATCCCTCCAAAGGTCACCGCACTCTTCATTGCAGAGCTTGTTTCATGGTGTGTTTTAGTGGCAGTACCACAGCTCACCAGCAGCCACCTCTTGTCTGCCACATCCCATAGGTGACATCTCTGCTCTGGGCCCTGCCTGCTGCCTGCACAGCTCCAAATGCCACCCCTGACCAGGGGCTGAGGAGACGTCCCAGCGGGACCAGATCCTGCCATCCTTCTGGGGCCTGTGAGCTGGAGGCTGCATCACCCCTTGCCTTTCCCAGGGAGCGGATCAGCTCAGATCCCCTCATGACTGCAGGGTGCTCTAGTAGCAGGGGGATGGCAGCTGCATGAATATGCAGATTGAAATTGGATAGTTATTATATTTTTAATTTTTTTGGCAAATCATGCAAATTCACTTCAAAAGGCTGCCGCCGTAATTTCAGTGACAGGCCTCTCCTCAATGACAGACTTTCATTTACGCAGGGAAATCAATCCTCCGTAAAACTAATATTTATATTAACTAGATCACTGCGTCTGCTGGAAAATCCCCTCAATTTTGATTATGTGTTAATTATCCTGCCAAGTCCTTGCCATTTCACTCTCTAAATCAGTCCGTGAAAAGGCATAAAACCCCACACCTGCCCAGAACCAAGCCCTCCACCTGCTCTCCGGAGCCTTTCTAATGGATGGGCCATTACATCCTCTCTCTCAATTAAGCCTCACGTCCTCAACATCGCGGCGCAATTGTGAGTCCCACTGCCTCCTGCCTGGGAGCAGAGGGAGGGCACAGTGTCCCTGACAAACCAAATGCCAATTAGAGCCTGACATTTATGCTAAGTGAGCTGCTTGCCACCGCGCCGCATCCACCGCCAGCCTGGCAGGCACCCTGCATGCCCCTACGTGAAAGAGTGTGTGCAGACCCATGCACGCCTGGTGTTTGTGCATGCACAATTAAAGGCATTAACCGAGCCGGCGCTGCCACCGCACAGGCTGCACATTGCGGCTTGCTTGCGCGCACACATGCTTTCCCAAATTGGGCTCTGTGACTCACAGGCTGCTAAGTCACTGCTGCGAAGTGATGGAGTGATGCACGCACTAAGATTTGAGAGACGGTGTCTTGCTTTGCAGAGAGCATTCCAGCCCGGTTTTATAGGCAGTGTGTGTCACTGGTGTTTGGGTCCAAAAAGTGACTAAGGACTCAGACAGGCGAGCAGTGAAGAAATGGGTGAGCCCCAGAGGAATGGTTTCTTGTCCTCTGCCTCCAGCCCGGCCCAAGCGAGCAGGAGCTTTGCTGGCAGTGCAGGGACAGACTGTGGCCATGCCCCTTCTCTCATGAAAGACAGTACAGCACGAAGATGACCATGGCCTGGCCACAGCCTGGCCCTAGCCCACGGCAGGGCACTTGCACAGCCCAGCCGATGCGCAGCAAACCTCCCGTGATCTGGGTGCTGGGGCGTCCCAGCTCCACCATGCTGTGGGCAGCCAAGGCACAAATGACTTTTTAGGGTTTGCTGTCCTCACTGTGCAAACAAGGGTCAGGAGAACTGTGTATAGCTTTGCTGAGAGGCAATCTGCACCACACACTGGGGGAGCGGGGAGAGATGGAGCTGGGTATGTGGTCTCCTTCCCACAGCGTGCAGCTGCTCACTCATTGCACAGAAGTGCTTGACTTTCACACCACCCCACATGCAAAACTCCCTACTACTTCAAAGGGGGCAGGATTGACCCTAGAGGTCAAAAGGTGTCCCCAAGGCACAAGCCCTGAGAGTAAGTCTCATGAAAGTAAGTGCAGACCAGCCCTGCTCCATTAACACCATGAAAACCCTTCTGCTGGTTTGGACAGAGTAGGATCAAGGCCTTCAGGCAGAAGTTCTCATGGATTGCAGGAAAAATATGAAACTTTCCCCTTTAAAGATCCCATGGGAAAAACACAGGAATGGTAAAGGGTCACCATCAGCTTAAAAACAGCTCAACGTTTGTTTTCCTTAAAAAATAAGCTCTTAGGAAACTTCAGAGCACTACAAACATTCCTCTGCTGGAAACGCTTTGAAACAAATAAACCTTTCCCTGCAGCGCCTGCAACCCAAATGAGCAGCATTCCTGACCCTCAAAGCCAGTGAGGCCATGGCCCACAACAGAAGCTCTCGGTGGGTTTTTGCAGCCCAGCCCAAGAGCTATGTGGTCAGGAGAACTGCAAGGTTAAAATCGCTTCCTTTTCTGCATGCATGTACAGCTGCCAACATCTGAACAACACGGGGTTCACAATGCTGCCAGGGCTCTGACCCCAACGCCGTGCTCACCCAAATGAGAAGAAGCACGTGGTAGAGGTGCAGACCCCACAGTGATCTTCTAGGACCACAAGGTATTTACTTAATGACTGCAAGAAAAGGGGAGGGTAAAAAAAAATGGGCAAAACACACCGATTCCAGCTTTTCAGTGCTGGCTTATTAGCATAGTGTCACTGAGAGCAATGCAACCACACTGACCAGCTAAGGATACGACCCAGGATCTTTACACCCTTCAGAATCAAGACCCCAGTGAAATTCAAAGATGGTGAAGAGTTGAGGTGCCCAACTTACCAACCCAGATTTATTTTCAGGTCTTAAGACCTCTATCTTGACACCAATGACACATTGCCATTGCGTGCAGCAGAAGGGGGGATGAAACCTCATTGAAACCTGAACTTGTTGCTACTTGAAGCTTGCTAGGTGCAGCTAAGGGGAATCTTTCTACAGATGGGAAGCATCTGAAAATCCATAGAGGGAAAAATCCTGGCAATCATCTCTTGCGAGGGCATGGAAAAGGGAACAACAGTATTTTCTAGGCTTGCAAAGGGCAGGGTAACAGCTGGAACCATGCTGGTTTCTGCTGAGTTGGGCACTTTGGGTCCACTTTCACCAATGGGGTCCCCAGACGTGTAATGGGAGCCTGCAGGAGAGGACGTGGAGCTAATCCATGGTGCGAAGAGCCCAAGGAACACAGGGCTAAAAAAAGAAATGCAGAGCTGCCTGAAAGAGTATCTTGGAAATAAAAATAGTGGAATGAGAGCAGTGGGTGTCTTGTCAGTCTCGAGAAGTTCTCTGCGCCAAAGACGAGGAGGAATTGCATGCAGCGCATAAAATGAAATCGGGAGATATCTGAGGAATTCAGGCCTGTCTCTCAGCAGACTTTTCTAATCAAGTGCCTCACAGAGGACATTTCACCATGGTCATTTCCTTCCCCCTCTCTCTCTCGTGTAGACTGAGCCAGGGCTCCTCCTTTCATTATTATTTTTTTCTCTTTTAGTTTTAATTTTTGTTTTTCCATTTTCAGAAGAAATAGAAACACATCCCACATGGCTCTTAAAGGCACAGCACATTTCCTTGCTACCGCGGAACAGCCACGGCCTCTAGCCTGGGCCAGCACCTTTAAATCAGAGTAAATTGGGCTCTAGTGGCTTTGAGTTCCCGTTAGCTTTTGCCCTGCCCTTAAACCAAGCACAGCTGCTCTCCTTCACCCAACTGCTCACCCCAGGGTGGGGAATTCACAAGAAAAGACCACCCCGAACAAGGGCTTTTCATTCCTTGCTCCCTGGAGTCTGAGGATGAATTTTCTAAGTAGAAACAAAAAGTGCTGGAGGGAGCATGAGGGAAAGGCAGGGGAAGAATGGGGGAGTGTGAACCAAACAATGCTTCGATTCTGTCCCCGCCGAGGGGCCTGCATTGCCTCTTTTTCATGTTTCTTGAGTTGCTTTTAAAAGCTGTGCGGGAAGGAAAAAAGCAAATAGTTGTCTCCTTTTGTGTTATGTCTTCTTAATTTCTAAGAGCAGGACCAAAGCGAGGCGCAGCAGTGATGCCTTTGCATGCCAGCCCCTCCGCAGCCCTGGGCTGCGTGGGCAAGGCAGCAGCACGGCCACTGGGAGGACGCATTCCTGCCGGACCCAGCCAGGAGGCTGATCCCATGGCAGCACCAACAACCATTCTTCAGCCTGTGCCTGGTGTCTGCTGCTGACTTCCTCCACTGTCATGGGCAAGTCACTTCAGCCCCCTGGAGCTGCTGCCTCCTCCTCTTCCTATGCCTGTACAGTCCGTGACTTGCTGGGCAGGGCCTGCGCGCCTGCCTGCACCTCGTTGGTGCTTGGGTGCCTGGCTCAGCACAGCACCGTAAGGGATTGCTCTCCACACTGGCACAAAACCAGATCACTGAACTCAGTAGGAAAATGTTCCCCTGGCCGCAGCGATGAGGTTTTGCAGTTCATAACTAACTAAGAAAGAGAAGAAAGGGTAGCAGAAGGGTAAAAACCAGAACTGCGTGCTGAGCTGTCTGAGGCAGCATCAGCCTCTCCCAGGCTGTGCACACGTGTGCACACGCATGCGCACATACAACAGAGTCTTCTAAGAAACTATGGCCAACTAATTGTAGGGAGACTCGGGGGAGAGGAAATGAAATGAAAAATTGAGTCTGAGTTATAAAAATAAGTAATTTTTATCCTACTTGCAGGAGGCTTATATTAATTAAACATTATTACAGTGAACGAGATGGGGAGGGTTATTAAGTCTGGGGCTGGCTGTAAGTGTTCTCTCCTGTTGCCTGAGGCTCCACTGAGCTCCAGATATTAATCTTCTAAAGCACTCAAATGCTGAAGAGATAAACACTTGAAATATGAAAATGTTTTTCTCCATAGCAGACACCGTGACCCTATGTCACGCCAAAGAATTTGTCAGATGTCCATATAGGCTGCACTTACAGCATTACCATGTCTCTTAGAAAAATGCCGAGCACCTCAGGAGCTGAAGAGAGAAATGATGTGTGCATTTGTGTGGGGGTGATTTGTGTGTGGAGATGTAGCAGATTCCCCTCTTCCCATATGTTTCTGGAATACATATTTTCCTCTTTAGCACTGCCTACCAGGTGTTGGCTGCACGGCTTTCCAACTGGCTGGCGGCACTGCCAATCTGGCCAGTGCCTCTGCCAGGTGGCTAACAGGTTCGCCTGAATGTTTGCATCTCGAGACTCAACCTTACCGGGGGGGAGGGCAGGCAGGAGCCCACAGCATGCACAGTTCCCTGGGTGCATGGCATGCAGATACTGGAGTCACTGGGCATCAAGGCAGAGCTGAAGACAAGTAAGATCAGCCAGCTCTCCCTGGGGGAGCCTTGAGTTTCATAAGCAATGACTGATAGCGAAGAGAAGTGATGCTATGGTGACGCAGTCTACTGTTATAAGGAAACTGGCAAATGTTCTTCATGCCACCCGTGCCACAAAGTCAATGACGGTATGGAAAGGGCACTAGTCCTGGGGCGAGTTCCAAGATGTGAAGCTGAAGAACTTGATCTATCAACCACACTGCCAGAGGCAGGCTCCCTTCCAACCCATGCCAGCATATCTCAGTGAGGTCCTCCATAAATTAGGCTCTGCCACGCTCATGCAAATCTTCTGCTTCCAAAGCACAGAAGAGAAGAAGAGCAAAAGTCAAACAGCAAGAAGCTGGCATATTTCAACATTCTTAAGGCTTAGCTCATCCTTCACTTGGAGGAGGCTGAAATCCAGCCTATGCAAGCCCAGAGTGCAGAATAGCTGAAGTCTGAGCAACATATGGGAGGAAGAAATGCATCTTTAACAAAAGAGGAAATGCATTCTGGGGAAAAAGCATTGGGTCCTACAGAGGACATTTGGATCAGGATGTGAAACAAAGCCCGGGCTAACCTTCACAGGCACAGGGGATTCAAAGTCCAGTGTCTGATTCAAGGCTATCTCAAGAGGATAGTTAGTATAATTCAGTGCCAGCGGTCACAATCCTATAAATAAGTCATGAACCATAAAGCAAAGCATCTGAAAGCTTCCACAAAAGAAAACATTTGGCTCTGCACAGCCTTCACAACTCTTGATAGCTGTGCAATAATCAGTCATACTGTTCACATGGAGAAAGCCCCATCAGCTTCCTCTTCCCTGCTTTGGTATGGTATTAACCATCTTACCAGGCACAGTCTCAGGGCTTGGTTCAGAGTTGCCAATCCAGGTGCTTGTAGGCTGAAAAGACCACGTATAACCTGTTGCCAAGTCGTGTGACCAACCACAGAGGTCTTCAGGGAGATCAAAGTTGCAGTTGAAGTTTGCAGGGAGGTGGAAATCTTATAAAAAGAAATAGAAGCAAAATAAAGTTGGATTAAAAAATGACCTACCCATGAAGGGTTGCTATTGAAAAACAACCCAAAACTAAAATAGCTGGCAAGCCATAAATACTGAAGAAAGCATGAAATCTCACTCACACTGAAGCTTTTAACCTATCTCACATTTCGTCAGCTCCAGGGATCAGCCTTAAGTTCTGCATCATCAAAACGCTCACACCACGTCCTGCGGCTAATCCACCAAACTAAGCAAATATAAAAGCAAGTACCAAATGCTTCCAGACTCTAATCAGCACCTTCTCTTCATCCCCTAGAGCAGTCAAATATTAAATGCCTTCTTAAATGTCAGGGAAGAGCGCTTCCTGAGTGCCCTGTGCTCATCAGTTCCTGCTCTGGCTCCAAAAGGAGAATCTCAAGTGCTCCAGAAACCCAGCTCTTGAGTGACAGATCTAGCCACTTGCACCAGACGGGAGCTGTCTGTCAATGTGGCGAGCTGTCACTCACCGCTTCCTACCTTCTCATGGAAATGCTACCAGGGGAAATGTGGGGCCACCATGAGCTCAAGCTTTTGGATTCTGAGAAAAAGGAGCCAGCCTCTATTTCTAGCTCCACTATGGACTCACCACATGGTCTTTGGGCGAGTCATTTAACTTTTCATCTGTGAAACCAGAGCAGAGCTAATTCCCCTGGGTCAACAGCTTCAAAAGCTCTGGAGAGGCTTCCTGCAGAGACAGGTCTGTGGGCACGAGAACACATGCCAGGGGCTGCATGTAGCAGAGAGGCAGCTGCTGGCTCCTTCGGTCAGGGAAGCAGCCATAAGGCATAGAGGCTGCAGAAATGGTCCGAGACCATCCCAAGCACTCAGCGGACACGCACGTCAGAGCCCAATTATAGACCGGGTTTTTCCTGAGCAAAGAGGAAGTTTTAAATCACAGTGCTCACAAAGTGAGCGATAGCCAGAAGGAGGTGAGTGACTCAAGCGATAGGCATCAGGGGAACTTTGCTGCGAGGGGCAGAGGGCTTTCTTTACATGCTCCCACTTAGAAATAAAACAATGCAGATCATGGATCCTTTTATTCCACTCTAATCTCATACCCTGGAGAGCAGCATTGTTTCTGTTTGGCTGTCATAAATCTGATTGTCCAGAGAAACACACTCATTGTTTATGGAGTATGAGAATGAAAATTGCTGCTAAATCTGAGAGAAGCTGATGGGGAGGCTGGTTCCACGCTCCACGGCATCCTCCGCTCGCTCTCTTGCCCTGGACTGCACCCAGGAATCGTGTTGTTGCAGAGGCTATTACTGGCCTAAATTTCCTCTCGGCAGCTTCCCAAGTGCCTCAATGGTAGCAGGGTTGCACAGGCTTATTACAGAGGCAAAGCAATGAGAATCAGGCCCTTTGAGCTACTTCTGCAACTTGCATTTCCAGAACTGAACTACAGCAGAATCCCAATGGGAGGTGTGAAAAAGCCAATTAATGTTCTTTTTTTAAAATTTATTTATTTTAAAACCCATTAATTTTTTCTCTGGGACTGGAAGCTGAAGTGACAGAAGTCCTAGGAGCTATCTCAAAGGATAGCTTTTCCTCATGAGATTTCTCGTTGAAGTCCTCGTGTAAATGCCCCAGCCCCAGTGCTGAGGCTCAGGCTCTGCTGTCATGCCCAGGGGCATGCATCTCCTGCACACTGCACTGTACAACTAACTCTGCACAGCTCTGCCATGCCCTCTCCTCTTAATCTGGACATTTCACAAGCTTTAGATGCTCACATCCCCCTTGCAAGGAGCAGAAGAATATGACGTCTGCTTTTACAGGTAGGGATCTGAGGCAGAGAAGATTAGTCCGTGTGTCCCCCCCCCCCGCCCCGGCTCTAAACAAGCACAGCATGGAGTCTAAACTAACATTCAGCCTCTTCTATAGTCAGAAGAGGCAGGCAAGCGCCACAGATACCAAACCATTCCCTGTAGATCTGACAGCCATCTAAGACTGGGGGGACAAACTTCTGCCTGGAGTTAGTGTTCCCCTCTCTCTGCTGCGTGCACAAGGAGCCCAGACTGTCCTCCTAAATTTTAAGCAGCTGATATTAGGGAAGATGATCCTTAACAGATAGGTGTTCAGGACATCAGCCTTCTCTACGTGTTGTGATTTACTCCCACAGTTGTGACCTCTGCAAAAGGAGCCTTGCATATCAGGCAGTCTGAATCTCTCCCCTGAATCACCTTCTGAATTTACGACACCCCACCAAGGGGATCTGGAACGGAGGTGGCTCTAAACAGGGCACTAAGTGAGTTTCTTCAGGTCACGTAAGGAAGCTGGGAGAACAGCTCTTCAAGGCTCGTACCCTAGGGACTGAATTAACTGCTATCTCTTGCTCTTGCATCCTTCTTTGATATAACTGATCAGATTTTGGCAGGTTTTGTTTATCTTTTTTTTTATCTTGGCCTATCACTAACAATATTACTCTAAGCTTTCCAGGAATCAGCCCCATGTATAGAAGCTAATGGGAAGATAAGAGTATTTGCTTAGCTCTTAACCCATCATTTATTGAGAATAAAGATGTGCTGCTCTGATACATACCCTCCTCTTCTCCACAGCTATCACCACACTCGGTTGCCTCTTCATCAGTTGGGTATGGGGTGGTGGTCTCTTCACTCTTCAAAGTGGGCACCAGTGTCTCTGCAGTGGGCTTTACATCTGGAAAAAATGGAGTAGAGCTGCTATTTGCAATAGACAGTACAAAAAGCCAAGGTATGAGGAAAAAAGGCAAAAAATCTTTTTCTCATGTTCTTATAATGGCAGGAAGAAACAGAACAAGAATACCATGAAATTTCCACGTGCTACAAATGTCAGCATGGTTTGAACTTCAAGTGAACTGGCTGTTTCCATATGGGAATTCCTTTGATTTAGAGTTCCCATTGGACAAGGCTCTCCTCTAGACATACATGCTACTTTTTCTCTTAATTTTTTAATCTACACTGGTGTTGGCAATCTGCTTAGCTGTCATTACTGGATAAGAGAGATCACAGGCAGAACGTCTTTTTCTTTCATAAAGGCGTATGACACGTTAAAAAAACACACACAACATTCCCACCAATTGTGCCAATTTATAAAACAAGTCACTCAAACCCACAAATGACATAACAGCAAACGGACCCAGAGGATCCCCTAGTGCGCTCTGGCTTGCTGCAGAAAGCATCTGGTTTCGTACTCCAGGCTCCTGACTACGCTTTCAAAGGGGCTCCGTCCAATTTCTCTCTCTCCAACATGGCCCGTGTGAAACAACCTCCAAGCAGGTGTCAGGGGAAATTTAAGCAAGAAAGAGAAAAATATTAGGATCAACAGTAAACGACATTAGGTTCCAGCAGTCTCTCCTTTTACGGGTGCATTAACTGGAGTACAGCAGGCTTGATTCTTTCCACTTTTAAAAAGAGGCTGCTTTGCTCAGTTATGTGTAATTGTGTTTCTTTGTCGGCACCCTTCAGGATATCATTTAATAAAGCCAGAAGCAGGAGGAAATGGCTAAATACATTGAATACTTTCCATAGGCTCCTTTCTGCCCTTTTATTTTCCTGTTATTAAACATGTTGCACATAAACTCTCAGGGTTTTTTTACTTTTTTTTTCCAGTGGCTGTCTTTTGTTCAGGATAAAATACCAAATAACCTCAAAGTCTTTTAATTTGTAAGTTCAAATTTGTTACAACCCCATAAAACTCCAAATGCAACCAAGAAGCAAATTGCAAGCAGCCAGGCACAGAAAAATGTCATAAAAAAGAAAAGGAAAAAAAAAAAAGCAGCAGGTGAAGGCAACATATCAAAAGCTGCAAGTTATTTAGAGCTGGTACATTTTTTTAGGTTGTTGTTCTTGTATATTGAGATTTATAGCTGAAATGTGACAATGCAGAAGGACCTTGAAAGGCAAGTCCCATACGGGACACAGATGCTGAGCGGATGTAAATCAACAGTGTTGCATTGCCCTGGACAAGCCGCAGAAATATATCTTGAAAAATCAGTTACCATGGCAGAGCCGCAACATGATGGTTACAGGAGATAATGAAAATAGCAGGGAGGACAACGTGATGTGTGAAATGGAAAGTGAAAAAGAGAGGTCTTGCTTGCTCGCTTTCTCTCTGCCTGGCCCAGCAAGCGTCTATGCAACTGGTGGTAACTGCTGATCAAAATGCAAAGTCACTGAGCAATTGAAACCAGATGTTTGGAACTTCAAAGGAGAGAAAACCAGCTGCAAGTGAACATTCATCAATCTCCACTCTTCAGAGGAAAAATTTTGGCAGGTCTTTGAAAGAAGCCAATTGCTGACTGCCTGCTTCCCAATTTTTGAGTTACTAGCCAACTAGTTTGTGAGCCCAGTTGCTGTTAAGTTACCTGTTTGACTCAGTAATTAAGATGCTCATTGCTGATAAGAAATAGAAACAGCTGGGCTTAGGCCCTCACTTGAAAATATTTTCAATCAGCTTGTTTTAATCCATCTCTTAATCTTGTTCCCAAGCAAGTGCAATTGCCTCGGTTTTCACAGCCAGTTCTGTAATGTGCCTGGGTCCTCCCAGCAAAGGAGGGGTGTATCTTGGCGTTGTCAAGGACTGCTGCATGTAGCCAGCCTGAATTTACCATGCAGATAATGCCATGGGCTATCTCTGCTCCCCAGGTTGCACCAGGGATATAAATGCTTTTTATAACATGGTGAATCCACAAGATTACAAGCCCTGCTCTGATTACAAAGCTGAATGCCTGTAGATCAATAAAGCTACGAATATTTATGACTTGGCAGTTGAGTTTTAAACATTACAATGTGCAAATGATTAGACAGCCATACTGGGAAATGACCATAAAGCACCCTGCCTGGAAAAAACATGGGCTGTTGCTGCTGATATTGAAACTGAGTGCGGACATAGCTGTAAAAGAAACTTTGGACCAAAAATAGCACAAGAAGTTGAGGATGCCAAACCCCTCTTATTCTCTAATTTGGAGGAGTGCAATGGAGGGGCTGACATGTACATGGTCAGAGGTCTTGTGCGACTGCCTCCCTTTGCAGCAGTGATGCAGCGCTGTGATGCACCGGCCAGCAGTGGTCTGCAGAGACCTGGCAGCTGGAGACTCCCTGGGGCTGCAGGAAGCAGCGATGTGGGAGCTGCCCGATCACTTCTGCACGGAGCCTCAGCTCCTGCTGCTTGCATGAAAGCCACGGTGCCTGCTTTTCCTACAACACCCCAAAGATGTTGTAAGATTTAAATTAAGATCTAATCTTGATTTAAAGTTTAGACCATTTACAACAGATTCCCAGTCCAGAGGGAGATTTGCCATTGACTTCAAAGGTGACAAACGATCATTATTAATTGTGTGTACGTGTGTTGTGTGATTTGCTGTTAAGTGTTTGTAATGCATCTCACAGCACATCACAGGAGGAAAGGGTAGTAAAGCCTCCACAAAAGGGTGGAAAAAAGCTGTGTGTCTTTTAAGCTTCCTAGAATGGGAATTCTTACAAGAAAATGCCTTCTACAGATGTGTTTATAAAATGGAAATCATACCTCTTTATCACTGACATCTGGACACCAGATTCAGATTTAAGCAGATTATTAAAAAATAAAATAGATTTAAAAAAGGGAGAACTAGCCCTTGGCACTGAAAAGCTAGCATCAGACCCAATGAGCTGTTGGGTGCATTTTTGGCTTTTGGGGATGAAACTACAGAGCAATCAATCACCATTGAGCCTCAGAGGGTCAGAAGCACAACCTCTACTGATCCCAGTGAGTGTTTTAGACAGTTTTCACCTCTGTATTAAAAACAATGGTGGCTGCAAGGCATACCACTTGTGAAAAACAGGTGGGCAAAAGTGAACAAACTTCCCTGGTCTTAGGGATGTTGTAGAGACGTCGTAGAGTTAAATCCCCAACCTTGTCTGCAAAAGGATTTCCACGTGGGGTTCGATGAGAGAGGGACAGTTGTTATTACAGAAAACCTTATGGTGGCAGCTCAGGATACCTGTACTGGTCACTGCACCCCTCTTCTGCACCTCTGCTTCTCTTCCTACCTTTTGTCTTATCCATTTGGATTAAAAAGCCCAAATGTTATCTAACACAGAGACTGGGAAAGCCTGCACAACATCCAGATAAAAGATCTGAAGGGAGAGAGAAGGGAGTTGGGGACAAATCCTGCATGGAGCTCTGTGTGAAAGCTTGGATTGAGGTCCAAACATTGCTGCTACATCCTGCATCAAGACCAGTTCTTTTTAAGGTGGAAGTAAAAAGATGGGGTCAGGCCACACTGCAGGTCCTGCCTTCACGGCTGCAGTCTCCCTGCCATGGCCTGGCCCTGAGCTGGGACAGCAGGGAGAGAAATAACCTTACACTTGCACCTTGCTGGTTTAGTGCCTAACACGGCCCCGATGGAGCCAGTGGGCAGACGCAGGGGCTCCTACCTGTCCAGTTGCAGCCCAGCACCTCCAGGCGCATTCCTATTCCTGCTGGGGACCACCTCTCTGGATGCACTCGGATATACTGGGCAGGAACAGGGTCAAACCTCCGGACTTCAGGGATATCGTAGTGGATGTTGCCTTCAAAAAGCTACAGAGAGAGAGAGACAATGGAAAAAAAAAGCAAGTGATGTGTGCATCCCACATGCTCTCCACCAGACTTGATAATTTGGGTCTGGCAGGACGCAGCCACAGTTTGAAATAGTTTAGCTGTCCAACTCTCGGCCATTGAGTCCAGCTGAGCAGAAACTGGGCTGTTCCTCCTCAGTTTCAAGAGGACCAGCCAGGCTGTTTCTAAGAAACTTGCACAATCTCTATTGGTCTCTGCTTTATATCCAGGGGTCAGATTCTCATCCAAGCCATGCAGGGGAAGCCTGGGGAACATCCACTAACTTCACATATAAATAAGATCAGATTTGTCCTTTGGCAAATAAAGAAGCTACTGCATGTTCTAGGATAGCGTCAACGCTCAGTTTTCCTCACAGTCCAAGTACTGCTGCTTTTCAGCTTACGTGCACGAACTCAAGTCTGTGGGGAATAAACAGAGGGCTATAGATAGCATCAGGCCTTCTAAGACTCATTTGTAGGATCAGGAAAAATTAAAACTTACTCAAATTTTCAGAAGCAGATGAGTTTGCATAAAAACAGAACAGGCAGTAGCAGAGAATTCATTTATTTCTCAAGCCCCCTGCCACTCCCATACTGCTAAGCACAAAGATGATGGGGAACTCCAACGATATGGGAAAAACACGGGGAATTTCAGAGTCACACCAGTGTGGTAAAAGGGACTTCAGATATAGCAAATTTCCCAAAGAGAAGTTGTGATTAATCTTTCTCTTCCAGAGGTGCAAGTCACAACAGCAACATCTTGCCCCTTAAAATAGGTAATCAGTTTGTGTCAAACATCAAACACACCATCTTGTGGGCTCTGACCTGCAGGAGCTGGGAGGACCAGAAGGTGATGTCCACATCCCCAGGCCTGGTCCACAATAAGAAATGAAGGGAAATTGCCATCCCTGGGGCAAGGTGGAACCTACAGCCTCTAGTACAGCTTAGGAGCAGGACCAGGGGACACAACCTGGGATTTCATGGTGACAACCCAAACTCCCAAGGTCTCTGTGGGGAGAGACAGCTAATTTCCCAAGAACCCATCAGGCAGACTAAAGATAGCCAGAAACATATCTTGTTTTGCAGCTGCTCCAGGCAGTGCCTACCTTGGGTTGCATTGTTTTGGGGTCCTGGATGAAGTCCCAGTCTTTTCCATTCATGCTGTAGGCCACCTTAAACTTCTTCACGAAGGAGCGCGACTCAGTGGTGGTCACGCTGTCCCCTCCGCGAGCCCCCTGGATAATGACGCCTTTGATATTCTTCGGGACGCCAAGGTCCACCTGCAGCCACTCCTCCCCAGGCTGGGCTTGGGGGACGCGGGGAAACCAGCCTGAGCGGCTGCTCACGAGGCGGGCCATGCTGGGAGACCAGTCGTAGCCTCTGATGGAAGAGGCCGAGATCTGCGAGTCAGGGATGAGGCCAGAAAGCATTCCCAGCAAGTTGGAGCAGGGCGAATCTGCAGGGAAGGAAAGGGCATGAAGAGCCGGGGCGGTTGAAGGGAGTGTTTGTGGTTTTCCCCGCAGGTTTAAGCTCTGGGCACTAAACCGGCACCAGCACTGGGCGCTTCCCCCTTGCCTCCGGGGCCTGGGTGCTTGTCCCCGCAAGCGCATCCCTTGGGATGGGTGCCTCCATGCTGCTCACAGTGTCACCGTTCCCACCCCAAGCAGCCATGACAGCTGCGGGGGACAGCACCCCAGGACAAGAGAGGAGGGCTGAGGGGAGGAGGGAACCCTCACCGGTGATGCGGCAGCCATACAGCTCCAGCCTCAGGGCAATGCCGTTGTGCCAGCTCTGGGGACGGATGCGCACGAAGCGTGTGAGCACTGGGCTGTGGATCTTGTTGAGAACCACCTCTGTGGCATCCTCATTGGCCTGAAATGTCTGCAAGGGAGAGGGGGCACAAATATGGTTACGTCGTCTCCAGGCAGAAAGAAATAACCAAATCAGCAGTTGAAATAATCTCAGCAGGGAAAACCGAGGAGAGGCTTTCTGGGCAGGGCCAGCCTCCAGCCAGGGCAAGCACCCAGGGGCAGGCAGGGAGAGCTGTGCCACTGGCAGGACAGCATGGTGGACGGACTCGCCCATCAGGCAGGAGACCCAGGAGCTTGCTGCCCCGATGCCTCTCATGGCACCCCAAGGTACCTCGGACTATCAGGCCACAGCTGCTTTGAGCTCGCCCCCAAACCTAGAGCCGCTCCAATGCAAAAAGCCAGATGTCCCTGAATGCTGCATGAGATCTTGCTTCCCCTCCGTGGGTAACCGGGCTGACATCCTGACACATCCTCGCACCGAGCTCCACCGGGGAACATCGTGTGCAAGCAGCAGCGTGAGCCATTGTTCCAGCCAGCCCCTCACCCCTGCTTCTCCAGCGCACATGCAGCCCACCACACAGAGACAGCTTTTCGGGAGAGTTTATGATCTGACATGATACGAAAAACCTGCTGCCTTACCAGATGGCCATAATCAATAACTACCAGATGGATGTTAGATCCACCCCTCCTGCCCATTATTTTAATAGGTCAGACAAGGATTGGATACTTGTGTTTCTGTTTCAGGCTGCGAAGCCATAGCGGGGAAGAAAAGGGGGGGAAGAGGAAATACCCAACCTGAGGGTAATTTTCAACCCTTTCTCTGCCCCCAGCATAAAGCACTAAAGCTCACAGACTGAGGCTGCAGGTATTGTCCGCTTTCCCTCCAAACATGCGGGCTCTCAGGACAGGGCTAAAGCATCCTCCAACCTCAGCCAGGAGCTGCATCCACACTGAGATGTTGGCTGGGCTCTTCTGCAGGCTCCTACTCTGCATATGCCGTGCTAAGCACAGGAGCTCCCGCTAAGTTTATCTCAGAGCGAAGCAGGAGAATGTAATCTCTGGCACCGATCTCCTTCTGTCGGAGGCAAGAGTCAAACAATTCAACTGCAGATCCCTGTTATCTGGGATAGAAAAAAGGGATGAGGCTGTATCCTGGCCTCTTGCCTTGAAGAGCGAGGTTAAGCAGCATTTTGTAAACCTCCCACTGCTCTAGGTCTGCAGACGGCATATGTTACTGCTCTTCTCCCAGGATCCAGCACGCCAGGTTGCCCAGAGGGTGTTTGCAGAGAGGGACAGCGGGTATTTGCAGCACCACAACCAGCTCTGGGCTGCCCCTGTGCATCACTGTCCAGCCTGGGTGGCACTCCTGCCAGGGCAGAGAGCAGCCACCCCACAGAGAGGCTTGGTTGCAAATCTAGCTGGTAATTGGGATTTGGGTTGATGTGAACTTGAGCAGAAATGCTAATCTGGAGAATATATATCATGCTGCTATCGTTTAGCAACACAGCATGGTTTATTTGTTTTTAATACCCTATTTTATCCTGTCTGACCCCACTTCCCATCCTTTTCCTTGCTCAGCAGACACCAAATACCCTTTTTTCCAGCAGGAGGGCTATAAGAAGAGTGGTTACTGTGAAACACTCTCCAGGCGCGCGTGCATGTGTGTGTGTGTGTCTTGTAAAGCTGTGGGAACACACACACACAGGCTGAAAGGATACATTTCCACAGCACAGCAAAGCCTCCCGCTTTATGTCAACACAGAAGCTGACACACACCACCTTACCTCTGAACCTAACATCGGAGGACAGGAAATGTTTATCTGAGCCGGTGCAACTATTTTAGCACAAGGAGCAGCACGTCAGGTCAGCCCAAAGGTCCCTCTGTCCCAGGGGCGGCTCCTGATGGTGGCCCCAGCAGATGCCCAGGGGCAGCAAGTCCAGGGGAGTCTTCTCCTGGCAACCTCTCTTCGCTTCCCACTATCGGCAGTTTGAAGACTCCATGAGCCAAAGGTTGCATATGGACCAGCATGTTTAACAGTCACTGACGAGGTTTGCTGCTCTTTTTGGTTTAGCATATTTCCAGTTTTGTTCTTTTTTAGCTCACTTCGCACATATGAGCATCAGGGGCCAGAATCCAAATTTACACCAGCGTAATTTGTTGCTGACTTCTGCAAAGTCAAGCTTGACAGAAAGCAGAAGCAGGACTGAGCCCAAAAACTTTATCACTACCACATGCATTGCTGAAAGCATCTCTTACATGACCTTAGTCCCAACCACCTGCTTCCAAGGAGAGCAACCTCAATTCTGCTTTACATTTGGGGCCCAGTGACTTCCTCAGACTAGATCACATTCAACAAGCTATGTAACTCTGAATCGGGGCCTTGACACTCCAGACTGCCAGTTTACGAGGGCAGAAATGGCACCTGACTTCCAGCTCTAGTATCAGTCGCATTGGCAGGGTCTGCCTCAGTGAACCTTGTTTCTGAAAAGCCCCAACTAGCAAGTCATTGCTTCGCACCCCGTTCAGCATAACAGAAAGAGGCCATTTTCAGAGGGCAGGTGCTTAGTGCTGTTAGAGAAGCAGGGTCCTCCCATGTGCCTGGCCTTTCAGCCTCCTCCCCAAGTGGAAATGCATCATGAGCCCACAGGTCCCAACGCTGCTGACCAGGGTCTGACCCTGAGCGTATGGTTTCTCTGCACTGAAAATGCTGACCCCAGAGCCCGGGTGCACCGTGGAGAGAGTCCCATTGACTTGAACAGGCTCTACATCCTGCCTCAAATTAGCACTCACGGCATGGGAAGAACTAGCAGGAAAATGTGTGAAATTGGGAGCGCCAAGAAAGCAAAGATTTCTTCCCCCTTACCAAAATAGAACATTGCTATTCCTCCCATCCTATCTGCTTCCTATCCCACTCAGCACATATTTTGAGCCAAGTCTTCGAATGGTGTAAATCAACATATCGCCATCGAAGTATAAGAAGTCACAGTAATTTACACCAGCAGAAAAAAAAATCTGGCTGTGATCTGGGAAGACAGATAGATACACACTCAGCAGAGAGCACACAAGCACATGCGCATGTATGCGCACACGCACTGAAGGGTGACGGAGCCAGAAGACGAATGGGAAAACCATTAACAAATTAAAAGCACCTTCCAAGAAGCAGTCAAGAGAACTCATTTTCATTGCTGCATCAAAAAGCTGCCCATCCCCTCCCCATATACTTTATGTTTACTTCCATTTTAGTCCAGTCGGCAGGTCTACATGTAAAATTAAATTGATAATCAATGAGAGCTGACCTGCTTAATTAATTTGCTGCAGAAAGCAAGTGGTGGGAGATGATGTCTAGGCTACAGGAGGACTGGGCAAGTTTTCCATGTGCACGCACATGCAGGCTCCACACCAACACTTACAAGTCATATTTCTGAAACATTGGAACCACTGTGAGGGTGATGGGGGGATTTCCAAAGCTGCGTTAGTTCCAGTGGGTATGGGAATTGTGCCAATGGCAGAGTTTGCAGTGAAGGGAGTGAAGGACAGGGAGACAAAAAGTGCCGTGAAGTCGAAGAGGCAGCGAGTCAGGGAGGGGGCGGGAGGTAACCTCTCTCCCTCTTTATTTATTGTGCTGCTTGGCCACTATGCAATTTCTTGGGGAGCTAAAGAAAGCGGCTGGGGGAGGCAGAGGAGAAGGCCAAGGATGGCAGCAGCCCTGTCTTCGTCCGTATGTATGTGTCTCTCTGGACCTGCTAGATTTACTGCAGGATTATGTTACTCCTGTGGAGACAGAGCCCTGGAACAGAGCATGCTAACAGGATTAAGGCTTCAGGATTGAGACAGAGAAGCATGAAGGAGAAAAGTAGGGGAGATTATTTGCCTTGTCAGATAGGGAAGGCATAAAATGGGGCATGTTTGATGGTGGGAGGATTCTGGCTCAAGTGGAGGGTGGATAGTTCTGGATTTATTAAATCCAGGAACAAGGAGGTAAAAGAAAAATGATACTTGGCAACACTCAACAAAGCACAGCCGTCTGGGCAAGGCACAGCACGCTGGGCTGGGCTTGCCAGCACTGTGTTTTTGAGAGGCTCCACTCAGATCTGGGAGTCACCAGGGACACAAGGAGTGGCACTCTGTTAGCCTGCAAAGGAGATAGCAGGCCCAGAAGTACAAAGCTGCAGCCTTGCTAGGAAAGCCAGGGCTGTAATTCTCCCCTGGTACTGCACCAAGGGTGAATGCACTGGGCTGCCTTTCCCAAAGCCTGACGTCTTTGTCCTGCCTGCAAAAGCAGCAGAAGCAGGCTGGGACCTGGGGATGCTTCTGGGCAAACCCTCTGCACCATGATGTCTCTGTGCAGAAGTGCTTGTGGCCTTCTGGCTGATTACACAAGCTTTTCCCGAGTTTTCCAGATAAAGAAGCCACAGGACTGAAAGCTTTTCTCTCCCCCCTCAGGTGAATGAACACAGGAGACTTCATTAAGAACTGACAGGACAGAGAAATGCCCTAAGGGAAGGCACAAGGGTCTCCAAAGAGTCATCCTCAATATTCCCTGCCAGCACCAAACCACTGACATCCCCAGCTCCATGCACAGCTGAGATATTCGGCTCTTTGCAGTAATTCAACCTGCCTTCTTGCATCCACCTGAAATACCACCCAGGAAGGTTAGCTGATAACAAGCACAAAGCCGTCACAGTAGGAAATGGAAAATGCACATCAGCTGGATCGTGCTGCCATTTCTCATCCATTGACTTCTACAGGTTCTCAAAGCAAATGTTTCAGTTGCATCCTCCCATTTTACACACAGAGCAATGGAGGCAGCGAGAGCACACATCACATTCCCAGCCCACCCTGAATCCTGAAACCCATCCTGTACCCCAGTCCCTCACCACACTAGAGGATCCCCATGAGCTGATCTCTGCAGTTACTAAGATGGAGAGGCTCAGACCACACCGGACCTGGAACCCAAGACCCTACAAAGAAGGAAGTGGATCAGAATGGATGAGCACTTTGTTTTCCAATAAAATCCTCATAGTTGAATCTGTCCGAAGAAAATGACCAAAAAAAAAAAGGTCAAATCCTGCCAGGTGCTCTTTTCCTTCCTTGGGTTCAGGAATGAGTTATTGTTTTCTAAAGACATTTGCAAACTGCTAGATAAGATCTTGGTGCACACACCAGGGTCAGTGCCTGGAAGATAACCTCTGGGGCCATCCACCATGGACGAGACAGAGGGGGATGCAGCAGGGAGGGCAAGAGCCAGAGCAGCCTTTCTGGGGCAGGGCTGTTTGGCCCTGTCCCATGGGGATGCGCTGGTGGGTAGTAAGGGGCAAGTGTGGGGCAACACGTGGTGGTGCCCGCTCTCCTCCCCATCTACTCTTTCAGGGGACACAGAGAAGATAGCTCTGCACCTTCAGCCAGGTCGCTAGGTTAGCCTCTCCCCCTGGTCCCATGCCCCAGGCAAGGACAGAGCATCACCCCCTGGACAGGGGGACACCCAGGGTGTGCTGGGCTGGGCTTTGTGGGGAGCGGGCTACCAGGCAGGGGAAAGCCCTTCCTGTTTCCCTTCCCATGAGCGCGAACGGCTTGGGACTCAAAGGTGAGCCATCACGTTTCGCAGGGAAACACCCTGGCCCCACTCTCCTCCAAAACACCGGAGGGAGGGGAAGCGGAGGGGCAAAAGAGAGGAGGTCAGAGCTCCCCATCCTCTGCAGAGCGCGCCATCCTCTCTCCACCCCTCCTGCACTCACTGGTTTTCTCTTGCTTTAGTTCCCTGATGAAGATGTAAAATGTTAGCTGACCTGCCTATAACATGGCAGAGCTTTGCTTTTGGCCCACACAGCTGGCAGAAATTCAGAGCAGTGTTTGATACACCCCATATGCCTATGTGTGCATGTGCATATATATATATGTATGTCTGTATATATATGTGTATATATATACATATATATCTGCATGTATATAGAGGAATAGAGAGTCCCTGTCTGTCCACCCCCTCCCTTCCCTCCCTGCTCCTCATGGCACCAAATCAAGCTGCGGCAGACTTGACAAATCTATTTGGCATGGTTCGCTCCACCATTGCAGCCTGAACCGTGCGGAGCGCTGCACTGACGCAGAGAGGAATCTGCACCTTGAATACAGACATCTGGGACCTTGCCTAACGCAGGAACGGCAGGGATTCACGTGGGTGGGGAATGCGGGGCCAGAACCCCCCAGCACCAGGCCTGTGAGCAAGGGGCTTTGCCCTGGCCCCGCTGCAGCTCAGCGGCTCGTCATTCGGTGGGGAGGGAAAGCAGTCACCCAGATGCAAGGGGTAGATGAGCCACCAAAGAGCAATTACTTATCCTCCAGCCTCAGGAAGTGTATGATAAATTGAGGCTGGAACATGGGAACGAAGCGAGACTGGAATAAAGGAGTAAAAAAGGAGAGGTTTGATTTTTCCTCTTTCTTATGAAGAGAGAAAGCAGAGCAGAAAGACGCTGATAGGACTCAAGGGCCAAACTCTGAAATGGTGGCAATTCATGTGGCTATGGGACTGCTTTGGGTTGACACCAGCCAGGCTTTAGGGTCTTGCTGGAGCAATGTAAATTGGCCCAGCAGCACTGAAACCGGCCATGCTGTCCTGCTCCACCCTGGATGAGGATCCAGTGTCCAATGCCCAGGACGGCAAGGACGGGACATCTACTCTCCCCTGTGACTAAAACCACCCTCCAGGCCAGATTCCTGCCCCAGTTAGACTCCAAAAGGTAAATTTATTGCCAGTAGTTATTTGAAACACTGAACTGTGTATTTAGTCCATCTCCTGCCCGGCATGTTGCCAATCTCCCATCTCCCTTGGCTTGCAGAAACGGCCCCAGAGAGACTTCAAACTCCCCCGTTTCCATGGGGTGCCTGGGGTGAGGAGAAATGGCCCCAGTTCACAGAAAAGTCTGCTGCTGCCAGTGGGTCCTGGGAGAGCACAGAGCCTCCACACGAGTGCATGGCCACTGTGTTAGGGCTACACCTGACCTCTGTCATTAGCTGCGGCCCTGGAGCCAGCCTGCCTGAGGTCTGGGGGAGCCCAACTGCTGACTCTCCTCTGGGGTGCTGGGCTGCCCTCTGCCTCCATTTCCCTACCTCTAAAAAAGGACTAACACCACCTCACTGGCATGTGAGGAGCTTAAATACACCAAATATTGGAGGTATGAGACCCTGCTAGGGGCCTCTGCACAGAGAGGACTCATTCTGGGAAGCAGAGTGAATTTGAACCGTGAGACACACTTGTGGGGAAGGGGAAATCACACGGCCCGGAAGGGAAGGAAATGTCTGGATGAATCCTGGACAAGGCAAGCTACTGCATTTCATGCCAGCAGTGCCTGTGCCAGCAAAGGGAGGGGACAGCTAATTTAACAGAAGCGCTGAGCAAGCAGAAATTACTGGGACATGCATGCAGGGGGAGGTGTGTGGGACCCCAGCCACCGAGTTCACGCAGACAGATCATGGCACATCAACGGGGAGGGCCTGAGCCACAGCAGCAGTGCTGGTGGGCACCACAGAAGAGCAGGGAAGGGCTTTCCTGAGGTGCCCTTAACCAGGCGACAACCACACAACCAAGGCAAGTGACAGAGCAGGACCAGCCCGGCACCATGGCTGCCTTAACCACCCTCCCTGTACGCCAAAGCTCCCATGCGGACCACCTCAAGCTTGCCTCGCCTGGCCACGCAGCAGCACCCGCAAAGCTTGGAAGGGCTGAACACCCATATTTACTCTCCTTCCCCCTCGCTCGCATCTCTGTGTGCCTCCCAGAAACATGGTGAGAGCATGCAGCAGCTCCCAGGGTTCAATGTATCTTTCCTGCCCACGCCGATCTGCAAGCGCAGATCCCACAGCTCTGGCAGCCTGAATTGCTCCTCATTATTTATTGTTCATTTTGTTCTCTGGGATGGTGCAATCCCCTCTTAGGATTTGTGCCCTTTCATTTCCAGGCCTCAATAACTCCTGAACTACAGTTTCATGTGGTTTTGTGATTGTTAACCCAGCATGCAGATGGGGCTATGGCCATAAAAGCTCAATGAATCTTGTATGGCAAAACACAGACTGTGAAGGCATTTTCTCCTTCATTTGCAGTCAAATAACATACTCTCGCCACCACGAAAGATGCAACAGCAGCCAGGTTTTCCAAGGAATAGTGTTTCCTCATTGCTGTGCAGAGGAGAAAGGACTATTTCTGCTCAGAGCATAATCAGTCTTTTAGCCCTCATCAGAAAAAGGGTCCCTCACAGATTAAACCCTCCGGGCCTGTCAAATCTCTCTGTTCTGCTCCCTCCTGTTGGCTGCGAGACTCACCAAGGTGCATGCAAAAGAGACAAAAAGGCCTTTACCTTGTGGTTTTTCCCATGTCGGTACATCATCCAGTCCTCCCCATTGGTGCTGACCTCCAGCTTGTAGGTACGGACATAGTAGCCATTCTGGGTTTCTCTGGAGATGGCACCCTGTGTGGCAATGGCTGTGAGCACAGTCAGGAAGTGGAGGTCCACCTTTCCAGGGGAGAAAGGGACAAGAGAGAGAATGGTGACCACCTGAGAGCCCAGGTTGGTTCCTCCCTCTGTCTCTGAAACATGAAAGGGTGTGAATTCAGTCTGTCTCACTCCATCTGTGGGTGCACATTTCAACAGGCACAAACCCCCTGGGCTGACTTCAGCAGGATGCTTGCAGATAGGACCATGGGACAAGAGTAACTAAGGATCTTGATGTCTGTCCATATGCGACCATCACAAAGCCTTCTTCCTGCTTCAGACCAAGCAACGGGATCTGCACTGAATCTCATGTCCATTAAAGCAGGACAGAGGCTGACTTTTTCCATGTAAAATAAAAGTGTGATGTCCAATTAGCAAGTGCTGCAGTTCCTGGTTTTCCCTTGCTCTTTTTTTTATGTTTTTTTTACAATTTGGGTTGAGAAAGGTCAGCAGAGCTGGCTTGGTAGCACTGCCACGAATGAAGAATGAGACGTCTGCTAGAGGCAATGACATTCACCATCTCCCGTTCCTAGTGCCCTTTAGCAAGCAGCGTCTCACGGCGATGTGACAAAGCCAGAAGCCCTGTGTGGACAGAGACTGTGGATCTAACCAGCTCCCAGGGAAAGCCTTTGCACTGTCAGCCCCCTACCTGACGTTAGCCTGCTCACTCTCCCTGCATCACTGATGAGATAAATATTATTCTAGCTGTTTTTCCATGTGCCTCCTGGAGACTTTGGTCCTTAGGCCAGTGGTGGAGTCAGTGGCCCTTATAAGTGGCAGAGGTCCCTCAGTCTCTGCCAGTATGCTGGCAAGTCCATCAAGGTTTTGGGCAGGGAGGAGGGAGTGGGAGAGGGACAGCGGATTGAGTCAGCCCTCGTGCAGGCGTGCTAATGGGAGAGCCAGCCTGTCACGTTCCACAGAGGCACTCCAGCTCCCCTGCTGCTCGCTCCCCATGAGCCACAGAGGCAATAAAAAATTCAACAGGCCTTATGGTCAAGGGTCAGTTTAACAGCATGACACTCCCTTTGGTGGGGGAAGAAGTGAGGGGGCTGCAAAGAGTGCGTACCTGGAGGTACTCTTTGTTGCTGTCTACATTGGGGGTCCAGCCGTTGTCATCACTGTTGAGCCGGCTCTGTTGAGGGGTCCATCGCCCATCTGAGTAGGTGGAGGAGGCACTGATCTGCATGTTGGAGATCCTGCCAGACTCCATCCCCAGCGGCACGTTGCACTGGAAGTCTGGAGTGGACACACACGTGCACACACGCAGATCAGCTTACAGTCTCTGTACTTCACTCCCAAGTGGAAGGCAGCCCTGAACTATCCTCCCCAGCTAACCCCAAGCAAGGCTGCCTGCCTGGAAAGATGAACAGATCTGCACCATCTTGCAAGTTGTGTGTGCTCACAGATGGCACTGCAAAGTTAAAGATGGGGCAGCTTTATGGCCCTCTGAAAACTAATACAGTCCAGATCTTTCTCCCTTTCTCTATCTTCTTTACCTTTGCAGTGTTGACACAATTCTGCCCCTTCCCTCCCTCCATCTCCATCAAGATGCCCCAAGTCCCCTTGCCACAAAGCTCCCTATCTTCTTGAAGGCTGGAGGTGAAATCTAAGCACTGACAAGGCAAGCAGTATGGGCAGGCACAACGGGAGGGTGCTTACTGCCATGCTGCCGGCAGGAACATCAAGGCCTGGAACGGGAAAGTCTGAAAGTTTTGTGTGCATGTGAGAGTATGGATACATGTGTGTATGTGTCTCTGTATATGTTCATGCTCTATATGTGATATCAGGCCCATAGGAATTAACCAGCCAAGAATATGAAAGACTCTGGTATGCTTTCATTTTGGTTTCCTCACTTCTAAGGCTTTAAAAGTCACAATTAGCTCAATCTTATTGCACATCTCATATATTTTATGGCAGCTATCCTGTAAAAACAATAGCAAAGAAAACATTGATAGGAAATACCACATGGGCCCAAGCATGCCGCTGCTGTAAACCAATAGGGCTCCACCAAACTGCCTGTGTTTTTAATGTGCTCAAGTCAACCCCGGCTGGAAATGATGGGCCAAGTTAAGATCTCACTGGTTTTATTAAAGTTTAAATTTTACACCAGCACAAATCAAAATAGGCCTGGCCCTTTAACAGCTCTTGTGCTTGATTTCTCAAGCTTTGTGTGTCATTAATATTTTATTTCCCAATCCTTTTAAAGAACCGAATAGAAAGGGGATTAAAGAACACATCAGCTAAGTGTGGATATAGGTAATGGTGAAGAGCTCATGCTTCTTGTAACTCTCACAGCCTCAGCAGAACATCCCTGACTCAATCACAGAGCAAGAGCCTGTAACCCAGCTGCCCTAGCGCTGCACAACTCCTACTCTACCCTGCTCTCCGCCATGGGCTTTCAGTGTTGGGTCAGGGACCCCTTCTCTTTCTCTGGGACTGAGGGGTGTCCTGAAGGCTTCTTCTGTTGTATCACAGGTTCACTGCTAAGAGAGGTCAAGAACTGTAGCTCTGATGTAAAAGTACCATGGGAAAACAAACTGAATCTTTCCTTGCCTGCAAGCATTATCAAAAAGAATCAAAATGCTCTTAATTCTCAAAACACACAACTTCCTTCCTCACTCCACATCAATTTACCTCCCTTAATAAGGGATCTAAAACAAATTTTGGTTTGAAAATCTTTGAGCTTTAGGCATTTTTTAATTAGACAGCCAAGAAATTCCAATTTGTAGTTCGGGGCTGTGAATTTTTGGAAAACCAGAGAGAGGGAGACAGTATTTCCCCCCATGCTTTAATGAATCTGCTGCACCCGCTGGGCTGAAGTCTTCCCCTAAATCCTTTGGGCTGAGCACATACATGAAAGATTCTATCCCAAAAGGTATTGAGAAAACTTCACAAGCAAGTGAAAAGTCAAAGAAAGGTCAGAAAGTGTGATTCTCACTGAAATCTCACTTCTGTGAGAAACAGAGAACACATCTAGTGTAACTGCTGTCTGCATTGCCAGTGTGGGACCAGCCCCTGGACACGCTCCTGCCTGCCTCACTCTCGCATGTGCCAAGTGAAAGACTTGGGAAAAACAGGTGACACGACTGCCTAAAGTCATACACACACATTTCCAACTTACTTTCTGGGACTTCCTCCTGGATCAAGTAGTACTGAGCAGAGAAACCATCTTTAGCCACTGCCAGGTCTGTGTGGAAGGTGAGCGAGAGGACGCCGGTGGTTGAGCGGATGTCCGACGGCATCTTAGTGCCACAGTACCTGCCTATCAAGGGGCCAACTGCAAAAGAAAGAGCAGCAAAGGTAATGCCTGCTTTTCCACCGGCCTCCTGGGTCACCAGCAGGTTGGCATCACTCAGCAGGGATGCCTTAGCAGGACTGATCAGGATAAAAGAAAGGCTTTGGGGATGGGCTATTTTTTGCATCCGCTGGCCCGGTGCCATGCAGTGCGCCGTGCAGAAATATCCACTGCAGCAGGCGTTGCTCTGCAGTTGCTGGGAAATGCTCCAATCTGCTCTGTTTCTCAGTGTTGGTACGCAGTAGGGAGGTCCTCCCAGCATCGCATGAACCCACTGCCCTTCCCTGAGGGAGGACCAGTGGTATCTTGGCATGTCCCATGGGACTTTTCAGATCAGTGGTTACAACAGAGCAGTAGTTCAGGGTTTAATGCATGCAGCCTTCTGAAAGCACACCGTCCTCACAGCCGTCCACGGAGCACCCCGATGGCAGGCTGCATGCTGCAGCCATGTCTGAGGTTAGGCACCTTCAGTATTCAGACACAGAGTGCACGGTTGGAGCTTTGTGAGACACCAAGAGAGGCTGAGGACAGCAGCGCAGCACCCCATGGCTTACCCTGAGGGATGCCGTCCCAGATGTCCAGCCAGTCATACTTGCAGTCTCCTTCCCCTGCCTGCAGCGGGTCATGCTCGAGGTCGAAGAGCAAGAAGTGGAGGAGGATTTCTGTCTTTGGCTTGGCTATGATGGTGAAGATGCAGTCCAGATTGTGTGGGTACTTGTCAGGGAAACCTGGAGACTCAATAGTGCCATTGGAGGCAGTGAAGTTTCTGGAGCAGTCCTCAGAGCCTGTAGTGGCAGGAAAAAACCCGCAGCCTTAGCAACAATGCAGCTTAATGCCAACAGCTTGATACACTGTGGAAACCCCATTTTGAGCTTAGCGGGGGGTGTATATTAACTTCTGGAAATGTCCTGTAACCCAAGAGCTGTGTGAATTCCTACGAGGACCAAGAGGGTGATTTTCAAAGCTTTCCACAGGTGGAGAGACAAGGTCTGTGCATTCACTGGAGTGGACAGCATGTGTCTAAATCCCTCAGACAGCTCTGCAAATGTAACCCGTATGCCACTGCTGATCCCTCTGCCAATTACTCCAAAAACAGGACTAGGAGAGTGATCCCATCCAAAGCCACGGCTGTGATTTGGCAGGTCAGCACCATGCCGTGTCCCCCATGCTGGTGGTGGTGGCCCTGGTGGGGAAGGGAGGCCATGCCAAGTTGGGCTGGGCTTCCCCTGCCAGCCCTACCCACCCTCTGCTGGGCTCCCCAAACCCCGACCTGCCGGGAGATCTGTGTCTGCCACCCCAAAGCCCCTGGCTGTCGTACGTGGTCCTCACTGCCACGGCTGCCACCCATCGGCTGTGCTGGCAAAGGGTCACAGCAGCTCCAGGTCTGATGGAGGAGCCCCATTCAGGGAGGTGGCTGCCTGGGAAGGGGCAGAGAGGAGTAACAGGAATGCCATCTCTTTGGAAAAAGCTGTCCCCAGGGGCTGGTCTCCTGCAACCTCTCCCCCTCCAGCACGGACATCTGTGCCTCAGTTTCCTCTTAAGAAAATCAGGAAGCACAAATATTTACACAGTGAAAAGGCCTGGGGGAGGGTGCCAATATCTCCACTGTTAGCTGGAAACCCTCGGAAACCCTCAGGAAGCATGCAGTTAGCCTGCAGACCCGAGTCCCATGCAAAGGATGAGGGGCAGCTCCAGCATACGTCCTGCTCCACGGCCGTGGCAAGAGTGGGGGTAATGGGGGCATCTCTGCTGAGAGGAGGAACAGAGCCCTCTTTCTTACAGACTGAGCCATCCGCACCAGAAATGCAAGTTATTTCTATCCTTAAGGAAGACCTTTGCGTGGCAAGGAGGGCAGACAATGTTGCCTCTTATTTATTGCTGACCTCAGCACTGGCCTCGGCTGCAGGCGGGCCAGCTCCATGCCCCCTCTCACACAGCCAAGGTGCCTCAGGGTGGCCGGGGAAAGGGGAATTTGTGTCGTATTCATACCACGGTGACTTTGAAACCACTGCGCTGTGGAGACAGGACAATAGGCACAGAAATCTGCAGCCTGAAGCTATCAGAGGCGAAAGGGGATGTTAGAGAGGCTGCCAGCCGCTGCTGCAACCCGGCGTTAGCATTCACAAAGGTTTCTGCTTTGGTTTTACTGGGACACCCTCCTTCTCCTCTACAAACCCTTCTGCTCCAGCTCTTCCAGGCAGCACCAGCCTTCCTGGGACTAATGGGAGACTTGTTATTCAATTCAGCATTAACCTACAGGAGTCAGGCTAGCAGCCTGCTGTAATAGCAGGATCCCGGCACTGCATTATGCAGTGCCTAGCTGGAGAGCTACTCAGGAGAGGCTCTTAATTGACTACCTAATGAAGCAGCCAGCTTTTCTGGTGTGAACCTGTGGGGTAAAACACAGAGGCAAAAAATAAGGCCAAACACAAATCACAGCATAATGCTGCAAACAAGGATAAGGGTGTACTTCGTTCCAAACAGCTTGAAAGACAAATAGATAAATAGGGAAAATAATACAAGCTAGGGAGAAAATCGAAGACTAAACCCAGAGTCAGGGACTGTCCTCTAGAGACAGGAGAAAGACATAACTATGTCACTGCATTAGACAACAACAATTTCCTCATGTGGGGCTCTTATCGCATTTGGCATCTTTGTCTACAGTTTGGCTGATACCAGCAAACACAATGATCAGGTTTTTTTATAAGGAAGCTGCAGATAATCAACGGGAGTCATGCTGGCTTCGGCAGCACAGACCAGCCTGAGAGGAGACTTTGATGCCCAGCGATGGAGAGCTTGGGCCAGCTCTGCCAAACTGACTCACAAAGTGAGCAGCAGGGAGGCTGGACCAGCCAGGGCAGGCGGCTCGTTTGTCAGCCCACAGACCGCTGATACCCATCAGGGGATTCAAAGACCGGTATGCAGTTGTTTGTATGCAGATTGCTGCTCTCTCACACCGTGATAAGGGAAATTTAGCACAAGGTGTAGAAATAAATGCTCAGTTGGAAAGAGTTGGTTTTTTAGGTCACCTTTAAGAAAGAAAGAAGCTGCAGCACCACGGCCTTTACTGATGTGGACAATGACAATCCAATGACCTTTAAAGCTGGTGACACCCTTGCTGGCTACACTGACAGCTCACAAGGAAACTTCGCCCATGCTTGCCTGCAAACAAAAGGCAGGGTTTGCTTGTACTGCAGTGGGCTTGCAGCGGGCGCTGACCACCCCACCGCCCTCCCTGGGAGCCCCGTAGGCGGCTGGGCCAGGGGTGCTCCCGGATCACAGGCTCATCCCTGCTCCTGGGCCAAAAGCTGCCTTGCTGGGCTGGATTTCATGGGTTGCGGCTGGAAGAAAGTGTGGCTGTATCTGGAGAGGATGGCTGCCTGCGGGGGGGTGGGTGGGGCTAAAGGAGCCCAACCACCACTTCAGACCTGAGGGCAGCTCTGCACGGACATACATAGAGGGACACAAACTCGGCTCCAGCCTCCATCCAACATCTCTCTCCCAGAATAGCCTTTGCTTCCTCTCACTCCCTACCAGCAGCAACAAAATCTCCTTTTCCCATGAATTTGGCCCTTGCTGGCTCCCAGCCAGGCAGACAGGGTTCCTGCCTGCCGTTCCTGCCCACCACCCACGCGCAGCCTGGCCCAGCCACTTCAGCTGGCTGGACCACTCCACATTGCCCTGTCCGACTCAGGGCATGGACCTGATGTGAGGACAAGCACAACCCTGCGCAGTCTGCTGGGCTCAGAGGGGGTGTGTACAGGGAGGGAGAGGCAAGGGAGGATGAGGTGGATCAGCAGTCTTCTCATCTGCACACTGGCATTCTTTGCCATTCTCCGTGCTAGCAACTGGCCTCAGCAAACCCCAATAGCCGGGTGAACCACTAAACTCTTTCAGGACTAATCTGCATCCTAACCATTAGCAAACAACAGGGGTAAGATGGCTGCACCACACCAGCTGAATGGCTGGTTATACAGCTCAGGCAACCACCAGCAACAGCACTTTCCTCATCCACCTGAACCTCCAGACACCACCTGTCCTCAGCATTGCACAATGAATTTGGGGAGTCCCATTCCCATCCTTTTGCAGCAGAACCTCCACATTCACATCTACCTGTGATCAGGTTGCGGGCTGCCTGCGCACCTCTGCCTGCCACACAGCTGGGCCAGGGCCCCTGGGCGCTGGTGCCTGTGCTCCTTGCCTTCCCTTTGAAGAGGTGGGTAAGCGACCCTGTTACGCTCCTTTCTGGTTCTTCACCAGGCATGGGCATTTTTTTTGTGCTGGATGCGATGACATGAAAGCCATGTGTGTGTTTTCTTCCAACGCACCACCAAAGGAATGTGGGCACAAGGCGGGCGCCCGCATCCCCGTGCAAAACACACTCTTGTTCCCTTGGCACACAGGCACTCCTCTCTCACCTGCACACACAAACCACACACAGAGCGGGTTTTATTTTCTCAAGCCTCCTTCTTCCCAGACACACAATTCTGGCAAATATTTAGACAGAAACACTATTAAAAGCCCTTTGAGCAGCTTTTCCTTTCCGCAATAATAGTTCGGCATTAAACAGAATTATGAATAGTTCCTCTTATATCTGCCTGGAAAGCCACCGTCTCAGCCCTTGACAGCACTGCTGACAGCAGTCCCTTGAAAACCAGAGCTCCCCAGTTACAAACCCTGCTTCCAGGGAGGGAAGACACAGCATCATTGATCAGCCCTGAATTGCAGCTCCACAGGAGGGGGAGCTCCATGCACTCCTAACTGAGGGACAATCCCCACTTAGCCCTAACAAGCTCCACATGTGCCAAGGAGAAAAGATGTACATTTCTAGTCCTCGAATACAAGAGAGCATTTAAGGAGGAACCTTGCTTTTGATGCCACTCTGTGATCCAAAAATGCACTATCATCATGCGCCACTAACATCTTTACCTTCTTGGAAATGTGATGCAACAGACTTGCTTGAATTGAAAAAAAAAAAAAAAAAAAGCGCCCTTATTTCTGGAGACCATACTAAAAATCACATTGAAAAGGTGGCCAAAGACATCTCCTTGTGAAGATCATCGTGGCAAACAGCCTGGGAGACAGACACTCACCTGTCTTGTAGATCTCATAGCGCAGGGAGAAGCCGGCACCTTGCCGTGCGTAGTCCGAGGTGAACTTGATATAGAGAGAGGGGCCAGAAGAGATGATGGTAGGAGGTGCTATGTTCCCACAGTGCTTGCCCAGCAGGTCTGCCGCTTCACTGTCCCCATCTCGGATCTCGATGTAGTCGTACCTGTGGAGACGGGTGAAATGGCAGTAAAACCACCTGTCAAGGAGATGCTTCAGGACGCCAGGAACAAACACAAAACACTTCTCTATATCTGCATATTTCACAGAACATCTTCCAGACGGGTACCTGGGACTCTGTCACCCACACCACACCATACACCCTCCAGTATGTTTTTTCCCTTTTGTCTGGCTACATTTAAGTCCCTTCCCCTGTTGCTCCTCACATTATTAATTTATTGCAGCCACATCCACTTCAACTTCAGAGCCAACATGCAAAATTTAGGACACAATTTGCCTCCATTTCCACAAGACTCCTTCAGCATGGGGAGAAGCTCAGATACAACTCTCCTGGGGCTGCTCTCCTTCTCTTATGCCTCTTCTTAAGTGCCATTGTGCTACTTAGCACAGCTCCGTTTACTCCACTACCCAGGTGGGATCTGGCCAAGCACACACCAAGCATTAAACAAACAGTCAATGTTCAATCCACGTGAGCAGCTAGCTAGTTTGTGCACAGTCTGACACCATATCGGTCCTTTAACAAGTGTGGCTGGTACACCTACTTAGCACGTGGACAGTAATACTGATCCTCTTCTGTTACGTGCTATCAAAGCTTTCTGTGGATGAGAAGTGCTGCATGAGAGCTGGGTGACCACATTCACTATCGCCTGATACTTGTACACCCTGTAACTGCAGCCTGCCTTTGCTAAATCCCACCTGGCGATGCCCCACCTGCCCACTGGCATCGCTCCTGGGCATCTGAACCATCTGGGGGAGGAATCTGTAGGTTTGGAAGAATTGCCTCCTGGTGCAGAGACAAAAGCTTGTTGCAAAGTCTGGCTGGAAGGTGAAACTCCCACAGATTCCTTCATATTTTCTAGGCCATGACTAATGGCAAGGTACTATCAGGCTCTGTGTGCTGTGAAGAAACAAGCAGCTTTTACGTGAACATCTTGTTCTTCTGCTGCCTTCTAACACCCGCGCTCTCCCGCCCCTCTTCTCCTTTCTGGCCGGCATGCTGCTATTTACAGAAACTGCCCATCTCTCTTCAACTGTTTATTCGCTTTGTATCAACCTGTTTGAACAACATGCTACAGCCCTTCTCATGGGGCCAGGCAAGGAAAAAGCATTTCCAGGCTGCCAGAAATCTGCCTTTCTTCTTTGTCACAAGATCTCCTGTTCGGGAATGGAGAGTTGAAAGGAGAAGTAGCTTGCTGGATACAGAATGATCCTCATGTGACTCATTCCGGTTCTGCAAAGCACACATCGGCAGGCAACAACCTCAAAACAAACTTACAGGGACTCAGTGTGCTCCTCCACAAAGAAAGATGGCCCAGACGGCTTCAGTTTCACTCCTTTCTGGGACTAAATCAGGCTGAGAGCCAGAAGCAAAATGCCTGCAGATAAAATCCTGTCTATACTGGACCAAGGACTCAGCTAGCTGCAATCACCCAGCCTTTAACTTCATTACGGACTCAATTGGCTTGGCCAAGGTGAAATGCAAGCGGTCTTGAGAAGAGGCACTCGCGCAGGAAGAGCATTTGGCTTAGCTGGTGGGTGGACACGCAGCGATGTAAATGAAGATCTGTTCCCTCTGCTCTCTTATTACCCTGACACCGTCCAGCAGCACGCTGTGTGACCCCACTAATGTCCATCACATCTGGCTTGATCCCACTGCCTCCCCAGGGAGGAGGAACATAGAGGGCAGTGTTAGTGCTTCTTTTAAGTAGAATTTTTTCCCCCTTGTTTGTCTATTTGTTTAAAGCAGCACTGAGCAAACAGTGGGGACATTTTGTTCTCTAAATAACTACTTTCTTTCAGTGTGCTTGCAGCCCTTCCACATCTGAAGTACACATCTGTGCTGCAGGACTACTGGCTACTAGTGAAATTGTGAATATGTGGCAAAAAATTAATTTGGCAAAAACACGAATGTTGGCAAAACACGGTTAACAGAGAGGACTGTAAAAGCTGCCATTTGCATGGCACAGGCAGAGGTTAGCTGCATCCCAGGGAATTACATCTGTTTGTGTCCTCGTGGGGTTATAACTCGCCAACACAGTACACGGCTTCAGCTACTTGACTGTAATGATCGCAGCTTCTCCTGTAGCCAACACACCAAACATCCTAGTGCTGTCCACATGGCTCCTCAAACCACCCAGTGCTGTAGGAGCCCTGGCAACTTCAGAAGCAAATTCTGGACCAAGAAATATTTGCTTATTGAATGGGTGAATAACTTCCAATAATACATACAATTTGGGAATATTGCAATCTGCTCATGGGCAATCTGCAAATGGAAAATTAAAAGAATGAATCTAGTAAGTAAATCATCAGGAAATATTTGCCTCTCTGAATTAAACCCTGTTTGGCTTCATCCAAGCATCTAACTGAGCTTTCTCCTACTGGAGCTAATCCTTAATAAATCAAATGTTACAAACAACTAAAAAAGCCCCTAGGAGAAGGTCAGGGAGTAATTTTTGCCAAATGTAAAATGAATATAAATGCAGAAGATTTTTCTTCCCTAGTTAAAAAAATCTTGGCCCAAGCCCTCTGCTCCTCATGAGGCAAAACTCTCTTTCTTCAGGTCATATAAACAGAGTGTGAATTGGGAGAGTATTACACTCAGGAAATAACTCCTCCCCAGAGGAGCAGGAGCACCTACTTCCTCTCCAACACAGCAATTAAGCTTTAGGCTTTCAAAATGAAACACCAAAGATGTCCGGTCCAAAACATGAAACTTTCAAACTTCAGCAAGAACACCGGCTAATCCCCACCACAGACTCTTTTGGCTTGTGCTTCAGTCGTGTCCATGCCTTGGCCCACAATCAAACAAGCTGATACACCCCATTCTCCTGATGTTGGGTCACTGGCCATGTTAAAATCTAGTTTGGCCAGACCTTTGCTTCTGTTAAGCTTAAGCATGGTTTCCAGACTTTGTTCTTCCCGTGTGAAAAACAAGAAGAAAAATTGGAAGGAAGAAAACCCAACCCTGGGGATGCTTTCTACTCTAACCATGTCATTTCCAGATAATTACAGACTAGGGCACAGCTGGGTGGGACATATTTATGCAGCGATGGCATCCAAACTGTCTTGACCAGTGCCCAGCAATTTGCATTTCACTCATACAACCAAATCCATTGTTTCAGTCAACGTGCACCAACATCCTTGTGGGCTGACCTCTCTGGTATTACCTCCACTGGGCAAGGTGCCATCTCCAAGCACATTTCATGGCCACTTCTCCCCATCTAGGCATTGCTCCAATGAGCCAACCATAAATACATGAGGGCAGGGTGCAGCATCCGTAACCCACAAGTATAGTCAATGGATTAACCAAGTCTTCTTGCAGGGAAGGTGACTGCAGTTGGCTGCTCCTCCAGCGGCAAGGTATCTTCTTGTTGCTTGAGTGGGAAGGCCAGCCAGTTCGTTTGAAACTGCCTCAAACAGAGGTTTCCACCAGGGAGTTTTAAGGCAGGGAGGCAAAGCTGAAGTGCTTTTAACTGCCCAGACAATGGCAGGTTGAGAAAGGAGGGAAAGGCATTGCTTAGATGCTCTTCTTGGAGCTGTTTAACAGAATTAAATGGAAAACATACAATGCTTACAAATATTGCTGCATTTTTATTAAAGATTTTTAGTAGAAAGTGCTTTGCTGATGTTAAGAGAGCTTTTATAAACTAATTATAAAGCACTTCTAATGCCTCTATTACTCATGCTTGCTTGCTTGCTTTTTCCTCTAGTCAACCCTCTCTGCTTTCCAGTCTTTCCTTTCTCTCTATTTTCCCTAAGTCACTTTGCTGCTGGCTCTCCAAACAAGGCTGCGAGGCACAATAAAGGCAAACAAGCCCCAATTGCAGTGATTATGAGAAGACCTCCACCTTTTCAGTCCTTTTCTGTTGTGAAACAGCTAATCTGCTCCCTGGCCATTGAGCTGTGCTCCCCCGTCCCCCGAGGCCAGCACAGACCTCCCAGGTGCTCACCCAGGCACTGGTGAGCTCCAGAAACCCTCCGACCCACCTGGGGAGCAGCACCAGAGAGCCTGTGCCATTCCTCTGGGTGCTCCTCTCCTGAGGCACACAACTCAGCACAAAGCACCGGTTTGGGACTCAAACTGCTCCATGCATAAGCAGCAAATCTATTGCCCCACAGCCCCAAATCCTAAGAGATGCTGAGTCTTTCCCCACTGAAACAGGCTTCAAGGACATTACAGGGACATTAGCTTAGGATGGAGACAAACATGAACAATAAATCATGTATATGTTCACAGCCATAATGTAAGTTCTCCTGATACATAAACTTGTGCAAGCCTTGCTTCAAAGCCCGAGGAGGGCTGGCTCCCCAGACCAAGCTCTGACCTAGCTGGCAGCTTTCTCAGTCTCTTCCCAGAGCTATGATTTGGAGTAGGTGAGGGCTTGCACGCAGCTAAGCCCAGTTTCCAGTGCTTACCAGGGCCAGAGAGAGTTGCAAGGCTCTAACCTGAACTTCCCCAATGTTTAATTTGGAACTGTTATTTATAGCCATTTCCATTGGGCTCATGACTGCACCTGGCAAACAGTAATGATGGGATGCTCAGGAGACCCTGAGAGGTGGGAAGGCAGAGAGGAGCAGTGGCTGGCCCAAGGTCACACAGGAACTTTGCAACACAGCCAAGAATAGAAGCTAGCCTTGATTAGACAGATTATATTATATTGGAGGAGTCTGGCCTAGATAGACAGAGAGACAAATAGGTACTGACTGCATGCCAACAGCCCCAAAGTTGGGAATGCCCAGTGTTGACTTGAGCCTTAGAGACCTCTGGTCTGCTTGAACCATATGTCACGGTGTCTCGAATGCATCTGCTGAAAACAGGAAGAGAAACTGCAATTCTAGTGAAATTCAGCAGGCGTTAATACTCTGCAGGTAGCTGGGGGAAGGCGTGGGGAACCTGCTTAGCCATAATGTCAGCTGGTAAATGCAATTGTTCCCTTTGAAAAGGTGGCAGGTGATTTGTTTCTCAGAAATTGTTATAAAAAGCATAAGGGTTTTTAAACATCCTCTAAGAAAAGGCTGTTTCTTAGAAATGAAATAGCAGCTGCAGTATAGAGATGGTTAAGAAATGGTGAACCAGAAGCTCTGTGCTTGTTTTGCAATCAAGGGGCGGCTAGAATTAATGTCCATTACACGCTAGCTGGCTTAGTTGATTTTTCTGTGTCACCACCCATCTTCATGCTCTTTCATACACCACCTTCAAACCAAATCCTTATTTCATGGGTGGTTACATTGTGAAAGACAAGAAAACTTTTCTATGATGTTTATACAATCTTGAGCAACTGCAGGACATACCCTTCAAAGGTTAAATTGCTGCAGAAACTACTGGGGACTTTTAAACGGTATTTTTTTATAGCCATGATAGCAAAGTCAAGCACCTCTGCTGTTTGATGAAACAAGAGCAATGAAGTTTGATCTTAGCTGCCAGCCCTTAATCAGAGTAATTAATTATAAATACAGCAGATGAATTGGAGTCTCCTTTGACTTGAACTGGTTTTACACATGTGTAACTCATCATTTTAAGGGTAATCACTCCTAATTTATCCTGGGGTGAGAAGAGAATCAGTCCTCATAGACACAGATCCTGATATAGATTTGTGCACAGACCTAAAAAGCTTGTATCACATCTACCTTTAGCCAATTAACCTCCTCTGCTCTCAGTGGAAGCAGACTCCTCGCACCCAGCTTGGGATGGGATTAATCGTTCTTCTGCACTGACAACAGAGGTAGTTCAAATCACTCTTGCTGACTGGACCTGGACTTTAGGTGGCTGAACATAGGAGAGAGGAATCTGGTCTCAGTCTGCAGCTTGTGGGGCTGCTTGTGCCCATGCTGAGGCAAAAGATGCACACAGAGCAGGCAGAGCTTGCCCTTGTCTTGCCCTGATGAAAATAAATGCCCCTGGCAACAGCAGAGAGAAATAGGCTATCGTTGCTTTGAATCCGCAGGGATTTCACTGGATTTCAGAGACTAAAATGACCAAAATCCGGTGGCAGCAGGGGGAGAGCCAGGCCTGGGGGAGCAAATTGCTTAGGATTTCTCAGAAGTTTGTTCTGAATTTGTTGCATCCAATTCCATCTTGTGTAATCACAGTATTGTGGGGATTTGTAATCATTCCACTGTGCTTTGAATTATTTTCTTATCTCTTCAAAAATCTGACCAGAATTTCTGAGAAATGAGAAAAATCCAGTCATCCAGTCAAAAAAAAAGAAACAAAAAAAAAAAAGAAAAAAGAGAGACAGAGAGAGAGAAAATAACCCTAACAGATTGGAAAACTTCTTCAAAAATGCCTTGAAGACAAAAAATGGAAACCACAAATAGCCTCTATTTATACTCCTTGGGTTGTTTTCACCCCCGTACAAGCACCGCTGATGGGAAGAGTCTTTCAGCAGTTACTGTTAACTTATGCGGAAAAAAAAAAAAGGTAGCCAAAAAACATCTTGCAAAGGGAAGAATAAAACATAGCTGCAAACTGCCTCTGTGGCAAGTTCTGATTCAGGAGAGAATTTCAGCTCCTAGCATGCTGCATGCTGCTGCCCCCCCCTGAGACGGGAGAGCAAAGGCTCCCCCGCGCTTTGCCGTTCATCCTCGGGCTGCCTTCTTCAAGCTGCGTTGCCAGATCGCTGCGGAGAGGCGCGTTGGAGTAGAGAAGTGCTCTCATCTGGGGCATGTCTGGAAAACCGTTCATTATATAAGAAAACAAGATGTGCTAATGTGCACTTTAGGGGTTTTCTGCAGGCTGTTGTTCAGGAGTTACACATGGCTGTGTAATTTTATTTCTGTCTCCAAAACCATCTCTATAAATTCCTCACCCTTCTATCTTTAGCTGCAGGGGTCTTTTGTTGCAAGATGTCTTTGGTATTCTTTGGGGGGGAAAATCACGGTGAAACCAGGAATAAAATATATAAAGCATGTTAAGAATAGCCCCCCTTTCCATGGCATTCTGCCTTCTGTTGCTGCTCTAAGGGAACTGAAGCAACTCACAACCTTTTCATACCCCAAAATGCAGGACACTTGAGAAACTGCATTTGCACTTTCCTCCTTCTGCTACAACCCATCTGTGGAAAAAAATTAGACTTTGGTTTCTATGTCATTTTACTGTCACCACTCACAGGCACTTGATCACTAAGAGAACAGAAAAAAAAATTATATAATAAAAGATAACAACCACAAGAGGAAAATTTACTGCCGAAAAGCAGCAGAGCAGGCAGAAGGCAGGGGGCAAATGCTCACTTTGCTCACTTTGCAGTGGGGGGAACAGGTGAACAGGCTCCCATCTCCTGATGGGATCCAGTGCCCAACAGCCCAGGCAATAGATGGAGACCAGTTTGGGCCAGGCTGGCCCTGGTGGCTGAAGGTCTGGGCACTGGCTGGCAGATACTGATGAGGATTAGGGGATGCTCCCATGCTCTGCTGTGCCAGCCCTGTTCCCAGCGGAGAACACCCTCCCCGGAGCTGTAGTGAGAGATGTCCCATCGTACATTGCTGGCACAGCATCAGTCATGGCCTTAGATGCAGCATGCCACAAAGAATGAAAGAGCTGGTGATAACTGGGATCAGATAGGAGCTTTGCAGCTCAGCTTTCCACATATCACTCATTTGCACTGGCTTTTTTCAGCACAAAACCGAAATAAACACTCATTAAGCACCAGTTGTATAAAGGAGGTTGCAAGAACAGAGCCCTGACCAGCCCACCCTCATGCTCCTGGCTGCCTACATCCCTCATTAATGACGGACGGTCACCCCGGGACCAGCCCACCACACGCCGGCTTTCTGACCCCGCGGTTTCTCAGACACAGCCTCTTCACAGCCCAGCTCCTGCCTTAGCTGATGCACAAGTAAGCAAAGCTCTGCCGCCAAGGCTGGCCTGCAGCCTCCCCTATTTGGGCACTTCCACAACAACCCGACCACAATTAGCTGCTTGCAGGGGCTGGTCAGTACCCCTGAAGTGAGCTCAGCCCTGCCTGGGACAGCAGGTTGGAGAGGCAGCCACGCCGAGATGGGAGAGGGAGACAGAGATATGGGAGTGGGCTGCTGCATGAAGCTGGTTGGTACATTTTCTCCTTAGTGTGCTCTGGGAACAGGGGGATGGGAGTGTCCCTGTTTCTCCCACAAACAAGGGCCCTGCCACTGCTTTGTTCAGGAAGATTTTCTTTGAAGCAACCCTTTGTGTCACCCTCTGGCTCAGCCACGGTGGTGCATCTGCTTTGTCCTGCCAGCTCAGCCATGGAGTGTTTACAAGCCTCCCTCACCCTTCCAGGCTGTGGTTCAGCTCCATTGACACTGAAGGCAACAGACTCCTCTCTCGGCGTGTGATGAATCAATTACTTCCTCTGACACTCTATTACTATAGCCCTTACATCTCCAGATTGCAGATGAAAAGACAGGCTGAGAAGGGGGACAGGGAAGGGGAGAGGTCTCCTGAGGTCTCCTTCAATTGAGTTGTTGGACATCTGAAGAAATCCCCATCTGCCATATTTAAAGACACAGAGAGATGTTTTGCTCCTGAATGGCAGAAACATCAGAGGGTTTTCACAAAAGAAAACCTAAGAAATCAAACGGGTCAAAAAACTTCAACAAGATGCAGTCAATGGTGAGTCAGCCCCCTCTGCTGATGAAGATCCCAGACCTTGTTCCTGCCCATGATTATCAGCCAAACACCAGCATTACCAAAGGCACAACGTGCGAGAGCCAGGCGTTGCACCTTCCCTTTTCACTGCAAAATAATTATGTAAACGAAACCTCACACCAACCCTCCCAAAAGAGGAAGGAAGCTGAGCACATGCCTCAAACTCTTGTGCTGCCGGCGGGGGGGTCCTACTCCTTGTTGGACATCCGTCAACAACCTCAGCTCTGAGGGTTCCCTGGAGGTTTCTGACACGTTAAGCACTTCCCATGCAAACACCCTGCACGCGGCACAGCCTCGGCAGGCACGGGGCTGAGCACAGGGGCTCTCCCACCACCCGCGGGCGAGCGCTGCCTGCCTCGGCAAAAGAGGACCCCACCTCAAAAAACAGAGACGCGCCCTTCCTCGCACTGACCACACTGTCTTCTGTGCCTCTGCAAGAAGTGGCATTTGGGGCAGCCACAGCACACACACAGAGCAGCCGCCCTGCCAGTTTCTGTGCCATTTGTAACAGGACTACATCTTTGGCATAGGATTTCTGCTGTCAGACCCCACTGCTTAAGGCTCTGCTTCTAGCAATATATTAAACACTAATATCTCCATGTCTGACCTAGTGCTACTTTAAAACCACTGCCATACTACTGGACTGTGATTGCTCAGCAACTCTGTATGTAGATCCCAAGAGTTCCTTGGGATTCAGGGGGGAAAAAAGCCCCAACAAAACCCCCCAGGTTATTCACTCTTTCTAATGATCTACTGATGTACTTGCTAAGCCAGCATAAGGAAGGGTTTCTATGGTGTGTTTGAACTGATACATCAAAGACAGTTGCTTAAAACATCCTAGCTGTGATTAGTGGACCATGACCGCTATTAACTTATAAGGAATTCCAGGATCACCAGACTGTGGTTTGCAACATATTATTACATTGCCATTCAACGGTGGTGTGCAGCCACTTGATTTAAAGAAAACGGAGAACTAGACTCAGACTGAAAACTAACCTCCCCCAATTCTTTCAAATAAGCTCTGTGCTGAGCTCTGGCCAAAAGCAACCAGAAATTTCTTCTGTTTTCAGTCTGCTCTTTGCAGTCTGTTCTTTTTATTTTGCATTCATATTTACTTGCAGCATTCACACCCGGCCAGAAAAGGCTGGGAAGGAACCAATCGTCGTCGGCAGCGCTCTGACCTGCTCCTGTGCGATGCTGCTATGCAGCAGCCTGTTGAGAGGAGTGTGCAACGCACTGTTGCTATCTAGACTTTTATGCCTGCAGATGCCCAGGTCTTCTCTTCTCTACAGGGAGACAGGAATTTAGAGTGATTTGCCAAAGCAGGAACAGTAAATCAATAGCAGGGAGGGAGAAGAACCCAAATTTCACAACTCCCAGCCCTGATATTGCTGGTGAGTCTGCTACTCCCCTGTTACAGCCTGACAACAGGGATGATATCCATTAAAGAGGCTGTGTGTAGCTAAGGCAAACAGTTGCTCATTAAAAGCCTAAACCAGTTCCTATGGAAATCAAGGTAAAATCTCCCGCTGCCTTTACTAGGCTTTGCATCTGGTCCTTAACAAAAAAAGGGTATTTTTTTTAATATCATTCTGTCACTCTCCTTACATTCACTAAACCTTCGAACTCCCGCATCCAGACAGCAAACCCATGACACGGGAGAGCACTGCTAACCCTGCTGTGTGATGCAAAAAAAGTGACTGAGACTTATATCCCCACAGACACTTAGGCTCCTGAGGCCCACCTGTTTGGGATGAGCCTCTCTCTGTGAACAGTGTCACCCAGTGAGCTGGAGCACTGTTGCAAACACAGCCAAGGGCCTTGGCCTCTTTGCTGAAAGCACAAGCATCTCAGTGCTGTGGTTATCATCAGGCCATTTCAGTGGGATTGCTCTACTACTGTCCTATGGCATCTGCGCTAAGCAAGGTCAGCAAAGATGCAAGGGGCTTAGAGCTGGAGCATGGCTGGCACTGCATGCCCACAGAAGGCACAGGTTTCTGACACTTTTAGCTGGATCCTGAACCCAGTTAGTGAGGAGTCACCACAGCCAGCCCTCTGCTGGCTTCCTCCCCAGACGCTGCAGGGGACCCACAGGTCCTGCTCCCTCTCTCGCTGGCCAGACAGGCTGAGTAAGAAGCGAGTACACTACCTCCTCCTCCTGACTAGCAGGAAGGAGGGGGAGAGGTCTCTGTCTCTAATGCTATTGTTCCCAGCGTCACCAGCTGGCCCTCCATTTGTCATCATGCCAACAGGAAACAAGGTGCAAAACCAGATTTGACTCCTACGCACGGGATGTTGGTGAGCCGGCGGGATGCAGGAGACCCCAGGAGAGTGCCTTTGGGGCCATCACCTTCTGCAGACCCTGGACTTGGCCTGTCCCCCCCGAGGTAGAAGCCCCAGGGCATAGGGAAGCACAGCCACAGAGCGAGCTAAGATCTCACAGCTCTGCGGATGGGCAGCAGAGAAGAGAGATGTGAACAACCTTGAGCTGCTAACTCATGTGCTGGTCTAACGCCATCACAGCTAACCCATTCATTGATGTTCATTTTAGAAAATGACCTGGGCTTGACGGGAATTAGGAACCATACAGCGGATGCTGGACGGAGTTAAAAAACAGTAGAGGCCCATTTGAAGACAAGTTGAGCTGCAGTGTCATGTTACCCAGACTGAATTATTTCCTGTATGTTAGAAATGTTGCTTCTGGCTACCCATGCCGCAAATGTATGAGCAAGCAAATGCCTTCCTTAACATCTCATCTTTGACTTCCCCTCTCTGCAAAGTCAAAGCTTGACTCCCCTAGTGTTGCAGGAGATGCAGTCACTTCCCCTTGCATCCCAGCGAAGAACCCCCCGCAAGCCCTGGCATTCTGTAGTGCTCCAAATGTGTTTCTCTTTTCTAAGCATTTTCCCAATCTCAGGATGAACTGCATTGTTTCTAAAATGTTTACTAATAAGCTAATTATGCATACTTTTCAAAGCATTTACTAATTAGCTGTCCATAATTGGTGCCTTGTCTACTCTTAACCTTGACTGATGGAAGGACAGCTTCTTGCAATATTATCATCTTGTTTGAAGGAGATGGTCAAGAGAGCCAGGCTGAATACTGCAGCCACCAGCTGCCTGCCTGTCTGTGGGCATTGGGCCTGGCTGCAGCTCCCCCTGCCAGCATCTCTGCTGCTCTCTAGGAAGGATGCAGAGCTGTTTTGTTCCAGTGTCCAGCTTCCTGGAAGCACAGGAGATGGCCATGCTGCCGTAAGAGGCCTTCGCTGGCTAGCCGAGCCCGCGCGCCTCACCCTTTGTACTGTCGCCCAGGAACACCAGTGTGTTACTACCAGTGTCCCCTGGCAGGCAGCGCTCTGCGAGATGGGTGCTGGGAGCATGGTGTCTTCCCTTGCCAAACCTTGGTCCCCTCTGCCCTTCAGGCTGGGAGCAGGGGCATCTCCTGCCATGCCTGCCCAGTATCCAGCACACACCAGGATGCTGAACTTGGTTCAACTGACAACCACATACATTTCCTCATTACGGTGGCCCCAGTTCCCATTTCTGGAAACCCCCAGGGCTTGACATGGGGAGCCAAAGTCAGGAGAAAGAGCCTGACTGTGCAGCTTTGGGATGTCTCAAATTTGCCAGCTCCTGCCTGTTTTTGGAGCCCCAGGCCCCTCTCTCCAGAAACCTTCGCCAGCATTTGGCATGTGCCACCAGAGGGGGCTGCAAGCCACGGCAGCGGTCCCCCAAATCCTCCCCAGGCAAGGATCCCACTGATCGCAACCCAGGGCTACAGAAAAACCTGCTGGCACGCTCTGATTGTCAGTTGGGCTTTTTTTTTTTTTTTTTTTTTAAATAACGTTCCTCTGGTGCAGATGTTATGACTCAGCTGAAAGGTCTTCTGCTTGCAGAAGGAACATGAGCCCATCCGCTGCAGTCTGGAGGCAGCGTGCCTCTGCCGTGTGTGTACAGCAACGTCCCAGCAGTCAACGGCAGCTCTGCCCAGCCTAATCCTCTGGCAGAGTCAGCGAGTGGGACCAGGGATGATGGCAGAGTCAGTAGCCAATCTTGGGAGGGAGCTTTCAATGGTCCAAAGAGAAGTGCAGCAGTGGGAGGGAGGCACGAATGGAAAAGGTGGTTACAAATGCAGTGATTCACACAGAGCTGAGGTTTATGACTTGGATTTTCCAAGCAAGCAGCGCAGACAGAACAGGGAAATGGCAATTAGGAAGGAGCAGGCAGCTCGGCTACGTGACCATGTGAGCCGGGGGACAGCCATCCCTATTGTACACCTATTGCAAACGGTTCGGGTCGTTCATGGGATCACAAATAAACCCTGTCATGCACAAGGCTGCCCAGCTACCACCATGCCATGCAGGGAGTGGAAACATTTTGCCACAGCAGCAGCAGCGTGCTCTTTTCTACTGGATGCCACTTCCCCGTTCAGAGAGCAGATACCAAGGGTGCAGGGCTGTAGTGCCCAAGCAACAGCTGTGCTCGGGGCATGGAGAGGAAGAAACGGCGAGCAGACAGCCTGTTACAATTATTTCTGAATAGTTTGGCAGGTCTTTTATTGGAGCATCGAACTTCCCTTTTGGCTCTGCCATTATTGCTGTGGCCCCAGGGCTGCAGGACAGTGCGAACAACGGCCCAGGTCCCATAGTCCCTATCACAGCATGCCCACCCTCCTGCAACAGGGATCCCTGCTGTGCTGGTGCACAGGAGCCACAACAGCAGAAGGCAAGTTTTCTTAACCTGAAGTGCCTTCCCAAAGTAAGGTGCTTCCTTGGGCCATGGATGAAGCACAGTGAGAGAAAGAGAGAGTGGGGAATATGTTCCAGGGCTTCAATTACACCAAATTACTCCTTTCATGACCGGGGGGTGGGAGGGTGGTGCAGTTACTTCTTAATGCAGCTAGACACAGACGAAAAATAAAAGCCCAGATGTGCCTCCAGTAAACCAATAGCAACAATCAGCACCAAGCAGCCACCCCTGGCTGCCACCTCTGGGCGTCCATCCCCAGCTGATGCTCCCACCTCCAGGCAGGGAGGGCCGGCTGCTGAAGCCGCTCTCCACAGCCAGCTCTGGCTCCAGCGTCTGGGCAGCACCAGGTATGCAGGCCCTTTCCGGCCAGCTGGCCACTGAGGGGAAATCATTGACCTTTCCGCAGAGGTCCCCAGGGTGCCGGGCACTGTACAAAACACAGGAGGAAACACCTCCTGTCCCAAGGGGAAATCTAAAGCAGATAGAAGGAAGGCCAGAAAGGACACAGTAAAACTAAAAAGACTTTTGCAGATATTTTTGTAGGCCTTAGAATGGGTTTTAGGAATGTAAATGTTATGCTTTCTGAGGGAGAAATTTTAGCCTAATAAGGTAAAACGAAATGTCGAAGGAAGAAGCAACAGAGGCAGGAGTTACAGCATTCACCTCTGGCAGCTAGAAGCACAGACCAGCCCTGCTCCCACTCTGATAGCTGCCAGGTAGCAATATCAGAGCAGAGGGAACCTCGTCTGCCCAGAGACAGAGCACTGCAATGGGGTTCATCAGCCTGTCACCTCTGTGTGAATGATCAGATGTCAAAAGAAGGGCTCTGCCCTGAGACTGTATTTCTTTGATGCTGAACTCCTGTTCCTGTTAAGGTTCCCACCTGCAGCTGCAATGAGGGCTTCGCTTCTTCATAAAATACCCTCTGATACTCAGATGAGATTTATTACTAGATGGTCACACGTTAGTACTGCTTAATGCCCAAGCATTATACAGTGTTAATACTTGTCTCCTTCTGGTAGGTCACTTAAAAAAAATTAAAAAATCTCCCTCCCATCAATTTCTTTCAGGCAGTGTTTATTGTGCACTGTTTTCACTTGTTTGGTTATGCTTCCCATCAAGTACTGTCCATGAAGTTCTTTCAAACCCACTCCTTTGCAGTGCTGGCTCTAGGGAGCAGTCACCCAATGTCAGCTTGGCTCTCGGCTCATACCTGTGGCTGGCAGAAGCCCAAGTGCAGTGTGGATGAACCCTGCTTCACTTGCACACAGGTGATATCTGAGAGGATAGAGGTGCAGGCAAAACTTCACTTTCAGGAGAGGTTTGATGTTAATACCTGGTTTCTAGAGAACAATGTTGCCACAGGAGCTGAACTGAATCAGAGACCCTGACAAACCCTCCACCATTCGTGTCCCACATGGGTGACCAAAACCCTCCAACTCAAACCTTTCTGCTTTAACTAAAGGCTCCCTCGTGCACGTACACACAGAAAGGGAAAGGGTGAGACCATGTAGCAGCCACTCAGAAGATCTGCTACCATAAAGTAGAAAGCAGCAAAGGAACAACATTTCCAGCATTCAGGCAGCCCGTCCAGCACACACCACCTGCAGCTTGGGACCAAACGCTGCTTTCTCACAAGCAGCAAAACACGACAAAAGTTGTCCAAGGAGCTCAGAGCTACAATTGACAGCTTCCTACGCATGGAGGAAAAGCCAGGTGCCCATGGGAGTTTCTGGCTCTCTGACCAACCTGGCTTTGCTTGCCCAAGACCTTGGAAAGGCAGAAGCTGAAGCCTCTCCTGCCCAGCACACAACATTGCCCTGCCCGATACGTATCGCATATTCTGCGGACTTCGAATATAGGCCTATAAAGGTTTTATTACTGTGAATTTGAGGCAACTGCATTAGCTATGAGAAGGCTATACAGTTCAGCCTGTACAAGCACTAATAAAATCTGATAGCAACCATCATTCTCACGCACACTGCCAAAGCCTTGTTGTGTTCATCTATGCCCACATTAAGCCTTTCTCTACCTTCTCCCCTCTCTAAACACAGGCCTGATCCTGCAAAGTGCTAACTGCCTTGCACACACAGTGACTTCAGGGAGAGTTCGTGGTGCTTAAAGCCTTATTAGCCCAGGCTTTATCTGTAGGGGGTGATGAGATCCCCAGTGACATCAATCAGCACACCTTCATTAGAGTTAGAGGAGCTACGCTGATTTATGGTAGCTGAGGATCCAGCTCTACACTTCATAACCTTCAGTACATCATCAAACCCATGCTGAATTCTTTGTTCTCCACAGGACTCATTCTACAGCCCCATAAATGCTTTCCATGTCCCTCTGTCCTTTTTGCAAACAGATTTCCCCTCTCCATATATAACCCCCTTTTAATCAACAGGACCAGCGTGTCTGGCAAGACTGCTGTGTCAGGCCTGTTTTAGGAGACCCCAAGCTCCTTCACAGCTCAGGCATCCCTGCAGCTGGCTGTGGATTCCAGATTAAACACACAGGTTTATACGTCTGCTGAGACCATGTTATTAACTCAGCCTTTTATGGTGCCCTTTGATGCCGTTAATTATTCTTTACTAGCTGTTAATTGTTTTTCCTGGACATCTAGTTTCTGAGTCCCTTCTTAAAAGAAAAGGGGAAAAAAGCAAACAAACCCAAACCCTTGGTTTACCAAATGCAGCAGAATAAGCACTGTGGAGAGTCATACCCAGCCCAAACAGCTTGGACCCCCAAGCCCCCAGCCTCACATGGCCCGAGCCTGGGTCTCCAGCCCTAGCCATACCTCTATGCCATACCTCTGCCTAGTTACACGCCAGGAAATTGCTCTGCTCTCTCAGCACCGTTTAAAAGGACGGTGAGGCACTTCGACACTGAGAAAAACAAGCTGCCTTTTAACGAAAGTCAAACTCAGGTTGAAAGCCAGTTAGCTCTTGCTTTCAGGTGATACCAGGCTGAGTTAAGAACCACAAGTTCGACGCAGAGTAGGCTCATCCTATGTGTCCATCCATCTTATAACCACACAGTTGGTAGAGGCACACTTGCCCCTGAAAGGCAACGAGACGCAGCGCTATGGGGGCTCAGGACAGTGCTTGTTTTCACACACAAGGAAGCATGAGGTCCATACTGCTAGGCAAAAGCGGGAAGAGGAGGTGACTATGTACTATAGAGGAAGAGGAAGGCTCTTACTTGCAGTCATGCTTTTCAATTTCAAAGTGAGGGTTGAAGTTGAGGATAATCTTCTGGTTGGGTTCAGGGGCGTAGATGACCCACTCGCAGTTCTGGTGGGAGGGGTAGTCATTGGGGTACCCCGGGGAGGTGATGTACCCGGCATCCTTGGAGTTCAGGCGGCCCCCACACGGCTGAGCTGCAGAGACACAGAAGGGAACAAGGCGTTGAAACGGGTTCTGGGCATCGGCCGCGCACAGCCGGTCCCTCCGGGCCACTGCTAGGGGTGGTCTGATAAAGGCCATTCTCCAGGCCGTTGACATCTGTTTGATACTCTAATATTTCACATTAATCTCTGGGCAAGAGCAATTATTCTACACAAGAAACCTACTCCTTTTCTCTTCCACCTCCTGCCACACTTACATATCACATTTCACACAGACCAGAAAAGAGAAATAAATGTTCTTGCCGAGGCAATTACAGAGCCATAAAGTAAGAGACAGATTGATATCAGATCATCTGGAGCCACTTCATTTTATCCCTCTTTTGCCTCCTTTGCAAGCTGCTCTGTGGCAGTCTCCCACAGCTGCCTTGAAAGGCACCAAAATTTGGACGCCTATGACCCTTGGTACAGGTGCAGGAGTGGAGAAAGTTTTGCTGGTCCCAAGGAAGGAAACTGAGGCACAGCAGGGCTGATGGTGAGCCCAGGCCCACCTGCATGGCTGGTGGCAGAGCTGAGGACAGCCCTTCTCCGCTTGCCGTGCTTTCCCTCCCCAACCCCACCTGCCCCCACCACCCCATCTCAGCAGATGGGCTCCCGCTTCCTGAAACCTTTCAAGCTAACCCAGCCATTGGAATTGCAGACGTGGATAATCAGCAGTGGCGGTTTTGTGGGGCTAGCCCGCAAATGGCTGGCAGCAGCTGCGTGGTAAGCAGAGGAAGCACTCTGAGCTTTGGGTTAGAACAGGCCCTGGAGGGTGATTTCATCTTCAAAAAAACATTTAATCTCATGAACGCTGCAAATCAGATTTATTATTGCATTACTTGCTTGGAGGAAAATCTGCATTACAGGGTCATTGATAATGCACTACAAATCCCAACAAAGTCCCTTTCTCCACAGGGCCCCTATTGCGTGCTTCTCGCTGCCCCCCCTCCCCTGCCACCACCCTGTCCCAGCGCCACAGCCCCACAGGCTGCCACAGCTGCCCCCAGAAGACAGCATTGCCTCCGCACACGCATCAAAATGGGGCAAAAACCCCCCCCCAGCAAAATGGGAAAAAAAAAACCAAACCAGCAAAATGGGAAAAAAAAAAAAAAAAACAGCAAAATGGGAAAAAAAAAAAACAAACAGCAAAATCCTAAGCCCCTTCACAACACAGGCTGGCAGGAATACAGGGTGACCCCAGTCCCGTGTTACAGAAAGGCTTTCCCCTCCTTGACGATAAGCAATGGGGTACCACATGGGATGCAAACACTAGTGGGTTGTCCCCACTGTAAGGTTGTCCCCACAGCCTCCCCTCGGTCCCGGAGGGCTCTGGTCCTGCAGGAGGGTGTGGGTGGACTTTCCTGGGGCCCACATGTGCTCACTTTGCGATGGAGCCTGAGGTGCATCCCATGCACCCAAGGGAGCTGAGGCACAGGAGGAGCATCACCCTTGGTGCAGGAGAGTAGCCGCATGTCCCACACCACATCACCTCTGTGGGCCAAGGGTCTCCGTGGCGCTCCTCACTGCCCTGGCCCTGAGGGCTATTCCTGTCCCTCCTGCAGCGGCACTCACTGCAAAGCCCCGGGACCGGCCAGGACAAGCAAAGCAGTGCGGACTCGTGTGGGCTCAACCCCACGCCGTGGGTCTGGCTCTGTCCCTCTGCCATGGGGTCCACCAGGCCCCAAGGGTGTCCCCTGCCAGGCTGCCACAAGCCTGCCTGCTCTCAGTGGGGACATCCCAGCCTGCCCTCAAACTGCCCTCTTGCCGGAGCCAAGGCGAGCAGCAGGACCCCTCGGCAGCAATGCTTCCTGGAAAAAAGCACTTTGAATAAACAACCTGCTGCCTGCACACTGTCTACACACTGCCTGCAGAAAATGCACGTGCCCTGTGCGGGAACAAGGGCAACAGGAGGGCCCTTTGTGGGGGAGTGAGGCTTCCTTCACCATGAAAAAGCACCATATCAGTTTCCCCCATATTTTTCATGCCCTCTAACACATTCATTCTTCAAAATAACTTTCTTCTCACGCACCCAAAGGCATCTCTGCAGCCTTCCCTTTTTTCTTAAAATAATCCTGTAACTATCCTGAAAAATACGAGGGGAAAAATCGCAACACCGCCATGGAAGAGCTGAGAATACCAAAAAACATCTGGTTTTGTTCCACAGGAGAGCTTGCTCAACACACAAACATTTACAAACCTACGTTCTTGCACAAATCTCCTTTCTCAGCAAGGCATATTTGCCCACGCACGTGTCTACGTGGGTTCGGGGAGAGAGAGAAAGAGACATTCATGTGGAAGGAAGAAATTCATGGACTTGTTGACATCAATGTACAAATAGACGTGTAATTCACACTTCACTCATGTACACACTTTCACACCTTCTCATAAAAATTCACACCTCGTTTGCACACATGTCCACCCCCTCCAGCAAAGAGAAATATTCAAGCTGCAGATTATTTTTCTTGGAAAGGGCAAAGTCTCGAAGCAATGAAAATACAGTCAATCCTTCCACACCTCGTCATCCCCTCCCCGTCTCTCCAGCTTTCACACACATGCTACCCGCTAGGCTGATACCACCAACATCACCCACCACTCAGAAGTTGCTAGCCCCCTACTCGCGCCGGATACTATGAATACTCTGAGCCATTGCAACTCAACCAGTTGGAGGGGAACTGCAATGTGAACAGGGGTGTCAGAGCAGAAACACGGGTTTACCCTGATCTCAAAACCTCTCCCTTGCCCTGCGAGGCCATCACAGGTCAGCGGGACCGAGCTAAGGAAATCCATGGGCTTGATCCTGATTTCAGGTCAGCTTGGTGCCCAAGTTAAACTGCTGGTGCTGGCAAGGACAGTGAGTGAGAGGGGCTGGAGCCCAGCTCTCTGCAGCTGTGGTCTCTGCAGCAAAATGGGACAAGCAGGCGGAACCACTGAGCGGACAGGAGCACCAGCCACATCCCTTGGGTGTTCAGATAGTGCCAGGAAAATTTCACCATCTTTCTGCAGCAGGGAAAGCCTTCCACCTGCAGGAAAGCTTATCTGTGTCTCTCAGAGGAACAGTTTTTTGTCCTCTCATTCATCCCTCCCCAAAAAGGTCCAGAGAAATGAAGGTGGCTACTTCAGGACAGCGCTGCCTTGTCCACGCACAGCACCAGACCACGTGGTGGGCAATAGTGTACCAGGGAAACTGGGGCTTCTTAGAGTTATCTGAAGAGGCAAAATGACTTTAGTATCTTTGTAATTGTTCTGGCAGGCTTTTTCTGTTTTGATTCACTGGTATCTAGCAGATAAACACCTGCAACAACAACAACAAAACCTATCACTGTGCCCACTGATGGGCAAAGGGTTTGCCTCAGCAGACTTGCCAGCCACTGGCTTTCTGTATGAAATCAGGCCTATTTTGTACACAGTAGAGGGTCAAGCTTCTACATAAATGTGTCCTTTCAAACTGATGAATTGAATCCACGCAAAAATAAAAAAAAAAAAAAAAAAAAAGTGAGTGGCATGGCTAGTGCCCAGGCTGTATGCTTTGGAAGCAAGACAGGCTCCACAGCTAATGGGCTCTGGCAGCTTTTGCCAGCCCTGAATTCACTTAATAAAATTAAAATTAAATTTTGAAGTATAAGCCAAGTTTGCCAGGTGCGTGGGACATCCCATTGCTCAGTAAGCAAAATGCAGGCGTTGAAAGCAAACTGCTGGGGCCCCTGCCAGCCTGCATGGTGGAAGGGCCAGTGGAGCGCTGCGCCGATGGTAAGGCCACGGGAGAGCAGCCGGGCTCTCCAACCGAGGCTAGAAGTTGGCACTCCCCAGCAGTGTCAGAGCAGGCTGTGTTCAGGGTGGGAAATCCTCAGATCCTCTCCTTTGTTAAGGCCTACCACATGACTTACATTATCCCAGCAACCCTCTCCTTGCAGGACCACCCCAACAGGGGAACTACACCAGAGGACAACCAAGCCATAGGGATGGGAAAGGAAGACCTGGAGAAGCTCAGGAGGGCAGAATCCTGCAAATGCCGCAGCATACGGCAGGCAACTCCAAAGTTTCCCATGGAGATGGATATCAGCAGCTGAGCTCCTCACCCTTCGTGAGGGGCAGACCCCATTTTCCCTGTGCTGATGTGCTGGAGATATCCAGGCTGATGAAGTCTCCCCCTGCCTCCCCTGGGCTGCAACGAGCAATCATCACTCAGGGGACCCAAAAATAACAGCCAGGCCCCATCAACCTCCACCCACACTTGGGGTTTTTCAGCTCTGCAGCTCATCAGCACACACTGAAGCCTTAGGCCAGGAGCAGAGCATTCTCCTACTTGAATTTCCTGCTGATTAAACCCCTCTGGATTTTCCTCACCCCAGGAGAGCAGGGCTCACTGTTATTGTTGGACCTTCAACACAGAAACTAAAGCCAACTCTGCCTGTAACAAAAATAATCATCACCAGAGAGGCCCATTTCACAACAAACACAGACACTACAGCCTCTCAGAGCTTGTAGCATCCAGCAAAAAACTATCACATGTTTTGATCTGCTGGGTTCAGTTTACTTTGGGGATGTAATTCAGGGCTGCACACAAAATATAAGGCGTTCTTGTTGCCTCAGAGGCAAGTAGCACATCAATGTCAGTGCTGCTTGGAAAGAGCAGCCTCCGAGGGCAGCAAAGGCGCAAGGGAGAGAGATCCCGGGAGTCCCCTGGCAGAGGGATGCACTGCCTGGCCTCATTGCTTATTTCTCTTCCTCACCTCAGGCCCTCACAGCCCAGCTCCGCACTCTAATCCCAACACCGCAGAAGATTCCTACGTCCCAGGATTCAGTGCCAGGCAGAGGAGATTTGCCCTGCCAGCCCTCTGACAGCACAGCAAGATACGGGTCCTGGCACACATGACCTATGGCTCTCAGAGTTGCTGAACTTGACCTGAGCCCTTGTGCAGCAAACCCCGCGTTTCAGTCCCGTTAGAGCCAAATGGCTCTTCAAGAAGAAGAGTTTTTCAATGTCCACACGCGTCCAAGTGCTTTGCCAAACCCTGGCATGGAGGGGAGAAACAGACCTCTTCTGCCAAGGATTCATTACTATTAATGTTCATCCTGCCTCATTCCCCAGGCTCTGGCCCTGGGGGAGAGGCTGGGCACAGCTAACGTGGCAGGGGCTCTCATCCCAAACCGTACAGCACAACTTTTGCATCAGGCAGCAACACAAATGCAAACTCTCAGATTTAAATGATACAGCTTAGCCATTGGCCAAGGAGAGAGACATAGTGCAGAGGAAGCTAATAAGATTAGATATTTTATCCCCAGCAGCATAGATCATTTTAGCAGAAGCGTGTTTGCTTTGGATTGTGAGATAAAGCTTCAAAGGCTTCCTGAACGAATTAACGGACAAACACACCCAAACCACACAAAGCACTTACACGCACGTTCATCCCAGAGCAGTACCCACATCCACGTCTTGAGATATCACACAACCAGGGAAAGTCCCCTGAACATTTAATTGAGGGCCTTTATCAGTTTAACTAAATTTTCACTTAAAAGTAGGGGCACAGCAAAGCAGAATTTAAAGACTGCTTTTGTGATCTGAACTAGGATTTTGTTTGATTCAAAGCATCTCAAGCCTGTCACGAGACAGGCTCATAAAAACACTGTCTGGGCTTAAGCAAGAAAGGAACGCGCCAATCCATCAGTTGAGGAATGCAGCCGTTTGACCACTTCCTAAGGCAACTGGGGAGGGATGCAATATATTCACTTTATGGCGCTGGACAGCAGTGAAAGGCGAACGCTGGAAAGCTCAGCAAATGGAACATTTTAGCTGTGAGCCTTTGCAAAAAGAGATCATTTAAAATTATTTTCAAATAAGAAGGGAGTGTTGGAGGGAGGAAGAGAGAAGGAGATTTTGAGATTTCCGATACCTGCACTTTCTTTGCCATGTTAATCCACAGACGAATTATGCAGAAATCTGAAATAGACACTTCAAGCTTCATGGAAAATGAGAGGCCAAACCCTGCATGCAAATCCAGGTAATTTGCTTTGAAATCACTGGAGTTCAGCTGATTTCCACTCCTGTGGTTCTGGATAGCCGCTTTCCAGGGGCTGGCATTGCTTTGTACCACTTGAGTCAGTGGCAACCTTGACCTTTAAATGTTGCCACTTTGGGGTTTTGGTGTCGTTCCCCCCCGCCCCCAGCCCATGCATCTTTGATGAGATTTTATATCCTGGTTTTACATGGTGCCACCTCCACTAACTTTGTTATTTGTCATCTTATATCACAGGCAAATGCAATTCCAATAGGGCAACCAACTTAATAGTGTTAGTTATAGATATGTGTGCACACAATTATCCTGGCTTGCCTGCCAATTTAATCGGTGGGTCTGGAATTAAAACTCCTGGCTACTCCAGTAATCATTTGAGAGAGCGTGTGAGTGTGTGCATGCATGTGCAAGGGAGGGGGATAACTGCATACTGAACTTGCAGGAATCATGCCTGTTTCTCCTGCCTCTCTGTTAGGCTCCCAAACATTTGAAGTCTCGTGGAAACACACTGCCATCTCCCAGGGACAGGTGGCAGCTTCAGGAGACCTTCAAGCTGCAGATCGGGCAGTTTTGGAAGAAACCTCACCAGTACTGCAGGCAGGGAAATGGAGACTCGGGGAAGCTTGAAGGCTCACAGCACAGGCAGAAATAAAGCAGAGGCTTCCCGCATGGCAGCCTGCCACCCTACCTATAGGCTACACTAGGAAATAATATGAGGATGAAACAATTTGCTGAGCCACCCCCGTGAATGCTATCAGTAACAGGCTGGTTCGAGGGCCATGGAGGAAAAGCAAAAGACATTTCTAATTCCACACATTAAAGAAAGAGCCATGGATCCACCTAGGATTCCTCTCTAAAGAGCTTCAGGCTTGATGAAAGGTGTTCAATGCCTCTGAAATACTAATTAGTATTGTTATTACGACAATTCCAAGAAGGAAAAAAAGCCTATCTCATCTCTCATCTCCCCCTGCGCCCTCCCAGCTCCCTCACACCTTTCGAGCCCATCTGTCAGGGTCCATTCTTCACAAAAACCGAATCCTAGCTTTCCTCACCGGGCAATAGCAGTTTATTCCTGCCTCTTCCCAAAGCGGCTGGCAGGGCCTCTCTGAATCCCACACCACCCCTGGCTCAGCCCTCCCTCCCAAGGGCCCTGTTGGAGCCACAGAGCAAAACCCAGTGCCTTGGCAGTGGGCAGCCCCACGGATGGGATGGGAGGGGAAACAGCCCCTCCGGAGCCACCCAGGGAGAGGCCCCACCGCAGCTCCCTCCGCTCAGGCTGCCGAGCAGCAGCGGCTTCAGCCTTTACAACGGCTTGCTCAAATCCAGCTACTGCTGAGTCTCACTACTAGTGCCGAAGTTATTACACATTCTGGCGAGTGTCTTAAACACATTGTTTCCTGCTGAGCGCATATTCAGTGGTCAAACAGAAAGAGAGGAAAGCAGGAGCGAGCCCGGGGGGTGTGCACGAGGGAGAAAGTTGCTGAGGGGCTCTGGGTGCGCAAGGGAGAGTGCAGGGAAGGGAAGGATGCAGGAGTGTGTGTGTGGCAGGCAGCAAGGCTCGGGGGGGGCGGAGGGGGCTCTGTGTGTAAGAGAAAAAGGTAGATTTGTGTGCTTGTGAAGAGAGAGGAAGAACCAGGGAGACAGTAAGTGTGTGCATATGAGTCTACATACACAAGGGGTTGGGGTTTTCCTCCCTCCTCTCCCCACAGGCATCCCCTAAAAACCAGAGTCCAAAGGAGCCGTTCAACAAAATGTAAGCAGAGTGAAAGGACAGCGTCCTTTTGGCTTCACCATCTTCCTAGGAGGGACGTAGAGAAAGACAGGCATTCAAGGCCCACACAGACAGCACTTCACAGCTAGGGGTGACCCACCAGAACAGCTAGGGCAAGATATCTTGCCTTTGTCTCAAATGCACGGGGAGAAATCAGAGCAGGTTTCAAATACCCCAGTACTTCATTTCTGGGGCCCATTTTCTTTGACTCATCAAGTATGAAGACAGGGGGAGAAACATTCAGACAGAAAGTCTCTGCAGCCATCCATCCCTGCAAGTAATACTTCGGGCTATTCTGCATGCCGAGTCACTGCTGGTACCCCTCTCCCCAACCGGCTTGGGAAGAGGCTGCCACACCAAGCCTGTGGTCGGGGCCCCAGCTCCACAGCATTACCCTAGCTGTCCTCCCCCATGCAATCCACAGGCACCACTTGCACATAGAAAGGGTTACAGATCCGAGTTATGATTTTGAGTGTTTGGCCCTGTGCCTGCCGACCTCGTGCTGACAAACCTCTCCTTCGTGTCTACGCTTGTGTCTTTTCACTGCACAGGCATCAAGCCTGGCTCAGGATCCGGCCTTCTGAGATTGCGATTTGGCTCAGGCAGGGAAAAGGCTGACCCTTTGATTCTGAGTATGATTAAAACCATGCTACTGTAGCGCTAAGCCGTGTGCAACACTGCTAGCAACAGCCCTGATTTATGTTGTTGCTAGTATTGCGGTTTCCACCAGGGTGTAGACAGGGATTTCGAAAATAGCCCAGCTACCTCTTTGTCTGTGTGTGTATTATAATTAGAAATGTGTCAAAAGGCTGTTACAGAGTGAGGGTAGAGCTGGAAACGTTCACACCCGCTTCTGCCCCCACCTCCGTGCTGACACCGGCAGCCCCAGCTCGGGTGTGTGCAGGCACATCAGCTCTCCACACTTCCCGATTAGACAACTGTATTCCCGAGATCCCATGGGGACGCAGCGATGGTGACTTCACTGTACAATGGAGAGCAAGTTTAGCAGCTTCCAGTTTGCTCTCAGGCTGCTGCAATCTGCCCCCACCATTGTGGCTAAATGCTGACTTTTTCTATTTCGATTTCAGATAGGATCACAGGTCTCAGATATAGACGATTTATTTTCCTAGCACAGCTGGTCTGTCAGAGGTCATATAATTTGGCAGCAATCCCAGTGCTTAAAAATTAATTTTTCCTTATTAATACAACTGGGGGTCCCACAGGATAGGATCCCAGCCTTATCTGAACCTGACAGCTTCCTAAACCCCATGAAGGATGCTTTCTCCTCTCAGGCTATCTGTGATACAAGGCCACCATGTCCTGGAGCCCAGTGGCGCTGGAGGTTTCTGCTAGGAAACCAACCCACCCGCCTGCCCGGAGTGGCACGCTGCTGGGAAGGGGAACGCTGCCTTCTCCAGCCCAGCAAAGCGGGTTGCTTTCTCATTTTAACCTTCTAAGCCACGCACAAGGCACCAAACACAGAGTAAATACTGGGAAGGGGGCTGGAGGGGAGAAGGAGCAGGGCAGGGAGACGGGAAGCACCTCCGTAGAGCCCCCTGGGACCAGTATGCTTGCCTGTCACTCTGGACACCACAGGCCATGATTTTTCTGTGGCAGGAAAGTTAGGAAAACAAAATGCAGCATCCTAACCTGGGTCAGAGCCCCCCACTGAGCTTGTATCAGTCGTTTTCAGTGATGCTCCTGACAACTGTCTGATTCCTAGGCTAAAAAAGCTTTTGTTCCCAGTAAGAGCCAAGTTAACAGCACAACGGGCAAAAGGCATTTCACTCAACGCTTGCGTGGGTGTGTGTATGTGCGTGTTTGTATGTGTGCGGCCGTGTGCCTGCTTGGCAGCAATTTGTTTTGGTCCCCCTCCCCACCTTGCTACATCTCCTAAGTCATTACTAAAAATACTAGCTTTTAAGCAAACTATTTGGAAGGCTTCAAGAGCGAGCTTTGCTCGGAGCTGCATAACATCGTCTGAACGGCTCAGTACTTGGGTCACTCAGATCTGTTACTTTCTTACTTGATTGCTTTTTACGGGAAGATGAAAAACACACAGTCATCCAGCCTTCAGATTTATCTTCCAGGGTCTCCCACCCACTCCCCTCCATGGTTATCTCAGGGTTTGCTTGGCTACATACAAATTGGCAGCTGCACTGTTTATCTCTCACTGTAGAAATATTGCATGAGGGTTTTTTTTCCATGTGGATTATCATATTATTGTCTATTAAAAACATCTCCCCTCTCTACTAACCTCCCTTAGGGAACCTTAAGAGGGACTTCCATAATGGGGGAAGGCTTTCAGATACACCAGACTGAAACATAAATCCATCTACCTCTGGCGTGTTTTTCGTACTAGGCTGGCTAATTTACTGGAGCTGAGCATAGCCTGATCGAGGTTCGCGTCCTGTTAGCCCATACCTTTGCTCACTGGGCTAGCAATAAAGTCATTTGTCTGGGTTTGCAGCACAACAACGTCTCAGCAAACAGCCGCTGGTGTCGGCCACAGGGAGATAACTTCCTTGCTGGCTCCAACACCATGTGATGCTCTGCTTAGCCGGGAAAACCCCGCGTTCAAGTAAACATTTCTTACAGCGACTGAATGGCCTCAGAGACACGGCTGGCTCATAAAACCCTTCCCGGCCAGAACTCCTGATGCTGAGCCCACGCAAAGATAGAAGGAGGTGCACGCACAGGCACAGGCACACGCTGGGGCTCAGCAGCGGCAGGGATGGCAGCCAGGCTGGCCAGCGCACCCTCAGGAGCCAGCCTCAGGTTAAAGCCCGATCTGCCTCAGCAGAATTCCCGCTCCGGGAGACCAGACACTGCCCCTGCAACGGGGAGCATCTGAAGACTGTTGCACTCAGCAGGGGCCTCCCAGGACTTCGCCCTTTCTCTTCACCCCGTCGAGTGCCAAGTCATTTGTTTTCCTAGTTGAACAAAAGATGGCATTTTTTTTCTTTCCTTTATAACCATAAGGAAGGAGGCGATGCCAACCTGCAACTGAATGTACACGGAGCGTGTTTGCCGGGAACGTCTGTGCCTCGCTGCTGCAAAAAAGAGGGACTTTCTCAGGCAGCAGAGATTCTGCCACTTCCCTTTCCAAGGGGGAGCTGGTGGCCACGCCGCTTCGGGGCCGGGGGAAAGGCAGGGACCCACGCACGCACACCGCGCCTCGCCACCTAACGCTGCCCGGGTCAGGCGGCAGCTCCGGACCCCGCGTCCCCCCGGGCTGTCTGAGGCACGTCCCGGGCTAACGGGAAGGGAAACCCTCAGCTCCGCAGCTGCTGGCTTGGCACCGCCGTCCTGCCAGGCAGCTCCTGGGCTGCTGACCGCAGAAGGAGCCCCAAGAGAGCGGCGGGCGGCTGGGTGAGGCATATCCTTCTCCTCCAGTGACTGCTCCGGGGGGACCCTGCTGCCCCCGTTAGCCAGGCCCAAAGCCAGTGGCCAGGGAGCACAGGGCCCAGCCTCAGCCCGCCCTTGCCCCTCTCCTGTCCCCAAGCCGAAGCAACGCAAGCACCGGGGCTTCATCCCAGCGCCTCCTGACAGCCCAGCCTAGCTCTTCAGCGAAGACCAGAAAAACACACTCGCGCCCCAAAACCTGCCACGAACCCGCCAGGTCCCGGGACACCCCGGCGTTTGCAAAGTAAGTGCGGGTCCCGCACGTAGGGCTGGCAGGCTTTCCCGGGGGGCTGCCCGCAGGGTGCCTCCACCGCCGCCAAGCCTCACCGGCTCCCCGCGCCGCCCTGCACGGCTCCCGGCTGCCTGCTCCCTGCCAGAGGACCTTGATTTTCTCACCTAAAGTTTCCCCAGGTTGCGACCGGGTACGGGGCCGCGGGCATCCCGATGCGGCTGTCCGGGATGTGGCCGGTCCCTATCGCTTCCCCTCCCTTCCCCGTGCTCCCCCCCAAAAACCAGCACGCAACTTTCCAATGCGGCTCCGTCCCTTCACGCCGGGCGGCGGGAGCTGCGCGGCTGCACCCGCTGCGCGCCTCGCCGCGGGGGCTGCGCCATCCCCGCCCCGCCACAGGCACGAACCCCTCCAAAAGCCGGACTGCGAGAGCTGCGCGGCGCCGCCGATCCCTCGTCTGTTCCCTACGCGATGCCCGAGGCCGGGCAGAGCCTCCGTGCGTGCGCCCGGGACCGCGGCCGGGCACCCGAAAGTTGGGCGGGCGGGGAGGGCGCCCTCGCCCACGCGCGGCCGGGGACACCCCCGCCCCGGGGGGCGCCTTACCTGTCTCCGCCGTGCCTTCGGAGCCGGGCAAGCACAGCCCTAGAAATCCCCACGCGAGAAGAAACGTATCCATCCTTCGGAAGAAATTAAAAAAAAAAAAAAAAAAACCAAAACAAAACCCAAAAACCAAACCAACACCCCAGGCTGCGGGGCCGGGCTTCGCCTCCCTGCCCCGGGCGCGCCGCGCCCCGCGTGGGCGCCCCAGCGGCGAGCGGCTCCGGCGGGGCTCAGCGGGGGGCGACGGCGGCCTCCCCCGGGCCGGGGCTGCGGGGCGGGCGGTGCCGGCGGAGCGCCTCTCCCCTAGGGCGACCCGCGGGGCCGGCGCCTCGGCATCCCCCGGGGCGCGGCGGCTGCGGTGCGGGCTGGGGCGCCGTCTGCGCCTCCTCTCCCTCCCCGCCGGCGCCTCGCAGCCTTTTCAGGCAGGGCGGCATGTGGCTGTCAGCGCCCCGCGCCGGCACCGCCCCCGCGCCCCCCGCCCGCCCGCGCCCCGCCCCGCCGGGCCGCGCCCCGCCCCGCCCGCGGCCGCGGGGAGGGAGGCGCGGAGGCTCCCGCCGCGCCGGGGCCGGGGGGGGGGGGACGCGCGGAGCGGCTCCGCGGTGCGCGGGGCCGGGGCCCTCCCCGGCTGCGCCGCCGCCCGGGCCCTTCCCCGAGCGCTGCCGGCCTCGCAGCGCAGGCAGGAATCAAAAAACCCGGCTGGAACAACTGCGAACGAGCGGGGCTGCGCGAAGGGAGACACGCAGAAATTGTCGGATGGGGGAGCATCAGGACAAGGATTGTCCCTGCCTGTGGGCTGCCGCCGCTGCCGGCCGAGACCCAGGAGCGCCGTGCCTCGGCCGCAGTCGCCGTGCCTCGGCGCGAAGCGGGAGCGGGGGCGGCACACGTCCGCGCTGCCGGCACCCGCGCTGCGGTGCACAGGCGGCCGCACGGGGCGAAGGCAGAGCCTCCCCGGCACCGCACCGCGGTTGGCTTCCGCGCTCCCAGCCCGTTTTCTCCAAGACGCTCTTTAAAAGCACAAGCCGAGAGCGGCGTTCACATAGTCACCCTAAGAGGGCTCAGAAAGTTTGTTCCCCTTTGCCCCCGAGAAGGTGAGGAGTCCCTGCCTGGGCTGGCACCACCGGGACCCTGCATTGACTTGCCACTTAGCTTCACAGACCACGGCAGGCTTAAAAGCCGGTACCTGGCAAACTGGGGCTAACTCACACCTCCGTTCTGTCTGAGAGGTGAAATTTCAAAGCACACAAGTGAAATAAGCCCTAAAATCCCGCACCAAAAAGCTTCTTAAAAACAAATTCTTTATGTTGTCGATCAGTCCCTAGATCATAGATTCCAACTTCCAAATTTACAGTAGACAAAGACATTAAAACTACATTACCTCAGTTTTTTTAAATTGGTAATTAGCGAAGAGATACTGGCATGTGGCAGAAGTGAGATACATCATTGTGTGGGTGAGAGGGAAAGTACGAACGTTTCACTGGTATTCGTTTAGGGTGATGAGACTAATTATTTTGTACTCTGCTGTCTATCAGTTACGGGTAGCATCACCAGCTCACGTCAGTGAAATCACGATGCCAACCTGTTTGAGCACATTCACACAACATGAACGCACCGAGTTCCTCCGAGGCCAGTGGAAGTTCATTGACAGCAACAGATTTGGCCTGACAGATAGATCTGATATTTCAGCCATTACCCTAAGAGCTGTAGCATCCCTCTTCCTTCTGTGTGCTTTAATACCTGATTTTGCATCTTCTGTGGCTCAAATGTGCTCCAACACCTGTTGAAGTCAAGGCAAAGCCAGTGGCAACTGAGTCTATTGCCTTATTTATCGTATTTTGATGTGGAATTATGCAACTATTATTTACTACTTGCTTATAGTTAGCCTACTATCAAGCTAGCAAAGTGTGATTTTTTTGTGTGTATAAACAGCCCTCGCAAACCATAACACAGATATTGGAGTGTAATATAAACCCACAGCATGAATCATTCCTCTCTGGAGATGTGCATGGAAAAGCAATAGGTTACCAAGCCCTAATCGGAGATGGTCCCATCTCACACACCGTACAGCACAGGGGCAATTTTCCTCCCATTACATTTCGTCAGAGTTTCCTCTGGTTAAGGTCAATAGAAGAGCGCAAACACAACCATGAACTGATACCAGCTCTGATCTGCTACTGAGTGAAGAGAAGATAACCCTAGGAAAGAAAATGGTGATGGGAAATGAAGTTACCTGCTGCTCCACAGAGGTTTCTCTCAGCTGCTTTTCAATAGCTCTCCACAAATCCAGCCCCGTGTTTAGTGTCAGATCTCAAGTCTCCTCTCTACAACGTGCCGCTGTCAGGAAAGGGGAGGCACAACTAAAATACCAGGCAGCACTACTGCAGTTTCCACCACTGCACGTGTTCAGGACAGGATGGCAACCAAGCTGGTGACACCTGCTAGGCCAGCTCAGGTACAAAAGAGTAAAAAATACTTCTGGGAGCATTTAAGACTCAGATCCTCTTTCAGGTTTGAAGGAACTGAGCACAAGGTGAAGCTATGCACCTTGGACTTACCTCTGCCCGTTTCCAGGGGCAGCTGCTGCTGCTGTGCACGCTGCTCCTTGTCCCAGGCAAGGCTGGACCTCATCAGCTCTCCATGCCAGGGAAGTCCCGCTTCTGCCAAAGGGCTCAGGGCTCTGCTCTCCGTTCAGTCCTCCTGTGGGTGTTTAAAACCCACGAGTAAGCACTCGCCAAACCCATCAGGAACTGCAGCATTTTTCCATATCTGTATGTCAGAAACATCCACAAAACCTCACTGAAAATGAGACAATATGTAATTTAATGGTACTGTAATATTTAACGTACCATCTGCATTAAATTTGGTTGAAGGAATTTTGCAGCCCAAGCATTAGTCAGAGCTGTGATGCAGTGAAATTTCCCCCATCTTTCTCCTCCCCTCCAGCAGAAAGCCTTCGCCTCCCCAAACACTGCCTAGTTCCCTGCTGCCGACCCGAGTGCCCGCGTACCCAGGGTTTCCCCTGGCACTCTTCAGCTCTGCTCTTCTCTTACCTCTAATTGCAGCTCCTTTTCAACATTGATCATACAGCCTCATTTATTTTCAATCACAGCTTCCTCTTTCTAAATGAGTCCTTCTCACCCCATGAACTGACCATCAGGAGGTGTCTGTAAAGCAGGAAACCCCCTAGCTTTTCCTTAGAGCCTTTCTCAATCCTGATTTAAAAGAAAATAAAATTAAAATCAAGGCATCATGTATTCCTGTAACCTTTTCTGGGCTCCAGAGTAGCTGGACAAACAGGGTCTCTCCCCCAGTTTTATGTCAAAACACACTATTTCCAATGCAGAACTTGACAGCCTTCCAGAGAAAACAACACGGCAGGACTGAAAGAGGGTTAGGAATGAGTGGGGAAAAATGATACCCAGCCTAGATAAAACCGTAAGTATTGTCAGTCAGCAGGAGAGCAGGGACTCAAACATTTTTGGCAGGATACCCGAGGAGCGGGAGTGCGGGGCAGGGGGGCAGACGGCATGGGTTCTCCTCCCAGCTCGAGCGAAGACTTCTTGCTGCAGTTTTCCTCCCCCAGACAGTGCTTTGAGATCCTCAGCTAAAAAGCTCTAAGTGCATCATATAAAATGTTTTTATTAGTCTATCAGGTGCTTGATTACGAGATCTCATTTTATAGCCACAAATAGCCAATAATTACCTTATCATCCCATTAGCCCTAGTCTTCAGCCAGACTATTTGCTCGGGAATTTGTCCACATTCAAAAAGCAGGCCAATACCCCAACTTGGAAAAGCAGTTTGGCACGTTGCATTCAAGTCCATAAACTTCCAATGTAGAGGTGGCTTAATTAGCAAGCTGCCCAGTTAATTTTTCATGGGGAGTGCCATGGCTGCTAATCTGCGGTTGAAAACAGCGGCTGCCGCGTGAGCCCAGAGGCTGCCCCGTCGGCTCTGCGGGTGCTGTGGCAGGTCAGTGCTCACCCACCCTGTTACTGCCCCCCCACCCTGTTACTGCTCGCCTCCTCCTAACGTGTCCCCCCACCATTTTTCCAGCTGTCAGCCCGACTGCAGGGCGGCAGGGAGCTGCTTTCTCCCCCCCCCCCCACTCACAGATATTTCGTACGGGAGGAGCGTTGCTGGTGTGCAGAGGCTACTCCAGCGTTCACGCTGCCCGGCTGCAGCGTGGCCCGAAGCTCAGGTGGCCACCGCAGGCCCTGGGCCAGTACACTCTGCCGAGGTGCCAGGAGCTGGCAGAGGGCTGCGGGGAGAGCTGGGGAACAACACCACTGCAGGGGAAACGAGGGGAGTGCTGGGGCAGCCTGGAAAGGAGAAATGAAAAGAATGGAGGAAAAATACAGAGGAAGGAGAGAAGAGCTGAGAAGGGAGGTGGCAAAAGAAACAAAGAGACAGAACAAGGGGATGGGGGAAAATGAAAAAATGGCAGAAAACAGGGAAGAGAACAGAGGAAGTGAACTAATGGAGTTAAAATCCATCATCAGATTAGCGGAGAGAGGGAGAGCGATTCCTCGTGGCTCGGGAGGTGCTCAGCAGCGGGAGAGGCGCAGGCGTGCTGCTGGGGGCCTGCTCCAAGCAGCAGCCTGTGGGGGGGGGGGTCGGCCGTGCCGGCTGGGCGGAGGAAAGCCCCTGCATCTTCAGAGTTAATAAAAAAAAGCTTTCAGACTTCAGCAGGCTGACTAAATTAGGCTGAATATAAAGGTGCTATATTATTTCTCAATACGGCAGCGGTATGAAAGGAGGCAATGGGTTTCTTTTGAAGCAGCTGCTGTGTAATCCAGGGCTTTCAGGTGTACTTCAACCAAACGCTCTCCTGGTTTCAGCAGGTTAACTTCATTAAAGGCTCCATCTACCGCTTTAATGTTCACTGAAATCCCACTGGGTGGGTACATTAGGCAGAAATAACCCCCACAAGATGATTGCATGCTGTTGTTTGGCACAGTGAATGGACCTGGAAGGGGAAATGGAGGAGGCGAGGGGGTCACACAGCGACCCAGGCTGGAGAGGACAGATCCAGAACCGCTGTAACAGGCCAGCAGGCCTGGCCCTTTGCTAACGGCAGCAGCAGCCACCGCAGCAAAACCCCAAGCCTGCGGGAGCCATCCCTTCTGATCCCATCTCTGCAAATAACCTGCTTGGTTCCCACTTCACTTTGGTATCCTCCTTCTCCACACAGCCACTGGTGCTGGCCCCCAGCTTGGAAGGAAGGTGCCAATCCCCCACAGCTTTTCTGCACCTGCAAAGAGGAGACCATGGAGCTGTAAAGGCTGTCTGTCCCTCCAACAGACCTTGGCAATTCTGTTGGCTTTGCTACTGAGGGCTTTGAATGGGACTTGAGTTTCTTACCCCACTGGAACCGTGGGGTGCAGTTAAGACTCTTGAAAAATCAGATAACCTCTTCCTACTGTGAGGGTGACCCAAGCTCTGTGCGTTCATCTGCTAAAAGCACCCAAAATGGCCCACTGATCGTGGTCTCTGCAGGTCCCATCTGGTCAGCTTCATGCTGGAGAAGCTCCAGTTAGACCACACTCCAGGTAGGGTCAACAGCAAATTCTCCACAGACTGAATTAGAGGGCCACATTTGTGCCCTTACCCAGTTACAGTCACAAACCAAGGGCCTCGTTTAAAGTCTGCTGAAGCTGGTGGGAGTTCATCCATCAACTTCACTGACGTCTGGACGTGACCCAAGTGGCTGAGCCCTGCAAAGCCAGCATGACGTCTTTAACTGTAAATGCTGCCATTGACTTCCGCCGAGCTGGCTTCCACGGTGTAAGTGTCAAGCTCTGTAGTAAGTACTTACAGGGCTGTGTGCTTGGTGTTATAAAGGGCCACGCCAGCAATCATATTAAAACACCTCCTTAAAAATACACAAATTCTTAAACCAACAGGACATTTAGAACCCCCTCGCCTGAAACTTGTCAAACAAATTCTTAGGCCAGAAGCGATTTCTTTTTCCTTATAAACAAAATGCCATTACCATGCTTTGGCTTTTGGCTTGATAGATCCTGGCAAGAAAATGCGTGTGTATATTTTAAAGGGCTTTCTCCTTTGCTTATCATGCTTTAGCTTTTGACCTCTCCTCTCCCCCCGCGCCCAGGCGCATTCCCGGGTTGGCTCCCGTGGTGGTACGTCGCACAGCCCTCCCAGCAACTGGGGTTAGACACTCCCTCCAGCAGATAGCACATTCTTCTGGAGCACTGTCATGGGGGGAAACCTTGAGCTATGAAAGGTTTTCTTTTGGTTTTAATCTTTTATTTTCTTTGATGTTCATTTTAAAATAAATTATTGTGCCTTATTTGTATTATGGTACCTGGCTCTGCAAGGACTGGGACCCCTCTGCTGTCCAAACATAGAGTCAAAGACAGTTCTTGCCTCAAACAGTTTACAATCTGAAGAGACAAAGCAGACGAAAACCAAGAGCCAGATACAACACGGATGACAAGCCCGTGGATTACTTTTGCATTTAGTTAAGTTGTAAACTGTTGAGGGAGAGATTGCCATTTGACTACGCCTGTGCAATGTCAGAGGTAGGAACTTTCTTCTGATGCTGCTGGATACCCAGTTGTTTGGAGATGGGTGTTCAACACAGGGCACTTAGGTGGGGATGTCCCAGAAAGTCAGTGATTCCTAAGGGAGCCCCTGCTTTTTACCTGATGTCACCAAGCATGTGTCAGTGACCCCAAAAAAGCAATCTCATAACAGAAAAAGCCATGTATATTCTGCTAGTAAAAGAGAGATGAGGACAGGAGAGGGAACAGATCTACAGGGTCCCAGCTGATAGCTGGAAGCAAGGCTGAGCTGTGTTTTAATCATAGCCAAATACGCCTGTGTTTTGAGAACATTTCAAAGCATGTTTGGCACAGAACTTAGGAATGTGCTTACCTTCCTAAAAATTTCATAGTGATGTTATGATCTTCCTGGAGACAGCTCTGCTGGATGTATCAGGCTGAATATTGTCTTCGTAATCCTCCTGTTGACATATGTGCACATCTCAAGTCAGACTTTGTGCTTACGCTGCTTCCTAGACAAGAAATCCATAATCTCAGAGGAGCTCCACCCTGCTTCCTTTCCCTTTCTGTGAACATTTTGAGTCACAGTCATCACCCTTTCCCTCTGCGGATGGGGCTGCTTCCTTATCATTGCAGAGTAGCTCTTTTTCCCAAGAGGCGTCTTCCCTCTCTCCCCAGGATCCTGCACACAGACCCCATTGATTTTTCAGTGTAACTTCTCATGGAAATCAATGGTGCTAAGGCTGCTTCACAGTCAATAGGATGGCACTGAGGCCCATGCCTCAAATAACTACACTGGATGGTCCTCCAGGGAACTGGGACCTGCAGAACAACAGTCAGGAAGCTGCCCGTTTTCGGGCAGCCAGTATGGTGAGGCAGTGCTTTCACTCTTGTGCTCAGCTGCCTCCACAGGACATTAGGAGCATGTGGCCCTCTGCAAATTTAGGCTGTGCTTCTCAGAAGTTCCAACTTAGGGCTTAGCACTGAGAATTTGCTGAAATAAAGAGATGCGCTAGAATAATGACTATCAGGCACTCTGAAATGAGGGGTGGTTTTGTGGCCTTGTGGCCGCAGATTAGGAGAATCAGTAGGGTCTTTTGGTCTTCCTGAGCCAGGCAAGTGATCCAGGACCCAATCCAGTCTAAGCCTGTGGGCAGTACTGGACCTTTACCATACTGTGTTTCGTTTCCACGTTAGCAAAATGAGACTGCTAATACCTTTTCTCTCCCACCCCTTGTCTGACTTCTCTGCTCGATTTTGAACTCCTGAATGGTCTCTCCCCATGCACAGCACAGTGGGTCCAGTGGCTACTATAATACAAACAATCCTCAGTTGCAGGTTTTTCTTTTTCCTCCTCAGTGTGCTACATTTATCAGCATCAGCCACGAGCCCAGCACAGTCAGGCTTTCCCTTGCTCTCAGCACCTCAGAGCATTTGGGTTTGCGAATCTTGCTATTAATAATACATTGTGCAAAGTTGGTACAGAGCTCAAAGTTTTCAGTGTGTGTGCTGGAGTTTGATTGTAACTGTGGGTATCATTATCATCAAAGAGACTGAGGAATGGCAGCTTTTAGTTAAACAAATGGAAAGCTGTATTTAGTCTCTTTTGCCACATTGTGATAGGAAAGAATAAAGGCTTTTAAATATATTTTACAGCTGCTGTTTCTTAGGTTTTTCTGCCTTACAATAGTCTCCGTGGTTCTGACTGGGAAGTTGTTGCAAAAGCTTTTTGTTTTTAAGCCTCCTATTGAAATAATACATATTAATTGCCTCATTCCTGAGTTTTTTGTTGTGGTGGAAATTTCAGATGGGGGATGGAGGGACAGGCTGCAAAGCATCAACAGCTGAAACGGGGTGCCCTGGGTGAGTAATGAGAGACGGGGCTTAGATGACACACTGCTAGCAGAGTGCGAAGTAGAAGAAATGTCTCCCTGGAAACTGAGAAGACAATTGGCAGAGGAGCCCAGGGTTCTTTGGGGGGAGCAGGGCAGAGGCAGAGTTGGGAAGGGGGAGCCAAAAGTGCTCAGCAAGGAGGCCAGGTGGGAGCAGGGACAATGCTAGAAAGGAGCAGCACGAGAGCAGACTCTTTGAAGAGAAAAAAAAGAGCTGGATTCGTCATACTGTGGCCACCAAAAATGAATATCAATGAAGCAATTAGCTCCATGAGCAATGGGACACATGAATGCAGCTTTCCTAGAGGTGCTTAGCATGTGGTTGGATCCATGGGTGTATAATAAAGGTTGAGCTCAGATTTTTCCTGTCATGATGGCACTAACATGGTCTTTCTGTCCTGTCTCCCCAGCTGTTTTCACAAACCTTGCAGGAGATTGTATTTCTGATGAAATTGCCCAATGATTCAAAAGTTACTGTGGCAGCAGCAGAGAAACACATGGCCATATACCATATACAAGTCTCTTCCTTACAAACTTAAGCTAAAAGTATATATGTATATCCTAATACTTGCACTACAGTGCTATCCCAAAGGGCTACAGGTAGTTTAGGAAAGCGATAGTGATTGCAATTACCTGAATTTTACATGACACAACACAGAGTTACTAGACCCATTCCGGGCAGAGCAGAGGGCCCTGTGCCCCTCACTACTACTCACCTCTCTCCTCTGTGCTCTAAGAAACACTTTGGCCTTTCACTTGCCAGTGCTGAAAAATATGGAGGCAGTGGCTTTCTCTTCAAAGTGCTCTAACACATTTGGACCGAAGGTGCCCAGGGGAGGCAACGTGAGCTCCTTCCTTCTCTCAACTCAGTCCCACAGCACAGCCACGGGTCCCACGCATGCCAGGTCCTGGGTGGCCGTCACTCGAAAGAGGCTGGTTGCAGTGCTGACACCAAACAGAAGGTGAGCAGCAAAGAAGCCCCATCTGTTAAACATATGAAAGGTGAATTGACGGGAGTTCAAGCCAAGTACTGAAATGTAGCTGTGAATCTGAAAGCTTTGTTCCGAAGAAACAAAGTCCCACTTTAAAATAAGTCCAAAAAAAATCCCATCCTGCTTCCATTGAAGTCAATGGCAAAATTCCCACTGGTTTAACCAGGAACAGGATCAGGCCACTTCCAGACAGATTTACAGCCAACACATGCTGTAATGCTCTTATACTCCATGCGCTTACTTCTATTTCCAGCCATGTTAAAAAATTATAGCAAATGCCTATGGATTTGTGTGTATGAGTTATTGTGCTGCTAATGAGAGGAAGAATTACCCGAACATGGTTTAGATGGTCATCTGTTGCCAGCACAGATGAAATTGCTGGGTCATTCACTGGCTTGGTATCACTGTTCATCCCATTAGCATTTCCATTAGAATTATTGCAAAATGTAACTCAATTTCTCTTTTTTTTTTTTGGCAGATGTGGGGAGGGACACAGGCTGTGTTTGCAATTAGAGCTGCTAAGGAATTGGAACTGAAGCCCTAGGCACACCCTTGTGCCACACTGCAGCCACTAGCGGGACACTCCTCTGACAGGACCACTTCTGCTTAACCGGGGGAGTAGGAGAGGTTCTAGGTAATGAAACAAAATGACTTCTTACAGCTGAAGGCCTCTACACATAATGCATGCATGCTCATGCACTAGAAAGCTTTGCCTAATTCATTCCCACATGCTCTTTGCTTTGGGCAGCTGAGTCTGTCCCTCTTAATGTTAAGAAGTTTGCAGTCTAAACCCCACACAGATCTTGTTTTTCAAAAGTGCTGCCAAGAGCCAGCAACCAGCGGGCTCCCCAGAAGCTGTTTGCCAGTCCCTTCGGTAACTAGGCCCCATGTTCTTCGCAGCTATCATTACCAAAAAAAAAGAAGAAAATCATCTCACGGCTGAAGCCTCCCTCCCCTCACTCCTCCCACTTGGAAAAAAACCCATCTATTGTCTTCCTGTAATTGATCAAGCATAAACATTCAGCTCTACAGTTTTACGACTAATCACTCTACTTCTAAGACACGTGTTTGCAGCTATGCAAGGCACCAGCTGCTGTCATTCCAATGGATATTAATTTATATTGTCTCCCACTCCCGTCCTCCCTGCGCCGACACACAAAGGGAGTGGGGTGGTGGTGGGAGCTTTAGATGAAGACATCTGCTTGAAAGGCAGACAGTAGCCGTGCTGCCGAAATTGCACCTGGACTTTCACTGCAAAATCAGACGCACCAGTTGCTTCCTGGCACTCCAGGCTTCGGTACACGCACAGTGTTTTGACTACCATTATTTACTTATTTACCTCACTGCAAGGGAAATGAAATGTTGGGACAGACGGAGGGAGGCAGATTTCAGGAATAAAACTGAGGTGACTGAAATAAAATATCACAGACGTGTGGTGTGGTGCAGGGAGTGGTGTGGAGAAGGAAGAGGAAAGCTGGAGCCTCTAATTTTGCCCCCTAAAAAGGTTCTCTCATGATGGTTGGCTATGCTCAGCTCCTCTCCAGAGAGGCCGGCAGCTGCCCGGGCTCACGTGCAGGCTGAACCCAGCCACCTGCAGCCTTGGGAGGAGGAGGTGGAGGAGATGAGGATTTGTTGGTTGCCGCTCTGTGAGATCCCACAGAGAAAGAGCGAGCTACTCAAGCGAGTAGCTTGAGCCTCTGACTCCCACAGCAGCATACAAAGTTGGTCTCCCCTTCACATCCCCCCCGCCCCCAGCCAGCTCCCAGTAACCGAGCTTAAAAGCATCGCACATGAATTCGCAAGCTCTGCCTATCTGTGGTGTGACAGCCACAGCCCTGCACACGGTGGGCACACAGGAGTCTCACAAACCACTGTGGATTCTGCCACAGACCTCCTCTGGGACCACCACAAGCCACCTCTCCTTCAGCCAGCAGCCCTGGGGAAAAGTCCTGTGCACAGGGACATGCAGGGACTAACGCGCTCTGGTAGAACAGCCTGTTTCGCTAAAGCGTTCAGATACCATCTCCCAGATAAAACAAAGCTGAGGGCTTGACTACAGGGGATATGAAAGATTTCTTTCTCCTAAGAGCAGGGCTGTTTCCCAATCCCTTCGGGTTTGCTAATCAAATACCAATGTGACTGGGGTCACATTACATTATGGCTGCCAGCTCTAAGCGCATACTGTATTTTTCATGTCCTGTCCTGGTCTGCTGTGTTGTGTTGCTGTTTCACCCCCAGAGGCAGCACTAGAAGACTTTTCTTTATTACTTGCCTTCTGGTTTTGCTTGGAAGCCCTGGTCCAGACTTGGATCCTGTGCTGCCACATCCCATGCAAATGACTAGTGAAAAGTTTACTAAGCAAAGAAGCTGATTAAGCAGTTGCTCCGTGGGATTTGATTACACTAGTAAAGAGCTGAGGGATGGGAATGTGCAGTTCAGATGTGAGGTGCTGTTTGCCCACGTTTCCTGCAGCAATTTTTCAAAATAAAGAACCAGGCTCAAACTGGGGACATATTTCACTCTTTTTAAGACGCAGATGGACATGAAAGATTGGGATTCTTTTCTATAATGTCTGAGCTAGTAGGGTTCCTGAGACAAATCTAAAAATCCTTTCTTGTTATTACATTACATGCCTGAATTCCCACTGCTGTATACCACATGAAGCCACTTACCCTCTGTGAGTGGGTATAAAATACTGCTTCTGGTGGAGAATTCATATCTAGGCATGTTTTATTTTGCTTTTTGCCCAAGGTAAATGAGAATGTGGGTGCAGGTTGGGAAGGGCTTCTTTCTTCCCCGTTTTTTTCATTAGCTTAAGCTGAACCTATTGATTCTTTTGGTAATCGCCTCAGAGCCTGTAGTTATGGGAAGGTGACACAAACATCTCTTTTTGCTCTGCAAAATTTTCCCTGTTCCCTGAGCTCATGGTTTCACTGCTCTACTCTCCCTGGAGGACTCCAGAGAAATCTGCTTCCCCAGGGATGTGCAGGTCACCAGCCATGTGAAATATTAGTGCTCCCTCTACACATACACCCTTGAATAAGTCAAGATATTTTGGGACAGAAATGTTATTTTTAGCATCCCTGTCCCTCTGCCACAGCCACTGTGAGGAAGAAGCTAAGGAGCACTGACTGTTGTGCCATTAGACAGTTTTGACTGACTAGTCCCACTGAAATATATGACTCCTCAAAGATGATGTCGGGAAGTAATACATTTTAACAGACGCTCGTCACCCCCTTCTTTTCTATAAACAGAGATGACATCTCAAAGGGGCAGGCTGCAGATGGTATTGTTTATCTCTTAGTGACACGCATATCCCAGGTTGAAGTTTCATGGGGAATTGTACCCAGGCCACGGGTAAGTCAATATCTCTGAAGTATGTCCATTTAAAGGGCTGCTTTCTAGCTGCACTCTTAGGCAGAGACCTAAGGTCTCGAGGCAGATCAGGGAAGAGTCATATCTTACGGTCTCATGTTCCCCAAAACTCTTCCGCTGGATTTCCCAGTCCATTACCCACACTTTCTGTCAAGGTTGTCCAGATTCCTAGGAGCTCTGAGCCAGATGATATTGGGATGATTTACTGAGGGTGTGAGATGACAAACAGACTGTGGCAAACCTTTCCTTGTGGCCTTGGCTGCTCAAATAGCTTGGAAAGAGCTTGAGGAGTGAGAGAGGCTATGAAGCATGCACAGCAGAAACTTCCACTGCCCCAGCCTATTCCACACTGTGTCCACACAGAAATCCTCACAGAGCACACATGCATTGAAGGGAGAAGCAGATATTTTTTTTTTTTTTTTGGTATTAGATAAACTCTTAGATGCAACCTGGAATCAAAATCTCAGGGCTTGCCCACATATTGATCTGTATACTGCACCTATGCAATACAACTCTGAGTAGAGAGACCTGTATTTGAAATAGCAGCTGCTTTTTTTTCCCCCCCCTTACCCTGCTCTTCGGAATGCCAGTGATTTCTGTGTGCAGCCAGTGCTCCCCTCCACACAGGAGACAAGAAGGATTTTTCTCTCTTGCAAGGGTTAATTGTGTTGTGTTTGTAAAGATCTTGGAGAGCTCCAGTCTCCGAGTGCCAAGTTGTCTCCTGCTTGCTCTTGCTTCCAAGTATTATGATTCTGTGGGCCAAATACAAGTTAGTTACTTTTACACGTACTGTAGCTCAGTCCAAGGGAGAGTAAGGGTGCAGCTCAGATCTCCAAGTCCTTTCTATACACATGTGATGCCTTTGTGCCCTGGGGCTCTCTGTAGGAGGGACTCACACAGGTCAAGCTATTGCAGTGTCAAGGCTTTGGGGCTGCCCGCTCTTTCGAAGGCACAGAATCGCTGTAAGACAGCTACGCTAAATACTTTATCCAACCTCCATCCAGGACCATCAGTTATACACAGGATCACCAGTTGCTGGCACCACTGAGGAGAACCATCTCTTGAAATGCAGCCAAGTCCCTGGGGCCTCTCATCGCAGAGGTGAAGGGGAAAAGCTCGGCCCTCCGGGGGACAGGAAAACCCCCGAGTGCCTGTGACTGGGACCAGACTATGCAAGTGCCAGGAGGGGTGGAACTGGAAAATGATCCCCTCTGCCCTGACATCCCTCCCCTGCCTCCCCACTGCTGCCAGCACTTCAGCATCTCTCCACTTCTGCCATGGCAAGAGGGGTGACAAGGGGATACAAGGAGCCTCTCTCCCCAGCTTGTCACAGGAGATGCAGACGAGTATGTGGCAGTAGAGGGACGTGCTGTGATGCCCAGCACTGTGGGGCTCAGAGCAGACGGGGCCCTGCTGGAGCCAGTGGAGGCCGGGGGCAGGACCTGCCCAGGGAGGCCCCCGTCTTGCTCCCTAGATGGGGGAGAAGGGCTGCAGTGTGGAGGGCTGGGAGGGGGCCAGGCGTGACGCTGCGGCAGGAACCTCCTTCTCCTAGTTGGTTTTCAGCCGTGTTAGCAGCCCGCGTGCTTGACCCCGGCTGATCAAAGCCTCAATAGGACATTGCCCTCATCCTCCTGCCCTGTCACAGACAGCGGGGGCATGAGTTATTCCTCTTTTGTGTGTGAGGCCCTCCTCCTGGGGACCTTATCTTCCCTCTAATCAAATAATCAGATGCGTTTTTTGTTGTGGAAATCATGCCCTCCCCTGAAATGCCTGACCAGCAACAGCTTCCTGGCTTTGTCTGCAGCCCGACGGCCTGGATCCCACCTGTCCTCTGGTGTGGCCCGGGGGGCTGCACGGGGCAGCCAGACCCTGGCGCAGGGGGCCGGTCCTGTGTGTGTTGTGCCTGCACAGAGGGAACCCCGGCTGACAGGAGTGAAAATGCACCCAACACCAGGGGTTCTCTCTCCACAGCCAGACTTTGTGAGGGGAGAAAACCAGCCATGTCCCAAGAGGAGGTTTGCATTTGGAGGAGACACCATGTCGCTGGGACACATGAATGGGGGGGAGGATGGCCACAACCATGGTGTTTCCCCTGCCTCCACAGAAGCTGGCTGAGGAGCCTGGTGGCCCTCCTTGTCCAGCCATAGTGGCTGTGGGACATGACGCTCCAGCCTGCCCCACCTGGGTTTCTCCCTGAGGCTGAGGAAGCTGGCCGGGAGCTCTGCTCGCTCGTGGCCATCTCACCCACTGCGGTGGAGCTGCCAGTGAGGCAGGCTGGCCCCGTGCCCGCGGGGAGGCAGCTCTGTCCGGGACGCTCACCCGACCAGCCGTCCCTGCTGCTCTCGCCCCTTCGCTGCTGGTGGGCCCCGCGGGTGCTGAACCAAGGCCAGCCCTGCACCACAGCCGGGGCCTGCGGTGCCTCCTCACCCACCTGCAGCCCTGGCTCAGGGGACACCCCACTGTAGGGACCCGCTGCTGACCTGTCTCATCGCACCGGCTTTCCAGCTCAGCCAACAACATGCTTAATTTGTCTACTGACCCCCCTGCCCCCCGGACGCTCGTTACATAATACGTATTTTTTTCCTCTGATCCCATATCCTGTTAGGAAGAGAAATGTCCTGACTGCACAGCACCAGCCTGAATTTTTTGGGTGTTTTTTTTTTCTGTCCGCTTCTTTTCCTGTGTTTACACTCCCACAGCGCAGCATTTATTAATCTGAGGATAAGGACAACTTAAAACATCTTAGCTTGAGAAGCAGGGGTAAAAGTAAACTGAGCCCACACCCTGCTTAATCATCAGCCAGCGCTGGCCCGCTGCGCTGCGCAGCCCCCGGCAGCCCTGCCGCCCTCCCCTGCGCACAGGCCGTCTCGGATGCGGCAGGGGACTGCACGTTTGGTTGCCTGCAGCTGAATCACCGTATCTGGAACCTGCCTGCCTTGCACCGGGACCCATGCAACGCGCCTGTCTCTGCTCGGTGTTTGTTGGGCCTATTTCATGTTTTTGCACCTCTCGGCAGTCTGGCTTGTGAGCCAAGGCTCTGGCTACAGGAGGTGTGGGGAGAAGGGCAAGATAGAGGTGAAAGGAGCAGAGTGAACTGATTGGAAGCAGGGTTTTTTTTAAATTAATAAAGGATTTCTTAAAAATAAAAAGGCTTAGCAAATTAAAGCAGACAAGCAGGTTACCTGGCAGCTAGAGGATAAACCTGAACATCCTGGGTACATGAAGCATCAAAGCATTCCCCGAAGCAAAGGGCCCTGAGAGCTGCCCTGTGGGCTCAGTACCCAAATTCTGCTCCAGCGGAGCTGTTTGGAAAGTGTGTTTTCACTCCTGCTCCTGGGAGCACAAGGACAAGCAACCGTGCCCAGGGCAGCGCTGCGCCCAGGCTCTCCTGGATGGGGCAGCTGATGGGTGTATTGTTGGCTCTCTACACCTAAAGCACAAATCCAGCTGGACTCAACCTCATTGAAGTCGGTGAGAGAACAAGTGCCTCTTGTTCAGCATAAACATTCAAGAGGAGGCATGTAACCAAACAGCCAAAACAAAAGCTGCACTCTTGAAACACTGCCCCGAACACTGCCTGTGCCGGGCCAAGGGCTTCCATTGTTCTCCCAGAGTCTGCGGGGCCAGGGAGGACCCAAAGCTCAGCTGGCAGACGGGCTCCTCGCTCGCCTCTGGGGCCCAGGGAGCATCAGCCAAATGTCACTGCTGCTGGCCAAAGCTGTGACTGATACAAACCATGTTGCAGGGTGACTTGAATCATTTGCTGGCATCCCTGAGCCAGCCCCTGCCAGGGGAACAAAAAAGTCCTACAGAAAACCGCCATGACAGAGCCCCTGCCGTGACAGTGACCACCCACCTCGCTGTCCCCTGTACCCCTCATGCAGGCATCTTTGGGCAGCAGCCATCCTGAGCTGAGGAAGCCCACGTAGGTGCGAACCTCAGTGTGCCCTGCACAGCTGGGCCTATGACTACACTGTCTCCCCTGGCACTCCATGTCCCCAGGCCATCGAGGTGACGTGTGTGTTACCCCTGGTCTGCAAGGGGGAGAGGGGTCCCAGGGCTCCCTGGTGCCTCCACACAGTCATCCCAGCAAGGGGAAAAGCCACAACCTAAGTGAAGCCTCATGATTTCCCCTCTTTCCTAATGCTAAACACAGAAGAAAATCCACAGGCGAGAGCCTCAGGAATTCAAACTTGGTGAATGCTGCTTCTGCTCTCAGGAAACTTGGCCAGAAGTAAACGTGCAGAAGAATGTAACCGTTGCAGAAGATGGTGCTTGGCTTTTCAAATCGAAGCCCCTAAATACACTGCGTTTTGGCTGTGATTTAGCGTTCTTGCTTTTCTTTTCCTTTTCTGTTTTGTAGCAACGGCAGTCTAACCACTCTCCAACCCATCCTCACCCCCAGCCTTGTTCCCATCACTGCTCTATCTGCTCTGTTGTGCCATCAAAGCAGTTTAGGGGATTGAGTTGGGAAATGATCCATGTTAAAAACAGCCCAGTGAAGAAAAAACAAGTCAGTCTTTTTTTTCAATAGCAGCTCAGTTACCTTTGTCCTCTCACAGCAATGGAAATCCATACAACTGGGGAAGGAGAAAGGACATGGGGGAATGGGGTGGGACCAAGTGCTAGGAGGGAGGGATGGGGCAGGAGGGGGAGACTGGCAGCACAACTGCGTTAAATGCGCATTGGACTGAGGCCTCAGTGTCCTCTTGTTATATATAAAGAAAAATGACTGGCCTGGAGGACTTACTTACAGTGGAGGCTAGAGAGGAACAAGGAAGGAGGGAAGCAAGGAGAGACATTCTCCATGGTAAAAAAGATGTGTGCATGTGCCTCTGTGAACAGACCCAGAAACACCCTTCTTGTACCTAACACTCCCGTAACAGAATTAGTTGTGATTGATTTGGGCGAATCTGAATGCAGAGCTGGCAACTGGACATGCTAAGAGTGCCTTCAATTTCCTCTGCTTGCTGAAATAACCAGCAGGCTGTCAGGCTGCTTAACATAATCTTAAAGCAGCCTCACGATTGCTCTAACTTATGCTCTGGTTTCAATCTCCTGAGACGTGCCACCTGCCCTTCCCATCCTGGCCAGGCCAGTGAGCGCACTGCCGCTGCGCCATGGCCCCGGTGCCTGTCCGGGAGCGCTCACCCACTGCAGCAACCCTGGCAAATCCTTTCCACAGCCAGGGCAGGGACTTCCCTGCAAACAGCCCACCTCTGCAAATTGTCACTTACAGAGATGCAGGCGTTGGAGCGACGTGTAGCATGTGGAAATGCTGCTCTGTCTGAAAACTTCCTCCTCACTTTGCTGTGCGTGGCTCCCTCTCGGTTGTTCTGTACATCCATCCGCTCACGAACTAGGAGGTTACTGTTTTTACCACTTTTCTCACGTGCATACATCACTGTAACTCCTGACTTTCCTTCAGAGAGAGGGAATGGCTAGAAATAAGTTGGAAAAGTAAACTGGTCTTTAGATCACAAGCAGCAATACCTAAGTATATATGCATGAATGTATGTGCATATATATACTTAGGAGGAAGGGAAAAGGGAAAGGAGGAAGGGAGGGCTGGTTTATTTACTTATAAACTAGTTTCTTCATATTTGCTCTATTTTTTATTCTGTTTTTATTCCTAGAAAAATTATGGCAGATGAAGACTCTTAAAATTGTAGCTTGCTGGTTTGAAAACCTAGGCTGCAATTTTTTATCTTTTTTTTTTGTACTCTGGATTGAAGGATGTGATGTATGAAAACTCCAATTTAACAGAGCCTAGAGATTAAATCACATTGCGTAGGTAAGGTTTTGGCAGAGAAGCAGACTGCTTCCTAACCAGTACCAAGAATTCGGAGAAGAATGGGGTAGGTTTTAATGTAAGTTTACTTTTCTTGTAATGAATTTTAATGACAGCTTTCACAACTGCTTCTGTGATTCATAAGAGAAAATTAAAAAACCTACACCTTGAAACTTATATGACAATGCTGCTAACATCTTGCAGCTTCTGGCATTATCCTGGAGAACCTTTCAGTCCTGTTTCTATGCCACATTGTTTTCCTCACAAAATGTATTTTAAATATAAAACATTGAATGTTCATTGCTTCTTTATATCATTTTTATTCATTACCTGCTGGAGGCAAAGGGCACGGTTTTATACAGAATCCTCGATGAATGTCTTATTTTGCCATTTTACTCTACTGTACATATTTCCCAATAAATTATTTTCTTTCAGATGCAGATATTCTTCTGCAAAAGCGAAGCAGGGCTGTTTCCTCTGCACCGAGTTTTTTTTGCCGTGAGCACAGCCAACTCGTCTGGCTTGGGTTAGTTTGTCAGGCATATTTTGGGAACGGTTTAAGAACTAATTCTGCTTTAAAGACTATAATCACCTTTTTGGCCCCTGAAACCGGTTCAGGATTTTTGTGCCAGGCCAGCAATAAAACAGCTTTTGCGCACGTCAAAGGCTTGTTCCAGAAAAGCAAAAAGACAGTGGAGATAAAATCTGTGTCTTTCTTGCAATCTATACCCAATAAAGCAACTGATTAAAAAGTGACCGCAACTTGTCCCTGTCTGTAACAACGGTACAGCCCCAGCCTGCACTGCACGAGAACACCAGCCCTGGGGGCTGCATGCTTTGACTCCGTATCGCTTTCAGGTGCCAGTAAAACTCTTGGTGTTGGTTACCTATGCTCACAGATGGCTCAAGGCTTCTCAGCAGTGAAGGCAAAAGTTGTGTTTGAAGGTCAACGTGGCTTTGGGGACGTCAGAGATCAGGGGGAACCGGGGATGAAAGAGGCAGTTAGGGAAGGGGACTTCATGGTGTCAGTGGTACCCAGGGAGGTGAAGGGAGGCGTGTGGGGAGCAGGCCATGAGATCTGGGTGGCAAGATGTGATCTAGGGGCGGGGGTAGTGATGGGTGAGGGGTGTCTGTCTCTCCCCATGCTGCTTGATGGGTTTCCTTGCAATTCCTACTTGCCCTTCTGCTTCCTCCTTCAGGCATGGGTAGCTTTGTGCTGCAAACAGGTCCTGACTCTGGGCTCAGTGGAGGGGTGTCACAAGCCTGGGATGGAAAATGGAAATTGGGGGGCAGCAGTCAGCGTATCAGAAAGTGCTACCTTCCTTGGTACGTGAACTTCACACATCGGGGACAATCCCCTCTTCTCTCCACCACTTATTTCCCGCTCAGGTCTGACCCCCCCCACCCCCCTTCCCAGCTTATTTTAATTTCTCATCCCTTTTCCTTTGCTCCAGTTGCCTCTCCCTGTCATTTCCCACTCTCCCCCCCCTCACCTCTCCTTCCTGATCCCCAGAGCAACCCTGTCTCTCCAGTTGCCTGTATCAGACACTCCCTTCCAGCCCACGGGGAAAAATAGTGGCAGAGCTGCCCTCCCTGGAGCAGATCCTGTGCTTGGGAAGTAGGATCCCTTCTCAGTCTCATTTGTTTCCACACTTTCCCAAGCCATGCCTCAGTGCCTCTGCACCTTCTCTGCAGGGACGAGCGCACCAAGCGCAGGGAGCCTGAGCAACCTCCTCAGGAGGCCTCTAGAGCCTTTGAGCCAGAGGCCTCTGGGGCTTATTGAAAGCCCTGAACGCCTTCTGGGAGGCTCCAGGAGCAGCCCAGCTCCACTCCAGTCTTGGTAATGGCATTTTGCTGCCCGAAAGCCTCCCAAGTAGCGCAGCTGCCACAGTCCTCACCCCTGAGAGGCTGCTATGCTCTGCCCCCGGGTAGTGCTCAACTGCTGCCACATCGCAGCACGTCATTGCCTTTCTGGGGTGAGTAACCCAGCTCTGAGACCCTCCGTGGGGAAAGGCGCTACATCCCACGCTGCTTACAGCAGAATATAGGTCTCATGAGGGTGTAGTCTGGTTCATTAAAATTAATTAACAGTCAAATGGCTCCACATACTTCTTTATGCAGACACAGCAATGACTACGAAACAGATCTTAACTTGAGCCCAGGTCCCAGGGAAGTGAGTGCTGCCATGGGGAAACCATGGAAGACCGCCACCAAGGCAGAAGGAGCAGCTTCTGAAACGGTGGTCACTGAGTTTCCAGCTTTCAATATACTTCTACTTTGTCTTTTGCCACTCAACTTTGTACAACTTCAGCAGAAGGAGAAACTGAGGTATCAGTGGTTTTTTTATCCAGTTTTTAGCTATGAGTGCAAGTTATGACCCGATAACTTTTACAATTGGCATCTATGTGAATTATAATTTAATACATGCTAAAATTGACTCAGAGTTGCCCATGAACTGTCTTGGCCATAAAAACCAAGATCTGCATTCAAAATGTTTTGGAGTGAAGTATGCATTTATTTTGACTGAACCATTACTGCAATTTCTGCTATATCTTGTGTTGTAAACCTTCTGCACTTTTCTGTCCTTCTGTTTTGTTCTTTTACTCTTTTCTTTGTAGTAAAACAAAATTTTCATCTCAGAAAGGCTACATTCTTCCTTCTCCCTGTTCTAGTGACTTTTCACTTAAATATCTGCTATTTTGAAAATTACTTCATCTAACATAACACTCTTGCCTGAATCTCAGTGTGCTCTACAACCCATAGCTCTGATCCTACAAAGATTTATGCTTGCGCATAATCTGGAGTATGAAAAGTATTGTCATCAGCTTCAGTGAAATGACCCACGTACCTCAAGTTAAGTACCTGTGTAAAACTTTCAAGGAGTCCTAAATCTCTGGCAAGATAGTGCTGCAGCCATCTCGCTGAAATACAGCCTCAGCTGGTTGGACCTGGTACCTGCTACATGGCCACAGAACACCTTGGTTGTTTCTGACAGCAAGAGAACAGCTCGATGTTGTGATGAAACTGCCTGGGGAACTTTAGCAATGAACATGCAGTTGCCTAAGCTGAAATTCGCCAAGATGGCAAGGGACTTCTCTCTCGCTTCTCCTTTCAATCAGGGCTATGAGATCAGGACTCTGGCTCTACAACTGAAGACAATGCAGATTTGAGAGGGAATCAAGTTAAGCCCTGTAATGTTTTTTTTTCTACAAGGCAGCACATAGCAGTTGTTGTTTTTTTTTTTTTTTTTAAAAGTCACCTTACCAATTCTGATCTGGCCTGATCACGCATGATCTTCTAATATCAAATCACAGTCATGGGTGAGGATGACCTTGTAGATACAAAGAAGAGAAAGACTCTACATACAAATACATAATCATATATAGTCTTAAAGCCTTTATTTTAATGCAAAATAAAACAGGTAAAATTTATATAGCCATATGTAACAAAAGATCAAAATTTTTGATATGGTACTAGAAAAAAACCTCTCAAATTGTGTGTTGAATTTCTCCCCCAAAACAATCACGCATGATTTTTAAATCAGTTTCACTTAAACACACAGGTATTGTCAGGATCACAAACACCTCTCTCTCCCCCACAATAACAGAATAGCGTCTTATAAAGCCTTCTCTTCTATGCAGAGACAGTGAATAGCGCTTCCGATTCTGCATGTAAGGCTTACAGACTCTGCAGAACAACTGTGCCAGAGAGAGAGCGCAGGTGTAGGGCCTTTTGGAAGTGCAAAGCAGCCCCTGCTCAGAGCAGAGTGTCAGGATGAGGCCCTGGCAGAGCAGTCGGTAGGATTCACTCACAGCACTAACTCTCTGATAAACAAATCTGTGATGGCTGGGAGGAGGAGGTAGCAGAATTCATCTGTAAAAAAATTAGGCAGCATGTGAAGCTATTTCTAGATCAGGAAGCTGGAGTGAATTGGAATTCAGGGCTGCATGCACTTTTTCAATGCAGGAGCCTTTTTTTTTTTTTCTTTTTTTTTTAATGCTTAGTTCCCCCTTTTTTTTTTCCACAAAGGGCAATTGATATTTCTTTATGCATTCGAGGGGTGCCTAGAGACTTCTGCATCATAATATATCACAGTGGTAATGTCTGCTTGCAGGCCAAGATCATGGCTCACTAGTGGGTGGTCACTCAGAAAATCCACAGGCTCTTTTTCTATCTCTTAATCTTTCAACTGCTGGGCCCGGCTGGCCCTGCGCCAGAGCCAGAAACGCAGGCTGCACGCCACCAGCTCAGGAAATCAAAGCTTCCAGCTTCACGTGAGAGCGTGCCTCTCTCCCCCTTGTCTTGACTCCTGTTCACACGCACACTTACGGCATGCTGCTCCTGTGGCAAACCCAAACTCTCCCTTCACACCCGCTACGTCAGTAACTTCACTGCTGGACTGGCACGTTTTGGATGAGGGAGTGCGAGGCAATTACGTGTCAAGAGCGTTTCAGACTCATAATTTTCCCAAACATATGGACATATGGGGAAAAGAACAACTTGTTACTTAACGGCTCTTTTGGATTTTGCAAGTGTGTATTTTCAACCGTCAGTTGTAGCACCTCGTGAATTCTGCACGGTACATATTTTTCCACAATATGGTGCTAAAATCATACATTTTACACTGCAGAGAAGCTGACTATATATACTGTAGTTATACATTATACTTTTGAAAATACCGTACCTCTACCAGATATTAAACCAGCAAATGGCAATTTTCTCCCAGAACAATGGCACCAGAGATTGATGAGATGCTCTGTAATACTTTTTGGTCTTGTTCCCCCAGCGAGGTCAAACTGTTCTTCCTCCTTAGCTCCTCACCTGTAGGATGCATGATGCATCCATATATTATACTTGTAGCACTTCTTTTTTTTTTTCTTTTTGGAAGAAGCTCTGTACTGATCTAACAGCAGAAGCATCATTTAATAACCTGTTGGGTAAGATTAACAGCTCAGAAGGTGTTTGTTTGATCTGTCTGCCTCAACTGAGTGGAGCCGACGCAGTCAAGGGGAGCTCTTAAGGAAAGATTCAGGTTATGGGGAGACAATTGTGCAGGTCCTTCAAAGGCTATAAATAACCCAGGAGCTGTTTCCATCCAGATTTTACTTGGCCCTGGCTCTTGAAATACTGTAAATAGGTTCTGTTCACTGATACCATTTGAAGGGTTAGTTGAGAGTGATTTATAAAGGCAGTAGCTTATATTCAGAGCTGTTCTTAATTGTGGCCTGGCTTGATAAAGCCACTGTCGCAAACATATTAGTTTCTTTACAGCTGGATCAAATGTATCAGGGGTTATATTTCAAGGAGGGAAAGGAAAGTATTTTAATTTGTTTTCGCTTCACTTTCAGTGGGCCTTCATAACACCAGCGGCTACCCTGTGGCTGCCAAGTCCTGGCTGAGTATCCTACAGCGTCTAAAACTCTTTGAGAGAAGTACAAGGCTGTGTACAGCACGTACACGGCAGGCAGAGTTTCCTTGGGGAATGCGCCTTATTTATGGAGGGTACCGAGAGACATCCAGCTTTACATCCAATCCTCCCTCGAGACGTTTTTCCCTCCTACATTACTAGGGAAGAGGGCAGAAAGAAATGGAACAAGAACCAAACACACTTGCTTCATAAACAGTTGTGTTTCTCTCCCTCTCTCCCTCCCACCAATGCTTCCTCCTGACTGGATTTAGAGCTGCGCCTGCCCTTGCCCCAGGGAGTCCAGCCCTGTATCTGAATCACAGAGATGTTCCCACCCCAAAGCCGTGTCCTCTCCCCTGCCTCCCAGCCTGGCTGGTGAGTAGAGACCGGTGTGAATGCGAATACTAGAGCCTGCCGGCCAGCCGCAAGTGCTCCCCGTGCCTCAGGGTTATGCCAGTCTCTCACCAGCATTAGCAGCACAGAAGAAACGTTGGCTGGGATTAAATGCTGCTTCTCATCAGGGCCATTACCTACCGGCAGCGGTCCCTGGAAAGGAGCAGCACACAGACCCACCCTGCCCTGCGCCTTACGGACCTCTTACTCTTAACGAGCCCTTTTCCCAGGGATATCTAATAAAGGGACATGCTCCTGGCAGGACAAACCTTCCCGGTGATATTTAATACCTGGGAAGTGACCTATGTGATTTAATCTGTTGCATACCAAAGGTGTCAAAAAGACATCAAAGAAATCCTTGTGCTTAATCCTTGGCCAGGTCACAGTCTCTCCCTGATGAGGAGAGGAGCCCAAACGGTTTAATAACACTCCCAAAAGGCAGAAGTCGAGGAATTAAGGACACTTGGAAACTTCACAAAATATATTTCTAGGTGGCAAGACTGTATGGTTTCCCTGTGACAAAATCCTCTGAGCAGCTGCGGCCCTGTTGGGCCGGGTAGCGCAGGTCCCTGTGGCTGGGGACATGCATTTCTGACCTCCCCCCCGGGCTGGCTGGCTGCAGAGCAAGCTCAGGCCGTGCAGGGCAAAGAGCCGGGCACGCACCCCACCGCCCTGTCCCGCCCGGGCTCTGCTGCGCTGCTGGCCCCCTCTCCCGACCCATGCCTTCTCTCTTCCTATGCACTGCTGCAAATAACATGCTACAAACAGCTATTCTCTCCTCTCCCTCTGAGGCCCCAAGGTCTTGAAGCCCTCCCTGTTGCTTTCCTTGTCTTTTCCCTCAGCCCTTGCTGTGAAAAGCCCCTTTCCTCGCTGGCCTGATGGCCCCTGGCTGCAGGAACTCGAATAGTTTGGCACTTGGCACTGGCCTGGCGCTGCCCGAGGCTGAGCTTCACTTGGGGGACTGAGGGTGGGCCCGCACCGAGGGGTGCCTTCAGGCGGCAGCAGGCCTGCGAGGGCCGGGCACGCCGCTGGCAGGCACTTCGCTGTAACCCCGGCCAGGAAGGAGCTGTCCTGCCGGAGCCAAGGCAGCACCTGATACAGTAACCTAATACGAGTTATGGAGTCCATGCCCACGGTCACCTCCTCAGCCACTTCTTATAGGCCAGCTCCACTGAAACCCCAAGAGCGACACTTATTGACAGCAGCTGAGGATCTGATCTTCAGGGTTTACGTTTAAAGAGCACACACTGTACAACTAAGAAACGCTCACAAGCACACACACGCACATCTACAGACACACGCTTCTCAGGTGGCTGGTTACCTTCTCCTCTGCAAGCCTGCACAAGCACGGTGGATAAGGCTTTTCACCTTACTCCAAACGCAGCAGGTGCAATAAGAGGAGAATCTTCCTACACAAACTGCAAAAAATGAAGGCTACAAGATAAATGCTGCCACCACCAAACAGAAAGAGGAAGAGAGGCCAGATTACAAGTCTGGAACTGCAGCATCCTTAAAGCACAGAACTGCTGGTCTGAATGTGCCTGGAATGCGGCCGCTACCTTCGTGGCAGTCCCTTGTCGACTCACGATCACACACTGGATTATACAAGATCCCCAGATCTGCGCGGAGTCCGTACTGCATGCTGTGTTCTCACTTGAAGGCTCTACAACAGCACTCTGGAGTAAACTCTGGTGACACCACTGCCCTTATACAGACAGCTATGTACTGTATAGGTGTAACTGGATTCGGTAAATAGCCCTGAGGTGTATTAAGTGTTGCGCTTAATTTCCAGCAGCCACTTTCTATTTTTAAAAGGAATTAAAAAATACTCAACTGTCTGGTACCTCACGTACTCAAAACACATCGTACCTCACGTGGCTTTAGTTCGCCTGTTAGAAAGCCCCTATGCTGAGCCCAGCTCAGTAAGAACAACTCCAGGTCTCGTGTGTCATTCTTACAGGCAGCTACGCTTGGGAACAACTCTACAAGGATGACGTCCGACGGGATTCCTCCCAGGCTGTGCTGGCAAGTCCAGTGCATGGCTATACAGCTGCAGTCATGGGGTTCTTCTGCCTGGGATCCTGTTGCCTGTACTGGTACTGGTCTGGACTGGTCCCACGGTGTCGGACAATTTCATTATAAGCTGGTGCTCGGTGGGACTGAGGAGGGGAAGGTGGCACGTCCTGCCGGAGGGGTCCTTTATGCTGGTTTGCGATGGGCTGGGCTGGGTAGTACTGGGGGTACCTCAATTCTGCCACTCTCGTGTCCGGCGCACGGATGTAGTTCCCCTTAGATGGGTGGACAACAGGCTGTCCTCCTTGGTAGTAGGGAAGATCTCTCTCTTTGTATATTACTCGTGGTCCTGTTAAATATTCCAGTGGCTCTGCAGGTCCACGCCTGAGGAGGAAAAACATAATAAAGCACATAAAAAGGCAGTCTACTACACATTATTGTACTCACAATCTACATTTACTTTGGGAAAGGAAATGCCACCTCAAGCATGACAGGTCCAGATGAATCAAAAGAACTTCTGAAGGATAACAAGCCTCCCACCTGCACGCTACAAAAGTCTGTAACACCCAGGACGCTGGAGGAAGGGTCCAGCGCACATCACAGCCCTTTTACAATGAGGGAGCACTGGAGCCCTTCAGCTCCCAAAGTCAAACTCCTGTGATCCATTTGCCATAATGGAAACAAAGCTCCTTTAAACAATGCATGTTTGACTGAATCTTATCTAGCCTGAGGATAAACAGATGAGTTGGGTCTGCAAGTCTGCAAATCCCATAAGCTTTACATGCACAAATATTCACGCTTTCCAAGCCATTTCCCACTATTTTTTCTGCTAACATGTCAGACTGTAAAACATCCCAAACACCATAGCTGGAAAAACTGGAACTCCTGGAAGAAGCGCTAAGGATGTCAGGCTACAATACCTATGTTTAACGGGCGAGCTGCCAATGGGGTTTCAAAAAAACTCCTGTGATCTAGAAGACCCGATATTACAACAGCCCTGTAACTTGTCGGCATCTGTATGGATCTGACAAGCTCTAGTTCACGTGAAAAGCAACATGTGAACATGTCATCCCTGAGGATGTGCCATGGAGCCCCCTCTGTAGCTTTCTGCATCTTAATTCCATGATTTGCACTAATGAAACATTGATATTTTTTCCTAGTACAGCTTAACTTGTGATACTTTTGAAATGGCAAAAATAATTGTTCTTACAGACATGTCACCAGAGCATCCCCAAAAGTTCAACTCAATTAGGAGTTTTTGCCAGTCTGATTGCAAATGTCTTTGCACTTTGGGCAAAACCTCCCATTGACTGCAGGGGAAGCTTCTCTCTGGGTGAGAGCTGAAGGAAGACGGCAGGGTTTTGACCCAAAACAGGGGCTGAAAGTATAAATCAGTTACACCTGCTCTGTGGCTTTGGGACTGAACTCATCAACTGTTTAAATATTCTTTGCATAGCTTTATTAAAAAAGTCATCATTCTGGTACAGCAGATCAGGTGTTCACAATTCGTCAATGCCTCTCTTTTGTTCACACAGAGATTTTACAAGCATGCTCCCCCTTTCTTAATCTGGGCTCCCAGACTCCACTGGAACTTGTTTTGCATGAAGTAAAACAAAACATGTGGTTTTCTGCTGCACTCGTTTAAGCCCATGGGGTAAAGCACGGACATAGGCAATGAACAAACATTATCTGCCTTGAAATGAACCTACGGTTCTCCCCCTGGAATAACTTTGTGCAAATGTTTCCTGTTTAAAATGGAAAGAGCAAAAGGAAGAATTCCAGGCCTTGGACTTTTAGGACCCTATGCTCCCCAGAGACTTTTTGCTTTAAAAACAGAACATTATAAAAGACAGGCACTCCCGGCTTCACTGCTCCCACCCCTCCTGGTGAGACAGTCCAGACAAAGTGCTGAAGGGCCTGAAGCCACCCTCTGAGATACTAAAAGGACTCTTAACCGCATGTATTGAGACAACTGCTGTCTCTGCTTATACACCTACGCCTTGCAACAAAGGCTAATTTCCACAGCAGGCCAAAGAGTTGCTCCATGTATTTCTATAGGAAGACTTGTTCACTAGTCAGTCCCATCACACTCAGCTTTTAATTCCTCTGTGCGCAAAAAAGCACTTCCAATCATAAAAGGCTTCTGCGGTGGTAGGAACTGCTTTGTGTCAAGCCGCAAACCAACAGGAAAACATGCCAAACCTACACCCATCACCTTTTAATATAAGGATAATGCTCAAAATGCTGTATATTATTTATAAGATGTTCTCATCAGCAGCTATAATCAACCAAATTCTTGTGGATCACATTAAGAAGGGACTGAGCTTGGAACCTGATCCAGAATTCACTGAAGAGCCAGGCAGCTTTTGGACAGAGCCCTAACTGTAAAACTGAATTACTCTAAAATAACAAATTCAGGATTAATTAGTACCAAAATGACTGTCGAGAACCGAACTGAGCCACCAGCATCATCTACTGAGCCTTCAGCACACAGCTCATCCCTCAACTCACACAAGAGGCCTGGATGTTGCAGGAAAAGAGGGGGATGTGTTTTGCCATCCAGCCAAAAGAGCTATTTCCAGGAAAGCTCAGCCGGTCCAGTTCGAGGAAACAGTGTGACACTGCTACCACAGAAGCTATGACTGTGCAGAGGGTAGCGCATTCGGGCAGCTTTGACCTAGGACTGTGCAGTGAAGATGAGCCTGAGCAATCAAAGCACAAGTGTGCCAGACCTGAGGCATGTACTCAAGCTGCTTGAGCTTGTACCATCAGGTCTTCATTGCTGTTACCTATGCTACAAAACTAAATCCACCATTGGTTCACTTACAGCTAATACAGTCTCTGGTTGTGTAGACAAACTGCAGAGAGGAACATGTGAGAAGGGCAAAATCTTTCTTTGCAAAAATAAAGAAATATCCAAGCTGTTCACTTTCAGCACCAGTTTCCCTTCTCTGAGGGTGAAATACCCATAGGTGGTATCATTCTCAAGTGTCTTCCCCAGAGTCAGGGCTTAGCAGCTGGGAGGAGAGGTTGGACATGGAGACAAAGCTTGAATCCACTTCACATGGATCCTTTAGGAAAGTCCCGGGAAGACAGAAGGCATGTGTGTTTTTTTTAGCAGCCTTGGCAATAATACAAGCAGTGAGCTAACCAACGATTACCAGAACTCTCACATGAGTAAAACCTTGGGAAACCCTGCTAACTGCCCAAAAGGCTGCCCTGGGGCAGCATGACCAGGGGGAAATTTCATGAAAGATATCCTTGTGGCTGCACCGCACTCTCCAGCTCACTCCCCCTGGTGATCCCAGTGGGTGTTATGCATGCAGATACACATGCTACAATGACGACACTTTTCTTCCCTTTTATGACCAGCACTGCATGGTGAAGCTGAGTTATTTCGTGGGGATTCATTCTTCCCCACCTACCAGCCATGCCCGGTGAAGTCTGTTCTTAGGGAGCTGCTCACAGTGCAACCAACCAGCCTGGGGAGTCTCCATGAACCTCTGACATGACACTCTTCAAGTGTGTCAAATTAACCATCAGAAAGTCAATCTTTAGGTAGAAGAAACACGTACAGATACCAAGCTCTGGCTGTAGAAATGCTGTCACCATTAGGAGCACGTCTGGGACACTGGGGGCAGTTCCTGCCAGGAAGAGCAGGGCTCCTCTGAAGCAGCACTATTTTCACTTGATAGCTCGTGGTGTAAAAGTATATGCTGTTGTTTATCCTTAAAGAAATTGCCATAACTCAAACCAAACACTTTCTACTTGGCAGCCCCTTGTAGATGCTATGCTTGTTTCTGCAAGAAGCAAAACAACCCCTACCTTTTCACGTGGCAGACATTGCCACCTCTGAGGAGGCCCTAATGAAATTCTTCTCTCCTTCGCTGTTTTTGTTGGCTCCTGATGAGTTCAGAGTTCACAGGGCCATATCACACCTCCCAAGTGACCCACGGTTTGGGGGTCAAACCAATAGCCTCAAGTGGAAAATCAGTGACCCAGGGGAGTGATCAAAAATCCACGAATTGGGTCAAGCAGGTCCAGCCACTCAAAAGGACCAGGCCAGGAGCGTGCCCTCTGAGAGGACATGCTGAGTAGGAGCTGCTCTGACCGTCAGCTGTTTTCCAGATTTTTGGCCAGTTGTTTGACCTGGGGGTCCAGTGAAATTAATGGCAGGCAGAAGGTAGGGAAGCTGACACAACATCCTGGGAAGGAACTGATCTCAGAGCTCAAAAAGTGTTTTTGCTGATAGTTCAGCTCTGCTGGCTCCCACTGGAAGATGCATCACTGATGTGGGCCTAGCTAAAAGCGGAGGCTGCTGCTGAAGGAAGCAGTGGAAGGAAGGGAGGCAGAAGCACTAGGTTCAAGAAAGGAGTGAAACTGGTGGGGCAGGGTGAAAATGCATTCCTAAAAAATGTCATGGGCGAGGTGCCCCTTAAAATGTTCATTTTATTGTGAGGAAGTGAAATCTCATCTTCCCCTGCAGAGAAATTACAGATCACACACACAGGTAGTTGCAAAAGTGTTTCTCCATATCATTTCATATGCTAGTTAGCAGCTCTACTGGTTTATCTTCCAAATGATTCACCAGGTAAGAACTGTGATCCATTTTGAGCTTTAAGAGCACAAAGTAGCCTTGTCCAAATAAAGCAGGTAACTTGTGACTGATGTTCAATTAACAGTACATGTGTTGTTATTTTCTCTATGACAAGTAAAGCCTGAAGTAGTTTGTTTTTCTATCCCTGCTTTATTTATCTTCCAAGCACAAAGAATGTAAAATCTAATATTGTCTGGCTTTGCTGCAGAATTTTTAAGAGCTTCTGGGTTTATTTAAAACTGAACCAAAGGATTCAGAATACTTAAGAAAGGCTTCTTTTACCCAAAATGTTATTTAGTCATTCAAGTTAGACAGGTATCTGTAGGTTTTAAAAAACCCTAACTAAAACACTTTCTGCTTTCTGCAGTTTCCTTTTTTTTTTTTTTAAGCCCTCATTTCATTAATTCTTCAGTTGTGGAGAATCTCACAGGGTAGACTGGCCTAAATACCTGATGCTTCAAAAAACAAACAGAAAAAAATAATTTCATTTCAGGTTTACTGTGTTTCATTGTTAACCCCCATTTGCAGGTCACCTTTAACATCAGCCATGAGACACATGCTTGGGTTATCTGAAAGGAAAGCAAAGCGAAATGAAGCTCTGGCTGTTCATGCTGTGCCCCATCGTGTTGGGGGTTTGGATTTCATCATGACAAAGAGTTTTTCTTGCCTGTGTTCTATAGGGAGAATCACAGAGATCACCCTCTTAGTACCTGGTAAAAAGCAAGGAAGGGAATGCTCTCTTCTTACATCACTGTCTCCTCCTCACTGCTGAGGGAATATTTTGCAAGGGATATAATCTCACATGAAAAACTGCCTTCTTTGTCAGGGAGTACTTCTTGAAATAAACTTCAAAGACAGCCACAGACTAAGTGGCAAATGGAAAGCCCACATTTGGCTGCAGTCTCTTTCATGTCTAAGCAAGAAATACAGAGACTCTGGGTGATGGCATCAGGCAGCTCAGGCTGTGATTAAAGAACAGGAGAAAGCAACAAGGTCCTATCTGCGTCCAAATTCTCACTGAAGAACTCTATTGTATGCATCCTGATTACGTGCTGTTTGTTCTCAGCCAGGAGAGAACTTTTAAAGAAGAAAGGAGAAGCTGATGTAAGAATTAAATTATGCAAACAAACAATCTTATAGTATCAAATACATTACAGTGTGTCTTTATAAAGCTCTTCTCAACATACACTAAAAACAACTGACTGAAAAGACCATGTAGTCCTTATCTCTCCAGTTACAGTATTAAAGACACTGCAGTGCTGTTTGTAGTCAGTGGCACTAAGAACTTCTGTTCCTTAATATTCAATGTGCATATAATGTAAAAAAATTCTTTTTAAAAATCACTGCAGGTTTCAAAAAAATCACTGCATGATTCTGAGCTTCATTAAAGTCTGTATCTTAATAGGCGAGATACTCCTATAACAAATACACTTTGCCATTTCAGACCAATACTTCCCATAGTCGATGATGGGTTTTGCATTTAAAAAGCCACTGGAAATCAAATTTGGTATCTTAGCGCTGGGAAGAATCTGCAGCACAAGGAAGTGCTCAGTGGCTGCTGTCTGTGAGAGAGGCTTGTACCTCTCAGAAGGCGGCAGATGTCTAGCAATGTCATGCTAACCTCAAACACACCACATACAGATTATTTATGGGCTGAGCTGGTGGAGGTGCTTTCTTCTCCTGTTCTTTTATCAACAATACAAGGCTAAAAAATCAGATAACGTAAACGAATACAATCCCTGGCTCTCATGTAGCACATGCCATGCGGAGAGAGCTGTTTTTAGTTTGAGGACTGTGTTTGGAATTCCTTCAGTGTCAGGTTTCCAGTTACCAGATCCTCATCCCTGGGCCAGGCACGACTGCGGTTGGACTGGATTAGCAGAACACTCTGCAATGTATATTACATAGCTTTGACTTCTATAGGCTTTGCAGACCCATAAAAGTAACGATCATTTCATGACCTGTGTTACTGGGGGAAAAAAAGAGCGGAAAAATCTCTCTCCCCCCTTTTTAAAGAATTCATATTTGGTTTGGATTTGGAGAAGGAGGGATCCATACAAGTTTGTTTGAAATTCAAGCAAGAGTACATTTCAGATGCAATGCAGGCAGGCCTGATTCTCTTCTCTTGCATGCAGTTTTGCAAAGTTTAACAGTGGCCTTGACTGGCCTGAACAGAAGAGCTTATATGCATAGTTTTTCTCTCTACAGTATTACGGCTTGGAATATTTAGAAACAAACAGCAAAAGCACCACAATCCCAGAAGGTAAGTGCATAGACATGTTTATATTACTCTAGTTGAAGTCTAGCCTTAAAGTGCTGGAGAACAAAGTCCTTTATTGTTTGCAAAGGGCCATATTTTGAGAGATGTTGGACCCCAGCAGCTCCCTGAGCAGTTCTTAGCAACTGGAGACATTTAGGTGTCCCACTTGTTTTTACATCCAGGACCAAGCATAAAGGTTAGTCAGATACTAGCTTTCCATGCAGATAAGCAGACTGCAGAAACAACTGTAAGACAGGAAAACAGTAGTCTGACAGGTTTAAAACTTTACTATAAGATTATATAAGATTTCTTATGACAGCATGAACAGTCTATTTTGCACACAAGCAAATTGATTGTTCTCAATCCCTAACGGAGCAAACTATGTCACAGATTGGTTAACACCAGAATTTAGGAGTGCCATTTAATTAAACCCCCTCCCACCAGCAACAAAGCCATAAAACATTGTGCTGCTCCTTTGCTCCAGCATTAGTTTATTTTCCACAGCAGATCTCAGACCAGCTTCTGATAATCCCATCCTGCAGGCAAAGCTCCCCTTTCTTTTCTTCCCTAAATCCAACCTACAAATATAGGAACTGCGATAATCAGGATTAAACCCCTCAAATCAACAGCAACAAAAACCCGAATATGCTAGCCAGTGCTCTGTAAATGCCCATTCAAAACAACTAGTCCAATAATCCTTCCTACTCAATTCCTCACTTGTTTTGTTCATATGCTCTCAGGCATGGTACATCTCTTCTACCAAGAGGCATAAAATAAAGCAGCACCTATTGAACAAGACATCACTATTCTGTGATCCCTTCAAGCTTAAGGAGATCTTAAGTAGATTGGTACTTTAAGTAGCGAGTCATTACAACATGTGTCATTTCATATGTTACTCATTATTCAACACAACATAATATCGTGTGAGTCATTAACCTCTTGGCACTGGTAACCTACTCTCAATGCTAAGCAGTCATGCTTGTTGCTCAGGAACCCCCATGCTCTGTCGGGGAGAGACCTGGATGAGATTTTAAGGTCCCTTTGGTCTTTTGTTTTGCAGATCAGCAGGGGCCAAAAGCTCTTCCTATAGACTAAAAGAGTTCTTGGCCTTTGGTCTCTTGCATCACATTTCTGAGACGATGCTGGCCAAGTTACATTGGAGGGGAGAAAACTTCTTTTTAAAGGATGTATGCCTCTTAAGACAGCAATAGAAGCAAATGTTTAGGTTTCTCAGCTGAATTTTGCATTTCAATGCAGACTCAAACTAAAACGAAGAAGTACTGCCACCACTGAGGCGAGATGCTAAAGTGAAACCTCTCGTAGGGTAATATTCGTACTGCGTTACTGTGCAGTAGCTGCAATGGACATGGGCACCCCTCTATCCCTGCCACGAGAAGAGCCAGCTACTTCCCTCACGAGCAGGCAAGCAATAGGAAGGGAGAGAGATGCAGAGAGGTGAGACCCCAACGCTGGCCCCAGCACAGCAGCAGCACAAAAGCCAGAAATACTATTCAGATCTCTTTGCCTCACCCTAACCTCTACTGCAGATCTCTGCTTTTTTGGAGGCTATCAGGATAGAAATTACAGGTCCTGTGGTGGTTCAGGAGATTTTTATTTGATTTAAAAGAAATTCTGTTGCCGTAGTCAATATCCCGCTTCAGAAGGAAACAAACACACTGCTCAGGCTCCAGGAGAGCTCCTCCCTTTGCAAGGAAGCCTTCTCCCTTTGCCTATCCATTCACAGCACTACTGCTATCCACACTGGTTTTGTAAAGTGCTTTCAAAGACACATAAACCCAAATTCTACCCTGTTCTCATTTTTCACGTGAAATGAATTTAAAGCATGGTGATTATTCAGCTGTGCTGTTCAAATGATTTTCAACAAATAACAGAAGAAGTCATTAAAAGAATCTTCCTAAGTAATAACAACCTGGGCCCAGGTCTCTACTATTCAGCTGTTGGGATCTTAACACGTTGTCTGATCTTTAGTGGGCTAGTAAAAACCTATAAGAAGTGGTTATTAATGTTATTACCAAGCTTTTAGTTTTTTTTTTTTTTAAAGCATCTCTCATTTAAATTAAAACATTCCTTGCAGCAGTTTCTCCCATTGCCATGATGAAGCATGGCTGTCAATTCTGCTTCCGATGGCACAAACCGGATAGTAAAACCATGCTTCAATAAAAAAGGAAAATGATTTTTGAAAGTGATTGTAGCTGGTTATTTTTCCCTCCATTTCATTTCTTTCTGGGTCCAGACATTCTGTTAAACTCACTGGGATGTGCCATTCCCTTTTTTCTCCTTTGCAACAAAGGCAAAGCTCAAGATCCAGAGGAGAATGGCTGCTTTTTGGGGGTGAGGGGGATCTTAAAAACAAGCAGCTCTCACTTCTTTCTTCAGGCAGTATTTCAGTCCCCATTGTTCCCCTACTGCTCATGTACTGATTTGCTCCTAAACAGTGCAAACAGCCTGTAAGTACATCCCCCCCCCCAATATTTTGTTAGAACCATTCATTTCTATACAGGCATTAGATTATAAATTTCCTGGCTTGCTGCACTCCATTAACACTCTGATAACCACCCCTTTTCCAGCCAGCCATTAAACACCACCTTTAATAATTAAGATTTAAAGGCTCAGAGCATGATAAACAGCTGAAGTTACAACTTTACAGCTGCCTCTACAGAAGTGTGTAAATCTCCAGATTTGGATAGGCAAATCAGTTAATTAGACTTGCGTTAAGTCACAAACTTTGCGGGTGCTCTGACAGCAGACGTCCTGAAGTTGAGCTTTAAATAACAAGGGTCAAACCCCTCAGTCCCACTGGGCTAGGAGAGACGGAAACGTCCCACCCGGTGCCCAGAGAGCAGTAGCGCTGCCTGCAGCTGCTGTGACTTGCAGGCGGCCGCGAGCGCCCTGCGACTGCAGCCCGTTCCAGCTGTGTTTATCCTGGCTTCTTCCTTAAGAGCTTCTACAGTTACACGAACATCAGTGCAGCTGCGGCGAGGGGAGTGACTGCCGAATGGACATGCTCTACCTGCTGCCCATGGTGGAGACAACCCTTGTTTTACCACCCTGCATTTCCCGCCTGTAAGCACACCGGTTGCTCTTTCAAAGCGGGGCCTTGCAAGTTGTGGGGCTGAGCGCAGATTCCCCCCCTGCCCCTAACTGAGGCTGAGGAAATGCTACGTGGATGGCCCCGAGTCACTGCTAGCCAGTAAATGTTCAAAGCTGGTGAGATTCGGAGCTGCAGGTCACCAGCCTCTTTAGGGACACGGGTAGTAAGAGGTTAACCTTCTGTCGTGAGGCCCAAGTGCCTGTGCTCCATCTCTGCATGAGTTATCTCCTTGTTGCTGCATTTAAAAATACTGTATGTAATTAACTGTTATCAGGTTGTTAAGCAGTGTGCTGAAGTGTGAACTTATCATTCAATTGTTTCCTTTATTTACAAAGTCCCTGCCATTCTCTGAGGCGGCAGCCTGGGCCAGGCTGTTGACTTGCTCAGATGAGGAGGGTTTAGCATACCAGATTCCGGTAGCAGAAGCAGACTCTGGAGAGGTGAGACACAGCCGTGAATCTGCTCGGTTCCTCAAACACCCCCTTAATACGCCCTGCAGAATAGCTGTGTGCGAATGAGACACACACACGCCACTGCTACCAAATACATCACTGTAATGCTGCTTTGAGACCTAAACTGCACAGCACTGAGGAAATGCACAATACAGCTCCCAGCCGCCGTAATCCAGCCTTATGGGCATAGGTAGAGTTTTTACTCATATATATGGCACTAACTTTAATGCCTCTAGATACATACAAGCTATTTGGTCTGTTCACAGCTGAAGATGACATTAACTGCTGACTTTCATGCACTTCTGTGCTCAGTTCTTCCCCTTCCCCTTTTCATTTGCTGGACTTTGTGTCTTTAAGAAAAGCAAATCTGGAAGTCAGTGCACATCATGTTAGACCACAGGCTGGAGATGGGAGGACATGACAACAGGGCAAGATGCCACATCCCCCACTGTCCTCTCTGCTCCCTCCACAAGGCGCAGGAGCCCATGGCTCCCACCACGTTTTTTGCCACTTTCCCCTCCTGGCCTGGCTACTGTTCTCTTCTCTGCTTTCTTGCCCAGCAGCACCAGCCCTGGCAACGACTGCAAGGAATCTAAGATGACATGAGATGTCATCAGATCTATGTGATTTTCTTCCATGCATTCCTGGTCCGGGGCAGCACCATGCATCCAGCAGGACTTACTAGCATGGTCCCCAGGCATGCAGCATCCTTTGCTTTTTGGGAACTGATACAATCATCAATATCCCAGATCTGTGGGCACGCCCCCTAACACTTGTAATAGAGGAGATAGGTAGCTTCTAAACAAATTTCTTCTTTGCCATCTGCGTACCATGCTGCATGCTAGATGACAAGATAAAATTTGCAACAGCAAAGTTCTGGGAGCACAGCAACCTTCTAGAGAGAGCAAGCACAGCCTGTGGCAACACAGTTATATCAGCTTAGTCATGTACCTAGAACAGAAGACATCAGGATGCTGAAGCTGGAAGAGGGAGCGCACAGCAGAAGACAGGAAAAAAAAATAGTTTAAAGACATACCAAAACACTCCATCCCTGAGCAATGGGAAAGCGATGCCAACAGCTGGGAATTAGTGATACTTTACAGAGGTGACAGCACAGCAGTTGGAAGATAGGGACAAGCCAATACTGAGATAAAGAGAGGCTTTGGACAGCACCCCAGGTATAGACTTTAATTTCTTTTGAACATATATATACACCATGTGTCAAAGACTACCACGTGCTGTAGAGTCTTATATGCAAGACGTGATGCTGTCAGTAGCTTCAGCTTCGATTACGATGAACACCACCACCATCAGAGAGGCACCCCTACTCCACCCGGGAAGGCCACTACATGCCATCGGTGTGAAGGAGAGAAGCAATAGCGCTTCCTGATCTGAACCTGGTAAGAACCTGGCAAAGATTCCAGACAGCATGTCTCAATTTGGCTGGGGGAAAAAAATAAATAAAAACACCCTCTAACTTGAAACAATCTTTTACATAATGAATCAATCAAACAATTATCTTTGCTCTGGTATGTTCAAATCAAGGGAATCATCACTGAAAATAACAACCAATTTATATAGCTCATTTAAAGCCACAGTAAGCTAGGCTGCTGATTCACTAATGAACAATAAAGGTCACTACTACAATATCATTCTAAGTAGTTTCCGATTGTGCAGTGTGATAGACTTGAAGTGGCATGTTCATAAAAAAACCATCACAATACTTTGCAGAGGGAAGTGAAGATGGAAAGAGATCTGTGCTCTGCCTAGATACCAGATTGAGGAGAGGGAATAACTCGATGCGATGAGGAACTTCGTGCCCCAGACTCATCCGGCCTCAGCCAAAGCCTCTGGATGTCAATGGAAGCATTTCAATGAGCTTTGGATTAGGCTCTTATATAGGAGAATGGTACCTGAAAGGGGAGGAGAGGGCAGGGAGAGAATGAGACATCTGTATCCTGGAATGAAGTCAGGAAGTTAAGGCCTGACAGCCTTAGACAGCAAATAAATAGCTAGAGTACTAGATGTGGGTTGCTGAAATGCCTCACTCCACGTGGAAACATTCCTTTTCAATTGCGTCTCTCAGGTATTCAGAGAAAAGACTGACCAAAATGCAGTTAATTTATTTTTTACTTTTTGAGTGCTCATGATCAAGAGAGGGGTACACATATGCAATTACTAAGAAACAAGCCATTCTACCAGATGAATAGCACACCTCTGCTACATGAATGTTACATCTATGATTATTAATAGTGTGGCAACTGCGGCAACGTAGCAGAGCGTGCCCTAAATTGCAGCATCACATCTTTGACTTTTACCAGAATCAGATGCTTCAGAGGAAGCTGCAGTTAGTTGGCAATTAATAGTTTCCATAGGCCTTACAGCATGAAAGCAACCTCTCCTTTCCTCCCCAGAAGCTAACTCAAAACAAAGCAACTATTGGTCTAAATCCAGGTTTACAGAAAGATGCAGGTTTCAGAAACACAAAACACTTGATGGCATGTCTCTACTTACAGATGTTGACACAAAAAAAATAAACCCCATAATATTTAACCTCGGTGGACCTACTGTTTGAATCCCATAGGAAAAAAGCACAATACAGTAGAGAGCCTGTGGTGAGTTGAGAATGACATCTTTTCCAAACCTCACTGTTAAATCTTTAATGCTGAGTTGGGTTTCTCTCTAAAAAAAAATGTGTGTAATTCTACTTCCAGTAAAACGGGATTTTCTTTAAAAGCACTTTGCAACATTTCAAAGGCCCCTCTTTTTTTAATGATCAAAAAGTAAAAGGGAGAAATTTCATATCATATCAAGCAGCTACAATATAAACCATTACTCAAGAAGAACATTCCAGTTTCTAAGTCAGAAAAGCACAAAGCAGCAATACCATTCTAAGGATGCAAAATGGTCTCTGTATACTAAAGTCCCTTCAAAAACTTATAAAACTCGTGATATAAACTAGTACAACTGAAAATGAAATGTCTAAGGAGGAAAAGACCAGGGTTAAGGGTTCCGTATTGATTTTTTTTTTTCCACATTGGGATTAAAGTGATTTCAGCTGGGACCCAGCATTACAGTTGTAATTATAATTTCCATTTATATTTTTAGACTGTGTACAAAGAAGTGTAATAATGGACAGCTGAACATTTTCCGCTGTCCATTAAAAACGAAATGTTTCTGATGAAATCTCTGTAAGACCAAGGACCACTGCAGTAATCTCTCAATAACACAGCTTTCTTCAGATGTTTGGTGACGAGATAGAACGGAGAGCTGTCAGCCCTTTGCACAAAGAAATCAAACCAAAATGACATTAAGGTTGTTATTCCCCTCAATAATACTAAAGAGATTCTGAGTTAAGATCAGTGACAAGTCTCTTCAAAGAAAAAGTCAGATTATTCATTAAATAACCTTTCTTGATATTATTTACAGGATATTTAACAAAAAGCATTGCATTAAGGCAACATTAAGGAGGCATTATTTAAACCACAGAAAGTGCAGGGAGTGAAAAAGTGAAATTTCTCTAAGTACCAGTGACTGTCTGCCATCCTTCCCCCGTGTTTTACAATGCACGTTTAAGTCCAGGTTTCCTGGAGGCCTCTGATAGCTAGGCAAAAGACTGCTATTGAAAAGCAAAATGTATTCAAGGTAAAGCAGGTGCTTAAGTGCTCTGATGGATCTGGGCCTAAAAATTCAAGTTGTAAACCCCAACTCAATTTCAACTGACTAATTGAATTCTTTTTTTTTTTTTTTAAATTCCCTTTCGTTTCAAACCGATCTGCTCTGTGCTTTCTGCCATAAAGCATGGTGCAGTCAGTACCGCAGCACAGCCTGCGCTACGGAGCTGCTCCCACTCGCCATTCCAGAGGGGGCTGCAGCACACCGTGCGGTAAAGAGATCCTTACAGAAAATGCTCAAAACCAGCACGGGTATATTCAGGCAGCCTAAATTCAGCCTAATTCCCTAGTCAGTGAGAAACCCAGATGCTTTCAGAGACCCCTACAAAGCTAATTAGAGGACTACTAGAAGTCGAGTTAGCCAGTAAGAAACAGTACGCACAGCAAAGTCACATAGGCTTTCTGAGCATGGCTACTGATATGCTTAAAGCTTTTAACTGACTTTGGAAATCTTTAATCGCTGAATGTATAGCTCTAAAGTGTTTGCTGTTTGAGGATCTTTGGAAGAAAGACTGTTAGCATGTCCTTTCTTCTACTTGTTTTCTCCCAGCTATTGTTTTGGGTGGTTGATCTCAGTTCAAGAGCAGATCACTATTACCTCTTTAAGAAAGCAAAACAAAGGGAAAAACTGTGACGATACCATGCTTCCAAAAATACATTCTTTTTATACTGAAGACATCACAGTTCTCAGTAAACAAATACTCCTTTTCTTTAAAGCACAGCATCTCAGATCGAGCCAAAATTCATAACAAAAATGATAAATGAGGGACCAAAAGCTGGTGACACATGGGTATGTACAACAGTACGCTAACACCTAGATCCAAGCAAAAAGCCATTCACATGGATTTTCAACTGTGAAATCCTGCTGAGATTGGTTTTGCTTGCCAGATTTTGTCATGATCTACAACAGACTGCTCTCAAAGTACTTCCCTTCACCTGGAAAATAAAGGCTATTTTTCTTCTTTAAATGAAGAGAAGTGCCAGCTACTCAATATCCAAGGACCCCCGTTGGCTCAGGGTTTTACTTGATAACCTGGGCTGGGTTTTGTTCACACATTTACCGCCCTCTCTCTCCGCCCTTGGCTGGAGCTGGCTGCCAATTTCCAAGGTGCTGTCTCAGACTATCTAATGCACAGATCCAATCTCCTTGCTGAATTACATCTGGAGTGGAACAAAAATGGCAGATAATTCACTTTCTATTAAAGTTAACACTCTCCTCCTCTTGCTTCCCACATATGTTATACAGCGGACGTGTTTGCATGTTCTGCTCTGTTTTTTCAGCTGTTGCAAGTGCACGAGCTATCAATTACTCTGAGCGCAGAGAGGACGGTGACTTGAGGAACAGCTTCCAGTTTACATGACTCCTCACCTCATCGCCACTCGAACATTTAAATGAATCTTGTTGGGCAAGAGGCCTGAAGCAGAGAGACTCCTTAGGCGCTCTCTCCCCTGCCACTTCCCCCCTTACTGAATGGTTAATCAGAGCAGAATAACTCTTTAAAACTAATATCTATTCAAACAGCTGTAGGATCCCATCTGCTCATGCAGAATAGAGTGCAGAACCAGTGGAGGCCACGCCGATACCAGCCAGAAGCCAGCAGAAGGTATGAGTTCTGTCAATACCTCTATAGCCAGATTAAGTTACATTTGGCAGACAAAGTTTTCGAGTACAGCAAAGACACTACCATTACTGTAAAGATGTGGTTAAGTTTTTAGCATATGCATTATGGTATTTAATATATTTCCAAAATACAGCTTGCTGAAAGTCTGACTAGTGGCCTACAAAGTTTTGCTGGTGTGCTTCTGGCATATCCAGTTTAATAGTTTATGCAGATTTTCCCAAATAAGCACCAACGAAAGAACAGTATCACTGTGCATCTTGTGCTTTGTTTATGCCATATTTTAAAGAACTGTTCTAATAGAAAATTTTGTACAGGTGGTAAGTGACAAAATTAGTGCTAATTTACATAACTATTAAATGCTAGAACAATGCAATCTTTTCCAAGCCTGGAGACGATGGTAAAATTCTTAAGAAAGCAGGAATTAATTTTCTCTAACAGGGTACAACAGGAGTTTAAGCTCCATGCTTGCTCTTAAAGTTACTGGTCCATAACCACTAGTGATCTGAACATTTGCAATTCTTCAACAACCTTGAATTACATTCATTTTTAAGTCCTACTTTTACTTCGCTTATATCTGTGGTAAGATGGGATGGAGAAGAACATAACAGAGCAGGCAAAGATAGATTCCTTTTTCCAGGATCTCCAAAATATGGAGAGATTTGGACTGCAAACATTGGCAGGCAGAGTTCTCAGGGAAAAAAAACAAATATCCTAATCAGAGTTTATCAAATTACTACCAGGCTGACCCAGAAAGCAAAGAAATGAAGGAATATGCTCTAACAGTGATTGCCTTTCAGTCTAAACCTACTGCTGACTGCAATTGGTAGGACCACATCCATGGATTACAGTGGTTCTGGATCCGGCTCATACTAGCTTCTACAACATTTCTTGCAGAATAAGGTGTTACTCAACCTGGAGCAACATATCCAAAGCATGATTTTCTAAAGTGTCATAGTTGAAGAGCAAATATGGATGAAGAAAGCTGGACAAAAACCCATGGAATTTAGAATATTCTCTTGATATGTGTTTAAGAGACTTCTGTGCAGAGAGATTAAATATGTCACCTACTTATGAAATGGAAGCAGTTTGGCTGCCAATTGCACGAGCTGTGTTGAAACAGCTGCTCTAGCAACTGCTTTTACTATTAAATTCTTCAGTGATTCTCTTAATCCCAAATTAGGTACCTCTTTCCTTTAATCGCTGGTTTATATAAAAGCTCTCTCCTCACAAGGCAGGGTTTCACCAAGGATAACAATCACAAACAACTGCAGGTCTGCTTAAAGCACTGCCCTTGTGTTTCTCTGTGGCTCTCATCTCCCCCACCCTGTTTCTTATTTCTCGGTGGGTGGCATGCTGAGTGCTCATGACTCTGTCCCCTATGTGTTTGTAACAGAACACAGAACTGTATTTGAGTTCTTAAGATTTCACAGCCTGTCATTACCTTATAGCATGCAATTAAGATGTCCACATACAATTCACTTTCCTACTTTATCATCATAATCTCCTTTCCTCTTTCATAAATGTGTATACAAGAATACCTATAACTGACGCCCTTTAAATGGCTTGCTATTAGAAGCTCGAAACTTGCCATCGCGACAGTGCAACTTCCTTGTTCTTTTTAACATCTTTCCGTTTTTTTCTGAACCTGCTTTGCAAAGATTGGGTGAAGATAAGGGAACTGGATGGATTATGGAGAACCAACCGCAGTCTGCCTCTGAGCGATGGGTGCCATCGCAAAGCTGCTGTTTGCTTACAGGAACCTAGCTGAGCCGTGATGGAACATACAGGAGGTTCATGCACAACGCTGTGAGAGCTGCAGGAAGCTCGCTCAAAAGATCCCAATCCAACATCCTCAAAAATCCTATGTATTTACACCTGATGCTGCTGGTTTCCTACATTTCTCCTTTTTTAGCTGTTTTTAAAGCATGTTTGCTGACAACCGTCTTTCAGCCACACCTCCAGACCCATTCGTCAAGAGAAAGCCAAAGCCAAGAACTGCAGTGGAGTTGTCTTATTTTACAATGAACTTCCTCACAGAAAGAAAAACTTATTTCCTCACCTTTGCAGCCTAGAGTCCACACTTTTTGATCAGTTCTGATTTATAATCCAATGTAAGCAGCAATGTTTTTATTCCAAATATCTGTACCTATAAAGCAGCCAGCTGAGCTTCCCTGCCTGTTGGTCTCCTGAGCAATTTCACAATATCCATCTCAACAATGCAAAGGGCGTATTTGCATTTTGTAGCACCCATCTCATTCCCCAGGTTTCACTCAGCACATTGCTCTGTTGATGCATTCTATGGGACATATGCTTTTGTTGTTTAATTTGATGCTTTTGTTGTTTAATTTCATAGAATCATAGAATTGTTAAGGTTGGAAAAGACCCTTAGGATCATCAGGTCCAACCGTTAACCTACCACCGCCAAGTCCACCACTAAACCATGTCCTCAAGCACTGCATCTACCCGTCTTTTAAATACCTCCAGGGATGGGGACTCAACCACTTCCCTGGGCAACCTGTTCCAGTGCCTGACTACTCTTTCAGTAAAGAAGTTTTTCCCAATATCTAACCTAAACTTCCCCTGGCGCAGCTTGAGGCCATTTCCTCTCGTCCTGTCGCTTGTTACTGGGGAGAAGAGACCAACCCCCACCTCGCTACAACCTCCTTTCAGGTAATTGTAGAGGGCAATAAGGTCTCCCCTCAGCCTCCTCTTCTCCAAACTAAACAACCCCAGCTCCCTCAGCCGCTCCTCATAAGACTTATTCTCTAGACCCTTCACCAACCTCGTTGCCCTTCTCTGGACACACTCCAGCACCTCGATGTCCTTCTTGAAGTGAGGGGCCCAAAACTGAACACAGTACTCGAGGTGTGGCCTCACCAGTGCCGAATACAGGGGCACTATCACCTCCCTGGTCCTGCTGGCCACACTATTCCTGATACAAGCCAGGATGCCATTGGCCCTCTTGGCCACCTGGGCACACTGCTGGCTCATGTTTAGGCGGCTCTCAACCATCACCCCCAGGTCCTTTTCAGCCAGGCAGCTCTCCAGCCACTCCTCCCCAAGCCGGTAGCGTTGCCTGGGGTTGTTACGACCGAAGTGCAGGACCCAGCACTTGTCCTTGTTGAACCTCATACAGTTGGCCCCGGCCCAACAATCCAGCCTGTCCAGGTCCCTCTGCAGGGCCTTCCTACCCTCCAGCAGATCGACACTCCCACCCAACTTGGTGTCATCTGAATTTGATCTTCTTCTTTTTAATTTGCATTCAACTTATCTTTTTTCCACAGATCCTTCATCTCAACCTAACCATTTTGTACTGACACTTCTTTCTTTCACTAATATTTTGTTCCCTAACATTTGTTTTGTTCTTTTACTCACTGGAGGCATAGCTAATACAGCTTTCTTCTCTGAGGCAATGTCTCCACAATTTCATTAAATTTTATAGTATTAATTCAAGCCCTTTTGTTCAAAGGCAATATTTTCCTCCATCTCTTGTATTTTTAAGCTGAATTTGGTGCCCTTAGTTTGAGTAGGAGGTCCTTATGCCTGATTATACACTAAAATCCATACCAGATCCATGTTTTTTGTAAACGTGACACTTGAAAGTATTTTTATTTACTCCAGCTAGTATCTCCTTGCAAAAAGACTGGCTGTTTAGTTTCAAAATATTAATTGACTTTTAAACTATTCCATATTGCATTAACTGGCTTTTTGCTATGAGGAGCTGACTGACTTATTAGAAAAATTGACAAAACCCACCCCTGTCTGCCGCCTCCTACACTTCCAAAGTATTCTTCTGGGACATCTGTTTTTTAGTGCTTTTTTCAAGCTATGTCCCGGTTGTTGCAGACATTTTCTTTGCTCAATTTTCTTTAGTTATTCCCATGGAAATTATAGAAGTGGCCTGCCAGCCGCAATCCATGATGTGATGTCATGAACCTTGACCTTTCTGACTTTCTAAAGTACACTTTTTCAGTATTAAGACTTAATTTGGCTTGGATAGAGGCATCCTGTTCATTTCAACTGATATTTCTATTTTATTAGAAAGCTGGAGGTATGTTTTACAACCAAATCTCCTTCCTTTTGAATTCAACTTAGAGATTTCTGTAATTGTGATCCTGTTTACAATTTTCTTTCCTCCTTTCAGCCAAGTCTTAGAGAAAGACACAAGACACACGACTATTTTCTGAAATGTCTACAGTACACTGACCCTTTCCTACCTGCTCTGCTTTTAATGTCTGGGACTATCCCTGTAGAAGGTATATGCAGGTTATTTATGAACTCTGCATGTTTTTGGGCAAATGTGTTTTGACACCATACACAAAAAAACCCCCTTCAGACTTCACATACGGCACTGAGGTGATATTAGTACCACGGCACACTGCAGCAGACTAACCGAAACTGAGATAAAACAGAACAAGTTGCAAGAGAGCACCTCCAGCTTTCTCCTGCACGGATGTATCACAAATCTGGTATCCCGCTTTGGATTTGGACTCTGTGCTTCTTGAAATACAATGACTTTCCTGACATCTCAGAGGCACTGGGCAGTTTCCACAGCAATCAGTTTTATTACCTTGCAGAGTTAAGTAAAGTTAGCTAAGCAAATCTTAAACTGTTTAATATTGGATTTAAGCTAATCTTTTAATGAGCACATCAGCTTGGTTCCCAAGCTTGTGCTCTAGCATGTGAGAATGATCTTTTCTCTTTGCCTGTATTTCATCTTGGCTGGTTTATTGCAATGTATCTTGGAGGTCCTTGAGTAGGACCAGTATTTCCATTAAAACTGATTCTAAATTCATCTGCCAGGACTTAAAACCCAACTAAAACCATACACATATTTCATTTATAATGAGATCACCACATTGGAGATACAGACAGATAAGATTTTGCTGCATTTTCAATGAAAGTACAGCTGTCAAGATAAAAATCATATTTAAAAAATATCCCTGAGTTACTGATATTACTTTAGATGATTAAAACAGAAGAGAAAGTTAATAATCAAGTATACCATAGAATATACTGTTTGAATATTATTTATATTTCACATGACTAGGATGATGAAATTAAGTGGGCCATTCATTTTTGTGCTCTACTTAGTTCTAATCCTATTTAAGACTCCAAATTATCAAGTCTTCTTAGTTTTGCAGTTACGTCAGGGGAATATTAAAAAAAATATGGTTTACACTGAAAATTAAAAAAGACCACTCACAACTGGTTCTCAAATCTGTTGACTCTCTTCTCTTAATTTTAATCAGTGTGAGAAATGGGGGAGACACAGACTTTTTTCAGCTACCCAAAACTACAAAATATTTTCCCATCACCCTGCCCTTCACTGTTTTGCACCACTTTGGAGGGAAAATCTGGGCATTACTAAAAATATTGTGTATTATATTATGCACCAAAAGTTAATAGGTTTGCTTTGTAACTGTGTAGATCCAGTAATGTGGTTTCACTGACAGACTCTGACTTTGGTGATTCTGGACTGGGTTGATAAGTCATTTCATTGCCATTAAAGTTTTGGCAAAAAAACCCCCACATTTATGAAAATATATCTGCAGATGCTCTTTTTAACCAGGTGAATGATGCTCCAATTTAAACAGTGCTACAAGGCAGCAATGGCATCCCTGCAACACCTGCAGCCTGCATCTGCATTGCCACCCTCTGCCTGCCATAAAGCACAACTTTGGGCTAAAAAAAAGAAAAAAGCAAATTCAGTAGAGTCACGTAACAAAGTCAACTGAAGAGAGGAACAGTGGAAAACTGAGAGGCAGAGTGTTGCTACAAAGCGGCTGAGCACCCAGAAGGTCCCTGGAAGACAACTTGGCAGAACAGCAGCAGTATTGTGGGACAGAGCAATACTGTCACTGTTACTGAGAACCTCTGTGCCACCGCATGGCACTTGTCAGTGCAGGTGGGTCAACACCAAAAAATAACCAGAACATCACATCCCTCAGCTGACAGCTATAACCACAACTGCACTGCTGGGTCAATGCTGTGTAACATACTGTCGGATATCAAGGAGGAATGTAAATGAAGTATACAAAATGAGAAGGGGGGCAGATTTTTTTGCAATATGGGGTAGAATAAGTTAAATCAAAGTGATTTAAAGCAAAAAAATTTGTGATTTAAACCAAAGAGCAGGGAATTTTGCTTTAAATAATTGATTTTAAACCTTGCTTTTTCATCTGTGCTCCTTGGTTAGTCAATTCCCATAGGCTGGAAATGCTCTGACAAGTTGATTTGCAGCTAATTATAGTCTGCACTAAAATTGTGATTTCTTTTTTGTTAACCAGGAGAATACACTATATACATATTTAAGTAATGTCAGTATATTAATTTCAGATTCTGCTAGACAATGGTGAATGATGACTCTTATTTAATAGACAATTAACTTTTTCTTGTGATTTGTGTCAAGTCACTTTCTGATGATGTTTTTGGATTCAATTAAATTGCAGAAATCCTGCATTCTGAAATAAACTTGGTTAGTAAAATAAAGGCAAGAATACTCAAGCGCAAGAAAAAGCTAATAAAACTTGCTAAGTAATCCATTCCTTCTGTTTGAGGAACCTTATCTCTTCATGACATAGGTGTTACAGAAACTTTGCTTTTGATCCAAAGAGTTGGAAATGTTTTTGACTCAATTCTAGAGGCTACCTCAAATTGACTGCATGGGGACTCTGGCCCCTTGAGTCAATGCTGTTTTCATGCTCTACAGTGTAAGACCTACATGCTCAATCTATTTAATTTATTGAAAGGGAGGTTGAAAGATAACATAAATGATCACTGCATAGAAATACTGAAGGGGAGGCATTTTGCAGGCTTGGCTCTTCAAATCTAGCAGAGAAAGTACTTACCATAGTATATAGAAACTGAAACTGGGTATTTCAGACTTATGAAAAGAAAAAGACATATTCTTTTTAAACAGTGACATAATTAACCTCTGAAGAATGTAATGAATTCTCCACAATGTGACATTTTAATTCTAGGTTAGATGCTTTTGTAAATACATTTATAAAAGTAATGTGATGGATCAAAATTGAAATTTAGTTTGATGCAGAAATGTAGAAGGTCTTGGAGGGCTCAGGCAAGGTGATCAAAATTGTCCTTTCTGGCTTCATACCTAGAAATGGAGGATATGCTGCTTTTTGCTACTGCCTTAAGAAGTGCAAGTTGCACCGTCAATCTGAAGAGAAGCTTCCAGCGTGGTAAGACTACATGCTGCCACTGTACTAAAAGGCTAGTTCCTTAATACATTTGCAAGTTTCCCAGTTTTAAGATGCATGTTACGTTTAAGACAGATATTCCTGTGAACCAATTATCAGTTTGCTCAGCCGTCTCCTCCCTGCCACAGCAATACAGCTGAACTCATCTACACAGCCTCAACTCATTTTTCCATGCTAGCAGTTATTTTCTAATGCTCTTACTGCCTTTCCAGCCCCACCCCTTTTCTCGACAAAAATGCAAGTTTTTCAATAATATGAGGATTCCAGAGAAAGTCTGGAGTATTAGCTTTGCTTTGGAATCAGCATTTCTTACCAGGAAGATGGCTGAGCTTTCTGATCTACACTCATCATGTCACCAGTGTCCCGTCTCAGTGTCTGACAGTCAGCTTTTGGTCACAGCCAGCTTCTCCACCAACACAGAAAAGAACGTGTCCTCGAACACGAGATTTCTCCAAACAAGGCTGCCATTGGCAAGACTGTGATTTACATTAAGACAGACTTCCATAAAAGCAAGCTCAAAAATAAATCTATGAACAAACAGAACAGCTTCAGCTTTATATCTGTTCCATAGCTCCATCCGGAAAATATTCTGGATTACACCAAGAAAACAGGCATTAAAAATAGTTTAAAAAATACAAATGTTTTTCTGGCTCCCACACCCTTGCCCTGCTCCTCTCCCTGAAAGAAGAGGATAAGAGGTATAAGAATAAAGCCATTCTCCTGCTAAGCAGGAGGATTTAACATTGCTTAATACTACTACTCGGCACTACCTAGCCGTAGCCCCAGGGCAACACGTAAGTATTGAGTGCAAAGAACTGTATCTCTCTTGCAAAGCCTTCCATTCTGTCTTTCCCACTTTGCTGCTTTTCTGCGGACAGAACAGCACAATGCAGTGTGAGATGAAGACCTGCCACTCTCCTGCCACAGCCACTTATCATCTAATTCAGATGTTTGCCTCTGTAGACATTTCCAAACCAAGTCTACAGGCTGGCATTATTTTACCTAGAAACTTAACTACCTAACTCAGCTGGCCACTCATTAAGCCAGTCACACACAAAGTCTTCCTCCAAAGGCTGCTGCCTCCTGTTTTCAGCTTTTAATTAAAAATGTAACCTTACACAGGAACAGATTCTCCACTCAAAGGCAAAAAGGGCGTCACGGAGCTCAGTGAGAGTGGGATGCTGGATTTGGTGCTGCATCCACTGAAAAGGCAAGCACACTTGACACAGCTGAATTGCTCGGATACAGTTAATACAGACTTACATCACCTGAATTTGGCTGTTTGGCCCAGCTTCAAAGACAGAAAAATACAAAACAAAAGGGCAAAGCAGCAATGATGTTTCAAAGCTTAGATTTTTACAACCCAGCAGCAGATACGTTTGGATGCTGCTGGCAACGTGACTTCCCCTTCATGCAGGATGCGTGCCTTTGCATGGGAATGGGGTAGTGCCTTAGGGGCACCAGACATTCATAAAGCTATTTGGCAGGTGATCATTCCTCCTTCTTGCCCAGTGCGGGAGGAAAACTAAAGCTCTCTTACTCAATTTGTCCACATCCACACACGCTGGCATGACTCCTGCTGGCTTCCAGGTAAGCAAAACAGTTTCCCTGTTACTCTTGACATAGCAGAGTCATGAGTCCTCCCCTCTCATTCAGTAAAACTGGCTGCAGTCCGAGCACTTTCCTCTCTTTCCTTGTGTTGTGCCACGCCAGAGCAGCAGGCAAAGGTCATATCCTCCTGGACTCAACACAATCTTGCAATAAGAATCTGCTTTCCAGCATCTACAACTCTCATCTGAAGCCTCTTTAAGTATCTCTTATTAAGCTGGACTTAAATGGCTAAGTATACAGGCAATTATATACCACATCCATACCAAACGCGGCTCAGTGGTTTGACCAAGGTGAGGACAGGGACAAGACAGGGCAGGAAACCAGGAACTAATACTAGAATGCTGGGGAGAAGAAAGCTGCTCTTTGAGGAAATACTGCCTCTGTATTTCGTTTTACCTTCCTATTTCTTTCTCTTATTTTTTTTTAATAATGCTGTCTCCATTACAGCAGTATTCATGGATCCTCCACTGAGAATAGGTTGGCAAATGGGTGGTTTTTACCTGGATTCTTCCATACTCCTGGGCAGTCAGCCATGAGAACAAAAGAAATCACTCATTTCCATTAGTGGCTGGCAATGAGACTGCATCCCCTTCTTCTGGATTTAGACTTCACTGTAGCAATCTAGTCATTTGTGACTGCCAGGGCTTAATTACTGCAGTAACATGAAACTGCAAAACTTAGAAAACCTAAGTATAAAAGGCAGCAGCCAATTGCTGGCCTGCAGGCACACCCAAGGCTGCGCTGTCCCAGAGCTCTGCTCCTGCCAGGGTGGAAACCCTCTGGAGACGTGGCAATGGCATGGCCAGTGTGCGGCAGCGCGAGCGTTGGGGTCAGGAAGCACACGCAACCCCGCTGAAGTGCAGGCCCTCTCGCTCTCCAGCATAATCTTCTTAGGCACTGGGAGAAATGACACTCTTCACACCGATCTCCAAAAGCTTATTGAATGTTTGGATGACTTCCTAACTGGTGAGTCCCAGCCAGCTAAATGCTCAAACCTGTCATAAGAGCTGGAGAGTCATACTTCCAGAAAGTTAAACGGAGGTTTTTGGAAGAACACTGTGAGATTCATGATCTGATTCAGACAGACCTACTTTTTTTAAAAAAAAAAAAAACAACCCAAAACCAACACAAAAATGCAGGGTGCAGAGGTGAGCAGTACACACACCTCGGGGATGTGCCATAGATGCAGCGGGTTTGAAAGGGAACGAGATAGAAGGAATACAGAGAACATTGCTGCATAAAGCAAGGGCATGTCGGCATCTGCAGCGCTGTGCTCAGTTCCCGTCATCCTCGCTCAAAAGGAATACCAGTGAAATAAAAAGAATTCGGGGTGATGGAAGTTACTTCACTGGGAAATTTCCATTTTATAAAGATTGGGTAAATAAGGTTGATTAGCTTGAAGGGAAAATGAATAAAAGGAGACATGATACAAGAATACAAAAATTGCTGTAGAGAGTTACACTGGGCACCAATTGCTAATTTATTCTTGTAATTCACAAGGAAATACCCAACGAAATTGAAGTTTAAAATAGATAAAAAAGAGTGTGCATAATTAAACTACACCTAACTAACCTGCAAAAATCACTGCTAAAAACATGACAGGAAACATGAGTGTTGGAGGACTATGAAAAAAGATGGCTATTTACCCAGGAGAGTAAGAATATCCACAGTCAGTCAGGAAATACATAGAGGACACACTGCTGGAAAGCAGGATTCTTGTTAGAAAAGCCAGTTACTGCACAGGACGAATTTCCAAAACAATGGCTGACACGAATGTCATTTGAAGGCAGTAACTAAACTACAGATACATCCTTTGGTTTAGAAACCACGTACATTAAAAATGCCTACAAATATCCAACAATGTCACGTGAGACAGTCTTTATATATCAGTTTCCAAGAGTAAGAAATTCTTTGTGTTTTCATCTGGAATTAGACACAGCATTACATATTTATCAATCAGTCTCTCCAGTGACACCTTTGAATGTAAATAGCTCAGTGGAAAAAGAAAATGAAGGCAAAAGAAACCATTCACTGATTTCCTAAATGCCAGCATTACTTCGTAACGAAGAATCTCTTGCTTGTAAATAGCTATTTTTGCTTCAGTTTTAAAAATTACCTTGCTTGTAGGTCCAAGAAGTGGACTGGACAACCCTTCTAAGGTGTTTCCCAGCCCTCTAGTTCTAAAGGGGAAATATTTTCTATTTTTGTTTTCCTCCTGCCGCTTCCCACTATCTCTTCTCGCACCCTCTCTTTCCCCTTTCTGGCTTGCTAAATCTTACACTCTGCTATTAGAACTCCCATAGAAACGGGACTGAAATCTCTGAAATGCTTCCTTTTTGTTATGCCCCACTGCTTTCAGACTAGAATTACTCTTTATTGAGTTGATAAGGATTAAAAATTAAAAAAAGCCCTCAGAGAATTCACTCTCATTTCCACAGCGTTCAGTTAAAGCACAGAGATGCTCTATTGGAATAGGACTGCTAGTCAGACGGTCTTTGCAGCAACAGTGGGACTTCAGTAGCCGTGGCTGCTGTAGTGGAGGCTTTCCACAGCAGTACTCTGTCAATGCCAGCTAGAATTATATCACTATAAACTCAGTCATTTATGCTCTGCTACGACCTGTTATAACTCTTGCAGAGCCAGCTTCCTCAATGTCATCTTCGCTACCTGTGGATCATGACTCTTGTTGACATGTTCAATGAGAGACCTTTTTTTTTAAAATTCAAAAGTCCAAATTAATAGTACAGTTATAAAGATGGCACTAAATCAGCAGCAAAAGATGACAAGACAAAACTGCAAAATTATCTCTCATATCGGAGCTGGACATCAGCTGTGGGCTGATTTCCCTACCCATCGGAGAGAGAGTGAATCGGAGTGTGCGTGTATGAGGCTCGGTGCTGTACCTGGGTAAGGATGCATACTGCCTTTCCATCCCCTCGAAGTGGAGATTGTATGAGCTCCCATCTGGACCTTTTCCAGGCACCTGTGGAGAAGAGAGTAATTAGAGATGAAGATCAATTATGCAGCCCAGATACTAACAATGCATCTCAAAACGATAAGCAGAGAACACATGATGCTGCAACATGCCAAAATCAACAAAAGAAAGGCAGGGGCTCAAAGAAGCTCCAAATCCTGTACATAATCTTATCACTGCTAACAAGAAAGGCTTCTGTATCAAAGAACTGTTTAGAACAGGTACAATCTTCAGAGCCTTTTCCTCGTCTGTGTGCTAGCTGGGATACTCTCTCTCCTTCCCTGGCTGGCCTTCCTCCTAGAATTCAGTAACATGAGGACGTAATCTAATTAAGCACACCCCTTCTGATTCCAGTGGCTTAATGACTTGAATCAAAGCTAGCATCTCAGTACCAGTTTGCCGTTTTTTCTCCCCTTGTGTTTTGCTCAAGTATAAAACGTGATATAAACAGGCTTTGCTTTCATTCTTAACACAAATCCAGAAACTTTCCCTAATGCCACTGCAAAGCTAAGTATCCAGCTGGGAGTTAAGTGCATTTATCATGCTCTGGTGCCATTTCAAAAGTGAAGCATTAGTGCACTCAGTCAAAATGCCAGCTTGCTACTTGGTTTGTTTTCAAGATGGCAACTGGAGTTGGCTAGAGAGCACAATTCTATCAGGAAGGCTCCAACTGGGGTACAAAACGGTGAACTTCAATGCTTTTAGCACACACGAGCTCTCCCAATTTCACTCACTCAATGCCTGCTGATGGCCCAAAGTGTTAAGAGCCTTGTTAAAATGGAGCTATTAGTCTTTTCCTCCATAAATGCAGGAGGCTCTGACTGCCTTCAATGTTTCCTACATTAGTATGTATTCCTATTCCGGTGCTGCTAGAATCAGCAGTTTTATAAAGCAATATACTAAGAGGCCATTTAAAATCCCCTTCCCCTTTTACAGATTAATAGCAGAAAGGAAGATTTAATGCCTTTTCAAACATTTTTAACAATTCATTAAAAAGAAAAGAATAAATCACACCAAGCTTTTGGCAAATGCCTGATTTTAAAAAGAGAAAACAAACAAAAACTAACATGTTTTTCACATTCTACAGGTTAGAATACATTTCTGTCAGTCCTGTAATTTATGCACAATACACCGTTTTCACTGAAGAGATGTATAAGCTTCTACAATGGGAAAGGTTGTGCACTCAGGTGTAGTAAGTCTTACCTACCTTTACATAGCATTTCTGTGCACAATCTCTTGTGGACCCATCACATAAGCCAAGTCCAATGCAAAGAGAGGCATCAACCCTTGGAACTACTAGGCAAGCTTAGGAATTATTCTAGACAAATACCATTATACACCTTGCCACTCACTAAACATTCAAGATACTCATAAGTGAAAAGAATTATTTAGCACAGGCGTCTTGCTAACTCCCCTTTATCTGACTCAAAACAGAAAGGAGTCCTCACGGAACTGATGGCCACAAGGAATAACCACCTTTGATTTGAAATGACCCATGGTTTAGCAGTGCCTGACTTTGGACAGGCAAAAAATAACAATAATTGCCCCACATTTCAATAAGAGGGCAGTAGGCTAAATGGATCATTCATTCATTTTTTCCACCAGAAAAAGTGACATGTGGAGAGAATTTATAAAGATAGAGTCACTTAGGCAGCACGTCACAGCCACTTTGGCTGTTCTTACACTGCTAATTCCATCAGGTTGAATTTCCCTTAATTCACCAGATATGCCAGTGACAGAAGAGCCTCCAGATTTCTGCTGTTTTCTGAAGAAGAACGAGGGGAAAAGAAATGAACGTATAATTTGGTTCGCTCAGCACAAAAGCCACGTAGAATATGGTCTACCTGTGTGGCTGTAGATATGCTATTAATTACGTGCAGTGGCAAGACGTTTATGAGCTGAAGGATGCGCCTGGTAACTGTGCGTTCGCAACCCTGTGCAAGTTCCTGGTGATCACTCTCACACCTAGCAGGAGTAACAGCAGTCAGTCGATGTGCAATAACACGAACAGATTCAGAATTGAGCCAGCATCGAGCAGTGATCCCAAAACTTATACCAGTCACTAGAAAGTAAAAAATATTTACATTGCAAGGCCTTTTTGCAGCCTGAAAACACCCCTTTTCAGATAGTTTCCTACAGCCCAAATAGAAGGCGATACCCCCCGCCAGGTCTGTTTGTATATATGATTTGAGAGACAGTTGCCATAGAAACACCCTGGCGGTGGATACACAATTTTGCTAATTTGGATCCATCGAGCGGCTGAGTCTCCACACCCTATATAAAACCCCCGACGCACTGGAAAAGCATGCTCTGGCTCTGCACAGCTAATTAAAGACTCAGCCATTTCTTCTCCTCTCCCTTCTCTATCTGTCCACGCGACAGTAAAAACATATCATCACTCAGCCACCAGCAAAATGGTGCCTGGAATAAAATACCACCCCGATGAAGAGAGAAACTGCGAAAATGGAAACACCTCCCTCGTAAAAGTTATTTATGTTTCAGAGAGAGTCAAAGTAAAGGGTTCCTTGCTGTCTTTTACAACAAACTAAGCTAAAAATCGGTGTGAAAGGTACTAATTAACAAGATCAAAATACTCCAGCTTCTCCTCCTTCCCTGAAGCAGGACGTATGCAGCTGGCCCTCAGTGCAGGTGTGGAGGTTTTAATTGCATAGTTAATAATCACAAAATACTTTGGCGAGCAAACGATAACCTTAATAAAAAGGTTTAAAACCTGGAAGTCCTATCAAAGTCAAATGGACGCTGACCATGAGGCAACCTGCAAGGCGCAGGAGTTGACAGAAGGTGCATTACTTAGCTGAGTCTGTATCAGAGGCGGCTGGAAGAGCTTTTGAGACCAACACCCCAATCAGTAAAGAGAGAACACGACAGCAGATGAAATACATGTTTCACAAATGTATGGTAATGAACAACAGAAAGAATGATCCAAAACACGCTCTCGTATTTTTAGGGTTTCAATTAACGACATCAACTTAAATAAGAGCCATCATTATGAAGAGATCATATCTTAGTCTAGAGCGGCCTCAACTAACAAGCAAAACATGAATATGCAAAAATAACGGGGTAGAGATAAACACAGAAACAGCCATCATCCCATCAGTGCAATTAAAAGAGCAGCATGCTTAAACTGAGGAAAGGAATGCTATCTTTATCAAAAAAACAACAACAAACAATTCATGAAACTTAACTGTTGCAAAGTATCAATATGGCCAAGCCCTTTGTAGAACGGAAAATTAATAAACTGGATAAGCATATAAATCAAAACAACTAGCATCAGGTTAGCAGAAGACAGTAAAGCCTTTGACAGGTTGAAGAGAGTAAAGCCTCGAAGAGTCAGCCACTCCCTGAAAGGGAGAGCAGGCAGAAACCTCTGTACCAGCAGGTTATTCTCCTAATCGCCCCTTTGGAAATCCCGATGAATCCTCTGAAGCATGCAGCAGTGGCCACACTTGGAGACAAGGTACCAGACAAATGGGCAAGACATCACATCCATATAGCTCAATGCCATATGACTCACGGTCAGGATTTTCTGTGTGCCAGAAAGGCATTTTTTCTACATCGCCAGTAACATTTTTGTTGTTCAAGTCTCTCTTTTTTTTAACCAATGATTTCCATTAGCAAACAAGATTTCCGCGATAGAAATACGTCACTTCAAAAAAAACCCTATGACACCTCTGCATCTTTAATTAAACCCCTGCCAGTCCCCAGGGGCAGAACCTGGCTGGGGGATGCGCAGACTGGAGACGTGCGTGGGCACTGCGTGCTGCTCTCCTCTCTCTAGGTCCACAGCCCTCATCAGGGGACCAACGTGAAGGGCCCAAAGGCAGAGAAGAACAAGTGCAGGCTGAGGCTCCCTCTGCTTCCTTGCACAAATGGAATCCACATTTGTTTCAAGACAGAAAACTGTAGAAAGATTCGTTGTTTCACGTTTCCCATGCAGATCCAAAATAGACAGAAAGGGAAAGCAACCGTAAAGAAAAAGAGAAAACAAAAGCTGTGCAGGTGTCAGTGCAAGCTATGTCCCTGGCAAATACGGTAACTGCAGGGCACTTCGAGGAGTTTTCCAATACATGGAAGAGAGAAGCTAGCAGCAAATCTCTCTAACCTGCCAGTTCTCCCTAGGAAAACTTCCCAGGAAAAAAATAAAAAAGATTACATGAACACGCACATGTAAATCAAGCCAGAAACAAATATCTTAGAGCATTCAAATGTTTGCAAATAAATTATAAGGCATAAATAGAAGATACCTGCAGGCAGGTATCTTGAAATAAGCCTAGGATTTGCCTACAGGAAAATTCTGGGGCTGCAGAAGAACAATTCTTTAAGAGCAGAGAAAGGATTTACTTTATCCTGAAGCTTGAGACTACCTTGAAAACTGTGCAGAAAAGTGCAAGAGGCCATGTTTTTTCCCAGGAGACACTGCATTTCATCCCTCCTCACCTGCCTTTCACTGCCTTCCTCCTGGAGCATTTGTTAAAGGCTAAAAGACTAGCTGCTAGCAGGAAAGCCTCTCTTGCCCCTTTCATATGGATCAAGGTGTTTGGGACAGGAGACCCACTGAAGTATGAACAATAACAACTAGAGCGATCTCTTTTAAAGTTTAAGCTTCATGAAGCCAGAATCAACTTTTTCTTGTGCATGCACACACAGCTCAAGGTGAGAGCTACCACACTGCAAATGGAAGCCAGCAGCAGCTCCCTGCCCCTAGCAGTGGAAACACATTTGGCAGGACAGTGTGTTTTCACCTGAGGCTCTACCTCCTCTCACAAATTCCCACCTGAGCTGCCCGAGCTCCCTGCTCCAGGTCCATCCCAGGCGAAGTCAGCAGGCTGAAGACCCAAGACCTTGGGTACTGCTCATAAGGTAAAGAACGATGCAGAGCCATTTTCAGGGTGGCTGTCTCAGAAAGCTGCAGTCACCATTCCTTCTCCTACAGGTATTTTATTTAGAGCTGCACATAAAAAACTTTGATTATCTTTGCAGAGATCAGTTTGCTAAAAAAATTGTTTAAAGCTTCTTAACTAGCTATAGAAAACCCAGAGCTCAGAGTCGGAAGTTTCACACTCTTAAAAAGGAAAATACACAGTGGGTGTTGCATTCAGGCTTATTCATTTTTCACTTATAGGCGAAACATCTCCTTTGCCCTTTTAATTTTTCTTTTTAACCCTTTGTTTTCCCCACTGCTGAACAATTAGCCTCCTCCAAACATTTCAATTATCATTAAGATCAGAAAGAAAATGAGGAGTGTGTGCTGCCCAGCAGATAAATGGCAATAGCATAACTTCATCAAGGCTGATGTGATTTTAGCTACACGTTTGTGAACCCACTGCAAAACCCTGCTTACTCCACTTGAGTTGTGCCTGACTTACTTAAAATTATGTGAGATCAGGAAGAGCTTATGAAGATAGGAGTCCTGGGACTCCTAACTTTTTCACTTGTTCACTGTGTACACTCAGGAAAGTCACTTGAGCTTGTGTATTGTGGTTTTCTCCCCATAAAAAATGGTGTGATACTACCGTTGTATTTTGTATGACTGACATGCACTATAAGACAGGAGCCATCCTAGGAAGGCTGCAGAGTGAGGCATGTGCTCTGCTATCACCCAAGTGCTTTGAAAATGCCACCCAGTTTCTGCTTTTTGCCTGGAAGTCTGTGTATAAACATGGCACATAGAACTGCTGCATTGCTTAGTACATTTTTCAATAGTCTTGTGATCATCTGTTAAAGGACTTGATTCAGATGCTGGTTTGACCTCTGTTCTCAAAGCTCTTCTTTTGTCTGTGAGCGTTTCTAATCACATGGGTTGAGATTCAGCATGCCAAAAAGAGCTGTGGTATAACGGAATTTGCCCTTTAACCTTCAGGTCTCCCCTCTGCTGAGACACAGTTGGTTTTTGTTTTCAATTAAGTGAAAACTGAAGAAAAACTGAGAGAGGTAAAAGTGGATTTGTTCCCCACCCCAGTCTCAATGTTTCATACACAGGTGAAGCACCAAAATTCACCCATTTTATTTTTTGCATTTCAGCAGTCTGCCTGGTTCTAGGGACTGCAAGTGCAATTTAAGTGCACAGTTTGACTCACTAACACTTTCTTTAGCTGTTAAAACAGAGGTGGGTTATGTAAGGCAATGAACTGGATGTTCCATGTGAAATGGAGGAAGTTGATTGAAGGGGTCTTCTTAATTCCTTACTGCGGTGATATCCTAATTATCCCACCCTCCAAGACCTCCAGCATTTCCACAGAAAACATGTTTTCCTCCATCCAGCTTTTTTATGTTTTGCATCAAAAGGTAAAAATTAAAAATTCTACCAGTGTCCATGATTCAAAAGAATTTTCTGATGTTTTCCTTACATACACAAAGAGGGATGTATTTTGCTTTCCTGGTTTTGCAATGAAAGTTGAAACAGTGATTTTGCGTTATTATAACACTCATCATTTCTCCCTCTAATTTGGATGGTTTTTAATAAAGCTCCATTGATTCCACTGAAAGAAATCCCTCCTGGCAAAAGCAGAACACACACGCTGATTGCTAAATATGCAGCAATTATCATATTCAGCAGCGTACTTTAATATCTTATTTATAGATGTATCTATCTATAATTTGCTTTAATTAAGTTGCATTGATTTTAATGACAGAAGCAGTCCTCAAAGAAGCGTCTAATGTTATACAAGCCCATCGGTACTGCTGTACCATTGTTTGGATATAAGACAGCACCTTTAATACTTCTTTTTGATATTCTTACTGGTGCTTTTCTTCACAAAGTGGCTGCAATGGCAAACCAAGATGAAGTTCCACAGGAACTCTCACAACTGCCTCCACCACTGGAGAGACAGCACTTTCAACTTCCCTGTTACAAACTTGCTCGTAGGACAGTTTTCAAGAATAAGGAAGGAAGTAGTATCTTCCCAGCAGGTCCTGAAGAAACCTTGCGTTTCTGTTCCCGCTCCATTTTACAGACGTTGTGGGAGTATAATTGCTAGAGGTTCTCAAATCATGGTCTGATGCCTTCAAAGTTTGTTTTGGGTAGTCTGGCAACTAATTTAAACTTTTCTATTTTCTTGTCAACAGAAAATACAGGATAAATAATTTGGGAAGGTGAATCAACAGATGCCTACAGGTGCCTGTTCACAGCCCAATCACCAAGTCATGACCTTGTAGACTCTTAAAGTTCTGTTTCCTGGGCTCAGTCACAGGGAATGTTGAGGCTTCTTTCTGTTAACCACATGCTCACTTTAAGCATTTTATACTAGTCTGGTTTTGAGATTATTCCAAAGAACACTTGATGCTATTAGAACTGTGACTAAGTTTGTCAAAAACCATCTTGAAGAGCTAAAGGAAAGTATTGCTGCACTCCTAGTAGAGTCTCACAGCCTTGGTTTCTGCTGAGTGCTACCACATACCTTGGCCCTGATTCAGGAAAGCATGCTAAATACTGATGAGGGTGGTTTGTTTTAATTTCAATAGCATTTGATTCCTCTTGGAGGCATTCCCAAAGCTGACATACACCTGCATCTCTCAGTGGCTGTATCTTCTTTTTGGGTGAAAATACGCAAGAAAAACATTTATATCTCTGTATCCTGAACACGTCTTCACGCATTTGAATACAGCATTCTAGTGATGATGATCTCGGCATCTCCATCTCCGAAGTAACCCCGTAAGATATTACTGGTTCACATCAATTGAGGATCTATCGCAGAGCCTATTGAGGTAGCTTTATAACATTTACTTTAAAAAACAAAATACTAACAGTGAATGATACATTAAGATATTATTAAGTGAAAAATAAGTGCTGGCTTTTTAAATCACTGCCTTTTGGAATATATCAGCACTATTTGTATAAGAATTGTTCATGTTAAAATGCAAGGGCATGATCTCAAAGGAAAAGCACCAAAGTAGCTATGCAAGTACATTTTCAGTTTCTGGTCATCATTTTTCATTCACTGATTATTGCTTAAGTGTTGATTAATAGTTATGTTCATGCTGCTAGAATGCATTTCCCTTGGGTGAGAAAAACATCTTTGTCTAAAGGAAAAAAGAGATAGTAATCAAACCATCCTTCCTCTTCCCCATAAGAAACACAGATACACACTCCAGAGTCACTGATGATCTTGGTTTTGCTGTTGAGTAGTTTTGAAAATTTTCACTTAGGAAATCAGCTGTATGCAATCAGAACACTACTTGCTCGGTCAGATTGCTAGGCAATTAAATGCTCCCCTTCTGTCTCTCTCTCTCTCTCCACATATATACGCATACGTACACATATATACATGCACACAGACAAACGTACATACTTACAGTCATTGTCCCTTCTCCCTGTGCAATGAACACCAGGAACACTGATGACAGCAGTGCTCCATGCTGGAATTAAGCAGGGCTGATTATCTCAGGATTTACTTTTCCTCCTACCTCTTGTTCAAGGAGGTGAAACTAATGGTTTAGATTTAGAGAGAGCGGAAAATTCTCTATAAAGGCAATAGACTGAGGGAAATACAAACACAGATGGGAACTTTAAAAGGGAAACAGGCTGTTCCCATAACAGTTTAAAAACACGGCAATTGCCTTAGCTTAGTAGACAACAAGCTCTCAGCATTTGCTGTATCTTGCAACACTAAGTAGAGAGAAAATAGCAAAGATGGAGGTGAAGCCAAAACTGCAAAGTGTTTTTGCACAGCCCCACAAAGATAATATTCTGCTTTCTGAACCCCAGCTCTGCGATCCCCCGATCCCTGGTGCTGGAGGACTATGGTTTCCTGTGACCATGCAAAATGAGATCATTTCCTGGCCTGTGTCCGTCTCTGTGGGTGGCTTCTTTTTCCATTAGTCGTATAATATGTTTTGGTTAATTCTACCTCTTAATTGTCTTTAACGAGCACCAGATTTGTGACACCCTCACTCGCAAACCTATTCTCAGAGTAGAGGCAAACAGGGGCCCTCGAGCTGAGAGCAAAACTTAAAAGCAGCAAAACAAAAAACCCTCCGCACCCATCAGCATTGATTCTTTCCAACTACAAGGGGGGCATTTCAATTGCTCTTCCACTGAACCAGGCCAATGTAATTAATCTCTTCGAAGCCACTAGAGAGAATAACTTAACTTGTCACTGAGATCCACTTGTGATGCAGTATACAGCATACACAATACATACATGTGAACACATTTCTAAAGCAGATCTCCTGTAGTTGTTCTACAATACTGTGCACAATTCCTCCCCGCCATGAACCCCGTCCTCTGCCTTCGCCTGTTTGAAACTAAGCTGCTTCTCGTTCCTCCCAGTCTTGCATTCTTTGCTTCTCTTCTCACTGTAATTAGTTTACAAGACTACTTATCCAGATGATTACTGCTTTTAAATGACAGTCGTCTTTTCTTTTACTCCAGTTTATTGTTGTGTATCATTTTGTCTTGCTATCTGAATACCCAGTTCTCTAAAGCATTTTCTCATTATGTTATCTCCTAATATAAGGCATTTTGAAATACTTCATGAGAGACACTGTATGAAGTAAATTGAATTGAATTTTCTTTCAAAGTCAGGGGCTTTCAGCATCTTTCTCTAGCTAAGTCAGCAGAGTTCTTGGCACCAATGCCAGGGTGTAATGGCCATGCTTTGCAGCACAGCTATGAGCTTGTGTTCTTTTTAGGGAAAATGAAATGACAGTGTCAGTACCTGGAAAGCAAACAGGGGACAGATCAATATTTCCATTTGTGATGAGGATGGCAAAACGAAAATGTTTGGGGTATTTTTGAGGTTTTTAACGCACACATTGAGATAATGCTATTTTGCCGTATCTACCTACGTCTGGTGTCGGTGCTGAATGTGTACGCAGGGGGTATATGCATGTGTATGTCAGGGAAGGAAAGAGGGAGGGAAGGGGGAAATAGCAGGGCATGGAACTAAATTGGAGAGCAAGTAGTGGAAATAGACAGTGAAAAGCTTCCTGCAGGCAGGCGGCTTCACAGGGGAGAGCGAGCCTTTCATTGTCTATAAAATCATGCCTTGCTGGAGGTCCTCAAGAGTAGAAGGGGTAGCGCCTAGAGGCAGTAAATCTCTCACTGTTGTATTATTACATTCTAAACACTTAGCTACTGTACAAACCAGCACACTGCTTCAAGAGAAGAAAAGGAGGAAGAAGGGGGGAAACGAACAAAGGGAAGAAGAGGAAGATGGCAATAAAATTGGGAAACAACCCCCTGCCACAGCTCTCCCCAAGAAGACTTCACATCAAAGAAAAACAGCAGAGAGTAAATCGTCATGGAGTTAAAAGTTAACCTCAACTCCTTCCATTGTGATTTGACACCACTCTGGAACAGTACTCATAGAATTTGAATGGTTAGTCTGTAGCACAGGGTATTAAATCCACCTTAATCCTGTTAAACATAGATGCCACTAAAGAGAGGCGCTCTCTCAATGGCATCATGACAAAAGCTCTCCACACTGCAAATTCAATATGGTTAACAAAAAGAAAAAAAAATCCCAAACCTGGATTAATACTGAGCAAACAACATCAGCATAAGCAGGCTTAGAGAGAGGAATTGCTTTCCATATGCTATGGCATCAGGTTCCTCCGGATCTTCAGATACCAGTCTGTAAATGTTACAGACATTGTTTCTCCTGCTTGCAACTGCTGTTGGGTGGCGACCTTCTTTGCTTGCTGATACCAATTTAGCAGTTGGTAGAGTTTCTCTGTGATTTGGTACTGTCTGTTGTTTGCTGGTACCAGATGGATACCAGATGGGTAACTGTGGGCAATGGTTCCTCTGTGTTCCAGTCCCAAAAATCACTGCCTATAGGGTCAGTCTTGTCAGTTGACTCCTAAATGGCACTTCAAAGCAGCATTCTGAAAAACCTCAACATCTGTTCCTTACTCCTAATGACCTTAAAAAAATGTTGCAGACATACTTTCCTTTAGCCAGGAGTTACTGTGCATCTGCAGCAAAAATACAACCTTGCAGATGCTTGCAGCCATCAAACTCACTCCTCGCTAATGGCAGCTCTAGAAGCCGCCACCTCAACTCTGAAAGTCAGCACTGAATGTGAAGTATAATCAATATATTCTTTTCTGTGGTAGCTCCACAATGTAGGAGTTCAGAGATATTTCAAGGCATTTTTCAAACAGTACGTTCAGCAGTGAAGTGGAAGAACAAGAAAACAAAAAACTTAAAGTGCCTTTGAAAGGCAGCAGGGATACCTGAGGGCCAAATGTAAAGCACGGAGAGAAAGCTAGGAGAGAGAAAGTGATGGAAGAGATCTGTTTTAAGTATTAATTTGTGATTGGTCTTTCAAAATGTTGACCTAGTTGTCAAACTACAGACAGGAGCTGCAAGTCAGTTAATGGTTTTGAATACTGCCTATTGCAGCTCCCTCCTATGTTATTCCATATGACTGCTTCTGTTTCTAAGAAAGGGAAAAAAGTTTATTTAGGACAGTATGGGAGCATTTTGGTAAATTCTCTATATGTGCTACAGCAGAATGTTGTCTACAGAAAAATATAGCTGACATCAAAGCATGTTCCCCACCCCCTGTCTTGCTTCATGGAGAAGTTATGATAAACAGGTTATGTGTTCCCTAAGGTTACCATGGAAACTCATTCTTTTCAGGCCATCATTTGCAAAGGTAAAATTTGCATTAAAATGTGATGGAATTTGATTTTGTGCATGTGTGTGTGAAACTCAAGTGGGGTCATGCTACCACGCAGTATAGCTATTATTTCAAACCCAGGAGCATACGCTTAAGAGAGAGATCTATTAATCCATGTAAACACCTCAGTGACCAAATTACAGTTTAATTACTAACTTGACAGGTATCTTCCTAGCAAATTAGGAGAAATACTTTGAAAATTAGCTTCAAATGCAAATGTAAATGTTAATACTGATCCACTGGTGGGTACCACTAGGTAGCATTTTGCTAAATTCCCCTATAATCATTCCACAGGAAAGACTGAATTTAGATTGTCAGAATGACTTTGTTTTGATGATGGCAGACCAGGGATGGAAGGCACAGGCATGTATTTCACATTACAAATTTTTAATCTTATCTTGAAGGAGTAATCATCAAATCATGAAGTATAGAATATAATTTGATATAACCATGCTTACTGCAATACAAGAAACTTTGGATCTCCTCAGAATCCCAATTCCCTCACTTTGTTTTGAGTCATATCATAACTTCAAAGTCATAATTTCACTCTAGGTATCTGCTACTCTGACTTTTCTTGGAATACCTGATGGTGTAAAGCATACATTCGGTCCGGGCCTCCCCAGGGTCCATGTGCCTTGAGAGCCACTGCCATTATTTGTTGCCACGTGCAGCATTGGTCTTCCTAACAGAGGAGTGCATTATTTGCAATAGTAATTTTGACAATCATTACTTCCAGCCTGGAAAGAAAACAGATGAATGGACTAAACCCAGAAAAATCTTACAATTGGTGACCAGATCACATTTTAGAAGAGATACAAGTATTTGTCCTCTTGCTTAGTTGTACGCATTCACAACACACATGCTGAATTTGATATACTACTTTATGAAATCTATGCTACTTTGGGACACTGGATTATTCACATATCATCTGCCTTGAATAGCAGGACTGTCTTGGAGGCAGCAGGGTCAGAACTCATATTTCTGCTTGGAAGGCAGACATCTCAATAGCCCCTGGATTACAGAAAACTCAATATCTCCTATCATACAGGACTTAGGACACACAGTTCAGCTGGAATGGCTCTACTTAATATTGGGCAACATGACACTTAACACAGCAGCCAGGCCATTTGATGAGGAAAAAGCAGCAAAACCACAGACAGCAGTATTTGTTGCTCTTGCTTTCTTATTGTTAATAAATACAGTAGCACAGCAAGTGTCTCAAAAACACTAAAAAAATCAAATCAAAATCAACCCTTCAGATTAGTTTGCACAGTGCCAGTATTTTATCAGACTCCCTTCTGCATTGGGAAATTCCTGCTTACAAATTCAATTTACTAAACAAAGCAAGAACATTAAAGAAGGTTTAAAAAACCAAATGCAACAAAAATGAAATTGATTACTAACTTTTGCAGAACTTCTCAAAACTCAGCACATTTGCTAGCAGGAATGTGTTCCAGTTGGATCCTGTATTGAGCAAGAAAGAAGGCGCTAGTGCTCCTTTTTCCAAGCGTTCTTTAACAGCCAGAGTTGAGGTTGAAAGTTAAAAAGAGCTGACCTGGAGCAGAAAAGCCAAACTAATGCACAGCACCAGCCTTACAGGGTAAATGGAGTTCTCTTTTCCCATATTTTGTACTTGATTTTAATGCAGTCTTGATATTAGATTAGCATCTGCACTACAGACCTTAGACTGGGAACTAATAAAGTTATCTGCCCAATCTCTCCATGTCTGAGTCAGTGACTTTCTTTTTCATTTTAAATAATTATAACAATGTTGCCTGTTTGTTGAGAAAAATAGAGCCTTTATATATTCATAGATAATTGCTTATACCCAGCATCCAGTGATACATTCTAATTACTTTTCACACCTTGGCTGTGAAGAAAGCTTGAACTTTTTAGTGTTTTTTAACTGCAAGACAACAGTGTAGCCAGAGCACTGACACCCTGACTGCTGAAACTGCGCCTAGGATGAAATTTAACAAGCAGTTCTGCTAATGCATTTTGCAGTGAGGAACTTCAGCAAAACTCAAGACCCAAGGCCTCCACCTCGGATCTTGTGCTGCAATAATGAGAAGTGCTGCATAGATAGACAATAGAAGAACTCAATACAGAAATCAAAAGTAATCAAAAGTCTATTATTTCAGTTGGCTTCTGTCACATACTTAACTATAACAAATAAAAGATCTGTACTCTCTAACAGCCTCAATGACATAGTTGTATTGCTTGACCCAGCTTCTTTCAAGCTCGACCCTGTTCTGCGCACGCTGGGCAACCATTGCTGTTTGCCTCACTGAGGTCATTCTGCTTTCCATTATGTTAAATGGACAAATTTTGCAGTCCTTTGTCAAAACTGCTATCTGTTTTAGCAGGATGTTACCCGTAGCAGGCAGAGCTGGACAGTGACCAGCATCTTTAGGAAACAGGGTGCTGTCTGGAACAACAGTAGCTAGGCAACTCTTTGGATCATCAGTGTTTTTTAGGGAAGAGATTTCTTTTTAATCAGCAACACACTGAACAAGAACATAACCCAGGGAGATTAAGCTGTGAGAATTCAAAAAGAAGTCAGCCGTGTCAGCATCTATTTGATAAATGCACCAGATACCTGGTAGTAAAGGCAAAAGCTTGTGCTTAAGAAGGGGTCAAGTTTGAGGCCCGATTCCAGGCCTGATCTAATAAATACCTAAGCGCATGCTTAGCTTCAGACATGAATTTCAATGGCATTACAGACTTGTCTTGTGATTAAAAAATGAGCGTTGTAACTGGGGCCCCTTTCCAGAAGTTGAAGCAGGCCTCTTACTAATGGCCTGAGGAAGAGGAGGTCAATTTTAAAAGGAAACCTACTTTTCCCCGCCTTGTAGTCAGACCCATGAGCAGCTGTAGTTGATTCTATGGTATGTGGGGCACTGACTTGCTAGGGGTCGGGACCAAGCTGTCACGGAGACGTACGTATCACTGAGGGTAAGTGAAGGTTCAAAGTGCAAAGTATTAGCTTTAGCCAACCCCACATGTGAAGACTCGGTGTTAAAATCTCAATCCTCTTCCACCTTCCCCACGTGAAGCTGGCCTGAGATTTGACAGAGTGTATACGCATGCTCAGGGAAAGCGACCACACAGTCACCTTTCTATGGAGTGATCAACAAGTAGACAGAAAACTGTTAAAGCCTATACTGGCAGAAGCTTGCCAAAAACGAAGCAAATTGCAAAGACCCAGCTACCGTGCTGCTCAGAACTGCAGTGAAGCCAGATTACAGCCTAGCTCTGAAAAGGCTATTTCTGTGCCCATTCAACTGTGCCCCACAGGATAAAAGCTGCAGAGCTGTGGCCTGTCTATGTGCAAAAATGCAGTTAACTGTTCAGCATACTATATAGCATGGATTGCCTGTTCATGAACTTCCCTCATCAATATAATTACCAGTTAGACGTTTGTTTCTTGCCTCCCTAAACATATTGGCAAATTAGGAAAAATATATAAAACAGAAAACCTCTAGGGCCCTTCATATCACATCAACATGATCTGTGGCAGCTGTCATGATCTCCGTGATGCCTCACTCAAGTTCTCCATTTGGGCAACATCAGAAGAACCTCTCCTAACTGCAAGGGACACAACCGCTGGCACATGTGTTAATGTGGAACCTCTCAGTTCTGCGAGCCTGCAAGGACGGCCACAGCCCGGCAGCACCGCGTGTTTTTGTCTGATTTCCTTCAACTACTTGTATGAAGTAAGAGAAATGTTTAGTATTTGTCCTCCTCAGAGTCACCCCCCTGCGCTGAAATACAACAAAAAGCAGCTGTGTGATGAGGTACCTTGTGGAATAGATGGCATGATGTATTTCTGGAATTCACATAATATTGTAGGGTATAAACAGTACCAGTGGGCTTTGATAAGATGACATATGGCACCAGAACTGTTTCCCTTGTAAATAAGAGTGTGTACATAGTGTTAGCATGAAGACATGAGCATTTCAGACTCCCCTCTGGTTCAGATAATCTATGCCAAATTCAACCTTTGTGTAAGTAGGAATGACTCCAAACAAGTTATAAGAGTCACTCTTTATTACTAGTATTAATGGAATTGAATTTGGCTCTCCTTCCAAGTGCCATTTGGAATAGTTTATTTTTCACATGAGGTTTGGCAGGGATTTTTCCAAAATAATTTCCCCCCAAACCTACCCCCAAAAGCCAGCCTGTAAATTTCAAAATCTCTCTGCTTAGTTTGAACAGCTCTTTAGAATACACTCCAATCTGAAACCTTCATTATACAGAGATAAGTAGTGACCATAAAAAGTTTTTGATTGGTAAGTTAATCATACATCCTAATAAAATGTTTCACATACTCACTTAATATTTTAATAACATATACACAAATACTTCCGATCCATGGTTATCAAAGCAGTTATACTCTAAGTAAGTTATTGTCTTCTCCCCCCCCCCCCCTTCAATATTTTCTACTAATAATCTGTGGGCTCAGAAAGTCTGGAATTCACAGCAGTTTCTGCTATATGGTTTCACATAGTACATAAAATTGTCAGCTTCTCCCATTGCGCTAGAAGACAGGAATGTTATTATTCTAGAAGTTGGAATTTTGGTTTCTAACGACAGTCCAACACAAACGTCTGTGCGTTTTGGGAACCTAACCTATTTGAAATGCAACATCCTGGACCTGGAATTAATTGATCATGAAAAGTACGAACAGGTCCTTATTCATCCTGAAGCAAGCGTAGAACCCTTTGACACATTATGGAAAAATAATGCAGTTCTTAACGCTCCTTTTTTTTGTTCTGGTTGATTTTTAGGCTTGGATCCCTGCCAGGCACACAATAAAGTACTTGGCCTTTAACACAGACAGGCATGATTCTTCTTTCATACTCTCAACTGGGAACTGACAAAACTCAGTACATTACATATTTGTTTCAATTGAAATGTTCACAGCTAGTATCCAGAGACAGGTTTTCTTATATCTTTAGATTATTTATCAGCTTGCAAATCTGATCTGCAAATAAGAAAACAGCTTTTAGAACCACTTAACATAAGGTTCGGCACAGTGAAGCTGATGTGGTCACTGACAGGTGAAGAACTATTTGCAATGTGGCCAGTGTTACAAGCACTCCTTTAACATACATTAAAAAAAGATAAGGTTTCAAGGATTTACTGCCACCCTGAAGGAAAGAATTGATGTTTTAAGTAACCAGATTTGTACAAAGTCTGTAAGACAATCCAAGTAAATCCTCAAATAGATGATTAATTCCTCATTATTTAAATGCCCCTAAATACAAGTGCAGATGTAACTTCACGGCCTTGGCTTGACAGCTCCTTCTCTGTTTCTCATGATCTGTTATTAGCCTGTGACTCTAAAGCCCCGAAAGAGGGTGCCCCATAAAAAAGCCCTTCAACTCCTAAGAGACTTTCTGAGTTCTTGCAGCTTATTGCTTACATAGTTCTCTAAGGTTCTGACTGATACTGCAGCACATGATAATACTACATAAACATATTATGCCTCTTTCTGTGGACCCAGATTAGGTTTGTATAGGATATGTTCATGAGCGCTTTTACTATCTGATGTCCCACAAAGACATGAGTATGTATGCACATGCCTAAACTCTGTCTTGTGCTGATACTTCCCAATACCCCCTAGCTGTCAGAAAATTTTAGGGTAATCTCACATTACACTGACAACAACAGGCATTCATTTTCCTAGACAATATTTATACTTATCATCAGCCTGTCCTTTGGTTAACTAGCTGAGGTTTACTTTAAGCCTTGTGATCCACCCTATAGAATTTGGCTTATCATTTATCCTAGTTATAAACCTGAAAGGGGGGTGGCTGGGGCGGGGAGGAGTCCCAAGGATGCAAAACCCAACAACAAACCAAAGCGCAGAGGAACTGGAAAAGAATTTCAAAGGATGTGGCTCTATAGCACAGACAGTGCTATATACATGTGTCTGTTTATGGAGACACACTAAACTGAATTATTCAGTTACTTAGAAAAAGAAAAAGAACAGACTGTGGGGAAGGGAGAGCAGAATGCAGGCGCAAGAGAGCAAAAAATTCATCCAGCAACAGATGAGAAGAACAGAGGAGAATTGGAAAATGGATGCAGGGGGGAAGAATGGATGATGAGAGAATAGCAGGCCTATTTAAAATGAATTTTTGACCTTATTTTTAAAACATTTATGGATCCCAATTGCCTGTCATGAGATCATTTTCCCTTACAATGCTAGCTTTTCAGCCGGCTCTGCACTTTAACTTGATTTATCCCACTTTAAAAAAAGTAGATTGTTAGAAATACCCCTTCTATTAGAAATTCTGTCCCATTACAGTGTCAGCTAAAGGCCACTTGTCAATGTCAGCTTTATCAGATAGAAATTTGCCTCATGAGTTCTCAGATACTTTTTTGGAGGACAAGACCCAGTGTCCATTTCTGAGGCTGTTGATTTGTGACGGGATAGCGTCTTCTCAAATTATCCTCTGTCATTTCCCAACTTATCTGCATGTTTCATGAGATGGTGGGAAGTGATTACAGCAGCTGCTGTACATTAGAAAGACATCCTATAGGAAAGCTGGCTTAGGTAAAACAGTTGACTGACAAAAGCACAGAAAGAACTAATTGAGTATTAAAAATACATAGGGAGACCCAGCATCTCCTTTCCAGCTGCAGCTTCCCTGGTGCCATAACCTCCTGTGGGAAGAAAGAAAACTTATATCATAAGGTTCTCCTCTTCCTCAGCTGTCTGTTGACTCTTTAAAGAAAGACCTGACATCCTGAAGATTAGAGTAAGTTTTTATTTACTTACAATTATGCAATTAGTCATCAGCACGTCTCTTCACTGATGAGTAAAGGTGGAAAAAATCAGCTGTTGTTCAATCTGTGTTACCACAGTACTGCTGAGGGTCAGCAGCCCGAGGTGGGAAAGACTACATTGCTTATAAAATATCTTGAGGACTCTCCTGGCAAGATGCTTTGAGACATTTGTTTTCTTTTTAATATTTTGATTCTATTTTTGTTTCTTCTTTTCCATCTAAATGGATTGATGTAACATATGTATTTTAAGGGTAAAACTACATGTCAGAATAGAAATTTCAGCAGGAGTCAAAAGAGAGCAAGCTGGGGCCACAATGTTTTCCAGACTGAAAGACGGTGCCTGTGAAAGCAAGGCTGAATGGATCAATGGATGATATTGTTGCAGCAAAGAGACCAGAAGTCTTTGAAATTTGTAAACCACTTCAACAAGAGGAACTGTTGCAGCAACAAACTTCAGAGTATTAAAGCCCTCAAGGTAAACTCTGATTTTTGAGCAGACTGCCATTCCTCACAACAAAAACATTTAAAAATATTCTGCATTGGAACGACAATGAGAAACAATCCTGGTGCCACTATTACTAATCAGTTCAAGATTGAGATGCTTAAAGCTCCCTTTCAGGTGCTCTGATTAAGGACAACTTGCCTCACAGGAAAAGCAGAGCTTTGGAAATCAGTAATCTCTGGGCATTATACCTAATAGGAAAGGCTTAAAAAGGATTACCTAGAAGAAACCTTTGTGAATCTTAGGAAACTACACTGGACCATAAATCTCAACCTCCTCTGAGGATTAATAAAGCTTTATCAGTTTCAGATAACAAGTAGAAATCCTCAGGCTGCTGAAGAGGTACCACTGGCCCAATCTGGGGCCTCTGTCAGGACACTTAACATGCCATACAATTTCAACAGAAAGACACATTTGCTGCATATTCTCATTTTAGTTTACAAAAGCTATTCAGAAGAAGAATGGCAGCTACACAGATTCCCAAATTTGGGTCACAAAATTTAAGGCAGTAGATTAAAGTTAACTGCTCTAAGGAAAGAATTATTTTGCTGAAGGTGACACTTTTGGTAACTGAATCAGAATAATATATAAAACAACATTTTTTGGGTTAATGAACAAATATAGACAATAATTTATGTAAAAACACTCCTTTTAACTCTATCTCTCTGTGATTGCAATAAAGTCTAGTCTCGCATAGGATTTTTTTGGATTACAACCTCAATCATTGAAGATTTCACTTAAGCATTTACACTGATAGTTTGGAGGACATTAAAACAAACATTGTTAGTTCAAACTTCAGGTGTTTTTAGGTTCTTAAGATTTTAACATAATTCTCTCTCTTTTTAAACTAAAATTTCAAATCTAGCATAAATTGCATCTTATCGAAGTTACATTTTTGAATGCTGGTTGATTATAATTACTTCTCAAGAGACAGAGTCCAACTCTGAAACCTGCTCAGGTGGAGCTCTTGAGTGCCACAGTTGTGATCCCATAGACTATAGCTGTTGCATTTATTTAATGCATCCAAAAATCCGGCACTCTTGATTTAATTTCTGGTTCTACCACAGGTTACTCTTCAGTAGTGGGGTAGATAATACGTCTCTGTGTAGTGTGACTCCAAGATGTAAACTAGGGAATACAGCATATCTGTAACAGTTCTACAGTGTTGGTAGAATATTTTAAGATCCTTTGATGGGAGAGAAGCAAGTTATTCCATTTTTCACTTTATAAAAGTTACTGAGGATGTATCACGGCCAGATTGCTACTGTCCAATGTGCAGAAGGAAGGGCCCGGGCAGACATGCCTCCATCTCCTCCTTCACACTTTGCATTGAGAGTCTGCTCTTCTAATGCTCTCGTTAACCCAGGGAATCACTGGATGAACTGCCAGAGTACCATAAATCCTGCTGAAAAGCCTTGATACTACCACACGTCACAAAGTTTGGCAATGACTGTGTATCTTGGGCCTAAAGAGAGGAAACCTGGGCCTAAATCAAGCACAATGAACAGACAAGTTATTTTTAGCCAAGTTTTCATGTTGTTAATGTTTTCTTTGGTGGTCTGGCATTAAGGATTTCTCCATTTCTACAAACTCCCCAAATTCATGTTAAGCTGACACAGGATTTCTGGAAAACACAAACAAATCAGCACCTTCTGCTAACCCTGAATGCTGCAAAAACACTTTACATCACATTGTGGACCTACCCAACGCTGGTCGTAATCAGACGGCTGTGTTCTTCCTTCATCGTCCTCATAAAAAGGTAAGCCTTCTCGCCTGGCCTGATGGTACTCCTTCCGTAACTTCTGGATACGATCAGCATTCCCACCACCTGCGCAGACACTGAGAAAAATACAAAATATGTACACATATATCTAACGCTTACCAGGTACCCACATGAGCATACAGATGGAACTGCCACACCTGAGACAAATGGACTATGAACATTTGATTCTCCTGACTTACATTGTGCCCACTGGCCCATACCACCCTTATTTTTGCTTTCTTGTATTAAAAAAGCTGCTAATTGTGAACTTGATCCCCATTTTTAAAAAAGGCTGTCCCTGTCCAAAGAACTTAACAATTCCAGTACAAGACAAGAGACAACAGATGGATGCAGACAGATGGGGGAGCACAAGGAAACTTTTAACATTCCTATGAGCAGCTATAAATGGCTATCATATTTTAATAATAATAATGATGATGATGATAAGCTGCCAGAAAAATGTTTTCCTTTTGCTCCCACGCTAAATGTGGAATTTCCCTAAAATTACATTTGTTCAAGGTAAAGAATAGACTATATTCACAGAGAAGCACAGAACGAAGTTTTATCTCATAAAAAACAACCTCCTTCCCAATTATATAAAGAACTAAAACATCAGCCACAAAAATACAGGGGAGGCAAGAGAGATGGGAAAGCACACTATTAAATCTTGACACCATTTTTTTAAAGTGGTAATTAAACAGTAATCCCCTTAGTAATCCACAAAGACTCACTTGTATGCTGAACTGCATACACTGCAAACTGCCGTGGTAAAGCTAGTGGAGTTGCTTAGTTTGTCAAGTTAAACACATGCCTGTCTTTGCGGATTTTGACCCTGGTGAGCCTTCCAAAACCTTAGAGCTGGACTTGTACAACTGTGGAAGCTCAAGCTTTACCTGGAAGGATTAAAAAACCAAAAAATCCTGAAAATGCCTAAGAATTCAAAAAACTATAGCCACATTGAAAAGGAATAAATTAAAAGTTTCCTGCAGCTATTTCCAGCCCCGCTCTAGTCAGCATTGGGGTGAATACTGACTGTACGGCTCAGTAGCATTCATAGGGAATTGTCGCAGAATTTATTTGTGGCCGCTCCTAAATGCAGACTATTGTTATTGCAGCACATCATCATATATTCTCTTAATCTGCAACCTTAACTCTGCCTCACCAACAATGGGCTATAGAGATACAGATTTATTCACATGAGCACAGACCCTGCAGAGCATCTTGTCATGCCGCACTCCGCTATGAGTATGCCAGAATGTAGGGAAGCCTTTTATAGGATTTGCATAGCAAACCGAATGTGGAAAGCACATACAAAACATTGGACATAAACCTATCAGTTCAATAATAAGTAGTTTCTAGAATCTAATAGCCATCTAGATTAGTTGGAAATTAATTACCAATGAAGGGAAATTCCACATAGGGTGCAAATGAAACTGAATATGCAGCCAGGACTGGAAATGTTTACTTGCAGCATCAGTATGTTTCCACGAAAAATCCAACTCTTAAATTACTTGCCTTCCCTGGATCCTAAGTTATCCAGCCCCTCTACTCTCCGAAGTCCCAGAGGTTTCAAGGTTCTCTGGCTGACTTACCCAACTCTTCCAGAGCATACAAAATTTTTCTTATGATCTGCCAAGACAGTGCAGAAAGCTTGCACAAACTCTGTGGACTATTGAGGGGGGGGGGGGGGGGGGAAAAAAAGTACATTCCCTTTTCCCCTTGACTCCTTCCACAGATAAATGCCTCTGTTCCTTGCATGAATGCTTGTCAAATAGTGGAGAACCATTTCCAGTTTGCAAAACACTGGAACTGAAGACTAGCTAATGGGGGCTATCACTTAGAACAGTGAAGCTTGGTCCACAGCTCATGAGCAATACAATACCTGTGAAATCCCCTGCCTTTACTTGGGAGTACAGATAAAGCATTTAATTAGGGCTGCTAACATACAGATAAGGCCCGAAGTGTTGTCCCTGTTGCTTTGCCAACATCATTACCCAAAGCAGCACTAGCTAAGAGAGAGAAACGCTGAAATATGGGCAACAGGTCTAGTTTGATTCCAGCAGATCTGGCTCCCTGCAGCTCTCTGCAAACTGTGTTAGCACCTGCCACCAGTGGCCTAATGGCCATGTACCCACCTAATGGCCACTTTCTACCTCCAGGTATTTTGGTTGAAAAGTAATCTGAAAATACCATATTTTTTTTTTTCCCTTTTTAAAATGAAATCTGAGATTTATATTGTAAGAGGCAGTAACAGCAGACTGTGCTCCATTTACTGCAGATCTCCTGTAGGTGAACTTCCTTCTGCTTAAATCCATCTAACCAGCAAGTGGAAATAGGTGCTGCAAAGACCAAGCTGATTATATACATTAAAAGACTGGGCCTGACAGCTTTTTCTTTGGCAAACCTCTGGCATGCCGTATTGAAGTACAAACCATAACCATGAGAATGAGTAGGAACGTTTGAATGAAAGATAGCAGCACATGGTAAGTTATCCATCTGGATTAGTGTGAAAACACAAGCATAATCTCTGTGGAAACAAGCAGCTCCGTGAAGTCTGATTTCCTGTGCTTCTCTCCTGTGGGTTCTCTGGTGTCCGATAATGGGACTGAGTTCACACTGCAGCGTTTCTCCCCAGCACGGGCTTTCATCTGGGCCTCTCTAGCAGGCTGCTTATTTTCATGAAACTTAGTGATCCAGTATCTTTTGAACATCAAATCACCTGTCAAGCCCGGTCAAAAATGGCCAGCAGGTTCAGAATTTGTTAGAAAGGTGGAGGGAACAGGTTGGCAGAGGGTCAGGTCAGTACATCAGCTTCATTTTTTCAGGGAACAGTTGAAGCTCCACAGCTTTTTTTTTTTCTTCTTCCTCCATCACTGTTTATAGGCACAAATGTAAAAGACATTGGCTTTGAAAGAGCTGCATATCTAGCTTACCATGAAAGTTTTACCCGCTCCTGAGTAATGTGAGATGAATATGATGCCCTGTGCAATGCTCATGAAACAGTTCTGAATTTAAAGTTGGCTCCTGACAATTATGTGAATATATGAACCACACTCAAACTCACCAGATGAATTCAATCAGCACTGTGCAAATATCGCATACATAATCTATTAGTTTACCCCAAAGAAACTGAAGCATTGAATTCAAACAGAATGAAGTCATCAGTAATAAAAAAAAGAAACTGATAAGGCAATATTAAAAAAAAACACAACACAATTTTCCAAGATTTGCAGAGAAGATTATACATTGACTGTAAACTATTCTCCCATCTGCCTATAAATACATAATTAAAAAATATTGGTTTGATCAGATAGCAGTTCTCAGACAGGGAAACAGCAGATGAATACCAGTTCAAATGTTTCAGATGCATGACTATTTATACTGAAAAGGAATCTGAACTTACAGAAGAAATATAAAAACAATACTCCAATCAAAGTCAATTTATATTAAGGAGACTTACTGAAGCTTTTCACCAAGCCTACTAAGTACACCAGACAGATTTCTTTTACAGTAGCTTTACATTTAATGTAGTGCTCCCTCCTTGAGGAGATATAAATATTACAGTCCTCATCACATCTACAGTTTTGTGCAGAACTCACTTCCCTGACACGGATCCCTGTGCTACACGTTCTTCAGAGAGCTGCGCAACCACACATTAGCCATTCCCCTCCACCACCACGTGTTCCCAGGCTCTAACATTTAATCTACCCGTGGACTTCTCTGGTGGCACAAGACTGTAAGAGAACCATCCACTCTGCATTTTGCGATTGATTTCAGAACGATTTCCTAAAATCGTGCTACATATAAGGAGACTGATTCGGATGCAACTGATACTGGGATAGAACCTGAACCTTTTGGGGGAAGTTTTAAATAAGGTCTAGGTGGGGAAAAAATCTCTGAGAAACTTTACAAAGAGTTTAGTGAAGACTCAGATACTGATTTCAAACAACAGTAACAAAACCTGTCCAAAATCCCACGCCACAATCTTAAGAGAAGTTCAACAGTTCTTCGAATAAGCTGCACGCACTGCAAGGATTTTTTTTGGGAAATAGAAAAAATAAATAATAAACAATCTTATATGAACATTCAAAAGAGGAAAAAGCACATTCCTGTCAGCCATTCTGTAGTTTTGCTAGCTACAATCCTTAGAAACCAAAGTTTTCTTCTGGCCTGGGAGAAAGGAAAAAAAACAAGTCTGCGTGACCGTTCTAACCCACACTGCTGGGCTGCTGGGGCTGTACTACCAACTAGATAAACAACTTCCAGAAATCACCGTCTTCTACCCTGTGCCTGAATCTGTCAGAGGCACTATACAGGTTCCACCTTGCCCACTGCGACTGTAAAGGGACCTGCTACAAAACAGCCATTCAACTGATACAGTTGGAATAGGCATCCCAAACCAAAAAGGAAACCATAATTTGGCACAGTCTTAGCTTCAAGCTATCTCTAGCATTATGTAAAATATGACTGTGAAATTTCATCCCATCATCTCTGAAGAGACAGATGAACACGCACCACAACAATAACATTATATACCCAATATGACAGACAAGTTATTTTTTTCAAAGAATCAAAACATCATCCTCAGTATTTAATACATATGGCTCAGGTTTTGCACAATAAAATCTCCCCTCTGTTCTTCCTCTGAGTCGCTAATCTGGATTTCAATCACTCAGGTTAAAAATGTCATTTTTTAAATGAGTGATTTCTACTGCAGCTCTCTAGATAATACAAAATTAAAAACAAGTGTTGCATGTACAGAATAAGATGAACCACTTAAAGCTGTATATAAACATACATATAAAGAGGCAATAAACATTTTGTTTCCAGTGGTTTTCCTAAACACATTAATATTGCACAGGGCTTTTTTGCCAGCTACTTCTTTCAAACACTGATTTCACCCAGCTGACTGTCAGCCTCTAAACAAACAACTGATGCTTCCAAGTTTAAAAAAAAAGAAAAGAAAAAGAAAAATGATTCTTTACTGAATTTTCCATTAACAAACAAGTCCAAGACAAAATGTGATTCACAGACTCAAGAAAATGGACAATCTTCCATTCACAATCTGCTATAAAACAAATGTAATTTTATATACTGAAAAGAACAGTGGTCTGCAAAGATATACAGTATAAGAGAGTTCAACAGAGGATGTTACCGTATCTTTCACTTAGGATAAAACTTTCATTTTGAAGTTATAACAAAGAAATATTTGAGTATGTTACTCTTTCAGTTCCAGCCCTTGTCTTTCTACCCTGAAGTATTACATTGCTTATGAAGATATTTCTGCAACCTCAATAGTAAGAGAGAATAAAAAGAATGGTGGGAAGCGATAAAAAGAAAATCAATGATAAGAACATAATTCTACAATATTTCAGCTTTCATCTTTATCAACCACCAAGAGAAAGAGAGTTTAGGAAGAAATGAACATTTGTTGTTTTCATATGCACTTGAGTAAATGAATGATATTGCAATGAAAGACTTGTCAGAAATACCTTGTTGACACCACTGATATTGCCTTGCAGGCTCAGGAATCATCTTTGATGTTCAGCCAGAGTCAGCCTGGGTTTTGGCTATACTCACCCCACGCTGAGGACCCAACTTACGAACGATGTCTTTCTAGCTACTGGAACCACGCAAATGGTTTTATTGGCCTCCATAACACTTCCTTTCTTGCTCTGGCCAGGAATATACCCTATATATGCACAATTACCGTCTTTATCAACAGAGAGGGGCCCCAGTAGGATGCTTGTTTTGGAAACCTGTGCAAAGTGACCGGGAGGAAGACTTCGAGCCCAGTTCCATTTAGACAGGACTATCTTGAGAGGGTCTGTATAGATGGGCTGACATGAGAAGCATTAGATGGATATGTTTCTCTCTATCCATATGTACATAAATACATACAGAGTCAAGATTGATAAATAAACTGAGGGAAAACAAACTACACTGAAGAACCTATTTATGCTTATTTGAGTTTATTTGAACTTCTATACTAAAGTCCCTGAGTCTTAATCTGCTTTACAATATTTTAAAAAGTCGTAACTGTGCCTCAGTGGAACATACGCTGTCACCTTTCAATTCTTTAGGCTAACATAAAAGCAGTACAACCACTTCTGTCCAAAAGGTCAAAGACTCCTAGGGCAGCACATGACTACCATTTGTCTGGATGGAAATTGAGTCCTATTGACCCTGTAACATCACTACTGACCTCTTGACATTAGGAGCTTAGTAGAAAGAAAGATGATGATATTCTTAGGTTCCTACAGACTCATTAGGAAGAAAGAAGGAAAGAGAACCTTGCATGATATGAATTAGCAGTGTCATTAACCTTTTCTTTCCCCAAATAGCTCATAATATGTTTACAGAAACCTCAAAAGAACGATTTGAAGATTGAGACCAACAGATTTGTATCACTTTCAGTTTTTCCAAACTGTTTATAAAATACCTCTCAGTGGCTTGACATAAGGCATCCTTTTATGCTTCCCTCCTTTCACATGACATACAACACCTTTTCCTGTTTGTCATGGCAGATGGCCTAGACATTCAGATGAGCATCATCTTTTCAATCCAGGCCACTTCTCACCTCTATTACTTTTCTTTATAACTCATAGTTGACTACAGCTGGTCAGAAAGAATGGGGGGTGTAGCCTAATTTATTGCTTTATGGGAACAAAATTGGCACACTGAGGTTTAACTTCACCGTAACAGCAGATATGGTATGTGCTACTCTAACAGAAACAGGTTATTTGCAATCAAGTAGGAAGGAAAAAAAAAAGGGACATTTTCTTGTTTGTAGCCAGCTTGTCATCTTTACTTCAAAGACAAGACATTTTTTTCCTTTTTTTCTGCTCAGTGTATTGTGTCCCATCAAAGAGGCAATCTCCAGATTTTAACTAATAATTAAAAAAAAGATGCCTTACAGTTCAGGCTGGTTAATGGCAATGTCTGTTTCTGGCATGTGACCAGTTTACTGCTGTCTTGTTGATCCGAGATGTGCACGTGTCTCCGAAGGGCTAGGAAAGCAGGGAGATTAGGGACTCGGCTGCTGACAACAACCAAACTCTCTATAAACAATACACAATGAAAATAATGAAAAACAGATTTTCCTGGTATTTTCAGTAGCCTCTAGACAATGCAACAGTTTCTGGTTTCTTCACTAAAGATGATATCAATTATGCCTTTTATCCATCATGCAGAAGTCACGTGTGAGGCATAATTGAGGGCCTTCTCTCCAAGGTAATTTCTTCTGGATTTACAGGGCAAAGTACTTAAATTGCCTTTTTTGGCACTTTGTATTACAACACGGCTTGGGAGGGGGTATTTTACTTTACTGATGTAAAGCAGCTGGCATATTTACAATAGATAGGTCACATCAACACAGAGCAGATTTCCAGCCCTCCAAACTCCATTTACAGCAGCTTTAACAATTCAACAAAGCAAATGCTGAATGCTAAACTCTTGTGTGGAAATGTAGCTCTATTTCTTAATGGCTATCACACCTGCCTGCAACTGGCAGCTAGTTTTTTTCACTTGCAGACTATTGCTTTTTGCACTACAGTTTATTAAACTTATCGCTAAAGCTGAGATAATAAGTACTTTACAGACTTCCAATGAATTAGCTATTCAAGAGTCCCTCAGGAATTCCCTTTAGCACACACAAAGCAAAGGCAGGAGGGAGAGGTGGTGACAATTCAGTGCAGTCTTAATTTCTGCTCTCCCTTGTGAGGGAAGAATTGAGGCTCTAAGAACTCGCTCACAGTAGATGCTCTGCCCATGTTCTAAAACGTGTTTTGTTGAAAACTACAAAGCCTGGAGTAACTATCCGTTTTTTCCCAGAAATTACCTCTCCAAGTTTCACACTAGAGACTATATCCTGCTCTTCATTACACACATGCAAATCTATGCCACTGCAAGACTGGCAGCAACTAATCCTCTGTGTGGTTTGTTTTTATAATACCTGGCCTAGGTAGAAATGAGGTAGAAATATCAACCTCAACTCAAAAAAAAAAAAAGTCTCTGTGTCTGTAATCCTGCTACAGATATAGTTTACATTTAAAAAAAAAAAGAATTAATTTATACCATGTGCAAAGCATCAGGGAAAAGCATAGATCTCATAGCAAAAATGCATCCTTACTATAAAGTTGGCTTTTTTTGGGTGTTTTTAATGAATGGTCACTATGAGGATAACATTAATCCAGCATTAGGACATTTACGGGAAAAAAATACAAATGTAATTTATCTTTTTTAACTGTCAGCTGCATTTCTACAGCTTTAAAGTCTGTAGCTTCCAGAGGCCTTTTGTCTTTCTGCCATGGCAGGAATATCTTGGACAGCTGTAAGAGCTTTGTAAGCTATCTTTCTCAAAATCCATTAACTAATTCAAGGAACCTAATTAGAGCTGCCATTTTGATGGAGCATATTGAATGCTCTGTATAAACTAGTAACACCATCAATGTTTATTAAAAATTGCAAGAACCAAAGCTCTCAGTTCCATATAAATATTAATGGACCGATACACAATACTTATTGAAATATAGACGGCATTATGTCCACAGAAATACACACAGGTATACTTACAACCCAGTGTGATGCATTTATTCACAAAGGCTGAAGTACGGAAGCAAAACCTAGGGACAATTTTACACGAACCGTTGAAAATTGACCAGGTTCCATTTACACTACCCTTATGTGCATTAAAGGAAGCAAAGCGCACTAAAGATGATTTGTTTCTTGTGTTTTTCCTGAGTAGTGTGCTGACAATTTGGAGTGTATTTTGAGCTTACCTCAAGAATGCACTCCAGCTGGAACTGTTTTATAGCTCCTCTTAAACCAGCCACTCCAATCACCATACTTTGTAGACATTTACACATATTCCAGTACTACACTGTTTAAGGGCATCCAAAGATTCAAAGGGAATTTGCACTGTAGAGCTAAAACTCAAATTCTGCTGTAGACAGCAACAAAATCGGTGAAAGGAGCCAGACATCTGGAGCAATGCTCTCTGACATTCTGCTGCGTAGAAGCCCAACCATAATGAAAAAGCAACTCGCAGACAATGATACAACACATTAAATACTGACCATTCTAAGAATGTATCAGAGACCTAATCAAGTTAGGCTGTACAAGCATATGACTTTGGCTACAGAAATAAAAAGTTCTCTGGCTACTTCACAGCTTCGTTTTTAACTTGATACTTCATAAATGGAACTGCAGAAAACCTCATATGTTACCATTTCCATCTGACGTACACTTTCATACGCATCTAGCAGTGCCTGGATTCTATTTATATGTACAACTAAATATACGTGCATAGAAAAATCATCAGATTTGCTACAGAAAGACAGCAGATGTTCTTATTAAGCCACTGGCACATGCAAGGTGAAGCATGTAAGCCTTATAAGGAAAGCATTTAACGTTCCAACTACAAGCTAAAGAAAAGCAAAGACAATAAATGAAATTATTTCTAACATATTTTACTAGCTGCGAGTGCAATGCAAAATGAAAGCACCGTCGAGCATGCTTGAGTGACTCTTACAATACATGGGGCTTCTCACAGCGGGGAGTATAACCCATACGCACTCTTTGGAACATCCTAACTCCACTATAATGATCCAAAGTTCACTTCTTCTGAATATATACTAAAATGACACATGAAGCATTTAACAGATGTGCAAGAGAAACAGGCTTAATTATATTTTCTACACTGTAGTAGTGCAAGGGGCTAAAAATTTTATGACAATCTTACCATGGGGACAACCCTGAAGGTAAAATCATTTTAATTCTCTGACAGGGCAGTATTTCCAAACTACAACTGAGATCTGAGCAGTTTCACAGGAACACGCTCAAAAGTCAAAACATCAGTTACCACTAGCTTCTCTCAGGAATTATATATGGCAAATTTAGCTTGTGGTTATTGCTCAACAGAAACCCTGCCAGATGCTGAAGTGGTTGATGGATTTTGCAAAGTTCTGCCGCCTTCAAGGCCATCCTGCCTACCCTTCCAGCAGCCTCCCTCCTCGGGCACATCTCCCCCGCGCAGCTGGGCTCCTCATAGCACAGTTGTTTTGTTCGCATTCGCAAAGACTGGGGAGTGCACATTCCTTCAACTAGCTTTCATCACAAGCTCCACATCAACAGAATTAAACACTTTATAAGCCGAACTGCATTTTGGAGAAATATTTCTGAACTCAGGGGCCTAAAGTTAGCAGTGCAACTTTATTACTTTTTATTATGCAGGCAATGGAAGCTCCTGGACTTCCAGACATGCACAGCTTTTCTAGCTCCTTCTTCTTATGGCTGCAGCTCCACTGCGCCTCTGAAATTACTCCCACTTTTCCACTTGGAGAAGTCAGAGCTGATTTTCAGGTGTTTAAGATAAAAGATAAACCCGATAAAGATCCTGGTGGGGCCCTCGTGCCGAGGGAAAGCCGGCCGCTCTCGCGAGCGAGGCAGGCGGGACTTGGGCGTTGCTGGGGCAACTGTGGGAGATTTAAACGGGCTCCTAGGGAGCGCGGCGAACAGGACGGGCAAACAGGGCGCGGCGCGGCAGTTCGCGCAGGCAGCCGGTGAGCTCTCCTTGTGGTCTACGCCGTCTCGGAAGAGACTCAAGCCATGGTTTCCAGTCGGACGAGAGCCATTGCCAGAAGGAACGTGGTGACGCAGACAGAGCTCCCTCTAAAACATGCGGCCACCCAGGTCTCTGGCTGCAGGGAGTGCCAGAGCTTTGCTCTGGTAACAGAGGGTAGCTGAGAGAACACCTGCGTGAGGTGCGAGCAGGTGGAGCATCTGCTCAGCTTGGTGGCTGAGCTGAAAGAGGAAGTTGCAAGGCTGAGGAGTATCAGGGAGTGCGAGAGGGAGATAGACTGGTGGAGCCACTCCCTACCATCCCTGAGACCAGCACACCAGATGGAACCACCAAGAGACGGAGAGGCTCCCCTACCCTCTTGCCACCAGGCAGGAGGGGACCTAAGAGACGGAGGGGGATGGAAACAGATCCCTGCTCGGCACAGCAGGCGAGTCCTCTCCCGGCCTACCTCACCTCCCCAGGTGCCCGTACACAATAGGTATGAGGCTCTGGACCTTGAGGGCCGGGAGGATGAAGAAGCTGATAGTAAAACATCCAGGGAATTGACTAGGGGGAACCAGTCAGCCCCACGCATCACAACAACAACTAGTAAGAAAAAAAGAAGGGTAATTGTCATAGGAGACTCCCTTCTGAGGGGAACAGAGGGCCCGATATGCCGACCAGACCCATCCCATAGGGAAGTCTGCTGCCTCCCTGGGGTGAGAATAAGAAACATTACTAGGGAGCTCCCTAAGCTGGTCAAATCATCTGATTATTACCCGTTACTGGTTGTACAGGTTGGCAGTGATGAGGTAGCTGATAGAGGTGTAAAGTCAATCAAAAGAGATTTTAGAGAACTGGGGCCATTACTTGTAGGATCAGGAGCACAGGTGGTGTTCTCCTCCATCCCGTCAGTAGCTGGGAAACATATGGAAAGGAACAGGAAGACCCACCTCATCAACACATGGCTTAGAGGCTGGTGCCAGAGGTGGAACTTTGGGTTTTTCAACCATGGGGAAGTTTACATGGCACCGGGCCTGCTGGAGGCAGATGGGGTTCACCTGTCGCCAAAGGGGAAAAGGATTATGGCTCAGGAGTTAGCAGGCCTCATTGAGAGAGCTTTAAACTAGACTCGAAGGGGGAAGGGGATAAAACCAGTCCTGCTAGGGACGAGCCCAGGGGTGGCACGCCTGTGTCGGAGAAGAGATCGATAGCCCAACTGAAGTGCATTTACACCAATGCACGCAGCTTGGGCAATAAGCAGGAGGAGCTGGAAGCCATTGTGCGGCAGGGAAACTATGACATGGTTGCCATTACGGAAACATGGTGGGACGACTCGCACAACTGGAGTGCTGCAATGGATGGCTACAAGCTCTTTAGAAGGGACAGGCAAGGAAGGCGAGGTGGCGGGGTAGCCTTGTACATCAGAGAGTGTTTTGACTGTCTTGAGCTTAACAAAGGTAACGACAAGGTTGAGTGCTTATGGGTTAAGATCAGGGGAAAGGCCAACAAGGGAGATATCCTGGTGGGAGTCTGTTATAGACCACCCAACCAGGATGAGGAAGCAGATGAAGTTTTTTACAAGCGGCTAGCTGAAGTCTCAGAGTCTCTAACCCTTGTTCTTGTGGGAGACTTCAACTTACCAGATATCTGCTGGAAATACAACACGGCAGAGAGAAAGCAGTCTAGGAGGTTCCTGGAGTGCGTGGAGGATAACTTCCTGATGCAGCTGGTAAGCGAGCCAACCAGGGGAGGTGCCCCGCTGGACCTGCTGTTCACGAACAGAGAAGGCCTGGTGGGTGATGTGGTGGTCGGAGGCTGTCTTGGGCACAGCGATCATGAAACGGTAGAGTTTTCGATTTTTGGAGAAGTAAGGAGGGGGGCCAGCAAAACCACAACCCTAAACTTCAGAAGGGCAGACTTTGGCCTGTTTAGCAGTTTGGTTAACAGAGTCCCTTGGGAGGCAGTCCTGAAGGGCAAAGGAGTCCAGGAAGGCTGGATGTTATTCAAGGAGGAAGTCTTAAAGGCACAGGAGCAGGCTGTCCCCATGTGCCGCAAGTCGAGCAGGCGGGGGAGAAGACCGGCCTGGCTGAACAGAGAGCTCTGGCTGGAACTCAGGAAGAAAAGGAGAACCTACCACCTTTGGAAGAAGGGGCAGGTGACTCAGGGGGACTACAAGGATGTGGTGAGGATATGCAGGGAAAAGATTAGAAAGGCGAAGGCCCAGCTAGAACTTAAACTGGCCACTGCTGTCAAGGACAACAAAAAATGTTTCTACAAGTATATCAGCGACAAAAGGAGGGCTAAGGAGAATCTCCCTCCTTTGTTGGATGCAGAGGGAAACCTGGCCACGAAGGATGAGGAGAAGGCTGAGGTACTTAATGCCTTCTTTGCCTCAGTCTTTAATAGTCGGGCTGATCATCCTCAAGGTTTTCATGCCCCTGAGCTGGGAGATGGAGATAGGACCCAGAATGTAGTCCCAGTTGTCGAAGAGGTGGCAGTCACCGACCTGCTCCTCCACCTGGATGCCCACAAGTCAATGGGGCCAGACGGGATCCACCCAAGGATACTGAGGGAACTGGTGGAGGAGCTTGCCAAGCCACTCTCCATTATTTATCAGCAGTCCTGGTCAACTGGGGAGGTCCCAGATGACTGGAAGCTAGCTAATGTGACACCCATCTACAAGAAGGGTCGGAAGGAGGATCCAGGGAACTACAGGCCTGTCAGCCCGACCTCGGTGCCGGGGAAGGTCATGGAACAGATCATCCTGAGTGCCATTATGCGGCATGTGCGGGACAACCGGGGGATCAGGCTCAGCCAGCATGGGTTTATGAAAGGCAGGTCCTGCTTCACTAACCTGGTCTCCTTCTATGACAAGGTGACCCGCTTAGTGGATGAGGGGAAGGCTGTGGATGTTGTCTACTTGGACTTCAGTAAGGCCTTTGACACCGTCTCCCACAGCATTCTGCTGCAGAAGCTGGCTGCTCATGGCTTGGGCAAGTGCACTCTGAGCTGGGTTAAAAACTGGCTGGACGGCCGAGCCCAGAGAGTGGTGGTGAATGGAGCCAAATCCAGTTGGCAACCCGTCACGAGTGGTGTTCCCCAAGGCTCAGTGTTGGGACTGGTCCTGTTCAATATCTTTATCGATGATCTGGATGAGGGGATTGAGTGCACCCTCAGTAAGTTTGCAGATGACACCAAGTTGGGTGGGAGTATCGATCTGCTGGAGGGTAGGAAGGCCCTGCAGAGGGACCTGGACAGGCTGGATTGTTGGGCCAGGGCCAACTCATACAGGTTCAACAAGGCCAAGTGCCGGGTCCTGCACTTAGGTCACAACAACCCCAGGCAACGCTACCGGCTTGGGGAGGAGTGGCTGGAAAGCAGCCTGGCTGAAAAGGACCTGGGAGTGTTGGTTGACAGCTGCCTAAACATGAGCCAGCAGTGTGCCCAGGTGGCCAAGAGGGCCAATGGCATCCTGGCTTGTATCAGGAATAGTGTGGCCAGCAGGACCAGGGAGGTGATAGTGCCCCTGTATTCGGCACTGGTGAGGCCACACCTCGAATACTGTGTTCAGTTTTGGGCCCCTCACTTCAAGAAGGACATCGAGGTGCTGGAGTGTGTCCAGAGAAGGGCAACGAGGTTGGTGAAGGGTCTAGAGCACAAGTCTTATGAGGAGCGGCTGAGGGAGCTGGGGTTGTTTAGTTTGGAGAAGAGGAGGCTGAGGGGAGACCTTACTGCCCTCTACAATTACCTGAAAGGAGGTTGTAGCGAGGTGGGGGTCGGTCTCTTCACCCCAGTAACAAGCGACAGGACGAGAGGAAATGGCCTCAAGCTGCGCCAGGGTAAGTTTAGGTTAGATATTAGGAAAAACTTCTTTACTGAAAGAGTAGTCAGGCACTGGAACAGGTTGCCCAGGGAAGTGGTTGAGTCCCCATCCCTGGAGGTATTTAAAAGACGGGTAGATGCAGTACTTGAGGACATGGTTTAGTGGTGGACTTGGCAGTGGTAGGTTAATGGTTGGACCTGATGATCTTAAGGGTCTTTTCCAACCTTAACAATTCTATGATTCTATGATTCTAAGATTGAAGGTAAGCACTAGTCCCTTTCAGTAATTGTTTTGAAAAATGTTCAATTAAAATGGAAAAAACAAAGTAATGGAATCTTCACACTACACACACACTTCCTGGTGCATCTAACCTGGAAGAGGAAGAGCAAGCCTATCTCTGCATTTAGGTGGGAAGTCCCAAAAATGCTAAAGCAAGTTCTGGTTCAGGCCCATCTCTATCTTTACAGAATGACTCTCATGGTTTCAACTGCCGTGTTCAGAGACACACCTTACAAATCCTTCCACATCTGTTTTTATCTTGCTTCCTTCATTCCCTGTTCTCATCCTGATGTTTGGAAGTCTTTCCCTTTATACCTTTCAGCCAAGGATGCCAATTTCCTCCACCCATTTATTGGCTTCCCATCCAAGCACATCCCTGTCCCGCAGGCTGCTCTAGTACAGAAATATCTCCCCTGATGTGCCTAGGTCAGCATTTCTCCTTCCAGCACTCCCTCATTGCCATCTCCCAGAAGCATTTCACAAAGCAGGCTGCCAGTAATGACGAGGTGTAGATGGCTTGGGACACCCAACAGCACTTCTTCCTTTCTGCACTGGTTCAAACGAGCATGCTCATGTCTAGCACACTAACAGAGCATTAAACTTGCAGTACCGGTAAACTCTCCACTCTGAAGCACCCACTTACTGCCCACAACTCTGCCCTGACCCAGCACCCCTCCTTTATTCTCCCCATCCTCTGGCTACTCTAGCAATCCTGCCTCTTCTCCGTTCCTGTTCTTGTCCTGCCTGTCCATGGCGTTTCTTAGGCTTTTGCATTCAAATCAGCTCACCCTTTCCCTCCCTGGAAGGTGGGGCATAAGGGCAAGGGGACACTGATGATGCACCGTTCACCACATCCTTCGTTCCTGCGCCAGGATCCTCTCTGGTCCCTGCAGCCAGGAGAACCTACTACTGGAAAAGCATGTCTAGGCTCTGGCAGCTCAGGACGAGCACTTTTGGTGAAGTCAGCAGCCAAGTTTCTATCATGTGTGTGGGAAGTATTCTAAATCTTATAACTTAGTCAAATTGTCAACGTTCAAGGGGTGGCAAAAGGCAGTCTGGTATAAGACTAGGCTGTGTTCCCTTCCTAAATATAAAGCCCCCATTCCAGTGTATGGGAAGACTACAGCTTCTTATTGAAAGAATCATATGCTTCTTATTTTTACTTTTTACACAGACAAAACAACCCCCTTGTCTTTTCCCTCCAGGCCCCCCCAAAACAGCTGTCATCATGTTCCATAAAAATTCAGCTTCAGCACACCTCCTACATAGGCATTTTCAACCCAAATGGTTGAAGGCTGGTTATTAAGAGGTGAAAAGAGTTTTCCAGTAGAAGTCAGGCCAGCAACTCCCCTCACACAGCTGGTACAGTCTGGGTTTGTATGTCTGTCCCCCTCTCCCTGCCCTACAGGACTGCATGCCCCCTGGTCCAGCAGCTGGCTGTGCATTCCTGAAGGCAGCATAAAGCTGGTTTGTTCCTGGCATCTGCGGGATGAGCACTCCTTAACAACAACCGCAACACCTTTGAGGTACAGCCTGGTAAGTACATAGTACTCCTGCATGTGCTCTAGATTAAGCTGTAGTCAGCTTAATGAGAGACTTAATTGATGACTGCTACTTCCTTCACTTGTCCATTAAGATAAGTACAGCACATGGACATTTCAACCCATCAAAGATGAGAAAATGCATTAATTTTGGTTTTCTTAGAGCTGTTAATAAATCTGACACTGTCTGGCAGTTTTCTTCATTTCCTACCATTTGACAGATACTGTGATCACAAGTTACAGATGATGTTTTTCCTCTGAAATTATCACTCTGGTAATACAAGCCAGAAGGAAACTTTATCAAGATACCAAGAAGCTGGGTATCGTTTTTATTTTTAACTTTATGTGGCTGGTTTGTGAATATCTCGGTGTGATAAAAAAATAATTCCATCCGGTACTATTAAAAATACATATACACACACACACACATTACAACAAATGACTGTATTACAGCAACAATCACACTGTGTATTTATTAGTAAAAGTCAGTATTCCTCTCATATAATCTGCCTGGCTTTACTTAGACCCCTTTACTGTAAGAACTGCTGGAACTGTTTTCTTCCTCTTTCTCTCTCTCAAATTGACATTTGTATGGAATCAAGAAAAATCTTCCTTAATAATTTTTCATTACTAATGGCTTTTTTTGGTATGTGTATTTGGGAGGAGGGAAGGCAAAGGGCAGGAAAAAGCAGCTCTAAGTGCTCTGCAAATGATCCTCCTGAATCTGGGCCTCATAAATCCTATCAAATGTTATATTTCATCAATAGGCTGGAAAAGCTTTTTTCTCTGCAATGATGAAGCCTGGCTTTAAAATTTATGGTTTCATTTTAGAAATGGACTATAAAAAGAGTCTGACTTAGCTGTCTATCAACTGTAGCTGACATTAGCAAGTTAGGTGTGGACTTTCAAAGTGTTATATGTATTTTTTATTTATTATACATGTACATACATACATATGGAGATATATCAGGACACATATATCACTGTGGGTTTATGCATGCATAAGTACATGGCTGGCTTTTTTTTTTTATTTTGTCTTAAAAAACCATCTTCTTCCAATGCAAGAGGATCTGAGATATTCAGCAGATTCAATTGCAAAGTGATAAAAGTTTCCAGACCAGAGTTGGCTCAAAGATCTGCAGCAACACAAGCAAATTGCATTTTGCTGCCCAAATGATCGAGATAAAGTAGTTTATTTTGTTCTCATTCATGGGGTGGTAAAATGCAATTCAGCAATGGCAGAGCAAGTTTCATGGGGAGGCAGGGAAGATTTCAATAGGCTGTGGGGAAAAAAGGAGGGCAGGAAAGGACCAAGAAGTTTTAGGTGGGGGAAGACAATTAGCAAAGGACTGATAGACTGGGGAAGAGGGGGTGCAGACCTTCTGCATCTCTCATGCATGGGGAGGAGGGGGGGAGACAGTCTCCCCTGCCTCTGTGCAGCTCCCTACCTCTACTCCCTTCCATAAGCCCTGGAAACAGTTCTGCCTCCCCAAATTGCCGCTCCTACTTGCTCTCCTGCACTCCCTGGGGAAGGAGAGTGCCGAGAACATGGCTCCTGTTCCTGTTGGTGCCACCACTGATGGGAGCCATGTCGGTGCCACAGCTGGCCCCTACAAGCCCAAAAGCTTCCTCTGGCAGCCACAGCAGCAGCTTCATCAGATGGAGGAGGAGACAGTCTGTGCATGCTGCCTCAACACCCACTCCTCCTCTCCTCCCTCACCACCAGAGCTGGAGGTCTGCAGTCCCTGACTACTACTTAGTTCCCCCCTATGCTTAAAAGCAGCCTCAAAGGTAACACTTCTAATAGAAGCACTACTGTTCCCCAGAATCCTCATGCTTGAAAAAGTAAACCACGTTTAAAATAAAAACCAGATAAATAAAGTGACATAGCTGCAGCCGGAGACAGTGAAGCTCCACTCGGAATGTAGGGGAGCCCCTCTCCACTCGCTACAGAAGAACGTACTTTCCTAACTCAGACAATTAATGATGGATTACATGAAAACAGCAAATCAGATCATGCTGTTGAGGCATTATATGAACTAAACAGAAGAGAAGTTAATCTAAATCTCATGTGGGATGGTTATTATTGCGCGTTGCCATCATTGCTGCTGAGTCCGGCTGTAACATCGGTTTTGGTGGCAACACATAGAAAAACCTGAAAGTCCTGTTCCTCATTATAAAACAAGAAGAAATCTCACCCTGGGGAACATGTTCAAAGCTGACAAGTGAATACTACAGAAAAGGTTGAGGGGGAGTGGTTAATGGTAAACGTATTCTAGGTCAAGACCAAGAAAACAAACCTCTTCTTCCAGAGGTAGGGGAAACACCACCCATCCACATTCTGCAAATCAAAATGTGTTCTGCTTCTAGCGCTAAGTTTCCACTGTAAGTATATAAAATACATTGTGCTTACACAAATTTATGGAAATAAGAAGCTGAAACTGACTGTATTTCCACAAAAGGGTATTTGTATTAATGAAGGGTAACTTTATCACACCTAGATCTACAGACAGCACATCTCTGGAATTCTACATTTTTTACTGGAAGAAGGCATACAGCAGCATCACATCACATAAGCAGAAGTTACTTAAAAAAAGAAAATCTTGAAATGTTTCAGATTTAACATTATTTAACAATGAAATTCAGGACACTAAAACAATATTGACATGATAGTGTTTCAAACACAAACACACTCATCCCACAGCAGATCAAGAATATTTCTAGCAGTATATTTTTTCCATAGTTTTCCTATGTTTCTCCTTGAAGGTTTCAAAATAATCAAGCAATTCAGCTTTCCCTGTAACTCCTGGAGTTTTTCAAACCTGAATTAATTCTTTTATACACAAACATCTTTTTGCCAGTCTGCAAAGAGGAGCTCCTGGCATTGTTCAAGTACTTTATTTTTTCCCTTTTAAAAATCTTTTCATCTGTTTTCCCCCTCCCCCCAAAGGATGCTTTTTTATTTTTTTTATTCCTTCTTCTTTCCTTGCCTCCTTATTTCCCCACCTCTTCCCTGAGACTCATCTCCAGCTTTCCTTTTCTTTGTATTTTGCTTGAGCTCTTATGAAACCCTGATCTGTTTACAGAGAAAAACCCACAGACCTCAAGGGCTAATGTTTTACACCCCTTACTCACCATCCCATATCTGGCTGCAGTCAACAGTAACCAGAATTCATCATCATCAATGGATTTTCAGTGACATGCACTGTATTTGCTCAGATAATGGCCCCATATATTGCCTTTGAAATGAGGGCGTGACCATTACTTAGGAATATTCTCAAGAGTCAGTAATTGGCGTTGCTGCAGGACATGTTTGCTTCGGGTTTTGAAGGCTGACCTGCAGAAAAGCAAGCTTTGAAGTTTTTTTTTGGATAGTACTGTGCTTTCAGAAGGACACACCAATATTAACCTAAGCACATCACCTTTGGATTGGAGCAGGCCATTTGCTAGCTGGTTTGGGGTGCAGGGGAGCAACAGGCATATACTGCCTCTTAAAGGTCAGGCAAACACGAGGGTACAGACCTTTCCAAATTCCGTAGTGAGGGCCAGGTTAAACAATGTAGGCTGGAGTGGCCTCACTCCAGCTTCTGACAGGTATCTTCCTTACCTCCACAGTTTTGAGATGGCCTTCAAGTCTTTGAAGACCGCCTCAGGAACTCCTGCAGACAAAACACCACTGCAACATCCCCGCCAGAGGTCCAACTCTCCTTGCAATAGGCTCTGCACAGACACGTAATAAAAAGACAGCCCGGTTCCCACACACAGCAGAACGGCGGAAACAGCAAAAGCAGGTGGAGGAGCGCAAGATAATATGGAAACAATACTGGTCTGCAGGATGCCTGACAGTGATACTTGGTGTTTTAGGAAGGAGGCAAATGTAACATGCTTATACAGCCTGCAAAGACAATTTCAGAGTTTATGAGCCTCACTGCTGTTTAAAATCACTACAGACAGACAGTATAGAATTTTTTTTTGATTTAAAAGAACTAACAACTTGATAGAGCTACCGGACAAATAGCAGACCAAGCCGCTTTGGTGCCAGGCAACTGTAAAAAGTGTGTACAGAATACCTGTGAGAATGCAGCCTCCAAAATTACTAACTTCCAGTGTAGGAGAAACGTCCATCCACTTCTCTGGTCCTCAACTTTATAAGCTTGCCAACTGAGCACAAACGTGGATCACAGCCTCCATTCCCAGAGCAGGAGATGGATATGCTGTATCCAGTCCCGTTCTGTACACTTGTCCCACCTGGAGAGAGGAAAGCAAGCTGGCCCACCAAGATTTGGGAGAAGGAGAAGGAGAGATCTCTTCCATCTGCTGCATTTTTTCTGCTATGGCCAAGGTTTAAAATCCCATGGATGTGCATTATCACTGACAAGCACAGTGACCATAAGATTTTTCCTTCCCTCATTTTTCTCCATTCAAGTGTATTCTCCATTAATGCACACAATTACCCTTTTTTTCCCCCATCTAATTCACTGCTCCCCATGGGATAGCCATTAAAATTGATTCATGAATACAGGCAAAAGTGGGAACAGAGAAACCCCCTCTCCATCATGTCCCTCTCCAGGAGGGAGCTTGAGACACATTGAACAAAGAACCCTCAAATCTTCTGGCATACAGCTTAGAAATCAGAATGTAATTTCCAGTCTGTATCTCTTGCTTCATTACAGAAGATATGGCCCTTAAAATAGGCAATTGGCTTTGACCAGTAATGTTTTAGGCTCTAGCTTTTAGTTTTGTTTTTTTTCTGTAGATTCCACAACAGGCGGCTTTCCCTCCCTCCAGTCCTGCCTCCCAACCCCAGCTGCTGCAGTGAAGATACCTAAAGGATTCAGGCAGCTGGAGAATATGCAAGACCCTGGCTCTCAGGCCTCATCTGTGTTTCACTCCTGAACGTACATCTGGATTTGACAAAGTCATGCTTATCAGATAGATCAGCAGATAGTCTGCTATCTGTGTTGTGGTGCAGAATTAGGTCAGAAGAGCACTCTGCCAGCTTGTGTTTTGCTGTTTAATCCTGCATAGAGTAGTCGTGGAGACAGCAATAAAGGACAACTCATCACACTAACCAAATTCTTCACTCCCTAATCCTGGTCAATTTTCCAATCTCGAGAGGAAAACGAAATAAGAATTATACATTACTACTATTTAACTGCATATTCCAACAGCATAAATTTATGAGAATACAACTGAGGCCAGGAGGCAAATTTATTTTATGAAAATACATCATGCTCCCGGGCAAATTAAATGTTATAAAGTCTGAAGAATGGTAGTTCTCAACTTTTAAGCTGTCTTCTTCTGCGACACCATAGCTGGGTCTTCCAGCTGGCCTCACCAGATGGCCACATTGGCCACCACCAGAATAGCAGTCTGGAAACAAGTGCCCTACAGCCTTGCCTCAGCATCTTGGCTGGAATATACTCTGAGGCAGCAGTTCTGTACTCGCAGTTCAGAGATATTCCCAGTGCACTTGCTTAAGAATTCCTGAAATTTGTGAAGAGATTAAAGCCAAACTTCTGGTCCCATAGAGGTCAGGGAAAGTAACAGAATGTTGGTTATTAGCTTTTAAATGTTAATCATCACTATTCACACTAAAATCTCATTACACTAAGAACAACCCCTCCCCACAGCAGCACACAGTGTGAAAATCTGCTTAAAAATAGTATATATATATATATATATAAAAAAGGATTTTTTTCCTAAGCAGTATGTAAGTTCAGCTGCAGAGGATTTCAGCACCTACATACAATTTTTTGTTTCATGGAGGCTGTGCAACCATTCCTCCTCTTACATACAACTGTGCAAATCAGTGTGTTAGTGATGCTTTTGCAAAGAGGGTTTGACAACAATAGAGAGTCCCCAGCCTGCTAAATAAGAAGCGACAACTCCATTTGAAAGCTGTCTCTGGATGTGTTTTATGTGCAGAAATTATCTGTGACAGTTCAGATCAAAATAGAGTTTTCATTTCTTGTGGGAGGTAAATGGACGATAGAATAGGTTACTTTAAATGCTGTAGTCTAGTCCAATTAATGTTTCAGACTTTTTTTGTATGGATTTCTTCCATAGTCTATGCTCTAAACTTTGGGGTAAAAAAATGTGAAACTCATTTTGTCAATAGCATGATGCAAAGAACAGGCCAAAAGGTAATAAAAATGGTTCACAAAAACAGTCATGCAGAAGTATGGCAAAAAAGCTCAAGTTACAGTAATCTGGCTGTGAAACTAATAAGTATAAAACAGAAAAGAAAACATCACTTCATCATTCTTTCAGGGAGAACCAGGCAGGGGAATCAGTTCTGATTTCCCACCTCAATCAGCAGAAATTTTGCCACTTACTTTGATGGAAACAGGACTTGCACATCAGTCTTCTTTCTGAGCAGCAGATACAAATCCACATGCTATCATTTGCTTTTCAGATTGCGCAACATAAATTTACAATTTCTAGCTTATGTAACTATACCAATGACACAATTTGTACTTCAAAAAAATGTCAGATCCAAGATATTGCTTTGGCCTCTGATGCAAGGTTGCAGATTTTCATGTTTTCTAGAACATCACACCTGCTGATTCTTTCAAAGACATGCCCCATTAAGTACCAGGCATGCTATGTTACCAGAAATAAGGCAGGATACAATATGAAAGCATTAATGGTTTCATCTGCTCTTGTATCCTTTTATGTACTGTGGCAACTGCTGTGATCTTATCATATACAGTGACTATCACATGTGACTACCTACATCTACAGAAATGAAGCATCCACTACCAAATTTATGTAAGTGTTTATCTAAATTCAGATGTGAACTGTCACTTTTCTTCCCACTAAACACACAATTCACATTTGTTACCTGTACATCAATCAGTTGCTTCCTGACCCATCTTAAAGAAACGTGTTTTCTTAAAGGTCTGGAGCCACCGCTGTGTTACTCAAGCACAACAGTGGCTCTCATGTAGAACTGAAGGGAGCTGTGCTGATTCAGTGCCCGTAGCTTCCTAACTATCTTTTTCAATGTCGATGGGGAAACCAGTAGTTCATACATTGCTTTTTAGATGTAAGCACTAAGTATTGCTAGTAGAGAAGCTACGGACCCACGAGTGAGTGACCTCATCCCAAACAAGGGCCCACGAACCTTACATAATCTATTTTGTTTATGCCACACTTTAAACAATGCGTATTTCAAATCTTTTCTGAGAAACAGTCTTGGCACGATTTTCAATTTCCACCCACTTGGAAGAGCAGGTGTCTTTGTGTATCATTTCTCAACCCTGGGAATAAAGAAAACATTTAGAAAACATGTTAAAATTGTTTTCCTAAAGGCAGGGGACATTAATTTAAGGTTCCATGGGCATTACAGAAGAACAGACCTCCACTATAAATGCACTGAGCTAGTAGAAACACTAACTGAGACAAAGCATTCAGAAGATATGAGACCTCAGTATCTCTACTGGCCAAAGACTGAACACTGGTAATCTTATTCCTTGGAGGCAGGTTTCAGCACAAAAGAGAAATTACCATCTAGCTACGCACTAGGGTCCTGAAAAGAAAAACAACAGAACAATGAAGCTGCTCAGACATCTGGTATATTTGCCATCGCTAAGAGCAATGAGATAGTGGGCAGAGTGCAGATTAAAGGCGAAAAGGTATGAAAGAATACCGTTAATCATTTCAGAAGCCACACGGACATGTAAAAAAATACCAGTACTCAGACTCATGAGTCTAAATTTTGGGAGGAATTCTTGAGCACTTATCATATTTAGACTGATAGTCTATTTGTAGCAGCGCTCACTCAAAGAAAGAGAATTAGACTTCTGCCTATTCAGTTGTGGAGCCAGAACATGTCACTAAGTGCAAGAGGCTTTTCAAGCTCTGTAGCAAAGAGGTCAAAGCATCACCACTGATGCAGACAGTGGTATTTACAGAGAAAAGGAGGAAAAGATCAATCCCTTCCCCCCAGTCCCCTTCACTCTCCCTCTCTGAAGCAGCTGCTGCTTAAACATTGCCATTGTATACAGAGGCACAAAATAATTGCCTCCTGGTTTTTTCCAATCAGGGACAGCAGAAGATGTTAAAGAAAGAAAACAACACCTTATTCAGGTGAAGGACTGCAGACCGTCTGCTTGTAATTTGTGTACTAACAATCAATAACGATTAGGAACAGGTTTATTGCTCTGATGCTGTTCCCCAACCCTTCTCCACCACCTCACACCCCTTTGTCGTGCTATGAAAGTATCTGCCGATATGTAAAGCACCAACTTCAGCTGCAGAAGGCCTCCTCTGTCATTACCCGAGAGCAGAGCAGAAGCAATCCAGGTCCCCTGGTTAGCAGCACACTTACAGCATACAAGTGCTCAATTAAAGCAGTCCTTTCAGACAATTATTGAGCATTATGGTGACTCAGGCATAGAAAATAGTTGCCCTCTCCCCGCCTCGCCGCAAGACAGACCACGTTTTGAACGTGTTTTCATCCCTCTGAAGGTGCGTTATTGCTTACTTTTCAATTGCCAGGCCATGTACGACACTTGCATTAGAAACATGTTCTATGCTTAAATTTACAGGCCAGTCTCAAAATAATTGTTTTCCATGCATTTTATGTAAATACCATAATGATCATTTGCGGTTGATTCCCATTTACAAGGTAATAACCATATCCAGGACTAAGTAGGCATCAAAGCCTAAGGGCAGAAGTGTTTATAACAGATAAACTCCACAGCTGATGGACATGTTCTAGCTAATACTGGTTTGACAAGAAATGCCCCTAAGATACTATTATGCTGAAAAATTTTATTTAAGATTAAAATTTTAAGTGAATGAAGAAATTAAACCATAAATATTGGTCAAAGACTGAACGATAAGATGTTGTTTGAAATGTTAAAACATTAGTTGGCTCTTTCTCGTCTCTCCTCACTGCTTCCAAGTCACTGGAGGGAAGGAGCGAACAACCTCCCAGAGTGCAGATTCGACAGAGGGCTGTGAGACTGCAAAACTGTCACGCTGAACTACTGGTACCCAAGTAGGAAACCAGAGAGAAACAAAAAGGGTAAAAAACAAATTAAGAGGACATTTATTGCTCTGTAAGTATGTTATATTTATTTCATTTTTAGCACTTTCTGGAGGTATCTCGTGCTCACTTCTCTTGCATCTTTTTTATCATGAGTAGTTTTTTGGTTTTCTCCACTTCAGCTTGGTGGAATGAAAAAATGAAGGCAGCTACCTGTTCTGCAGGCAACCAAAAAGTATAAAATCTTTCATGCAATCATTCTCCACTGCTTTCTAAAAATGGTCTCCAGACATCAAGGACAAGTTAGTGATAAAAAAAGATAACCAGCGTGGTTATCTGAAGCAACATCATTTTCTCACATCCCTCTGTCCTAATGAAAGACCTCACTTTCTCTCAGATGCAGGCCACAATGTAGTTTAAGACAAGTTATTTATTCCATTTTCTATGGAAAGTCTAACATCACTCTCCACAAAATAGTCACAATTCTCTTAGACCATCCCAAGATCAATACCGATACCTTGATCAATGTCAGCAAATGCTCTGCTGCTGCATGGCCTGCCAGAGAAACTGCTCCTTAGCCACAGTACACGTGGACTCCATATGGTGCCAGGTCTCCTTGCAGGGATGTAAGGACAGTCACAGAGGTTCAGAGTACATACCAACTTAACTACATCAGAAGACTTGAGCTGGTGAAACAATAAACTATTCTTGGCTTACTATGACCCTTTGGATTACTGTCTGTGCCAGTGGACTTGTGATCATGGATTGAAAAATAGCACGTTTTAGAGTTTGTCATCGACGGTATGCTCTGCACAGCTGTCAGACAATAATCACAATTATTCTCTTTTTATTCAGCATCCCGTTGCCTATTAAGCCATTTCCATCACATCTCATCAGTCCTCCCAATATTTTTGCTAGCACAATATTGAGTGATTTTCAGCTTTTCAAACAACATCAATTCTTAGAGTTTTCTGCTAACTGAAAGATCTGGTTCATGCTTCTGCCTGTACTTGCTGTCAGCGATGCTGCCTAAGTGCTCGGGTAACCTTTCACCACTGGCATCTTGACACAAACAGGGAGCAAGGTCCTGGACTCTTTTTAGGAGCAGTCGTTTTATTCAGCTATTAGATGCTTGAACCCTCCATGAGAAAGTTCCCATCGACTCATTCTGAGGTCAGATCTGTGGCTCCGTTAGAGATTTTATATCTTATCATGTTGAGAGCTAAGTCACTCAGTGGAACAGAAGAATTAACATTAGCAGAAAAATCTTAAAGATCTGCCAGTGTAAACCCCAGGTAAACTGGGACTGTAGAAAAATCAGTGTATAAACAGTGTTCTCAGAATATGGCAAGAATTCCCTACATCTTATGGATGAGTAGAGACAGCAACAGTTTCCACTGTAAGGTTTCCAATACGCAGTTAAGCTGTATGAGTACCATACAGATCTAAGCACTTTGCCTGGATATGAGCAGTCACACTGGAAAACCCTACCAGAGTTACTGCATTGCTCCTGGTGGCAGCGTAACCTGGCAATGCTGGTAGGTCTGCGGTGCGCCCCATGGTTCCCTGTGCTGCATTCACCTCAACTGGTGTAAGAGTTTTTCCTGGTGAACTGAGAAAATCAATTGACTGTTTATTTTGAGAATGTATGAGAAACTGTGGGATGTCGCTTGAAGACTCTCAGGACTCAGTTATGCCCCTCACTGCTTAATGAGGAGGGGGGCTGGGGATTGCTTTACCTGTAGCTCAGAGGAACCTGTTAGCACAGGTCCCACTGACCTTGGATAACCTCAAAGAGAACTGAAGACACTGTGAAAATATTTCTCATGGCTCCAGTCAGTCTATGTCCATTTTCCCTGTCACATCTAAGAGTTACTTCTCCATCCTTATTAGACAGATATCACTGCTGGAACTATTCAGCATTTTGAAGCAGTCCAGTGATAGTCCTTTTTTCCCTCTCCTCCAAACTTAACCCTTTGTCCATTACTTTTAAGATTTCTGGGAAAGGATTGTCTCCCACTAAACTTTGACTGTTTTTTAAAAATAGTTTGATCAGAAGCCACTAATTTATCTCAACAAAGTGAAAGTCAGGACAGAGCTTGCTGTGAGCTCATGCCATCACCTGGAGTCTGAACGTACAGACGCTTATATACATGAGCTGACCTATGCTCCTCATGTCCAACCTCTTCCACCTCCAGAAAAGACAGATTCTTAGTATGTACAGACTTAAAAGTCTAGCACAACAAAATCCCATACCCTCTCTACTGGTCAGTTTTACTAAACCAAGATTATCTCTACAATGAAAGACAGAATCCCTTTCTTCCATTTAACTAGCAGCAGGTAGGAAAAAACTTAGAAGTTTTTGAAAGCCATGGTTTTGGACAGTGTGAGCTCCCTGAGGTCAGCAATATAGATTCATCTTACACTGGGCTATGCAGCAAAGCCTGCACAAGGGGCCAAGTCACCAGGCCTTTCGCTGGAACTACCTGCATATCCAGAAGCTAGGAGATGGTAAAGCAAAATGACTGTGTCAGGAAGCTGGGGGAAAACCAGCAGATAGTTAACAAGAAGATTGGGAACTGGGCTGAGAGAAAGGGAAAATGAAAGAAAAACAAACAGTTTCTTGGCAAAGGACTTGCTGGAAGGACAAGCCTCACAACTGTGAGCAGCATAATGACCTTCTGCTTGTTGTTTCTCTTCAACCAGGAAAATGGGACTAGGTTAAGATTCATCTTTTAACCAGAATTGCAGTACAGAATAAACCTGACTGAAAACATACTTTTTTTTCTTAGCTAGAACAACTCTGCAAGGCTAATGATGGGGCCAAAGAGACTCATTCTGACAGAAGACAACCTGGAGCAATGAAAAGCTGGGCATTTTGAAAACCCTAAAGTGTATGAAGTAGAACAGACTACTGGAGAGTAGTGGGAAAATAGAACCACATCAGATTTAACCATGCCCCTTACACTTTAATTAAAATAAGATTTAGCCATTTTATTTAAGATTACTAAATTCTCAGAGGAAATGCATTTCTCTCTCTGTACTGCTACCAGACAACTATTAATTAGGAAGAAGAAAACACAGTACACAATGTTCCATCCATCCATCCACCCTGCGTATCCAGTAAGGTAGATCTCCTTGTTCGAGGAAAATATCCTAGTTACATTGCTCGCCTGCTAAATGGAAATACCACATGCTATTAGGGTTTGCACTTTAAGTATGGAAGTGACTGGCCTATAAACAAGATTTTAACAGCTTCTCTTTTGAACAACTCTGACTGTTTAATTAATCTTCAGCCATTAACCATTCATTTAAAATGCCACTTACGAAATCTTAATTTTGCACATTATCAGCTGGTTCACAAATAGCTATCTATGAGCAGAAGTGTAATGATCTTCTTCTCTCTTTCTTGGAGCTTACCAGCCTTATAGGCAATTCTGGCTTCTTAATTAACCACACACACGTATTAGCATTTAAGGTTAAATAGCGCTTTGTTAAAAAATATTGTGCAGATAAAAGTTAATACATCCACACATTATTCTGCTGCTGATTAAAGGAAGAAGTATGAGCTTTTGGTCAAACAACATCCTGCATAAGACAGAATTTAGCATCTCTTGCTCACACTAGGAAATAGGCTATGGCAGGAACACATGCAAGGCCATATGATTTCATTCCAGCTGCATGGACAATCTCATTTTGTCTTTATTTGTACATTTAAGAGGCTGACAACACCATCTGCATTTCACCCTGTATCCTCTGGTATAGTCTCATCTTCCAGTAACAGACCTGCTCCTTCTCCAGGGACCTAACTTTTGCATTTGCATCCAAATGACTGAAAGAATGGGACATTACCAATAAATAGGCAGAATTAACGTAAAATAATTCCATGCAATAATATATCACATAAGAAAAGACAGGGCTGGAGGAGGAAAAAAAAAACCGTGAATGCATACAAATGCTTAACACAGCTGCCAAAACTCAGGCTCACCAGCATCTGCAGCAGGACAGTCACAAGGGAGTTGTGGGAGTGCAGTATATAAAATTTTACACATCTGTCAATAAGTGAGGTGATCCAAATGCAAACCCTAGCAGGCAGGATGCATGCAGGCAGATTTGTGACTATTCCTGACAGAATTTATTTCTGCTGAAGAATGGACGGCCTCAAACAAGCATGCACACATTACAAGGCAGCAGCAGCTCTGCTCTGGTTAAAGTTTGACAACTTCCTTCTGTTTAGACATGTTCTAAAATGCTCAGGGTCACCTGAGTTCCATGAAATCTGGGGTTTCCATGAGAAGTGAACGATAGGGTTAGGGTCCCTGTTGAAAGTTGGAAGGATCTGGATGAGGGGTTCCTGGGAAATAGCACTTTGAAGTCTATCTGTAAAGTAGTTGTTCTTGAATGCTACCAGTACATTTTTTTTCCCCATACAGGTGGGAAATAAAGCCAAGGCTTATTTAAACATGTCCCAGGAGGTCCAGGTACTCAACATTTTCCCTAGTTAGCATAGTTAGTATGCAGTACTCATTTGTCCTTTCTGAGGAAGAAAACCACAAATAGTATCAGGAGCAAAAAACACAGTATGAGTGTAACTCCAGTGGCACAACCTCCACTCCTGTGGAACTGGTGGCCAAAGGGGTTTCTGGGCTGTCCTGCTCCCATGAGCAGGACACCTCTACTGAGAGCCCTGAGGAACCACTGAACCTCTGCTATACGTGCCAATGGCAGTTCAAATTTAACTGTTGTCAGAAATCTATCAGTCAGGAAGGACAATAAGCTGCCAAACGTTAAGTTTCTGGTTTTAATGTTACGGGGAACAGTGACCGGATCACAGCCAAAGGTTCGGAAGACCCTGCGGTATGTTTCAGAAAAAAATAAATTCCAGAGGTAAAGGAGTCAGAGGACAGTCTCAGGAGATATAGGGTAGTAAAGGACAGGGAAACAGTGTAGATCATTTTAGGACACCAAGCAGAAGAGGCTATGTAGTAAGAGAGAGTGCATGGCTTGCTCATACTTGCCATGCTTTGCAAATCAAAATATTTCAATGCATGACCATAATCTTCTTTCCAGTGTAACACAAGGTCTATACCCTTGTGCCAAAGGGTATGTAGATATTACCCAGCCTCATTCAATTTCTACCCTGCCTCCACACCATCTTAAAGAATAACCGTTCCTGACTAAAGGACCATCCAATCCTAGAGCAGTGGATTGCTTTTTTGCTATTCAGTGATAAAAGGCATTGTAGATGGATGCACAGCGAGCAGTGCCAACTGTACTTTGTACTGAGAACAAGAAAACTTCAGTTTCTGGCTGACTAGAAATTTAGGGCTAAGTAATATACCTGGGCAACCCTAACCTGCCTTTTCTGAACAAAGCCTTTTCTGTGCAGCTCTGGATTCCTATGGTCTTGGATTGAGCAGGACGGGAGCCACCTACACCTGCCCCAAAGACAAGCATTTAGCCTGCTTTTTAGTAAAAAAATGCTCTTTTTGCTAAATTTCAAAACTCTGGACCCTTTTTACTCTCCTCTCAGGCTTACACATAGCTTACATTTGCCATTTGGTTTCTCAGGATACACAGAGCAATTTTTTCCTTTGATCCTTTCCAGGGAGAGGCAGACTGCTCAATGTCTTGCCCCTCTCTCTCATGACTCTGGCCAATTCTGAGGGTGGGACACGAGGGGCAGAGTTAGGGTGCCGCAGAGGTATGGGTTTCATTTCATTTGTATGCCGCTAGACTGAACATTCTGGAAGAGTGCAAGTTTCCATAAGGAAACTTTCACCCTGAAATAAGGAAGATCCATTTTTTAATTAATTAATTAACATTGTAGAGTATAAGATCTTGTATAGTGGGACCCAACATAGCATCTCCAAAAATGGAAAGCTGGATCAGACTGGGGCTCTGGACTCTACTCCTATGTAATAAAACAGTGTTGGGTTTTTTTATTGGTATGTTTTAAAATCTGCAACAAGATACAGCTCTGAATCTATTCTCGCTAAACAAAGGAAAACTGTATTCATTTTTGTCAGACCAGCACTTTGAAATTCCCCAAGATAAGACACATAAATAAATGAAGAATTATACTTGGCGATGAGTTTGGCATCAGACTTTAAATGTTTCATAGTTCTGGACTGAGGAAATAACTTGAGCAAAGTCTCTAGAATCTTTCCAGAGATGTAGTCAGGGTGTTTGGATATACTTGACAGCACCATGTTCAAGGGAGGGAAAAAAGAGGAAATTGCTTATTCAAAACGGGAGAAAGGGTTTCACCATGTGACATGCCTGACATTTAAGTGATAATAGTGTTGTGCATATGCTCTTTTGGCTTTGGTCTGACACCTAGGCTCTGCCATGGTGCAACTTAGCACTGTCATGGTACAGCCTTGATGACTAAACTCAGAGAGATGTGACTTACCAGTCGTTTCAGGAACATATGGGCCACAGATCACCCAGCCTCTGCCACAGGCTGGGGAAATGTACTACGTCTCAGGCAAAGACCCTGCGAGTTCCCCAGCTGCACAAGGTGGCTGTGCAGGCTGCACCATCCTTTGGGATGCCATTTGCATTACAGAAAACTGTGGCTAATTAGAAATAAACAGAAAAATGCTTGATTTACAAAGAAATGTGTGATTTTGCCAGCTAATTTTTTTTCACTCTCTTTAACTTAACATTCACAGAATACACTGATCATGCTAATGCTTTCGCTATAGTCATTAATAAGGACAATTTCCATTTATATAGCACCTCTCTTAGTTAAGAATCCCAAAGCTTTCAGCAAAATATACACAAAAAAATTACATCTATTTCACTGAATATAGTCATTGTCGGAATGAAAATCAACAATTGTGAGGCAGTGCAGAAGAACGTTACACAACAGTTGCAAATAAGACACAAAGCAAACCCTCAAAAAACCCAAAGCAAAAAACCCCTGTGATGCCAGATGCAAGTGCAGGTAAAGGGGGCGTTAGTATGCAAACAGCAATGTGAAGCAGGTCTGTGTGTGCCCTGAGGAGCCGTGCTTGAAGGCAGCAAACATACTTCATAATGATGAAAGCAACAGACTTCATACTTGTGCAACTATTGCTTTTCTGCATACTGAGGGAGATTCTCAGTTTAAACAGCGAATCTACTGAGAAGAATGAACCAGGAACACTCGATGGATTCTAGTGATGACGAAAGGGAAGGTGAGTAAGCGTACACAAATTGTGAACAGCACTTGTCCAACCACTAAGCTTCTTACTTTACGAATGGCCTCCAAATTTTAGAAGGCATTCATTATGTTAATACATTCTTCTGCAAAAATAAAATGAAATAAAAATGAACTTGTTTCAAATGATGAGTTTTAATTCTCTATCATAATGACACATAACTGGAATTCCCAGACCAAAATGAAATAATCTATTCTCTCTGTGTTCAAATCCCCCTTCTACCCCAAAACCCATTTACTTTAGTCACTGATCAAGTCTCCGCACACTATATTACAAGTAGAGAGTCAGAGGTGGGAGAAAAAGCCATCCATCTGAAGTAAAATTAATAGCAAAACTTTGAGAGAGAGCATGCATGCGTTAGCAAGACCAAAGCATGAGCTATTACATGACAGCTGTGGTGATAAATGTTCAACCCTGCAAACACAAAATAACTTTGGTTTGGCTAATAAGCATCCATTTTAGCCCTTTCACATCATTTTGAGGCAGACAAGGTAGTTTTCATACTTGACCCTTGAAAGCAGATTTGTTTTTGTAATTAACATGTTATCCAGGGATTTTTCTTTCCACAACTCTTTCTCTTTTCAAGACTCTCCCTCCAGCACAGAAAGATTTCCTTGCCTGAAGTTGCCACTATATTCAACAACTGCTGGCTGCGACCTCACGACCCACTGCATAAATTCACATAAAATTATTCACGTTTGGCACATTTCTGCTGGCGAATAACAACAACCTTTTTGTCTCTGAGACAAAGGAAAGAAAGATTTAAAAAAAGAACAAAGGCAGCCTAATAAGAATCCCACATTTCCTATTTTTTCCTAATCTGGTTAAACAGCCTCTACAAGCCTGAGAAATTCAACAAAGCAAAGTTGTTGTGGACTGTTTGTCTTGCAGTACAGAATCAACACAGATGGAACAGCCTCTCAGCGTGACTTCTGATCACGGGTTCAGATATGAGGTAACTTTTCTTGCCTGTTAGATGGTTTGGGTTTAGTTTTTCACGGAGTTATCATGCTATCATGCAATTACAGCTAAATCCACACTAAAATCCAGGATCCCAACACTGAATCCAAACACGGTTGGGACTTCAGTCTTGTCCACATAGCAAATCGAGAGTTCATTCAGTGCAGTTACAACCTCAATACAAGCAATCAAATAAAATAGGCCAGAGGGAAAGATGTGAGCATTTTTTGTTTTGCTGCATGGAAAAACAATGTATAGACCACACTTCAAAACTGATAACATCTTTAAAATGTAAAGCTATAAGGTCCTATTAAAACTGAAATTATGAAGCAACCTTTACAACAATGTCTTACTCCAACTGAGTTACATCTGTATATATTTGTATTTGAAAAATACATGAACCTGAATTTAGACTCCCTCCTGCTGGGAATTCTCAGATCTTGGTTTATTGAGTTAGTATGAACTCAGTTTCTGACCCCTTCCCTATATACTAACGTTTGTGTGACTTCAGTGACAATCGCCTCAAGACTTTTCTAGTAAAGCAAAACCTGCTAGATGGCAAAAAGCTGAGATCACTACCTCTTATTTCACCCTCTTCACCCTTATGCAGTAGAGGAAGAGTTAATAATATGGAAGAAAAAAATTAGCAATGTCATTATGTTTGGAAGGATCTCTACCATACTGTATTTAGGTAAAAAAGAGAGATACTTGGCCCATTCCCTGCTACAAACTTAGATTTACGTCAGAAGTGTTTTATTACTATTTATAACAATGACTCAGTAGATGTTTTTAAAGTGTTATGATGCCACAAACTGAAAACACTCCTATATCTGTGCTCACATATTTCTCCAAAATTAACAAGTGTGGTATCACAAAGCACAGATTGAGGCTATGGGGAGACACTACAGATCGTAATATGAAACCAATGCGCGAACAATTCCTCAAGTCCCCCATGTCTTACTCTGTCAGCTCTTCTTTTCACATAGACTTGTGTATCTTGCCTACGCACTCATACATTGGTTTGAAAAACCCAACGTCGATATATTAATGCCATGAGAGTAATGAAGTCTTACGCTCTTTTAGCTCCAAATACCAGAAGCAACCAGTTTTAAAATTATCATAATGGTGGGTACATCATCAACTCAAAGGAATTTCTGTTTTCTTTTTAACCCAGGGAAAAACTTGACCATCTTTCTTTAATGCTATCAACCTGGAAGCTTGACAGTAAGGATTAAAAATTGCTCTTTCCTTCCCACTTGGTTATTGGAAAGGCCGTGAAAGGCAATCAGTCTTGTGAAGCCACACTTCAGTCTGCATAAAAATGCCATGATTCCCAGTCCTCTCCCCAACCTAATTGAAAGTGCGTAGTATCACACAGCTGAGGAAAACTAAACCATAAACATATGCAATATATCATGCTACCATACAAAACCTGTTACTAATAGGCACTTGATGATCAGCAGGATCGAAAAGGATCTGAAAACAGAGATTATTTTTGCTGCAGGGTAAGAACTTTTCCCGATTGAGAGAGGGAAAAAGACTCTCTCAGCAGTGCAGGAATTGGACTGGAGTCAGTTCATTCATTCTATTTGTGAAATATGGACTTTTCTTTAATGATTTCTGTTTGACTGCTGCCTTGCTCAGATGCTTTGGGGGTACTGCTGCAGCAAATCGTGGTTTTGGTTAAGAGGAAATCCATGGCTTTCTAGTCAGTAAATACAGGGGTTTGGGGCATCTGAACAGCCCCCCCGCCTAGCCCCAGGCTCTCTCCCCACCAAGCTATCATTGTTTGTAATGCCAGGTGGCAATATTACCTGTCACCAGGATTCTGTGGGTAGTGCTGCTTGTTTATCTTTGCATACAGTCCTTCCAAGTGCTCCCTCTCCATTGGCGCTGAAGGAGAATCACGTGGATATACAAAGGTTTCTGCTACTGCTGGTGATGATGGCCTGTAGATGTTTGCTGCTGGATAAGCCTCTCGGAAGTGGTTTACTCTGGCATAATTTGGATCCATCTCATCATCGTCAATGTCAGGTCCTCCAGGACCAGTAGAATAATCACTCAGACCTCTCAGTTGCTTTTGCCGTAACTCCTGATGCTTTGCACCAATCCTAACAATGAAAAAGAAAGAACAAATATACAGTTGGATCTGCTTCAACAGCAACCACAGACACTGATTCATTCACACAAATTTGGAGCACCAACCCCGAACTCAACTGTTTAGATCTTCCAATACACTGTGAAACCGGTGCCAGATAAAACAAAATGGTGCATGTGGCAATTTTGTTCTTTATCTCTGGCAATCACCTTTGTAATCAAGGTTGGTCATCATTCTGCTGAAAAAAATTAATGCTGAATATAGTGTGGCTTTTCACAAGCGTGTTTATGTGTGTGTATGTTTTAATTCTATATCTACCCTCCACTTTGCAGTTAATATACCTAACCCAATCCTGAAACTTTTAATCTAAATTAGCCAGTAAAATTTTTACTGCCCCTTGGTCACTTGACCCACCTAGATTCTCCTAAATACATTAACTTGTGAAAAGTGGATTAAATGTGAACATAAATGGAGAGATGGCACAGTTGTCTCAAATGAAAGGACCACAGTTAATGTGCTGAAGATTTAATTTTTTTTTATTTTATTTTGGCTACATAAATGTGGAAATCATGCCTGATTATATAGGGGATAGGGACAAAGTAAAACAGCAAAGAAATTAATAGAAACCTGACAGAGATGAATTGGTACATATAAGTGAATTAAAGACTATTACTGGCAGCACTCCACTGTGATAAAGCCTAAGTGGTATTACAAAACCTGCTGCTAATCAGGGCCATTGTGTAATCTCTTTGGAATAGTAAAACATATTCAGGTAAATTTCAAACTCAGCTGATATTCAATGATTCAACATTCATGCTGGAGAAAAAAAACCCTATAGCAAGGCTCTGTGAGCATGCAATTTCTGTTAACTCCTCAGCTACTCTTCAACACAGTGTAATTAAACGTAGCGAGATGGATCTGGCAGAATGCTGACCACAGTACGCAATAAATAGCATTTACAGAAAATAACAGAGCATGGAGGAAAAAACAAAGAAGGGAAGACAGATACAGAGATGCAGTGCCTGACAGAAGTAGTCAACACATGCTGTTGACTGTATCTGAAGTACAGCAGCAGTGTAGAAAGAACAGTATAATTTGTACCATAGAAGAATAAGTAAAAAGGGTCTAGCAGACTTGATTACCCCAGTAAAGCATAATGGCCTCAGGACTCTTCATAGTGAAAAATGAAAATGTTCTGAAGAAGGTCTTTAAAAGGCATGGAGAAAATGGTTTCCTAAAGAAACAGATGAGCACTTTGGGAGCTTCCAGTCTGACCGACAGGAGCTATTAAGTGCAGACTGGGATTCATACTGTTTATTTTGCTTCATTAGAATTGTACCATCAAAATAAATGCTAATACTTTTCAAATAATTTGTAGCTAAAAAGGTTCACAAATAGTTCTAATGAGAACAGCACGCCTTTCTACATATATACTTGAGTACATTAATGTGTATCATGCACGCTTTCCAGTTACACCTCTCCATTAACTGTACTGGGACATCTCTAGAGGTGACGCTAGTTTTTAACACTTAAAACGCAGTCATACAGCGGGATGAGCCTGCATATGATACAGTCCTTAACAGTCGGGGTGGTGCCCACTATCCACTCTGCCTTCCCTCAGTGAGGCAGCTGACCCTTCTCCTCTCTAGTACTTGAGCACTGTGAGCAGTTTTGGGTGCCTCAGTATAAGAAAGACATCAAACTATTAGAGTGTGTCCAGAGAAGGGCGACCAAGATGGTGAAAGGCCTCGAGGGCAAGATTTAAGAGGAGCAGCTGAGGTCACTTCGTTTGTTCAGCTTGGAGAAGAGAAGGCTGAGGGGTGACCTCATCACAAGTCTACAACTTCCTCAAGGGGGGCAGTGGAAGGAGAGGTGCTGATTTCCTCTCTCTGGTGACCAACGACAGGACAGGAGGAAAGGGCATGAAGCTGCATCAGGGGAAGTTCAGACTGGACATTAGGAAAAGGTTCTTCACTGAGAGGGTGGTCTGTCACTGGAACAGGCTCCCCAGGGAAGTGGTCATAGCACCAAGCCTGCCAGAGTTCAAGGAACATCTGGACAATGCTCTTAGTCGTATCATTTAGTTTTAGGTAGTCCTGTGAGGAGCAGGGAGTTGGACTTGATGATCCTTATAGGTCCCTTCCAACTTGAGATATTATATGATTCTATGAAATATTTTAATATAAAGACCATGTGAGAAAATAGTATCTAACACACCATTTCTGCTTTTCCTCAACTTCCTGATCCCAGCCCAGTTAGTTCATTTTCTTTAATTTTTCTTCAGATATCATTAAAAATACTCACAAAGCCTTAATGTAATCTACTACAGTAGTTCTTAGAGATGAAAGGATGATAAGAAGAAATAAGCTACAATCCGTCTATATCCTTAACACCTCTCAGGTTTGTACACTGAGGCTTCATAAGAATTCCTAAGAATTTCTCCTTTTTCTTCCTGGAGCTTCTTTCCCTGTACCATCACCCTCCTCCTCCCATAACCTTCACTCCACTTCTCTTTTGCTTCAGGTTTTCATGGCACACACACTTCCTATTTTGAATTCAAATGGTGGCCTGGGTCAGGCTAGGCGTTATGCTCAAGTGCAACCTCACCCAGGGTAGGGCAGTGACTTGAAGAAGTCGCAGACTTCAAAATGAGCCTTTGATTCTGCACAATTCTGACTCTATCCACAAGGGAGATTTTATTGGAGAATCTTATGGAGGGCATAGCCTGGTGTCAATATGTGATCAATTCAGTTAGTAAGGCACATATTCTCTCATTTTACTGCTGATTGCACTGGCTTAGCTGGCTGATGGCTACTTGGGACAGTGAGAGTTTAATGGCATTTGCAGAATGATGGGACATACAACTTATTCTTTGTAAAACTAATGGTGACACCAGTATAGACCTTGGTAAAAGCCACGTTTTTATTCATAAAGCAATGGACAATGGCATGGGGATAAAGTCAACACCAAGGAGCTGCATATGAAAACAGAAATTAAAAAGCAGTGGACAGCTTGCATTTCTATCTAAACCACAAACCAGTGCTAGCAAATAAGTAATAATTAGAGAGCAGCTGAAAGTGTGCAAAGACTTTATCCTCTAGGGGTTTGTGAATAAAGATAAAAGAGAGATTATGCAGCAGGGAGTGGTGGAGGGAGCCAGTCTGCCCATGTCTGAGTGAAACACCACATTCATTGTTCACATAAAGGAACTTGGGGCAAAGTTATCACTCGGTCCATTCACGTAAAACCCAGTCTTTTCAGGTAGCTCATCATCCTACAAGGACAGGGATGGATTTCCATTGCAAATAAGGCCTCAGACATCAATGAAGCAGGGAGGGAGGCCTATGCTGCCGATTTCCATCTTTTATACGTACAGGGACTTCAAGAGAAACCCTCTTGCAGAAGGATTAATATTTTACATGTCCCACATGGGATTATGTCAGAAATGTAAAAATGAAGGCACTATCTTCGTTAAAAAAAAAAAAAAAAAATCACACAAGTAACTGTTAGCTCCTGCACCCAATAACTCAGTTTGGTAGTAGTCCTTGCCTCTGATTATCCTGCTCTTCTTCTACTGAAACGCACAGAGCACTTTGAGATTGTTGCTGTCTTCCAGACTAACTCTGAAAAAGCACATGTTCTTAAAAACCTGGGAAACTGTGGAGGGCTTCACCCTCAATTAGTAACCAAAAAAGGCTAAACAAAGCCTTCAGGGCAGGAATATATCATGTGAGGTATAAGTTTCATGGCACGCGCAGGTCCATGTGAGATGGTACAGGCAGAAAAATGGGAGGACGCTGCATTTCAAGGGATGGTCTTATCACATGCCAGCGCAGAAGGCATGGCACACAGTCCCAAGAAGAGTCACAGCAGTTTCTCAGAACATGATGAGCCATAATGTTCTTTGGACCAATACATCACCTGTCCCCTACATATTTAAGACCTATTTGAAAGCAAGAGTAGTACAGCACAGCAGCATCACGTGAATCTTGCTTTCATGTCTGACACTGAGAGTAATTTGTCCTGCTATCAATACTGGTATATTCTGCACAACAAAAGCTAGAATTAGGTCACCACAATTTTCTTTTGTTCCTGTGAATAAGCCTAGCTTTTTCAACTTCTCCTTCTGAATGCAATCTTCAATCGCTGTCATTATTAGAAGTCGAACCTCCTCAAGAGCAATTATTTCTGTTCTATATTATATGGACCAGTCAATACCAGGTTACGTGAAATTCTTCATGATCAATGTTTCGTCTTTTCAATATGGCTATTACAATTGCATTAATATTTCTTGTTTCCTTTTTACTCTTCCACACAAATCTGTAAGATTTGCCCAGTGATCTCTTTTTCATTTCAATCCAAGGGTTCAAATATAGGGAAACAAACTATCAGATAGCTGTTTTTTCTTTCTTTCTATTTACATGTCCTTCCATGCCTTCTCTTACATTTTTCACCTTTGAAGTTTCTTCACATTTTTGTGACATTTTAAATATCCTCACTGCATTTTCAGCATCATGTTTTCACCCAGTTTCAAAGCAATCTTTTCTATAGCACATCCCAGTAGGTGCCCAGGAGTTCTTCACTGACATACAAAAATAATGCTCTGCCAACCCTGCTAAGCAGGCTACTTCTGCTATATCCCACTCTAGTTGTTTACCACTTCTGCACCTCCCTCTGCATTTCTCCCTGTCTGAAACAGCATTATCTTTACTCCCCATCACAAAAAAAAAAAAATCTTCCAAATCAACACAACTATCATAGCAATCAAGCTATCAATCAAGCTTACAGTTATTATGAACAAACCATTACTACAAGAGAGCCCCAAACTCGCAGCACAGGATGGGTCTGGTTAAACAACTGGTGCAAATTTGCGACAAAAGATAAAATGTCACTCAGCACCATGATGCTGGCAGTGAAACCAGAGATGAGAAGAGGCACAGGTCACCATCTGAACAATTTAGTGTAGCACTAAAGTTTCTACAAACTTCCTGATGAGGGAAAGGGGAAAGAAAAACTCACACAGAATGAAGGGAAGTTAAATATATTTCCTTTTGGGTATCCCATATCAATCCTGCTTGCTCTCTTCCGCCACCTGAACACCATCCTCTCCAGTTAAATCACTGCACGACAACTACATCAACTTCCCTTAGCTGTGTTTCTGTAAAAACACAACCTTTGCACACAAGCAGCCAGAGGACAGGCAACAGAAGTACCGTATCAAGCAATGCCCTTTTTTTTTTCCTGTGACCCATCTTTTTCTCAATAGCATCCAAACACACATCCTATCTTAATCTTTTCTGTTGCTTTCAAGACCCGCTAGCTATCACTAGAACCTTTGTCTACAACAAATAATTTCAGAAAAAAAAAATAGTTTGATAAAATATATAACCTCAATGGAACTATTGGTAACATTTCCAAAACATGTTGCATCCTATTTGTAGAAGCTAAATGAAGACAGGCTCCTATATACCTAATCTACTTCTGGAAGTGGGATGTGGTATTTGGAAAACACTTCTCTACACCTCACATATTGTTCAGTAGCACACCCCTAGAGCTATAAATCAAGGAAACGCTCTCATTTATCCTTCAAACAATCTTCCTATCTGACATATCTACACAAATCACATATGGTAATTTCTCATATACTAACACATGAAAAGATGCATAAACCTAGAGTGCAGCAGCCATCAAAGGGTTAACAGGCCAAACAGCTCCTTCCAGCTGCAGCTCAGACACAGGATTGAGTTACTGTGGCTTAACAAGTTATTGTGTTTCTGCTGAGCTACTGTCAATGACCACATACGTATTCGCTGCCTGTGACAAACACAATGTAAAACGCTTTAGCCTGACATCAGTGACAGAGATACTGACAGGCAAAAGCTGGCTTAAAAGACTGCAGCGCACGCAGAGTGAGGCAGCTGCAAGAAGGGATATGGACCACCTCAAGAAAACTCCAGAAGAGCTGAGCAGAAGTGACTTTTGGAGCAGACCCAGAAATGCTTTTGGGAATAGAATGAGAGGGCTAGGAAAAGCTGCGAGAGATGCTCCTCGTCTCTTGGCCCACCAGGTGGAAGCTGGGTGGGTGGCTGGGTTGTGAGTGGGGAACAAGAAAATGCTGAAGCTTCTCAAACCAGTGCTCTAAACCTCTGCGATAATTAAAACACAGGACAATGTTACCAGCACAGTAGCCCAAAGAAGGCCAGGGTTATTAAAAGCTGTGGAACCCAAAGACTGCCTTCAATGGGGAACAAACAGCAAGATACTGGATGCAGCCCAACTTGCAGGTCTGGAGGCCCAACACCAGCCCGAGCTCAAAAGGAGCTTTGCACAGTGAGTCCCAGTCTAACAAGCTGTCACCTTGGATCAGACAAAACTCAAAGCAGCATGTCTTCCTGGCTCTGGCACCCCCAAGCAAGGGAGAGGGTGCCTGCTGCCCAACAGGAGCATGAAAAACAAGTTGGTGGTACCACCAGCTACTACATCTGGCCACAGCGTAAAAATTGCAGGTGGGAAGCTTGGCCCAGAAGAGACCGTGGGCTCTCTTACTCCGAGAGCTGCAAGGCTGCACTTCACATCAGAACAGTTTTGGATGGGGAAAACTGACCAAAATAGGCCCACGACAAAAAAGCACCACCTCTCCTAATGTGTTTGAATTCCTCCTCCCTTGCACTCCCCACGAGCTCTGGGTCTGTTTCTTTTGACCTTCCAGGGGAAGTGTAAAAGTGATGCAACATTTTTTTATTTACCATGCACAGACCATGTGCTTCGTACTGAGCAGAGCACAAAGAATGACATGGTTTGAGCCCCAAGGTGCCTATCTAAGTAGACAAACACAGACAGAAAATGCAGCTGCTGACCAAAACAGCGTATTTCACAAAGGGACCTTGTTTTATACTTCCGATGAATAGAGCAACATTTCTTGTATGGTGGATTAAAAGCAATAGACTTTGTGGAAGCGCAAACAGGTATAGGAATGAGCAAGATGCTGGCTAAGTCAATGAAAAATGTTCCCCAGGGGAGAAGGATGAATAGCAAGCAAAGACAAAATGTGTAACAGAAACAGGGCCATAGGTCTTTTAGGATAATTTCTATTCTGTTTGTAGTAAGAGGAGCAGAATAAGAGCAGGTAAGCGAGTGTGCATACAATCAATTTGAGGCACACCTAAACTCTGAAAAAGGACCTGATCCTTTAAGTCTTTTGAGATCATTGAGATGCTAAACATTCTTCCACTCATTTGGTTGTTCCTTGTGAACAGCAGAATAAAAGCTGCTGCATGGCTTTTTTCCCCACCCATGTGACTCTCCCCAAGATCTACATACTGCAATGATTACTCAATTTACATCTGATTTAGTATCTTAATATTTCAACTGTGATTTTACATAACATTTCTGCTTTTGTCTCTCATTTACCTAATTCATACATATATTGAGTAACGGGTTGTCTAGAGGAAAGCAGCCTATTTCTGCAGGAGGTCACTTAGATTTCCATTGGGTTTAATGTTTTAATTCCTTTCTAGCTGCTAGCAAAATATATTTTGGTAACTAAAATCTTGTATTTTCATTCATTTACATAATAGTGGACTGAATACATCCTGCCTTCAGATATTCATAAGCCATAATCACTGATGGGAATGGGTATATTTCACTTGAATATCTGAGGAGATAATTTCAGTACAGTGCTTTTAATTTTTTTTATTTAATAATCGTTTTTCAGACAGGCATGGTCTATAGTGACATTAACAATCTTATTCGAACCTGCATCTTTTATCAGACTCATTTTGGATTTTTTCAATCATCACCTAGGAAAAGTCTAGAGGCAGGCAAGTCTTACAGCTTAAAAAAAAAAAAAATCCACCTCTTGCCAGTAAATTGAAGACATCTGATATGGACTCATCAAGACTCAAACAATATCTAATTTAGTATTATCTTTCAGGGTATTCTGCTGGAGGCATATTTGTCGAAAACATCTTCCCCATAAGCTATGCAAGTGTTTCTTCATTCCAGCTCACTCTATTGTGCTGCATTTGAACATCTTCTCCCCCATAATTAGTATCTGTAATTGTAAACAAGAACAGAAACAGCCTCAGAAATATAAAAGGCAAGCCACACATTCAAGGGAGTAAGAGACTGCAACTTGGGCTAAACAAGATAGATCTTACAACAGCATTAACTGGCCCAATGATAAAAACCACCAGGGCTAAACATAAAATATTGCCTGTTCTAGATAACTACCCCATACCCATATAACACTGAACTGACGAAGGAAGCTGCCTTTGGAGGGTTGTAAGTAAGGAAACAGTGGAAAGAAAAACCTAAGAAGGAGATAGAACTACACTGACCTTAAAATTTAAGATTATGACAAACTGAAGATGAAACATAGCCCTTTCATACCACAAAATGAGGAGTGTGAGCTTTGGATAGACAAGACTGAGGTTTTAACGTTCTTCCATTTATTTCAGAGGTGACAGAGAGTGATTAGCAACTTACACAGGATCCTGCCCTCTAAAGAAAATCCTGGCTCTAATGAGGTCAGTGCATTTTCCCCACCCCGTGAACTTCAATGAGAACAGGATTTTACCTTTGCTGTTAAATCTGAGGAACTTTTTCTGTCTCTCTTTCATCCACATTAGTGTACACTAGGTGAAATGCAGCAGATTACAGAAAGCTAACTATTGGAAAAGCCAAGTATATTATATTGTGTATTTTACTACATTACGTAATTTCTTTACTGACAACTATCCTAAGTTATTTTTTTAAGTAACAATATCAGAAAAATTTAGGTTGGAAGGAACCCTCTGAAGGTCACCCTGCTCGATCTCCTGCTGAAAGTAAGGCTGACTGCACGGATCAGGTTTGCTCAGCCTCCTGTCAACAGGATGTTCCTTGTTTTGTGACAATGTGGATTAGATAGTGGAATCATTCCAGGTTTGTCAAAATTACTTCGGCATCTTTCACCTGAGATGTTCCCATGCCTTTAAGAGCTCCAAGCTCCTCGTGCAAAATGGCCTTGAGTCTGCAGGGACTTTGCAGACCATAGGTAAGTTGCAGGCCTAGTTCTCAACACTGATTTAAAGGAATTCTCAGTCTACTGTAATTTGTACCTTTCCATTAAAAAGATAAGTAAGGTGCTGTGTACATCATACCTGAGTCCCTTTTGATAACATTTGGAACAAATAATCATGAAAAGAGAATCAAAATAACAGAATACTCCTAGAAAGCAAAATTTGACTTTGCTTGTATTTTAGTTATTTGGAACTTAATGTCAGGAATAGAAACAATACCAATTGCAGTCAAAGCCACAGATTCACCTCTCCAACCAAGACATTAAGCAAATTATTTCAGAGAAGTTCATCAGATAAACAGTGAACAAGTACAAAGTAACTGCAGTATACCTACAGAAAAACTATGGGGAGACAGAGACATCAGTCTATGAACTGATTCATTGCCACTGACTAGCTCAGCTCCAGCAATTGCTGTAGTGGGTATCAGTCAAAAACACTGAGGATTGTAACACTGTCTTAAGAAAAATACCAGAGACACTGTAATGACCATGGGAAGACACAACATTAATTTAACACCTCATGAAAACCCACCATCCACAATCACATGCAGTAACATAGCTTAGAACAGACCCAGGAAGGCTGACACCTACTCAGTCGCCAGGGCCTCCTCCTTCAGGAAGTGGGTATTCTTGGAACACATCCTGCATAGATACTCGCAGCTCCACCTAGCTAGTGAGACCTCATGAGTTCACACAACCATCTCTGCAACTGCATAAACATGCCTTCATTTGAATGAAATGCTAGTAGTGGAAGGAGCAAGCCTAGCTCCATGTGATAGGATATTCCATGCACATTTCTTATTCTACACATGACATTGAACCTGGAACCTATTGAACAGAATCTCTCTGTTGAAGAACAGGAACAATCTCCGTCTGTTAGTCTGGGATTCACAGGTTGCTTCTAATTAACAGCCCTGGATTAGAAAGCAAAACTCAGCTTTGACTAAACAGCCAAAGCTTTAAGACTTTCAGTTATTTTGGTTTAAGCTCACTATGGAGAATTACACATGCAAACTCATTTCCTGCCTGACTGTCTATCCCCACGAGTTGTATTCTCATTTTTTTCCTCATTGGTAAGGGAGTGAGAACAGGAATTCTGTGCTGTGGCACTGCTTCAAAGCGCAGGCCAAAGATTTATGAGAGACTGTCATAGATCACATATGGAAGGGCAAGGAATGAAATGCAGCTTCCAAGTCATTCTTATGCCCTTATTGATTTTGGGGTAGGCAAGAGCTGACCTACATTCGGTACTGCATCAAAGAAATCCCTAGGCCAGTTTAGTCTGTCTCCCAGAAAGCACTCTATTACCCAGGTTGGCTAGTACACTGATTAGTTTCACTGTATTAGTTTGGCCTGTAAAAGTTTCTAATGGCAGTATTTCTGTTTTAAAGTGTCATTTTAAAAAACATCAAGTAATAAAACTCCCATATATACAGAAAAGAACCACACATTGGCCCATTTATGCAACAAAGAGCCAGACCATTGCCCCCGACCTGCTCTGACCTTTTAGGCGGTGGCACGGCTTGTGAAAACTGGTCTCCAGAGCAAAGTGAAACCAGTGCCTCAATGAAGGGCAAAACCAAGGATGCTATATGGCTTGGATGAGAATTTGGATGCTTAAATTTAGAGGGTACGGCTATGACATCTGGAAAGTGCTATTTCCAGCAGTCTCTGACACCTGGAATAATACTGTGGTAGTTAAAGAAAAAGGCCAATTCCATGTTATCCTCAATTCTTAATATTCTTGAGCTAGGACAATCTGGGATCAACTCTCAGCCTAATGTTGTCTTAAAAATGTCCTCCAGCAGTAGATTAGCCACATAAAGCAGCTCAAAAATTGCTACTTGGTTCTAAATGCCACATCACAACCTGTGAAAGGTAGGTGAGAACCATCTACATCGACTACTCATAACCAAACACCAATCTCTCAATGTTCAGTGGTAGGCTTTTATTACACGTTCTGGTATGCAGAGCAGCAGCAGATCTAAAATGAGAATCATTCAGAATCAATGGGTTGGGATTAATCTGTCCTCCTGTCCAGCGCAAGTGCTGCCACAGTAATAAACAGAAATCTGATAACTTCATACTGTCAGCACAAAATGAAACTATGACCTTGACCTATGCAACATCATCCAGTAATTTTTTCATAACTTCAACATACCATACTACACGGCTATGATCTAATAAGAATCTAAAAGTAATTAACTGGAATTTTTGAAAACTGAAGCCTTAATCAAATATGTATTCTTATCAGGGTTGCAAGCCAGCAATAAATTGGGACATTTAAAAAACTGGGATCCAATCCAATCCGTGATCTGATCAGGGTTCAATGGTTATAATAAATTGGGAGTATTAAAACTGGGATCACATCCAACACTTTATTTTGTCTAAACCACAGGACCTAGCTGTGCTGCAAAGTCAGGAATACTCAATGAACAGATATACCATGTTGGATTAACCCTTAATAAATAATGATGCACAAGCTCAGGAGTTCCAAAAACATGTGGTTTAGCACAGAGCTTAATGGTGAGAAGAGCAATTACCAACATTTTATCAGAGATCAATATGAACTATAAACAGCCATAAGAACACTTTTAGACTTGGCAAGTGGATAACACAGGCACAAAAGCTACACGGGGTCGGTAACAATGTGTGTGGATGAGCACGCTCTAAGATGTACTACACATTCAAAAATCATACTTTTATTTCTGTAACAATCCGAGTTTCAACTTTTGATTCAAAAGAATTTGGCTTTTCTATGATACTGCCGCACTGCATACAGCTATTCTTGTTTTCATTTTGATTTCCAGTAACATACAAATTGTCTGTAATTAAATATAATGAAACAAATGCTGACAGAAATGGAATGGAGTTTCACTCACAAGTATTCTCTCATATGCAAGTGGTCTCTAAATGTTGTTTCTGTAAGATGCATTCCCTTCGTACGGGGATCTTGCAGCTGCAAAATTAAACCTCTGTTTGCCAAATATCAAAAACATATGTATTGATTTTTTAACTATGGGAACAGGCAACAAGCATCAGAGCTGATAAGACAAGAGAGAAGCTCTTTTCAATTGCTGGAAGGTTTCTGAGAAGTAAAGGAAATTCAGTCTTTAATATAAAAACTGAAACCATTTATTTTTACCCAAATTTGAGATTCACTGTAACTTAAGCATTCAGTTCAGACGTTCAGAAAACAAGGGCCAGATGTTCCTTCTGCTTCTCTAGCACTCTACTCAAAAACATAATACGATTAAAAAAAATTCCTCACTTAATTCCAATGAGGACTACAAAACCAAGACTGTTTTAACAAAACAACAAACCACTACTACGAACACGTGCAGAGTATTATTTTTTACACACAGTGCCTCTTTATTTACCAGCTCATATGCTACTTTTTAAAATCACCCCGTTTTCAACAAGGCGCTTCATTTTGTGAAATTTTACTCTAATGTCAAGGAAATGTTCAACTCTGCTGGAAGAGAGACTTTGGTCTCAGCAGGAATAGTCCAGTAAAATAATCCTAAACAAACAGGAAAAAATAGTTTTCTTTCAACTGATAGTCACTTTATTTGCATGTGAAAGGCAAACAAATTAGTACGTGTAAAACTCAAGTGCCCAATATATTTATCTAGTTTGTTTTACAATGATTTTCAAATGTTAGAAAATTAAAAAGCATGCCCAAACAAGTGGGAAAAAGATGGAGGAAGGGAGAAGGAGAAATCTTGTTTTGAGGGAAAGAAAAGAGAGGATCTCTTCCAGTATTTAATAATGTAGTGAACATCTTGTTGTTAAAATGATAAATTCTGAGTAATTTATACAGAACACACTAAAAATACAGATTTGAGTCAGCTTGATCAAAATAAACCTCAGACATAACATTTGCTTTTTCCTTTTATGGGCAGATTCTAGACCTTTGGAGCACATGCTTTATTACAGACAAACTCTTTGAAGCATGAACAAAATGATGAGTTTATTTAAAGTAGGGCCTCAGGCCAACGAACCACTTGACTTGTGTCAGGATGGACAAACCACCACCTCAGAGAACTATATCACCAGTTAAGTCTGTCCTCCTGAACTATGTCATGAACTTCAGACTTTCTCCAGTCAAGTTTCAGTGACATTGCATCACTGTGGCACAGGGAAAGCTAAGGGAGGTAGGGGGAGAAGAAGAAAACAGCGGTATTTAGAGGAGGTGCTGACTTCACATTCAATTGGACACAGATAAGGCTATTACTAAACAAGGAATGCCTAACATCCTAAGTTCCCGTTAACCAGTTGAAGCCTGCAGAAGTAACAGTCATATAATAAAGTACGGACTTTGAAACGAAAGGAGGCCTGGGGCTGAGGTCTGGAACAAATTCCCAGCCTGACAGGGACTTGTTAGGAACCTGAACAAGCAGCTGCACTGCCTGCATGTCAGATTCCCACCCACAGGACGCTTTCTTTTTCCTGCCAGATTTTCTCTCTTCCACCTCAACTGTAGTGCTTAGGGTCAGGCCCAAGCTTCCCTAACAGCAACGAGCACAATGAGACCTTGATCTTGGTGAGGACTGCTAGGGAATACAAGAAGTAAAAAAACTAACGATGTCAGCATTTCAGTGCAGGATGTGGAGCTGCTTCAGAGAACTGCAGCTACAAGGCAGCACAGAGAGCTGTACTGAAAACTGAGACTAGGACAATGGGGAATGGAATTACTAGGTTAGAGAAATACTAAATTTATTTTCACTTTTTAAGGTTCAAATCTGAAACTTGGCGGCCCGTAGAAGGGGTTGCCAGGCAAATCTATGTTGAGGACCAATGTGCAAGCAAGTCCAATCTTTTTGGAAGCATCTGCACTACAGAGTGAGTGCTGTATACTCTGTCTGCATACGCCTACTAGCTCTAACACATTCTGGATGTGCCAGACTTGTTGCACATGCACTGTACAATTCCTCCTCTGTGCAAGAAGGAAATCCAACCTATTCTGAGCATGATGGACTTACGCTCATGCAGCACACCTACGTAAGATCTGATGTTTCCTGTCAGAGCCAGAGTCACTGAGTTTGTACTGCACAGCCAACCCATAACTGTGCAGTGAACACATCTGACTTTTCTTCACGTCTGTAAATCTTGTCAAAATTTCTGGAAGAAGGCTGCATCCTTTACAGCAGGCCTATCTCTGGAATTTTGTGAGATGTTGCACCTATCCAATATCAATCAAAAAACTCTGAGAGACGGCCTTCTCCTGTAAACTGGAAATGCACTTCCTACTGAAAAATATTTCTCAGCTGAGATCTTGGAACGGTATTCTGTTTTTTGGAGAGCTGCCAAGCATATATTGCATGCAAAACCAACATCCAAAACCATGCGAGGTCCACAGCTGCTAAGATGCTGAAATGCACTTGATCATTAATCCTGTCACACCCAGCCCAGAAATCAACTACTCTGACCTCTTCCACTAGCATCCAACGTGGACAGCTCGGCCTTTGAAAAAAACTGTCAAATGAAAAAACACAGTATCTGTTAGTATGACAGATCCTGAAATATTTAAGCAGTCAGCATTTAAGAAAACTGAAGTTTAAGCAAAAAAATTGACTTTAATATTGTAATTATTGGATTGAGGATCTGAACAAGAATTACACAGCTAATCTCAGAAAGGTAAAATTAGGTGTGTGTTTAAGTTAATTCTAAAAAGGTTAAGTGTTAGAAAAGCGATTTGTATTTCGTTCAAGCTGTTAAATACAGGATTTGTTCACAGGTATCGGGACAAAACATGCTACATTTCTATCAACAGTTTTGTAGTCTGTTCTACTATTACATCCCTAGTAGTTTTAACATATACCCATTTCACTCTCAACACGAACAGATTTGAAAATATGCCTATGTTCTAGTAAGCTTCAGTGAAGCTTGGTTTTATAAATGAGACCAAGTATGCAGGATTGCAGCTAGTGAAGTCATAGAAGTAGATGATCTATGGTGTGGATGTGCCACAAGGTTTTCTTTGCCAATATGTGCATTAAAATCTTGGACTGGAATTACATTATAGAATTACTAAATCTTGGGACAGAGCTATAAAACTTCTCTTCACTGTCTTACTGAGCATCATCACCAGGTGAATAGTCAACAACTAAGCAAAAGGACTGAATTACCTTCAAGTTAGGTAATGTTTCCTTCCACTAATTTTAATCAATTTCCCAAACAGTTCTTATCCATATATGAGAACTAGCTTCCTTATATAATTTTCCTCTAGGAAAGATAAATTCTCTTCTGTTTTATGGTCAACCAAGAAGAGTTCAATAGTCAGCCTGTAGATAGTCTTATGTGGGCAAACACATAGCCATGCTCTTACTTCATTTAGAAAGTTGAAGCGAATTGCTTGTTTTTACAGCATGTGTTGCATTGCTTTGGTGATAACACAGGGAAAATATTTTTGCTCCTTTTCTATTTTTTTATCTTTATTTTTTTCATGTTAATCCCCCAAACATATAAGCTGTATTACCTGATAAAAAATAGGGTGATTATTTCTATTCTTGTGCATTATAGAAAAAGAATCAAATAAGTGAGTTAAAAATATCATCTTGGTTCACCCACTTCTCAACACACCTGCTGTTCTCCATTTCAGTCGCAAACTCTTCCAGGTCAAAACTCAAATCATTACTAGAGAAACCAGAATGATGAAGGCATTGAGCTCCCGGTTTCTAATGCAGCCTTACCAAGTTACTGTCAATCAGTGACTGTAATTTAAAAAAAAAAAAAAGCATACAACACTAAAGAAATATTAAGAACAATTATCTTGTGTCCAATTGGAACGTTAGACCTCTACACAGAAGGGTTCATTTCTTGCAGCCTGCCAACATTTTAGTAAATGACACTGGCCCTTTAACAGATGGGATACATGCTTCTTAGCTTGCCAGGATCCTAATAAAAGACACTGGCTTCTTTAAAATGAAGGACACATACCTCTCAAATTGCCAGTATCCAAATTGGGAGTCAGCAGTTTAAAATAAAGGCACTCATCAATCTGGCAAAATCAAGGACACGGCACAGAAATTTTAAAACAAATGGTACAAAGTTTCTCCTGACATTACTTAACTTAGATGAACTAAATACTTAAACACTGGCTAAGCATATCCAGTAGCAGCACTGTAGCAACTGGATACCTTACTAGCTTTTAAAACGGTAAATATTAGCAGCAGACTTCAAGGGTCAGGGTTTGGATTTATTTCTTTTCCCCATCAAACCCGGTAGCTACCACTTATATGGCTGACCACACACTAAATATTAGCAGCAGACTTCAAGGGCTGGGGTTTGGATTTATTTCTTTTCCCCATCAAACCCGCTAGCTACCACTTAAATGGCTGACCACGCACTGCATGACTTGAATGAAAGCAGGGTATCTTTCCCTGGGCACTGACCAGCACCACAAAGGCTGGCCCATGTGGAAAGACCCTGCCTGCCCAAAAGGAACCATATCTGCTTCCATTCCATCTCCCAGGAGCAGGATGCTCCAGTGAAGGAAAGACACTTCTGAAAGCTTTCCCCATGCTCTGACAACCCGTATTACTACAACTTGGAAAGTTTTACAGCAACTGCAGACACCTCTTGAGAGCCAGCAAGCATAGGCTCTTTAACTTTTCTGATAGCAGCCATCAGAGGGAAACAAAGACCTTCTTCAGCATATCATGAAGTACGTCTGGATGAGTTAGGGGAGAGAGGAGTTTGCTGAGCCTTGTCAGCACTTACAAACTGTCCCCAGTTCCTGAAGGGAAGACATGGGGGAAAGCAGAAAACTATAAATTCTCTTTGCCTGGAAAGATAACAAAGTTGCTAAGATTGGGCATAAAAAAGGTGTATTTTATGAAGAGAACTGGGCTTATTCACATTAGTGGTTCCTTTCACTTCAGTCTCAGAGCCTTACCTCAGAAATACGGCAACTCACAGCTGGCACACACCCAGCTTCTTGCCTTGCCCATCTCACCCACCCCACTGCTTGCAGACCCCTGCCTCTTCAGACTGGTTTTAACCATTTGAACCTGCTTTCTTCCTGGTGTCTCTTAGCATACTCAGCATTTGTTGAGTAGATATTTCTGCAACATGTAGCTAACCAGCAAACGCTGTGCAGAAAAGAACATACCTACATAGAAAGACTACCATGTGATGGCATGGCCAGCTGAAGCCAAAGAGGTCTGAAGTGCTGGAAAACACAGCAGAGGCTGTCAGGAGAGAAGGGAGGAGGTTCTTTGTTGTAGTTTAACCCGAGCCAGCAACTAAGCACCACACAGCCACTCACTCACTCCCCCCGCCCCGGTGGGATGGGGGAGAGACTCGGAAGAGTGAAAGTGAGAAAACTCATGGGTTGAGATAAAGACAGTTTAATAGGTAAAGCAAAAGCCGCACACGCAAGCAAAGCAAAACAAGGCATTCATTCACTACTTGCCATTGGCAGGCATCTCCAGGAAAGCAGGGCTCCATCAAGCGTAATGGTTACTTGGGAAGACAAATGTCATCACTGTGAACGCACCCCCCCCCCCTTTCTTCTTCCCCCAGTTCATATACTGAGCATGATGTCATATGGTATGGAATAGCCCTTTGGCCAGTCTGGGTCAGCTGTCCTGGCTGTGCCCCCTCCCAGCTTCTTGTGCACCTGGCAGAGCATGGGAAGCTGAAAAGTCCCTGACTAGTATGAACATTAGGTAGCAACAACTAAAACATCAGTGTGTTATCACCATTATGCTCATACTAAATCCAAAACACAGCACTATACCAGCTACTAAGAAGAAAATTAATTCTATCCCAGCTAAAACCAGGACATCTTGCTTTAGAGAAGTAGAGAAAAAAATTTACTAAGTCAGCTGGTCTTGGGAATAGGCAGAGGTGAAACAGATTTTGAAGGAACTGCTCTTCACCAGCTTAGCAGAAGTTGAGATCCAAATAGCAGCTACCACAGTGAAGTGCACAGAAACTGCAGGAGACAGACAAGCTCCTGTCATACAGTAGCCCCAGCTCAGCCAGGAGATCAGCCTAAAGCTCTGCGTTGCCTGGACCCGATTGCCAGCAGGCGTGGTCTGGGACATCTCCAGCCAGGCTGGCTGGCTGTCCCTTCAAGCAATCCCTTGCTTTGAAGTTTTTCATCTGATGAACAAAGATGCTGCCACCATTTACTCACCTTTCACGTTCATCTTTCATTTTCTCCAGCTCCTCCTCTTTAAGTATGCCTTGCTTTGCATTCCCCTTCTGATCTGTTTTCCCACTTTTATCTTCTTTTTTCTTTCCAAATCTGTTTAAGATATCAAGGAAGGAGCCAGGAGAAAATAATTACTAGAAGAAAAAACAGTACTTATCTACCATAAAACACAGAAATTTTAGGCAATCAAAACACTGAGTTTTTTATCTCAGTCACTCATAAATTTCCCACATTGCAAAATAATTTACCAGTATTAAATGGGCCATATGCAATAGGAAGGACTGATTACAAATTGATTTGGACCCTGTACTTTCAAAAGCTATTGCTTGAGACGAAGTTGAAAAGCCCCACCAAACCTAAAATGCAAGGCACTGCAGGGCTGGACTATTAATACAGCACATTTTAAAGTGGCTGAAGGTGGTTCTTACCACAGGACAGCTTTCTGAAAGTAATCTGCAGTAGCTGTGGTGTCAGCAGTCAGACTGGACCGTGTGTTCTGCTCTTATCAGTAACTATTGTCTCTCATTCAGTTTGGCCTTAATTTAAGGATTTATTCTTTGCTTAAATGAGGATGCAATCAGAAAGAATAAAATCTTGCTACATTCTGAGAGTACAAAACTAGACAGCTCATAAAAGCTCTTTTTTAAAGTACTTCTGGGTTTTTCTTTCTGCCTAGTAATATACTATCATGTAATATTTATGCTGGGAAAGTCCTCCAGAGGCCCCAATCAGTTCGGGGGGTCCCACTGTTCTATACACTGTACAAATATGCATAACATAAGTCTGCTTTACGCAGCCTATAAAAGGTGACTGAACTAGGGAGCTACATTTCATTTCTGATGGAGCTAGACAGAATACTGAGGTCAAGTATGTCAAATACGCTCATGAATTATGGGCCAAAAAGTACAAAAACCTCCACTCCTCTTCCCCAATTTGAAATTCTCAGTTCCACAAGTAAGTAAATGATCAATCTGTGTCTTCCCATGCAAATTAATGTGTCCTTGCATGCATGACAACAATGTAAAGAAAAGTAATGATTTCTTCATTAAATATACCATATTGCAAAGTAATTATTCTGACTCAAAACTGCAAACTCTTCTGTGAAAGTCTGCAGCATTGCCTTGGTGATCCTTCTTTTACCCTTTTTATTTTTCATGTCAGCCCAAACTGCCTCAAGTGGAATAGCTGAACTACTGTGCATATACTTAAGCTGTAAATCATTGACTTTAGGTTCCTCCTCTGACCGAAGCAGAAATCTTGCAAATATGCTTCAGGTTCATAAGTTAATGATCCAAATTTTTTTTTAATTTAATCAATTATTCTGAGCTTGTGGTCAAATGAAGTTCTTAGGGATTCTGCAGCGAGTCTTCCAGACAATAAGAACTTGGTTAGAAAGGGAATGATGGGCATGAGAGACAGACACGTAGCATGTGGTGCTAAAGAGAGGACAGGCAAATACTACAGGTAATAACATAAGATGCTTTATCATGGCACTGCCATGGACTGTGCTGGGGAGTAGGAAGAGTCATATCTCAGTGCATAGTTTTCTCTTTCTTATGTGTGGCAACAGAGATAGATGGTGTCTTACATTCTTTGAGGAATTCCTTTGATCAAAACATGCATACGCCTCATCTACAAACAATCTTCAATTCTTTTTTATGGTCCCTATGCATTTCACAGTGCTTCCAGAAAGACAGCAGGTACTTTCCATGCTTTCGCTTTTCCTGAGTATAGAGCAGCACACTGACTCCACTGCTGCGCTCTCAGTTCTAGCAGCCCCAAGAGACTGTGGAGCCACAAACCCCATCAGAGGGTGATGGTGGCAGCAAAGGCAGCAGACGGGGAAACACAAGAGAGAGACAGAGGTTGTACCTACGGAGTGAGAAGGGCTCACAAGATAGGAAATGAACCAGGTGAAAAAGAAAAGTTAGATGAAACTCTGCATATATTGCTCTCTACAGAGATGTCAGGCAGCCAAACAATAAATCGCCTGGGGATGAGCACCAGCAGGCTGCACCTGAAACACCTCTGCTTTCGAACACTTGCCCATGCTGGGAAGGTCTCATGGCAGTTTTCTCAAGAAAGGCTGTATTAGCACTTGCATCTTGGTCATAATCCAACTCTGGTACTTTGTTTATATTCAGGCTGCCTGCTTTTCTCCCACAGTTTCAATTATGGGTTTGTGGAGTCTCATATTTGACTGTAGTGTGTATTGATTTTGAAAACATTATTCTTGGGCATTTTGTATTGCTGCAGGGAGTTGAAGTTGGATATGTTGCATACTCGAGAGAAATGTAAAAAAAAAAAAATCTTTAACATACATCCCTTTCAAGTCTAGGTATTATTTGTTGCTTACTGGGGAAATACATTTTGACTAAAATAAAGTGACAATTTTGATTGTAATAACTGCCAACATGACAACTCTCAGCAAAAATAGTGCTGTTTGCTGGTAGAGCTGCTCTTGCCATAAAACTGGCAAGTTCCAGTGTAATTATAAATTGGGAACAGTGAGTTGGTCTTGATGAAAACAACTTTTGTTTTTTCGCTATTTTTGGCTTCTGATAGGATTTGTGCAGGCTTACAATTTTTACCTGTTACACTAAGTATACAGCATATAGCTCAAGGCTAGGGAAACGTTCAGATTTTTGGCCTCTTTTGCACATTGCTATACCATAAAAATCCATTCTCTTTTATTATTACTGTAATATGTTTTTCAGCTCAACAAAAATCTTGCAGAAACATTAAAAAATAAAAGCAGCAAAAATTTAACACTGAAGACAAGCAATAGAGAATATACAGCATTAAACCACAAAAAACCCAGTATCATCTCTGCCTGAATTTATACACCCTGTCCTAAAATTTATGGTCTGCTCACTGATGCGTTCTAATTGCCATGGGCTTCCGATGATAAAATTAACTTGCACCCCTTGTAATTTTACATGGGCTTGTGCACTACAGACTTAATGGTTCTCTACTGCTTATAGGAACAACAACAACAAAAAAAACCCCAACAACAAAAAAGACTACTTGCTGCCCAACTGGGTTTGATCATCTTCTCATTGATATCAATGTGAGACCCCCCCCAATGATTTCAACAAGGACAGGATAAAATCTATTGTCAGAATTATACTATGAAATTAATCAAATCCATATTAAAATTCTGTGAAAACAGAATAGCTTTAGGATATGAAGTTTCCAATTCTCCAGGCAACAAATAATTGGATTGTGGTAAAATCTGCCTTCCATATTAATACTATTGTCAGAAGAATAAAAACAGTAATGAAAAAAAATGTATGGCACACATTTTTAAAAGGTCTGTTTTGCTGTACTGTGCACAGCAAAATTCTCTTCAACTTAATATCTGATGGAATTGTTACTCTGAAAACCTTACGTAGCAAAAGAAGAAATATAACTAGAAGACCTGAAAACAAATGGATCAGCTGTATTCTCTCATTCTATATTAATCTATAATCAATTTATGTCAAATGAAGCCACTTGTAATCATAACGACAGTAAGGAAATAAATCTGTATCTTCCCAGGTCGAGTGACTGCCCCAGTTCTCTGATTATCCACTGTAAATGCCTGGGAAGTACTGTTAAAGAAGTTAAAGCCCTAATAACCTTAGTATACTTTTCAGTTGAGAAAATTAATATTCCAACTACTCAGAGCATAGTCCTCCTGTAAAAAAAAGCATAAAGGGATTTTCTTTATGTGATCAGACCTCCGAGCGCTTCATCCTTATGGGAAAAGCCCATACACAACAGCTGAAAACATGGTGTGCAAGGCTGAGGAACTATCCTATTTCTATTAATTTCAAAGGGTGCCCTGCAAATAACTACAATTTTTCTCCTTAGAAGCATTAAATAAATGAAGTCTCTGAATACCAAATGTGTGTTGTCTTCTTGCAGTATTTATTACCATTCTATCAGCTATAACATTAAAGCATATGTGTGCTTCTTTTCAAGGCTTCCAAGGGATAAAAATTAAAACAATCCTTCTATAGGCCTGCTCTGTTATACTTGGGACAAACATCTTATATGCAAGACCTAAAGCTGTGGTCATGGCAACACTTCGTTTCCGTGTGGAGCCATGAGCTTCCAGATCTCAAATGTGTTGATATTTGCTTCAAGGATTAAAAAGCAGGCAGGTCTATGAAGTCCCAGACTTCTAAGAAGGAGAAACATCTGGTGGGTGGAACCCTAAGCAGCTTGCTGACTAAATTCAGCAACTTGGATTTCTTAGTTAATTTAGTTGCCTACATCAGTAGGTGTCACTGCAGCTAACAGGGTACATAATGGAATTGCAAACATCTGCGGGGAAATAATTCAAGACGGCCTATGACACAGTCAAGCAGGATACAAAGCCTAACAATGTCATAAAAATCTTGACATCTCCAGAAATGATCTGTAAAAAAACAGAATGATTTGTAAAGTACATATAACAAAAGCTCTGGCTCCTAGTCATTTCACAGCAAATGGGAAAAAGTGCCGAGATTATTAAAGCAGCTCCCTTATGAAAGACTAGAAATAACCCTTAAAATTAAATTTAAATGTGAGTAAGAATGAATGAGTGAGCAAGAAAGATAAAGATACTAATAAGGTATGATTTTCAGGTCCACACAGGGACTATAAAAAGCTTATTAACTGCCACTACTGCCGTGTGTTTTAAGTTATTTTATCACTCAGCTTTACAGCAGAAGAAATACTCTAGAAGCAGTGCTGTGCTTTGATTAATCACTTTCATACATACACTTTTACAGAGTATTAAACATTGCCGTAAAGATCCTTAGTGAGTCAGACTGGTTGGTGATTACAGGCCAGGCTCATTTTACATTTATGTTAATAGCAGCATTAATGAAATACATCTTTTACATTTTTAGTGGCTCTCTAAATACCTAAAAGGTTTGTTATTAAATGTTTACTTATTGGGCAGAAGTATGCCATTGAGTATTACACCAGTGGGACCAGAGCTTTGCAACAGCTGAAACAAACCACAGAAAGAGAACATGTTTTGGTAAAACAGGTTTTGACGTTTTGAGAACAGAGCACACCCAGCAAGGGCTGAGCAACAATGTTCAACTCTTCACCAATATCCAAGAAGATTGAAAGTACCTCCATGACATGAGTTAAACTTCTGGTAAAAGGGAAGCTCTGCGTGGGGGGCCGCGAGCAAATGGGGGGTGAGCATCTCTTCCTTGCCCCACTGCCAGCCCCCTGCTCCCAGTGAGTGGATCCCATTCCCTCTCTGGAGGATTTAGCCCCAGTGACATCGAGATGCCCAAGTGTACAAGATGTATTGCAGCAAGACCTCCTCATGACAAAGCCTTGCCCAGAAGAAGGTTTTGACCCAGCCTCCTTGCTTTGGCAGGGTGAGAGAAAAGCCCTGATAAGATGATGAACACAGGAGAGGGCTATTTCAGCCCCTTCTGCTCCCTGCTCCTGGGCAGGTAGTGCCTCCAACTCTGGGGAAAGGGAGAGGAAGGGTAAAACAGGAACACCACCGCTGGGCTGGGCAGTGCCACGTACAACACCAATACTGTTTGGTAAGTTGGAAAGGGATTTGGAAAAGTAAAGGAAAAAAAAATCCACTTTTAACTAGATTTGGTGAGGTTTGCTCGCAGGAAAGAGTTACACAGCTAGCCTGGTGCCCCCCTGCTCTCCCACCTGCTGGGGCTCACTCCCAGGGCAGTGCCAAGCGAGAGGCAGGCGGCAAGAGCAGCAGCTCTCTGTAGTGAACAACAGGCCAGCTTCAGCAATCAAAAATAGCTCCCATGAAAAGGGAAAAATGGCCCAACCTCCGATTTATTATATCAATGGAGGCACGTAACAATTTGTTGAAATGTCCTATGCTACAATTATTATTTGTATTTTGCAAGTGTAGCTAAACTTCATGAATGTGAGTATCCTCATATTTAGACATCTTCAAATTATTTTGGGAGATAATTCACATTATTCTAATGTTGCGATCAGAGTTAAACTGGTTATGGTCAGCAGGAAACGAGAAGGTTATGTAGAAAATGCAAATATAAAGAAATTTACATTATTAACAGCAATATATGTTGCTCTTGTTGTGTCAACATTAAGTGAACAAGTGCCTTTTTTTGTTTTGGTTTGGTTTTTTATTTAAATTTACTGTATCAGGCTGCTGGAGCTAGACTAAAATGACTGAGCTTCCAGATCCAGTCTAATGGGAGTAAAACTTATCTTTTTAACAACTCTGATTAAACACAACCTCCCCCCACCCGTTTATTTCTTTGATGCCCAAATTAGCATCTTTTCTGCAGCATGCTGAATTAATTAGCACAGTGACAAAGAATTAGTCCAGATAGGATCAAAGCTGAAACCATATTTATCTGGAATTTGAAATTAAGAGCAGAGAGTATTAACCCTCAGCACTTCAAGGAGCTTTCCACATGGCATACTTAGTAAGCCTTCCAGGAGTTCATTCAAAATAAATCAACAGTGCAATTTTTTCCCCACTGAAGTTTTGCTAAAAGGAAAATAAATTTGCCATGAAGCGTGCTACAATGGGGAACTGCCTTTAATGCATACCCTGTACATGCTACTCATTATGTAACTTGTAGGCATCAGTAGAACAAAGCAAACAAAGCTGAGAAAAGACAGTTAATCACATTTGTATTAATGCTTGGATCATCCCGTTGTTCACAGACTTAAGGGCTAATGAAAGAATTCCCAGCACCAAATCTGGGAAGCCGCTTGCTGTAACACCTCACAGGTAAATAATCTATAATCTTCAATGGAGAGGGTCACGCGCAGAAACGAAATGTCAAACAGAAGCCCTAAATTACACAGTGAAGTTTACTCTGAGAGTATCAACCATGTGGACATCAATAAAAGAAAATTTTCATTGCTGGTATCATGGTCTCGGATATTACCTGTGTTTCAGTATCAGATAAAAGACTGGAGGCTGTTTGCCATGTGAAATGCAAGAGGTTGCTCTTCTGCCTAGAAACTGCAGAACAAAGGCTATCTAAATAATCACCCTGAAATCTTTTCATCCATCATCTTCCCTAAGCCTTTGAGCCCCATATCCTTACTTTTTAAATGTGGAACTTGCTCTTAATTTAGATAGAAGTGAGTTACTGTAACTCATTTTGGTAATTAGGTATTAGGAAATCCTTACCAGTGGGACAGTTCTGTCCATCTGTACCATGTATCAGATCTTACTTCTGCAGCATATGAAATGACCAAAGACAAAAACCATGATGGTACCCTAAGACTTGGGTTAAAAGTGGTTGCTGCAAAACCACAAAGTCCATCTGCTGAACCAATGGAATGGAATAACTTTCATTGACTACTATGTAGACAGAGGCAACAGAAGGCAGCTATGAAGAGTCATCCTTCATACTTCAAGGAACTTATTTTTAGAAAGCATGCTGATGTAGTCTGAGTGTTGGAGATAGCGTTTATGAAGAGGGGTCACCACTAGTATTATCTGCCATGTTGAATGGCAGCTATGCATCTGTTTCCATGAAATGATGCTTCAGTCATCTGATGACCATGTTGCTGGTCTTTTTGGTCACCAGTACAAGAATTCTGCATCCCACATCACACACATCAAGAAAGAAAACACTACAGTAACAGAGCACAGCTGTGATTTACAGCTTGATCAGAAGAAAGAAAAAATTGATTTATAGTCTGTCCAATGCAACAAGCCCCACCTGTTTAAACATCCACCAAACTGTGGAATTACCCTCCACCCAAGTAAGGAATTATTCCCATATATTCTTATTTTCCCCTACTTTCATACAGCATCAGCCAGTTTCCTCTCTTTGTTCCACCCTACAGGCAAGTAATTTCTTCTAAAGTGAATACTAATTCTGTCCCAGACAGTGCACAGAAACGTAGCTATGCCTAGTCTGTATGGAGTCTGCAAATGCCAACCTACCAGCCCCAGGGGAACATGATAATCACAGCAATGTCTTGGGTGTAGTAACTCCATACTCAAAGCAAAGGAAAAGGACCAGAATATTAAGCCCTTAACTCTGCTTTCTTAATTCCCATTTCATAGTCACCCATTTTCTCATCTCCCCACTAAAAGAAAAGAAAGAGAGAAGCAGGCCGTCAGGCTAGCTACTAATTCTTCTAGGAATTTGTTATTCTCTGTCATGCAGGAAAAAGATAAATGCAGTTTCTGACTGAACCTATTCCTCTAAGGTTCAGTCAGTAACACAAAGTAGGAGACAGAGAATCCCTGTGCAGTCTGCAGATGTTGCCAGCTGCACCTCTGGAACTACTTGCTGACTTTGTGGTTTCCTCAGATGTGGGTTTGGAAAATCCACAGTCAAGTGAGAGCCAGCATGCCTTGGTGTCTCACCGGCACCTCCAGCCCTCTGCAGGTAACTGAGAACCACTTGAAGGGGGGACAGGGAAAAGACCAACTGAAGGGAGCTAGAAGATAGCTCTTTGGGTGCCAAACTCGACAAGAACAGGCTGCTGAGTTTTTTCTGTTCTGTTTCATGCTTTCTCCTCATCTGTTGTGTGTTTCTTTCCCCTACTACTAGCTACATGGCCCCAGAATTCACTAAAGTATCAACTACGTATGTATGTATAGTATATGTATGTATTATGCATGTTTATAAGGGGAAGGACTTTTAATTTTTCTCATATCGTAACTCTCAAGGTATTTGGTGCTTTTTTTAGCATTTCAGCTACTGAGGCACTATATGAGAATCTCCACTCACACTACAAAACTTTTTGCTCAGCCCTCTTGGCTATGGAAAAACAACATGCAACTGTGACATTATCAGAACTGCAGATACAAAACTCATGAGGCAAATTAAATACATGACATTTGCAAAACAAAACTGAAAACCTGCTACATTTACACTCAGAGCCATGATACTTTGAGGTGTCAGACTTGCTAATCATCTCACCACTGCAGTACTCACCTTCTCAACCAAATCACGTGCCTTCCTCCCCTTACATGCCACAGTAGGGATTTGTTGGGGCTTATCTGACTTTCATGAAGTGAAACTGCTCATTGCAGGTTCCAACGAGATCTCCAGGAAAAACATGACCCTTGAAAAAATAGCAGGAATACAGAGGATTCCCCCGTGTTTCAACTGAGACAACACCCTAGCCTTCATGAAAGCTCCGTTCTCTATGGGAATGTAGCAACTCTCTAATGATCAATTAATGTTGACCATTTATCATCATATCCTTTCTACTAATGAAGAAACTGAGGCACAAAGGGTAAAAATGACTTGCCCAGTTTAAAAGGTCCTATTCTTTCTCTATTGATCACCTCAGAGCTATGATTACATTATCACTGCATAGCTACCTGCCTCATTTTCCAAGCAGTTTGCTATGATGCTTTTTCCCCTTGACTATTTCCCCCATCTCCTTTAAGTTCTCTCCTCATTCATTTCCTCCTTCTCTCCTAACACACTCACTCTCCCCCTCCTTGTTCCACACTCCTTGCATATGCTCTACTGCTGCACTGCTACAGAAATACCCGTTCCTAGAGATTTCTGCTGGAGACTGTACAAAAGAAATGTGTCTTGGGAACCAGCACTCTTGCCTCCGAGACACTGTGCAGCAATATGCAGTAGAGAGATGCAGAGATCTCTACAGTAGCTGAGCTACCAAAAACGGTCTCCACTCCTTCTCAGCGGGATGCATTAGCCTGTATTTGAGCTCTGCACTGCTCAGAGTGCTTGAGAAACTCTGAACTAAGAGACAGTACACAGTGAAGAGACTCTTTCGAAGGGAGGCTTGTAAGAGGGAGCGAGACGGTTCTTGAATAGGAAAGGGAGGTTGTAAAGGCAAAGAGAAAACCTAAGATGACTTGTTTTTAGGTTCCACAATGAACTTCTAAGGTTAAAGCTTCACAAATTCCACCTCTGCGCCTCTACTATAGCTGACATTTTTACAAAGCAGTAACATTCAAAACAATGCCAAAATAAGAGTGGAGTCATATATACTGTATTTTGAAAGATGTGTTTTGGCATAATAAATAATAGATGGTTTTGCATTTTTAAACTGTCAAAATAAGTCCTTCTGATAAATAACACCTTCCCTCCCTGGCCTTGGCTATTGTACATTACTAATTAGACATAGTAGTTTGTGGTTAACATCCTTCCCTACAGATTTATTATTAGCTTGTATATTCTTTTCAGTAGAATTGTGCTAATGGTAAGGTCTACTGGAGGCCAATTGCATGAAGCCACTGGGAGGAGAAATCTGTTTGCCTGTCAAAACAGTGGCTATCAATTAGAACTGTAAATGTGATTCCTTTAAGTGTCTTGGATGGTAGCAGAGATTTCCAGTGATGGATTAGAGGGCTAAATCACTTTCACGTTGTACTAAAGGAAGCTTTCAGACAAACAGTTGTCCACATGAAACAAATTCACCACTATTTTTGAGCAAGTCCAGAAGAACCAGTCTGACCTGCCAAAATGCCCTCTGCTATTTTCACAGAAATCCCAGCTTTACAGCATTTTATGTGGCATACTGACAAAACTGATACTAGATTATTCTGTGGTTTTCTAAGGAAAACTTGGCTTAGGATAGCTATAGCAACAGGAGAAAAAAAACAATGAAGTTACTGAAAGACATGATGCATCAAAAAAGAACCAGTGAGAGGGTGCAATTCCACCGTTCACTGATTCGGGATGCAGCCCTGGCACAGAGATAGCAATTTCCCCTTTGATACAAGCACCCAGCTCTCATTAGCATCAGTAAGAGCTGTGTGGACATACTGATGGGAATACATTCCCCGTATTTTGCAGGAAATTAACACCACTCACTTGGGGACTGAAGGAGGCACTGTCTGTCACTCTCAGGCAGCCTCTCTGCCAGTTAATTAAGCGAAAACCTCTGCCACAAATCTCAAGAGGAAGCTCTTCCCTGTTCTCCTCGGTGCAGCAAAACTGACATGAAGCAAAATGTCAGGGGCAGGAGCTGGGAAGTGGTGATGTTCAAGGAAGATCAGCTTCAGCCTGCCTTTGCCAAGACCGTCAGCCACTAGGTTTTTGTGGATTTTGAAAATAGTTATTAGAAATCAAATTGATTAGTTATAGTGGAGTTTAAGCTTTAAGAACAATTGAAGAAAGTATTTTCAACTCTCATACATTGTGGCTTTTGGTTACTGGTTATTTTCAGCAGAGGTAATCCTAGATGGCATGTATAAAAACAAGTCAGCAAGACTGCTAACCCTCCAGGACTCCACTGCTGATCTCATGCCAAGAGAGCGACTAACCAATACAGGAAAAAGCAAAGGACTCCACCATACTCACAAAATGTGGCTCTGGCAGCTGAAGGACAAGGGTTCAGGATGGGGAAGATTTCATCCAGTTGCTACACAACAGACTCTCTCATCAGGCTGGGAAACTAGACTGAACATATTAAAAACCTTTCCTCAGTGCCACTTTATAAATAAAGAATAAATCAGAACTAAGTGACTGAAATTTTTAGTTACCTACATGAACTACACAGTTCTGCCATATCTGCTTTCAATAGTATTGCTCATGAACTACATGCCAGAAACTTTCTTTATAAGGTTTCAGTGAAGACCTGGCAATCACTTCTGTTTCTTGAATCTTAAAAGCAGTAATTCTGGAGCAATCAGATAGAGAAATACATTTTACTGGATAAGGTCAGAGAAGATTGCTAGAATAGCGCTTAAAACCATGCAGTACTTTTATTTTGCTGGCTATTACAACCACATAGCTTGAAGTTGCACAAACAACATAAACAGCCCAGATTCCCCAAACTTTTTCCTCCGTGCATATTTCTTGCCTTTCACACATTGACTCCCTACCACAGATGTTTATACGCTATTTTTAGAAGAATTATTTGCTATTGGTGTTTATATTGCCAGCCTGTAATTTGTGTGTGACAATGTAGGGAAAAATCTCTTTGCTTTCTTGTTAAGATACAACGATGCTTTGTTCACCACACAAAGGCTTTGACTTCTTTTCTCCCTACCCCCACAGCTCCATGTCCTAAGGTTATATTCACTCATTCAACTATTTGCAATACTAAAACAATGGTGCTAATTTTACCTAGTGACCAAAAAGAGCGCAGATACCCTACAAATTCTGTACATTATCATCTCAGCACAAAAAAGTTAGTCTGAAAAAGAACTTCATTATAAGGGTGATAAAACAAATGTTAAATTCAAAGCCCATAGCAGCATAGAAGGCTGAAGAACACAGATGAAGTCTGTCACTCATTTCATTAAAACTTCTGCCACAGGAGATGCCAGGAGAAAACAGTATGACTGCATGAATAAAAACTAAATAGTGTTGATAAAAAACTACTCTAGGGTGTGTAGTCAGTCAATGAACTTAACTCTTTTTTGATTCCAAACTGTGCCTGATTCAACCACAATTTCTCCTGAATGTATTAGTTATTAGCCATTGCCCATCAAATAATTTGTAGGGAAAAACACTGGCTTATGGGTTACCCACGAATTGAACACAATTAGTATTCATTACAATGAATATTCTGCTTATTCATCATTAACTGCAACCGATCACATGTATTGTTTCTACTTCTTAACTTGACAACTCATTGTTTAAAAACTACTTTCACAAGCAGAGGGGAGGAGAAGCCACTCTGCACTTCTTGAACAAACATGTTTTGGCCACAGGCCCAAAAATTTACTGCATAAAAAACTCCCACAACTGTACGAACACAAATTTCACCACACGAGTGCTCACAGTTGATGAATTACGTTTAGCTGAAGTATTTCATCTGTAAAACAAACTAGAGACCTGACTGTGAAACAACTTAAGCATCTGCATTTCCATTTCCTTGGTCTTCTTTCATGGGGGAAAGAGTGAAAAGAGTGCCTAATTTATCAACTATATACCACTCATTATTTGATGTCTCTATACTACTACTACTTTTAATTTATTAGATACAGCATTTAAAACAGATTTTTTTCTCCTGATAATTGAGTTGTCTTTGTACTCTCATATTATTGTTGTGCATCTAGACAACTGCACAGATGTACAGAATTTTAGATGAAGCTGCATTACTGATTTATAGTGCCACGATGCTGTTATTTTGTCATGGTCTTATAACTAAAAAGCCCAGTTGCCTGGCCTCAATTTTGTTTTTCTTCTCATGTGGGGAAATGAAACCCTTTTACCCCCTTCCCTCCAGTTATACAATTTCCTTCCATCTTCTGTCTCACTTGTACATAGCTGTTCACTTTTACCACTGTCTCTTTTCCAGCTGCTGCTGAATAGACAAGTATCACTACAAATACAGTCCAGTGATCCTTGGAAAAAAGAAGCAACAGGATACAGGACTGTAAAGCAGAAATCATGGTCAAATCCAGGGTCCTGAATTTCAATAACTGGAAAGCTGTACACCTGGAAAAAACATTCCCTCAAGTCCACTTAAAATAGCTAGAATTAACAACTGCATCTTTGTACTGTTAGACATACTTCCTCTAGCCATTAGCTGGCATATTCTCTAAATAAGCAGAGTAGTAAGTGTCAGTTAATGCCCCAGTGCTGCTATTGGAAATCTTTAGCAAAAATCACTAGTATTTAACAGATTGGTTGAAATTTGATTCCAAATAGGGGACTTTCACATTATGCAGAGGACAGCGAGAATTTTAATATAATGTGGCTAGTACTGTTTGTAATTGAAATGAAAAGGGAAAGGTAAAGAAATAGAGATACCTAAAGGTCTCATCTCACTCAAGAAATATTGAGAAGTGGAATGGAGAGCCTGAGAAGCAAAATGCCTGGACAAGGGAAGAAAATAAACAATAGATTTAAGTGCACTAAGGTGCAAGATATTTGCTGTTGATTTGAATACAAAAGAACTCAGATGTGGTATTTTTTGCTTAAGCAAAAAAAGACAAGGAAAATATACACGTGGGATGAACAAACATCAAGTACCTGCATGATTTCTGTTGCGGAGGAAGATCCCTGGGGAAAACACTAGTATCAAGACAGATGCCCAATATCACTAACATCTGTGCATTAAATATCTTGACCTGCAAGTTAATTTTATTTATGTTAACTACACTTTTAAAAAATATATTTAGTGGACACCACATTCTGATTTGTCTTATCGGCACAACTAGTCAAAACCAAATATACAGAGAGGCCTGAACAATATCCCACCTGGGAACTCCCTTCTCCTCTTTCCAGTAGTTACTCTCCTGAATTTGAGCATGACCTAGGAGACGCAGCATAGGCATTCCGTGTCCTTGTGGTTCCAATCACAGCATACGCTAAGGCATGTTCATTTCCCTGAGGCAGGGCCAAAGGAGAAAGGCCTATTTCATTCTAGCCCATCTTTTTCATTCCCCCAGTAGATGCAGTGTTTACCATTTTACAGAACAGCTGCTCGGAACAAATGCAAACACTGTCCTGTGGTATTCAAGTTATTGCACCAGAGAAACTCCATGTCTCCTTTCAACAAAAGAAGATATTTCTCAGATGCGTTATCTTCCCAAACACAGAGAGAAAACAGGTTGAAAATAATCTCAATGCAACTTTATGAAGACATGGAAGAGAAAATTCCTTCTAAAAGGAAAACCATTAAGATAAATCAAGAAAGGCCTCTCTTATCATCATTAAATAGTAACTTAAGCACTGGATTAAACTTAGCCAGATGACTTATGTTATTAATGACCTAATTTTTTGAACCAATCTTTATCATATCCCTTGATGTTCCAGAAATAAAGCAAGCTCTTAGACCCCCTTCTCTCCTGAATTATAGCCCTTTCTGAGAAACTGGTGTGTTCCTCCTTTTCTGAACCTTATACCTAACCCCAAATCAGGACCCCAAAATAACTCTGCAACCCACATTCACAAGACAAAGAATCCTAAGTCCTACTTAAATTCCAGCCTCTGGGTCCTTCTATAGCCAGCAAGAAGCTCCATTCTTTGAGCTCTCCTTTCAGATCCAAACCATAATTCATTATTAAAATTGTCTCACCTCAACGTTTGCCATGTCTACGCAATGCCACTGCAACACGTCCTTGTCCTTGCACAGCATCTGTAGAAGTCAGCTGGCGCAGAGTTGATTTCATTTGCTCACCCCTATGCTCGCATGTGCCCTTCAGGTTATTGGCAACTGTTTCAGGCTGGGAGCACGGCTGTCCACTAGAATGCTTTTCACTTGACACCTGTTCATCAGCTGGGATCCTCCACTTTGAGGCTGACTGGAACTTACTTGGGGACCAACATCTGTAAAATGTACTGAACTTGGAGAACTGTCAGGTCCAGAGTTCACTGATGTTCAGAGAAGAATATTTTCTTCAAATTTTTTATTTGTATTTTTGTGTATGTGGTAGAAGACAGAGGGAGGGGGGAAGAGGGACCTGATGCAGATTGATATTAGAGTCAGAAAGCACATGATAATGACTATGAAGAGTTTCAAAGCTTTCTAAAATTTTGTAAGATGAACTACATAACCAGGTAAGTGCTTTAAAACAGCACTAATTTTAAAAGTACAAGCTGTCCCCTTATGTCTGGGAAACTCATCAAACACTAAGACAGAAAAGAAGGATGAACTCAGTGGGACAGTTCAGTGTTAAATAAGAACTAGTCTGGCTTCTCTCATGAATTCACCATCATGTAAACTGTGTGATCTCTCCGCTCTACCAACAGAGGAAAAGTTTAACCCATGTGAATAAGTTAATGTATCAATTTCTATGACTCTCTAAAGCTCATTAAAGCCTGCAAAACTAGAAAAACTGGTGCATTCAACAGGCTTTTGCCACTGGTGTGAAACATACCTCTCTCCCCACTCCTTAATTTTGCTTATACAGGGTGATTTCCAAAGCCACAAAGTTTGGCCTCCCCAAAGCTGCAGAAGCTGTCCGTTCTCTCCCGCTGCCTCATATGCTTTTTCACCAAAGAATGAATTTTCTCCTGCAACATCTTAGAAAAGCGATTACTAAGAAAACAGTGGCACTTCAGAACTGGAATGGATAGGACTCTATAGCAACAGATTCTTCTGTACTTGGGAAGATGCCTCATCAAAAAGCAGCAAAAAAGACAAGAACGGATGGCAGAAACTTCTTCAGCGGCCTGGATCCTCATGGCTCCGACTTCCTTCTGTTTCTGCCTGTCACCCTCTCCCAGAACAAATTAAAACCAAAAACTGCTGCTGTGTATAACAAGGTTCAGCAAGCCTCCTGATCACCTGAAGAATGTGACAGCCCATAGGGTTAGGAGAGAGACAAAGCCTAGAGCTCCAGTTGGAGTGTGGCAGCCAAGGGGCTGCCAAGGAAGCAGGAGGCTGCAAACAGAATCTTTGAGTGAGAACTTGCTCTTCTGGGCACAGGCTGGAGGTCTTGGGCTAAAGCTAAGCTTGAAGTAACAAGCTATATTAGCTACTATGAGATTAACAAATTTTGAGCTATGCTGCCTGCATACTGATAAAAGGTTATTTCTCCCTCCCCCTTTATCAACAAAAATAAGTCAGTATTGGAACAAGTGGAACTAAAATCAGAATAAACAAGACTATTTTGATCTGACATTAATTGTATAGTAGAGCTTGTTTTGTGCAATGAGCAAATTGTGCATGCCAAAGTTGAAGAAAAGTGAATATAATGAATATAGTCAGAACTTTTTTGTTCCCACCTACTTTTACTTCAAGAAATCCTTAGAACTTCTCATCTGAACTTTAAAAAAAAAACCAAAAACACACACAAATGCAAGACCACATCTTGTACATGAACATGTTTGTCCTGGTTTCAGCTGGGATAGAGTTAATTTTCTTCTTAGTAGCCGGTATGGGGCTGTGTTTTGGGTTTAGGACGAGAACAATGTCGATGCTAAGTACTGCTAAATAGTCGCTAAGTAGCGCTTACATTGGTCAAGGACTTTTCAGCTTCCCGTGCTCTGCCCGGTGCACAAGAAGCTGGGAGGGGGCACAGCCAGGGGCGCTGACCCAGACTGGCCAAAGAGTTATTCCATACCACATGACATCATGCTCAGTATATAAGCTGAGGGAAGAAGGAGGAAGGGGGGGACATCTGGCGTGATGGTGTTTGTCTTCCCAAGTAACCGTTACGCGTGATGGAGCCCTGCTTTCCTGGGGATGGCCGAACACCCGCCTGCCCATGGGAAGTAGCGAATTAATTCCTTGGTTTGCTTTGTTTGAGTGCGCAGCTTTTGCTTTACCTATTTAACTGTTCTATTTTATTTTACTTCAACTATTAAACTGTTCTTATCTCAACCCACGAGTTCTCTCCCTTTTACCCTTCTGATTCTCTCCCCCATCCCAAGGGGGGAGCGAGCGAGCGGCTGCGTGGTGCTTAGTTGCTAGCTGGGGTTAAACCACGACAATGTTGAAAAAGGGTGTTGCAAGGCTGCTGCCCAATTTTCTTCTTCAGCATCCCTCTTCTAGGCAGAATGTGTTCACAGTGGAAATGCCATCACTCCACTTTTATTCAATGCCAAAACTGTACATATACAAGCCTAGAAGTCCCTAATGCTCTGTTTGATAATGAAGCAGGGCAGGCAGACTTGGCTATATTCCATAAATCTAGTCTAGCTAGTACTTTTTCCTGTTATTAACGGATTGGTGGTGTAGGATTTTCAAGAGCTGCAGAGAATCAGCTGCAGTTGGATAAAGGGGATCAGCACTAGCCACTGCTGGGGATCTCCGTCTCAGCGCTGTCCCGGGAACATATTCCTTCTAGCTGCCTCAGATATTGCTGTGCTTTGTCACTGCCACAGTTGCAGAAAAACCTATCCAGATCTTCCCCATCCCTATAATCCCTGCATCTCCCCCTCTGCATCTCAACTCTGCAGCCAGTAACACTCCTGAGTTCCTCTTATTAATACTGAAGCTTGCGTTAAGTACTTGACCTTCCTTTCAAAGGATTCAAACGACCACTTGCCTGACACGTATCTCAAGCCATTCTGCACAGCTCCAGCCAATACATGGCTCAGCACTCCAAAGATCAGGGCTGGCACAGCAGCACTCGCAACAGCAGTGCGCATACGGCACCTTGAACCAAGCAGTGCACGTGCAGCCCAGCTGCAAATGCATCCTTTCTCAACTCCCTTCTGGGTTCAAAACAAACCAACTAGCCCAAAGCAGGCTCTGGGGAGAATACAACTGGAAAGTTATCACTTACAAGTGTCGGAAACAAACAAAATGGCTATCTTTCAAAACACCACTATTATCTCTTAGGTAGTTAGCCCTGCCTCGCATCAGGTACACAGGGAAGGATGGGAAAGCTGGTTTAGAAATTTAAAGAGTTACTTCTGCCTGTCTAATTAAGAGTCAGTTAGCGACTACTGAAATGATAATCTCCCCTGACCCTCACAGATGCAGACCACAATAGGGCAACAGAAGCAGGGGAAATGGGAAGTGAGCTGTGGTGTTCTCCATGGCTGGGAGCCGCTCGTTGGCTGGAGGCGCTGCAGAAAGCACCTCCTGACCTTCTCCAGCCAGGCTCCCCCCACCACGGCACAGGGCAGCCAGCCACCTGGGGACCAGGGTCCTCCGTATGTAAATGTTTGCCTACTTAGCTATAAATATATTTAAATGTGCACATAATCGTACCCATATGTAAATACCCTACATTTTGCAATATACACTTATTTAAATATGTACATACTTAAATAAGAATCCCAAATAGGAGACTAACTTCCCTCTTCCTCTCATCAGTGTGGGCCCAACCCATTCCTGACAAAATGAATGGGAATTTGTAAATTGTCTTCACTGAGCATTAGATTAGGCCTCAGAAGTCCCCCATGGCTCCCTCCTGTATGTACTCTGTCAAAGTTCTCTAACAGCTTAATATTTCCTGAGGCCATGTATTACAATGATCAGTTCAGACAAGGGAATATCAGGACACAGAGGCCTTGTGAGAAGACAGGTCTGGGAGCTTCAAGCTAGTGAGAGAGGAGAGATTTCCTCCCGCGCTTCTTTCAGCACGTACTTTTTCATCAGATAAATATAAATAAGTAGCACAGCAGTTGTTTAGTGAGGAGCTTAGGGACATATTGTTCCCACTGTCCTAATTTTCCTGACACAATTGGTAAATTTAGACATCTAATTAACAGTCTGTGCCATTTATCGGGTTACTCGTTGCTGGGGTTTTTTAAGGCTGTCAATTAAGCTTTCCATACCTTAGACATATTCTCCATCTCCAGACTGAGTCCTAGGCCTCTCACAGAATGATTATAAATGCCTCCAACACATCCCCATTCTGTTTATATGGGCTTTACACAGCCCCAGGGAGATGAACTAGGGTAATCTCTAAAGCTAGTTTCAAAGTAATGCTCTAACACCTGCGTGTGTGGGATGGAGCAGACCAAGCAGGAGAGAGAATGGAAGAATTTACAGTTCATGTCTAAGAAGTCAGCTGGGGTACAGTCATACGGTAAGAGCCATGTTATAAAACATCTGCATATTTGTTGACATTTTCATAATTACATTCGTAAACTCTTACTTTGTAGGCCTTGCTGTTCTAGGTTTATAAATGCACATTTTCTCTTTGCTTATTTATCCTCTTTTGTGCTAGTAGCTCTTACCTCTAACATGTAAGATTTTCCATAGTGAAATATTTAACCCTAGTAGTGACACTATTTGATTTCAAGTCCCTTTCATCACAGAAGGAGCAAAGGAAATTAAGAGTATTCAAATAAAAGGAAGATCTTTTACAAGTTCATTGCCACACGCAGATACACAAGCAACTTGTAATGCTATAACAGATATACAAGTTTTGTTTGCAAAGTAAAGGGTCTTTGACCCGATCAATGCTGCAGGCCTGCATTAACGTGAATCCTCTTTAACAAGCAGTGCGTTCATTATCACTTCTTTACCAAAGAATAACAATCATGTAGCATATAAAGTATACCTTCTCACTCGCTCTCCCCACACAGGTAGCGTAAAAATGGGTCTTCTAGTTTACGCTTACCTAAAAAAATACAGCTAAATGTGCATATGCATCAAATTTCTATAATGATATTCCAGTCTGGAAAAGGTAGATGCAGCATGAAAAAGAAAAGTCCCAAGAGAAAACTAGGTTCTCTTCACCCCTGTTTTTTGCTCCTGGACCATCCAGATAATTGTCAGATTACTACTACCAGAAGCAGGCAAAGGAAGAAAAATCTCTGCAGAAGTATCTATTTATACCTGCTCTGATGAGACACAATGCATTTCTTTTTTCTGTCAGTAGTAACAATCCAACTAAAACCGCAAAGGGTTTACCTTCAGGGTCATGCCTTGACCACATGAAACCTGTTTACAGAAATGTAGGATACTAAAAATAAAAAATGCCTGCAATGAATGTTTAGTAGGCAAAGACAACCCGTAACATTGTGCAGCACCAAAGAAAGCTTTGCTACACCTTTCTTTTTACACATGTGCTTTAAATGATCAGTTTTTAGGGTGCGGTTGCTATTTGCTTTGGCAACTTCTATGAAGAAGATGGGGTGTTGCAGCCCCATGTAGAACTGGAAGGAAAAAATCCGACAAAGTTTTGTAAGAGATTAAACACCTTGTAGTGAAAAATCGTGTCTGACATCAATCTAACATCAAATAAGAAAGGCCTCCACTATGCCTCTCAGCAGCTCGCCCAACTTCCCGTGAAGAAGCCTGACCTTACTGTCTGTAGCTCCAGGGCAGCCCAGTGTTTCTGCTCTCCTGGGTCCCAGAGCCTTGGAAGGAGCCGTCCAGAGCAGCCCCCGAGCAGTCTGCTGGGGAGCTGCCCAAGGGAGCCGGGAGGAAACCCAACTCGTCTCTCTCGCTCTGCTCCGCTGCTAGCAGCACTGCTGCTACTCTGCGGCAGCTGCAGCCTGCTGGGAGAAGCCAGGGCTTCCAGGGTCCTTAACTCTGCAACAGCCGACTGCTTTGAGTACTCCAGGCTTGCTCAAAAACAATCTCAATGTCAAGGTTGGGTGCTCAGGGAAACTAAATTGAGTTTTCAAAAAATCACTAATGCTTTTCAGTGTCTTCCTCATGCCTCCCTGAAATATCTTTAGCTGGGTTCCAATTTTTGTATCCTGCCTGGAGATGAAATGAGGGGCTCTTGAACATAATTTAGTAATAATAAACTGGGCAACACATGAGTTTTAAGGCTTTCTGCTTCAATTCTTTTGGTAGCTCTTTCATGCCACGTAAGATTTCTACAGGAAAAGCAGTAACTCAGGTTTGCTGGAATCGTGTTGCACGCATGCTTGGAATAGAGTCTGGCTGATACAAAGAAATTTGCAGCATTTCCTATGAAGATATTCACGTCAGAGATCATCACAGAACTCCAGAAATTCAGGTCACAGGGAGGTTATTTTTCTGAAAGGGATAAAACTCTAGAATTCAAAATAAAAAAAGCATCTTACAAATTTAAGAACAAGGTTGTGACCAGCGACTAGTGAAAAAGCTACAAAATGTCTGTGAATAGAATAATTATTACTGGTTTCCAAGGTGAAAGCTAGCACCTTTGACTGAGAGTAACAACTAACTTGGGTTAGCAGAAACCTTGATTGAAACCATTATGTTTCACTCACTCTCTGTGGTTGATCATGCCTAGGGAGACTTCCTTCATTATATAAAGCGTGTAGGAGATAAATGGAACAAAAATCTTTAGGATAGTTAGGTCAGACGACATACACCACAGTGACACATTTTCCTCTATGAAGCCAGAAATTTCCAGTCCTCAGACGTGATAGATGTGTCAAGTTTACTTTTCAGGGAGAAAAAAAGGTGCTGTTATAGTTCTGGCTAACCTTTGTAGAAACCCTTAATTCACAGAACAAGTGTGGAATCTTGTCTGGGCAAAGCTGATCTCCTGCTTCACGCCTTGAAGCTACTACATGCCTTAAGTACCCTGACAAGATTTTGAATCAGACAATAAGGATGAAACGGAGGAAGAGAGTCTGTTGGGGCACAGGGAGGGAAAGGCAGGGGGATGAGAACAGCAGATGGTAACATTTGTTACGTTTCACTTTTACAGTCCAAACAAGTCTAAAACCCAAAGCAACTATGCTGCTCCGATGTAATTAAGTGCTTCACTAATGTGAAAAACCTTTCTTTATGAGACACAGCAGAGTACAGAAGAAGGCTGTCTCTGAATAGCCACTCCAGAAAAACACCCTAATCAAAGACATTTGCCAGCCTTATCAAATACAGATGCACAAAGTTAGGGGCTGGACAGCATCTCTGTTAGCAACAAAAATTGGCAGCGAGTCTTGGGTAGATTCAAGTACCTTAAAACAGAATTCAACTCTTCATCATACAAAATCCTAAATAGATCTGGAGGTTCTTCAAAGTCCAAACACATAGAATAATGTTGAACACATGTCTGTCTCCAGTGTACTTTTAACTCAAACTCAAGTATTTAATAAACTAATCCAGACTAGTACTCTCTAGTACATGAGACATGAGTATGAAGTACTGACCTCAGTGGTGGAGGGGGAAATGCAAAAGTTGAAGAGGATACAGCTGCATTTTACCCGCAAAGAAATGCCCAGCTTCCACAGCTGACTGTTAACGTCTCGAGAACATTGGGTTTGCAGAATTACAAGCATGTTCCAAAAACTTACAAGGCGCTGCATTTACCTCCACGCTAAGAAAAACCACTCTTTTCTTTGGAAAAGAAAACATTAAACTCCATTTTCTAAAACACACCATGGCCAAGACTTCATTCTATGTTATCTGTGAAGAATTAAGTACGGCTACCCAGAGCACAAAATATAACTCAAAAGTAATGGGCTCTGTGATAAATTAAGACGTTCCTTTCATAGATTATAGCGCATTCCTGTCACATTAAGGCATTTCGAGCTACAAAGCCAACCTAGAGATTGATTGGACTATTTTTTCAATAATTGAAGGGATTATATGCCAACATTTATATTCCAAACAGTTTTCTTAAACCTTATTGAGGATATTTTTCTGAATGTTAAAATGAAATAAAATCAGATTTATGATTAAGCACTGCTTTACTGAGTAAATTAAACTTTGGAGCAATGCTACAAAGCAAGAGGAACAGTACATGCAACTGACTCGTATTTGGAAAAAAATAAAAATTACACCACTATAAATGGTAAAAAGTAAATGGATTTTTAAAAAGACTTTTAGTTTTTGAGTATTATTCTAAGATATTTTTAGAAACCCAGATGATTCTTCTTATTATTTTTTAAACATTGATGACACAGAAAGATGCAATGACCACACTGGTTTTTTTTCATGAACTCTAAAATCCCACCAACTACTCAAGCCTTATTTACTAAAAGGGGACCAAGAATCTCTTCTTTGTAAAATAACCTGTGACTGAACACACAACCAGGAACCTACGTGTTTTAACTTGGTCGCAGGTCTCTATCTTCCCACAGCTTAAGGTCTCTTAATCCCTTGACCAATAAAATGCTGTTGCTAAGATGAGGTTCCTGTCTCTATCAGTCTGCTTTTGTAAAGCAAGTGCGGAGGTAAACAACACGACTGGTTCTTCCTCCCTCCGCCATTTAATAAAGGTCTGCAGAAAGTTAACAAAAAACCCAAACCAAAACAAAAAACCCCAAACCATGACACCACAAAAAAAATTCCCCCAAACCCCATAACACTGGACAGCTAGACTCAATCAGCAATCAGCAACAGAAATCTTTCCTGACCTCTTCTGAATTGCACAACTGCATCTCCCCTGCTACCTTAGGTAGGTTTGCAGTCCCCATCTGCCCCGGCCCTTACATAGGGACGATGTTAATCCCAGACGAGAGCCTGGACACATGCTATCATCCAAGCTACCCTCAAGGCCGATGAGGTGGCAATAGTAGAGTCCATCCTCAAAAGGTAATGTTCCTATCCCTAGGGGAGGATTTCCTTGCTCAGATACCAGGCCAAAACTGCTACCAGGCCACTTGGTAGCAGAACAGCCTGAATATCCAAAACCTCCTTTGAATCCCTCTACCCCCCCAGCACTGTTTGTTTATCTATAATCGATCTTATGTACTTACTCAGACTTTGCAATAAATAACTGGTGCTTATAAAATGGTATACTGATATTTTCTATTATAATTATTACACCACTCCCCCCAAGACAGATTAGCTAAATCTTAGATGTGACTGAAAAACAAAACATTATATAAAACTTACTAGAGATTTGTTTGCTTTTCAGCCCACTTCCTTAATATCCACGAAGAAATTCAGCTGCCTGACCTATGCAGCCCAAGTTCCCTAAACGAATACTTGGGAGAGGCAAATAAACAACATAAAACAGTAAAGCTAAAGAGATTACCAATTTCTCTCTTATTTCCTGCTGATCATTGCCAGACTATGTTTCTGCCCCAAAGTGCAGGCTTCATTATTAAAGATGGACGGAATACAAGTATATTCAGCGGAGGCCGGCTGTTCAGGAAATAGCTATAATTTGGTAAATAGCATAATAAACACTTGAGCATCCTTGATGCAATGGGTAATGAGCCAGTGCAGTCATAAGTATGTACATAACAATGTTAAGATTATCCTGTATTTCACATTATATATCTACACACACACACTCATGTGAAGATGTCCGTATAATATTTCAACTCTTATATTTGTTTCCCTCCTGACATAAACTTGTTACTTTCCTCTGTACTCAACTAGTCACTTGTAAAAGAAAGCAACATTTTACTTTCATTCTCTGCTCTTTCTCTTCCATTTTACTTCTAGTATACCTACATAAACCATCAGAAGCTTTTGTTCATCATGGCAACCGAATGCATTACACTCTGAAGCACCAAAGATCCTGGAACTAAATGCAATCTCACAGCAAGTCATCAGCATGTCTATAGCCCATGCAGTGGAAGGCGATTTAAATCCCCAGTCTGTTCTCCTTGCCACCATGGAGAATAATGACAAACCATAACATATCCCATTCATCTAACAGCTGAGAGGGTAATGAATTACAGAGATAATTCAGCCACTCATTATTAAAAGATTACAACATTAAAAATGAAGGTGTTTGGGTTTTGTTTTTTTTTTAAAGGCAAATGATCACGTTTTCATATAACGTGAGTGAAACAGTATACAGTGTTATTGATTCCCAGCTACATTGTAAGGGCCAGCTTGTAACAAAGCCCTCAAATTGAATTAAATTTAAAGTTAGCACTTCTTTACCCTGAAACTCAATCCCAGTTCATATCAGTTTAGTTCAAATGCTGAAAATATCAGTATTATTTAACAGGAGTCTCTAGAATTTCTTGCTATTTTTCTCTGACCGCATTACCCATTTTTAATGAAACTGCAAACGTCCATAGTCAATTTTGCTCAATACCATTCTTAGTCAGGATTTAAAGAAAAAAAAAACAAACAAAAAAACCCCAGGAACACACATGCCCCAAACCAGTCTACATTGCATGGTGCAAACTACAAAAAAATGTAACTGGAACAAAGTCTCTACATTACATGCTGGGCTTTTAAGTCTACGCAGCCTATGGTTCCAAGAGAAATATCAGTGGCTTCATTTCAGAACAAACCTGTTAAGTTTTAGTACTAAAAAAAGTTCTTTATCAAACAAGCATCAAGCCAGCCCTTCCGTCCAAGGGATCTGGTTACCCATAGACTTTTCAGGTTAATTCAGTGACAGATGAAATATGTACATTAACTGAAACTGCTCTGTATGTACTACGGGTAAATGCATGTTTCCACAGGAGACTACTCAATCATTAGATGCAGGACACAGCATCATCTAATATAAAGAGACTTTTTAATATAGAACATCTGCAACCTTTCTATCAGCTCCATCTAAATGTCTACCCGGGGTCAATTAAAAAATACCTCAAAAGTTTGATTCATAACCTTTTCACTTTCCCAAATACATTTCTGCTGTTTGCAGGGTAGGAATTGGGAGGTGGGGAGAGGTGGGAGGAGAGGGGAAGGTCTACAGAAAAAATTAGGTTGTCAGAAAATGTCAATAGTCACAGCAAATCTTCTGTAAATGATTTTTGAAAGTCTGTTTCACTTTATGTATAGCTGGACAATAACAAGCATAACGCCAACTTTCATTTTGGAAATAAGCTGAGAAGGGCATCTGTATGTGGACACAAATCGTAACCGCTTAAGACAAAGCAAAGTCCTGCATCAGGACTTCTATGGAGCAGACTGGAGAAAGTACATTCTTGGCTGGCATGGGCAGGGGAGATCTGGAAAGCTACTGCTATAGGGCTCAGGAGGGGAATGAAAAGTGATTATTTTATCTCTAACTGTATTTCTTTTGTTTATTCATTCACATTATATGGTGGACTCCTTTGTAATGAGTGGGAAGGGATACTGGAGGGTGGCTGCACTTCTCTTGCTGTCCCTTACCCAACAGGACGGGGCACCGTTGCCACTCTGAACGCAGGATGGGGGCAAGGGCGATCCAGAGAGGAGAGCACTACCGGAGAATCTCTTCTCTTTAAAGGAAGAAGACACACAGTGTCAGCTCCACTTCTAACAAAATTAGAGGCACAAAGGAGGGCAATGATATGCCTTGATTTTCACATTTAGTATTCCCTCTCCACTCCTGGAGAGTTGCCATTGTTCTTTATTACTCATTTTCATCCCATAACCTTTCAGCTGAATCTGCCGAGTGGCTTTTTATGAGTCTGTCTTAGCCCATGATATTTGGTTTTACTTTGAGCAGGCTTCTTACTTTCCTCAGAACACTTTCAGTGCCACACTAAAGCCTACCAGATCCTCATGGGCTGCAGCAGGGACTTGACTAGCCATCACCATCTGCTCCTCACAGCCATGAGTCAGTGCCTTATCAGAAGTTTATTATTACTACTACATACGTTTTTGGATCATGAGTTGATTTCACTTGAAAGTTCTTTTTAGCTCTGCTCCATGTTCTAGTAATGTCACAGGCCAGATTTTTAGAATTAACAGCAGCAACGACTTTACAAAAGATGTTACATTTTTCAGTCACATCATGCACACTTTTTTATGATGTTAAACCCTGAGTTCAGTAATCACTATGGTCCTTTTCCTAAAGTACTATAAAAGACCATTTCTCTTTTCTAGGATGGTAGATTTTACTAAGCAAGCAGACTGTAGAGGTTATCAGTTTTTTGTTTGGTAAGCAATTTTTCTTTTTTTTTAAGTAACGTCACAAATGGGATTTTTTAAATTGTCAAGTTTTCTTGTATTTTCACAATAAGCTATTAGGGATTTTAAACAAAGCGACTCTTCCAATTAATATCCATCTCAGTCCTTATTAAAAGGCTCTAAAAATGAAAAGTGAGAATAAAAATAAGTGTTTTTAACTGACCCAACCTTTTTCTTTTTCCAAATTATCCCATGAGGAATATTTGAGTTTTGGAACTGTTGTCTCAACCCAGGCACGAAAATATAGGTGTGTATGAAAATCTAAAAATTCTCAGGGACAAAAAGCCTGTTTCCTCCCCTACCCAATACTGAGTGCTACATGGCAGAAATAGTCCTTCACAGATCTGCTTCCTCTGGGAATTCAGCCATATATTAAAGAAATAAAATGAGTTTCTCCCACTTTTTACTCCTTTTAGCCCTGAACAACCAGCAAAGCTAATAGACAAAACCCTGAATTTTATTCTTTTTCATGAATTACAAGGCTAAATTCCATCTGGAATTATTCCTGTGAAACACAAGTCAAAAGAATGGGATTGTAAAGATGTAGCTAAAGGAAGAATTCGGTCTCAGAAATCTTTGCATACCAGTGAGAATAAATGAGTAGCAAAAATATCTTTAAGTTTAGACTGTAGTTTTTAGGATTATCAGTTAAAAGGTATTTCTGAAGAAAAAAAAAATCTGACAGATACTGAGAGAAACACAGAACCCCATTTTTAGATTCACTGTTCAGGGAAGAAGTGGACCTTACGAACTCTTTCAAGCTAGGATCTCCCCAGCAAGTCTGCAGGAACATTCATCACTCTGAAGTCTACACAGAACTGGGATTACAGTTAATTCTCCTACACCCTTACAACCCAAGGGAAAAAAGCATTAGTCACAACTTTATACTGGCTCACTTCAATCTCACAGCTGTACGTACCCAGGAACACACTGTGGGTCTCACCCAGTACAAGACTTCCATGAAGTTCAGCAAGCTTTGACTTAGGCCTGGAAAATTTTGCCACAAAGCTACTATGCGTCTGTATTTCTGTGGTTTAAGACCAATCCATATCTCTTCAAAACATCTGCTATTTTTTAGTTCACAAAGACTGACAGGCTCTCCACTATTTTGAAATAACTGCTGGCTATTTAGGTTCCCCAAACCCCTCCTTCTGATCACTCTGCCTCAGTTGATATTTCTATTTCATTTTCTGTAATCAGGTCTGATCACTTGTGCAGCTGATCCCTATTCCTTCCACCTTTGCCATGAAACAATAAACATTTTTACTCTCAACCTCATCATTGATCATGCAAATTTAGTCTGAGCTTCTGGAATTTTTCTGTTGTCATTTAAATGCACAAATGTGAGCTGTGCTTCAAAAGAAATGGGTTATAAAACCTGCTTGTTACAGTACTCTCCCAGCTTTCTTTGTTCTGTGTTTCAGAACTGCTACAGTATATTGACTTTAATAAAGTTTTGTTTTTCAAGAGACCAACACAATTATTACAAGTCCAAGTTCCAAAATGGACAGATACTGAGCCGAAACTGCCATATTAAAAGTCTGTAACGATCTTTCTCTGCTCAGTCAAATGGACTGTCATCTGTGTTGATTCAATGCAACTTGTCTGTGCCATTCAATACAATTGATCACAAGATGCTTTTATAGAACATTTGGTTATCCTTGAAATTTGGTACCCAGAGGCCCTGGAAAATGCCCACAGCTTGAGCTGTTCTTCGGTGAATACATTTCTCTCTATAGCTGATAGTAAAATTGTTTTTTTTTTTTTTATCTTGCTCCTAAAACTCCCCCTACACATTCAGAGAAATTCCGTTTAAGCCTCACTGTCTCATTCTTGATATCAACATCCACTTGGTGATTTTAATTAAAACTCATGGCTTCAATTATCTGTATGCAGACATTATATCAATTTAAGCTGCTTTCTAGGTTGTTTTTTTTTTCCTCCTCCCTGATGTTTTATTTTGGTCTCCCTCTCTTCTGTTTGGTCAGCCTTTGAAACTGGGTCCTTGAGAAGGCTACCAACCACAATTTGGGTTTATTTTTTTTTAATTGCTTTTTAAAGCTCATTTGAAGTCAATATTTACAAACAGAGCAAAACTCTCATACTTCAGTGCTTCATTTACAATCTTCTCCTTTTAGCTTATAAATTAGCATGACATTTTATGCAACCAATTTAATTTTGTATTTTTCCTCCTCCTCTGATCACCACTGTATATGAAACCTCCTCTGATTTATATTACAGATTTCTGTATCAACCTTTATATTTGTAGGCTTGTTTTAGGTCTGTATCTGCCTTGCATGGTGGTTATCAACATAATTTTCCATTTAGCTTTGTGGAAACTTAAGGATGGAGCTGGTCTAAACACTGCTGGACAACATAAAATGTTAGCCCCCCCAGACAAGGATTTCTCCCTACACAAGAGAGTGGTCCCAGTTTCAATCTGACTGGCATTTTCTAAAGACAACCATAAGATGCCTCACAAAGAAATCTGCTCGAGTTAATGACAGCCCAAATTCACCAAGCTGTCATTTACCTGGAACAGCTACACTAGAACTTTCTACTGACCTTTAATGATTGTGCAAAGACATTACAATATTACTGCAATAAATACAGTATCAAAGCCAACAGAAACCAATGCTATCACAGGCAAGCAGCCTCATGAGAGTGACTTAACCTTTGACCAGTAAATTTGATCTGTTATAGGCAATTTGTGTCCCAAGGTACTTAGTGAATGGCTGATGTACACAAAATAAACAAAGACTGAGAAAGACAATAAACTGACAGCCAAGATCAACAAATGGTCTTGGTATCCCATGAAGCCATTAATACAATACTCTGTTAAACATGCTTTTCTCCAGACGTGGGCTGTTTCAACATGTTTGAGTGCCTCTGTGTCCTTGAGTAGATGAGGGAGATACATAGTGATGTGATGAGACTATTCTACTGTAAAGAAGTTCCTTTTAGCTTATGTAGCCCTTAAGCACCTCCTTGTTCCCCTCCCCTAGAGTATTTATAGTACTCAAACACGTAAATCCACCACCTCCTCTCCTAACCTTTTGCTGCTCTCATTATAGAGACAGAAATAGCCTGTCAAAGAGACCCAGCCTTTACTTGATATTCTGGAAATTAATTATACAATACTTTAAAAGATTTATGTGCTAATCCACCAGTTCCATAAAAATACAAGAATACAGGTAACAGCTCAAAATAGCAAAGGCAGAAAAATTTGAGCTTCCATGTGTGATGCGCGAATCATACACATACACAATCTATACACATAATCAAAACACTTCTCAAAAGAGTTACCTATGTATTTTAATTTTAGCTCCACTGTAGCCTTTTACTATGGTGTGAATGTATTGTTTTAATAAAGATCTAGAGCAAAGACGACAGAAGAGTATATAATACAGCTGTCATTTATTTCTTTGCTCTGTTGGATTGAGGCCTCAAGAAGTTATTAAACTGCTGAGGTAAATCTTAACTATGTAGTTATTCTGAACCTCAATCCTCACTTTTTTTTTCCTACTCTAGGATTGTTGGTTACTTCTCCCCCCCCCCCCCTTTTTTTTTTAATCTTCCCCAGTGAAAGACCATCTTGTCTGTGCTCCACTTTCAATTGGATACAAGTGCATGGACAGCAGTTTATGGTATAATGTAAGCTTTCTGCAGCAGGTTTAGGACCAGTAGTGATCTTTCTTCCCACTATGACAGGAACATCATGTTTCAATTTCTTTAAACTCTAGCCTAAAACCAAAAAAGACTAAACTCATTCTCTCCAACCTGAATACCCATACAAGATAGAGGAAGCTGGTATTTAAGCCAGAATAAATATTAAGGATGAACTAAATAAATATACTGCTATTGGAGTATTTTTGTTAGCATACTTTAGACTGCCTAAAACGTGGGGTGTTTCTAATTAGACCACTAGAGGACATACTTTGTACGAGTGTGGCTTCCTTCCTCCCCTCTCTAAGCATGCAAAAATACGTAAGTCTTTGTAAAACACTGAAATATCTCTACAACACAGATTTTTAATAGTAATTTCCATGCAGGAGATGCAATAAAACCAAATCCGCTTTATTACAGCACTGGGGACTAAAGCCAGTTAACCACTCAGAATTAGCAAGCTTGCATCCCAAATCAGCTTTCACCACGCACTGGGTGCAACATACTTCACAGGCAAATCAACAAATCATGCAGTTTACAGAGGACCAGCACCATAGAATCTACAGTTCTCATCGCGGTCTTACAGAACATCGTCAGCATTCATACTACAGACACATAAATACAACTTCCACTTTGTAATTACTGAAACTAGCAAACATCTCACATGTAGGAACAAAGCAGCTAACACTACTGCTATAAGCAGAGAGAAATTTTTCTACATATCTTCCCAAACCATTTCAGCTCAGAGCTCCTGGAGCTCTGCCTGAGCCTGCCTATAGCACCCTCCATTGCTGCAGATGACTGATGGTTTGGGAAGCAACAAATGACAAGCAAGCTAAAATAGCCTAAATAGGAATTCATTAAGAAAAAGATGGGGCAGAGGTCTTCGTAGATGAAGAGGTACATTAACCTATTGCAGCACTTATACCCATAATAATTTGCCTTTTTAAAGAAAAGAAGTATTTGCTAATTTCTTTTTGAGAGATCAAGTCACTCACTCTCCTGTGTGTATATATATATTCTAGTCATAGTAAAAATGATCCGCAGCTGTATAGTAGAAATTTTTTCTCAAGAGCAGTGCATTTTTGGTTTTGTGAAATCTTCATATTTTGACAAAGTTTTTATATTAAGAATTGTATTTTACAGAGCAGACTGCATCAAAACAAACAGCAAAAATCAGTAATTTAACAACATGTATTGCTAAAAAGACTAAATGAATGAAAGTGAGCTTCCTTGACAGTTCTTCCTCACTTAGGAGGGGAGGTTAGGGAGGTTGAACAATTCAAGAGCATGTGAATGGAAACAAGCACTTCCAAATGCAGGAGAGGATATGGAAAGCATATTTAGTGGTGGAAAAAAAAAAGGAAAGCTAACTTCTTTGAATTGTTTATTTCCTCAATCTAATTTTAATTAAAACCAGAACGTTAGGATGTCTGTTATACTAAGCTACTGTAATACAGATTTCCACATTAGAGGATAAAAAGCTAAACAAAAAGACAACAGAGGTAGAATGAACAGTGCCCAACTCATTACTCACGAGGGTTCTTTGGCTAGAAAGAAAATAGCAGACAACAGTGGTGGCCTTCTGTCACCAGAAAATAGCTTTACAATTCTATTTACACATTATTACCAACCAACCTGATAATCTGGGGTTAGTGTGAGGCCAGGTATTCACTACTTTCAAATAAGGGACAATGAATGGCTCAGGCATACAGTTCATTACTTCAAACCTAATACTGAAGTTAAATGCTGAAGCACTATAGCAGATACTTAGTGGCCTGTGTATCTTGTACTACACGTACACACAGAGACAGACAATTTTTCACCTTGTGAGTCAACCTTTAAGTCTTGAATATTTTTTTAATTTCTAAACTAGCGGTGACACATATCTCAGAGTTTATATAATATATACACACACACAGAGGCTGATAGCTTTTTTCATGTCAGCATTTGGCTAACATTTTATATTTGACCAACATATTATATTTGCCCAGGTTCCTTTTTATTAATTCTTTACTGTTTCTCCTCAACAATAAAAAAAAAAAAAAAAGAAATAGGACAGAACTGGGAAATTGCAAGAACAGAAAGGGAAAAAGGAGAAGACACCTTCATTTTCACCACTAAGAATTATTCAAAGACTTCTAAAGAGTAAGATCAAATTCTCTCAAATGCCCCAGGTCCAAGCCAAGACCCTAGAGACATTTCCACTGAACGAAGGAAGCAAGCAGGGGAAGGTTCTTTGAATGTGAATATTTCTGTGAGGGGAGCACTCAATAGCTTGATTAACTTTTATGGTAAACGTCATGCAGCATCATGACCACTGAGAAATCAGAGCAGCCGCTCCTCATGACAAGGTGCAGAGTAGAAGCAACACACACACAGGGCAGAGCCCAAACTAACAAACTCTGCTAGGCTTATTAGTCAAGGCTCTGCATAAGCTGGTGGGAGCTAGGACAAGAGAGAGCCCAGGGTGCCGAGTGGGGTAGAGAGAGGAGGAGAAAGTAACAAGGGAAGAAACCTAGTGACAAACAAGCATCGTCAGAGGATGGAGGGCCAGAGGTGAAAAGAAGATGGAGTTAGCTGAAACAAGCAGGAACCACTGAGTAAGGATCAATGCTGCAGCCTTGCATTCACATCCCAACAGATTTCAAACAAACAAGGAGAGATGGAGGTGAATGGGACACAGCCAAACGTGGTGCAGAGCAGGAAGCCATGAAGAGCTTTTATTACTACTGGTGGAGAGAGAGAAAGCAGGAGCTGGGATGGAAAGGATGGAAGCCTTACTTCATCACTCAGTTAGTCCTGCCAACGTTCATACACATCATGGTAGTTTTACAGCAGAGACAAATCCTAGGGAAGCTGAAGTGCTATATAAAATACTTTCTGCCCAGACATACTGCAACATGTTGCAGTAGAAAGCGTGCTGCTGAGACAGGCTGGCTGGGAAGTGCTGATGGTTGCTCAAAGCAATATGCTACCACACTGGTCTGTTAACGCAGACCAAACTGGGAAGGAGACAAAGCTGGTGCTGCACTGGTGGGGCCAGGCAAGAGTAGTCAGAACAATGACCCAGCACCGTGATCCACAACACAGACCGACATAATCTGGAAGTAACAGGAGTCCAAGCAGAAAGGGAAGAAGCTTCTTCTGCGTGGTCAGGACTTCAGTGTGTTGTGTAAGAAGAGAGCACATTTTAGACACTGCCCCACTGAGTGTGTTTAAGGTTCATTGAAAGATGACATCCCATGTAGGGGCTTTTGTGAAAGGGGGAAGATGCTGTTAGTTTCCATGATGACAGAGTAAGGACATAAAGAGGAACAACTTGCAGAGAAAAAATGAGTTTGCCCATGTTAAATTTGAAATGACAAATCAATTTTTTCTAGCAAGAAGGCATAAAATCAGGGTAAAAGATAGAAGGTCAACTATAATTCTGAGGCATTATATTCCAAACTGCATTTCTGAAGGTAAGAGTATCTGTAGCTAGGAGGTAGTACAGAGAGGAGGAGGGGGAGGAAATCCCAGCTTGGCACCTCACGCACTAGCAGTAGCAAGAAGGGGTAAGGGTGAGCAACCCAGTGTTCTGTCAAACAGTTCTCGGTAATAGTGCAACAGCATAAGGTTGAGCTTGCAAGCAAACTGGGCTAGGCTTGCTTCTCATTTTTTTTCCAAAGAGAGAACAGACCAAAGTTTGCTAAAAATGGAAGGGAAGGTAAGCAATAATGAGACAAGGTTACAAAGAGAATGGAGAGATGCTATGTGGAAATAAGAGCCTGGGCAACGGGACATTAAGAAATGAGATAAATTGGAATCACTGGAAAAAAGTAAAAGGAAAGACAGTAAGAAGTCCTCAGAGAAGGAAGAATCCTAAGAGATCAGAAGAAAATTAGTTTGAGAAAAATCACACAAAAGTTTACTAGTTTTTCATTTTTGTTTTCTTAAAAAGAAAACTATTTGCCTGCTATACTTTTACAGGAGTAGCCAGACTAGTCTTTAAATGTATTTCTTTTTTAACATATTTATCTGAACAATGATCATATGAAGCAGGGAAACGCTGTTATTTTTTTTTTTTTATAAGCACAGAGGATAACCTTTGTATAAGGATAACTCAGCGGCTCAGAGCAGCTAAGTGAGTTAACAAGTGTCACCCAAGAAATCAGTAGCAGAGCAGGCACTTGAAACAAAGCCTCACCCAGACTATTTTCCTATCTCCTAAACCATCTCCTGTCCACTTTCTTTCAGAAATCCTGTGTGGAAAAGAAGAGGGAAGAGAGAGACAGAGTGGTTCAAAGGGGTCAGTTTTTTCTGAAGCTAGCATACTTCATATGCTCTGAAATTGTGCCTACCCCAAAAGGAGCTCTGTTCCTTTTATATGTCAGCAAAACAAAAGGTCAGCCTATTGAAATATTGGTCAGGTCTGACTTTCTTCTATTAATAACAAGTAGAGACACATTTTTTAAAGTAATAGTTAAATAAATGGCTACACGTCTGCAATCATTTCAACTTAAAATGTCAACTGGATTTGAGATGCCATGTGCATTTAATCAATGACTGTGCATTATAATATAAATATTACTTTGGTTTGACTGCTTTGTCTGGCATAAATCATAATTCAGTGAGACGAGTACATTTCATTCTCTCTACAGATGGCTGTTAATGGCAATACCTATTAAACTGGCACCTGCCAGCACTTTGTAGTTAAGGAATCTGTCAGGAGCCCCTTTCTGTATAATTTCTCTGTTAATTGTTGCCTCTCCCCTCAGCCCCCCCCATTTGCCAAGTTCATATTACAAGAACTACTGAAACAGAAAGTCAACAGAACTGCCGTTTTTTTTGTGTCTCATGATAGAACTCATACTCCGCACTGTATTCCTGAGCAAAATACGTATTTATTGGTTAAAATGCAGCTCAGGAAGCCTTAATTCAAATTCTTGTGGGCATGACTTAAGTATCTTTGACCATAATGCATCCACATGATATACAGAAATACCCAATGTACCATAACTTATATGGAAAATCTGGAATTAAGTTTTATCCTCAGATAAGAGATGGATTTTAGAACAAGTAACAGCCAAGTATAGTGAATGAACAATAAACACACTGCCACAGTGTTTAGTATTCATCAGGAATACACTTTGCTTTCTAGGACTTCTTTTGCAGAAGGCATTTTTTGGGAGAGAGGAGACAGACATTTAGAAGAAATACGCCACCTCTAGCAAAGACCTGGTCATATTTCCAATAGGACTGAAGTGTACTTTTTTTTTAGCAGGTACGGCATGCACAGAGGTCAATATCAAACAGACACGTATACAATTGAAGTAGAAACATCACAGAATTTAGTGCACAACGTTAATCCTTACAGACCTCTTACACACCACTTTTTTTTTTTTGCTTAGTAATGGCTTGAATAATGATATTTCAACTTGAAGTGAACATGCAACTATTTCACAAAAAGCATGCTCCTTGCAAACAGTTTGTAATTTCCAGTCCTTTTAAATAGTCAGAGGGAACTTTCTGCTCTGATCTGTTAAGTAAATATAAATCTTGTTATCCAAGTTCAGTAATGAGAGTAAGGGGTCTATTCTTCTTCACTGCACTTGCATACATCTAACGTTAATGAGATTTATGCATGCATATTAAGAAGAGAACAGATGCTTAATTAAACAAATAAGCCTTCAGTAGGCAGTTCACATGATCATTTTAGTACAAAACCCCCTTATTTTCTCTGTTTTAGTCTGACTATGAATGCAGCCAAAGAGGAATCAATACGGTGGAGGAAAAGAAAAAGTGATACACGTAAATTGAGGTGTTTGTCTTCTTTCAGTTAAAAATACTTGACAAACTCGAGATACATTAAATTGATTAGGTATCTCCTCTCCCTCGTGCTCTTCTGCTCTGTAAAGGAAACGAGAGTTTTATTTACCAATTTACCTATTTGAAGGGTGGGAATTTTATTAGGCAAAAGGAAATCAAGGCCTCTAAATAACTCATCTGCCTCATTAACTGATGCTGTCTATCAAATACACAGGCATGATCCATCTCAGATCATTTCGCTATTGAGGGAAAAAAAAAATCGAAAATAACTTTAGCCTAATTAAATTGTAATTTAATCTAGTCTTTTTTTTTTCATCTATCCACTTCCATACTGATTTCCAGCATCATATGTACATGCATATAAATACATTAAAAAGTTATATACACTGCCTCTCTCCAGCAAATCACATCTCTTATTATTTGCTCTTTCTTCATTATATTGCTAACTTGTCTTCTACAACACTCAACTTCTCGGGGCAACACAGAGCAGAAAAAAAATCTCTCCATAAGCTATCATAGCGCTATACTTAATGGAAGTCAATATCTGTATATTATGCTATCTACTCTGCAATACCATTACAGGCTCAACAGTGCTGGTTGTAAAAAGTATCATTCTGAGCACAAGGCCTGTAATAGTAATGATGAAAAAAGGGTCATTTCTGTCTTCCAACTAGAATGAAAAATTAAAATCACTAAGGCACTTAGCTCAAAGGAAAATTGGCAAATTAAGGGGACAAAAAATAAAATATTCATGGCTCATATTGTGAAATGGTAGGTAAATAATTTAAGATGAACTGTTATGTGGGAAAGTGCACTATTTCTGAAGAGGAAAAAGCAAATGTAACTAATATGTACATATATATTCCTGCTTCCTGCACTTGCAGTTACATGTATACATGCACAAATATGCAAGTCATGGTTGATGTGCAATATTTGTGGGAGAGAGACATTTTCTCACCTATACTAACTTTGAAAATATTTGCTAGTGAACTAGTGAAATCAAGTTGACAAGAGTTGCCTTATATGAAGAAGGCTGGTTGGTTTCTTTTCCTGAATCCAGCCTAGAAATAACGACTGAATGAGAGGGTGTTCTCCCACTGCGCTCCAGTTTGGCAACACTCTTTAAGCCACCAATTATATACTTGCTCTTAGATTTTTATACCACAAAAAAATTATGACTTCAGCCTACTGGTCTCTGCCTAGGGGAGCTACATATTAAAATGCCATTGGTGTGGCTGCAGTCCATTAGCTAACTTACCTTCATACCCATAAAGCTGAAAGGGCTGACCAGAATTTTTACAATCACTATCTGGAAAAGGTAGTGCGAGAGCCATAGACTTATGTTTATTATACACCAGGACTGTAACAACTGCTATGGGATTAGGAAACAGAGCAGCACCACACAGCAGAGGTCACATTTCCCTGGTGATTTAAAGGTTCAGTCTTTCTCCAACTTAATTTAGAAACCAACACAAAGCCTACCTTTGTTAGAAAAGAATATTTTGAAAGTATTTCAAAGCATGGCAATTAAATAACTATAGAACACAAATTTAAAATCTAGAGTTCATCACCTAGCAAACTGAGGAATTTTTTTTTTTTATTAACCTCTTGGTTAGATCAGCTTTGCATTCCCGGTGCTAAGTGATAATGCGTTTTGCATTAGTGCCCAGCATCAGGGATTTCTAACGCCCTGCACCAAGGGGTTAATTAAGCCTTCCAAACAGCCTACAGAGCTGCCTCACAAGGCTTTTGACAGTTCCTAACCAATGACACTACACACTACCTTTATTCAAAATATGCTGTTTCACTATAGTGTTGCCCATGAAAATACAAAACACCTCCAAAAAAAAGTACAGGGAAGCTCACTGGAGGTCCAGCAGTCTCCTCGAGACTCACCGTGTCCTGAAAGAATCAGTCAGTTCAATGTAAGAAAAGGGGTGAACCAAGAATTGAATGTGGTATTGCGTAATCTTGCCGCTGTTATGTATCTGCATAGAACTGAGTATTATTTCTGTTCTGAAAGAGTTTCAGCATAGATGCTAGACACTGGCTTTTTTGTGAGACTGCAGCATACATTTAGTCACAGCTCCAATAATGAAAGTATTTAATGTAGTTTTTTTCCTTATATGCAATATCAATTTACTTTGCCGTCTGTTGTCTAGTGGTGGGTTATTTACTGAGCTACGTGCCAGAAAACATCAAAAAGTAAAATATAATGCTCACTTAGCCGATGTTACATACAAACAGTTAACAGAGTCAACTTCTGTTTTTCTTTGGACAGCACATACGCACATCCAGTACTCAGGCAGGCAAGATATGCATCTGAACCAATCAAACAAGCAAACGCACACACTGTGCAGTATGCACCACAGTAAAACAGTACTTTGGATTATAGAGACTTAACTAATCAGTAATAACCAGTGTCATCTGCATTTCAAATCTCCAGTATATTAACCTACTTTGCTCCAAATGCCAGAGTCATTACAATGCTGCAGCCAAGAGTTCCAGCTAATACTGGGTGAAACAAGAGGATTTTTTTTTAAAAACAATGATTACAAAAATAAAAGCACGATTTCTTGATGGTCTCCCTGAATCACAGTCACCTAAATAAAGCTTCAATCCAGGAAAAGCTTAGCAGGAAAGCAATCATTCTTTTTTTTGTATGTGTAAAAAAAGACCAGGAACTACAAGTAAATAGCAGCTGAGCAACAGATGAGGCACTAAGTGAAATCTGTTAGCAACTGCTAACAGCTTTGCTATTTTCTGTTGTTAAATTAAAAAAAAAAAAAGAGTAAAAAACCAATGCAGTAGCAATTCCAATATGTTCAAAAATCTCAGATGCAAAAGACTAAAGCTCAACACTTCTTGTACTACAGATAAATACTTGGGTTTGGTTTTAATATCTTGAAATGCTTTGTTATTGATTATAAGGCAGAAACAAGCCAATTCACGTGGACACACTATCAAGATAAAACTTGTTATAGCTGTATATATGACCCAGCAAGTATAGCACAAAAACCCCACCATAGACCAGTGTGACACTTCCAACAGCTGCTTCAGCCTCAAACTCTGCTTTCCTTTGTCCTTTACACCTGACCTCATGTCATTTGCCAGAAAGTGCATGTGTCTTCATTAGCACTGAGCTTTCTGGCAAGATCTCAGAAATATTTTCATTATCCTTCTGGTCCTGGAGTTTTTACCACAGATGATCATCTCCTACTTATCTCAACCCAATCTTGACATGGGTTCACCAAGTCTGTTTTCCTGTTTGGATGCATCTACACAGCACAGCAGAACCATGCAGGCACAGCTGAAATAGCTGTGAACAAAGCAGCCCACAAATTACAAACAGGATGAATGTATCCGTGTAGGGTTCCAGCTCTTGGTAGGATCAATTAGCTACATGGCTGCAGTCACTGGACTAGTTTAAAAAATTCATGGCATCACCCGGTCCCAGGCAGATATATCCTCTTCTTACTCCTGCCAGTTGCTTTCTTAACTTCTTTTCTCTTGGGTCTTTCTCTCCTGTCAGTCTAGCAGGGGCTCTGTTCCTTGTTTCTCATTTTGGTGGTCTCCCACATGGGGGATTACAGTACAACTACCACCACATCTACAAAAGGCACACTACAGATTTCCTTCTCCATCCAGCTTTCTGCTCCCTTATGGTGTTTACATTTCTAATGCCACCTATGGCAGGTTCCCCTTCCAATTTAAACTCAGCATGTCAAAAACTGAGCTCATCTCTGTTTCTAAATACTTCTCTCTACTTCTTTCTCTGAAGCTACCAAGAATTAGTAGTCACCTTGCCTGTTGCAGAAGCTCACAACTTTGTCGTCTTCAGCTTCTCTTTCCTTCCACAGATGTTCTACCAATAAAACATGCCAGTTTCATCTCCACAATGTCATAAAAAATCTGCTGTTTCTTTCCATCCGTGCTGCTAAACTACTTGATCATTCAAACCCTCTTACTGCAGTCTCTGCCTCCCTAGCCCTCCTGACACTCACTCCTCACTCTTCACATCAATACAAAACTCCAGTTTGAAAAATACCTCTTGAATCTAGTATTTAGTCAGTATCTGACCCCTTCTAAGTTCCCCCATTAGTTTCCCGTTATTTACTTTAAAAACATTCAGATTGTTTTTGTTTTTCATGTCATCCACAACAATTTCTTCCTGAAAAAATACCAGCCTGGTTTTGCTGTCTTGACCAGGACACATGGTCCCCAATTCTTTTGTAAACTCACACTGTTTGCTCTTGTTCAATCTTTACAGGTCATTGCCCTTCTTTCACTTTTATCGTGGCTGGGATTCCCTAGGACTCTCACTTTCTCAGGAAGGAATTTCTTTTCAAGAACAATTTTACAAATTCTAGGAAGAAACACTGATGAGGACACAGAACCTCCAAAAACCTTCCAGCTGAACTATTAGCTCTTACAAACAACTCCTCCTCTGTTCATTCTAACCTGTTGGCTTTGTAAAGACTTTCAATGGTGTGGGACAGAAATTCCCATTCTGTGCTGCCATACAGATAAATAAATATTATTAACAATTACTGTCTGCTGAGAGGACTATCAATGTAAATAAAAAGCAAGCTTATGAAAAGAACAGATGTATAAAGCTCGTGTACAACCAAAATATGAAATATATTCTGAAAAAGGGAATTACTAAGAATGGTAACCTATTGTTCCCAGCTTTGCATATTGATCATCATCAGATTTTTGTTGTCAACTACAATCACTTGTTTAGGATTCTGATGTCATTCCATGTTCCTTCTGGCTCAGGCATCACACCCCCGTAAGACTTTGCACTTCAAACTTCAAATCTGCCAGTGACACATGAAACAGAATACTTATGCTTTTGTCAGACCTCTGTGTCACTCCCTTCCTCTTCCAACAGCCCTATTCCCGCCAAAGAGTTAAAAAGAAGAATGAAAACAGACATAAAAGCTTAAGATACACAGGAGAGTTGTTGGAGTCACCTTCCTAATTATTCAGTGTTTTGACTACTGTTCCATGTTAAGCCCTATTTCTTTAAACAGTATGAACACAAATGCAGGTGCAATGCACAGGTGTGAGTATGTGCCTCCTCAGCATTCCTAAAGAGCCCCACTTGAATGCAGACTGGTATACCCACGCACCTTCATCTTACGAAGGCTCACAACTGCTGAAATCATGCAAATTCAGCACATAAGCATGCTTGTATATTTTTGACAATATCTCTACAATGTTCAAAAGTTGATAGGACAGTTTTGAGGATTCCTACTGATGACACATGGAAGAAAGTCAGCTAAAACCTTCCATGTCAATATAACACAAGCCATTTGACTCCAGAGGACACATCAACAGAAAGCTGCCATGCAAGTTCATATATCACTGTCCTGACGAATATCATTCGAAGTGAATGACCTTGCAGCTGAATTTCTTAGATTACTAGTTAAATGCATCTTTGCCTAAGCAATGATTGTGGCTTTTGTATGTATCTGGCTTGTCTACAATACAGCATGCTAAGAAACACCAACAGCCTCCTAAAGCTAACATTGTGTTCAGTGCCACAAGTAGCCACGTGATCATACAGTCTAATCTCCCCCAGTTGATCATTACATTTCATTCACATACCCTATATTAATTGCAAAGATCTACTTAAATGGAAACACTTTAATCCTCAACAGAGTAAACAGGTACCAGAGGCAGAAGTGATAGCAACCAGAGTGCCTACAGCACCAAAGGCTCCAGCAGTAGCAAGGAAATGGCCTGAAGAACTTTGTCTAATCTCTGATGATTCCAGAGATGCAAAACCAACCAATAACCACAGAAGAAATCCAAACTGCATGCTGGGCAGGGAGGACGGTGAGCTTTTGACCACTGCAAGCAATGTCTGAAGCTGTGAAGCAAAGATTTTATCATAGCTAGTGGTTTTCAGCAACTGCAAATGTTATTAGACTGTTTACAGTAACACCAGCACTCCTGCTCTCCCCAAAGCTCGTAAAGGAAGCAGATAAGCAAGGGAAGAGAAGGGGAAGGTCTGAGTGTGGGAGTGGGCCATGTATTACTCGGAAATATTCCCCACAAAGCCTCCCCCACCGACACACGCTTGTTTTTAGCCTGAAACCTTGAATCTTTTCTGACATATGGGAATGAATTTCAAAGGCACAAAAAAGACATTTTGTCTGCCAAATGTCTTCTGCCTCAGCTACAAGTTTGGTGTAAAAGTATAAACTGCTTTTCTTTTTAAATAACATAAACATTATTTTGAGTCCAAGTGAAATAATTTTCCCACTACTTTATGAGAGTATCAGTTGTTTCCTACATTATAATGAGAACAGGTAGCTGTTCTGCTTTTTAAAATGCTGTACCTCAACATGACACCAAAGCCCTTCTTCTTTTTCTTTTCTGGATCTTCATTTTCTTCCTTCCTTTTCTTCTCTTTGATTTTAGATTTGCCCTTTTCCTTTTTCTTCTCTTTCTCTCTATTTTTTTTGTCTTTTTTTGCTTTGGTTTCTGCATCTTCTACTTCAGGGTTCCCTGGAGGGGCAGATTCCATGTTCTGAGCTTCTTGACCAGAGTGAGAGCTCTTATCAGAGAAACCATCTGTACAGAATGAAAAAGCAGTAGTGAGGATGGCTAGGGGCCACCAAAATGCAAACACATGAAATACAGCATGAGTGTCTACAAAGTGCTCAAATGACTCACAACATTTACTCATTTATAATTGAATAATTTAAAAAGTAGACTAAACATATCTAGTGAATTCAAGCAGATTTCTATTGTAAATTAAATACAGAGTTATTTTAGTGGCTTGTTTTCTAGTTATTATTCCTGATACAAAAATCCTGACATGGTTAAACATCATTCTGTTTGAAATCTAGCTTGTTAACCTCCATCAGCTTAAGAAAAACTGACATGCTGGGATGCAAACACTGAGAGCTTACTTCAACAAGAGATTCTGGCGACTGACATAACCAACCTACGTAACAAAACGATTTCATTCACTCCCTGGAATCTTTCTATTTTAATGGCTGAACAAGAAATACATAAACTGTTCTGTCTGGTTGGAGAAGAGCTGTGTTGTTTCTATTTGCGGGGCTCAGGATCCAAGCAGTTTTATGCTTCATGCTAAAGGAGACATATTTCCAGACTGGGGTCTATAAGCCCATGGTGACAGAATGAGCAGCAGGGTGCTATCAATACACTCTGCCTTGTCTATAACAGGAAACAAATTTCCTGGTTGGAGAAGGGGGAATTGTAGACAGCTCTGTAAAACAAGCAAGATAATTTTTAATGTAATCTGAAGAAGGCGGCTGCTTCTTGAAGTTGAAAAATATAATTATTTAAGGATTGAGTTCTAAATCCTCCAACCCACCCCCACCCTAACAGAGATCTGTGAAAGACTTTACAGTAAACCCAGTCAAGGTTGGATGGGGTACTGCAAAGACAGCTCTATTCAGTGGAAGACATGAGCACCTTTTAAAATGTGATCAACTTCAATTGGACTAAATCACTTGCTTCTGTGCTTTATTGAGTTGGCCCTCAGCAGTGCTAAGTGAAGGTGGCTCCCTCAATAAGCACCATTAGCAACATACCCTCTTCTCCTTCTTCAGGTCCGTCGTAAGATTTGTCAATGGCAGCTCGGAAACTCTCATTACACCCTCGACCACGGACCACGTGAGGCCTGGGTCTGTGAAAAGGGAGTTCGTTCTTCCTAACTTCAGCCACAGCAGTCTGAAGACTCTCAAGAGAGCTGGACTTCTTCAATCCCAGAGTAGGACCGAAATCTTTGCCAGAAGAGTCTGGAAAACAAATAGTTAAGTTTTCATACCTAAAACTACACAGAGGAATGAAACTAGACAGATACATTTAATTGTGTACTTTATTACTTGAGGCCTTTGAAATAGTGTGCAATCAATGTAATTTGTTCTAAAAATAACATCAAGTTAAACCTAGTTCAGTAGATATCCCCGTTCAGACTTGAAGGGAATGGCACATAATTTACAGACCCGACAACAGTGATGGGCAATAGCTGGCTTGCTCTGTGTCACTTTAAAACCTGAACCAGTAATAAGGATGGGGTTGCTTCTTCCCTCTTTGACAGCAATGTCCAGCTGGACACTGCTAGCAGTCTCAAGGAGAACATTATCCTTAGACTCACAAAAACAAACACTGCTACACAACAAGAGTTTTGGTTTTTAGAATGAGTCAGGTTGTATGAATGGTTGATATTTTCAAAGACATTTCTCCTGTGAGAAGATACTATTAGTTTTCTCACGGTCTTATCCAACTTTTCTCTTCAAGCTGAAACTGGTGCTATGACATCAACATACACAGCAGGTTTTTCAAGAAACAAACATTTCCAGCAAAGTACAGCTTAACATCAATGATGTTGCTGCCTCCTTCCTTGTTTACAGGCATAAGAAAGCACTTCATACAAAAAAGAGCAAATACCTTCCCAAGTCTCCCAAACCTTTCCTCTCTTTGAATGCTTGACTATCTGACCTTAGAAAGGCTTTATTTTGTGGCAGTATTAGTGTTAATTAGCATTAATATAAGGATAGTAGAATAGGTAAAGAAAAAAGTTCAACTAATACACGCATGCCAATCAACAAAGAACTTCACAACTTAATTTACAAGCATTTGTAGCATCTACTTAGTTTTTATATGGCAGAACAGTAAATGTGACATACAGAAACTGAGGAAGAGACTTTGCCTTGCAATATGCTTTCTGTCTTTGAGAACACAAATGCTTTTGTTTTCAACTTTTAAGTGATACTAATGCAAGCAACAGGAGAATATAAGAAAAGAAGACCTTCACGTACATGTCCACATTCTGTCATGCCTGAAGAGATTCAAGGATCACAGAAAACACAGATACTACATGCTGCGATTTTAGCAATCCTGGAGTGCAGGTATTTCTGAACTAAAGCAGTGTGATGGTTAAACAGTGAATTCTTAGAAGGAAAAAAGAATTGGTACCAAATAGAGACTCATCAGTAGCGTCTACATAAAGCAATCTACACTTCCATTACCTGCAGACTGATATGTAGCTAAAAATAAGGTGGGGTGTGTGTGGGTGTGGAAACAAGTTTAAGGGAAGCCTGGTTGCTCGGTCACACAGTGAAACCTTTTGTTCACCTATTGCCATTCTGGAGACTACCACTATTGCCAAATAAGCAAGTGGTAAAATGGGATTAGAGCAACGACTTGCATACCACATAAAGGTGCTTAAGATCACTAAAAACTTGTGCATTAGTAAAAGGCACTGTGGTGCCTATCTCAGGCTGAGAAGGAGCAAAACCAAGAAAAGCATAATCACTGTAAAAGGCGGCAAAGTGAAAGCCACTCTGATAAGCCAAGAAAATCTTTCTTGTTTTTCAGTCAGAAAACAGCTTTGATGGGTTGCTTTCGCAGAAGATAGGGCACAGTGGTAAATCTGGCAGAAAGTGGAGCTCTCAGCCAGGCTGGGTCACAGGCCTAAGCTGACGCCTGCCCGGGCAGAGGTGGGCGAATGCATGCCAGGGGCTACGGCTCCCGCCTCTGTGGGCAGCAGGCACCCAGTGCACTGTTTGCAGAGCCTCTGAGAAGCGGTATCCACTGGGAGATGGTTTAAAGGCGACTACAGCATCTGCAAGGAAGCAATGGCCGCAGCCTCACCTGCAGAAGCGGGCAGTGCAGTTGCTGGGAAGGGCCACCGCTCCGCACGGCTGCGGACCGCGGGGATCAGCGGACGCCCATGGCTCGGGCAGGTTTTGCAGCCAATGCTGATTGCTAGGCTGCTGCAGCTACCCAGCCACCTGAAATAGCTGTATCAAAAGCCAGCACAAAGGTGTTTATATACACATCCCAGTACAAGCTGTACTACATTGAATTAGTGCCCTAAGCTGTATTACCTGGAAAAAAAAAGTCTCTGGTTAAATACTCGTTAGAGCCTGTCTTATATAAAGCTAAGCCAATTACTCAGACTGGAAGACTACTCTTAACGTATGAAGGCCATTCCGAAGAGAATCCAAGCTAATGCGTAAGGTTTGGAGCGACACAGTCAGACGTTACACGTACCTCAGCCTCGCTGCAGTTTGCCCCTAGGCACCCAGTCATATACTACCTAGTTCAGTCAGGGTCACCAAGAAAAGGTTCTTTGTCCAACACTTGCCTTAAACAACTACACAGGAAACTCGGAGTTATTGGCAAAGTATGTTTCTTTCTGTATAAATAGTCTTTATTTTGCTATTTTGTCCTAACATGAAGGCCCCCCTGAGGAATTAACTTTAGAAATAACTAGCAATAACTTCCTGGGTTTTGATATTTTAAAGAGAACACTTACAGTGACTTTCATGTAGTATTTTCAGTTTCCTACTAAAAAGAGGAAAAAAGAAACTAAGTGGCACTCTTTAGCTACCAAGTAAATTCAGAACACCACTACCTTGGAAAACTGATTTTTTTTTCTAATGTCTCCAAAAGAAATAAAATCGGCTATTGGTTGCTTCATTGCCTAACATGATCAAATAATGTGTTACCTTAAAGGACAGTATAAAATGGCAAAGATTAACTGTATTTCTCCCTCACTGGCAAAGAAAGTTAAATTTCATCTGTGATCTTCCTGTGTACTACCATTTAAAAGTCCTCATCTATTCAATTACTGAGAACCTTTAGTCACAGATTAGTATCAAGCATTTAGTTGCCCCTTTCTAAGATTGTAATAATTTAGCCGAAATTTCACTGGCAACATGGGAAGTTTATCATTATTACCATGAAAATCCACCCGTGAAGAAGCATCTGAATCCAGGTGAAAAATAATTGAATTTTTTCTAATTGATGACAGTAGTAGCAATGCAACCTCATTAAGAAGGGGAACATTAAGTCAAGGAGTTTACATCCTTGGACATTCTCACCAGGGTTTTCAGTGAGGACTTCATATTTTTGTAATTCAGCTTTTATTCCTTTTTTCTTTCATTGTAAGGCTGCAGTGATCACATAATAGTACACAACTAAAGATACAGGAGCTAAGGAGCTCCCCTAAGCAGGGAGACGAGTCCCCTTGCTTCCAAAGCCAGCATCTATTACTGGGTGCTTTACAAAGAAATGCACAAGACTCTGTAATGAACAACTACCAGATCCCACCTAGGGAAATTTCCCTCCCCTGTCCCCCCTAGTATCTTTTCCACTTCTGCAGACCTCCCTATCCAGATTCTGAATACAAAAATATAGTTTGGCAACGAGAAATTTAATTGTTCACTGTGTAAAAATGTTTGGTTTTATGGATTTTAAATTCTTGAGCCCTCATTTTACTGCTTCTTGTAGTACAATGATAAAAAGTCAACTGAAGCATTCACTTTATTTTTTAAGTGGTGAATTACTTCATGCATCTCTACTGAATTTATGAGAGAAAGTCAGTACCTGCCTGCAACTGGCTGAAACCAAGTTGCTGGTTCCTAGATGATATCTGTAACTGATCATCCTTTAACTGGAAGATGGCATTACCCATACCATAATTTTCTGCTCAATGCCAACATGGCCACCACAGATTTCTTTTTTTAATGTACTAGTAAAAGTAAACCTGCTTTCTGTTCTTTTATTACTATTATTATTAGTTTCAGGTATTTCCAGGCTTCCCTTTTTCCCACATCTGCACATTCCTTTTTTTCTTTTTTATAGCCCAGCAGAAGGAAACATGCCAAAAGCAAGATGTCAGTCATGAAAATCAAAGGGAAACAAATGACACAGCGTTGTGGGCAATGCAACCCACCCCAAAGGCACGTGTAGAGAGAGTGGAACTGAAGAGAAGCCATGAATCACTGCCACTCTAAATGAAATACAACTCTTAAGACACCCTGAACAGTAAACATTTTATATATTTATCATTAATTTTACTTTTTAGATAATGATTCTTCTGAAAAACCAGAACTATATGAATATGCCTAAAGGATGATATTTAGAGGAACATATTTGTGTGAGCTAGATTAATTTACTGTTTATATTTTGAAAGATATAGTGAAGTAAAAACCAGTTATGAAGAAAAAAAGAAGGGAAAGCGTCACTGAGACCGAGAAACTAGAATAAACACAAAGTTGCAATAGATTATAAATAGTCTGGCTCTGTATTTACCGGAGCCCTAAACACACACAATTCCTGGTTCCTACTGCATTGCACATGATGGAGGTGCACATATACTAGGGAAGAGAAAATAATTATGAAAACAATGAGTCTTCTACCCTATGGGTACCGGGATGCTGTAGATAGCATGTGAGTGCTTTTAGCAGGCAAACAACTGTTTGTTCATGACACACCAAGGCTGACTTCTTTTGTGGTAGGACTCAGAGTGAGATATGCCAACAGCTTCTCAGCAAGCAGCTACAGCCCAGTGCCTGTTCTGCTTTGGACATACACCTTGGGTAACATTCATGATGCCCAACTTAGCCTCACTGAACTCAGGCCTACCCCAACCCAACTGATCTAACTGCTCGCTCTATAGTTATCTCTTCTCTAAAGAAACGGGGGCATGTTTGAAATACCTTTTGATACATGTATGTTCCCATGATTTTCAAAATACAATCAATCCACAGATCACATATATATTTATTTTTTTTTTTAAACACGAATTAATGTATTGCTAACCTTACATTGCCCATGGAGAGGTGAGGATAGCAAACATGGTTTCAGAAACACCCCAACTTTTGTTCAGGAAGGAAAAAGCAGGATTTCTGTTGTGCAGAATCAAATGATATAGGTATCAGGCTGGTAAAATAGGCCTCTCAGCAAAATTTAGTCAAAATATATTCCTGCTGTACGGAAACCTTTTGTATGAGAATGAACCAAATCTGTTATCCAAGTGAAAGATGTCCAAAGATACAAAAGGCAAGAGACAGCCAGTAAGACTTGACTGCTTTACTCTCCCCTTGGCTCCTTTTGGAAATTTACCTCTAAATAAATTTGTGGATAAAGTGAAAACTGTGAGTGTCTCTTTCAATAAGCTTAAGGTCAAAAGATAAAACATTTGTCATTATTACCCATCTCCATGTGCCATAAACATCAGAGAATAGGTAGACAGACATGGTTCTTACCCACAGGGTTGCAACATCATAGGTGACTTAAATTAATTCACGTTCAATTCTTTCTGAACCATTTTGTTTAATGTAGTTTCATTTATTTCTGGTCGGGTTCACAGTATGCACAACTGCAAAGGATTTTTTCGTCTCACTTCTATTTTTATATTCAGATCTTCCTCAATCATCAATCGATTCAATGCAGAGAATGATTTTGGAAGGAGGAATTTGAAAGTCATTACATCATTTCGCTTGTGATTTTCAAATGAAGGGCTTTAATAGGACATTTTTGTAGAATAACCTTAGATGATACTGTAGCCTTTTCTTCGACACTAGTTTATACAGGTAGCATAGAAAAAATTATGAAGGGCTTGATAAAAAGCAAGAGAAAAATCACTATTTTGCACTCACATATTAAAGAAAACATGTATCGTTTTGCTCATTTTATACCTCCAACCTAGCATTCCAAATTAGAAGCAGGAATACTGAACACAGAACAACCCCACACCTGACAGAAAAAAAAACCAAAAACCAAACCTAAGAGAAATCAAAGCATGGGAGAATTTAACAAGTTCTCTGATTAAAAGAGCCAGGTACAGTCTTCAGATTTACAGATATTTCAATCTACTTTACTACATATAATGATTGCAATTTAGCCCATATTTGCACAAACTGCAATTTCAACTGTGAATAATGGCAGTTCACAATTTGTAGCCTAGAAGGTACTCTGAGCTTTAGCCAACTGAAGAGGAAAGGCTTGGAATAAGGCAGCCATTAGGCAAGAAGCAAAAATGCACTACTGTCATCTTAGAAACATATGCTCGTGTTGCTCTTTTCTATAGTCTTATCACTAACAAACAACAACACTGCAAAAGAATGTGTTAATATTTCAAAAAGAATAATATGTACAGCATTAAACATCTCAAAAATGCTAATAAGTTTCACAGTGCAACAATATTAAAGCTAAGAATTAGGAGCAAAAGAAGAAAGCAGTTCAAGCAAAAGCACTCAGGGAAAGGGCACATGCGTTTGCTAGGTTAGGGCTGAATGTTGGACAAAATGCAGCCAAGGCCGTCTTTGCACAAAAGAATGTCTGATGTTATCTGTTGAAATAATTAGTTTTCTTCATTTGGTTACACAAGTTTAACCTCTCACATAACCTTCCACTTCACAGTATAGCTCTGCATACAGTGAAAAGTTTTCCTAGGCGTTTGAATCCCTCCTCCTCCAGCAGGCTAGCGTTCTCTCTTTAGTTGGTACAAACTGAAGCGCTTGCCCTTCGAACGGGTTCCAGTATAAATTAAGCTACCTGACTTTCTACAAAGCAGGGGCTTGCTCCTCAAGGATATTTATGTATATCACATTGATTTTAGATATAGCTGTTGCAACCTGCTAGAGGAAAACAGCTATAGGAAAAGCAATGCAAACAGGAAAAAGTCCAGTTTTTAGAAAATACGATTCCCCAGTGATTTCAGGCACCTTGTAAACTGATCACTCTGGAATTGAGTAGTAGTAACAAAACTCCAGTGCCCCACGATTGCTTTACTGCTACTTCCACACCCACCCTCTGATAAGGTCAAACATTTCAATCCGGCTTTAAAAGACTGGGAAATGTGACACTTTCTGAGATTAATTGATATAAATTACACTTCTCAAACTAAACCAACATTTTTGTTCCCAGGCCAAAGTTTAACACAGAGTAAGAGTCCCTGCACTAATATTTAAGCAAAGCCACTTTTAATGGTATGAGGCTAATATCTAGAGTGTTACCTTTGACCTGTGGGACAGAGGAGGAAACTTCTTCAGTAGCAGAACAGAAGAAAGCAAGCCAATGCTTATATTAAATTCATGGTTATGATCTATCTATTTTGTTAAGCCTTAAGCCTATTTTGAAATAAGCTGCTGAATTATTACTCTTAGTCATCAAGCCTGAAATCATACTTTTGAAAACGACTAATTTAAATCAGAAGTAACAAATTAAAAGGATGCAAAAAGTTCATATTAAGCTTTCTGCTTTCTTTGCTAATTCAAAGGGTTTTTTTGAGTCCTTTACATGTGAATGCAGAAAGGAATTGTCTCATATCAATCATTTAATTCAGAATTATTTTCTTTTCTAAAAAGTGGTATGTCATTTTTATGTGTCAAGTTTTGGCCTGGACACATTTTTACAAACACTCATATAAGCTGCATGTTAAAGATTGCTTTAAGCATCATTCGTAGATTAATTTAGGCTACTGCAACAACAAGGAAGATGATTATTGCAAAAGAAAAGCCAAGCCAAGGCAACAAAGAAAAATACATTTCAATTTCACCAATTTAACTTGCAATTAAAAAAGTAAATTATATAAAATACTTCCTTTGTGTGTGCTTTTCCGTATCCGTGAACATTAAGACTAAGAAAAAAAAGCTAGATTTTTAACAAAATAACCTGGAAAAAGGATACCTTTTGCTAATAATGGCATTGGCTTTGTACACCTGCCCACACTCTGATCAGTGAATCCTACATGCTTGAGATATTTATGAGCTCTCTTTATTGCTACCCCACCACCACCAAACTGCCCAACAGCCGCTCTAATTTAAGATGCTCTAAATATTGTTGCCATGGGTGACACGTGAACATGGAGTAAGGCAAAGCTCTGCTAATAAAAAGGCTTTCACAGCATTTCAGTCCTTGCTCATAAGTAAAGTTAAAATTTATGGCTTTTAAAATACTGGATCTGAGAGGGGTCAGGTTAAATGGCTGCTAGTAATAAAAGGAATCAATATGCCACAGCATCCGAAGCAGCCAGCAAACTAAATAAACACTTCATCCAAATCCACTTGGCCCTGAATTAAAAGAACATAAAATACTGTATTTATTTTGTTTGCCCTCCACCAGTCCGTGGTTTGCATCACTACATCCACTAGAATTCTGCACAGAGCAAGCAACAAACATATGTTGGCCAAGTAGCAATTAAACTGTATGTCAAGGCTAGGAGCAATTAACTGGGCATTAACCTTATCAGGGAACCACTTCTGGATTAGCCAACTACAAACAGGCAAACATCTCAGTCTGGGAAGATGCTGCAACATGTATTTACAAAAGCTTCAGAGGACTCAGACTTTCTGTCTCAGGCACATACAGAGTAAATGAGCCATTTCCAATAATAACCCTTATGAATAAACCCTGAACAAAACCAGAATCACCTTTTCCAGTGATTAGCATGTCCTATTAGCATAGAAATGCAAGACAGTTTGTTCCTTACAGCACTTTAAAATAAAGCAGACCAAAAGAAGTAGTGAACTCACATCTTCCGCTCCTAATCTACATTTCGTTCAGTTTAGAGATTGATTTCCAGAACAAGTTATGAAAACCTACTTTCTTCTGTTTATTTGTACATGTTTAAATGGAAAGTGCATCGGTTAATTTTCAGTTTAAGAAATTAATGCACATTTTGCTTGAACTTGCCAGCAGATAACCTGTAAAAAAGGTACATATACACCTGTAATCAATCAATCTCTATATATACACAACAGAGAGGCCATTCACAAAGGCATGCATATATGTGTGAAGTTGCTTTGTTTGCGAGTTGTTTAATAACATTTGTCTTGAAACAGTTTTCCAAAGTTGATGTCAAAATCCAACTCTTGAACGGGGATATGCAGAATTTTGTCAAACCTACTATTAACTACGAGAAACAGTTATCTGGCACAGCTCTGACTCAATATCTCTACAGAATTTAAAGGATTGTGTAGGTTTTCAGCAAAAGTCCTCAGCAAAGGTTCCTTTTTATTTCCTGGTGAGAGTTTTAAGATCATTTGAATGCTTAAAATTTTGTTAACAGTATTTCATTATAGATTCCTCACAGCTGAATCCATAGTTGCACTCATATTGGGTCTTTAACCTACCTTTATTTTACATGCTTCAACTTTTTTTTTTTTCCTCCTTAAACTCTCTTCTGTACTGAAACTCTTCTGCTTCGTCTCATTCCAGAGATGAGGATTGTTTTTAGAAAAACAAAAACCCCCAAAGAATACACCTCCCTCTTGCCACATCTGAAAAACTGAGGAGTGAGAAAGTACATTCTTCCAGCCAGGTAATATTCCCCCCCCCCCCCCCATTCACAAATGACTCAAAAAGGACTGAAAGGAAACCTTTCAAGCTTTGCATGCAAGTAGGCTGTGAGCTAGGTCCTTCACTACAGCTTGTAGGGAAGGGAAGTTTAATTTCCATGTCTGGGTTATTTCCTCTAACATTAGCTGGATCTGGGTAAACTTGGCTGTTAACTTGTGCCTAGAGTACAGGAAGGGAAATATATATGCACTCCCGTAGGTACGTGAGCATACAATGATATCCCATGTGCACGTTTTCAGCAACTACAATGATCCCATCTACTGACAAACCAGAAGTTAGAAAGGAATATTCACACATGCTCCTCAGTCTATGTATTTAAATAAGTTGCAAAGTTTAAAGAAACTCAAGAAGACAGAGGGTCGTGTGAGCAGAAAGAACATAAGTAAAATAAAGACTTTAGTATTAAGAACTATTATTTTGTAGGTCTTAAAACATGAAAAGTGTTTTCAGGGCTTTCTTCCACAAAACTGAATCCTTAGAAAAATCACATCCAATTCATGGAAGAAATGGCAGGGAATTTTCCTTCTAAACAGCTGCAGCCAAGGATTGTGCTAAACTGTTTGGTAGTGTGCAAAGACACAGATTCACACCCAGTGATATCTGGCTGTCTTCTGGGGTTTTAACAGACACGATTCACAACTCGATTACAATCCCAGCCTTGCTTAAAAATACAGTCAAAATACTACTTTAGTCATACTGGTTAACTCTGAGACCTAGTCTATACGATTTACTGCTTTACACTTCACATTTGTTTGGGCACACATAGTACACTTCTTTAAGAGGTCCGCAGCTCCCTTGCTAGATACGTCATGGTGTGCCATTTTAATGAAAAGGTTATTTTTAAAAAGCAACCAGCACGGATGTGAATGAGAGACCAAATAAGCTCATTTGGCAAATCTGTATTTTTGGAATACTTGTTACGTTCTTAGATGTTTAGCAAACGTGCACCTAGCCTTTAATATCCCCCATGGAAAAGGGAACCTCCCCAAATCTCTAAGTTTTGTTTCCCCTCCAGCAATTTTTAGTATCCTAAAGATGTTACACTATTAATTACCAAGTTACGTGTTTAGGATCTTTTCAATATGCAGTTTTGCATTGCTACAATGTGTTTAAATGGCAAATTAGATAGACTTATGGGATTGCTGCATGGAATAACTTAGAATATGATTTAACTGTAGTAGCAAATGAATACAAACTTTTCTTGCTATTTTCTTATCCGTATTTCTTGCCTATGTACAAATGACATTACCTTGTTCCCTCTCACTTGCCCAATAAATGGATAGTAGATACAGATATGCTCCCAAACATAATATGTTACCAGACTGCAGAAACGTATGGTCAAAAGAGAAGAGTTATTCCAACTCTTCTTGGCAACACCCCTCATCAACCAACGGGGACATTTCTGGCGAAGTTAGTCAAAGCACTATCCTAAATTATGATAAAAAATTCCAAATTTCTCCAGGTTTAACAGGATGGTGAGCAGCAGCCACAGTGATATTGCAACCAAGATAACTTGATACAGGTTAAGCACAATCAAACAGCATTTTAATACAGACAAATCCAAGATGGCTTATCTTAGAAAAATAAAGGTTTCCTCTAAGCTGGGACTCACTATTATTGGAAAACACATGATTCTGTTCAGTGACTCCATACACTCTTGAAGCGTGAACCAAAGTTTAGCTAAGAGTAGATCAGGATGCACTTGGATAATCAGACTGTAATCAACTGTATCAGAAAACCAATACAGGACCATGGATCAGGTGCAAAACTCTTCTATATTTGGCTTATTTAATAATAAAAGGATAGCGCATTGAAAACTCTTTGCCCTCAAAATCCAGATATTGTCCATAAACACACAGTTTACTTACATGTGAAGGCAAATATATATATTTGGCTATATATACACACAGTCATACAACATAAAGGTATAAAACTTCACTCTTCGCGATCATGTCGCTTCTCAGCTGCATTTCTACATGCTATGAGAATACAAAAATTAGATTCTACTACTTGTGTTACTAGCCCCTCAGTAGATTCTTAAAACTAAATAATGAGTATCACTAATATTCTTGAAATTATAAGCTTTTGCTCCAACTACAATAAAAGCCAGTCTCATAAACATTAAGAACAAATACACACAAACATTTTGAAAAGTTTCAAGGATATTAAGTAGATCTGCCAGATTTCTCCAGCAATATTAGAACATCTTATTTTGCCTTTTTACAGTGGCTGCTGCTGCAGTTTAACTTTTTCAGGTTGACCAAGTGCATAAGAAGATAGCTCCTGTGTTCAATGATTACCTTGCATAAAAAACTTTTAGCATCTATATGATTATACTAACTTTTCTTTCTTCTGTATCAAGAGTGAACACTTACATCTGTATTCTGCCCTATATCCTCTTTTTTGTGAAATATTTTTGCCTTCTTTAGTATTTCTGACTGTGGACCGCTATTTCCACCCCAATAAGAGGGAAATTTGGTTAATCTGTGAAGTGCATGCCATTCCATTTCCTCAAGAAGATAATGCAAAACAAGCCATACTGTGGTTGGGTATAGACTTATGGCAATCAATTACTTCAATATTTGTATAATTCGTAAAACTTCACACATATTATCACACAGTTAATCAGAGCTGCTTGACAGCTTCTTCCCTCAACCTTTAATGAGTATGTCAATCCTCATATTGGATAGTGATACATACTAAGGAATTTACTTCAGAGCAGAAAACTAAAATCAGATTTTGAAACGCTGAGGTTAATGTTATTAAAAAATGTAATGGTTCTTCTACCATATGCTTAATTGGCCCCCCTGCGAAAAAGCAGTCCCATAGGAAAGAGCAAGAGGCTACTAGTTGGGTTCATATCTTACTGTAAGAAAAAAAGAAAGTAGTGAGTAATCAATCATAATTTCTCTTCACAGCAACAACCCTGACAAACATTAATTTGAATAATTTTTGTTGTTGTTGTGGTTTTACCCCAGCCGGCAACTAAGCACCACACAGCCGCTCGCTTACTCCCGCCCTGGTGCTGCCAACATCAGCACAGTTGTGGGTACTAAGGGTTTTCATGTGCTCAAAGGGAAGCAAGAAAACTCAAGAGAAGCAAAATCTATTGAAGATTAACAGATAAATAGAAACCATTTTTGCCTTCAATCTTTAAGTCCCTGAATATTTGAAGGCAAGGAGAGCTCTTGGAGAAATAAGATATAAACTTGTCATACCTTTGTATTTCTCGTTAGGCATTAGCATTTGGTGGTATCAGAAAGAGGACATGGGCTATATAGACTTTTTGCCTGATCCAGTATGACCACTGTTATCGTCTTGGGATGCGTTACAGATGAAATGTGTCCAGAACAACAAACAAACAAAAAAACAAACCCAAAAATAAAGATGCCGCTGCTTCCTGTTCCTATCAATTCTTCATTACTTGCATTATGAAAGCACACAGAACCTCTCTGATCACGGACCAAAACCTCACTGCATTTGGTGTTAAGCCAACTCAAAACAGAATAATATTCAGTACCTCTAATCATTTTTGATCAAGCCTACCTGTATTTCTGCAGTATTGGTTCTCTTTTGAGTGGCAAGACTATAGATCTGTTTCTGCAGTGATTTATTTACGATTTGTCAACACTTTGTAAAGTACAGTTCATCTGCTACATTCCCTTTATGCTCCTATGCCTCAGATGTTTTCTATTTTAAACAGAAAAAACAGATGTTTTGGCACAATATTAATTTACTCAGATTTCACATTCAGACTGAACCTGAATTGTTAAGATAAGTACAGAAATGAAAGTTGCAAGCATCAGCCCATAACAGAGCTAATAACAAGTTCCTTCCTCACCTTTTAAAGACAACATTAGTGGTTCATTTCTTCTGAACAGCAATATAGAAGAGCTGACCACAGAATTTCCTGATGTTCCCTTAAACTGCTTTTGCTATTTGTTTATTTCAAGTCAGTTCTGACAGAATGGTCCCTTCTTGCTTAGGTGCTGTTTGCAGAATGGGTTAATTTTTCTCCAAATAGATTATTAAAAAAACCCAACAACCCTTAAATCTGTTTTAGCGCAGAAGCCCTCTGATTTGGAGTTGGTATTTTGTGACTGCTTTAATACAGTCCTATTGCTGACTCTGTCATTCTTCAGTGTCTGTGCTCTTAACTCTTAGAAGACTTCAATGATATTCCTGTATGCTAAAGCACATTACAAACATACTACCTTTCAGTTCATTCAGTTTGATCTAAAACAGCTACCTTGAGTAAGAACTAATATTGATATTGCCTTATACCATATGACTGTTACATTTTAATCACCAGGTTTTCTTAGTCTGATTAAGCAATTAATCTGCTTAACTGAAACCTACAGGTAATTGATTCATATGAAGGTACTAAGAAATTCTATTTGAAGTTTAAGAACAATTCCCTACCAAAGACAACAAACAAATGAAAGCTCAAATTGCAAAAGCATATTTCAGTATTAGCCCTTCTAGTATTGTTGGCCTTTTCGTTGTTTATTGATTCTATTTACTCGAGCTGGTTTCCATTTTCTAAAAATCACTAACAAAATGGGCACTCAGTTCTGCTAATGCAAATTACAGTGCAAGTGAAGACTCCTCATACGCTCTAAGTGTAACTCATCATTAAACTGGGAGAAGAATTACTGCCTCTGCTTCTTTAGCTATAAAAACTTCCTTAAAAATGTCCAAGTTCCCTTCTTTTAGTTTGGACCATAAAGTATTTGCTGTAACAAGACAGAAGATAGAAGGAAAGAGGTGGAGCTTTTAATGCCAAGCCATGTAGGTCTGAAAAAAACCAAAAAAAACAAACAAAAAAAACCCCAACATTTATTGTCACTGAGGTTTGAGAAACACTGAAATGAGCAGGACTACCTGCAAGGTAAGTAACTGCTCAAACCAAACAAGGGCAGAGTTCGCTCTACATTTGATCATTTTACTGTTTCTTTTACTCCAGGTGAGTATTAGAAGATTCTTGCATCTCCAGTTGAAAAGAAGCACTAAACATACAAAAGGGTGTCAGAACCTAGCCAAGCCTCCTCTAAAAAAACCAAAAACCAAACCAACCAACAACCCAAAAAAAGATGGAAAGAGGGTTGTGTTGATCTGCATATATGGTGCTAGGAAGCTGGGGTTTTTCTCATCAAACAGAAGTTAAGTGAACATGTTATTTTGGCTTGAAGCAATCAAGTACATATCCATATCTCTTGTCATTAATAACATTTGTTATCTACGTGGACTTCCTCTGCTGCTTTGGTGTCTTGCAGGGTGAAGGAGCAGTATAGAAGACAGGTTAGCTAATCACGGACACATACCACTGTGCTGACTGGTGAGTGCTCTGCTCGGAATATTAAAAGATTACTTGTGGGCTCTTCCATGAAGGGAAAAAGAAGGGTAGAAAACAAAAAGGGAAATTAGGCAAGCAGAGTCTATATAGGGATCAGATTTTATAAAATATTAAGTACTTGCTCTCAGAAAATGAATGCTTTAAGATTTCAGCTTCAATCTTGTGCCCTATAACGCATGACCCCCCATTTTATTTACAGTAGCTAAGATGGTTAATCTTTTTATACTATCACTCTATATCATTCCAAATCCAGCGGTTTAGACCCAGCACTAGCTACTTGAAGTTAATGCAATTCTTTAAAGCATATGTGGTTTATAGACTACAGTAGGATCTTTCTACATAGTTTGCTATATTAATAAAGAAACATTTTTATTTGTTTACACATACAGTAATACTGTATCTACTACATACTAAATAAAATGCATTATTTATTTGCATTTTCCTGTCTGATTTTCTGAAAAGGCTCATGAAATTTTAATGAAAGTGGTTAAAGCAACAGACTATGTATTAAAATTATATACAAAAAATGACCTTAAAAGAGTGCTATTAACATTGCAAAGTAAAGCACTTAGGCTTGGAGAATGCCACAGTAGAGGTGTCCATCGTTAACTTCTCTCTCCCTATGCACCCATTGTAATAGACTTTCACGCTATGTCCCAAATACATTATGACAATTTTATTTACAAAACTCCAGCTTCCTTCTTTCAGGAAAGATCTAAAAATATTTTCTTCCACATGTACAGCAATTACATTCTTATTCAATACACACTTCAATATCTGCTCTGACATCAGCATTAAACAGTCCTTCATGCATCTTTCTCTGAAACACCTTATAAAGTAGTAAGTTTTTTTAATAAACACTAATGACACCATTTTAAGATAAATGTGTACTATCTGTGCCTCAGAGACAATGAACTGAAACAGAAGGATGACGATCAATTCAGGTTCCCATTCTAAGATTTTCAAGACCTGATTCCGCTGCCCTCCACTCCCTCTTCTGAATACTTAGCATCTAGCATTTTGTGGGCTCACAGCACTGTTGCCACTGACTTTGGTTGCAGCCTGAATACATTCAGCACTTTGGCAAATGATGCAGGTCAGGGACCAACATGGTAAAGAACACACTGTCTCACTGCATGTGGTTTAAAGACACCTCCCCACCCCCAGCAATTCTGAGGTACAGTCACAGCTAGAAAATAATTCAAGCAGCATTTAATGGCTAGAAAACAGAAAAATTGTTTTTCCCTGAGATCATCTACACCACTAGCATCACATCCTCCAACCAGAATATACCAAACAGCTACACATCTTACAACTTCAACAATCAATGAGGCGAGGGTTGGGCCTTACACAACAGCCTTCGTTACCCTTAAGCAGATCGCTCTTGTGCTCTGAAGGTAAAGTCTTTGGGAAGAATTAGGTTTTGATTATGTAAGTCTCACACCGCCAGCATCCACTATAAGGGTCTGAGTTGCCTTTGCAGACTTCTTTAGAGCTAGTGTTTCCTACTTCAGACACCTTAAACCTTCAAACTTACGTTCTTTTAATAGAGTTTGTATATACAGTTTCCTAGGTGTGGGGTTTTGGTGTGGGTTTTTTTAGTTTGTTTTAAAGAAAAGCAGTATTTTCTTTCCTGCAATGCTGGCTGCCACCCTTTTCTGTCCCACATGGTTTCTGGATCCACTGTCCTAGATCAGCACAAGCTAATCTCCCCCTCTGTCTCAGCTGTGTCACCCTTTCCCACACTGCATCTTCCCACCCAGCCACATGCATAACCTCCCTTTTTCCCCCATCCCCAGCATCCTTTTCTAGCCCCTACCCCCCCCCCCCGACTAGCTTGCTGTCTTCCCAGCCTCCAGCCATATATTCTTACCTTTTCCTCTCCTAAATAAAAACAAATATCAGAGTTATTTTTAGGAGACAGTAAAAGAACAACCTCTGTCAAAAAAGCAAATAAAACCCACGCTTCAATTGACACTTGAATGGAAAGTTTTACTTCAAACAGCTCCAGTTTCACAGAATCTGTAATGGGATGTGTCACGCATGACACTTAACAGGTGATAACACAGTGACTACTGCACACTATACCCATACTTTATACACAAAAAGAGAGAAGAAAAAGCAAACCATGAGTAAAGGAGACCAGAGGTTTTTCCTGAAACTTAATGATTTACCAGTATTTCCTACAGGACTGAAAAAAAAGAATGATTGTAAGAAATAATTTTTCTCCTGTATGTTTTCTTTTAATGTATTTGCTCTTTTAATATAAACTCAGACTGAGGATTATTCTTTGTAGCTATTTTGTCATGTATATTTCAGTAATAAGCAGTGAGTTATTTGATGCAATGGCTGACAAAATTTAGTCCTGAATGTAATGCTCATTCTTTTTTGTACCTTTAAAATTAAAACCAGTGTGCTATTTTTTAGAAAAGAATTAAACTCTAGAAACTTCGATTGAACAATTTTGTCATTTTGTTTTCAGAATTAAGCATCTGAGCAGATTATAAAGCAATAAAAAAAATAAGAGGCATCTGAATAACTGCAATATATTGGATTTCTCTTTTATAACATCTCTGTTTGTCAACAGCAGTATTACAACTGGCAACCAAAAAAACCAAGCCCTTTTTTGAATACAGGAATTTATGCCAACTGCAGATAGCAACAAAAATTGTAATTACATGAAAAACCCAAACAAATCAATGCCAGCTCCTCTGTTCTGGTCCTGCTGCACAGAGAGGCTTGAAAACTGCCATAGCAAGTTAACCGAGGTTTTTGTTTGCAACCTTTCTAAGTGCAATCACCCTTCAGTAACAGATGTAAACTTCTAGTGCCAAGTTCTAGCTTTGTTCTGTTCATCCCTCTGTTTGCCAGGTCCTGACCATAGCACTGGAAGGGAACTGATCCCTATTTAAGCTTTCAGTGCGGCAGGGTCAGGGTCTTGCTGCTATATGGCACTAAGGAAACTACCACTCTGAAACTGGGTGATTTGGAGTATTAGGGTCTGCCCCTCTTCAGTGAATTTGCTGCTTTGCCACAAGCCCACTATTCACACTAGTCAGAATGTCTCCTTCCTACTCCCTTAGGAGTAAGCAAGCAAGCAAGAGAACAGGAGAGGGAGATGGTCTCCCAGAAAAAAAAAAACCACACTAATACTGAAACATGCTGTGCAAGCAACTGTCCCCAGGGCCTGACTACGCCCTGCATGCTCTCCTGGCCACGGGCAACAGAGGGGAACCATAAGCAGAACAGCAGGCAGAAGGCTCTGCATGAACTAGTACCACAATGGCCAAAAGAACTCAATGAAATAAAGATTATGTAGATATAACTGTGCTAAGTCTGCTAATGCCCTTGAAAATCTGAAGGTGAAGCTTTCAGGTCACAGATTTGCTCCCCTCCCAGACAGATATCCAATCCACAAAGGTTTTCTTTTCAATTTAAGAACCAGCTTGAAGAGGAGGGAAGGATTAAAGAAAAGATTTTTACAACAGAAAGTGAAGAACTAAAGGGGCAGGAATCAGATATAGAATAGCCTCAGTATAGATGTCAGACTACTTGTCTTTCTTGGGGGAAATCAGCTTTTAAGTTTCTTCAAAAAAAACTAAACAAACATAAATAAGCTTGGTCTCATGTCAATAGGGATCTTCTGTGCACTCATAGGGTTAAGATATCAATCATTATGCTTATTACTTGTAGACAAAAATTAAATGCTTGGAAACTACATCAACCACATGCAAGCCTAAATTAAGGCCAATGAGAAATTTCATCTATTGAGACATTAGGCAGAAAAAAGGGTAAACACTAGAGAAGGTGATACATTTTGAAAGGGCAGCATGGTGCCATTGCTGGAGGTAGGAGGAAAGTACCTGCTGGCAGTCGATGGTAACTCAAGGAAGTGCTTTCTACTCTTCTACGAAATGCTTTCCATTTGGATTGCCACTGGTATGTACAGAAAAAACTCTCCCGCTCTGCTCTTAGGTCAGAAAAAAGCATTTCAGTAGGACACTTAATTAGGGATGATATTCTGGGTACTTTTGGAGTGCTGTGTAGGTAAGTGCTAAGTAGCATTGCTGTATTGAAAGACCCACTAAAAATAATGCTGTTTCATGAGACATACAAATAGCAATGTAATTCTTTTCTTCAAAGTTAATTTCTGAACCGTATTGCTCTGCACAGCTTTTATTACGCAAAGATGTGTATTAATAAATAGCACCAGCAACCCATTTTATATAATAAAGCCTTATTTCAAATGTTATGGAAGGCAAACACTGTACAAGATACTATTCCAGAAGTGAGCTGGACTAGAAATATCAATTACTGGCAGCTACCTTCAAAATCCTTCTTATTGACATGGCAACATGATGGGACTTCAAAATAAAAAATGAAGGAGAAGAATCATTCAAAGCAGAGAATTAAAAATGCTTCCCTGTCTATATTCAAGCCTCAGAAGGTAATGTAACTGGTAAATACACAGTATTACAAAAGAAAAAAAACCCATAAAACAAAAAACAATCAAAAAAACCAAAACAAAACGACAACAGTTAAATCTTCTGCAGGGCTATGTAATTTTTAACTTTCAGTCAACTAGTTTAAAAAATAAAAAAAAGTATCCCCTTCCTCTTTTCAACCAGTAGCTTATTTAGTTCAGTGCTCTTCTTTCTACATCTCATACTTCATACTCCAAAATGTAAGTTAGAGGGCCAGATGTATTATCTGGGAAGTTTTCCAAATTCATTAACTCCTTGGCACCAGTGACTTCAGGATAGCCACTGCCAGCACTGAATATTATGCCCAGCAAAAACCCAGCTCCTGGAGGGAAAGGATTAATAAAATGAGGCATTTGACAGTGGCTGTTGGTTTCTTTGGTCACAACAAGCAACTAAAAAAAAAACCCCACAGTAGTTGCCAACACTGATCACAGCCCACTTTTCAGTACCTAGTACTCTGAAGGTCTTTCCTGAACATCTGCAGATCATTCACCACAAAGTTTGAAAAATGTGCAGATACTGCTTGAAGGAATACAAAACGAATAGTGAGAGAAAAGATTGGCAGGAAGGCTGTGGCTCCAGTTCTAACTGCAGAGGGTGGTAAATGTTACCCTGGGGCGTTCGAATCACATCAGCACTTTCTCCTCAATTACAGAAGATGCAGTCTGAGGCAACTCATTTTGCTTTCTGAAATGGATGCAGTCTGGCTGTCACCAGCTAAAGGCCCAACGACTGAAGAGCCTTACAAGGCCCCAGAAATGCAGGAGACCTGATGGATCCACTTGCTGTTTTCAGCTTTCTTCTTAGGGCCAAGGGGGGAGTTCCATGAAGGAAACCAGCTTACTATCAGTCATGCAGGCACTTTCATGGGCCATCTGTTCAGGCACCGTCACCAGAGAGGCTCTCTGATTTCAAGATCAACATACAGCAAGAAGTCCCCAGGACTGTAAACATTAAACTTGTTTTTCTGGCTGTTGTGCCTTACTTTGAATCTCCACAGTTTCAGTAAAAAGCAGACCAAATTCCTTACAGTCTTCAAACTTAAAACTTATTGTTTCTTATTCTTTGATTAAGGTTAATGCCAGCTTTCTTGTTTTTTAACATTTTGCCATCTCCAATCACTTCATATTTAGTAACGATTCTTACCAGGCATGATATTCCAGTTTCCAGAGATGCCAAGATCTCAAGACCTAATAACCACTTCTGCAGAATTGCAGTATCTATTAGCCGGTGTGAAATTCTGCACTAACACAGTTACACTGTTTCTGCTTTCAGAGAAAGCTTTATTTCTGCCTGATACAGCAACCCTCACATAGACGGGCCCACTTCTCTGAAGCAGAAGCTCTTCTACTCTCGTGTCAGAAACAACCTGGAATATGAGGCAGTAGGAAGCTCCAACTCAAAGCAGAAACTTTCAGCAAAGACACAAAATGTGGCAGGCTCAGCAGAGACAGTTGTAGGGAAAAGTATCACCAGGTCCCAGGAAGGGAATGCATGCCCCAAACAGCCTACAACTGATAACTCATGCCAGCACTGCACCATTTACTAGAGAGAGTATTTCAGCATGCAACAGATACAGACTTCTGCAGGCATACCTCTCCTTCAGTCCACTGCAAACTGACACAGACAATGTATTTACTCCAGAAAGATGACCACTTATTTCAAATACTAGCAGGCCTTACGGTAAGTGGATGCATTCATTACAACCATTAGAAGTCTGCACTTTACTTCATTTTATACTACTTAACCGTTCTGGGGTTTTTAATACTCTCTTGATTTGCTTCACTGAATTCTTCACAGAACAATATTCAGCAATACTGACCAGGAGCAGAAAGAGCAACTGTGAAGTGTGAACATCAAAACACGCACCCCCCCTGCCAAGCCTCACTTAATATAACAGTATGCCCAGAATCACTTCAGGAAATTAAAGAGGGGAGAAAAAAGGAGGTAGAAGAAATATGAATGTATGAGTATCTTGGTTGGAAAAAACTCTTGCGTGTTGGATTTTTTTTTTTCTTCCTAGTCACTTCTACTTCTATATCATAAGGGAGCTGTAACATTGGGTAACTGCTGAGCATGAAATTTCCCAGGTCACATGAAACAAAGTTCCTGCCCCTTTCTCTGCTCCTGGAGCAAAGAATACTCTCCAAGGAAAAAGCCTGCTGGTTTGCAATCCCTGGATGCCAACAATTCATACTGGGTGATGCATAATTCCCATACTGACGAGATGTGATGGAAAAGAAGTACATCATTCACCTCTATTGTTTATTTTTGAAGACTGCAGTTTGGGTATCTGCCAGACCGGGCCTTCTCCTCTGAGAAAAGGCCATCATTACTGCCATGCAGATTTTCCACTCCAAGCTTACCCACATGTAAAAACGAGGCATTCCTGACACCCAGAATCACTCTCCAGCATCTTGCTCTAATAAACTTAATGTCATAGCTTTAGCGGGGATTTCCCTTGCTATGCATTCACAGGAGCGCTCTGTACAGTTCCTATCTGCAGGAACTCTTTAAGTTTCGTTTCATGGGGGTCAAACAAATATCTATCTTTGGTATGCTTTTAGGGCACAAGCTTCCTTCACAGAGAAGGCCAAGTTGTTCAGGACTTTCAGGTAGATGTACATGCACTTTTGTTCTTAAAGTGGGAACATGGAAAGGGCTTTGCTGTTGAAACTAGGGTTGTTTTACCACACTTCCGTAGTACAGAAAATTCACATTTGCTGGGTGAGACAGAGTGATATAAAAGCTTCTGCTCAACTTATCCTTTTACAGGGTCATTTGTTCTCTGGTTCAGCAGCTTTCTGTGATCAGCTGGATTGAAAGAAACCCTACCCAGTCCCTGTGGTTCTTAAGGAAAATTGTCCTCCTTTCTGTCTGAGCTGCCTGTTCACTCCAACTGGCACGGACGAAAGCTTCTCTCTGCTTGTCAGACTCAGCTGCTCCCAAGGACTACTCAGTCTTCTCTCACTGCTTAGGACAGGACGAGACCCAGAGTGTAACAGCCTGAACAGAGCTAAAAGATAGCCATAGCCCTTTAAGAGCAAGTAACGTCACACAGTCAAAAATACACAAAACCAAGTTTCACTGGCCATTAAACAAACCTCTCAGAAACTCACTTTCACTTTAGTCTTCAGGACAAGAAATAGAGACTCAAACTTGCTCCCCCTCCCCCTTTCTTTCAGGACAAAGAAATCTCTGAAGATCTGCAAATCTTCTTTCATCCATGCTTTCTCCCTCAGATGTGTCTCTCTACCCCCTCCACCCCAGTCAACTTCCTTCAGCTCAGGCTGATCCCAGGATCAAAAAAACATCAGTTACAAAATCATTCTTCTCTTCTCCTGAACTTCCTTTTTCTTGCTCCCTTGGCTAAACCAAAAGAATACTATCCTTTTTTTGTAGAATTATTTTTTCTGCTAGGTTAGCTCCCCACAACAGCTCATCATGGAATTATCAGAATAAGAACGCTGACATAGAGAGAAAAGGGGCAGAAACGCATGGCTAGGCATTATGATACAAGGGTATCATGGGATCCTCTTCAGGAGACAGGAAAACATTAAATCAACTATGCTATGTTAGAAACCTCAATCACAGATCCTTGAATTTGCATCCATGCTGCAGTTGGTCTACATTCAGCTCTGCTCTAGATCCTAAATCTCACACAAGAACATTGAGGGAAACAGGTTTCTCCTGCAAGTTTGTTATTGTTCTCAGCAGATCGGATCTATTCACTTTAATGACTATAGTTCAAAGAAAGATCAGTGGGCGCTGCTCTGACATATCTTAATACAATGCACACAGAGTCAGTCACCGAACACAAAGAATTCATAAAATCAAAGTGAATAAGTGATTCAAGAGAAGATTCTTGCAATTCAAGGATGAGACAGCAAGGATGCTCTTCTTCAGTTTGCAGAGGTTTATTCCCTGCTCCTGCCACTGGTAAAGTAATTTTATCCATGGCAAGTAAAATAGTCTTTAATAAATAAAAAAAAAAAAAAATCAATGCAAGTTTGGCAGTTGAATTCAATAAGGATATGGTTTGACATGGCAGATAAGGTGATTTAATAGACAGCTGCCTCTGAAAGCCACAGTTCTCATGTCCATCGACTTGCCGAGTTTCCCTTCTACTGGGATGCAAGCTTGTCTCTCTCAAATGAGTGGTTCAAGGAGATAAGCCCAACACTATTCACTTCTGTCATTCTTGTTTTATTTTTTGGATGGTTTAGCTCTCTCTCAACCATCTCACCAGCTAAGCTGTGGGACTGGAATAAAAGAAGTAATGGGAACCAGGCAGCTGCGGGTAGGAGGTATGGTCACTAAGACTACCTCTCTTATGGCAGCAGCAAGCTTTTAGGTCAACATCGTAACATCAAACTGCACCCTCAAAGTGAGGGATTTTTATCAACAGATGACTTTCTCAGGACCTAACAAAAAAGGGGTCACAACAATCATCATCACACAGCTAATAAAGTCTTCGAAAACAAGAAAAAAAAGCTGTCAAAGGAATAGTTACAGCTGGTGAATTACCAGGGGCATAAAATGATTCTTCTCAGAGTAAAAGCCAGAGCGTGTTTCCCTCCATAGAGGAGAACCATCTAACTAGGTTATCCGTGAGAGCTGCTTATCAGCCAGATAGGCCTGGCTGGCAAGGAGGACTATAAAGACTGCCAGCGTGGTATTCAGAAGAGATTTTGACTAACAAACTGCTTTTCACTCAAATTCAACAATACAGCAAGTTCTGTTAATTTAGAATAATTGTTTGAAGCACAGGAACTGACAAGTGTCCAGCCTTCCTTCTCCTGAGTCAGTGAAAAAAATTAAACTTCTCATGCAGAAATACGTATGATTTGATGGGGGGGGGGGGGGAGATTGCTGTATCAGTCCCATTTTTAATAGCCTCTTAAAAATAATCAATATCTGGAATGTCCAGTTTGAGTTTCTCTTGCTCAAAAAAAATTAGAACTTGACAAGAGTTCTAATTTTGTTTTCATCTTGTTTCAATACACTTTCCTATCTCTGACAGGTTAAAATACATGAAGTTCCAACAGACAAATGGAAGTTTTTCCAACTAAACATTCATACTTCATATTTAGCACTCTAAATACTAGAGGAAATTGAAAGAGCATTTTTCTCAACACTAATTCTTAAAAGTCAGCTCATGAAAGTTGGAGGCTTGGGATTTATTCCTACGGACTTCCAGACTTTGACCATTAAGACATGAAAAAAGTCCTGCAGCCCAGCAGTTCAGTATTGTGCTGTCCTGTCCCATAGGCTTGGTCACTGCGTAGTTTTGGTTCTTGTGCAACTAGGCAGTGTTAAACAAGCCCCCCATCCCAGCTCTAACCAATGTAGATGGTTAGAACAATCTATAACATGGAAACCATTATACATATGGAAAAAAAAAACCACCACCCTTAAAAAATAAAGTCCACTAAAAAAAAGGGTAGTAAAGCCATACTGGCATAGAGTACTAAGTAAATTAATGGATCATCCTAGTTTTACTATGCAAGCTGTGTTTGAAGATAAGAAAAAAACAACAGTAGGCAGAGATTCAATGAAAATTAAGCATTTTAACTTTTGGATTAGAAATCCTTATAAACCGCAACAATATAATACGTTCACTGTAACATCTTTGACTTTAGACCTTACCAAACATAAGTAAAGAAGAAAACATTAACTCCGTAAGTGACCTACAGAAAAAAGGAATCTTACTTTTTGTTTCTTGGCTGCATGAGTTGATACAGATTCTCTGATGACAACAATTTATGTGGAACTATATGGTCAAAGGAACACTTTGCTTGGAGAATCATAATCTAAGTTGATAATAATAACAACAACAACAACAATAATAATAATACCACCACCACCACGAGAAAAGAACCATCCAGGGAGAGAAGCCCAAAGTGAAGGCATCAGTAAAAGAATTAAAATCTTGCAAAAATATTCCCACCAACAAACCATCAAACTTAACCCATAGCTTAACAATTCAAAGCTTAAAGAGGCATGGGTTACGGGTAATATGGTATACTGAAACATCATAGAAAGATACCGGCATTTGTTTTTGTGTCAGTCACACTGAAATAGTACCAAGCACCACACTGGCTGAATTAAGGGAAAATCATGTTGCACGGCTTCCAGTGCTGCCACAGTTTGCCTGCCTCCAGTACCCAAGCCGAGATATATAGGTTAGGCTACATCGGTATGGCTAAGGTATACTGCAGTCTGCAAAGTAGGCAATTCCTCCTCACACTTGCAAGAATGATTGACACAGCCAAGTATTACACTCTCATTATCAAAGAGAAATAAAATGAACTAAGATCAACCTTTTTCTCCTCTCACAAATGGAAAGACAAGTGTGAGATTCTATATGCCACATGCTTTCAGTCAGATAGTGGCAAGGTCCTTGTTTGGACAGGCACCTGCATACACCAGGCAGCTCAGCCATTTACATGAGTCTTTTCGACTGTGGATCTAGTTACTATATAAATCCTTATGAACTCAGTACTAAACCCAATGCCCCCTTCGAAAAGCTCAGCTTTAATGACACCTACAGCAGCGAGAAGGCTTGTTTAATAAAACTGAGATCTAGCATGAGGCGAGGAGACCACCACTTTGCTACGTACATCTTCAACATAATTGCGTTACCTGCAAATCAAAAGCAAAACAGAAGCCAAACTTGCTACAATGGCACTGGTCTCATTCTCAAACAAGCCTAGCAGCATCCACTAAGCTTTCTGTAGTCCTTCCTACCCCCACTATTAACCCCCAACAAAATCCTTGATTAAAAGCAAGGCTTTTGTGCTACATAAGCACGCATAAACCACTGGATTTTGCTGGTGTTCTAATAGCTCAACCTTTGCATTCCTCCAGTTAAAAAAAAAAAAAAAAAAAAAAAGTTGCCCAGTTTTATCTGCCCTTCCAAGTCTGAACTCAAACTATAGCAATAAGCTTAGCCTAGCCATTATTCTCGCTTTTATCAGAACAAACTTCAACACACTGGATTCTGCCTGCACCAGACCCTATTTTGTCCCTGCACCAGACCCTACTTTGTCCCTGCAAAAAACTAAGCTGGAGTTCTTGAAATCATAGGTTATGTTTATATTTGCAAATTCAGCAGTGGCTGGGCACACCTGAGTTTACTAGCATGTAATCATCTACACTATAAAAGTGTTATAACAGCTCTTCTGCTCTCACAAATGTTTCCTACAAATGGTTCAGGAGTTAGGATATACCAAGCACAGCTTCCAGAGGCAACCTGAAGCCATTTTACAATAGAGGCTCAGAGCACAGATGGGGATCATCCTGTGTCACTCAACTTTAAAGCCAAAGGGGACATTCAGCTTACACCTGCATAGATGCAACCTTAGCATCTCATAGACTTATTTCACCTACCAATGCAACCATGGCTTTTGTGATAGGTTGGAGAGCCTTTCCTGAAGGTAATGATGAAGCTTAACCTGTTGCACTTTCCATACCCTATTCCAGTGGGTCATATAAAATCTACCAATAAGCCTAACTTTTCAATCACTCCTGTATCCTAAACCATAATCTTAATCTTCATTCTAGCCTTAATGAAACCTCAGTAGAATTTATTTAGTGCAGAATACATCCTGGCATTAAAGGATGCAGAGATACACCAAGACCTTTAACCTACCTTATTCCAAACTATCTCTAGTCCCAATCTGAATCCCAGTTTAACCACAGCTCAGTCACCCATACACGAAGCAGTACAGACTGGAGGGGTACCAGACATGTCGGCACTCAGACCTCATCAAAGCCCTGACCTTGCAGGATTTAGCAGTACGCCTACATCTTCAAGCCTCCTTTCCCAGAACACTAATCCTACCCACAGGCTGAACAGTAACCTGGTAACTGCACTGTCAGCAAAATTAATGGTAAGGGGCAGAACTTGACCAGAAGCATCCTTCAGACTATCCCAATGGCCCTTTTCCTGCTCAGGTCCTAACCCTATCTCTTGCCATATAGCACTAATTCAAATTCAGCTTGGTAACAGAGCTACCTCTGTATCATTCAGTCTTGCCAGTACTAATCCATAGCCCAGTCACATGTTCCTTACATAGCAGCCAGCAAGAAAAAAAGATCTTCAATTCATCTTGTCTCAAAACTCTCTCGAAACATAACCCCAGCCAAAAGCATGGTCTAGTGACATTAAAATAAAAATAGGAAAGCTTTTTTGCCCATTTTGCTAATTAATATGTCAGAGCTCATAAAGAAAGACTCATCAGCTTTTCTCCAGCACTACATCATCTGAAAGAGCTGTGTCAGCAGAGACCTCAGCAGACAGTCAATACATACTAAAAGTGTTCTAAGCAGTAAATCAGAACACAAAAAAGAATTTCAGAAAAAAAAATAAAAATAGCTGCAAAGAAGTCAGTACTCGATTTCAGTATTTGATATAAATCAGGTTATATTTGATGTACAACAGTCTTGCCCTTCCTTATGAAGGGTAAGCTCCTAGCTGTCCTGGAATCGCTTTTCTAAAAAGCTAAGAGTTCATGAAAAACTGAGCTAAAGTTTGCTGATTTTTCATCTTTGTGAATCTTCAGGGATCTTCTCTGCTTTAAGATTGAGGCACCACTTGTCTGCTTCTCATTCTCATTGTTGGAATTGAGTTTAGGAAATGCAGACACACTGTTACTGATCACACAGGAAGGTTACAGAGGACAAAATCCTCCTTAGAGGATTCAGAGAGGATGCCTTACACACACACATTGTGAACTCTGGTCTTTTTCAGAAAGGGCCAGGTAGGCTGCATCAATACAGCACTCCAGTGCTTTTGCCAATAGTATTGTGGAAAACATTTGCAACACTAAGAACACCTGTAAGCACTGCAGGAGTCTTCCATCCAGCAGGATGAAGGACAGGCCAGCTATGAGAACCAAAATTCACAAATGCATTTCTGTGAGCGTGAAACAGAGGAACAAGTCTCCAGCCACCTTCCCATTGAATATGCTTACAAGCTCAGGATGTGCCCAGACATGCTTCTAAAAATCAAATCTACCTTTTAAGAAAAAGGAAAAAAAAAGGAACTGCTATTTGTGGGTGCAATATATAAAAAGACAGAAAGATGGGGCTACAGCTACAGATGCTCCTAATGCCTTGGTCTTCTGCAGAATTGTGATAATGCTTTTTGAAATGAATACGCGCTACTAACCCCTACTGCTGCTCAGTAACATGTAATATGTGAGGGACACAGCAGCTATACCGAAAGCTGAGACTAAATGCTTGAAGAGCCACTGCCCCAGAAGGAACAGAAAGGATATTTCCCTAGAGAGAATTACTCAACTGTGTATTTCATAGAACAAGTCATGTTGAAGGAGAGAAGGGATAATTGCACTGAATGTTAGTAGGTGATAATTATTTCTATAGAGAAATATGTTTAATTTCCTGAAGTCTAGAATAGGATGGAAGCTCTTCGTTTTGTAATGAGAAAATAACGGTGTTTTGCTCCCAGCACAAGAAGCTGCAATGTCTCCCTTAGCGCGTTCTTAAAAAAGTACCTATACCTACAGGAAGGCAGCACAATGAACGATGTTAAAACAAGAGTCCTGTGATGTAAGTGAATGCCAGCAAGATGCATATATGATATATAATTCCAAAAAGCGTACAGTAAAAAGGGACCAGAGAAAAAGAACACCATGTTCTTGAACAAACCTTTAGAATAAATATTTGAATGGAACAATGATAAAGCTGAAACTGCAGCTTGATTTCTCTTATTGAAGGGTTAGGAAATGGAACATAGAGAAGGGAGAAACATTTTTCAACAGTAATTGAACAGTATTTAAGGTGGACAGAACCAAGAAAAATCATTTATGCTCCAACCTTCTCAGAAGTTAGCTAGCTCCTTTTAGTCTGAAGGGGAAAAAAAGAAACAACCTGGAGGATCTTTGTATCTATTCCTTAGGTGATCTGTTGACCACTGATTTTAGTCTATGAAAAAAGATCGTAGGTACATGCAAGTGGTCTATGAAGGGTAAGTAAAGCAAGCAAGCCAAAGTCCAATAAGCATGGGTCCACAATTTCATATAAAATTTGCAGGTGTCTTCAAATAGAAAAATTTTCAAAGCCATGGTTTTCAAGAATCAGAAGAAGTGTGCAGAAGAAAGATCAAATGCTGCTAAAAGTGATATTATAAAGCTTAATGTACCTATAACAACTGATTGCCAAAGAGTTATGATCTCACCAGGTTTCCTTCCAATACTCTTTGATAGCAGTGAATTCCACTGATCTTTGGAAAACTGCATGATGTTGCAATGTTTGTAGTAATTTTTCTGCACAGGAAAAAACTCAAGGGCAACACTCCTAGCTTCTTCAACCTGACAAGATCATTTCTTTGAAGCTTTCACATTCCCAAAACAAAAAGTTGAAAGAATTTTTTCTCCCCAGGAGTGATAATGTTACAAGACATATGAACTACCCCTTGACTCAGAAAGAGAATCCAAGAAGTTCACAGACTTAGGAAAGATGCCAGAAAATTTTAAAAAGAATTTGTCTACTAAGTTCAGGAAAAGGTCTTCAGATAAGTAAAATCCACACTACAGAACTAAAGAAGGACACCCAGTTGCTCAGAGAAGGAATACCATAAACAACCAGGAATCTCATAGTTGACCTTCCTTTACATGAATTCAGCTTTTTAGTTCTATCAAAGGGCTGGAAAAAGGCAACGTGCAAACATGCTACAAAGGGGCAGCCTAAAACTTCAGGGTTTTCTAACATCAGAAGAGATTGCTGAATAACTAGAGTTTTCTAGAAAGTTTAAGGTTTCTTATGTCAGCTTATCCATGGCTTGTGAAAAAATTACAGTCTTATGTGACATTTCCATGAAAGTTCTTATAATACAAGAACTGTAAGTTGTACAGAACCACGGTGTGGTTTGCGGAAGTTATTTAATAAGTAGGTATAGTAATGACAGCAGTATGGACTAATTATTTTTTATTACTATGGCCTGAAAAGTTTAGGAAAAAACCACAATTATTTCTACTGCACAAGCACAATGAAAGGAAAAGCTTTGACATTCTTTTTTTTAATCTGTAGAATTTTTTTTAGTGTTATCTTCAATATTCCTGGTAATAAAAGTAGAACTCAGAGCAAGGAGAAAAAGCAAGAAATATTTATATTTTTCAAAATTTATATCATTTAAATCTCCACACTCCAAAAGACATGTTGCACTTGCCCTTATTTCAAAGGGCATCTTCTTCAGTTTAGAACACCTGCACTGAAAAAAAAAAGGTACAGCTCTTCCTGCAAATGACTCGGCTACATATGCTGCCTGGCAAAGAACAATCCCTAATTCATCATTGTACAACTTAGAGTCAGTGCATACAAAGTCATGCCTTAATCTGCACCTCTTTTAGTCATCACAGTATCTGTAAGCTGATTTCATTTACTGCCTATACTGCTTTCAAGTTGCTGACTTTTCCTCCAAAATAGGAGAACAGCTTACCCGATTTGTGTCCGGCCAACAAACCAACTTTGCTTTCATCTGCCACTGGAGAAATAAAAGAAAAGACACAAAGATCAGAAACTTATTTAAATTCACAAGCCTTTGAAACACTGTCAAATTATTTCAGACACATAGAATCCTAAATCTTTAAATTATAATAGTTTGTAAAAAGCCTTTTTTTACCTAATCTACCTGGGGTGCTTCAAAGTCTGAATATCTGAATCAAAGCCCACTGAAACCAATAAAAGGACTACCAGCAGTCCTTGTGGGTCACAGATCAGGACCTCAGCACTTACACACTCAAAACTGAGTTGTCAGAAGAGCAATCGCATTTGTAAATAACTCATCTAGCCAGACAAATCACAGAGCATAGGAGAGTTGTAACATTTTCAGATCAAAGATGTCAATTGGTAAAAAGAATCCAGATGTGGAAACCTTCCCATCTGCAAGACAGCTCACTGACCCACAGGACCCGCTGCAGACAATAAGGTCTCGCAAAACCTAATCTTTTGGAAGTCTTACGCTTTTTTCTATGTTATGATTTATTTTATTGTGTCTGTAAATTGTACGTTTGCAGTATTTCACAACAACTTATAAAGAAAGATGTTTACAGTAGCAACAGTTTGCAGACAGACTAGTGGAGGAGCAATTTCTGAATGTAACAAAATTTTAATTTTTCGTCAGTAACTGTACTTCAGTTTGTTATCACATATCTCAAGAAACTAATTAAAATACTTTCCCAGAGGGCTGAGGGGAAGAACCAATCACCATTTCTTAAAATGAATTCTATGCAAAGAAACAGTGCTAATGTAATGTTAGGGATGATAAAACAAGCACAGGAAATGAATGTTAGGGTTGAAAGCTTATCCTTCAACTCCGCCTGCCCAAGTACTCCCTTATATTATGCCTTAAAACATGATCTCTTTATATGATAAATTGCCCAAGTCATACCAAAAATACTATAAATGGGAACTTACACCAGCTTTGCACAGTGGTCACCATAAAAAGTTTACATAAAAGGTTACCTGTAGTGATACAGGAATGTGCTATTTTCTACCCGGGAAAGAACAGTGCAGTAGTTATTGACATTTAGGAGCTACCACTGGGAAAATAATCACAGTAAATGTTTTCTTATATTGCCTCCCCACTTCACTTTTAGGGAAGCTTTTCCCCTCCAAAACCAGCATCAGATTCAGGATTGGGATTCACAACTGACCATTCTCTCTCTTCTCCACCTTTGTAATCTGATTGTCATCTGATTATAAGTAAAATTGACATAGTGCAGTTTTGTTGTGGGATGTAGATGCTAATAAAGTAAGACTAATACTGTTTGTGGTGTTACGCCGAGATACTGCAAAACAAAAGAGCAGTGGGGCTAGTCAAAATTAGAAGTGCAACCAGAATTCAAGGCAGTTCTGTACTGTTTGTCCTTTAACCTTTCTTCTAGGTTTTTCTCGTCCCTGGAAATGGTAACTATTTACCTCCTTTACACAAAATGACCAGACAATGATTTGCTATAAGGATAGTTCAAACTCCTTTTCCTCCTCTCTCCCCCCAAATTTACCTCTAACAACCACGGAAAACTTTAGTCCCAAAGGTTAGTGTTTTGACAAGTTATGATTGTGTGAAAACAAGGGATTATAATGGAAACTGATTTGCAACCTTAATTATAGCAGTCACTAATGGCAACCACTATAATATATGATAATTACTTGGAGTAGGTTATGTTACAGTACATAGGAGCTTTAAAAAAAAATAGATACCAAGGTTCACGGCATTTTTTTAAAACTATGCTGATGACTTGGTTTGCCTGAAACTAAGTTTTACATTATTAAAAGGGATAAATCCATTTAACTTAATCATACTTTACACACCAGCTTCACACACAAAAATTAGATTTTAATACTGGAGGGGAAAAAAAGGAAGAATAAAATGATTAGAAAATGAAAAATAATCTTACCAGACTACAACGTTAGCATTATGAGTTTAAGCACACACACACAAAAATTGGGAAATGCAAAAATTAAAGTTTTATATCAAAGTTTGAGCAAAATATGTGTGCCCCGCCACAGGGTAATTTTCATTTCATGGGATATTATGCTTAGGCAGTAACTTCTAGGCTGGCCATCTTTCATTAGAGTGAACAGGAGTGGCACAGACAAGTTCATTGGATGAGAATCCTATTCCTTCCCTTGTTTCCTCTGGGAACAAGGAGAAGACAAGAGAAAAGACGGAAAAGACTAACAGGAGATAAATACTTCGTATGCCACAGTTGAAAACTTTGTAACTGAAGATTTCATTTAGGAAGTATGTAAGATGTCCTGTTCCACAAAATAGCATTTGAAAACACTGCTCTGTATGATGTTAAAAATTCATGCAATCATTCAGTGATGACAAAAATAGTATTTTTCTGGCTACCTTCCTTGGCTTTGGAAAAAAGCAAGAGCTAAGTGGAAATTTCTTTTCTAAGATTCGACTAGTGTTGGCCTATCTTTGCAGAAAGGCACCTGAAAGATTTTCAGCAGGGAAAAAATACTGTCTACTCTTAAAACTCGAGTAAACAAAAATATTCTAATTATTTTTATATTGCAACATCAAAAAGTAATTACACTGCAACTAACTATGAAAAATTTCAGCTCAAGAGGATCCCACTTGGGAATGTGCAGTACCAGAATGGAATATATCAGGAAAACATTTATAACAAAATTTTAACTCTAACTATTTTTATGAGGACACTAGAAATACTACATATTCTTGAGCTAGAATTGCTAAATGCAAAACATTTCAAAAAAATGAAACCATCTAATTTGGGGACTGTAAGCACAAAATTCAAACCAAAAATCTGGGAAGGATCAGTGCAAGGGAGTAAATACATTCACAAAGAAGAAGAAACTTCTCCTTAATTTGTAAATCAAACAAATACTTCACATTTTGAAATGTCCCTGGATCTCCAGGGGATTTTAGTTCATGAAGTTATTAATGTTTGTCAGTACAAAACATACCAGCTCTTTTAAAGTAACATCTATAATTTAGGAACTGTATTTTCATCACAGAAGCCAGTTAGGTATTCGCTGTCAGTACTCAAAGTAATTGTTGAAATACAAGTGACAGAAGTTCTACAGCTAGTTAATAAAAGCATAGACATTTGGGGGACTAGCAAGACCACAGATTATGAAAGATGGAATATTACTAAACCAAACAAATCTTTCCAGCTGATAGAAAACAACTGATACTTTTTGTTTTTCTAAACTATGCCAACAACCACAACAAACAGTAAAAAACCCAAACCCTCTATGCTATGAATAACCACATGTATTAGGATTCCCTATGGTAATATTCTGGAGTGCTGTTTTGCTTTAAGAAACTAAGTAGTATTGTTCAGCAACAGTAAAAGCATCCAACAATGCATCCATGTCCTTCCAGATAATCTTTTGATTGCCATTTCTGTGCCCTACTCAAGATAGTCATTTAATTTCAACTGCATGATTTTCAATGGTTTAGTACACAAGCAGCCTTCTGTACTGCCTCAGAAAGTTTGTGTCAAAATACAGTCCAGGATTACTTAGAGGTCAACAAACTACTTCCCAACTATGGTTTAGAGAAGCACAAATCAATGCTGCTGCCAACTGTGATAACCAGTTTCCCGCCTTTTGCCCAGTTCAATCACTGTACCATTACATTATTTTTCCCCAAAACAAGGAGTTACTACTATTCACAAGATACAGGGTACCACTATTCAAGTTAGTGTCTCTTTTCTGAAAGATTAGTTTTGCACATGGACTAAGAGCTACTTAAAATCTTCTAAACATGTGAAAGTCACTTGTATTTCTGCTGGACAAACTGACATACACCTTTGAGAACCAGCTGCAGTTCTGCACTCAGAGACATAAACAAAGATTAAAATTACAATTAATGGGAAATAATAAGAGAGACTGAAACATCAAAGAATTTCCTGGAAAACAAATTTCCTGATACCTTTATTAGTCTATAGGGAGCCCAGTATAAAGTTTCTTATTATATATTAACCAATGAACAAAGGCTGTATTCCCAAACCACATATACAAAATGATACTTCCGTGCTTTTTAGAATCCATCAGTTTCTATGGTTTTCTATACACATGAAAATAAAGCAAAGCTACAAATTGGCCACTGTTTTTTCTGATGAACTGTAACCTTGCCCAGCCCTCTCATCATAATGAAGGCACTGCATCATCAATAAATTTTAGTCAATGACAGTGCCAATGACATAATTCTCCTGCCATTTTTATTTTCTTGGTGAAGTGTTTCCCCATCTAGGAGCTGCATAAATCACTCGGAGAAATTGTGTCAAACGTTGGCTCACAACCATCCCTTAGAAAATGCTGCTTGCTCTTCTAGGTTTGCCCTGCAGTACTACGTACAAAGACCACAGGCTTTTATACTAAGACCTATTGGAGCAATAAAGTGTGTGTATTAGCAAGGGTAAACTTGCAATGTCTTAACATATTTTCCTTCAATAATTCCCCTTCCTCCCCTCTCTAGTGACAGTGAAACTTCACACAAGGGCCCCATCTCTCCTGTTCTGGGGTCACCTGGTTATCCACCAGCTACTCATTCTTGAAGGATTATGAGTCCTTGATAGATTCCTGTTCACTTCCATGTTGAAAAGCAGTGAGACTAGCAAAAAGCTTGCACAAGGGCCAAGGATAAATTATACTAATGTGGTAAAAAAGGTAAACCTTTTCCAAAACGGCATCTAACACAACATTTGGGATGCCCTGTTCAGCACATTCAAAGACAGGAATACATCACATCCAAACCAAAATTCTGGATTCTTTTTCTCACCTGTACAAGGTTTTCTCTAATTAGATATTTCAGAACAACATTGTTAGAACTAATTTAATACTTCAATTCAATTGTGTTCAGAGAAGGTCCTCAAGGGATGCATCTTGTGTATCAGCACATCAGAATGAAAATGCCTAAGCTTGCATTCACTATTACTACTACTTTTTGTTGAAGAACTAGCAGTACAGTTGATGCTGTCCACTGGATACATTTACCTTTAAAGGGAAAGTTTTCTCCTGGCAGAAAATAACATTGTTTTACAATTTCCCAGCCACCATGATATAAATTTCTTCACTTTCTTCTAGTGGCACAAAAACTGCTCATTCTTGAAGGTTACACTGCTAATTGAGGCCATCACGGCTTCTTTTACACTTTCGCTGTCTTCTCTAATCCTCTCTCACCTCTGTTTCAGAGAAACCGTACTGGGCTAAAACTGATCCAACTCCCCCGCTACACATCTCCCGCATGTCATTAACACTTCTTCCAAACTCCTAGGGTTAAAATACAAGTTCCTAATCTAATCTGTCATTCACTGGTTGAAAACATTGATAGGGAACAGATTTAAGACAAAGTGTAGGGAACAGATTTATAACAAACTGTTCTTAAAAGTTACTTCATTATCATCTGTACTTTCTTTCTCATAGTAGCTATACATTAACTTAATTGCTATTTTCTCCCAACACTTTAATAATCTAAGTGCATTAACAGATCAACTCACTTCAAACTTACACTAAAGCAGCATAAGGAACTACCACCTCAACCCCGTGCTACCATTTTCTCAGCTCTATCACAGCTCATAGGATGCTCCCAGTCTGCTCCACAGCGAGCTTCCTTGAATCTTAGAAGATTTCTACAAAACCAGTCCAAAAAGTTGATATTCCCTCCTGCCCACTTCTGCCTTTATGCCACAGCTCACCTTCCCCTCAATTGCATCAATGCAGATTTGGTGTAAAACTGAGTAACAGAATTGACCTTGTTCAAAGCCTTTCTTTTCATACAGAATAAACTTAATTTCAGTCTCATTTCAATTCAATTCACAGTGTCCCTATCACTTAATAAATGATTTTGTTTCATTCCCTACTTATAGATCTTACAAACAGAAATTTGAAAGTTATTTAAACTAAGAAAACTACATTGTGTTCATTTCTAAAAATTTATTCTGCAGAGTGGCCTCAGAAAATATACATCTGATCTGACAGTACTAGAAAGTTACTCATGACATAAGTTAGAATAATTTAAAAATCTCTCTTGGCCCTTGATCCCAAAGACAAATCACAGCCATAAGCAATATATTTTTTCCTAAACCCATGACATTTTTGTTTTTAAAAAGTCTTTCTCTTCAAGAGATGATTTGTCAAATTATTGTTATAAGCCAGTAACATTGAAAAGTCTGTTAGAATTCTGAGCCATCTTCTTCTCCATTTCCTCATTAATGTTCTAACGAGCCTAACTGGCTCCTAAATGCAGTTCTGAAGTGGCTTTCAACCCAAACCAACCTGACAAATGTGTTCCATGCACACAACATGGTTAACAAAATAATGATTTTAAAATACCAAACCACTTTTTGTCCCACTAATACCATAACTCTCACTAGGGACCTCCAAAAATGTATTCTTTTAATTGTATCTGAATCAAAACATTGTTTAAATTGAAGAGTAATCTCCATTAGCTCTGCCTGGTCCTCATTTTGGTTATGTTTTGAGATATTTATTTCAATATCCGAAATTACACTCAGAGTAAGAATAATCTGGTTCAGAGCAAACCACAAAGTAGCTAATAGCTAGTAGCATCTTGGTTGCATTTTCCACATCCTTCTAGATGTGAAACACTGGCTCCTCTTTGTTTTGAGGTGTTTTAAAAGTATGAACTGTAATCGCGTGCATCCCTTTACTAACAAAGAAATCAGCATTTAGTTAAATATTAGTTTCCTTGCAGAATACTCCATACCTTGCATCTTGCATATTCGCTTGCTAATTATTCCTAAGACATAAATAAGTTGGCTGATATCTTTAATAAATATGCCCCAAGGTTAAGGGACCCTGAGCATGTCTAATGATGTTTTAGCAAATAATATTTTGCTCACATTTAAAATCAAGTAAAGGATGTTTCCATTTCTTCAGGCTGTAGAGCTTCATCAGTTGAGATCTATGGGTTTTTGCTTTTTATGGGGAAAGGAAAGGGGAGTTGAGCCGTACCTTGGGATAGTGGTCATGGGTTATTATACCAACACCTTAAAATATAAATCTACACAGTACTTTGCCTGAACTGATACACAACAAAATTTCTATATACTCATATGATTCAATTTCACGTTGCTTCAGGTTAAAACAAGCCACACTTTCATGTGTTTGAATACAATTCCCATGGCTGTAGTTTTTACAGTACATTTATGCATAGCCTAAATCACTCCTGTGCATAAAGATGAACAGAAAATAGGGATGCTGGAGATAAATAATAAAACACCTTATTTCCTTTCTTTTTCTTAGAGCACACCGATTTTCACTTTCCAATACAGCATTAAAAAAAAAAAAATCCATATTGCCATTCATTCTCCACAAAAATTACCTTTTTAATTCAGCTAAAAGAAAGAAAAAACACTACTGAAAGTAGATTCTGATGAATTATTATACAGAAATTCTTCTCTAGACAACTGTGGTAATGTATGGGAAAATGTGTGTGTATAAAAGGTTGTTAAAGAAAGGGAAAATCATCCTTCCAATGACTTGTATAGAGGCCATTGATTTCTTCTTCATTTTCAATCTGCTGTTAAGTTTCAAAACAAGCGTACCACTTAAGTGGGAAGGGACAACACGACATTTATTTCTAGCATTTCTGAATTTGTTTTGCTTATTTTTAACACTATGCTATAAGCACAATTCCAAACTTGGCATGCAGTCTAAATTTGGTCAGTACAGGCATGCACTCTAAGTCAGACTTTGGTTGGCCCTGCATAAATTCTTGAAATCACAGTATAAGGAGAATCTTTTCTTTGCTAACATATTCAAACACCATCATCCATAACAAAAAAAAATTAATGCAACTGAGTGGACATGTCAGGTGCCAGGATCTGTAGAAGGAAAGGGGTAGCTGTGCTCTTTTGTCACCATCAGTTGAAAATAAAAGTACACAAGGCAAAGAAAAGATATACTGTAAGACAAAGATATGAACTCTACCAGTGATCCAGAAAGTGCTGTCATTATCTCAACACAGCAGCAGGGAAGAACATTAGGACTTATAGCTGATATGGAACTAATCTGTACCCTATTACTCTGAATGAAGCTGTAAATTTTGAGAAGCCTTTGACCACTGTGTAAATGATGGATGCTAAAGCAGGGAACCAGTCGTACTGCCTCCATACACTTTGCACAAGGACATCTGTACATATGAGGCAAGGTTCTGCTCATGCCTGCAAAACCAAAGAAATTACCACAGTACCACTATGCGTGCCTTTTTGTATTTTTTTTTTAAATTGCTACAACAGTAACTCAATAACTCACACATGCCACTGATTTTTATTTGATTTTTTTAAAGTAGATTCAAGCAAAAACTAACTTATCTGCAAATAACTTGAGTTCTTCAAATACACCACAGATACATAAATACAACTCCAGACAATGCTACTTTTGGATTCACGCTATTTGTGAATTTAGCAGTTAAAACTTGTGCCAGTTCATAGGACTCAGGGCACGCGCATGACAGCATAGAGCCCTGCCTAAACAACCAGGTGGTAATGGTTCATGCCCTCTGCTCCTGTCCAGCTGCCTAATCAACAATACAGAAATTCACCAAGAGTCACTAAACTGAACCATATCTGCCCTACTGGCAAGTAACCTACAGCTTTCGCTGCATGCGCCAAGTTCCTTGCAAGATTTGCTCTGGAGAGTGACAATGACAAATTGATGCAACATGTTAGCAGTAGTGAACACTTTTTGATCAGTAGTGAACACTTTTTGATCAGTAGTGAACACTTTTTGATCACCCATCCTTATTTCCCGATATTATTCGCTGAGGATATTAATTTATAATTATAATAATTATTATTTTGTAGACAGATAAGACTGGAAAACAGATTAAGCACTCAAAGGTTTCTGGGCCTAAAATATATAAAACTGAAAAGGTAAACATCAATGTTAAATGGGTTTCCATTGTGAATCTATGTAATTATAGACTAGTCTTTACTTAACTGATTTCCTTCTTGTGTATACATCAACCCTCATCAAAGCCAGAAAGACCCTTAGTGCACAATTTCATTAGCTCCCTAATTTAGTGAATTTACTATTTTCTCATAAGGTTCAAAATCCGTAGCGGTATCTGTACTCTCAGGTCTCTCGTGCTTAAAATTTTCTGTTATCTGCATTTGATGATCCTTCTGATGCTGATGCCATTATGTAATCCATGCCTCTGTAATCTTATAATTAGGCAATGGATGCATTATACATGTTTCAAGGTAAAGCAGAATTTTTCATAAGTGAATAGCAGTACAGATTTCACATTTATGCCCTGTATTACACCAATTCTGCAGTCTACTGAGTTCATGACGTTATTCTGGTCTCAAGACATCCAGGTGATTTCTGGACCTTGTAACCTGAAAGGCTGGTTATGTCTTCCCAGATCTGCAAAGACACGTGATTCAGATACAACTTGGTATAAAAGAAACGAAAATGCATCTAAGTCACATTTTGTAAGGTCTCGGAGCTCTCCTCCTGGACTCCAGTTCTGTGATTCTTCTGTTCATCATGTTAAGATTTATTTTGGAAGGGATTGGCAGAACTTGAGAACAAAAGAAAAGTAATAAGTGGAGAGCATCCCATGATTACTGGAAAAAGAGGGTCTAGCAATTACACAAACATTTTCAGAAAGGGGACACATCCTCTTTGTTACCAAATCTGCTGCATAGTTCCTCTGTGGTGCTGAACAAATCTTTCTCACAACCTCAACTCTGGGTCTTGAAGATGAAGACAGCAGCACTTCCTATTGTTTTTTTTTCTGTGTCAAATAATGCACTGAAATCAATAATGGGTACACAGCTGTATGTTGGGATGAGAAGTTACTATGGGTCATGACTGCAGTTAAGTAATGAGCAAAATATAAAAAGAAACTAAGAAATAAGTTTTCTTCCCCCAAAATCCATTTTGGAGTGTGCATTATATGAATGCTCTGTTTAGAAGCACAGTTTTATATACCAAATTATTGGGATTTTATTTGCATTAGAAGCATTTTATGTCACAGTTACTTCACTTAATATTTTCATGTTTCTTTTCCTTTCACCCTTCCAGCCAGAAGCTTCTGCTTAAAATCTTTCAAAAGATGGAAAGTCGAATGTGGTACTTCACTGCTTGTTAGAGAATGACTGCAAAAGGTCCTAGCTTTCATCTTCCTCAGCTTCTTTATTTGCCAAGCTATGTGCAAGCAATTTTACTTCATCTATTATTATTCATATAACAGAGGATGGTTGCAGCTCTTTCATAGTCCCTCCAGTTCTTTAAATGATTATCTCAGGTAATAGGTTTACCTTCACATCACCATATACAAGAGGGATAAAACATTAGTGCCTCCAGAGGCACTTTCATAGCAGAAGGGGCATTTTCAACAGCTACTTTCTATAAGCAACAATTTTTGAAAGATCTTAAAGACATCTTTGTACTCAATTTTTATTTTTTTTTTTTTTGCACCCAATTTTATTTCAGTTTTTAACCACTATGATTTAGTGACTCACATACATTCTCAAAGCATTGTTTCTGGGTGTCAAGAGCAGATTGCTTATATGAATTTAAATCACATAATATAAATGAACACAGACCAGGACAAAAGAAAGTACAAGTTACCTGGCAGTTCTGAATATGCTCTCAAGCGCACTTCCATTGCCTAATTTTACATTGGTGCTTGTCAGCATTCTTTCTAGTGACTTTTTTGGGAGCTGTAAATAAACCTTTCTAAAAGGCAACTCAGTAAAGTTGAACATTATTTCTTCTAGTAAGACTACATACAATATACATTTTGACTCAAGTCTGTAAACTTGTTCCTTTGTTGAGGAGCATTTTCATTCTTAAAAAAAAATAACTAATGCATTACTCTTCATCAAAATGGTGGAACAGAACTGCAAAAGGACAAATTTCTGGTCTGGTCATGCAGTAGCTTTAAAATTCTGCCTTAAGAAGTCCCCTAAATGAATTCTTATCCATCCTTATCCTGCATTAATAACTGTTTGACTTTCCTTACACTCCATTAGAGGAGTACACACATTTCATGTTACATTAAAATATTACATTAAGATGATAATAAAAATCAACAATACAAAAACTAAGACCAGTCTAGAGCATTTCAGGGAAAAGAAATCACCACCACCAAAAAGCTATCTTGAAACTATATATGAAATTAATCATTTTCTATTAATGGTGTACACAATCTGATCCAAAAACCCACACATATGTATGATTAAAGACATCCTAATGATAAGTCTCTAAGTTACTCCATCGATACTTGAATTTGAAAAAAACAGATAAAGAATGAGCGCCACAAAGAAGAATTAAAAGGAAAAAGAAAAGCTTATTTGGTTTTCTTTGAGGCTTAAGAACTTTGTGAATTTTTCCTTGAATGCTCATTAAAACATGACTCGGTTTTCAACTGCAATAACCCTTCAATCTTCCACCTGCAAATGCTTTCCCAGTATTGAAAGAACCATGTACCTTCTGCTTCACCCACCCTGCAAGATTTTCTGCACCGCACTGATGGGTAAAAGACCTAACTGTACCACGCTTCAAGCATTTATAAAGATCTACTGCAACACTTTGATTGCCTGTGTTAGCCATTGTCAATGAAGAAATACATAACTTGTCTTAGGGAAGTTAGCCTTTGTCTAGTGTAGTTTTGCCTTTATATTCTATACGAAAATGACTTCCGTTATTGCTGTTTTGCCATATTTTTATGACATATAAAACTTGTACAGCAATTCTTTCTGCTCATTTTTACAAATGCTCCCTCTTTTCCTCAGCTAAGATTTCAATATAATGGATAGAATGGCCTTTAAGAAAAAAAAAAATAAACCCTTTCTTCAGCTTCAATAAAAAGGGTACTTGCAATTAGATGCTACAGGAGGCACACCATTGTCCCCATCACTGCAGCTCCTCTGCAGAACCTACTCCCTGATGTTTGTGTTTAAGAAACAAAAGCAAGAAACAGAGATGGTACAGATGGGCTAAGGCTAAAAAGCTGACCTGTATGTCACCCCACCCCCTTCTTACCCAGATCCATGCTTTTTGAGGCTTTCAGATTAATTGATTCAGACTGCTTGGCTGGTGTCAAAGATCTGAAGCTGATGTGCTGATCTGTTAAATGCACGGCTGAATTTATGACAGGGCTGCAGGGGAAAAAAAAAAAAAAAAAAGAAAAAAGAGATGTAAAATATTTAGGCACCAGTTCAAAACACAAGTGAACTAATTAAAGCATGCACAAATATACATGTGTTTCTTCTTCCAGTTGCTTACAGACACACATTTTAAAATCAGTTATTGATCCTCAACTTTCTTTTCTGAGACTTCACACCTCCAGTCACTTGTTTTTCATCACAGATGCAAATATAAATGTAAATGCTGAGTGATAACTGCTTTTAAACAATTCATATTTTATTTAGCAGAAGAAAAGAGGAACATACCAGTACCTGCTAATTTTTTTTTTTCATTTTGCTAGTTCTATTTAACCACTGCATTTCCAAATAACATGCTACAGAAAGCTGGAAAAATACTGCCAACGTAATTGGCTCAATTCTGCTTCATCTGCTAATATAAAGTTATTTTACAGCCTTGCACCACTTCTGCAGAGGCTGGAGCCTGGAGGTCTTATGGAGGTTGCCATAACACTCTGAAGAATTCCAAGGTACCGTGGTTTGGTTTGGGGGTTTTTGTTTTGTTTTGGTTTTTTTAATTATTTTACTTCAAGTTAGGCAAATATTTAAACATTTCAAAACTCCACCTGAGTGAAACTCAAAGTAACTTTCACCTGTGAGGAGTCAAAACACCTCACTGCAGTGCATCTGAAATCTTCCGTGTCTCTCTTCAATTAGAAACACAATTTTTTTTTTTAATACTCTAAAAGCAAAAAGCAGTTCCAAAATTAAAAACATTTATTTCCAAACTGTTCAATCAAAAGGTTTGGTTTTACAGTGTCAAAACACTTTCCCCAGTTTTTTGCTGAAACAGAATTTCAGCAAAATCAGCATGACTTGACACAGTAATTCAATTTCAACAGAACTTAAGTTCCAAATGGAAAACCAACAAAACACTGGAAAAAAGTCAGGGTGGGAGAAAGGGCCTGTAAATTCATCATCATTTTAATACATCAGTGTCATTTAAGAGAATGTCTTTGCTCCCAGCTTGTTGAAAAATTAGGAAAAGATTCTAGCAAACAACTGCAGTTGAGAATTTAACGCAGAGTTCCACTAGTCTATGTAGACTTTTGTTTGTTTACCACGTCATACATACCTGTCTGGGAGACCAGAAATTGTGAAATTACTCTATGTTAGCAAAAAAAAAAAAAAAATAGTTACAAGACTCTTCATTCTATGAAGAATTCAAGGTATCCATAATAAAAAATATCTACTCTTCGATACTACGTGCAACCAGTCATTTAAAGGGTAGTTTTTAATCACATCCATGCACTCAGGGACAGAAGTATGGCTAAGCATTTAGTTGAAATTAATACTTTCCTAATATCATTGCAATAAAACGGTTGCATGACTATCCAAACTGAATACACACAAAATGAGTAAACAGTGTTCAACATTGAATTTTTAGCACCAGAAGTATGATAGGTTGAAATGATGTTTTGATTTGAATCCTGTGCTACTTAAGACAGACAAAGTATATGCCATCATGAACTTCAATATGTTTACACCTTTTTTCTGCACTTCCAAACTTCTGTATTTCCTAAGGAAATTAAAGCTTGTAGCTGCCATCAAGCACGCCAGCCTTTACAAAAGGTATTCTTAAAATATCTGAAAAATCTACCCAATGCATTTACAACTGGTAAAGTGTCCATGAATTTTTCCACTACACATTTCAATGTTCAAACTTGCTGAAGCTTCATTTAGTAACCTCAAGAATGTCTTTGGCTGATGTGCTGCATAAGAAGATTCGGTTTCCTACAAAAACTGAATTTGGCTAGGACTTTTAAAGCTTTAAGAGACTTCAGGCACTGCATCTACACATAGCACCCATTGGTATAGTTTTAAATTCACTTTTTTCCTTTTAATTTGGATTATGTTTTGGGATTCTTTTTGTTTTACTGAACACATACTGGGTATTGTGATCCATATATCATGGATAGCAGGCATACCGCAACTTATGAACAACTGAAATGAACAATGCACTAAATGCTAAAATAATATTCCTGGTTTATATTAAAGGATCATCCAGGTGACTAAAAACAGTGGTACAAATTTTTACAAAATAAAAAGTGATTTTAAAATCAATTAGAACCACTACCACAGCAATTAGGGCTGTAACTATTAAGAATAGCCAAAGTCTGACCTATGATTATAATCCTCATTCAGCAGGTCCTCACTGGGATGCGGTGGGAGAGGTGGAGGTGTTTCGTTTTCACCATTGCCACGATCAGACACTGGCAACTCTGAAATAAAATTTAAAAAGGGGTTAAATAAGCCACAGAAACAAGTACATTACACCAGTTCACTGATCAATGACTGGACTGGAAGGCCTCAAGCAATGCTGAAGTGAGTCACAAATTATTCAAATCCCTGAACTAACTAAACTAGAATTAAAATCACACCAAGCAGAAAATATACCCCTTGGGATTTCCTGAAGAGCTGATTTTCAGATTTGCATATGCATAATTAAAGATAAATATAGGGAAACTTTGTGCTTATAGTGAAGTTGAGCACAAGGCACAAATTGCTTTACTCCATTTGAGTGGATTTTCGCTTCTGCAAAGCTGCATCCTAACTGATTGTAGGTTCATGCTTTCATTCCCTTTGATGGGGAGCATTTACCACCTTTCATGTACAGAAGAGAACCACATTCTCAGCAGAGTTCAGAAGAAGAAAAATTTCTGTTATCCCATGGCAAAAGAAGAGGCATTTCTGAATTACAATCTTCATTTTGCTACCATTACGGTAATTCCTTCTTTACCTTTACAAAAGGCATTCAGCTCACACCAGAAAATTACTTTGGACCAAGAAAAACATGAACTACTCAATTAAACCATTCAGTGGTTTGCTAAGCAACAACACTTAAATACCTGCAGTATTTAATATGACTGCTGTGCCTGCTGTAGGCCAGTTCATTATTGTCCTGTAAATTCACCTCTCAATCTAAAGGTCTAATCTTATAAAAAGTCCCTACATTTTTCAACGTAGAACATGTCTTCACCCCTCCAAAACTTAACAGGAAACATGGAGACTTAATAATTCTTGGGTTTCAATGGCAGGTAAGCAATTTAACATTACTGACATACTGCACCTTCATGTGACCTGTTCTATTGCATTGAACGTTGCTAGTCTTTTTGCACAATCTTGTGTGAAAGTACTAATCTAACTTGAGAGAAAAAGGGTTTAAAAGGAGTGGAGCAAGGCAGACAGCAATAGATTATATTTATTAGATAAGAGCACTGAGATAGTTCCCTAAAAGCAAACAAGCAAACAAACAAACCCCAACAAAATCACATTATTAGCTCAAGAATCCTATAAAACTACTGGCTGGATAGCCTCCTAAAGATCAGAAAGATAATAAATAGTTCAAACCCTGTATCTCAGGAAAAGTGGGAACGTCATCAGAAGAAACTGAAGGTGAGCAGATGAGGAGAAAAGTTCTAATGAGACCTTAAAAAATACCGATTGCCAGTCTGACACAGAAAACAGGTATGCTACCTAACATATGTGTACACTGGCTCACATTCTTTCAGGTTGCAATTTAAGGACAGGATACAGAGATGAGGAGTAAAGGGCAAGTCCTCATAGTAAAAAGAATTTAGAACAAAGGGAAACTTGTACTGTTCAATGTAATTAAATGATTTCAAATATGAATCAGAAAATTAAAAAAATTACCCACGTAAAACCACTCAGAACTACCAAAAATAAGCAAACTGTGAAGCTCTGCAAAAAGATTGCAGGATATTAAGTAAGTAGGAAATGCAGGTGAAACTCCCTGTCAGTGACTGCAAAGTGACACACATGGGAGTAGGGGAAAGCTCTTGACACATACACAAAGGCTATTACTTTAGCAATTACTACTCAGGAACAATACAACAGGAGTGCACTGGATCTTTCTTTGAATATATGCTTAGTGAAGTCAAAAGGAAACAGACATTCAGAGCCTTAAGAAAAGTTCAAACACTCCATCTAGAACTCAGAGTTTATGGTGTGCCTAGTTTTAAAATAACATCTAAGGTTTCATTCTTCCCCCATCTGAAAAAGGATGTAATGTAATTCAAAAACATATTGAAAAGGTGGCAAGGGTAGTTGGACACATGTAGAAATGTTCCTACAAGGAACACAGACTAGGATTCTTTGGTTTAGAATAAGAAGCAATAAAAGAGGATACAAGAGGAGTCTATGAAATTGTAAAAGCTATGCATAAGGTGAAAAGGAAGCTCTCACTGACTGTCTCATACGCAGTAACTAGAAGGCACCCAGTGTAACTATCAAGTAGCACACCTAGGACAAACACAAAGTAGTATTTTTTCCTGTGCACTTAAATCATGGAACTCATTGCCATGAGGATGCTTTGGAAACCTAATTTTTAAAAAATATTAAGAAATGGACTAAAAGTTAGAGAGGTATCAATGGCACAATGGTCCAGACAGAACCCCTGATTTAGGAAGTCCCTAAACCACTGACTACCCAAAGTAGAAAACGGATGCCTGATGGAAGGGGGGGAGGCGGGGGGGCGGCACAGGGGTGGATCACACCACACCCTACACTGTGCCTTACCCTCTTTGAGCAGCCTCCGATAGCCATAGCTGGAAAGATTGAGCATATCATGTAGTTATATTAACTATGATTCACAGTAATTGATACATCATTTCACAAAGGCTGTTTGGTGATGGGTTACCACTGGCATTTTTCTTGCAGTACACAAATGGTACACACAGAAAAATGTCAGACTTCCTGAGAGAATCGGAAATGATCACAAGGGACTACAGCTCCCAGCAGAACAGGAGCAGGAGCAAAAGAGTGAGAGAATTTAACCTAAGAGGCAGTCACTGGCTCCATGTTCCAGACCTCAGGAAATGAACTTAACAGATCCAGAGAGATCAGAGGAACAGCTAAGCCACTAACCAAAATGTACTGAATTTTCAGAGATTAAACAGTTTAGGAGAGTAAATAATTGAGTCTGTCTCTAAGATACATGTAATGTTTACAAGAAAAATTTAAACATTAAAGTTTCACTTCTTAATTTTCTATCTTGACATTACCACACATGTATGAAAACAGAGATGCTTGCACAACCATGAGGACTCGGCAGTCTATGGTAGTAGAGAGAGTTTATGATTATTCTACTACTTAACCAGAGAGATGACAGCATTCCCCCTACAACCGTTTATAATATAGGGTTATAAGAAATATACAAGAACCTCTAATGAAACACATTCCAGTAATCTTTCAACACCAGAAACGTAAAGCTGCTGGCACTGAAGCATCAATTCTCAGAGAGGTTGTTCTAAAAAACACTGAATCTGTGCAACAGCTTGGCAGCAAAAGAAGTGAGGACCCGAAGGCAGCAAGTATTATTCATGCAAAAATAGAACAAACAATGGCATTTCAATATTGGATCAGTATCCCCTCCCCCTTTATTTAAATATCCACAGGCAAGACAAAATGTAATGTTTTGGCTATAACCACTTTTCCCCAGACATTTGTTTTTCTTGCTCATGTATAATAAAAAAGACTCTTAAAAGACAGCAATATTAGCAGGCCAAGCTTCAGTGTATTTTTGCTGAGCTTTTATAAGAATTTTACTGGTAGGAGCAGTGAATGATACTGGAAATAACTTATTAGAAAACATCAATTGAGAAAATGACATTTTATTGAACGTCGTATAGCTCCTGTCATTAAATTCTTACATTAAATCCTGTATTATGTTAAAAATCTCTTCTTTTTGTTATTCTTTGTGAAAACGTACCAACCGTACTTCTACATAACAGGATCTGGATAGTACACCGTAAGAATGTACAAGGGACTGTTCCTGCCTGTCACAAGAAGCTCGCGATATCTGTGACTCGCATCCTTAAACAGACACACAACCTAAAGTTCGTAACTGAGTTAAACGAGGGTTGTGCATAGGTGTAGTGTTTTGCCTTTACAGATACCTTAAAAGACTGAGGACAAAACTTTCTAAAAAACAATGTAAAAAAATTTTTGAACCAGTGACTAGAAATAACTGACAAGCTCATACAGAAAGCATGATGAGCATTAGCTCAATAATAATTAATACTGTGACTTCAAAATTAGAGAAAGATTTCTACAATGTGCAGGACTGCTGTAAGCCCAAAGTGTCTTTCTCCAAGAAAATTTCAGATCGGAGCCCTGCTGCAGACACCCTGCTGCTGAAGTGCCTGTGCAGTTCTCCAATAAGATAACTTAAATTTTACTCATCAAATGCCAAATCTTCAACAGAAATCGCAATACAATGATACTTCTAGTAAGTGCTAGAAATGTCTTTGTCAGATATCTGCTGTCCACTGACTCCAATTCCAAACTGCTCCCAGGCCATAGCTGGGAAGCCCCAGCCATGCCAAACCCTCCGCAACAATAGGCCTCAGGAGCACTCCAGAGCATCCCTTCCACATCCGAGACACATTCTCTTCTGAGGCCATCACATTTTTTTGCTATAATGCCTTCTTATCATCATTCTTTAATTAAAAAGGTGTCTACTGAAAATGATTTTATGAATGAGCTGCAAACTAGTTATCCTGATTTTTGGATCGCACTTGGAGAACCCTTATCTGAAAGTACAGCTCTTCCACATATTTTGTTTTGAACTTCACTTAAGCGACAAGTTACCTGTTGTCATTCACCTATATCAACGACTCCGAAGCAGTTGCTTATATGTTTTTTCAGGAAGTATTTAAAGGTATTTGCTGGTTTCTGATCCTTTAGCAATGGCTAACTCTACAGGGCAGGCTAGCTCCAAGAATGACCCTTTTCTCCTCTAACTACAGAATCGGTGTAAAGTCCATACAAGAGAAATATAAGGTAGATCTAAACAAAAGGATCTGATCTTTGAATATTTACAATGCTTGAGTCTATATCTAATTATTTGCCTGAAGTCACATTGTCAAAATATTGAAGTCAACACAAATGATTTACCCCTATATTATATGGAAGTTTCTCTTGAGCTTTCAGATAGGGGCTCTTTGGTTTTGGTTAAAAGCACCCCACACAGTCATCACAGCACCCTATGAAATTACTTTTCGCAAGCCACTCAGATTCCATAGTTGTCTAGGGAAGTAGGAAAAATCATGCATAATTCAACTACATCAAAGAAAATCTTTTTTTCCTACTGGAAGGTATTTAAGTATGTGCTTGGCTTGAAGGATAAGAGCACACTTAAAAAGATAGGGGTCAAGACCATCTCAAATACTTAAACTTTTCAAATAGCTAGTATCTTGCTGAGTCAGGTGCGAATTGGACAGATAGTACACTATGCCATCAGAAATGAAAGACGACAGGAAAATAAGTGGTCTTAAAAGCTCTTACTTATATGCGCACATACGCCCATATGTGTAGGTTTTCTTTGTACAATGTACATGTCTACCTATTTTTTTCTAATGAGTTCATTAATATAATTCAAATTTGTAAATTAAGGGAATGTTTCTAACCTTTGAACAAATTCTACCTTTAAGTCTAAAATAAGCAAGTGTACTTCATGAATATCATGCTTTTGTATAAATTCATTTAGCTTATAATAACCTGGGACATAATCTAAGAATTCAATGCAAGAATCATTGCACTCATTAAAGATATATAGAAAATAAACATTTTGACAACATATATTTTGCACTCATCATTTGTTTTTTATCCAACCTTACGTGTTGGGGCAGCGAGCTAGAAACTGTTACTTAAACTGGAATTTGTGCCAGGAATCTAATTCACAACTTCTGAGTCAGCTCTCCCACCCTCGCTGGATCTTCAAGTCTCAAAGTAACATAGTATGCACTTACTCTATTAACTGCTTTTCTAGTGGCTGTGGATTTCAAAAAACAAAAACACAAAGCACTTTCCTTTAGCACAGAGAAGAATATCTAGAGACTACCTTGTATTCTTTCCTGAGGACTGCACGTTACAAATTGCTGAAGAATAGTATCATTGCGTCGGGAAGCAGCTGCGAAGTTATGACTCCCGTCAAAGGCTGATTTTTGAAAGACTCCCTGGTCTAAGCGTTCCTAAGGGAAAAACAGAACCACACAGTGTAACAAAAAATTACAACTGTAATTTTTGCAAAATGTTCAACAATGCAGAAGATCAGTCATCACTACAGATAGTGCACAAATACAGCGTAATGTATTGTTCACTGTACATTGCTTGCTTTCAAATAAGAAACTTGAAAGATATCTTCAAAATGACTGTTTTTGCTGACCATGAAATAAAGACAATATCTAAGCAATAACAATCATTAAGAATGATGCACAAAAATGAAGACTGTTTTTTTTATGACCCACAACTGGCTTCATTCAAATTCTCCATCTGGGAGGGCAGCTTGTGACACTGTCAACACAAGAACATGGGCAATGCCAATGGTATTTTTCTGCCAGCCAGCTGGTTCCCTTCTCTCAGAGACTGAGTGCATATGTTCCGATGATCACACACTAGCGCAGTTTTGCAAGTAAGGAGTTACACCAAACTCCCAAACGCAGGTCTTCTGGCTAGCAGCTAAACAAACTCCTGTCACACCTCTAGCCAGCTTTTCTTTTGAGACATTCCCCCCCATACATGCCATATCGCCTAATTTATTCTCCTGAGCAGTTGCTCAAAAGAAAGGGGGCGGGGGGGAACAATCACAGTTTCTAAAACTGGGACAGACCCAGAAAGACGTTTCTGTACTTGTTATTCAGGGAAAACAGAAAACCCACACAGGGGGATATTATGGCTAGTTTTCAAAATAACCTTTATAGTTTCTGTGATTTTATGTCTGTTTTTTGAAGGGGCCTCCAACTGGCTTCTATTTTTAAAGTGCATGTTCATTATGCCAGCAAATGTTACACTACATATATCATTCCTTGAATTTCATAGTCACATCTACAGAAGAAATGCATATATCTAACCCACATGATTTCTTTGTAAAATGATGCAAGAGGTTTAATGCATTGGCAAGTGATTGCCTGCAAACCAACGCATAAGAAAGGACAGCGTGTTACATCACCTTGCAACTTGCCTTCCAAGCTTGATAATAATGAAAAGAATAATAAAATAAAACAATAATAAAATAATAGTAATAAAAATAATAGTAATAAAAAAATAAAATAGCAAAAAAATGCACTTCAGAACATAAATCAATGCTGGGATGCTCATAGTGATACTATCACTACAAACGTAGCCTCACTGAACAGGCAACACACGCAACATTCTCTCCTCCTTCTCAGTGAAGCATGAGCCATTTGAAAAGGTTATTTTGCACCTCTGTACAGAAACACACACACCACACAGCCACTGACAATTATGTTTCTTCTCGTTACTGGAAATTCTTTAGTTTATATAAGATTCCTTACGTCACGAGGTCCATATTTACTACTTTCTCATGGATACTGCTAGCTAAATTAAGCCTTGCAACATCCAAACTACTACTACATTGGAGACTTGTACCCAGCGGGATAGGGAGCCTTAAATTAACAGTAACAACAAATCTGCTTTTCTAGCTCCTTGATAAATGACACAATCAATATCCCAACAACTGATCAGTAACCACCCTAATTAGAGTATTCAGCTTATAAAACATAGCTGTCATGGAAGACCTCCATTAGTGTCCTGACCAATAAAAACAATAATGCATTTCTAAACGTATTCTCCTTCTACCAAGCTGGGTTGCAGTACTCAGGAAGCTGTTTTGGGGAAAGGAAAGAATGGGCAACAACCCATTTCTGCTATGGTCTCCAGACTCAAATGGAATTACAACTGAACCTAAAGACTACCCTATAAAAATTAATTCCTGTCTAAAATGAATTTGATTCAATCAAGACCTCATTATGCATTCTTTATAGGGCATGAGTCAAGATTATTTACCTCTTCCATACATCTGGATAATATACAAAACTATACACTTAACTATAAAAAGCAGCCTCATACTTTTATTAGGTCAATCTGATGTTTGATTGGAAGTTTTTTTAAAAAAAATTTGGCTTTTGTTAAATGAAGAAAACTTGCAGGATTGAGCTTTATTTGAAGGTTAGCTATCTTTCTTATGTCACAAGAGCGCACAATAATTTTAACATATACTTTATAATTCTTCCTTATAGCATAATGTCACATCGAAAAGGAAAGCAAAAGTGTGTTTTCCTCTAACATATTCCAGAATTGCTAATGAATATTTTTCATATTTTCCTTGCATGATTTGACACCAGCAAGGCTTTTGCAGAGTCTCCTCCCAACAAAGTTAGAGCACAATAGTTGGAAAGTAATATACTTCTAAATCTATTTCTCAATCAATCAATGCTGGTAGTAAATAAAACAGAGAATTATCAGGAAAATATTAAGAGTTAATTATACTAAAAGATACCTGTATTCTTTTCCCCCTCTGATATTTTATACAAATACACCTACAAACATGCTTGTATGTATTTTTATTTTAAGGAACTGTACAGATGTTGAAAAACTATTAAAATATTTACTCAAGGGTCAAAACTAAAACTGGGGTGAGTAGTAAGGGCAGACAGTATACGTACATACTATTTATGTAAAGATGAAGAAACAGTGTGCATATGTGCATGCATGCATGAAAGAGAGGGAGCAAGAGAGATCATAAAACCAATCCTTTTCAAAATAAGAGGTGATGGGCAAACATCAATTTATATGAGGTCTAAAAAACATAACCATTAAAATGTCTTTCTTCTCTTATTTTGCTACCTTACTTAAGCAAGTTTTATGTTAATCAACTCAGAAACCCATCCTGAAGGGGTGGCCTTCATCTGACATGTGATAGTAAAATATTAATTCCTTGAAGGTCAAAAAAACCCCCCAAAACCCAACAAAAACAAAACAAAACAAACAAACAAAAAACCCAAAACAAAACAAAAATGTGGAGGGACAGGACAGGACCAGAAGAAAACACACACACACACGCGAAAAGTGGAGTGAATTAAAATATTAATGAAAATGAAAAAGCAAGAGTGAAGCAGAATCCAAGTCACACTAAGACATTAAGGTCTCTGATCATGACAACAAATAAAATCAGAAGAATTCAAATTGCATCCCAGCTATTGCCTTGAGGAGGTAGCAGATAGTCAAAACTACAACAACACATTAATCCTAAATCAACCCTTTTTGGGACCACATTTGCTTTTGTTCTAATAGTTGTCAAATTAAGGTAAGAGGCAACTTTTAGCCTGGCCTCAACAGGAACAGCAAGACCAGGAGATATCAACCAGAAACACTATGTGAATCCCAACTCCAGGAAGTTAAGAATTCATTCTGCCAGGAGGAGCTCTCTGTGACCAAGACTTTAGCCATCATCTCTTGTATGCAAAAACATTGGGACTGGAAAGACATTTATCTAATAAATGTATTTACTGCTTCACCTCTGCCTGCACCTCTAGTCTCCGGAGAACTACCAGCTGGATCCTCCCACGAATGTTCCCCTCCATGGACATGGAGCGCCTCAGTGTTTCCATAGCCTCATGATTTGACTTGCCCAGAAGTGACTCCCCATTTACTGCAACAAGCTGATCATTTACTCGCAAACGACCATCCTACAAGCAAAAAAATAAAAACAAAATATTTTTTAAAAAATAAAGAATTATTAGGCAGAGGTGCTACATACAGGAAAGCAAAATGCAGACAATCAGATATTGCTTTCTAAAGTTTAAGAAACAAGAGACTGCATAGTACCAGGTCTTTAAAAGGAAAAATCTTTGTGTCCATTAATTGACCGACTTTTTCCTCCATTTACTACGCTTCAGGGAGAGTTCATAGGGCAATTACAAACATAGAAGTGCACGCACACGCTGCTGTTTTTCTTGCACGTACAATTTAATTTGTATCAGTTCTAAAAAGAAAAGAGGAAAAGGAGCTTTTAATTAGTTACAAGGACCCATACCATAGCTGTTAGTATCTGCAGTGCAACCGCGAAGGAGTTTTCCATGCATTATTATCTGCTATTAGGGTCTGGTAAGAAACAGCTCCAAAAATTTTGTCTTATAGTCTCACTACTGTCTATCTTGTCACAACTACCATGCCACCATATGGGGTAGTGTTCTCAGTTCAGAATGGTCATTAAGACTTAAGCATCTTTATTTTAATTAATGCCGTCCATGTATTTTAACATCCAAACCTGCTGCCAAAAACAAAATTAGGGTTGAGCCATATCAAGTAGCCTATGCTTTGAAAAAAGTCATTCAGTTTCATTGCCAAGGTTAACTGACATTTGTGGGTGTAATAAAATTGTGGACGCTGCTATTTTGTGATTTAGGAGTCCTATTGCTGTTGTCATTATTATCTGTAATTTATTTCTTTTCATAAAAGCATGTGCCATGGACGTTTCTCTCTAACAAGAAAATAAGGTCTATTTAATTAAGAGAAAAGAGTTTCTTTTAAAGTTTGTCAAGTTCACAATTACCACGTTGGTATCAGACCTCAAAGAAGGAACAGAAAGAGTAACAAACTGAAGACATCCAATATAGAAGGGCAGTGAAGAAACAACAGCAGGGAAAGAACTTGCATAGAAATATATTGCTTGGTTAAAATGAATCCGATTCATTCATAGGCTCATTACATACTCTTCATAAAGCACTTGTTTGAACTGTTTACAGATTTCATGCATCTGAGTAATCCAAAATATATATATTTCTTGATTTTTACTTTTTCTACCATTAAGACGTTCAACTAACTATTCAGCTATTGTTGCCAAGTCTAAATCATTTGTGCTCAAGTGAGTTACAGTAGCCGTGACATACCCAGCTTTCTTAAGTGTTATTTTTGTTGGAACTAGGTATCCTCATTACCACAGCAGAGTATGAATAACCACAGAGCTGAAGAAGAACAGCATATACCAGAATCCAAAATAAACTGGGAGGGACAAGAAGATGGAAAGACAGAATTGGGAGATGAGTCACTCAGTGAAGGAAAACGAAGAGAAATAAAACTTTTCTGGGGAGGGTATGGGAATGGAGGATAGGAAACAGCAATGCCATTTGGAAAAGATACTGAAACCTCTCCCACCTCTCTACTGTGTATTTCATGCCAACATAAATTTACATACAGCCAAAGTCAATAGGTTAACCCCACCCTTTCTCTACATACAAAATGATGGCATCACACATGCTAGAGTTTAGGGAGAGAAGAGTTAACATTGTTGAACAGGGAGTTTTATTATTTGCATATGTTGTAATTCCTTTGTGTTCTATCAAAATTTGCTGAAATGAATGGAGCCATTCACGGCAACAGGAGTTTGAGGAAAAAAGGTTTTATTTTTTGTGAGTTTCTGTAAGACTTTGAAAATTTTACAGGCCCTCATGTCCTCCTGCTATGGTCCCACAGGTTCTTGAATTACTTTTTTTCCTTTCTGTGGATAAACACCCATGTATAAATATCCGTTAAAGCTTCTTACTAAAGTCTATACAAATACATTCTCAAATGCATCTTGCCATGACTACATCTGTTGACTATGCAACCGTCCTGAACACAACCCGTATTTTTAAATGAATTGCTGCAGCCTCAGAAAGTTCTGAATTGACCTGATTTTTAATTTGCTTTGTAAAACTTTTGTATGAGACTTTGTATTTATTTCTTTATATTTTAATAATGTCAGTTCATAAAGAACTTCTTTTGATGCATATCCATTCTTCCCACTCTGTTACATGCTCCGCTTAAATACAAAATTCAGCTTGAATTCAACACTTCAACTATGATCAGAGAAAAAAGGTGTGCATGCTTTATAAATGCTGATCAACTACACTTGCTAAGCCACCTGTACAAGGTAGGCTGGAAGACAGCTGAACGCTGTTTTCACACATGCTCAGGTAGAAGTTATTACACAGAAAAACCTTTTGCTAATTAAAGACTGAAAAAAAAATACCAATATCTAAACAGTTTCCAAACACATATTTTCACATCACTGGTGTTATGGCCTGGTTTAGAAGCCTGAACTGCAAGACAATCTGCTTGGCTCAAAACAAGCTAAATGTTGTTTTAACACGTTTTTTCTTTTATCTCTGAAAGGTAGGTTTCTTTGTGGCTTCCAAGTAGAAAAACAACATTTGGCATTTCAGCAAAACAGTTTTCAAATGCCATCTCTGAAACTGCAAGTGAGCTATTCTAATAAAGGGTGAAGTTACTGTTCCCTTGCTTATTCAAAAAATGCTGGTTTTTTTATGAAGACTCACAGCAAGGGGTAGAACCTACCACCACATGGCTACCATACTCAGACAGTCACTCACAAGACTTTTTACATGCTTTTTACAGTAGAGCAGGGAGATATAATGCCATGTTCTTCATGGACTTATGTTTTTAATCAAAGCACACCTAGTTATTTCCCTTATCACATCAATGACATTTCTCTCAGAAGGAATTCCTTGATGGCATTTATTGGAATCATCCAATTTCCCCATTCACTGCACACAACAAGCAACATTTACTGCAACAGCACTCAGAAGCCCCAAGCAGGTTCAACCTACACCACGTTTGATTTGAACAAATGCACATGTAGAAAATTTTCCGTTATTTCTAATAACTGCTCTGTTGCATTTCAGCTGCAGTAGACAGCAAGTACCTGATCATCAGGAATGCATCACAAATGAAAAGCCAAGATGCCTCGAGATGAACAAGGTTGAAATCCCTAAAGTTATGGGGAAAAATGATACATTTAAACTCAGTCAAATGTTAGTTTTCCTCATATGAAAGGCTCTGCATAATTACAAATACCAAGTCGACCAGACCCATCCCATAGGGAAGTCTGTTGCCTCCCTGGGGCGAGAATAAGAAACATTACTAGGGAGCTCCCTAAGCTGGTCAAATCATCTGATTATTATCCATTACTGGTTGTACAGGTTGGCAGTGATGAGGTAGCTGATAGAGGTGTAAAGTCAATCAAAAGAGATTTTAGAGAACTGGGGCCATTACTTGTAGGATCAGGAGCACAGGTGGTGTTCTCCTCCATCCCATCAGTAGCTGGGAAACATATGGAAAGGAACAGGAAGACCCACCTCATCAACACATGGCTTAGAGGCTGGTGCCAGAGGTGGAACTTTGGGTTTTTCAACCATGGGGAAGTTTACATGGCACCGGGCCTGCTGGAGGCAGATGGGGTTCACCTGTCGCCAAAGGGGAAAAGGATTATGGCTCAGGAGTTAGCAGGCCTCATTGAGAGAGCTTTAAACTAGACTCGAAGGGGGAAGGGGATAAAACCAGTCCTGCTAGGGACGAGCCCAGGGGTGGCACGCCTGTGTCGGAGAAGAGATCGATAGCCCAACTGAAGTGCATTTACACCAATGCACGCAGCTTGGGCAATAAGCAGGAGGAGCTGGAAGCCATTGCACGGCAGGGAAACTATGACGTGGTTGCCATTACGGAAACATGGTGGGACGACTCGCACAACTGGAGTGCTGCAATGGATGGCTACAAGCTCTTTAGAAGGGACAGGCAAGGAAGGCGAGGTGGCGGGGTAGCCTTGTACGTCAGAGAGTGTTTTGACTGTCTTGAGCTCAACAAAGGTAACGACAAGGTTGAGTGCTTATGGGTAAAGATCAGGGGAAAGGCCAACAAGGGAGATATCCTGGTGGGAGTCTGTTATAGACCACCCAACCAGGATGAGGAAGCAGATGAAGTTTTTTACAAGCGGCTAGCTGAAGTCTCAGAGTCTCTAACCCTTGTTCTTGTGGGAGACTTCAACTTACCAGATATCTGCTGGAAATACAACACGGCAGAGAGAAAGCAGTCTAGGAGGTTCCTGGAGTGCGTGGAGGATAACTTCCTGATGCAGCTGGTAAGCGAGCCAACCAGGGGAGGTGCCCCGCTGGACCTGCTGTTCACGAACAGAGAAGGCCTGGTGGGTGATGTGGTGGTCGGAGGCTGTCTTGGGCACAGCGATCATGAAACGGTAGAGTTTTCGATTTTTGGAGAAGTAAGGAGGGGGGCCAGCAAAACCACAACCCTAAACTTCAGAAGGGCAGACTTTGGCCTGTTTAGCAGTTTGGTTAACAGAGTCCCTTGGGAGGCAGTCCTGAAGGGCAAGGGAGTCCAGGAAGGCTGGATGTTATTCAAGAGGGAAGTCTTAAAGGCACAGGAGCAGGCTGTCCCCATGTGCCGCAAGTCGAGCAGGCGGGGGAGAAGACCGGCCTGGCTGAACAGAGAGCTCTGGCTGGAACTCAGGAAGAAAAGGAGAACCTACCACCTTTGGAAGAAGGGGCAGGTGACTCAGGGGGACTACAAGGATGTGGTGAGGATATGCAGGGAAAAGATTAGAAAGGCGAAGGCCCAGCTAGAACTTAAACTGGCCACTGCTGTCAAGGACAACAAAAAATGTTTCTACAAGTATATCAGCGACAAAAGGAGGGCTAAGGAGAATCTCCCTCCTTTGTTGGATGCAGAGGGAAACCTGGCCACGAAGGATGAGGAGAAGGCTGAGGTACTTAATGCCTTCTTTGCCTCAGTCTTTAATAGTCAGGCTGATCATCCTCAAGGTTTTCATGCCCCTGAGCTGGGAGATGGAGATAGGACCCAGAATGTAGTCCCAGTTGTCGAAGAGGTGGCAGTCACCGACCTGCTCCTCCACCTGGATGCCCACAAGTCAATGGGGCCAGACGGGATCCACCCGAGGATACTGAGGGAACTGGTGGAGGAGCTTGCCAAGCCACTCTCCATTATTTATCAGCAGTCCTGGTCAACTGGGGAGGTCCCAGATGACTGGAAGCTAGCTAATGTGACACCCATCTACAAGAAGGGTCGGAAGGAGGATCCGGGGAACTACAGGCCTGTCAGCCTGACCTCGGTGCCGGGGAAGGTCATGGAACAGATCATCCTGAGTGCCATTATGCGGCATGTGCGGGACAACCGGGGGATCAGGCTCAGCCAGCATGGGTTTATGAAAGGCAGGTCCTGCTTCACTAACCTGGTCTCCTTCTATGACAAGGTGACCCGCTTAGTGGATGAGGGGAAGGCTGTGGATGTTGTCTACTTGGACTTCAGTAAGGCCTTTGACACCGTCTCCCACAGCATTCTGCTGCAGAAGCTGGCTGCTCATGGCTTGGGCAAGTGCACTCTGAGCTGGGTTAAAAACTGGCTGGACGGCCGAGCCCAGAGAGTGGTGGTGAATGGAGCCAAATCCAGTTGGCAACCCGTCACGAGTGGTGTTCCCCAAGGCTCAGTGTTGGGGCCGGTCCTGTTCAATATCTTTATCGATGATCTGGATGAGGGGATTGAGTGCACCCTCAGTAAGTTTGCAGATGACACCAAGTTGGGTGGGAGTATCGATCTGCTGGAGGGTAGGAAGGCCCTGCAGAGGGACCTGGACAGGCTGGATTGTTGGGCCGGGGCCAACTCATACAGGTTCAACAAGGCCAAGTGCCGGGTCCTGCACTTAGGTCACAACAACCCCAGGCAACGCTACCGGCTTGGGGAGGAGTGGCTGGAAAGCAGCCTGGCTGAAAAGGACCTGGGGGTGATGGTTGACAGCCGCCTAAACATGAGCCAGCAGTGTGCCCAGGTGGCCAAGAGGGCCAATGGCATCCTGGCTTGTATCAGGAATAGTGTGGCCAGCAGGACCAGGGAGGTGATAGTGCCCCTGTATTCGGCACTGGTGAGGCCACACCTCGAATACTGTGTCCAGTTTTGGGCCCCTCATTTCAAGAAGGACATCGAGGTGCTGGAGCGTGTCCAGAGAAGGGCAACGAGGTTGGTGAAGGGTCTAGAGCACAGGTCTTATGAGGAGCGGCTGAGGGAGCTGGGGTTGTTTAGTTTGGAGAAGAGGAGGCTGAGGGGAGACCTTATTGCCCTCTACAACTACCTGAAAGGAGGTTGTAGCGAGGTGGGGGTCGGTCTCTTCACCCCAGTAACAAGCAATAGGACGAGAGGAAATGGCCTCAAGCTGCGCCAGGGGAAGTTTAGGTTAGATATTAGGAAAAACTTCTTTACTGAAAGAGTAGTCAGGCACTGGAACAGGTTGCCCAGGGAAGTGGTTGAGTCCCCATCCCTGGAGGTATTTAAAAGACGGGTAGATGCAGTGCTTGAGGACATGGTTTAGTGGTGGACTTGGCGGTGGTAGGTTAACGGTTGGACCTGATGATCCTAAGGGTCTTTTCCAACCTTAACAATTCTATGATTCTATGAAGTATTCTAGTAACCTCTTATCTTAGGGATGATAAAAAATAGACACTTCAAAAAATTACAAAAGGAGGTTAAGAAGGGACGTAACGGTTCAATCAGCAAAAGTAACTCTGTATTCCTGCAGGATACAGTGTTAGAATACCAAGTAAGAACATTAAGGCATTTTTACTTCATTTGGTTTTGTAGTAAGAGCAGTAAATAGGCACTGGGTCTTACTGTAGCATGTATGACAAGATACATAGGTATTTTCTAAAATCTTTAGCTAGGACAAAAAATCATAAAGTATTGAATTAAATACTTCAATTTTCCCTTACGATTTTTTACAACTCCCTTACTGTGCTTTGCAATGCCACTAACACATCAGAGCTAGATTAACGTGTTAACGTTTTGAAAAACACTAAAAAATGTTGGCCTCTCTTCAGACCTTTGGTTCAGTCCAATAACGGATAACAGTTACTAACCAAAATTGTCTGCATCTCATACGTAACTCTTCATTCTAAAAAAAACACACTGGTGAAAAAAATTTAATGTATCAAACCTTTATACAGCATTAGAAGGACTGAGCATTTACTTCAGCAGTGAAACAAATGTGTTGAAGTTCAATGTATTACATGTCTTCTTTTGAAGACAAGTGGTGACTGTATAGACAAGGGGATAAAGCTCCCCCTTATATTAGCATGATATCACAAAATCAGAACAATTTTTAAACTCTAAATGCAGAAGTGAGAAATAGTGAGAGAATTCTCATGTCAGTGAGCATTATGATTTCATCCTGTGATAGTTTCCCAAGAAAACTTTGTACACTGAAAAGCGAATGCACATGTCTAAATCCATAATACTCTGTTTCAGAGGTACAATGAATAGCATGGGAAAATGCTCTGGACAACTACCAGCTGGAAAAAAAGGCTTTTCATTTAAAAACTTGCTACAAGACGACTTTTAAAATAAGGACAGTAAGGACATCTTTAAATATTTATGCATAAATATGTGCACACTTTTTAACTTGATACAAGAAATTTTACTAATTGTTAATAACCACTGATCATGTTTTGTTCCATATAAAGGTCATTAGACAGGAGAAAGGCAGCTGTTCGCCATGCATATGCAACAGTAAACTGGTTCTTAAGACCTTGCCAAAATGACTGCATTTTGTGAGTACTTGCATAAAACACAGCAGAAAGATTCTCTGAACAGTTCTGGTTGAAGGCAGAGCCTCAGCTACTCTCTCATTTGCTCTGGAGCCTACACTCAGATATATTACTACACAGTTTTAATTGGTGAAAGGGTTATAATGAGGTAGAATAGAGGATAGGTCACAGGACACAAGACAAAATAATCTTCCAGTCATGGTGACTAACGGTGCCAGTTGCCCTTTTACTTAGGTGTGAGCACAGAAGTCCTGCTTTATTACTCTGCAGACCCCTCAAGCCAAAATTAACTGTTCTGGAGTGAGTAACTATGGAAGAACAGATAGTGGTAAACATACAGAGCTAGAAAGGGTTGTCTTATGGGTCTATGATGTGACAAGTCAGGTAGCCAGTCAACGAATGCTGCCGGAATATGGCTCCACAAGCTTTGCTGTTCAAAACAATGAGTTTATTCGTGGCAATATACACTGTCACTGCAACTGGTGTGGACAATTACTTAGGGTACACAGAGCTGGGAAAGCAAGGAAGGCAGCCTCATTTTCACAGTAAAATGAGTTGTACTCTGTAGCAGACATGCACATAAATTGAGTTTATCCAGCCCTAATTTGGTCAATCGTGCCTTAACTCATTTCTGATATACACCAAGTAGATGAGCTTATTCACTTGTCATTTAGCCCTGAGTTAACTATGGATAGCATTCTGAACTGCATGTACCAGGCTCAGTTATATTCACAAGATCTGAGCTTTGACATAACTGTGGGACTAGGACAGGTAAATAAGAGAAGCAGGGAAATATTAAACATTCACATCAAAGCTAAATCCTTGATTATTGCTATTTACCAGCTGCTGTAAATAGATGATCATGAAAGTTTTAATGCTGTGAATTGTCTTACTCAGCAGGCTGATGTCAGTAGAGGAATTTACATACACTGAATTAAAAGGTATTTTTACAGAAAGAAGAACTGCGAGGAATTGCTGAGGTAACACAAGAGAAAAAAAATTACGTTACGGATCCACAACAATTAAACATACTAGTCCTGAAAGACTAAGACTTTTGCTTCTAATTTCAAGGAAGTTACCTTTTTCAAGTTTAATTTGGGGAAAAAATGCAGTCAACAGATTTCCTAAAGATTAGAAAATAATTCAAATACTTTTTAATCATAAAAATGTACAACAGTCCCTGTATAGTCCTTAGAGGAAGCGGAACAATTCATAATACTGTCATTTACCAATTTAATATTACCAATTCAATCCACCTCAGGAACAATTGGTAACTTCTGCACAATTGATGTCAGGCTCAGCCAAGTCGCATTTTTACTACAATGGTAAAAAAAATTTTGAATAGAAAAAGAAAGAAAACCATAACCTAGCTTTTTATTTACAGCATAAATTAAACACATAATCCTTAACCTCACAGAACTGTCAATTTCTAATTTTTGTAAAGAAGTTTGTCTTTTGATTGTTTTTTATGGGTCCACCTGTATCCCTTTGGGAGGACCAAAAGCAGTGCAAATAGACAATAAACACCGATATCTAACTTCTCTGTCACTGAGCCTAGCAGCATGCAAACTTTGCCATGCACTTCTGTGGGGAAGCTGGGAAGCAGCTTCTCCTCGTACCCACACCCACTTAGCCTTCTCACCCTTCCTCATTACCTGCAGCGTCCAAATGCCCCCCCGAAGTTTCCACCAATTCACTTTCCTTGGGGCAAACCCTACCACACACAATACCAGATTCTTGGGACAAAACATTAGTCGATTTGCAGTTCACCTAAAGGAACGACTGACAAAAAGGTATTCGTTCCTAGAATGCTTATCAAGTGAGATTCCACACTCAACATAGAAATGTCAGAATTCTAACGCAGTCATTGTCTGATGCGTTTCTTCCATACCTTAAAAGCAGCACCTCCGTGAATAACAGATTTGATGAAAATCCCAAGATCGGATCCGGTCTCCCGAGATTTGTTGCCTTTTAAGCTCACACCAAGTCCAGCAGAGCCAGAATCATTCAGAGGAATCTCAAAGGTCAGCTGCTCTGTGGTTTCTGGAGAAAGAATACTGCAGTTTGGCTCTCCTTTCTGTTGGAGAAAACAAGGATGAAAATATGGGTGAAAAGGGGGCAGAGACAATGCATAAACTAGTTGTATCCATAGGTTCATATGACATGAAATAGTCATCTTTTCCAGAAAGTAGCTTGAAGAAACAGTCTTATAACAAACAATGCATTTAGCTGACATTTTGTCACATGATCTGGCTTAAAATGTTATTTTTAATGATACCTAGGAATATGCCTAAATAGAAGGTAAAATAGCTTAGTTCCACATGATATAAAACTGATGTTGTAGCAGAATATAAAAAAGCCATTTATTTTAAACACAGCTGCATTAAAAATGTAAGCCATAAAACTCTCAACATCTTTATATGCAGCTCACAAACTGTAATGAGAGTTGTACTGTTAAATCCCATTCCCCTCTGAAAATTGAGTTTCATCCTTAAAAAAATTATCCTTCCCTTAAACCTGTCTACAGAGGGAAGTTGGTGTAACAAAAGTGAGAGTGAGAATTGAAAACGCAGTAACTTATTCTGCACTAACTCCCTTTGTACATACTTTTATTCCATAGAGGTTTGGGGCTTTTTTCCTGCTGCTATAGGTTGATCCAAAAATTCTTCCTAGATTAGATTGCTGTTTACAAGACTGCCAAGTCAAGTATCCATAGCTAGGGAAGATCAGAACAAACGTTCTTTTACTGTATACTGTATCTGCAGTTTTGTAGGGTTCTATGCTGTTGGGGGGGGGTGGGTCTGTTTTGTTTTTGGGGTTTTTTTGTTTGTTTGTTTTTAAAGCAAGTTAGAATAATGAAATTAAACAAAATCAAATTCTAGTCTAAAATATACATACTGGCTCTCTACAGAAGTAAAACTAGGACAAGGAGACCTACTATGGAGTAAAGTGCTCATGGAAGGTATTAGTGGAAAAGACCTTATGCATCACATCCAATTTTATTCCACTCCTCCTTCTTCATATAACTCTAAGAAAATTAATTAGTTTATGTTTCTTGTCATTTGGACATTTTCTATTCTTTGTAACAATAGTGTTAAAAAATTAATAGGAAAAAAAAAACTATGAAAAGGAAATACACAGACAAGTACAAGTTGAAAAAGACGACGGGGCTACTTTCAAGGGTGTCAAAGTCCTGTGTTAAATTATCAAGTAGAGGCCACGTGCAAGGAGGAGTGTAGTAGCTGGGCCAATCCATCTTCTACCTAATGAAGGATTGTTTCCAGGGCCTAAGCTGCAGTACGTACAGCATCAATGCCATTGTCAGCAAAGGTGCCAGCAGTACAGATGTTTTCTCAGCAGCCAGAGTAGTCCCATATATTCATCTATTATGTTGTCTGATCAACAAGAAGTATGACCACAGAACTAAGAGCAGAAATTAATATCCTAAAGCAACAAAAAATTAGAAACAGTAACCACTAAATATACTTTCATTTATTTCAGATGCCCTTTCACTGATGAGAAGCAGCTACTGGCTAGAGACGAATCGCGTGAGCCAGAGAGCTAGGACTGTAAACCTCAATCCCAATATGCACCATGCTCGTATTCGTCCTGGAATGTAACTACATGATATTAAGTCAACATAATTTGCCTAACTGCCAAATATAAAAGTGACATAGCACCAACACTGACAATTGTCTTGATGCCAGCACTCATCTCCAGTACCTGTGTTACTCATTTGTGCTTTTGTCTTTGTTCACCAGAAGTAGACAATTCTTGGTTACAAATCTGTCACTTTTGTTTCTTAGCTGTGGAAATAGAGACATCCTGAACGTAATCCTCCAAAACCTACAAATTCATACTTACTACTGTGAACAATACAGAATGAAAATTTGTAAACACTCCTGCTCTGACTTCCTTCAAAAGAGTCAGTGTAAGGAAAAACCCACTATTACTTGCCTTCTAATATCAGCATTTTGCATTTAACTTTCTCAAGGTTTTAGAGGAAAGATTTTCTGCCCAATCTTTTGTTTTTCAAAATGCACATATTCTCATCAGCCGATTCAGAACTCTTAGATCAGAGTTCTACTCAAATGGCGTATCCTGTCCAGATTTGAACAGAGGAAATTTTTCTCAAGGTCCCGGACACGCGATGTCTCCTGCAGCCCTTCAGGACAGCCTGTTTTGTATTACTTTTATGGTCCCCTAGGCAAGCAGTTCCTGTGTGCTGCTGCTATTCTTCCACTTTAATCCATGACACCTGCACCAGACTCTTGCCCCTTCTGTATGTCAATGCCATGGCTTTGTCTTTCCCAATACCACGAGGAAAGCAGTGAGGGGGGTTCTTATCACAGGACATAAAAGCTCTCAGTGCCCATGCCTACCTTCACCAGAGCAGTCACAAATTGCTTTGTAAAGTTAGCTCAACATGAACTTGGACTTCATATAAAACTGAATTTGATCACATTCAGATCAATTTTTAATGGGGATGGCTGAAGATAAGCCCTGGCACAAAGGCTATTATTCTGCAAGAAAACTTTCAAGGAAAGGGTGACACGGTATTTTTGTTGAGAAAAAAAATTTTTGTTAACTTCTCTCTCAGGAGCATCTTACCTGTTTCACTTTAAGCTCCAAGATGTACATTAATTTCAGGCTAAGGACTGCATGCATTTGTTAACATAAACTTGTAAAAAACCAAAGACAACAGGATCTATACATGTCCCTCAAACCAATATATGAAAATCAGCTAGGCAGATGAATCTGCTTGAATTCAAGTCAAGCGCCCTAATCAATACCATTCTCATTTGTACTATCGCTCTTTCTGCTGGCCCACCCGTGACACTGATGACAAGGCTGCAGCCCCCTTGCCATGCCCAAGGCCTTGGCAGTGCTGGGAGCGGTGGTGGCTGTAGGAAACAGGACACTGTCCCCTTCTCCACAGCACAGGCTCCGTAGCAGCCCTGTGCTCAGCTCTAGGCTTCAAGAAACAAGCTGGATGGATTCCAGAGGATGGCAATCTGACAACCTCGTTTAACCTTGGGGAAAAAGAAAAAAAAAAAAAGGCGGGGGGTGGGGGGGGGACGGGACATGACGACACATAATAATAGTCTTCAAAACACTTTACAGTAGCATTTTTCCCCTTTTTCTTTGCAGGTGATTTTTGACATCAGAAATATCTCAAATAGCAGGCAAGGAAATGTCTGTAGTGAGCCTCAAAGAAAACCTTTGCCCTCGATATCTGGGGAAAAAAGACCGACTAGGTGGTCACTAGAACTCTCCCACTATAAACTTACTAAGATAACAATATTACACATAGTTTTTCAGTATAACTTAATCCAATTTTAGATTCTGATTGCTAAACAATAAATTTGTTTAGCAATACAACAAATAAATTGCTAAAAGCAGAGTAATAAAAAAAAGTAACAGAATTGTTCACTGTTCTATAATATTTCCCAACTTCCTTTAACATAACTATGCCATGCATTAGATCTTATTAAGTAACCTACCAGATCACTGTCTGCATGCTTGGATGTGTTATCTACCAAACATTAAGATGTATTCAGCAGGACACCAGACAAGGACAGTGAATTTTTTGTATTTCGTTTCCTCTGCTTTCCTTAGTACCTAATTTGGATTTTGCAACATTTGACTACCATTTTTCTTGCTACAATTCTCTGGGAAACAGATAATTTCATCATACAAAAACCTTAGTAAATTTAATTTAAATTTAAAAAACAGCTGCTTTTACCTATTACTGAAGAACTCTCTAATATTCCTTAAAGTCCTTCACAAGTGTTTCTTGTTCAACATAGTCCAATTATCCTAAAAATCTCTCCTTGTCATTACTTATATTCATCCTTACCCTAAGATCCAGCAAAAGTTGATTTAAAAATAATGCTGAACTTTGTTTAATAGTACTATCAAAAATTTGTTGCCCATGAGGGAGCGTGAATGACATTTCAATGATTTCACAGGGATGGGTAACAGGAAAGGAGATGCACATCCACAAATCAATGATGAATTCATTATAAGACCAAGTAAACTCTGTCTTTATTCCCTTAAAATTTTCATTCACTACTCGTTGTATGGCATCTGATAGCAAATGCCTGGTAGTCAGTCTATAACATCAAGACACTTCGGTGCAAATACAAGATTGAAAACTTTTCTTTGTGGGAGGAATGTGAGAAACATCAGAAAGGAGGAAAACCAGAGGAGAAATAGAAAGGGACGAACAGAACCTAGAAGCTTGATTTCATCCTATACTCACTAAATGGTTTCAAATTATTATCCTGATGATCATGCTCTTCCCAAGGAACGCCTTTTGACCGATGACCAAAAAGAGCTCCAGCCATCCATAAGTTAAGCTCATCAATTAACTGCTTCATTTGAGTAACTCATTTCATGAGTGATGGTCCTTGTTCCTAGACTATGCAGGTACGAATATTAAATGCTGCTAGTGACTCACAGAGCTGGATTCCCATTGCCTCTATTTCCCTGACTTTGCTAAAACATTATTCCAAGACATCAATACTTTGAACAGAGCAACCACCGTCAGCTGAATTATGGTCTGGTAAAGGAAGTCCTCTCCAATGTACTAAACCTTGAATTCTGTTAGAAATACTTCTTACCGCAAGATCGTACTAGAATCTGAATTCACTCAAACACAGAAGGAATGAAACTAGCTGCAACACAAGTATGTTTCTAGACCAGGAAAAGCTTACAGTTTAATGTTATAGATTACCCAGCCAACAATCACATCATGTATTTTCCGCAACAAATGTATCACACCTCAGTACTTCAGGAATTAAATGATAGTATATCACTGAAGTTATTCCCTGCTGCAGACACAGGTAAGTAACTCAATGGTACTATGATAAACGAGAAATCTTCATATAAATCAAAGTCCAGATAGTCAAGCGATGAGACCTCAAGATGGCTAGAGCTTTGAGATGACCTGGCCTGTACTTTTCCTTTAAGATGGGTACACTGAAGACAGCAAAAGGGATTTTACACTCTTAAGTATTAATAAAACATACTGTCCTGGTTTTAGCTGGGATAGAGTTAATTTTCTTCTTGGTAGCTGGTAGAGTGCTGTGTTTTGGATTTAGGATGAGAATAATGTTGATAACACAGTGATGTTTTGTTTCTTGCTGAGTAGAGTTTACACTGGTCAAGGACTTTTCAGCTTCCCGTGCTCTGCCAGGTGCACAAGAAGCTGGGAGGGGGGACAGCCAGGACAGCTGACCCAGACTGGTCAAAGAGCTATTCCATACCATATGACGTCATGCTCAGTATATAAGCTGGGGGAAGAAGAAGGAAGCAGGGGACGTTCGGCATGATGGCGTTTGGCTTCCCAAGTAACCGTTACGCGTGATGGAGCCCTGCTTTCCTGGAGATGGCTGAACACCTGCCTGCCAATGAGAAGTAGTGAATGAATTCCTTGCTTTGCTTTGCTTGTGCGTGCGGCTTTTGCTTTCCCTATTAAACTGTCTTTATCTCAACCCATGAGTTTTCTCACTTTTACTCCTCCGATTCTCTCCCCCATCCCACTGGGAGTGAGCGAGCGGCTGCGTGGTGCTTAGTTGCCGACTGGGGTTAAACCACGACACATACTTAACAGCAAAAGAGGTTAAAGGTTAAAAAAAAAAAAAAAAAAGACTTTAAAATCAATCTCCACTGCTCACTTTGTTCTTGTTGGGCAGGTCCTTCCTTCAGCTTTGCTAAATCTTAGCCTGTCAGCTTGGCAATGGCTTCCTCAGCTGCAACAAGCTCTGAACAGTCCCCTCTAGATATGCACATCTCTCTTCCCATTCACCTCTGCAGCCTAGTGATGTTTGTTCCCTACCATTTATAGGAGCCTGCCAGCCTCAGCTCCTGCTGCAAAGCTCCTCCTGGTTGCACCATCCAACACTCTAGATAGTTCCTGAGCTCTCTCAACTGTTCGGGGAAGACAACGATCTCCTCTCTTTCTCCAGGCCATTTCTCCTGGACCAGAAATGCAGCAGTCAGAAGAAGTCTAAGAGGCAATCTTTCCGCTTGCTGTCGAGACTCGGACGTTAAACAGAATGGAGCAAACAACCAAACCGGTACCACCCCTCACAAGGAAAACCAGGACAGGAATGTTTTAATCTACCGAGGTACCTGCATGGAACTTCAGTAAAATCAATTCTGACATTTACTGAATCACCACAAAGCAGACAAAAATGTTCAGAAGAGTTTATATGAAGGTGAGAGAATGCTGAGTTTGCTAGATTTGAGAGCAGAAAGCCCTAATAATATGTACTAAATAACATTCAGCGATGCAGATGGAGAAGCTTTATCTAAGAGTCTCAGGATACATTTGATTAATTGATGTTCTGCCAATGATTTGATTTAATTTTTAGAAGGACATCTACACCTCAGGTCTCCAATTTCTTAATGAAAAGGCTATAATAAAGGCTTAAAACAACCTAAAATGTTACTGGTATATAATTAAGTGTCACCAACAAATTCTCAGTATTTTAAAGAACAGACAGAATATACTTTTAGCCTTCTCTTATTCCCACAACACACAAAAACTGCTCAGTCACCAGTACAAACAGAATTGTAACCTTTGAAAAAAGTACTGTGCATTGTATTTTTCCCCCCTTCTACTTAGTCCATGGATATACCTACTTAATATTGTGTCAATCCTCTGTCTACCATGGGACACCACTTTCAATTAGTCCTTTTATTTACATCTTACAAGGCCTGTTCTCATTGACTACGGCCCTTTTGATCTGTGGATTTATGATAATCTAATGCATATCTCTCACTGGAAAGGTTGCCTTATTTATCCCTATTGTTCTTTTGCCAAAAGAGAAGCTTACAAAAAAATTAGCTCCCACTTAAGCCAGGAAGGAAACAGCATTTGTTTAACACAACAAGAGACCTTTCAGTACCTGTCTGATGCCCTTGACCAACACGCTATTACGGTCTCTCAATATGCTGGCTGCCCCTTGCCTGGCTGCTCATTTCTGATAAGAGATGCCAACTCCCTGGAGTGCCATTCAGAGCTGAGAGCAAAAGGCAAGAGACCCAGGAGGGTTATTTTCAAAGGCTTATGAAGGAAATAAGACATTTACAAGCTTTTGCAATTATTTTCTGCAAAAACCTGTAAAAGCTAAAGAGCAGCATTTAAATTGTGGCACCACATAACTACTATTGGCAGAAAAGCTTGAAAAGAAGATACCTCCTTATTTGCACTATTCTCTAGGTTCTTTCCAAGAGCTTAGCCACAATTAAGAAATACTTTGCTGACAGCTCAGTCCTTCACTCACTATAAAACTACACTGTATTTTGCAATAGATATACAGTAACGTTCTTGAAAAATAATACTCAGAGGTAATGCACTGCTGTAATCTTGTCACAATCTAGTAAATAACTGAAGCCATTCCTGCATGTATTCATCTTTAGCACTTCTGACAGATGTTTTCATATTGGCTTCTTTAAAATCATCTGTATTCCGTACTGCAATAAAAACTAAATGGTCACTAATGGCACATCCTGCTAAGACAAAAAAGCCAATAGCAAATCCATGGAGATATATTATACTGTACTTGGATACTTTTTACATTAACACAGTACACCACAAATTTGTGTCATATTAGACAGAATGGTTCTGGTTTGAATTACATTGACTCTCTGGAATTATAGCTTCGAAAACTGACAAAACTAGATTCAGCTCTTCATCCAAGGCAGATACATTGCATTTCACAGTTTACCATTTGATATCAGAGGACGCTTCAAAAATGGAGATTCTCCAGTCTGCTTGACATGCCTGTTGGAGATCCCATAGCAAGTTTTACCCAAGGAAATGGTTTGTCCTTGCAAAAGAGTTTTGTAATTCAGTGTGGCACTGCTCTTCAACTTTTAAAAATAAGTCTCACTTAACCTTTTAAGTTACATAACTGTAGGAAACAGAGGGAGAAAAATTAACTAGTTCGGTCCTCAATCAAGGTATGCCCCACTGTGAAAACACTCATTTTCATCCCACGTATGGGGTTAGCCATGTGCTTAAGCACCCTACTGAGCTGGAGCCTTATGTAGTTAATATACCTTGCCACTTAGATCCTAAAATCTTATCACTCATGAAGATGGAAGACTGCATGGTATTTTCAGGGTGAATTTAGGATTGCTGTTCCTGCATACTTTCAGAATATATTCCAGACAAACAGGTCACAACATTGTGATGTACAAATCCAACTCCTTACTCAATTTATTGGTTACTCTTTTAAAGGAATGGTAAACAAAGCAATAAGCAGCGTGTAATTCTTTTATGTCTACTTCAAATACCACATGCACACATTTTACATTAAGTCAGCCTAGGAAAACTTTTTTCATGGATTCTAAAGCAGAGAGACTTTTAAAAATTTTCATATGGGATATGGAATAAATCTGGTGACACTTGTAAATGGCAAGGTACTACAGTTGCCAGTAAGATTTAAGAATTGCCTGAATACTGTGGTTTTGTTAAATGCAAATACTGTAAATCTAGATAAATGCATCTAAAATGTAGGAAGACTCAATTTCTGTTAAGAGCCAGATTTTATATGCCTCTATTCTGATGTACACATATTTCTGATTTTATAGATTAAAGTGGGCTGCCAAACAATTTTGGACAACACCAGAGCTGAGACTGATGCTATCAAGTAAACAGTTTTCATTTCCCAATGCTCTGAGGTAGGGTTCCTCAACTTAGGAGTTTTGGGCAGAAATCCTGTAAGCAAATACAATATCTCATGGTATGACTAACATTATGCTTTTCTCTCCTTACTTGTCTCCACTCTAACTTTTTCTTTAACAGCAGGCAGAGCACCATCAGAGGTTCTTGCAGCCAATGAGTGCTATGACCAGAGCTTTCAGACTACCCTCTTAAGGTTCCTTGTATTTGATGGAAAATAGGAAGAGTGGGATCTGAAAGACAAATCATTGCTGGATCATAACACTTTGATGGGCTTGACAGAGAAAGCAATAGTAGACCAGATACAATGAGGTCTCTGCAGCCTTGAAGAGGCTGACTACCACTATCACGTGGCAAAACACAGTAAAGGTTTGCTGTGTTGGTAGCTATATTGCCACTTCACAGGATATGAAAGCTCATTCTGCCACTGCAAAATTCTTGGATCTAGTTTAAATAAAAAAAAAACCAACCACTTTTTAAAGATACATGAATTACTCAAGCAACTTATTCCACTTTGGTAAGTTAGGGAGTCCCATCAAAAGCTAGGATAAATAAAGGCTTTTTTGTCACACTTTCTGTTCACTGTGACAGGAAAGACTGTCATGTTCCTTCTAAACAGTGATCTCTTACTGACTTTTATGATGAACACAGTAACTAATCAACAAACCTCAGTGCATAGTTTCCAGTACTCTAAGCTATAATGAACTAGTAATCATCTTCTGAAATACATAATGAAAGCTGAAAACCTTTGAGGGGCTGCACTACACAATGTTTTCACTCTAAAAAGATATATTTGTGTAGACGCAACCTACACTCATTTCTCAACTATCCTAATTAAAGAGAATATACAGGCCCCAAATTAAACACTTTCAAAAGTTCTTGGAACAAAACAAGACTTTTTAAAATCTACACACTTTATAAAGTTATTCAAGATGAAAAGTGCCATGTGTGTTCACAACATCCTTCTCTTCATTAGAATCATAGAATATTAAGGTTGGAAAAGACCCTTAAGATCATCGAGTCCAACCATTAACCTATCACACTGAATCTTGTATATAGTATTAAAATCCAATATAGGTATATTGACTTTTTATTTTTCTATCAGACTTATCTCCCTTTGAATAGAGATAACAACAGAGAATTGGTACTTGCTGGAATCATTCTGTGACAGAAATTATTTGACCATTTCTGGTTAATTGAGCACTGGAATCACTGGTTTGACCTACAAAAACAGGTGCAAAAATGGTGCTGAAATTTCACCTATTATTTCCTGCACATAAAACGGCAAGAAACAATTAAAAGGAAGTAATAGAAATTAAGCTTTGAATATTAAAAACAAAAAGGAAAGCACTTCAGGCAGACAAGAAGTTCTCCTTCAGGCATAGAAGTTCAAGGTCGTGGAAGGAATTAACTAGGGGAAGACTAAAACATAAGAGTTAATCACACGGTAAGCAGAAAAAATGCTTAATTGAACTTGTCTCTCATCCTGCTTCCTTCTACCCTGTAGACAGAAAGACTCAGAGTTAAAGATCAACTGCTACATTATATACATTGTTGTTCTTTTAGTAGTTGTAAAAATGCTGGTTTGTTCCCTTTCTGCCTCCATTCTTCAGGGATAAGTGAATATGCCAAGAAACCATAGAAATAGTGATTACAGTTGAAACTGGCAAGTCAAAGCTATCTTTAAAACAAAAATAAAGCATATGCAAAGCCTACAATATGTATGTGCTTTAACTTAAAAGAAAAATGCATCAAAATATTTTTGGTGCTATATTATTTCTGGCATTTGCAGAACAGGCACATTTCTCTGCTTATGAGCATCATATTCACTATCCTGAAGGCTCATGAAAAATAACCAGAATAAAGAATTGCATAGTGTCATGGCACAGAATGGGTTACACCAGAGCTGTTCTCATTCAAGTAACTTTGCTTGTTTTACCAATGCAGGGATAAAGAAAGAGAAAGGGGAGTAAGTGATCTTTATATCATTATTAAAAGAAATGGCACTTTCATATCACACATTTTTCCTGGAGAAAAAACAGGATGCAACAAATACACATGATCAAAACATTGTATTTTCAAAACACAACAGAATGATAGCCACAGTTTGATGTGCATTCCCTTTACTTTGGTAAGAGCTGGAAAATCCAAATCTGTTCAGTTAAGCCAGTTTCTCTCTGTAATATTCACTATCCTTTAGAAAACAATCAGTGTTACGCAGTTTAAAACCTAAATGCACCTTAAAGAATGCACTAATCACTGGCCACTCTGTAGACTGTGGTAATTAAGTGAATCAAGATCTTCCCCTGAGTTTTGGAATCAGCTTCTTACTCAGCTGCTACATTGTCAACAGCTGGCATGAATTACTGGGAACATTTGGCTAACTGGATAATAAGGAGGACAGCCTGTGGTTGGTCCAAATTCTACTTCACTGATCTGCTTCAATAAAAAAAAACAAAACAAAACAAAAAAACCCAACCCTCATTAGATCCTCCTTTTCTTTTTTTAAAGCAGTAACAACACTACAAAGATTGGGTTTTCTATTTTATTCCCTCATTATGTGCAAACAATGTAACTGTAGTCTCAGATGTTGTATGGGCTAGTGCAACTGAAGCCCCAATTCCCTATAATTTAATAATGCCTGTTTGCAACACTGATTCATCCTCGCCCATATCACATCTCTCTCTTGGCTGGTATGGCAAAGGTTTGCTACTCCGAATATATTTTTCTACTTGCTAGCAATTCATCAGCATAGATCACAGTAACAAAACCCTTAAACTCTACTCCCATCTAGATTACCGAAGAGAAAATATTTGTGAGACCAAGCTTTCTCCAAACCACAGCTTTGTTACAAGGTAAAATCAAAGTATATTATTACAGACCCTCGCAACCAAATGCCACCCGCTGGTACTTTGTTACATTATTTGCTTTGTGCCCCTGCAGCTATCAAATTCTTTCCAGAAATCAATGTAGGAATCCAGTTCTAGTGCAGCAACATGCTCAAAAGCCGTTTTGTGCGTGGTCTCTAGTGGGTCCAAGTTCCAGAGGCATCTTTGCCACAGGCAGCAGTGGGGAGCGGGCACAGTTACTACACTGCCCTTCTCCTTTTCCTTTCAACAGATAACAGGGAATCTAAAGAAAACAGCTTCTCGGATTACGATTCCTGGAGAACTGCTCAAATCAAGAACAAGTCTGATATAAAGCAATTACCCTGTTATTGCCAGGCATTAACAAAACCCCCAAGTATTTAGGTAAACTCTGCATGCATGGTACATAGTCAGAGCATTCAGTTACAGCTGTCCTTGGAAAATATTGGATTATCTACTACTGCCTTCCCTTCCAAAAACAAACATTTGAAGTGCTGGCTTTTTCCTCCTCTTTGATCAAAACAGCACTGTAACTTCTGAGGTAGCAGCGGATTAGTCCAATGTAATGTCATGGCTAAAGCTAAAAACAAACAAAAAAGCTAAACCAATTTTAATTCATTTTTTTTTTAATCTTTGCTGAGACTGTTCTCAGATGTCTCATGAATTCTAACAAGCATCATGTTAGTATCAACATCTGGTAGCTTAGTGGTATGGTAACCCTCACTTTTGCCGTGAGCTACCAAACAGATGTCACTGAAAGGCTTTTTAATTTAGAAGGGCTGGTTCCATGAAATTACCTAATGTATTTCAGTAACTTGCATTGTATTACATTGTACTTGATTGGGATAACAAGAAATACAGAACAGTATTAGAATTCACATATCATCACCGTTACAGTGAGGGCCATCACTTGTGCATCACTCTTTCGCAGAGAAAGCAATCTAAGCGAAGGTCAAGCCAGCAGGATAAATGTGGCTACTTTCTGGATTTCAATCATGCCAGTCATAAGTAAGTCACCTTTTGAAAGGTAGTTAATCCTTGCTGTAGGGGCTAGAATTTAATAGCAGGCAATTGTGGCAGGTAAAAATTATAAATAGCTTTTAGATTCTTCCAGCCTTTTATACCCACACACTGTTACAATGATTTCAAAGAGAATTTGTACTATGACAATAAAGAATAACGTATAATGTTGTGGGAACAGGAGAGAGAAAAGAAGAATACATACTTTCCAAGTAATGTGGTTTGTAACTTTAAAAAAAAAAACCACAAGAAAAAAATGTTGATGTAGCTTTTTCAAAAAATAAGCTCTTACTTAGAAGAGCTGGTGAAAGATAAGAAATACTAAATATAATAGATAATTTAGTACTTTCAGAATCAGAAATTTTCCTCTGATCCACACAGACACTGACTCTACAGCTCAGGGCTTACTAAACAGAGCATTGCAATGACCAACTTTGGTGCTTTGGGAATCACTGACAATAAAAGCCCAGTTACAGGGCTGAAAATATCCTGCCATTATCCTCCTTAAAGATTACTCAATAAAAAAGGAAAATGAGAAAAAAAAAATTTTGTTAGGACACTTCACAATTGCTCTACTACAGGAAAAAGTGGGCACCAGTAGCACAAGGGGAAAGGCTCACATGAAAGAAACTGAATTCCCCTCCAGTTTCTTATCCTACCATAGGGAACAGACACCCTAACCTCAATAAGGTCCAACTGGTAACAAGGAAACAAGAGGAAAACTGTTAGCGATGTTTTCTGAGGAAATGTAATGGAGGACTTCTGTAGAAGACACTGCTAACAGTCTAAAGCAAAAGGAAAAGCAAGAAGGCGGTATTGTAAGGAAAGAATGAAGGCGGTTTGTGTTCCTTAAAGGAGATAAAATGAGACAAAAGCAGGAAATGCTGTCCTTCCTTTATCCTGAGAACTTCTTAATGAAAGGTCAAGTATAGCCATCAATCAAGATAAGGAAGAGGCGACCAAAGAGATGACCTTTTTTGAGGGGAACCAAGTATGTATCAGATGCACTTTTACACTGATATAGTCCTCCTCTGTCTATGAGAGAGAAAAAGAGAACAGTTTCATGCCAGCGTTTAAAAAACAGAAGTGAAAATTAAGCACTTGAGACAGAACAAAATCAGACATGCAAGAGCCTATTAAGTCAAAGACTAGCAGTCAAGGAAAAGCTTGCTTCCAAAATTTGTGAGGAGTGAAACAGAATTCTATTCCTCACCACTCCTGCAGTTTGGCACCTGGCTTAGGAGATGCATCTCCTGGGGGCAGCCACCCTCACTGGTTTGTTACTGATAAGCTGCAGGACTCATTACATGCACTTTATACTTCTGGCTTAAAGTTTGTTGCTTTTCTGAAAGACAATAATCCCTTTTCAGTCATGCTTGACTGCACATTTCTAAGATTCATTTACAGTATTCCCCTGTGAGTTATGCTTATGATGTCATTTTTGGGATGAAAAATCAGATTGCGTAGAATTGCATCTAAAGTAGATAAAACGAAATATCAATCAAAATGAAATATAAGTACAAATACTTCTCAAACACAAGCCTTACACAGTTACTCCTTGCTGGCTTTCTCAGCCAACAACAGTTCATTTCTATTTCTTGGGCTAGTTTTAAAACATAGAACTGTTTCAATATCATTCTTCAGGACAAAATAACAAGTTTACCAGCTCTCGAGGTAGAAAGGCCTCCTCCTGACGAGCCACAATCAGACAGACAGTTTCCCCTTGCTTTGTGCTCCTCAGCATAGCTACAAGCTCTTCCTGGGTCCTGCCAGTGATGTCCCGTCCATTCACCTACCAGACATAAACAAACAGAGAATGTCGTATCTACGAGTATGACTGTCTTTTGTCATTTTCCCCTCACCTAAAACAGGTGTCATTCAGTGACTGAGAGCAAAGAAGAATTAGCAACAGCTCCCACACTGTCTCCCCCTCTGGCCCTGCACAAATCACTTAACCTTTTTCCCTTCATTTTCACCATCTGTTAAAGCAGGTCTGTAGTACTTACCCACTTTGCAGGGGGTTTGAGGCTTAATTAGTTTGTAAAGCACTTTGAAGATGAAAAGTACAAAAACAAGACCTAAGTATTATTAAAACTGTTTACCTTGAGAGCTTTTTGAGGTTAGTAAGTAGAAATAACCCATTAGATAATGAGATTGTAAGTCACAAGATACCTGAAAATTTTAAACAGACCGATTTGAGCAAAATTGCCTTAAAATGAGCACTTAACCACCTCGATGTTAATCAGAGATTTTTGGACATGGCTGAAGAGGCAAGACATGTTTTGTTTCTAAACTGATACATTTATCTGCTTTAAGAACCAAGATGTTATCAGATCCCCCTTGTTCAAACATCCCATGGACGCTCGTGAAAAGCACCTTTATCCAAATCGTGGTGTAAAATACTTGTTGACAAACAGTACAAAGGCCATGAGTATTTTTTTTTTTAAACCAAGGTCAAGAATTTTAATTCCATACATCAGTAGTATGTATAAGGAAATAAAATATTTACGCCAAAACCAGTGATCAATACTCAGCAATGCAAATAAAATGGATGTTTAGCCTAACCTCCAGGATTCTGTCTCCTGACTGCAAACGACCATCTTTTACTGCTGCACCTTTTGGTAAAATATTCTTCACAAAAATCGGACCAGGACCATGTATTGAAGAGTCTCTGGTAACCACAGTGAAACCAAGTCCTTCTGGACCTAGAAGGTAAGATAAAGAACTCCCAACATAAATTTCAACAAGCAAATGCTGATCATTAGAAGTAAGTAAACAATGTCAGTAACACATCACAGACACTCATTCAGGTTAGCTTTTAAAAAAACAAAGCAAACAAAAAGCTGTAAACTATTTTCTGCATGGTCTAGAGAAGAATTCTAGCAATGTTAGAATACATGCTCAAATCCTCCTGCAACAGCTACAGGTGGAAATACTTTTGGAGAACCCACAATAATACAAAACAAGCAAGAACTCTGATTTTTAAAGTGTTTACCTTTTCTCTAGGTGGTTTTAGTATCAGCCTTCACATTGATGTCAATAGTCTTTGAAACAAATCAGAGCAATCAGAATTGTTTATTTATGAGCATAAATATAATTTAGCAGGTCTTACTGAAACTTGGTGAAAAGTAGAAAATGTCACATGATTTGAATGCAAAAACTGCTGACTACATGCTGTTAAGAAAGGACAAGTGATATTTCAAAGCTTCCATTTGTGAAGTTGTTTGCTGCTTCGAAATAAACAACCTCAAGTGTTCATAGATAAATGTTTTAACAAATAGTTAGGAAGTAAAATCAGTATTAGCAGGTATTGCTTATAAGCCACCAAGAATCACCCAGGAATAGCAGGGTCCATAAAAATCTTTTTATATTGAGCAGGATTGCTACCCATGTGATAGTTTTCAGAGATACCATGTCAGTATCACATTCATATCATTTCTAAAAATATAAATTACTGTTTCAAAATCAAAAGCATTACATCTAAAATGGGGAAAATTCTGAAGTAGGTTTTGTTAGCGCAAAGCTGAAGAGTTCAGAAGTAAAAATGAGTGATTTAAGTTAAGAAATAACAAAAATTAAGAAATGACAGCTTGATTACATTCATTATGTGTTAAAAGAATAAAGTTACAGACAGTTTTTAGAAGGGCCACTTCTAGCATCAAATTTAACTCTCAGCCAAATCAGAGACAGAAATTAAACAGAAAGTATAAATGCTAATTGGGATCTGCTTAAGCACATTTTACTACATGTGCATAAACCTATTATTCCATGCAAAGACAGGCATCTGCATGGAGCAGCAATTAAAGATATACACACGAAATTCAGCCTGCTGACAGCTAAATAAATACAGACAGAAAGAAAAGGTTTGTAGAAAATAAAAAAGGGAGAGACAGGTAAATGTGTGGTCAACTTCCTGGATAACATGAAATAGAGTATATTTTTAAACATATCTTTAAAAGAATGTCATAACAGTCCTGGTCAATTAGCAGATATGAATAAAAATAACAAAGGTTAACACCAGACAGTTCAAATTTTTATTCTGTACTTGCCAAAAGGCTGAATCATCTCTTACCATTGCATGTTGCTAATGAAATACCTTCCACATAATCAGTAACTGAGATGTTTTAAAAATCAGTAAGTCTGGACAATGTGCGTCCAAAATTTATGAGAAAGCTGACTGTTGAGAACATTACTGTTAACATTCCTTTACCTTTTGGAATATTCTTTTACCTTTTGGAAGTTTTGGAACTTTTAAAGTGTAAGTAACTTGCTTGTACTTTTAACTAAAATAGTGACATTAAAAGTTAAGGTATCAATATAGAGAACATGATATGGAATTCATCATATAATCTCCAAAGACTTACCTTTTTTCAGGTCTATCTTTATTTTCTTTGCATTTTTTTTATTGCCAAAGCCCATAAGGGGAGACAGTGAGGGAGATGATGACTTTCTACCCAGACGTGGGAGATTTGGGCTCTTAGCTTGCTGCAGTGTTGCCTGTACACCTGCCTCCAAGCTGCTTGCTCCAGCAAGATTAATCGTTTTCAGAGCAGGTTTTGGATGAACAGGAGGTGGAATCTTTGTTTTTGAAACTCCTTCTTCATTATCCAGAAAACAAAGGGGAGCAATAGCAGACTTCTCATATTGTTCTCGATTAAATGGAGGAAGGACTTCCAAGATGACACTTTGAAATTTCATTGCCTGACGGAAGATGTCCTGAGCCCTTTAACACAAAGGTACCAAAATTCACATAACAAACCAGAAAATCTGGGCAAAGTTTGAAGTTGTTTACAGAGAATAAGACAAATTTTTGTCTTAAATGTGAAGAAATAACCTTACCTTCACATCTACAGGGTCCCTTTTCTAAAAAGTACACATGAAATAAGACTTCTAAACTACAGCATTCCCTTACATTTCAAGTAGGAACAGCACATCTGTCAGGATTCCTAGGCTGCTATGAAAACACATCAGCCAGAATCAACTAATGGACATAATTCTTCATGCAGCACATCAGGAAGGGAAGTTTTGATGGCAAAAGCTCATCAAAAGGCTCCTGAAGTTATAGCTTGCTACTTTTTTCAAGTGTGTGTTTGTTACATATTTTCTTGTTGGCATAGAGGCACACTGAGCACTTATGACCAATTGCTCTGGTGGATACATCTACTATGAGCAAGCTCAAGACTCTATTTTTTCCCCGAGTACAGCCTAACTGCCCCTCATATTCCTTTATCATCCCTAATGCAACTGCTGGCTGATTCCACACCAATAAAAAAGGATGAGAGTATGGGATATATGGACATCTTCAGAAGAAATATCATGACTGCAAATGGTGCAATAGAAAAGGATGATGGTATGAGATATATAGACATCAGAAAAAAAAACTGGTGACCACAAAAGGTGCGACTATTTGTGCATTTCTGCATAAAAGGATAAATGAATAGATAAATATTACTCACATCTTTCAAGCAGTAACCTCTTGCTAAGGTGGATATGTGGACTTTACTTAAGCAATGTCTTTATAGATGTGCTCAACTGCAACACCAGAAACTGTGTTAGAGCATTTAGTGAAAAGACTCCCCTTGAACTGATTAACATGGTAACAATAGTGTTCAGGTTCCCATGCATTGCAAGGCAATTAAGACAAGTTGGCCAAAGCAACTGTTCATACAGCCTTCCCTGGATTTTGAATAATCTGTAGATTTGGTCAATCGAGACATTTTATGAACCCTGGATTCTAAAGGAACAAAGGAGACCTCTCTTTGTATGCTTTCCTCTCCTACCTTCTGATAAAGTTGACTGATTTTCTTCTGTACTGCAGAAGACAACTCAAGCACAAACAGTAGTAGCTGAAGCACATTTTGAGAATGAAAATTCAAGAACTTCTGCTTAGCAAAATTGGGTCAAGAGAAGAAGTAATGGCCACATTAATTTGTAAATAAATCATGGGGTCCTTCTGAGAACAATTTACATATCTCCTACCTTTCTGTAGCATATTTGTCAGTCAGGCAAAGTCAGTATTTCACCAAAGTCTTGGCTTTGCATTTACACTTAGTTATACAACAGGAGTCAGTGTTGAAAGTACTTCCGAAATAAACAGTGTTTTACACTGATACAGAAAGGAAGCCACCGCAAACGTTAACATCTTGCATATACACCTACTGCTTTCCCAGATCAACAGAGCTGCAGATTACCTCCATCTTGTAGCCATAGGTAGTGGAAGGGAGGGGGTGTTTTGAGAGGGTTTTTTGCAGTATGAAGACACTGAAGTCAAGGGGCAGTCCCAATGGATACTGCTGTGGGAAAGAACCATCTTGGCTACACCGAGTGTACATGCACCAAGAGTCAGAATAATAGCATTCATTGACAGGAGACACTGTCAGAATAGAAGCATCAAACTTGGAAAAGAAAGGTAGCAGGGACAGTGTTGTGGGAAGGTATTCTTCCAGCACCACCCTCAAGGGTTAGGTTTCAGAACTGTAACAGCACTGTCCCAGTTTGTCTGCAGGGGTTATAGATTACCTGCTCACCTATAGCCTGTGAAGGTTTTCAAGGACAGACCTTACCCTGATCGTAGAAACCATGACATGCTCCCAGCATAAGGATGTAAAGTCTTGAGCTGGTTTCTTTCACATCCCGTCCTTGCAAGTAGCCACTTGGCCATATGTTACAAGGTAATTTAATAACTCAGTTTCAGGAGATGATTATTTTAAACATATGAAAGAGAAAATATAAGATCTCCTTCAAACAAAAAATATTGGAAATAACGCAAGATGTCCCGTGGGAAAGCCTAAATGCCGTCTTCAGGGGCAAAATAACTGGCTGCACTTAAAAGAGAAAAAATAATGGATGGAGAAATTTACATTTCTTGAGACCCCAAACACATACTTTAAAGAAATAAGGAAGTCAATTAAAAGAGGTGCTAGAAACTCTGCAACACAACAGAATGTAATTGAATAGATTAACAGCAAATGAAAAAGCAGACCAAGAGTCTCAATATATAAAACTATTATAAACATGGGAATACAGAAAGTAGGCTGCTGCTATTACAGCTGCAGAAGCAGCAATCATCAGGAGCAATACTAGCAAGTCTCCGCTGAAAACGGAAAGAGACAGTATGTAACAGCCTCTGGTAAGTGTTAAAACAGCTTTTACAAGGGTTATGAAGAGATGTCAATTTGAAACTAGCAAACAGATTTTCCTCTCAAAGGAGAATCTGATGACTCTTTCTGGGTCAACAGTCACTGGGACAATACTTCGTCACATCCATTACAACTACTGCACTTCTGTAACTTGGACTTCTGTCAGGTTAGCACAGTTATGTCATGCCAGATGACAACTCGAAGGCGTATTCACTGAGATTAGTTTCAACCTGGAAAGCTGCTTTCTTTAGCCATTCTCAACAGCCAGGGAAAAGAGATGATGCAGAAGGCTATTCTGGAAGGCAGCTCAGGAGAACAATGTCACAGGACATGGCACCAGGCTAGAGCTAGTCCAAAATTCTCCCCCTAGTCCCCAAATGGATATTAAATCCTCACTGTCCGCAGTTTTTCTCCTCAGATCCAATGCCACTGCAACTACACTACTTGTTATTGTAACATAAGGTGAATTAGACCAACTAAATTAGGCTCTGCTCTGAATCACCTTTTAGTCACTTCTTTCTTTCACTCTCCCAATGACAGAGAGATCGTCTAACAAGACTGGCCTCTCTAAACTAACAATTGTCTTTATAAATATCCCTTCCAACTCCCAAAACTTTACACAAACTTGGAGAAAGCAAAGTGCCCCGCATTTCTCATTTTGAAGGGAAACCTGATGGCTGAAAGGACTGGAAAGTTTACTGCAGTATTTCTAACTGTCCCAAAATCTAGTAACCTTACAGAAAAATACGCAGAGTCCTCCACTCCACATACATCTCATGGGCTTACAGCCTCTGGAGATCTAGTTACGTTCCGAAGAGAACACAAAGGAGACAACAGATTTGTAAAGAAAAGATCACATACAATTTTGAAAAGAGAGGTTTTGATTCAGGCAAAATCTCATTTGAGAAGGATACATCTTCATTACAAAACTGCACAGGTGAGGCAACGAACATTTTAATGTGATACCAACAGTTATGTTCTGATAAAGTTGATATCTTACGTAGAAGCCTTCTACGGGTAGAAGAGAACGGCATGTAGTATATCACATCAGAATACATTTACCACCAAATATTCAGAAAACAGTAACTCGAAAACCTATCAGAAGGCAAAAAGCACAGCCTCAGAAACAAGGTAATACCTACTATAGAACTATGCTGGTTTTATGAAAACCTATTTTGCAAATATTTATCCCTAACAGTGAAATTACTTATTTGATTTTGGTCTAGAAACCTTGAACATTTGGCTTACTGTTTAGAAAGTTAAGCCTCAGCTCCCTTGAGATCTCAATAGAGTTTTGTTATATTATAAACAATCACTCAGCTGTCTAAACATACGGATTAAAAGTAAAAACAAATTACTATTTAATTACTACAGCAAATACCTGTGAAATTTGAGAGGCTATTCTTTTGTGCAACAATGTCACATTAATTCACAGCTGATCAAAGCAACCTGTTACTTAAAGTAATTTGATAGATAATAAATGTCAATAGATTTGTAATAAAAGTTGTAAGAGGTGAGACTCACCATTTAGCTCTACTAATCATAGTTTGACAGTACTAATATTTTTTAAAAAGTAAATGCTCAAAAAGCTGCAACACCAAAAAAAAAAAAATTCATTTGCGAAAGAACATCAAAAAACATGCTGCGATGTTGACTCATTCTGAAGGTCTAATGAGGAATAAATTACAAAGAAAATATGGAAAAAATAGAAGATGAATTAGAAAGTGAAGATAACTATTAAAAAAACCTTAAAGCTATTTAAATTATGTAAGCACAATAGGTTCACTAAGACTACAAGAAGATTCCTCTCCTCAAATTTCACCTTATTTGGAGGTTTCAGAAAGAAAATTATAAAATTCCTGCCGGCTATCAATTTTACAGGCATTTTATCTGAAATAAATTTTAATCCCTTTGCATGAATCATTTAATAAACACAGCATTGTATAAAATCCTGGATAGTTAAAAGTATCAGTAAACCAGCACTTACTGTGCAAAGGTTTTATCTGTAAGGTCCACATGGTTAATCTTCACAATGCATTCATTTTCATGGAAAAGCCCATCACGCCTAGATCTGCTATTTTCTTCAATACCACGGATGAAGAGTCCCAGCATCCTAAACGGCCAAAAAAAAAAAGTTAAAACTATCCTTTATTCAGTTGGTATGAATTTATAGCAACTAAAAATAGATATTAATCTCTACTGCGTATGAGATGAGATAGAGTAGACCATTATGAAGTGCTTAACCTAGAGAAAGGATTTCCAGCTCACTCTTTAACTAACAGGGAGGAGATTGCAAGAAACACCAAGAAAAACTGCTGGACACTAATGCTATAACTACTTGCTAGAACTTCAGGAAGCATTAAGTCCTGTAGGTCATACTTGGAGAAACAGAGGAAAACACCTAGATCTCCCCATCCAGTTAAAAATTTGAATGTAGCTTATGCAATATTTGTCTGCCAATAAGTAAGATTACATCACTCCAAAGAAAAGCACAGATTAAAAGTAATTTTCTAACTCAACTATAATAAGCTAAATGGGCATTAGAATAAGATAAAAAATAACCACTATTTCTGTTTGAAAAGTCTCTGAAATGTTTTAGTTGCCAAAGCCCCTTGTTTTGATACATGATAGCAATACTATTTATTTATGTGGCAGGAGAGCAGCAGAACATCAAAACCTAAGTTGTTTGTTACCAGGTTATGTGCAAATTGAAAACTGAGGTGCAGCACAGAAACTTCTGATAATGTGTTAAGTGAACAAGCGTGGGTGGTGCAAAATTGCAGTGTGGCTAGCTCTGCTGGGAGTGCTAGGCTATTTCTGACCGACCTGGAGAATCTCTGTATTGCAGACTACAACTCAACACAGATATATCCAATGATACCAGTATAAAGTCCAAAAAAAAAAAAAAAAAAAAAGAGACAACTGCGTGTTTGTGAAGACCTTTTATAATCAAGTATTATCCACTAAATTTCCATATCACATCAGCATCAAAGACAGATGACCTTTAGAGACCATTTTCTATTGGTTATACTCCATAAAATATTAATGTGCAATTTCCAACATGCCAGCACTCCAATCACAAAACAGAAGTCTTGTATTTTTTCTCAGATTCATGACTGACCCTCATCTTTAAGTCCATTCGACAGATTCACAGCACGCCATTAACTATTTCAAATGACACTATATTCACCATGCATCTGATTTTAGATTTACTGTATAATAAGATTTAAAAATTTATATTTATGTCATATCAATGTACTTTAAGTGAAAACTTGATTCCTACTGAATATTACTTCTTCAAAACATCTCACAGAGAAAAATGATTCAATCTGTCGCATAAAGATTCTCTTGCAACCTGTGTTACCCTTCACTAAAGGATTCAAAGGGGCAATGGTGGTGAGGGGCTGCAGCCCTATGGATGACAAACATCCAACTAATGGCAATCAAAAAAATAAACACTAAGAACTAATGAAATATAATTACGTTAAGATGCAAACTAATAAAAGTAGAGAAATAAAAGAAATTACAAATTAAGTCAGTTGCTATGATCCTCACTAATCCTGTTGTGTTTAGATGCTGCATCCATATAATGCAAGAGGATTGCCCACTTGTCTGAAACGCAGCGTCTGTGCTGTAGTACCTGAATGAGTGGCTTGAGTTACGTATGCTGTGGCAGCTTAAATTCATTGCTCCACAGCCTCAATTTTGGCATTAGTTTAATGCAGTATTAAATTTTAATTTCCTTTTTTTAATGATAGCTAAGTGCAAGAGAAAGGGGAAAAATTATTTCCATTAGTTTTGTAGTTCCTGTATAAACTAAGATTTTGTAAATTAATGCAACGTTTTAACTACCTCTAGAAAAATTTTGCTCGGCAGCAGCACTAGGCTAAAACCACCATTACCTTATTAGAAGATAACTTTACAATCGAAATACCAGACCAAGTTAGTCATGGCCAGTGTGCACCCATAAACTGTATCTTGTCATTAACAGAAATAAAAGATGCTCTTCTGTACTTTCTCATGTTATGATGAGTTAAAATTTATACACTAGTCTCAGGCTTGATTAAATGAAGCGATTTAAGTCACTCTAGTGCTTCTACAAAGATATCAGTATGGTTCTGCCAAGGGTCATTAAAATTTCAAGACAACTGTCTAAACAAGTAGTCCATCTGTCAAAAAACTCTTATCTCCGAGGGATCCCCAAAAGCATTTGTAAATAAGGACATATTAACATGCACGCAATGTAGACCAAGGAAGTCCACTTCTTCATGGAGGTCTTTAAAAGCTGCACCCAACACACCGATACTTCAGTACAGAACTGTATTACAGTCACAATAATTACTGATTTTAATAGCTTGCAATTTTTTACCTAATGATTTTGAAATACAGTGTACACACTACAACCTTCATGGCATGCCTATAATAAAGAACTATTGTCTGCATTTCATGATAGGGTAACAAATACAAGTGCCTTTCTCAAGACAAACAGGCAGCCTGCAAAGCCAAGGACACAGCTCAGACATCCTACACTTCCCATCGAAGACCAACTTTCTTCTTGAGACAGTGACAACATTTTTCCAGGCAGCAGGTGGACATCTATTTTCCCTTTTGGCAAATAAAACATTCTGAATGAATTTGGGTCCACTTACAAACTCAGATCTTGCTGAGAAAACATTTACACACATGGACTTTTACAAGGCAATTTGATCCTTCACATTCTCTGTCCTACATGAAAGTTGACAAAGAAACATTTAAGAATTATAAATTTTTTACTTTTGCAATAATTGTCTTTGTGTTACAGGCAGCCATTTTACTACAAAGTAGTGTCATTTATGGCACTGGCAATTTTCCATCTCCTATTCAGGGCTCCCAGTGTCAAATTAACTATCTGGCTAAGCCTCTGTATGTCAAATTTCAGCCTAGAATTTTTTTTGTTTTTTATATATATATATTTTTTTTTTTTTTTTTTTTTTACATCTGAGTTACATAGCTTGGAAAACAGTTATAATGAAAATGCTGACACAGTCTTAACTACAGTACATGAATATAAGCATTCTACTATAATAGGCTTTTGTGATCTCAAGAGACTATGTTAAATCATTTATAATTAAAGTAATTGTATTGTGACAAAGAAAGGTTCATGGTATAGTGCACATTTTATAAATGCTATACAACCAAATCTGAAAAGTGGCTTGAAAAATATGAGGCATGACCAGGCAAGCAAATTTTTTGACTTTTCTTGTCTGATGTGTCACTAAAGAAGGGTCTATGCAGACAAATCCAATTGGGAAAAACAAAACAAAACCAAACCAACAACAAACCCAAACAAAAAAACCCACACACAACCAAAACGAAACCCCACACCCACAAAACCAACCCAACATCACCAAAACCAACCAATCCCTTCGTCCCCATACATTTAGTATGACGTTATTCTACAGAAAGTCTAGTTTACCATTCAGAGAATAAAAACAGAGGAATTAAAAGGATATACATGAACAAAGGCCTTGGTATTGTCTTATATGTAACTTAGACTAGTAAATATTTTGGTAATGAAAGACAGGGTCATAGACTCAAGTACCAATTTTCTTTTAAGCATTTCTTTTACTTATGGTGAAATACTAAGTATTTTAAGACAACCACAACTGAAGTTCTTTCATTAATATACTTCTTGAGCAATGCAGAAAATAGCTTACCTTCCACTCAAAGATGAAAAAAAGGGCACTACGTGTATTCCCAAGGGTCCACCCTCCCCAGAAATCTCCACTGTTTTTGTCATTTCACTAAAAAAAGAGCACAGGGAAACACATCTCATATGCTTCTTCACAGAATTCTCCATGTTAAAAACAAATTCCTGATTGATCAGATGGCAGAAAGGATAGAAAAAGTATTAGACTCAGAGCACATTAATATATAAAAATATGATGAAATGTAAAATGACTATGAAAGTCTCTATTTTTTTTTTTTTTTAAGATTAGGATTTGCGTACTTTGAAAGGGAAAGACACCAAGTACCAGACATTTTCCTAAGTCAACCCTTAAGTAAATTAACCAGAATATTAAAGAATCAGCTTTTAAGTCAGGAGACACTTCATCATAAAAAAAAAAAAAAAGTTATTCTACATGTTCTTAATTTAAGCTTCCCGTGGGCTGCTTCAGTCAATTTCCCCATGTGGACACATTATAAACATGAAGATCACACATTAAGGACATCAAGCCAATAAGCAAATTAGTCAAATCATATTTAAATATCTTTATTTCTGCCCTCAGCTGCATACAACCCTCACTGACAAACAAAGAACAAAACGAATTGTAATCAAAAGTGCAACTCAGCTCATTTTATCAGGAAGTTTCCTTCCTCAAACACCATTATCAAAAACCTCTATATTATCTCTGACAGATTTTTGCTGTTTCATGGCTATGTACTGTTTCATTTCCTATTGAGTATTTTACACTACCAGCCTTACACTGACCTTAACTCTATTCTGGGTGATCATAATTTGAAAAGGAAGGTACTTGAGTTGGCTAGAATGTCGGGGGGGTTAGGGGGGTGGGGGGAGAAGAGACATGAGTAAGGTCTGTATTCTAGCAGATCACGTTCCTACTTTCTATGCTAATCTACATTTTCTGTAACACCCCCTCCCCCTCAAATCATACTGAACACCATCAGTCAGGATTAGTGGCCAGTGGAATTCTACTGGGTATGTCCATTTCAATTTCCATGATGAGAAAGATGACCATAACAATTAATCAGAAGCAACTTGCCCCAGATACAGTAATTCTTAGCTTGGTTAGCTACATATGGAATAAGACCAGAAAATAAGTTATATCATTTTCTTTTGGTTTTGGAGTTTGGGGGGGATGGGTGGGATTTTGTTTGTTGGGAGTTTTGGGGAGGGTTTTTTTTTTTTTTTTTTGTAAATTATTCTTCCAAAAAGGCTGACAATGGAATGGATTTATATTCCATAAAAAATTAAATGGACAGACCCCGAACAACAAACCACCATTGACTCCAATGTAACAGATTTTCACGTTACTATAACACAGGCACGATCAACAGGCATTTCTATTTGCTGATTTTTTGTTTCCTGTATTCCCCTCTCTTCATGAATCAAACAGGGAAATCCTGACAAAATCTTCCTGTAAGTTTTTTTAGAAAAAACATTTTTTTCTAGTGAAACTGGTCAGAAAAGCTAATCAGGGTGGGTACCAAAACTCAAAAATGCATGCATAGGAAATTAACTCTTCTTTCAGTTCCATCTTCTACTTCCTCCAATTCTCTTAACAGACAGCCCCCCCCCCCCCAAATTAAGGGATACTTTCATTGTCTTTTGAACTTCTACAGAATCAAAACATAGAAGCAAATTAAGTAGCCAAATCCTATAGATCCAGAAAATAATCAAAAGTAGTGAATGGGCTTTCACTTGTACAGGGAAAATACAAATAAGTTACAGTTGTCCCCAGATAACCCCATGTTGCTCCAGTACTCCAGGGAAGAGTTGTCTCCCTAAGCCACTGCAAAATAGAGCAGGAATTTTTTTTGAGGGCTATCACGATAGACAGGTCAGCTGTCATATTAAATCAATGCACTTACAGTTATAAGTAGGCTCAAAGCCAAAGAAAACATACCAGTTTATTTTTAAATCTATCACGAAATCTACACACTAAGAAAAATAGGTTTCTCTGTGAAAACAAATAGCCCACATGTACATTGTGTATTACTTTTAAAAACATTGTGGTACATCCTAAAAGTTATGGATATACTAAAGCACTAAATATCCAAAATAAGAGCACGCCCTATATACATATATATAAAAAAGGTACTTTAGAATTATATTTTTAATTCAAAACCTATGAGTCAGAATGACTTTTCTTTCTCAAACAAATGTGATTCTTAGTTACATCTGAGAAGAAAACTGTCCTTCACAGCAACTTTAATAGATCTTTGAGGACACATTATTTTTATATTATACCTATGAAAGCCTGACAGTTAAAAAACTAAAAAGCAGGATATCTGGGATTTGGCTTTTTTTGCTTTAGAAACCTCAAAGATTAGAGACTTTGAATTTGACATCATTCACTCATGCTGTCCATCTTCCAGCAGGTTTAATCTGCCCACAAGAACAGCTGAATTCCAGCAGCGTACTATTCCACGCTGGCTTACAGTTTACACTATGTGGAGAGAGTATTCAGGAATAGGGCACAGCTGAATAAGATCCTAAACAGGACGAGCTTTAAGAATACTAATTACTAAACTCCACATGCAGAATGGACACCAAGATGCTGGGACTCTTCAGTTTGACAGAGTCAAGTTAAAAACTGAAAGAAGGGGATAGGAGAATGCAGAATGGCTTTCCACTGCTGGTTGAGAGCTGTGATACTGACAACAGAGAGGGTAATTTATGGATCTTCTGCAATATTCAACACATTTAAAAAACAAACAAACCACCCCCCCAAAATTGGAAAAAAATTAATTCCAAAAGTTAGTAACCTCCTAGCTGCCTACTCCTATTTTAAATCTCCCCTATACATCTTAAATGCATTTTGCAGTAAAAGAAATAAAACGAGTGTGGCCTATCAAGTCAGTATAAAAGACCTAGAGTCCAATTGCTAGCTGGGGATGAGAGGCTGGGAGCATCAGTGAGCGATGCACAGAGGGTGCCTCAGTGTGCTACACTGCTAGTATCTCCTGCGCGTTCTTCAAAGAGCAGACAGAGCTCCTACCTCAGAAAATACTGCCCTTGCTGAGTTTGCAACCCAATTTCTATGGAATACATACAGATATGTTCTTACAGCAATCAAAATAAGTGAACTTTTAAAAAGCACTTATCTCAGTGAAATTTATCTGAACTGCAGGGTTCATGCCAACTAGAAACACAGCGCTCAAGCTTTTTCAAATGCATGCTGGCATTTCCCTTCCCCTCGCTGCACTAAAGGTGCCTCAGAGGTCTCAGTGAAGAGAGAATACCTGCCTAGCATGACCCGATTGTGGTATCCAAGACCACATTCAACGTCGTACTATTGATTTTTAACCTGAAGAAGCTGTCATCATTTACTATTTAAATTCTTCATTGCTTGATGTTTATTGATTTCTGCCAGATTCTTTACAGTCTATCACATTTGTCAGGAAGGCTTGCCATGCATATTATTAAAAATGTTGATGAGTACAGTTTAGCAAAGAGAGAGAGAGAGAGAGAAGATGTATGCGTGTGTGTAGTGAGTATGCACAGCAATCCATTTGTAACATGGAAAGCAAAATTCAAATGGAGTGCTGCACATTCAGCGGTGCATATTCAGTGGTGAATCAGTCTGATCTTCAGATTGGCAGCGCCCTTGCTGTTGAGTACTATAGCTCCCTCTCCTGAAAATTGTATCAAGAATTAGCAGTTTGTCAGTTATGTCATGGGGAAAGATCTGTCAGGTCAAAGCTTCTCTGCAAACTATCCAATAATACTGAAGAACCAATCTCAACCACTGAGCGCGCAGATGCTTAAAAGGGACCTCTCTCCAGAAATAAATGTTTTGGAGTTTTGCAGCAGGACCTGGTTCACTAAGGCGCTTTGACCGTCCCAAATTACAAATGCTAGGAGAATCTTGGTAGGATTTCTCTTGGAGATTGCAGTAGATGCAGCCTAAAGCAGATGAATTGTTTTGCAACATACTGAAGACAGCACCTTGGAAAAAGCCACTTTCTGCATGGGTTACTGGGCAAAACTTGTCATCATGTGTATGTCACGAGAATCTACTGCCTGAGTAAGCACAGGCCAAGTATTTATCATCCCAATGGCATTTGCTTTTGCCATTTTAGTCTTATTCAACACCTGCACATAAGTCTTCAACCCAGGCACAACATAACAAAGTAAAAACCTTTGAATAGATCATTGAATCCCTCATATGTTTTTAAGAAAAGGTACAGATTAGTAAGCTGCTGTATCTGAAAGAAATCTCTTGGCGCAGGATGTCAATGTTTCCCTTGCAAACAGAAAAGCACAGTTGATATTCTGAACATGCTTCATGGCGTTTTTATTGACCACAGCCAAGTAAAAGGCAAAGGAAATGTCACTCAGATGCAGAGAGCTCACAGATGAAGTTATTGAGCTGCACTTCCTTGCTTGTTCCTCACTTGCGCCTCCAGCCCCACCAGCCAATGCTGCGTTCCAGGGGAGGAGAGCATCCATGAACAAGGCGTGCTGACATTTGGTAGAGAGCACAGGCCTACGGGTCAAGTTACCAAAGGGGAATTTTAAAGAGGAAGCAGGCACAGATTTATCCAAATAAAGAGGGTGATGACTCTGTCCATGTACTTCTTTTGCATATTAAAACAGTACAGTTGCTGATGGTAATAACGTATTTGCACCCATTCTTCCAGAGAGGCTTCAAGAGTAGCCAGCTCAACTAAAGCTGTCAGATAGCACATTTCCTACCCACCTCCTACCCTTTTTCCTCATTTTTCCTTCCCTCTTTTAAACTAGATGCTCAAAGCTCTTATGAAAATGTTTTGAAAGCCCTGAAGAAGAAACTGGAGCTCAAGATGTTAAATAGTGGGAATACACTCAAATGATGAAAATCTGAGCAATATCTAAATAGGGATGGAGAGCACCCTACAAGGAGAGGAGAAAGCAACAGAGCATGCAGAATCCAGGAGCAGCTTTCCAGGCACAGTTAAGGAAACTGCTCACTCTCTTTTAGAAGAGACAGGCACATTTCAGCTGCTCTTTTCTACATAAAACTAAACAAACTATCCACAAAGTTTAAATATTTCCTATGAAATACTGTCAGAATCTTCCAGTTTCAGGCTAGAAGAGATAACAAATCACCCTCTCCTAACTAAAATGTGTTAATCTAGTAAAGATGCTACTGTAATCCAAATTTTTTTCCCCCACTAAAATGAGTTAGTTCTCACGAGATTAATTGTCTAAAGGTTTAGAGAGAAACCAGACTACCTGCAGGCACCAGGCTTTTGTGTCTTTGTTGTTTAAATCAAGTTGTTCCACTTCTGTGTTTTTAAACTAATGAAAGACACAGAAGGTTAAAAAAAAGTAAAATACGGAGAAGGAAAAAAACGCTGCAGTTACGCTTTAATTATGTATCTACAGTGCTTAAACCAAGGAACTAACCCTGACCTCTGCTAGAAAGAAGTGGGAAGACAGCAAAACAGAACATAATGAAAACACGTAATGAATTATCTATGCATAAATTACCCTTTGAGTTCCAACTAATCCACTGCTATTAAGCTAAACATCCACTTCCAAACAGATTCATGTTTACTGTTCCTTAACACAGTCATTTTTACTAAGAAAAGAAAAGCAAGGTTTTCAAAACCAGTATTACTATGTATAGCGTGTTAAGGGATTCAATATTAAAGGTTGTGACAAATTTCTACCTGAATCCTGTAGAGTATCAAGACCCTGCTGTTACTTTAAAAAAAATCTTGCAGTCCTAGTTCAGAACATGAAGTGAAGCAAGGAAAAATACCAAACACTGATGGCATTAGCTTGGCTTCCCTTATTCTGAACATCATCTTTACTAGCAAATCCAAAATAAAAAAATCCACCTTCAGAAATTACAAGAGGATTGTCATTAGTCCTGTCTGTCTTTATTCCATCAAAAAACATGCCAATGACCCAATATTTCAAGTCCTCTTCTAGCAAAGTTCAACTCTCAAAAGGTCAAATTAAGATTTTCAGACTCCTGAGGGATACAGCCGTGAAGTGTTTCCCAGTACTTTTACAGTGAAATGTTTTAAGAAAATCCAGGCAAAGAAACTTCCTTCCTATTAGCTTCTGAATAGAGGAACTAAAAATCCTCCACACTGCCACTCATTTCATTTACCTAACATGCAACTAATTTTACCTACCTAAATCAGTGAACTGATTTTCTTCAAATGGAACAGTTTTCCTACTTGAGTGAGAAATACAGAACAAGCCAAGTCTGAAGCCTTTAACTTCAACTGACTAGGCTTCACAATCATAAAATATTAATCATGGTATTTTTTTTTTGGCTTCCCTCTGAAATACCTATTATTGGCTGCAGTTGGAGAAGGGACGCTGGCCTCGGACAGGTTGGTGCTCTAATGAGAAGGCTTAGATAATTTTCTTAGGTGACTAGCCGCTATTTTGCTTAAGTGCTATAGGTCATAATGATTACCAAACTCAGTGACAGGAAGGAATATTTTCTAGTGAAGCAGCAAGGACAATAGCAGTTTTCTTCTTTCTTCCATAGCATGGAGTAGCTCACAATTAGGCTGAAATATTAGCTTCATTAATATCATTAACTTAGCATGGCTTATTTAAATGAAGGTTTAAGGTACCATGACTTGATGGTCCTTCATGGCCCTAACGTCTTTGAAATATAACAAGAAAGATACCTGCACAAATGAGAATTATAAATAATATTTTCTTTCAGAAAGAATAGTGTAAAAGGAGTCAAATTAGATATTAAGAAGCTAGTTTTACTACTTGTGGAAAAAAATGTTTTATTATTTAATACTATTTTAGTAATAAAATCTTCTTTACTTATATTCAATCAATTAGGATGCCACTAAGATACATAGATGGTTTACAGTGACTCATTATTTTCCTTTATAAACCTATTAATCCTAATGAAGTTTTTGTAGAAACAGCTTAAAAAAAAAAAAAAAAAAACAAACCCAAAACCAACACACTTCACTTTTAAGCAAAAAGCCATACAAGAATCACAGAATCATTGCCTTAAAATTTCAATTCTTTGACTTTTGGAATTCCAATGAATTTCACAGAAATACCAACTAACTCCGCTTTATAAAGTAATGTGTTCTGAATTTCTTCTAAGTTCACTCTTTACAAATATTTGAATATAATTCACAATTTTGAGGGAAAAAATCCTCATACTGCCCATCTCAACACTTGCAGGCAAAACAGTGTTTTTAAAAATCTCCTCTGAACACAGAAAGCACAAGAAAGGTATATTTTGGTACAATTATTTTACTGGGACTCTGCATTTAAAGAAACATTGCTCCCTTTATTTTGGTGGTTTGTGGTTTTTTGGCACATGTTTCTCATCAATGCATCAAACTCATTTTATCTCAAAAAAAAAATTAGAACCAATGCAGAAAGGTTCTCTGGAATACCTTGTTCTGGTCAGCTTTCCCTCTGCTCCCTGTCTGTTCCACATTCTGATGCTCAGGCATCAATTGAGTGGCCCCAATCTATATTCTTTATCACTTTTCCTTCCATACTCCTCTGCCAAAACATTTTGCAGAATTCAACAAAAATCCTGAGAGATCTACAGAAATCTAGGCTTATTATCAACTGTTTTGCGACATACCACAGAAGACCTGGCCATTTCAGAAAACTGAATACCTCTGAAAAGTATCACAGAGGTCTTTCTCATTGTCATGTTTCCAATGGCCACTGAAATCAGGTTATGAAGATTAAAAGCATATGAATATCACAACCTTCTTCTGAAGAATCCCAAATGCAAGCAATGACTTGTTTAACTCGATAAACAATAATATGCTCTCTGAAAATTTCTAAGAGGACTTAGATGATCTAAAACACCCTAGTAAAAGCATAAGGACAACAGGAAATATGAGCATAGCATGCACAGAGCTTGATTAATCCCCATTACAAATCAACAGATCAAGAGACAAATGAGTGCATATATTTGGTGTTGCATAATAATTACCTCAGGTGAAACAAGCTGTAGAAGTCTTTAGCAACATTACGTAAGGAGAAAAGAAGCATTAGCAACTAAACTAAGTTCTATACCTGCACGATGAACAATAAACTGCTAATATGTAACTTAGAGGCCTGGCAGGTGCAGAGAAAGCTGGAAGAGTACTCCAATTCCTTTTCATGATGAGACCATTCTAAAAATATGTATCAGTACCAGCAGGCAACAGAAGAAACTACAAAATGGCATACAAAGTAGGTGACAGGGAGACCTCCAAGAGGGAGTAAAAATGCAAACAGGTGAGTTGAAAAGCACAACCTTACCAAGATGAAAAAATCTCCCATGAAAGAAATTAAATGATAACTCAAAGAACAAGAAAAACTAAGAAATTAACTCTCTTGCATGGAAAAGACTAATTTTTGACATGTTCTAAAAGGAAAGGTGATCCTTCTGCCAAAGTTCTGGCATGGCCCAGATGACCACCAAGGTTAGAGTCCCTGCCTTTGCAAAGTTCCCCACGGGCTTTGCGTATATAACTTCATGTCTCTTTCGCAGACCCCGTGTAAGTAAAATGGGAGTATTAACACTTGGTTTTTCTCAGGTGTTTGTGAGGATAAATGCTCTAAGATTAAGGCATGCAGACACTGTTTATTTCACGGTTATTTTATACTGTTTTGACAAACAACTGTAAGCTGCAAAATGATAGCAAATGATTATTTGCTATCATCAAAATCGAAACAAATTAATTTTTGACATTTTAGCTGTCACGCAGAAGTTTGCCATGTAATACTTCTTAATTTCATTATACAATGTGCTATGATACCACTACAGTTCTGCAACAAACACAGCATACTGGACAAAAGACTGAATTCCTTTGCCAGTTCAAAAAGGTGACTTCGGCACAACCTGAACCACCAGTCAAAACTGAAATTTAAGCTTATGGTGGGTCAGGAGAATAGCAGCATGGAAACATTTTTCTCTAAATTTGCCAGGTCAAATCCTCTATTACCACCACTGAGGATCTGACTCACCTACTCTGTGACACTGTATTGCAGCCTGGCTTGTTAATTTTGGTGTAACAAATGTAACCTACAATTTTTTTTTTTTTCTTTTCATTTCAGCCATTTACAATTTTCCCTGTGATTTCAGGAACAATAAACCCCAAAGCTCATTATTAAACCTCTTGAAAACACCTAGTTTCCTCTTGTTTCAGCTATGCAGCTCTCAAATTTTACTGTATTGGCTTCCAATGCAGATTATATATGTACTAGAGTTTCACTTGACATTTAGACCGGTCAAAATAAAAGTTACTTCGCAAACTATCAATGTGACCACTACCACCTTCAGTTATAACAGCACTGGCCATCTCTGGTTTGTTATAAATGAAGAGATGCATTCCATCTGACTAGTGAGGCAACGCACAGGGAAATATTGCAAATATTGGCTATAGTTTTCACAGTGTATAAACATAGATATAAAATCTACTACAAGATAGAACAAAGTAATAACCTTACCACTCAAAAACAGAGGTGACATTTTAACTGAAAACCATCATTTTAGGATCATATTGTTCAGCTGACTGGTTATTGAGATATAATACACTACCTAAGAACATCCTCTACATTAAGACATTAAATACTTGCAGGACTGAGTAGAAAGCAAAAACACTGAGTATACAATAGTAGCATATTTCCCCCTTAGCCTTATACTACAAATACCACAATACAATCATTCATATTCATCAACGAGGGTAAAAGGCTGTCATGCACACATATGTGCTTCAGTATGTGAATCGAGTGCATTTTTAGGATGGGAAAGGGATGAGAAGGAAGAGATCATGATGATGAGCACAATGCAGATTCACAGGTGCAGCTGGAATGAGAACTCAGTCTTGTCTTGCATGTTGATAAACCACACTTGAGTCAGCACTGAACAGAAGATGTTCCTACCTGACAGGGAGCCGGGCCCTCTGAGCCAACAAAAGTTCTGTGGTTCCAGTGAGGTTCATCTCCCCATCCTGAAAGGATACCTGGGAAGCACCCTGTTGAGAGATTTCAAAGCACATACTGAAACTATGTACATATTTATGCATATAGAAAAAGGGCAGTATTTACATTTTTGAGTGACTATTTGGAAGAGAAAGCTAATTATAAGTAACATCATCTCACTGACAGTGAGGACTGAAAGACCCATTCTGTATGTAGCATACATAACAGCATTCTGAGAAACAGGAGGGTATTTAAAGTCCTGCTCCTCACACCAGAGTCCCACCATGCTTCCACGGGAGAAGCGTGTGGTACTGCTTCCTTGACTGCCTATCTAACCTGAATGTCACTCTTTCCCACTCTGAGCCACCTCCTTTCTCACAATGGATTCCACAGACCTTGGATAAACCCAATGGCTTTTTTTCTGCTCTTTCTATCCCTTAGTAGCATTTATCTGGTAAAGACATATTTTCACAGTAACTTCACAGAAAAAGAAATTTGGCCAGACACAAAAATACAGCGCACACAGGGACCCAACATTAAGGTTAAAGCTCTTAGAAACTATTGTTTAACTTTCTTTTTGTGATCCTTAGGCTCTTAATGTTTGCATTTTTTCCATACTGGGAGAGGGAAAGAGGTACCAATGAGATAAGACCACTGTCAGCAGGTGATACATTAGCTTTAATGTACTGTACTTCATTGTGACCCTTATGGCAATAATGTAAACAGAGCAAAATCCATAACAAAGACCTTCTTTGGAGAGGTCACTTCTGCCAACTCTGCAACAGGAATATAGCTGGAAGACATAAATCTTCAGCTGTCAACACACTAAGAGAATTCAATTCAGAGCCTGATCTTAACTAGATAAAGCCTAAAGTTAATAATTATTTTTTTGTTGTTGCAATGGTAAAGTTTTCCAGTGTATATACAAGGTATATAAGGTAGCAATGTTACAAATTAATTCCAAAGAACAAAGCCAACTAGATAGGTAATTTAATTTTCAATAAAAGCTCTACACTGTATATTAAAACTTCCAATTTCTCTCAAAAGATGGCTCTACTCAGAAAGATGGCTTTGAAGGTTTGGCATTTTCAGTCCCTCAAAGATTTGTAGAACTTATTTTCAGTTTATAAGTATCAAGAGAGTTGGGGGCAAGAGTGGGTTGCTTTGTGTTTTAAAAAAAGAATCACGACCAGCCTTGCAAGCAAACCTTTGGAATATAGATCAAGCTGGATCCCTTTTTGGTTCATACACCGCTTTTGAACCTATATGATTGGTAGCAATTCTTTTTGTGTGTTAATTGGAGCATAAGCCAACAGACTTGGCTTCCACTGCAAGACCAATATAGCTCACTGAAAGCTAACTTCTGTCACTAATGGAAGAACTATTTTAAAAAAACGCGTATTGAGTATGTGCCATCTCTTCCAATCACTTTTCACAGTAGAACCACATGTCAAGGAGCAATTCTTGTTATATGAAGCATATTCCATACTAACCTCATAAATCAGGAACTCAACCTCAAGCAGTGTGTTAGCAACAGAAATCTGACATACAGCCTTCATACGTTGACTTCATCTCGAAAAAAGATAGCACCTCAGTAGCAACAGATGCCAGAAGCAGACAAACCTCTTAACAATAATGCTCCCAACAAAGCTAACCTCCTTTAGCTAACCACTAAAAACACTGGTGCTACAAAGGCTCTTCTGTTTGGAAGGTTGCAAATAGCCAAGCCGTGGGCAAATTTTGGGTTGTGAATTAACTAGACTCTTTTTTCTTCCAGACACTGTCTGCAACACAGTGCTGCTCAGTGCATGACACAGAACTTGCTACTCATGCCTCAGAACTGTTTTGCTATTTAAAGCTGCCCTTGCAGTCTACACAAGTCTGCATAAGCTACGTTATTTCTCTATTTCTGGGCTTTTAGTTACTGTTGTTGTTGCTGTAGTGAGGTTTTGTCCATACTTGTCCTCCACCTCCACTTCCTTGGGAAACAGATTTGACAGTAATGACAAATACTGGTGTTCAGAACACAATCTCATCTCATGTTTCCCTTGATGATTCACAGGTTCTAAAGAAGGAACCATTTTTTGATCAAGTCTAATCTTATACTCAGAATTAGGTATGTTTAGTGACACAGCACAACATTGTTAAGGGCACAGTTACACTCCAAGATAACCTCTAATTAGAGGTTCTTACAGAAAGATGGCAATCAACAGCTTTCTTTTCTGCTAAAGACCAGACCAGCAAAAACTGTCTTGAAGCTGGATAACAGGGTTATTATAGATACCAGAGGTATCAGACCTTCAAGTAGAGGTCTTCAAGAACAGATTTAAAAACACATCACAAATGTTTCAAGGCATGTTCACTTCTATGCCAGAAAATAATGGTCCAGCCTTGTGAGATGCCTGACAGTCCCAAATTTCCACATTTTCATCATTCCTCAAGATAAAACTTCTGTGAGGAATTATGGGATGAAGTTTGGAGTCTGTAACTGCCATTACAGCGTGCCTTTTTTTTATTATTATTATTTTTTTAATTTAAGGGTAAAAGCTCCTAAAGAAAAGTTACCCCCTCCTGACCTGGACAGAAGTGTGCCGAGGGACTTCAGAAATGCCACAGGGGAAAGTTCAGTGTCATGGCCCCCATCCTGCACACCACCACCTGTTTTGATTTGAAGGCATAGACTGCTCACACATATCACAGATTATCACATGCTCAAGTCAGTAAACACAAAGCCAGATATATTTAAAGTCTTAACTGATCAAGGAAACATGAACCATAACACTGAAATTATAACTGAGCATTCCGAGAATGACATTAGAGCTCCAGACATGTAACAATCACTGCAAATGGACAAATTCCTTTCATACTTCAGCATTTCATTAGAAGCACAGTAAATTTAAACAGATCATCTCCTGCCCAACCAGCAGAATGACAGCAAACCAACAATGCACAAGTAAAGACACTATTAGAAGACAATGACCCAACACAGAAAAAAATTCTCAATTTCTTGTTCATATTTTAAAGACTGATTGTCAGTTTTTCAATAGTAGCAGAATTCATGACACTGACTCCCAAAACTTGACTCAAATTCAGCTGACAGCATAATAGATTTACAGTGACAGAAGCACAGTTTTCACTGAGGAAATAGGAATAAAATGCAAAATCATAGAATCATAGAATGGTTTGGGGTGGAAGGGACCTTTGAAGGTCATCTAGTCCAACCCCCCTGCAATGAGCAGGGACATCTACAACTAGATCAGGCTGCTCAGAGCTCCGTCCAACCTGACCTTGAATGTTTCCAGGGATGGGGTATCTACCACCTCTCTGGGCAACCTGTTCCAGTGTTTCACCACCCTCATCGTGAAAAATTTTTTCCATATATCTAGTCTAAATCTACCCTCTTTTAGTTTAAAACCATTACACCTTGTCCTGTTGCAGCAAGCCTTGCTAAAAAGACTATTCCCATCTTTCTGGGGTGGTAAAAACAAAAGCCAAGAAAGCATATGCATCTAAGAACAGTGGAAGATTTTAAATTTATTTACATAGGGATAATTTAAATTAGGTATTTTTTCCTACAAAAATTTTTTTTTTGCTACAAAAAACATGTTCTTCAAATTAGAACTGAAGCAGTAGAGAGGGATCCTATTAAATAATAGTCCTCTGCAAACAACTGTAACCCAGATGCTTGAGAGTCTCATATTCATTATGTGACAGCTCTCGAATTTGGTAAACGTGTATGTGTAATAACCTAAAGAGTGACAGAGTACATACCAGTAGCATTTTCTACTCTGAGAATATGCACGGTCTTCTCAATTCAACAGTCAGCATGGATATATATTAGCCCCAACAACAAATATGCTGGAATCAGTCATGGGTCTTATCAAGGTTAGGGAGCATGAGAAATTCTCTATTTTTTCTTTAATTTTTGAAAATGCTCGTTTCATAAAAACCACAAAATGTCTGGGGAAAAAAAGCAATAGTGGCGCTTTTGGACATAGATGTGAAGGTATCAGTTTCTGGCTAGAAAAAGAGAGAGGGAGAGACAGAATTGACTGAAAATGGTCAAAACAACTTTTTATTTTAAAGAAAGGGTGCAGCCCTGAGCAGCTAACAGAGCAGACGGCTGCCCTGACAGCCAGGCTACCAACCAGCCCCATTGCTCTGTCTTCTCACTATCATCGCAACCCAGAAAACCTGGATTTTCATATCTTAAAAAAACTGCACCAGATTTGTTTTCTAACTAAACTCTGGTTAAAGTGTAGTTTTGCATTACATTTTAGCTAAAAAGAAATCTTCTGTTGAGGTTCTTCTGCAGAAAAATTTTGTACATTCAACCAAGAGTTGACTCTACCACCTAGCCCAGTAAGACGGCTTTAGAAATATTCATGGGCCACCAGTGGCCCTAAATCATTTCAGTTCTCCCTGATAGGCTCAGAATACTATTCCTAAGAAGTAAGTTTTCAGGCAGTAAAAAATTGCAAATATATCACTTTTAGAAAAGCTATGTAGCAAAAAACATCCTCTTCTACTTGGAAAAAAAAATTCTTATTAAACAATAACCAACATGAGACAAATCTCAGAACTAGATTAATTTAGAGAATAGCAAGTCTACATAAACAACTGAAGAAAATCCTGAGTGGAGTCTGAAATGGTCATCAAACACTAACAAACTTGAAGGAAATAAATACAATCTATTAATAAGAAATACACGTGGTATCTACTCAAATTAGGACTGAAGCAGTCTGGTATACCCAGGGGAAAGTACCTTTATCTGAAACTGCCTTTTAATGATGAAGTTAAAAGTGAAAATGTATGTCTGAAGTTCCAGTTTACAGTATTGTATTCCCTGAGGGCATCAGCTTTTTAAAACAAAGGAAAGGCATTCAAACCCTAAAGCAGAAGGTCATGGAGCAGGGTGGCAGGCTGCAGAGCTTGCTCTCCCTACTTGGCCAACAGTAAAGCGTCTTCCAAGAAGGTTCAGTGGGAGTTCAGATCCTACCAACATAATAAACAGTCAGATGCAAGGAAACCTGGGGGTGAAAGGGATGCTTAGTTTACAAATGCAGGAAATGTCTCATCTACTGCTCTCACAACAGACAATTTTAATTATCATATTTTAAAATTGAACATTTTTAGCAACACTTTCAAGATCACGTGAGCATTTCTGACAGCCAGAATGAGTTTAAAAAGCCACAGCACTATTTTTAGCTTTAAAAATCAGCACTTTCATAAATATTCCCAAAGCAATTAATCCGTGTTACAAAGTAAAGGTGTTTACCTTTAGTTACACCAACAAATGCAACAGCTGACATTGCATACAGAAGACAATCCCCAAGACCATATAGCTCAAGGAACACACATAAAGGCTCTTTTTTGTTCAGTAATAATATATTCAAGCACAGATTAAAATATGATAACCCTATTTGAACCAAAGTTATACATATCTTGATGTAACGTCCAGCAGTAAGATACAGTGCTGTTTTCAAGTGCTGGCCAATTGTACATGACTGCGCCTCAGAAAGGCTTCTCCATGGCTCACTTTGGTCTCTTGTGACAAAACCTAAGTTGTGTCTGTATGTGCATTTCTGAAACAGCTAAGAAACTTCATTTGACCACAATAAACAGCACCCTTCATTATGATACTCCTGCCACACTCAGACTGCAAAAACAAGAATGCAGTGAACCACAAGTTTTAAAAATGTTTTAGACTTAAAATCAGTATCTAGATTCCCCCATTTGACCTTAAATCCACAATGGGCCTAACCAAAGCTGTGGCCCTAAACCCCTACGTTAATAAAACAGTTATTTTGTCTTTATTACTTGCAAAGTACAGAGTCAGGCTATCTCAAGGCCAGGGAACACTCTGACAAGTGAAATACGTAACAAGGCATCAGTTAGCAGAAACCTGTTCTTAAAACATCTTTGCAGAAGAAAAAATTTTGTAACTGGGGAAAAGCATTAAAATCAGAGGCTCTGAATAGGTTAAACATTACACATTGTAAAATACCAGCTTCCAGTGAGTTACGCAAAACTGAAAGTCATTCAAATATTAGATACGAAAACAAAGTTGGTCTCAATATCTGCGTTTCATCTGCTTAGCTAACCTTTCATTACCATGCTAATACCAGACTATCTCCCTGCCCACACAGCTTTACCTAACACCCAAGAACACTTCCTGAAATACATTTAAGAATGGTTCAATATTGCAAAAGCATGCACAACAATGCCTCAAAAAATGTCCAGATTAATTTTGTTATTTTAACATATAAAACTTTCCTTTTTTCCTTCTAAATAAGTGTAATGAAATATCAAACGTCCTTTTAAAACCAACCAATTATAGAAAACTAAGTTGCTCAGTATGCTCTTAAACATTACAGAGCTTATCCGAAAGAGAAGACATTGATCAACAGTCATGCAAGCTGTCATACTTAAACAAGTGTATTTATAACCACAACTAATTTATCTCAACTAAAAAATTCCTAACCGTCTAACATCCCCACAGTGTAACTATCAACAATATATCAAGGATGGAAACCAATGCAAAGCAAGCTAATAAAATGCTGCTAAACTGAAGGAAAAAATATTAATGTTTGTTACTGCATATTTCTTACTTTTCCAGTGGTCTGCTTGATGCCTCCATAAAACGTGATAAGTATTTTTAAACAGCTTGCAATACTTCCATTTCACTTACTGATTAAACTACATCATCCTCTCAACTATTCAGAATAAAATTCATTTGAAATGGATAATTGATGCAATTGTGCAGTATCTACAAATGCAATTAATCACTTGCTAAAGATGATTTTTAGGCAGGCAACAAATATGAAAATAAGAATCATACAGCTTCTTTCAATGTTGTCAATTGAAATGTATTCTACTGGACTGGTAAAAGATATTTTTCAACATAAGAAGAGCTGCACATCTTCAGATATTTTTAATAATATGCAAGTGGATTCATGTTTAATTAGTACAGCACAAAGAAAAGCCATAATATAGTATGCCTTTTAGCAACTACATGACAGTTTCAGGAACCACAACAGCAACATATTCCCCTCTCAACTACCAATGGATTTCTTGAATATTGTAGTGAGCTGTGGTCTTGGCCCTTAAAAAGATATTTTAAACCAAGGGCATAAATAGACACTCTCCTGGGAATCAGTCTGGAATAAGAAATTATTCCCCAAAATTATTTGCTAACAGCTGTCTGCTGAGGGTTATCATCACAGCTGAACTCTGCTGACGGATTACATACACTGTGGTGTTCAATGCAAAAATCAAGCTGGCTGAAACCCCCTTCCCCTGCAGGCCCAACTACTCTGGGTAACTGCACTGAAGCACATTAGGAGCAACTATATCACATGCACAGTTCAACTGAAGTACTCAGTATCATCATGAAAAGTGGGACGGGAACACCTTATGCACACACATACACTTTCAAAATTATTGCTTACACCTTAGCTCCATGGTCAACAACTTCTGTCAAAAGAATATGAGGGCAAATTCTCAATAGTGAACAGGGCGCTCTCACACTGAGAAGCCAGGGGAAGAGTACCTCACAGGGTTAAGCATGGAGGCAATGTCTTCTACCCTCCTAATTACCACTGGTCCAACATCAGCAGGCACCTTGAAGCCCCTGCTTCCCGCGTGGGCAAGATATTGTTAATATCAAACACAGCTCCCAGGGACCGCAGGAGTCAGCAGGAACTAAAACCAGAGGAGCTTCAGTTCTTCAGGGTCACAAGCTGCACCAGCCAGTTTCTCACCTCTTTAACACCCACTGAGCTCTTCTGGAAATGTTCAGCCTCTACATGTAAAACACCTTGCCAATACCAACCTTCAAAATGTTGTCCCTAACCCTTCCCGCTCTACCTACTCCCCATTTGTTTCCAGTCTTAACCATTTAAAAAAACTAGCTGAGGAGCATTCTCCGCACGGAAACAGGAATGCTTTGTTTCTTAAAGACCTACACAAACAGTAAGTTCTTTATTTTTAAGAGCAGCAAGGATTGGTTTAGGCCTGGAGATCAAAGTCATTACATATAATTTTGGTCATGAAACTCACCAAGGGTCCTCAGATGAAAAACTTCTCTTAACACTGAGGAAAAAAAAAAAATTAAAAAAAATTTCCACTAGTTTTAACAGTACTGGAGTTCACACCTTTCTTGGCAGTTGTTTTGCATGGGTGAAGGGAAGGAAGAGGTGCAGCTTGAGTGCCTAAGTACTTCCCTTTGTGAACGGCTCAGAGGAAAAGAAAAATGGAAAAAATTACCTCACTTAAAAAGTCTCCAGAAGTAGCTTTCCTGCACATAAAACTCTGGACTTAAGCCCAACATTTTAAGAATTTCCAGGGTGAGGTGTGAGCTCTGTCTTTTCCAAAGCAGTAGAAAGCTGCTTTTAAAAGCATTGATAGCATATTGATAAATATTTGGATTTAGCACCTCTACTGGCAAAGAACCAATTCTTGAAGTAAAAGGAAATGTTTCAGTAGGGGGAAAAAAAAAAAAACCAAACCCAAACCCAAAAAACAACCACCACAAAAACCACACACCAACACCAACCAAAAAACTACTGGAAACATAAGTAATATGGCATGTGTTCACAACTTTTAGGAGCTGTCAATATTGGAGTAATTACTGAAAGGATGGAGTAACTGGCCAGACATATGACCACTAGCACCTTTAAAACAGGATACGCTTATTAGCCCTCTCCCCCATTTATCATTCTGATTTTAATATACATTAATAGGAGAAAGTAGCAGCAAAATTAGGTAGAGAATGTTACTGACTTAAATACCCGTTACTGTTTCTGAGTGTGTCTACATGGTCTTTTGAAGACAGACACGAGCTCTCTGCCTGCACTGCAAGCCAACTAGACACTACAAAGCAGTATTAGAGGTCAGTGTGCCTGAGCCAGTATTATTTGCATCTCAGGAAGATTATTAATTTGAGCTCATCCATGCTAAGAGCATTTTAAAAGATTCTCGCTGACCTGAAGCATGGCAACTCTTGTGCCTAGGTGTTACAGGTCATGTAGATAAATTCTGAGATTCTGCTAGGATATTAATATTCATATTTTATTTACCTTTTAGTGTTTTAACTATATTTTAAGGACTATTGCTAAATTTACTATCCAGAAATCCATGGGTGGTCTTTTATTTACAGAGAACATTTACCAGTGCTATTAGCAAGGCAAGGCAGTGAAGAAGCAGGTGTTTCCAAGCTAAAACTTGTGATTTCTTCTGTATCATCCACTTGGAGACAAAAATCTGTGTTCAAAGAAAGTGCACAACCTTTGGACATTTGAGTTATTACATAAATTATTTGTAAGCATTCCCATGGCAACAAGCATCATTTAAAAAGTGCACTATCATTAGCTCTACAAATGCACACTAATCCCTTCTCTTGGTTGGAAACTGTCATTGGGCAACTAATATTGCAAAAATAGGAAAGAAATTCATATTTCTACAAGAAAATCCACCAAATTTTCTCAGACCAAAAGAACATCAGCATTATCTTCCCTAGTTTGACTCACTTTTTTAATCCTCCCAAGATCTTTAATTGACAGAACCTTTTACAAGAGATTTGCAAACTACAAATCTGTATTTTGACTCCTTTCTTATCTGTACAAAGAGGAACTAGTTGTATTCCTTTTTAAAAGTAAATGAAAAATCTCTGAAACCACTACACATTACATCAGGATAATTTCTTCATGAAAGTATTACTCAGTGAAAATCCAAATCTTATCTAGACAGTCTTATGTATGATGCCACATCACCATTTCACCCAAAAGTAGAATTCGGATTTTATTCACACCACCTCAAACTACTAATTCTGAACACTTTAAAAAAACCCAAGCGAACACTAATGTACAATACAGAAAAGAAAAAAAAAAACTTTACAACTGTAATTACACTACAAAAATCAAAACTTTCTGCTTTTGTTACACCAATATGCCCTTGATATTATCTGAACAGCTTCTAAAGAAAGTGTATGATCTAAAAGCTGAACATACAAATTATACCTTAGCCTTGCATCTTTATTCCTTGCAATAAATCCTTTATTGAATTTAACTGTCTTTTTCATCCAAATGAAAATTACATACATCTTCACCACCACCACCAATGACAGTGGGAGTGAACAACAATGGTTTCCAAAATTTAAAAACTACACCCATTCTCAAGGTTAAGAAAGAGACTTCACTAAAGATTGTATTTGCTATTTTGCTGCTAATTCTCTTTCTGAATGGAGCATATAATGTAATGCCTTAAACAAGCTACGTTGGTCAACAGGAATCCACAGTTCTGTTGATTCTGTAACAGCAAGGAAAACCAAATCGTTACCATCCATTGGCCTGCTAAACACCGCTCACAGCCTGCGAGAGCCAACGATAAGCTTTGTCTTAGATCAGAAATCTCAACTCATTGCTTTGGAAATTAAACAGTAACATCAGTAAGATGCTGTAATGGTATAAGAATGCTCTTTATCTCGCTTTAGAAGTCACTGTCCTAGCTATATTTAAGTCAAGAAGACAGTCACTTCAGTAACCACCACCAGATGAAACTTTGGAGAAGACAGAGCTGATCACATTGCCCACATCTTCTCAGACATGTCTTTTTGTAACACACCATTAATCGCTGATAGTCCGAGGTATTCCCTGTACCAGTAATCAGTGGATCACACTCACATCCCAAAGACCATCTAGAATCAGGCCCTCCTGGCCCACCTCTCCTCCCAGCAGACAGAGCTGTGCTGTGGAACACGAGGCCTGGCCGAGGCACCGCTCCATTCCTCCTGATCTGGGTTTGCCACTTACAGTGTATTACATTATGTTTTCCTCTGTGTACAACATATGTTAGTAATTGCTAGTTACGTTACTACTATTCCTCACACGGGATTATCATAGTGATGCAACAGCACTGATTAATCAATTAGCATGGATTCATTAGAGAAGAGATGAAAGATAGGGCAATGTAATTGTGTTTACTGAACAATGGATGACAGTGTGCTTAAAGCCCAGGATTTCTAATAATACGCAGCCATCTAGCATGATATATATGTAACATTATGAATATTTAGAACATTCTTACTGCAGAACTAGAGAGACAACAATCAGAATGTGACTGTGCATGCAAGTAATGCTGGAGCCTGAAGAATGCGTAGAGGGGAGAAAGCACGAGACAGATAGTGCAGTCAGATGAATATTTTAGCTTTGACTAAATCTTTGTAGAACAGCTACATCGTTTCCTATAGTCCAGTGTGCACAGGCACGTCTGCACAATACAGTGGCCAACAGCATAAACAGTCAAAAAAAAGGTGTCACAGAAACATTATTAACTAAACCATGTTAAGCAGAAGAACATGAAAAAAACAGACTACTCTTCTAATTAAACACAGACAGAGCCCACTCTCTATGAAATAAACAGAAGCACATAGAGTAACTTAGAAGTTTCTTCTCCAGATGTCCGAGCTGCCCATCCTTCACTGCTTGCCCTTGTCACAGGTTGAACACTGAACTGAAATCAGCAATTAAAGAATATGAACACCAAACTCCCAGACACATCTCATGTTTCAATATATGAACCCCTCTGGGCACTAAAGCAATAGCTAAAGACCCCTTCTTCTGTCTAATGCTGGTATACAGACTAGCCAGTAATGCATACGGATATCAAGAGATGAGAGAAGAATTAATTTCTTGAAAATACAGTGCAGTCAAGAGGTATTGAAATATAGCTTCTGCTGCACTCTGTTTGAAAGGATAAAGACTAAACAAGAATGTAAAAGGTTACAGAGGAAACGCTTTCCCAAAAAGCTAAGGTAGAAAACATGCCCACCATACTCCATGAAATTAGAAATCTTCACATAAATCAAAGATCAGGGTCCCATGAGAGACCCAATCTATAGCATGACAAGGACTTGAATGCTCTCAGAGACCCACTCATCCAGTGTTTTCCCAAGACACTTCCACAACGTGCCAGGGAACCACAGTTTGTGATTAGTGTAGAGCTTCCTCAGCTTAGAATGCAGCCCTTGAACACAAGGTACGAAAAATTACATTGCCTGTTTAGATTAAAGGCACTTTCATTCCTGCTGGGAGTTAAGTATTCCCCCTTAACTTTGTGGGCTGCAAATTTATTCACTTTTCAGAAGATTCAGGCATAGAGTTCATGAAAGACTTATCAGCTTGCTTCAGTCTAAGTGGCTTACTGGTAACAGTCTGAGCATTATCCTATAGCCATCTAATATTTAACCATTTTCTCCATACTTGAAGAGATGTTAAATTCTCAAAATAATTTTTTAATGTTTTTTACATATATACATAAGTGTGTGCATATGTGTGTGTGTGTATATATATATATATATATATATATATAAAAAATAAAAGTTGCAGGTGAAGTTCTTCCAAAATCACAACTGGTCACAAAGATACTATCGAAGTCTCACAACATATCTCAGTACAAGAAGGAATTACTTCTCTTAGAAATCCTACTCTCTCCTTGGCTCTGGGCATTCTCCAAACCAAATTGCCAACCTTCATTCTCAACAAAACCTCCCCAACACTGTGGCCAGGGAGCCATCCTAATGGGCTAAGGAAAAAATAACACAAATCGGTCTTGCCGGGCCTCTTTTTGACAGGTAAACCTCAGACTAGAGATGCTCCTAAATTTCCCTGTTGGCATACTTTAAACCTAACTCTAAGAAAGAACTCGTCTGAGAATAAACAAGCCATCAGTCTTGAAGATGTTTCTAAGGGACCATGAGAACATCTTAACCTAGACAACATCAAACAAGTGAATAAGGGTTAAAACGTTGTCTGAATCTCTTCAAGGAATTGAGAGTTGCCTGCATCCAAATGGAATAAAACACACTGCCCTACATAAAGCCCTTGATCCTGATCCCAATTCTCAATGGAAATTAAAGCAACTGCATAGCATTTTAATTCTGTGCAACTGTATACAAAACCTTATTTTAGGATCTGAAATTACAGGCATAGTGCTACCCTGAATTTATGAGTAGATATTATTAATAAATCTGAGTTGACTCCTGTGAGCCAAGACATTACTATCACTGGCTTACCTTAAACCTAGCAGGCAATTTAAACTAGAGATGGATCACCTGAGAGTATATTGTTATTTCCAACAAATCCTTATGAATCATAATAGTATTTTCAACCTCTCCTAGGATTTTTAAAAGTCACCAGAAAATAACCTTTCATAAAATGATCTGGTTTCATGTTAATTATTAACTACATCTTGAAATAACAGCACTGGTTAGTAAATAATTTGACAGCACTAAAAACTGCAGTAGAAGAAAATGGGATTTATCACATGGTTGAAAAAGCAGGGTGAACAAATATCTTAAGCAAAGATGTATCAGCATCTTCATTGGGAATAAAATAGTACAGCAATAATAAAGCCATATAGGTGAATTAAGCTCAGGATATTATAACGAGCACAGTTTTACTTACTGATCAGATTAAGAGGGGGACAATCTTATACAGTTAGAACTCTCAAAACCATTATTATTTTTTTAATCATGTAAAGAAAATAAGAAAAGGAAATCTCAAGGGTAACTTCATTTTCACACTATAAAGTTACATTTATTGACAGAAATTGCTTTTTTAAGGTTACAGGTGGACTTAATTGCACTATAGTTGTTGACTAGTAGCAGCATCTTTAATTGCAAGAACAAAGGTCAGAGAACACATTGCTGTTGCTTAGGTGAGCATGACAGGTGACATGAACAAATGAGTAATTCTCCAAAAGACAGAAAACAGCATGAGTTATCAATTTTCCTATTTCTTGCATGTGTTCCTGAACAACCATGCATGCCTGTTTCAATTCAATCCCTGTTTCTTTGCCTTTGAGAAAAAGAGGAGAAAAGTGTGCCATGAGAAGAGCTGGTAATAAAAAAGGTCTTCCAGCATAAATTCCCAATTTTTGTTTATTCCCATTTTAAAATAGACATTCTCACTTATATAAATGATTTCCTAGAAAAAAAAATATCCCAGAGGCATGTTTAGTATATAAGTGTTTGCCACAAAGTGGAAGGAAATAGCTAATCTATCTCCTCACCTACCTTTACATAGCTCCATCGTTTCCTAACCTCTCCCCAGAAGATGCTCAAGCTGCTTTCAGATAGGCAGAGAAACTATGCACTGGGACAAAAAAGCTCCCTTGTTTCCAGTTCCCTCAGAACTCAGAAACCAAAAGTATGGCACCAAATAGCAAAGTAAATCAAGTCCCAAACTACTTTTAGTATGTATCAACTCAATACCTAACTATTACTTCCTTTCACAGTTATGTCTTGACCAAAGTAAATCACATCAGAGCACTCCACCAAGTTACAAAGTACTCTACACAATAACTAACTCAGTGAAACCCAAAGGTGTTGCTCATGTTTGCAGATATGCAGCTTTCATTTCAGTATTCCATTCAATTCTGAAGATTTTTAGAAACATTTTGAGTAGATATAAAAGTTTCTTTTTAGGCTAAGAAACTTAAAATTTTATGCACTATTTTAATACTCAGATGATGTTTGATCACTTTCAGCAAGACTGAAAACCTGAAAGCTTTGCTTTATAAACCTCTAGTTTCAGCTGCACTACTGTCTCCAAGACTGCCATTTTACTATGGTTCACTACATGAAAGAATCCGATTAGCATCGTACTCCATAACTGCCTTGGACTGAGCTGTTTGCACTTTGTTACCTATTTGAGTTTGTCTTGGACAATGGTAAAAAACAGAAGGTGGAGCAAACTATAGTGAAAAGCTGCTTCATGAGCTGACTCAGAGGCAACACAGTGAAGGTGCTCTTGGAAATAACATGGCTAACAGATCTATTTTACAGATAAAGCAGAAGTAGCCTATTAAAAAAAAAAAAAATCTTCATGCAAGTTTTACAGGACCATCCAAGCCTCTCCCCTGACAGAAATGTGTTGAAAATCTGAGTGACCTTAACAGTAAGTTAACAAAGTTTTTATGTATGTGAATTTTTTTATGTATGTGAATTATTTAACCTTTAAAACTTCAGTACAATATGCTTAGATACAAAGCACAGTGCACTTTTGTTTACCAGTTAAATATTTCAAATATTATTACTTATGAATAAACCCAGCATGAATTATCCAGGTCTGTTTATAATTAGAAATACTCCACAACCAGAAATTCTGGAAGACCGGCAGCATGTTGGGAGCAAGGGGGTGGGTGGGTTTTTGTAGGTTTTTTTTCCTCTTTTTTCCTGACTTTTTAAGAAAACAAGATTACCTATGCCAAGTTTGCCGAAATTTATTATTTGGAAAAGCAAATTTGTAAAATATTTGTACGGTGAAGTTTCTTATGCTATCACATAGAAAAGTTTTTTCTAAAGACTTTACAATCGCATTAGAAAAATCCAAAGCACTGCAAGCTGCTAGACTTTGCTTGCATCTTTCTTATATTGAGCACTACTAATCTGCATATTTAATGGCTCCAAATCACCGTAATGTGTTCTAAGTACTTAAAAGTAAAGGCATTATCTTTTCTTCTAGAAAGAAAAGGTAGAAAGAAATAGCTTCAACGAGTTACTCTGTGAAGGAAAGAACAAGGTAGACTTCCTAAAGAAAGGCCTCTTATTCAGAGATTAACTTTACCAAATTCAAAAGCAACCGGAGGAAGCATTCACGGCTTTCTTCTGAGAATAAGCTTAATAGTCTACGACCCCTGAAACATGGTACATCCTGCAGGTACGAGCAATACATCCTAGACAAAAGTAGCTCCCAGTAGAAAAGAGGATCATGGAGGGAATGGCATTTTTTCAAGTATCTGTGCGTAATCTCATGCAGGGCTTTAAATTTCAACAAAAAAGCACAGTGAATTGGGCTTAATATTTTAATAGGAAGTACTGGATACATGAAACAAAACAGCAGAATAACAGGATAATACTGATCTGTGTTGCTAAACCGGTGCGCTGCTGCATTTTAAGCTACTCGGAGCTTCCCCAATACACACTCACTCCTGTACAATGGTAATGGAGTGATCAAGCCTGCAGATCACAAATACAGCGGCCTAGGGAGCTGAACTCCAACTCAAAAACCAGTCTGAACAGTTTCTTTCCCTCAAGCATGAACTGCCCACAGCACAGTGTCGCAAGCACAACAGGAGTCCAGGTTCTAAGAGGAACAGAGATGAGGCTTTCCATCTGCTATATCCTGTCCCAGCAAATAACCCTTTCCTGTTTAAATGGTTATAGTTTTCAATAGCAACAAGTTTAATTCGCAAACCTTCACTGGAACTTAAATGGGCACCCAACCAGAACAACTTCTAGGATAATTATGCTTGCTCTGGACTGAAAATTTGTTTGTTTCCTTTGTGCAAGAATCCCCATGGCTGCATCCAATTCCAACAGCTACAAGCATCATCAAGTCTGGAAAACGCAAATGCAAGGATCCAGGGAGCCGAATACAAACCAAAATACAAGTTTTAACAGTTCTTTTTCTTTTTTTCCTCAAGCCTGAACTGCCTTACATCTTCATAACAATCAAACAGGAACTGTTTACCATATGAAAGCAAATATTATTTCTGTTGTTATGGCTATTTGGACATCTGATAGCCGCAGACAACCCAAAGGAGCCCCAACAATAACAGCTCAACTTAAAAGTCAAAGGGCAGATACCTTTGAAATGAGAGATGACACAGAATCAGTAGTAGACCTTGAAGTTTGGTCTGATGGAAAGAACCTGAACACTTCAGAGTATATTTCGTTCATCCTCACAATCCTCTTGAAGGCAGAACAGGTGCATTTGATCACCGATGGTGCTAAATGCCAGAAAACCTAACAACAAAATGCTCTTCCCACAAACCCCTCCTCTAGGGAAAAGGCAAAGGCTATCAGCAGTTTGGTTCAGAGGGGTTCAGGGCTCTGGCAAACGGCACTGGGGAATGAGTCTTGTCAGGTTCTCAATTAGCTTGCAGAGGGGCCAGAAGTTGTTAATATTTTGTGAACTAATTAACTTTTATTTTTGAAAATAATTCTCTGGTAAGCATGAGTGACAGACAACCTCTGTCAAAGAAAACATTAGCTGTCTCTAGTAAGAGGATCCTTTGATTCTTTAGCAGCCAGGCTGAAACAGGCATAGAAGTTTTAAGATATCAGTACATCAAGAGTACTGCTCATGAGCCTGTTCAAACTAGTGGAAAGGACAACACTGGATTTCCAGTTCTGTATTTGGCTTGACTTTGAGAGCCCTACAACACAACTCAGGACACAGGTGACGTACCGACTTGAAAATAAATGCTGAGTTCTGTGAGCAAGTAGTTTCAAGTTGGATTAGCAATGAGACTGGAAGCCCACAGCTGCATCTCCTGGGTCTTTACTTACATTCTGCAGTGGTGGCGATACTTCTTGGCAGAGGAAAAAGAAAATGGCAATTATCTTTCTGCTGGGAAAGGGGACTACAAGCCACTACTGCATAGGTAAGACTGTGACCTCAGGAAAGGACCTCACCCTGCCACTTCAGAGAAATCATGGGGTTTTGTGCAATTGCTGCTTCTCACCAGTAAGGAGAGGTGCATAAATGCATGTAAAAGGCTTCTACAGGGGTGCAAAAGCTGTTACACGTTACATGTTTTCAAAGGTGGTCTAGGGACAAAGACTTGTCACTCCCCTTTAAATCAAAGATCAATAGTCACTGTGCACCCAAGAACTGTAACAGTGAGAGCATATTTGCCACTGGTATTTTGTATTTTAGTGCTGCAGACAATAGCTTCAATCTGTGGTCAACAGACCTCTAAATTCCTTGACTACTTTTAGAACTTCATAAAAAGTAACTGTGAAGATCTAGCTTACCATCTTCATCAGAATATTTTTGGGAGTCCACAAACCAAAAAAAGTGAAGTTATAAACCATACTTCAGATTATAAATTGGCTGGCATTTCTGACTCTGGCAGAGACAATGACTTCTGTTTTTGTTAGTGAAGGGACAGAAAAGTCTTGGGTTTTTTGTTTTTCATAGAGATAAAACTGAAATGTACCAAGGATTGCTGCTGTTTTTCCTCCTGGATTCACTTCAGATTTATTTATAGCAGGGTTTTCTACCTTTATCTGCAAATGTCACAATTGAGCTAGTGACTTTATATAGTTTCTTGGTTTAATAACTATAGTAGATATAGCACATGTTCTGCCTCGGCCCCTCTCTGAAAATAAACAAAACTAATCAGGTCTAAAAACTAGTTTATATCTCACTGTTCATAGCAAATAGAAAGAGTTGGGCACAGATAACCTAATTTTCACCTGTTTCTGCTTACTGCATATACACTAACTCAATTTAGATTGATCAGCTAATGTTTGCAGACTTACTACAGTGGCACAAGGGTACTACATCCATTCAGCTTATTTTTAAAAAGACAAACCAAGATGAAATGTTGTTCATGCTCCTTTTTAATTTTATTTTAGCTCTTTGTTTATCTCTTCACTTGAAAGCACTTCCAATATGAGGCACAGTTTCAGTGTGACAACTTTGTAAAATTAAAATAGAAAAAATGTGCCAGCATCAATCTGCTTTACATTGGAAAGCACAACAGTCTTGAGACAGAAATGACGACTTATGAGAGCAAGCTATAATGAACCCAGAAGTGCTATCTGCAGTAAGAAAAATATATTAGACTGGAGGCTGAACACTCCTGACACAATTTGTCTTCCTCAATAGGAGCCTTCTGTTCCCCAGTTGCAGCATACAGTCAAGTCTGACTCCAAAAGCAAGGGAAAATTATCAATATGAAGCCCCCATAATTCTGTTGGCTAGCATGTCTTATTTAACTTGAAGCTGCTTAAAGTCCAAATTCAAAAAAACACAGCACAGAATAAAGCTGAGTCTGCAAGAGACTTCCCCCGCCTGTGGCCTGCCACTGGCTGGGCAGGAAGGAAGGAAGCCGCCCCGGCCAGCCCAGGGGCACACGAGCCACCTGCCCCGCCACAAACCGGGAGAGCCACACAGGGTGCAGTCCTGGCGAGTGGGAGCAGAGGCTGGCCAGCAATTGCAGAGGCATGAGGCTGCCAGAAAGGCCCCACGTGGCAGGGCCAGCCTGTCTTCGGTAACCCTCCATCCCCTGCAGGAAGAGGGCAGGCGCAAGGAGGCCTCCCTGCAGCAGGAGAAATGGCCCAGTGCCCGGGAGGGCTCCAAGCCTGCAAACTGGCTCCCCCTTCTCCCGTTCAAAAAGGCCCAAATCTCATGGCAGGACAAGCATGCTACTAAATGTGGTCCTATTTAAGAGGGAGGTTAGAGAGGGTAAAGTGTCTGATCCCAACAGCATCAGTAAAAATCAGTGGTAGGTGCTGAGCCCTGCTCAAATTTCAGTGTTGCTGGAAAATAAATTTTACTCTCTAGTGAGTTGTATTCTCAGATTCCTTGGCACAGACATCCTTTCATTATCTGTGAGCTGCAATATATTTATCTAGTTCCTGTTCTCTTCACAATAATGTATCTAAGGCACAATCTCAATTCTCTAAAATACATTGGTAGCAAAGGGCACCACATGAACATATATAGCATATATGTCAATAAGTGGGTAGGCATTACCTTATATTGCTTTCCAAAGACATGCTTTCCCACTAAAAAGAGCTTCTGGTAGGCTCAAAGCAGAGAGATTTTTCTGTCTTCTGCTTGAAAAAAAAATATTTTTTTTCCTTCAAGAGCTGGTGAATGCTATGAACTTGCTTTCTAACTTTAATTCGTACCATTTTACTTAATACACATTTATCAAAAGCCTAGATTGATTATACCAACTACTTAAAAAGCAAAAGAAACAGGTTATAAATTGCATATATCAAATCAAAGGGTATTTTCTCATTTGACTTTTGCAGCTCAAACTAAACAGTTGCCAACCAGCCCTAAATGTGCATGTTCCGTTGTTACAGAACAAAATACCAGCAGCAGTGGAACAGAAAGCTACACCTGAAGGAATTTTACTAATTAAATAAAAAAAAAAAGTAGTATTTCTGTGGTAGTCATCACCATAATCATATCAATATGTAATAATATGTAATGAATTGTAAATATTGAATCATTTTAACAAAAATTAAATCACTGTAAACCTAGAATCTGCATGTTAGACCTGTGCTTAAAAAGTAACCAGCATCAGACACTACAGAAAAGTAATTTTAACAGAGCTAACATCAATAATTTGATGTTTTATACACCTGTATAGTATTATAAATACATATAATTGGCAGCAGAGCAATTTCCTAAAAGTGTTATAATCTGTTGGCATAGTGCCATACTTAAAAAAAAAAAAAAAATATTTACAGGAGCATGCATCTCGTTGTAATGAACTAACTTTACCTGGTAATATCCGTGTTTGTATGATTGATGACATTAACACAATAGCATCGTCAATGTGCCTCTCAAAACAGCCATTTAAAAATGACAACTACACACAAACTAGACACTGAAAGGTAAAAAGGCAGATAATCACAGCTGGGCATGAAGCGATCATTTGGTTCAGTGTTTTGTAAACCTAAGGATAGCTTTGTTATTATTAACATTGTAATCCCTAATGTAAAAGTATTTCTACTGTTGACAGTTTCTTGCTATGTTCTGAGGTGCCTTAAAGAGAAAAACACACACCAGAGATTCTCTTTTGTGTATTAACCAGACTATCAATGTGACCATAACACAGTATCCATCTCAGAGCATCCTCGCTAGCAATGTTTGGCTCTTATCTATGAACAGTGATCCAGACAATTTCCCTTCTTCTCTTCTGCATGACAGGATGGAGCGTTTTCCCATGCTTAACAACAGGGAATCAAGGATGGACAGAACAGCCTGAAGGCTGAAGTGAAACTGACTTCTTTTACCCCAAGAGTTAATTCTTCTATTTAGAAGTTTTCAGAGTAATTTCTAAATAATAAAAATATTGTGTAAAAACTTTTCTAGCCCATTCTGACTCTCTACACTCCTCTGAGCCTCCCTGGTAGGAACTCGAGGAGGACTTGTAATATAAGCTTAATATAGTCTTTTGCATTTTTTCCACAAGGAGCAAAACTTTCTGATTCTACCTGTTCTTACCACTATACAGCAGACCACTTCAGTCATCAATATTTTCAGGGTATCTTTTGTAGAATACTCTTCCTTCAGATATATAACATTACTGAATTCACTCTCTCAAATGGAAATCTGAGAGCATCCAAGGCAGCACATACTATGCATGAAGGAAATGCAGATACATTTATCCGTGTAGCGTATGTTAGCCACACTGGTCTTGTAGCTGGTCTTTGTGCCACAGAATTTTCACCAATACCATTAATTAAGAACGACCACATCTTTACAGAAGCACACAGAAATATCTGATGCCTAGGCAGCTATGGTGGATGCCTCACAGATCTGAGGAAAATGTTCCTATGTTCTTTTAAACCAAAAATACGGTTAAGACACTAATTCTTTGGCTAAAGAGAATATCACTACAGGAACTTCTGAGAAAGAAACAGATTTGTCACTAAGAACTACAGCATTTCACAGACTTTATTTATTTATTTATTAAGATGAACCATCCATACTTTGGCTATGTCCTTTGAAACCAAATTGAAGGGGATATCTTTCTTCCTGCTGATAAACAGGATTTTTTCTTCTTTGTGACTTAAAATCCATTTAATCTGTCGGTTTTTTTGTTCCATGGCCTCTCCTCCTTTTAACATACTTGAAACTTCTCTGAGAAGTTTTTCATAAAATTGCCCTTGGAATATGCCTGTTCTGCATCAGAAGCAGAATTCATTTGGGTTCTTACGGAAAGTGTCAAAAGATGAGGCAATGAAGAATAACTGGCCCTTGCTCAGTAGTGCTGCTCGCAGAACTTACTTTACCCCAAAACAATATATTTCTGTTTGATTCCCATTCTACTGCTTGCAGGACAGAAAGATTTATGCAGATCATTAAACAAAGGGAGGTGCGGGGGTAGAAGTGAACTCCAGATTTGAGGAGCTTTCACCATATTTCTTAGACTGACATGAGGCGAGCTGAAAAGAACGGGTTTCCTTTTGTTTCTGTAAAGCTGACAGATACACCATGAAATTGATTGTACTTGGTAATTCCAAAAAAGCAGAAGAAAGGAAAAGGAGGAGGCCAATTTATCTCCACAGGTGTTAAACGTATAATCATCTCAGATGCACCACTATTAGGTCAATGGAGCAAGCATGCTACAAGAAACACAGCAGCTCTTTTATTTAAGGTCCAAGTTCATGTCACTGTAAGCCAGCTGCTAAATAGACTACAGCGTGAATGCCAACAGAGAGAGTAATTCTGCTAACTCTAAGACACCACGATACGCCCTCAGCCCAGTCATGTTACATGGTGCAGTTCAAATACAGTAAACATGGTACCATGAGCATCCCTCAGGACTGATGCAAAGAAGAAAGCTGTTTTACTTGAATTTTAGAGGGGAGCTTGAGAATCCATATGTTCTAATTGAAACCTAGATTAAACCAAGGCTTAAACCAAGATGAATTAAAGGCAAAACTCATTGTTACTAGTACTTTAAAAACAGAAAAATAACTAAAAAAAAAAAAAAAAAAAGCACAAGCCACTACTCAACTTGACTGTCAAGGAAAAAAAAATATCAACAACTTTACGGAGCAACTGTTCCTATAAGATCTCTCTTGGGGGCTGAAGTTTGGGGTTTTTTTCTTTTTTATGATACTGCTTGGAATGTGTAAAACTTTGAACTGGCAAACATGCTTCTTTAGGATCTGAAATACGTCATAAGAACAACTGTGCCAGATCAGACCACAGGTATGTCCCATCTTTGGGTTCTCAGGACCAGAATACCAGGGAGCCTCACAAAGAGGTAATTATTGTCCCTCATAGTACAGAGGAACAGTGATAACAATTTGCTCTTGCATCAACTCAGTTATTCCAAAGTCTAATCACTTCCTTTTTAACTGAAGATTTACTTATTTACTAAACTGTTCATTTATTAGGTTTTATTTACTTAACATTATTTCAGAGAAGCTCTACTGCCTGGATTATGACAAAAGGTCACATTAGATTTACAGGCCGGAAGAAACCATTGCAGTTACTGACAAAAATCAAAGTTGAGATGTTTGTTCAAAATCTTGAATCTCACTGAATCACCCTTAGCATTTCAGTCTATATTCACAGTGGTCTCAGTTTATTATTCCCAATTCCAACATGTCAAACACCTGCAACACCAAAAGCACACAGTACGCAGAGCATTAAAATATTCCTCCCTTCATTCCAGTTGTTATTGTAAGAAATTGCTTCATTGGTACGGAGAAAATCAGGACCTGCTGTCATAAAAAAACTGAAGGTGCAAGTTTCAAAGAGCACTATGTTATTATTACAACTCGAAAACCTGTAAATCCAGATTACCTGAGACACCAACTACACCTGAGAAGAACAAATCCCGAGATAAGGTGTCTCCAACGGGATGGGTAATTTAGTGTCTAAGGGGCCTCTCCTAAAAACAAACAAACAAAACCTATCCCACCTCCTTTGAGTGTAAATAACTGTCAATCCTGTAAGAGAAACAAAGCCACAGATCTCACTTTCAGAAACACAGAAATATTAACCAGAACAAGAGCAGTCTCACACATCAGTGCACGGCAAGATGACATATTAAAAAAATCCAAAATTAGTTTAGTTACAGCAACATTTGGGTCTAAGTATCAAAATATTTCTGCCATTATTCCCAGTTGCCCACTGGATTTCTATGTTTATGGAAAATGTTATTTATTTAGTAGTAGGCATTTCAGTAGGACACTGACTGAGAACCCATTTTATTTTAGCTAAATGTTTCTAGAGCTTGACAGTAAATGATATGCATGAGCCATGTTGACTGTCATCTTCCACTTTTGACTGTCAGACATTCAAGTAACTTGCTAATGTTTCATTCCAATTTCGGCGCCATGAGCCTGTTGCGTAAGCTGCCTGCTAAAAGCTGTTCCAGATGGAATGACAGTATTTTGTAGGACCCCAAAGATGTAGCTAGAGAGATGAATATGTGTCAACAGCATTGAAAGCATGACCTTTTTTCCTTTTTTTTTTTTGTCAGCAGTTCTTATTTCCACCCTATAATTTTTCCACATTCTTTATAAGATAGGCCACGTGGGAAAAAGAAAGAGTTTAAGTCTCTCAGCCATGTTCCATCACCCGCAATCACATCTACCTGACTACACCAGGCAGAGGACAAAGGAGGAAGGATTATAAACAATCAGGTACCTTCAAAATGACAGCCAAGGCCCAAAATTTATTTTAAAGAAGAAACAAAACCCAGCCCCCTACTAACGTAAGTTCCAGAACGATGAAGAACTTTGACGGTTTTCATAATAGATACTTTCTCTCATGAATAGTCAGTAAAAAGCCTGCACTCCTCTCATTGGAAACATGCTTTAGAAAGCAACACATTAACAATGAATAACTTCTTTTACCAATTGTACCATTTTTACTGATAATTTATATACTATACTAATGTCACGGAACATTCATTATTAGCTCTTATTAAAATAAATCACAAAAAGTCTACTTATCCTTCTCAAATAAAAATATGTAAATTACACCCACTGCTCATCTTAAACAATACAGGTAAAACAATACAGTTTTCCTGAAATGTAGGCTGTGCGAGGAACACAAAGAGGACTTTCCCCCCACACACACACCCCCGTACCTCTTTGCACACTCAAAAGAGGAAATTACCACAGGGCACTTCTGTCCTTTTTCAGATGATCAATTCAGTATTCTGAAGTATTACAAATATTTCATTTACATTTCTTAGTTATTCCTCTACAATATCAAGTAATTTCTTTTTGATGCAGAATGCCACAGCACACAGTACAAGGAAGGAGAAAAAAAGGAGCGCAGGGTTGAAAAGCAACAGAAAGAACTGAAGAGGAATGGCTTTTGTTAATTTGACAGCCCTCAGTTAGCTGCATAGTTGGATTTATAAAAGGTTCTTTAAGAGCAGCACTTTTCATGGTGTAAGAGTGCCACACAGCTCTGGTTCCTGCAGTGCCTCACACCAACAACTTCAAAACTAACTCACTGCAGATGTCCCTGTGATCATCTAATCAGACATCAAAAGCAATACACTGACAAGCTCCTGTGCTGATTAGGAGTGTTCTATATATGTTCCACAGCATAAACAGACACACAGTAGTTACTTTAAAAATGGATTCACCCACATCAGAATTCCCTTTTAAAAAACTCAAACTGTTCGGAACTCCCCAGCTGAATGACAGAAAATTCTTTTAAATCTCCACAGATCTTCTGTTCAGTTCCACACAGCAGTATTTCAAGAGCAGGAGTTAAATTATTAATAGGAAAACTTTTACCAGAAAAAAGTAAATGCTTTCCAGAATTTCAAAACCTTGCTATTCTGAATGACAGTCTGAGGCCACACCACTTCAGGGAAGCAGTCTTGCCTCTAGCCTGCAACACACATTGTAATACCCAAAAAAGCATTTCCATCTCTACTTTATTTGTTGTCTAATTATCATACGTCAACAAACATTGGTTTTAAATAATTACAAGTGCACCATCCTTCCAGCACTGCTAGTTCCTGAAGAATTACTGCATTTCTCCCAATATCTGGTTTCCTTCTCATACCCCACCTTGTAGAATATTTAAAGGGGGCTTATAAGAAAGATGGGGACAAACTTTTTAGCAGGGCCTGTTGCAATAGGACAAGGGGGAATGGTTTTAAATTAAAAGAGGGTAGATTTAGACTAGATAGAAGGAAGAAATTTTTTACGATGAGGGTGGTGAAACACTGGAACAGGTTGCCCAGAGAGGTGGTAGACACCCTGTCCCTGGAAACATTCAAGGTCAGGTTGGACAGGGCTCTGAGCAACCTGATCTCGTTGAAGGTGTCCCTGTTCATTGCAGGGGGGTTGGACTAGATGACCTTCAAAGGTCCCTTCCAACCCAAACCGTTCTATGATTCTATCACATAACTACAGGAGAATTTCATGTTGAAATTCTAACACATGCAAAGGGATCAGAAATTAAAACTACCTGACCTAGTCAGGGTGAGTAAACATACTGGACAACAGTTTTACCTTCTAAAATCAGACAGACAATACAACCCTCACGGCAGTGCAGTCTCTTAGCTCAAGCCTTAGCAGAAACCCACTGGATCAACCAAAGTATAGGCTCTACAGCATTATTCCATCACTGTGTCAAAAAAGACCTTTTCTGCCCTGCCCTGCTTTTAAATAGCCTAATTAGATTAAGTAATATTTCTGCCTTTTTCTTATAATAAAATACTGATACATTTTGAAAGTAGTACTGTTATTCTTTATCTCAAAGCCAAGCTCTGATTATAGCATATTTTTATGTTTACATATGTACATAAAATAGTATGTAAAAGGAACAAACCGCAGAGCTGCATCCTTACACACGCTCACATTATGCTAATCTGCAGACACTTAATCAGGAAGGCTAATACATTACAAACACAATTAATGACCAGAGGAACCAGAGGAGGTTTCGACCCTTTTTAACAAGGGCTTGAAACATAAAAATGTTCTGATTATATATGAACCTTATACAAAATTGCAAATTATATGTCCACAATGCATAAAATACAGTCACTTTCAAGTCACATCTGGGTAAAAACTGAAACCGTATTGAGCCACTGGAGCAGCTCTTCGATTGATCCAGCATCTCATTGTATCTTTAAATATGGATAAATGCAATTTAATCAGCCATTCCCATTGATTAACTCCAAGTTAACCTAAGCATTTATCGAGGAAACATGCAACTATAAAAGAAAAGAAAGTCACGCAGAATATAGCATCCCCATAATAATCAGCAAGTTAACAAGAGGGCGTGAGACCTTAGTCCCACCAGAATTAATGTAAAACTCCCATCAACTTAAATAGGACAACAATCCTCCATCTAAAACTCATGACAGATCAGTCTTAGGATAGTAGGGAAGTCTGTTTCTGGGCAAAAAGAGAGATAAGCAGAAGTAACAGCTCCAGAGAAGAAAGCTCAGGTGTTTTAATTATACCTTAGCAATTACTACCTGGATGAACTGGACTGAGAAAAAGCAGCAAAATGTATTCTGCTCGCCTAAAAAGTTGAAAAAAACAAACCAACAGAATCCCACAATTCAGAGTTTCTGCCTTGCTGTGTCTCATCGTTATCAGAGCGGAGCTTGGGTAGAGGGATCCAGCTAGGAACTTCCAAGCTGGTGCAAAGAACCTGAAACTGCAGCTCCTCTCAGCAAGCTGGAGACAAGTGTTGAGCAAGTGTTAAGGGGCCAAAGAACGATTCCTCCCTCTGAAAGGCTTCGACCCCCTCAATCACACGATATGGCCTCACTCCAGGGGAGATCCCTGGTGGAAGACTTCATGCCCATTACTAACCCCACTTTCTGAAGCCAGGCCATCCACAGCCGAAAAGCAGCCGGACCAGCACTTGGCTAATGCCATAGCAAACCTACGGCCACTGAATTTTATGGAGAAGTACATTAACTAATTATGCTTCCCTAAGGTCCTCTCTGGAAATTTAGGGAAGGAAGTTTCCATTTTTGAAAGCCTGGCCAGGACTCTGTGATTATAAGTAGACAGAAGAGCTTAACAGTTGCCTTCATTAATGAACAAATTCGCTAACAAATACCTTTTCTTTGATAAGAAATTCAGATGTTTGTTATTCCTATTTTTCCCTGATTATAGTCTCTAAATTTTTCAGTGGCAGCTATCACGGTAAGGAAGGAGAGGTTTGGATGAAAAAAGAAACTCAAATTTTGTACCATCTGTTAAATGACTTCCAGTCTGAGAGAACAGATGCTGGACTTCACTATCAGTTTTTGATTGATCTAGAAGTATTTTTTTAATTGGGGCTAAAACTACAGCTAAGACAAAATAAGTGTCAGAGAAAATATGAAAGAATAGCTCAAATTCTTCTACCTGGTCACTCAGAAAAGCTTTTGTCATTTTGGTAATCATCATATGGCATGAAAAAAAAAATCTTCCTTTGAATGAATGGGACATCCAAAAAACAGAATATATGTTTTGCTTAGATTCTATAAATACTGTGAATGGCTCAAATGGTTCATCAGGTTAATCCAGTTCACCTGAACTGGATAGCAATGTTCTTTTCTTATATTACTGCATGTTTGCTGTTTTATTTTATACATTACTTCTTGTATATCTGTCCTGCGCTCTCCCAGAGACAAATCAGTGCTGTCTTCAGAGATTCATATGATAATTACCTCTAAAAAATCTGATCAACTACTGGTGTATCAGTACGTAACATATAAGACAGCATACGGTCTAACTATGACTATTTCTACATAGAACTGAACTGCCAGTTCTACATGTGCCAAAGACCAAAATGCCAGAAGTGCCAAAACAATTAAGCTAATTATGGAAGTCAGTTTCAATTACAAAATGATTGCTAAGATAATTGTGGCATAAATACAGAGACCTAATTTTTACTACATGCACTGAAAACTGTTTCATCTACCAACAGCTCTGGTTTTTCTAACTTGCATGCGACTGCAAGGAATCAGTTTTATGTGAAAAAAATGTTTGTGGCAAAGGAAATGCAGTATTAATTTTAAATTTTCAGCAGCAATATAAAGAACAAATGAATTTTCTCTAAATACTGCTTTAACACTTGCCTGAAAGAGCATAGCTATATTCAAAATGCAGTGTTCAGTTGTTTGTGCCATGTTTTTTCATTTGTCAGATATCGATTCTTCCCCATGTTTTAAAACAATCTGTACCTAATTTAACCTATGTTATTTAAGCTTTCTCTGCTTCCCAAAACATTATGCCAAAGCATATTTCAGTATGATTGACGATGAGAGTTTTAGAAATGGTACTGTTGCAAAAATAAGAGCTGGTGTAATGTATTTTGCTGTAACAGATTTTCACTTTAACAATAAAAACTTTCAACCTTCTGGGCCCTTCCCGCCCCCCGCTTACATGACATTTAAAAAAAAAAAAACAAAACAAAAAACTGAGAGCCTTCTCCACTGTTGTTATCTGTCCAGCTTTGACTGTTACCCCTATAGCTGACGGAGGGACACTGTATTTTAGGCATAGAGAATTCCTTTAGGCCCAGCAGATTCTTGTGTACTGATGCAAGTCAGTGAAGCATGGTGAGGTTTTAGCCTCCAAATATAACTGCAGTCCTCATACAATGGCATAAAATGCACTTGTCACCACTAATATTATATTAAAAAAAAAAAAAAAAAAACCAAAACCAAAAACAACAAAACAATAAAACCCTATCTTTCCCTCCTTGATAGTCAAAGATAAAGCATTCAAAACATGTACTGGAATGCAACAAATTTCACAAATGTTTCCTCCCCCCCCCCCGTTTTCATGGTTATAAAATATCAGAGGTCAGCATTACATACTGACATACTCCACACATTACTCAACTTTGCATAACCTAGAATTCTTCTTTGTACTTTCATTTATCAGACTAAGTCAGTATTTCGTTCATATGCAAGTGCTTGCAGCAAACGTGAAGAAAAACCTCTTAGCTCAAACAGGTCTGACAAACGACGCAGGACTTTGACAAAATTCATCCCCCTGTAACACCATAACGTACTTGGAGAGTCACTAGCACTTTTAAGATTGCACCACTTCGCAAATAACACAAGCCATTGCAAAATAAGATGCACACTGAATATTTAGATGCACACACATTTGGCCATGCAAAAAGAAACAATGAACAGTCAATTAAAATCCTGTGTTGGCCTTCAGAATTACAGAGTTAAGACTGAGAGCCATAAAACACTATTTATATGCAAGTCATCTGACTTTCTATTTACTTACCTCATTCACATGAATTTAACTGGAAGTATGGTCTTAAATACAAGGTTTTCAGCTGAAAAGGTTCCCACCTCCAGCATGTGTTGCTGAACCCCAGGTCTTTCCTCCGGCTCCCTAATGTGCCAATATGGTCATTTGTGGAATCTTGCTATAAACTAGTTGTGATCTAGGCTGAAACATCTCCCTCATGCCAGACAAAGAGGCTAGGGGTTTCTGAGTGTTTTTTGTTTTGAAGCAAAACCGTGATAGGTCGGTTTACACAACTGGGGACAGGGAGTGAATTGCAACACTGTGAAGGGAAGCTAGAGGGGAAAAGGCATAAATTTCACAAGCAAATGAAAATAGGTGCAATTGTGCCATCATTTCAGCCAGCGTTCATGTGGCATAAAGTAGTGCAGAAGTCTATGAAAAAGCTCTATTCTGCTTGATACACTTACGTATCCCAGTTGATATTCAGAGATTCTAAAGAATTTAATCTTTTTATAAGTAATACAGGAACACCTTCCACACACACAAACACAAAGGCCTTAAAATTGCAAAGTAAAAAATGCGGCCCAAGGGTAACCAAGACAGCATCACTTTTAAGACTGCAATAATATCTGATTATGAGTTACTGCATCCTCATTAATTGTGTCTTTGTACTAATATTTAGTAATAACTATGTTGAAAACAAATTTGGCCTCAAAAGGGAAGAGTCAAGTTGTAAAACAGAAAAGTGAGAGAAAGAGACCATGCAGGATAGTAGCAGGGCGCCAAAGGAAGACAGAAATGCCATGAGAAAACAAGGGAAGTGAAAAAGGGTACAAGACCAATGAAGCATATTAAAGGGGAAGTACATTTTTTCCACTAAGCAATGGTAAACTGGACAATATGACACTGAACAAATACACAACTGGTCAAAGTTCAGTTCATATTCCAGTGCCTTATGTCACCATTGAGCTTTATGTAAATATCTTATTTTAAAAAAGAGAACCACTGTTAATTGACTGTATCCATTTTGTCCAAAGGAAATTCTCTCCTTTACAGAAAATGAGCATGAGGCACTTTGTTTTAGATCCAGATTCATATATAGCTTATAAAACTGCTATATACCAACAGGTAAGAACAGGTTTTGCCCTTAAGAAAAAGGTGAGTTACATGACACCTACTGCCACAACATGCTTGAGACTGTGGTCACTGGGATGAGAAGCACTTGGGTGGAAGTCAGCAGGTGGGCCCAAAGCTGGATCACTGCTCCTTCGTACTAGAAGTGGTGTGCCTAAGAGACAAAATAAAGAGCAATGGTTCAAGGGTGCTATAGGAACACAAGGTAAAGCTTCAAGTAATTTAACTAAGAGAGGTGTACAGCACTTAAATGTAAGTTTATCTGTGGCAATATCCACCTCATAGGTTACTAGATTTGATGGGGTTGTGACATTTAGTGTCTACTAAGCTAAAGAAATGAGAACATTTTAAGCTCTGTTATGCAGACTTTCATCCACAAGCTGCTAAATTAGGTGAAAACTGCTGACAAACAGGAGAAAAAGGCACCTTCTCAGAAAAAAAAAAGAGAGTAATCACATGTATCTGTAACCACATGTACCATCAAGTTCTGACAGGGAAATCATACGCTTGATCTAAGGAATAACTGAACACAGGAAGAACTAGACTGCTACTGTTAGTTCCTACAACCAGTAGTGGTTACTTAACTAAACCAGAACATGGTCTAAAGCCTTTCACTCCACACTAAGGATAACTCTCATTGCGCTGTTCTGCATTAACCCACCAAACCGGGATCTCACAATCTCATTTTCAACTGTTCCTTACTTTCTCCTGGTGTATGTCCAAAAGCCGTACTGAGCTACTCTTGCCCCTCCCACACCAATTATACAAGCCTACCTTTAACCTTATGGAAGGTCACTTTGAATATGATGGCACAACCACATAGATATGGTCATAAATTTTATTTCCATAAGCTCACAAGATGCAATAGTCTATCACCACTACTTCTGTGCCATCCCAACCTGAGGCATGTAAATGACAGATCAGGCACGGGTTTTTGGGTACAGAGGCAGCTGAAGGATAAATGGATAACTCCCTACATTAACTTCATTTAGTATCTAACATGCCTTGGGCTGCGTCTGCAGAGACAGCCTAAATAAGGATATAAAGAGAAGAGAGGGAAGAGATTTTATTCACAGCAGATCTGCCTCCCACTACCGACTGCCAGGATTCCCAGGGAACAGATGTAGGCAGTTGCAGTTGTTTCAGAGAAGCTGTAGACTAAACAGCTTCCTCTTGCAGGCATCTCCAATTAGACTTACCAGCTATTCATGTCTATTCATGCACTGTCTGGGAATAACCTCAAAGACCAGTCAACAGCTTCTAGCGACACAGCCGTCCAGTTAGCAGAAGACATGGGTGCTATAAAACACTCCCCACAAAACCTCCAGGTGGGGCGAGAGGGAAAACATCTTTAGTAATATGAGAAAGAAATTTCTCACATTATCCAAAATGAAGTTAAACAAAATGACTCTTCTTCTTCCAAGTCTTTCCAAAATAATTTATCCATAAGCAAACAAAAAAATTGAAGAGGACATTGGTTTAAGACAATAATTTTTCAAATGTTGCAAGTGAGTGAAAATAAACTGTCAGTTATAATATTAATTATAGTGGCTGGGACTGATGGCAGTGATAATTACTAGATCTATAATAGAAGTTTGAATGTGCAGCAGTTTCCTCATTAGAGAGATACTAAGAAAGCTGGAGTGACTGTACTACATTCACTCTCAGCACAACTTTGTCATTATAGCTGGAATAAATACCAGCACCTGATGCTGAAAAACAACCAGAGAATCTAATGGTCTTACCCTTTCTCATCGTGAGCAACAGTTTTATAAAAACTGCAGATAATCCCTTCTATCTCCACTTATGCAGGAAATCAGTAAGAAAAGCAAAAGTAAGACTTAAACATGTGTCCTGATATTGAGGGAATGCTCAAAAATCAAAAGGTGAATATTGTTTTTTGTTCCAAGTGATTATCATCTTGATATCAAGAGGTAGGCATGTCTTTACAAGGAGATTCTGAAGAAAAGCATTGATCACCAAATTTATCTATTTTGTGTGATTTTTCCAAAGGTGTCAGCAGGTCAAAAGGAACCAAATCTCTCCACTCAGATATTCCTGTTCTTCACATGGTGCTGAAGAGAAATTTTTTTCCCTCTCAGCACATTTGATAAGACAGTGTATAAAAGCTAAAGCCAAAAAGTGTTGGATTTTAAAGTTACTCCCTTCTTTAAGATAAATACTTGTTCCTTAAAATATTTTTTTTCATGTATAACCAAAGTGTTTCTGGTGACCTGTACCCAATTTTCAGTCTCTCTTCAATACAACAGTTTGAAAACAGATGCTGAAACACTTCTGTACAATTCAGCATAGTTCAGTCTCCAACTCCTTTTGACATAAACATGAACAGTACAGAGAAATGCTCTTGCTAAACTACCAGAAAGCCCTTTGCATTGGTACTTTTATTTGTAACTTTCACAACTCAATGAGCCATATTCCAAATTCAAATTAAAACACATTGTTGCTTATACTCTTCAAGGCCATCATCTCAGCCCCTTTTCTCATTTCTGTCTTTTTTTTTTATCCACAGTGAGAAGAGGGTAAAAAAAAATTCCCCACAGTCAATGAAGAAGAAAAAAAAAAACCACCACAACCCACCTAAAAAACAACAGTTAATAGACTCATAGAATACCAGGTTGGAAGGGACCTCAAGGATCATCTGGTCCAACCTTTCTAGCACAATCTAGACGAGATGGCCCAGCACCATGTCCAGCTGAGTCTTAAACGTGTTCAGCATAGCAGAGTCAGCCACTTCCCTGGGGAGATTATTCCAATGATTGACTGTTCTCATTGTGAAAAATTCACCTCTTGTGTCCAATTGGAATCTCCCTGGGAGTAACTTGCACCCCTCACCCCTTGTCCTCACCATGTGACTCCTTGTAAAAAGGGAGTCTCCATCTTCTTTGTAGCTCCCCTTTAAGTACTGGTACATGGTGATGAGATCACCTCTAAGCCTCCTTTTCTCAAGGCTGAACAAACCCAGTTCTTTCAGCCTATCCTCTTACAGCAAGCTTCCCAGACCCTTGGTCATCTTGGTGGCCCTTCTCAGGACCCCCTCCAGCCTGTCCACATCAGTTATATCAAGCTCACTCATTCTCCCAAAGCCAACACTCTCTCCTTTTCCTGAGCTGTCTTCTACAACCAACTCCTAATTTCTCTCTCATTCCTCTGGCTGAGAGGAAACTGAACTCTCCCATCTCTGTGACTGCTGGGAGACAGGACCCTCATTTGTTCCAGGGCCTCCCAGCTTCCGCAGCAGTTGAAGGAAGATGTCTCCTGTACCACACCATTCACATAATGCTTGTCTAGTAAGCCAGGACCATACTTCAGCACTTTCATCTGCTCCCTGTACTGACTGCTGTAAGGTGTTGTTTGTACCACATCCCCCTGCCCTCAATTTTGAAAACCTCCTTTCACTTGCTTTCTGTCACTGTTGGCCAGAGAAACTGAAGCAAAATGACATTATCCCATTCTCAGCATACAGCTGTCTAAACTTTGAAACCAAAGTTTGCAGGAGCAGCGGGATTATAGAGAATACTGTTTTCCAATTTGAGAAGATGGCCTTGCAGCTATTTGCTTTCTTTTCATTCCTGCAAGTTTTTGCTTATTGCCATGAGGCTATGAAATTTATGGTGCTCATCCGGAATGCTTCCCTACTTGCACAAAAACAACTGGACTTTTTGCCCACTGTCTACAATGCTTTCACTTTTCGCCCAATCTGTTGTGAATTTTAGGGTCCTACAGATCATTTTCTTCTTGAAGAGAAAACCAGAGTCTACATTCTTACTTTTTAAAAATATATTTACTCACATATAACATAATTTCTTGTACCAAGATATCACAAATCGTAACATCTCTGTGAACCAAGTCAGCTGAAGTCTTTAGCTAAAATTATCCAAAACAGTCCCTCTGGCCCTCATTGTTGTACATGCATACACTACAAAGACACTGGAGCATGAAAACAACCTTTTATTAGACAAAAGTAAATTGAACCAAAATGCCCTCTCTAACAGGGGAAAACAAATGGTAAGCAGGAAGATTAGATGAAAGACTTGAGAAGAAGCCGTACTCTCCCTCTTTGCCAGGAGAATCCTTTATTCTCTTTCAGGACACAGTAATTCTCAGCAGCTCCCTGAGCTAACCAACTCTCCTCCGTCTTCCCTCATCTCCTCTGCGGCTCAGCACCTTCCCTGCCACTCACTGCCTCCCACCCCACGCTTATCCCCCACAGGCTCCTTTCTTTTTTCAGCCTCTCCCTGCCTCTTCTGTAACGCACACACACAGGGCTCTTGAAAGCCAAGCACGCTCCCTTGCACTCCGGAAGAGAGAAACCTCCCCAAATCCCACTGCCCAGGACTCAACCCAACTCAGGAGCTGGCCCATGTCCATTATACATACATATCTTGAATTTGTTCATCACTGTCTTCCTTAGACATGGATAAAATGTAATGAAAAATGATACCATTTATTACCGACATACTATAGACAATTATATATGTTTTTACTTAAGAGATTGTCATCCTTTACCTTTTGTCAGGAAACAGAACGCTGCCTTTTTCCTTACTGCTTTCCTTTTGTCGTGCTGTGTTTCCATGTTATTCTACTCATGCTCTTGCATTTGTGCTGAACATTTATAACAACCAGTGCAAGCTCAAACAGAAAAGTCATCTTTCCCCTGAATGATGAGACACAGAAAAACTCCTTTCTGCATATCAAGTTGATCACACAAACTCGTTATTTACAAGTGCTACTGTTTTGTGCCAGAGTAGCGCTTGGTATTTTAAAATTAGGAACTCAGCTTAAAAAAAAAAAAAAAAAACCCACAAAAAAAACCCACCTAGTTATCCTCATCTTGCTGCATTGCATCAGTAATTTAAAGACAACAAAAATTCAAACACATGCCCAAGACTAAAATTTTTCTCATGATGACAGCTTTTAACCGCAATCACTTCAGGGTTTATTTCCCCTTCTTCCAAAATTTGCATGGAGTACATTCTATTACGGTCCCATAGCACCTTCTAAGCACGTGTGGATGTCTCAGCCTTATTCACAATACATACTCTTTGACAAAGCTGATGAGAAAAAGTCCCATGGTTTTCCTTCCTTTAAGTAAACTCTGTGCCATTTAGTTTCAAGCCATGTAGATCAATCTTTTCCTTTTGCTAGCATCACCCTCAAAAATCAGTATCTATGCAGATTCATGGTTAACAGTGTATTTTCCCTGAACTCTTATGTTTTGGAAATATTTTTTTTTAACTGCAAATATGGTTGAAACAAGCATATGGTAGAAACCACACTTAGATTTAAATTGGTTACATTAGGGGGAAAGAAAAAAAAAAAAGAGGAGAAGTTCTGCCATTTGTGCACAATTAAAATCTGAAAACTTGCATCAGCACAATGGCAAAAGAAACATCCCCATGCCAGATGTAATCCTATTTTCTTATTTTGTTGTTTTATTTTATTTGGGATTTTGGGTTTTTTTGGGGGGGTTTGGTTTTGTTTTTTTAACATTTCACCAAAATGCTGCACACTGACTTTAACACTTACCCTGAATAAGAGTGCACTCTGCCTCACTTCACTGAAGCCCTTTGGCAGATCAAAAATTGGCATCTGAGGTTAGGAGGCGGCTCACTAACAAGAAGTGATTGGTTTAAGAACACTGTGTAACCTCAGATAAATAATGTAAGGTTTGGAGTTCAGGATCCAAACGTGATCAGGGGAACTTTGGAGCTCCAGCTGTCCCTCCTGGGGTCCCCCTAAACTCTTCAAGGTCTCCAGGCTCTGAGTTGTGGCATCAAATTTGATGCCTAAATTTAGGCAGCTCAGTATCGCTCAGGGTGACCACTACCACAAAAAAAGATTATTCCAACCCTTCCTTAATTTCATTCTTTTGCTCTTAAGTCTCCTTGCTCAGGAAAGTACAATTCACCTCCAGGATGAAATCCTTTTATTCTTTGGGATTTAGGTTTCAGGTAGCTATTACAGGGCCAAATTCAGAAAACTGCCGAAGACAACCAGAGTTTATCACCCATGAGCATTTTCGGTAGGCCGTGCTATCTATAATGCAATCAAATTATGTACTAAAAATTGATTTTAGCATTGCTTTGGGCACAAACGCTCTCAGATGACTTTTGGGTAAGCTGACAAACCAAGGAACATAGGAAATGCAAGCACATGTCTTGCCACTGTATCACTGTATGCAACTAACATATTATGAGGGTTTTTTGTTTGTTTGTTTTTCCAGGTAACAGGGAAGAACTATTATAGAGGAGAACAAAAGATACACTTGGACAGAATACCATAAGTGGGTAGAAAGATATTTACAATAAATCACCTACACAGTTAAAGTCATAATTTTAAATTCCGCTCCTGTATATAAAAATGCTGACTATGATGGGAAAAAATGCTGTCCATCAATTGTGTATCAAACTGTCAACTGTTAAAGGCCATACCAATGACAATCACTCTGCTGCCTGCTTCCAAATTACATTTGCCTGGACAGACAGACAAATCATTTTCTCACCTGCATGTGCCTCAAAATATTTTTCTAGAGCTCATTCTGAGCAAATCACAACAAAATTTCAAGTCAGAGTTGAACCAAACACTGTAAATACTACATGCATACACACAAATGTGAAATTGCACTTCAGCATAGACAATTCTTGGCTGGAAGATCTCTGAACAGACACTACAAAAACAACCACCATTTAAACACAAAAGTCAGAATGACTTTTAAACTGGTGCTGTCATGAAACAGTTCAGGCACTGGAAACAAAATATTACAAGCAGGATATTAATTTACATTTAAATATAGGAAAGGTCATTAATTTATGTCTATTTTTCTTCTTTTTATCAGAGAAATTTCACGTTAATAGGCATACAGACAGTCCTGCCGGTCAGCACTTCTTGCGCGCACTAAGCAATCAGCGTGGGTAAATTTGGTCACCCTCAGATTTATTGCTTACCACCACCTGAGGCATCATGTAATGGTTCTGCCATGTACTTAAAACATAGCTGACATTAGCTTGTACGTTCTACCTTGTGATAGAACTGTACCAAGGTTTTTTTATTTTTTAAATATGTAGCGCTCTGACGATGTAACTTTTATGTTTAAAGCTAAGTCAAATTGCTCATAATAGCACCTATCAATACAATTTCAGATCTGCAGCTATCTTTTCTTTCTAAAGTGCATGCTGCACTTTTTAAATTCCCATGGATACAAGATTAGATTAATGAACTAGGATGATGTAACAGTTAAGACAATTGACTTAAATCTATAAACAGATGAAAATCCATTTCCAACAAGCTCTCTCTTTTATATGTTAACCCAGTGCAGAACAAAGTATTTCCCTATCACTCTAAATGAGGTGTACTTTTTCTTACAAAGAAAAATAAAAGCCATCGCCTACAAGTAAAACCCAGTAAAGGCTTTAAACAGAGACTGTTTTGGGGTGGTGTTCTTCGGTGCCATAAGTTTCAAAAGAATGATTTTCTCTGGTTGCATGTGCTATAACATATTAAGTCGGATTTCAGTTACAAAGCACAAGAACTGTTCTCTCAGTTTTTATGACCAGAATGAAATTTCTTTGTTGTCGTCATTGTCAGAAATGGTACCTAATGAAACAACTATGGAATATTTACACTCAGAGCTTTTGGAGTTTTAAAGGTGGGCATGTAAGAATCACCTACATACATTATTTCAGTAATAATCTAGATCCCATTTTCAGGATCAAAATCCACATCCATATAAGAAGTTAACCACTTCTCATTTTAAGGCACTATGATATATATGTATCTACAGAAGACGTACAAGTAATGCTGATACTTTCTCCCCGTTTCAGAATTTCTCTCAAGAAAGTTCCCAGCTGAAGGACACAACTTCAGTTTGGATCTTAACCAGGTAGTCTCTTCTTACACTTAAGGTCACAACACACATCAGATCTAGAGTAATTTCAGGATCTTCCCACTTCTATCAACACAATGCTCCTCTTTTCAGCACCTCATAAGACAGGGAGCATGCAGAATTATTGGAGTGCTGGGAGCACCATGACTCCTCCTCTCCAAAGGGTTTTGGCTGCAGATACCACGTGGAAGAGACCAAGCAGAGGGGAAGGAGCTGCAGCAGAATCCTCCTGGCGCAAGGATTAATCACCTCACTCACAACAGGGAGTTATGATTCTTTTTTTCCCAACCTGAGCTCTCGCAAAATGTGCAACTCCTATCCTTGCTGGCCAGACTGATTAGGAGCTTTGTGAGAACACACTGGCTACTACCAATAAGAATCAGCACTTTCCACTACAGGCCAGGCTTTCTTTTATTCTTGTCCAGGTGAAACAGCTTCAAACATTTTATGGTTTTTAAGTATCATTTCGGGGAAAAAAAAAAATTGTGTTATATTAGAATTTCCCTACACACACATGCAAAATTTTTTTTGTTTGGGGGGGTTTGGGTTTTTTCTTTCTTTTTTTTTTTTTTTTAAACGTAATCTCTTTCAAATAGCATTCAGATGTCAATGGAAACTAAACTTTAGATATACTTTAAAACACCAGTCATCTTAGTCATCCAACTTGCTGGACACAGCAAAAAAGCATTCATCTTATTAAATAGACTGTTTTTTTTTAAGCAGCATATTACCTGTAGTTACTGAATTTAAATCAATCATTTTAGGCTAATATATCCTAAAAGATTTTAAAACTAATAGATCTCAGACTCTCACACCTCATTTTTATTCACAGATTGAAAGGTGAAAATAAGCATTTCTTCTATTTCAATTCCCAGCCCATTTCTCAACTTCAAATGAAATACATAATGAACTGTACTAGTTGAATAAACTGACACAAAGCAAATATTCTGTGCACCTGCAAAAGAGGCCATGCTGCCAAAAGCTGGTTTAGCACTTCAGCTAACATCAGTTACAGGTGCTTATGCAGTCACTTTTCCACAGTTAAACAGTTTAATTTTCTTTAAAACTTTGGCAGCTAAACTTCACAGCTTGAATACCACTTTGGTAGCATTTTATTGCTAGTAGTAGAATAGTAAAATACATTTTTTGAGGATTTTAATGGTATTTTAAAGGAGTATCACAAATCATGGCATTAGTATAGATTTTTGTAATATTTAAATATGACCTGTGTTTTATATATCTGATCTAAATTACAAACCTTTTCTATTTTGACCTTTCCTTAAAAAAGAAGTCCTATTATGATTATTTTCTATTTTAGTCATGGTAAACTAGTTTTAGCCTTATATTTCAAACATCTTCCTGCCAATTTTAAAAGACATTAAGATAAAATAGTGAAACCTCCTGAACTTGTAACTTTCTGGGAGGTTGCACGGAATGATAAGAGCAGCTATATTGGGTCCACCACGCCCATTATCCCGCATCTAACAGTGGTAGCAAATACTCAGGGAGAGAGCATAACTGCAAAGTGGTGTATCCTACCTGCTTGCAAAAAATAATGTTTGAAAGATTTCCAAATCAGAGTGGCATCTAGACCATCATATTTCAACAGCCACTGAAGAGCCACCTCCTGTGAATTTGTCTAATTCTAACTCATTGATTTTTGGCCTGTAACACTGAATGACATAATTCAGTTGAATGCTTCATGAAAAAGTTAGTTTAGGGTTGTTTTGCTTTGTAATCTGTTGAACAATAGTTTTGTTCAATACTCCTAGTTTTTATGTGGTGAGAAAAGTGAATAATCATTTCCTATTAATCTCTCTTAATATTTAAAATGGTAAGATGACTATTTCTGTCAGGAAGTTGAAAAAGGACTCAATCACAGAGTCATTTGTCCCTTTTTGTGGGAGGGTTAAGAAGAGATGACCAAAATAATCTGCAGGATTCATCTTTCTAATGAACATATTACATTCTTCTTTTACTTAATGTCTACAGTAAACAGACTTCCCTCTAATGAAGTAATGAGTTACAAAGAAAGCAAAACATAAATCAACAGCCAGTGTGTCTATGGGAAAATTGTGCAACATATTGGGAGGGAGGTGCATCTTTTGCCAACTATGTTCAGGAGTAGTAAATACACAACTGTCCATTTTACTTGGCTGAGATTCTAGGTATCTGTTGTGAGAAACAATCAAAATCTGAAGTGGCACTTCAAAGTAAAAAGACCAAAAAATTAACTATCAGCTAAGACTCTTGAAAGGGTAAATTAAATAGAAAGCAATGAGAAAGAACTACATGGCAATGGGCAAACTGACTGAATTGTTTAACTGTTATTTGTAACTTCTCTAATGATGACTTTTATAAAGATGGGTTCATCTGTATACTGGAACATGTTCATATGGAAGCAAACAGTAAACAATCATTAGCGAACAAACATTGCAAAAAATGTGTAAAACTATACTAGTTTGGTTTCTTTAAAAAAAAAGGGTCATCTACTACCTCAAGACCTTTAGTTGAAGTCTTTTTTTTTTTTTTTTTTTTTTTAAAACTCAAACAATTTCAAACTATCAATCAGCCAAGCTTAGCAGGCTCATTTGAAACCCGAAATACACATTTTGCCATATTGCCTCGGAGCTAATACAGGACACAGTACTGTAGAAATTTATAAACACACATACACACTCCTTTGTCTTACCTAGCACTACAGTGTACTGACAGACTGCACTATAGCCTTCCAGTATTATATTAGAGTATAGCCTTTCAAAACCTTCAGCTGCAAATACTTAGCTTACTAAGTGGGTTGGTCTGTTTCTTTTTAAGAGATACTATCTTTGAAACTAGCTATGCATCATAACAATATACAAATTCTCACAAAAACAGCAACATCACAAAATTAGTAAAATAGACAAAAATCTTAGGAAAAACTCTGACATCGAATAAAGTGTGTCAAAAGGTAGTGTAGACTTTTGTAATAGAATTTATTCCATCATTCTAAGTCCCATTCATCACCATCCCCCAAAACCTTCCCTGAGGCAATAAAAGCCTGGAAATGAACATCTCGGGTAGAGAGCTACTGCAGGAAAATGTGTAACTTGTGATGGAAAAATACTTTTCTCCCTACTTAACATATTTTCATGGGTATACCCCCTTGCCCAAAGTAAGGCAGATTAAACCAAGTGCAAAGGGAATAGAGACAAGAGGAATAATTGATGAGAAACAATCTTTGGGGAGATCAGAGAGGTTATTAAAAAGAAAAGGGGTTCTCTGGTTCCCAACTATGCACATAAATTTATTACCTACACTACTACTCAATTCCTGGGTACGGGGAAAGGAAGGAAGGACTGGCTTGTTTTCTAAAGAAGACCCAAAGACAGAGAAACACATGGAAATTTTATTTTTTTACATATATATATATATATATTTACAGAAAGCATTACTGTATTCTTTTGCTGCAATACAAAGATAAACCTTAGCTATGCTGGTGCAAAGCTCATTTCCATGAATCAAGGACAGCTAATACCAAGCTTAAGTCATGAGGTCAAAATATACCAAGCTGCATTCTGACCGAAATGAAAAGTTATCTTCAAACCTTTAGCTTGCCTGAGAACAGAAACCATTTGTTTTAGGAACACAAGTAGACTTTAATTGATCATCACAATTCTTTAAAACCAGATTAAACTGAATGCCGCAGAGGAGAAAAATCTATCAAGTACAGTGTCATCCTCACAACACCTATGCCAAAGAGCATATAACAACGTTTGATATCATTACTATGAGAGCAGCCTTTCAGTGCAGAGAAAGAGAATAAAGTCATATTTGCTTAAGGAAATCAGCAATATTGCCTCAAACCACAGAAGGCAGCATGTGCTTCTATAATGCATTTCTTTTGAAACTTACCAATTTCAAAATGTTAATTTTCCCTGCATCATACAGGAGAGAATTATTACATGCATGTAGTACACTCGATATACTGACAAACATCGGAATGCTCAGCCAATAAACTGACATTGCAAGATTAAGATGAATGGGATATCTTTTATGTAAGGAAAAGTGTCTTTCCTACTTACTCTGACAGAGCATTTATACTGTATACAAGCATTAGCAACATTTTGTTTATCAAATGAATAGTTTCAGTTCACATCTGTTTTCATAACTTTTAAAAAAACCATAATCATGTGGTTTCCTCTGTATTTAAAAAATACGCTGTCTGTATATCCATAGTATCTCAACACCAGCTTGAAAGAGGACTAAAGAAATATATGCTCTCTAAAATGTCCCCAAGCCTACTTTCAATACTTCCACTTCAAAGCAGACAAGAAAGAGAAGGAATTCTTTCTGAAGTCTGAGCACAGAAACCGACGACATCTGTACCCTGGAGGTAACAATTTAAGCCATCAGGCCTATCAAGGGAGAAGCTTCCTAAAACTCCTGGAGAAAACCTTTCCTTCAATTCCCTTGGACTTCAGACTAAGACACTGCCATTGGAAGCATCTCTGTTGACTGACTTAGCAACCCAAACACATAAGGCCATTCAAACTAAATGAGTGTTCTGAACAACCCCATGAAGCACGATTTAAGCTAGAGCAAGCCCAAAAATACAGGAATATATTAAGCTGATTAAGTATATCCTCTATCTGAAGCCCATGAAACATGCTCCAAGAAATTCCATAAGAGAGCAAGTAACCTTTCCCAAATGTTAAGACGACATGGCCACAACACCGACGACTGCACCAATGGAAAATCAAAACTTTCTAGACTAGTACTGTTATTATCCTGTACTAGACCTACTGAGAGTTGGAGCATTCCCAGGTAGCAATCTGTTTTCAGGAAACAAATGTCCACTGCGAAGACACTACATAAAAAGTCCAGAACTAAAAGAACTAACTGTTCAAAGAGCACAAGTGCCTCAATATAGCTTGAACTTCAACTATCACTGCGATTTGCAAGCTTATTTTAGTAGAGGGATTGTAATCAGCCCTTCCAACCATCACCTACACCCATCTTCCACTTGCCTAGTACACTGATCAGATGGGATGTGTATATGTATGTGTATATATATATATATATATATAAAAATCTTGTTCTCAGAGATTTGCTATAAAGCAAAGGCATGCAAATTTTGAAATACCAGAGTAAGACCTTTCAGTGAGAAAAGCAAGACACTTGCCCTACTTAGCAGTGAAAGCTTCCAAAGGGAGGAGTTAAATTCCTGTAGTTTACAAGAGAATTTTATAACCTGCTATTAATAACTGTTTAAGCAATTATTTCTTTATCTAACCTCAATTTTAACTAAACACTAATAAAGGTATAAATTCATTAAGAAGCTAAATTTTATTTTAATAGCCAACAATCAAAGTAACCTAATTGTATCTGCTTCCCATAATGCTTGCTGAAAACAGCTTCAGGAATCTTCAACCTGATTCCCAAAGAAAGGGAGAAAGAAGAAAGAATAATTAAAACAACGACAACAAAACACCGTCATGGAGCTACTTACACATACCTCACTTTTTTTTCCCTACCTTAGTATTCAGAAGTGACAAGTATCACCAAATACTGTCTGTCTTCCTCCAGGCAAAATCATGACTACTTAACACCAAGGAAAGGAGCAAGAGAAAAGCAACAACTAAGTTTGTATGCACTCAACCATCATCTATCAAATAAAGCAAATGAAACACTGAGCCAGTCATGAAGGCATTTCCAGCTCAAAGTGACATGTCCATAAAATGGATCCTCCATAGATAAATTAGTGCTCGCCTTCCTGCCCGTATGGGCTGAAAGGGAAAAAACAAACTGACGTGACAAAAAAACCCAAAGGGCTAAACCTCTTACTCCCCCTTTCCTGTTCCGCTACCTACAATGCAGGGAAAACCACTACAAAAGAGTATTAAACTATTAGGTGCAAAAGGAAACCAGAAGGGCCAGTAGCTCACTTATAGGTGCACAGAAAATTACAAGATGGCTTATGAGGGCCAACAGAACTACAAACATTAAAAACTCAGACCGTTCAGCTAGTTTAATTGAAAAGCCTTATAAGAAATTGAAAACTCTCCTACTAAAACCAAAGCACCTGTACTGGCATGTTACATACTTGAAAAGTTATGTCAACACACTAGTGTGTCTAAAAAAAAAAAAAAAAAATTCTGAAGTGACTATGTCTCATACTCTGCAGGAATAGCGAGCTTGCAGTTGAAGCTAATGATCACACGAAGCATTCCTTCTACGAAGAAGCACGCCTTCACTGGACCTTAGCTTAGCAATAGCCTGCAGGCCACCGGTTTCATGAGCAGAAGATTACTGGTGGGTAACCATTCATTTGGAGAAGACTTACTAAAAACCTCTAGTCTGAAGTTGGTAAACATCTAAAACAAAACATTTTGAAAATATTTTAGGAATATCACATCAATTTACCCATAGCCTATTAGTTGCTACTATAATGTTGTGTTTTACCACTCTACATTGCAAGGTCACTTTTAAAAATTCTAACAATAAACACATATATATTCAAAACCTCAAAGTATTAGCTAGGGAACAGCAGACAGGACTATTTGCACATACTGTTAGTATCCCTAATATACATAACCCCATCCATTATGGGCTCTCTAAAGATCTTAACACACTACACAAAAATGTCATCCACTACCCCAGCAAAGCTATCTTTAAGATGAGAGAATGACTGTTTAATCATACATCAGCAACAAAACAGCAAAGCTATCTTCAAGATGAGAGAATGACTGTTTAATCATACATCAGCAACAAAACAGCACTCTGGAACAGGGAATACAGGCAATCAGTCAACAAGGTCTGCAAAGGTAAGTCCCTACTCTGCAAAGTCTTCTCAGCTACCATCTCTGGTCAAAGAGAAATATTAGGACATGATACACTCAAAAAAACCAAACCAAACAGAAAACACACATCCAAAACCAATGCCAACAGAAAACAGTGCGAGTTAACGCAGTAATTACTCTACTACCTACATACAAGAATCTCCAAATGTTTCATCATTCTAAACACTTGTTAGTTTACTAGTTATTGCAATTAATGTACTTGCACATAATTTGCCAAAAATCCAACGTAATACGGTTTGCTGCTATAAAGATAAATGATCAACAACAATGACTAGACAAAACGTATTCATCTAAATTGCATTTGATTAGAAAGCAAAACCCACCACCACCTGTGCAGAATAAAGGAAATAAGTGTTTCTTAAATTACGTTGATATACCAGTTTTAAGGAAATGTTATGGCATCGCAATTTATCCATTCAAAATCATTTTTCCTGATGATGTAAGCTCAGACCAAAGGCGGCGCAAGAACACTACAGACCAGAAAGGAAACTTTATTAGAGATGACATCTAATCCCAGGGAGCATCAATGTTTTGTGAAAACAATGGGAAAACAAGTAATTGTTGGTCATGGTCTGGCTCCAATGAAACACCTAAGTTTAGACTTCTAAGGATACCCAAGTTCAAAAGTGAAGCTTAATATACAAGAGCCTTTATGCCAGGCAGAAGAAGGGCTGAGGAGTCAGCCAGCCAGAAGACCATCTCTGACACAGAATTTTAAAATAAACTCTTTCACTGGGGTGTAGGTTACCTTTTATTTACCACGGGCTAAAGTCACGCAGCTAAAAAGTATTCAACATACTGTGATTCCACTGTTCATTGTAAGGTTTTGTCTATCCACAGTTTTATACCTAAGAAACGAGGCAATGAAGAATTGATGACAGCATTTGGGGTTACAGATGTTGGGGTTACAGATGTTGAAGTTGACCTTCATTCAATTTTTCAAACATAAATCAGCTATTTAGGCATTTAGTTGCCTGTATCATTCTTTGCAAATTGTTCTAATGTCCACATCATGAGTGTACTCTGGGAAGTTCTGCTCACAAGAAACAGTCTCACAAGACAAGCTCGCTCTGCTGCCAGTTCAGCAACAGTGTCTCAGTGTTCTCTACTTACCCACAGAAATACCAAGATCAGTAGAGCATTTCTTCACTGATTCAAACAGCTTATTGGACACATTAAATGGTTGTGTGCTTCTCTAAATTTTGCAATATGTATTAACAGCTGCTTTATTACCATTTGTATTGTAGCATTGTAGCTTACGAAATAACATTTTCTGTCAAATAGGGATTTTTTTTTTAACAACAGATCTATATTTATTTCATTGTCAACTGAAACATGTACATCAAGATTTTCAGTATTAAAAGTTCTTTTTGATTTTGATAGGAGAAACTGAGTAAAATTAACAAATCCCTGCCAGCCTTGATATTCTTTTGCACTATACTTGAATTATGGACAAAAGAGAGAAAGGGAACTAGAGGTGTAACTGAACCCAAGGCCTCTCTGCAGAATCTACTTTCAGTAGATACTTTCTGCTCACTGAACCAAAAAAGGTAAGATACTTGGAAGATTTACACTAGATGGAAACAACATAAGCAATGCCCCTTCCCCCTCTTCAGGGTTTCTACAGAGATGCAGCATTACTTGTCCAATTCATCCAAACAAGAATGAAGACAGCACTGGTACTTCTCAAAATAACTACAGTCATTGGGTGCGCAAAAGTACACGTGACATCATCATTAGGTTTTCATCTACATCTGAATGGATGATGACAGGTTTCAATAGGTAAGTATTACATCTCCTGAACATAGAAAAAGTAAACTGGGGAGAAACAACTACTTTTTCATGTCACTGTTTTGGTAATCATGCTTAATAGGAAAACATCAGGATGCAAAACCCACTACCAAATTGAGATCTATGTACCTAACAGAACTGAATGACTATGCTTCCGTCAGTAATTTCAGCCCTGAGTATCAGAAACTTCAGTAAACCCTTTTCAGCTGTAAGAAACTATCAGGTATTGCTTACTTTGCAGTCCAAATTCAGAGGCCGTCAGCACTAACACCTGATAATCCAGCTCTGCAGGGGAGGGGGCAGGTGCTCAAGTATGTTTGCATCTCACCTTATGGTATGGACACAGCAGATACTGTGTTCATAAACAGTTAAAGTCTTCCTGCATTTTTCTTAAATTAAACATAAGAGCCTAGAATTTTGCCTGTTTGAGAACACTGAGTTAGCTTTAAAAGTAGAGATGCATTAATTTTAGAGAAAAGAAAACAAATAGCTGAGTAATTTCCTAAACTGTTTTAAGAAGATATGTGCCAAGTATTAAAAAAGTAATTTGATAATAAGTAAAATAACAAACTTTTTTGCCCTAAAATTTTGCCAGTATGTGGAAACAATTAGCCTTCAAGTCGAATATAAGATTGCTTTTATTCTGGTTCACTTTCAAAGTTACAGGTGACAAAGGCCAAAATAAGTGTAACTAACTACATAATGGAAAAACTATGATTTCAGACAGAGTCAAGTTGATCAGTATTGTAAAGAGCATCAACCACAAAAAAACCTGAAAGAAGTAACCATACAATTAAAAAAAAAAAAAATTCCCTAATCATCACCATCTCTATCTAGTAAAGGCTTTAAGACTAGGTATAACATAGGATTAACTTAACTGGATCAAATACACAATTTATAAAAAAAAGAAGTTTGAAGGCAGTATCTCAAGTGCCTTTTCTAAAATAAGTGCCAGTTCTCTCATGTTTGAGAACAGCAGCATTTAGTTTCATGTGCTTATTAAGCATCAAGCTCCAAGTATTCTCTGAGCAGATCACTAAATGGACGTTGTTTCTATATAAAACCGTGGATCTGGTTTCATAGAATACAAAACATCCAACAGAAATTAACAGGCAAAATTGTTCTGCAATCTGACAATTTATATAACAATGGATTCCCTGCATTTCATCCCTAAAGGCATTCTGGAAAAATACTCTAAAAGGTAAGCACATCACAGTTCTTGAAACACAGCTCTACCATGGAAAGCAACACTTGCTCACTACGTATATATTCAATCACATGCTTGCTCCCAAAGTAAGAACACCTTTTTAAACTTACAATTATTTATTTCTGCTAGCAAGTGTGAGTCAATTCAATAACTAGACAGGGAGCCAGACTACTGTGGTTCATGCATCAATGATATTGATGCAACCAAATTGTCCCTCTATTTTTTCATTTACTTTTCAATTTGCCTCTAGTGGAAATAGGGACATAATTTAAGGTCTGGGGACTTGTAAAGGAAACATATAGGCAAAAATTAAGTCTAAAGAACTGTAATCCGTGATTTAAAATCCAGAACACAAAACAATTACATTTCAGAGTGCAGACTGAGTTTATACGAATGACAGGTAGAAAATCTTTAATTTGCCTTGTAAAATAAAACAATCTGAAAGAGAACTGTTGAGACAAACACATTATATTTATGTTCTCTATTTTAAGAAGCAAGCACCCATTTAAACTTCAAATATATATTAGTATTGCACTGAAAACGAAATAGAACCCTAATTGGCTGCTCTTCTCATGTTATATTTCATCTCCTTTACACTCTATAGTAGAAGGATTCCATAAATGCTATAAAAACTACCTGGTAGCTTACTGGTGAGCTCAAGAGCTCTAGCATTTAACTGTTTTACATAAAATTGTATGAGGTTGAAATACTCTTCTCTCCAACCCTCAACTTACATACAACAGTATGCTAGACAAACCACTTTCAATGATTTTTTTTTTTAAAATAGGGCTCAGAAGTATATGAAGAACAATCTCTACTTTCTGAAACATGCTAAAATGTGTTTACACAATGTTATTTAAAAATACGCAATAAATGAAGTGGCAAACCATTCAACCATCGGACTGTTAGCCACAAACTTTTCCACACCTCATGCTTACCAAAACCACAGCTCAAATACATATAAGTTATGGCAAGAATAAGTCTTTTCCCAAGATTTTTAGGTATGAGAAATTCCTGTTTGTCATTAAATATAGAAAGAGAAAAAAACAGAAGTGATACATTAACACAGAAATCTGAATCTAAAAATTTTCATGTAGCTTGAATTCCAGTATTTTCTACATCAGGCACAAAAATGAGCACAGACTTCCATTAGAAGTTAAGTTACACTGCCTCGTCCAGTGAGCCTTATTAGAAATCTTACTTTAGCTCATTGTTTTTGTCAATCAGCCGTTTCCTTTAAAAAGGCAATTAAAATAAACAGACAAGTGAACATTCAATTTCTGAAGCTGTAATCAGAATAGTCCATGAGAGTAGCACAACTAGAGGTAGTATTTCTATCCTTACCCCACCCGCTTACACTCAGAAATTTTATTGCACACCGTTAGGAGACCACCAGCAGTACTCAAGAGTACAGGGTGAATTGGATGACAAGCTCTCATGGAATGCAGAGAAGCCTCTCCCGAGCATTATTCATTTGCTAAATCCTGTCAGCGTACGACTGCTTTACAGGCAGAGAGTAAGAGGATTCACCTTCAATCTGTTTTTGAAAGCTTCTATATCTACTATCTAGGTGACAGCTTAGCCTCCTCTCAATCCAAGAAAGTATTTCAAACTGCTTTGTGTTCAACGTACAAGATTCTAGCTCTTTAGAACTGGAAACCAGCGTCTGAACTCTTGGCCTTCCAGGCACACTGAAACAACACAGGGGACCAGAGTTGCAGCACTTCAAGTAGTACCCTCTAAGAGGGAATTAAGCAGAAATCTCTCCTAATGACTGTTTGCTCACCTGAAAGTCAGATAGGCAATTAGACTCTGCTGGGCAACTTCTTCAAGGGCAAAGAGCTGAACTGTTTGCAACCAGCATCTCCTCCTTTCTACCTCCCACCCCCAAAACAGGGCACTAGCTCAGATAATCAGTAAAAGTATTTGCACACAGCAGATTTACATTCATTGAACCCAGGTTCCTCAACAAAAATGTTGAGGGTTGTTTTTTTTTTTCCCCCAAAGACTCTGTTATTTGAAAATACTTTGCATAGGTTTCAGCTCTTCCACTCTCAGAAGCTTACAATGAAGGATTGTCAGCAGCCTACCCAGTCAAGGAAAGGAGAAAAAAAAGAGACCCCAGCTGTATGGAGGGGCATAACATACAACAGGATACAAGGCTCAGGTGCGAATTTGCCATGCTCAGTTGCAGTCTTCAGCATCAAAAAAGTTCAAAAACCTATCTTCAGTTCAAAAGCCCAACTTTTGTCATCACAATTGTCTTCACTGAATTGCAAGGCAAATAATGGGGTGCTAAAAAAATTCCTTAAATACATAAAATCGACTACAGACATACCTAGAGAAGAAAAAAAGAAATAAGAAATACTATACATTGGTCAAAAAATTAAAAAATAACCATGCAAGATATACATACCCAGTTTTAGGGCAGAAGGAGTCACTTCAATCTCGCCACCAATCGGCTGAAAGGCAGCCAGCTGAGCCGCTACCTCCGTCTCAAAAGAGTCTGGGCTATTTCTGTCTGTCAAATTGCCGTTGGTTCCATCAGTCTTACGGTGAGTTTCTTGCTCATCATAAACAGCAATCAGCTATCAAAACAAAAAATAATACAGTTTGTATATTTAAAGTATTCCCAAACTACACCTTTTTTTTTTTTTAAAAAAAAAGCAAAACTTATCCTTCATTGGGACTACAAAAATAACAATCTTATTTCAGAACAGCTAACAATAAACACAGATTCACGAAAGCACATGCATTTGTATTTAAATACACTGACTTCAATATGACTTAAGTATACGCTTCAGCACTGTCCTGTGCCGACATGTTTTTCTGAGTTAGCATGCTACCATCAGTGAAGATTTTACATTGTTCCAAAACATTTAGGGCTGAACATGCTTAAAAAACACAGAACAGCATTTAATTCTTGGGGATGGAGGGTGGTATTATTTTAAAAAATTTTAGTGTTATTGACTGACACACTGCACAAGGGTAACACAACCACAGAAGCCGTACTGAGTGAGCAGATACATGTTTTATTTATAAGCACATAATAATTACATTCCAAGGACAAGATACATCCGGCACACTGACAGAGTACAGATCCCAACCTAATCACCCAACCTATGCCTCTGTAAGGATGAAAGTTTCTTGGTCCAGCTGGGTACACATAAACACACACATCTCTACCCACCACATATCTACCATCTCCTCCCATTCTCCCCTGCAAGCTTATAGCAGACACATTGCTTCTGAAAACTGCCCCTCAGTCACTGACTCTTCCACAACTTCAGGTACACAGGGAGGTCAAGATGAAGCAATGGCAGACTGCAAAGTCTGCTGTCCAAACTCACATTAATGTTGACATTTAAATGATAAAAACCACCAGAAAAAGCATTTTTTGCCTCGGCTAACTTGGCCTTTCACAAGGATCTTCCTTTCGGTCCCTACTAATACAAAGTGATCAGATAATGTGCATACAGCTGCATCAACAAGTAACTCTCATATGTGTGGCTGGGTGTAAATTGTGTTACAGTTGCAGGAAAACAGTTAACTGTGTTACAGTTCTGGGAAAAGAAACAAAAAAAAAAGATTAATTCACAATGAATCTAAACAAATCAGAAGACTTGCTGTTCTCAACTAACAGGACACTTGACACCCCAGAGCTCTCTCCAAGACAAGAGGGGTTGCAGCGGCAGTTCAAGCACTTTTCCTGCCCGGCTACCTGACGTGACATAGTTCTCGTGCCAAAATGACAAACACTTTGCCTAATAAGCATTGTACAAGATATCTCCATCTTAAGGTGTTCATTTATTTTACTTTTTCTGAACTCCACAGGATTATCCTGAAGTTTTTCTTAGCTAATCCTGAAAAAGACCACAACCCACACAACTGGTTAGGCAACATCAAGATACACACAGAAACAAGTTCTAAGGATTGATTTACCACTTTCTCTCTCTCTCTCTTATTTTAAGGTATGCATACACACTCTCTATATAAAAATATTAGTACATAAAATCTCCTCTGACACTTCCAAGACATGTCAAAAATTATATCCTATGATAAGAAGTATACTGAAACAGAGAGACAAACATTTAAAGGAACTCATATGCCCAAGGGAAGAAATGAATGTATGAGAGGGAAAAGAAAAGAAAAATGAAAAGAAAAAATCCTGAAGTGTTTCTAAGGAAGAAACCGACATTTTCAGGTCTTCCATTCATTTATAATTTCATTGCTAGAAACGTGTCAGCTCATATGTACCAATGCATATTTCAGACACACACAAAACCCCTTAAATAATTGGGTAGAAAACTTGCTCTCCTTTTCCATATGGAGTCTGTTTCCTTTCCATGGCCACACGAATACTCTTACAATATACAATTTGGTTTTTATTTGTCCAAAGCATATAGGAAAGATTCATTTCAGTAACAAAGACAACTCTCTTTGTACCTTATTCCTGCAATGCAGGGAAACTACCCAGGTGCTCACACTGCATTCACGACCAAGCTGCCACTATGCCCCACAACCACATACCACCAAAAAGGCTGCCTTAGAGACAAACATCAACAGACCATGGTCATTTTCTCCAGTACCAAGAAAAAAAACTATGGTGTCTTTTGTTTGTTTCTAAAATAACTATTCATGTTATTACAGAAGCCCATCATGATTCAAGAAGTTCTACAACTGTTGCCCACCAAAAGGTTTGCTTTCTCGATCTCACTTTTGCTGTGGAAACTTAATTTTTTAAGAAAATGGCTGTTACTAATGAAAAGGAAATTTGAGATTGTGTAGGACTGTGGCACTGAAAGCACTTTAGATAACAGTAGGATACAAAGTTCACTTGAGCATTTGCAATGTAGAATCAAGTAAATGGAGCTCAGCTGTGATTTGATAGGAATACACAAGTGAATTCCTCAGCTGGACCAAGCTGAGTTCCCCCGCAGTTTCACACCCCAGCACATTAAATGCTATATTACATTGTAATACTCTACACTTACTGCCCCAGGGTGTTGCAGAGACCAAAAGTAGGGATTGACTCAAAAACATTAGACGAACTGATGGAAAAGACCAGCAAGAACAGTTAAATGAAAACATGCAAGCACTACCTCAGACGCAAAAGGCCCCAAAACATGGAGTAGTAAAAACCAGAAAGGTAAACCAGGACAACATTGATGTTATATGTTACCCTATTTCTATATGCTTTCTTCAAGTATTTTCCAGTGGCCACCAGCAGAGGCCGGAGCAGCAGTCTGGCCCTGCATTGCCACTCTTGCAGGCTCCCATACATTACGGTATTATCACATACTTAGGCTTCTAAGCACTATATGTTTCCCTTATTGCTCTCAAGTTCAAATGAAACTAGCAGAAATGATAACAGAAAATTATTTTAACAGACAAATAAGGTCACGGACAGACTTCCGATACCTGTAAGATACGATAACTTACCAACCATCAAGCCCAGAAAGGCAAAGGACATTAAGGCTACACTACAGGAACTCCACTGGCTCCCTGGGACCGGTGCTCCTGCTCCCACCTCCCGCGCGCCCTCTCCCGGGCCAGGCGGCCACGGCCCGTGGCCAGCTGGTCATGTACCCACTGCTCCTTTTACAGGAGTGCGGGGTGCCCGGGCCAATCCGGCACAGGGACACCTGAGAGCCGGCGGCGCTGCCTCTGCAGCCGTGCGGCGGCGAGGCCCGGCGGGGACCCGGCCCGCACGGCTGCTGCGGGGCCGCCACCCCCGGGCTCGGGCGCCCGCCCCCTCCGCTGCTGCCCCTGAGGGCTGAGGGAGTTCTCTGTGCGTGCCTTGAGCTCCAGCCCCGGCGGATGCGTTCAAATGACCCGGTCTGCAGAGGGTTTGGGTGTTAGTTTTGTAAGAGGACCCGATCTGCAGATGGTCCAGGTCAAAATAAAGTTTTGATTGTAACGACAACTTTGTTGTGTCATTGCTCCACCAAGGATCCCTAAAGCACTTGCCGTAGTGTTGGGTGACACTTCCCAAGAACTAAGAGGTTACAAGTCAAACAACTGCCTTCATAGCTGGTCAGAAATGAGCTTGGTTCAGGCAAAATGACATACAGAAATGACAGTGTCTGAAAGTGGATGAACCCCCCAGGTCTTCACCTGCTTAATTATATGGAAGAATTGCAAATGGTTTGAAGATTGTATCAATTCCACTTTAATTCACCTATTGAGAAGCTTCAGCAGATGGGGACCCTCACGTCAGCTCCCCTCCTCCCAGCTCCTGCAGTGGAGTCAGGAGAAAGACACCTCCTCCACCACCCCCGTTCCCAGTTCCCACCTTACCCACACCAGTGCTCCATTTCCATACTCCCAGCTGGAACGGGCAGGGCGCAGGTGCAAGCCGACAGCAGGCAAACACCTGTGATACAGCCTGGCAAATGGCCGCAAGAAGATTTCTCAGAGTGAAACCACACAGGCCTCACGCTCGTCTGAAAGCAGGGAAGTTTCTTATGGCTGTCATTCCTCAAGTGACTACAGTGAAAAGCCTGCAGTGCCCTAGTCTACACCTAGGTACTATTTTGACAGATTAAAAAAACAAGCAAAATGTATTTCTTTACAGTATGGAACACACCATTAATTAACATGATCTAGAGTTAAACTTCCATTTTTTAGAGAGTGTGAAAAGGAGATACTTCCAGTACTGCACGTGAAGGTAGCAAGGATGCAATGCCTTTCCTCACCAAGGAATAAACGGCCATTTGTCTTCTAAAGTCTTTATTCAGGAGAGTCTCCTCTGCAGTTGCAGGAGCACCTTATCAGTAGCAATTCTAACATTATAAATACACTGCTAATCAATCAATGCATTACAAATATCAGCTTCAGCCTTTCAAAGGGGATGAATACAATTAAGGTTATGTAAATTAACTATTCAAAAATAATTGTAGTAATTGACTTCTCATTTCCAGTATGGAAAATTCTTTAATTGGAACAGACTGCAAATCTCTTCTGATGGAAAAGAACTTCAGGACAGATTAAGAAATCCCCCACCAACATATCATGAAAACAACAACATTGTTTGCAACACTAGTTTTTTCTTTACCAGTTCAATATTTATAAATATTGAGAGTTCAGTAGGTCAGCTGTTTTTTCTTTTTTTTAAACACATCAAAATATTACTCTAGACATTTGTAAACTGTACAAGTTATGCTAGTAATCTGTTGCGGTTTTGTACACATGCTGTACTTAAGCATCTCCATTTTTTTAAGGTTATTTAAAGAACGTATTTACTGTAAAAGATATCTATGTACTTCTATATAGGTAAAATGGTTCTAACCCCAGTATTGTTGTAATCTCTATTAACAACCTACCAGTTACCTAAACAATCAATAAATTATCGAAACGTAGCACTTGCCTGTCATTTTTGATTACTAAACTCCTCCCTACTTGTATTGATGTAGTCACAACATAAGGCCGCAATAACGAACAGTGCTATTTTATTAGTATTTCTGTTGATCGTAAGTAGAAAACTCATTACAAGGCAATGTAGACAAATTTTAACTCTGTATGGTGTGCTACAGTACAGCTCTTTCAATATTTTACTGATAATTCAACTGCAAAGCTTGCAGAAAATTAAAACAAGATTATGTAAAAATTAAGTGACTCCACTCCCAAACACCCAGCAACACACACACATTCGATTAAGATCAACCCTCATGTGCAAAAAGGTGGGTAAGCACCAATAGCAGACACTGACGTTACTAAGTGAAAGGGACCGAGTACAAAGCAGCAGCACGTTTTACCCCAGGGAACCACTGGCCACTAAGATACAGAACACTGATGCAATGTTGCATTTAAAAATCCCCACAAGATGACGTGTTCTCATGTGAAATGTTACATTTTCCAGGGGCTCTCCCTCCTTCCAAAACTAGTTGCAATTTACTGGGTAAGCCCAAGCTGCAGCACCGCGTTCAGCGCACAGCTCGTACGCATACACTGCAACCACGCTTCACTGTGTACTGGGATACACACCATACGCACAAGAAACAGTAAAAAGAAGCCCTTCCAAATTCAAATTGCAACAGTTTTGTTTTAGTGCTTGCTAATTAAGCTCGATTAAATATAAACAATTCCGTGGAGTTTCAGAATTTCAAAGAAAAACATCCCCGCCTTTGAACAAATAGCAGAACTTCACAGACCTTGCTTTAAGGCACTTGTCTGTTAAACCAGAAACAGCTGACTCTCTACTGCCCTATACACCATTTTAAATAAATGGTTTCATAATTATTTCTCTCTTCAAACTATACTTCTGACAACTAGATTACTGCTAATAAGGTTAAAAACTGTATGTTTTACCAGCTTTTCTGTACTGAATTAGAAAATAGACACCACTATTTCCTTTCTGACCCCAAACACCAGGCATGTACACAAGGTACTAAGGAAGAGATGGCAAAATAAAAGCTTGCTTGCAATTAAATTAATCAGCTTTCAATTACTGTCAGGATAAAATCACTAAGAGAAGTTCTCAGTCATAGGCTAGCATCAGTAGGTGATTGAAAAGATGCAATTTTCAACAGCTGGAATGATATATTCAAAAGCACAAAAAGGAATTAAATGCTCAACTTGTATTACATTTTTCATTCAAGTTGGATGGAAATTTTTCCTCTTAATTTTTTCACATTCAAAACTTTATTCACATTCTTCTCTCATTATGGATGACAAAAGGTAGTAAAATTGTTGGTTTCAAGATGTGTTTGTTTCCTGTTCAGATGCTCCCTGTCCACGACTTCAAATGCTCATTTGAGAGAAAAACCTGTGTTTTTTATAACCATATCTATACTTCTGGCAGCCAGCGCTCCTGTGGGAGTGATTATTAGTTACTTATAAAATGATGTGGCAAAAAAAAATTTCCCTTTTTTGGGTCAATTAATAAAGACTTTTCACACAAAGCACTCACATCTCAACAAAGAGCTGTCAGGAGGGGTGAATGAATAGCTCAGTGACTATTTCATCGAACTTTGTGACAGAAGGAGAACCTATGGCTCAAGCTACAGCAGAAAATGAAGTTCACCACAGCATCACATTACCTTGCTCTCTGATCCCTCAATTTGGGATCTGTAGGATTAATCTTGTATTTATCCCTACAAATACATAACAAAGAGATAGAAAGACACACAGTGTTTGTACATGTAACACACTGATAGCAGAATACAGCAAAGTTCAAAATAAAATTTAAAAACATTAAAAAAAGATCAGAATAGCTTCACTTCTCCCCAGATGCTTACACCTGCAAACACAGACACAAATGGAGAATGGCTGCAGTTGACAGTAGCCTACATATGACCAATGCAAAAAGGTAAAAGGGATCCTTTCCTCTTTTTTTTTTTTCTCTCCTTTCTTTCAGCAAGGTTATGTGTTTGGCCAGGTCAGTTCTTTACTCCAGCTACAACACTCGAGCATCAGCACCAACACAAGATAAAGGCAAAGTTACCTCTTCAGCCAGCAGTTTGCACCAGGCCGCCTTAAGTTCAAAATGTGACATCTACTTTGAGGCTGCTATGGCCTGACTTTCCTCTTTCCCCAACCACTAGTTTCTACTGCTCCTTCACAGAAGTGCTACAACTTGCTAGATCCATGGCAAGCCCGTTCAGGGAACTACACCAGGAAAAAAAGCAATTCTCCATCCTCCAGCTGCTTCAGCTCTGTGAACCACACAAAGCAAGTTTCTGTCAACACAGCACTGAATTAACATCTCCTTAGACTACCATTGTCTGTAATCTTACAGAAGTGACATATCTCTGTCTCCTTGAATGAAGCTGGACCAATGTTTGTGACCCCGCTCCCATGACAGCACACTAGAGTGCTGTGCACATACGCGTCATGAAGTCTGAACACAGCAGCAGGAACGACGTTTCTGCATTTCTTTCAAGGAGTTCAGCTTCCTAACAGAAACTCCTCTACGGGCACAGGCTATACTTTTAACTTATGCCCACAAGGGGACATGAACACTTAACATCAAGGCAAGAAGAGCGAGAGTAAAGTGTACCATATGTTGAACAAGAAAACTTCATAAAGCCACTGTGGAAGATGTCTCAGAACTCCACAAACTCATTAACGTAAAATCAGATTTTATATACTACTTATGAAAGACTCCTGTTCAAATGGTTAAAAGATCAAAGACTGGTAACAGTGCAACATAGACAGAACTAAGGTAATTAGGGTACCTCAAAAATGGATGAAAGTGTCATTTATTTTTTCAATTTAAAACTTTCCTGGAGCTCTACAGCCTTTCTTCAATGTTCTTTCAAGGTATTCTTCTAGTATATACTGATAAGTATTTGAAATGGTATTCTTGCATAATAGTTTGCCTTGGAATTCCTTTAACTTAAAATAAAGGCTGTCAAGGAAAAATACCAATATACACACCATATGGCAGCCTTCCTTCACACCTACATATGAAAACAAATTACAGATACATTACATGAAAGCTATGGTGATTAGCTCATCTTGTTTACCTACATGCCAAAACTACATACACCAAAGTATCTTCCCAAAGACCACCTGACACTTTTCCTGCCCTTACTATTCAGATTTCTTTTGGTACTGCCTAAAAGTAGCCAAGAACAGAAATCTACTGCACACAGTAAAAACACTGGTAGCCTCTGCTCTCAAAACTTTTGAAGGATATGAGGAAAATACAAAATAGAGAAGCAGCATGCCTAAAAAAGAGAGACCAGACCCAGCCCAAGTCCCAGCTCTTTCTGGGGGAAGAGAAAGGAGCGTGCCAGTGGCAGGGAAGGATCCTTACCAAAGTGACAGTGCAGTTATTTTGGCACAAACCAAGGGACAGAGCAGGGGATAAAATGAAGAACCAAAGGTGGAATAAGAAGCCAGGACTGGTAGAGCCCTACAGGATTTGTTTTGGTTTAAAGGCACAGGGCCACTGGAGGTCCTGCCAAATACTTTAAATAATAATTTTGTTTATAAATTAAGCTGACATTTTCGAATTATCACTAAGCTGTAAAAGTTTGTCCAAACAGTGCGCTACCAATTGTTTCCAGTCTTCATATCTTAATCAGCAGATCTACTTCCCAAGAAATGTGGAGTTCCTCTTCTTGCCCACCACTTACTACATCTAAAAGAGAATTAATCAGAGACAGCCATACATAAAGGACGGACTGCATGTTAACCTTCTAACTGCATGCTCCTTCCCCAGCGCTCCTGCTGTGCCTCTGCTGTGGCACTGCTAGTTACCCAGTGGGGTTTTTGTTTGCTGAAGAGCTGTGCTGACTGCACTTACTTGAATTTACTAGATTTGTGGCTACTGACATCACAGCCATGGGAAGGGGTTCGAACTCTCCATTACTTCTGGGAGATAAAAACTTCTGGACTGCTTTGTTACTACAAGTCTCGCATTTAGCTCTCAGTCTTGTCACTGAATTTGGGTAGCTAGCTAAGTTTATGAACCTGAGTTTCCAGATCTCTAAAAGTTTCTTAACAGCTGTAATTTCTCTAATTTCTCTTGTGGCTTTTGTTGCTTGTTTGTTGGTTGGTTTTTTTTTAATTGCTATTTTGGGAAGGTCCTCAACTATTCTACAAAGGTAAAAAAAAAAAACCTGTATTAAGAAATCATGCCTGAGAAAATCCTTTTGTGCATGCTTTTCAGAAAGTCTAGCTGTTGTTTTTGTGTGTGTCATCAAATCAAAAGATATCCTTATCTTCCTGTTATTTCCCTGTAGGTGAACTGGCAGGTTTTGGGGTTGGTGGTTTTTTTTTCTTTTTTTTTAAAGGTCATGGCAAAAAAAAAAAGAAAAAAAAACACCCTACCTGATTGATGAGACCTTATATACTACTTCTTCCTGTCCAACCTATTCCTTGGTGGGCACATGTGTCTGTACTTAAAACAATGCAGCTGATTGGGTACTTAACATTGGTATTTGTGGCAAAGTTTGATGAGCCCTTCAAGCATGACTGAGATGTAATTTTTTAAGCCACTTAGTAACTACTTGAGAGCTGTTATGGAGATCCATAGTAACAATACAGACATTCCTTGAGGGTTGACTCTGGGTAGCTTCCCTGGCAGATATAAATGCTAGTGCTAAAATGTCAAGGATTTATAATTATGATGGCAGATGCATAAAACACATAAAACAAGCCTTATTAGGGTTGATTGAAGTAAATATACCAAAGGACATTCCTCCTTTCTTCTGCAAAAGATTCATGTTCAATGCCATTTGTAGCCTGTCACACTCATTATGTTTTCATGTGAAATAGCTTCTGAGTTTTGCTAGATAACAAATGCCCTTTGTTTTTGTTCTTCCTCTACCCAAGTGAAAAAACAAATGGAAGGAGGACTGTAAAATGCAAGACTGATTATTTCCTTTCCGTTTGCCTTGAAACAGAGTACTTTCACCTACATGGACGTTACAGAAGATGAGCTAATTTTGGACAGTCCATTTAAAATGGCACTATAAAAATGTAGATACTAATATCAAACACTGCATTACTTACTAGAACTGTGTTTCTCAAATGCACTTATTGTAATCAGTCATTGAAAAGGAAAAATTTACTGTGCCATGGTATCTGAAATAAGACGGTTTATCCTTAGAAATGCAAGTAACATCTCAGTTACTGTATTGTGGGTAAGCATCAATAAATGTTCACTTTCATAATATGAATTACAGAATTCAGTAATATGAATTCTTACCTTAAAATACTACTTTAATGCTAAATTAACAGCTTAGTCCAATTCCATTGGCAAGCCTCCTATGGAACACACAATAAAACAAGCCAGTAACAATACAAAAAAACATTTCTTGATAGAATGAGCATCTTTGTTGAACAGAGAACCCACACTAGCACTGGATACTCCAAGCCACACATGGAGAAGCAAGGCAGAGGGGTGGAAAGCCAGATGAGGAGAGCTCAAACTGCTCCCAATTCCTACTGCAGCACAAGGCGTTCCTGCAGTCTACTCCTACTTTAGCAGGCCCCTTGCCTGTCAGAAGTATTCAGCAGACCTCTCCAGCAAACTGCATCGACCTCTTCTCCCCACCTTCTCACCCCTTTCTGGATGCTTTTGAAGTCCTGGAAAAGCTGATGGGTTGTAAAAATCCAGCCTGTTGGGCAGTCCTGATTTAAGGCACAAAGAAATGTTTAAGTGGACTGCTGTTGAGTATTCCGTTACAGACAAAACTGCAAGAAGAAACTCAGAAGCTCTTGGACTTGTAAGCTTCTTCATTGCTGGGGCTTTTTAACAGGGTTTCTAAGGAACCTGAAGTGGGAACAAAAAAGCATCAATCCAGCCAGGACAAAATCATGTGCGAGCTGGTACTAGGCACGTGGATTCACACTTGCTAGCACAGTACCCTCAGTCCTCCTTTCCAGTAGTTCCCTTCCCACTCCACTCATACCCTCTGCACACTTTTCAGCCCACCCACATGTGTGTTCTCAGCCCATCCACACACATTTGCGGACTCCTCCAAATCCCCATTAACTGTCTTTGATCACTATGATGCATGCCATTAAGGTGGCTGAAACATTGCACAGCTTTGTATAAAAGGGGCAGAGGCTGATGGGGAAGCAAGAGAGAGGCTGCTCCCTGCTAGCTTTCCCCATTCCAGTCACATCTGACCTGGTTATAGGAGCTCATAGGGCTGAAAGGGAGCTGGGAAAAATGAGTTTATGGAGCCCATCACCATTTCTCCTAACTGCTCTGCTTGTAACCCTCCTTAGCTACAAATGCCTGAAGAAAACATTGGCCTTCAGTACAGTGCCAGATGTACTTGCAGTATCAACAATTTTCACTTGTTCTCTCTTTTCTCTTCCCGTGTCTCAACTGCATATAATGAATACAAAATTTAAGGAAGCAGAGTCCTCCAAGGTAGCTTGTTAACCTTCAGATTATATAGACATGTGAAAATCCTCAGAAATCTAAACCAAAGTAAACTGCAGTGAAGAGACATTATCCCATTTCTGTAAGATCAGAGGGTATAATTGAAATTCTTAGGAATTTGCATACTCTAGGCGATCATTTATGATGGTAAAAAGCACTTTGTATTTGTAACTAAGCACTTCAACTTTCATATCTTTTCCAGATTCCAGTTTAACAAGTAGGGCCCACAGAACAATTTAAGTTGGAAGGGACCTCTGGAAGTCACTGGTCCAGTCCTTCACTCAAAGTAGGGCCACACTGGCACTTAGCTCAAACTTTAAAGTTGGTTCAGAGCCTAACTCAGTTTTGTACACCTCCAAGGACAAAGACTTCACAAGTCTCTGGGCACCTGTTCCAGTGCTTGACCACCCTCATGGTGCAAAAAAAAGTTTCTCATATCTTATTAGAGTCTTCCTCATGACCACTTAATGCCCATTACCTCTTGTCTTCTCACTGCTGACTTTCAAGAAGGTAGGATGTAGTCTTCTCTACACCCTCCCATTAAGTAGTTGTAGACAGCAATAAGATCCGCCCTTATCCTATGAAGTTCACTCGCCCTCTCCCCCCACGTCATATGTTCAATCCCTGGTCACCCTGTGCTGAGCTTGCTCCAAATATATCAATGTCTATCTTGCACAAAGGAGACTCAAACTGGACACAATAGTCTAGCTGTGGCCTCAGAAGTACCAGAGGGATACAATCACTTCCCTTGACTTGATGGCTACACTCCTGCTAACCATCTGAATGTGCATTTAGCCTTCTTGGCTGTAAAGTTAAGAAAAACCCAGGTTAACTTCTACCAAGTCATTCTTTTTTTTTTTTCTCTCTCTCACTGATTTGACAGTATGCATCATGTGCGAAAATAAGTTTTTGCTTTGGCCACAACCACTCAAAGACAGCACGTGAATTAGCTGTTTATTTGTTTTTAAATGGCTTTGATCTTTTTAGAGGACATCATGGGATGGGGAATGGAACTTCAGAAGTAAAAAAAAAAAAAAAAAAGCAGCACAAAAAATACTTGAATTGTAAAATCCATCAGAAAGTGTAAAACCATCTGTACTGCATAACACACACAACAACTTTCATTAGTACAGACAGGCTTGATAAATCTTGGGATGTTGCCACACGTCATACAATTCTCACACTGTGTTTCTGCCTGTGCAGAAAAACATTTTAGTATTTACAACTGCCAAGAGTCTTATTCTTACTGATGCCTAGTTTAGTGAGACTGCATTATTTGCCCTGTCTCTGACAGTTTATATGTCAGGCTCAAGAAAGGCAAAAGTAAGCTTACAAAACTGGTTGTCACCTTGATGAGGAAAGGTCTGTCCCCAATGATAAACTACTGCTATCGGTCTCTACTAGTTTGCTATTAATTCTGTCAATAAACAGTATTTTTAAGGGGTTTCTAGTACATTATAATAATGCATACCTACCCCTTTGGAAAAAAAAAAAAATAAACACCTTTTGCCTTTCACGCAGGACCTCATTGTCAGAGGAGTCATGACCCTATATGCTTCAGCAGCAGAAGTCAGCTGACCTTGACCTCGAGCAACCATGTCCCTAAAGAAAGCTCCTAAATGTCATGATCCTTTTATGCATAAAATTTGAGACAGAAAGGAACAGAAGAAGAGAGGAGAGGAGAGAAGCTTAACAGAAGTGCAACAGGAATGTCACCAAAATCCTCAGAACGTATTTAGTAATTGGCTAGTTCACATGCCTTGTTTTATCATACTCATTAATAGAAGACTACGAAGTCAATCATTGTCACTCACAGAAGACCTGTGTTTTCTTTTTTTTTTTTAAAGGCAAACCAGTTTAAGAAGTCTACAACAACTAAAGAAGAAACCAATAAAGTTATGCTCTCTCAGAAGATCAGTAACACACAAAATTGTGAAACATTCAGAAACTTTAAAAGTGTGGTGGTTCCAAACACTGCAGTTCCAGAAACATACATTCCCAAATGAACTACCAGAACAGAAGGACTAGAAAAATATTTTGACTTGACATCTTAATGCACCATTACTGTGAAAACAATGAAACTACAAGTAAAATTTCCAGAGATAGTCACAGCTCTGGCAATAACAAAAAACCCTTCAGTGACAATTACTCATTTCAGCAATCAGTTCATAACAGACATCCTAGTGCTGCCTTGCTCATTATACTCCTTAAAAGAATGATCTACATGTTATAAATTTCAGTCATTTTTTACCCTAGCATTAGCTGCCCACAGCATAATTTCATAGTTAAGTTTCTTAATTTCTTAGTAAACAAATTAAATTCTGACATCATGTTCAAGATCCACAGCAAAATTAAACATACTATTTTAAGGTTTTCCAACTGAGAGTTAGAATTCAGAATACAACTGAGAAAATGGTATTTGCAAAGTCATTAGTAGCTATGTATGTATACATGTATGTTATGCATCCCTTGGGCATGAATGTGTTAGCAAGCAAACAAGATCGCACATATATACCCTTCTACTACCCACGCATTGGTACTTGTTATTTAAATATGAACACATCCTATTAAAATAGAATACACAAGAAAAAATAACAACCATTCAAAAAGTTACAACACTAGGAACGTTCTTGTCCTTCCACAACAGTATAGGATCCAAAAAATAAAACCAAAGTACATTTTCCGTAAGTGATACTATAATTGCTCGTTAGATGGATCCTCATTTCCAAGGCTGAATTTCAATGCCCTATTAAGTACAGTGTTGAACATTTACTTGATGCAGAGTTTTGTAACATTTAGCTATAAAAATGTGGACTGCAAGTCTGACCTCTGAACAATGATTAAAATTATCTTAACATTTCTTAAGGAGACTATCTTCTGTAAGAAAAGCATTGTAAGAAAAGGAAACTTTTCCGTTGTATTGAATAGAACACAAAATACTGAGCATGGTTTCTTACCTACATTAATTAAACTAAAACTTTTTATTAGATAATAAAAAACACTGAAGAATATATTTAACCAAGAAGTTGAATTCAATTAACAGATTCCTATTACTCTGAAATATTGTTTTAATGTGATCTGAAGCTTTCTTTTTTGGAAAAAAAAAAAATCTTCATGCTTAGGGCATAGTTTAATTTTGATTACAGTAGGTTGAATATTCTGCAAAACAGTGATATGTCTTGGAAATAAATGACTTCAGACCGTTCAGATCATTACTCAGAAATTTCAAATGTGATTTTTCAGAGGGAAGCTTGTTCATCCATTTTCCACTCCTCATTACAAATGATAAAGGGACCTATTCACAAAGCAAGGCATTTTTTATAAAAAAAAAAACCTCAAAGTGAATGATATACCAGGCTCTACTTTCCAAGGTAAGCTAAACTTCTCAATAAAAAAATGCAATGGGAGAGGAATAAAATACTTTTAGCTAATAAAAAATTCTCCCAAAATGTTTCAGTTGTCATGAATCTTCAAATATCTTGAATATCATGAAGAGTCATCAAAATGGAAGCCACACAACTAACCAAGTATTTTAGCCTCCTCCAGAAAAATTAACATGGCTATTCTTTGACCTATCTGCACTGAGGTTTCACCAGACACTGTAAAAGGGAATTCCTGTTTTCCCAGCTTTACTACTGGTACTTGAATGGATTCACAGTAGAATCACATTTGCCTTCCTCACTGTCACATCACCTCGTTACCTGACATTGTTCTAATGATCTGAAATATATGAACATTCAAGTTGGTAGAAAATGCTATCAACATTGATTCAGTTTTTTGTCTACTTTCATGGAAGATTTTTAACACTTTTTTCTTCTTCCAGGGAAAAAACAAAAAAAAAAAACCCCCAAAAAACCCCAAACCTATTATGAGAGTGACATTCTTGCTCCTCTGAATCAGTTCCTCCACAAGTACAGCTTTCCATTCTACTGTGGCTACACCACACCGAGCGTTCAGTCCCCTCCAGGTAAGCCACACTTCCATAACAGCACGCTTTTTGAGGCTTCCTAGGCTTTACAAAACCCAAGGGGGGAAAAAAAAAAATCCACAAAGAAAAATTCCAGACAAGGTAACAAATATATATTCACACTGCCTTGAATCCTTATCCTCCAGTTAAATTATTTTCTTTCCAAGAGACCAACAGTGTTTTTTCACACTTAGCTGAAATCAAGTCTCAGGGGTTCCAATCCAGTGTAAGTTAAATGTCTTTCTATTAGTGATTCAGCAGGCACACGCACTGCAGAACTCAACACTGTTCTTCGGGAAGGTTCCCAAAAATAACTTCACTCCTGATTTAAAGATCTGGGTGCCTGAACTACTTAAAAAAAAAAAAAAAAAAAAAAGAAAAAAAAAAGAAAACCCCACACCACACAAAATGAAAACAAAACAACATATGACGCATACTTTGCAGCGATGAATGGGAGCCGCAGCTGGCAAACCCAAGGATGCCCTACAAATTGAAGGGAGAGATGTTTAAGAGGCAAAAATTGCCACTCCTTTCTTCCTTCTCTCACAGTTTTAACTTTGACCTAAAAGTTAAATCAGGGCACCACACAGTCTGAGGCTGCAGACTGGTGCCCAAAGGCCAGGCTCAGTTCGGTCACTCTTACCGGGAGCTCCGTGGCCTAACACCGACACCACACCAGAATGGCATTTCCATCAGCCTTCCCTCGGAAGGTCGGTGCTCGGGAGAAGTGCACCCTCCAGGTATTCCCTGCACAGAGACTGAGGGATTTCAGAAAAGCTGAGGAACAGAAAATAACAGAAGTTCATCTACTCTTCAGAGACATTAAGAGGCAGAGGAGAATCTGCCAAATATCTATTGCATGGGATATCAAAACAGAAGTAATTGATCATTGTGGGTGGATAAAAGGCGTGGTTTTTTTTCTTCACAGTTGCATTTGAACTTAGAATCAATTTTAAATGTTAGGTGTGCTGGTTTTGGCTGGGATAGAGTTAATTTTCTTCATAGTAGCTAGCATGGGGCTATGTTTTGGATTTGTGCTGGAAACAGTGTTGATAACACAGGGATGTTTTAGTTGTTGCTGAGCAGTGCTTACACAGAGTCAAGGCCTTTTCCGCTGCTCACCCCACCCCACCAGCGAGCAGGCTGGGGGTGCACAAGAAGTTGAGAGGGGACACAGCCGGGACAGCTGACCCCAACAGACAAAAGGGCTATTCCATGCCATGTGACATCATGCTTAGCATACAGGCTGGGGGAAGAAGAAGGAAGGGGGAGATGTTCAGAGCTATGGCGTTTGTCTTCCCAAGCACCCATTATGCGTGATGGAGCCCTGCTTTCCTGGAGATGGCTGAACACCTGCCCGCAGATGGGAAGCAGTAAATAAATTCCTTGTTTTGCTTGGCTTGCGTGCAGGGCTTTTGCTTTACTTATTAAACTGTCTTTATCTCAACCCCGGAGTTTTCTCACATCTACTCTTCTGATTCTCTCCCCCATCCCACTGGGGGTGGGGGAGTGAGCGAGCGGCTGCGTGGGGCTTAGTTGCTGGCTAGAGTTAAACCATGACATTAGGCTAACACAAGTCAAACACAAAGACATTATAAAATATGTGACATAGAGTACACACACTAAACAGCAGTTCTAGCCAAGTTTGTGGTAAAAATCTATTTTTGCTCTTTGCCTTCTCCTATACATGCTGTTTAGGTTACCTGGGAAAAATACATAGTTTTTAATCAAAATGAAGTTTGCAGAGCTGTGCTTCCAGTCTGCTGATCCTTCCCTATGTCAGTAGTCTACTAATAACTAATTAGTCCTTGGCCACTTGACCTTCAGGGCTTTAGTACAGGGAAGAGGCAAGAAAGGCAGCTCCATCCACTTCCCTGGGTTCTAGTCCAAAGTCATCGCAATAATTACTAGAAGGCTTCTGCTAGCCTGCTAGCTACTTCTCTCCTTCCGTGCTTTCAGACTCTATCCAGACCTCTTAGTCTTTGGACATGCCACCCCACTCCACCAGGATTATAATCATTTATACTAATCGTTTCTGATCTACTCTTCAACCACAACTTGGCAGCATGGAGAGAGGTAGGCTGCTGTGTAATCTGCAAGGTAATGTAAATTAGACTAAAAAAAGTAGCAGGTTTCCACAGCCAATTCCTACCCTCCACAGGATTGCTCACAAGTAGCATGTTCCTGTGAAACATTTTAAGGAAACTCAAACTACTGAAGAGGGGAAAGCCTAGAGCTAACCACATGGAGCTAGAGCTTCCTGAAGAGATAAAATGACAAACTCCTGACAGCCGTAGCTGCCAGTTCTTGGCAAAGAGTATATTCTCATTTCAGTTTATCTAGGCAATTCAATTCAACAATAAGATCATTCAAAATGAAAAATCAGCTGAGAACTGAAAAGCAGGGAAGCTTACTAGTCTTACTTTCTTAGAGCCTCTGAATAAAAACTAAATGCAAGAGCCAAGCACTGTTAGCTCCAAGACCCTGAAAGACTACTCCTGGTGTCATCTATTTATCAGCTGCATAGTCTATCATGCGTCATCTGCAAACTGCTTCTGCTCAATGTATCAGCTTTAAATGCAAAACTCTTCCCAACACACATCCAGAATGTTTCCCATTTTTTCTTAACTAAAATTCATTTTAGTTCTCTGCAGCTTTAATTGAACTTCAATTACTAAAACTAGCTTGACACAAGCCATAAAGAAGAAATTAATATTCTACTAAATAAGAACTGTCACTCAGCATTTCCTAAGCTAAATGTAAAAATTAAGACTCTGAATAAATGTATGCTAAGTATCATTGCATAAATATGCATATAATGCATTTTCCTCTTTATAAAAAGTGTTAAATTTAACGTAAAGACATTTTATTGCACATCAACATTTTAGTGGCGATCAATCACTGAAAATCAATGATTCTTTTAAACAAATATAGAAATATATTTAATTCAAATCAAATTACTTTAAATACATTTTTGTTTACTTTTCAATCACTGAGACTTCAGTCAGTTCACTCTCCAGTTAGGAAACGGGATCTCAGCACATAACCCCACAAGCTACTAAAGCATCTTTCCCTTCTGCAATCAACACAGTTGTTATGCTGACAGTGAAATCAATTGGCGACCCAAACTTCTCATCCAAAAGTGCATCATTGAGGGTTTACTCACAGTCAATCTCTTTACAGAAGTTTTTTTTTTTTAATGCCATTAAAATATTCCAGTCTTATTAGAATGCAAATATAAAGGGGTAGAGAGAGCATGCATAATACCATTAACATTCAAAGATTTCTTGGTCTCCATTATCAGATATTAATTCTCATTCTCACATTAACTGTTTTGTTAAAAAAAAAGGAAAAAGAAAAAGAGAGAGAGAGAGAACAAATCCATTAGCAGCTGCGTTAAAAGTGAACAAAAGAGGCAACAACTGCTGATGTGATTACGCACCCAACCCTTTTTGAAAGTTTCTATCCAAGAGCACCAAACACATACTGCTTCAACTTTCATTTCATACCAGGTATGTAAGTACATGTGACAACCTTGACAGGGTTTCCCCCCATCTCAGCATTTTTAGCAAGCTTTGAAAACCAATCAGTCATTTTTAGCAAGTCTCTAGATGGTTTCCTTTAAGGTCTTTTACAGCCATAATATGGTACTTTTGGGGGGAAGAAGAAAAAAAGGCATTTTTGCACACAAGGAGCATGTTTCCGTTTCAACTGCACCAACAGAGCAGGTGCCAGCCATGAGCTTGCCAGCAGATGGAAGAGCCCATCTAAAGCAGCCGCTTGGAACATTCTCAACTACCTGCCCAGGCATACCCTGCATTGTGACAACTGCCTTTTACATGCTTCTCTCTACTGCATATGATAGCACGTGATCCTGGTAGTGGAAACAGTCAAAGTAGCCTGTGATTTCATATAGGAGGGAGGATACCAAACAAATAGCTACACTTCAGTTACAGGCATACAAACAGCACTTTTCCACCCTAGCAGTGACTTTACTCCTAGATGAACATGGACGAATGAAAGAGAGATCCTGTGTAAAATACACATTTTCAATACGACTTGCATTCTCTCTTTTACAAATCCACAAGTCCAAGATTCTCAAATCAGTACTACGTAAACAGAAATCATGTAAATTCACAGCACATCACTGTTGTAGTTGTATTGCCACTCCCCCCTGCAGGAGTCTACCATTACTTTGCCTCATCTTGGACAAGCGTTGACCAACTTGATTAGTCTATAAATCTCCCCAAAACAAGATCATGCAAGACATCATTAGACTTGCCCTAAGATGTACTGTACATCCAACCAGATCACAGGTTCACCAATATTCCGTAAGTCACTCAACTACTATTTCCTCAGGTATTGTTAAAAAACACAAATTACATTATCTGAGTCACTAATGCAGGGAGATTTATCTACACCGCAGGTACTTTCTTCCACATCTTATGAACATGAAGCCTACGGACCAGTTATAGCCCCTCTGAAAAGTTTGGCACTTCCACTGTTCCCTCACAGATGTTCACATTACCAATTAATCATCACCACAGGGAGTCTCAGCACAGAGACTAAGGGCTGAACATACTCACGTCAATCTTGCTTTGGAAGCCTTTCAATATCTTCCAAAACAAAAACAAAATATAAGTAAAAAAAAAAAAAGACTTTATGTCCACATTCAAATATATTATGTAGCACTATGAACTGCCCTATAATCATGAGGTAAATTGACTTTGAGGTACTACAAAATCCCAGTTCTAGCTCCACTACCATTATATAGATTTAGATGCTTTAACAACATGGTAAACTGATAATCTATGAAATTTAAAGCATATAAAAATACTACTAAGGAATCCTAAAAAAGAAATATGAACTAAAAATTAGCAGCTCTGCTAGTGAACAGGAATTACAAAGCATTTGATTTTTTTAATTCAATACCTTTTTTTATATCATAGAATCATAGATTCTATGACATAAAAAAAAATCTACTACAAACAGTGTAAGACAATATGAAGAATTTCTCCATATTCTTAGTGGATGACATATTAATGTCATTAGTTAAACATTTTCTATTTCCACAAACAAAAAAATACAGAACAGCTACATTCCAATTCCTTAATTTTAAGTAAAGTACCTAAATCCTACATCTCCAGCTGGCAAACTGCATTGGTTTTATTAAGTGTATTTGTTGCTAGCAGCACACTCTATATCTAATACACTGATAATGAAAGGCCACAAAAATGACCAAGTACAAAAAATGTACTCTGTGTATATATGTGTGTTTGCATATATACATATATTTAATGATCACTTGTGAAGTACGGCAGAACTATCATTCCTACTTCACAAATGGACATAAAGGTGCAATGAAGCTGATTCATCCAAGATAGTACAGGATATCGATGACAAATCTGGAGTTAAGTCCCAGGTTACTACTACAACCAGGAAATTATCTTTTTTTCCTTACAAACTTTTTTTGTCAATAGTTCAAGTGCTTCACAAAATCTTGATCTTAATTTTACATACAGGAGAACTGATGTGCTATGTCAAATCACTTACCCATGACTGCCCACAAAACCAGTGAAACATCTCAGAACTGAAGGTCCCATTCTGTGCGCTATCAAACAGACCACAACAGCCCTGTGGGTCACTATAAGCACCCCTGCTGCAAAGAGCAGTAAGGAATTTTAACCTGTTCTTTTTAAAAGGAAAAAGACCTTCAACTTCACGATCCAGCTTGTTTCAAGCACAAGTGAGCAGATTCCACATAAATAGAAAGGCATTTGAAATTAGAAGTGTTTATTCAGGGTTTCAGGTGAACCTTCAGTTTTCAAGAACCCTGAGCTCTCAAGGAATACACAGAACTGCACTGCTGTGAGAAATAACATCGTTAGAAACCCTACCATGTAATTACTCCCACTTTTATTATTTGCTGAAACACTTTATTGGGAGCACATATAGTCATGTCTACAGAGACATGCAAACACCATTAAGCAGAATCCATGCGCTCTCCATAAAGCATGTTTCCAGCCTGGGATTTCTTTGTGTGGGAACAGAATTCCCATACCAAGAGATGGGAAGTTTAGAACTGCTGAGTCACACTGCAGAAGCTCTTACTCCTCTAACATCAGTATATATTCTAAAATAAAGACACTCAGCTGCAAGGCTCATATGTAGAAGGCGGTGTTAGGAAAAAACATCCTTAATTGTCTATGTGGCTGACAAGCATACATTAGTCTGAATTTTTTAATAAAATATCTGTTTCTCAAAATTCATACATTTTATGACAGATCAACATTACATCCTTTCCCAAATCTCCCACTTAAGTGCACTCTTACAAAAAGGTGAATAAATTTCAACAGCCTATAAAGCAGTTAGGTCTTTCGCAAGCCATCATCACTGTTTCTATAAAGTAGCGGAAGAGCGGATAGCAGTATTTCAGAGTAGGCAAAAACATGCAGAACCCAAAGAAAATGCATAATTCAGTAGGCTAATACTAACAAAAACGCATGACCAAATTCTTGATATGCACTATAGGGACCTAAGTTTCAAGGTCTTCACATTTTCTAGAAACATTCACTTTTCTTTGTTGTAGGAGAAGGATTTCAAGACACAAAAAAGCTTTAACAGGTAACTGGAGAAAACACATACTACAAAATATAGTTTCCTTACAGTTTAGGAAAGTGTTGCAAACCAACCCTCGTAGGAATTAAGAGATGAACACCTACAGCATGCTCTAGCTTTCAGTAACACAGACTACTGGAACCTACAGAAATTTTAAATATTCAGGACTCACTTAGCAGCTTTGAAAACTACAGAGATGAAAGAAAAAACAAGTAGTTAAAAAATTCCACACCGCAAGTAATTGAAAGACATGAATACTCACATTAAAAGTAGGCATATATAAAATGCATCCCACAACTTTAAAAAAATATATACCCTGTATTTAAAAATGGGGGGCGTGGAACAGAAGCACTTTCTCATATTTTGATCGCAGAGAAGGAATTAAATTATAAATGACACCACTCTAATGAACCAGAACTGATTACAATCTTTTTTTATGAAAAGGTATGCAAAACCAACAAATAAAATGCATCAGAGCTTGGTAAAGATCAGTAGTTTAGCCTCAATGTTATCTACTGCACATCTGCCACACCACATTATCTTACTACTCAAGCATCATTTTTGCATTTCAATGTAGTAGCTCCATCAGATTAATGCCCAAGACACTTCAGCTGTGTTTCAAGTAAATAAGTGGACATACAGGAATATTATGCATGGCCTGTATCATTGACACTAAGCAAAGAAAATGTGATTAGCACCAAATTGCATCTGACAGGGGAATCAGAAAGCTGTCAAACACAATGACATGGATTCAGTATTTAGAAGGTAAAAGGGGGAATAAAGAAGCTGGCCAGTCTGGCATGGAGACAGCAATAAAACACAACAGCTATGATAAATTAATTCATTTACTTATGAAAAATTAGAGGCTTCCACACGCAGCTCTCATTTATAATCTTGTCAATCTGGCAGAGTAAATAAAAAGCCTATACAATGCACACAGTGGGAGGGAAGAAAAAGAAACAAAAGAGGGGGAAAAGAAAAAAACAGATTTTTGCATTTAATCTAACAGAATAATTTCTTACATTAAATCACACTGGATCGAGCCTTTGATAGGAGTGACTAATGCAAGGATACATTATAGCAGTGGTTACTGTGTTTACTAGAGATGCGCAGTGTTAAAACAACAGGAAGGTTGAGATCAAACACTTAAAAGCAATACAAAGCAAAACTAATTTTTTACATGCAAGAGATGCTATTACTATGTGTATCAAAAGGATGCCAGAAAGAACTACAGGGAGGGAAGTGGAAGTACATTCAAAGTACCAGTCCTTGGGACAAGAACAGGCTCCAAAAGGAGATGTTCACGTAACAGCTGCCCTGTGCGGCCGTTAACAGCAGTCTGCCTTGGAAATCCTTTTCAGGGAAAATAAGGTCTGCAACATCCTGCAGCTCAGGCTCTGCAAGCTCTTTCCAAGACGTTCTCCCTGGATAACCAGGTATACCCAACAGCTAATACCTCAACAGCAATATGGCTACAGAAATTTTCTCAACTGAGATCATTGTTATAATAAAGAGATCAGAGAAATATCGGCCTTTCAGAGGAATATTTCAATGATCACCATGTCTGGCAATTGTCATTAGGTGAATTCAGACCAGAAAATAATGAACTCCCTGGTAATGAAAGAAAAAACTACCCAGATCTTAACAGAATAGCATGGAACACAACCATAAAAACGTAAATGTCCGTCAGCAGCAGCAAGGACAACTGTCAGCACAAGCACAGAGGCTGGATTTTCACCACCCGGCGTTTCACATTTTGACTGACCGCTGCAGATCTATTAAAATCCTATTTATCCTTAGATATGTACCTTGGCCATAAAGTGTTTAGGGTACAGTCAGTTCATATATAGTCCTGAATACTGGAGAGATTGTTCCAAAACCCAATGAAAAGAGCTGACCCTGCCACTTGCCAGACATTTACTCTACGGCAGTCTAAAAGGACTCCAGGAGATCAGAAGCCCACTGTGCCCCAGAAATAGGTTAAAGTTGATGCCTACTCCAAAAAGCTAGCATCAAAAGACAAGCCAGTCACTAGCAGCATTCTCCCACCATTTACTACATGTCCAGTTTCTATAGGAGTGACAGACCGGGACAGATGAGGCATCTTGCTGCTGAGCACGCAAGGAGTCTGTGGCAGCACGCGTTCTGTGGCAGAGCTGGAAATTTAGCCCATATCATTTAAGACTAGGACTGATGGCTTGCCCAAACTCCCTCTCCAGTGTAGTTCACCTACATGACAATTTTATTTTTTTCAGCACGTGTGTGGAGTGGTGGAAGAAAGAGTGAAGAATGGAAGTCTCACCTCTAAATCAACAGATGCACCAGCAGAGAGCCAGGAGGTCTGCGCCACAGCAGCAGTTCTGTCAGCCTCTTGACTAGCACTAGCGTTACTGTTTACATCCTAACCTCCACAGAGTTAAAAAAAATTAGTAGTTTTATAGGGTTATTTTGAAATCTGTGAGATACTTTAGAACAGATACTTTCTAGTTCACTTCAGAGAAGCAATTGCAATAAACCTATTTTCAGAAAACTATTAGCCCTGAAGATTTTTAATTTTGTATTTTTACCACATACCTCTAACCATTAACTTTTTTTAATACACATTATTTTAACTAAAATATTTTCATTTTGGTGTATGAATTAAGTACTTTGTATCCAATTCAATATATACAATTCAGTGCACACATACATACTGTTTGACACCTTCTGTTGCAAATCCACAGATTAGAAGTGTTGCAAGGCCAGCTGGGGTTTAGTTGTGAATTTCTGCAAGAGTCTGATTTTCTTCCCCCATCTAAACTTAAGTATGCAACCCTTATGCTTGTGGAGCCAGCCCTCCAAATCCAGGCTTCTTGCTGACTATATAGGAAGATAACCAAAACAAAGATGGCCTTCGCTTAAACACCTAAGAGGAAGGTAAGTAAGCAGTACCAGTGGCATAATTGATCTCCTACCTGTTCATATTTAGAGGCCTAGTGAAAAATTACATGATACTGAAATGAAGCATATGAATTTGTTTTCCCAGTGTCCTGCATCTTCCGAACAAAACCAAACCAATCCTGTAGCATTCCTATAGTGGAATATTTGCTGCATTATCATCTGGAAATAATGTGTTTTCCACTTTTAAAAAAAAAAAATACAAAAGTGGAAATAGTAAGGTTTTAGGATTAGCCAGTACTTCAGGTTCTCTGCCAATTTTTGGCCTGCTTTTCCTTTCCATCATTGAATTTTACTCAACCTTTTGACTGAAGACAGTCTTCATGTACTTTATGATACCAACACTCAATGCCCAGAAGAGGGCACAAGCGACCCCGGGGAAGCCACAGGTCAGGCTATCAAAGAGCATTTATGAACCAACCACTCAACCTTTTAATCGGTCAAATTCACAACCATAACCTCAAATGAATTTTTAATTCTCTCATATCTGATTTTCACAAAGCTTTGAGAGAGGCAATTTAAAAGGCTGCATAGTATGGATCAGTGGCAGCACAACTAGAGGAAAAAAACAGAATTATTAAATGACCTCTACATCTAAAATCTTAACATCTAATTCCAAATTTTCAGCCAATTTCAAGCCTTAAGTAACACAAAATGTGCATATATACAAGTTTACATGGCCTATGTGAACTCAAGAGTATAACCAGAGCAGGGAAAAGAAAAAAAAAAAAAAGCCTGATGGAACTATGTGACATGGAAGTTACAGGAATACTTAGTATCTGGCTAAATCCCTATACAAGATAATGCCTGTTAATAATAAGCTACTTCACACCACTTAACTGCCCTTTTAAAGCATGTTGGAAGTACACTCTTCAGCATAAATACCTTTTTTATTTTGACACTACCTACACTATGGAAATGTTGTATTACTGCTCATGACTATGCCATAAAAGCCTGGCTTATGATCAAACCTGTTGTACTGTACCCTGGAGCAGAGTGTTTGCGGTTTTGTTGCTTTTAAGGTACACAGATAAAGAAAACAAAACATCTAATTGAACAAGTATATTTAAAAATGCCTTTTCTTAAAACAGGTATAGCTACAATTGCAAGAAGGTATAGACCAGACAATGGCACAGTCCCGCTGTCACTAAGAATTTCACAATTGGTCAGGATACAACGCATGACCAGCTGTAGTATCTTGTTTGAGCATTTGCTGCTCAATTAAAACAGATTTTTGTAAAACATTTTCCTATTATCTTTTCATCTGCACTATGGCAAGAGAGTAACTTTAGCCCACAGGGCTGAGACAAGGAGCAGATAACAGACAATATGGTAATGCTGGAACAAGCACTTAGGAACAGATAAGAAAAGACTTGAATTAACCATTCTTTACTTCCTTTCTCCTTCTATCCCTTTAATCTATTTCGCTCTCTCCGTATTTGCCTGGTAGGCTTCAGTTGTTAAGGAACTTTTATAAGCTCTTTATTCTTTTTTCAAATTTCAAGAGAGGCACTGATATTAAGCTCAGCCGCAAACAAGTACTGAATTACAGTCTAGGTAATTTATTTTCATTCCTAGCCCACAAGTTCAAGCAGCTGCAGCAAGTATTCAAATATTTCAAAATATTTAAACCTGAGAACTTCATAAACACAAAAATTTCTATGTAAGTCCAACTAGGCACAGGCTAGGGCCCAGGTCCTGAAGTATTTGGTCTATTCAATTAAATTCAGGGAATTGTCCTAACCTCTACATGAACCATGGTAAAAACTGCCAGGAATAACAGCTTTGCAGCGTGCTACTAACACCACCCTAGCAAAAAGATCTGTGTAATTCACAGGAACAGTGTAGCACAGTGTCCTGGTTTCAGCTGGGATAGAGTTAATTTTCTTCTTGGTAGCCGGTAGAGTGCTGTGTTTTGGGTTTAGGACGAGAACAATGTCGATGCTAAGTACCGCTAAATAGTCGCTAAGTAGCGCTTACATTGGTCAAGGACTTTTCAGCTTCCCGTGCTCTGCCCGGTGCACAAGAAGCTGGGAGGGGGCACAGCCAGGGGCGCTGACCCAGACTGGCCAAAGAGTTATTCCATACCACATGACGTCATGCTCAGTATATAAGCTGGGGGAAGAAGAAGGAAGGGGGGGACATCTGGCGTGATGGCGTTTGTCTTCCCAAGTAACCGTTACGCGTGATGGAGCCCTGCTTTCCTGGGGATGGCCGAACACCCGCCTGCCCATGGGAAGTAGCGAATTAATTCCTTGGTTTGCTTTGTTTGAGTGCGCAGCTTTTGCTTTACCTATTTAACTGTTCTATTTTATTTTACTTCAATTATTAAACTGTTCTTATCTCAACCCACGAGTTCTCTCCCTTTTACCCTTCCGATCCTCTCCCCCATCCCACTGGGGGGGAGTGAGCGAGCGGCTGCGTGGTGCTTAGTTGCTAGCTGGGGTTAAACCACAACACACCATTCCCATACAAAGCGTATCTCACACTTGCCAGCCTACATGAAGAGCAGTAAAAGCACACTGGCAGGTGACTTTCTGGAGAGGAGACTAAACCCTTGCTGCTCACCCAGGAAGCGAAGCAGAGCCGCATGTTAGTGCTGCTCACCAACGCTATAACAGGGCATGTATAGCATCCAAGTGCCACAAATGCTCATCCAAGTGCATGCAGGCTTGAGTTACAACATGAATTTGAAGCCCATTGAGGGCAGAAAGGACTAATGGCACCACAAGGACCCCAAACAGTTTTAACCTTATCTCAGGGCCAACCCAAAAATAAATTTCTCTATATTCACCTTAGGAGCCACTACTTACCCATCCTTACCCATCACTGACAGCATCCACTGTCTTCCCTCACAGTTCTTCAGCACCTCAAGTCGCAATGATATTAACTAGATGCCACTGATGAGTGTATCTGAAGCCATAATTCAGCATAGTCACGGGTGATTACGTGGAAGATTAAAAGAACGAAATCACGCAAGCTTCAAGGCAAGTTTGGAGGCTAATAAATGCCTGGTACTCTAGAAGTTAAAGATGTAATGCAGGCTCAGTGGGGTATGAACACTGCGCCATCCAGTCTTTTTTTCAGAAATCACACTTAAGGTACAGAACAATTATTTTATCCTTTGATATCTGATAACAGCTGAATTCTGAGACAGCAAAGAGATCATTCATTTAAGAAAAACATCCCAGAAGAAAAATCACAAAGTATTAGCTGCTTCGTCGTGGGGCCATTGAGGGCAGGTCTACACTGCAAAGGATGACGGCGTGTGGCAGAGGGAAGTACGCTCATTCTCCTTGAATCCAGCCAGCTCAGGTATCGGTCACAAGGGACCAGGAATGGCGGGGACCAACAGCCTGCCCTGGGCAAACAAGGACTGTGAGCCTTCACGCAACAGTGTGCTAGGTCCCTGCTGCTGCACCTTCACCAAATCTGTTTCCCAAATTAGTGAGCCTAAAGGAAGTTCATGTAGAACTGTGTTGTTTCAAACTGAGAGGCATGATAAGGTAAGTAAGAAAATAAGTAAATAAATAAAAAACCTGGTATCAGTGAGCTTGCCCCAAATGGTCTCTTACCTTTTCCCACAGCTGGAGCTATTCCCGTTACTCCCTGCTCCTCACTCCCACACCAGCAGCAAGTACTGCAGCTGGCCCAGTGCAATAAGAAAAATGACACAAAAACACTCAGCAAGGAGGTGCTTATTTAATACACAAGGCTTCCATGACTACTAAACATCCCATTTTTCCCATTTTCCCCTATTTATTTACTTCCTATGTCTAGCATTACAGTATCAAGGGTGACCTGCATAGATTAATCATTTTGCCTTCAATGCAAATGCCTTAGAATTCTTATGCACTTCCAGCAAAAGAATTTAGAATTTATTCTCCTGAAAAAAGGAAACCTGACAGTTCTTTTAAAAAAATGCGCTAATACAAAATTAATGACAAAGAAATTGTTTATCTCATCTGGTTTGCAAACATTTCTTTATGTAAAATAAGGTATTAGCTAAATAATGACTACCATGAAGTATTTTTTATTGAAAGCACATGTATACAAAATGACAGACAAAATGGCAGCCAAAAAAAAGTATTTAGCATTAAAGGTGAAACATTAGCTGACAAAAAAAGCAAGGGAATTCTAAGCTAAGGCTTTCTATCTTCGCTTTTCATGTTACATCTAAACTTCAAACAGAAAGTGATGTTGCACCACTCTCCATTACAGTAAGCATGCAAAATAAGTAAGGCAAAACAGAACTGTAAGAAGAGTGTCAACAGTACCTTTTGATTTCTCTGCTTTTGTCAGCTTGCATCCAAACCACAACATAACTTTGCTATTAACTGACTACATTTGTGCTTTCCAGTCTCCCTGTACCATGGGACAGCACCTTCCCTGAGTTTCCTTAGGAGTGAAGAAAAAAGTCCTGTCTCTTGAGAAGCAAATAAGACAACTGAAAATAACAGCATTCCACAGAAGGGTACAGAAGCAGTACCAGATAAATACAGAAAAAGCCAAACATAACTGTTTTTAAATTAGATTTGAATACTCCAGAAACATAATTAAAAACTCAATGCATTTTTTCAGAAAATAAGCCGAGTAAATCTTTGTTCTATAGAAAGCAAAATTCTTAACCCTTTTATTACCTGCTTGGAGCAACTGAGCAGACACAGAAGCAAATACAAAGTGCCTTTATAATGATAATCATCCAACATATAACCTAAAAAAATTAACTTACAAATAATTCCACTTCACAAATCTGGAATACAGAAATACTTCCCAAACACATTCAGATACTAAAAATCCTTTAAATGGACAACGCTATCACAAGTTATCCTTAATACAAATATAGCTGTCATAAAACATATTTAAGTAACTTATTCCAGTGCCTAATACAGAGACATTTAGAATACTTATTTAAAAATAAACACCCAGAGAAAACACTACACATTTCCCCACCCCTCTCCACAAGACAGAACATTACTGCTTCTAAGAACAGTGTCCCCGAAAGTCAAACCATCTTGGCCAACACCAATCAGACACGGATTACATTCATATTGGGGTTTAGGCTGATGATAAACAGTCAGAAACAACGTGCATTGGAAAATACTCTCAGCTCAAGTGCATGGTTTTGTCTGCCATGGGTTCCTGTACAATAGTCCTTTAACAAGTCCTACATAATCATTCTCGACTCCAAGAAAAGAATGAGGAAGAGACGAAGATCCATATAAGAATCAGATGCCACGAAGGACCCAAGGTCCATCTTTCTATCCTTTAAAACTCCCAGGCTTTCCTCTGTGCTTGTGCAGTATGTCAGATGTTGACATCTTAAAGAGATTCCTCCCCCTCTCCCCAAAGCAGTAGCTTTCTGCTTTACTTGCTACTGCTGAAGTCAATGACAGACTATATTATATTACTTTCACTATCCAATTTCAGGAGTCAAAATACCAACATGAACAATTCACAAACAACTACTAGCTTGTGAATGTAACTGTAGATCAGCTGCTCCTGAGAAGACAGTGGGCACCTGCAAACTTTGGATAAGCTGGTTTTCAACACTTCTTATCGCACTCACTGTCACCAGCTAAAAATTCTTATAGAACGTATATTGTCCTGATGAATAACACTGGTCATTTATAAAAATGGAACCATTATTGTAGAAATCCTTAGTTACCTATATACTCTTTGAAAAGCTTCATTATAATTTATCAAGAATAAACATTGGCCAAAGCATCAGTTATTTTCAGTTTTAGACAGAGACTAAGAACACAGCTGAGATGCACCTGAGAAATCACATGAAGCACCTGATATGTTTGAATTGTCAAGTAAAAAACCATGCTGGTACTCTAACAGCCCTCTGTCAGTTAAAAGTTGTTGAAAAACACACCGAACGTATTGTGATGCAGATGAATCACTTCAATATCTAAGCAAGTTTTGCTTATATATTCTGAGCAAGTATAATTCCACTTATCAATTGACGTTCTCCCAATCTGTACTGCTCAGGTAAAGCTATATATTTCTGTTCTGTCACAGGCTACTGATTTCAAGGGTTTCAGGAAATTGTTCTTTTAGAACTCACTGGAGATCTGAGAAATTAGGAAGAGTTTAAAAAAAAAAATCTGTCAACAGCTGTTTCTATAGAAACGAATACTGAACCTGCCATAATGACATGAGATCTTTTTGCTTAGGGGACTCTGAGAATTCTGTTAAAAAAAGAAAAAAGTTAACAGGGTCCTAAAAATCATCACTTCTCAAAACATAAACCAAGGTCCAAATAGGTTATTTTGCCTTCCACTGAAACTTAAAAAACTAAACAAGTGCACCTTTAGATATACAACCCAGAACTTTTCAAAATAACAACAGTTTGCATACTAAACACAACATGCATGTTTGGTCTCAGATTTTTAGAAAAACTAGCAACCCAAGCCAAATAAAATAATAAAAGCCCAGTTTGTGTGCTTTATCCTACAACATAGAGAATGATTTCTTTCCCTTTAACTGTCAATAATGATTAAATGTATCTAATGCTTCATAAGCCTCTTGGAAGATCACACAAGAACATAAATCAGATGTGATCACAAACTGTCTCCCCCAAATCTCTCCTCCCCAACTCCCCCTTTCCACTCATTAAGCGAGCAGGGAGGAGAGGACCGAAAGCAGCCGAGCCTCCCACACGCTCTGGCTGAGACCTCGCATCTGCGCAGCCCAGCGAGAAGCAGCGCTCAGCCAACGGCCCAGCAGCGGCAAGAGAGCTCATTAAACAACCTGCCAGCGCTGGCCCTGTAAGCTGGAATCACAACAAACCATTTAAGGCAGCCCATAAAGAATTAACACAATCCACCAGTTTTTTAATCTACAACTTTCAGGAATTTGATTTTTAAACCCTAAATAGCTAAAATAAAGCCTAATCACCACTCTAGCTCCCACAAAATACAGTATCTTGCCGACATTTACCCCAGCAAGAACAACATCTCAACCTTATTTTACATCATAAATTTGCAAACTACTGTAAGTTTCAGCGAGAAATGAGCTGGCAGCATGAGAACCTGCTTAATAGAGCCAGCAGTGAATCCACAGAAGAGTTACCCCATGCTCAGATTTTCATTTTAGCACGTTAATAGGGTCAAGCAGAATTATTTAAAAGCAAACATGCAAAGAAAACATTGGTTTAGAAGCTACCCAGACAACAAAAACTGTGACAGACAAGCAAGGTGCACCCAGTACTTCAAGTACGGATCATTTCATTAGTTCTTTGCACAGGATAAAAATCTGCTCTGGAACAAAGACTAATCATACCATCTCTACAAAATCTATCAGACACACACATAAAATACGCATTACATCAATTACAAAAACTATCTTTTTAATAACAAAAATTATCGCTCATCAAATGAAAGTGTATTAAGTATTTTAAGCTTTAAGTAAGCCCTTAAACCACAAGATCAAAATTTGTCATACAGAATCATCTTTAAAAAAATTTACAATATCTGGGTGGGAAAACTGTGAGTTAATGGAGAAATTGAATTTTCACTATTTAAAAGGGGACACAAACATTCTGCTACGACATCTGTTCGTAGGTTCTACTGCAGCAGAAAACCAGAAAACCACCAGAATTTTAACTGTCAAAACAAATCCTCAAATTAAAGAAAGGAGGAGGAAGTAAGTGCTGAACAATTACACACTTCCAGCACCATAAGTCTAGCATTTAGTCAGAAAAAAAAAGTATGCAAGAAGCATGGATGCAGTCTTATCACTCAGCCAAATGCTAGAAGGATTACTAAATTGGAAATGCACTTAAGACGCACACCGAGTTTTACAACAATTTACTGAGATCTGTGAAAAAGCCTGGAATCAGACTCATGAGTTACTTATCACTGCCAGGGCATCTAAACACACATTCAGCTTCAAACATATGAACAAAATCTCTTTGATCCAGAGACAACTCATGATGTTGAACGCTCGCTTACATGGCTTTCTGGACAGGGTCAGTACAAGTCGTCTCTTCTGACTTCTAACACTAAAACCAAGATGTTGAAGAGTGATTACAGTACAGCCAAGAGACACTTCCGCTGCAAGATGGTACAGCATGGTACAGGAGAACTCCTTTACAAGTATTCAGGAGATTGTTAAATGTAAAATTATTTCTCATTCACAGAATTCAACGTTTAGTTTTCCAATAATCCTTCTCAGTTTCATTTTTACTTTCTCTGTTGTAACCATCTCTTTAAATAAAGTGTTTGGGAAATTCCAAGTGTTACGGCATTGATTCTAGAAAGTAAACTTTTCAAAAAGTTCACTTTTAATAATGTAATGACCTTCCTGAACAATCTATAACTAAGTTTTAACAAGTTGCTTTAAGTGGAGAAAACGGTGGAAGGCACTTGCAAAAATGTCATAGCATCATAACTGAATTAGGACACAAGCTGCTTAACTAGCATTTAATGTACTAATAAATACTGAACTAGTATGCAGATCACAAATGTATTCCGCTCTCCTTCAAGCATTTGACATTACAAAAACCAACACTATCTCACTGTCTTTGAAGAATATTATTAAAGACCAATTTGAGAAGAATCTTGCTGACTATGGCTTTACACAAATTTTTAAATTTCAACAGGTGGTGTTCATGTCACATGAGCTGACCTGACTTCCAAAGAACACAGGGACCCCATTGCAGTAGCTACTAATACTGCTGAAGAGTTCAGAGATTAGAGAATCTAAATGCAAACAAGCAACAATTTTGGAAGCTGAGCCTGTATTCCAGCCTATAATGAAAGCAGAAAACAGAAGCAGAATCTAGATTTTTGAAATCCCCTTTGAATTTTTCTTTTGACATATTATAAATAATATTTTAGAAAGGAAACTGTCATAAATGTAACTGAAGTACATACTAGATATTGGAAACACCAATTTCCAAACTCTTCTAGTAAAGACGGGATCCCAAAACAACATGTAAGAATGTCAGTAGGCATCTGAGGAATATAGCACTGAGTCGCATCAATATCCAGAACTCCGTGTGGGCACATGAGCAATCAGACCCTCTTGAAATGTATTTTTCCGTCTGTAAGACTAAAGAAAGGAAATAGTCATTGAAGGACCAGACTCTTCTACCAGAGTATACGTTTTAGAAATAAAATATTTTCTGTTCATATGAATGACAAACTCCTTTGCGTGCATACACATTGTTTCCTACTTTTGCTATGGAATTGAAAATTCAGTACTGTCACGTTGTTAATCCCCAGCAATACCTACAATCAGCAGTTACTACTGCATGTGTAAACAGGTGCGAGGCAGTGCATATTTTTCCATATTTTATGAAATATATTCCATGATATTAAGGCAGGTGGGTAAATCAAACTCTTCTCCTCCCTCACAAATTGAATTTGATACCAGACGGCTGGCACAAATTAGGTTGTGATCTGATCCAAAATGTTTCATATTAAAAAAGGAAAATTCCCAACAGTACTTCATTTTTTGTAAAACTGAACTATACCAAGCAGACAGGAAAGAATGTTTTTCTGTTTAACTGGTCAAATTAAACAAACAAATTCCGTCTGAAAATAATACCCTGAAAAGTACAACAGCTATTCCTTTTTGCTCTACCACACGACACACTTCTTTGCCCATAAAAAGAGGGAAATTCACAATTAAGAAGCTCCACTTCTTGACCCTGAACACCGAAAGACCAGTCATTAGAAAGAAAGCTTATTTAATTTGAAAGTATTTCACATTCACAAAGGGCTGAAGTGTTGGGCTTAACCATCACTTTTTTTTTCCATCTTCCACATAACTGTCCATTCAGAAAACCTCATCCAGGTTCTGGGGCTAGTTCTGCAGCTTGTGACCTGCTGCTTCTTCCCCCTACCCCTCCTCTGCGCTGTAGCATTTTAAGAGCAAAGTTTTAGTCTACATCACTTGTTCGGGTTATTCATTTGCTGGTGATACCGGGAGTAAAGCAAAACAGACTCTGTGCAGCAGGCAATGAGCTACCTTCAGAAATCATACTTGACAATTCCTGTGAAGCGTCCAGCTTTGCAGGCAGCGGAGCAAGCCTTCCAGCGCACAGAATGCCGATGGCAGGTAGCTGGCACCAGCACTGCTCCCACAGGCGGGGAGCAGCCAAGCCACTAGATAAAGGCACGGCCAGAAGTTTGTTAGTTGCGACAAGTTCAGGACTTGAACCGAGGAAGCAAGTGGTTGACATGTTGGGTTTTGCTTTAAAGGTGCAACTGTCTTTCAGCAATATCTTTATTTCCAAACTAAGTGCCTGCTCCAAAAGGCTGCTGAAGAGGCAGGATGACGCTGAGCCCCACAGCCCAGCATTCCCCAGGAAGGTCCAGCGGCATGGCAGCAGCTCACCCTGGCTGGACACAGAGCTCAGCTCCTGCAGCCCTCCCGGCAGAGGGAGCATCGTGGCTGAGCACTGACACCCAACCTCTTCTTAAGAGGTTTGAGCCTTGGAGATCTCCCTCCTCAAGACATACCTTAAGCAATCAAGGGGCCTGCACTGAAACAGATACAGCATAATAATTGTTTCTGAAACAGGAGAAACTTGATGTGAGTAATTTCTTCCATACCTAACTGCAATACAGCATTCTGCTCCCTCATTCATGGTAATTTCCTTCCAGCCATTCACTTGAATGTCAGACCAAACCACATATTCTACTGCTATTTATTTACATCTCTTCTCAAGTTAAGTTATAGAAAAGGAATAATTCACCATCAGGTCAAATCACCCAGAGATCAAGATTTTAATAATAGATGTAGATAACCTTATTATCAAAACCAGAATGACAAAAAGTGTTTGTTTTCATGTCTAATAATACTGCAATATTTAACACAGTGTTATAATCGATTCAACATAAGGCAGCCTAAGAAACTAAGATTCCTATCTGCCTTGGGGAAAAACTTGTGTATTTCAAGAAACAATTAAAACAATTTGTGCCAGCCCATCTGACCGCCATCTCCAACACAGCAAAGTCAAACTATCCATAACTTGCTGTGAAATTTGGCAGACAAATAACTTAGCTCAAAAATCTGCTGTATTCGCTGTTTTCATTACAGAGACCTCTCACGTAGCCTTTGCAACATCTATGTTTACAGAACCTGGGTGCTCATACTATTAAACATCAATACAATCTGTGTTTATATCATCTCCATACTAATCAGATCGATTACTTCTGATATATTACTCTGTCTCACCACTGTAATACTAATCAAACAAATGGAGCTGCAGGGAGATGAAGTTGATATATAGGTATTTAATACTGTTTTTTTCTTTCTTTCTTTCTTTTTTAAATGCTCATGGGCATCACTGCCACAGGAAATAACAGAACTGCCAGCAAATCACAAGCACTAGACAAGTAGCGCTGCATAGTTTTGTTAGGGGCCATCAAATGAGAATATAGTCCAGGACAGTATGACAAAAACAACCTTGAATGAGAAATGAGGCTAGTGGTTTCGCTTCCCTTCTAAGAGGCAATTAGAGCATACTATTTGAGAACACCCCAAGAGTGCCTTAGGGTAACAGCAGGACACTGAGTAACAGCCATTTGCCTGGTCAATCCTTACAGAACTTTCTCAAAAGACATACAGAGATAACCTTGCAATTAAACATGTCTTTGTAAACATTAGAGCTCTGCAAATTTTTATTACAGTAAGACTCTTTCACAGTTAATCACTGTCTACTGTAGTACTCCTGTACACAGAAATTTAACTTTAAGTAGTCATTATCTTTTGAATTCTCTTTCATCCCTAGAAGCAACTAACATTATTTCTAGAGCTCTATTAATCTCATTTACAGCTAGTAAACCAAGATATAAACTATATCTATCACTAAGGCATGCTTTATATATTACGGAGTTGTTAAAAGCATTCCAGTTCATTTATAGGTCTATTATTTAATAAAGCCATACTCCATCTTAATATATAGTGCCAAAAAACTAGCCTAAGAAAATTTCTTTTCATTGCCCCAAAATGGACTGATACAGATAGCAGAAAATGTAAATGTAAAATTGTTTCTGAACGCTCTCTGATCTAGCTTTAATTTCTTCTTCTGTGCCTGGAAATATCAATTAACAAATTTTTTTAAATAGATTATTCTTTTCAAAGATTTTTTTTTCTTTCAAACAAAAAGAGTTCTTTGTAATAAAATCAACATTTATACAGCATTTTCTAGACTTCAACATCCACACTTCTTTGAGACACCCTGAATGAGAAAGGGGTGAGTTTTAACCATTGGTACTCTCAGAACGGTCCAACAGTACAAGTCACAGAGGACTAACAGTCTACCAGCCCACAATGGCATGGAAATAGGTTATTCCATGTGTAGATCAAACAACTTTCATAAAGGTAACACCTAGATAGATAGATATTTTTCTTATGGAGTTACCATCAGAGCTACTATGCATGCAGATCAGTCTCTTCAAGCAGAGAGCCTTTTTGACCAAGACGGCCAGGACAGGTTGCTCTGTACTGATGGCACGCATTTCAGTCCTCTCCAATCCAATGACCAGCACGTCTGCCACTTGACCAGAAATGACAGCAAACCCCATTACACAAGAAGGTAATTTAGGAAAGGGCCATGGTGACCATCTAGAAAAGAGCAGAAGGGAGTTGCTGGCCAGCACAGTCATCTGGCCAGCAGCTCATGCAAGTCCTGGGAAAGCAGGGAACAAACCGTATGGTGAATGACTTGTTTTGCTGGACCAGATTCCAACCACCAAATCAACCAACTTGGTTGATTTACTGCAAAGTGAATACAGCAGGTGTTCTGTGTATGTTACAAAAGCTGCTTCTTTAAATGAAAATGTAGCAAGAGGGGAAACGAAAGATATGCTGGAATATTGCTTAAAAAACCCTACCATGCCATCTATAGACAGAGCCATAAATATTTAACATGTTTACTGTACTGAATACTTGATACCATTCAACAAAATATGAGTAGTTTTAGAAGTATACATCAGTGCTGTTGCAAAAGTATTATTACTAATTTCAAAGCACTTGACTTACTCCACCTGAATAATCTTCTCGGAAAAAACCTCTAAGCAAAAATAAAACTTACAAAAAAACCTGTTTGGTTTCACTACTGCTTAAGTTAAATACAGGATGATCATGACAATCCAGATGATTATTCAGAAGCTATAAAAGGTAACCTTGATTTCTTAAAACACATCAACAGAAACTTTTAATTTAAAAAACTAGACTGTGTTCTTGATTTTATACATAAATGCTTCCAAATTGCTGAAGCAATAAACAAACTATAGCCAGCCGCTATTCATTTGGGCTAGAGGAGTAAAAACCACTCCTGAATACTCCCAGACCTCCCAGAGCAGTAACATAGAGAAACTGTTCAGATGGAGACAATATATATGTCTGAATTCATAAATCTCTTCTGTAAAGACCTGATGAAACCCAGTTGCACACCATCAAATATCTGTTTCATAAAATGAGAAGGGTCACAGGTCTGCTGTGAACTCCAGAGCCCAGCCTCACACATCTGATTCCCAGGTAAACAAATGGACAGACGTGGTGCAAAAAAGCCTGTAGAGGAGGAAGGAATGATGAAAATGCTGCACTGCCAAGGTAGTTGCATGCTTCACACAAAGAATTAGAAATAAATAAATATAAATGCAGGGAAATTCTGCTACTCTGGATTGTATTCTAGCACTGCGTTTCTGCTTCTTCCCTCCCCCTTTATTTTTAATACTGATCACTTGAACATAATGAGACATTTGACACTCAAAGAGTTGATCTACTCCTGCTGCTTATTCCTCACCTAATATCTCAGCCTACCGTGGCATCATAATTAGGGCCATGGAGATGATTAGGTTCACAGTCATTAGGACTAAAACTGGGCACAACCTGACATTTTCCATTAGGCTGGGGGGAGATGCGGGGAGGGTTTTCTCACATGAGTCTTCTCAGTTTCGCCTTGCCACATACAAAGCCTTCCACTGTCCACCGTGCTTCATTTTGAATCTTGCCTCAGTTACACTCCAAAGCATGGATTAAGTCAAATTTGGTTTAAGATCATTAAACAGGGCCTGAAGTTTCAGGTTCGTAGGGAAATCAAGCAAGTTTCTTCTAGCTCCATTGTGCAAGTTGAATGCCACTCTAATTACGCTGTCAAACTGAGGACTGTGAACTCTTAATAAACAGAGACCTGTTTTCATGCAAATTTTACTAGTAATAAAAAGATAGGAAGAAAAATATGTCAGCAGAATTGTTCCTGTAAGCAAAATGTTTTTCAAATGCTTTCATGAGTTGTCAGCAGCTCTAAGTAGAAACAGTTACCAGGGTAAAGTATTACAGCAGCAGCTGAAAGTTTTCAGTCAAATGTTCTACTTGAGACCAATACAGCAGAAAGCAAAAGGTAACAGCTAGAAACACAGCCACGATGGTCTGCATGCCGAGATTTATACAGAAGCAACACTTACACATGAATGGCTTTATTCCCATTAAACTCGGGGTGGCGGGGAGAGCATTTACAAAAACAATCCAGCAAGCATGCATGCCTTCATCCATACAGATCACCTACACTGCCACTTTCAAGTTCTGCGGGACACAGCAAAGAGCAACGTATTTCCAAAGCCAGTTGTCAACATATTCACAGAGCATTACAAATAAGGCCTGGAACTACAGGAAAATAAGTGTGCTCTTCGAAGACAACAAGGGCAAGACTGCCACAGAAAAGTCTCAAAGAAATTCTTCCAAATAGTTCTCCTGCCACCACACCAAAAGGTAAGATGAGGATGACACAGCGTCCAAAGATCAGGTAAAATACAACTGAAATAATGAGGCTCTTAATTTTTTACTTTCTAATGTAATCTGTGGGGTCTAAAACAGACAAAGTATTGCAGAAATTGACACAATAACACTCTAATGGCAACTTCATTTTTACCCAGAATTAATAACAAGTGATCCTAATTTAACAAAGAACTTTTCAAAAAATTAAGCTACAGATCACCGAGTGAGATCCAGTGAGCCAGCAAGTCTCAGGGCTCCAGGCTGCTCTATAAAATGGCAGTAAAGAAAGCATTTACCTACTGCACAGGGGTGCTGTGACAATTAATTAATGTTTGTAAAGTGCACTGAAGCTGAAAATTACTAGATACCATGCTAAATATTAATTACCATGACTACAACACAGTACTGGAATTGTCATAGTGCTCTCATCGTAAACTCCTCTCATTGAACAAGCTGAAAAAAGTTCTCAGCACCAGGCTGAGGTGAGCACCTTCTATACAGAGACACGAGCAGGTATGGTTAACACGCTGCACGGGGCACCTCACCAACCGTACTCTTAGGTATCATTCTGAGCACGCTCACACGTGCACATGTGCACAGCATACTAGATTCATTTCTGGCTGTAGTCATGAAGATAGCTTATGCATACAAACCATCTGGCTACAGTTTCTCATCTGTACGTTGCTTCAAGCCACTACATAGTTTTGAAGAGTGTGAAGGCAGTTTTCAAGCATGCCAGTGGTTACAGACCCCAACAGCTAGTGCAGCAGCCAGAGCTCACCAACAGCTCATGATCCCCTCCAGACAGATGTTCTGGGAAAGAAACTAACTTTTTATAGACACCATAGTTCTAAACCGAGTGGAAACTGCCTCATGTCATAGTTTTACAGCTTCTTCATCTTTTTGCTTTGTGACCTAGCTCTTTAAAAGGGACTAAAACAAATACAACAATTTAAACAATGAAGGAAATGGCATCTTTAGAGCAGATAAGATAAAATCAGCAAGAGATGCAATCCACGTGGAAATATAGATTTTATTAAAGTAGCAGTATTTTGTACTGTCATCTATTTAAAGTATTTTAAACAAAATGAGTTCAAGAGGAAGATTAGGAATGCCCCTGTTCCGGGCTGGTAGTTGCCACATGTGCTGCATAGGGAATGCAGATGACAATACTCGACAAATTTGAAAATTCTAATCAATACCACATCCATCTCATTATGTCTTCCTCACTGAAGGAAACACTACAACCTGTTTGGTCTCAGCCAACCACAGGCATATGTATAATCAATATCTTGCAATGATATGAGGTCAACTCATGCAGCAAAGATACTTCCAGCATGGTTCAAAAAACCACTTAACCATTCTTGTTAAGTAAGTGAACAGCCTATTTTGCTTCTAGCTCAGCCACTGTTGGTTTTTTTTTTTTTAAATAGGAAGATGATAATAAAACATTAATTGAATGTGTCAGAAGAAGGATGTCACAAGAAGCATATCAATACAGAGAGACATTGCAGCACATGTGCTTCAAAGTAATTGCAGGATGCTGGCTCTGCTCCTAAGTAATTATTACATCAGTTATCCTATTCCCTACAGAGTTATGCAAATTTATTTATTTATTTTAAAGATAACTTGCCCATGGGAAAGTAATTGGTGTGCAGCTACACATGGGCTGTAAGTTTCTGAAAAATAACAATGAGTTTTACTTGATTGCTTGTAAAACATGCATTTTGCTGCCTTCCAAAAATGTTGCATGGAATGCTCAGGCAACTAGTCAAAGGAGGCAGAGGCACAGAACATCCAACTACATCGATGTCCTACAGGTACATTAAACATTTAAAATCTCCTCTAAGTCTCTAGACCTCACAGTAACAACACCAGCCTTCATTTTTACACCATTCTGAATGCCCTGTACTAAAGTAGCAAGGAAGCATTCAGAACACACAACCAAAATTCTCAGCTGGAAGTTAGACAGAAGAGACAAGGCAGCTAGCAGTTTGGTTAAAGGAGGTAATAGCCCACACCCTTCCTTTCTACAGAGAGAAGAATTTATCTCCAGCTGTTATTTTCTACTGCACATAAGAAGTGAAACACATCCAAATAGTTACACAATCACCACATCTTTTCCTATTAAGGCAAAGAAAACACTGTGCAGTTTAACTGATTGTTTTAAGCACACAGACTTGTCACTCCCTCTGCAAACCAAAATCCCTGCTCAACATCAGTATGTGTTCAATTAAACATGCACTGTGCCTGGCCTTTGCATACGGCTGGCAGAGATCCTTCTCTAATTCATCTGGTACTGGCAACCAAGAAGCCCAGTAACAGCCGCGCTCTAGAGCTCAGGTTCCCAAGCCTCATGATGCACAGCAGCCTCTAGGCAGATTTCTCGTCTTCCATCTTTTAAAAATTAGTAGGGAAAGCTCTTCAGCACAGAGACCCAGATCACCTGAAATGCATTATAGTCCTATGAGGATTTCATCAATGAGAATCTACTGGTACACCTGGATACCTACCAGATGGTCTTTCTAGCCTTTTGACAAGCCAGTGATCCTTCCTTCTGGAATGTAAGAGAGACGCTGCAGAGAGAAACCTGTTTCCTTACCTAAAGCAACCTGGTTGATCCATTCCAATAGATCTCTGTTCACTTGTCCCTCTTGAATGCCCTTATAAAAGATGCATTTAACCGAACTATGAAACCAGAACAGAGATTTTTTTTTTGTATGCATTTGAACAATAAGCAGTGTCACTCAAAAGGCGGTCTAACACTGCTAACATTCAAATACCAGAAACTAGAGTCCAATAATCATAAGGGACAACATTTGAGATTTAAAAAACTATATGTAATTTAATATTTTTTGTTTTGCATTTTAGGATGTTTCACCAAAGATAGGAAGTCTTTTAGATCCCCACCCAGTTCCTCCCTCCCACTGAAAACTGTCATAAGAGACAAAAGGGAGTCTTTTACTCAAGGAGTTGCCAGCTCTCAAAACACATTAGTGCATATCTCACAATAATTGATCTTATCTTTAAACTGCAGCTGTGGGACGTATTTTAGGAGATGGGAATTTCAGCTTTGACTTGAAGGAAGTTTGTCACTTTTTGCAATCTGGAGAAATGCTTCCGATCATGAGGGTACACCCCATCAACCAGCAAAATTACAAAGCAAATAAAGACACCGCTTTCTTCTTTTTTAAATGTAATTTAAAGGCAAGTCAATCTCATGACCACGGGAGGGATTCATCGCTGAAAAGAGAAAACTTTAAGAGTAGATGACAGAACTTTTTGTGAGGATGGAAGTTAAGACAGAGCAACAGAGGGACACAGATGTACCTGTACACACATGCACGCACTAGAAAGACTTTAGCAGATTTCTTCATCTCTAAAAGAAATATACAGGACAAATAGTCATAGTGACAATGAAGCTTGACAGTAGGAGTATACAAAATAAAAGCTAACTATTAATAAAGTATCATTAACTCTTTCTCTGAGCATCTTCCCAGTTCTAGGCAGCACATTACCCCTATATTAATCTAGGAGTACTCATGCAGCAGTAAATCACTTTGCTGATTATCTATTTTTATCTGTTCTCTATTATTTCTCTTCCATAATGGAAACAAATAGCCAATGAACAAATTCCAATTTTCTTCTTTTCTAGCCTTAGTATTTAATGCAATGACCAGCTGTGCTCCTCTAAGATATCTTGGAAAGCTAACTGACATCGTATCACAATTTTCACTCCAGCATGAAGACAACTTGTAAAACAACAAACTTCATGATACATGGACAGAATATGCACAAACGTATAAAATGCCAGGCTTAATGTTCCTCCTTTCTCAGCCAAGTGCCATTTAGGATATCACTAAAGAAGTGAGGAAATAAGCTTTACAACATCTTAAGTCTCTCCATATTTTGTGGCCAAACCACACATCTGCCTGGATTCTGCTGCTAGAAAACAGAGCAGCTGGGGCTTCCTTATCACGCACAGTCACTACCGCTCCAGAGGCGGTTTTTCTGCTAGTGCTCTACTTCACACACAACAACCCTTTGCAAGAGAATCTTGCTAAATTGCAGCTTTTCGTCTCTAAACTATCTAAAATGGACTTTGCAGCAATGACTCATTTAACAACTGGGGGGGAAAAATCAAAATAAAAGCACAAGAACTCTGGTTTAGTACAGAAAGGAAACCAGAAAACATCATTACGGTGTGGATGACAAGGGAACAAGCAGACCCTCATGGGCCTATTCAGCTAGCTTTCATACTCGAGATAATTTTAATGATGGGAAGCTAAGCAAAAGCAAAGTAAAAGGAATTTTGGAAGACTTTTGCCTGGACAAGATCTAAGATCCCTTTCAATATTCCACATAGCTGATAAAGTTGAGGCAGTTTACAGTTCATTTTTGTTTGGTTGGTTTTGTTCTAATCTAACTTGTCTTTTAAGCACAAAGAGAAGCCTTTTTATCATGACTGTAAGGCCCAACAAAAGAGCCTGAGGCTAAAATCCTAACACAATGAAGCCCACTACAAGCTATTAAACAATCATGCTGTCAAAACCTCTTTACTGTAGAGCTGTACCTCTGCAAATTATGATGACAAACTCTGGAACTCAAATTATCTATACTGGTGTGTACCTATTCTCTTTTCTAAACAACATATGGAAAATCCTATTTGAATTTGCTAATTTTTGTTATTTTTAAATAAAACATAATTTTGTAGTGTTATCAGATACCACTTCCTCTCCTTCTTTACAAACAACTAAATTACAATTTCTGGTGCAATGAAAATTACAGGAGTAGAAGGGTTATAGCATGCACTTTTACACGTGGATGCAAACGGGGCAGGAACACCAAAAGATAGAGTCACCAATTACTGCTTTCTACTCAGATTAGAGTGCCCATTTATTATAAAGGAAAAAGGACTATAAATGTTTTTCTTTTCTTAAAACACTCATCCCATCTTACATTTCTTTAATAATAACTTCCTTATAATATCTTTCCTACGACAGAAAGGCATCACAGAACCACCTTCAATAAGGAAGAACAAGAGGTCATAAGCTGAGTCTTAATGACTATGTCAAGCTTTTGAAAAATCAGGGGCTGAAGTCAGTTACCTGTAACCACACCTGGCAAATCCTCAGAGCTCAAAAGGCTGAAGTGCCTGAAGAACACACTGACTTCCACAAGCTCCACTGCTGCTCCCTCCCTTTATAAAAATATAAAATCATATTTAGGTGCTTAAATAGGGAATCTGGTGGTTAACTTCAGCTAGCCATGTTCTAAGGGCTTGGCCAATTTTACTAAGAAAGATGCACTTTCCTGAGTACTTCAAAGGTAAAAAAAACCCAATACATGCACCAAGTTATATACCTCATAATATTAAAAAAAAAAAAAAAATCATTGGCTATTCCAGAGCTTTAGCTATCAGTGTTACATAGAATAAGGTAATCTACATAATCTACTTTATACATCACATTTTAAACACTATGGTTAAGACCTCTGCCTAAAATGACCAACTGTTTCAGCAACCCTTGCAAAGTACCTAATTTCCTAGTCTAATACAAGCACTTACAGTTAGAAAAATACTCACTCTCCCATGGATGCAAACACTTGTTCCAATCAGACACCACTGTAAGCGCATTTTGAAGCAGTTGCATACTTTAAATAACAGCAAATGGCGTCCATTCATTTCAGAGCTCCCAGATTCTATCTACAATTCAAGATGTACACTAAACAACATACCCTGCTGCCCTGGTTCTTATCCATGTACTTGGTCAGCCAGATGGAGCTACAACAGACCAAATCTCATCTAAAAAGTCACAGAATCAGTACACCTGAACACAACCCAAAACACACCTCTGAAGCACAGAGACAGCCACATCAATCTCCAACAACCTAGAACAGTGTTCAGATTTCTGACACTTCAAAGACAGAAAATTCAAATTTTATTTGTGGTTTTGGATTTAGCTATCCACTACAAAAGATCTTCCAAAACATGCTGATATATATTGCCATGTTGAAATGCACAGCTGAGCTTGTTGGATAGTTTTTATTCACACAACAGAAAACATGAGACTAGCTGAACCTTCTCATATACATACAAAATTGCACTGGAGCAGTGATTCAAATCAAGCAAGAGAAACTTATACACTAAAGTTGCACAGTGTTGTAGTATTTGCATACAACAATCAACCAATATACAGCAATGATGTATAACCTATAATACTCTAAAGTTTGAATATAGCGTTACTGAAGTTTGTCAAATTTCTTTAAAGGTTTTTTAATTGTTTTATACTCCATTCATTATTGTAAATACTTAAAAATCTAGCAGACTAACTTTAAAGTGGGAAATGAAATCTATACAGATGAAAATATCTGTAGTTCCATTAAAGAATATAAACATGTAATAAATGCTATGTACATTATGACACAAACCAATCGCTATCTACACAATATTACAAACACCTTAACCCAAAACTAGGGAGAAAGAATTGTTTGATTAGGATCAGGATATAAAACAGGATCCCAGAATGCTGGCTTTTCTTCAGTGTCCTGTTACACAATGTCTTATGCAACTCCAAGCACCACCTGCTCAACAGTATTTCATGCCTGTAAAATATGAGCAGTATGTTGCCACAGTGCAGTGGTGTCAGGAAAAATTCATTAGATACTGTACACATGTGAACACTATCCAAAAATTGAGAAATACAGAAACAAGAACAGCTGATCCAGAAGAGCAATTCCTATCTTCCTGAACAACTAACTGCCAATTTAATATTCCAGACAAGCATACACATGAGGATGTCAATGCTGGTGGTCTACTGTCAGTAGACCTACTGAAGACTGGAGACTGAGCTACCTCATTCAAGATGGTCACTTCCAGGGCTGATAAGCATCACGTGGAAAAGATAAAACTTTGCACTACCATTCCCTGGGGTGCTGTCTGTTTTCTACAGATAGAAATTCAGCCTCTGGGCCTGTCAAGATAGCATCTTTTGCAATATTCAAACCACAGAAATATGGAATGCAGAAAGTATTTTTCTATTCTTTTGCAAAGGACGTGCAGCCCACATGCCTGTCCCCCACAAAGTCAAAATGACAGCTAGATAGAAGGAAAATTAAAAATAAGGAGAAGTAAGAATATTTTGAGAGCTTAAGCAGTCCGCAAAATATCTAATTGATTTCAGTGGTGTTTGAAAACTTAACAAATTGTGGTGCTCACGATCATGATTATCTGCATACGTTAACAGCTAAGGACCAGAGCAATCCAGTTAGAGTATCCAACACAGTAATTTATTGCAATTAACTACTTCAAAGGTGACCTTTATTAAACTATCTTACCAATACACAGGATTCTTATTTAAGCAATAAACAAAACATTTAGCAACTCATATTATTTTCCTGTATTTCATGGTTTGGCAGCACAAAGCAACAGCACAGTTATGACAAGAAGAGGAAATAATGAGGAAAGCATACTTACCAGTTAACACACCCAGGTACTACTAAAAATTGGCTACTAATTATCACATCCCTATATTTGTGCAGGACACAGATAATCACATAATCTTTTAAATGAAAATTTCTGCCTTTCAAGTAGGGTGCCCGTTGACCACTGCATACTTACTTACCAGGACTTGGTTAAACAGTGCCTCTTCACTTACCAAGCATTTATGCGGTATAACATGTGCTTACCCATCATAACTCTTCAACAGACAAAGCCAGCCCAAAGTGAAACACAGAAACAAGAGAACTTGGAAGAAGAGTCCCTAGCACTGTACCTATTTACAGAAGATCTTATAGCTCCATCTAGCTCTGCACGATGGGAATCACTGGGACATCTAAGAAACTGCAACCTAAAACCCAAGAAATCTCAGCCATCACATACACACACTGATGTGGGATACTACTAGCTGTAGATATATACTAGTTCTTAACAGGCACAGTTGTGACCCTTTTTAAAGGTAAATTATTTCACCACTTTTATGCATGTATATCTATTCTCCATTGTGACCATCCTCTTCTCAGCTATGTAGTTCATTTAGTGGAATGAGTGCTCTGTCAACAGATGAAACAGAGGAGCTATGGACTGCCTACTTTTTGACCTAAACCACCTGTCATTGCCATACAGTTTCAAATGCATTATAGCTATAAGTTGTCACCAGAGAGAAGTGATCAGGACTTCCCCAGAGATCCCAGTGACATGGAAACAAAGAGAGGCACCTGGCCAACCACGGGCTCTGTCCTACAGCTCATGAGACACCTCTCAAAGCAACTACAGTGTCCAACGGGTCCTACAAGGAGGGTCACTTTCAGGGGAGGACAGATGATTTCAATGGATACCTGCGCAGTGCTGTTAAACAAAGGGGTATATACTCATTTATATCAGGACAAAGCATTAGTAAGGCAAACACCACATCATTGGTCCCCTCCCTCTGTGAAAGAAGGTTAGCTCTTTTATGGCTAAACTAATTCACAACCTCTATGCCTTGTCTAAAGTAGTATCATTTTGATTCTCTGGAGTGAAAACGTATGCAACACTTGAACACTTAAATAAGAATATTTATAAAATACATTCAGTCAATATTTTTCCTCAATTTATGTTGATGTTTATTTAATTAACAGCATAAATTTGACTGTTGAAGTTTTCCCATTAAAGATTCTTCAACAAGTCATCACAGTGTGTACTTGTATCAAATCTTCTTGCCACAGAGAAAACTATATCCATTACAAATCCAGAACTCCAATTTGAGATCAGGATAAAATACTAAATAAGATAGGCTTGGTTATAAAAAATTAATATATGTCTACCAATTCTCAGTAGGACACATTGCAGGTACTTTGTCAAACTGGACTTTGTCAACTCTGCATCAAAAAAAGTACAACAGCTTCAGGGACTATACATATACAAAGTTGAATCTCTTCATTTATTGATAGGTATAATTTCAATTCTTTTCAAAAAGAGCAGGCTCTGCATTTTTGTGCAAATCTTCATAAAGTCTCCCACTTCATAATTGCTATTAAATCTTAGCAAAAGAAGAAGAAACATAACAATTAGAAACAAAAAAACAACATCTTGCATGACAATTCTGGTGGTTTTTTTTAGATTACCAAAATAAGTTTCTATAGCATCTTATAACTATCTCCATCAGTGGCGTATCCCAATATTCCTCCTGCTCCTCCCTGTGCAACAGATTGCTGAATGATCACAAAGTAGCCACAGACAGTAATATGTTGCCAATTTTATTTAGGAAGCTCAGTCCCTTTAAAAAAGGAAAATCTGTAGCAGTATCTTGAATTTCACCCCAAATCTACAGCATATCTTCTCATAACTGGAGTAACAATCTTATATGTTACAATACCAAGTATCTCTATCACCATGCGTGGAAAGGTTTTCATCACAGATTATACTGTCAACATCTGACCACTGTGCTAGAATGACACACAAAATGTTAAGAGGAATACACTGAAAATTAGTTATCTTCACATAAAAAAAAAAAGTCTTTCTAGTACGTATCAGGCTCTCTTTTCTGGAGTACTTACAATCTGGATATTTCTCATGCTTCCAAGATGCTGTGACTAAAAGAAACAGTTGCTAGGCAGAAATATTCAAGCCCAAGAAAGAATTTTGCTTGTCTTTTCAAGGCCACCACACAGAGTGATAGCAACCAAAGTTTCCAACAATAACCAAGCCTGCTATTGATATCCTTATTAACCAGCATCAGTCTTCAATATTGAAGTGCTCACTTTATAAAAATGGCAAGATTTTTCACCGAACTTCCACCTCAGTTTTCAGCATTGCAGCTATTCTCTGCGGCTCAGCCTGAACTATTTTGTACCAAGGTGCAGACAGAACCACCAGCTCATCAGGAGATGGCCACACCGACACAGGAAGCTCACCTGGTGAAGGTGATTCCACTGCGTGGCATGAGGCTCGCTGCAAAGCGGCAGCATGATCTGCTGAACTACACTGTTGTTGGGGTTGGTTTGTTTGTTTGTTTTGGTGTGAGGTTGTTTTTTTGTTTTGTTTTATTGTGGATTTGTGCAGGTGTTATTTTGGAAGTTTTCTGTTTTGTTTCTTTGTTGCTGTTGATTTTTTGTGGTGGTGTTTGGGGTGGTGTTTTGTTTGTTGGGGTTTTAGGGGGTTTGTTGGGTTTTGGTTTGGTTTTTTGTTCTTGGTGGTGGTGGGGTTTTTTTGTTTGTTTGTTTTTTAAACCCACACACTAAGAACACAACTTGACAGCAGAAGCACAGACTACAGGGAAATTTCAGGATGCTGGGGAAGGGGGATCCTCTTGGGTCAATAGAGCTTCGTGTCTTATCCTAGGGCATCAGAAAAGGAACTCTGCCTGAAAATCACTGACAAAATGAACTTTTCTTGCATGGGGAATGGAGACTTAATAAATCTCTACAGTATGCTCATGAAATGCTCTCATGAAGAGAAAGGATACTTCAAGATCTGATTTTAGCTAAGCCAAAAAAAAGAAATACAAATCTCTGCAAATTCTAAGAATGACTTGACACTATTGAATTCAATTGTGCTGTAGAGCTCACAACAGATGCCTGGATGAGAATTCTTCAACATCCAAGAAGCTCGTGCCTTTATCAACACAGGCTGGGCTAAACAACAGCCACTTGGCCATCACAAGGCCACTGCCCTCACAGGACCACTTTAAGTGATACAGGAAGCACGCTGAAATATTCTAGTGTCCCAGAGGGATCCCGTGAGCACCTGGATGTGATGAGTTCATCTTTGCCGCACTTCTCAGAAATTCTTAACACAGATGAGAACAGCTTATTCTCCACCACCAGCCCAAGCAAAATTAAGAAAAACTAAGAATCTACTGAAAACAGTCTGGTTTATACCCAAAACTGTAACCAGGTTTCTAGCATAAGATACTGTTAGTGGCGCTGTTCTTGGTCACAGGACAAGGAAACAGGGAAACCTGACCTCACGTTACTGTTTGCACCCTCTGGAACAAAAGCAGAAAAGGAAGGAAACCAAAATCTGCTATTTGAAAAATTCTGATCTCTTACCATGTACCCCAGAGCCAATTACAGAAAACCTTTATAGCCCAGTTCATCCAGTTCCACACATTCAGTTGTAACAATCTTAACAAAATACTCTGATTAAATTTAATTTTCCATAGTCATCAGTACTGCAAGCACAAATACAACTTTCTCTTTAATCTTCCATATTTAGTTCCTGAAAGACACGAGGTTACCTCATGATGATCATATGCTCTCACCTTGCAAAGTGAAACAAGTCCTTCCATACTTCATCATCTCCTTTTTTTCTGAGACTCTAGACAGACACCTACAGACTAGGCTTTCAGCCTTCTTCACTTGCAGGATTCCACCTGTCTTATCTAAGCTACTGCTTGTCACCATACAGAGCTGAAGATACTAGAAAAATACCCGAGTGCTTTAAGGACTACGTCTTTTTCTGCTTAGCATTAGGAATGTCAAACACAATACATTGACTAAAATGTCAATATTTATTCCATGTCATATCTGATATCTTAAGTTAGTTTTTTCTTATCTGTTAGCACAGGAAAAAACCACACATCACTTGCAGTAATATAAAACGTCAGCATGGATCTGCTGTATAGCAAAACCTAATGGTACCCAGCTAGAAGATATACAAGATAAATAAGGAAAGACATACACACAATCACATTGTTTCCTTAATCCCAAGGGAAGTTCTTTGAAGGACAGAGTCACTCCTAAGAGCAATCCATTATTTGCTAAAGCCTTCTCATGCTCTGGCTGGGTTTACATTGCAAGGACCAAAATAATAGCTGCAGAGAGCAAGCCACACAAGAATTTTCCTATGAAGAAGAGATTCACAATTGGCTAATTGCATACCACTCAAAAAGCACCACAAAAGTTAGTCTGCCCCTTCCCCAACATCAGAATTGGGGGGAAAAAAAAGAAAGAAATTCATGCGACATCATCACTCAATAATCCATCATCAGTTTTTATTTTTAAACATCATTTTATTCAAATCTAAAATAAACATTTCCCACTGCTATAATTTTCTTAATTTCTGTTTCCATTCTCATGACTCACTGCAAGTCCTGTGCATTGCAAGAGCACAAGTTCCTTGCTGCAGTAAAAACTGTCCACTTCTTCGACACATCATCCAGCAAGTTCTTGTCCAACAGCCCGTGGCATGTTGCAGCAGTGTTCCCTTCTCTCAATGCTATCTGCTAGTCTCTATATTTTGCAGTTCTCTTCACCCAGAGACCATGCTGGCCCTCTCCTCCACCTCTGTGCACCCTAAAAACCCTACAGAGGTAAGAACATTGTTCAAACACAGCCCAGATCAAATAGTAGATTTATTATTTCTGAATATAAAAAAAAGAAAAAAAAATATCCACCACAATGAACAGACACAATGTTCACTGAAAAGCTTTAGGTTTTTAATAATGCCAAAGATCTCAAAAGAATTTATACAGCTTTATTTTGTTGGGTTTTTTTTACATAAATTAATTTGACTAAAACTACTGCTGAGGTTTAATGTACGTTTTACCAAAACAAATAACTTTTACTTAAGAATTAACTAGACACTGACAACACCATAAATCCTGATTCAGGCTGGGCTGTATTAGTCTTCACATTAATCTGCTTAAAATTCCTGACTTTAAAGGACGAACAAGGGCCGCATTACAGGCTTATAACAAGGTTAAGCTTGAGAGGTTCTATTAATACCCTCCCTAAGGCTCCCAGGAAATTCCTTAAAGCAAGCAAATTTCTGGCTGTGCTGTGGATTATGCTCTAGGGTAGTTTGTTCTAGCTCCCATAAAACAATGAGTTTATCTCACGTCTGCATCAGCAGCCCATCTCCTTTTGGGGGCTCATCGGCTGAGATGCTCATCAGGAGTCACAGAATAAGTTAACAGTAAAATCTGGAATTCTGCCATGTTCGCTCTCCATATCCCCCACATAAATTAAGTTTTAACTGACTGTCAAGCATCTGATTCATTTGTGAGAAATAACAGTTTTATCTGTCTAAATTCCAGATACTCAAGAGCATAACTGAAGCCCTTAGAAAAAAGTGGTAATCTGTTGTAATGGATCCATGATAAGTGTGTCTACACACAGTTAATGCACTAACACATTTCCTGAGTCTGAAAGGGTAGGAGCAAAATCAGCTTCATCTTCTTCAACCATCATCTTTTGCATCTTTCTTTCCTATGCTTCTATATCACAATTGTGACATTTGGAATTTTAATCAAAGGAGTTGCTATAGATATAGTGTCTAGATATAGTGTCTAGACTCTAAATGAACCTGAAAACCAATGTACGCATCTACTGCTAAATAAAGCTAAACATAACTTTCTTTTTATTTGCTCAGGTCACAGCCCGAATCTTAGAGTTACTGAAAAACAGCTCCAAAATAATTTATTTCAGTAGGGTTATTGGCAAAGTTCAGAGCAACCAAAGAATGATCTCAAAAGCCTGTAAATAAAACAATTGAGCACAGCTAACACAGCCTGTCGTCTCAGCCGGACTGTGGTGACACCGTAGTGAGCAATTCAATAGCTATTTTAAGAGGTCCAATTTAGTGAACCCACGATTAGTAATTGTCTTGCCTTGTTCCGCCATCCAGAGAGGATGTTTGTAACTATTTCAAACAAAGGAATGGTTGCTGAAGCATTGTGAAGGAGAGAAACTGGTGTCCACAAATAAAATTACATTTATTTCTACTAAGTGATGTTTAAGTTCAGCTGAACAGCTCCCTGTATCTAGTGATGGGAGCCAGCTTTCAGTCATGTACCTAGCACGGTAAACAACTTGGGGAGGTGTGGGGGGTTGTTGTTTTGGAAGGGTTTTTTTGGTTGGTTTGTTTTTTTACCTAAATACTGCATTTGTGACTTCCCCTGCCTCATTGGTTAGGTCCATCTTATATTAAAGAGCTTGGGTTTGTGAGATAGCCCATTTGATAAAAAACCTGCTAGACTGTTAGTCACTGAAGTAATAAAATCTACATTAGACTTTTCCATTTTGTTTTTTTTTTTTTCCATGAATAAAATCATGCTGGCACTATGCTAAAAACTTGGCCATGTGTCTTTGTTCTGAAAAACAATAATATAATGGTGATATTAGAATTGTGTTCCTAATACGATGAACTTGCTGCTAGAGACCACTGGCCTTAATTACTTAGTTGTGTAGATTTCCTCAAACGTGTTCAATTTGTCCACTGAAGCCTATGTCAAAAACATTTTTGCACTAAGGTATTAAGATATACAATAGATGTTATAAGCTAGCTTTAAATACACTAAAATTATACTAAATTTATTGAGATGAAATATTGTGCAGTTGTTTTACTATTTGGAAGTCTATCTTTTCCAACTAGAAATCAAGAACTGCAATGAAAGGGGAGATTTTTCATGCTGAAGCAGCAGTCTGAGTATGCTGATTAAGTTTCACTCTTCTTTCTTCTTACCTAGTAAATGCCGTGTTAACCAATGTGTGTTGTAAATGCATTAAAATCTCCCCAAATAATTCCCTATTTAGAAACTATGTATGGCTGATTTATAATCTGATCAAAAATGAAGAATCATCAGGACTCATATATATCCACTATTTAGTAACATTAACAGTGCATCAGGAAAGTATCAACATCCCCAAAGCAAAGGCCAAACTGCAAAATACATTTTACTAGCATACATATCTTTCTGTTAAAAGAAATACACTGTTAATATTTCTTCTACTTTTTTTTTTTTTTTAATTCAAAGTTAGTGTTTTCTTCCTGGAATAATGACAGAGAGAACACTTGCTGATGTTTAAAGTGGTAGTTACTTCCTTAATATTTCCATTTATAGTGATTTTGGAAATTCTATTCAATTTAAGACATGTCCAAGTAGTTATCATTCATTCCTCATTCAACACTGCTTTTTTAGGTACCTTCCACAGTTAAGCTGTTGATTAAGTGGTCTTAACCAAGCTGTTAAATTCTTACAGTGTGTCTGTTCTACTGGCAAGCAGTTACACAAAACACACTGCAAGAAAGCATCTCCAATACCCATTTAAGATAAATGTAAAGTCTACAGTTAATAACAACAACAAAAATTATTAATAAATGCCCTTTTTCTTTCAATTACATTAATGTCATCATAAGCAGGTGTCAGAAAAACTTAAGACTTTCCTGCTTTGAGTCTTTTTAAGCTTCTACACCAATTCCAAGTTCTGACTTTTTGAAGCAGTTTCAATACTACATAAAGCTTCGCTATCCTCTCAATAAAAATAAACCATGTAAGAAACGTATCTTTAACTCTTCCACCATCAAAATGAAAATATACTCCTGACACTTGGGGTAGGAGATAGTGTGGAGGAAATACTACGAAAGGTGAATACTATATGCATGTGATCTCTTCCTTCTATACTGCCTCATGAATTTTGCAAATCTAATGCAGAAGAATAACTTCTCACAGAAAGGGACAATCTCTTCTATTTACTCATGCCACTTGAGAAACATAAGAAAGCAATAGTTTTCAAAACAACAACCCAACAATTCTGGAATCCAGTTGGTGGTAGGCGTGTGTGGAAAAGCCGATAGAATGAGTACTTTCTCACAATTCGAAGGAAATTGAAGGGATGTGTTTTATCAACGTCTTTCATTGCAGGTTTTACTCCAGGTAAGTCTTCTGCAAGCAGGTGTGTATTTCCCAAGACATGCAGACCGTCTGCTTGACACTACTTTCTTCTGCTTCTGAGATTTGATTTAGGAACCAATACATTTTTTCAGTTAGTAGTTTAAGAAACCAGATTGTGAGACAGACTTTAATTGCTGGGAATTTACCATTAGCCTCAGTTCGAAGCATAACACAAGACAGAACAGAAAAATTTGTACAGGACTTTTTTCTTCTCTAATCAAAAACACTGTACAAAAACTAGTTCAGGGATTTAAGTGGTATGGAAGCCAATAAACAGCTTGAAACAACAGTCCTCCAACCATTCTGCCAAAAGCTCACATTGCTTCACCCTTACTACTAGGTGTTGTCAATAGACCTTAAAACCCACCATTTTCATTAACAAAGTAACAAATATTTTCCAAATGGAAATTTTGTTTCACAATGGAAGGATTTATCTTGCATAGATACAGGGCGATCTAAAACAGAGTGTTACCCTACCCAGCAAGTCAGCACTTCACAGAACACCAGTTTTAAGGCATATGTAAGGAGGCCCAATAGATGAACCACTCTCCCTAAAACAGCTTTCCTCAGAGAATCACACAGGAGCAGATGTGGTGAACAGAACACAGTCTTGAAAGCACAGCATTTCCCTTGGCCTCAGCTTTCACAATACCTTCCCACCTTTCATTCCTGGACTTGTGGTATCAGAGACTCTGACCAGCTATCACCAGCAACATGATGTGTGTGAATGCCTTGCTGCAGCATCATTTTCAATAATGAAGAGCATCACTTAGCTTGACAACTTTACACTAACGTTCCTTGGTGAATTTATCAAATTGAAGCCTTGTTAAGCAAGTGACTGCTGATGCAATCTCAAGAAGAAAAGCATAGTACAACTGCTGGTAAAGGAACCTGTAAACTTTGCAGTAACAGGATGATTTTTAAAAATACATATGTCAGCATGTGAAGCCCTTCATCTCATACTTTCTTAATATGTCCTTAATTCTGTTTTTTAAAGTAACACTTGTGAGACTTATTTGCTTCACTTAGATTCATCCAGGATGTTCACACTGCAATTAAGTTATATGCACGACTTAAGTAAGTTAGCACTTAAAAATGGAACAATTAGAACTTTTATACAATTAAGAATTAGGATCCTCTAGGGGACTGTCTGTCTGCAAAATTACTACTTGTTCCTGTTACATTAAGGCACGAGCCAAAGGCAAATTGACTTCGCCTTCTGGGAAATTTAATGATCCCCAGAAATTCTCTGCTTAGAGTTAAGTCAATTGTCATTCATTAATTCCTTATTCCTGAAAAGAGGTTCTGCTCCAGCTTCACCTTTCTCTCTTCTGCTCTTACCATTCTTTGATGACAAGTTATTTCTCAAGATTTCAGTTTTAAAAACAATGTGCATGGGTCAGAGTGCTACAAAGATTTGTCAGGTTCAAACAATGTATTAAAAGTGACTTTTTATGGCACTTTACTGCAGAAGGTACTACACACGCCTTCTGAGAGAGCAACTAAAGCTCTTTTGCTTTTACTTTTTAAGAATTGCAATCATAAAAATTAATGGCCCAGTTTTAGTGAAGCTTTGCAAACTGAATATAAACACTGTGTAAACTGTAGGGACAGTGATGTCAACTAAAAGCAGCACTAATGCCGAAGGAGGGATCCTGCTTTAAGTTTCAGAAAGCCGGTTCAACAGAATGCTCAGGAGTTCTCAGCTACCATGCAGTTGCAATTTCGAGCACTGTGTTTTCCTTCGTTGTTGCCAGCATATTATTTTCATAACCACTCTGTTTTATCACTGGTTAGAAGAATAAAGAAATCTAGTTCAGGTTCACTGTCTACTGAGCTGTGTTTCTGTCAGACTGTCAAAAAGTATGTCAAATGTAATGGGAGACAGAAAGCACACCAGGAATGCTTACATAGGAGCAACTGAACTGAAATTTCCAATTCATTTCACACATGAATCCTTTTATTCAAAGTCAACCTAATCAAAAACTGTTTCAAAACTGAGCTTAGTACTACATTTTAAGATTGCAGGTTCTATTCCAACTTTTCAAGGCAATATCGTTAAAAATGAACCAAATCATTTCATAATTTCTCTCTTTCTAGTGACTGTATGGTACAAATAACAGGGATCACCTGGTAACAAAGCCTCTATGGAAATGTACATTCTCTTCATGACCCAAGATCACAAAAGTCATCTTCATCCTACTGGTAACTTGTCTTTCTAACTCGCAAGTGGAGTTTGGAGTTGGAAAATGAGGTGTAGAAAGATATTTGAAAGGTGCTGGACACGCCTTGTCTCACTAGCACCACAGCATCACATTTGATTGAGTTAACTGAAATAAGACTGCACTTTTTAAGTTCCATCTTAAAATTCAGTTATCACTGAAATGAGCTTCTAATTTTGCGCTGAGTAGATCTGAATTATACACAGGACATTTTAGAAGCTTCAGGACGATTATATCAGGCTAAAAGCATAATTACAGGTAGATTAGAAAAACTGTAATGATGCTCAAAAACTTGCTTCCCCTTTTTAACCCAACTTGCCTATACGGCAATTCAGCAGCTCAGGCTTTCAGCGCGTGCTGAATGAACTGCTCTCCAGCCAAGGAACCAGGGCTTATTATACAGTCCCAAGGGAGCCCACTACGCCAGCTGTCCCTGAGCCAGCCTTCTGTCTGCTTGCACACAGAAGTAGTAGTAGGAAACTCCCCCATCTCCACACACACAATACTGTTGTGAGCCACGAGTCTTGAAAGCAAAATCCTCTACAAGAATACTGCTTGTCTTTAACCAACTACACAGTTAATATTGAACGAATATTAGAAGAAATCCTTCTTGAGACCTAAATGTGTAAGAGTCCTTCTTCAAGAGTTTTAAGAACCTTCATTACATCTTTAATTACTTTTTAAAATTAAAAAAAAAAATCTGTAATTTACAATATCCAGCATTGTTCCTTTTAGATCTGACCAAATTATTAATTTTTTTTTTTTTTAAGTATTTGCTTGTCCCAACTAAAAAAGGACTTTCACTCTACTAACCTAAAACTCATGCTGATGAAGGCTTCAATCACTAAAAAGTACTTTTTCATAGCTTCAAGTTTCACTACTGCTGGAGATCCTCAATACTCTATCATGCACAGTCCAGAATTCAGCTAGAGACAAGAGCACTGAAACAGCCAGAAAGTCATGACATCTAACAAAGGTTTAAACACTTCACATCACGTCCTATTGTATGTGGATCACTAACTTGGTCTCGTCTTCCCATGTGTAAAACAAGAACAATAATGTCTGCTACTGGAAAGTGTCTCAAGCAGTCTTACTCTCAAGTTTCTAATGCATCTTATCACTATCTTATTTTTTGACATTTCTATTGCTCTAGCATGGTAGATTCTTCTCCACACAAGAACACCACAGGCTTATCCTGGGGTTTTTGTTTGCTTGTTTTTCTTTTTGGACAGTCTAGAACTAAAAGCAGCATCAAACCAAGCAACCTGTACAGAGCATTGCTAAGTTACCCAGGTAAATCTCAATATCATGTAGTTGTGTTATCCTCACATATGCAACAAAAAAATGCATTATTTCAAAGCAAGAATTTATTTGTTTGGTGAACAACTCTCCCTCATATTAATCAAATTAATAGCAAGAGCAAAAAAGCAGCCTGTAGAGTTGCATTCTTCACCTGATCTTGAGGTCTTGAGTTTGTTAGCTGGATTTTTTTTTTTAACCTTCCATCAGTAATCCATCATACAATTTAAAATAACTTGCTACACAAGCTGTCAATAAACTGCACTCTCTCAAGCACTGTAATTCAATTCTGTCCATTTAGAAGAATATCACTTTGGTTCATTTTTAAAGGAAAAATGCAAAACAACTAGATCTACTTTTAATTCCAAAGCACATAAATCCAATAGATACAAGCTTTCAGGCCTCTTCTTTCTCTGCTGACATTGTCAACATATTTAAAAATTAAGTAGCCATCCAGAGGTTCTGACTCTTGTTTTATAACTCTAGAGACTAAGTTTAAAAGGCCATGAGAAAAAGAAATGCTCTATTATTTACATTTCTGAATTATGATGGTCGTGGCAAGGAATCTCTCGGCAACCCTCACATACCATAAAACTTTTTGAAGTAATAATTTCTAAGTATTTTCAGTCTTCATAGTGAGTTATTCAGATATTAAATTTCCTATGAAATTAACATGACCTCTGGAAATGCAGCATCTTAAATTATATTACTTCACTTATTTAAATTCCATATACCTCACTATGCTTTATGCATTATTCCTAACAACTTCAGAATATTAGGAAGTTAATTTCTAAAATTACTGTATTTTATTATTAATGTTGCTCCACTAAAATCAAAGGAATTTAAGTGGAAGTAAGGTTCTCTGTACAGCTTTCTAACACTCTGAATGGACTGCAACTGATAAAGTAAACCTAAAGCTGGTCCTTTAACTAGTCTGGCAGCCTCTGAAAGGCAAGGGAGGACTGCCCATCTGAAGCCAGGTGGCATCAGGCAGGTAACTCCAGGCAATTCTGTTACAGCAAATAGGAGTCATGGTCAAACACATTCCCTCAGATCTGCTATAAAGTTAAGAGCTCACCTATGGAAGCCTAGCTTCATATTCATGCAATATCTTCAGAAATCTACTTGTATGAAAGTATTCATTCCCAGTTAGCCTCCTAAAACTAAAAAAAAAACCAACCCACTCAACCCCCCCCCCAAAACATTAATGAAGAGAAATATCACCCCTCCTCCTCCTAACTATTCATACATACAACATGGGAAAATTCGTGAGTGCAGCTACATTACCAAAACCAACCATACTACCACCACTGACCGACTGGCACACACAAATTGCATGTGTGTGTTGAGGCTACTGCCAGGATTAGTGGCATCCTGCAGCTACAACAGTACTCTTAAACCTGCTTAAATTGCTCAAGGTAAAAATTATAATGCCATCAGATATTAACATCATTCATATTGAAAATATCCGATTCTGAGTACAACTCTTCCAAACAGAAGCATTAGAGTGAAACCTAATGAGCAAAAGCTAAAACAAGATAATGAATTCAGGAGCGACAAGAACTGCAGGTTCGTGTGCTCTCATTGAAATAAATGTGGCTTAACTCATGCATAACACTGTGCAAACATGTCTGCTGGACAGAGACTGAAGTTTAGAATTTGAGGAAGTTTTAGAATGAGTTTTGAAGCTGCTAACAAACATGCAAGGTTTACTTAATTTTACACAAATAACAGTTTACAGTTCACCTTTGGACTACTTTTTATAGTTGTCTGTTCTGCAACATGAGCATCGAGTTAACCCAAAAATTCACGTAATTGCTTCAGTAAGATGTTCAAGGTACATTCAGAAACACAGGTACATTTAGTAGAAATTACTTTTTGATCTTTCATTTCTTTTGATAGCACAACTGGTACATTTTGAGATCAGGGTTTACTTTTTCCTTGCCAAGCGTATTGGGTTTGTGTGGCAAGGTTTTGGTAGCAGCGGGGGTGCTACAGGGGTGGCTGCTGTCAAAAGCTGCTAGAAGGTTCCCCTATGTCTGACAGAGCCAATGCCAGCCAGCTCCATGACAGACCTGCTGCTGACCAAGGCCAAGCCCATCAGCAACAGTGGTAGCACCTCTGTGATGATATATTTAAGAAAGGGGGAAAAAAATACCTGCGCAACTGCAGCCAGAGAAGAGAGGAGTGAGAATACATGAGAGGAACAACCCTGCAGACAGCAAGGTCAGTGAAGAAGGAGGGGGAGGGGGGCTCCAGGTGCTGGAGCAGAGATTCCCCTGCAGCCCCTGGTGAAGACCATGGTGAGGCAGGCTGTCCCCCTGCAGCCCATGGAGGTTCATGGTGGAGCAGATATCCACCTGCAGACCCTGGAGGACCCCACGCCAGAGCAGGTGGATGCCCGAAAGAGGCTGCGACCCCGTGGGAAGCCTGCGCTGGAGCAGGCTCCTGGCAGGACCTGTGGACCCATGGAGAGAGGAGCCCATACTGGAGCAGGTTTGCTGGCAGGACTTGTGACCCCATGGGGGACCCACGCTGGAGCGGTCTGTTCCTGAAGGACTGCACCCCATGGAAAGGACCTACGCTGGAGCAGTTCATGAAGAACTGTAGCCTGTGGGAAGGACTCACGATGGAGAAGTTCATGGAGGACTGTCTCCCATGGGAGGGACCTCACGCTGGAGCAGGGGAAGAGCGCGAGGAGTCCTCCCCCTGAGGAGGAAGGAGCGGCAGAGACAACATGTGATGAACTGACCGCAACCCCCATTCCCCGTCCCCCTGCGCTGCTGGAGGGGAGGAGGCAGAGAAATCGGGAGTGAAGTTGAGCCCAGGAAGAAGGGAGGAGGGGGGGGAAGGTGTTCTAAGATTTACGTTTTATTTTCTCATTACCTTACTCTGATTTGATTGGTAATAAATTAAACTAATTTCCCCAAGTGGAGTCTGTTTTGCCCGTGACAGTAATTGGTGAATGATCTCTCCCTCTCCTTATCTCGACCCACGAGCCTTTCATTATATTTTCTCTCCCCTGTCCAGCTGAGGAGGGGGAGTGATAAGAGTGGCTTGGTGGGCACCTGGTGTCCAGCCAGGGTCAACCCACCACATCAAACTTGACACATATGTAACAAGTCTTAACCTAGTTAGCTGGAAATTGATTTATCTATTTAACATATCGGTGAAGAAAAAAAAAACCTTTGCAGGTAATGAATGTGACACAGACCAAGAGAAGGGATCCCACCAAAATGTCCACTATTTAATTTTATTTACTCTCTCATGTAACAGTAAAGGACTTAACCACCAGCACTCCAATCCAACTGCCTCCTGTGCAGCGCTGCTGGTCTTTCAAAATCAATTTTTATCACTCACTGAGTCTTAAACTCATGCTCTTCACTGAAGCATTTAATTCAGTGCAAGTGTTAACTCTGATCTAGAGGGAGTGGGGCAGCAGGGGAAGGGAAAAGTATCACTGGTAAAGCATCAGGTTACTTATCAGTAGAAGACAAAACAGAAACAGCTTGTAACACAAGAAAGTTCACTGGTGTTCTGAAAAATCTGTTTCCTTTGTACTCTCCCTGCACTTCAGACACACGCACAAGGAAGGTATGCACAACTGGATTCTGACAGATTGCAAAGGTTTCCTACCACCGAACAAAAGGGATACTATTTTATTATTTTTCCTCATTCAGTTTTTCTGCCTTTGTCCTCAGGGCAGTATCATTTGAGATGATAGCATAACACATATTCTTGGCAATTAAAACTCAGGAGATTTTCATGCTACAGAGTGGAACGCAGGACATGTTACTTCAACTCTTGAAGAAAATCTGTAATGGGCTTTAATGAATAATTAAAAAAAAAAAAAAAAGTCCTGCACTATAACTGTAGATTTGTTGGTGACGCAAAATTCTGGGTACATAGACATTGTCCTCTGACAAAAAAAGCTCAAACTGTGAAGCCAAGACATCATGCTACTGGTATGAGTAGATAACACGCTATCTGGCCTTCCAATTTGAGAACACTCTTAGTAATACTGCCGCAAGAAGCTTTTGTTACAGATAAGAGATACACATGAAATTCACGACCAGGATCCTGAACTGGAAGAAGTACAGACTGATGAGATTAACCAAGTATTTCTTGTTAACATTACTTTAATGGTTTTCATAGTTTGATAAAGAAAAATATGATGATTAAACACTAATAAGCAAAAAAAAAAAAACAACCAAAAAACCCCCATCAGCAATGAGGAGGACGATTAGGTGTACTTCCAAGCTACTCTTTTGACAGGAGCTGCTGATGTAAAATATATCGACCCTTGTTAACTCAGACATCCACGAGCCATCAACTAACCAGGATCTTCAGCACTGCACTCCTAGGAAACCAGAGCGTGTAGCAGTTGGAAACAAGGCACAAAAGCAGCCTCAAATGTTAAAAAAGTTTAAGACACCTCCTCCTTTTTTCTTTTTTTTTTTTTTTCTTTTCCTTCTCCCTGGATTTTTTAGAAAAACGGTATTCTTTCAATACCTGCATTTGCAAACTCTTCAGCCAAAGTCTAAGGAGCCAGGGGCCGACAAGACCCTTTGAATTCTCTGCATGCTCTGATCCAGCAGAGCACAAGTTAGTCCTGCTCTGGAACCACACAGCCACAGTAAGAGATGACTGACTTTATAGGAAACACCACACATGCTGAGGAGTATTAGGAAGAAACTTAGCAGTGCTCTCCCCAGCTGGAAGCGAGCACGCACCAGCTTCTCACGTGCTGTCAGATACACACTGCCAGAACCTGATACTCACTGATGTTACCAGGAAAAGGCAAACAAGCTGCAGTTGTAGAGAAGAACTACAAAGGCAATTCTAACCATGTAAAAATAATTGCATTAATAGAGGAGGAATCTACAAACTGAATATTCTCTCTATAACAGTACAACCAAAAAATCCCAAATCAGGATCCAAAGGCATCAGACAGAAAACAAAACAAAACAAAACAAAAAACCAAACAAACAAAAAAAAAAACCCCAAAAAACACAAAACATTTTCTATTTTCAGGGACATTCCATAAATCACATAAAATGAATGGTGTCTGGCATTTACCATATCTAAATTTCTACAACCCCTTCCCATGCTAAACTTTGAGCGTGACTGAATTTCAATCGATTTCCTTTCATATTGTGATCACAGAACCGTAGAAGCTACTGGGCAAGAACAGCGGGTGTCCGGAAACCGGCACCTCCATTACAGATGTTTTCACTGCAGAACCTATAGCCTGTTAACATTGAACAATGTCAGGAAGGAGAGCCTGGTGACTGGTAACACACAAAAGAATTAGAGATAGACACTTTTTTTCCTTTTAAACTGATTTTACAAACTAATTCCCCATAGGAGAGCCAGCTTCTTTCATCTACTAAAGCAGACATCTCTAAGATCAATCTTAATAGCCACTTGTGTTTCAATAACCAAACAATCGTAGTGAGAGGCCAAAGAATAGTGCACTAAAAGTACAGATTTTTGAAAGACTTCTTCAAAATTCTATATGGATGTCTTAAAACCTAATCCTTTGGAAAAAAAGAAATCCAACATTGCCTATAGTGCCCTGTCATGTTAGATTTTTCTCTTAAGATGCAAGAACATTGCAGTGAAATTACCTAAACTGAAAAAAAAATATTTGTGAATATTCAAAGATTTCAAGTGATGTTAAAGGAGCACCTTAGACACACTACAGAAAAAGAATATATTCAAAGACAATATGAAGCTACAAATAAGCTTTAAAAACTAAAATGTACCATTTGTCAAATTGACAGCCTAAAATAGCTCACTTGCAATGACTAATGCGTATCGCACAAAAAGCCAGAATATTAAAAACCAGCAAAGAGCCAAACAAGAAATTACAATATATCTGTACATCATGCTTTTCCCCTTTTATCAAAGCATACTATCTGTTATGCTTTCTCCCCACCCCTTACAACAACATTTTAGAGATAACATCTGCACATGTTAAGGACTAACCAAATGATTAACTACAACTGGGAAGAAGAGTTTAAAAAAAAAAAAAAAAAGGAGAAAAGAAACTGGTATTTAATTTCCTAACCCAAGAGTATTTTGCTACTCTGTGAAAGGATGGCTAGCCTTTGAGGAATTGGACAAAACAGTTAACCGCCATCACATTTTAGATACCCCAGCTACAGTATTGAACATACGGGGGTCCAATAACAATTTATTGGTAAAATGACACTTTTGAGCTAAGGTTACATATTTAATTAATTTAAAGTCTATAAACATTAGGAATATTAAAAACTAGTAGAAGCGAGTACTTTGTATCAACTTAATTAAATGGAACACGGGGGGAATTAGCACAGATTTTCAGTCCAGAAGCCAAGAACTAAGCTGGATTCTTTTCAGATAAATGCTTAAAGACAATTGAGACGCAAAGGGAAGCCCACAAAGTCTCACCAGAAATTCCAGGTTACTAATATAAGAACAGACAATCACAACCTGTTTCCAAGTATTCCTTAGTTCCTGCGCTGCTGCTTTTCCCATGAGTTGAAGCTACATGTGAAATTGGCTACAAGCAAGGATGTGCCACTAATAAAGCTGACTCCAATTAGGAGACTACCAGCTATTAGAATGAACCTGTTCTTATGCTGATTATAGGCTTATTTGGTCAACATGACATAAATCTCTTAACCTTTTAAAAGGAGTAATAATATTCTCAGCAGTACTTTCAGAATTAACTAAAAATAAGAGATGAGTTCCTTTTAGAGAACAATGACTTCAGAGCTAGAAAACTGCCTCGCCTCAGAATTCGTGTGTTCCTAAATGCTGCAGGATCTAACTTTGCTTTGATTGGGGACAGTCACAACCCCTGTGTAGGTAGGGCCACAACAATTCTGTATAACTGAGTGCCAGATTACAGATTTCTGGATTTACTATGAGTGGAAGAGCACTGCATTTCTAAACTCTATTGCTAACAGGGTAGAGGCAAGACCTCTAACTTGGGTATTCTGGGAGGTGGGGGATGATGACACACCAGTGTTGTTCGTTTGTTTTAAACATCTGTCTGTCACTGACTACTACACCCCCTCTTTCCTCCTAAGTCTTCATGCTGCTCCTCGCTCTGCACTCTCCATGAAGTCTCAGTACTGACACCTGCCAGGTCTGCTTGAATCCAGAAAGAAAAATGTCTGCTGTCTAAACTGGGAAGTTCTTATCAAAACCCTTCTGAGTTCTTGACAATGTAGTATTTAGTAATTATTTAAATTACTCCATACTGACTTGTCACTATTTTTATGCCAAAACTTACACAATATATATTACACTATAATTAAATTTTTAGTCATTAGTCTTAATATTTTTAAATGTTAGGGTGGATTGTACTTTAAACATGAAACTGTATGAACTGTGATAAGGGCCCGCCCAGTCATCCTCCCCCTTTCTTCACACTGTAGATTTACTTCAAGGAGAAAATTTTTCTACATGCAGAGCATTAACACCAAGGAACTGCTTTTATTTAAATAGCAAGTAAGCATGACCCTGAATTCATTTTGTCTCAGGCAAAAATGTCACTGGACAGAAAAACTGTATTACTAATGAATTACAGTCTTTCCTACAACTGCTGGTTAGTGCTTACTTTACTGGGAAAGTGTCAAAATGTATAAAACCCAGTATGTCCTCCTTCCACAACTGAAGGTCTACTTAAGGCGTCAGAGAAAGCTTGAAATAAGTATCATATGTCATGTGGCCTTTACTTTTGGCTGATTTATCTACTTAAGGCAATGCTTTGCTCCTTTTTTTCTTCTGCCCCCCCACCCCCACTACACAGAATGAGAAGAGACTCACTGTAATTATGAAGTGTCAGAGAGTTTGTATCCTCCCAGGAAAAGCAAATCACTTTCTCCTTCTTTGTAAAAATAGCAGCCCTTTTGGTAAGACTCCAGCTATTTATGGGACCATCCTGAAATCCTTACTTTGGCCAATCCTTACCAATAGGCTATGTAGTGATCAGCTATAGTTACAATCTACTCAGAACGGTATCTGTGCAAACACAATGAAATCCAGCGTTCTCACTGGAAGACATCATTTTTTGTTTTCATAAACTCAGAAGGCTTAAAAGCAGAGTAGTACTTCTACCACAAATTCTGTAACTGATTAGCATAAAAGAGCTAAAAATTACTCTTACAGGTATAAATAAATTGGCACGTATGAACTGAGCATCCTCTTACAAAGAGCAGAATTTGGATTACCTCTAAGAGACCCTGCTTGGCTGCGTGAGTGGCTACACAGATGGACTGACAACACAGCAGACAGTACGAAGTTTGAAAGCCACTTGCTCAAGTTCCCATTCAGGGTAGGGGGGAAATCAAGGAAGCTACAAAGGTGGCAAAAGCTTTTCTGTATTCAAGATATACTCCAAAATGCACTTCCTTCTACTACGTGTTTTTGAAAAACATCTCATGATCATATGATAAAGGAAGTCTTTTGCATAGGTCACACTTAGGCAATGCATTTTAAACAAACTGAAGTCCTTAACAATGTTTACTGTTCACTTTTTTTAAAATATAGGTACGATAAAATTTTAAATTAGATACTGAAACACATAAAAATATCTGGCCGTGATGTCTGCTGAAATTGAAAAAAAAAAAAAAGGTCATTCTGGTCATTCTCAAGTAAAAATTATCTAATCAATATCCTGAATCTGATCTGGTAAGTCACATGGAACTGATGAGTCATTTATAATCTGCCAAAGTCTACTTTGAACAAGTTAATACACACACCCATTTTGACCAGAGGGAATTCCATTGTCCCTAGAGGTACCTGTACACAGCTGTTCGCCATGCATCCTGCTATGAAAAAATTCAAATGCATGCTGTCCTGGTTTCAGCTGGGACAGAATTAATTTTCTTCTTAGTAGCTAGTAGAGTGCTGTGTTTTGGATTTAGGATGAGAATAATGTTGATAACACAGTGATGGTTTAGTTGTTGCTAAGTAGTGCTTACACTACTCAAGGACTTTCCAGCTTCCCATGCTCTGCCAGGTGCATAAGAAGCTGGGAGGGGGCACAGCCAGGACAGCTGACCCAGACTGGCCAGCGGGCTATTTCATACCGTATGATGTCATGCTCAGTATATAAGCTGGGGGAAGAAGAAGGAAGGGGGGGACATTCGGCATGATGGCGTTTGGCTTCCCAAGTAACCATTACGCATGATGGAGCCCTGCTTTCCTGGGGATGGCTGAACACCTGCCTGACGATGGGAAGTAGTGAATGAATTCCTTGTTGTGCTTTGCTTGTGCGCGCGGCTTCTGTTTTACCTATTAAACTGTCTTTATCTCAACCCGTGAGTTTTCCCACTTTTACTCTTCTGATTCTCTCCCCCATCCCACCGTGGGGGGAGTGAGCGAGCAGCTGCGTGGTGCTTAGTTGCTGACTGGGGTTAAACCACGACACATGCAATTAGCCCCAACATTTTACAGTGAGGAGAAACATTAACATGAGTCAGAGCTGTCTTTTATCTCCTCCCAATAAGGTAAAAAGTCAATTCTCACCTACATGTCAATTCTACATATAGAAACGTATACACTATGGAACATGGTTTTATAACACTCAGTTTTAAAAGACAAATGGAATTTCATTTGCACAGACAAACAAGTAACCTCATTAGTAACCTCATTTCCTGCACAACAACGAACACTTACTAAATTTCCCCACGCTCTATGTGCTTATTCCAACTACACAGAGAAGCCCAAAAAAAATATTCCAAGACACCATTAACGTCAGATTGCTTGCATTAGTTCTAGATACAGTAACATCTCAATAACAGTAAGCATGGATCATTGCTTCATTCACATTTATTAAAGTCCTACAGAATTACTTCTTTAAACTTGTGTTTATTTCCAAGAAATAAACAACCACTTAAGATAGTTACTAGTAAAACTAATGACCCATAGATATGGAAAATGAAAGCTATAAGAACTGAAAATTGCACCCAAACCAACCAAATATGAAATCCATCCCCTTAAATTTCCTGAAAGCATCTACACATTGTCAAGACTGCTTGCGTGAGGAGGTTTTTCTTCCATTAACCTAGAAGCTTTCCTCCTGCAAATGAAGGATGCCAGCTTTCTCACCACCATATCAGTGACTCTTCACCTCTACAGTTTTACTGCTTGGAATCAAGTCTCATTATTGTTCAGATCTGAATGTCTGTGGTACACTCCAATCAAGTGAGCTAAGTTTAACCATCTCCAATCTCAATCCAAAAACCACTTGACTGCATCACATGTCCGCATTTAATACAACACAATTTGAGGACAGAGTCTGAACAGTGGAGTACTTTATTAGAAGGAATACCAGAACTACATTAAGAAACCAATATAAACACTTTTGCATCTCATCAGTATCATTAAATTCTTACAGCTATACAAACACATCAACAAACCACCTCTCTCACCCAAAAAAGTGCTGTCTACATAACTAATATACTGTAGAAGTTCAAAGAAAAATAGTACATGGGGAAAATGGTAAATTCAACGTGAAGTTAAAAATACAGAGTGGAAGAATAGCTATCTTGTGAGAAATAGGCCATTTTCACACGATACAAAAATCTCTTAACAGAGTTTCCCCTTTATTTCCAACAGATAATTATACAACCCATATACAATTTCTAACCCAGTTCTACATCTGTTTAGTAATGAAACTTTTCTCCAGCTATACTTAGTTTTCCATAAACTGTAATTTACATGGACATAAAGGTACTTGTGACATTGTTTTTGACAGCTAACTATTTAAACACTTGAGTTTTTCTTAATAGACCATGAGCTTATCTTGTCAGAAGTCCAAGAACGAATTTGACTGCATTAAGTAACCAACAAGAAAGGAAGAAATGATACCTGTAGTTTCGGGGCGGGGGGGGAAAATCTGGGCAGTTCCCTAGCAAAAACTAAATGTATTAAATATATCCCAAGGTAGCAGTGAAATTAAAACAACGCTGCTTGGACACAATGTAAGCATGGTATCAACTTGAGGCAGTTATACAGTATTTCCAAAGAGGGTTCAAGTAAAACCCTTGAAGGTTTTAAAATGCAACATTTTTTCTTCCTTTTTAACAAAGGGTAAAGAAAAGCTCTCACATTTCACAGATGAAACCGTGTCTACAACAGCCTAAAGCATAGCAGAAGACTGCATTTGGTTGCAACTCATGCGATAAGGTCTATTACACACTTAGAGCTAATCTGATATAATCTGTCATGTCCAGCTTTTCCACCCCACGGCAACCCTTCAATGGATCAGGGCATCCAGTTATCACACAGCCATGTTCGCTCAGTCAGTCACAACATGAAGTGCAACTATTTAAAGCTGCCTTCTTCGTAGGAAAGCCTAGAAGAAGTCCTTGGGTGTGTGCGAGCAATCCTGTGCTTCAGTCTCAGCCCTCAAGGATGCCGTGCTGGAACACACAAGTCTTTCAAAAAGTTCTGCAGCACACTTGTGTACACACAAGTGTACAGACACAGCATTCAGCCTTCCTGCATTAACAGCTACCCCACTATTGTTTTCCTCCATAGAGCAGAAAGACTATCAAAATTTAACTTGCCATGTAGCGAGCCACAAACCAATAATTTTTATGAAGCAAAGTCCTCAATCAAAGCAGCTAACCCACGCCTGAACCAAACTAGGTGTTAGCCACAATGGTCTGAGACGTTCTCTTTCTTCTTCACACAACATGGCTACTTCTCACTCTGCCTGATTCGGAAGAAGCAGGGGTGCCACACTGAAGCTGTAATATCCAACCTTCACTTGATATTTATCTCCAGGGCAGAAAATAATTGGATGTCACACCTACTAACTCAATTTCATTCTGCTAATTATTCTATAGTGATATTTTTTTCTTTTTCTCCCCTCGCCACTGCATTTTGAATAGTATTAATGAAGTCACTGGTGAAATTATTTTGAAGACTATTGATCACATACATACAGTAACTACCCCCTCAATATCTCTTCAGAAAAAAACAGCACATTAAAAAAAACAGATCAATTTTGACAGATTTATACTGTAGTCTTCAGAGACCAAGATCTAAGACTGATCTCAATATCTAAATTTTTACTTTAAAAAAGCTTAAGACGTGGTTATTCCATTCTTACACCACTGCAAAGAACTAACCAGTGATATAAAGCACCAATGAGCCTACTTCAATTCAAGAAAGCCATTCTTGTTTCTGCACTGTTCATTTCCCCAGCGCTGCATAGGCTTCTGCATAAGGCAAGATTTTGCTCTTGCTCCTCAGTGTGGTTCTCCAAGAGACTCACAAAGGGTGAGTGCCAAAATCTTTAATGACCTGCTTCTGTTACTTAGAAAGTATATTTACAGGAAAATATATTTATCACTACCATTCTATGCCAAATATGTATTGGATTCAAGTTTTTAGAAGTAAGAATATGACTATTTTTTAAGTTAACCTGATGATCCAAAGGCTGAACTGAGAGCACAGCATATGCTGTAACAAAGATGATGAATTGTTGTTGGGTTTTTTTTTTTAAAGGCAAGCTTTACAGAGAGTCATAACATGATAAATCTTTGCACAATTCTAATGACAGTCCAATGCCTAAATGCTATAGAACATCATACACACACAAGTGCTAATCAACTGATGCAATCTTCAACCCCAGAAGGACTGAAAGGCATAAAAACTAGCAAAATAAGCAGCAATACTGTATAAAAACTTGGTGGTTTGAGTGTGTGGATTTTCATAAGGAGAGCAGATTCAACAGTTAAAAGATACTTAAGAAATCAGTCACATGATTTCACAAGTTAGCACACACAAAACAAAACATCCATGCACATTATGATGGGTAAGGCCTAGAGACTTGCAATTACTCTATGTCATTATCTTTCAGAAGGGTATGCAGGTCAGCAGGATGAAAGGCTCCCAGGTGGCCTCTCCTGACTACTGCACTTTGGTTTGGGGAGCCTCTGACCATACTGAGCTGTGGGTGAGCTGTGCAGAACACAGGAGAGCGCAGGCAGTTGACACAAACTTCCCTGCTTCCCTCTCCCCCTGTCCCCACACGGTCTCCCCTACAGGTCAGTCAGAGGCTGAGCCTTCCCAAGGAAAGCAGGGAGAATATACACAAACAGGCCTTGGAGGCCGCATAAAAACTTTTCTTTGGCACCAGTAGGATTCCTGAGTATTTGGTGTTACTCAAGAAGTAACTGAAGCTGCTGAGCTGAAAACAAACCTAAGAACTGGGCACAGCAGAGAGTGGGGTTTGGGGAACTGCTCTACCAGCCCTTTCCACATTCTGCCACGCTCCATATTTATATTTATTCTTTTAGTTTCCATTATAATAAGAACACAGCTTTCAAGATCCACAGTTCTGATAGACAGACAGATTCCCCTTAAAACGCTGGCAGCGTGACAAAAAATAGTATTACATGCAAACTTTGGCCAACTCAATATCCCATTAGACATTTTAATAACTGCAACCTGTATAAACATCACTATGAGATTAATATATGCATAAGAATTAAGTTTGTCTCCCTCAACATTAGTTCAAGGAGGTAACCATTTTATGCAAAGTGTTTACGTGAAAGTACCCTGGAGACTGTAGGTCCGACACACCCCATCTAAAGGGACTGCTTTGTCAGCACAGTCCTGCCTCAGTATGCCAGCGGCATCCTGCCAGAAAAACACCTGCAGACTGAACAACCTGCAATGTAATACACAGTACACACGGAGAGAAGAACAGAAAAACAAAACAACGACAGCACTAATTACTTGAACAGCTCAATGACCCACAAGTGGGACAACATTTATGCCACTTTAACACAGGCATTTCTTCCCACTGGCTAACTTCAACATTCTGATCCTGCCATCAAAACAAGTTTCACTTCTACCCACTGGCTTGCTCCCTGTATCCCAGTTACTCACAAACACAGAGGATGGTCTCGCTCAACTCCATTGATCTGGTCCAGAGCATGATGGTTTGTGATTTATTTTTTGAAAAACAGCACCACTGCTGAAATGGCTTCTCTTTCTCTCAACTAGGGCAAAATCCGTCCTAACACATTTGAGCAATATCTTTATTTCTTATTAGTACATTATGGTACACTCTCCCCGGCATTTCACACTCCAGCAACACAGAAAACATTGGGATTACCATATTGCATTTGCTCTGCTCATATAATCCAATAACCCATCTCCCCGTGTATCATTAAATGGTAAGAGGATCTTTGAATACACTCACCCCTCAAATCAGGTTTCCTTCTACAATTCAAAAACATTATAAAGCAATTTAAGTCATGAAAGACTGAGTTTAAACTCTCTTCCAAAACATAAGCTGGCACCAACTCAGTTATCTCGTTAGCTGTACAAATACTCACTTCCCATTTTCAAACCTGCTGTAACTACAGGCCTTAACAACGTTCTGCAGCAACGGTCACATTTGACATTTCTTCTTTTTCCCTTCTTTTTCACCAGAGACACTTGCACCTAACACTGTTTTGCAAAGTGAGACAGAATTTTTTTCAGTATCTCATTTACCAATGTAAATGAAATATAATATTAAGAGATAATCTATATTAGAAATATACTGAAAATAAAACAAAAAACCTAAAGACCTTTTATTTGCTATTTCAGCAATTTTCACTCTTAAACTGTGAATCTGGTAGAATGGGCACAGGCATAAAATGTTTTGTATACAATAACTTCAGAAAATATGCAAGTTATTTGATTTTTTTACTGTTGTCTAATAACTCACACAAGTATTCTATAATTCTTGAAAAGTATGAGAGAGACCTTGTGAAAACTAATAACCCGTTTATCACCTTGTTCCTCAACATTAAATAACCAGAATTCTAGTTTTACAGTCTTTCTTCATCATTTTAGACACCAAAATTATTAGCCGTTGACTCTAGCCAATATTCTTAAAAAATATGAACTCCATAATTTAAGCTAATAACTATTGTTGCTGAGGTTTCTATAGTTACTCATGAAAGGGTCACAGCTCTCTGAAATACATGCAGTCTCTAATAATAAGCTCCACCATAGTACGCTGACAACCTTTAATGATTAATTAGGCTAAGACCAAGTTCCTGGTAAAGCACAGAATCCCACAATACACTCATTACCTACTGAAGCAGCAATCAAAACAACTTTAGATTTTCAGATAGAACTGTGACTTTAGGTTATATCTTTGCGTTCCGGCAGGAGAAGAACCCCAACTCCACGAGCTCCCCAGCTAGCCACAGCCCACAGCAGCAGCCAGCACAGCAGAGTTCCCACCACAGCACTGCCAGGTAGGGTGATGACACTTCGGAGATCTCTCCCGAAGTCTCCCACCTTTCTTTTCTGATTCCTCCATGGTGCGTGTGAGTTTGCATTAGCCTCCCTGGAAGTTCCCTGAAGAGATGACAAAAGCAATAGTTGTACTGTGTAGAGCACTTAGCAACAAACTGCTAGACTAGGTAGAAATCACAGTGTATCAGCAGATCAAAGTATGGGACAATATCTGTCAAAAGACCTAACACATTAAAACAAAATACAATGCACTTGTTCCTCTCTGAATTGCTGCTCTCATGTTGGCATTTTGATTTTCTACTACTTTCTTAGGCTTTTTCTTTACTGTGCTCTTAACTGCACAATACAGGGAATAATATGAAAAGGTAATTACCATTAATCACTTCCAGATATTATATGTTGATATTTGCTTGGGAAGAAAATGGAGAAGTGTAGCAGAAAACATTTAAGAAGGTAGGAGTTTAAAAAAAAATGCATTCAGGCTATAAATCTAACAAAATAACATCTTAAAGCCACCCAGTGTAAGAATCATAGAATCATAGAATTGTTAAGGTTGGAAAAGACCCTTAAGATCATCAGGTCCAACCATTAACCTACCACTGCCAAGTCCGCCACTAAACCATGTCCTCAAGCACTGCATCTACCCGTCTTTTAAATACCTCCAGGGATGGGGACTCAACCACTTCCCTGGGCAGCCTGGTCCAGTGCCTGACTACTCTTTCAGTAAAGAAGTTTTTCCTAATATCTAACCTAAACTTACCCTGGCGCAGCTTGAGGCCATTTCCTCTCGTCCTATCGCTTGTTACTGGGGTGAAGAGACCGACCCCCACCTCGCTACAACCTCCTTTCAGGTAGCTGTAGAGAGCAATAAGGTCTCCCCTCAGCCTCCTCTTCTCCAAACTAAACAACCCCAGCTCCCTCAGCCGCTCCTCATAAGACTTGTACTCTAGACCCTTCACCATCCTAGTTGCCCTTCTCTGGACATGCTCCAGCACCTCGATGTCCTTCTTGAAGTGAGGGGCCCAAAACTGAACACAATACTCGAGGTGTGGCCTCACCAGTGCCGAATACAGGGGCACTATCACCTCCCTGGTCCTGCTGGCCACGCTATTCCTGATACAAGCCAGGATGCCATTGGCCCTCTTGGCCACCTGGGCACACTGCTGGCTCATGTTTAGGCGGCTGTCAACCAACACTCCCAGGTCCTTTTCAGCCAGGCTGCTTTCCAGCCACTCCTCCCCAAGCCGGTAGCGTTGCCTGGGGTTGTTGTGACCCAAGTGCAGGACCCGGCACTTGGCCTTGTTGAACCTCATACAGTTGGCCCCAGCCCAACAATCCAGCCTGTCCAGGTCCCTCTGCAGGGCCTTCCTACCCTCCAGCAGATCGACACTCCCACCCAACTTGGTGTCATCTGCAAACTTACTGAGGGTGCACTCGATCCCCTCATCCAGATCGTCGATAAAGATATTGAACAGGACCGGCCCCAACACTGAGCCCTGGGGAACACCACTCGTGACCAGCTGCCAACTGGATTTGGCTCCATTCACCACCACTCTCTGGGCTCGGCCGTCCAGCCAGTTTTTAACCCAGTGCAGAGTGCACTTGTCCAAGCCGTGAGCAGCCAGCTTCGGCAGGAGAATGCTGTGGGAGACGGTGTCAAAGGCCTTACTGAAGTCCAAGTACACAACATCCACAGAAATAACACTACTTTGAATGTTAGTGACCAATTCCTTTATTTTCACCATGTCTCATGTGAGTAAGAGACCACTTTCATCTCTAAGAATCCCACTTGCAATTGTATTTATGACATAACTGAACTTAATTTTGTGTTAACGAATGTCACTATTGGAAAATGAAGCCCCTTGTTTCTCCATGGGCTAAGAACTTACACCTCACTTAAAGAGCTTTACCCTTACACATGCCAGACTTCTGCCTGCATGTGGATCAATCTGACCACTGAAGATATTCAGTGATATATCACTGAAGATATCTATATTATAGATAGAGTTACATAGATATATACAGAGAAATAATTACAGATATAGATATATACACACACATAAAAATATATTTTTATTTGAATACATATATACACCAAGATATAGGATGTATATGTTGTACTAGATACAATTATACATTATTATATTAGATACAATATATATCTCTGATAATATTGTCTCTATTATATCTCTGTGATATACACAGAGCTATAATATATAGTATATCTAATATAATGTATCATATATTATATAACTGTATATAGCTCTATGTTTATATATACTGTCCTGGTGTCAGCTGGGATAGGGTTAATTTTCTTCCTAGTAGCTGGTATAGTGCTGTGTTTTGGATTTAGTAAGAGCATAATGTTGATAACACACTGATGTTTTAGTTGTTGCTAAGTAATGTTTATACTAGGCAAGGACTTTTCAGCTTCCCATGCTCTGCCAGGTGCACTCGGGCTGGGAGGGGGCACAGCCAGGACAGCCGACCCAGACTGGCCAAAGGGCTATGCCATACCGTATGGCGTCATGCTCAGTATATAAGCTGGGGGGAGTTGGCTGGGGAGCAGCGATCACTGCTCAGGGACGGGCTGGGCATCAGTCAGCTGGTGGTGAGCGGCTGCATCACTTGTTTTTCCTGGGTTTTGTTCCTCTCTTTGTTGTTGTTGGTTTTTTTTCCTTTTCACTACAATTTATCATCATCATCTTTTTTTTTCCCCAAATTATTAAACTGTTCTTATCTCAACCCACGAGTTTTCTTACTTTTGCCCTTCGATTCTCTCCCTCATTCCACCAGGAGGGGGAGCGAGCAGCTGTGTGGTACTCAGTTGCCAGCTGGGGTTACAACAATGACAATACACACAGTTATATATTAGCTATCATATATATTTCTGTATTATATATGTGTGTGTTTGTAGCTATTATGTATATTGTATCTAATATACTATAAATTTTATATATATAACTGTAAGAGGAATTCTAGCATGTTTTCATTTTTGAGTTGTGATCCCAGAAACAAAATTATAGAGCTGCAAATAACATAAAAACACAAGAGCTCAAATACATGCCTAATAATTCAACATGCAGAATTTGCAGGTTTAATAAAGGGATGCTAACTGCAGTGAAGCTACACTTAACTGTTGCTGGATATGATGGCCTTTTTGGCTTCTCAGATCTCCAGCAATGCAAGCAAGTCAAGGCCAAGTGACCTCTTGTGTTTCTGTTTGGGGGTGGGGATTGGGTTTTTTTGTTTGGGTTTTGTTGGATTGCGGGGGTGTGGGTGGGCAGGTTGCTTGGTTTTAGTTTTTGGAGGGTTTTTGGTCTTTGTTGTTTTGTTAGGTATTTTTACAACAGGAGCTTCAATGAGTGCTAGTTTGTTTATTTGGTGGGTTGTTGTTTTTTTTTTGGTCTATTTCTTAAGCTGAAAGAGTATGGAGCTAGTTAAAAAGCTGAAAACACAACAAAACATTTTTTAACCTGTCAATACTACACCAATTTTGAAGCCAACAATAGTTAATTAATTCATTTCTTAAATCCTCTGGGATGAAGAGATAAGTTCGCTTTGCCTATGAATTGCTCTAAATATTAATTTTTGCTTGCCTACTGGGACTAAATCAAACACAGTTAAAATGGTTACTGTGGTTACAGTGATGAATCAAGAAAAAAAATAGAAAACTTATTTAACCATCAAAATACAAATGAAAAGCCTGCAGAAAACAGCAAAGCAGTACTGGCATTCACACAACAAAGAAAAATACAGACCACATTTTATGCAATTTCAGAAAAACAAGGCTCATGATCCCAAATTCCTGACAGGTTGATTTTTTTTCTCCAATACTTACAAAATACAAAACATTTACACAATTCTTTTAAGAACATAGCCATAAATATATCATTACATCTTCTTTACAATCATGATAGAAGAAAAATTTTGTTTTACCAACTAGCGAGGGAGGGGAAGAACAACGTCAAAATGGTTACATATTCCACCTAAAAGGTGGAGGAGGGTGCGAGGGGGGACAAGGAACACGACAGATACACTTTCTATGTTAACTTGCTAAAGATAAAATGTTATTAGTACAATTTCCAAGTGAAATTGAAATTATGTTGTCACAAGAAAGGTCCATCTGAACAGCACATTAAATGGCACTGCTTGCACAAACAGCACTAAAGGATAACAGCAGAAACCCACAGCTGCAAAGAGAGGTATGAAAAAACCAAACACCAACAACCTCGAAATAGTATCCTTTTAAATCAAGCAGAAATATTTAATGGTTCTGTAACAAACTGTAATTAACCATTAAGCCACACTTAAGGGTGATAAGAGAACAACTCTTCTCACAGGGCTAGCTTCTTGGCACCAAGGGTGGCAAAACCTTCTCTCCAGCTTCCAAAAAGAGCACATGCTGCACCTAGCCACAACAGGCACGGACACTCAAAAGCTGCTGAAGTGGTAGCAAACCCAATGAAATCAAAACAAGAGATGAGGGAAAAACTGAGCTCATTTTGAAATTAAAGAAAGAAATCTGTAAAATATTGTAACTATTTTAATAGCCATTGCAGCAAAGCCATGTAACCGAGGGTGGGTTTTCTTATGCATGCAGACACAACTCTGCTACTCCTTGTGGGCACTATGACTGCTCTCATCTACAAATCCTACCTAATTTATTGTTAAGTAAATAACTAGAGTCTATTTTACATTATTTCATTTTTTATCTATTGCAGGTTTTTTCCCCCATTCCTCAACAAAAACATTACAATTCACATCTTTATAATAAAGTGCAAAAAATTGTATAGTGCCAAAAAACTGTAAAATGGCTTTTTTAAAACTGGAATTTTCACGTTTTCTTTTTTTGCTTTAATTAACATAATTCAAGAAGTGGAAAATCATCATCCACTGCTTCTCATAGTAGATTGTGTTAATGAAATCATCATATTCATTACTTTAGGAAAAAGTTGGAGGACCAAGCACCTAATAGCCATACAACAAGCATTAAACCCAAATACAGACAATCTTGCACATACATAAGGAATTTTCCTAAAATGTTAAAAACATCTTTTATTGCATTCTTATTTCAAGGATATTAAAGTAGCAGCCCCTTTTTCCACTCGCCTGTAGAAAGTAAGAGTTTCAGCTAGCACACATCTGTAGTTTGGCCAGCTTCTCAGACTAACCTTGCAGTTTCCATGTACACACGGAACAAGGCAGTCCAGGGAAGTATAAATATTTCAGTAAACTCCAGGCTTTCTAAATTATATGCATCATCAGTCATCCAAGGCTGGGGCTGCAGTCCGCTAATTGCAAACAACCTGTCCTCTGATTTGAACAAAGGTTCACCCAGCTCCTACCAAAATTCAGCCTTTCCTCTGCATGTAATAACCCGTCATCTAACGTCTGCTTGTGTTTTATCATCATAACATAGTCTGATGCATCATGAAGCTTAAAAAATTCTCAGTCTGCTCTCCGAAGTTTACCTGCCTCATTAGTCTTTACTTTTTGCTCTACAGACTAGCAATGACAAAAAAATATAAATTATTAAATGCAAGCTATAGAGGCTGTGGAATTAGACATCAAGTTCACATTTTTTATTGCCTGATTATATTGAGAACACGCTACTCTCAGACAGCTCTAGATAGCTCTGTTTCTAACATTAACGTGCTTGTTTTGAAGATGAGCCTGCCTTCTCTTCTATTGTCTGAAGATGTACATAAAGCAAATACTGGATATTGAAATACAATCCAATAAATTATTTCTAGTTTGCTAGTTTGGAAAGAGGAACAGATCCAAAAGTCTTTCATAAAGCAATACAGAAACAATTCCAAATTCCAGTAACTTTTATCTCCCTGCAATCTCTGTCCTGCTGCATTGTTACATCTAAATCATCATCTTTTCCATCTGCCTAAGTAGCACTTGAAGTTCTTCTGAGAAAAGACCTGGTGTCTTCAAATGACTTGCAAAGTTCTGGGTCACTCCGTAGCAGCACATTTTATGCATTTCATACAAAGCGAAGGAAAATACGTAAGTCAGATACTTTGTCTTTTTGCTCCTGAGTTCATTACTTATTGTATATGTAAATGATGCTTAGGGACAACACGAATACTAAATTGTTCACACTGCAGTAATATCTAGTATTCTTACCTAACAGATATCATCCACAATACTCACCAGTCTGTTGAAATGCCATTAACCAGCTTATCTCCAAGAAGGGCAGAGAGACGTATTCATTTTAGACCAGATATTTTACAGACATGGAACTATTTCTTTCATTATTAGTTTTTCTGCTGCCTCGGGACAACTGTCAAAGAGTTCTTTCCACCTCTCACTTCTTCTTCTAGAAGTAAATACAACCTTTCAGTGCTTTTATTTTCAACAGAAATGGGAGTCTGTGAAAAATGGGAAAATATAAAGAACAACATCACTGCTGTCATTTTGAAGCAGCCAGCAGCGGAAGGGGTAGAGAAGATGAGACTACATGCAACATGGTTTTCTGGTCCATCACTAGTGTAAGAGATTCACTGCATTACAATAGGGAAAACAAATCTTTCCTTTTCCTATTCTTCCTCCACTAACACTGTACTTCAAAGCCCTACATATAAAAGAAAGTTTCCTATGGAATAGTTACCTGTTTCATTCAATAGGAGATATTTCCACTAGGTACAACAGACAAACTCCACTGTCAGTTTTCTCCGCAAGGAATTAGAGAACAACGTGATTTCAGTGCAAGTGAACCTGCAGCTCCAGGTTATCAAGTCCTTTTCATCATATTAATATTTTTAAATATAAATACAATATGGAACATTTCCAGGCTTTTCAACAGATTTTTCAAAGGTGGAGAAATCCTGCATGAAACACAAAAGCAATCAACTGCTTTGTCTCGCAGAACTATTTAATTGAAAAAGGAGATATAGTAACAAAAGTATTTTTAAGCATTAGTTACACAAATGCTGACTCATTAGTCCACTACAACAGGCTTGGTCTAAAACAGGTTCCCACCAGGCTTTCCTTTATGATATATTTAATTCATTGTAAGCAATCCAAACAACTCTTATATAGAGTGCACACACACAAGAGAGGTATACTAAACAAAGAAGAGCACAATTCACAGTTCAGTAATTTTAGACAGGTAGGACCAAAGATCATGAAAAAACCTCCTCAGGGACAGCAAAAAAACCCCACCAAATAACTTTGCCCAACATCCTAAGATGCTGACTCAAGACAAGTAGGAGAGTTAGCATGAGAATACTATAACAGAAGAGCTTTTAAAACTCATTTCATCTTGTTATTTAAAATACAATCCTAGGATTAAATCTTTGGATTTTATAAGCAACTGCATTGAAGTTCAGTGAAACAACAATTTCTAGTTTCATGAAATTTGACATCTCTGGGTTTTCTTGCAAAAGACACAGACGTGGAATTCACAGTATCTTTTGCCATTACTGTAAGGCTCTACAGGAATAAACCGCTGACTTGTAGCATAGGAATAATAGTCTTAAAGCTAATGAGTCCAATGCTCTTGTCATCCGTCATTCTGCAAAAGTGTTTTAAGCCACTTCATTTATAAATTGAATCAATGAAGCCTGTATAAAGCAAAAAATTCCTTTTTAAGCAAGTGTTCTTTAGACGCATATCTGCATACATGCTGTGATAAGCTAGATAATATCTTTGTGAGTGGAGAGGAGGAGAAAATAGCAAACGGCTCAATGAAGTTCCCAGGAGATAGAGACACTAAACAGGTAACAGTAGACAAGACCAAGAACATAATGCTGTTACAGAGCCAGCCGACTCTTCCACACAATAGCAGTATGCTGCCCTCTATCATAAACAGAATTTCCCAAAGCTACAATAAAGCCCAACATCTACTAGAAAGACCAGAGCTATGAAATACAACTTCACTGGTAATTTCTAAAGCTAGCAAAAATTAATCTGAAGGATGAAATTAATTATGAGCAACCCAAACATCAGTTAGCTTCTGTACAGAAGAGATCAAAGATCTTCATTAGCTCACTCATTTTCCTTGGAAGTTTTTAAGAAATCTTTCCGGCAAATAACCCAAGTTCAGCATAATACAAATCTGCTTTAGTAACAAACTCCAATTAAGGGTCAAAAGTTCCTCCTGACGACACTTGCAGTTAGGGCTATATTACAAGCGTTGAGTGGACAGAGTAACAGACTGGATCAGGCCAACAGCACGTGATAACCCAAAGGAGTGGCAGGAAGACAGATCAACTAATACTAAGGAGTCTAAGAGAAGGAAGAAGGTGGTTACTTCTGACTCAAAGACATTAGACATGTCCCTCTTTTCAGTGGCAACACTTTTTTCCTCTGATCTGCAGATGAAAGGAGAGTGTATATATGGAAGGAAGGTAAATCCAGAAGGAAGGGAAAAAAACTGCATCCACATAAGCATTTTTCTTTAAGCATCTTTAAGCATTTACTTGAATTAAGATGATTCTGCAAGAAACTACTCCATTCTCCAACGAACGAGAAAGCAGGGGGACACAGAGAAAGGCCAGGACAGGCAATGCAGAGAAACGCAGAACCTGGTGTATTGCAGTGCTCTGGGAACAGCACAAGAAACTCTCTTCCATCCTTAGAAGACAGAACAAAAAGGAGAGATATTTTCAACAAGAGTGCTTCAGTTAATATTTCAACACAACTTTAGTACTTCTGTCTGATCAGTTAGTTTCCTTGTTCAGGGGAAGAGCGAGGGAGAGGTGAGAATATTTCGAAGTCCCAAAGATGTTATTTGATACACCAAAACCCAAAATAAAATTTGAAATCATGAGTTTTGTGCAGGAAGACTCCTTCAGATAGACATAGCAATAATTATCCCTGAGACCCAATTCTCAGACTTTAATGGTATTGCTGCTTAACAGTGGATAGGATAAGTAATTTCCATAGTAAGTGCACATTTGTTCCACTACTAAGAGAAGCATAAAATCATAAAAGCCTGAAAGCTATTATCCCACAAACAGATACAAAGGTCTATGGCAGACTGATAAGCCCCTAGATGATATCAACACTTCCTGTATAGGAAGACACCCAAGTGATTTTCCGTTCTTTTTTCCCCTTTAGTGGAATTTGGTAAAGCAGGGAAATGTTGTTTAACCCACTGCTTTCTAGTGAAGACAGACAATTGTTAGAGGGGAGCATAACTTTGGACCTAACTACAGATGCCTTCAGCACAGGGAAGCATCTCCTCTATGCTAGAAAGGAAATTTTCAACTAAAATCTTAGGGAGTTAAGAAAAACCCCAAGTTTTGCAAATTCCTGCTCCCAGTGGAGGATGAATTTGACCATGCTTTCTTCAGCACAGATACAGAGCAAAATTTATTTCAAGAAAAAAAAAAAAGTGTAAACCTTGACACAAAGTTATTTAGCCTTACACCTTTAATTTCTTCCAAGACAAAAGAACACATACATGACAGTTCACTACTTTGCCCAGTTCACCATCTCAAAACTGAAAAAAAAAAAATTTGGAATGAGCATAAGACAACTGTATACACAATAGCTGGCAATAAGATACGACAAAAGAGCTTTTCCTATGAAAAATGAAGTCTCTCTTCCACTCTCCATGCGTGCTGCTCTCCTAATTCTCTTTTTCTCATTCCTGTCCTTAAAAGTAACATTAATAGAAGTTTTCGCTATTAGAGAATTCTGACTAAACATTAAAATAAACTTCCTGCTATTTAATTTCTAGAGCAAAACCTTAAAATGACAGGTACCTTTCAGTCATGTGTTCTTACATGAAAAAAATAAAGAAAATTTCTTTATAGAGAATGTATGTAATATTATCATCCCTTCCATGGAAAAAAAAACGTTCCTGAATTCACCAGAAATTTCATTACTCACATATATTGTTCCCACAGTAGAAAGCTCTCTGTGTAGCCAGATTTAACACCGTAGCAGGTTTTTTGGCAAATATCCTCCAATCTGCATCAAGTTTTCCACACCTATCTTGAAAAGTGTTTGGAAAACTGGGCCCATTAAGAGTGAATTCCTTCCTTTCTGAGCACACACCCTTTTTTGAGATGTCTCTTCAAGCACAGACAAGACAGACACATGGAAAACAACTGAAAACTACATTTGTGAATATAATAATAATCTCTAAAAAAAAAAATTTTATTCCTATATTGTGGCTTTCCTTTGCAACTCAATGTTTCAAAGTCAGGGAGCAAATAAAATGAAAAAATCAGAACAGTAAACCTGAACCCGTGAGCAAAATAAGGGGGCTGGAAAATACAAGCTGAAGATGTTTTACAGACAGGCATTCCCTGAATTTTTCATTCTCAATACCAAGGCACAGGAATGGTCCAGAATACTTTCAGGGAAGCAGAATAGACCAGAGCTTAATTAAAACCTTGACCTATCAACATGTTTCATAGACTCTACCAACTCTATTCTAGGAGACCCATGTAACCTAATTATAATCTCATTATAATCTGGTAAGTAAGTTTTGTTTGCATTAAAGATAAGTAAACAGCCACAAAATACACAGAACAACAACATTTAACACCCTACCTTACCAAACGTTATCTGAAAGGCTTTCTGCTTTTTCTGTCTTCTCTTGTTCTCATGAAGACCCTGATGGAAAGGTCCAGATACAATGGTATTTCTTAAACTGTTCTCTCATTAGGGCAGCATTACCTACCATATATATTGGTTGGATATCATTCCCTAGGCATGTCCACGCACCTCCAGGAATACTGAGGTTATACACAGTTACATAGGAAAACTGTTATCAAGTTTAAATAAAAGTTATGATTTGACCCATCACAGATGTTGCTTCTAGATTCTTGTGCAACTTGTTTAAAAAGGAAACAAAACAGCAGTATTTTCCCATTTTGTCATGAAATCCTGGTTCTTAGAGGATAAAAAAAGGACGAATTGGCCATACAAATGTACCTAAGATGACAGAGTAAGGAACAGTACATAAAAGATTTCATACACGGGAGACAGAAGCCATTCCTAACTGATCACTTCCTCTTATTTTAGACATGACCGCCATATGACTTATTGTGAACTTACAAAACAGAAGGGTAATATCAGCATATTTAAACATCATTCTAAAGGTGAATGCTCAAATCTTGAAGGTGAGAGGCAAGACTTGCATCAAGAACTATAGCATATTAAGAAAACTGTAATTCTTAAAACACATGGCATAAAGCAGACGTTTCCCCTAAAAAGATAGAGAAACCAGTACGAATCAATCATATAGGGGCTCCACCACCTTCTCCCTCCAACAAGCTTTGCCTTTTCATTTCACAGTAAGATATGTACTCTCCCATACTTCTGTTGTCTGAAATACTCCTGAATTTTATTTTATGTGCTTAACACCACAGCCTGCTGTCAGCAGAAATCAAGACAGAATAGAGCAAGTTGTGCCTTCTGCAAGCCTGCTGCTTCTGAAAATAAGTTATTGTGACATGCCTCACGTGATTTTTTTTTTTTTTTTTGCCTTCTCTTAAACTGGCTTATGTGCAAAATTAGACTGATGTTTAAACAGTGTCAGGCTGTCAGAGGGAGAAAACGACAGTGCTACTGTGACATGAAACATGACAAGAAGAAAGATTAATCACTTACTCGAAAGTGAAAAGTTGAATACAAAACGCATAACCATGTGTTTCAAATTTGTTATAGCAGGTGAAAGACTGAATGCTGATCCCAAGATATGCTTCAAAAATTCCAGTTAACTGAAAAAATTAGTTTATTAAAACAGCAAACATACTTTGAAAACAAAGATGATGGAGTTGAAGGTAAAAAGTTCCCTAAGGCAAAAACATTTTCTTTGGGGTTAAAATTTATATACATACACCTGAAACAAGCTAGCTTCCTACTCAGCACTGGAAAAGAATTTCCAAACTGGAAACAATTCTACTGACAAGAAAGGAGGGAGTAAGAATTCAGCCATAAATAAAGCCAAAAAGAGAGAGTCACGGCTACAATCAAAGTATTTCAACTGTTTATTCCACTATTTTACATCAACTCTACTACAGCAGGATATACACCTAATATTTTTCACCTCCATTTCCATCACATTTCCATTTCTCCCTGAAATGTGTCCTACCATCGGGCACCTTTCAGAATGATTTCTCAGTTTTTGTGCCAGTGGGTTATGCATTAGTTTACTTATTAGACATGTTTGAAGACTGAAAAGGTTAGTCAGCACTGCTGTTAGTGAATTGGTCAGCAACTCTGCTGGGGAAACAAACAAGGAAAAAAGGAAAATGTAAACTAATTAACATTAAATGTATCCATAATAATGTGGTAAGTGACAACTGCAATTTCATGACTAAGGATTTTTAATTCTTGAAGTGAGAGGATATTTTGCTCCTGACTGCGGCACACCTGAATTTCTCCACTGAAGTGAAAGGTATAAAAGCATGGAAATAGCAGGTGATTTACCCAAAAACAATGCAGCAGAAACCAATACAAAAATATTTCCCCTTTTAACAGAAGGTTCTTGCCTCCTTGGCCCAAGCATCTAACAAATCCTTTATGTGCTCTGTAGTTAAACTACTCTCTGAAAAATAGTTCCCTATCAAACCTTTTTTCCTTTCACACATTTCAACCCAATTAAAGACAAGAAAGATTAGTGTGAAAGAGACAGTTAATTTTAGAAAATTTATGCATAGACCCAAATGTGTTTAATTACTTCACTATTTCCCACATGTAGGAAAATCATTTTTAAGTAGGCTGTAAAACAGCATTTTAAAAAGTAAAATCAATGACAGGAGCAGTCCAGTACAGAGCTATCAAGTGGATATCAAATTAAAATTTAGCTTCTTAAACACTTATTTCATTTTTCATCAGATTTTTAAAGAAAACCACAAAACATACTCAAAATTGTTCACTTATGTGCTTATCATGAGAACATTGTAAAACTCTTAGGAGTTTTAGACACAATGAAGCTCTCTTCTCCCTTTCCTTCCATCCTTTTCCCTTCTCCCAAAGAAGAACAACATCAAAACAAACACTGTGCTTGAGATAAAACAAGAAAAGCCCTAGTTCAGTTTGCCCCTCGCCTATACGGGTACAAAGCAACCCTTCCACAACCCACAAGGACCCTGCGAGGGGAATACAGCAGAGGAGTCTGAGCTAAAGGATGCACAGAAAACTCGTTGCTCCTTCAGACTCCTGTAAAACAGACCAAAACTGTGCATTTACAAAAGTGTTCAAAGACTATTTTTTTAGTTATTTAGTTTTGCTCCAACCAATGCTCACAGTACCTAGCATAGCATTGCTCATTCAGAAAGTGGATAACAGGAGACCTAAAATCTTACAACTTTAGAACTATTCAACAACAGAGCTGGGAGTTTTCACGGTTTTTGTTCTGGGAAAGGAAAAGAAAAAGCAGAGCAAGAGGAAGAAGAAGATAGCCAAGCTCAAAGGGAAAACCCAGTACTTTTAAATAAGGTTCATTGAGCCAGAGACTTGAGAACTGTGATTTGAAAGCTATGCATCCATGCTTTAGATTTCGTATGGTGCCAAGCCTGCGAATGTCAAAAGTCGTGTGCTATTTGTACCTAGAGAACTCCACATGAACCTTACCAGTTTAATTATCCATTTTCCCACAATCAAAATATGCGTGCCATGTATCCTTGTACGTATAAGCCTATGCAATCTTTCGAAGCTGCCTCAACACTGTAGAAAAGGGGAAGAACAGCTGTTTAACACTTAAATGACCAGGCTTAAATTACTGGGACCAGGGAGCTAGAGCACTTGGAGGTCCACTCTTCAGCCACGTATCATCAAGATAATAGAAACTCCTATTTTGTTCAAATCTGCCCTCATCCTTTCTTACTCCATCACCAAAAATACTTCAGGAGCCTTTATTAGTGCAAAGTCATTCAGTTACAACATAGCCCTCAAAAACTTTGAAAGTCATGTTGTGCACCACTTCTTCCAAGTTTACAGTTTGCTCCAGAACATAAGAATCAACAATATGTGTTCTACAATATTTAAAAAATACTTAAAATCTATGGGAAAAGGAACATGTGCTGAGGTACAATGCACAGTGCAAGCAGCTGTCCAAAAGCAAATAATCCACAGACATTGTCTAAAAGCATGACAAACAGGGATCAACTGATTCAGTGTTCAAATGTTATCACATCAAGGAATCAAAAGATTTCTATTCACCTTAAAAAAATTTGACACTTTTGAAAAGAAACATACACTGACTTAAGACTTTTTTTCTCTAAATGTTTCTGTATTTTTCAAATACAAATGATCTATTCATGTGTCATTTAAAAAGCCCCCTTAGTTCTGTTTATTCAGTTCCATTCTTAGCTGAAGCAGAAGTTTTCAATTGAAATATATAGCACAACCTCAAAACAATATATAATTACAAAGGAAATATACTGCAATCCACTGCAGACTGAATATCTTTCTCCAAAACACTGAAGTTCATCCAGATAGACAAATGAAGAGATACTACCTTATTACAAAATCTGGTCAAAAAAACCAAAAGACAACTCACACAAGTACACAATCACACTATTTAACTCTTAAGTTTATTTACATTTTGCACAGATGAAAGCCAATGCACGCAGTAACAAACAACTGAACTAAATACGAATTTTTGAAAAAGTCTTTTGCAATTAACTGGGAAGAACAGATCAATACCTAATTAATAGAAAAGGCAATTTTTGTACAAGTTAAAAGACATGTCTCTTAGAACCACTATAAAAAACTTTGTTACAAATTTCTCAATACTAGCAAGCTAACAAAACACTAGCTATTAGAAATCTTTCTTCTCCTGAAAATGTTTAATTGCTTAAAATGTCAGTGCATTCAACATGCTGATTATTATTCTACCACTTAACTGGGTTTTCAAGCCTTCTTTCACAAAATTTTTTTTTTCGATACGCTACATATACAAAACCATTTTAAAATATAATGCAACATGCTTCTGCCAGAAGTACTATATTATCATTAACACAGTGAGCTAATGACTGAAGGGGGCAAGAAATATGATTTCACTAGCACTCAAATGCCACACACCAGGTTACAAAGGAGAGGGGGAGAGAACATGGGAGCAGCAACCAAATGGAAAAGAAATGATGGCCCAAGCCATCCAAAAGAGACACAAAGCAACAGCACAAGCCTTACCAGACCCTACACACACACACACTTTTTACAAAGGGACTGGATCACATAACCAGCAGCAGAGCTGATGTAGTTCAAAGACTTACAATGATGGACCAACATACTCCAGTGAAATTTGTACTCTGACGTTAGATTTACAAGATGACAAAACCTTGCCACAATATTTAGCACTGTTAATCACCAAGTACCGTACCATTACCAACAACAGGACCCACTGCATGCGGCCCAGTGACAGGGAGAACAGCTGGAGACCTAATAATAATATACTGTACCCCCCACACCCACATTGGGGATCTGCAGGTCCTGGAGAGGAAGCAGATAAAGGAGAGAATCTCTCTGCAGTGAAGGTGATAATGAAGAGAGAGACGGTGTCCCAGTGGCACCAGGCATTGCAATCTCCATGGCACCTTTGTGTAACAGATGCAGAAGGCAGGGGCAGGCTGGGGTGGAGGGAGACTCATGCTAACCCAAACGCAGCTCCGTGAAATCACACAGATCGTTTGCGCAAGCCATTTAACAGCATATTACTTGTATTGGCATCAGAGATTCAAATGGCATGGCTTACCACACCACTAGATAATTCATTCAAACGGCATGGCTTACCACACCACTAGATAATTCATTCTCTAGGCTAAATTCATTCTCTCAGCTCTCTACAAGGTGTGCTATCTGTCTTGTGGCTTCTGTCCTATGGAGATTTTGCTCCCTGGTTTACAAGGTCAGCAACTTGGCCACTCCAGGACAATTGATACCTGATGTTTAGATCTACTGTTATTTCTTGAGCACATACCGATTACAGTGCCAAGTTTCCCAAAGTCGGAAACAAATCTCTCAAAATCACTACCAACAAGAACACAAACACATGAAGATGCACACTTCCCACCTGGAGCCTCCCTTTACTATCAGCAGTGCCTCCATGCATAATGGCAGAGGACTCTGGCATACAGATCCCACAGCCCTGCAGTTCTATTTGTGGCTGACCTTCTCCACGCACAGTAAATTTTACTACTACAAACACGTCTGAACTATGTGGCCTTTTTCAAATACTGTCTGCCTCTTGCAATTCATTCAGCTCTACACCTACAGTCTTCCATAATGCACAGGTGACGAGGTTTAATAAATCTGTTGTTTGTGAAGTGCCAAAAAAAGATATTTAAGATTTTCCTTATGTGCTCCAGTACTTTGCCAAAATAAAGCAATCTCCTCTGAAACTTGGCAATCTCAGCTTGGATAAACAGTTGTTTGCCACTCTGACAGAGCCTCTCAGACTTTGTGTTAGACTTTATTAAAGAAATTGTCTTGTCTGCAATATGTTCATCCAACCAACTGTCCTGTATCTATTTTTCCTGGCAAGACAACAGCTGGAAACAAGGGAATTAACATGAAAAAAAATGAATAGGAATAAGGAATGTGGTTTGCATCTTAAGAAATGGGAGCAGTTCTCTGGAAAGCATGATTCAAAGGGATTTAGCAATGGTAACAGACCAGTCAAAGAGACTACAGCTTCGCCATGCTAGTAGTTCATAGCATAAGGACCATCTAATCTTTTAGCCTTTAGCTGCATAGAAGAGCAGAAAGTAGGTATATGACGCAATTAATATTGTTCATAGTGTTAATAAAATAAATACAGGTATAACACATACAGTTTTGAATGTCATATCAAAATGGGTAGGGGTAAGTCTGCATGTAAATGCATGCACACACAGAATAAAGAGAGAAACAGAAAACGGTTGCAGGCCAAAGAGGAGGGAAGCTTTCCAGTGAGTGATCTGAGGAGTTTAGCCCATTCAGCTTCTCCAAAAGTTCAGAGCTGATGACATTCACAAACATACTTTCTCAGAACAAAGATTTAGACAATTCTTACCAAACAAGAATTAATGCTGAAAATTGACGCTGGACACATTCAAACTGAAAGCTAAGAAACTAGTTTTGAAAAGTGACAGTAACCTGCCCTTTGCCCAGCCTCACACATCCTCTTCCAAACCATAAAGTGGGAACTGGCTGGTACTTGCATACTTAACAGAACACTGAATGTTGGGGACGGGCAGAAGACTGGAAAGCAAGTTCTCAGAGTTGTAAGGTTATGATGCAGAGACGAAACACACTAAAATCATTCAAAACCTGCAAAGCCATTGTTCTCTAGGCCAGCTAAATAACTGCTACTACTACTTACATAATGCAGCAGTGGTTTGGGGTTTTTGGTTGGGGGTTTTTTTGTGTGCTTTTTTTTTTTCTCCTCCAATAATGAGAGCTCTAAAACCACAGATGTTACAGCAAAGCCAGTAAGAGGCAGCTTCAGAACAACTGCACAAGGGCATGGCATCCACCACGAGGCCCTAGGAGCCAGTGAGCTGAAGTGGCTCACTGAAGTGACAGCATAAGGGACAGGTTAAGGCCCCACAGTTAGCAGGGGCATCATCATCTCAGCTCCTGCTTCAAAACTGTGGAAGGCAAGACTAGCCAGGGCCAGAGGAAGGCACATCAGGAATTAGTAACTTTGTGGGGGGACAGGACATTGCGGAAGTCAGCTGTATACTATCAGTCCATAGGCTGGTTTCTTTCTTACTAGGTATAGACAACAAAGAAGCTTGCCTGCATTTTTTTGGTTGGTTGGTTTTGGTGGTGGGATTTTTTGTTTGTTTGTTTTTGTTTTGAGGTTTTTTGTTTGTTTGTTTTAACAGGGTGAGGGGATTGCTTACTCCTTTTCCTTCACCTTAAATACATCTTGTTATCTATTACCTCAAACAGCTCTTTGCTAAATTCCGGAAATTTCAGAGGAGCTATTGGCAGTGAAGAGCATCAAATACATCCTACTCCACTGCACTGTAGTCTTCCTAAATTTGATCTGATATTGTCTGCACTTATGTCAATCACTTTTCAAACACTGAGTCATCCCACATGAGAAAAACCTTAGATTCCTCTCTTTAACCCAAGAAGAGCTAAGAGACAAAGGAACTACTTTCATCCCTAAATGGCAGGGATATTCCACTTGCTATCTTCTCCACACAAGGCAAAGTTCTGTATCTTGTTACTAATTTCCCACAGAAAGTACAGTAAATCGTTCCCCTATCTGCCAGAATAAGCACTATTTAGCCTTGCTTGTAAGTGGTCCCCATTAGAACTACAGGTCTAATTCTGATCAAGACCCCAGGGTTCACCATACCAGGCTGCCAGGTCACGCTGTAGTATATCAGCATTACTGCTTCCTTAAATGGCAAAGCATCGATTCTTACATCTAGTCTTTCAGAACAGGTTTAAGCATATGAAGATGACCATTCCAGATCTAAAGGTTTTTTCCTGCGGTTTTAAATCTACACTTCTATCAAGTGGAAATACTTCTAGTAGTCTACATACTCTGTACAGAAGTAGTCTATATATTGTATACAGAAGTAGTCTATATACTCTAGATTATCCACTGGCTGGGTAGCAGGTGGAAGCCACAGCACTGCCAACTATTAAGGCTGCCTGAAACCTCACAGCTTAAAAAAAAAAAAAAAAAAACCAACACCATTAAGAACAGCTGCATATTTCTTTGACAGGCTTCAACTGCTTGGTACAAGGGTTTGGGCTTTTGTGGTACTTTTTAAATATCTAAGTGCATCTCCAGCTGATTTTTTTTGGTAGTGTTTTAAACAAACCAGTCAACTGATTCAGAAGATCTTACCTAAGCAATTCAGATAAAAAGATAAAGATAAATTAAAAAGAAGGAATGGGAGCTAGGTCAGATGGGAAGGGTAACATGCAATTCTGACAACTGGGGACAACAAGCAAGAACACATGAAGATCACAGAGGGCTAACAGACACTTTTGTTTTTCTTGGAAGATGAGCAATCCAGTGTTTCTATTTTCAAATGTCTGCACTTTCAGAACAATATATTAGAAATAAACAGTTCATCACCTTTAACAGATAGTTCGATTTTCTCTGTATCAGATACAGTCAATAATGTGTCTTCCATTAACTGCATAAAACTATTTTCCACTACTGGAAACTGTACTGCAGAATACGTTCACCAGGCAACTATGATAGTGTTTATAACGTGTTGGCAGTGCAATTCTGGGTTGGTTTTTTTTTTGTTGTTGTTTCTTAAAAGTAAAGAACATACTGGGGGAAAAGCCAAGTACTGGAAGTCCCCATAACACCCACTGTTTACAGTGCAATCAAATGTTAACACAAGATAAAGATACTTCAAATGTTGTTTGTTATTTTTCCTCAATTCTACCTTATATGATTTGAAGATATTTAAAGTACGTTTATATTCTCAGCTACCTTCCACAGAGTGGCTAGTGTTACTAATTAAACAGCCAACAGAAAAAGGAATAGTTGAAAGCATTTATTCATGTGCTTTACACATTTGGGACAATTTGAAAAGGGACTGAATTACCCCTTTTACTAATTTTTTACTTTCAAAGTAATAAATAAGCCAGAAAAAACACTTCTCACTTGAATTTCCAAAAGAGTTTCACAGCATATGTTTCTATCTGCATTAATACAGGGATACAGGAATACATCTAGGACTTAATTATGTGCCATGCTTTGGCTACCATGGACATAGTCATCCTCACTTCTCCTCTTCTGCTATGAGGTTACCAGCCAGGTACGTCTGCTACAATATTTGTGCACATTAGCTTTCAAGCCCTGTTCTACTACCAGAATATAGTTAATTAAAGCAGACAAGCAAGCAACCCACAAACACCTTATAGCTAATGTTTATAATGACCCAGATCATTCTGAACCTTTTGATGTAACTCTCCCAGCACCTGCTGACAGGTATGTACAATTTTGTTTTTTGAAACAGCCATTATCAATTAAGTATCACAGTAAAAGGATATTCTTTTCAGTCAGCCTACAATCTCTATTTCCAGCTCTTGTACTACTTTTAAAACATCCAAACTGTAGAATTATTCATATCCTGATTAGTTTTAATGAAGAAAAGCTGGTGTTCCAAATGCTGCAATTATCAGGTTTTCCTCTCCTGTATGTGGCCAGTCATCAAGTTTTCTAAACTCTGAAGCGGCATGGCTAATCAGCATAGCTACAAAACTCTTTATGCTGCACCATAATCCTTTTCCATACTTTTGGGGTTTTTTTTTGTCCAAGGAGGTGAAAAACAACTCTTCCGCAATATTTTTGACTTCATGAAAAAGAGGTTGTTGGTTGCCAATCTCCATTTAGATGAAGCAGTGTATAAATTAAAAAAAAAAAAAAAAAAAACACAAAAGCCAACACACCTATCGTAAAACCTAATCCTAAAACCTCATTTAAGAGCCGCACTTGTGAGACAGGACAAGAGGAGCTGTGTAACAGGCACCGTCTCCTAGGGGAGCAGGGAGGACTCCAACACTAGGAGCTGGGTACAAGAGTAACCTCCCAGAATAGGAAGGTGCATGAAGTGGTATAGGACAGTTCTTAGAAATCTTAATTGAACATCTAACAGGTATTTATTCACATGTTCCCTGACAGCAACAAACAAATGGAATTTCTTTGAACAGAGGACAGTGATAAAAATTAAACTGAAATGGCAGCAAAATCTTTGAAACTTGTGAGCTACTACAGCAAAGGGCCCAGTTCAGCAAAGCAGTGCAGTGAAAGGAGTGAAAGATGGTTTTAATTTCCCAAGGACATTTTTTGTCCCATTCTGGTGTATTATTGCCTAGCGAACGCAATTTGAAACTAATGCTCTTCCTGTAGGTTGCAAGCAAAGAACAGAAGCCTCAACTCCTTATATACCACAATAGCATGACCACTTCATGAACACTAGCAGCACCATCTTCCCCCTACCCAGAACAACTGCTGCTTCTCACCTCTTTTGGCAGGCACCGAACCCACAAAAGGAATTACTTTGAGAAACTGTTCTGGGTAAAAACAACAAAGTGTTTTGTTTGTGTCAGACTAGTTTAAATGTTCCTGTAGAGTTCAAAGGGCAAGAGCAGCAGGACCGGGTGGAGACAGACAACACTATCTCTTTTGAAAGCAAATGCACACTTAGGTTGGCTCAAGGCTGCCGGGGAACCACAGCCACAGCAAAACTAAGCCTAAGTAACATTTATTGTCTTTTAGTGGCCCTACTGGAAGCAGAGCTTTCATACACTGAAGTAAAAGCCCAGGCAACCTACCAGGCTGTATAAGCACAGCTATACACAACTGCTGCCATCTCTTTCACGTGGGAAGACCAGGACAGCATTCTAAAATGGTTATAGGGAAATGGGAACATGAATCGCTCATGTAAGACAGTAAAAAGACCATATATAGTTACAAGTCCATTTCTGTATCTCAAGCCAGCTTCGTGAGGGCTGGAAGGAGCAGGGAAAGTTTCTGAAGAAGGGATTCTGAACACAAAAATTCCGTATCTTTGTAGCAAAAAAATGCTGGGGGGAGGACACGACACTCCTTTGCTGAAGTGGACTTCATATTTGACTTCTTAGATTAATTGCTACCGGCTCCAAACGAATTTACTTTTCCACTTCATGTTTATACATGAGACTCAATAGAATTCTAGCTATGAAGGTGTTACTTGAATTGCCATTAAGTGAATGCTGCTACTATACAGAATAATGCTGCTATACAGAGTAACAAAATAGTAGCTGTCATCTCAAAGGAGAAATTAAAATTCTTTACCCCTTTATTCACCAGTTACTATAACCAGTTTGTGCAGAGGGGAGCCGGAAATAAGAACTACAGTTCTATACAAGGATTATAAATAAAGCCAGTGGGTAGTTTTAGCTTCATATATATCTGATAACTTCAAACTAAATACACCACAAATGGTGATTAAAGCTCCTCACATAATACATTTCATACCTACCTTCAGCAGTTTAGCTTCAATGTCATAACAGTACAGCAAAGTATCTTAAGACACCTGGTTCCTGTTGCTGTATTGTTTGCTCATCTCATTATCATTATTCTATACCAAGCTATAGGAACTTCTTGATCATATAGGTTTTTTCCCTACAGCTTTGATTGCTATGGGGCAGATATTAGATATAAATGAAAGTTTGGGAAAACCTTCCTTAAAGGTTGAACATAAAACGATGTAAGAAGAAACATGCCATCTAAGAAAAACTTTTCAGAAGTGTTAATATAAAATGTGCATTAGCACCATATGAAAGACTCCTCAGATTTTAAACATGTAAAACATTAAGATCAGGAAAATCTCAGTACTCTGAAATTCAGTTCTTTGATTTCTTATCAGTCAGTAACTTCTGTGTAGTCCCAGGAAGGCAAGCAATCATAACTTGAAAGTGACACTAATATGACCTGGGTCAAGCTAAACCTAGTAGTTTAAGCTTCGGACCTCAATCAACAGCAAATGAGGACATTTCTTCAGCAAAAGAAGAGCAAGTCTTCATCTTCTCTAATAGAGGTTCTTCCAAGAAAATGACTAGCAACTTGATTGCATTAACTTGATTGCATGATCTACCATAGTGTATTTTATTATCCTCTCGAGAATTACACCTTAAAGTTAAAAATGCACTGGGAAAAGTGTACTTTTTTAAAAAAAAACACACCAATTACTATAATTACTATAGCCTGCTGAATAATCATAAGGGTAGAACTTGAGTTCGTCAAAAAGTTAGCTCTTATTTAAAAAAGAAGACATGAAATTCTTTTGCTAAAAGGACAGTAACAAAAACCCCCATAGATTTAAAACTAGCTACTTTTAATTAGTAAGAAATCACACACCACACAAAAAAAATACAACTTTGCAAAAACAGTGGTATAAGGGCATGTACTGTTTTTATGCTGTTCTAGGAAGCCACATAATGCATATCTGCATACTTAATTGACTTGCTTTTCATGCATTTTTATCTTACATTTTGATTACTGCTTGTCTTCAACTCAATTTTCAACATGCAACAGAAAAAGCATCCACAAATGAAGCCACCAACCAAGCTGAAGTGTACATGTCAACTTCATTAATTTTAAAAAATAATTTTTTAGAATTATCCTTTGCCATATATTGTTTTCAATTGACATTCCTTGTCATTTCTCTACCATAAGATAAGTGTATTTTAAACATATGGGAAGTAAAGGCTATTTTTTATTCTCCAAGATTCAACTATAGTTACCAAGCATTTCTTTACCATGCATTTTTATCCTACAGTTTCTTCTGGCACAGGAAGCAAGGGTAAAATTGACTGAGAAGCCTTGAACTGAACAACCTAGAGGCAGCCTCCAAGCCCTAAATTTCTTCCTCCAGTTTTAGCATTCTCTCCCAAAGAAGGAACAGTACAAGACAACCTCTCGGAAGTTTCTCTGCTGCAGCTGCTCTCGGGCCACAGCGCCTGACCTAAGGTAACAGCAGAGAGCAGTGAAGTTTACAGTTGTATTTGTAGTGCGCAGCCTGGTCTTCCTCCACAACCTCAGACTTCTGATACCAGAAAGGTGTGTCCTCCCTGTAAACTCAGGCTGTCAACTACTGTACCAGCTGTTTCTTAGACCCGATACTTCCTTCTCCACTGCAGCCCCTGCCCTTGGCACAGGCAATGGCAAGTGCACGCTAAAAATCTTTGTTTAAAATCTCCTTTGCTCTTCACACCACTTCTTTCACACTCACCCAAAATGGTTCTAAAAACAGATAAATTTCAGTGATCCTTCAGATTCAGGCATCCCATGTTGATTCTCCGATCTGAGTGATTTTCAGAATCCTCTTATTTTCAGACAATGCAGTGAAATCCTGAACACTGCAAACCCTTCAAACCTGAGGAAAATATCGTCAACTTTCCTTCTTTCAAACAGCCACTTTCAGTTATATGAATAGACAGATCTTCCATTAGAAAAAGAGTTTGGGCATGAGCTAAACCCCAACAGAAAAAATGAAAATGTTCAGAGAGATGGATATACAGTAAGAAACAACATCCACTATTCAACAGCAAAAGTGAACTTAACTGTCTGGCATCCTTTTGTGGTTAGTAAAATTTGCCACACAGGATGCAATTAAATGTCTAAATAGAGTTTGAGGTAAAAAAACAAGAATCAGACTACTAGCACTTCACCAGCAAGAAAACAGCTCTAAGAGCTTCATCAGAATAAAAAAATAAAATAATAAAAAAAATTAAAAAACCAACAAAACAACACAAAGGAACTGGTGCATGTGGAGCCAGCACTGAATGGCCTTCTAATTCAGTCAAGGGCTTGTAGAAGGTGGCAGCACAGCAAATACATTCTCATGCTAGAAAGTTCAGAATATTTTAACATTATTTCATTTTTTTAAGCTAGACTACTTATTCGTGAATGTCATTTCTTGTAACATTTTCCTGAATGTACACTTTTTTTTTTTAAGGATTTTTTTAAACTTCATTCTTGTTTCGCTAATTAGCTGAATTTTAACTGCATAGAAGCAGCACTGTATCTTGACCCTCAAATGTGTAGTTGTGAATGTAAGTTTTTTTTTAACTTAAGTTGTTGAACTATTGTTTCTTCTGTCTTTGAAGAAAGGGAACAAAACTAAAAGCCCTCAAGACTTGAGTCTTCAAACTACTGTAACTTAATTTTGATATTAATGCCATCTTTGCAGAAAGATAACAGAATGAACAACAGGAAAGCATTAATACTGAAGAGAATCATAGAATCATTTAGGTTGGAAAAGACCTTTAAGATCATTGAGTCCAACTGTTAACCTAGCACTACCAAGTCCACCACCAAACCATGTCCCTAAGCACTGCATCTACACTTCTTTTAAATACCTCCAGGGATGAGGACTCAACCACTTCCCTGGGCAGCCTGGTCCAGTGCTTGATAAACCTTTCAGTGAAGAAATTTTTCCTAATACCCAACCTAAACCTCCTCTGCTGCAACTTGAAGCCATTTCCTCTTGTTCTATCGCTTGTTACTGGGGTGAAGAGACCGACACCCACCTCGCTACAACCTCCTTTCAGGTAGCTGTAGAGCGCGATAAGGTCTCCCCTCAGCCTCCTTTTCTCCAGGCTAAACAACCCCAGCTCCCTCAGGCGCTCCTCATAAGACTTGTAAGCAGGTTGTGAACACAGTCAGCCTTCTGGTTCTTTGCAGAAGATACTTCTAAACTCCGAACAAGATGAAGGCGTGTTCTCTTATTCATACACATTCTCAAAAGATATTTACTGTATGACAGGTATATCAAAAGACAGTACCATCTCCATCCCTACAGCTTTTCGCACACATCAGCCCATCCACTGCACAAAGCAGGCACTAACTCACACTTACTTGGCACTTTCAATAGAAGTCTACTATACTTCGGCTCTAAAACTGCCTCCTCAGCTGAAGTACGGAGCGAGTGCCCTTTCCAACCTTTGGAAGTCAAGCTAAGGCAGGCTTTCTGTTAGGCTCAATATTGCACATATCAGGAAGCTGGCACATAATTGGGTTATGTGTGCATTTTTAATGGCAATTTATATGGTATTTTCCTCAAACGTGTCAACTGTGCCTTAAATAAGGATTGATATCTCAAACCTGCACACAAGAATTAGGTTGGTTATGTTTTGTTTTTTAAACTTTTAGGAGGGATTTGCTTTCACAATAGCAATGGTATTTGGCCATCTCACTAGTAAACCATTATTATATCCCCATTACAACAGGAGAGTTCCAAAACACAAATCCCAAATTGTTTGCAACTGCTGAAATGTAAGTGAAATTTCTACCAGTATTTCAAAACTTTCAACAAGCTTCAACTTTCTGGAGGAAAAAGCCACGGGAATTAAAAGAATAGAACATTACACAGGAGTTGTGTACCAATGAAAAGTAATGCAAGCTTACTACACCGAAACAGTTTCCCAAAACAGTACCAGGACCAAGTCCAGTTCCTTGGCCCAGAACACAGTCACTTCTGAAAAGGAATGAAATATCAACACAAAATCTCACCTCCTTCACCACTGTCTTACACAATAAGGTATACCACAGTAGGCATTTATAATTCCTTGTACTGAAGTAGCCTTTGGAGCCCTCACTTGAAAACAGAACAAAAAGCCCCTTCTTCAACCCATTTGCAATCTAAGTAGGAGAAGGGAAATAATAATCCAAGACATATTATAAACCACTACATGGAAGTATTTAAGAGCTCAGCTTACTTTATAGCAAGACAACCCACCAAATTATCATTCCACAACAAGGTTACATTATTTTCACAATGCATATCACTCCCTTGGTAAACATTAACATGTGCGTGCTTATAAGCACTTAAGCATCAACACACGTATAGAGAATTCCAAGTATGTTACATCAAGGAAAATCATTAAGAAGGAATAAGCATCTTCCACCAGGTTATGCTTACACAAAGAGATATTAAGCTCCTTTTCATCAGGACATTTGAATGTCCATTCAACCCACCATTTGTGACCAGACACACTTAGAATGACCTCCCTCCCTCCTTCCCTCTCATTGTTTAAGCAACAGCAACTCAAACAGCTTCAGTTGTCAGACCACCAATTAGCTACACTACTTAGTGCCCAGATGACAAAACACATTTTCAGGTCGAGAGAAAGTGTTATGGTTGTACAGCTGAATACTCTCCAAAACACAAGTGACCCAGGTCCCAAACCTTCTGCCTACTGTGTTTTTAATACTCTTTTTATTTAAAATGCCAAAATACAAATCAGATAATACAGGGATCAATAGAAAATCAAATTAGAAAAGCACAAGTTTCAGATTTGCATGTATCTTACATAAAAGGGATTTTAACTCCAAAATCCCCCTCTTAGCATTTAAGTAGGCAATCTTATTCCAAAACTATCAGGAATCTTATTAGTGTCACCGATCCACTGTCACAGTTAATTCACTTTTTTTTAATCTGAGAAAAGTAATGGAATACTTATCACAAACAGAAAAACTCTGGTGGTTACAGATGTTCAGAGAAAGAGTTCACAGTTCAGAGTGTTCAAACACAAACATTACACTGGAAAAATTAAAAGTTTGGAGTCCATCTGGTAAGAACCTTTATAACCACATTTTTACTTTTGAAGTAGGTAGAGCTGAAATAAGTAACCCTTGTAATATGTTCCAAGACAATATCTATTTTAAGAAAAATTACATTATACAGCACTAAACATGTAAAAGCTTATATTTTTGTCTAGGATAAACAGGAGGTTAATTTATGCATATAGGCACTATGTTATGGCTCTAAATCTATAAAACTGAATTTTCTTTAATAAGCTAAGCAACATTTGACCAGGTGTCTGTTCTTAAAGCTATGAACTTATCTTGAAGCACATTGCTAGACCTGAAGTTTATTACAAGAATGTTTCCAGTAACCAGAAGCACATGATAGTGTAATTGCACACCCCAGAATGTAACCACACTTAAAAAATGGTTATTTTAATGATTACGCTAATGAGTTCTGAACTTCCAACCTATGTGCATACAGCTTCATAATTACACAGCTTGAAATCCTCATCAGCAAATCCAAATGCTCATGAAATCCAAATCATTTTATAATCTTGAATAATGCATGGCACCTCTGCAGCAAGAAATTAAAACAAATTTCATAAAAATGCAAAGCTTCATAATCTGTATTCTAAAAGAAACTGCATTACTGAAATAAAGTGTTGCTTAGTAAGTACTAATGATGGTGATTTTTTTTCCCCCTTCCCTCTGGTACTCACAGTTCAGATCCCACTTCAAAAATAAACAGACTAACTCCTATCAAAATATCCTTTCATATATATATATATATATATATATATGGTGGCTCACAGCATACCCTACTACACAAGAGTGAAATCAGACATCTGTTTCCTAAACAAGCATTGGCTCAAAATGGCATAAAACCTTTTCTTCCTGAAAAGTGTGAAAACATATTTTTTCAAAATAGGCTGCAGCTTGACTGGCTTGCATACTATTTCATCAATAGCTAAAACAAAACTCCATCTTAGTTCATCAAAGGGCCAGCAAATCAAAGTCTACCATTTTTCCATAAGAATGCCCCTCCCACCCCCAATGCCTTTTTTTGTTTGTTTGTTTTTAAACTACAGGTAAAGCCTAGATAAATTCAACAGAGGTATTTAGCAAGCATTAGCACTATCTTTCTGAACAAGTTCAAAAGCCTGTAACTCAAGATGATGGGAAAAGCCACCATCACAGTCAATGCAAAAGGACAGATACTCCATTTTGATCTGGGATTTTCTTGTCTCTCACATCTCTTCTTCATATTTTAAGGTGCTGAAAAGCATAAAGGTCATTTTTAAAATATGCCACTTCTAATACTTCCCTTCCTTGTAGATGCACGACGCAGAGCTAATTATCAGATACCTAAAGAATACTTACATTGGGACTCCCTGTATAAAACAGAAGTTACACGGAGGCTTTATTCACGGTAGTGTTTTGTCTTTACATCTTCATCGCCCAGAAACAGCTAAGAATATTTACGTAAACAAATACTGTCAGCAGTACAATTTCATACCCTAGTAACTTTGATTATGGGAAATTACAACTGAAATATATTACAAATTATTTACACAAGGAAGAAACAGAATAGTCTGAATCTAACAGATAAGAACACTGTATCATGCCTTTGGAAGTTGTAATCATGTTATTCAGAATAAAAGTTAAATCCATTTTAATTTTTACCAATTTAGGGTTTGAAAGAAGAATGAATTATTAGTTATCCTTTTTGTTAATCAAATTTTAAGATTTCCGCTCATCTGTACGATCTCATTACTGAAACCACAAAACATGAATGCAAAAGCAGAAGCAGTGAGGAAGAGTCACAGAGACAAATATCTACACCTATTCTGGCAGAGATATTAACCACAACCTGAAAATTATACTAAAAGAAACAAACAAAAAAAAACCCCACAAACATTAAAACCAAATCAAAGAACAACAGCCCTTACATACCAGTTTTGACAAATTTCTGCAACTTCTTTTTTCCCAACTTGAACATAACAGGCTTTTGATCTACTAATCCCTATTTTACCTCATTAGCACCAAGGAACTAAACATAAGAATTGGCTGCCTCTGGACAACAGTTCTCTCAAACAAGGCATTCAAACTTACAGAAGTGTAACCAAGACTCTGCCAGAAGCACTAAGTATCAAAAGCTTGAAGCATGTATTTGCCGCAACCAGTTTAACAGTCAGTAAAAGCCCACATATTAAAACACTAACTTGGCCATGGTATTAATCAACTAAATGTCATAAAACATTGAGTGTCAAAACCCTAGTCCAGAGCAAGATTCACCACCTTATAGAGAAAAAAAAAGCTATAATTTTTTTTTTTGGTGCAGATTTTATGAAAGACACAGAGCATCCAAGTTATAATACACCCATTTGAACTATCTTGTGTCCATTGCACACTTAAAACATTACCTCCACATTATATGAAACTAACATTATTAAATTGGTTTCTGTGCTACCAGACATCTCTCTTAACATGCTTATTCTTTATATGAAAGGGAATTTTTTTTTTTTAAACTTCTCCAGGGGAAAGTTGACTAATATGCAACAGCTTGTAGAGCAGCCTACATAAAAAACCACTGCAGCATATACTCAAATAGGTAAAAATTCTCAGCTGTAACTAAGTCTTACATATCTTGCTTTGTTTTTCCTAAACAAGTGTAATATACTGTTGTATAACAAACTGAAGAATAAAAAACTCTATTCTGCATTCCGGTTACCAGAAAGTTACAAAACCCTAGAGAAAATACTAGAAAGCTCAATTACACAGAAGTCTAGAGTTTGAACCACATTTCTCTAACTTAAGTATGCATTACTTGCATGGATCATATATTTGAGAAATCAAACCATATGACAAAAAGATCTGTAAACCGTGACATTTTCAGGCTCTGCTGACCCATTGGAAGGTAATTTAAACAAGCCAGCATCAAGGCCTCTGCCACTGATTTGCAGGGGAAACTTTTAAAGCAGCAATGCTGTAACTCCCCATTAAGAGAAATTCCCTCAGAATTCCACAGCCCTTTGTTTATTTTTTAAACTACTGAGATACTCCTGCCCACTTGCCTTGTTATTTTGACTTCATTTTACTGTTTTTCAACCTGCTTGTAGAAATCATTTTCCTTATCACCTCACACTCTTCAGCCACACCTTCTCTACTTACCTAAAGGTTACTTTAGTTCTAATTCCCTTCTCCATTTCATGAGGAATTCAATGGTTGGAGGCAACAGAAACTGTTCAAAGGTGGAATTACTTCAATATAACTTAATTTAAATACACATTGCACATTAGAGTGTGTCATCACTTTCACAGCTGGAATGACAACCCTCAAGGTCTACAGAGTCAAACCCAGATCAGAAAATAACTGCTGTATAAGTGCTATACCCATCCAGCCAGCGCTCCCAGTGACTAAACCTGCCTGGAAACAATGGAAAAGTTCAAATCCACTGACAGAAAACATGCCTGTCAGGTACTAGGAGAGACATTTCCTTTGTGTAATTACATCAAACTTGAAGTTTATATCCACTTCTGAATCCAAACGTTTTTGTCGTTTTGCTGAAACAACTTCTCCAAACCAGCCTCACACTCACAATACCATCACTGAAACTAAAGCTACCTGCAAAGACCTCTGTCGGAAGTTTAAAGAGAGTTACTTAGCATCCTCTACAAAAACAACTTCAGCCGGATCTTCAGCTTCTGATCGGGAGTATGCATGGGCCCAATAACCATTTTGAACAGCCAGCAGATGATTTCTTTAGCATTTGGAGACCTTCCAGGAGACATGTTTTCTCAATATTGCATTTCTGCTGGTAGTGAACTGAGAAGGAAGAATTCATTGATTTTGCTATTTAATATTTCATTAAATGCTTAGTTAAAATAAGTATCTGAACTACACTTAATTCATATCATTTACTTGATATCATCATCAGAAACTCTTAAATGACAGTTACAGTCCCTACAAATCTTGAAACAATGTCACTGTTTCAGCATTTCATTAATGTTGCATTGTGTCCTTCAAAAGCTTCTGCTGCTGTTAAAAAACACAAGTCACCTACATATATTTAACAAAGGAGATATCCAAGCAAAACCTATTTCTAAGACCATATTGGCACCCTGCTATTTCAGTATCAGTGCAATGCCCATCACAATCACATACCCTTTTTTTCCTTCCACTCCTAAAAAAAAAAACCACCACACAAAAAAAACGACAAAACACCCCCACCATATACTTAAAGCAGTGAAACCTCTGGAGAGGTTAAACCTACACCACCTTCTAGGATGACAAGCCTAGATCTTTTGCCAGCAGCACTGATCAGGAAACGGTATCTTTACATAAATGTTCAACAGTTTTGTTGGCCAAATTGTAGATATTGCAATACTGTCCTTGCAAGCATAGTCTTACAAAAAAAACAAAACAACAACAAAAAAAAAAACCAAACAGACAGACCCAAACAAAAAAAAAAACCACAACCAAAAAACAGCAACCTGACAGCAGACCATCATCCCCCTTTCAGAAGGGCTCGGCTGATAAAAGCATACCAGTAAGCATGTTTACTTGTATTTAATCCCGTCAAAATATGAATATATATGTTAGACAGAAACTGTATTTTCCCTGTAGACTTTTATATGTAGGCAGAGAGCACAACTGTTCTGATCTAGGAAGTTATTAACAGTTTAAATTTTTTCTATAAGCTAAGCAAGTTTTAACTTATTAACACAGGGCTTCATTACATCTTTTTAGTCTCCCCAGGTGTTTGTGAGTATTTGAAAACATGACTCCGTATAAAAATGAGAGGGAAACCTAGATGGGTACTTTAAGTTCATGCATTTAGGACATGTGCCAAGCACAGGCTCAATGTACACAATGATATGAAAGGAAATGTACTCATCTTTTGCACAGCATAGAAATTTTCTTAGGGCATTTTCTTCCTCAAGGAAAAAAGTCATTTCAAGTGATAGAGATCTGTTAAGGACAGCGTACAAAGAGGACTCCATTTATAGCCTCAATACATTAAAAGCAGACAATTTAAATAGCATGTTTTTATTCAAATGTCAAAAATTGGGTTAACTAATTAGATCCATCATTCAGAGTAATCAGGACATGAACCACTTGCTAGATAACTCAGTGAAAACAAACTATTTTAAAACTATTTGACACTAGCTTTGACATGCAATTCAGGCCACAGATTATTGCTGAAGCAGTGGCAGCAAGAGGGGCTCTCACCATAAAGAATTTCCAAAGCATTTTCACATGACACATGTTACCAAGCACAAATAATACTAATTTAGACCTGTTTTTTATGCAAATAGAACAAGCCACCCTCTCCAACATGCATAACTGTGCAGTTGACAGCAATTAATGTCATCCACTGTACTGCCCATCTGCTGAATTTTGATTAATTTTGAGTTCAAGAAGAAACCATGAAGTTAACACAAGCAGAGCTCTACAATATTGCCACTCCCAATCATGTGCATTATGCATCCCAGTGCCATCATTTTACAATGTTGGAAACTGACCATTTATTCCATCTTTTTGTTCCCTCTCAATCATTTATTGACCCAGGGCAGCATTTGCTGCTTACCTCAGGAGTAGTTGTGCCTCCTTAACAGTCTATTGTTAAGGACTGTCAAAAGCTTTTGAAATGCCAAATAAATTATATCTGATAGTTCTCTCTGATTCACTGTTTTGTTGCCACAGTGAAAGAATTTCAATAGATTAGCAAGCACATTTTCCTTTGAAGAAACTGTGCTAATTTACTGCTATCAAAGTACGATCTAGAGCAGATCAACCCTTAAAAAAACAGTAGCTAGTTTCCTCTGCCACTAAAGAAGAGCTTGATGGTCAGCAATGCCAAACACACCTTTGGTTAAAGGCACTGAGGTTAAGTGCAACACTCTATACAGAGTGACTGATTTCATGGGTGACTGCATTACTGGCTTGGATGCATAAGAAAGGATGCAGGAGAAGGGAGCAACAAAGCTGTAGCCTATTCATTTATCATACATACAGATAATCATAACCAAAGAGAATCAGTGCATAGATAAATGTACCAAAAATTCTTTCATCCATTTAGGGACTTTAAACACCAAATTAGATATCAGGTCAATTAGATCTAAATACCTCCTCACCTTTTTGCAAAGCTTAAAGATCCCCTAGCCAATATTCTCAGTGTGGAATAGCACTGGTGAAGGCTCAAAGGTTAACAGGCCACAATAAAACTATTAAAAATATTTGTAAGCCTTTCATATGGCTGGTTCTTTGGTATCAGATCATACCAAACCTTGTAAGTAGGTAGTATGGTAGCTCCTTACATATGCTATGGCCCAATTCCACTCTCAAATGAAAGAATTCTTTGACCTCTCAACCAGCGGTCCCCTTACATGATTGCATGATTCTCCCCTAGTTTAATCAAAAAAAACCTAATTTGTCACTGCAGCCGCTGCTGATCAGTAAGTCTTACTTATCGTTGTTTCACCAAGGCGTTCTGAAGAAGAGAAGATGGCAGTGATGCATCAAATGGAATTGAGACATCACAGGAAGAGAAATCAAGGCGTTTGTTGTATTCCTAAACCATCCCAGACCACCTCAGCAAGTAAGATCCCGGTTTTCCAATGGTTTTTCCTCAGGGTAGCCTCAGAATTACAGAGTCCCACCTAGCACTGTTATAACAGAAGATGCTTAAACCTACAGCTGTGTGTGAACCAGAAACTTCATCAGCAACACATACTCAACCAGTGACACCCATCAATAAAGTATAGCAAAGGCTCTGACAACAAGTTAAAAAATGGACGGTAATCAAATATTCTGCAAGCTACTGCTCATATTTGCATAAGTGTTCCTGTATCAGTACTTCAAATAGAGGAAATCCTGGGTGGACATGTTAATTTTTAATAACTGATGAGACCAGTAACACATTTCCCTTTGATGTGATATCTCATTTTATGACATCTTATTCTTATGGTCTTATCCTTTATATTCAGCTGCGTCAATCCTCAGAACCCAGTCTCTAGTCTCCAAACACTACTGGAAAAAAGTCTTAGGGTATTTTAAGTACACTTTCAGTAAATAGGGACAAGCAAGACATACAAGTTTGATAAAAAGAACATATATCAAACAGAGCTCCATTGTTTTTAAGAATTCCCACACAAACCACCATAAAATGACACTGAAGTACACCTTAGACAATTTTCTGAGGTACTGAGAAACAGCATCACATTAACCATAAGCAAAATGTGGCACTTTGCATTAAGTCATTGAAGAATCAACAGCACATAAAACTAGCATTTCTGTTTGCAATATACAAAATTATTTTTGAAGTCACCAAGCATATGGCACTGTAAACAGACAAAGCTATTTGTCTGCAAGTACAGGCACGTTCCATATTTGGATCTTCAGTTTCAAGTCACTAGATACATTTTTTCCTCTGACTTTACAAACAAAAAAAGAAAGAAAAAAACAGCAAAGTATTATAAATTATACCACTCCTCCCCTATGCTGAAATAAGTCACCAACTAGTTTCCCAAAACTAAATTTTCCTGATAATTACAAAAAAATAAAAGGGGTTTCTTTGCAGCTACTACTTCTCTACCCAGAAAGGACATCCATCTTATTTGAATTGAAAGTTAAGAGACTCATAGCTTTTAAAATTAATAACTGGCCTGCTTAGACTTTCAGTAGCAAATCACAGGAACTCCTCCTGAAATTCAACACAGCTGAGGCAGCTGTTCTTGTCATTGCAGGATTTATCTGTTTATTTTGTCACACATATTCAACCATGGCATTTGAATGATTCTCAAAAACTTAATTCTAAGCAAAGGAAGAGATTATAAAATATATTTTAAGTGGCATAAAAAAAGATGTCTTGCAAAACTCACATTCCTTCACCACTCTATTTTCATACAGCAATAAAAAGGAACACATAGCTGCTTGAAAAGGTTAAGTCCTAAATCAACTGCTAGGCCCCTCTGATTATCTTCATTGCTTTGGTCATGTTGTGTTTTTTTTTTTTTAACCCCCTCCAGTTCTAATCCAGAAACAGAGAGCTATAGCACCTACAGACAGATGTGTTTAATTCAAGAATATTTAACACCCACTTCACCTGACAGATGTCCAAGAAATGAGAAAGTAACATTAGTTATTTGAAAAGACACAGCAAAAAGCAAAAGTAGTATCTTCATCCAAGCTCTACCTTATCTTTGTCTTCTACAACATCTGCCAGCACATCATCTGGGTCCAGGATTCCTCCATCTGTATACTCCAGGTGGTGAATATTTACCCAGGAATTTGGATCCTGTAAGACAGACACAAGACTTCTTAACCTAACCTTGCATAGTTTTAGTGCCATCGGACAAAGCAGTGTTGTATGCCATCTGCTTCCCACCCATTTCCCTCTTCAATCGTAAGGCAGAAGCTTGGAGCCACTACCTGAAATTGAAACTGAGAGAATAAGAACTACAAACACATAACAAGGGACTACCTATAGAACACTATGCAAAAGATCTTTAAAATTTACATTTCCATTGCCTTATCATTCTTTACTTAAGTTAAATAATTAAAAAAAAAATAAGGAGAAATTAAACTTTTTTCATTTTATAATAGTTTATAGTTGGAATATTTGGGTTATTATCAGCACACACATGTAAATATATATATGTATGGACAAATAAATGCTCTCAAATTCCAATGCAACATTGTGTACCATATTAACGGGGATCACGCTAGTTTTCCAAAACTAATGCTTTCCTCATATATTATTAACAACTTCAATAACTGGGAGCTTAGCCATCGTTCCACTGACCCTGAAGCCAAAAGGCTCAGAGCACACTGCTCAACAGCAAATTCTCCCTGACATGAAATACAAATAAGGGAGCTGACACACAGTCTGTAACCACTGCCCCCAAACCATACCAGCTACCTGTGTACACATAACTTCCAAGGGGGGACAGGTTAAGTGGTAGTTATGTTTGAATTGCCTTAGTTAACATTTGAACATTTATCCTATTAGTGTGTATTGGGTTTGCGTGGCAAGGTTTTGGTAGCAGCGGGAGGGGCATGGCTACAGGGGTGGCTGCTGTCAAAAGCTGCTAGAAGGTTCCCCTATGTCTGACAGAGCCAATGCCAGCCAGCTCCATGACAGACCTGCTGCTGACCAAGGCCAAGCCCATCAGCAACAGTGGTAGCACCTCTGTGATGATATATTTAAGAAAGAGGGGGGGGGGGGGGGGGGGGGGCGGAACCTGTGGTAGAACAGCAGCCAGGAGAGAGGAGTGAGAATACATGAGAGGAACAACCCTGCAGACAGCAAGGTCAGTGAAGAAGGAGGGGGAGGGGGGCTCCAGGTGCTGGAGCAGAGATTCCCCTGCAGCCCCTGGTGAAGACCATGGTGAGGCAGGCTGTCCCCCTGCAGCCCATGGAGGTTCATGGTGGAGCAGATATCCACCTGCAGACCCTGGAGGACCCCACGCCAGAGCAGGTGGATGCCCGAAAGAGGCTGCGACCCCGTGGGAAGCCTGCGCTGGAGCAGGCTCCTGGCAGGACCTGTGGACCCATGGAGAGAGGAGCCCATACTGGAGCAGGTTTGCTGGCAGGACTTGTGACCCCATGGGGGACCCACGCTGGAGCGGTCTGTTCCTGAAGGACTGCACCCCATGGAAAGGACCTACGCTGGAGCAGTTCATGAAGAACTGTAGCCTGTGGGAAGGACTCACGATGGAGAAGTTCATGGAGGACTGTCTCCCATGGGAGGGACCTCACGCTGGAGCAGGGGAAGAGCGCGAGGAGTCCTCCCCCTGAGGAGGAAGGAGCGGCAGAGACAACATGTGATGAACTGACCGCAACCCCCATTCCCCCTGCGCTGCTGGAGGGGAGGAGGCAGAGAAATCGGGAGTGAAGTTGAGCCCAGGAAGAAGGGAGGAGGGGGGGGAAGGTGTTCTAAGATTTACGTTTTATTTTCTCATTACCTTACTCTGATTTGATTGGTAATAAATTAAACTAATTTCCCCAAGTGGAGTCTGTTTTGCCCGTGACAGTAATTGGTGAATGATCTCTCCCTCTCCTTATCTCGACCCACGAGCCTTTCATTATATTTTCTCTCCCCTGTCCAGCTGAGGAGGGGGAGTGATAAGAGTGGCTTGGTGGGCACCTGGTGTCCAGCCAGGGTCAACCCACCACACAGGGTCAGCTATTGTGGTTTAACAAGCATATGGCAGCTCATCAAATCATAGCAACATGTTTGAGTACTCTATGGTATCAGCAACGATAAATGTTGGATTGGCACGTCTTCTACAGCACACTGAGAAAAGGAAACATGTCTAGTTAAGATTACAAAGCATATTTGAGTCCTCCATCAAGTATTATGGACACTGGCCAGAAAACACTAAAATTAAGGGTCAAGAAGCTGGCATGCACACATGTAACTTCAAGAAAGGTTTCAGAAATGGACAAAGAAAGAAGAGCACTGCTGATGTGCAATACGCAATCCCAATGATTCCATTTATATTACATCTATGTCTCCAATCCCTTCTTCCTTGTCAAGTCTAATTAGATCACAGTTCTCAGAAGCGAAGTGAAACACAACAGACACTATATAGACTAGCAAGTTCCTTATCTCTAGTTTGGATATTCCCCATGTAATGAAGTCCCTGAGAAGTAGGGATATTCCACTCCATATTTATTTATGGGCATTCTATAACTTTGGCCATCAAGTGAAGCACACAGCAGATAAATCATTATAATTCCATCATGGGTACAGATGTGGATCAATTGGACTAGGCCTTTTTTTATTGCATCATGAATAGGCAGCAGTCAAAAAACAAACCAAAAACCCTCACAGCACAACAACCCTACCATTACCAACATGTCAGCCCCCCATGCCACTATCAATTTTGCTGGTGAACTCTAAACAAAATGTTTTTCCTATTCTGGCCCATCTAGCTTCCACAGTTCAGTTTCAATTCTTCCACTGCCACGTACTGGTTTGGGCTGGGATAGAGTTAGTTTTCTTCATCCTAGCTTGCATGGTGCTATGTTTTGGATTTGTGACCATAACAACGTTGATAACAGAAAGATGTTTTGGCTGTTGGTGAACAGTGCTTACACAGTATCAAAGCCTTCCCCATTTTCCACACTGCCCCACCAGTGAGTAGGCTGGGGGTGCACAAGAAGCTGGGAGGGGACACAGCCAGGGCAGCTACCCCCCACCTGACGAAAGGGACATTCCATACCATAAGACGTTGTGCTCAGCAATAAAAGCTGGGGGGAAGGGCCCAGGGGCAGAGTTGTGTGCACAGCTTTTGTTTTACCTATTAAACTGTCTTTATCTCAGCCCATGAGTCTTCTCACTTGTACGAGCCCAGGGGGCAAGGAGTGAGCAAGCAGCTGTGTGGGGCTTAGCTGCCTTAGGTTGACCCACAGCCTTTTCACCCCCTTGCACTTGTTTGAGGGTTAAGTATATCTAAGGTATGGTATGGCTGAATGAAAACCACCCAATTAAACACATAAAAGTATCTCTATTTGTAACATGTCTATTTAATCTGTAAATTTACCTCTAGCTACAGTTATTACATTTCACACTAAAACCACCCATTTGTGAAACAGCAAATGTTTGTTCATTCTAGGTATCAGGTGCTCAAAATTACAAAATTTAAGAAAATCCATTAACATGCTTTTGTCCCTGCAAAGTGATGAAGTGTAGACAGCTATTACAGCCCAAAGCTCTATTTTAAAGCCCATGGTTAAAGTATTTTTACCATAACCACAAAATTCTAAGATGAAAAGGCAGAGAGGAAGCATACCTCTGTACAACAAGCAAGCACATTAACTTACATCAAACAATTTACCTAATGCAGAAACCTTGTGAAAGAGTGTCACTTGACCCTACTAATAAACTTATAAAATATGATTGTCTCAAACCGGAATGCATCAGTAGCTACAGATGTTCCTACTGAGCCTTTTAACTAATGCAATCACAAAAGGTTTCCAGAGTTAGTAACACTAAAACAGCATACTTGAAAACCACTCCTCTTAATTAGACAAACTTCTGCAGCTAACATTTTTGTCTGAAGACATATTAAAACCTGTTATATGTATTATGCTGTTTAAGTGTCCTGTAGACAGAATGAAGCTGATGTGAAAAAAAATAAACAGCTGATTGGAATATTTTGCTTTCGATGTTTGCTTCTATTTGTGATTCAGTAGCTGCACCAAGACAGATGTGTCATTGAAAAAGAAACAAAGCAAAAAGGAGTGTAAAAGCTCGATTGTCCCAACAGAATGCAGCAAGTCGGCAGGAAACAAGCTCAAGACACACAGACACCCTAAGCTACGTTAAGCTTAACAAATTCCTAACCTTCCTTTTACTTTGGGCCACAACAAATTCAGTCATGTAAAGGTTTTGTTAGTGGCCATATCAAGAGAAAGTAGTCTCTAAATCAGTCTGAAAGAACACAAGATGCCATTCCTCAGCAATCTTTTGGAGAAAGTGTGGCCCATGTTAGATTCTTTAAAAGAAAGGAATGACAATTCACACTGAAATAAAAGAACTAAACCAGAGCACGATTCACCTAGTGTCCTTAGCAGAAAAATACTTCTTAATATTTTGGTACTGCTCCCACACACACTATGACTCAGGTACACACAGTGTGAAGCCACTAGGACCTTTTGATCTCAAGGACTCCCCAATTACAGTAACCACCAGGGACAACAAGACTGAACACTTGCTGTTTCAGAAATACAAATGTGAAACTGGCTTCTATTAACTTAACCAGAACTTCACCCCTGAAAGTTAAAAAACCAGCTACTAAATAAGCACAGAGAGATATGCTTTTTATAGAATTGTTTGATGAAGCAAATAGTAACTACTGCTAGATAGCCTAGGCGGAGGAAAGTCCCTCTGCGCAGTCACAGAAGTAAAAACAGTTCATCTGACCAGCAAAATCACTCACCCATTCCAAAGAGATTTCAAAGTCAGAGAACATTTTCTGTTGCTTGGATGAACTCCAAACACTGCCATGCACATGATACAAAGCGTCTATATTAAAAAACCTAAAATCTATATAGCACTTTCTTCTGTGCTTCTTTACTCCCACCAAGAGTCCAGGCAGCTTCAATAAATAAAACACCAATATTTTACCTAACTCGTCATATAAAACAAGCCATTAACTACCAGCAGATGTAAAAGTGGCATATCTGAAGTCCCAAATAGCATTTCATCCACATGATGAGTAGGGGATGGACAGTAATAGGAGGAAAAATGAATGAGTAAAACACACTCGTGTTTTACACATTATTTAGAGCTCAAAAGGAGTAGAAAAGGTCTGAAAACTAACTGCGGTACATCCAAGATAGAATCGTCATCGGAGAAATCTAAACTTTCCTTAGACAGGGATGGTCTTATTTGAAGTTTCTTATGTTTTAGTATGATACGACAATCACAAAAAGTGTCAAGAACACTTCAGGTTTCCATATATTCTAAAACCATGAGGCAGGAGACTGCATTTCCAAAGTAACAGGGTAACTTTATAAAGTACATCACTGGAGTTCTTACAAAACAGACTTTTCTGCTTTTACAGTATTTTCTGAAAGGAAAGCCAGAACCCAGTAACACCAGTCACAGAGGTGACAGGCTGTTGCAATGTTATGCACATGAAGGGTTGATTCCAGCTTAGATATGTTTGCTTCAATGAAATCACGCTTCTTACCTGCTGAAAGCAGAAAAGATGGGATTTTTACGTTTATAAACAATACAGGGTAAGGTTACACTTATCTCATTTTTGCTCAGGGAAGGGATTGATTAGGGACATATTTACTGAGAAGGCCCTTGCTGAGAAAACTATGAAATATAAAGCAAAAAAATGTAAGAACTGTATTCTAAAATGCTAAGACAACTTTTTTTTTTTTTTTAAACTGAGAAGTTCTAGTTTTCTGGTTTGAGATTAAAGTCCTCTTCTAATGAGTGACAGTGTGTAGAATGATTCCTCCCAATATCTTCTCAATCATCATCACTGGAAGTTCACATGCTCAAGATGAAAGAATTAGTTCTGGAAAACAAAAGAATGAGTCTCTTGTAAAAATAAAACACTAACAGCAGCCTAGAAGCTCTGGGCAGCATTCAAGTATGGTTACCATCTATCTGTGCTCCTAAATGCTCTCCTGTTGGCCGGGTCACGTAGGAGAAAACACATCTAGAGGTTTTCTTCAAAATGGTTCCAAAAAATCCTAACAGCACGAGTGGGGAGAAGTTCTCTTACACCATGGCATATAACCCTTATGCAGAAGCTTAGCTGAGGTATACAAGAGAAACATCTAAATATGTAAAGAAAAAGTATGAATAAGTTACCTGGTGTAATACATACCAGCACTTCCCAAATGAATATTGAACAGTTACTCTAATGTGCATTTTACCTTAGGGCTGCAAGTCATGTTTGTGTTTAACATCAAGCCACTTAAAAGCTGTTTATCGTCATTTCCTTTATGTGTGGGAGAACACTTTAGGAATTACTATGCAAATATTTACCAAATGTTAAATTAAAGCCAGGTCACATGAATGCACAAGTGTGATGTAGGCAGAGAAGTGACATAAATTTTAAAAAGTGGGTTTGACATTCATGTTGTCACAGAATCCTAACCTGACTGTTGCCACTTAATGCAACACCTTCAGTGTTCAAGTAGTCTAAAACAGATTCAGGAATTCTTCTATGCATTTATTTTCAGTCAACAAACACACTGAAGTGAAAGACCAATCAGTCTATAATTAAAAGACACTTCCATTTATTGTTCATTATTTATGTATGTCTATAGATACACATTTTTAATGTATCAAAAACTTGGAGCACCATCTTGATTCCTTTTATTCCAGACTCGAATAGGAAAGTGTCAGTCTACTTTTCTGAAAACTAAAGCAGCATACTTTACAAATGTTGCAGTTCATATAGCGTATTTTGGATTGTTAATGGGCAAGAGAATCCTAACAAGTCTAAATACATTTCAGCTGGCCCATCAATAAAATAAACATCACCACTTAATCATTTCACAATTAATTTTTTTTTTGGTGCTGTTATTTGTTCTGCTGTGCAGAATGCATAAAATTGCAATCCCTAACCTGAAATTTTTAATTTAAGCATGGTAAAGATGGGATGTGCTGAAAAATTCAGAAGTAGGAATGACTTAGACTCCTCCCACAATTATTTCTCAGGCTGATATTTCAGAAGCACCTCCACATTATTGCTTCACTAGAGCAAATAAACTTCAATGAAATACAGCACGAAAAAGGATGTATTTAAAAAATGGAAATCACGTATGCCTGTTCCACATCCACAGTGACAGAATCAATGCTAGGTCAAAGTTGGGGGGAAAGGATTGGACTCCGGCTACATTGTTTTCTGTCATTTAGACAGTGTGAGACAATCACAACGTATTTCCTGACGAAGGGGATATCTTAGGTTAAGGTTGGTAAGAGAGAGATATTCTACCATTTAATTATTTTTAGGTTGTATATTGCAATGTAATCTATTACCTCCCAATACGTAAGAAGTATTTAATGATTTCTACAAGCATTATAAGGCCACATGATGTTATCATCATCCACAGCCAAACAGCACTGAGTATTAGTTACGCTCAAACCACACTTGTGGAATAGAGTATAAAAATGGAGTTGGAGAGGAACAGATGGATGAGATTGGTCACAGCCTCAAACTTCATCTCTAAATCCTTCTCAGAACCTATCACTAAATTAGAACAGCCTCTAGCATTTTTTGTTTGTTTACCATAGCCACCTCCAAACAAGCCTGAAGGGGTACTTCTAGTCAGACTGCATTTCAACTGCCAGCAACTGGGCTGCTATCATCAGTTGTAGTAGAGGCAGAGCTCTGTTTTATGGGAATGTAAATACTGAGTTCCCAAAATCAACAGCTGATCAGGAAGCAAATGTTTGCATACTACAAATTATCGCTGCTGGTTGTTAAATATTCCTCGGTCACAGCAGAGGGATTTCTCAAGAATGATCTGGAGCTGAACGGTTAGATCTCAGCAATAACACAAGGTACATGCACCTGAACATCCTCATACAGCCTAAGAGAAACCCTAATAAAACCGTATCACATGCCGTCTTCCTAGCAGGCAAAGAACTACATTCATACATGTGAAGACAGTTGAAGAACTGTATCATTTCTGCAGCAATATTGTATGTTGCAGAGATGACATTTTTAAGGAATAAAAGCAAACACAAGAAGCTTTTCTAAAAAGCAAAGGTGAACAGCTTTCTGCACAAGAGATTAAGTCTGTTCCAGACATTTACTGAATTCAGCAGGTCCTAGCACTGACCAGACCCAAATAAGCCTCCCTATATCAAGGCCAACTGAGTATAAATTAGGTCTTCTTTTCACAAACTTCCAAAAATAGACAAAAAGCAACATTTAGGTTTCACTGCTCAGGAAGCTTCCAGAGTTTAGTTCGCATTACAGTACAACAGAGTAAGTTAAAAACCCATATTTCTAGGTCTCACTGTTCAAAATGAATTCTTACCTGGAACTAATTACATCGTCTTTATAGCTCTGTAGTTCAACTGCATAAAATTAAACAAGACATTTTTAATCATTTCTAGTTAGAAATGCAAAAGCAGCAGAAACCTTCAAGATAATACAAGGAATAGAAACACGTTACAGCACAGTGCAATAGTAAAAAAGATGCCTCGTATTCTATAGTATTGTTGTTCTCTTTCACCAAAACTCTGAATCTGCTTGCATTTGAAGTGAAAATGCCTTAAGATGCTAGAGAGAAGATAAAACTTCTTTATATCCTTCCACCAGCTGAAGGGACACACATTCTCTCATGTCAGTAATATTCAAGAAAAAGATCCATACTGATTGAGCTCAAAGATAGAAATTAAAGCTGAGGTGAGGGCAAAGGACAGACAGTAGTCTGCTCAGAAAGAAACTGCTTTTAAGCATCCAGCAATAAAACTATGGAAAACACAGAAGGCTACACAACAGAAATAGTCCTAGAAAGGTGACTGTAAAAGGTGGCTCCTAATCTGCCTTCCAGATAAAACAACGTACTATAAAAATAAAGCCACCTAAGAAAGGATCTTAAGAGTGGAACACTGCCTTAACTGGGGGGTGATGGAGAACAGGAAGAAGTTACTTCCAAGCAATCAAACTTCTGAGTACATATAAGACAAAGTTCTTCACTTTTAACAGTCAATTTAGCAGGGCTGACTAACAAGCTTTCAACCCTGCTATCAAAACGTAACTTCGCCTCCCTTTCCACAGGAGTCGCAAATAGCACGGGCGTTTTCATTTCAGCTGATACAGTTACAGGCATGTAGCCCTGAAACTATTCTTTACCATAAGCCATAAAGCAAAGCAAACAAGAAATTAAAAACAAACAAACAAACAAAACAATATTGACAGCGACATCATTTTGAGCAGTGTTTGCATCTGTCAGCTTCCTTACTAGGAAGGCATCTACCAATGAAGAGCCCCACCTCATAGCTGTAACACTCGTAACTCAGTGAGAGCTGCTCTCTCACATTTCCCTTTCTGCAAGAAGAGGTCCAATTAAACAAACTACTTGAGTAAACGCTTTGGAAATTATAGCCTGTATCACGGCTGTAACACATTTAAGTACATATCTGAAGTAATCGCAAAGATGTTACGCATTTCATCAGACTAGGGTAGGACACCACTGCCTGCTACATGAGGGCCTCTTAAAATGAGTTTTCACCTAATAGTTGCTTAAGCAATCTCAGACCAATTACCTCAAAAAAAAATTAAAAATACTAGATTACAACATAACTATTGAGCATGGTATCATCCTATCACACTAGCAGCCAACTTCTATCTAAAGTTTCTCCTTAGTAAGCCTCCCTTATTAATTCAGTGTACTGAACTGTTTTCAAGCTCAAATTAAAATCTCAATACAAAAAAAAATTGCAAGTATCTGCATGAATGAGGAACATATAGGAAATAAAGTAACTGCAAGTGAACATCAAGGACGATCTTTTCACAAGGACACATCAACCACAAAAAAACTGAGCCTCTCAAAAGATGAAAATACTTTTTAACATGGTGTTTACTGGAGAAGGACACACTTGATCTGTTTGTGCTTCGTTTATGTCAGCTTATGTGTCCTGATTTCAATACAGGAAATAAAATGAGAGATCACAGGAAGTAAAGCCAGTCTAAATAATATATCCATGATGCTTGCTTTCTGACCAAAGCATACATTTTGATTTTCAGAGAGGTTAAGAAGTTTTCTTCACACAGTAAGACAACATAGAAGAAGAAATTTTACTCCTCCTAACAGGAATAAATTAAACATTCAAGTATTAGCTGAACCAAAGAATTTTTTTCAAAACAACACAATTTGCCCTACTGTTTAGAAGATCTGCTTTTAGACTATAGCAAACTATTCCATGTAAACAAACGATTAAAAAAAATTTTAAAATCTCATTTTATGTACTTTCCACACACTAAACTTTTGTTTAGATTCATTCACTTTATCTTTCAACACTAGTTGTGAAAAATGAAAAAAAAAAAATTTTTTTTTTTTAATCATCATTGGATGTGATATTGTCAAATACTGCAATTATGAAGTAGGAAAGAAGTCCTGCAAAAAAATAGAATTTTACATAAGGTGGCTTTAAATACCGGAATTTAAAAGTTTGTGTCTTTGAAGGTGCTAAAAAGCTGATGTCAAAATGGGGACTCTAATCAGATCTGGTCAGTACAGAAACAGATTTATCTTTGTCACTAAGGTTGGTTTAATCTCAGCACATCTGCAGTTCTTGTGAAGTCTGCTCGCGCTGTTTGCCTTGCTGGCTCTTAAGGATTGGAGTGGAAAGAGCAAAGCAAACAAACAAAGACAACCACACAATTCATGTGTAAGGCCTGTGGAGTACCACAGACTTTGACAGAAAAACTGTTACCCATCTAGGAAAGGGCAGAAAAATCTTCCCTTGTTTTCCTTTGAAGTCAGGGGGACTACTGAGTGAAGGCAGACACAGCTGACAACCAGAAAGCAGTTTCTTTTTAGTCTTTGGAATGAGACTAACAGAGCATAAGCACAGCTTGCTATCGGCTTTATATTTAATATGCTAAACGGTCCAAAAAAGTCACGAGTCAAACCCTAGTCACCAGAGGACCTAGAATATTTCTTGATCTTTTGCCATCTTCAAATTATTATGCTGTAAGAAATTAATAGGACTAAGTACACTACTATGACTATGAATCAAAACACAACAGCACGAGCAAGGACTGATAACCACTTCTTTATGTCTCCTTCACCTATCCTCTTCACACCACCATACACCAAGCTTCACTTCAGATGAATGAAACTCATCCTTCTCCCATTCTTTTTCTTCCTCTTTCCTTCTCTGATTCATTTACATGTACAATTAACACACTCTGGTTTTCTTCAGTAGATGGAAAAACAAACATTTACAAGTTATAACAGCCACCTAATGACAGCAAAACAGGCTTAGACATCGGAGAGCTTCCATCTTGGGCATTCTCTCATTCTTTCTTGCTACAAGCAACCTGACATACAGGTTATATACACGCCACCATCACCTCAGTTTCATTTTTTAAAAATGTCTCAGTTCACATTTTATTATAATGAACCTGCTCTGAGCTCCTGGAAGACAAACAATAGAACACAAACACACAGAAAGTTCTTCAGACAGGTTATAAAGCATGGCAAAGGGAGCAGGGTGAATACGTTTCCTCCACCCAAGTCACTTGACAACTGCATGCTGTAGGCCACAGCTGAACCGAGGGACAGTGAATCTCTTCTGTCCCTCAGGGTGTTTGCAAAGAGCGACTAGACTATTTCTTGTTCTTTAGCCATCTTTAAGTGATTATGCTTTGAGAAATTAATAGGACTGTGTAGCAATAAATAGAAAGTCTTTTCATTTTTCACAAGGCAGGGAAGGTAGTTATTCATCTCACCTAGTGAACTCCACTATCACTAGAGAGCAGAAAGAAGAGAAAGTTGGTTTATCCTGGGAGTTGAATATGCAGAGGAAAAAAATACCCATCTCCCACATAAGGTCTGAGGAGGAAAACAGAAAAAACTTCAGAGATATCCCTAGCATGGAGTTCCCAACAGTCCAATAGTCAGAGCACAGATATCTAAATCCAAAATGACCGAGAACACTAAGTTACACTCAAACTTTGATTTGCAGCACTGGAACCCGTCAAAAATACGAGCATTCTGATTTTATACCGAATCTGAATGAGAAGCACTCTCTGAATATGGCCCACTATCTGAATATTATCTGAATAAAATATGATGCAGAGAACATATCAGTAGAGGGATCACATAGCCCGCCTTTACATTACACTCCAACATTTGACATTTAAGAAGAATATTTCAGTGAAGAACAAGTATGCAAAACCAGAACAGGTAAAGATAGTTGAAGACAAGCATTTAGACAAAGAGGTCCACACACTGCAGTTGTAACAACTACAAAAAACCTCCCCTTAAAGTCTCAGTTGAAACTGGAGTGCACTGTATGCCAGGCTCTGAATCCAAGATAACTATATGAATGCAAGAATGCAAGCGTAAACTGATCTTCACTTATAAACTACGAATAACCTTTAGCTCATCAAGCCCATTAGACAAGAGTGCTTCAACAATGTAGAGACACAAAAGACTCACCGCTATGTAAGTTAACAAAACAGCTCCAAAACAAAAAATCTCTAAGTAAACCCACAACATTTTAAGCTTTAACTTTCATATCCCAAGTTCTCCATGTCAAATATTAGCTACAATATTCAGAGAAGTATTGTTATGCTAATAAGAATTGCTACACAGCTACAGGCACCTGGCAAATAATAAATTAGCACTGAGTCTGGCTTTTTGTTTGATATCTGAAGGTAAGTAACACTGGGGGGTTGAGGGACCACAGTCATGATTTCTTAAAAGCCAACTTAAAGTGAGCGCGCAGAACTATAAAGCTACTCCTTCAAATTGCCATCCATTTTTCACACAGAAATGGGGGGGGGGGGGACACGGGGGGAGACAAAGGACACCTTAAGAAAATAAGGCAGGCATATGTACAAGACTACTATATTTCAAAAGCAAAGTCCAGGTTAACTGAGTGAACAACACTGTTATTTTGCCAACTAAAACTGAAGATATCTTAAATTCAAACCATTCAATACAGCTACAGATAACAAAAACACAGGCTGGCTGTAAATTCACACAACTCAGTTTGTAACAAACCCAGGACTGAAGATCTTGAACAAAAAATGATAAATGGCTCAGCATCTACAATAAGGGCAGCCACCACTTCAGTCTTGCATCTAGAAACTATCTAAGATTATTTTATTTACAACTGTTTGGTCCTTCCTTTGATAAAGTGATTAATATATTTGCAGATGACACAGGACTGCTTATCAGAAGCAGCTGGGAGTTTCAAACGTGCGACTGAGTAACAGCAGACTCCAAACTCCCACAAAACAGAATACAAATGCCTGTAAGACAATGCAGATCAGGTATGCCAAAATCCTGTAAAACCTTGTAACATAAACCGAGCTTTAGACAAAGCTCAAGAAAGAAAAACAGTAGTAAATTACAGAGGTATATCCTTAATTCCACATAGAAAGCCATTACGTATTTTTTCGAAGAAAAAAAGATCTTCTCCCTCAATCACGTGAAAGTATTTCACTTATTTCACAGAGAACACTAGGACTTTTCTGCTGCAATGCCATCCTATTTCCTGCATGGATCAGCCACCGAGCAGCGGCTGGGGAGGAATTTTGCCAGAAGGCTGGCAGACTTGCACTGTCAGTAAGGCCAGTCAGACCCCAGACCACCACTGTCTTCTCACACTTCCAAGGCTGGTGCATTGCAGCAATGGCACCGGTTCCCACCAGTGCTACTTCCCCTATCAGCCCTAATCAGGTCTCTCCATGCTCTCTGACAACCTACTAGCAGTTACAGTTCATTGCTCTCCTTAGGGAAGTATTAAGAGTGGATTTGGGGTCTTTTTCCTCACTCAGAAGACAGAGAAAATACATGACCTTACATACTACCTTTGGTCACAGAGCTCCAAAACGGAGCCATTAGGGACAACTGTAGGCCCCAGTGCTAGAAAGATGCTGAGACAGTCATGGTAGTTTTAAATACCCAAAGCACTAGAAGTATTTGAAGATGTAAGCAGAGTCCCTTTGAGGCAGAAGTAAGTTCATTATAAGAGAAAGAAAAAAAAAGTAATAGATCAACTAGGAATTGGATGTGTGGGGAGGGAAATAAAGGATTTTCAGCCATATGGGTGCTGGAGCAAGGTCTGTACTAGATGAATCTGTTACATGCCACTTTGTTCTCACATGAAATGCTAAATTAACCAGCCTCCCTCCTCCCTTTACTTCTCAGTAGCAAAAATGACTGCATCAGGAAGTTCTGAAGGCACAACTAACAGGCAAGCACTGCCTAATTCCATAAAGATTAGTCAGCTTCACTGGTTCTGGCTATTGTTTGAAAGAAAATTATCAGGAAGTTTAAAAAGTAATAAAAATATTTATCAGCATAATATTACAGCATGGGAATTATTATATAATCTCTCTTACATTTTGTGTTATATTAATAAAATTTATATTATCACTGTACAATATTGATAAGTTTTAGCATCTGACTTCTGAGATTCAGCAAATACACCTGGTGAATAGCTCAAACTACCTCAACTACCAATCATATTGGCAGAGCCAAGTGACAGAACTGGATGAAACCCAAACATGAAACTGCTCCTCCACCTGGATGCCCACAAGTCAATGGGGCCAGACGGGATCCACCCGAGGATACTGAGGGAACTGGTGGAGGAGCTTGCCAAGCCACTCTCCATCATTTACCAGCAGTCCTGGTCAACTGGGGAGGTCCCAGATGACTGGAAGCTAGCAAATGTGACACCCATCTACAAGAAGGGTCGGAAGGAAGATCCGGGGAACTACAGGCCTGTCAGCCTGACCTCGGTGCTGGGGAAGGTCATGGAACAGATCATCCTGAGTGCCATTATGCGGCATGTGCGGGACAACCGGGGGATCAGGCTCAGCCAGCATGGGTTTATGAAAGGCAGGTCCTGCTTCACTAACCTGGTCTCCTTCTATGACAAGGTGACCCGCTTAGTGGATGAGGGGAAGGCTGTGGATGTTGTCTACTTGGACTTCAGTAAGGCCTTTGACACCGTCTCCCACAGCATTCTGCTGCAGAAGCTGGCTGCTCACGGCTTGGACAAGTGCACTCTGCGCTGGGTTAAAAACTGGCTGGATGGCCGAGCCCAGAGAGTGGTGGTGAATGGAGCCAAATCCAGTTGGCAGCTGGTCACGAGTGGTGTTCCCCAGGGCTCAGTGTTGGGGCCGGTCCTGTTCAATATCTTTATCGACGATCTGGATGAGGGGATTGAGTGCACCCTCAGTAAGTTTGCAGATGACACCAAGTTGGGTGGGAGTGTCGATCTGCTGGAGGGTAGGAAGGCCCTGCAGAGGGACCTGGACAGGCTGGATTGTTGGGCTGGGGCCAACTGTATGAGGTTCAACAAGGCCAAGTGCCGGGTCCTGCACTTGGGTCACAACAACCCCAGGCAACGCTACCGGCTTGGGGAGGAGTGGCTGGAAAGCAGCCTGGCTGAAAAGGACCTGGGGGTGATGGTTGAGAGCCGCCTAAACATGAGCCAGCAGTGTGCCCAGGTGGCCAAGAGGGCCAATGGCATCCTGGCTTGTATCAGGAATAGCGTGGCCAGCAGGACCAGGGAGGTGATAGTGCCCCTGTATTCGGCACTGGTGAGGCCACACCTCGAATACTGTGTTCAGTTTTGGGCCCCTCACTTCAAGAAGGACATCGAGGTGCTGGAGCGTGTCCAGAGAAGGGCAACGAGGTTGGTGAAGGGTCTAGAGAACAAGTCTTATGAGGGGTGGCTGAGGGAGCTGGGGTTGTTTAGTTTGGAGAAGAGGAGGCTGAGGGGAGACCTTATTGCCCTCTACAATTACCTGAAAGGAGGTTGTAGCGAGGTGGGGGTTGGTCTCTTCACCCCAGTAACAAGCGATAGGACGAGAGGAAATGGCCTCAAGCTGCGCCAGGTTAAGTTTAGGTTGGATATTAGGAAAAACTTCTTTACTGAAAGAGTAGTCAGGCACTGGAACAGGTTGCCCAGGGAAGTGGTTGAGTCCCCATCCCTGGAGGTATTTAAAAGACGGGTAGATGCAGTACTTGAGGACATGGTTTAGTGGTGGACTTGGCAGTGGTAGGTTAACAGTTGGACCTGACGATCCTAAGGGTCTTTTCCAACCTTAACAATTCTATGATTCTATGATTCTAAGATCAATTCTCTCACTCTTGAGATCAACTTCCACCTTCACCTGACTGAAAATACAGAACATGCCAGAATTAACACATCACCAGAACTTTATGCCATATGCCTAACCACATCTCATAAAGTGGATTTTGGCCAGATAGAAGACAACAAGGAAGAGAATGAAGTTACTCACTCTCTCATTGAAATTCAATACCACTAGTGTGCAGAAGGGTTCCCCCGCCCTGCCCCTTATCCTGAAGCGCAAAGAAACCTGCTTTCTCCTGTTCCACCAAGTATCTTCAGGAAAATAGAATCACAAAAGAGCTGAGAAGGAACAGCTTCAGAGATTTAAAAGAAAACAGAATGTGGCAAAGCAGAATAAAGGTCACTGCAAAACAGCTAACAGACAGGTAAGTAGAGCATTCAGCTCAAATGTGGAAAATGACACCTGAGGCACATGGTCCAGTTACTGTTTTGCGGCAACTTTCTCCAACCCTCTGACCAGGAATTTCTTTCCAGAGCTTGCAGGAGGACTTTCCTTACACAATTTTAATCCAGTCAGTACAACCCCACAAGAAACTTCAAATGAAAACAACAGCTGGTAAGCACACTTGATTAAATGCTGTATTTGCACATATTTTGCAACAGTCCTGAGATAGCCATTACAACCTTCCTTTTCATTTGCAGCTTGATACCATCCATCACTCATACAGATGAGTCCAATTTACTTTTCAGTCAGCTACCTCATTCATTCTTTTTGGGCTCCACAACTTCCACACGCATTGGTGCAAATATTATGCCATGCTCAAGCACCTACAGAAGTAAGATTTCACTGTAAAATTAAACAAAGGCCTACTGGAAATGCCTACAGCAAACAGGACGTAACATAGCCCTCACTCACAAGAATGGTCAAGGCTGACAAGGTTACAGGAATGCTTTATCACAATGCACTGTCAATGGGACTTCCAGTGTAATGTTACCTTCTCATTAACCGAGGTGATTATATCTCAGTTTCCCAACTCTCAGACAAACATCGGTAGAGAGCTGGTCACTGACAAGTTCAGCCACAAGATGCTGAAGGCTTTTCAGCAAAGTAATTGGATCTACTTTCACTAAATTTTATCACTACATGCCGTGCCCGAAAAAGGAAACCAGCACATGCAATGAAGTAGTTGATTCTCTTTTTTAAATGCCTACTAAGTAAGGAAACAGCCATTGTCAGTTAATAGAAAAAATGATAACATCAGAATTTGCTGGTATAATGGTCCTGTAAGGTAAGTGATTTGGCCTCCTACAGAACCTGCAACAGCTTTGGCTGCATTGTTAGAGGTATCTTTTACACTAACTATGAAGTTAGGCTCCAAAACAAAAAGCAACAAGAAAAAAGCCTGAAAATCCATTAAGTGAGCGTTAGCAAGATTACAACAGTATTAAACAGTTTGATCATTAAATTGCAGCTTGTATCTTTGAGTATTAACACACACATTTATCTAAAAACATCATGTAGAAAGTGTGATCACACTCATAGTTTAAAAACTAAATCTATCTTTTGTTTTTCTTCCCAATTAAAAGAAATTCCTTCCCACAAAGCCTCCTCTATCAAACTTTCCCCCCTAGATTGCAGAAAACCTTTTTTTACTAACAAAAAACAGTAGTATGAAAATTATCATGCACAAGATGTTTCAAAACTGAAATAACATTTTGCAGAATGTTAATAGGCTACTACAACCTATTTCAAAACAACTACTGTGTGCAACATGGTTATGTGGAGCTAAGACCTGCACTGTCAAGTCTGCTTATGAACACTAATATCCAGGATTTTGCTATACCATCAAGTTGTTTTTTTTTTTTCTCTAAAATCCCTATTGATAAGCCAAACAGTTAATCTCTAAACACACAATGCATAAAAGGGATCATTTCAAACCAGAAAAATGGAAGACACTTATAATCACCACAGCATTCACATTTGAATGACAGCTAAACATAAAGACACATCAAGCATTCAGCCATCTGGAAAGAAGCTGGTATTTTTTTCATATTGTCTATTCTCAAACCTTTAAGGCAAGAGTCAGAGGTTGACCAAGACTTCCATTTAGCGAGATGCTCATTTCATATCTACAGCCATTAATGAACTGCAGTATGAACAATAAGCCAGACTCCTCCACTTGCTTTGAATTCAAAAGACGGTTGTGTCATACCAAGACAAACAATGTGTGTATACTGCCAGATGTATGTTACATTTGAAACATCTGAAGTTACCAAAAAAGACCTACCTAGTGTTGTCTAGAGTCTTTGAATATGGCTTATTTAAAAAAACGATGATAGCAATGAATATGTATTTTGTTCTTCCAGACAAGAAAGAATACGATGGCAACCTACATAACTGCAAAATTCATGATATATTAAAAACCACAACCAAAGTCCTCTATTCAGAGTTAAATGGAAGTCAACACTGCTGCAGCAAAAGGGAAAAAAATAACCAAACGAACAAAAAAAAAACCCCACACATTGCAAGAAAGCTAGCAGAGACCTGGGATGAGGAGAGTGAGAAGGATGATGCAGTCCAACTTTAGCACTACATTTTTAACGCTACATGAAAGGTCTAATAAGAAAAGGCATACTGCATGTACAAAAGCAAACCATCTACTCCCTTCAGTTTCTGACGTGCTGCAATTACTCCCCCACAACACACAAAATCTAATTTATATGGAAGATGGCCTAAACCAACATTTGTCCAGACTCAAAGATTAAGGGGCTAACACTGGTACACTCCCATCTGATCCATCTTACTTCAAGTGGGAGTATATGAAAAGGATGAGAGTTTAGAGCAATTTTGTTCTGTTGATAGTTTTGAAAAATAAGTGGATTGAATACAACAGTAATTGTAAGGAGGAAAAAACCCTCAGAAGTAATATATTTAAAATGCATAGGCCATGAGTGTTCTTTCAAGCATTTCTGAGTTACGTTGAGTATTTTGAGAAAAAATTAATTCTTAATTTTGCTATTTGTAAAGCCAGTGGAGTGGTTTCTATGAGGGTTTTTCAGGTAAAGTTAGTATCTCCCATCAGTCAGCAGCTGAATGAGAGCTATCTAAATAACTGTTCCTGAAACATTAATACAGAAGACTTCTCTGGATTTTCAAGTGCTAATCTTCTTGCCTAACATAGAGGAGTCGTCATTTATCATTGACAGGACAGACCCTAATGTTAGATTATTTTTTCTTTCCACACACATGAACATCTACTTTTCCCCCCCTCCAAAAAAAAAAAAAAAAAAAAAAATCTATCTTCATTTTTCACAGCAGTCAAAACAAAGCCTGCATCACAACTACTACTACACAAACATTGGTCTTTATGCACAATGTCAAAACATCAATGAACCTTCTGTTTTTTGTTGCCCAACACAACTATTTCAGGTTTCCAGTTCTTCAGGGAGTTTTCTTTTTGTAGCTTATAATGCCAGGAACTCCTGAAAACATTTGTTCAGAATACATTCATTACAGCCAGCAGGGGAAAATTAATTGTGAATTGGCAGCAGCTAGGTTTTTCAAACAAGTCTAATTCTGTGGGAGCTGAGCATGTTAACTCCCTTCAGTACTTGAAAAATCTCATCAAGTCTTTCTACCCCATGCAAGACATGGGAAGATTCAATTCAAGGGAGCAATCTCCTTTCCAATCTTCTATTCTTTGGGCAGACAAAGAACAGGTTGAGGTGCCAGAAGCAGATGACAACAGCCAAATTTCCAACATCAGCTAAAAAAACCATGTCATACATGTTAAATAAGGTAACTGCTAGAAACAGACTTCTGAAAAATATGCCAATAAAGTAAATTTCAAATATGCCGATAAAGTAAATTTCATATTAGTATACTGCTGTAACCTGTCCTACAGAATGGGAAGGGGGAGGAGGAAGACAACCTAGAGGAAAAGACAAAGACAACTTCTACAGAAAATCTCTGTAGAGTGAGTAACCTAAAGAAAATACAATTGAAGTCAGTGAGTCAAAGCAAAGTATGCTACATCTTTGGCACACAAGAGCAGACCAGATATTTCCTCAAATTTGTAAGTCCTTACTCAGTATGAAATAAACCAGCTTGTAAAAATAATCCAATAGATTGCTGACAACCCCTTACTGTAGCCAATTATTTAACAGAAAAAAATGTTACACCTTAACAAAAATCATTATTATAGTCAACAACTTTTTAACTCAATGCGAGTGGAAGGAACGTGGTTTGGAGGTAAAGTGCATTTCCATATAGTTCACTATATATAGACATTTGATTGATGCAATAATGCATTTGCCTCATTTTTTTCCTGCAAGCTTAACAAATACTGGTATTTTTTTCTAAATGCAAGCCCTCTGAAGTCTTTACTCAGCAAAAAAGCTTCCCGTATGACCTCTGTTTTCCCGTACAGGTTTCCATGTAGACTAACTCACGTTCAAGTAAAAAGTAACATAATTAATAAGGACTTATTTAAAGAAATAACTTAAGTAGTGAATGAAAGACATCAAGATTATTTGTTTTAAAAGTAGAAGCTCGTTTCAGTTTAAAAATGTACAGGTCAGATGCAGCATTATCATCCAATTTACTGATGACAAAGTATGACACAGGCTAGAGGATCAACAGAGGAAGTTACCCACTTGGTTTTGTCCTGGATAGACTGAGGAACAGTTTTCATTACACAACTGCATAGGCCTTACTACTCATGAAAGGGAAAAGGTAAGACTAAACCTTTCAAGGCTTCAAATGTTGCAAAACGGCAACCTCACCTTGATCGGATTTGTAGAACCCCTGAATTACTTCTACTTTTAGAAGAGCTACAGACACACTGTCACAAGTAGCCTTATCGCTTCCCCTACTTCTGCACTATTGTATTTCTGTTCTACCTTAGTGGTGTTTAGCATCTAGGATATATCCAACAAAAATTCTGAGATGAGAACCCTCCATCAAAATCCTTACTGAACTAGTTACAAAAGCCTTATAGAAAAGGTTACAGCTGGCAGAATGAGAATTTCAATAGCTGCTCAACCAGGGATTCATAGAAAAGACATTCTGCAACTGACCGCTAGGCAGGAGTTGCAGGGTTAGACAGCACATGCAATTCTGACAAGCTATGGAGGAAGAAGTTAGTTAAGTAGAGTTCCAAGTCACATACTATCTTCCTTAGTCATAAAACTCATCACTTACAAAAGGTCTGTATCCAAAACAGTCTACAGCCAACACTTCCACTAACAGCAAAGTCATAAGCCTTTAGTTTGCAGTCTGGTTTCACTTCTGGCTTGTGCTCAGAAATAAAAAAGTTGGCAAGCAGAGAATGTTAGTGCAAAGCTTTGTAATGCTCAAAATACTATCCATCAAATTCATCACCAAATGAGTATCACAGGGGATTATCAAAAAAATTATCATAGTCAGTTTAGGCAAAGGTCACAGCAGCCAAACTGTGCCACTGAGAACTGAATTCAACAAAAAATGCCTGACCTACAGGAACTGAAGGGAATGGTACCTACATTCAGTAGCAGTTAGACTCCTTAAAACATAGAAAAGTGGTAGAATTATACCCCAAACTCTCTACATGAAATTCTGGCCTTATCACCATTAATGACATCCAGCACTGCAAGACTAACAAAAAAAGAAAAAAAGGCTAGGAGAAACTATATGCCCTCCAAACTTCTAGTTTCAGGAGAAACATAAGCAAGGGGCTACCTCTACATGGACATCACCAAAATTTATAAAGATGCCTTTAATTTAAGTCTGCCTGCCCCACAGGCACACCAGCCAAGAGAACAGCTGCAGAACAGCACATGAATCTTTCCAACCAGTCACCTTCTGTAGCAGCTGAAGATCACCCGTCTGCTTACTGAAAGGACAGAACCATGTAATGGTACCTTTCAGGGAAATGTGCAAACACTAACTGCTTTACCACCACCTTTCACAGGTAATGGGAGGACATAAATCCATGCCCAAATTAAAAGAAATAATCCTCAACTGTAGGATGGTCTACAAGTGGATGCTCAAGGTCCATTCCAGAGTTCGGTCACAGGACAAATCCACCGCATAGAGAGGATTAACCCACCAGGATTTATGACTTGTCTCTCCTTCAAAGGTCCAAACAGACATATGCTGGATTCTAACCTCTTTGGAGCTAGAACTACTCTTAGTTAACCTGTGCACTGACACCCAAATCAAAAGAACAGGAGATGATTATATAAAGTAATTTTTTCTCCTCTCAAAAATCTATAACTTAGATATTCAGGTTTGCCAATAAAGATCAGCTCAGCTGTTGATGGCCTGATGAGAATGAGATAGTATCTTCTATAACAATCTGAAGGTCTTCTAAGGTTTTAGGGAAGGGATATGAACAGAGGAACTGATTAGTCAGAAAAAAGAAAAAAATAAAGCTACACAATTGTCCAGGAATGCAGGTCTCAGAGCTTCTTTGGATTGTATCAAATTCTCCTTTAGTCTAAGCCCTCCATTTTCTTCTCCTGATTGAGAAATTACTGCATTTTTGTAAAGGAAAATGATAGGGAGGGTGCCTGTTAAGATTCACCAATAGCTAGTATTTTGTTGGGAATCTGGAAAACATTCTATCAGATAAGCTGCACTGCAAAACCATTTGGCTCAATGGAGCCTCATCTTTGAAGTCGAATCCCTAGCCAGAAAAAAAGAGCCCAAACAGAGCCAGCCGTGAGCCTCTACCCATCAGACTGAATTCTGTGATTCCAAATATCAGTGTTAGACTACAATCATTCATCTTCCTCCCTATCTACCATTCATACAAATGGCATCCTTATTACCAGCTGTAAGAAGCATGTTCATTCAAGTATTCTGTAGTTTTCTTTTTCATACATGTAATAACCAATAAAGAAAAGCATTGAAGTAAGAGGTCTCACTGTGGCAATAAATGCTGCCAGCACATCCTCATGAAACCAACGAGCAACTTGTCCAAACCGCCCAATTCAGGAGCATTCCCAAGAGCAAATCTAAGCACTGGAGTGGTGCTGTGGCACCTGCCACAACAAAGCTAAGCCATCAGTTCTGAATGGAGGTACTGGTGGCATAAAAATTACAGGTTTACACTGAAAAGTAAGATGGATTTTGAGAACATTAAAACATTACAACAGTTCACTTAATGGGGGTGTCTATAGCACAATCACTAGGCATAAGAAAACACATTTATAGAATCAAGTCTTACACACTTCCTTTTTAACAAGAGGACAACAGTCCAAAAAAAAAGTCCTATCCAGTGCAATCAGTAATTTCTTACAATACAAAGTTTTCTTTGCAAATAAGTTATCAAAGTAATCCTATGTAAGAAATAAAGTACTGATGATAAGACATATAACCTGAGGAGAGCAAACAATGCTTTTATTAAGGAAATCTATGCAAGTACTGCATAGATTTATTTTCCAAAAGTTCTTGTAACATGCTGATTTTCTAAATTTTTCATATGAAACCGTTTCCTCCGTTTACCAATATATCTAGGGCACTATCTGGTCAGTGGAATTTAGAAGTCCATTTCTATCAACAAGTCATTCACCAGCCCATCATTTCTGTTTTAGTCAGTTCCCCGACATAAAATGGGTACAACTTAATGCATAAGCAAGACTCAAGAATGAAATACAAAAATGCAAAGCAGAATCTGTTTTCAATTATACTAATTGCTCAAGACCTTTAGCGTTATCATATTCATTAAGGATGAAACACAGGCATCTTAATAGGAGGTTAGAGGGAGTTTTTAATAATGAAGCAATAGGTCTTCACGCCTAGGAAAGCTGCAGTTGTGACATTAGCATCATTCGGAAAGCCTAAAGAATGTTCTGCTCAATGGGGGAGGAAATCTGCTGCTTCAGTAGCAGGATGCGAGAGACTGCACAGTATGGTGCGATTCAACTGACCTATCATACTGAACAAGTAAGCAGGAAAGTATAGTCACATAACATGAACCGTTATTCCCAAATAACTGTATCTGTTAAAAACAAAAACATTAAGTTTTTAAGAAAATGCCAATAGAACACAACCCTCCATTTTCAAATACTTTGGGGAAAAAAATATTAAAGCTGCATTTTATGCAGCAAGCAAAAGCACCTCCCGGTTCCGTCCTATGCCAGAAGGATTTTTTTTTTTTTTTTTAACATTAAGACTATCATACTACATGGTGCTTCCCAAGTTGGAAGTAAATACAGAAAAAATACCATTTGGGGTTTAAATGCCTTCTTCACAAATTCATAGAAGACTACTCAGAGTTCATCTTCAACTGGGCAAAGAGCAATAGGAAGCAGTCACTACTGATAACTCTGTACCGCTCTTCAATGGCTCCCTTCTATGACTGTTTTAACACTCAGTTATTAGAAAATCCTTGGTGTCTCTCACGTGATAACAACTGAACAGTATTCAGAACTTGATAAATATTATCTGGGAGACAAAAACAAAAACTCTGTATTATCACATACACTGAAGTCTGACCTGCAGTATTTCCAGGATGAGTAATTCTCATTTTGCCTACTGAATTTCCACCAGTTTTATCCAGCTCTACCCTTCACCTGAGCTCCCCTGAAACACATTAACATCAGGTAACTCAATATTCAGCCAAAAGCCCAAGTTACTGGCAGTAGCCTACTTCTTAAAAAGAACAAAGGGATCCAAAAATTTCTTTTTCTGGTTACATAAGTACATAATGTCCTAAAAGACATTTTATATGACAAGTCTGACTACATCCAATGGCAGTTTTTCTGTTTGGATTATAAACACCTGATAAAAAGAGAAAAGGAGACTGGAAATTTACCAAAACCTCATTACATCAACACTAGTGGCTACGATGCAGCACAGCAGCAGACATTTTATGCAAAAGTGATAAAAAGGCATCCACTTTTTAACTCTCCGTTTTTCAGGATCACTGTAAAAGTGATCCTGAAAATTCTTTGAGAGACCCAAAATTCTGCCACTTGAAAGCTATCTCCACTCTCAATGAAATATCACCACCAGTGTTAAGTCAATAACAGAGTTTGTTTTATATAGAATTTTTAAATCATATGTCTCCTTCCCTTTTCTTTACTCCCCCTACTTACGTGGCCTGTCTTCCTATATATGAATCAGTTACCTATAAACATAGAACAGTAATGGAAAAGCAGTGTATCAAGTTATATTCTCCTTTTTTAGTATGATATCACAGTGGACAAACCTGAAGACTGAAGGCAGAAGTGATAATTAAGCTGTTCATTGAAATACATCAGTTTCCAAGACAATGTAAAAGCTCACTAACATACTATAGCTGATTGAGCAATATTAAGACAAATATGGGAATGAATAGTTAAAACATCTCCTAGCAAAAAAGTATTTAAAAACAGAGCTTAGTTTTGGTAAAACAAAGATTATGGATTAACCCCATCCCTATTAGAGCATAAAATAAAATAAACTTTCTAAGACAAACTGGGATAGGGAAAAAAAAAAAACCACAAAAACAAAAAACAGAGACCAGGTCCAAGACAAAAGTGCCACACAAATACAACTGTATTACTCTGCCTTTATAAAGGATGAAATACTTATCATTTGCCCCAAACAGAAAGATGTTCATAACAAAGGATTTCTTTCAAAACTTTCTACATATATCTTCTGAAGAAATGTTATGTTTTTGCAAACATTTTTTGTAAGCATAGAGTTTGGAGTCAAAATAAATTGTCATTTTCCCTACCCACAATGTTTTTAGAGAAACTACAAGAACATTCAGTACTCCTTCTGCTTGCTGGCTGATTTACAACAGCAATACGTAATTCCAGAAAACTAATTGTCATGTTGTGGGGCAAGCAAGAACAGAAAGAAAGGGGAAAAGTATTTTATTAGTAGGAATCAGCAACTGATACAGACAGTCAACCTGCAGCATTAGCTCTTTAAATGCATCTAATTTGGGGAAGATCACCAATACAATGCAAAAAACCCACTATTTTTGCTCTAATCAAAAATGCACCATTCTTGACTCAACTTAGTCAGTATATTATTGCTTCCTACTCAGTCTGACTGCCAATTAAAATTACCATTACCATTCCAAAATCAACTGCTGGCTTCCGTACATTCTCATCAGTGGAAACACACACTCTAATGCCCATAACAACTGGAGATCAAGTCCCTGTAAGACAGTTCAACTAACATTTGATTGTCTGTGTCAGCATTCCCAAAGGGAGGCCCACAAAAGTGAGCCACTCAAGAATTTAACTATGCTTAAAATGACAAATTTTAATCTGATATTTAAAGGACAAATTGCAGTGCTTATTAGTTTTGCTACATGGCTTCCATGTCCCACCCATTCAACTGGCTTCTATGAACAAGACTTCAGAGAGCCAAAGTAGTCACTTCAAGCAAGTCATCTAGGTAAGTGCCATGCACGTAAACATGAGTAAATTGATACACAGATGATAAACACCACTTCCCTATCACTGGCTCCTCCAGAGAGATAAAGAACATCTGGAGCAGCAAGATGTTTTCATACTTTTTTCCTGGGAAAAGTTTCACTGTAGCTTAAAGAAAAGTCATTGTGGATTTCACTTGCTAGTCTCACAGCCATTCTTTTCCCTGGGTGTACATCACTTTCTGTACCAACAGCATTAAAGGCCTTTGAGTTAGCAAACTAGCATCTCCAACTGAACCAAGGGCTTCACTACAAAGCTGGTAATTCAAGTACTGCCTCCTACTTGGCGGGGAGCGGCATTTCAAAGGTAAGAAGTATGAGCACAATGGTGCGTTTACCTTTAATGCATTTAGCCCCATATGCATTGAGGGGTTGCTTTCACCAGGACCAAGCAGACCCAGACAATACCACAAGAGCATACGGAACCCTTCAGTGCTGACCCAGAACCCCTCTTTCTCCCTCTCTCATCCACATACTCAGGAAAAAAAAAATACAAACAAAAGGTCTCTCACAATTCACTGGAAAACAATCAACGAGGTGCCTTGTCTTGCATCCAAGGATCATGCCTTATAGCCCCAGAGAAGCAAACACAGTAACAACAGGCACAGCAGCTCAAGTATTTTGCAGTACATCTGCTCTCACTCAAGCAAAGAATCCTAAATACAACAGATAACATGCAAGTGCTCCCCAAGGCACCAAAAATACCAAGTTGCAAGAAATACTAAGGGACTGGGCTGACAATAAGGAATCATTAATCCTACCGTATCTACCTGTCAGCAGGAAGCCTTAACACGCACATTACTAAACAGCAACAAAAGCAGATCCTGAGTCACAAAAAAGTTCCTCCAAGCTTCGTTTTGCTGAAATGCAAGTTACTTTCTGAGATGACAGTCACTTCCCCGAAAATTTATTTGCAATTCTCATGAAGCAGCTGATGAACGAAATGTTTTCTTAAACATCTAAGACTATTCACATCATGAAATCCCAGAGCACAGAAATATTAGTTGATGCTGTAAGACAGACAACAGTTCATACATTCAGACAGTTACTTGTATCCTCCAGTGAATCAGACAAGATCTGCCCATTCAGAACTGCAACAGTACCTCTAAAACCCACCACTAAGCTCAGTAGCATCAAAAAATAATCACTGTCTGATTTTTCAGCTGCAACAATGGCCCAGTATTTTGTTTTAGTTAACAGAGCAATTGAGCCTTCATGACCAAGGCTTGCCAACACAGCCCAGCCAAGAGACCAAATCAAACTTCCTAAGAAAACACAACAGGCTACAATAAGCAACTGCCTGCAGAGTTCTTAACTACTTACCAAGTCTCACAGAAATGAGAGACTTGGTCATTTACTGCATCAACTTCCCTCTCATTGCAAGTACAAAGAAGTGCTGAGTACTTTAAACCAACTAAAAATTTTGCTATTTTTATACACAGAAATTCAAATATTTTACAATATACATAAATTAATATTCTAATCTCATATCGTCCCCTTTACCAGACAAGTGACTGCAGTTTAATAGCAAAACTAGGCTTCCAGAACAAGCCCCAAAATACAGAGCCTCTCACACACATTTTTGTGGTATATGACAGTATCATAACTAATAAAAATTTCCCAAAACTTGCATCCTAGCTACCTTTTCATTTTCCATTCTGCAACTATGAAAGATATTCCTTGTATCAATATTCCTCCCTTCTCCAAATACTTTGGGCACTTTAACAATACCATTTTCCACTTTGTTCTTTTAAAAGATTTTAACACTTGGAAAAAAAAAAATGATATAAAGAACACTTAACATGCCAACAGAAACAGCAGCATTCTGCCACAGGAAGTATTCCAAACATTCTAAATATTTTGAAAAGAAAACCAAATCTTCAGTTATCTTTAACATAAACCTGTTCACATGCTCACACCTCATAGCAGATTTTAGCTGCTGATTATCTTGAGATAATCCCATTCTCTGTAAGATTCTACATTTTTGTAAAGGAAGTTAATTTTAGAAAGAGCCAATAGAAGGAAAACAGTAAAACACCCAATCCACCCATGTTAAATTGGACAAAAACTCTCCACAAGGTAATAAAATTAATTGTTTGTGGTTTCTGTATGTTCTATTTTACCAATCCCAAATTTTCTCTCAGGAGAGAGCGCAAACTCCAAGTGATGCTTGATGAGATAAGGGGAAATTTATCTATTTATCTTTTGGGCTAGTTCCACTGCAAATCATGTAGACTGAAACCTAACTAATCAAATCACTACAAGAGAACTGTTTAAATTTCCAGTGAACAGAGGGAAAGAGGGTGCCGAAGTCATAAAACTTTCTTTACTGACTTGAATAAAAATCTGTTCTGTATTTTTCAGGTCCTTAGGTTGCTTCTCCCACCCTGCCTCTTTACATGTCCTTGTATGAGCTCTGAATTACCATTACTCCAGGTGATTAGCAATTTTTGAACAAAATGGCCTGTATCCACTTTGTCCATCTGCGATGCAGAATAGAGAACTCAGAACTTCTAAAAGGAAATAGTCAGAAAAAAAGTTTTATTTACAAAGGCAAGAAATACAACAAGGTCAGAAATGTGAACTCTGGCCTCTGGCTGTCCTATAGAGAAGGCTGGACGATTTTCGCTGAAGCGGGCATAGGGGACAACTGCTTAGCATAAAAATAATTTTCTTTAAATATTACCTAAATAGCAAATTGGGTACAAAATCATGAGAAACTAAATGAACTGTAGTACACCTTAAATGTCTGGCATTTATCTGAACCTTTCTCAAGTTGTTGGAATTTCTCTCCTATAAATTGCTTATTGAGCCTTCCAGAACAGTCAGGGCCTTACCTAGAAATGCAGACACCCTTCTACTCCTGTCTAAAGGAATAGAAAAAAAAAAAATTTAAAAAAAAAAAAGAGAGAGAGAAGGAAAGGCATTTGAAATATTTATACAGAAGCTTTGTAGGCCACCTTTCAGCCATCACCATGAGACTAATTCCAATGTCAACAGAAGAATAAATCAAAGGTGAAATCAAATTTTAAATTTCTAAGTTCAACTCAGTTGAAAGTAATTCTGTTTCTGATAAACCCCACTCTTGAACAGAGAACATATACCTATTTTAGTACTCTGAACCATACTTCAGTGCAGAAGATCTCATTTACTGTTAGCTGTAACAGCACCAAGAATTCTCTAAACATTTTGAAGTTATTACACACGTACAATATTCATTAGGAAAAAGATTTTTCATACAAAATATTTATCAAGCTCTATGTATCTTAAGGCAGGTTAAAGCACTACACTTGCTCAGGAAGACTAGCATGGTGACCACTATAATCTCTACCACAGAGCAGTCTCAGCTGTTCATGACGGATTTAACGTATCAGTAGCAAGTTTCTCTCAAAATAAACCAGCCAGAACAAAAATTTTACTTCTAGTTTTGCACTCAGGATATCAAACAATTGATCGGGCATGGAAGAAACCAGCACAGGGCACAAAATAGATCCCATAAGCTGTTGGCTGTACTCTTTTTTCAGATGTCTTAGGAAGATGGACAATCCTGCAAGCCCTTAATTCAGGGCTTGTAACTGGAATCTCTTCCACAAAGCAGTATTTGCAACACTAGGCCTTTCATTAATATTAAACAGTATCCCATTAGCCTTCAGCACCTGCCTCTTGAAGGAAAAGTATTTTTATGCTCAATTAGGTACAACCTAAGAAAAACTCGAGCTCCTTTCATGTAAAGGAGGTCATCTACCCGTGCAGATAGCACCACACTGAGCAGCTGATGCCAGAAAACACAAGGTTTAATGGAAATAACATAAGTTATGTTTGTGTCTGTACCCAGTTTGTTAGTCAACGTGCACAGCAATAACATAAGAAATCCTAAAACATGTAAACTAAGCCACGCTAGCTTGTTAACGGAGCGGAACACGCTCGCAGCCCGCCAGCATCAGCTGTTCGCACGGAGTATCTGGCAGGGGGATTCACAGCACGGGCCCACGCGGGACAGGCGCCACTGGGACCATGCCCCGCGGGCCCCACGGCGGCGGGGCCTGGCAGCCCACCCCTCGGCGCCCCCGGCGCCCCCGGCAGCCCAGCCCTGCCGCCGGCCGTTAACCGACCCCCGGCCGCCCCTCGCGCCAGCCCCGGGCCTTCCCCCAGGCCAGCCCTGCCGCCGGCCGTTACCCGCCGCTCCCCCTCGCGCCGGCCGTTACCCGCCCCCCCGGCCGTCAGCCGGCCTCCCCCCCCTCCGCCAGCCGTCGCCACCCTCCCGGCCGCCCCTCACCCCCCGGGCCGGCTCCGTACACGGCCCGGCCCGGCCCCCCCGGTCGGGCAGGCACGGGCCCGCGCCCTCACCTTCTCCTGGGCCTTGCGGTAGCGCTGCAGGGCCTGCTGGGTCAGGTCCCGCACGCGGAGCTGCCCGTCCTTGCAGGGCACCACGATCCCCGTCCGCCCGAAGCACACGGTCACTTTCATCTCAGCGGACCGCCATGCCCTGCCCGCCGAGAAACGGCGCCCGCCGCCGCCGCGCGGCCCGGCCCGGCCGAGGGGGGGGGGGGGGGCGGCGCAGGTGTGGGAGGCCCGGCGGCGCCGGCAGGTGCCTGTCCCCGGCCCCGCGGCGCGGCGGGGGCGGGCCGGCAGGTGCGCGCGAGGCCCCGGGGGCTGCGCCTCACCGCGCGCGGGCAGCGCCGGGAGCGAGGCCGCGGCCGGCGGCCTCCTTCCGCCGCGGCGGGCCGCTGTGCCCGCCCCTCCCCGCCCGGCTCTCCGGGGAGGCGCGGGCCGGCCCGGGCGGGGCGGCCCCGGGCGGCGGTGGGGCGCGGCGGGGCGGCCGGGGCTTGGCAGCGCCGGGCAGCGCGGGGCAGGCCGTGCCGGGCTTAGAGCGGCCGCGGCGCCCCGTGGGTCAGCCCGCCGCGGCCCCCGTGGGGCATGCTGCCCCGCGTAGCCCACGCCGTGCAAAGCGGGGCAGCTCCACCCCGCCGTGCAGCGTGGGGACGGGCGCCCACCGCAGCCCCCGCGCTGTGCAGAGCGGGGCACGCAGCGGCACTCTGTCCAGTCCTTGCGTGCAGCGACCGGCATGAAATGCTGACTCGTGACAGCCCGTTACCGGGACATCCCGCTGTACGGCAGGGCTCTGCGAGGGAGCGACGCTCTGGCGTGCCCTGGCAGGCCTACCAGCCCTCCCTGCCAGCACAGCCGGACCTCTGCACAGCGCCGGGTTGTACCGCTGTAGGCACAGCGCACCCCACACCGCACAGCCTCCTGACAGAGCGCTGGACGCGCACACACACAGCAGGCCCTTTGTCACACAAAATGCAGCTAGAGAGAAGTAACGCACAGTACCCTGCACCCCGGTGCAATGACCAGGGCCACAGCACGGCCCTTGCCCCGCCAAGCAGTGAAACATGCACCCGTGCACAGCTGTGCGCTGCCCACCCCTGACCTACCGAGGCAGCTTCACAAGACCTCATGCACACCTTGCCACGCCACACAGCAACTTGCAGGCACTCCCAAGCACCGTATCTACTCTGCACCATACAGTAACCCACACAGAAACACATCAGCCCAGTACAGCAACAGCCCGTAGCCTTCAACACGTGGTATGGCAAAGCCACACAACCTGCACGATGGGATGTCGGGCTCTGAAGCACTCTCCAGACACCCGCTACTCTGCAAAGTACATTTTTTAGTACCGCATGGTACCCAGTAGTGCCCCTGCATCTTTCTTACCTACCACCAGATCACATAAAACATAGTGCAAATACATGAGACAGCCCGATACCATTACAATCATAACAGATCAATCTACACACGGAGATGTGTACAACTGAAAATCACCCCAAAGCAAAGAAAAGGCAATATAAAAATACCTCTAAACCACAGCATGACATCATACAGCACAAGGGGACTATTGCTGCAGTAAAAATAGATGCCCCACCAGCTCAGATTAGCATTCAAAAAGGCAGTCCACACCCTGTGCTGCATAACATAACCAAATGATAGTACCAGAGAAGTTGAAGTGGAAGTGGGCCAAAACAGCCTAAGCTGGAGGTTAAAGTGAACAGTGAAGTTTGGGGATGAGATGGGGATAGAGACACACAATCTCCAGCAAGCGGAAAGTTTATGCTGGTTCCTTAGGAGCAGGCACAGGCTGTGTGGGACTGCTGCAGTGGTAAACAATTCCTCCTTTCCTTTTCATATCCAGACGTGTCTGCCACCAGCCCGCAGCATTTCAGAGCAAATCACAGGGAAATAATCTATTAAACCGTATATAGAACTGCTTTCCCTGGGTATGTACGTGTGTTTGCATGTGCAAGTGCACAAATGTGCATCCCATATGCTTTGAACCAGAAAAAAATGACAGAGCAAAGAAGCAATACAAAGGAACAAGAATATTCTGTTTCTTCTGGAACACCGTGGGTAAGGTAGCACAGCTTGCAGGCCAGAAACACCCCCAGGGCGAGTAGGGCAGTGCTGGATGTGCTAGGGGCAGCTGAAAGGTTCCCTGGACTCAGCCCATGTGGGCATCCCAGCCCCACCGCTGGGTCCCTGCAGCAGAGCTGGGCCCAATGGTTTCTTGTGGGTCAGCGCCACCATAGAGCATTCATCACACTAAATCATTATTCCTCCCAACTGCTGGAGGGACCAGCAGGTCAGCTAGGCTACGGAAATGATTCACATGAAAAATAATCAAGGAAGGGAAAAGGGAAGACTTGGTATAACTCCTAGCGATTCTGTAAGCTGAGTTTGTAAGGAGGGAGCAGCAGGGGTACCTGGGGCAGGGAGGCAACACCGCCTCACGCCTTTCTTTGCTCTTGAGAAATGATAAGGGGGGGCAGTCCCACACAGCAGCCTCAGAGCTGAGTCAGTGGGAGCGGGAGGCAGGAGGAGTTCAAGGCACTCCTCTGTTTCAGCTGCTGACACGCTGGTAGGAAGCCTGGGTCCCTGTGATTATATGGCTTTGGCTACAGAGTACAGGGGTTTTTAGGTTAATAATTGACTGTGAACATAAAGCCTTCTCTCTCTCTCCCAGTTTCTCTCTCCCTTTCCCCCTCTCTCTCTGTTTATGAGCAAGGTCTGACACATTCAGGAAAAAATGTGGTATGATTTTTTTTCCTCAGGTTCTGAAAAGTGCAGGTGATAGGCACTGTAACTGGAGTTGAATGAAGCTTGTTGACAGAGATAGTGTCTTGTGTTAGACCAACAGATGAATCTGGAAAAAATTAAAACAAGTTTGGCCCCAACTCCACACCTGAAGCATAAGGAGCAGCTTTCAAAGTGTCTACGGTTACACTATAAGGATCTAGTAAGTTATTTCAGAAAGGAAGAAAATAAAAGATTTTCCTTAAATGTGTGTGCTAAGTATCCTGCAGAAACTGAGATTGTATTTAATTATCACACATCAACAGGGGGGAGGGAGGAAAAGTTGCAGAGGAATCCACCAGTATGTTTACTGTCTGATAGTGTTTGTTTGAAAGTTATGCATGGTATTGCAAATAAGACATTATTGTGTTCTGGGTGCACTACATGTTTGCTTACGCTGGAACAGTCTGAAAGTCTTTGAAGCCAGCTGGTAACAATTAACACCTACATATCAAGGTTTTACCTGTAACTAACTCTGGGACTTCAGTCTGCACAACTTTCTGAGAAGAAACCCAGAGAACTGGCCATGATATTTTTCTTCTTGGGGCAGGGAGCAAGAAAGATGCAGCACTTTTCTCCAAAAGTTCCTCCAATGCAGCTAACAGTGTGGCAAGAAAAGCTGTCATATTGGCATGGCTGAGAAGCCAAGTATGGGAGGACCAAGAGTGTTGAACTGGAATTCCGATAAAACACTTCTTAAGAAACTACAGCCTGAGTTGCAATAGGGTGAAAGAGACCTGAAGGTAATTTTTACTTATCAGGTGTCTACATCATTTGCTCCTGCATGGGATCATCAGGAATTATGACAAAAAATACTTTCCTGGAAAAAAATTACCCCGTGAAGCTTTGAGAGCGGACGACTTTCAAACCCCAAAGCAGCTGCAGTGTCACATACACCTCTTTTTGCTGGGCACACAAAACTTCTAAGAACCGAGTCATCAATATCATCCTTATGCCCACTTTAAACTTGGTTAGAATAAAATACAACAGCTTTTTAAACTGACTAATAATGAGGTCTTGTTTTTACTATACCATTGTCTATTGAAGAGAGGCTGCCTGCTTGGTTCTTTTATAGAAAACTAAACTGTATTTCATTCTAAGGAGATCATCATCCAGCTAATGCCGTAAGCAGCGTAAACTGGCTTTGCCCCCCAGAGGAGGACTTCTGCTCCCTCCCTGCCCCAGCTGTTTGTTCTCATCCATTCATGTTCATGTGCCAGCATGCACAGTTGTAGGTCTGTGCAATGAGATGCTGTGGAAATTAATTTTTTTGCCAGATTAGCTTTCAGCCAAATCAGTTCTGCAGAAACCAGAAAATCAGAAGAAATCAGAACTCAGTTCCGTAATGGGGTTTAAAGGCTGTGCTGGCCCAAGGGAGGGCATGGCACAGCAAGACGGCAGCCTTTTTCTTTTGGTTTGTACCGTCTCACAGTGCTTGGCAGGCAGTCTCGTTATAAGAGTTTCAGACATAAATACATATACACATCCATCAGATAATATTCATAACATTCATGTATCAATTTCATGAGAGGAGATGAGCAGATTTAACAGCTCATTGTCACTGAAGGCTACTACTGTTTTCTTCCTCCCCTCACATCGCCCTTTCCCACCTGATGCTTCTTGGATATCTCCATGAGCCATTTCAGCTCATCAGTCTGGTAGAAAACTAACACAGAAAAAAGGAAAGGATTGTTTTCTGCTTTTTTGGCAAGCTAAGGCTGCTCAGGGAAGGGTCTGAGACATCCCAGAGCAGGCTGGAGAGCTAGAGCAGGGCCACACGGCTGGGAGCAGGAAGGGGAATGGACACGACCTCCACTTTCATAGAATCATAGAATCATTTAGGTTGGGAAAGACCTTTAAGATCATCAAGTCCAACCATTAACCTAACACTGCCAAGTCTACCACTAAACCATGTCCCTAAGCACCACATCTACACGTCTTTTAAATACCTCCAGGGTTGGGGACTCAACCACTTCCCTGGGCAGCCTGTTGCTGTGCTTAATAACCCTTTCAGTGAAGAAATTTTTCCTAATATCCAACCTAAATCTCCCCTGGTGTAGCTTGAGGCCATTTCCTCTTGTCCTATCGCTTGTTACTTAGGAGAAGAGACCAACCCTCACCTCACTACGACCTCCTTTCAGGTAGTTGTAGAGAGTGATAAAGTCTCCCCTCAGCCTCCTCTTCTCCAAACTAAACAACCCCAGCTCCCTCAGCCGCTCCTCATAAGACTTGTGCTCTAGACCCTTCACCAACCTCGTTGCCCTTCTCTGGACACGCTCCAGCACCTCAGTGTCCTTCTTGTGGTGAGGGGCCCAAAACTGAACACAATAGTCAAGGTGCGGCCTCACCAGTGCTGAGTACAAGGGGATGATGACTTCCCTAGTCCTGCTGGCCACACTATTCCTGATACAAGCCAGGATGCTATTGGCCCTCTTCGCCACCTGGGCACACTGCTGGCTCGCATTCAGCTGGCTGTTGACCAACACCCCCAGGTCCCTTTCTGCCGGGCAGCTCTCCAGCCGCTCTTCCCCAAGCCGGTAGCGTTGCCTGGGGTTGTTGTGACCCAAGTGCAGGACCCAGCACTAAGCCTTGTTGAACCTCATACAGTTGGCCTCGGCCCGTCAATCCAGCCTGTCCAGATCCCTCCGTAGAGCCTTCCTACCCTCCAGCAGATCAACACTCCCACACAACTTGGTGTCATCTGCAAACTTACTGAGGGTGCACTCGATCCCCTCATCCAGATCACTGATAAAGATATTAAACAGAACTGGCCCCAATACTGAGCCCATCAACTGCAATAAGCCATTGTATTAGCACATTTGCCCAGACGACTGCCTTAGTGTATCTATTGCACTTTTCATGTTGCTCTGGCATCCCCTCTGGCTCCTCTCCACACAGGCTGCAGGCTGTCAGGACCATCCACTCAGCTCCCAAGCTCCTGAGCACCAAATCAGAAACTCTGCAGCCCCACCACAAGGTGCTGACCAGGTATAAGCTCACTTTATACAATCATCATCATCACTTGTGCTAGATCAGCCCTCTGCATAAAAGCGTAGGATTTCTGTCTCATCTGCCCCATTTTGTAGGACAGCAATGTGGTCACATCTCCATGCCTTGCCTAGGGAAGTACCTTACCAAGCAGTACTTTGGTACTGCTAGGAGTCTCCTGTTGTACAGATACTGTACCAGTAATGCAGCCCCACTAGCGTCCCTGCCCTCCCTCCTGCCCTTTCCCTCAGTGATATCGCATTAGCACAGCGCCAGCCAGAGGACTAGAATTTAAGACTTCTGAATTCATATTTTTCTAAGCTGAATGGCTCTTACAGTTTCTCTGTTATAACTGGAAATTGCAATAAGGATAATTAATACTTTGCTTTTATATCTATGAGGCTTTATCTAAAGATCCCAAAACAGTCAGCAAATATCAGTGAGGATTCACAAGTATCGTGCCAGCAGACATGGACTGGTTAAGCAACTTGCCTAAAAACACAAAGGAATTTTTCCTAGTTTTGCTGCTAACAAGACAACACAAGTTGTGACCTTTAATTTTTGGCGCTGAGCAGTGCCTCTTTCCTACACTATCACCCGTTAGGCATTTAACTATTTGACATCAGTAGCCAGGGCTGCCAAAGAAGATGCTCTTAGAGCATTATTGGCTCAGCCTCTTTTCTACCATTAATAAACCATATAAAAGGAATACAGTCAATCTGAGTTCAGGTACATTCCAGAAGTCCTAAAAGAGCATTAAGGGGTTATTAATACAGGTATGTTTTGTTCCTGGGCTTCAGACTGGAATGGATTTGGGGATAAAGTTGAACCAGATGAAAAGAAAAGAAAAAACTTTATCATTTAAATCAATCTCTTAATCCCTGGAGATCTGATTTGTGATTTTTCAAACTTTTTTTCTGTTAACACAGTAAAATATATTTGTTTGCTACTTACTGAATGTTGTTACCAGTAAACCCTTCAATTACTAAAGGCAAAAAAGGTCATAATTCCTGCTGTTTATATTTTGCATTTCTCCCAGCTTGGATAATGAAAATCAATAAAACCACTTTCACTGCCAAGTCTCAGTGGTACAATGTTGGTGAATAAAGGGAAAGCAAACTAACAAACATTCTTGAGAACTGCAGTAGAATTTTTAAAAATACAATATAAAAAAAATCTGTTTACAATCGATATGAAATCAGATTGTTGCAAAAGTTTAATTTGAACCTAATTTGAAGTTGAAATAATAAATAAAAGAATTGTGAGATAGACTTGCAAAGCAAGATGATTCTCAGTTTCCATTCACGATGCCACTGTTAGTTCATCTTGGATCTTCTTTCTGCTCATATAACTATATTGATTTAGCTCAACGAAGAAATTTTTTTAATATCTATGTTCTATAAGGATCTGAAAGAAGAGTGTGCTTGAATAGCCAGTACTATACCCCCTGTAATATCAAAATAAAAGTGTGGAACCAGATGGGAGAAATCCAGTTTCAGTTAGCCTAGGTGGAATCACATCTCTCCTTCCCCCTTCAGATGAGAAAGGATCCCTTCTCCTTGCTGCCGTTCCAGGAAGGGTAAGGGAGGGCTGGCAGAGCCCCCTCCTCAGCTGGGGCAGCCAGCCGGACTGTAACAACCTATACAGTAACAACCTATGCATCCTTCCAGGTTCTGCTGGCATCAGGTATACCTGTCAGTATATGCATACCTGTAAAAGAAAAGGCTGAGTGCACAAGAGCTGAACACTGAGGGCCAAACCCCACCCTGCAGTGTGGAAAGGAATGTTTTGCTCACAATTGGATAATGATTTGTTTACAGTTAATTAAGCATAAGAGCTGTTGATAACAAGCTCTGTTTACAGTGTGGGCAGGAGATGGCTCCCTCTAAATAGGTCCAAAGGATATTAACATTCTTAAAAGTTTGGCAGGTGCAGAAATTAGTCCCTCAAAAAAACCAAAGGTATGTTCAGAGAAATGCAGAGGGGAAGGAAAATCTAAATAGAGCCCCAGGAGAGATTTATGTATAAAAGTTACACGTTTAAAGATTTCTTTAAAATGGTCCTCAGCCACAAAGTTATGTAAACACCTTAGTGATACAATCGCTAGGACTTAACAGAGAGAGAAAGAAAAGCCTTTTGAAGCTAACTTAAAAGCATAGGTGGATGTAATCCCAGATTTCTTTTTTATTTCTGTTCACATATCTCAAAAAATCTTACTGTTGTTTTCACTTTGACTGCTAAAGTCTGCTTCACTCCAATCTTGACCTCATTTTGTATGAAGGGTGATTTTGTGGTCCATGACCAACACTAAGGTCCCACGTATCACTTCGTCAGAGTTTCATTCTTGGTCCATCTGTGGTGAACCTTGGCCAGGATCAACCTCTGTGCCAGGATGGCAGGACGTTTCCCCAGGACATCCAGGAAGGGAACAAGGTGCCCTTCTGCTCAGCAACAGCACGGAAAGACGCAGCGCTTTGTGGAAGAGATGTCTTGTGTTAGCAAATGTTATCAGTGAGCTGGTAGAGAGCCTGCCCCACCCTGGGCTCTCCCTGGTTCTCCATAGTAAGGCTAAACCACAAACTGGAGGTTTCTTTATTAACTCTGCGATAATAACAGCTGTGTACCGTCGCCTGGGATTTGGTCTGAGCCACCCGTCCATGATGATCTTGCTCATCTCCAGGTAGCTCAATGCACAAACAGGGTATATGGTAAATTGAGGTTATGCAGTAGTGCATCGGCTGCCCAGAAAATCAGTCAGGCTTAACTTTTTCCTTACTGGGACTTTTGGACAAAAGTCTTTAGCACTTCTACATGAGGAATTCTCCTCTTGAGCCAGAGAGGAAAATTAAGGTCCTGCCCCTTTACTGCACCACTGAATGAGGAGATTCAGGTTAAGATCCTGGGGTCTGTCAAATTAGTTCTGATACAGAGCATTGTGTGTTAAATACATATTTTAGAGCCTGTGTCCATGCCATGTGACAGCTTTGCAGTGGTGATTTGTGCTCCTGACCACGAGGCTGGACACTGTCACCCTTCCTCAGGAGCGCTGGTAGCTCCTGAAGACGGCCTGCAGCTGCTGCACAGCAGAGCGCTCCATTTGCTTACTGATCTGAGCAACCAGGATGTTACACTCACTCTCTGTTCTTCCCACCCTAAGGCTACTCCTGTAGCAATGCAATTTATTCATCTCTCCTTGCTCAAAGCTGTGCCTAAAGGCACAATATGGCCTTTGATTATCTGAGAGAAAAAAGCAAGTTTTCAAGGGCCACCACTGGTTTCTATTTAATAGTATGTCATTTCCAGATTCTGTTTACTTCTAGCTTTCAGCACTGATTTCTTTTACTTTGGGTTTCATTAGTTGTTCTGTTTGCAGCCATTGTTTGTGGCTGCTAACAGCAACAGCTATATTTGCTGTAACCTGGCCAGTATATTTAATTTTAATTAATATATGTGATTTTAAAATGTCTATTTTAGCACAAAATCCATGAAAAGACCATTTACCTCACAGCTGAAGGTGCAGGTTTTTAAAAAGATTCTCACCAGTTTTCAGTTTTCTGTTTACTTTCTTTTGCCTTCTCCCTTTCTTCCTTCCAGGCTATTTTATACTGTCCAGTAATATGAGCTACAGATGCTAAAAGTTTTTATCCATTCATTCCCCAGAGCTGAAGGATTTGCTCTAAACGTGGAAAAGCTGTTGGCTCCCAGGCCAGAGAAGCCTGGGGGGAACTCAAGGAGAGAGGAAATTTTGGTCCCTGAGATCACAAATCAATCTCTCTAGCAACACGGCAGGGAGGAGAGAGGCGCAGTGGAAAGAGATGCTGTGCCTGCTGCCAGCTGCATTACCTTCAGCAGCTGAAGGAGGAGGGTGTGTAAGTGGCTGTTCCCCTCCCTTGACCACAAAGGATTTACTTAAAATGGATGCCAGAAGGAGGATTAGAGCAGAGCCCTCCTCCTCTCCTTTGTTCAGGAGGAGGAAGGGAGCATAAACCCTTGGCTATTGGAGTCTGGGCTCACCTAGAAGTCCCAGTCTACTCCTGTTTCCCTTCCCCTCGTACTTCACCATCGCTATTGAACAGGATTGCTTGATGTTCCGGGAATGGCGTTGTGCTTTGCAGGAATATCAGAGTCTGTAGATGGCTTCATAAATTGTACTCTGCTTATGTAGACAGTGCCTACAAAGCTATCTGGGTCAGGCATGCTAAGCACTCTGCCTTTCCTTTAATGTTTTACCATGGATGCTCCCTCACATGATCCTTTTTCCAGATGGTCCCTAATCCTTGTACATATCCAAAATCCTCTAGCTATGATTTCTTGATCTCCTCAACAATGGATATTTTTTCTTTAGTGTATACAGTACATAATGTGCTTTCTGCTTCTACAGCACTTCACAGTATTTCCCAACAGTATTTCAAAATCTTCATTCTTTTCCACTGTATTCCAGCTTTCACACCTGAGGCAATGGCCGAACACCAGTGAGCCAAGCCAACGGCATATCAGTCTGACTTGTGGTAACTGATACACACCTTTCCTTCCAAGAAGCAATTCATTCAGGCAGATGTTTTCTCCAGATGTTTCTGGAATAATCCCAAATTCATCGAGGGGGAAATCTAAACAACAGCAATGTTCTCACTCTCTACCATCATAATCGGCTTCTGCTGATGAAACCTCAGCTTCCCATTCACCATTTTTCCTCCCACCCCACCCCCCTCTTTTTTTACCCCAGTGCAGAACTCCTACAGCCCAAGCACTCCCAATCCCGTCACTATGAGGTATGGAAAGGGTGACCTCCACGCCTCAACAGGGATTTGAACTGCCTCTCAAAATGTGGGAATCTGCTTCCTCTGGCTCCGGCTGGGCCATGGTAACCAGCACGGACATGCCTTTCTGACTCTGCAGTGCAGTACTCTCCTGTGAGCTCCTCACCCTCAGCTGGGGTTCCAGTTGAGGTGGCAGCCTATTATCATTAGGATGAGTAATAAAACAAGTACTACTGAGATAGTTGGTGCTCTCAGGGCTGGTTTTGGATGGAACATGGCCAGTAGGCAGAAGAGGCCTTTTCCAGCCTCATATTCCGCATTTTGAATAACCCATTAACCTTCCTATTAAAATATTTCCCTGATTTTCTCTAGGGCTGGGCTTTGGCCCTAAGCATGTACAACTACTCAGCATTTTGGCTGCAAGGTATATTCTGTTGCTATTTGTGTGGTATCCAATATCCTGTCTTTTGTATTCTCACCTCCTTTCCCTTTCTTTCCAAGGTGCCCAATAACGTATTCTCCTAACAAGTGTATAATTATTTAGTTATTGCACTGTTTTATGATTGCATTGTTGGTAATTGCTCAATATTGCAAGTGATTTATTAGTAATTGCAGAGTCTTTTAGATCTGTCTTCAGTAGGAGAACAAATAGCACCTTGCATCAATAGACATCAAAGCCTTCAACAGGGACTTTTCTTTAATGATCTTTTTTTAACTATATTTCCTACTGCAGCCCTGAGGGCTGGAGTTTCTTTCTCGTTTTAAACAATAGCTCGAAGTTTCACTCCTGCCCTGCAGTGGAAAAATACATTACATCAGTCTTTGAATAGGGTTCTATTCTGTAGTCCAGCTATCACCTTCTTGTAGTTTCATCTGCTTCTAATGGATTTTACTCTGGTGATATATATTCAGACTGCGTAACTCCTCAGCCACTCAAATTCTTCTTAGAGCTTTTTGACAATAATTAAACTGCAAGCAGTTTTCAGATATTCCTGTCATTTAGGCCTTCCCATACTGACTTCAGTGGGGATTCACAGGTGGAACTGACAAGAATTCGACTTCCCTCTCATTACTATATGCCTTCTGGTCACACCTTGCCAGCCTTTGTGGAAAACCCTTAGTCATTTTATCACACCCTTCCTCCTAAGGGATTTCTCAGTTTTCCACCAGCTACAGCAACAAGCTCAGACCGCCTAAGCTTGGCTGTGTGGCAAACAGGAAAAGATTTTCCAGATCCTCTCTGAGTGCCTGGCACTGTGCCCTGAGTTTCCCCTGCCTGCCACTTACTGCTGCGGCTTCTCCCTGCCACTAGTGCCTGCTGGGAACCCAGCTCTGACTTTCCCCATGTGAACACAGAGCTAGCAGGCAAGACAAACCCTTTCATCTGCTCAACGGTTTACACTCAGCCTCTCCTTGGCTACATCCGCCCTAACCCCACCTCTCCTCTCCCAAGCCTTTCAGCATGAGCTGGCAGCTGGTACAGCCAGCGCCGAAGAGGCCACCCAGGCCAGCCACATCCCTGAACAGCCACGTGTTTTATGGCAGATGTGAGGAGCATAGGGACACCGTGTAATGTCCCATCTCCAGTGGTTATGCCATGCTTAATGGACATGCTATGCCCCAGGCTTGATTTAAACGTGCAACACAGACTCCTGGTCATGCAGGGAAGAATACTATTTTGAAGGTTCTGAGCTGGACAGAAGAAATCAACCCTTCACTAATCGGATGGCTGTGCAGCAGTACTGTATTTCTGCTGATTAGTAAGTGTGGTTGGCTTCATCAAAGCACATAAGAACAGGGGTGGACAAAAGCAGAGAAACCTCAGCCATGTCTGGTAGGTACCTGAGGATTTTTTGGGACCTAAATAAACTTCACTTTTCTGGCCTATTGGGCACCAGTCCATGGCCTGACATCTATCTGTAGCTGCACATTCAGGGCTTTCTTGAGTTATTGCACCCCTAGGACTAGCAAGTACCTCATACACCAGCTACATAATCCCACAGCTGTAAATAAATAGATCCAAGACATAAATACTTCTACTGACAGCTTTCCCCATTGTTCCAGTAACAAACTGATCTTTCCTTCACTAGGAAAGAAAATCATTTCCTACTGAAGTCACTGGTTTCAAATGAGAACCTGATTTGTCAGGGACTCTTCCAAAACTTCCTTTGCAGAGGTTCCCACGCTGCCGACTCACCACATGTCTGCTGAGGACAAACCTGCCCTAAGTCAGCTTCTGCGCAGCTTAAGGCAACCAGCTCAAGCACTGTCACACAACAGAGGAGACAAGGGACCAAAACTAGACACTTGGGAAGAGAGGGGAAAAAAAAAGAAAACAGAACAATACTCCACAACGCAAACCTACCGTCCATTTTATTAAATGTTACATTTGAGGCAAACGAAATTTTACCTTTGCTATCATTTAATGAGGATGAGAAAGGGGAATCTGAAATATGGGGGTAAAGTGCAAGTGATGTTCTTGTTAGCTACATGCAAAGCCAAAGGGATTTTCAGAAAATAAACAAAGATTGTATCTGTTTAGACAACATTAAGTATTTACCAAGTGCTGGAGCTGTTTAAAAAACAGAAAAAACAACCCTCATGGTTCTAGTCAATGCAAAGCTAATGCCAGAGGCCATAATATAGATATTTAAAATAAGACACACTGTTTAATAATAAATAATATTTTTCAGCTGTAATTATTTTGCCCCAACATGTTTACACACATTGCAGAGATCAATAAGGATCAAAACCAAAATCTTACACATGATTCAGTTTTATTATATGTAAGCAGTAATTAAGGGACATGGAAATTTAAGCAAATGTTGTTTAGTGTTATCCGTTAACATCATGCTCCTTCGTTTCTCTTCTTTAATCTCACATGGGAGGAGCCTGGTTTTCAGAAACCTCAAAGCCAGCTACCCTGGCCAAAGTTTGGGAAGCACCAGTGCATCTCTGCCACTTCCCCAAAGTAGCTAAATTTGGTTTTCCTTGAGGCTTCAAAATCTCAGTGATTTCTCCCTGTGATGAGAACATCATTACCCCGAAAAAATCAGCAGTTAAAGCCTACACACACTATCCTTTGCTGCTGTTATCTGTGCACATATTTACAAACACAGAGGGGAAGTTTTCATGTTGGCATTAAGAACAGCTTCTCACCCCTCCAGAACTCGTATTAACTGGATGGCAAAATGCTCTTTTTGCCCTCTGCTAGGCTTTGGGGATGAAATACACCCACTAATTCCATAAGGAAAAAAGCAAACAAACAAACAAACACATGCTGATTTCTTTTGCTTGCTGTTTCAACAGCTCATTCGTATTTCTAAAAATAGATTATGATCTGGTCATACTAATTTTGTTTGTATTTGGATTCATCATTAAATAACTTTGAACACTGAATAATCATTATTAATACTATGAAATAATGTTGTTGGTGTTTTTAGATGCTTTTCAATTAATGCAACAAAGCGTGAAATTTCTTATTTTTACTGTAACTGGCCCATGAAATCTTTCGCTCTTTCTCCGTGATTTCTATAGTATGGATTTTTCATTATAAGGTTAACAGTTAGTTTTTCATCTGTTTCCACACAGTTTCCTGCAGCAGTTACAATTTTGGCTCTGAAGTTAATTTTATGATCACGTGAAAGTCTGTTCCTACAAGGTCTGGGTGCTTTTGGCAAGGGGCTGAACACTTCCCTGCTTAGCAGGGATTAGGGCTTTTACAAAGTACTGTAGAATCTAGGAGTAATTTGGGTGAGAAATTTTAATGGTGTTTTGTGGTAGCTCCAAGGGAAGGCATCCCAGCCCCACTGGTGGGCAGGGGCTAGTAGGAGCCGACAGAGAAGGGTGCACCCAAGAGCTGCTGCCGTCTTTGCAATGCCCTGCTGCTACTCAAAGAGCCTCCGCACCCTGGGTTTTGAGTCAAAGCTGCTTCTTCCAGCAGCCAAATTACCTTTTTACCACTCTGCCTCCTGGTTTGATTTCCCAACCCATGGAGGCAAAGTGTGAGACAGGCCCTGGGCCACGGGCAGGCCAGGTCTGAGGCAGTGCCGCCTGCACCATCTGGATCCGCAGCACACAGCCACAAAGGTTTCATCCCAGGTAGCAAGTGGGGTACGTGCCTGACAGCCAACACCCTCTGCCTCCTCTCCTCAGCAGGGCTAAAATCACGCAGCCTCCCAGCTCACAGGCTGCCTCTGCAGTGCTTGTAATTAGAAACATCTTTTAGCTTCAAAACTGAATCCTGCAGGGTGGAAACCACTGGCAGAGACAAACAGAGACAAACCCTCTGTTGCCATTTCACGAGTCAGGAACACCCTCCAGCCAAGAGCGAGCTTCTCTGGCAGCCTCCAGCCAGCTGCGGGGCTCAGGTAATGATTTGCATTCATGTGAGTGCAGCAAGGATGGGAGTTAAGGCAGCAGAGACACAAGTGGGGCTTTCTGCTCTTCCCCCCACAGGACTTTAAGGAGGCTGACTTGGTTTTGTTTGAACTTTCCAAGCTGACAGTGAGAGATCAGCTTGGGAGAGCCCCAAAGCATGGAAAATTCCAGCTCTGTTTGCAGTTTTATTCCAGTTCAGGCTGTTTGGGAGCATGGGATTCTTTTTTCACTGAAAATTTTGCAACTTCAGTTACAACAGCTGTTACCAGGCAACCAACATAAATGAGAACAGTTTGAGCCAATGAAGTAGAGAGTTTATTCGAGTTGCTTGGTGCCCAAATACCGTAATCATGAGAACAGCGTTAAATGGATAAATAAACAGTACAGGAGAGGCAAGGAGTCAGAGCGAGGAATGGGTAAAACAAAGCAAGCCTGACCGCAAGAGGTGATACAAGGTAGGAACCCAAAAGCCCGTGTACAACATAGCAGGAACAGGAAGAGCAGGAGACATGGAGGTCAGAAAGCAGCAAAAAAACTTGGCAAGGAATGAGCGCCCTGAGAAGCTGCTAAGCCAAACTCTGTATGGCACCCTGGGGCAATGGTCCTTTGTCCCAGCTTTCTCCCCTGATTTTCTGCAACAGCAGCACTGCAAATGTGTTCAACTCTGCTGTGAGAAAGTTTATCTGGAGCATATGACAGGGGCAATGGATATTAGAGCTGAAGCCTTGCCCTGCTGTCATGACCAGTGGGGTACATATTGCCCATTACCTGATGTTGGAGCAGCTACAACACTGCAGAGACCCCTCTCCCAGCCTTTTTCCTCAGGATTGGGATCTCATCTTGCCTGATGGCTGTGGCAAGAATAGTGTGATGGGAGAAATGCTTAGGGTTACAGCTGTGGGATGGATATATCAGAGACAAGTACAATTTAATGTTTGAGGACAGCATTACTTGAACACTGTGTCATGCTTTGGATGCCCCCACTTCAAAATGGCTGTTAAAAACTGTAGAGGCTTTAGAAGAGAGCTCAGAAGAACTTCTGCAATACAAAACCTGCGTTGAAGTCAGAGACCACCTAAACTCATTACGCTGAAGAGGCTGGGCCATGGTGGTCTAGCGCCTATGTGGCAAAGACATAGAAGAGACGGCTCTTTAATTGAGCTGGAAAAAAGCATAACAGGATCCAGTGGGCAGAAGCTTCATACCACGTTACCCATGAAATACCAATAAAATAAAATAATGATTTCTCGATTAAACTTCAGCTCTCCTAATGGAATACATTACAGTAAAGTCAGTTTTGTGTAAGAAATCCGTAGGTGTCGTATTAGGAGGTTTCTCATGCGGTGCATCACTGTAGGGAGTACACTTCAGAGACGGATGACATTATTTAATGCTGCCACTGTGTCACTGTGTTCTCTGAATTACCTGAACAGGGTATTAATGCTCTGCCTCCCTGCATAGGGAGTTATGCATGGGAAACGGCACAGTTCAGAGCACAAGGGCAACTGCAAACAAACATTTTTAGCAGTGCTGAGTAGAAAAAGCGTGTTGATGAGCAGTGATTAAGCACACAGTCAGAATGTAATGATTAGAGATTTAGAAGCAATACATAAAAAGAACAAAAAGAGATGTTTTATATTTTGGGAACTGCAAAATGTGAAAGATAAAGAACTTCTCTATGATATTTTTTCAGGTTTTTAATGTCTGCTGCAACAATTGAAACATGCTATGGAAGTGGTTTAGATTTTTCTAATTTATCTGACAATTTTACAGGGAAACATGTTTTTTTAGCCATTAAGATTTTTGAGGTAATCATGTAATGCTAGTCAGATAATTTATGCTCCTTTGAATTTTTTGTTGAAATTTGAATTGACTCAGCTGGATTTGTAATACAATATTTTGAATAATTTAAAACCACCACTTGAAGATTTTAAATCAGGCTACTTTCTTTTTATAAAGTATTTCCAGATTAATGGCCGACACACTACAAGCTTTAACAGACTTCTTAGTGGTTTTCCTATAGGATGCTCTTCTCAAGAGATCCTTAGGAAGAAGGGCTTAACCACAAAGTTGTCCTGACATACACAGGTTGTGAACAATTTGGGGCCTGAAGCCTAGAGAGTCTCTGAAAGAAAGGTACTACTAACAATTTGATATTTTTATTGAAGTTACTAAAGAAAACCATGCCAGAAAAGTAGTACTGGTCAGCACTATGCAGTCTCAGGAGCTGTAACCTCATTGTTAAGTTTTGAAGGGAGATTTCTATTCAGATATGTCCATTTCCATAGCAGGGAGTTCAGTGCTGTAATCATCTGCCCCATCTGCGCTCCCTTCAGATCCATTATAGCATTTAGAACCATGTCTTCTTTTATTACTTCTTGCATTTCTGATAGAGACAAAAACTTACGAAACCACAGGGATAGCTTTGAAAATGAAGTATTCTTTTGTGATTGATGGTATATAGTATTTCTGATCCAGTGGGTATATTTGAAATATTGTCAGGTTACTTTCTTTCCTTGAGTTAGTCACAATTTTATGGTCCTAACCTCACAACTACTGTAAACTTCTCCCTTGGCTGGTAAGCTCAACTTATGATAAAACTGCGAATGGGCAAAACTGAATCTCATGATACTTAATACCATGCGTAAAGCCCAGCAGATGGAGTCAACTTACACACAAACATTTCTGTTTTTATTAAAGAAACAAGCAAGCAAGACCTGCAAGTATTAGGGCCAGAGATTTCTTGAGTCACATGTTTTCACTGTGCTGTAAAGGTGCAGAATCCAAAAGAACATATTTCCTTTTATTAATTTGAATTTTAGGACATTTTCCATTTCTCAGGATCATCTTGCTCAACTTCAGAGTTGTAGCATTCTTTTGCTTGGCTGAGGGCTTTCTGGCTTGCTTTTTTTCTTTTTTTTTTTTTTAACTAACTTGTGCATTCATTTCAAGAGAGTCATCATTTCAAGAAAGTTGGACAAAATAATGAGTTCCTATAGTAAGTGGAGATTTATAAATAAACTGATCTATTTATGCATGCCTAGATGACAGCTAAAGGCTTTGCTGTGGAACAGCATAACGGAACACCACCAGCAGTGCACTTGCATCTGCCTCCTTTCTGCCAATAGTTAGAATCACCCTGTGCCAAGCTACATGGCCCTTCTCACCCTTCTTCAGCTTTGATCCTAGAGTAAAAGTCAATGAGAGTCACTTCTCTTTCACTGTAATGTAAATAAGGCTCAGTTTGTCAGAAAGGATGCAAAACCTGTCACTCTCTTTCCACCAACCATGTGTAGAACTAGCAGTTCCCAGAAGGGCTGCATCTATAAAGGACACCACTCCTGTGGGAAAGGACCCTTCCACCTCTGCTCTCCTGGGCTTGCTTAGCTCTCCTGCCTCAACTCTAAATAGCACAGGCCCTGGGCCCGATCTTCCTACAGGCTTTGCTCTAGCCAAGTTCTCATTAGCTTCAGCAAGGACATCAGAAACTACTCTGCTCTAACAAATATCAGCAGCTTTGTTTTTAGAGGCCTCTTGACTTTGAAGATAACTGTTGCAACTCGGTTTCCCCTCCATAGCGCACTCCAGTTTAAAAGAAAGAAAAGCAGGCTGCCTCAGAAAACCACGCGTTATTGACCTCACTGCTGTCTGCACGGTCTCTCTGTTCACGGCCATACAGCGTTACTGCAGCAGACAGCGAGCCAAGGCCCACTGCGCGAGGTGGTAACCAGCCACAATAAGGGTTGTGACTGAACTCTGCCTGCAGTCCCACCTTGCCAGATGAACCACATTTGCACATGTTGTTTTCCCGTGTGTTTGCATACAAATGACAATAGAGCACCTAAGCGTGAGCCCAGCACAATCAGCATTTATACAAATTCAGTGCTTCTCTGCTTCTGTCTGTGGGGCATGCTTCCAGGCTCCCTCAGAGCTGACAAATGAAGCAGCCCATGAGTACAAAAGGTTGCTCGTGTGCCCATTTCTACAGATGTGGGAATGGGATGCATATGCCTCAAGCTCACACGGAAACTTCTGAGGAATAGCTAGAAACGCATCCCACATCCAGCTGACACCCACAGGCTTAGCCAAAAGAAGAACTTTCTTTGGTGTTCTGAGGCATTTTCTGGTTTTTGGAGAACTCCATGCAAGCGCAGCGATCCTTTTCCAAATTCAGCCTTGGTTCTGCACCCTCTGCACTGTGACACACTCACGCCGCTCTGAAAGGCTGACAGCGCTTGTCCTGCGTTTTCCCAAAGATTAGAATGTCATCACTTGTGGTTAAGAGCTTCAGAGACATGTTGAATTACTTTTCTGATATTATCTTTACATTTTTCAAGAGCTTAGCATATTCCAAACATTAATCTTCTGTGCTGTCTTGAGGCAACGTGACCAGAAAATGCTTTGTCAGCTAAGGTTGTGACAAAAATGCCAGGCATTACTTTAAAAATAAATAAATAAAAAGGAATCACCCTCTCTAAAAGTCCTGTTTGCCATATAGGTTTGATGAACCTGTTAGTTCAGCCACAACACTTTGCAGTCTTCACAGACATCTAGCAGAAGCCATTGCAGTCTAAGCACCAGACCATTTGCAGAAGTGACTCATTCTCACTGAAACAGGGCATCTATGGTAAATTTACGAAGACAGACACACAAAACACAGTTTCCAAAGAACTGTCCTGTGCAGGTTGCCCTGTCTTGCAGGGGAGCACTCCAGAAGGACTGATGGCAGCGGTGAGTCCTCAGGGCCTCTGAAATTCAGGCCGCGCCTTGCTGCTGCCTACCTGATATGGGCTCAAGCAGCCACCGCTCTGCAGAGCACCTCTATAAGCAGTGCCCGGTCAGCGATGGCTGGACTGGTAGGGGGACTGTGCCGCACAGCAAAGGCAGGAGATGAAATGGTGAGCATGTATTAAGTGAAACCACCCTGTGTCTTAGCTCCTGTTTGAGTGTGGAGCTGCAGCACTGGCAACAGAGGAGCAGGCACCGAAAAGATTTCACAGAGTGATTTCCTGGGGCAATAGGCTCTTACAGGGTCACAGCAGAAGGTAGGTACTTCTTAAATTTCCACAGTATAAATGCCAGGCCAGGCCTCAGCAGGAGTGACCCAAATGTGCATTTTGCTCCCATTGTGTTTAGTGCTTCATATATCAACAGCGATATTGACAGTTCCTAAATCCTTCACACTGGGGAAAGCAAACATGGGCCATATGCTCAGCCAAGCAGAAAGAAGCAATCCTGAAGATTAACAGCCAAATCTGACAGTCCTTCAACGCTCATACCCTATCAAATCTCCCACCAAAATCAATACAGGTTTTAAATGGGGACTCAATCATACTATGCCCAGTACGGGGGCAGCTTATTATCACACTCCTGGAGCAGACCGGAGTTGCTGTAAAGGCCCTAATGGCAGTTATTACCTAGAGGTGTGAAGCTCATGCATGTCAAACTCTTGTGCATGCACACTCAGCCCTACGCTGGCCTCCCTCAGAGTAAAAGCTCGGTATCATAAGCCTATGTGCTTACCGGCTTGTCCTAAGGGGCAGAGTGCAGGAATCATCCCTTTTGCCTGTCTTGGGTGTAAGACGTAAGACTTTGTTTGTTATAGTTGTACCAGTTGGTTTTGCCCATGCTCACAAACAAAAAGAAGATGTAGCAATGCTTGGGTGTGGCTTTTCCCACTATGCTGCTACCTGCAGTCCATGAAAGTGATGCTCAAGACTGATGGGGCTTTGTGCTTCCCAGTGCATCCATGCAAAGCATCATGTGACCTAGTTCCAAGGAAAGAAATGCAGGATCAAGGCCCTACTCCCTTCCCTATGCTTCACAGGTTATTTTCCACACATTTCCTCAGGTGAGATGGATTCCTCTGAATGGCATGTAATAAAATACTCTATTCGGAGACCGTGTTAATGCAGAGTGAATGGGGGTTACCATCGTAGACAGTGATTGCCACAGAAATCGTCACAAAAGCAGCATTTCAGTGGGAAAAGCAAAAGAGACTTGTTGCAGAACAAGCCCAGGGAGATCCGTGCAGTCAGCACAGAAGGTCCCAGAAGAGCAGCTGCACCTAGTGAGAAGGGAAAAGCTACAGCATTTTTCCAGAGATGCACACCAGAATCTTATATCCCTACTCCTCTAAATCACCTGGGTAAGAAACCGTTAATTTAATATCTGAAGTTTTGGATTAGAATAATGTAATTCAGTGGAGAATAGCTGGCTTGGGTCATAATCCCTGTGAGTGAAGTGCAATTGCAGGGGGCAATTTCCAATAAGAAAATGATTTGTGCAATTTCGCTAGTATCACATTCAAACCTGAAGTAACCCAGACAATGTCAGGTGTTAAGCCAAACGCAGGGGTGTTTTCACTTAAACCTTGACCCTGAACGCCTCAGAGGGAAGAGAATATAGCCAGAAAGGCAACCATCTGCTAATGTGCACAGGTAGCTTTGAAAGTGAAATCAGGAGAAAAAGGTAGACAGTAAACAGAGGAAACGTCAGAGAAGTGAGTAGCGCAAGCAAGAGTGACACCCACCTCCTGAGATTGCATCTGTTCCCTCTCATGTGCAGGGTGTACATTCCTCTAGGAGGTTTGCAGTTCCCATATTCTGCTTTTTATACTTTAATGTCTTAGCAGCTGAGTGACCCCACAGGCATCTCTGCCAAGAATTACAAAGCAAGACACTGGGGATCCCCTCCCTCCCTCCCTCATAGGGACTCGGTGTGTCTAGGACACCTGCTATTCCCAAGGTTAAGGTGGAATCACTGGGCAAATACCAGCTGTGATATAGCTTTGCTTTCATGTTTTCTTCAACATCCCTGAAACACCCAGTGCAGGCTTTGCCTCAACAATACAGTAAAAGCATAGGCATTCAGCATGTATAATTTAGAGGCTGAGGTTTTGGCCTCCAGGGCCTTGCTTAGCTGATGATAATCCACTTGACAGGGTGATTTTTTCCCTAAATGATTCAGCATATCACATCCCTTTTGTCCTGCTTATTCAAGGAGAAAATACCTAACTGAAATGAATAGCTTGTGGGGTGAGCACAGAACAGCTGGGTTTGGTTCCCTCACAAGGTAAGTGACCTTGCTCAGGGCACACGGCCCTGCAAGAAGGTTGTTTCCAGCTGTGCTTATTTTACCCAACATGGCAGTGCCCTGCCTTTCTTTCAGGCTGACCATGTGGCCAATTACAGTACTGCCGCCCTCTGCCCTGGCGAGCAAAGGTTAAGGCGTGCCCTCCCCAGCCCTGCTAGAGTGATTCCACATGTACATGCATCGGGATGCAGCTAGAGCCACATGGATACACCTAGTGGCTTTCAATGTGGGTGGTGTGGGGGGTAGGCCGTAAACAGGTGGAGTTACCTGCTGTTTGGCTGTGTCCAGAGAAGAAAGAACATACAGCTGGCTCCAGGGCAGCAGGTGAGCTGCTCACACTGTCCAAATTCAGCCCAGGAGCCTTGGATTTGTCACACCTGAGCTGGTGCATTTCTCACAGGGAGACCTGTGCCTTGATGTCTGTGCAGATTAAACCTTTTGCAAATCTAACATTTCAAGAAAAAACATATTTCCCTCCTTCCTGCCCCCTCCCAAAAGACCAACGCAGAAATACTTGTGCTGAGCAGCTTTAAGTGTAAAGGTATGTGCCCCCAAGCGGCCTCATCCAGCACTAAGCGACTCAGCCATTTTGAAGCCTGAGGCTCCTGGGATCCCAGCTTTGGCACTCTATTTTTGCAAACTCTGGTTTCTAGGCTGTGTTTAATAATTCCTGTTAGATGTATCTCCACAGGTGACCCAGATTCGGAAAGCCTCTTTGTTTCAGATTGTTATGCACATATTTAAAGATGGGCTTAATGGCTTTCTCAGATCAGGGCCACATCAAACAGTTGTGTTACTGAAGAAGGAATGATTGCCTGCATTTGAAGTAGTTGTGCACGTCACGCGAGGTTTGTCAACAAGGTGCAAATTCATCTAGCGATTCTCATGGTTGCTGCTTAGCCACTTAAAATGTACATCTGATGTAGCCAGCATTTTTTTTTTGGCTTTTAAAAATCCCTGTTAGAGCAGGCATGCAACATAGAAGGCTTCAGCCTGTCTCATGTGATTCCTCATCCCTTGACAGCGGCAGGATGAAGGGACAACACAGCATCCTCTTTGCGTGGCAGCTTGCTCCTCACAGCCACGGAGTCCCCAGCTTTATCACGTATCCTACACTTTAGACAACTGTGCCAGACTGAAGCGTCAACTACAAGAACTGGAGGAGGGTTAGCTGTGTGCTTTTGCCTTACTATAAATGTAAAGTTGAATCTGGATATTTTACATTCGGTTTACTCTTTGAACTAAATGGATGGTTCTTTCTCTCACCTCATATTCCTTCTGACTATTTTCCACTGTTATCCAGTGGACTTGTTACATGGTGATACCGCTGTGCTCCAAATTCTTTCCCTTCATATGATATTTCAATTAGACTTCTTACCTGGCCTTATGCCATTTCTTAACTGTTTCAAGGTGTGGGTAGGAGCCTTTACACATTCCCTAAAACAGTACATGTGAAAATCTAAACAGCTAATATTCGTGCCAAAATATTGCTATACCCATTGCTCATCTTTCCAAGGGTGCACTAAGACAGATACCAGATATACACTGGTGTGACAATTGGCTGCAGGGTGTGTTTTGGCAAAAAGCGTGATCTGTTAGTCAAGTTGAGAAAGGAGCAGCAGAGAGTATCAGAACAGAGGGTTTTTACAATTCTGCTAACAAATTGTAAGTAGCTGAAAGTGTAACTTCACCTTCACAACCTCCATTTATTTTTAGTTTTGCACGTTAACATAAAGTGTGCCACAAATAATACCTGATGAGAGAAGAGGAAGAGAAGGAGAAGTCAGGATGAGGAGGGGATGTGGTTTTGTTCTCCCTTTTTCAAAAGGATGCAAACGATGCAGAATGTATTCCCTTCTTTGCCAAAAAATCTTGGACACCACAAGTCCCACATCCCAAGGAAGGAACTGCCATTGGACGGGATAATTTGTCTGCATAGTCTTTTTTCCAGTGATATTTTTATTATATTCAGTTGAACAAATACTCTCTGGGGCAATCCCCAGGCACGTCCTCTAACCAAGGGCCTGTGGAATCATCCTCTACATGAAATACTTCAGCCGTCCCAGGTACAAAGTACAGCTGCAATCCCATGAGAAGGGACTGAGTATTGAGTAAGCCAAGTACTTATAGTCTAGTCAGAAAACTCACCTAAAAGAGGTTCCTGCTTAAAGTTTACCAGTTCTAAGTAGGATTTGAACCAGTCTCTTGACATTCAGAGAAGCATTCTTAGACACTGAACTACTAAACAAGAGGAGAATAACAACACCACTGCATCCTCAAACAGTTTTCTGAATCTTAGTCTTTGTCTCCTCTTTTTACAGATTTTTTTTTTTAATCAAACTAAGCAAAATTTTGGGGAAGGGAAAAGAAGTAATTTTGTTAAGCAGGACAATAAGTCTAATCTAAACCAATTAAAAGATGGATGACAAAATTTTAAAAAATCAGTTGTTCATTTGGCCCTAATCATGAAGACATTTTTTGAACTCATCATTTTCTACAGTTACAGTGTTCTGATAAATTTACACGTGCAAATTTAACTGTCTAAATCAGCATCCTTATTCTTTGTCATGGGTACTGAGTTGCTGAGAATGCTGTAACTTCTTTGGAAAATTGGATTAGATTCAGGGACTAAAATATGTGAATGCAAGTATATAACTAAGCCTGCAAATATTAGCCTACAGGAATAAACACTGCACTTGTGTGCCTCTTTGCACTTTTATTCAAAACAAAGCCATTTTCCATGTGCATCCTTTGGCTAACTCAGAATATTCCACAGTCAGAACCTGGGGGGCAACGTGTGGAGAGGGAGGAATGATTATGTTACGGCCGTTCTTATGAGTCTTGGGTTCAAAACCACAATCACTTACACTTATCAATGCCAAGAAGCTTACAAAAGTCATTTCAGATTGTAACAATTCATTGCAAAATTGAAAACATATTCATTTGACTCCACCCCACAACAAGATAATCAAATAAAAACTTCAAATACAAAAGCATTAGAAAATGTGATACACAGCCTCTTGCAGTACCATGCATGAAATAATGCTATCCACCCCTGACCTACCCTCAAATATTTAACGCAGGCAAAACTGAGAATAACTGGGACATTTTGATCTATCTGTGGGCAGGTCTTAAACTTAAGACTGCAAAGTGAGTCTGTAAAGTTGTTCCTAAATAAACTATGGCATTGTATTGAATTGAGCCACATGGGCATGAAGCTAAATGAATTCAGTATAGAATAACACTAACTGCTTCTTTAATAATTCCCTCCAAAATGCTGCAGTCAGGGAACAGTTTATACTAATCTATGGGTTTGGGATAATTTAATAATATTACTGCGATTTCTAGGTCAAAGAGAGTGTAGATAAAACAAAATAGTTTTATTTTGTTAAATCACAGTTATTTTTCAGTAATTTACATCCACCTTCTCATTCTACAAAGGAAATTTGAGTTAATACCATTCCCAAATTGTAACACATAAATCAGGATCTATTCCTGAGAGCAAGACTAACACACTAATAAGTCTCTTTTCACCTAGAGGCATGCCTTCTCAGTTTTAATAACACAAAAAGCAATGACTACACAGCTATGGAGCAAGGAAGGAAAACTTATTGTACATATGAAAACCAGACAAAAGATACTTTAACGAAAAACTAGTTAAAATGAAAATCTCATACTATTTTCTGCCATTTCACAGAACATGCCCTTAGCTGGACTATGGAATAAAATAAATATGAATCTTATTTTCTATTATTATACAAGCTTTCATCTCAGGAACTCATAAAGTAGTTCAGCAGTGACACAATGTCTTTGTGGCATTGGTAAGTATTGCTGTCCCCAAGAGGCAGAGGGTCACCTTGGGAACCAAACTGGGGCAAAGCATCTCTCCTGTATTGAAACGGCCATGTCCAGAGACTTGGCTACAAAAATGCTTTCACATGTCTAGCCATTTTTCTCCAATTTATGGCAAAAGGAGAACACTTAATCAGCCAAACAAAAAACCTAACAAATCCAATAATAATAATAATAATCATCATCATCATCATCATCATCCCACCCTGAGGTAATCATAGTTTTCAACTCTTAGGTTATTTTTGCAACAGTTTTGTTTAAGCTTTTAACCATTTAACTGTAATTTATTATTTTTCTAAGAATTTAAAGATATCTAATGATCACTTCTTTCCAGTCATCATCTTAAAAAACTCCAGTCCCAATAATGGATATGGGCAGATCCAGGGTTAGGACAGACCCCTTTTCCCCCTCTAGCCTGTGGCAGCCACTGGCTCTGAAGGCCAGCCCCAGCCCCAGATGTGTGGTTCCATGGCCAGGGGGAAGGAGCTCTGCACTGGGGCATGTGGCTTCCAGGAACCCCACACACTTGGAGCAAGAGAGTGGGTGGGTGAGTGAGCCAAAATAAGGGCAATGCACAGGGAGTGGCAAGTCCTTTGGAGACACGCTGTTCCTGTATTTCATGTGTCGTCAGGGCTCTTAGAAGGGCTGCTCAATATCCACGAGAATTTTGCTTCAGGAACTACTAGAGAAGGTAGGAATTGACTCTAATTCACAGCCGTGTTTTATTTTCAATGCTCTGAAAAGGAATTGTAGAGTCACACAGTATAAGGCCAAGGCGACTTCAACAAATACCTAATCCGACCTCCCACACAATCAAACTATTCCTGCTGTGGATACCTTCCCCCAGCAATACATGAACTGTGCAACTTTCATAACAAGAACTATATAGTGCTTCTTTTCTTTCAAGAGAGCCTTAAGGCAGACAGATTATGGATGTAGGCCTCAGAAATCTCTATGAGGTAGTTCTTACTTAAGAAAAAGGTAAAGAAAAAATGCCACTGGGCAGATGAGCACTTTGTCACTGTTCACTATTAAATGAGGAAGGAGCAGGAAAGATCAAAATTGTCAAATCAGTCCCTTCCTAGTCCCAGCCAGATGCTTTATAGCTTCTTTGCACTTTGGCAACCCTTGTATGGCTTGTTATGCTAATAGCTTTTAATTGAATTCTATCAGTGGCAATGTGAGCGAAGCGCTTACTGCGTACAATTGAGTTACCATGCTCTGCAGGTCTTTCAGATGTGACCAGATATTGTATCTTTTCCTGTTGTTCCCATATGTAAACTTCAGGTTATCCATCAGTGCCAAAGCAGATAGGTCTTTAATGTAGTCTGCGTGGAATCAGATGTTTCTATTTCCTACTAGCCTCAAAGTGACCCTGTGGCCAACGGCAGGCAGGCTTCAGCTCACTCTGGAGAGCGCTGTTTCATCTAATAAGCCCCAACACACAAAATACCAAACTAAAGTGTTGCTGATGTTCAGCCAACTGCTTTCCCATGTTACTGCAGAAACAGGTCAAGTGCTATCTCCCCAGGTGTGCTAGTTCATTGCCTCTCTCTTCCCTCTACCTGCAAACACTGTGTGGGCACAACATGCCTGATGCAAAAGACCCTCTTCTGTCTGTGAGAGCCTTCACTGCCTAACCTACACTGCCTGCACCTCTCAGGCTCACACCTCAAACCTGTTCCAGGCCAAATTTCAAACTTCTCAGGTGAGGAAATAGGGAGAACGTAAATCATGCATTACCTTGGCTCAGAGCATGGGCCAAAACTGTCTTTCATATAGTTTGAACAGCAGGGCATGGGAAGGGCTGGGCATGCTGCAGGCTTGTCCCCCAGCTAAGGCTTGTTTTCCCTTGTGTGCACTGACAAACTATATATGAATTATTCTGGGTTCTCTGTAACAGAACATGGTCTAGCATCCAGCATATTTGAGTTTATGTTGCAAACATCACCAGCTACATGTAATAAACTAGCAGTTAAAATGTTAAAGTACCAGGAAGCCAGTGGGGGCTATTTTCTTTAGACAAGTTCACCTTTTCCAGATTTCAGCTTCAGGCCTGTTTTTGAAAAGCTTGGCTTTCATTTCCTCAAAACCTTAGAATGTTGCAGGGCAGAAACAAAACAAAAACCTATAAAAATAATGAAACTGGAGATGGGGTCATATTTTACAGCACATTGAACCATGAGCAAAAAGTGTAAATTAGGCAAAAATAAGAGGCTACACAGTGCTTACACAGTCAAACCAATGTTTTCCTAGGATCTGGAAAAAAACCCTAATAATGAATGACAACTCCCATCCCACAGCAAAGCAATAATTTAAAACTAAATTTACATTGTAATTAGCCTTTCAAAAATGCAAATAACTTCAATATAGATGTCCATTAATAATCTCACTGCTGTCGGGAAGCCTGTTCCTCCCACACATGCTACTTAATTAAACTCAGAGTTCCTCATTCATACAAACAGACAGTTATGAAGAACAGGTGGTTCCTAATTTGAAGATAATAGATAAGTGGTTCTCAGTATAACTTCAGAGCCTCAGATTATCTCATTTAATGTTTTTCTTGTACCTTTGAAGATTTTATTTTAAGTTCAGTTTTGTTTTTCTCTTACAGCCATGACATAGCATATCTATAACAGAATACAGTGCATGTTCGTCTTTTAATAAAATGACACAGATCACTTTCAGAGCCATTAAAACTGCTTAAAATGAGCTCACCAGTTAACCTGTAACATGCTGCATTTTTGATGTGACCCCAGGACTACTGTTCACTCACACACATACAGCAGATAAAAGCTTGGACATTTGGAAAGTGTTAAACCTTTCCTCCTCCTCTCCAGGCTTACGAAACTTGAATTTCCAAAGACAGACTTGCTAGGATTGCCTTCTCACACAGCAACGATCCTAAGAAATGGCTTTGAGGTGGATCTAAAGGAAAGACGTGAGGACAGTTTCCTACCCTTACGTGGCCTGAATAACCTCTTCCCGCACAGACTGGCCATTCGCAAGACGAGCTCTAGTTCCTGCAAAAGCCTCTGTGCTGCAGATGATAAGTGTAGCGATGGGAAAACTGGTGTACAGCAAGGGTCTCTAAGGCTGCTTGCATCTGGGAAGTCCCCTGCTGGTCTGCAAGGTATTGAGAGCATCCTCAAAAGAATCGGTAAAACTTCAGCTGGCTGGTGGGAGAGCTTTGTACTGTCAGGGGAACAGGTGAGGGGAAGAGAGAGGGGTCTGGAAAGAACAGAGGTGACCAATGAACAAAGAAGTCCATAGTCTTCGTGCCGGGCTGCCAGACGTACACTCAGCCAGCACTGTGCTCTGTAGGAATACCCAGGTGGTGGAAAAAAACCCATATAGCACACTCAGGATTGCTCCCGGTGTTTTAATGGTTCCCTTGCATGTTGTGACAGTGTTGTGTGAGGGCAGGCAGCAAGCTCAGGCCTCGACAAGCTGCACAAGTGCTGCTGAGCCAGGCTCCATCTGAGCTGGCTCTGGACAGAATCACTGAGGATGCCCCTTAATTAATTAGGATTCAGTCTAATTAATTAACCACATGCCAGGTTGTCTGTGGGTTGATAATGTTCACGGGCTGCATAATGTTTATAGGGAGTTCTTTGCCTGGCAGTTTATATCTAGAGAGAGCACAGAGACCTGGAGGAACAGGCTAGATTAGAGGGAGTTTTTACTGCCACCTACAAATTTTAAAGCACTTTATGTGGGGTTTCACTATCCTCAGCTGACAGTGCATGAAATGCTGGAAGAAAGCAAGGCAGGGAAGAGCTGTGTCTGGGACTCAGGTCTCCTGACACCCTATTTACCTGATAAAAACTGCTTCACTTGAGCTGAGGCCTTTTTGTTGTGGAGAATTATTTCAGAATTTCTGGTGCTGCAGAAAGTCAAGTTGCATCTCTGTGCAAGGGGATGGCAGTAATAACTTCTAAACTCATTGTATAGGATTTGGAGGTTCCCTTGGAAGGCCCAAAAATGAAGAGGAGAAAGGCTGAGACATCTCCCAAACTTCACCCAGAAAGGCATCACATTTGGCATTTCAGCTGTGCAAATTGCAATGACTAATTCAAAACAATGAAGCATTTAAAGACAGAGACTATCTATAGTAGAAACAAATGGGTCTTTTATACCCAATTCTAACAGCCATTTAAAGAGAAAATATAATCACAGTATAATCAATGGAGTGAGTAATATTTACTGGTTGAGTGATGAATGGCTCTCTCTGGAAGAAAGGATATTTTTATGTATGACTTCTGACAGCTAAGGTAGCTGTAAGATACAGCTTGAAAGAAATAGCCATTTTATTTTAAGAATGATGATTCAAATGGTGCAGGCAAAGATACAGCAACTCACACTTCCACTAACAGTTTATTCACTAGCCTACTGTTTCTTTTGTTAAACACTGTTCAACCTCCCACTGTTACTGAAGGAACTTCTATTTTTCAGTAAAACTTTATTACAAGGCTGCTTTTAAGTAGAAAGGACGAAGAGATTAAACCGTGGTGTTACAGGTTACCGTCTATCAGCCATCAGTGTGCACAATGGTAGTTTGAACTGAAATGAGTGCACTAAGTTGCATTGCTTTGCACAGCTCAGGCTACCTTACCACCCTTCGGCATGGGCAGGGCTAGACGTGCACACCCAGCCATGCCTGCAGTTTAGCAACATGGCTGAAGACGCTGTTACTCAGGTGTGTATCAAAACCAACTTTACAAGAGTTGCTGATTTTTATGTGATGAGACTATCCTTTATTTGCATTTATTCAGTGGAATATGCAGATAAAATAATTTGTCATACTGAATATAGGGGTGCTCAATCATGTAGCTGCATCTTGAGGAAGTAGAGAACAGATATACCATAGGAACCACACACACACGTATGTGCAATATACTCTGATTGGGCCAGACTGGGACAAAAGGAGATGTTTTCTCTGGCTATGCTCTATCTGAGTTAAATGAAAGGTTGTTGGAAGTTTTAAAGGCTGTTTTTTTCTGGGGAGGAAAGGCTTTACTCAGAGGTATTTTTCCTACACATTTATTCTACAAGCCCCTTGAAGCAGGGCGGGGCTTGACATGTAACTATCTGTTACATGTCAAGAATATTGAGGCCTTTATCACCAACAGAGTCCTGTGTCTAGTCCATGGCCTACACTCTACTTCTATATCATATATCTTTTTAAAAATCAAATAATCCTCATATTATACAGCAGTCAGAAGACAGATGAAAATATAGCAGTTAATGGTAGTATGGCAGATGTTGTGTATTCACACTCCACTGTCAAACTATAAGCACATGGTAAAGGAATCCTTTATCTTAAATTAGCTGTATGCCCATCAGGAGATCTCTGTTCTCTGCCCCTTTATTCCTACCCACACTGCTCTCTTCCTCCTAATAGTCAGCCTTGTGTTTTTCTCCCAGTTTTGTTCCTCCTGTTTGTGTAGCTGTACAACACAATAAGGCTAGCTGGAAAGCTCCAATTCACTTAAGCAGAAATAAGCAAAATCAGATCAGAGGCTTGGGTTTGCAAGATCTCTTAAACCTGTTGTGTTGTTGTTTGTGGATGAAGATGTGTCTGCTGCTATCACTCTCCTTTTTCTAAACAGACCTTCGACATTCCTCTGGAGTGCAAAAGTCTCATGTTCAGGTCCATGCTGTACAACTTTGGTGCAAGCAATAAGCCATTTATTTAAGGAAGTGAAGAGTTCAAAACCTGTGAGAGTGGAAAAGGTGTTTATTTGTTTTTCTTTTTGGCCAAGTCTCCAAACAGTGCTACTAAAGCCTCGGAGAAAAGTTCATGCACTCAAAAGTTCACGTGCCCCTTCACCATCAGCATATTGGTTTATTTAGTAGAAGACAGCGCCTCTCCCTGCAAGTCTTCTCACTCGAATAGCCAGTTTCTCCTGAACCTCTGGTATGACCGACCCTAATCTCCCCCTCACACATTTTATTACTTTGCTGACTTTGACCCTGTTGAACACAAGCTATGAGGCCTCCTTGCTCTCCTGTACTTACATTCCTATTGATTCTTCCTTCTCATCATGTCTTTATATACGTCTCCCTAAGGTCTATGTGCCCCAGTCCAACAAATGTCTGACTTCATGTTTAAACACTACTCTGAACAGAAATGCTTTCTTGAGTAGGGGCCTCATTTTGGAACAGCCCCAACTTCTAGTCCAACAGACTCTTTTCTCTCCTTCAGAGTCCTCTTTCATCTAAGTGCTCATTTCATAAAGCTTTCTGCAATCAATTTCCTCCTCAATGTCATCTCCACTTCCCCCTTTATTTAAACTATTGCCCTCTTTTTTTGCTTCTGTCAGATTTAGAGTGTAAGCACTGTGACCAACTCTGCATGCCTTGATGGCACTAATAATGTATCATTATATATAATGATGTAATCAGAGAAAGTTCAAGAGGCAGTTCAAGCATGGGGAGGCTGGAACCAGCCCATCTTCAGATGTGTAGAGCCTGCCATACGATTTGAGATAAAAGGAAAATATGTAAATAAACAGTTAAGCTATGTGGGAAAAAAGCAAGGGGAAAGCCATGACATTAACTTTATATTAACACCATATATATTGTGGGAATAGAGAAGGGAAAGTGGATCTGAAGTTTCCAATTTCTCCAAGTAGCATTATATCACTGAAGATTTTGCATGAGACTATTGCATAATAGGAAAAGCTTGTGCTTGCAAGACACATTCCAGCAGCAGCCAGGAAGAAAGGCACGTTGTGTAGCTTTCACCGTCCCTTGCCAGATTCCCTGTTATTATTTTAGGAAGGCACAATTACAGGCTCACAATTTTCATAGATTTTTGAAATATGCCCCATTGATTAAATTTTACAAACTGCCCAGAAAAGGAACTCCAGAATTAATGGCAGGCTGACACAGTCTATATTAGTTTGTTCACAAAACCTCTTTGTAACTGTCAGCATGTGGACCCCATGGCTGTAGGATACACTGTCAGTTTCCTAGAAAGATGGAAGAATGTCACCAATTCATTTTTCTCTGTCAAACATTTCATTTATTATTGAGTCTGTATGCACATTAACATCTCTCTCCTCTGCCAGCACTACTGCAACAATAACCATTTTCGTATTTCACTTGCCAGCTAAGTTTGCACTACCCTTGCTCTAGCACGAAGGAGACGTTCATGGCAATATGTGCTTAACGAATGAGCATAATTAGCTAGAAGATGTCTCAGCAGGCTGGTGAGGTGGCAGCACACTAAATTGCTACATAAAATGTAAAGCTAAATGACTCCCACACCTGGAGCTGGTGATAAATAAGCTTGACACAATACAGTTGCTGGTCTCTTAACATGCCAGTCTGAGTTCGCTGTGCTATGGGCTGGAAGTTTGGAGAAGCCATGTAGGTGCCCTACATCCTGCATCTCTGGGCTCTGGCTCATGTGCCTGTGGGCAGAGTTCCCTAAGCAATGGTAGGAGCCTGTAAGGATGTCAGTGACCCCAAATTTTTGATACAAGATGCTCCCTTTCCTTGTAGCACATTCAGGAGAGTGGAGCAGACACCAGGTCTTCAGCAATTCCAGCTTACAGTTTGGCAACTGAGAACAAATCTCCTTTTGCTGATGATTCAGGGTAAGAGGCTGCAGGGAGCAGTGGCAGCCTGGGGACCACTTCACACTGCTAAACCTACCATGTAGGCAGTGACCTCTGGGTGGGACAGATGACTAGGGGAAGCCAGATGTGCCAGATGTACCAGATGTACAGATGTACCTGTGGTGCTGATGACACTGGAAAATGAAGGTGTAAAAAGAAAGACGATGACTAAGAGCAAGAGAGGCACATCTCTGCTAGCGTAAATCTTGCTGGGAAAGGGAAGGCACCATCTTCTGCACTTGTGAACTTTTCTGCGCTGCTGCACCATGTCATGCTACTGCCTGCACCATGATTGTGCCTCCAGCACCTACAACTGCTGCTTTGTTTTGCTGGGTAAAGCTGAGCAACAGGAGATTGGTCTAACACAAAAAAGCCAAAATGAAAAGCTGGGCAGGTACTTAGAAACATGAGAACTGGCAAACCAGACACTAGGATCTCTTCATTCTGGTTAAAGACAAAATAGAGGTGAACTGAAACTAAAGCCTGGGCATCTGTGTTTCGATGAAGATCTGTATTTTGCAGGGTAGGTCTGCACCTGAGTCATTGCAGGTTATTCAGCATGTGAAGGGATGTTCATATTACTTTAGTGCTGTCCAACCTGGATACTTTATTCTGGGCTAGAAAGTCCGTGTAGGGAGTTACACCAACATGCCTACAAAAGAATAGCGGGTGGGCATGGTGGCTCACAGCCATGCCAGACCATTTCCTTGTGTTGCTGTGCCTCCAGCTATGCCATGGGGGAATGAGCTGGGTTATACTTTGGGTCTTGCAGGGCCAATCACATCCACATTCCTGGGTCTTTGTTACGAATGTTGTAATAAGCATAAAGAATGCAGCTTGCAGTTTGAGATCCCAGGATGAATTTGCAGTGCTGACAGCTAGAGAAATCATCTCTTGATTTATAATCAGAGGAAATTTGATACAGGAGTCACTGTGAGAGGATAAATGTGTCATTTTTAGAGTCACTTTGACTATAACCCCACTTTAATTGCAGAAAATACAAAATAAGTGCCAAATGGAAGTATGAGAAGCAATTTTTTCTGTTCATTACTGACACAAAATAAGCCATGAGCTTATCCTTTCAGACTCTGTAAATTCAAAACACCCTCTACATTTTAAGCCCTATTTCCCTAGAATGTGAAGTAAAACATATCTGCATATTGTAACAGTTATAAAGCTGTAGGAAAAAAAATCTTTCTTTTCTGTAAGTAAGATTGATAGGCATTTTCCACTAAAACTTAATTTCAAATGAGAATATAAATTATAATTTTTTATGTCTGCCATGCAGTAGGAGCTTGAATATTTTTAATCAGTATGGACATATTTCACATTGTTCAGGAGAGAAGAAAGAAGACCACAGCATCTAACAATAGTCTTACTAAATAGCAGTCCTTCCAACTATATTTTGGCAAGCAACTACAGCTTGCAGAAATCAAGTAACCATGGTGTCTAGTCGTCTTTACATCCTCTGAGATCAAATGCAGTTTAAATAAACACAGTTAAAACAACTTTCTTTGGGAAAATAGTACAATTCAGGGAACACACCTTTCTTCCAAGACTTTTTGTTTTTAACAAAAAGCTGCTGCTTCTTACCTCTGCAAGGGAATTTAAACCACAGAAACTATATCTTTGGTAATAAACTTCAAGATACTATCTTGACTACTCAAATTTTAGACTTGTTTGGATTTAGAAAATTGGAAGTGTATGGATCAATTAAGAATGAATTAATGTGATATTCCAGCATGAAAGAGATGCTCAGAAACCAATTGCAAAATAATCAGTTTAAAATGTCACAGAAGTTTAAAATGGCTCATAAAAGTACCAGTGCTGAAACCTGGCTTTCAATGAAGTCAAAGAGATCTTTAAAACCAACTTCAGTTGAGGCCAGGTTTTCAACCCCAAGTATTTTGACTTCATAGTACATTTGCCCCAGCTTGAACAGCAGACCTCCAGGGAAAGCAAAATCCTGGAGCTACTAATGCTTCAGCATGGTGTTAAAGAGTATAATCCATTTTTACAATGCAACATTTAATGGAAACTATGAATAAGTGAATATGTGACTGCAGATCTCCACTCACCTCCATCTCATTTTGGTTGAGACACCAGAGTCCTGCTTTCCACCCTTCTGCCGTTCTACCTCTTCCCTTGGAACAGGATTCAGCAATCATGGGACTGTTGCCACTTTAACATGAAACTTTTTTCAGATGACTTGGAACCTCAAAATTACAGAAAACCCACACTTCATATACACGTGTTTGTTCTCCAGCATCTTCTGACCATCCCTTTCCTCCCCATTTTATCTCATCTTTTACAAGCTTGTTTTCAAGGAAGCTCTGACCCTGAAAATATACACACACACATTTGCACTTTAAGCATTGCAAATAGTCTCAGTAAGGCCAAAACCATCAGTTAACCATACATGCTCTTCCCTCCTCCCAACCCACCTCTCCCCACTTGTCTCTACTCCACTTTCCTTCCTGACACTCTAATTGGGGGCTTTAAACTGTTAAGTCTTCAGGATATAAATTATATCATCTTGCGTGTTTGTACATTGCCAAGCACAAGAATAGTAAGTGCTCGCCTTTGCTGGCAATCCTATGACACCTTTTGTAAGAAGGTGGAAGCTCTGGAGGTCTAATTAAATTTCAGTGTGGGTGATCACATTCTGCTTTTCTAAATTCCTTCTGCTTATCTAAATTCCTCCTGTAGTTACAACCCGATACAATATTTCTCTTCACTTCCCACTCCAGCATGCTGTGTAGTGTGACTGTGTGCTTTTAAACAGCTGCTGCAGTCCTTCCCAGAGCTCCATTTTGTTAGTGGCTAACACATCTTCTGTCTATATAGTTTGTGATGTGAAACACACATTTCTGCGCGTCTGTATGTGTGTGTGAGAGAGACGGAGTATTTTATTAATATGGATTTCTTTAAAACATGGAATAAGACACTGATTCTTAAACTACACTCCACGGAGCACTTGTGGATGGCCCATTAGGAGCTGGTATGTCACATGGTGCTCATTTGCTCCTTGTTTCCAGCTGCTAAATTGCACTGTGACACTGTTAAATATACGTTAAATACTTTCCTAATGTTACTTAAGCAAGTAAATTGCTTCCACTGCCTGAAGGAAATTCTGCAATTGCAAGCATGGGGGGAAAGGAAGGGAAAGGACGACCAACAAGAATCTCTCTGGTTAATGTGATCCCTCTGGTTAACGTGATCCACGCCATAGCGGATTCCTGCTCTCAGTCAGAAAAACTACGCTGCTCTAGCAACATTTTAGGTGCTGTTCAGGGCCGCGTCCCATTAGTCAAGCTGTGTTTTGGGACAGACCTCTGAAAAGTGCCAGTTCTTTTCTTTGCTTTTTATCAGACATCCAGAGCTTTTCAGGATGCTTGGCACATAATCATAATTAAGTCTCTTCAGGTGAGGGGATCAAGATGGTTGGCCACAGACTGAGGTACACAAAGTACCTGGGTCACCTGGAAACCTCGGGGTAGGGTGGAGGGGGATCTACAGTGACACTCTGCAAAGGCAAAAGGCTCACTATGTTAGAGCAGCCTGTGGAGCTGAAGCCAGAGGCTGTGCCCAGTGTCCAGAAAGTGAGGTATGATATTGCAGCCTCTTGTATCACAATACTTAAGAATACATGCATGTTTATTTAAAGAATCTGAACATTTCCAAGAACTGCTGCCACAGTCCATATGCCATTTCTTTTCTTTTTCTTTCTCTCTCTTTCTCACTTTTTTCTTTTTTAAAGCAAACCAACAGAAAATAAAATTAGACTTGCAATTCATGCTCTGCTTAGGTTGCCATGACCCTAAAGATAACATGGAAAATGCGGACTAAAAATGTAGTAAGTGGAAGCGCTTTCTACACACACATACCTTCTGCCCCTGCATTTACATAAGGACTAGTCAGAGACAAAAAATAAGGGATTTATTGCTACTATCCAGCCTATCATCTTTGCACCCAGCCAACTTCCAATATCTACAGGGAGTTTCTACCATTGTGGACATAAGTCTATGCAAACAGCATGTTTGTTATACAACTGTACAAACAAACACACATGCACATACAGAGTTCAGCATGGTCATGCCGTGGCAGCCAGACTGTGTGCTAGTGTGTCACATCTGCCTGGGCAGCACACAGCAGATTTGGCTGCCTTTGGCAGGCTTGTGCCGCTCTCTGCTTGCATTAGCATCAGAACATGTAATAGGCTGTTCAGAGTAGCTGTAGAAGTTGTTGGTTTTAGATTTCTGTTTCTAAGTGAGCAGTCGGGGTTTGTGTCCTGTTACACAACAAGGACCACAGATCAGTAACACGAATATTTGAAGCTTGTACACTTCCACTCTCATTATGGTGTTTGTCACAAAGATGAATTAATGTTGTGCCATTTTCAGTTCTCATTACAATCTTTGTCATGAGATGAAATATTAGACTCTTAAAGTCTCTATGAATCATAGCAGCATGCTCTACTATGTTGACCTTTTCAATATTCTGTGTTTAGACTGGCTGGCATTTCCTCCCCTCTTCCTCTGTAACAGCCACACTAAACTCGTGGGCAGGCTGCAGTGGGCTTACCAATGAAAATGCAGAATACTGATGAAGTCAGCATTGCATAGGCATGTCTGTATTTTGAGCAATTCCTTGCAGAATTTGAATTCTAGTTACCATGCAAAAGGGGGTGACTGAAAAAATGGGCCCATGGAAAGCCTTACTTGCTGCTTCTGTAAAACACTCACACACATACACATGCTCAATGAAAAGTTGAGCTCAATAGTTGTAAGGAAAAAGAAAAACAAGCCCCATCTACCAGCCATTGTTTGAAAAAAGGAAAAATAGGTCACAAATCTGTTGTTAAATGGCCTGAAAATTGTCATCCAACTTCTTCCTTTATTTTCCAGTGCCAGCTGTGGAATTTCCTGCTTTCCTTACATTGACGTTATCAACACTGCACAACCAAAGGCTGGACTGGGGCATTGCAGAGTGGCTCTCCAGTGTTGTCTAATAGCTCCTAGCTGAAATCAATTTATATCAGACTGTTTGTATGATACCCAGGATCTTTTAGGAGAACACTGGAAATTATTCCCTCCCTGCATTGTCACAGAGGAGGGCAAAGAGTTCAGATGACAGTCAACATGATAGCTCAAGAGACACTGCTAAAACGTCCATTTGTACCCCCATTTTCATTGCAAATGTGTGTTTCACCCCAGCTGTCAAGTGATAAGACAAATATGTGACTAAGGACCCCAAGCAGTCCTACATTCCTCATAATTTTGTGCATGCTAAAGGGCATTTTAACCCAGGCAAACTGCTGAGGGCCCATAGACCAGTGCACCACTTGGCCAAACCCAGCCTGAGTGCAGGAACGTGACTAGCTCCGGGGGAGGCTGTGCTGCACATCTCCAGAGCCACAGGCTGCCACACGCAGACAAGAGCCCTCCCAGAGAGGCTGAAGTACTCTGGCCACACAGAGAAGGAGTGGGGCTGCATTATTTCTGGTGCAGTGTTTAGCGGCGATCTTGGGCCCATCCTCGCGTAGGAGGCAGGGGGCAGCCTCTGTCCCAGGGCTGTGAAAGAAAGCCCAGATGCGACCCAGCATAAGGAACTTTGGGGTCTTAACTCTGTCTTAAAACATGTCTGCATGCAGTGTGCTGCTCCTGTAGTTAAACGTCATGCACGCTATGGATCTGAGACCCCTCTTAACTGCCTCTGGTTTCTGGTCCATTTGTCACGTTTACAGAGATCAAAAGCCTTTAAAAAATAGGAAGATTTATTTATTGAACTTAAAATCTGTGAGCTTGCCAAAACCCTACTATTTTAAAACATTCTGTGAAGTAAAAAGTTAAATGGGTTGGAAAATATGTCATTTTAGTCCTTGTGAAGAATCATAACAGCAAGAAGAAAAGGGCCACATTGTGTCTCTGAGAGCACGGAGCACGGGCTGGGGAGCACAGCTGACCTGAGTGCTGTCTAACCTATAAACACCTCGGGCAGCCCACTGCCAGACCACTGTCTTGCATTTGCCCTCCCAGGAGGCCTTCTCCACTGTGGGCCTGTCAGAACCATATTTTTCTAGAGCTGAAATAAACTTCACACAACTTCCAGCAACAGGGACATCTCTTTCTACATGAGTGGTCTGAATCGGATCAAAAAGAATGAATTTTTCTTAGAATTAATTAAAACCAGAGTTCAGTGTCTTCCCAGGAAGGCCACAAATCTGAAACAGAGATGAAGATTTCACCGAGGAGCTAAGTTAAAGGCCATGCATGCTTTCAAAACAAAACCTTAGGATAAATATTTTGGATTAATGCAATATCTTTCATATGAAAACTCATGAGCCCACTCATTGCCAATGAGAGCACACTGTTTAGGACAGGCAGGTGGGTGATGCACTCCATTACACTTTGCATCCTCGGAGTGAAACTCACCCCTTACCCTCCTCCTCTCAGAGTTATTACGGAGGGTGCAGAAGAGCAGTTTCATGGTAGCAACCTTAGCATGCAATAACAGCCAGACTGTCCTCTCCCCAAACTGGGAAGCACTCACCTGCAGGAAGACTTACACATAAACCCACTCCCTTCCCTGGGGAAGGTCCAACCCTGCAAGCCACAGCTCCTTTTATATGGATAACATAAAATTACGTGGATAATGGCTGCCTGCAACTGCCTCGACACTCCTGCAAGCCTTGCACCCCAGCTGAGGGCAAAAAGCGAGAGATTGCTCCTTCCTGCAGGCTGTCACCCTCACTCTGGGGTACAAATGCAAATGCAGTCTGACCCTAGGACCCGATGCTTATGGGATGGAAATTTTAAACTTATTTTCCTGACCTCAGTGGAGAACTGCTATTGAAGTCCCTCCTCCAGTCGGGATGGAGGGCTCTGACAAGAAGCTCTGGAACATTTGGAAGGGACCACTAGCCTCTGCCTCACCATTTCATTTCTTGGTCCAGCAGTGTCGCACAGCCCTGACCCTGGTAATCTGACAGCACATATTGCCTTCTGCCAACCCTACTGTGAACTGCTGTGGTGTAATAAGAAAAAACTGGAAGATGATAACCTCTTAAACCAGCCCAGCTGACCAACGTGAGTCACAGTGTTTACTTCTTCCAGCTGAGACCTGCACACTGGTAGCACAATGCAGAAACTGAATTAAACTGCAAAGCAGCAGTACCAAAGCAATGCCATCAGATACCTACACAGAAGATGGGACTGCTGTTTCTAGGTGCAGGCCCAGCCAGCTTTCACATTGGTTGCTCTCAGTGAAACAGTTATGTCAATATAACCCCTCCTATGGATGAATTCATACAATTCAGAGGTACCTTTTATGGGCAATATATTTCCCTTTCTCCTTAGGAAAGCATTCCTGTGGAATAGGTACATTGATATACCCATATACTCCCCCAGCCAGAATCCTTATCATGCATCTCTAATTCATATGTATGGGCTGCGTTTTGAGAACATGGAGATTTCTTGTGTTGGTCCCTGTGACCACTTCTGCCTCCCAAAGAGGTCACTGGCTGGACTCCTTAGGAGTCATTGCTATTCACAGGGCTGGGCTGAGAAGCTGGGGACACTGGTTTCTAAGATGATACATTGACACACATGACAAAGTTAAATGCCTAAACAATACATCAACACTACGTATAGGAAAGCTGTCCCAGCCTCCAGCTGTCAAAGCAGAGCCAAGCGCTGCTCCCTGGTAGCCCTAGAGACTGGTTTACAGAAGTTCCCTTAACAGAGAAAAGGGCACTGACTTCCTTACCCACACTGCAGATATAACAAAAAGCTGAGATCCTCCTCCACCTGTAGGACTGGCAGTGCTACCAAGGGGCTCACACAAGGCCCCTCCAGCTCCACAGCAACGTTTTTTGTGTAAAATCCAAACACAAAGCTCAGTGTAATGCTGCAAAATAATTCTTCCCCCTTAAGCAAGCTCCGTCAGTGTTTTCCCTGTTTTGTGGTAACAGACCTGAACATATAAACAACCTCATGGCACATGCTGGGTTAGTCAGTGCCAGTCAGTAAGAGCCCCCCTCCGAGAAGACACTACAGAAAGGAATACTTCTAATTTAAAATCCTTGTAAGTGCTAGAGACATTTAAAGCATTAATCAGCAATTAATACAAATAAGAAACTCAATCTCTCACATCATTAATACTAATTATGCTTTATAGTTGCATTTTGTGAATAAGATGACAGGCAACATGCATATGGAGGAGGCTGCTTGACAGAGGTGCAGAAATGGGAGGCAGCTAAATTGAAGGAGAAAGCAGAGCGTCAGACATATTTTAAAAGGCCCTTGGTTGCCTTGAGCAGGGGAAGGCATTTCTAAAAAAGCTGGAACTGCGCCCACAGGAAGTTCAGGAGCTCAGGTGGAAGTGCCACAGTGTGGGTGTCTCAGGTGCTGGGCAGCTGCTCCTGACACGCAGTGGTCAGTGTTTGCTGTGGGACAGCTCCTGTGGCTGTGGGTGTTTGCCACCTGTGGGACTCACACCCAGGGTGTCTCCAGTTGGATACCAACCACCATAGTAATTTTGGGGAAAGCTGAGTTCAGCTTTTGCCACAAGGAATGTGACACTGGTGAATCTGGGGACATCAGTGATGATGCTGAGGACAACTGAGCTAAAACCGGGCCAGTATTTTTGCACCCTGCCTCTTTAGCAATGGATTTCCTGTCCTGCATTTCACCAAATGCCACAAGTCCCTGTAGAAAGAGCTGCTGCCTTTCACAGGAAAGGTGGGGATTTTATCTCTCAGTATGTTTACCTGTGAAATGATGAGTGGGACAAGGACTGCTGGAAAAATCAATCTGGCATTAATGTACTTGCTGACAAGTTTGCTGTATCCAGAGAATCAGGAGACGATTTCTACCTAAAGCAGACAAAACACACACTAAAGATTGTATTTACCACGTTTTCTCAGATTAGGACTATCGCTAAGCACTTTCTGTCACACCTTAACATTGTTATCTGCTCTCACTTTACACCTTGTGCTTTCCATGTAGTCATTGCTTTCTCCTGCACTTGTGTGTCACCACATGACATGCAACTTCTAAGCAAGGATGAGAAGGTCCAGGGCTAAAATCAATTATGATATGCATAAAACCTCAGCATACTAGTCAAAGGCAATCTGAACTATGCTTATGACAAATGCTTTCTGTCTGGATTCCCTGTTGCTTCCTTTGGCCTGGTTCCAGCTTCTTGTCCTGTCAGGAGCAGACTTCATTCAGAAAAGCCAGCAAAAGCTGGAGAAGTCATTAGGCAGGTTGTCTCTGTCATGCCCAGTGTTGTGCTGAATTATACTTTTGAGGCTACAGAGGCATTTGGCTTTATTTATTTTACTCCAACAGGGAAGCCAGTTCTGACCTGGATTAGCAGTGGCAGAGCATCTTAACCATAAGCTCTTGAAAGATGGCTCTACACAAACATATTTCAAGTTCACATGTGGTCTCTGGCCTCTCTGTTCAAAGGAAAGATACTCTATGCATCATAAGTACTAAAGAACAACACAACAAGAAAGACTTTTTGCCAATCAATAAAACACAGCTAGTCCAGATAAGGGGGAAGGAGAAAGGGAGCTCATCACATCTCACTGTTGGCAAATACTGTGTTTAGCAGTGATGACTTGAAGAACATTTCTTGTGCACACAGACTGTGTCCTGTACCGGACTGTGCTTACCCCTCAGTGTTACAATAGGGCTGCCAGATCAGTGAAGAGACAGTGCCAGGACAGCTGCACAAACTCCTGCTGCAGTGCCCTGCGCTCAAGCCCTGCAACGGCCGTGCACAGAGCTCCCTCGCAGAAAGTAAAAGCCATCGTTCCACAGCGCAGCTGCACTCTGCTGCTGGCAGCCGCCCTGCAGAAGACTGAGCATTTCAGCTTCAGAGAAATTCTGTACATAGCTTTAGGCAATGGATATCATGCTGGCAAGAAGGAGCAAGGCTTCTTATTCTTGGCTCTGTCACTGACCTGCTGTGTGACCTCAGGCAAATCACTTCACTTCTGTGTGCCTCTTCTACTTCCCGTCTTTCATCTGTCTTGTCTGTTTGACTGCAAGCTTTGGGAGGGGGATCATCTCTTACGATGAGTATGCAGCACCAGCCACAGGAGAGCTTTAATCTCTGTTGGGACTCTGAGGCACATTACAAAACCTACAGCTATTCTGTAGTCCATACTGTCTACATTACCACTTTGCACACAAGTGTTGCAGAGTGGTCAAAATGGGCCTCTACTCCAAGATTTGCCACGTCAGCACTTCTTAGATTATCCAGCATGTACCCTGGCACTCTGTCTACAGAGTAGGCAAGACATGCTGTCTAGCAGACCTTCTATATTTTCAATTTGATTGTTGACTGCACATGAAAAGTGAGATTATGAATGGGGCTGCTTTGCCTTGAAGATATGCTTTAAATGTGCTTTTCTACAAGGGAACAGACATGCTGTAAGAAGGCTTCTTCTGCATATGACCACACAAAGTGCCAAAGAAAATGAAATTTTATGATGATATTTCTTAAAAATGACTGTTAACAAATGGATGAGGAACACTATTATTACTGTTCATGTGATGAAAACACCCCACATTAAGAAGGAACAATACAGATATATAGGCCAAAGAAAGACCTGACTGTAGATATCCTAATGGAACAGTGTTTCATTGGCTGTAGAAGATCCACACTCAGCACAAGTACAGTTCTGACCATAAATATGAGTGAATGGATGTCTCTGTGTGCATGTGTGTGTATAGACAGAGAAGAAACAAGAGAGAGAACAAGACTGCAGACAACGTGCCACAAGAGAAGTCAAAAAGGGAGAAGAATCCAGTTGCTACCTGGACGTGTTGCTTCCCAGATTTTTTAAATACCTCATTCCTTGCAGAACTGTTGTTAAAATCCCGTAATCTTTAAGCATCCATCTATACTTAGCCTTTCTTCCAGTTTTCTAGAACAAAGAATGTGTTATGTCTCCTGAAAATACTCCTTTATGATCTGGAGCTGACAGAAAGATCAAGTTGTCCTCAGGCAGCTTGGATCAGCCCTGTGACACCTATAACACTCTCCCTGAAGAAACTCCCAGGAAGGTATAACTTTCTGCTCTGTTACTGCACGCTTTGTGGAATTTCCATACAAAGTACCCTTGTTCAAACTGTAAAGCAGCTTTGGGCTTTGGTAGAACCTGTAAAGAACAGCTGTCAGCAAAGACAGCAGCTCGTGTTATCACACAGCACAATGCTCTGCACCGTTATCATTTTGCAAGATGCGCTGCTTCCCATTGTCCCATTTGTGAAGGTGCTTTCTGGCTTTCTCTCCCTCTGTTGTGACAGCTTTTGTCTTTGCACCACTGGTGCAAAACTAAAGAGATCTCTGAACGAGGGAGCAATTTTGTTCTCCTGCAACAGAGATATATGCCAGGCTTTTCAGCTGAAAAATAAAATATAGACATGTTTTTGAATCCCCTTTTGTTTTTCCTAGGTTTTACAACCTTACTTATCTGTAAATAAAATCGTCATATATATTTTTTTTCATAGCACACTGCATAAATACAACTTCATGCATCTGGGAAGCTGACAGCTGCCCTATGAGATAGAGTGTGACAGTTTAAAATCAAGGAATCAATCACTGAGATATAGCGCCTGGATGCTGTTTCCACCAGGATGTATTGCAGGATCCAGGAGCTCGCTATTTGAGATATGCCATCATAACTCTGATAGATTAAAGCACCACATCCAGGAAACAATTGTGCAAGAAAAAAATGGTGTCATAGATCTGCCAGGTTACAGCACAGACTCCAGGAGCCAACCAGGGGAAGGCAGGGCTGTATCTCCACTCCCAGAAGCCGCCAGAGCAGCCTGATGACAGTTCTGTTCTCAAACAGCCCCATTATGACCTAATTAGCATACATGAATTGCAGATTTAAAGCATTAAAGTGATGTACAAATCATTAATTTTTTGTCAAATCCATGTCAGCCTTGTGTATGCCTTCCTATTTTAATGTTGCATGACAGTGAAAAGAAGTCTAATCCTCTGTATATAAAGAGGAGAGATTTGGTGTAGCTGATATAATGAGATCTATTTAAACACTGGATGTTTTGCAGCTTTGAGTGTATCTGCTCAGAGAAGAAAAAAAATGCCACATTTGTCCCATTAGGGTTAATTGTGAAAGGACGTGAGTATATTGAAAGCCCCAAGGGCAGTTCTACATGTTGTCTGTATGAAAGAGAAGATATAAAACTTGTTTTCCACCAAAACTTGCTTTTAGTTTTGCGACAAATAAAAAGAACCACATGCTCACACAAGATGGACCTGATTTTCAGAAGAGATGAGTGGCCACATCTCCTCTTGAAGTCAACAAGAGCTCTGAGCATCAGAAAAATCAAGCCCTCACTTTGAAAACCAAGTCTGAGCCATATTCTCAGGAATGGTATACAAAAAAAATCAAACGGGTATCAAAATCAAGCCCACATTGACTCCAATGCATGCAGAGAATTATTGCAAAAAGGGAGGATGACTACTTTAAAGTGGGACTTCCTAAGCTATTTGTTCTTCACAGTGTCACTGGGAACCCTCAATATCACCTGGAGGCTGTGGCTGACTGCCTCCCAGAGCCACCGCAAACTGTTAGTTTGTGTTTCAGGATGGGTCTCCATCTCTTCTGGCCTCATGGGTTGACTATTTGCTTACTATCCCATTTCATACCCTCCTCCTTGGCTTTAAAAGAGCTCTTACATCTTATGCTCCGAACAGAGGATACTGCTTCTGTTCTGAGCTGAGAGCACTATTTGACACCATTGGGCAAACCCTCCTGTCACCCAAGTGTCATTCAAGTCCCCTTTCAATGAGCCAGTTATTCCTCCACAACAAGTGGCATTTCACAGGCATGACCAAACAGCACATTTCCACCAAACAGGCTTGCATATTAGGCTGACTGAAATCCAGATGCATGAACAGAGAGGACTTCTTTGACTGTCTACTCCATCTCTCACACAGCCTGGCCTGGGGACTGATTGAATTCCAGGGAGTTGCACAGGAGGTAGGTAAGAGGCATAGTCTTGGCAGCTATGTTCAAGTATTTTATGCATCGAAAGAGAAGTATATTGGTGGCATAATTCTGGCAAAGCACAGAACTCCAGATGCTGGCTGGGATTTTCATAGAAGATAATATAATTAGGCACCCAGTTCCAATTTATTTTCCATGGGTACTGGAACCCTCACCCCGACGCCCCTTTGAAATCGCCTACAATCTCAAACCACCAGGTTTGGTCAAGGTGTGTGTGTGCGTCTTTGTTTTAGATCTGTGTGTTTCTGCAGTAGACAGCACTCCTGGGCAGATGATTTCTCTTACAGTTCACTAGAATGACTTTCCCAGCAGCAAATAATCAGCAGTGTAGCTCATCTTTTCTGACAGGAGTTGAGCACAGAGATGGCTCTCCTCAGGCTAGCAAAAAAAGGATACAGAGGAATGAAAGTGCCATTGAGAAATGTGTTGAACTGAGAGGCAGCCTCTGTCAGCTCCACACCTGGACAGATGCTCAGCACTTACCTCTTGAGTGTTATTTCAGCCACTCAGATGTCTGTCCACTTGCCTGCTATCCCTGCCTGACTTGTGTAGACAGCCTCAGGCTAGTTTCATTGTCCTTGTGTTCTGGAAAAATAAAGAAACAAGCCCATAATTTAAATATACCATTATCTTTCTGCACAGAAATGCTGGACATTTACAAAAAAGATGAGAATGGGTTTGAAGGGCACATCCCCATATTCATCTACACGGCAATAACCCAAATGAGCTGAGTTCAGAGCCAGATCATTTTCCAGCCACCATGGCTGCAGCCAAAGGAGATGTATGAGGATGAAGGAAGCTGGCGTAGGTTAAAGATAGCTTTGGGATTAACATGCTGGACTGGGCTTAATAAACAGAGACAGCATACAATTTCATGAATGATTTTTGAAATATTTTAGAAGTCCCAAACAGAACAGGTCCTCTGTGGGCTTGGGAAGAGCCTTGATGTGTTGATAAGGAATCAGCCATCAGCACATGGGGATCCCCATACTTTATTTATTTTTTTTCTGATGTCTTAAAGCATGTGGTGGGTGTGTTACAGTGACACTTGGGTACTGTCTTTCAGCATAAGAATATTAGCAGCTTTGGAGTAAGGAGGAAGAGAGCAGGTGAAAGGCTACAGTAGGAACCAGAATGGGAGGGAAACCTTTGGATTTCATTTTCCCTTCAAATCTTGCCAGAATTTGGGGAGCCCCTGAATGCAGTACAGCTCCCCAACATCTTTCCATGTTTGCTGTGCAAGAAGGGTTATTAGAGAGATGGCTGGTAAAATAGGGAGCATTTTGGTAAGGGATGTGTTTTACAGAACAACATTTAGAGCTTATTCAAAGTAAAAGATTTTATTTTGTATAGGAACACTCTCTGCCTGTGACATTGATGTGTCCCGGTTCATTTGCAGTCTGCACATTGGTACCATGCTTTAAAGTGAAAGGAGAAAATGGAAATCACACAAAATCAGAGACTGTAGGGAGAGTGGAGGCCATCTCTGAGCAGAGCCAGCACTCAGCAGCAGGCATAACTCCAAGAAGTCTCAAGGTCCTCATGAAATTAATCCCTGTGTGAAGGGCCAAGGCAACCAGGCAAATGCTTTTGCAAGAGCCTTTCTGCAGCCCTTGAGGGACTCTGTAGGGCTTGTTCTGGCCTTCTTTCACAACCTGGAGTCCAGGAGAATACAGTCACAGTTGCAGTGACTGTCTCCCTGAAGACACAACAGCTTTAAAGTGGATTGGCAGAATGCACATGAACTTCTGAGCCATGCAGACCAGGCTTTGGCCTTACTTCTGCTGCTAGGGACAAGCTGCTTGGCCTCCGCACAGCAGTGGTTTCATTGCTGCTTGCTGAATTCCCTGCTCTGCTCATTGTTTTCTTCTCTGCACTTGCACACACAGAGCAGTGTACAGGATCTATCCATGTAACCTGATGGAGCGGCTGCAAAGCCTTTGGATTTCAGGCCTGACCTGCACCTACTCCAAAATCTCTGTGCTAAGATGGCTTCTCAGCTGGTAGCTCCTGAATTCAGGATCTCATGGAGCTATGGGAGCACGATCTGAACAAAAGGTCCACTAATGAAGAAGCAGAATCAGTCGGCTCCAGGGACTTGTTTAATTTCATTAACTTCATAGTTGATGCAATGCCTCCTGCAGTAATTGGTATGTTGATCTTGTCCCTGCGCTCTTGTATGAAAGAGAGGAACATAAGATCTCCATTTCATCCCAGAACTCAGATGAGCAAGTCCTATGCTGCACTCTGTTAGTGATCTTCAAAAGGCATTATTTATAAAAGAAGCTTTCTGGGACGCTGTTCAATCCATGCCCATTATCCATGCAAATTCCTCAAGCTGTATCGGGTTAGATAGCTGTTGGTATCATAGCTGGAAAACCAACCAACCTGCAGAAATCTTTGCTTAGTTCTTTATTGTGCACAATGAGGTCAGGATTAGTCAGTCAAGGCATTGGATTAGCACTATTGGTAGCCATGGCAATTTCCATTTGTGTGACAATCCATGTCATCTTTTCCATTAAAAGTCAGCTTAAAATACTTATGAGAATCCTGTAGTCCTCTCTGAGTCCCAGGAATACCACATTGCATCATTCAAGCTAGAATAAATCCAAACATATCTGAAGCTTTATTCAAATAAGCTGAAACCACAGCAAGTCCAATTAAAGAAGAAAAGCATTAAAAGCCTGAGAAATGGGGTGTGTGCATTCTAATTCTGATCTGGGTCTTGCCATGATTCATTACGTTTCTAAGTCTTATAGTTCCTTTAAACAAATAAGGGAATTGTTCCTTCTGATTCCTATTCACTCAGTAGTTAAGCCTGGAAGACCAAGCTTTCACCTGAACAGAGGTGAAAATTTCTGGCAAGGTCATCTCTGTGACTGCTAAAGATGCTGCACACACTTGTTGAGGAGCCAAAGGCTTGCTGTACAAGGCCATACCACCGTCTCTGGCAACCCAACTTGCTCATGTCTGACTCTGAGTTCCACGTTCAGTTTTTCAGATATAAATCGGGGTTTTCTTCACCTCAAGCCTGTCGAGTTTTTCCTCATTTTGCATAGTCACCAAACAATTACTATAACTGTGCTGCCAGAATTACTGTCATGGGGGTGGAATTTGGACAAACTGAGCTTGCTGACTGTTAACAGCTTAAGTATGGAAGTGGAACAGGAGATGGCGTCCTTCTGTCCAGCCTCCAGTTCTCCGCTCCCTGCTTACTGGCCTCCAGCTCAAGGGCAGTAACAAGCAGCTGGAATGTACTTACACCTTGAACTGCCGCAGCTGTTTGCAGCTGACCCTGCATGGCTGCATCCTTGTACAGCCAATGCCAGCTAGAGAAAAAACCTACGAATTCTTGCTCCTGTGCTTCCCGTTGGGAATTATTGCCTTAACTCAGAGTGAAAGGCCTCTGCTTCTGAGCCCTGCCCAACCAAAAGGCCTCTATTTTGAAATGCATCAAGTACCTCCTGTTAAAGCTCTACACACAGTAGCTTCATTAAAAGATTGGAAGCAAACCCATAGGGTTGGCTTGATCAAAGTGTGTAATAAGCAAACACGGTGACAGGCATATTTATTCAATTATTTTGTGTGTTGTAATATCCCAGTTTTCTACACTGGGCCTCTCTTAAGGAAGCAAGTGTTCAGCATGGCAAATTTTTCTGCATGGAGGTGTGCCCATTAAAATCTAAACTAAGGTTATACATTTGTTATCTACCCCTGAGTTATATCTTAGGTCAACAGAGGGGAAGCCTGAAAAATGAACTTTGCACACTGTTCCCTCCCTCTTCTGAAACACTTTTGTTCAGAAGATGTTGGGTTATAGTGTTTAGAAATGCAGTACGTCCATAATAATAAAATAAAATAAATTAAAATAAAATAAAACCTGGCGTGAAAAGATATCTGTGCACTGTGAGTACTGAAATGATTTCACACCTGAGCTGAGTTCTCCTTTTTCCATGGCAAGGAATCAAAAGATGCTGAGGATCTGCAAATACTGCTGCGGCCACTCAGCCCTTTGGAAAACCACACCACTTCTGCCTGGGCACCTGAGGGCCAGGAGCACCTCCAGCACCTCAGCCTGAAGCAAGTCAGGGTGTCCCACTTTGAAAAAGCTACAAGCACCCCATGCCATTCCTAGAAACTATGGCAGATTTACTCCTAGATGTGAAATCACAAATAAATTTGTTAAGTTTTCAGAGGTGTCCATTTTAACACACAGCCCACTCACTTCTCATGCACAACCTGCACCTGCCACCCTGTAATTTGCTCTTCATTTATGCCTTGAACTTCACTTCGCCACTGCTGTGTCAACAGCCAGCCTTCACTTTCACCATCTGAACATTTTCTCATGTTGTGTGATTGCACATAAAAACCTTCTCCTCTAGATCTTGTGCTAAGATGATTTTTGTAGTTCCATTGCTAGAAAAGTCTTATGCTCAACTATAAGCTAAATTTAAAAAAATTCTTGCTATCAAATATTTAAACCCACTATGCTGGCATGGACTCAAAGGGAGGGAGTGAAATATGGCTGAGAAAAAAATTGGAAAACTAAAAATCTTTATCCTACAGATATTTCCATCAATAACTTAAATTATGCAGCTGTCCTCAGATCAGGCTCACAAACAGCACAGCTCTCAGATGCAGAGAGAAACTGATGAAAATACATTCATTTGAAAATATAACTTCTTTGTATATTTCCAGATATTTTCTGAAGCCTAGAACCGTCTGAACCATTGTGAGAGGTTACAGAGCTGTGAATGGGTTTTCTTAAATTGCATGTGAGGTAGTGGGGAAGTTAATATGTTACGTACTCAAATGAAAGGCTTTTTTGAAACTGAGCTCAAGTGAACTGCAAATTCAAATCAGCAGGGTGCCAGTGCCCTCTGTGCTTGCCGTCTGTGTCCTTAAGAACACAGAGTCAAAGACTTCCAGCACAGCCGTACGAACATCACCTTCTCGCTGCCTCCTGCACTATCAAGGGATGGTGCCTAGTTGCAAAACCTGCCCGTGACTTTGCAGGATTCCAGGACCCTCTCCAGGTACCTTACCTCCCTCCTCCAACACAGCCGCAGCTGCTGTCCACGGCCCTGGTGCACAGGACTCTCAGCACCCAGCAGGCAGAGGGGCTGCACTGTGGTTCTGCAGCTAAATGTAGTTTGCAGGGAGTTCAGGGGCAGCTCCCGCCTGCAGCAAGGCCATGATGTGCTGGGTCACCTGAACCCCTGGTCTAGGAAGAAGATAGCCAGCAGCCATTGCTGGCCCAGCAAAGAATCAAGAGGTACATGAAGGACTAGTGGGACTTGTCCCCTTCTTTGGACCTCACCCTGAGCATCTCCCTGCTCTTTAAAGACCGGGGGTAGGTCTAGTGCTCTTGACCATAGGAAAATTCTGATAGGTGACATGCAGGGTTGGCTCATATCTGTCCCCAGGTGCCGCTTAGGTATGTTTTAAAGGCTGTGAGCACAGCAGAGATGACACCAGGTGTGTCTACATGGTTAAATGTAGATTAGTGAGGCCTTCCCATGTCCATTCAGAAGCCACTGGGACACATTAGCTCAAGTTCTCAAGCTGTTCAACAACAATGATGCCTGAGGGTTTTTTCTCTGCAGTGTGCCAACCAAGGGATGAAAAGAAAGAGAACCAAATATCATAAGTCTTCTAAAGCAATTGCAAAGGCTGAGAATACGATGGGGGAATATAGATGCAACTCACAGAGACAGAGGTGAGGGGATAAAACTCATCATTTGCCTTCCAGTGTTTTGTCAGAGAAATTAATGTTGGTCATACAAAATCGCACGCTGCTTCTGAGTTTAGCTGTATGATTTGTTAGCTTTTTTTAGTGATGCCATATGCACAGTCTGAAAAAGAAAGAACTGGCAAAGCTACAGGAACCATGTTTATTTTTTGTGCGGGGGGGCATCCCTAGATATTTTTACTGGAGCTCAGTAAATTATGCTATTGTATACTGAAAATGGACAGGAGATTATATGCATGGTCTTAATTTGAAGTATCTGTTGAGGCTTTGTATTTATAGAAAGCTTTAGTTACTTCTTTAAGGAAAAATTAGTCTGTTGAAAAGGACATGAGAAGGTGTCACCTTTCACCATTCGCAGACTGAACATGCCACAGCCGGCTTCACTGGCAAATACATTTTGGCTATTACACCCCTACTTTGGTGACACAAAACAGATACAAGAGTTTATGGCTGCTTTGTGTCACCAGAACAATACAAGGGCCCTGCGCACAGGCCAGTGCACAGGTCGGTGAATCTGGCATTCAGTGCATACAAAATAATGCTTGGAAAATAATTTTACAAATGATAAAATATGCAAAACTCTCTTCTTCCTGGCATTATTAATATCTGTGTAGTTATCAGACTGCAAACAAGTTTGAATCAAATGCATCAGCACTTTATGAAAATAGAGTGTATATATCAATGTACATTGTGTATAATTGGTGCCATTTGAAATGATGAAGTGCTACTAACTGATCTTCATAAAATAATACTTTGCATTTATATAGTGCCTTCCATCTGAGATCTGAGAGCACTTTGCAAACATTACTGAATTAACTCTCTCTGAGCACTCCAAGTTAGCTGTTGCTCTCCTTAGTCTACAGATGTGGAAAGCAAAGGCAAAGAAGGATGAAGACCATATGAGGAAATGGGGATTCTAAGGGCAGGCACTTTGTGCCCTATAAAAAACCCACAATCTTTCTTTTTTGAACAGAAGCTGTAAGCTTTCAGCACCTCTGAAAATTAAGCTACTTTAGTTGCTCTTTTGGATGCAAATGCCCAATTTAGCTTAAATGATTCCTTCAAAGTCCTCCAGGAAATGTGTAGGAGAACTGACAAAAAGGATCCAGAAAGCTTGGCTCAGGGCCCTGTGCTTTGGCTGAGAGACTACTCTCTGCATACTGCCTGACCACTGCTACCACAGCTTGTGAAACCTTGCTTTGTCTTCTCCTGCTTTCCCCCTTCCCCACAGTTTCCAGCAAAAAAGATGTCTCCAGCTTGCCGGAGGAGTGCTGGATCCACTTCAAGGGCATAGGAACCCAGGACCTATGGAAACAAGGCAAGGTAGATAGTCCCAACCTCAGCAGATTTCTGAGGAACTTCTGAAATCAGATCAAGTCAAATTAATTAATCTAGTCAAATTAATTAATCTGGTTAAAAATTCTCTCTGAAGAAACGATCACACTAATCTGGGATGGTCTGACAGAACAAGGCCAGACACCTGCTCGGCGGATATGAGGATGGGTGTGGGACAAAGCAGCTAGAGCAGAGCTGGAGTGGCACCAAGCTCTTAATCTGGGTAAAATGCAGCCAAGGCAGTACATTCAGCTTCACAGAGAAATTGGGACTTTGCCTTCAGGGCTGCATTCAGACAGACGTCAATATCCTAATTTGATGCCTCCTACTCCCTATCATACAGTTCGTTACTCATATCATTGGAGGTTTTTGAGAGGTGTCTCATTCTCTCATCAAACTGGGTCAAGGACATAAAGTGATGCTCAGACACTAGAATATAGTCCTGAGACTTCAAGGAGGCCTGTGGCTGGATTCTCCTCTCTTGCCTGGCGCTGGTGTTGCCATGACTGCAGAGAGCTGATTTCCTCCACGTCCTGCAAGAGGAGAGTCTGCACTCTCTGGCCAGGGCTTGAAGGCAGGCAGAGAGGCGAGTGGGCAGAGGGATGCTGATCGGGCCTCCAAAGGAAAGTGCCAGATGCATCGCTTGGTGAACGGCAGTTACTGCTAATCTGCAGTGCGGCACTGGCATGTCAGCCTCAGCAAGGAATGCTCCCCTCCTCGCCAGGGTAAAGATAAATGATGCCGGTCTGGAGAGAGCACGTACACTCACATAAGGGATCAAGGAATACAAGCCAATAAAATAAAGTGAATTATAAAAAATAGTAGCGTAATATTACTTGACATGCTCCTTTCTACCCTGTACCAGGTACAGCACCTGCCACTCCATTTTTTCATGGGACATAATGCATTGATATGTGTTTAGTCTCTGATTAGTGATTCTGGCCTGTGTTTTCTCTCTCTCTATCTTCCCTCTACTATATGTTTTTTTTTTTTTTATAAAGACAATGCATTCTTTCCCTTGTTTCTCAATTTATTGTTTGAAAGAAATATTTACTAAGCAAATGTGAAATGCATCAGAATGCTTTGCAGAGCTGCCAAGAGGTCAAAGGTCTGGAATAAAAATGATGTTGAAACAAGAATTAATTAGCTGACATTCTCTTAGAAAATTTGCTTTGGGAAAAGCTATGGTAAATCAAGACAACAGACAAAGTGACAGAAAAATGAGTAATGAGGGAAAGAGGGATAAGAAGAAAGAAAATCCGTATTGGTAGATTTATTCTCTTTTGAAAATGATCCGATCTTTCTCAGCCATTGTCCTGGCCCCCAAACAAAAATCTTCTCCAATAAATAATTTCAAGCTGTTTTCAGTGACTAAACCACAAAATGTTCCATCCTGAATGAATTCTATTTACTGCATGCAAAACCGATTAACATACTTCCAATGCATTTACAGGACTTCTGGTCTGCAGAGGCCATCTGTTTAGGGGAATTTCTGGAATAGCAGTATCATCTCTACAGTAGGACTACCAAGAGGCCTGAAATCTCCACCATACTCTATACACAGCTATATAGATGATTCAGGAGCTGCTTGGGCAAAAAAGAATTTGTGCGACTCACTGAGCAAATATGTCATCTCTGCCTACATAGAGAACCCTCCTAAACCTTTGGTCCTAAATCACCTGTTACTTTATAACATGTAACCAAACCCTGTCTGGAAACAGCATGTGCTGAAGCTCTGTGGGAATGCATTTGCCTTCCACACTGCTTTCCTTGGAAACCTGCCTCACCTGTCTTCATACCCTGTGCACCCCTACTAGGACAGGCTGGCAGGTTCTTGTGATCCATAAATGTACTGGGGGAAAAAAGAGAGAAATTGTGTTCGTCTTTTAACTGTTCACTGAATTGGGATGAATTTGCCATGAAATCCCTGCAGACAGACCATGGATACAGAGGCTGTACTTCTCAAGGCAGAAAAACATCCAGACCTACTGGGGTTCCTGCCTCAGAGGTCTGTCCAGATCTATATGATTTATATGGTGATCAACCAGGACTTAAGAGCATCAGAGGGAAGGGAAGCAAAGGATGGGACCATCAGTCCAAGTGTTGATCCCAGGATGTTTTGAAGGTCCCCAAATTTGTGTCCTCCACAATAGCACACTGTTCATTGCCCAGCCTGAAACTGGAGAGGAATGGGAAAAGAGTACAGCAGCCTTTTGATGGCAGTACACTCTTTCATTGCTACTGCCCCAGGGCTGAACTACCAACCATCAACTGGTAAGCAACAGGCTGGCAGCAGCCAGCAGTAGAGGATGAGTGTCCAAGTATTGGTGGATGCATGCTTGTCTGTGCCTAGGAACTATTCAAGGTCATGTTTGCCCCCTGCCAAAGAAAGCAGAGGAGTCCCATGAATGGTATGGCTCCAGCCTATTAAAATCCTCCAGCTTTCCTTGGAAGTGGAAAGCTCAGCAGCTGTTTAAGAGCCCCTGAGGATGTCTGACCAACATGCTTATTTATAAACTTCCTCCTATGCTTTGTGACAGCAAATAGATGTAAAGAATACCATTCTGTGGAAGAAAAACAAGGAATAGATACACTTAGACAACGCTCTGCATGGGTATACAAAAACCTGCTGTGATTTGGAAGCTTAGATGCACCCTAACATACTGCAATTATTAAGCCCCAGGTATTAGGGAAATCACATCTGTCTGTGTTGCACAGCTGAATTAGCTAGGCTGGTCTCATTATCCAATAAATAGGCAGCTTTCATGTATTTCTCAGATTTATACATGTGGTGATACTTAGAAGCAAGTTGTCAAAAGTATTTTTTCCAAAGGTGGTGTTTAGAGCTAATACAAAGTACACAGGGGAAAAAATAATCCAGATTTTGTAGGTCTAAAGGATGAGATTTCCAAAGCTGTCTCAGGACTTTCTGATATCCTGTTCCTATTCAGGATGAATGTATGAATTGGAAAATGCAGCAAGGGCTTGAACTTCTTTAGATTAGGGGGATGATCCCCCATCTTAGCTCAAAGAAGATTTCTGCAGAAGACAAGGGGAGTTCTGTATGGATTAGGGGCACAGAACCATGCTGACAGGTTGGTTGCATACAAGTGTGTTTAGGTTTTGATATCCTCCTTATGGCAATTGCAGCTCTTCTGTCTCTCTCCCCATTAGGATTCCCAAAAGAATCCTATTTTCACCTGACTAAATATTCTGCTCTTGTCTTCATTTTTACACATGAGCATTCCACTTTGTGCTAGAAGCACGCTACGGTAGTAGTACTCTGGGGATGCTGCTCTAATAGATTCACAAGGTTGACTTGTTTAAGTGGGATTTCATTGTATTACACAGAGGATTTTTTCCTAAGGATGTGATTATTCCAGGACTGATCCTACTGCTGTGATATGACCACTTTTGGCACTGTGCATGCATGGCATGGGATTAGTCTTCTGGCACCGTATAAAATGACTTAGACATGTTGTCTTACTTATTAGCATGTGGTATTGCAGATCATTTTACAAAGGCAACAGCTGCAACCATTACTCCTACAGTTATGCCATAATTTGCTATGTCAAACACCTCTATATAGTGCAGGCAAGAGGAACATTTATTCGTCTCACTTGTCAATACATTTATTTCCATCTTCTTATGCTTTTCCTTTTTGCAGTAGTAAAACAATCCACACTCTCCATACAGCTCACTTTCCTAGAAGCTGATGAGAGGATGCAAAAGGAAAGGTACTCAGGAGCTGTGGAGATTAGCACATTGCAAGACCCTATATAGAACGAATTCATACAAATTAGCATTATGAGCACTATTGCTATCACTGCCATGACAAATAAGTCAGCTATTCTATGTACAGCACAATCATTTACCACTGCCACATTTACCGCAATCATTTGCCACTGAATTCAGCTTCAGGGAGCCAGGAGCTCACTATTCCAACCATGGCACGTCACCCCTTGGAAAAGAGTACACCAGCTCCAGTGTATTCAAACCTTGACTTGCCCCAGGCAGGATGGCTGCCATTCAAATAGGAACAGTGTATTCAGACAAAAAGAGGGGCCTCTGGATCATAGGCCCCTCTTTGGCAGAGTGAGTTGGGTGAGTACAGGGACTTCTGGCCTTTACACCCTGCCCTTAGCCTTTCTCATAGCATCTTCTGCCCCACAGCACAAACTACCCGGAGTACAGCCTTGCTGAGTGAAGGATAACCAGCTGGTAAAAGATGCCCGAGACGATACTTTTCTTCAGTTTCTCTTCAAGTAATAAAATTGCACGTAGAGTCATAGGTTCAGTGTGGCCCAGCTGCGCAGGGGGCCTAACACAAGATGGTCTCAGGGAATGGGAGGTGGATAGAAAGCTTTCCTCTGCCCTTCTATAAACTCAGATTCCTGCAGGAGGTCAGAGGCAACCTCTCTGGACGAGTTCATGCTCCCTCGTCCCTCTGCAACAGGTTGGCTCCATCTGAGTCCCAGCTCTTCATGGCCCTCTCCCCTGCTGATGATGACCAGCACACAAAGCTCAGCCAGATGAGCTTTCTGTGTGAGCACACCTTAGTCTGCATTGGGAAAATGAGCCGGTCCCAGTGTAATACATGTTAAAGCCTTCACCAAGGCAGCCCATTTTGGCTTAAATGGACAAGGAGCCTTCACAGAAGACACCCACCTGCAGACCCAAGGAGGTGGACTGTGTCAGAGCAGTCGAGGAGCAGCTGGGGTTGGCCCCAAGGTGGCTGCCACTAGAAGAGACTGTGTTTTCAAGCCGTCCTTTCTGGGAAGGGAGCTGCCCTGAAGTCATATCTAGTGAACTGCTGCAAGAGGCAAACACACTGTGACTTTGGAGCTGGTTTTGAGAGTAGAAGGATTCTGCCTTGAGCCCTCTCATAGTTAGCCCAGCATAAATCAGTACAAGCTGGCATTTTGCAGCAGTCCTGTCCCTTTGACCCCCCTCTTCATCCACATGACTTATCTATTTTCTTTGAAAGAAGGAAGAAGAAGGAAGGGAGATGGCGTGGCAGAAGGGGATCCAGACTGCAACCTGCAGCAGCTGACATTTTTATTGTCTTTTAATTAAATAAGCCTCAGACACAAGAGCACATGCAAATTCCCCTGTGTGCCGTCCTCCTCCTCTTCCTCTTAAAAACTCATTAAGGAAGAGGACCACAATCAAATCAGGAATGCAAGGTTGCCTCTCCTACTTTCAGGCTGTCCTCTGCACATCTTTGCCTGGACAAAAGGTCACTGCAGAGCAATGCAAGATGGCTACAGCTGCCTTTTGTCCCGTCCTCCAAAGGCAACAACAGAAATCCAGTATGAGTCTCCTGTTCCTCTGCAGTCAATGTGCAAATGGGGGGGGAAGTGTACAAGGCAGGGGGGAAGTAGTTTGTGCTTTCAGACATCCCGCTTTCTTTTCCAGTTTGGTAACAGCCTAAAGTATCTTTGATCCCACAGATCCACTGGAAGCCACAGCTGAAGTAAGAGGGACTGCATTTGTGTTGCAGTGTTCTCTGATGAATAGCAATGCCCAGCAGGGCAGCAAGGACGGAAGATGATGCCCACCTTACTCATCTTTTCTAGATTAGATGTGGACCATAGGTGGGATCCTGGCTGCAAGAAGCATCTTACTCGAATGCTTCATGGGCTTCTGTTAGCTTCAAGGCATTTTCCTTGTAGGTTCAAGGGCCTCTGAGTGTCTAAAGGCCACCCCTTGCTCTACACACAAATAAATGGGATCCCTAAGATCCACCTCTGCAAAAAGCGGAAAGCTCCATCTGTACATACCCTGCAGAGAGCACACCCCCAACAGCTGTTAGCTACCCCCCCTTTGGAGGTAAGTTAGAGCAGTAGTTATGTTAAAATCAGGCCTGGGACCACAGTGATACAAGTGTAAGCCTGTAGCTAATTTTGTGGTGAACATACACAAACACAAGTGTGTGCGTATTTGTGATGCCCTTTATGCATCGTGGCCACTGTGACACATCTGGCTTGTAATCTTACCCACACTTTTGTCTCATGAAGGTTCTTGTGGGGCTGGGCCAAGACACTAACTTCATCCAGTCCCCTCTGTAGGCAGTTCACGCCAAGGCTGCTCTCTTTCAGCAGGTGTTGCCCCTGCACAAGGGAAAACCCCTTGCGGGAGAAGAACAGCCAGAGGTAGAATAGAAGGATGCTAGCACTGACTTCCAAGGGGGCCTGGCACAGTCAAGAGAAAGTCCTTTAAATGATCTGTCAGCATTTTTCTTTTCCCACTAGGGATCTCTGGGGAGAAGGCGTGGGGTCGCTGCCTTGGCTCTGAGAGACAATCTTCTGCCTGCCCTCCCAAAGCACTTGAGGGCCAGGTGAATTTATTTGTTATTGCATCATTTTTCCTTGCAGATCTGACAGCTCATAATACCTCTGGTGCCTGACAGCCACACTCTTCTCCAATTGATAAATAATCTCTTTCTGATTTGAGCAACCAAGGAACATCTTGAGCCTGTCATGCTGGAGAAGATCCATCCGTCTCTCATGCCACAAGTGAGGTGTTTGAAAAATGCAGTTTGTGCAACCATTCTGGGGTATTAATTCCTGGCATCCCACTTGTATTTTGATTGTTTCTCAAAGAACAACAACATATTTTAACTCTTTGCAAATGAAGCAGCGTTCTGTTGTTATGGTAACTCAAGTTCTAAAAATAATGTAAAGAAAAGACCACCTTTAATTGATATCACAAGAAGTTGTTATGGTAACTGGAATTTTAAAAGTAACTAGGTTAAACTCCATTTCTTTTTATCCAGAGCTTTGCATAAACAAATTCTGATTAAAATATCAGGTTTAATTTAATCAGTTAATTAATGTCACTAAATGTCATTTATCTTATAGGTCTCATTTATATTCAGTGCAAAATTACCTAACTTGCTGAGTTCTAACTATTCAGCCATCAATCTGGTATTTTGGAATAGGATGACTGTACAAATTATTTTTGGTCATGGAGTGGTTAAAAATGAATGCACTGCTTTTATATCATGTGAGGGGCCTAGTTTTTTTCTCAGTAGCACAGGTGTAATGCCATCAGGTAATCCTGCTATGAAAGTCAAGTGTGTGCTATATGAATGGAGGCGCATGCTCTGCTGACTTGTGTATCTCTCCAAAGCAAGTATCTTTCAAACCCTTCTCTACTGTCTGTCTCATTTCTCCTCCATGACATCCAGACTTTCTGTCTCTGCACCCTCTCTCCCCAGGCTGTCTCACCTTTCTGTCCAAATCACTCTCTCCTCCCTCCTCTGTCAGAACTGGCAAATAATTTCCCACCCTAACCCCCTAAATCAGCAATGACGTTTCCTCCACTGCGGGTGTATTTTCCTCTTTCAAGAGCTGCCTGTCTCTCCATTGCACAGTCTCTCCCATTTGCATCAGTTATATGTGCTTTGTTCACTCCTGGTCTCTTTGAACATCCCAGATCGTCTCACGAGTGCTTCCAGTGCGCTCTGAGTTACTGCAGCCAAGCCCAGCTCTCTGCCCATTCCGCTGGCAGGTTCCTTTGTAACTTCCTTTTACCTTTTCCACCAAATTTAATCTCCTTGTCCTTGCTATTCACAATTTGAACTGCATAGCTCCTGGTTACCTCTCAGTTCTCTCCCCATTTTTTCACAGATTAATAGAGTGAAAGGCCAGGAAAGGTTCATTATGACCATTTAGCCTAACAGGCCACAGAATTTCATCCAGGAATTTCCATGTTGAACCTATAACTTCTGTTTGAATGATTAGTGTGTCTTTTACAGAGGCACCTAGTCTTGATTAAAAGACTGCAGCTAATGGAGAACCCACTACATCCCTAGATAGCTTGACCTAAAGATTTAACCCTCCCCGTTAAAAATAAATGCATCATATCTTTCATCCAAATGTGGCTAGCCTCAGCTGACAGCCCTTGGACCTCTCTATGGACTTTAACATTTGAACAGTTCACCTCAAGGGAAAAAATTACCGTGGGTCAGCTTCCCTGTGGTAATCACCCCTATTCATGCTCTTACCTACAGCAAACTACAATAATGGTGAGATGATTTATTAGGGGAGCCTGTCTCCCAGGGTAAGGGGGGTAAACACACACTTGCAGAGAGGGGACAAACAGCTCTTGCAGAGCAGCCGGTATAAGGTAATCTATTTTTCCTGGTACCCTGTCTGTACGTCTTCCTTTCTGCTGCAGTTTCTTTCCCAGATGGAAGATTAGCGTCAGAAATTTTCTCACAATATTGATGCTTGTACATCTCAGTCAAATTACTACTTAACCTCCTTTTGGATAAGATAGAAAAGACTTGTAAGAGCTTTTTAAGTCTCTCATTGCAAGGCAGGATTTCCAGGGCCAGGAATCATGCTTTCAGTTGGTTTTGTACTGCTTTTCCAGTTTTCTGCATCCTTTCTGGATGTCTGAGCATGAACACTAAACACAGAATTGAGCAGATCCCTCAGCAATCCCATATCAAGAAGTGATATCTTTCCCTCCTGAGCCCTACTAAATCCCTTTGTTTACTTGCCCAAGGATTGCATCAGCCCCTGTAGCACCAGCTTCACACTGGGAATTCACATTCGTTTGTTCATCCAAAATAGCCCTTACATCCTTTCCAGAATTTCTGCTTTCTAGTTCCCAGTCTGAAACTGAAAATATAACCTGCATTCTTGGTTTGTGTTTATGTGACCTTCCCAGCGGCTGTATGTGTACACCAGCTTTCTAAAAGAATCCAGCTTATGAAGCAATCCAGATCTTGCCTTAGGAATGCTCTGTCCTTATTAGCATCACTTATCATGCCAGAGATGTTTATTTAATCTGCGAAGTTTACCAGCAGTGCCACCTTCTTCCACCTCAGTTGTAACTTCTTTTGCGTTTGCCTCCAAGCTTTCAACCTTGCCTTCTTCTCTGCTCTTAAATCTCTAGCTTTCTAAACCACAGCTCCAAAGTAACAATTTCCCAAAAGCACCGAGCCTGCCTCCAGAGCAGTGCAAGCAAATCATAAAATTGAAGAATCCCCATTAAAAAAGAAATCCCAGAAATTACCGCTTAAGGGAAACACGCAGAAAACTGCCCTAGTCAGCCACAGTGTATCCCAGTGTACTGTATCCACTCTTTAATCAGTGCCTGGCTGTTCTCTAAACTGTTTGAGTCAGGTCCCTGTGTTGCAAAGCTTCTTGCATACAGTTAATACTATCAGCATATTAATACTATCAGCATTTATTATTATAAATCATACTAACAGCAAATGCACACGCAGTATACAGCTTGTAAGCACAAGCATGTAAACAGCTATGAATCAATCTACTCGCCTTTTTTGATGTACTGTAATCAATCCATAAACCAATTGTGGAAAGGATTGTCTTTTGTCCTTATGAAATGGAAAATTCTCCAAGTGCAAGTGGTTTCATATCAAATGCTTCTCCAAAAATTAAGCTTTTAATTTAATCAACATGAGGTTAAAAAAAAAAAAATCTTTCTCCCTCACAGCTGCCAGCTAGAGAGAAACAGATTTTACTTTACATCTTAAAAAAAACCCCAACCAAACAAAAAATTGACCTTGTCTTCCCTTTAAATGTTCAATTGCCATTCATGACACAATTTGGTGTAACTGTCCTGCTCGGCTCCCTCATTGAAATGGACATTTCTAAATTTTTGGCAACATCTCTGCTCCCAGCTAATGTTGGTTCTGATATTTTGCTTTCCCTCCATGTATGATCTTCAGCTGATATGAATGGTGCTACCTGCTTATACTGAGAGTAGATTATAACTGATGACATTCGCTGAATAGCTGAGAGGAGGATGTTAACTGGAGTCCTACAAATTTACACACCAAGCAATATTTATTGCCACTGTGGAGCATATGGAGAAGCCACAACTCTTGTGCCACTCTTAAAAATTGACCTCAAATCTTTAGTCACTGGATTTATGGGGAGGAGATTTCTTGTGTGAAACGACAGGGGAAGAGTCACCAAATATTATTGGTTAACATCAATGAGTAAACAGCTTTGGAAAATCACAGATGACCAGATTTACTCAGAGCTCCAGCTGAAGTCCTGTATCTTCTACCACACACCCGGAGTGCCTATTATTAGAGGATCCCTAGGAGTTTAGAAAATGCAGATGATTTTTAATATTTTGTGTTTGAGGTGTACATAGCAAAGCAACTGATCAGAACGTGCAATCCATTTTCTAAACAGTAATTAGGTTAGCAGAACATATTCATCATTTAATGTAGTCATTAGAGATGACTGGAATTAATCTTTTTCCTGTAGAAGCTTTTAAGAACCTTCCCCTTTATCTTTTTCAGAGAATTTTCAAGTTTTTGGCAAAAAATCAACCCCCGAGTATTTGCATTCTAAAATACCTTGTTGGCATTAGTGGTTTAAATATCTCCCACTCCCTTCTTCTCTGTCTCTTTGGCACCATGGCCATATCCCAAGTCTCACGGTGTTCTGCTGTCACCTTTCTTGCTGATCCTGCTGTGGGGATGTGGGTCTACTGCTGTTACAAGCACGATCCCAGCCCAGGGAGAGCTGGAGAACAACAGGTTTGGTGTGGGGCATCACATCACAATTTTACAATCAAGACAGTTGGGACTTGCTCCTATACTTCTTTTTGACAAATAACAGGAAATATCTGTTGAAAGCAGATACCTTTCAGCTTTGTTTGAATGCAATTTTCTTTCATTAAGGCATTTTCAGGGCAGATTCATGGAGGAGCTCTGGTAGTCATCACATAAAAATTTGATTAATGCTGTTAGAGCATAAGGCCTCCCTTCCCAGGGAACCCAAGCCATGGAAGTATGTGATGAGATACATAAGAACCTGACACACGGGACTCCGGTACCCACAGAAGCAGTTTGCTGACCCAGCGCCCTGACTGAAATCTTTTACTTACAGGTATTAAGTGTCTGTTCATAGCAGAGTGCAGAAATAGTTACTATACATTTTTCCCAGTCCATGTAGAGAAGGGTTTGAAGCCCTGGCCCAGCCAGAGATTGTTACATCAGAAAAATATTTGGAAGCATAGATCCAACTGAATGAAACTGCAGCCAGGCCAAGCTTGTGTACAGCCACTGAAGTTACCAGGGGCACAACAGCTGGAGGACAGGCAGGAGAAGCCAGAAACTGCTCAGCTGAATCCTCTCCAGACCATGTTTGACATGTTATTTATCTTCTTCTTTTACAGGTCTCTCTTGCCAACGAAGTGGGGGAGAGAAGCATAGCTCAAAGAGCTGTTTACTTTCCTGTTGAATGAACAATTTTGAATGAGCAAGATCAGCCTACAAGGATGAAAATGCAGTCCTGCCTTGCTAAAACAAATAAAAAGATAAGAAATTAGGTTAGCTCTTCAAAAGTTTTCCTACCTCCAGGAGAAGCAATGGGGCTTAATTCCATCTATCACTCTCCCCTCTCAAGAAGGGTCCTTCTGTCAGCAACCACACCAAGAGCCTCCACTTCAGACAAAGCCAATGTCTTCAGAAGTGACATGCATAGATGTCTGTGTGGCTGCAGCGTCCACAGGCAGCCCACAGCCTCTAAGCACTTTTAAAATCCGTTGGATGATGGAGCAAAATCCCTTCCTCCCTGTGCCATCATCTGCTGTGCATTAGTGGGCATGTGAGATAAGGACCAGCCAAGCTTCTGGCCCCTCTGCCGGTAATCCATTCCTTCTGCAAGGCTGAATCCACTCTGCAACCCCAATAGTGCCAGGCCTGACTCTTGAACATGTGCGCTGGGAGAAACCAGTGGCTACACTGGGAACTTGACTTACACTGGGACCCCAAAAGGTATCTAGAAAGTGCATACTATATTAGATATTGTAATACCTAATAATAATCCATGTGAATATTTTGTAACCAGGTGTTCCACATTATTTTTTCCCAAAGCATCAAGGTTAAAAATATTCAATTCTGCTGTAACTGGGCTTCCAGATTTCCAGGGAACCAGCCAGTCCTCACCAAACATCGCAGCTCTAGTCAGGCCATTCTGCCCAGCAACAGATTTTGAATTTGGTTATATTCTGTTGAGAACATGTTCGCGAAGTTCAAGGCAGACAGAGTGCAGTTCCTGGGCATACACTAGAAAAGCATATGTGCTGGCTCCCCCAGGCCCAAAGCAATCCTAGAGCAAACTTCCCCGCAAAATGGACTCTAGATTCCTTTTGAATTTGGGTTAAACTGATCTGTCTCTTCCTTTGCTACACTGGCAATTTCCAGCCAGCTCCCAACCCAATTGCATACGATGTCTGAAGAAAAACAACTCCTTGTATTTACAGGGAGTACTGCAAGCAAGAGAAGCATGAAGTTACATAAAGGATTTTCACTCCTTCAGAAATGAATAATGAGCAAGATGAGCTGCCCAACAGAAAGAATTGCCCTTGATTCAGTGGGTTAATTTGCTCGATAGCATGAAATAAGACAATTTAAGGGAAATTAGAATTAATATAAAACATTTGTCTTCAGACATGGTTAAACAATAACATGGAAGAGTACAACAGTCAATAGGGTGTACAGAGAGGTTTAGACTAATACTGCAGCCATCTTAAAAGGTTTGATGCCAAATATTGTGTATATATTTTTTCTTATCACAACACAGATGCTATATTGCTAGTGGGTAGCTATACAACCTTGTTATAGAAAGGCAGACTGACAAACATACTTGCTTCTGCTTACTATTTTCCCTAACCTATTAGCAGCATTTGCTTTAGAGTAGCACCCAGGAAGACAGGTCATAGACTGGCTCACTATTTTGCAAGGTGCTACACAAACACAGACTACAAAGACTGTTATTGCTTTCAGAGAATTTACAGTCTGATGTCTCTTCTTGCTCTGCCATGAAGCGCAACATCTGATGGGGAATGTCCACAGAACCTTTTCATTTTTTCTCAGCATGTTTCTTTGAAAATCCTGCTGCTGCTTTTTTCACTGTTGTATTATGAGGGACAAATCTCTGAGAGTCACAGGTCTCCTCTCCTTTTCCGAGTTGCTTTTCTTTGTGCTTTGCACCTGCTCTGTCAGTTGGTCAGAGGATGACACTGACTGGCTTGTATACACAGTGTGGTGGAAATAAAGCTCCAGGGTCTCCAGTGATGTGCAAGTTCACATTCCCATACAAGGGCAGGTGACCTGAATTCATAACTAGCCCTAGCAGCAATGGGTGACAGATTGCCTTGAGTGCAATTTTACCACAGTACATAGTGCTACTAACACTGTAAGCTGCTCTTTGGCCACTGCGAGCATGGCAGAACTGCCAGCATGGCCTCCTCCTGTGGAGATTAAGTAAGTCAGGAGATAAATCACTATGGGTGGTCTTTAATACACTGCCTACATTTTTAAAGTCCTGCTGCCTAGCAAGTGGATATCCCTGGGCATATCACCAGCAATATTTATGTATGGATGGACATGCTCCCCATAAATATTATTGTTCACGGTTAAGTGGGTAAATGTTAGAAATAATAATAAAGAAATCTATATGAAAGGATGACTCAACCTAATCACATTCCTGATGTTTGGGACTCAGCATCTAAGTGAAATGGCTCTGTGATGGCTCACAGAGTGAGAAGGAACAAGAAAGAAAATATACTGCATTCCTCCTAGCTGTAGCTCATATTCAGTGCTTCAGCAGCAGGCAAGTTCACGGCCATGCACTGCACCAAGGGCTGGGTTCAAGAAGGACTTACACCATGCCCAGAAGGGTTAACCTAGACAGTTCAGATGACTGTGGCAGCCAATGGATCAGGCCTTGAATGGGAAGAGATATCATTTATGGCTCCTATGATGAACATCTTGTTTGAACACAGTTACAGAGAAAGCAGGGGGTGGCTCTCTGCCTGCAGCCCACATCCCCTGTGTTACCCATGGTGGCCTGGGGAAGCTGCTCAGAGAAGGAGAGCTGCAGGCTTGGCTCTTTCTGTTCCCCAAGCACTCCACGACTGTCACGACAGCACGTGTTACACAGCCCTTGAGAGCTACCAGGGGGACATCCTGCTTGGGAGCAGCCAGTCCTTCACAGCAAGCCTGGACCATGACTCCACGTGGCAGAGATTTCTCCTCACTCACCTGGCCTTATACATGCTAAACATCTAGTGCCCTGGGGCTTACATCGCAGCTCAGCACTGTGGAAAGGGGGCAAGCCTCTTCTTCTGAGACTTAGAAAGGGGCAGGGAGTGTAAGCAAAAACCCTTCCTCCACTGCTAAATGAAACCAGTCCCCAGCTCCATCCTAGTAAGACAGGGAGGCAGATGAGGGATGTGACCTGGGCTTGGAGAGGGTTAAGAACAACTGACCTACAGCTGCTACTGGCTGTGCTTTGCTCTCCCAGCTGGGGAAACACAGTCAGCAAAGAGATTTTTAAACTTCATTTTCTCTGTCTACAGGTGCCTGTCTTCCAGTATTAGTCTAGGGAACTGCACACCAATTACCTCATATATTCACTGAAAGTGCAGTACAATACAACTTATTGTTATATAGTGTCCTTGATAGAAAGCCCCATGAAATGCCTGACAGTACTATTGGGTCCATAAAAGTGTGCGTGGTCATGAATACATGTGAGGGTTCAGTCCCTTGCTCTTGATTCCTGTTCTCTGCTGGAAACCACTCTGTTACAATTCTCTCAATTTCAACACTGAGGGGAGGTGGAGGAAGGGAATATCACAGCTCTGTGTCACTGTCTGCAAATGTACGAGGACACAGAAGGGCCATCCTGCTAGGCGCGAGATAAATGGACCCAAGGGACACACATGGACATGCAAATACAGAGTCATGAACACTGACCCATAGCTGACCACTGGTGACTGGCCTGACCCTCGGCACCATTAGGGCTACCAAAGTGAGGAGTTGCGCACTCGTTGCTGCAGTAGAAGGTACCAGATTTTCCATGGCAGCGCTTTGGCTCAGCCACACGTATTGTACACAAGCAGCTTAATCTAATCTTTGCAGCACTTGGCAAATGAAAAGCATAATGTCATATCATGAATCACCTGTTTTCTCCAGCACTGGGCCCACATTAAAAAAGGGATTTTTGCTTTCCAAAGTTCAAATTATTTGTAACCATTTGACTAAACCCTCTTCTAAAAAACACAATAAAATGTCAGTGTTGTGGTTCTGTCATGAGGCAGCTGGGGCTGGATTCAAACAGCCAACTGTGAGGCTGAAGACAAACTTAGCTGCCTAATGCAGCATCTATGCTCAAAAAATCCGTGAGAGATTCACGGTGTGCCTGACTTTCCAGAGCTGCTGGTTTTGGAGTCTCTGTAGAGTCAGTGGAGAGGGACGGACATGAAAACTAATGGGTCATCAGAGGATTCTGGGGTGCACAGAGGACTGCTGCTTAGCACAGACAAAGCAGCCCATGAAGGAGAGGCCACCACCACTACGAGGGACTCATCCTTGCCAGGGGACACCTATGGCAGGTAGGAGAAGTCAGGACGAGGCAGGGGAACGTGTTGCCCCTTCCCACCCAGTGACCAGCTCCCCTACCTCATCTTAGCCATAAAGTTTAAAGGGATCCAGCAGGTGACATCTTGTGACTTCTGAGGGGCAGCTTCCACTCTGGGTCTTTTAGAACCCATTCAAAGCCCAAGGAAGAAGGTCAGACAAAGCAGTTCTTTCTGTTGCAGTTAACATGGCTGCAATAACACCCATGTGCTGCAGCTCAGACTCAGGGATTTTCCTTAGGTTTGTAGGAATATTTTGCAGAAATGAGACAGGTGAATATTTTAGAAAAAGTACCCAAAGACTTTGATTTCTTCTTAATAGGCTGTTCTTCCTTACAGCCCTTGAATTTTCTTTACAATAACCAAGGCACAGACAAAAAAATCCCACATTTAATTAGGCCTGATTTTCATTAAAGCCCTATAGAAATTCAAAAAAGAAAGAAAGAAAAGACAAGAAAGCCAGAATCTAAAAAACTTGCCCATAACTAAACTTCACACGTTATTATCCACACAAATAGGCAGTCATCTCTCAAATGTTTTAACAAGCAGTTGTTAATGAACTATATTGCAGAGCACTGACAAATCTAACGAAGAACGATCCAATGCCATTTAAAAAGAAATCACCATTCTCTTTGTTATGTGGTGTGCTGCCTAGTGCTGGGAGCCCCTGGTGCTAGGAGATGTCCAGAGAGAGGATCTGTCTTGAGGATCTTATAAAACCTGAACCCTGCAAAGCATTAGCTGTGCTTCAGTGACTGGGAGGTGGAGAAGGGAAGGGTTCGCTGAAACTATAAACTTTGATGTATTAGCACTTCCAGGGGAAAAGAAAGGGGTGAAAATATTTTCAGGCTGATATTAGATATGAAACATTGGTGAACAGAAGAGTGGAAGAAATTTTGCTTTGGGTTGAAAGAAAATTTGGATTCAAGCAGTTTTGCTGATCTGTACATTGTGTAAATATGATCAAAATAAAAAGGAAGTTTGAAAATAAAAATGTCATGCTGATGACTGAATATCAAAATGTTTCATTAGAAAAAAAGACCAAATGGAGATAATTTGAGCTTGGGGGATTTTTTTTTGTTTAACACAGCTAGTAAAATCAAGATTTATTTGAAAATTACTTTGGTGCCATGAGATCAGGTCATGAATGCTCACCTAGGGACATGTGTGGTCCTGTGTGACTCCAGTCTAGGGCTGATATCTCTGCAGCTGAGGAGATGGGAGACTAAGCATATCACTTTGCTCCTGGAGAGCCCTGCTTCTTCTGTACCCATCCAGCTTGGTCCTGCCCGGGCCCTGCAGAGTGCCATAGCGGTGTTGTTTCAGTGTCTTGGGGATGGTTTGCTGGGTGATGGAGCCCTCTTACTTGTTTCTGTGGCTGCTGAGACTGGATTCAGCAGTTCTCATCTGACCAATCCCCTCAACTGCAACATGAAAAAAGCAAAGTTAGACTTTAATACCTACCCAGTGCCCTTTAATTTCACTTGCCTGGTGCTGATAATTGGAAAATGAATATTACACAGGCAGCAGAGGGTGGCTGCAGTGGGTTGGATATAATCAGCATCCCTGTGCATGTCCAAGTTAGTCTTGTCTTATTTTAATTCTGGTAGTATTTCTGTTTAGAGACAGCTCATTACAGGAATCTGTTCAAAGGCTGGAGACTACATCCAAAATGAAAGTAGAAAAAAAAGGAAAAAAATGAGCATTATGCGCTGGCTTTTCACCTCCCCCTGCTTCTTTCCCTACCAAATTAACAGCAAAGACCTTTTAAAGCACCTCACATAAGCATCCTTATTATCAAAACTGTCCTGCTGGTGAGAATCAGGCCCTGAGCACAGTTGCATTGAGGTGACTCCCACTGCCGGATTGATAGCTGGCAGGGCTCCTCGGCAAAGAAGCTGACAGCAGTGTTGCAACCTGCCACTTGAAGCACTCAGCATCCTAATCCATTGCCGCATGCAACCATGGGAAGCCCCGAGAAAGGGGAATATGGGGCACAACACAGTGGATTCCTCTCTTCCCTCCTTTCTGCCCCCCCCTTGTTTATATGTGCTGAGAGGTTCAACAGGCATTTCAAAATGTCGGGAAGCAGGAAAAAAAAAAGGAAGGAGAGAGACTTATATCCTGCTTGTCTCTATTTTATAATATATTTATGTGGGAATGGGAGGGGGGACCTGGGGCATCACTTTGTATCTGGTTTGAAATATTTTTTTTTTTCCATAAACAGAAGGGCTTCAGAAGGAGAATGCTAAGCAGAACAGAGAAGTGACACACCATTTATCCAGGTTTTGCTAAGTAATGAGCTAGATTCCTCAGTGATCAATCTCTCCCCTTCAATTAACAGCAATAAATTCCTCATAAAATATTCTAAACAATGCTGGACTTTCTTCTTACTTTACATTATTTATGCAGCATGTTTGTTATTCTTGTCCTTAAAGCAACTTTATATATTATGTCTTGTTTCTCAGCCAGAAAAACAACTTGCCACTGCAGAATGATCTCAGCAGTATGTTATCTCTGCCCGTCTGATCCCTGCCGTGTAATGCACACACACACACTGCCCCTTAGAGGTGACATCCAGTCATGGCCACAGGGAAAAAATCACAACTATTGAGATATGTTTTGATTGCAACGTGTTTATGTAATTTTGACCAGCTGGCTGGCTTACCAGAAAGAGAGCCTGATACTTTTTATTTAGAACGAGTGTCCATATTTTGATCTCAGACAAGCAGTGCAAATCTGGCATAGCTCCTTTGATTTCAGTACTGATTTTTGCAACGGACATATCTGATGCCAGGTTCCTGACCCCAGCTCCTATTCCTGAAAACTCTGTCACGTAAAGATAAAAAAATCGCAACTGAAACCACCATGCCTTTCCAGATGCTGCTGAACGTGGCCACGCTTAGAATACAAGAAACCCCATAGCAACCGGAGGCAAATTGACATGTTGCCATCCACCTTAACAAATGAGTATGGAAATGATGAGAAAGGAAACAGCAGGCTAAGCCTATTACTTCATCAACTGCTACAACAGCCACCAACCCTATTACTGCTCTGCTCTGCGCTTCCCTGCTCACTGGGGACGCTGCCTCAGCAAGGCAATAGGCATCCTCATGGAAAGCGTGACAGTGACAGCCCAGCCAGGCCTCGGCCACCTCAAGGGACACTCTCTTGTGTCAAGTGCTTCTCTGTCTCCTGCCCTGATGGAATAATAAAGAAAATCTGTCTCATTCTTTTCATCAGCAGCTGCCTCTGCCCTCCCTATCCAGGCGGGGTAACACACAGACAGACAGGGGAGGAAGCAGAGAGCAGCAAATGCTTTCTTGTGTCCATCTGCCTGATCTGACAGTAATTTCTCTAGCTAGGATTTTACATTAAGCGAACCAATGTGTATGTGTCTCTTGTGCAGGGCTGGAGGTGGGGAATGAGCAGTAAGCTGTGTGGGACACAAAGCCATCATGTAAGCATGGTGGGAAATGAGGCATTTAATTTAAAATAAGCAGAGCTAGGAGCTCCGGGCTGGCAAGCATTGCAAGACACTCCCCCAGCAAGAGCTAGCACAGGTTCAAGTTATGGGATGGACTTTGATTTGAAATTTCAGCCTGTCCTTTCATTCCCTGGCCAGGAGAAAGCAGGCATGCAGCAGAGGGCTGGGGCCAATCTTCATTGCAAAGAAAAAGACTCCACAAACATGACTTGCCCCTTTCCCCCATTTGCCCCTTCTTTTGCCTCTTGATGACTCCAAATCCTAGGTGAAGCATCAATGCTTGCATGTTTTATGACTTTTATCTGCACTCTGAGCAAATTGATTGGCCTCCAAGGCAGCAGATCTTCAGGAGTGAGATGACCATTTCTCTGGGCTAGGGACCTCAAGCAGAAAGTGGTGTGAACTGAAATGGGGAGAATCTCCAGGGCCAAAGAGTGATCCATCATAAAGTCGTGAACCAAGGGCTGCAGAAAACACATGGGTTTGGCCCTGCTATGGCTGGAGGGAGGACAGGTCTGCTAAGAGATGGAAGAGACTATGAACCAACTAGGAACAGAGAAGACCTGGCCCAATCTCTGCACAGGAAGCCAGGAGGTGGGAGTGTAGGAAACTGGGGTGCAGTTTGTCCTGTTACAGATGTCCATAGTGGGATTGGGACCACTCTGAAACGAACAGGAAAAGTACAACCCCAACAGGGTGGGATACAGGCCCTTTGGCAATGCAAGTCAATGTCCTTGTTCTACAAATTAAAATGACGACCGTTTTGCAAACCATTACTGGAATTGCTCTGCCTGGCTTCAGCAGGAGGAAGCGGGACTCATTAATTCCCATCTGACATTCCCTTTTATCTGGTGACCGGGGTCAACCTACAAGGGGAACACCCAGCCAGCCATTAACAAAACAGGAGGTGTGTGCATGTGTTTGTACGGGAAGAGAGAGAGTTATAAAAATGCTACTTTCCCTTGGGGAGAAACTTGCTACATGAGATTTTAATGAGTAATTAGGTTCTTGGAGACTGTCCCTCTACATGAAATTAACCCAGCAGTGCTAGAGATAGAGGTCAAAAGACAAGTCCTCTCCACAAACGCTCCCCTTCCCTGGTGGGGATGGTCATGTCCATCATGTCTGCAGCTGGATCAAACTGCAGACCAGTGTGGCTGAGGATGTCCAGAGCCTGGAGGTCAGCAGACCAGCCAGTGCCAAAATAGGTCCCTCTGTACTTGTACCAAAAGCCTCCACCACATCTTCCCTTATCTCATCACTCTCTTTGCTTTTCCTCTTCTCCTCCCTTTACACATGCCTTTCTTCTTGCAGAGATACACTGTGGGAGAAACCTTGTCCACACGCACTCATCTTTGACACAGAGGCCTGAGGTTTCTGAGGGAGATATGCCAACTGTTGCCATGCACTGCACTCAACAGACTTCCACACTGACCTTGATCAGTCTTCATCAGGCCTGACCAGAGGCAGGAATGCTTCTTGGGCTGCTTTTTCTGAGTGCCCAGGATGTGCCATTTGCATGTAACTGACTTTGCAGAAGAGGAAGAGCCCACCCTTCCCCTCAGGCTGCATTTGCATGTCCTTTCTAGAAGGCAGTGCAGTAGTATGTCCACAGTGGGCTTACTTGAGAAGGAAGATCTGCCAAGCACTGGGCAGGGACTGAAAGAACCAAGTCGCTGACCCCAGCCCCGGATGCACAGGCACCACCACCACACAGATCCCTCCATTAAATACATCAAGCCATTTTAAAATGAAAAAATTGTTTTCCAGTACACACTGTAAGGATGCAGAATGTACTAATACACCAGCTATCATCCAAACTCTCCACTACAATAGCAGCTGCAATTTTCATTGTTACTTGCAAAGAAGTGACTGGATGCAAACAACCTTCAAAGCTCCCTGTGAGGCTGTGCTGGCCACACCCTGCTCCCTGGCTTTCCTCCTCCTCCTCCTCCTGGGGAGAACAATGGGGCTTTGTCAGCACCAGCAGGAGCGAGCACTAGCAAAGCACAATGGCCTTTTTTATCCTAGCTTGAAGGCATTTGTGGCTTGAAAAAGAAATGCATTCATCTTGTAAGAGCGAGGAATATCTACGTTAGAATTGAGCTTTGCCCAAAATTCTGTATTTGACCTCCAGGGAATAGATCTGAACATGCATCACAGTCAAAACATTTTAGCTTACTCCTCTCTCTTTGCTTCAGGTAATTTTGAGAGCCTGCGCTTTTTCCTTTACCTACATGTTAATTGTGGTGGTGATCTAACCTCTAACATCATTAATGTCCTCCCTAGCTTGGGGAACCTATTCATGTCATCAGGAGGACAGGTGGAAGCACAGGCTTGCTTATTGCTTGTGAACAAACTCATCGTTAATCCTTGAGGTCCATTTAGACAGGAAAGAGTTAACACCTACACCTCTCAGTGAACAAATTGACTCATCCAGGAAAAAAAAAAATCCCAGAAAACTGGGCGTCAGTAGATTATCCTACTCCAGATCCATGGATTAGTGTGCTTGGAAAGGGTATCCAAGTGGAAAAGAATGTAATATCACTGTATGTGCAGGGAGGGCCTTCACCTCCACTCCAGCTCAATTACACATTTCTCTTATCACAGACATCACATGATGCCTACCCTCATGCCTTTCTTCACTTAAGCCTATTATTGCATTTTTATAAATATTGGAAAGCCTCTTGAAATTGTGAAGTTTCTTGCTGCAATGGATCATATGTTGGCTACATCATTCTGTTTCCTCAGTTCTCCCCACTCTGCTCCACATCACTTCCTTATTTGATTAGTTCCCCACATTAAGTGATCAAGATGTTGCAACATCCACCCTCCCTTCAATTTCTCCATCACACACACACACACACACACAGGTTTCCACCTACAGCTTAACACCAAACTCTTCTCTCAGATTCCCTTATGCCAGCCCAGAGCAAGTGCCACAGGCTCAAATACCCAAGGAGCCAAAGAAATTACTCTGGACTTTCTGTAGGCTAAGGAAAAGCTTGGAGTGCAGAGAGAAACCAGGAACCAGCATAGCTGGTGCCAGCTGTGCCTCGAATGCCTGATGCTTCCCCACAGAAGAAATGGTGCAATCAAAGCAGTGGGTGGCTGAATGACAATGTCTGCAGTGCCAGCTCTTTAAGTTATTACAAGTCTTGTGGCAGTGTGACATTTCTTCTTAGAGCCCTGGCCTTGGGATCCAAGGGCTTGTCTGACATTCTCTGCTTGCTCTTTCTGCTGTGGGCTTTTCTTTTTTTTCCTCCCTTGCTTGCTTGCTTTTTGCCCCATTTATCCTTCATAGTTATGGAAGAAAGCTTGAAAACAAAAGCAAACCGATCTAGTTTGAAAACCAGAGGGTGATTAACATTAGGAAGAGGATCTCCAGCAGATTGAGGGAGGTGAGCCTTCCCTTTTCCTTAGCACTGCTGAGACCACAGCTGTGCCCAGTTCTAGGCTCCCCAGTACAGAGACATGGACATACTGGAGCCAGTCCAGAGTGAAGATGTTAAGACTTCTAGATGTGAATTTCTTTGAGGCTTGTTTCAGAGATTTGCAGGAGGATTTTCATCAGGCTATTTGACTTTTAAAGGGTTTTTTACATTTCATTTTTGAAAGTCTGATAAGAGTAATCAGTAGCTGTATTTATTCCCCTTCATTCTTTCACCTGTTTGCTGCCAACAGAGATTAAAAAAACCCACCTTCCTAGTATAAAACAAAAATTCGAAAGCAGTTAATAAGCCCAATAAAACTATTGCAGAAAAACTCAGACTTTCCTCTTCTTTTTGACTAAAGCTGACCATACTAATTCTTTCTTAAAGAGAAAGTGGTAGAAAGCATTTTGAGATGTTTAGGTTCTTAGTAGTCCAATGCAGAGAGCTGAATATTCAACTATCGTAAAGAAATTGTGCAAGTTATGAATAATTGTGGAACTTAATCCTGTATTGGGTATTTGATTCAAAAGAGAGGGAATACTTTTCATTAAATAAGTATATAAACTTACAAAATCAGAAGTGTCTCCTGATTTGGGACAGCTCAGTTTTCTGTGTACCTATTCCAAAACACTGCAAAGGGTTCTGATTTTGGGGAAATGATGAGGACTACTCCTCTGAAAAACTGCCTCTGAGTGATGCATCCCAAGTGCAAGGATCAGACTGATTCATCAGGTGGAGAATACTGTTCACAGTACAACAAACATTGCCAGGGGAATTGTCCCTTAAATCCTTTATCCACTGAATTATTGCAGAAGAATATTTCTCCCTCCAAACATATGCTGAGTTACAATTTGCTCATAGACTTGAAATTGCATTTGGAAAAAATATTCTAAAAAAGGGTAAGAATGGAAAATATTTTGGTTCTTAGAAGTTCAGTTCTGAGTGGACAGCTGTGGTTATTATTCTGCTCTTAGCAATTAACTATTGCTATACACTAGAACTGATTAAGAAAAATGTAAGTGCTTATGGAATGAAAAGAAATTCAAATTTTCTTTTATTTATTTAATCTACTTTTGTGATCTCAGCCATTTTTTCTTTTTATACTTGGTCTCAAGTTTGAGTAACACGATCAAGCTGATCTGTCCTAAGACTTTTAAAGCACAAGGAATGCCTGTGCACGAGGATACATTCTAATCTTGCTACGGCCACTACAGTATTTTCCTGTGGAATTGAGTGGAGTATCTTGAAGAGAAAATGATGCCATTAGGTAAAGCCAACCAGAATCTCAAGAAAGAAGCTCAGGTAGGCTGTCCCGCTCAGGTCCCTGTAGTCACTCTCCATTGAAGTCACAAGCTTCTTGGAAAGGAGGGCCATTTCTCAACATCTGCAACATACCAACTATGCTGTCGGTGCTCAGTAAACAAATAATTAGAATAACAAATGGAGTTGTTTCTAAATATAATGTTCCACAAAGCTTACAGAGATGCCATCTGCTCTGTAAGGTAGAAAGCTGGAGCCTATAAAAACTTCCGCGTATGCTTAATTTTACACCCTTAAGCAGCCCTAGGGACTGTTCAAGCGCATAAAACTGAGCAGATATGTAAACATTTGCAGAGCTACAGCTCCATAATTGGTAATTTTGCAGCTACTGTATTTTTCAAGGCTCTGGGAAGAAGTTCTATGGCAAAAGGTTCCTTGAGGGTCAACAGAAATAAGCTGTGGACAGCTCATCTCCACTTTTATTCTAGTGCTGGGCTTAATTTGGCTGTCTCGAAACTCACCCAGTTCACAGTGGAAGGATGGCACATTCCCAGCACTTTGGCATCCGAGAGACAGCAGAACATATCTCACTCCTGCTCAGAGCTGGAAGTGAAAATAGAGTGCGAGGAATCCAAAAGGAAGTTGTTGAATGCATGGCAGATGTTGTTGCATTTGGCCTAGCAGTACTCCATGTGGCAGTCACACGACTGGTGATCTTAGCCAGAGAGGTTAATAGGGATGGGCACTCCTATGTGAGGGTTTTCTTTCAAATGAGAGTGGAACAAATGTTATAAGTGAATCAATAACAGCAGGAACAAAAAAAAATTAAAATAAAGGGAAGGGAAGCTCAGAGCTAATGGCATGTCGGCTGAGAAAATAGCACATCAACAACCAAGAAGAGACATAAAACCAAGACGATCATTTCATAAGAAAGTGGGCTGAAAGAGACATCTTAAGACCACCCTATGTACCTCCATCCCATTTCCCTGAGCTTTGGCTTGCACCCACGTCTCCTACAGAACACAGAGTGAGGAAGCAATACACACTGGTATGAATCATGGATTTCTAGGCCATCATTTATAATGGGAGCTATGCCTGAGCAGAGGTGCATTACTCGCATATTGAAGATGATTTATGTGGTTTTTATGTTGCTGTTGGGCTTTAATTATTCACTTGATTATCAATAAAAAATAAGCAGTGAGCAGTACAGAATGTTAACATGTCTGAAAGGGGTATGCAGCCACTTGTGTGAAACAAATGTGCACATGCAAGGAGGCATTCCTGTCCTGTCAGTGCCAGGTATGAGGACAAATTCACAAGCAGGATTAGCACATTTCTTTTCTTTTTCTTCCCTATCCCCTCCCCACCCCTTTCACAAACAAAACCTGCCAACCTGTTCATCAGCTCTGTGATGGCAGACAAATGTTTCAGCAAAACATGTGCCAAATATCCATTGATATTGGCTGAAATTCAATATGATGAAATGAATTGATGCTGGCATCCCATTTGGTGCAATGCAATATCTGATCAATAGCAAGTAATTGGACATCATTTTGTGTAGGATAGAAAGCTGGGGCTGTTACATCACTCTGAGTTATGGATCATATTAATCACTGCCTAACTGTTTCATCAATGTAATTTCTTTTCATCAACATGCTGTGGCATTTAGAATGTTGGACATAAAACCTCTATACTGTATTAACTTGAAATTAAAAGCTCTGCAACCCAATGAAATGGAACATTGTTACCATGGGTGTGAATAGTGTTCTCACATTGTAGCGCAAAATTATACAATTGGCACCTTTAACAAGCAGAGTGAAGTGACAGGGGAAAAAAAATCAAATAGCAAGAACTCATCTAGACTGGGGGGGATATGCACTCCTACAAGCCTTACCTTCAGTTCCTCCTTCTTAATTGCAATCAATGCAAGACCAGCAGGGAGAGAAATCCATGTTTCTTTTCAGGTTTTGCTAGTTCACAGTTGTTTGCAAGTTGTGAAACTACTGAGGATATATTAACAGGGCAGGTCTAGCGAAGGACAAGTATGGTCTCTCCATCCCCCTTCCTAGCATGGAAATATGTGCACCTCTGTCAGTGATCACTGGGATTCTTATTGCTTACTCTATGCTCCTTCCATTTTAGCTTTCTTTTTGTACTGCACCAGAGGTATATTTGTGGAGATTGGTACCATTGCCTTCTATCAGGTGACTCAAAGTCACTTTTCTTCCATCACACACTAGCAGGAATCCTTGCTTAGCATTTGACAGTGAAGGAAAGCTTTTAGGCAAGTCAGTGAGAGAACTGATGCCATTGGCTCTGCCACAGCCAGAGGAGAGAGACAGCTTCAGTCAGACCATGGCACAGTCCTGCTCTGAGTGACCAAAAAGCTTTTTGTGGGGTACACTTCAGACACCTGCTTGGGCAACTAACTGCACAGTCTGGCACTCCACCACTGAACCCAAACCTCATACCACATACTGCTGTTTTCAGTAAGATCATCACAGAAAACGGGAAGTAATCCTTTACTCCTCAGTACAGACATTTACCCAGGCAAATCCCAGCTCTGTGCTGGGGCAAGACATAGGCATACACATCCTCCCATACCCTGGTTCCTGTGGGAAATAAACTGGGAGAAGTAAGTAAAAAGGTGTTAAAGCCAGACCCCTGCCTTTCAGACTATAAGCATAGAGTGCACAGTTTATGTCTTGCCTAAGAGGCTGAATGACCCTATCTAAGCCTGTCTAGACAAAGCTGGCAGAGAACAGCCTCAAGTCTCCATTATTATCACACAGAAAAGCAATGGGACTGTGTCTTGCCTGAAGAGAGAACAAGAAGGCAAGTCAACAGCAGAAAAAACCTGACAAACAGATCTTATTCTCAGAGCACCTGCATCTCCCACTGATAGCAGAGCTGCGGGTGCCTGGCACTTCTTAAAATGTAACTAGCTTATTCATCCTCTCTCAGGTGAGAGCATTTTCTCTGTTCTCTGTTTGGTGTGAAGCCTGTTGGGAAAGATAGGATGAGAGCAGATAATAACAACAGTGTTTCAACATCTCCAGCTCATGCTTTCTTGCCATATTTGGTGATTGTTTTCTTTACGCTCCAGACTCTGGGTCTGAGGGAATCTTAGCTTTCTTTTAAAAAAATGCTGTCTGTTCCTTTTGATGGGGTAGGGAAGCCTGAAAACCTGTCATCCAATAGAACTGAAAAATTACAAACCTAAAGAAAAAAACCTTAAGTGTGCATTACTCTTAAACAACTGCATTTTTAACAGTGACCTCATGATTTTTGAGAAGGTCACCTTATCAGGTTTTGAGTGCTAGAAAAAATTGACCCTCACTAAGGTTTGCAGTTTGGATAGAGACAAAGGACCAAAATAAATGTTTCTAAGTGCCACTGGTCAGAAAAAAACCTTGGATTATGGCAAAGTGGCTTGCATGGGAATTTTTCTGTACTTTGTCCTCCCAGATGGAACTAGAAACACAACAGACTCACTTCAGGGGTGGAGGCAAAAAGGAGACAGAAATTTCTTTTATTTCCACACTGCTAAGGAAAATAGTTCCTTACGTGATTAAATTTAAGTATGTGCCAAGATCCTATTAGAACTCGACTTCATATTTCAAGTTTTTCAATAGGAATGTTTTATTTATGTAGAGCCAAAGAAAATGGTGTGACTATACTTCTGCTTTCGCAGCTAAACAATGCTGGATCTCTAAAGAAACTCTGGAAGGAAGTATGTGAGTCCACCTTGGTTTTTTTTTTTAGTTAAAGAAGTCAGAACCTCACATTAATGGCGAGTTGAGGCATTAATTTCCTTTGCCCTCAGTGGCAGACCTATACAGTATTGTATACAATAGGAACCCATCTGCCATTGAAGATGCACCAGTAATTTCTTCACTGAATCTGCGCATGACACGTTTTAAAACTATTTCAAGATCAGACAATGCCTGTGCAGACAAGACCACAGGGCTGTAGGGGGCAATAGCACAGTTGGTTTTTTTTTCTCTGTGGCTGCTTGGGAGGTTTAAGCATTACTGACAAAATCTTCCACTCTCCCCGTTTCTGCTGCTGACACAGGGTGTTCATGCCTTTAATGGTACAGGCTAAATATGTAAATGTGTGCCTGTGGTTTGTGGGTTTTTACATATTATGCCATTAAAGCTTAAAGTGATCCTGCAGCCACTCTTTAGGGAGTGCTCCTTCTGAGCTAAGTCCATTGCAGTCATTGTCACAGCGCAAATCATCTGTGCACACACACATACTCACTCACACACACACACACTCACACACACAGCTCTCTTAATTTTTCCACTTCCCATTGCTACCAGTAGCACCAGTGACTCTCTACTGATATCTGTTGGTGCATTGTAATGGAGAGCTAATCATGACATGGGCAAAATGGAAAGACTCCTCCATAAGCCCCACAGGAAGTCAACCGTGATTGCTTCATAGTTCCACCTACTTGGTTCAAACTCCCCTTCACCCTCTGTCTCTGCTTCCTTTAATCTAAAATAAGAGCTATTCAAGAGTGCAAAGACATTTGCTCTTTGTCTATGGAAAATAACCCCCCATAACCCTTTTGTCTGTTCATGTCACTCAGATGATCAGCCACATCCTCTCTTCAGTGACAGCTCCTGAAGATGCACCTATTTTCTACTGCTCTGTTGTTTTACTCCTGCATTTGTAAGAACGACTTATTTTAGCAACTAATTATACTAACAGCCATACAAAGACAGGGCCAAAAAACATAAAACCACTTACAGGAGGGAAATGAAGACACTGAGTTATCTTAAAAGGAGAGAATCCACTACTAAATTCATTGATGCTAGTCTGCTGGGGTTACCTGCCAGAAAAGGTCAAGATGTAATCATGATGGGTGTGCTGAGTGCATTGTATCCCTGATGCATGAAAATCTGTTAGGTCTAAGTATTTTAGTAGTACCCAAGACAGATTAAAACTCTTTGAGAATCATAAAAGCAAAGTAAATTGTAGGGTCCTATCTACAGGATGATGCTCAGATATGCTGCAGTGAGAGCATGCCCCGGAGCTCAGGAGCAAGAATCTGGTGCCTTGAGATCTCTTCCTCATTTCACAGTGGATTTACTGAGGAGCAGGTGTGCAGCTGTGCTACTCTGTGCTCAGCTCCTCACATATAGATCCCATGCTTATTTCATCCCACCAAATTCTTAGACATCTAAGAGTAGATGTCAATATGTCAGACTACTGTGCTGTTTGTGTATAACTCGCATTATCAGTATACAAAGTGAGGTTTACATACTGTATTATGGTATTTGTATAGCACTCATCACCAGGGTATTTGAGCTTCCTACAATACCAGACATTAAACATCCCCCCCCTTTTTTTCCCCTACAACCAACTAAATCATTTTTACAGACATTTGGAGAACTAACACACTCCTGTAATTATTGCCACGTTGCCTCTGTCATTCTCTTGGTCATGTTCAGGAGCACAATTCACTTCCCCTGGTATTAATGAGTAATAAATTATTCATATAAAAAATAAAAAAGACACCTTACAAAAGAGACATGGGCATACTTCATGTGGTGACTGCATTATACAGTCTGTGATGTCGTTTTCTGTGGTAAAGCCCTGTAGAATTTAAGAGAAAATGATAACGTTTCCTTATGTTTCAAACATCCTAGAGAACAGAATACAATTAACATCTTTGTCAAATAATATAATCCAGTAGGATGGCTCGAAAAGGTTGCAGAAGACAGCACTCTATTTCAATTCCAGAATAGAGTACTGTTACACTTCTGTAGACTCTTATGGGTTTCATCCCTCTTAACTTCTGCAGGACTTTCCCAGGAGGGTTTGAACATGAGATGAGAAGGATGGTGGGAAAAAAATTACTGTAGAGAGACAGGAAAATGTCTGGCCTAAATTTACTACCAAAAGCTGTCTTGGGAGGCTTAAACATAGTGGAACTATTCAGCTCCATGATAAAGGGGTCAGGTGTGTTCAGAAGAGGGTTAATGGGGATAAAAACAGAGAAACAAGAGGAGAGTGTCCAGCAGATACACAATTAAACTGCTTTATCTGCCTAGTAGTGATAGGTGGAGTACAAAGTCCTTGGCTGCTGCAATAGCCCCTCAGCTGCAGCAGAGGCAGCAACCGACCAGACAGTCTGTGGAGTTGCCAGACTGGCATTCTTCATAGCCTGTGAAAAGCTCCATTACCCCAGGGGTTCAGAGGAAGCATCTGGTCCTTACATGACAGACAATGTCAATTGTTCTGAACATGGAAGGGATCAGACATCTTTGTTCAGTTAGCATGTATCTATCCAATGTATATAGGACCTTTCAGTTGCGTTCTATACAAAAGAACTGCATGGTAGCCTACCATGAACACTCTCCATGCCCACACAAACCAGCCCCTTGCCACTCAGTTGCCTTCTCACACCAGTCCTGTTTTGACTGTATCCCCACATAAATGGTAAAACTTGATTTAGAGTTTTTCTGTGGCTGCTCAACTTTATTGTTGTTTTTCAGGAGAGTGGCAGAAAGAAACAGAAAATAATTACTGTTGTTCATTCTCCTATAAGCTGATGCTGAAGGGAGTTGATCATGATCTAAGCTCTAAGAGGAATCCTGCAGTGGGGAAGAGGGGGCTTCAATGCAGTTGGGCAAGAGGGGGAAGCGAATGGTTGGTTGGTGTTAGAACACAAATACTGTTTACATTCTGTTAGACAAACAAAAACGTTAAAAACAATCCCTTGAAAAACACCACAACGCTAAGAGTGCAAACTCAAACACACAGACAGGAGATGTCAGAATTGTGCAACCTTAATTAACCCTCCTGTGTGCATGCATTATCTAATTGCATAAGCATATATTATTTCTCCCCAAAGGGCCTGTGTCTCACAATGCAGGGGACAGACAAGATCCACTGCATGAGAAACTGTTCAATATTTTCCTTTCGCCTCTCCGTTTGTGTGGTCCCAGGCTTATTTACTGAACACTATTCACTTCATGCTGAAGGTAGGATTACTCATCTTATCATGGACATTCTTGTCACATTCCTGACTTTAGCAGCTGTGGACCTCACATAAATTAGCACACTTGTTTTCATCTGTGTAAAAGGAGGGCTTGGCATTATCCCCATTTAGCTGAGATCACTGCTGAACAATTTCTATAAGAATATCCATTGCTCTCTCTGAAATTGTTAAAAATGCAAATGCAATATGGTTTTGCCATGAAGAGAGCTGTTCAGTTTTAACAATAAGTGGTGCTACCAGTTCTGCATAAATTTTGCATTTTCATCCTAACCAATGGAAGTGCAGATACCTTTATGAATAATTAACCTGTTTTCAGAATCCCATCAACTCCTTTGATTGAATGGCCATTGGAGATGAACCCCAACAACAGCCTCACCTTACTCTGCCACAGAATTATTGAGACTTCAGCTGACCTAGTCGTCCTTTGCACCACTAAGGTTCACTTTCTTAAACTTTTGTCGCCTAGTTCCTTGCTACAGTAACTAGTCTCATTTGTCTCCTTCAGTCTTTCCCAACATAATTTTCATGGCCTTACTTCAGGAGTTCTTCTATTTTGGGAATATCTTCCACAAGGGGGAAATTTTTTTTCCTTTAATTTTAAAACCCAACAGTTTTTAGAAACACCTGTCACTGTTTCCATCTCTCCAATCAGCGAGCAGTGCGGGTGTCTCTCTCAGTGGGAGCTGACAATTTGATGATACTTCATCAGTGTGGGACTCCTGCTGAGAAGTAGATTGAGACAAAGGAAATGCCTCTCACCATTGGAACAAATAAGAAATCAGATTTTCTAAGTTATTGTTAGGTAAGTTCAATTTCTTTTAATTTTTGAAGTAAGTCTGCATGTGTGTGTACTGGCATTAGCATTGGCCAGTTCACTCCTGTTTCTCACAATCACAAAGTTATTAATGCTACCAGCAAAATGACAGTCCTCAGAAAAAACACCAGGCTGGGATTCAAGAGCAGTACTAAAATGTTGGCCTCACCACAGACTTCTTGCAAGCCTCAGGTAAGGTTTCTTTAAGGTCTCAATTAATTGAAGAATACAAGCCTAGAGCAATAATTCTTTAATCAGAAAGTTTATCTTGTTCCTGGTGGTATGCATGTTCTGGTTTGCATTTTCAAGGCTGTCTGCATTATCAGGAAGGACAGATATACTTAAAAAAATAATGAAACAAGGTCTTAAATTCCACAAGAAGCACGTGTTCATATGGGAAATCAGGGAATGCAAGAATACAAGGCAAAAGAGTTGGTGAAGGAGTGAAAAATCAGCCCACCTGAAATCAGTTGGAAGTGACAAATCAAGGGGAACCTTCCCACTTGTTCTTTGGGATGGAATGCCCTATTGCCTCCTAGATTGCTCGCAGTTGAAGAGGGTCACAGCCTCTCTGCAGGTTGACAGAATATTCGGTGCATGAGTGGCTGGCAACAAAATGCCCACACTCAGGCCACATTAAGAATAACTAGTTGATGGAAATTGTTGTTGGAAATCCTCCTTATCATTCAGTGTGATGGGGTTCCTTTTTCTTGCATTATGGATAACTGGGGCCCTGTGAAGTTACAGAGCAAAGAGATTCAAGATCAACTGCAGCCATCATCTTGACAGGAGTGAGTGAGTGGTAGGGGTTAGTCATATACATAGTGCTGCAGGGTTACAGAAAGCACGGTATGAGTGCTCTTAGGATGATATGAGTGCTCTTTGCACTCATACACACAGGGAATGAACTGGGCCCAGTTCCTCTTTCCTATTGGGACAGTTTCTGCCCCTTTGGTCAGGCATTGGGCCTTTCTCCTTTAAATGCACCCTCCCCCTTTCTTCCTCTCCTTATTTCTCTGAGGCACAGGGACTATTCTCTCCTGGTCTCATTTCAACAATCTCAAGTAAAGGTGGTGTAGAGATGGTTTTCTTCCAGACAGAAGATCAGTGCATGCTGTATTTCTTCTGCAGGCAGATGGTCTCATAGGAGACCATGGGTAAACAGTGTAGCATCATCAACATTAGTTTTGGTGCACGGAAGAAACCTGCCTTCCATCTTTGTGGCGTGGTGCCTGGATCCCACTGACCCATGGCCCACACATCTCCTGCATTTTCTGTAGCTTTGCTGTACTCCCTTCAGTTCCTCCTTGGATGCCAAGTCCTGAACAGCCCACAGAACAAGCCACAGCTCATGATGTCCAGCTGACTTTCACTGTCATAAACAGGCTGATATTTGTTTAATTTAGTGAAATAAATGCCTCTCCTAGCTGTTTGGAAAGCAAATCCCTCCTTACCCTCCAGCTGGTATTTACTGTACTTGAGTGAGCCTGGTAAAAAGCTCGGGTTGTAATTTAATGCTGCTATGTTTGTGCAGAACCAACAAGCCTTTCTTAAGGCCTCTTAGGGTTTTTAAAGCCAAGGAATTGCTCTTTTCCTTAATAGAGCTCTCCAGTGCCTTAACAGCATTGCACACAACAGATCTTCAAACAGGGACAGCAAGCAAACAACATATTACCTGCAGCAGCAGGTACTGCTGGGCATAATAATATATTGATGCAGGACCTTACTGAGCTTTCTGAAGTTCCTCACGCCAGAGTCATATGGCACCTCTTTTTGTTATTTACTAACAATGAACTGGTTGTGGTCCTGCTAGCACACTGCTAGTGAATGGCAGGGGCCGTGATTGTTCTTTTCCATAGGTCTTTGCTATAATCCTCATCCTGATGTGAAAAATTTGGACTTTACTATAAGCAGGCATCAGCATAGCTCTATTGATATCCCTGCTGAATGATTCCAGAGAGACTATTTACAATTCCAGTGCTTTTGAGCACGATGATGGTCTTGCCATTACTTTCAGCAGCAGGAGCAAGTCTAAGCACCAAGCTGCCTAGCTTGGTACAAGCTAAGAGACAAGCTGCAGAGATACAAGGTCAATATGGGTGGTGGTTAAGTGAGCGGAAGCTCCCAAAGAGGACTGAGACCTAAAGTCCCAGATTTTTTGTGTCTTCTCACACAACTCCTACTGTAAGCTCAGTTAATAGAAACACACATGCTTTAGAATATAATACATATTTCCTCCTTTCAAAATTTATATATGTCTACTAATTTATTCTCTTCCATAATGCCAAGACGAATTCAGGCCGATGGCTGGCACTATACTATATTAATTGTTTGCTTTCCAAAAAAACATCTCTGCTGCAGGGCCAAGTTCTATTCTTCTGCTTATAGTTGCCCTAATCCTATATATATATATTCCCATGTGCCCTCCACTCTGCTTCCTGCTCGTCTCCCCATTTCCCCTTCACTTCAGTGCCTCTTATATCTTAGGGGCTGTCTGATCACGTGCCTAAGTCAAAGAGATTTCTTCCCAACGATTGCTTTAATTCACAGTTCTCACTTCATGTTAGGGGATAACTATACCTAAAGGAGTAAAAAAATTAATTGAAAGGGAATCATTTGTAGTCACTGTCTCAAAACCAGTCAGGTAATAAGCTCTGTCATTTTGGACCATGAACGAGCAGTTTAATACACAGTTTCCAGGGTGCTGACTACCTAAGAGAATTTGGAGCCAGCTGAAGTCAGCACCCAGAGTGTTCAAACTGAATGAGTACCCAGAGACATATAAGGCAGAAAATCATTATTTCCTCTTACCCTTGTATGTAGCGTTTTCACACTACAAACCAAGAGATGGGAAGACCCAAAATACTGTGAGCTTGCTTGAGAGTGATGGAATCACTCAGCCCTTTCATTTTAACAATTTTTCATTTAGGAAGTATAATGAGTGCACACATGAACCAGCATCAATATTTATGCAAAGATATGTGTTGTTTATATGTGAAACATTATACATCTTAATTAAGATGGCTTCCTTGTGAAGAACTCTTTCTGGAAATGAGTACAGCCTGCTGGGCATCCCAGTTGTTAAATGAAAAACATGCTAGAAGACCACCACAACATTGGCCAATATTTAATGACTCTTGGTGCCTCCAGGATATAACTCTGATAGATATTCTACAGAGCCTGCTGGTGCCATACCCGAGAGTAAATCATGCTTCGATTATGTCGTCTTATAGCCCACTGCAGCCCAGGGAACATGCTTTGCCAGCAGTTGTTATCAGCATACTTGGAATTCTTGACCAAGATCATTGAAAGCCCAATATGAGAACAAAAGGCTGCAAATTATTTCCACAGTATGTTAAAGTTAAGACAGTAGGCTGTAAAATAAAGAGAAATCTCTCTATTAGATAGAGCTGTCTCAGAGTCACTTCTTCCTTTAGAAATCATGATCTACACAGTTTTATAAATCGATGAAAGGATTTTGACCATTAAACTTAATTGATACTGAATTTAAAGGCATGAACTTAAATCATTTTGCCATTTTCTTTGACAATTAGTTTTTGGCATTGCATTTCTCTCCATCACTGTATGAAGCAAAAAATCACAAGTACTGAGGAAGCAAGATTAACATGTACAAAAGATGAAGCACTGTGAGAAGCGACATCTGGGGCAATGTAAAAGATGTTTCAAGGAGTGTAAACAGGCAGAAGTAAAAACAGAAAATAAAACCTGACTTTTAAGTAATATCAGCAACAACTTGGATTTATATAGTGCTCCATATGTTCTAGATGAATAACACCCAAGGCGTTTTAGAGTGAAGTAAGGTAAAAAGCACGCTTGAGGCGAGAAAGTAAGAAAATAATTAAATTTCTTGAAAATGTATTCAGCTTTGAGTAGGTGCAATTCTTCCCTTTAGATAGCTGTTGGTAATGGTGCTGAGGTGCTGTTGTTTTACACAATTGGCTTTGGATGGGAGCCATGCTGCAGTGAAAGAGCAAAGACTGCTTGTAGTTGAAATGCTCATTCTATTTTTTTTTTTTTATAATGTAATGCTGCAGCAGGATTCTGATTGCTTAGAAAAATCTAGCTAGAAAGAATTAAAACATTCAGCTGTTTGGAAATGCCACTGAGCCAGTTACAGAAGAAAACAGGCCTTGGGTGGGAGAAAAAAGGAAGAACTGCACAACATGGATAGTTTTTTCCCCTGGTTTTGTGTTTTTTACCTCACCTCCCATTTACAGAGGAGTAGACTAAGAAAATGGTTCTTGATGGTTGTGTCTAGGTGGATTTCTCCAGCTCTCAGTATAGTAAAAATTAAAATAACCTTGTTGTAATATCTATAATAACAAAAAACTGTCAGCAACAAAAATAAATACAGCACAAAGTAAACATCTGTCTAACAGTCTTGAGCATGAATCACGAACACAAGCGAGGCATGTTTTGTCTTTTTACAGAATGAAGCATTGCACAAGTATAGTACAAAATGGAGTTTTTCCTTTTCTACAATTCACCAAGCACAGATCACCACATCAGCCGAGGTTCTCTGAACAGAGATGTACATATGCTACCCCATTCCATTTCTTCAGAAGAAAAGTGCCACGCATGCTCGAATCACTCTTTTCCACGATGATGTTACATTTTTCACAGGAGTAAAGCTCAGCAAGTCAGTAATTTGTTTGGGCCATCACTGGTAAAGTGCAGGTGGGTAAATATTTTGGATATGGATATTTTTCTAGCCAGAATCTCTCATTACTGTTGCTGCTATGAAACCTCCCCATGCTTTCTGACATAACAGCCATGCTCAGACACTGGGCCACTAGTCCTGGAGGGCTGCATGGCTGGAACTTCAAATACAGTCCTCAGAATAAGATTTAGAGTTGTCAGACTGTTGTGGGATTCCCAGAACAGTGAAACAGGCAACAATTTCACTTGTTGGCTACATGCCAACAGTAGGATTTTTACAACTTATTAAAGCAGTCATTATCTTCATCATCACTTGGATTTATCAGCTGTATTGTCCTGAAGGTCCCTGTCAGTATCAGGCTCTTACTGGGCTACAGTTTTTTTATAGACAGCCAGAAGATACAGTTCATGTTTCAAAGAGATAAAGATTTATGCTTGAAAGGGGTTATCAAATGACTTCTGTCTCAGAAAACAGCATTGATAGCCAGTAGTCAGTCTGTCCAGCTGGCTCAAGGGTGCTTCCTGATTTGGAGGAAGAAAACTTGCCAGCTTTTAAATTAATATATTATTATTACTGGTATCTTGCTTTTTAATCCTTTACTATGCAGATAGCATAATACTCATCTAAAAGGAAACCAGAAGGGTATGCATATGCTGCCAAAAGTCTGCTAGAAAAGGACTCTTGGCTAAAATTTTCAAAGCTGCTTGAAAGGATTTCCTGCTGACTTCAGTCCTGTAAATCCACCATTCACTGCATAAGGATAAAGGAGAGGCTACTCGTCAAGATCAACATTTATTTAGCTTTATGGTCAACTTACGTTTTCCCTTTAAATTGGGGAATCTTAGGCTCAGAGCTTCCTTTTTAGTGAGGACCCAGTCTGCTGACTGTGCCTTTTTTAAGTTAGAGTGAGGATAAAAAGCCCTATCCATAACCCACTATATAACAGAGACCTGCAGATTGCCACAATCCTCAAAGCTGATCCGATGGACTGAGCTGTGCACCATAATTCAACTCTTAATGTCAAGGAAAAATTATTCACCATCACGTGGAATAGGCAGCAAAAGGCAATTGAACTGAGTTTTAATTTCTCATATACAATAATCAACAGAGGAAGAGTCATAATAATAATCTAGGTTAGGCCAGTAAAGCAGTGATTTTGTGGTGTTTGCGTTTATTCAGCATGTGGAGCAGATATAAGGTCAGTCAGAGCTAAGTTTTTGGTATCAACTGGCAGACTTATAATTGCCTGTTTTACCTCTGCAAGGTGCTTCTGCTGAGTCTTATATGCTAAATATTTCCATTAACATTTCTGGAAATTACTGCTAAGTTATTAGTTCTGATCAGGATGTAAATGATGCAAAAATATTGTTCCTCAGGGCCATGAAGAGTTAAGAGAAAGGCAGTCTTGGAAAGATCACCACACGTGGACAATGAGAAATAGGTAACTCAGATTTATGTTACAATCTTATTTTTGCTTCACTAATGAGGCCCTAGGAAACATATGAGAATCTTATTCTAGTCCCCATCAACTTCTCTGGGCAGTGTATCAGACTACTTAGGCAGCTTATGATGTCCTGCTGAAAACAGAATCGGACTCCTCTAATAACAAAGAGCCAAAAGCAAAGGCACATTAGTTAAACAGTCAGATGTGACACTATTAAAGATGCAACCAAAATTGCCACAAAGCAACAAAACTGCAATTTCCAATAGGCCATAGGCTTCAAATCAAAAGCCACACCACCTTCTCAGAAACATAAAACCCAAGATGCCTGCTCCTTAAGCTAACCAAAACAAAAGCAGCAGTATGGTGTTGCACAGGGAGTCAATAACTGACAAAAAGGTAACTTCACTAACGCATAAAGAACTATCATATTCACACTGTCCTATAAAATGGAAACTCTGACAGTCACTCAGCATTGTAAGTATCCCTAATACTCGGTATCTCTCTTTTCTGGTTAATACAGAGGCTGTGTTTCTTAAAGTTTTGTCTTTGCTAGAGTATGCTGTCTCAGTGACTGCAACCAGCTTTCTCATTGTTGTTTCCCTATGTGGTAGGCAAGGATAAAACACATCCTGCTTTACACAAAGAAACTTTTTTCTCTCTTCTACATGCACTGTGACTCTGACCGTCCACTTCCAGTTACAATGGGTAACCCAAAACAACAAAAATCTCATTCTCCTGGTCTCTACTCCCTCCATCAGGTTTTCCTATTGCAGTTACCTGAGCTGTGGGAGTAGTGGTGGAGAAATGGAAATGACTTGTGCTCTTTGGCTTCTTCTGTTCTAGCCAGCAACACACTGGCAGTAATCTCCTCCTCCTACAGAGATAAAGAGAGATAATTAAGATAAACTAGACCTGCTGTTGTGCTCCCTGCTGGGAGGTATTAAAAAGGAAGACATGTTGGCCTATTTCAAAAGACTTGTGAGGTACAGATCAGCTTTACCATTTGGAGAAAAAGCAGAGGCTTTTGATGTGTTTTACTTAGGACAATACTAGAAAATTATTTTACTTTTTTTTCCTTTTGTGCAGGGTTCAGTGATTGGACCTAGTGTTGAGCTTACAACTTGATATTTGTGTGCTGAAACCAGGGGTCAGGGAAATGTTATTTTAGTACCTGTGGAAGGAACAAAACCTACATTGTGTTAAATGCTTTAGGGAAGGTTAGGTAGTGTAAAACTTCCTTCCATTATCCAAACTGGCTCTTTGGGAGATGTGATAATGCCAGGTTTTAAAATACTTAACAATTTGCATTTATATAAAAAAAAAAGGGAAAACCGTGTACAAAGGAAAACACAAACATGTTCAGAATGCCTACCGCCAGCAACATCTTGGCATTTGCCAGTACTTAAAGGTTATGTCTGTCATGTTTAGATGTGGCATAAAGTCTTTCACCCTTTCCCAAGTAATTGGACATCACACTGATAGGTAAAATTGAATGTGTTATGAACAGCTCTCCTATAGACTTATAGGGCTTATTGACAGACAGTGCTTGGAGAGAAGGCCTAATTTTATGCATGAACATGTCATGCTGGAATAATTATGCAACTGCTTGCTTTCTTTCGCAGTACATTGTAAAACCCCACAATGGTTCCTGGGAATTCATACCTTCTTCTGGTTTTGCATAAACACAACTGCTGTAGTTAACAAGGGGCAATAAATTATTAAGGTGAATGCAACATATAACCAAGAATAAAGATCTGAATAACTATATATAAAATTGCCTTGCTTTCAAGGTGTATGAGAGTGACTTCAGCCTGCACACCTTTTGTAAACATCAGCAAATGCAAAACTGGCTCTCGTTGGGGAATCTATGGTCATTGGTTTCCTTCTCCTACCGTGTTGGCTGACTGATAGACATGTGTGCAAAAACTGAGGTAGTGTTTTGCTTCTGGTAAGCTTCACTTGTGGTTTGGGTTTCTTCAGTTCATGGCAAGTTTAACCAGCGTGAAGTATTCCATCCTAGTCTAAAATAAGAAATCCTTCTGGATCATTGCTGAAGATCATTGACAGCAGACTATAATCTTGCTCTCACCTGAACAGGCTGACCGAAAGCTTGTGGTTAAGGGAAGGAAAATGTTGGGATAGGGAGGACATCTCTTGAGCTGAAAATAGGTGGATGTTGGGAGGGTGGTATTAGAGGGATGAAGGAGTATCCTTATGCTTTCTCTGTTCTTATTCTCTCCAGGCACCTGTTCACTGTCAGTTTTATGTATTTTGTTGTTTTTTTTAAACTGGTACACAATGTTCACGCCTATATTTCACATTTGGAAATGCATATTGCAAACAGCAATACAAGAAGTATCCATGAAGAATGTATAATCTCTGAAAAAACCTGACAGCATTCTTGCTACTGTTTCATTTCTAAATACAAAACTGACTGCCATATTGCTGCTTCTGTTTGTGTGGTGAGAAAAGTTCATTTTTTGTGTGAATGGCATAAATGACAGTCTCCCTATTTTGGTTTCTTTGTCATTTAGGATTCTTAAGCTTGCAAACCTCCTAAAGAAAGATGCAGTGAGTGCACAGCTGGCTCATGACATCCAGTTTATGACAGAGCTAAAAGAGTCTGTGGGTCATTTATGTCAGAGCAGAAGCACTTGAGCACGTGTGGGTCAAATGAGGTTCTCAACCCATTCTGTGTCTGTGGCTGCCCTGGCCACCGTGCTGTTGACAACCTCTGTCTCCCTCTGCAGAGAGGGAAGTCTCCACTGTTAATTTCTAGCTGTCATGTGATATCAATTGCTTACTTACAGAAATATATATTACAGTGAGCCCCCTGGCTCTTTGACTTGGGAAGAACAAATGCTTTTACTGTTGCTAATCAGGACTTATCAATGGTAAATTGCCTTCCTTCACCCTTTTCATAAGCAGGTTTATCAAACTGGTGCTCATAGAGAGATTGTCTTCTCTCAGTGGGCTTGCTGCTGCTTTTGACCAGGCTTTCTGCTGGTACATTTATCCCTCCTTCCCAAGTGGTATGCTAGGCTCGCCACTTCATTCTTCCCTGCTGTCTGATTCAGCTGGCTTGCTTTCTTTCCCCTCCTCTGGTACACTCCTTTGGGTCCTCTCCAGTGTGGCTGGCACCAGCAGCAGTACTGCCAGAACACAGCTGCTTTGAGTGTACCATAGTGGAGCAAAACCATCTCCCTATACAGCTGCAGCTCACATAGCAAATGCAGATTACTGCTGACAGACACAGCAGAGAAAGCTGTGAATGCTCATAATATGTACCTACTTACAGTCATCTGCTCGCTGCTAAGGTGCCCGAGCAGCTCTGGGGTTGCAGGACTGAAATCCCCCTGAACTCTGTATTTCCTGGTTCTGATCCCATTTCCCTTACCCACAGCCTCTGCTTCCTTGTTCTCAGAAGTTTGCATTTAGACACCCCGGGGCTCCAGGGGGTGGGAGAGGCTACGGAGCCTAGAGTTTTCACTCCAGCTGCGGGGTGCGTGTGCTCAGAGCTCCCGTGGGTCCCTCCCCAGAGGGGAGCAGTTCCATCAGCAGTCTGGGCCTGGAGCTGCACTTCCCCACCATGGCCCAGTGTTCAAAACAACCTAATTTCCAGTCCAGACAGACTCAAGATACTTTGAGGACCACAGTAGTGAGTCTGCTCTTACACTGTTTCCAACCAAGGAGGGGCAGGTACGTCTTTAAACTGAACCTCTAAAATAACGGGGGATTGCTTGCTCATGGTAATCACCTGACCCCCCTTTCAGTATTCTGCCGCGTGAGGCATTCCTAGTAGTGCAAACAAAGCAGGGTAATGTTTGTTCCCCTCTTTTTCCCATGAATTTTGAAGCATTGCTACCACTTTTCATGCATTCATTGTTTTCCTTTGCTTTTCCTGTTTGCATTTACTCAGCAGCAACCAGAGCCCATCCATTTCTGAAGTTAGCTTGAATAAATGCTGTTAGTTGATAACTATCAATCCTGCACAAATGCTTGCATAAGAAGATAAGTTTTTTCTCAAAGCTGTTTGCTTAGGGGTAGATGGCTGTTCTAATGGTGTGTTTATTGAGCAGCCATTTATCTGTTGCAATTATTTGCCCTTTAAGGCTGGTGATATTATATTAGCAAGTTTGATCTTTGCCAACACCTGGATCCCTCTTTGCAATTAGCAAAGTGATACACTGTGTCTGCCACTCTCCTGCTCACCCCCTCCTCCTCTGCCACTTCTAAACAAAAGGTTGAGAGTAGCAAATTTCATCCTAAAAGCAATAAAAAGGAATAATGTTGATCACTACCTACTTCTGAATTGAAAGGGAAGGACAGATCGCTCAAAGAGAATGCAAGAAAACTTTCCTTACATCAACAAATAATTCATGATGTGTATATGGGCATCCAGCAACTCTATTATTGCAGTACTGTGAAAAATACTGTGAAGGGGAGAGCAAATGGGACATATTCTACTGTCTTGACAAAGATTATAACAAGAATGGGAAATGGGACAAATGTAACTCATTCTGGAGATAGTCCCAGAGCTGTAATCTCATTTGTTCTTCAGTGTGAATTATACAGCAGTGCAGAGGATGAGAATGTGGTTTTCACCATGTTGTATATTTTAATCACTTTTCTTTGCTACTAAACAAATAACTCATTGTGAAATGCCGATAGATGGGGAATACTAGTTTTTTAACTATGAACTAAACGAAGAGAAGGCGGCTGTAATATAAGAGTTCTGCCAGTTGCATTAAAATTCGATAAGGGTCAGATTCAGCTTAGGTTTAGACAAACAGAATTCCTGCAGATTTCTGAGAATTATCTTCCATGTCCCAGAGTGGAGGTGGACTCATACCCTCACCTTCCTGAGCTTGAGCTTCAGTCTCTTGGAGATCATTCCAGAACCGGAACCCACAAAAAATGGGTGGCTCGTTGGTGGGAAATCTTGAGCTCGAAGCTATGGTGGAAAAAAATATGATCACTAAGTCCCATTGGACCTAGTTCTTCTGGCAAGAAGAGAAGGCAGCTTGACTGTTGTTTATGCCAACTATTTGGATGCTGTTTGGTGTTGAAAGGCAACATTTGAAGCTTCCCAAGGAGTTTAATCCAAGGCTGAAATCCTTCAGTAATCCATTCTGTAGTAGAAGACACTTAGGAAACTCCCCAAGTCACTAGTGATTTTCCAGAGCTTGACTCCTGGGTAAGGGGGACTTTTGTGAAGGCCTGTATTAAAGAAAGGAAGAACTAGCTATTAATTTGTGTGCTAAGTTATTTTCAGAGAAGCTTACTGTCTCTCTGAAACCTCTCTGATTGTATAAAATCCCTTAGGTTTCTTCTGCATGCATAGCCTGCCATTCTGCATCAGACTGAAGAATGCATTTCCCCTTCTTCTGCTTTGTGTTTGCTACTTGTAACTCTGAGGCACCATGAGAGGGTGAAGGGCTGACGTGACCACCCATGAATTAGGCTGCCATGACAGCCAGCGAGAGCAGAGACAACTTGGGCCTTGAATTTATGTAAATGGAATTTCCATGTTCCAGGTGGCTAAAGGGCTTGAAGTGACAAATGATCCTTCATGAAGGTAGATGAGAATATCAGGACTCCCCTGGTGGGCAAGCAATCACGGCATATGTGGGAATGCAGGAGAAAAAGTTTTGATTTTGAATCTCAAGTGCGCTGTGATGACAATGCAAGTGGTTTGTGTGAATCACAAATGAGCACATGTGAGCAATGTAGGAACAGTCTGGGCTCTTTGTGTGAATGTAGGAGGTTGGTGTGGGTTTAGGGGAGAGAGTTACCTTTGAAAGCCTTATGAACTGGAAGTCAGTTCTGCCTGTCCTGCAGGACTGGGGACAAAATATACTGAGTCTTAGTTTTACCTGTGGTTCAAACGTGATTTTAACTTTTAGGACCAGATTTTCAGAATCAGTTGAACATAATTGTGTGCTATGTGCCAATGTTTCTGCAGAAATCCAGCCTACGCTGTAAATTACTTCAAACTATGCATCCAGTTTCCCTGACCTGGCTCACTGGAGTGCTGTGAGGGTTAACTGGTTAATGCTGTAAACTGGTTAATTCTTGCTGGATAGCAGCAATTTCTACCATGCTTGGTGAGAGCTGGGGGACAACAGAACTCTTTTGCATGACACTGAATCATTGTTTTATCCAAAAGTAGGAGGCCTTTAAATGGACATGCTCAAGTTCTGCTGGAGATCCCAGGTTACGCTTTGATTTCATCAGTTTTCTGAGAGAGCTGCTGAGATTAGGCCAGCAAAGGAAAGATGAGAAGGATTTTTGCTTTCAAGTTAAAAGGCTTGGGGAGACAACAGAATGTATTAAGATTGGTCATCTTCTCCAGAGTACAAGAGTCTATCTTTTTTGTTGTATTTTGAATTAATAGGAAGGATTTGGGTTAGCAGGAATGCCTCATTAGACACATTTCTATCAAACTGTCCTTTCAGGAAAAGAGGGCATGGGCAATTTTCAGAGTCTGAAACACCATGGTAAGCTTAGAGTAACATGAGTGAAGTAAGAGGGGTTGTTTAGGATTTATGGTTGCTCTGGGTCAGACCAAAATTTATTAGTCTAGGACTGTAATTCCCTTGAGTCCTGGCTGGTCTCCAGGCTGCAGTGATCTCAGTTTCTTAGAAGACAGATTTGAAAGCAACATATCTCAAATAATGAACTATTAAATTCCCCTTATTTAAAGAAAAAAAAAAACCAAAACAAAATTAAAACCCTTCACTAGCACGGCTACCACACGATACACCTCTCTAGGCCGTGCATAACAGCTGTAGCTGCTGGAGCCCAACAAGCCTGCACAGCCAGGAGTTACCTCCTGAGGGAGGAAGCACCATTCCCTTCTAGCAAAAGGCGCAGAACCTATCCGCATTCCCAGGGCAGTCAGCCACTCAGCCATGCCTGCGAGCAGGGTACAGCACCAAGGCAATGCTCAAGAGCTTCCTGATGCTTTGGTGTGTGAAAGGCTTCCCTCTCTGAGTTAGGAATAAGGAATAGATCAGAATATGGGAGATCACAGTGAGATGAGTGGCCTGAAGCCGTCTCTTGAAGGACTGAGCCCATGGCCAGGCAGTGGGCAATGGGAGTCATGCCAAAGAGTTTGCATGGACCCATCTACTTCAAGAGAAAGTATCTGGGGCTCCTGAAGCCTTTATTTGCTAGAAAAGTGCCAAAGTTGCTACTGCTTCCTTTATAGCCAAAGAGTAAAAATGGTGAGAAAAGCTGGAATGAGTTTGTTCACTCCAAATTTTACCTGAGTTCACAGCCATTTAGGTACTGGAACAAAGATCTGGGTTCCTTTACTTTCTACATTGCCTGGTAAGTCACCTGGTTCTTGGCTAGATTACTTGTGTATAGGGCCAGTTTACACTGTCATGTGGTGTTTAAGTTCCTGACACCATGACCAGGATTTGGCTCTCAGTGGCTGGGGCCATCACTAAGACTAATCTGGGATGGAAGAAGCTGCCACAGTGCTAATCCATCATAATGGCAATAGCCTTGTGTCTTAGCTGTCAGGCATGAGGGGCTTGGATATACTGTTTGAGATAACCAGGGCTAATTTTTGGCTATCATAGCAGAATGTTACTTTTCCCTTCAAAAACTGCTGAGGAAAATGTTGCGTTAGAATAATGAACCTGGCACTGACCCGTTGTGGTGTCCACATGCCCTAGGGAGACAATGGTGAAATTAGGTGATAAGGCAGAAACCTTATTTTGTACTTGGGTTTATCCTTGTCACAATTCCAAGTCCTCTGATTTCACAATCTGGCTGAAGACTGGACTCCAGAGAACAAGAGCTCAGCATAATGCTGGCAATGCTTTCAGCTTTCTCATTCCTTCCAAAATGGGTCCCCAGTGGGCCCTGATGAAGGATCCATAGGCTCTTCACATGTCTGCTAAGCAGCCTACCCAAATGCTAGGTGCTGCTCCTCCTCTGTCCTCAGGTCAAGGGAGAAAGCACAGATCAGAGAGGCCAAACGTCAAGAAAGGAGCACAGTCCCAACCCAGGTTCCTGCTCAGAAGCAGGAAGAGCGTGGTTTCTGCATTGGGAAGTGCTGATTTCACTATATAAAGCCTTTGTGCTTGATAGTGAAAGGATTTGGAGACTGCACAGATTTAACAGCCCTTTCTCCCTTCCTTGCTTTCTGCTCCATCCTGCTTTTGGTCACTTTCATTCATCTGTCCATGGCTGGCTGCCTGGATTAATTTCTTCATTGAATACATTTCCTTGTGTTAATAACATATGTGACAAATAAGTAATGTGACTCATCAAAAGGCACGGGAATGCAATGTTCCAGCTACTGAAGGACATTTAGAATTCAGCAACTTGCCTCCTTTGTGTCACTCCTAAAACACTGTAAAATATAAACAGACAGATCTAAAAGGAGATGCAGGAGTCCAAACTTGCCCAGAACTCTGCTTGTTTTCATTCTCAGCTTAAATAAGTAAACTGTAATGAGATCTACTGACACAGTTTTGGCAGTTTTGATTTACATTTTCTCTGAGGCCCAGTAAACATTTCCTCAAGATCTTACCTGGGGTTAAAAATATTTCTGCGTTTCAACACACACCTTTGAAAACTGTCAAACACTTTAGCCACGGTTTGTGCAAATATAGTTGTTTTTTCCCTCTTTCTTTATGAAAACCTTCTGAAAAGAGTATTCAGAGGTAACATTAATTGCTTGTGAAGGGTACTGAAGTATACTTTTTGCGTAAATCACCTGTGCAGCCTAAATGGTATGTCCCTCTTCCAACTACTGGTGGGAAAAAATGTAATTTTGAGAGGTAAAGGAGGATGCTAAGTAAGCTCTGGTGATGCTGATCCTGAGAGTATGACTCTTGTGTGCCTTACATACCACAGGTCCTGGTTATGTGCAACAAATATCTTGCAAAAATTCAGTTCATGTTCTGCAAGCTTTGAAGGTACCTAGCCTGAATTGCTTGCTGAGACACAGCAGCATGCCAGCTGACTTGGCCAGAATACTTCTCCAAGGAGCTAATGGGGTCTAATGCACTCAGACCCAACACAGAATCTTGCTTTAATCTCACAAGGCAGTAAGAAATGGGGAGAGGCTTCTCCTGCCTTACCTGCCCCCGCCTCCCCCCCGCCCCAATTTTGTGTATCTGCATAGACTTCGTCACAGTCTGACCCTAACCTTTTTTCCTCACTACAAAATTTACCATGAAGCCCACAGGTATATAAACTACCCTGGAAAAACAGAAGAAGAAATTCTTAATTGGGCTTCCCTGTCAAACAAGGCACTCCAGCAAGAAAAATAGTCTACTGAGGCTTTCATAGTTTTCTTCTCAGGAACCTCTCATACCTATGTCTACTAGAGAACCTGATTCCTGAAACAGTTTCTTCTTTGACATGGGCTGCAGAAATGGCTTTGGGATGTGCCGAGCTCAGCTGTGGTACCCTGTGACAGATTTCCTAACTGTAGCTGGGCAAGCTGAAGACAGACTGTCATTTCATCATTTTTGGACAGAGATCCACCCTTTAACACTTAAGTATTATCCACATACTGGTATTCTGGCAAGCTTGTGTTCATGCTAATCTGTTAGGATGGTCCTGTTCCCACTCATAATGTGGCACAGTATGTCAGCTTCAACCAGGCAAGGATGCCAACCTCAGTTGGATTGTGAATAGCCTGCAGAAGAGCCTCCTGCTGGTGGAAGAAGTGCCAAATTAGGCCACATGCTCTCTCATTGGGATGCACTGTGCCCAAAGCTGCTTTGGTATCAATTATGGAGGGAGTAACACCCTTTTTCAGAAAAGAATGTGTTAACCCTTCCATTTCACGTGCTCTGTCTCCCCTCTTCAATTTCCATATGCTATTTCTGGGGTTTGCCTGTATAAAAAGAAGATATTCTTCTTCCTTGACAGCTAAGAGAAAGGTCAGATACGGCTGTTCAGATTATGAGCCCCAACTGTGTTTGTTGTTGACTTCAGAGTTGTCTCTTTCTGTTAAATCATTACCATTAAGACAACAGCACTGGGTGCTGCACAGAAACTGATTCCAAAGACAGTCTTTGCCCCCAGTGGGATTACTGTCTAACTGCTCAATGTTTCTTTGCAGAAATCCAGATGTCCCATACTCCTGCAAATCTCGACTACCCCCAGAGTGCCAGTGACTAGGTAAGAGACATGTACTCTGCTGCATGTGTCCCTCTGACCAGGACTTGCAGGAATTGCCAGGATTCACAAATGCAGCATTATTCGGGACAGAAGAGCTTCTGGAACTTCCTTTTTCTAATCAGGGTGATCTCTACAGCTTCTGGCAGGCAGCTGCATAAGTAAGAATATCATACCTATCAAACTAAATGCTGCCCGCCAGCTTCAGTGTAACATCTCGTCAACAATCTTGCATTGGTGCTGAATTGTAACTTGTTTTTCTATAGACTCATGGTTGCTTCTGCCTTTCCAGCTATGATGCTGTTTGTCCTTTGTGTAAGCACCATCCTTTTTTTTCAATAATATGAATGGGGAACAATATACCGCCAGCTAAAATGATTGCCTTTCCACACTCACTCACCACAGGAACTCTTTAATCAGCAATGTCAGCCAGGGACAGAAATCTCATACTTGAGAGATAACAGTTATTTGCTGGCAACTTCTTGTACGATAAGCCCAACAACTGGGTGATTACACACTTTCTCAAATAACACAGGAAAATGCCGCACCACATTTCCAAAAGTACATGTTGTAGCATCTGGAAGCTGCATAAGAATTTTGTCAAGATTTTTTCTCCTCCTGTTTATTTTTTAAGTGCTCTGAAATCTGAATGTAATTTTGACATTCTTGAGCTATCCACCAGCTTTTCTGCAATGAAAGGCTCCATAAAGAGTACTAAGTCAATACTATAGACAAAGTGCAACTGATTAATGGGAGAGGGTTTCTGCCATAACTAGGCTGCTTAAGGTCACAGTTAAACAATTTTTCATAGCTGCTTCATCCACTGAATTGCACTCGCATGGTTGCACTGCTAGTTGAAAAGGAAATGAGCAAGTACATGCTGGTTGAGTAAATTATTAAAATGCATAAGCTGGAGGAAAGCTATTTCTGTGAAAACCCTGCTAATGAAGAGAGACAATGCCTTTGCAGCAGTGAAATTAGTTTAAAGTAAACATGTGAGAAAATAACATTTCTAAACACCGACAGTGTGTTTCTAAGGTGTAGGGCAGAGATCTGTGAAGTAATAAGGTTAGTCTGAGTCCCTCTGAGTACTGTTCCTACTGTGATATATGGACAGTGCACCTTTATAGCTTGGTCAAGGCATTTGGGCTGGTTTAAATGTGGACCCGTGTTTTCAGCTATTCTTGAGGTTCAGACCAACCCAGTGTATGTTTTCAGGCTTCTTTCAGTGTGAGACAACAGTTGTGGGACACGTAATGAGAAGAAGCACCTGACATGCTGGTGCATGCTCCCAGGTATTGGGTAATGTTGTCATGGGCTGTCATGCTAGGCAGCTGCTGGGGCATGTACTTGCATGCAGGAGACAGTCTGCCTTTTCTCCAGTGCAACTCTACACGCTAGATACAGCAGTCTGGAGAACCAAAGGACTTGCAGGGTCCCAGAGTGAGGAGAGAAGTCACAGTACTGCTTAGTCAACCACTAAAGACAGATAAAACAGTGGGTGAGAAGAGTGCCAGATAGGCTTCAGAAGTACATCCCATATTTCATGTGTGAGACCTGATGGATCTGTGGTTCAGGTCTGCAGTGGTCTGAGATATTCTTGAGATTTCTATCCCAGTCACAGTATTTTGTGATATTTGTGCCACCTTGAATGGGTGGGTCTTTTGAGCTGAAATCTTGCACAGGAAACTCTTAAATCATTTTGGTCAAAAAAGTTTAGAGCTCTTCTGGCTTTGGATCCAAATCTGAGGTTATTTTCAAACAGGGGTAATTAAGTCCAAATGTCCTTTTGTCCTTAACCTGCCATGATGTGAATAGGGTCAGGATTTGTGGTTGTTTTGCTGGCCCTCTGTGTCAGGGACAATGACTGCAAGCTGAGATTTTTAGCATTGGGTTGCATTTAAGTGAGGAGAAAGCCATCTAGATTATACTTCTTTCTCCCTTCCCTCCTGTCAGATATTTGTTTTTCTCTTGCAATAGCAACAGCAGGTGTTGCTTTTGTGCTTGCACTAGGAGTGAGACAGAGATAGACCTACTAGCCTGCTGAATTTCATGGACTGGTTTGCACAGGTGGGAAGAGAAATAGACAACATAAATGGAACTTAGATGGAATGCCTCCATCTTACTTCCTCCCTGAAACTGAAGGCAGTCATCCCCTTTCCTTCCCCTTAGGACTTATTGACTCTTCCTCTTCCTTCTCCATTGCCTTGACTTCCCTCTTCTTTCTTTCTCTCAAGACGTTGTGTGATAAACTCAGGAAGGACTGTGTGTTATTTCTGACGTTTATAGCACAATTGGCCATGCTAATGCTTCCTGTATAATCTGAAATTGGGCACTTCTCCAAGACAGCACGTAATGCAAACATAACCTGGAAACTTTTTCAATAGCCCCAACTAGAATCTGACTTTCTCTCTCTCTCTCTCTGAAGGTTGATCTTTAGGGATCTTCATATGCAGCCTTCAGGTTTTAGGCTACAGGTAGCTTAAAAAGAAAATATGTCTGGAGATTGCCTGTGGAGATTAAAAAGGTTGTTTCTGGCTTCAGACAACCACTATTCTTTATAAATCTTTTTGAAACAGTAAATCTGCATTTATTCATACTGGGTGAAGTAGACAGCTGGCACTTTCTGATTCCAAGACAAACAGATCCTGTGGATTTTGCTGGCTGAAAAGAAGTTAATACTCCAGAAGTGGAAATCCACATGGCTCCCAACAATGACACTTGTATCAGCCAAGCAACAAGATTTCAAGTGTACTGTGTGTTTGGCTGGCAGATTCTGAGTTCATTTAACCCACTGACATCAGGTTAGTGCTCATGTAAATGGATTTATTGCAGACTCGTTGTCTGGGATAAAAATTTGACCTACTGACATCTGGTTAGGCAAGTATTTCTCCTCCTTTCCATATACAGCTACTTGTTGTCTTATGTTATTTTATATGCCAGATGTTAATCTTCTCAATAGTGATTTTCAGAGGTTTTCCTTCAAAAGGATACTTGCCCATAGCAATGTAATTTGAAGCACTATATAAGGTTAGAAAATAAGAAATTCAGTAAGAAAAATATGTGCTTGGTACATATCTTGCAGTTCCCAATAATGATTTTCCTTTAAAATACCCTACAGTAACAGAAACCCTCCACTATAAAGTGACTTGTTCTTTAGTAAATAAGACTCAGAATATGACTGAAATCTACATCATTTCTCAGTTTCTCATGCTCCCTCTCCATCTGTTTGTTTCTTGTCTCCTGAAGGACAATATCTCTGCCTTATTTGAACATTGTTCAAACTTCTGTAACTTGGTTGGGGATTGCTAGGTGCTATGCAATATCAATTAAAAATTATTATCTTGCAGTGTATGGTTTGATTAATGTTTATGATTCTCAGAGGGAAAGACTAAATTCCTACATAAGAGCTTTCAAGTTGATTCTCACCAATTCCACAGAAAATGGAATAGTTAACACTGCTACTCGAGCTGACATATGGGGGAGTCATATGAGTTTGGAAATGAGGTGGAAAGTAGTCTAGGAATATTCTTCTGTTTCTATGCCAATCAATACATTTCCTCCTCTGCATTAGCATGGTGTAATTAGGACTTTTTCTGAGGGCCACTCATGGGGACAACTGGTCTGTCATTCGTGGAAGCATTAGGCTGACAAATGTTTGTATTGGGAGAGCAGTGCTTCTCTCTGCCAGAGAAACCACTCAGGAGTCACAAGAAGAGTTGTATTTTTCTTGGCGTGTTATTTGGTATCTTTAGTGGGCAGCCTCCAGAGCAGCATGGTGTGTGGCAGAAAGGGTTGTGTTATTGAAAAGTGTCCCATTTTTCTGGGATGATACACAATTCCTCAAGTACAAGAAATGTTTTGTCTTCAGGTGGCGCCACTGTTCCTGGGACTATACATTAAATATGTGTTAATAATGCACATGGCTTTCACAAAACAGGTAATTTGAAGTGCCTGAAAGTCATGGTGACAGTATTGCTACTGCCATGAAAACTGAACAGCTCTGCTATTTCCATGAAAATGGTGGAGCCATGTGAGGAACTAGAAAGCAAGCTACCGGCTAGCTTTCTTATCTGTCTCTGTAGTTTGCTGCTGAAGGGCTTGCTTGATTTCCAGTGCTATGGCTAGCAGTCTGCAGGTTTGCCCAAAGAGGCGTGAACTAAGCAGAGTGGTGAACTTGTTCTGCTAGAAGGGTTGTGATGTGCTGTGGAGCAGTCAGCAGATAAATAACCCTGCTCATATCAATAATTTGTGTAACAAGCAGGAGTACGTCAGGAATGGCACACTGTGTTGTTATTTGCCAAAGAATTTGGAATTGATACGCCTTCAGTCACAGAAATGTATATTGTAAATTGTGGTCTAACCCGGCTGGGGATGTTGGCAATTGTCTACAGGGGTGACCATCTTAGACTGTGGCACATGTTCCTTCTTCTTCTCACCCATGTTCCCTGCACCTCCAGCATGGCAATGTCTGTCTCTTTCTGCTTCCAAGCCTCCAGTGGAAAAGCTACTACCCTGGCCTGTTGGCATTGCCTTCCCCTAAATGTGCCGGAAGAGCAGCACGCTTGCGTGCGTGAGCTCCGACCAGTTCCAGACTAAAACAGCTGGTTTTGCTCAGCTCAGCTGACAAGAGTGGTGTGAGCACCATGGCACATTCTGTGCAGATCTGGGAGTGGGGAACCACAACGTCCCTGTGCAGAGCTGTCAGGGCTTCTCCAACAAGGGCGTGGGCTGACAGCTGCCTGGGGCATTAAGCACTTCCACCTTGCAAAGAATGGTGATAGGTTTGCTGGACCGTGTTGGAACGCTGCAGTGATCTGCAGCAGGCTGCTCTCTTGGCCATTGGGCTGCTTTGCTATATAGTGCAAATGGGAAGGGTGTTAGGATTGCCGCTGAATGTTCCATTAGGTGTCACTTGCCCCAGACGAGCAGTGTGTTGCTGGGTGAGGCTGGAGAAAGAAACTGAGAAGCACTCTCTCCTCTTTTTCTTTACCCTCCACGCCCCCTCTTTGCAGCTGTGTCTTCTACTACACATCATGGTTGCTGATGGATCCACTGGCTCTGCCCATCTTAAACTGTTAGACAGGAGAGTGTAGGGAGCCCTGATCATAGGCAGGGAGTGATGACCTCCTGAGGCAGACTCTGCCCATCTTGCTGCCTCCTTGCACTAAGTCAGATAGATTCCCCTGTATTTGAGGACTTCACTGCACAGGATTTGCCCTGCAGCCCAGCCTGTGGCTGGAAGAGATGCTTTTTCAATGTGGCAGCCTTGTTCTGTTGCCACTGCTTTGGTGTCGACATGTGTCAGATAGGAGACCTTCTTTCAATATCTTCTTTCAGTAGCCTTTTGTGGCTCTTGCACCTCTTTTTGTTGTGAAAAAAACCCTAAATTCATTTCACTTCATCTGCCTGCAAGAAAGCATCTTGCTTTAACCCTGCCCTGTTTCAGCTGGGACAGAGTTAATAGTGTTTTGCATTTAGGATGAGAATAATGTTGATAACACACTGATGTTTTAGTTGTTGCTAAGTAGTGCTTACACTAGTCAAGGACTTTTTCAGCTTCCCATGCTCTGCCAGGTGCATAAGAAGCTGGGAGGGGGCACAGCCAGGACAGCTGACCCAGACTGGCCAAAGGGCTATTCCATACCATATGACATCAAGCTCGGAATATATACTTGGGGGGAGTTGGCTGAGGAGCAGCGATTGCTGCTCGGGGACGGGCTGGGCATCAGTCTGCAGGTGGTGAGCGGTTGCATCACTTGTTTTTCCTGGGTTTTGTTTCTCTGTCTCTCTCGTTGTTTTCCTTTTCACTACAATATATTATTATTATTATTATTATTATTATTATTATTATTATTATTATTATTATTAAATTTTATTTCAATTATTAAACTGTTCTTATCTCAACCCATGGGTTTTCTTACTTTTACTCTTCAGATTCTCTCCCCCATCCCACTGGGGGGGAGGATGAGTGAGCGGTTGTGTGGTGCTTGGTTGCCGACTGGGGCTAAACCACAAAAACCCCTCTACTGGCTTTTTATCAATGTGCAGTCTCAGTACTGAGTGGTTCCTCTTCATGGAAGTGGCAGCTGTGTCCCTCCTTGTGGGTCTGTTGCTGCCCTGGTCTGTGCCTTTCTATGAAATGCTTTCAGAATTCCACTTTCCTGGCACTTACGGCTCAATTTGTGCAGAGTGGAATTACACCAAGGCCTGTGAGTGAGAGATGCAACAGCAGAAGGCAAAGCTGGGAGTAGTGGGAGCAGGTGTCTGGCACCTCATAGAGTTGGAGCTAGTTCCCTGACATTTAGAAGGGATAATGGCTGTGCTGTTCCATGCCAAGAATTGGGAGCATGAGATTTATCCAGCCTATGCCCACCTACTTTCTGCATGTGGACATTTGTTCTCCCACCCACCTAATTAGGAAAATAGAGTGTAGAAAATGAAGGGGCGGATTTGTTATTTTGTTGTGGCTGTTTGAAAGCAAAGTTTGCTTTGCAGCCTCAAATTACAGTCCATGGAGGGACAGTATTGTCTCCAAACCTGGCATTAGTGTTGGCTTTCCTCAGGAAGTCTAACGGGAGGCGAAGCTATGCCACAGACTGTCACTGCGGCAGGGGAAAGAATCAGAATCACTGGAACGAACCTTCGTCCTGAGAATGGATACTTGGGTGAGGACTGCCATTGGAGATAGGCAGAAATAACCTCTGGGTAAACAGGGAAAATCAACACTTTGACTCTGCCGAATATTTCAATAAATGAAAATAATTCTCAAAGCCAGGGAGTTTCTAATAAACCCTGCCCCAGTCCAGTTAACATTTAAAATTCAACTTCCTTGAGAAAGTAACTTTATATTCCTTTAGCCATTTCCCTTTATCCAGTAGTTCCTTTGTTTGAGTCTTCTGTTTTGGCCCCAGATAATTTGCTGTATAATGGTAGGACATTCACCATGGTTAGAGAATGTCCAGGGAAAATCTATTTCCATAATTTACCCAGCTAGCCATTACCCTGTTTCATTCACCCGTAGGTAACTTGTTATGCTACACAAACAAACAGTAAATAGTGGGTTTGTTTCACCCAAGAATTCTTCATCAATCAGGATCACTGGATCACAGAAAGAGGGAGCTGGAAGGGACGCTGAGAATGCCATCTCTCACCCTAGGGCAGGATTTGCTGTAGCTACCTCATTACTGGCAGATGTCAGTCTAATTTACTGTGTAACTTCAGCAGAACAGGATGAGAGGGAGGTAGATGGTGAAAACCTCTAGTACATGACAGAATCCAGATCAATTACTTCTCAGACTGAGGATTTGCCCCCTTCCTTCAATGTCCCCTCACACAGAAATGCGCCTTGGCTACCAGGTAATGGGGTATTTAGAGGTGGGATGCCTTCAGATCCTCCTCAAGGGATTGTGTATTTTTGCGGGTTCAGAGAGACCACAACTTCCTAATCTAACATACAAAACACTCAGCAGGGAGCTGGGTTTTAATCCTCACTCCCATTATTAATTAGTTTTTGAGGGATGACTTCCCAAATCTGAGGTAAGTGGACCAACCATTGCTGAAGGACTGTTACAATGGAGACAGCCTCTTCTACTACCTCCGTGAATCTAACCCTTAATTTCTTTTGCTTTTCTTACAAGTCCTTGAAAACAAAATATCCCATTTTGGCTCAGATGGGGCACTTGTTCAACACAAAGGAAGGATGATGGGTTTAAAAACAAAGGTTTTGGTTCAATCCAAATAAAATATTTATGCTTGTTTTCTGGTTCAACTGCTGAGCTGAAAAAGCACTATTTGCAAGCCCTTGAAAACCACTGGCTGTCCCACTAAATTTGTGTCAAGTGATTGCTCCAATTCCTCTTCCTACTGGTGGTCTTAGAGCTGGTCTTGTCACAGCAAAAGTGTCTCCTCTCCTCTGCTTGCAGCCCTGCAGAGCTGTTCTGGCCTAGTCATCAGCAAGGCAGAAAAGAGGTAACTTCACTCATCTCTGCTGGTAATCTAGAGGGCTTGTGACAGAGCATGCATCATAGTCTCTCAGCTTAGTCAGTTTTAGATTATTACTATGAATCTGGATTTTTTTCTTGACCTGCTGAAAGCAGTTACGGAGCACTGCTAGTTTGGCTGGCGGCATCTCTTCCTCAGGAGCTGCCTTCCAAACCTGAGCATGTGGGGTAGAAGCCATTGGGGTGTGGGTGAAAGAATTGTTCCTGAAGAACGTAGTAGCATAAAATCATATCAACTCCTGTAACACCTAGGACAACACAAAGCCACAAAGACATAAGCATTTACACCTTATAATATCACAAAGCTGACTGAGGTACTTAGAGTGTCTCTGCAGTATCCAGGGAGAAACGGGCATCGCAGAGTGTGATTCACAAAAGCCAGCAAGCTGAAGATAGATGTATGTTGAAAGTTGTGCCCCTTTCAAGAACTGAGATACCACATTCAGTGCTGTCAAATGAGACATCTGCCCACTTAGGATTCACAAACAGCTGCTCTTTCCTGAAAGTTGGGGCATAAGCTTTTCTTTTTCAGAATACCCTACTTCCAAAACACTTCTCACCTAGACTGATTGTATTCCCCGCCAACAACCAGGCTTCCTGAGGAGATTTGAACCCATATCCCAAATAAAGAGTGAGTCCAAACAGCAAAGGTGTGTGTTACCAAGAGGTTTCAGTTCCCTCTGTGGAAGCTGCCAGACAGGACTCGGTAGCAGGGAGTTTACTTGGAGAATGAGTGGGAGACCTGGATTCAGACCTTTTTGAGTCTGTCAGTTGTATTTTTTCCAACAACTTGTTAATAGGAAGTCTTAATGTAAAGACTTTGGTGAAAGACCTAGAACCCATATCTGCTGTCTCTCAAGGGACTTCCCTATCCTGTTGATCACAGTCGTCATCCCTTACAGCAAGCCTATAGTTTCAGCAAGAGTCTTTTCCTGGAATTAGCCAGATGGTTAAGTTTGTTTCACCAGAGAGCTAAGAGCCTGACACATCTCAAACAAAGAAGGGAACTGAATCCAGAGTCTCCACAACCTGTGTCAGTGCTTTGAACACTGAGGAAACACTTTATTTTTCTCCCATATAAAAGGAAGGCAATTTACAGCTACATTTTCTGTGGAGCTGATTCTGCAGTAATGCACAAGAGTGCTCTGACGTGCTAGTAGGGGTGCCAAAAAATGGAGTATCAAGAACCTGGGGACAGTAATACAGAGGGACTTCAGGTGCTCAATCAGTGCGTTAAGTCTGTTTGGGGGTCTAGGCCTGGGGGATTTTCTTTCACAGTCCATAGGGAATGCACAGCTCCTGCTGGCTCCCAGCTGAGGAAGCAGAGCTTTGAATTCAGGCTGAAGAGAGCTTTCCTGGGGATAGAAGCAACAAGGAGCTTAGCATGGGTACCAAGCCTGCCTGTAGTTTGCCAAATAGTTTGAGTTGAAGGATAGCGCAGTAGAAGGCCTTTTGTAATGTTCATCCTCCACCCTTTTCTGAGATTAAATCCAGTCTGCATGAAATTGTTGGCAGCGGTTTCCCACTTAGCAATAATCAGACCATATTGGGACAAAATATTCAAAATATGTAGCAATGTGGGACTTAGGAAAGTATCAGCATAAAATTATGCCTTCCAGAATAGCAAACCAATGGATGTGCTGGAGCTGAATAGCATGATTTTTAATGAATGAGACCCTGGCTACGCTTTTGTTTGGCATTAGCCTGTCAAAGAGTGTAACTTGTCTTAACTTTTTTGAAGGGATTCAGTGAAATTTCTAGCTTTTGGATTAGGAGGGTCATTAATAGATCAGGCTATAAAAGTCTGAGTGAATGTAACCAACTTCTACTGAAAATGTGCTGAAAGCAGATGTGATGCTCAGGTAATTGGCAAACAGGCCACCTGTTGATTTTCTTGTCAGTGTTGTTGCTACCTGGGGTATGATTCTAGTCAAGGAGAAAATAGGGTTCTTTTAATTAAACCAATTTGTGCAACATCATTTCACTTAAAATTGTCCATGGCTTTTTAAGAAGATTGAAAACAGTCTAATCAGGGCTTGATTTGGGTCCTACAACAGGAGGAGAGAAGCGGACAATCAAAGGGATTTTCACAGTGTGTACGTGAGAGGGCTAAAATATAGGTGTTAATCTTGGCAGTGGAAGTTAACGAGCAGTCTGATACTCCATAGTGGTTCTATTTTTCCAGCTGTAATTGCGTGAGCGCTCAGAGCTGTTTCTTTCTGCCGAGCCTAGGGTATGCATCTGTGTTTCCCTTAAGTCTTCTTGAAATAACAGCTGTAATCAGCAGCACCCAATTCCAGCTGATCAGGTCCTTGCTTGCATGTGCTCAGAGGCTTTCTACAGCCACAGCCTAGCTAACGATACAAACCAGGAGCTCCTACCTGAAGGAGTGTTTGGCCTTTATGTAAATCTAATGCTCTTCCCTAAATTCATGGTAGAATGTAGTTTTGAACATGTTTGCAGGCAGCTTTCCAGAAAGAACAGTAATACCGTGTGTGCATACAGCTTTCTTAACTCCAATACATTTTACAAATAACACACACAAAATAGCTGCTTCAGCTACTGCCCCAATATAGCTACCCTGTAGTGGAGTGAAGCAGTTACCTGACCATGCTAGCAGCTTGATTTTAGGAAGGAAGTGGAAAATGCAACCAAGTACATCAGTTAAAAATGTAGGCCATAATGAGACAAGATATCAGGATGCAGTGATCAGCACTTCTGTCCTGAAGTGTGGAACGCTGCCAGCTTGAATTCAATGATACCTCAATCGATGAAAGAGTGAGAATCCTGAATATCAAATCCACAGGAACCGTGAATATATTTGTTATGATGTTCTCAACCAGTAGGGGAAGCAGGTGGGAATGTGAAAACAGAATTACTCATAGCATCTAAAGTGAGTATACTTCAAACACCACTTAGCATCTAGTCTAGACAAAGACAGGCCTGTTTTAAATGGTCTTATCTGCTTGTGGTTAACCATAGTTGTTAATTGCGGGCTTTCCCAGTGCACATCCATTTGCAGCTTTGCTGGATCTGGAAGGTGCCTTTGTAAAGGGAGTGCAGCTTGAGGAATGAAAACTTGTCAAGGAAGATAATGATCGATACTCATTGATATGTCTAAATAATATCCACATCAGAAGGGGAGAGGATTCTTTGTTGCTCTCCCATTCTTGTGGAATTGATTTGAGCAGGCTGGGATGGTCCTTCAAGGAATAAGTACTGAGAGAAAGAAAATTGTCTCTTTGAAGACCACCATTGCTTTTAAACTCTGACGTCATGGGAAGAGGAAGTGTGTGAAATGGAGAGACATGAGAAAAACTAAATCAGTGAAGTGGAAGACTACAGAAGAATGGAGAGAGACACCCAGGCAAAAGAAAGTCAGGAAGCTGGCAAACTGCAGGCACCTGAACTCCCTTATACAGAGAAAATAGAAACAAATCAAATCCTCCCTTCTGCTGCCCCTTGTAATTTTCCAGAAATCTTCTATAATTTTCCCTGGAGTCCCATGCTGACAGCTGGCAGATGCTGAATGAGAGAAGGTCCCCAGAATGAGTGATGACAAGGTCACAGCTGGAATGCCTATAAAGATACTGGTGCAGTGAATCACAAACAACTTTTGCTGCCACATAGTGGCAGAGAGAAAAGCTGCCATATGACAGATCTTCCTTTGTAGTCCTTGCCCAAAGATGATGTCTTTGTATTTTTATTAGTGTTGCTCTCTGGTAACAAGTGTGCTAATTCTTGGAGGTTAAAGTCACGGAGGAAGGGGAAGACCTTAAGCAATACAGTTCCTGCAGACTTAATTTAGTGTGCAAGTCACTCCTTATAAACCACATAACACTCTACTATGCCATAGGTTTATCAACAAGTGTTGCTAAGAAGGTGCTTAAAAGCTTGTATTTCAGAGACTATGTATGAATAGTACCTCTCACTGCTGTGGTTGCTATAGTAAACCCTTGTTCTTAATTGAATAATACAGTAAATAATACTTTAAAACTGAGAGGAAAATAAAAAGGAAGAACTCCTAATGGAGTTCCCTGAGCCACTTGAAATTACTGCTCCTTTTTCATGTTTTGCAAGTATAGAATGCTTTGTGCAGTGGGTTATAGAATAGCAACACCTGCATAATTGTGATGCTTTCTTTGCATAATTTCTTGTCCCTCAAAACTTTGCAGGATATGATGTGTTTCAGAGCACCTCTGTCAATAAGGAAAAGAGTAATTAGTGGGATTAAAATTAGCTGTTGTTTTCTTAAAATCACATACATTTCAGACCAAATTTTGCAGGAGAAGAGTATGCAAAGGTTGAAATGATCATTGAAATGATCCATGCTGTAACTGCTGCCAGTGGAGTTACACTGGAGATAAATTCTCCAATCTTTTCCCCTGGTGTTAAACTGTAATAATTCATAAGCATTGCAATTAGAGACCTCACTCATGCTGATGGTAGCCTTACAGTACCACAGATAATGCTGCCCAGGAGAGAAAGTACATGGTGTACAGAGAAACTGTCAGGGTATGTGTGGGGAGGGTAACAAGACAAAAGTTGGTAAGCAGCTGAGAACTGCAGCAGTTCCATGTTACCTAGGGGTGAGGAGGAGGAGGAAGAACCTCAAAGGCCAGATGAACTCTTTGAGGGCTAAGAAAAACATCCCATACATCATGATAAACAGCTGTGAGGCGGAGAGAGGGAGCAGTGAGGTTAATAGACATAGGAGATTATGCTATCATAAGGTAGTAAAGCAGTGAAAGAGATTAAACGATGTATGAAATGCTGGGTTCGGAGTTACTAGCATGAGGCAAACAACAGATTTATATTTAAAGCACTGGAGTGCGAATAAGCTTTTTTGGGCCTATTTTATACTTTGATCACCATTGGGTCTAATGCTTTCTTCTTTTGCAGGACTTTTGACAGAGGCAAGCATACTATCATTTGTGAGTCATTCAGACACTGTGGCAACATGGGTCACAGACATAAGACATCTTTTGTAGGATGCTGCTCACTCAAGGAGCGGAAGACATGTTTATTCCTCACCAGCTAAGATGCTTCTCATGGATCTGCATCCTCATTAGCAGACAACATCTGTTTCTTCTTGTAATTAGCTCACAGTTCAATAGGTAGCTCCAGTCTCTTTTACACCTGGACTACAATCAACATGGAAATCACAGAAGCACATGTCTCTCCCCTCCCCACTTTAAAGCAGTCTGAGTTACACACATTGTTAAACACCTAATAGACAACAACTGTGTGTTAGAGCTCTCCAGCACATGTGTGAAATAATGTTTTTTTTTTTTCTTTTTTTTCTTTCTTGATGGGCTTCAGTTCCAAATGTGCTTAGGCTTCTCTGGCTTCTGTATTAGCCTCAACCCACCAGTCATGGATTAGGCCATAAAGAACTGTTTCCAGCCACCTGCACAATGGAAAGGGGAAGTGAAGTGAGGGCTGCTGGAGGGGGAAGCGTGCACCAGCTGGCCCTGCTCCTGAGGCATTTTAACTGGATTCTTTGGGGTAGAAGGGTGTGAGGTCTCAGGTCATTTCCTGCCAGGTTTGCTCTGAATGGGAGGGGGATATGTAATTGCGCTGTCTCCCTGTACCATTAGTGTCAAGACTCATTAGGAACCCAATCTACTCAGTGGCAGTAGGCATACAAAAGAAAGAACTAGCCAAAGTCTGCAGACTGCAGAGCAGGAGTTGGTGGAGGAAGCAATTGTAAAATTCCCGTCTGGGTAATTAGAGTCAGCAGGGAATCAGATTGGCTACGGCAGGGCTTTCATTTTTCCCCTTGCTGTTTTAACAGGATTGGCAGGTGCTGCTTTATTCCAGGGGTCAGGTGATGTGCCTGTGTCATAATTCACAATGAGAAATGATCATCAATTTGCTGCCATGCTCCTGGGGTGAACTGAGCAGGCAAACTGTGATTACTATTGTTATTAGTACCTTGTTAGCATGGAGCAGGAAGATTGTTGTGGGCAGTTGTCTCTGGAAGGGGCGGGATCTGTGCACACAAAAGCATGTTCCTGGCAGCTTAGCTACATTTGCAAAGTTTGGGACTGCGGGCTATTTCACGCCCTTTACACTGGGATCACCATTTGTTAGTGGTCAAAAAGATGTGAGTGACTTGGAAAATTTATCTCATGCTTAAAAATTGGCAGCATATTGGCATGCTTTAGCAGCTGGACAATTTAATGGAGTTACAACACAATAAATGAAAATGGCCCCTCTTTGAATGCGCTGCTTACTACTTATCTGTTTGCTTAGTGAGAAGTGGAAAGAAACCTAAGCAAGCTATTCTGTCTGCACAGAATACAGTTTAAGGCCTGGATCAAGATGCTGTGAAATCAACAGACAGATTCACATTGACTTCTCTGGATTCTGGCTCAGACCAGTGGGCTTGCATGCTCTAATAGTTGACACAGTAGTTAAAAGGTACAGCAGTAAGGGATGTGCTGAGAAGCATGACTTCTGGGAAGAAAGGTTTTCTTAACATGGCATTTGTTCCATGAAAGTTCCTAGAGAGAGAGATTTCCATAACGAATTGGCTACATTTACCAGTCAAAACAGGATTCTCTCAGCAGCTTTGCTTAGCTGAATTCCACATCTAAGAGTCAGACCACCTTCTTTCTAGTTCCATCCATCAACAGTCAAATGAAAGATTAAGGAATTAAAACTTCGAGGACAAATTTGTTGATGATGCTCAAGCCAGCATAAAATGTAGTTTGCTTCTGTTCTCTTCAACTGTGTGGTCCTGGTGTTAAGCTCTTGGATTTTCATTAAAGGATGCAAGACTTATTCCCTACCATTGGCAAAAAAAACCCGTTGTGGGCAGTGGACTACTTTGCTGAGTAAAACATACGGGATTGGATCCACAAGGAGGAAATAAGTGCAATGGCAAGCCATGCTGTTTTCTAGGCATTCTTTGGTAAATTATTTGGTAAACGGTTGGACAGGAAACAATATTTCTGTCCAGGGAAATACACCAACATTGCAAAAAATGTTTTGCTCTCCATGAAGCAAAGCGGAGACCTTTCAAGGTGTATTTTGTGGAAAATATTAAAGAGAAATGGAAGTATTACCCTGAAGAGCTAGTGTTTGGATCCTTGTTGGGGGTGTGGGTGACCTTGTTGTGTCCTTGCTTTCCCCTGTACTGGGACAGCATTCTGCTTGCCAGGCTGTTCTGAGGTGCTTCTTTGGGCTCTGGCCAGATTTTCCCAAACCTAGGGTGGAACTATGTCTTACTGGAGGTCTAATGAAGCCAGTATGTACCCATGAAATTTTTCAGCTTTGATAATTCAGTATTTTCCCACCAAAAGAGTAATTTCATCTAAAAGGATAGGGGAAAAAAAAAAGAGATCCCTGCCAGCTCTACCCTTCAGACTACAGCTATGTTTTAAGAACCTATTTGGAATGCAAACAATAAGAGATGTGTGTTTTCCTCAGTGCCTTTCCTTTGAGCCTCTATGTGTCTCTTCAGCATGTTGGGTCACTGGCAGAATAAGAAACTAATACATGAAAACCAGCCCTTCCCCTCATCTCCAGGTTCCTGGCTGGAATGAATCAAGATCAGATCTATAAGCTGCTTAGACCTTCCAAGCGCTGTAGATTAAAGGGTGGCAATAGAATCTTTGCTAGCTCCTGATTTTTGTAGCTAAGTGTCTCTCTCTTAAGTCAGAAGCTGACAGTCCATACAGTTATATATGTTACTGCAGATTATTTCTCAGGCCCATTTATGCTATTGGCCATGCATGGTAACCTGTAGTTTGACTGAGCCTGTCCTACCAAGGAAAAAAATGCATACTTGCTTCTCCCTTATATCCCCCTCTCATTTAATCGACAACTACTTCTGTCAAAACAAGGCTGACCCTCTCCGTTCCTACCCCTCACCCATCCTTGGCGGGTCCTTTGTCTAGATGGCTTTAAATCTGATTTGGGATTTGAGTGTTATTTGGATTAACTCATTAGTGGGGCTCCGTTCTGGCAAGCCTGCTAATCTGTTGCAGTGGTGCATAGCACTGTGACAATATTACACTGAAAATGAGAAATCTAATGAGATTAGCATTTTATGCATTCAGACAGGGTCTGGGTGTTTGAATGGTCTGCAGACTCTTGGTATGAATCACAGTAGGCCCAGGAGGAAACAAAGTGACTGGACTGTAACACAGCACCCAAACACTTAGAAAGGAGAGTGTAATGGTGCGCAGAAGCGTCAGTAGCTTGGCTGTGGGGAATAGAAACGTCTCTGTCCCCATCAGCTGACTTTGTCTCAAAAGCATTCCCCCATATGCCCAACAGATTAATTTCTTTTCCTAGGGATGGAGGAGGGCTGAGCTGTGTCCAGGGGATCACCTTGCAAGTTAGTCCTGCCCTTACTAGTGGTGATGGGGGAAGGTTTTAGTGGTTGCTTTCATGGGGAAGAAGGCTGCTAACTCCCAAGTTGTTTTTACATCACACAGGGATGCAGTGCAAGATATGCTTGTTAATGCGTGTGACTACCAGACTGCTCCTTTCTAAAATTATACCCACAAGATTAGTTGCCTGGACAAATTCCAGTCGCACTTTTCCCTCTCAAAGGCGTTGTTGTTTTTCCTTCAGGTTTAAACAGAGAAAAGAGTGAGCCAATATTTGCAGCCTCCTTTGGTTGCAGACAGAGGGAGAGCTCTGCCTTATTTCTTAGGTTACACCTAGTAGAGCAAGGCAGTCCTCAATGCTGGGTGCATGGGCTTCTCCTGCTCTACCACCCAACTAAAGCTTTTGTAGCCTTTTGTAGGTGACAAGGAGACTTTGGGAGAAGCTGAGAAGTGATGCACCAGGTTGGGAGTCACTAGTAAGTGCTGTCCTAGCCTGCCACCCAGTGCTGGTTTCTGGCACTCAGAGCTGCCAATGTGCTGCAGTACTGCAGCTGGTACTTGGCATGTCCTGAACTGGTTCTTCCTGGACCCTGTTGAAATATTCTTTCCTGAGTTACTGAAACAGATATTCAGGTCCGGTTAGAAATAAGCAATGTTTTAAAATGGGCTGCCTTTGGAGAAGTGTGCGACAACTTCAGATTCCTTCTTGAATACTGTGGACTCAGCAATTAGGAAATGGCTCTTGGGTGTTGTGCACTCGGCAGGTGATGGGCAAGTCTAGCTTCTGGTTTTAGTGAGCCTTAAGCAAGAAGGGAAGGCTATTATTTCTGGTCTTGTTTTTCCAGGACAGCTTAGGAATGATCAGAGCCGCACAATCTCTCAGCATGGTGATGGATTCAAACCAAATACATCCACAAAATGATGCTGAAGTTGGCAATAGTTTCCAAACTGGGATCAGTGTGTCATCTTTATTAAAAAAACAGCTAACAGAGATAGGGAGAGATGATAATTTCTAAAGATACCACAGAACTGCTTGAACCCCAGAGAAGAAGAGGAGGAAGGAATATTTTCTTGGGAAAGCAAGAAAGGTTAACAGTGCTGTGGGGCTGGGCTGTTCCAGGGAGAAGATGGAAGATGGTGGTGCAGATGACAGTTTTCATTCACACGACTCATCATGTCCACAAAACCATCCTTCTATTACAAGGCTAAAAGTGCTGCTGGGGGGAAAGATGTTATTTTATAAATTCTTTTCACATAAAATCTGGGGTAGATAATTTAGGGAATTGTTTTGATTTTTTTAAAGTCTTTGGGTTTTGTTTAGTGGTTTGTTTTTTTTTTTTTTTTTAAAAGATGTCTGTCACTTCACCACTGAATAAAAAGTAGTAATTGAGTAGTGTCACTGACAACAGAAATTATATGTACAACCGATAGCTTTAATTGGGTAAATGAGGTAAAAATCTGGCACAGTCTTAGAAACTGCTGTTTGTCTGACTTAATAACCAATAGTCAGTTGTTGTTTGTAATGGCACGGACTAAAGCTGCCACACCAGTGTTTTATCGGCTGAAGAATTTAATAGAGCAGCAGCCTTTGTGACTGTGGCCTGACATTCAGCCTTGACAATGCTTCCTGGATTTATCTAGGCGACCAGATATATTGAGCTTTTGCTCTGTAGTGTGGGGGGTGGCAGAGGGGATGAGTGGTCATTTTTCTTTAAGTAGCGAGATAGTTTTTGCTGCCAACTGAAAAGGAAGGGGCAGAGAAGAAAGAATGTGATGAGGTGGCCTTCGTTTAAAGTGCATGAGGTGCAAAGAGCAGGCATAATATAGGAAAAGGTGAGTATGAAAGGAGAAGATGGAAAACAAAGGTGTATTTACACTGAAGGGTGCTTAAATGCCATTAATATGTATTGTAAATCTTTAAATGCTCTGTTATTCAAGCATTGTATTAAGTGGAAGGAAAAAAAACACCACTGCTACTGATTTGCATTATGTTATTAATTCAGAGTAAAAAAGAGGAAAAATTGTCAGCAAGGTGCCTTAGCGAATCTTTAAATAATAGTAACAATTTATGTATGGGAAGCAAATACTTAAAAAAATGAGTAAAATGAATAGAAATGTAATTCAGAGCAGCACTCGCACTTCATCTTCATGTAATGATATGGGCAAAGCCTGAATTCCAACACTCTGCAGTGAATTATGGGACATGGTAGAGCTTGCAGGACTGCAGAAATAAAACATGATCAGTTATAATGTCCCATTAGGAAAAGGTGATGTAATGAATTCTTCTTTCATGGCCTAGCAATGACACATTTCATTTGCTAGGTTATTTACCCCCTGGATAAAATTCATGATTTCTCTCATAATATGAAAATATCTCCTTAGATACATTTGTGGGGGAATCTCATTAGAAGGTTTTGCTGAATGTATTTTTTGTCAGAGTTGCAAAGGCAGTGAGCTTCATCAACAGGGAAGCTGGACTGGGAGCCAGACTACCTGGGTTATATTCCTGATTCTGCTGCTGTATCATGCTGGACGAGCACCCTGGGCTGCTGAGACTCTTTCCCGTGACTTTTCCGATCCCATCTGTCACAGGTCACCTGGCGTAGTAAAGATTCACTTATTTAAGCTGCCTAAGCCAGCCCAGCTCATTCTGAGTGAAATGTGTTGGAGTCATTTAGCTTTTCTGACAGGGAGGTAATCTTCAGTGGGAGAGGTGATGCATGGCTGTGGAGAGGCCTGAGTAGTACTAGCTATGGTTAGGAGAGGACAGATGTCCAGAGCTGTAAGATATTGGCTCCTTGAGACAGGGTGCTGTGTGTGCAGGAAGGCACAGGATCCATCCCTGAACTCAGCTAGGATTTCTGGATGCTCCAGGAAAGCTGTCACAAATGTGGTTGTTTTCTTTTGGCTCATTGCATAGGTTGAGATATTATAAAGAAGACTCGTCTACATGGGCCAAATTTGGAGCTACTACGCATGAGAAAATTACTCTTCAGTGGCTTGGCTGACTCTCACATTTTTCTGGACTAAGGAAGCAAGAGTGAACAAGATGCTGTTCAGTAGAGAGAACTGCTTTTGAAGGAAAGCTATTTTAATTTGATCTTTTTTTAAATCCTGAAAGGAGGCTTGAGAATTCTTAAAAAGCTCACCTGGAAACACAGTTGGCTTGCTGGTTTAAAAAACCACATATAAATCACCCCAGAATAGGCCTTGCAATTTCTCATACTATGCAGCATATCTGTCTCTACTAACAGGTATCTGCTAGCACATCTCTGCAGGTCTGTAAATAGTCAAGATTTAGCTTTAACGAAAAATACTGTTTCTATATAAAGAGAAGGTAACAGTTTATATGCAAATGTTACGGTGCTATCTTTTTAGTTATCTTAGTTTTTAAAAAAATCAAACCATGGCCTTCAGTCCTATTTAAATGTAATAAAATAAAAAAATCACTTTCTCTCCAGAGATCCAAAAAGCTGAATATATTTTCCTAGCTGATTGATGCTTTTCCATTTATTTTTAAATGTAATTTTCCCTGGGTAAGGAATTGTTCTCTTGAATGTCAAGAAGGAAATATTTCCCAAATCATAGGTTTGGATTGGCTGGCTCAAGCCTAATGAGATAGCTCTGCTGAGAGGGGGTAGGCTGGGGAAGCAGAGAACGGAGTGATTTGTCACGCTGTTTTTCTAGCCATTGCTAAAGAGCTGCTTTGTAATGCCAGCCTGCCAAATCTCCTGGCCACAATCAAATTACTCCCTCCACATGCACGCACATCCACACCCTCGCCCTTTAGATCTATCACTGACAGAATAGTTATTAAACAAAAACTCAGCCCGGGGAATTATTAATCGCCAGGCTTCATTTCTTTATCAAATGTTGTGGCCCAGAGGGAGACCTCTTTAAGCTTTCAGAAAGACCATAGCACATTAATCACTGGAGGGAAGTGGGGTGTGGGCTTGGCATTTGTAATACTTGTCAGATCAGAAATAGAAGATACAGAGATCAAAAGAGATGTTTATGACTTGGAGGCAAAAGGGTTTCACTTTTCTTGTTCTTCTTTGTGTCCTCCTTTTTTTACTGTTTGTTTTGGGATTTTCGTTTTGGGTTTGCTCTGTTAGTCTTGTCTGAGAACTTATACTAACTGTTGCTATACCTCTGGCCCACACACTGTCCAGGAAGAGAAAGGCCATAAGTTATGGATGCAGTTTTCTGTGTACCCAGTAGCAAAACAGTGGTCACTGCTTTTGACTCCCAGTCTGCTGCCCAGGCACTGAGCAGGCCCCAAACTGCAGTCAAAGTTGGGAAGCTGGGGGTACTTAGGTTCTTGTCTGTATCAACTAATTAAAGGGAGGTACCCAGCACTGAAAGTCGGTTCTGAAAAACATGCCTGACACCTTGAAAGTTTAATACTAGGTTCACTCTATATGCAACAAATATATATACACATACACTTTTAAAAAATTACTACAATCACAGCAGCTCGAGACCATATATATGGCAGATTAAGCCAATATTGTAGGCTGCCTGTGGCTGGAAGCACTTACCCTGTGATTAGTTAAAGCATTAATTAACATTGACCTTGCTCACTCTAATCCTGAGACCTTTAGCCCCTGTAGCATGTAGGGAGGTTGTTACTCCTGGCAGGGTACCTTGAGAGGAATGTAATGTAAGCTGCTGTTCAGCTGACACATTTTTCCTCATAAAAGGATGGTGTATCAACTGAAGCGAGTAGCCTTTATTGTAACACTTTAGCAACGCTGAACTTTGCATTCCTGATTCTTGCTCTATCACCTGAAGAGATTCTTCAAACTACTGATGTTGAGAGGTTGGTTTGCTAGTACAAGTCATCCCCACTTGTACACATAATCTTTTCAGCAGCAGCAAACTCCCTGATTTCTTACTAATATCTTAGCTTGAAATACATAATAATTTCAGCATATATTGTAAACACATGCCCACTTCCAATATGACCTGGAGCTAATTATCATAACAGCCTGCTTCTTCAAAACAATACATATCTCTATAAAATACGTATTTAGAGAAAGAGAAAGAGTATGAGTGTATGAAATCTGTGAGAGTATGAGTGGGTAAAATCAACGTAGAGATTTTGTAAATATCAGCTTCCCCTCATAAGATTGCACTTTGAGTTTTGTCGCACTAATTTCCCATCAGAACTGTCCAGGATTTTGGCTGCAGTGAGAGTGCTGCAGCTATCTAGAACCTCCCTGTCTCATAGAAACACTTGAGGGGAAGAAAAAATCTTTAATTCTGTGGCATACACGAGAGGTTGCAGTGAGGATCCCAAGCTCATTGGAGAATGGGCTGTGTGTTAACATGCATTTATACTGTGGCTGGCACACAGCCTGGTTTTGTACAGCCCTGCTGTTAGCTGGAGCCTCTAGGCACTACTGTAATATAAATATTCTGGAAGAATAATAGGGCTATTTGTGGCTCTTGAGGGCAGCTAATGTGGCTGGTATGCAGCATGTTTTTCAAGCCTTCATCTCTTATTTTTCCAAGCATTCAGAAAGAGAGAAGAAACAAACCACATTTTCTGTGCACAGACAGAAGGAATGAGAGTAGGGATGGATCACATCAAATGGATTTTGAGAGCACCACAAAACACTTGTTGCGTGTTGTCCCGACACTGCAATATGATATTTGCATTGTCATGTTGTATCAATATGTGAGACGATCTGTCTTCTTGTGAGTCTCATGTCTGGCAAGGCAGTTCCCAGCTCAGAGGCTCACTTCTTTTAAAGGGATTTTGTCTCTACATGTGTAAACAGCAGCCAATTCTTCGGGCTCTCCAGAGCAATCTGTGTAGATTTAAGCAGTGAAAAACTTGAATGACCTACAACTCCACAGGCAAACAATTCAAATGATTACATGTACTCCCAAGTATATCATCATATACCAAGAAGCATATCAACACACCATTGTGAATAACTATGAGGCAGTCTTCCTAATGAACAGCATGGCAAAGGAGAGTGTGTGGGCTAAGAACACTACTGAGTGAGTCCGGTTTGTCTGTCAAGAAAATCCTGAAACATCCATACCTTTGGATAGACTTTGCACAGCAGGAACCATCTCTGTGTGTTTATTGTTAATTGAATCCAGCACTGAAGGAATTGCTTCTATGTCATTGAAGGGGTTATCCCCCATGTGATACCTTTTTTTGGCTGTTTTTTTAGAAGAGGTGGAGGAAGCAGTAAACCAAGTGTGTTGTGTTACCATTTTTATCCCCAGTTTACAATCTTGTGAGAAAGAGCATGCAGATGTCATAATCCCCTGATTCCTGAAATACACTCCTATGAACTGGTTTTGCTGTGCTTCTCAGGGAATATTGCAGCTAGTACTTGGAGAATCTCAGAATTAGTGGGATTTGAGTTAGGATGCTGCAGTAAAACAGGAATTATTAGAAGAGAAATTCTGCATAGTAAGTAGCACATTCTCTTTTGTTCCATCAAAGCTGTTTTCCCACCTTTCTGTAAGGAGCTGTAGGTGAATTTCTTCATGAGGGACTGTAGTCAGGATTTACATGCTTCTAATAGCTCAGAAAACTAATAGATCCCAGGAAGCTTTGGAGCTCAAACATGTATTTGGTCATGAATGTTTTTAATTACCAATGTTTTTGCTTCCTTTAGCTCTGTCCTAGGTTGCTTTGTATCTGCAGAACCTAACAACAGGTTCCTTGGGCTCAGTGCTTTCCTTGACTCAGATTGCCTTGGGTCAGCTGCTCCACCATGACTGTTCTCAGACTATGTCTTGTTCCCCTATGGTTGAGCTGACGTAATTTACTCTTCTTTCAGAGCAGAGTATGTGACCTTAAATGGCACTAAAATTACTGAATGATAAGATCTTGCACACAGGTTGTTACTCCTGAATAGCTGATACGTGGCAGCATGCATATAGGGCACTCGGGCAGGTGCAGCAGTTCCCACAACAGCAGTGGGATCTGCACTTTTCAGGTGAGGATGTGGCATGGGCCTGTGAGGTGGAGACAGTGGGTAGATGGCTGAGGATAAGGAATTAGAGAAGCCTTGGGGTTGGGCAACAGACAATTTGCTTCTAAAACATTTTTAAAATGTAATTCATGAGCGCTGAAACAAGGTTTTATCACATCCTACACTGCATGTTTAATGGTAGTGGCTGATATGTCTCGATACAGGGTTAGCTGTAGACTTGAAGGAGCTTTCCTGGTGTCTACAACAGAACTACCTGCCTTATATTAATCGGTTCCTGGTAGAACCAGCCCTGAATTATGGTTAAAAGCAGGGTTATGTCCAGATTTGTCTGCTTCCAGGGCTTTGGTTTCAGTGTAGGTCTCTGGCATCCAAGCCTAAATCATTAATCCTAATGGTAGTTGTTACCAGTCACTTCACTGAGTTTATTTTTCCTCTCAGAATACCTATATTTTATATTCATATGTATGAATATATTTCTATACATATATATTTGTATATATATTGTAGAGAGATATATATGTATAAATTGATTCTAAAGCATGAGTTATTTCACAGTGGAGAAGATACTTAAAGTTACTACTAAAAGATGCTACTGTGATGCAGAGGTAACATTCTGCTGTTCCTTTTGACAGAAATATGCAGTCAGGAATAATTCTCAATGTTAATACCTTCTATTCCTGCCTGTTAATTGTGTTATGGTAACACTTAGCAGACTGACTTGAGATAGAATCCTTGTTATAGTTAGTGCTGCAGAGACACCTAGCAAGACAGTCCTCACCCTGCAATGCAAACAGGGGTTGGCAGAGGACAGAGGAAGGAAGAGATCCATTAGTGTCACCAAGCAGGTGAATAAGAGTCAGAAACAACCCTCCCTGGGACAATGTATGCTCTACTGGAGCTGTAGACTGCCACTGCCACTGTGATACACAGCTCTTTTTCTACTCATTTGGTGGGACACCCAGGAGCCACATCGGGATTTTTTTCATTTGTTCCATTATCACTTCTGTGTTGCCATGGATTTATCGTCAGCAGCTCTAAGACTCTGTGTGAAGGCTGGGCTCTACAGTACATCAGCTGCGAACAAGGTGAAATGCTCCTGAGCACATGCCAAGGAGATGTCTTGCACAGAATCACAGAAAACAGGGTGGGGAAGAGTTCTTGAGTACTCATAACCAGAATGGGGTCTGATCCACATAACTTACCCTGCTTGCCTTGCCTGCTACTGAAGAATGGTAGAGACTCCCAGACCTCTGCATTCAATCCAACCCACTGCTCCCCCATTCCTAATGTTAGAAAATTATATTCCTTTGTTTAACTTCCCTTGCTTCAAGTTGAGCCATTACTGCTTGTCATACCTACCTACTCTTTTTTTTGCCTTTATAACTATTTTACCTGTTGGCTTGACTCCCTTCAGTTTATTCTTCCGTTTACCTAACAACTGAAATCCCTTTGCTTTTCCCTATGCCCATGCATTTTAGCTCTCTGCTTATTCTTACCACCCTACTTTGGAACAGTTCCAACTGAGCCACATTTTGCTTGACCTCTTGCTAATAATGGCTTGCTGGGAGCTGTGACTGAGGGAGGGAATGGGAATCCTATGTTAGAGAAACCACTGATATCAAATTTTGCAAAAAGGGGCAGGGGAGAAGGGAGGGAAAGCAGAAGTGAGAGAAAGTGACCAGAGACCTCCTGTAATTCCCAAGTTTCAGGGTAATTTGCTAATATGAGGTCAGAGGATTTAGCACTGAGAAGTGCAAAACAATGCACTTTGGAAAGAACTACTTAAACTACACACAAGTATGTAGGTACACACGTGCAGGGATTATGTTTTACTCGGCTGCAACCTCTCTGGGGGAAAAAAGACGTCAACGAAGACATCTCTGTGTGCAGAGCTGGTAAAAAAACAACAGCAAAAATGTCAGATTGTATCAAAGAGGGAAGAAGAATAATGTAGAACATATTAAAGTAGGATTACATTGATTGGTGTTACAGCTCCAGCTAAACTACTGCATTCAGTTCTGGTTGCTTCATTTCTAAATGGCGATTGCAGAGACCAAGCCAGACAAGAGCCCAACAAAATTATTAAAGACACAGCATGGACGAATGGGAGAGTCTATGCCAGATGAAGTTAAAAAAAGCCTAGGATGACTTAATTTGAAAAGTGCAAAGTAATAGAGAAGATAAGAGACAAGAGATAATGAATTCCATTCTGTCCCATGGCCTAAATGCAAGTCAGCTCTTGATGAAATAAAAAGGCACAAATTTAATATGGATCAAAGGAAATTTTGTTCTCAGTGCAGCATAACAGCCAGATATCTTGGCCTGACTTTTGTGTGCCTGGCACAATTCCCTGCAAGACAGAAGTACAGCAGTATTTTTAAGCTATTTCTGCTCCTTTCTGATAAGAGGACCGTTGCTCTGTGTCCTGGGCCAGGTCTGCTGCTGCAGGACAGCAGGGTGCAAACTAAAAAGGTCATTTGGGCGGCCAGTGTGCCCATACCGCTCAGGACTGAGCCCTTGCTGACCACTCCACTACTGCTGCTGCAAGTGCTTCGTTTTTCATTAACTCCTGCTGCAGATAATACTGCTTTGCAGTGTCACTCCTTGTTAGATTCACAGTGCACTTCCCTAGCTGTAGGTTTCTAGCACACTCAAATGTGTCTGAGCTAGTAGTTGCCAACTTCAGTTGAGTAAACAGATCTTTCAAGGGAAGTGCTTTTTCATGTTGTATTTTATGTAGAGAGATAAACAGTATTTTTCACCTTTTGTTATTGTCTGAACAATGTAAGCACAAATATTGCTGAGGATCACAATGCCTGATATATCTTGGGAATACATTATCCATCAAGAGTAAAACGGAGGTAGAAGGGAAGAAAAATTCTTAATAGTTGCATCTCTTACTTATTTCATGACTTAGCAGAACTGCCTCCCCATGAGGTAATCTGTGTAGCTCTGTGTGGCCATTGTCTCCAGTTATTTATCTTGACACAGCTAATATGGCTAGTATCCAGGATGCGCCAGCTGGTTTGAGAAAAGCTGAGGTCAGGGAAACAAAACTTGAGATTATACCAGTTCAAAGGAGAGGAGAATTAAAATCAAGAGGAATTTGATGGACTTCCTGGAAGTGTCTCCATTTGCATTTACACTACTGTAATAATTTTGTGGTTGTTTGAAGCTCCTTTTCCATCAAAAATTTCTTCCTGTCATCTTGGGAGCATCTCTCTAAAGCTACCTGAGTGGGCTTTGGCTCTTAGGTTTTAATTAGGCTCAAGAAAGGATTCTCTTAATTAGGGCTCCTGATTGAAGGAGATCTAGGAGCATTCCATGATTGTTGAAAGAGAGGAGGATTAGGAAGGGTTTAACTCCCTAAGTTCTGGTTTTCTGGCCGTCTATGGTACCCTGCCAGAATTCAGTGCTAATTGCTTCATGAACAGAAGGGACAGCACAGCACCGTCTGGCAGTGGAAGCAGGCACTGTGCATCCTGGAGATCCCTTTGGAGAAAGGAACAGAGCCTTTATTATCATATCATGGATGGTTCTATCACCATGACCTTGTCTGTACATAGAAGTTATTGGGCAGTGACCAAGACCGTGAATTTGAAATGCATTAGCAAAGCTGCGACAGTGCATGCAATCAGAGAGCTGCTACCTCACACAAAAGCATATACTGTACCTCAAGCACCAGGAGAGGAGTTAATGCAAAGTAGGTTGTACGCACTAAATTTACAGTCATGTATGTAATAGCCCTATATGGAGCTCTGTCTCTGTTGATAGGTAGGAAAGGGCAACTGAGGGAATGTCTGTGGGGGAGCTCATATGCCAGTTGTGCGAGTGGCCTGGCTAAGAGGAGGCTGGACAACTTTCTAGATGTGGCAGGGTACCCTACAAATGTGTTAAGGAATAAAGAAGGAAGACACTTTAGTTAACTCTAGGCTTTCTACTCCACATGTAAGAGTACTTTTATGCGCCTCAAGGGAACCAAGTGTGATGCAGAACCAGGAATAGTGGGTTTCTTTACCAAGAAAGGTGCAGGCTGTTGATAAATTTGAAGACTTTGGTGGCACGGGGAAAAATGAGATTTAGGTAGTGAAAATACCAGGTGTTTGAGGAACTTGCTACATTCAGATGCTCAAATCTGCTAAGAAATCAGTAACCTGAAAGAGCCTTATTTAATTGCTTGTAGAGAGAGGAAAAAAGTTGAATTCTGTATTGTCAAAAACACAGACTAAGGCCTTAAAGGGGCACTTCATAGAGGTAATAGCGTTTCGAGAAAAGAGTAATTTGAAATGGTCATCCTCCAGGAACTTAGACTATTCAGCTAGAGGAAAGCATTCGAAGGAAAAACAGTCAAAGTGCAATACCAGAGAATGAATGGAGTTCTGGGTTTAATAGACAGTGGGATTATTCAAGTAAACATGATATAGAATAAGATTATAAAGGGGACATGGCAATAACAATAACTGAGGTTAAACAATAAAACAATGCCAGCACCAAAATTAGATTTTACATCTGCACATGGCAGGTACAAAAGGGATGTGTGTCTGGTTGCTCATGAAAATGTATTTATATATTGGTAGATAAAGTACTTTTCATAATGGTATGACACACTTAAAACTCAAAAGTTTAGGGTAGGGATTGGACTTCGAAATCGCTTTAATTGAAGTTATTCAGCTTTCAGAAGTACACAGTATCAGGCAGACACTGTTTTTTAATGTGTTTCAACCAGCCCAGTTCCAAAAATCTCTGTGCACTTTGTAACACAGCCCCCATAACTATTTATGACTGAATGAGGTGATTTCCCCTGGCTCACAAATCAAATTGCAGTGGCAGAACTGGGATTAGGGCATAAGAATTAAAACTCTCAGCACTCCTTATTCTTGCCACTAGATCAAACTCCTGCTTCCACACTTCAGCACAGTACAGCCTTCATTAGGAAAAAACACTTTAAACAAACAGATGAAGTGCACATAATATTTTTACTCTTCAAAATCTGGAATACTATATGCCATTAACACTGAGTCATTGAAATTGCTCCAGAATGAAATATTATAGTGTGTTGTGCCAATGCCTTGAAAGTCTTTGTGTTAAGGTTTCAACAAGAGAAACCAAACCAAAACTCCAAACCTGAAATTTCCAGTCTAGGCATCACTTTTCAGTCCTAATGCATGGGAAATATTGAAGTATTATGAGCCATCATGTCCACAAGAGAGGCAGATAAAAGTCTAAAGTTGACAAAGATGAGACTGCAAATAGGATACACATTTAACTGAAGATAATTAACCACTGGAACAGATGGTAAAGGGATGTGGTAAATTAATCGCCTAGAGTCTTTAAATCAAGATTGGATATCCTTCCTTCTAAAAGCGATGGCACAGTTCAGCTATAAATTATTGGCCTTGATGGTGGTATCACTGGGTGAAATGCTCTGGACTGTGTCATACGCAGGAGGTCAGAGTTGATGAGCATAATGATCCATCCCTCCAGACCTCGCTATCCATGAATCCATTATGTTAGCTTGAAAAGTTTTATATTTTAACAAAGCAGTTACAGACTGTTAGGTTCACAGTGTGCAGCTTCAGAAGTTTCTAAATACTCTTTCATTCTATGTTGTAAAGGGTCTGAATTAATTTTGTTAATATTGTTTAAAAGCATGCAAGTGTAAAATATGAACACGCTTTGTTTTTAACACATTGATTCCCGTATCTCACTAAACCAAAAAATGGTCTCCAGGCAAACATTGATTGTGTATTCCCCCATATGTTCATTGCCCCAGCTCTTGGGCAGGTAGGTGGTAGAAAATTTTCTTCTTCATCTCTTTCTTTCCCTCTCTTGAGCAATGTGAAGGAAGTGGTGTGTCCTATGTTAAACAGGGGCTCACCATACTGGGATGTCTCCACTTTTGATTGCTTGAAGAGTTCTGTGACAGAGGACTACTCCATTGCTCATGGCTGTGGCAAAACTGTGGTCTACTGCTCCCTAGTCTGCTCCTTTTCATCGAAGTACCAGCCTACCACGTGACAGTTCTTATTTGTCTCGTCACAGTGTTAGGTCAATGAATATGCTTTTAGTATCTTTTAGGTGAGACATGTGGGCTGGGACTCAGGTGCCTGAACCAGGCATCTAGTACTATTTCAGATGCTCTTGAACACCCTGCCTGGACTTCAGCTGCTGCTGTGAAGGATGTGGGTCTCTAGCCCCATAGTCTTCTGCAGCAGTAGCTGGAAACTAGATAGAATAGCCAAGGCCATGTGGACTGGCACTGGATGCCTGTATTAATGCACTGAATCGCTCCTGAAATGTTTTTCATCCTTAAAAATCCAAGTGAGCTCTTGGTGAGTCCTAAGAAACTGATCTAATTGGGCCGCAATTTGCAATATTAGTTTCTGCCACCTGAACTTCATCCCCACAGTTTTATTTGATTACAATAGCCTTTACTTCCTGTTCTGAACTACTGTGTTGTGTTGCTGAACACCTCTATGCAGCTGCTGAATTTCAGAATGCACTCATCTGTGGTGATGCTTCATGACAGATATATTGTTTTGTAAAATGTTTTGGGATCATTCCTTAATATATCTTCAATGTTTAAGATACTAAAGCACTCTGTGAGAGTTATATATAGAAAATGCTGGGTTCTCCTCTCTTGTTACAGGACAAGGTTATCAAGACATGATTAATGATGTTGGGGGTCTCTGGTTTCTAACATTCAAGTTTTCACCAGAGACATTTGAAGAGTCATTCTAAGAGAGACTGCTGAGCCCTTTGTGAGTCCTAAGCTGAACACCCCATGGTAGAAACAGCTCAAAATTATCATTTGCTTCTTAAAAATCTTGGTCCTAGTGAATTTTCATTGTCATTCCATGCACATGTTAACATCTTTTGTGATTATGAGAAACAGCCTTGCATGTCTACAAGGCAGTTTTTAGTCAAGCACCAGGGAAATAACATTTTGAATATCTAGCCCCCTAATGCTGCTTAAATTAAATCAGTTTCTCTCCTCTCCTTTCTCTTTCTTAATTCTGATTGACCCCCTGTACTCATTTGAATTACATTATTTTTCTGTCTTCATCTATTCTCAAAGTTTATAGTCTCTTGGTTAGATAACCATAAACATTCAGCTCCTCTCATATATAACCAAGATTAAAGCTGTGTGTATAAATCTGGCAGGAAAGTGGAATTTTTGCCCTCTCTTGAATTGTAGATATATTTCTTTAGTAATGACTGAACAATAATTCATCATTTTCACTTTTTCAATTCCCATATAAATACGTAAACCAAAACTGCAATGAATATTTTTGCTGGCAGCTGGCTATTGGACTTAAACACCGGAGGAACCCAGGTTATATCTGTGAACAAATGTAGCCAATTCCTTCCATGTTATTACAAGTAATTCTGTTTCACTTGCATCACAATTAGAAGTTGTACAATAGACCACTCAGAAAGAAAGGCCATTGAGTCAACTTCCATCCACAGTATACTGTATAATATCTGTGATCTCTTGCTTAGGTATATAATAATCTAATCATCTGCCCTGTACTACTTCAAGCTCATTTATTTTCTGAATCCCAAACATACTGCTATACATGCAGCTGTGTTCAGCTGTGGATCGCACAGGTCTGTGCAGGCAAATATGTGGATACGTGGATTTACTTATGGCAGGTGATGCATGGATGCGCTGTAAAGGACGCTGTGTTCAAGCTCCCTGCACACTACTCGAAAGCACAGCATCGCTAACTAAGGATAAACTTACCTCATCTGCCCACACATTTTCAAGGCCATTCTGGCTGCAGCACTTATTGCTACTTCAGGTCCTGTGAGAAGGGGTGAAATCAAAGCCGCAGACCCTTGTACAAAGTTTGCTGTGAGCTCCATTTTGTTGATGACAACCAACAGGGTTACAGCATGGCTCCTTGTGGCAGCCCTGGGAAAGAGGCACTAAGTCTAACACTCTGTAGGGCTTCAGAAGCAAAGCTCTCCCATCTTTGCTTGTAATTGTTTAAGGACTGCACCAGTACAGGTTGTGGGTTATAAGTAAACAGGTCTGTGGCACCCATCCAGACTTCACATACATGTGTAACTGATGGCTCCATGTCTAGATGGCCCTCTTTTGAGAGTCTGCATCAGCAGCTCTCTGCATGGCAGTCTGTCTTCTCTGACTTCAGTTTCCTAGGGCTGCTTTTTGCTCACTCTCCCCTAGTTCTCTCCTTCCGCACTGCACTTTCCCTCACAAAAATTCCTCAGTAAGCTCTATTCTCTAACCCACTTCAGATCCTAACAAGATGCTTTTCACCTATAAAAACAAGACACTTTGTCACTTGTCCCACTTTAAAGTGTTTTATGTAGCACTCTCGTTCCATATTGCACATTAACTGCCTTTTACATTCCCTGCTGCACCTGCGTCTCTCTCTCTGCCCCCAGCGCCCAGCCAGATGGGAAGCCGTATCCATCTCTCTCTCATACACACAGGAACCTGCGTGCACAGAGTCTGGTCTTGCTGTCAGATAGTTCCACTGCAAAGCTCTTCACTTTAAGTTAGATTAGATGTCCAAGGGTTTTGGCAGACTGATGCTCTCTATTTTCACCCACTCAGTCCCCTTTTTAAAATTCAATACTCCAAACAAAAATAAAGACTGATTGAAGCTAATCCCTGTTTCATCTAATTTTGGGGTACAGACTCTTAGTCTGCTGAATAAGCTTGGATGGCCTGTCTTCTAGAGAGAGTGCTTTCAGAACCTGAGCTTTCCTACAAATAAAAATAAATTATAGCTCCTGGTTGCTAAAAAAAGGAAAAGGAATTTTGTGAATACACTGTGTTTTCAAGCGCGAATCTATAGGGAGAGGTATTATTTTGTACTGAGTCACATAATGTAGCAAGGAAAAAAATAGGCAAGGTTTTGGACACAAAAGCTTTTTCTGAATGTGCAGGCAGCCTGACCTGTATTTGAGCTGAAATTCCATCTGCATTGAGTATGTTAGGGCATTAATTCTCCAGCTTCACAATGCTGTATTAGCCTCAGCAGGAGCTGGTTAATTTTAGTGGCTGGAAGTTGTTGCAAAGAGAGGAAAATGCAGATCAGAGGGAAAAGCCCTCTTAAGGGGGGGCGGGGGGAAGAAAATAGAGGATGGAGCCGCAACTGGGCCCAACCACAGCAGTCCAGCAAGGGGAAGCTGTTTTCCTTCTGAGTCAAGTCAATAGTGAGGTAACCAACTAATAAATAATAGAATCGCTACAGAAAGGCCAACTGTTCATCTTCTTGCAAACCTCCTGTCAATATGGTTGAAGGTCTGTAGGAAGTGGAAAGCCCTTGATTTATTCACGCAGGTACCATGATTAGAATTAAATTCACTTGAAGGAATTTGTCTTGTTTCCTCCTTCATCAATGAACTGCTTCTCAGAATCATCTCCTGACTACTCTTCTCCTGGTTTGCAGTAGCTGGATGTTTCTCAGATGACAGCTAAAACTGGCAAGCAGCATGTTCTCTCTAGGAAAGTAATTCAGGCTGGTCCCTCAGGCAGTGCTTCAGGCTCCAGATCCATATATAACACAATGCTCAGTGTGTGCAGTTTGGTTCAGATGGAGGAACTGGCTTTTGTCTGTTAAAGGGTGATACCAGACAATGGGAGGCCACTTCTTGAAACCTACACTCAGGCACCACCAAGGAAGACCAGATCTCATGCTCTACTCAAGAAGCAAGAGATGGATGAAACTGGAGGCCAAACCCGATTCCCTTAATCTTAAAACTGTCTTGGCACTTGGGTAGTGCCTGATGCAGTTTCAAGACGTGAAGGCTACGTTGTTTTATGCTTTGGCTAAAAGAAAATGAAGGATGAGTTCCCAAGGATGCTTAAGCCCATGTCTAACTCTCGCTCATGCTCTTTGAAGGCCAAAGGTCCTCCAGGTCAAGATTCAAAGAGTGTGTTTTTTAGGGAGATATTGTCTAGTATTATAAAAAATGTACTTGCCTAAATTAAAAAAGTGCACCAGTTCTCTTACAATTTTGTCCTGGATGCATGGAAAAATCTTTCAAAGTTCAGAATGAGAAAACCAGTCCTCTCCTTCACCACAGTTAGTAACTGTCAGTTCTGAATTACAACAGTGTGGTCCAGTGAGTACTGGGCTTTGCTATCAATCAGATTTTATTCCTAGCTTTGCCATGAGTCATTGCTATTAGATAATCATAGTTCATTTTCATTTCTGTTTTTCTTCCTACTCTAGTATTCAGGAGCTGGGAATATCTCTTATTAGATGCCTGGACCAAACTTAGAATTGGAGGTGGGAAGCTTTGTTGAAGGTCTCTACTTGCTATTGTCGTCTGAGCAAATGCTGTTAAAGAGCATTGCGGCTGTTTGTCCTGGATTTGGGAATAGGAGTAATGGGAACAGCATGCTTATATTTTGTTGCCAACTGGTCAGGGAAAAAGAATATGTATTAAATATAAGAATTTAAAGGGTTATATGTGAAACATGGCCCAGTAACTTGAGACTTGGGATAGCTACAGTTGATTAGCAACACTAATCCAGACTTTTTACATGACTTGTGGTGAGTTGGTTAATAAGCTCTAAAATTAAGATATTTGCATTTACACACCTTATGGTGCTGTTAAGAATGTAATTCACTAAATGCTTGAGGCACCCAGAAGCTCATAGCAAGAGGGTCAGCTCAATGCCTTCAGCACACACCTTCATAGTGGCCTGTGATAATCCAGCCATGTGCTCATTCTTCTGGAAGCATGGAATAAAGCTATAAGAGGAGGTAAGGACTGCGCTTACAACTGTGGTATTTATGGGTATTCAAAACCTACCCAAGAAACTTTACATCATTCTGTTTAGGGGCTGGGTCTTTATATGTTGTGCATGCACAGGAAGGGAGGAAGCAAGGACAGCTAGCTGCTATATGAAATCTGGATCTAAGTTGTGCCTTCATTTCAAATTACTGCATTGGAGTGGTACCCTTGCAGGAGAGCAATCTGAAATGACCATTTTTGTCTCTGACCTCAGATTGCTCAGGACAACACTGGAGCATTGTGCATGGAGTAAACAATGTATATTAAAATCTCTTGCATTATTCTCCTACTGCTGGGTGGAGATCCTTGTGTATGCGTGCAAGTGGTATTTTGTAAGAGTCTGGGAAAAAACAAATCCAAATGTGTCTTTGTAGCTTTCCCCCTTGACTTCTGGATAATCAGGACCCTTGTATATTTTCCCCCTTTGTAATACCCCAAGATGCAACTCCCTCTGGGAGTTCCCTAATCTGTATATCAGTGGCAATCCTATAATCCCATATAATTGTATTAGTCTCAATAGCAGATTAGCTCCAAGTGCCCCTACAGACAAGGAGCTGTCAGCTCTGCTATTGTTTCCCACTTAATGTGATTCCAGACAGCAAAGAAGAAAAGCAGCTGAGAGCCCTCTGTCTCACATTACAGCCCACAGTTTCTAAACCAATTAAGAAAAAGGGATTTACAGTCAACTGGATTAAGGGCTCTGTTTATATTATCCCATATTTCTTTTTATAATACCTTCCATTTTCTATCTAGCCTTGTAATCAACTACCCTTTTCTCTGCCTTTTGAAACACCCATCCGTGTCCCTACCTATCCGTTTACCAATCCATCTCACATGTAGGATTTCAGCCATCTGTCTGGTTAACTTCACCAGCCTGCTTTATTGCATATTCGTTTAGAGGACACATGGTGTATGAAGCATACCAAGTAATGCTGAGATTAAAACCAATGCCTGATTTCAGATCAGTTTCAGGATGACCTCACTAATGTAAGTGCATTTGTGAGACAGTGTTTGGGCAAATCTCTCCGTTCTGCTAGCTAAAACATTCTACCACCATGCTTATCAGAGCCAAACAATGCTGGTATGTGAACAGCAAGATGGTCAATCATTAAGCAGGAAAATGGTACCTATAAAATCCTGCAGCACTCATAGAGGAAGAGGTAAAATTAGACTCTGGCAGCACTGTGTTAATAAGACGAAAGATCATCTTGCAGTTTGGTCCTTGATCTGGTCAACTAATTAGCAGATCAAGGCTAGAATCTGACACCTTGCTCTCACAGAGGTGTCCCTTTTGCTGTGACAAGAGGTAATGATTGCTGGAGGATGTGGGCTAAAACATCACTTCACCTGAGAACAGGCATTAGCAATCAAGAGGCTGGGATCTGGTCGCCACTATGGTTTGTGCTTATAAAAATACATACAAAAAGTCATGCAACAGCTACCAACAGTAATTGTTTGCTTTTATTTGATCAAAATAAATCAATAAAATAAAGTTAGCACAATCCATATTGCCCAAAATGTCTCTGTTACCATCCTGCAGGGTAAATTACTTTGCATTCCCTTGAATTCCTAATTCAGCATAAATTCACACTAAGGGACATTAACACATTCAGGTGACTGTGATTTTATGTGCTTTCCTAGATGGAAGTTGCCCAGTGAATACCTTTCTTTATGGTTTGTTCTTATGACAAAATTAGTTTGGGGCTGTCTTTTCTCTGAATGGAGATTCTTTTCCTATTGAATACCATTTCTCAAAAATATTTTTCCTAATCAGCTCAATATTTAAACAGGTTTAAATTTTAAATCTCACTGTACAAATCCACTTAGATTTTTAAATTACAGTAATACTTCACCAGGTTTCATTTTTAAGGCAATGCAATATGTATAATTCATTCCATGAATCTTAGATTAGGTTGATATTCTGATACAGTGCAATTTGCTGCCTTGCAATGAAGCTTTACAGCTAAGGTGAGTTCTTCCACTTCAGGCTGTAGCTTTATTACAAATGGCTTCAAAAGAAATAAGAATGAAAAATGAGAAATGAAGTGTTCCAGTAGCTGGAGAGCTCCACAGCCAATGGCTCTTTTAGCACTTGTGCTTGTTCATGGAGTGCTTACGGCAAAGTACTGCTCCACCTCACAGTTTCCTTTGGGCAAGGAGACTCTTTCATTGAATGAGTTGCCTTCATTACACCTTTGAACCAGATATGTTCAGGGAAAAGCTCAGGGAAAAGGATAAACAACTGAGAATGTGAAAGGATTGATGACAGCCAAAAGATTAAAGCAAATAGGGAAAAGTTTTCAAAAGCAATGATTAGTTTTCACTACTTTAACAGTTGGGACCCAAATGTAATGCATTTAAAGATGATCCTTTTTTTCAGTTTAGTATTTCTTGCTCCTAAAGACACCAACCAAAACCAGTAAGAAAAAGACAGAGGTGCTTGACTTCCAAATAAGCCCATGAACTAAATGTATGCAGACACCCCAGGCCTAGCTACTGTAACAGTGCCTGCTCCAGCTCTTTTCTGATTGCTGCTGCAACACTGACCCCAGTGAGTACCATTAGAGGGTTTGCTAAAGTTTCTCAGTATCCCAGTAACAACAAGTGCTTGTGGCTCCCTTTGATAACCAGTCAGCAAGGAAAATTACTCAAGCTGGGCACCTAAAAATGGAGATACCCCAAATAACAAATTAATCCTGACCCTGGACCAGCTGGGTGCTGCTTGTATGGCAGCAGTTGATTCAGGAGCCAGATGGCAAATGAACCTTATACTGTTATATGATGATGGAAAATCATTCAGGATCCAGATGGAGCTGGATTGCCAGTTTGACAGTCTTAATGCAGGCTACTTAGTGCCTGTTTTCCAACACTGGCATAGTTATCTCCAATGCTCAGAGTGCATACTCTGTGATGGGCTAAGGATGTAAGAAGGTGTTAGAGCTAAAGTGGACAGTTGCCAGCACTTCAGCATTACTCAGGTTGTCAAGCCTTGGTTCTGGCCTGCCCTAGCAGAGCTGTTACAATCAGCACTGGTCCTAGCTACATTTTTGCTGGTAAACATTCACAAGATTTATTAGCGTTGACACAAGTTGTGAGCATAGCTTCTAAAGCTTTCAGGCAGTAGCAATCTGGAAAAATTGATGTTTACACAGAAATCCTGTACCGTTCATAATTTGAAGATGCTGCTGCCATGGTGTATTTCTGTCAGCTTGCCCAGAATCAAATCTCTTAGTGATAACCATGGAGGGATAGGAACATCCAACTCACCATGAGGAGGTGGAATCAACTGAATACAGAAATACTTGGTTGGCAAAAAAAGGATGGCTATTGGAGGGATTATTAAATATCTTCTGTATTCAGCTTCAAAGATATTGCTGGAAATACTCCTCTTTTTCTATACTGTTCTCCTTTTTTTAATGAAGACCACTTGAAAATTTTCAAAATGTGGTATATGTTTGGAAGATTCCGCTCCTACCATGTTTTTCTTGAAAGTTTCATGTAGAAAAAACATTTGTGGTATGGTGACATTAAAACAAGCATGACCAACATCTAAAAAACAGCAAAGGGACATTTAGTACAAGTTTACAAGAGACATAGGTGTGATTTTTAAAAGCTATGTTTCTGTTTTGCTTTTTTGTATAGTGAAAGCCTGAAAGGTTGTATATATTTTTAAGAATGAGCTGATTTCAACTTGCTTTTTATGTCAGGAATATCGGGACTGGCAGCTCTGGTCTCCTGTAGTTTTGTAGAAAGCCTTGCAGCATGTTTATCATTGCATCTGTACTGAATCTTTAGCAGTAGAAGTCGGTGTTTTTATGAGAAAAAACAAATTGCAAATAGTTTTAAACAAGCTGAGGATAAACCTTGTCACTCGCTGACTGCTCAACTTCCAGTCTTGTGTTTTTTATACTGTGATGATTTTGGTAATTTCAGAATGTACCTGAAATTTTAACATACAAAAAAACTGTGGTTGGAGGTAGGTATACTCTTTAAAGAAAGCAAATATTTTTCAGACCCTTCTCCTACATCATAAGAAAGAACACAAAGCCACATCACTGTGCATTTTGTCTAACTCCAATAGCCTAGTAACACACTAGAAAAAACTCCTTGATAAAGCAATTTTTTATTAGTTCCCTTCTTTTCATTATTAGCTGAGAGGCCCCCTCTGCACAGTATTTCCAAGAGTCTCATCTCTTATCCATCTCCTCTCAAGCAAAAATAGGAGGATTGGTACTGCTCACACTGCAAACAGCATAAGACAAACAACTATTTAAATATCTTTTTATATAATAAAAAGCATAGGAGGCCTTCCTCTACTATTGTTTTTTCAGAGCATCTCTGGTTTCAACTCCTTTCCTAAGAAATCTAATTATTAGATCCTGTTGGCAAAGCAGTAGATTAGATGTATCTGAAAGGCTTTTGGACAAGGTAGAGTTCTTTGCTGTGAAACAGTCTAGTCTAGTGGTAAGATCAGCATAATGAATTAAGCAAATGAACCTGAAATACAAACCCAAAACTTATTTTCTGGTACCCACAGTGTGAAAAAGTCACTCCTGAGAAATACACTCTCAGCTTATCTTCTATGTTGAGTAATGTTGCCAATACACTGATGCCTACTTCATAATGTTCCTCCTTTCATTTACTGTGTGTGTTCTCCTGACTGCAAAGTTTTTCCAGACAACATTTAAACATTTTGAACATACATAAATTAAGTTTTATATCTTAGGTCTAATAGTTACTATAAAATCTGTAGGTAATAAAAACCAGGCAACCATAAAAGCCGGATTTTTACCTTGATTGTGATGAAGTTACAGCTTGCCTTTATGATTAATCTTTTATAGGTTGTAAAGCACACAGATTATATGGCATATGAACCCACAACAGATACCACATAGCAGCAATCTAATACATATCACCAGAAACAATTTAGCAGTAAATTATTTCCTGTTAACTAGTAAATGCCACAAACACCCACCTTATACGTAAGTCTTGCTAGATATTTCAGGGCACACTGTCAAGTAATTTGGGGATATGGATCGGATTTGGAGAATAAAGGAATGTAAAAGACAAAGAGTGCCAGGCAATCCAAATCTGAAGATGCACAGGAGATTTTAATGTATGTTTTTAGTTATATTTTCCATTTAAATGATCCTAAAAAGACTGCGTTTCAGTTTGCAACACCCTATGCTAGTGCAAAAGAATGATATAAAGTGCAATGGACTGTGAAGAGGTGAAACTCTGTTGTCTAAATTAAAAAAAGACAGCAGTGCAGGAGAAGAGCATAGGCAGTGAGCAGCTTGCTGGATGCTTACAGTGCCCTGGCTTTTAGCTGGCTGTTTTAAGCTGCTTGTGACAGAATAGATTTTAAACAATAAATGAAAACAAAATTGTGTTCCAATTAATTACATAAATGTAAATAAGAGTACTAAAAAATTAAGTGGCATGAATAGAAATACTTCAAGTTTTCACCCTTACCATGATTTTCATTCCTTTAACTCTCTCCTTGTTCAGATCGTTCAAATTACAAATGTGTTCAGTAGAGCTTTCTAATAAGTAGGGGTGGATATTGATTGATTTGCCTAGACTGGTTTGTCTAGTAAGCATAGATAATTTTAATTACAATGCTCTTGCCCAAATCTACAGGTATTTAGAAGTGTATTAGTTTAAAGGTTTTCTAAAAAATTCGGTCCATGAAGATAAGTGGGCATGAGCTTGAACTGGCAAAATCTGCAAATTTTCAAGTTTGCTATGGCTGTTATTCCAGGCTCTGTCTCTACCTGAAAGCCCAGTGAGATAACAAGGGGCACAGGGCCTGATCCTGCAAACACTCATTCACTGTGAGAAGCAGTGGCAAATATTCTGGGATGATTCAGCAGATATTAAACTGCATTTTTCTCAGGTCTGTGCATTCAAAGGACCTTTTCCCAAAATTATTTCTATTACTGCATTTAAGATAGCCTACTGTGTCTGTCATTTCTCTTGTACTTAGGAGATAGTACAAGGCCAAGGTCTGAGGAGGAAGCAAGACAAGAACAGGCTTACCTGGCTTGCAGGCCTCTGGCCACCTTTAACTTTATCCTTTGTCATTCCTCTGGGGATTCCTCAGAAAGAAAGATGCATCCTGGCCATCAAATGTGCAAGGAAGCAGCAGTGCCTGTCCCATTTCAGCTGGCTGCTCACAGCATGAGGGTGTGGAGGACAAAGGTCAGGCCATGTGGAGATGCAAAGCTGCAGGCCTCCCACCCTGCTGCAGGACTTCAGCATGGCATCACCTCTTTGTGTGGCATCTTGCAGTGTGTGGGTGATAGCAAGGGCGAGGGTGATGTCTGGAGCTGGGCAAAGTGCTGTTGTGTGAAAGTCTCTCACTCGCACTCCGGCACATCTCAGTCATCATGGCTGCTAGGATTTCCCCTGTTGTGTGTCATCATTGCTATGTAGAGAGCAGGGATGGGAGTGGACTCAGATCAGTCAGTGCATTCCCTTTTGACACCATAGCAGTATCACTGTGGCCCAGGCTGAGCCCATAAGATCAGCCCCCACAGGTGAATCTTGCACACTGAAGAAGGTTCTGGGTGCCCTGGTCTCTTCTTTGGCTGGAGCTGCCCATCTGTACCCTCTACTGCCTCATCTGCGCCTTGGGGCTTTCCAAACCAGGCCAGGGATGCCGCCCAGGGCTCTGCTCCCCTCATGTGGGGAACTGCCACTGAGGCTTGCCCCTGCGCATGGTCCTGCCGCCATCCTGCAGCCTCCGTGGGCAGCAGAGACTTGAGAGAACACTGACATTCCCCACCTTTTGCTGTGCCAGCCACTCTGCCTGCCCTGCTGCCTAATCCTGCTGCCATTTCTCTCAAGTTGCCCCATCCCCCACAGGGGGCACAGGCACACAGTTCACCTGGCAGCCAGGCAGCCAGTTACCTCAGGGCCCCTGCAGGGTGCCCAGGCAAGCATCCCTGCCTGTCCCCAGAGGGGCTCTTGGGAAGTACCCGGCACCATAGAGAGGTGGCTCTACCTGAGGAGATGAATGCCTGTGTTTTGCTGAGGAGACGGCAGCCAGTGCCAGCTGAGGAGATGGCTGCCGGTGCCTGCTGAGATGGGTGCCTGTGCCTCCTCAGTAAATGGCCACCACTGCCCACTGAGGAGATGGGTGCCTGTGCCTGCTGAGGAAATAGCTGTCAGTGCCTGCTAAGAAGATGGCTTCTGGTGCTTGCTCAGGAGATGGGCACTGCCTGGCTGAGGAAACGGATGTCAATGCCCCTGCTGAGGAGATGGCTGCCAGTGCCCACTGAGGAGATGGCCTCAGGTGCCTGCCGAGGTGATGGGTGCTGCCTTGCTGAAAAAATGGATGCCAGTGCCCCTCTGAGGAGATGGCTGCCAACATCCCTCTGAGGAGATGGCTGGCCGTGCCTGCTGAGGAAATGGCCGGCAGTGCCTGCTGAGGAAACGGCTGCTGGTGCCTGCCAAGCAAATGGGCGCTGCCTTGCTGAGGAAATGGATGCTGATGCCCCTCTGAGGAGATGGCCGTTGGTGCTGGGCAGCTGATGGCGAGCGGAAAGAGGCCAGGTAACTCCTGGGTGGTGTGTGGCAGCCTCAGAGGGCCTGGGGTGGTCCAAACAGCAGTCCTCTTTGGGGGGGTCCTTCAGGAGTAAAGCTGATCCACACAAGCCCTTTATGTTCACCATATTGAGAAAATGGACAGAAGTTTTCATTTGTTGCTTTGCTGGGGGTTTAAACAGTCCATTTTAATACTGTTATAAATCATTCACAAAGCAATGAGCAACTATATGGAGGAAAGTACTGGAGCCATCACAGCCTACGTAAACCAGAAAGCACTGTTTGCCGACATAGGAAAAGCCATGGTGACAAGCCACGCCGAACAGACATGCCTTCTCCGCCAGGGCTGCTTTCTTCAGATTGTGATTTACAGGAAGTGGTTGAACTATTTGAAATAATTAACTTATTTAATGACTTGAGCTTCATACTCACTTTTCAAATTGTCATTGAATATGCTTAGAGTTTTGTAAACATACTTGCAATTATTTCAGAAGTGGCTGATAAGTGTTGTCACCCAATACATTTCTCATTAATTGTTTGCTGCTCTGCTTTGAAAGCAGACTGTTGTACTATACCTGTGTGTTTAATTGCCCAAGTTTTATGGCATTCCCCCTGAGCTCTCAGGTCCCTTTTTCAGCTTATTGCTTGAACAGTTCCTCCACAGTCACATGAATATGATACATCCACATACACATGGAGACATAAGCCATGCTTGAGCATTTTGAACATTTTTTTCTTTTTAGCTATAAAGCAGCTAGTGTGAATGTTTGCAGAATAATAGAAGATCTGGATGGAAGTGGAACTACCACTAGAAATAAGCCATTTTGTTCAAACACATATGCTCCCCCTTTCTCCTCCAGCTTTCATTCAAGAAATACATAGATATTAGATACTTGACACTGCTCTATCCAGAAATAATACAGTGTTAAATAGATGCAACTCTACCATTCAACTGTGTGATCCAAATGTTTTTCATTAATGTAATAACAAGGGCTGGATGAAGAGACTGTGGGAGTGGAGAAAGAGCATGCTATAGACCCCATTGCTTCTCTTCCATGGGCGAATAGCATCAATCTGCATGTGACAAGCCATACTGTAAGATTATGGGGGCTGCTTTTTTCATTACACTCTGAAAAACTCCCAGAGAATCTAGAGTCCTTCATCATCACTCTGTTCTCATATATAAATAAGAAACAGACAATTCCTTTCTATTAACTGTAGCTCCCAGATTGCAGATATATTTTTCATACTTGCTTCCTTTCCCAAACACTTTTTCTTTCAGAAATTAAAAGCATATGAATTCAAAAGTATCTCAGAGAAGCAGCCAAAAATCAGGTCATAGGCACACTCAGATGGTGGAGTCTCTATTACCACTGTTGTTTGAGTCGAGGAGATAAAAATCTCGCTGAGTGGCTTTGCATTCTCCGACTTCAAACAATGCTGTTAAAACGTAGCACAATTCTTAGGATTCCTGAGCAAAGCAAGGTTGTGTCTCCTTCCTCTGCTTTAACTCTTCTCTTCAAAGTCCTGGGGTCTTTGGGGTGTGGTATCTTATTTTACTGGTTGCTTTATAACAAGGATAAAGGGGTTATGTTGTTGGAGTTAAATATCACTTAAGAACTTCAAAGCTGCTCCTTTGAGAGGAGGGTCTTTGACTTTACATCTGGGTGGAGGACACACATGGAAAGGGTTACCATGAGAAACAGTCTTTCCCAGCTGCTGCATGTCTTAAATTACTGTAGCAGCAGCAGCCACAGTTACTTACTTATGCCAAACATTGTTTTTTGGCATATTTCAGCCTGCTCAGTTCCTTGCAGGAATTCCCACAAGGGTGGAAGGGATTTCCAGCTTGTTGAAGCCTCTTTTAAACAATTTGAGATGGCTCTGGCAGTTTCTGTAGCTTAAGTCAAGACTGGAAAATGGAATCTTCCAAAGTCAACAGCCATATTAAGTATGAAAAGGGACTTGCCTGAGCTTGTGTAAACAGTCGTCTCCACACTTTGAGTAACTCTCTTCTTTTTCTGAATTGAGAGATACCTGCCTTTTGCATCAGATGTCTGTGCGGCTTAAATAACATGTAGTAATTGTTCTTTTGTCTTTTATTTATTGTTGTTGTTGTTGTTGTTATTATTGTTTTGTCAGCAAATAATTTTCGATTTTTCTTAACTTCAGCCTTGCTATTTTTCACAAGCTCACTAGACAGGTAGGACAAAAAGAAAAGCCCAAGCCCAGCTCCTCCTCACACTACTAGCTTAGCAATGAAAATGTGTTTTAATTATATTCAGCTCCTGCACAAAAGGCTTAGTCACTCAAAGTTAATAAGGCGTAATGGCTTCCCGCCCCACAGAGTGCTCAACCTGCCATGCGGCTCCTGCTCTGAGGCAGCCATGTAATGGACAGAGTGGGGAAAGGCAGCAGCAATAGTGGCTCTGAGGATAATTGTTAGCAGATCTGAGCGCCTTAGATTTCACTTGCTCGTTTGAAAACAACCAGGGCCCCTTTAACAGCACTCAGGAAAACTTCTCAAAAGAACAGACTCCTGCTCCAAACAATTATTAGCACCATGTCTTCATTATGTTAGCTGTAATGACAGTTACGGCTCCCTTTGATCTGCTGGTGCATGGCCTGGCCTGTCGGATGGCACCAGCATGCAGCTGGATGCCTAGGCAGGCAAGAGTCTGCTCTGTGATTCCAGTAGACTTGCTATTCTAGTTTGGATCAAAACCTGAAAAGAACGAGGCAGGTTTCCTCCAGTCTTTTAGACTCTTGCTGTTGAGGTACTATAGCTCTGCCTGCTCACTGCAAGCCCAGCACAGCCCAGAAGAGGCCAGGTCAAGGAAGAGGCACAGCCAGCAGTTGCCCATGGCAACTGTGATCCCACAGTTTTGCTAGTTTGCAGTCCTCTGCAAAGCTACGGCTCTCACTGCTGATGGATCCTGCTTTTGCTGAGAGAAGGTTGGGGGGATGGGGATGTTTCTTACTGTGGGATGGAGAGAAATGGGGATGGCAGAATGGGCCCTAATAGCAGCAGTGTTTGCTGCCCCAGCTCCTGTGCACCCAGCAGCAGTGCGAACAGCAAACCCAAATCCCCAGGATTTTTCTGTCTGGCTTTACTATCTCACCTCAGCTGCCTAAGAGCATCCCAACACTGTCTATCTGTTGTTGGATTGGGAGGGTTCAACTTCACCTGTGTTACAGGGAAGCCTTGACTTGGCTTTCAACTCAGCCATTTGATGAGGTGGGTTTCCTTCTAGTCTAGGCATATGACCTGAAATCTAGTTAAATTGAAATGTCTGACTAGTCTCTCACTTTCACTCTTAATCCTGAAAGGAAATAGGAAGAAATTACTCTTAGAGCATACAAGTCAGGAATCGCTGTGGGAAGTTCTTTTGGCTGGAATTCAGAAGGCCAGACTAGATAATCAGGGTAAGCCTGTTAGAAATCTATGAAACATCATGATGGAGGTGCTGGAAATGGGTTAAAGTTAAATCCTAGATAAGTCTATTCCTTTTTTAATTTATTTTTTATTTTTTGCTAAGTAAACCCTTTCTTGATTATAGTAAATGCCTTCTTAAGAGATCAAAAGAATTGTTTTAAAGGACACTGCTTACTCACAAAATTCATTATGGTAATGCTCCATCACACTTTGCCAAGCTGCTCTCTGTTTGATCTGCTGCTGCGGCCTTTTGTCTGTTTCTGCAGTTAATCTACATTTTGTTGGTGTCAGGTTTTTTTCAGCTTTTGCATCTCTGTTTTATTCAATATGGTAGTAACCCTATGGAATTACACAATCTACTTTTGAAGCTGATTTCAGTTTAAGATTTTAAACATTCTTCCATTATGAAAAAGTAAGGAGCTCTTGATTAATTATTGATAAGGATATTTACTATTTCTTTAATCCAATAGTGTAATCTAGTAAACGTTGTTTCCTGTAATACAGTATGCTACTCTCATACTTGAGCTGCGATTTATTTGTATATTTTAATGGCTTTGGCTTATTTTGATAGGGAGTGTTGTGGTAATTTGTTCTTGTCAAACAGTTTGGGTCGTGTTATATGACACATTCCATATGAGTCAAATTCGACAAAAGCCTTTTTCTTCAATATCTTCAAATTACAGCTTTTCATTGTCAGATCACTTTTGTTGAATTTATTTTTAGTGGATGTTAGTACTTATGAATGGCAGTGAGACTGACAGCCTTAGACACTCCTGCTTAGTATGAGAAGAGGACCTTGATAGAATAGACATTATTCAACAGACAGCTTGAAATATGATGCAATGACAAAAATCAATAAGATACTGTAATTCCTGGCTATGAACTATACCCAAAGGACAGCTTAGGTCACAGAGGTGTGAGAAGAGTACTGTAGCTTTAAAGAAAGAAATGACTCTGAGTAAGCTGATGAGGTAAAATTTTAGTGAAATGCATGTGACAGTCTGTGGATAGAAATTTCGCACAGTGTGATTAGAGGTGGACTAACAGGTTTCTGTGAACAGCTTTTTCCTCAATAAATAGATACCGCATACACGCTGCTAAGGGAGAGCTCAGAGAAATAAGTCAATGAAGCAGTAATAACAGGGGAATTACAATCAAACATACATGAACTATTTGGGTATGACAAAAGGACAGGGGTTTATAGCAGTAGTTTCCCAGGGTGCGAAGCAGTTGTTCCTGCTAGTTCATCCAAGAGGAGGGGTGACTCTAATTAGCATGAAAGACTTCTAGTGGGAGTTTATTTAAGAAGGAGCATGTAAGCCATTAAGTAAAAATCCCACAACAGCTTGGAGTTTGGTGTCCGTAGGGATACCAACAACTTATTAGTTGGCGTATCATTATAAGAAGGAGATTTCAAGAAGTAGACAATACCAGTCAGGAGAAGATCTTTCACATAAAGAAGGATCTGCCTGAATAGTCAAAATTACATGGAGGAACAAAATGTGTGACAGCAGATGAAGGTGTGTTGGCAAACATGGAGCAGAACACATGTGATTTTGCTTTTCCCTCTCACTGCAGTTTCTGCCCAGGATGGGTGACCAGAAATGAACAGACAGTTCCACACTGAAGCATATCATTGATTTATAGAGTGGCATTACAAAAAAAATTTTTTCTCTGTCCTGTTTCTCATTCATCATTAATGTTCCTTTCTCTTTTTTTTAAGCAATGACCAGATGTTTTCCACTGAGATTGTCTCAAAGATACTTATGTCTTTTTTTTTTTTTTCTTTCTTCCAGAGTAGTTACAGCTAATTTAGGACCCAGCTGTGTTGTTAAACCTGCCAAGGTCCTAATGTGACAGAACCAAAATGTGTGTGAGGTTCAAATCCTTTCTTCCATTTTAAAGCTAACTCATTTGAAAACAGTGTTACTGTTGGCTGACTGGCGTACAGGGATAGACTAGTTTGACTTTCCCATTTAAGATCATGTAAGGGGAGTTACTCCAACCTAAACACATTCATAAGTCCTACAAGTTCTTTGACTCCAGGCAGAAATCTAGATGTTCTGGAAAGTTACAATTAGAGGAACATGGGAGATGAGGAGGCTTTCTAGCAACTCAGTATCCCACTAGGGTGAGCTAATATTTTGGAATTACTTCTGTACTCTGGTAGACCAGGTTTATTTATGATCCAGACTGCATTTTGTTGGCTTTGGAGGCATATATATCTTTAGAAGTCTATGGACAGTTTCAGCTACAAAGGACTTGAAGTAGTGCTAGTTTGGATCTTTGTAATAAAGCACATTAATTTCATGAAGCCTCTCCCTTCTCTTTCCTCATTTTTTCTCTTATGAACTTTCAGCTGAGTTTTGTGCCTGAGGGGCTCATATCAGGGTTACACAATAGACTTTTGCCACAGTTATGTTGTTTGGAGACACCATCCTTGACAACATTAGCTTGTAACATTTTTCAGCCAAAACTATGCCGGCCATTGTAGCTTGTTTCACAAGTGTGATCTATAGCAGCATCATTTCTTATTATAATATACAATGTATAGTATACAATGGTATTTCAATGCATAGTAAAGATATAACCTTATAGGAAGCAATAGACCGGGCTCTTTCAAGCCCGCTAAGATAATGTATTTTTTAAAGATCTGTAATGTTGAGGGGAGGAGCAACTATATGGTATTTAAATGTGCTCTGCTCTTTTGCATGCCAATAATATCCAGTATGACTTCTTTCAGAACACAGCTTTACGTACCTACATCACTGTCTCAGTCTTGGGAATAAATTTAAGGATCTGGTGTTCACACTGTCCAGATTTCTGGAGTACATACCTCTGCAGTGCTACATACATGATATTGTTTCATAAGACACACTGTAAAATCTTTTTTCTTATTTTCAGCAGACCTGCTTATACCTGCAGGCTGTAAACAAGGAAGAAAAACAATGCGCAAGTCTTTTAGCAGCATTAAAACAGATTTGGAAGAGTTTTGGGGGCAGGAAAACCACAGGGAAAATGCTGTGATGACAGTGCTACTGCAGTGGGCATCTTCTGCATAAGACAAGGGGTAAATATGTATTTTAGGACTCAACTCTGAAAGACACAAGTGTGTCCTGTGCCAACTCTTTCCCTTTGGTTGGCTTTAGGTCTTTAGAGGTGCTTAGCCACTAGACTCAGTGATTTAATGAGCTTTTAGGCTGTGTGAGACTGGGCTTTCACATCTGTGGTGCATCCTTTTCTGTCTGCACTTGTGTTTACACACAAGTTGACTGGCTACTTGTCACCAACTCTTCGTGGAAGATACTTCCCTGTGTAATCTGCTGGCAAAGATGCTCTTGTGAGTGCTGCCTATCACATTTCAGTCGAAATGAAGAGGGGTTAGTGAAAGCTTGTCATTTAAGCTGTGTTAGCTCACCTGGTTAGTTTTGACTGAGGTGATTCAGGGCACGCTCATGTGAACAACTCACAACTGAGCTGGGGATCGCAGTATTGCTTCGCAGGGGCATGGTGGGGAAGTACAGGTGGGAAAGGTAAACCGCTGAAGAAGCAGCTCTAAGTCTGAGTCTTTCCAAGCAAGGAGGTGTGTGCCTGCTGCATTTGACTCCCTGGCAAACCCCTGGCTACAGCGTGCTGTGGGCAGTTCTAGTGCTACAGCTCTTTTATCATTTTGTTGAAGGGGTAGGGGCTGGAAAATCAGTAGTTTTAGTATGCATGCCACTGTCTCCAGAACTGGGTACTGACCCTCTTTATTGTTACCAGTAAAATTAAACTGATGCGACAGTCATACATGGCAGGTTTCCAGCTTCTGCTCTTCTTGGGGTGGGAGGGATTGCCCTTTCTTTACAGAGAAAGCGGACTGGACACTTTCCAGGAGGAAAGGAAAATCCTCCTGTGACCACTGTGGAACTGTAGATGAACCTACCTGCTTCTGAAGGAAGACACTTACTGTAAATGCAGCAAGGCAGAGATAGGAGAAATAAATCATAGATTATAATGGGGGACATCACCTTTCCTCTCCTCTACAAATACAGTATTTCATCATCTATGTTCAACCATAAAAGGCATTTATGCTTCTCACATGCATACTAAATAGGAACTGTCTGGCTCATGTGTTTCTTAGAGTCAGAGGATTGATACATCCCTGCTCTTGCAATTCTAATTTCTTACCAAGCAATACAATGCAGTAGCAAACGTGCCAAGAAGGATGTATCCACGTGGAGAGGAGGGACTGAAGCACTTATGTTGCCCCAGGCCACATCACTTGGGAAAAATATTGGGTTATCAGGGTTTATCTGCAGTTGTGAGTAACGGAGTTGACAGCATCTCCCTGTTTTCCTGTGTGATGGTTTTTAAACTAGCCACAGGTTTGGAAAATCAGGCATCAAGTCAAGGTTTTTTTCTTTTTTCTTGCAAGCTATTGCACATAGGTGCTTGGAGGGAGGCAGCTGCTTTGAGCTTGCTGGGGGCGGGGGGGAATGTGTTCTTTCCAGTATATCCAGAGGAAGTCTTATGATGAAAACCTGGTGGAAAGGTAGAAGTCCTGTTCTCCACTTTACTCCAGACTTCAGGGTGACTTCAAGCAAAGACACATCTGTTTTGTTCCATCTCTGGTTCTTTCCTGTGCAGTGACCTCGGAGAGGGCTAATGTCTATCATTAAAGGCACTGCATATCTTGGATTGATCTCTATGTGCAAAGCATTTCAGGCCACTCTATTTGTCTGTTCCCTCATATGTTGGCTCATACGAGAGGGCTCACAATGCAGGTCTGTGGCTGAGGCAGTGCGCCATGCCCACTTACTTTCCAAGAGAGATGCTGTGGTGCTGAACCATAGGCAGGTAGTGGATCTTGTAGTGGGGCTCACCCATGCCTGTAATCTCATGTATTTTTCAGTGGGTCAGGGAAGAGGCCAATCCAGAGAGATACATGGAGCCCTAGATAGAGACAAGCTCTGGTATGGTGGTGTAGAGTGACTCAGCACTTACAGCAGGTGGGACTTGCCTTGTCTGATGTTGTAGCACATGGGTGCTAAGAAGCTCTGCTCTTGATTTCAACCCTAGTGCACCAGGGCTGTTTGGATACACAGGCAGCCACAGCCCCATGCTGGGACAGAATGAATTCCTGTAGGTCTACTCTAAGTCAAGCAGCAGTTAGAAACTGCATTCCAACAAACCTCTTTCCAGAACCAATGGCCAGGAAAGCCTTCGAGCTTTTGGGTAAAGGTAACAAGCCCAAATCAGGAGAAATACAAGGCAGTACTGGGCTTTTGTTCATCCTCTGTTCTGTTTAATTCCAGCTCAAGCATTGTGGACGGTGAATGGTAAACTGAACACAGAGCTGTAGTTATGCAGTAACATATGTGTTTCTCGCCCCTGCTCCAGCTCCCTGCCTCCTCTATTCCTTTCTGCCTGAGCAATGAACATACTTTCAGGTGTGAAGTGCTCTGTTTCAACATCAGCACCTGTCACCAAAGCTGATCTCTGGTCATATTTGGCCCTGATCTCTCATTTAGTATTTCCTAAAAACCAGAATGGAAGCTTCTTAAGGAGCCCTTTTTAAATAGTGCTGAGTGGTGATTTAAGAAGCAGAGGCAAGATAGGGAGGGAAAAAAAGGCATTTTCTTCCAGTGTTAAGCAATGCTTCTATATTTTAATGGCTTCTGAAGTCAGGCAGTCACTGTTGCTTGGTCCCAGCTGGACACTAATTCCTGCTGGGAATGTCTCGTGGCAGCTTTCAGAGTGCTCTGAAGCTGAATCTGTAATTGTAACTTGGAGAACATCAATTCCCTTTCCTTTCTGCAGTGAAATTTGGGTTCTGTTACAGACATGAAGATCCCCCAATGTACTAGCAACATTAAAACAGCAGAGCCTGGCAGGCACCAGAAACGAGTACTACACAGTAGTTGTGTATATACAGCTGGGGTTTGGATAGATACATTAAACTAAAAGAAGTGCAAAGAATAGAGCTTAGAATAGCTGAAAGTGTCTTTTCTTCATTTGGTTGGTCTTATAGCAATGGCCATGAGGGCTTTCTTGTCCTTGGGGATATTAAGCCAAGGTTAAGAACAACTTCGAAATATTTCTCCTTTATTTCAAACTGTGGCCTGCTGCATTTTTGTCCCACTTCTGTTCCTCTACTACTTGTTCTTGCTTAGCCATGTAGCCCCAGTTCATTCACGAGTGATCAGTTGTAGCCTCTCAGATAGTGGCATCGTTGTCCTCCTGAGAGAGTAAGTCAATCATGCCGTCTTACCTACTAATGAATAAAGGAGGATGATTTGTCTCTTTTTAAGTCCAGGGTCAACTATAAAATATAGAAGGATAGGTCTAAGCTGTAGGTCTAGTCAGCAGTCAGGAGTGTATTGTCCAAGTATTTAAAACCTAAACTTCTGAGAAGAATGAAAGTGCTACTCTATCTTCAAGCTCTATTACTGGACACCCACCCCTAAAAGTACTTTATCTTCACACTGGTACTTCCTCTTCTTTTCAAAAGCTTTTGAGCAGTGAAGCAGTTAGTAATACTGCCACTTAAAGTATTCTGTTTGGAATCCAAATTGGATTGGAAAGGAGCAATTCAAAGCTGGCATTTCAGGCTATCTGCAGGCTCAGGTAGATCTTTTAAGTGGTGGTGCTTAGGTTGCTTTCTCACAGTTCCCTTATCAATTGTTACACCTAGAAGCACGCCTGAAAATGGACAGTGAGAGTCTAGTGTACAACTGAGACATCTGGCTGTTCCCCCCCTGCCCCTGAAAAGAACATGCCTGTTCCTTTTGGGAAGTGAAATTTTATGTTTTAAGATAATTATGACCATTTTCTGGCCTACTCAGGCTAAGAAGTGCTTTCCTATTGATTTCAAAGGAGCCATGATTTAGGCTTCTTTTATACTAGAATGGATGATGTCTGCTTCCACTTTGAACTGATGATATTTGTGACTTCAGAAGCTCATATTCAATATTAAGGATTTTATTATCTGGTTAGTGCTGCATTAAAATAACTGAGAAAGCTAAACTGTACAGCAGAATTCTTCTCAGGTAGATTCAGCTTATATTTCTCTTCCCAGTGCACAGAGCACAGTCCACTAAGCTTTTGAATATCAAAGCAAGAGACACTGGTGTCTGCCATTTAAAAGCAGCTGTTCCCATAGGAGAGCTAGGGAGTGGTGGACAGTAGTGTTGGGATCAGATGTGCTGTCATGTTAATGGCTTGAATTTGCAGTGTGATGCTGCGTAACAGCCTGCAGAGGTGCTCTAGCTGATGGTCCCTGGAGAGTATTTGGAGAAGAATAGTCGGAGGGGGGAGCAGAGTGTAAACAAGCCCCATTGGAAGTAGGCATAAAAGTCAAACAAAATGGACCAGGCTTCATAGTTAAAGACTACGCAAACTGTACACGAAATAATGCAAGACATGGCATTATCCTTAGCCTGTCACTGAGAATGTTTGTTGTGTTGCAGTCATCTCCAAGAAAAGTCTACACGCATTAATTTCAATAGTAGCTTTTACAGGGCAAGCTCATCTGCCACTGGATTTTTAACTCTCAGAAGCCTAACAAAAATTAGAATTAAATAAGGTCACAGCCCCCCCTCCCTGTGCTCCTCGTCTGCCCCTCCTGCCCCTCTTCCCTAACGTTTGCCTTTAAGATGATGATGAAATTGCATTCCACTCCAGGCAGCAAACCCTTTGAAAATGTATATCCTCCCTCAAACGGTTCCATTTTCCCAAATGTGCTAAAGACATTGTCTCATGATCTGCAGTAATTATCTTGACAGGTCAATTATTAAAAAAGAAATTAAAAAAATAAATTTAAAACATGATACAGGAGCTTGGCTGCTGGTTTTCCTTTTACTGCTGTTTCTCTGCAGAATGCTCTTGGCACCAATTGACATGGGAACTGCATTGCACCAGAGAGGGAAGTGATCTTCCCTTATCTTGATGCCAGAGGAAAGATAACCTCTAAGCAGAGATTTCTCTCTAGATTTGTGGGCATTCAGAGCAGGAACAGCACCCCCTGGCACATGGCTGATTATAGTACCCGGGCTAGTAATCTGAATAGTCAAGTCATTTACTCCTACTGGCCTGCCTATTTAGGAAAAGGAACTTGGCATGGAAGAGTAAGAGAATGGATGGTGATAACTGTTCTTGCTCTACTGAAAGGGCTTAAAGGAAGATGTGAATTTCCACCTATCAGATATTTGAACAGTTTAATAATACCCACATATCAAACCTTATCAGGGATTTTTTAAAGAATCCCTTTGAGCTTGTAGGTTAGTAATATGTGAGTAGTTTGTACCTGTAAGATTCACACTAACAAGTAAGCTCTTTGGGGGAAGTAGTTCATCTGTTAGTTCATTTTTCTTGCCAGATTGACATTAACATGCATTATTGTGAGATAAATACTTCAGCACATCATATAAGCAGCTATTGAAAAAGATACCAACTGGAGTCCTTAAGCTTCTACACCAATGGAGGAATGTAACATAAGGAAGAAATTGGGTCCTCAAGGTGCCTTTCAAGGCTGATTGAGAAACTAACTTGACAAAGAATCTCCTGAAATCTTGTTTTCTGCTCTGCTCTGCTCCTCTCCTGGGTCCTGGGATAATTTGTAATTCAAGCTTGGACAGAATCCTATGCTATTTCCTTCAGACTTATTCCTTCCACATGTGAAATCTAGTAATTTAAACACCTCATCTCCTTTCATAACTGAGGCAGGAAAAAATAGCCAATGATCGCTGATTGAATCCATATTTCCTCAAAGTTGCAGTTATTTTGTTTGATGTTTAAAAAATAAAATTAAATGAAGGTAGTTAAAGGAGTAAGTACACTTTTTTTTTTTTTTTTTTTTTTTTTTTTAAAATACAGATGGTTGTGGCAAATGAATCTGCACTAATCTGGACTTGCAAAGAAATCCCTAAAAACCTACTGGCCCCATTCCTGGGGTGTGATATCAAGCAATGAATTTGAAACCAGAGACAGGTTTAGTAGTAAGTGCTGGTTCAGCTTCACAGGGTGGGAAGCAGCTCAGAATGAGTGATGATGTATTTTGGCTTAAACCTTTAAGAAGAGCACAGGATAAAGATTGAAAATAAGCTCCATTACCTAATTACTTGGGGCTCAGTGGGAACTGAGGATGCTCAGTATCTTGGAGCAGTATTTTTCAAACTTTTAAGAGTTGAGCTCTACCTTACTAAAGCCAATCATGCATCTCCTGTGCTGCCTCACGTGGTTAAGGACCTAACCGTATTTCAGATCTTCGTAGTGTTATACTCCTTCACCATTCTTACACGCGGAGGACTGTGAAGGAGCTAACAATGGAGGAATTAAAGGTACCACAGTTCAAATCTGAACTGGCTTGCTTTGCAATGAAAAGAGCAGATCATGCATCTCAGAGTTGATGTTTCAGGCTCTCTGCAAACTCCAGCAGAAAATCAACTGATTACATTTGAGTTATATTTTCATAGTTGTTTGGTTGGGTTTTTTTCCCGCAAACAAAAGAGCTACAGAAAAAAGAATGCTGAGACTAAAAAATCCGAGGAAGGCCTGAGCATTCTTTACGTCTTCCTTGAGAAATGGCAGCCACATGACAAATTGCTTGCAAACTGAGTAACTTTCTGGATTTTAAACTGCTTCCACTTTATACACAGACAACATCTCTAACTGCAGAAACTTGTGTCCCATTCTGAGGATGATTTTATGTTGTGAGTGCTGTCACTAAAGTGCAGGAACCTGAAGAGAGCAGCTGAGTTTTTCCCATGAAGTTAAAGTTTGTGTCTCCTAGCCTCCTACTCAGATTTTTTAAGCAGTATATTTGTTGACCAGGGACTTTTTGAAACCAGAGGGGACCCTGGCTCATTCTGTACAGATTGTTGAAACAATGAAAATGCCATAATTGCAGTCCCATTGTAGAAGACAAATGGGTAACACTGGGGAGCTGAATTTTAGCCCCCTTCCTCCACAAGGCATGTTTCCTGCAGCAATTCCCAGCTGAGCCATTGGAGGAAGAATAAGATGCTTTTTCCTGCATCAGCAATGCCATTTTATGTGTGCAAACTCCCGGGTTTAAAACAATCAATTTTTCAACTGTTGGCAGTTGAGGTGGAAGGCACATATTCCACCTGCCACCAGCTTTTCCCTTCCTTTTCCACACTTGTAACTGTACTTTCTCTTACTTGTTCTAGCAGGGAGTACAACAGCAGAAGTATTAAGTACAGTTCCACTCAGCAAAGCACTTCTAAATTATTTCTGCCTAAACCCAAACCAACTGGCAAACCCATCTCCCCAGACACATTTAGTCAATGATGTGCAACAGACTGGTGTGGAATTGTGTGGTAAATTGTATTGTGTGGTAAAACTCAATGCCTGCCCTGGGAGAAGTGGAAGGACTGGGTGCTCATGTACAGTGTGATAAGCAGCTACGCAGTGCTCAGGGCAGCTGCCCACTGCTCATTTCTTTTGTAACACTCTCCAGCAGAACAAGCAGAGAGAATGGTGTGTTGGCACAACTCTACTTTTTGATGTCCCAAGGCAGCCCATAGAGAGGGTGTCCATGACATAGAAGCCTTGGAATGACACTAAGGGGATGCTGAGTTCTTTCCTGACTGGCACAAAACTGGGCATGTCTAGCACAAGATTTGCAGAGGCATGTGAGTATTGGAGGTATTCAGCATTCACAGGTATCCTCAGGTCTTCCCTAAAATGCAAAAGGTCCTTTGCTAAGCACTAGCAAGACCACATAATGTGTTGTGCATTCTGCTTGGTGAGGCAGCTGCCTGGCTCTTAGGCAGAGTGCTGCTGTGTCATCAGGGATGCCAAGGTCCCTCTGCAGATCCTAGCCTTAGCTCCTCTCTGTTTAAGAGTCATCTCTGTAAAACAGAGGGAATTTTTCCCTGTCTGCCAGGGCTGCAGGGAGGATAAGTTTATTATGCCTGCAGGAGGTGATTACTGATAAGCCTGCTGGAAGTATGCAAAGTCCCTGTACCCAAGGCTCTTACAAAGGTAGAGTGGACAAAGGTTTCCACATACTCCATCCACATAGAGAAGATACCCAGGAAAACCTGGCAGTACTGCTTCTCAGCAACAGAAGAGGAGGCAAAACTTTTCCACTGAACTGAGCTGAAGGAAAGAAATTTATAAGCGAGAATGTGGGTGCAGCTGGCACATTATTTACCATTTAAAAAATTTTGTCTGTCTGCGTTACCTCCCTGAGAAATTACTGTGTTTTTGAATGGGTGAAGAATCTCTGAAGAATCAGAGATCTTGGCTCTATTTAGAGCAATCTTTCTAATGAGCTGTTTAACCAACACAAAGTTCAGTCTACCTGATGTATGTCAAATGGAGAGCCTATTTAACTTTGCGTTAATTATGACAGAAGACTGGAGACAGGAAATAGTCTTGGTTGAGAAGGTATCAAATCACAATTCATTGCAATGAAGCTTCAACTGTACCACAGATGTGGTAGCTGTGCGCATCTCCTCTTTTACCAGATAAAAGAAGAAAACACATTCTAATAATAAAGAAATAAAAACATCCCTTGTATTAAATCCTGACCACCCTGACCTTTATGCAATGCATTATTGACAATTCCGTTAGCATTTATTTAAACTTAATTTCCCAGAGCAGGACATGACAGAAAGAAAGAAACATTCATTTCAATCGTAAAACCTTTCACTTTAATGCATCTCTGAATTAATTGGGCACAGTCTTCATATCAAGTGAAATAAATGGGCTGATAATTGATTAGGACCTCAGGGAACAACAAGATCTGATTGGCTAGGAAAAGAGAACTGACCTATAAAAGGTCAGGATTTTCTCAAATCGCTTTTTTAATAAAGCATGTTGATGAAGAAATTATCTGCAAGGTTTAGATGAAATATTCTGATTTGATATATAACTTCTGTCAAAGTGAAAATGGGATGTGATGTAACTTAATTCTTGGAAAACTTGAGATCCCCTTTGAAAGAGATGGGTCCTCCTCTGAGTCCCCAGTACAAGGCTTTGTTATGCTCTGTAGCCCAGCATGGCTTTTCTTATCTTACCTTTCCATCTTTTTGTCAAGAGAGGTCTGCCAGGTCTCCCCCTCTGCTGAAGAAAGGCTCATGGAAGGGATTTTGGTTGGTTTTCTGCCTTGCCTATTATGAACACTGTTTTTCCCTTCTAAGATCTCCTCTCCCCTCCAACTGTGCCTTTAGCTGAGAGGCTAGGATGAGCAGACGGGGATTCTGATGCTTGTGGTGAGGCTGATGGACTCACCTTCATCCATGGCCAGAACATTCACTTTTGGAGCAAGCCCCTCTCCTCTTAGCTGGACTGTTCAGCCTGTCCTCAACCCTTGTCCTTCTCCCAGCTGCAGTTTGAGAGTCCTGTGCCCTTCTCTCCATACTCTTGTGCTGATACAGAACTACAGCAATTTTTGTGAATATGGGAGTATTACAAGTTTCCAGTTCAATGAAACCCTTTCAAGGTTCTGATTGATAATGAGTCCTTGCCTCACTCCACCAAGCTGGTTGCATCTTGACCACTTTCACTGTGTCACCAGAGGAAGGTGTTTCCTCTTCTTGTGCTCCCAGCTCAAGTGTCTGTCCCAACTTTACTGATCATTGGTTCATCTTGACCTTCCTGCAAGCCTCTGCCTCTCTATGAACAGTACTCACAAAAGTACTCACCAGGCTTCGTGCTGTGCTTGTTAAATCAATTAAAGCACACCACTCCAGGGCATCTCTTCCTTGGGCTGGATCCCAACTAATCAGTATAGCGATAATAAAATGCTGATTCCTACCTGACGGACAGCCTCCCTCTCATCCATGAAGGGGCTGCTGAAAACATTGCGTTTCTGGGAAGCCTTCCAGTGCCAATGACCACATATCCACAGCAAATGCTTATTTGGCTCCTGTTTGTTTTGTAATGATGTGCATTGCACTCTTGCTGTAATGTTTTATCAGCACTCGGGTTTCTCAAGAAGAGATCCAACAAAGCTTTCACTGGATGAGCAGACAGTCAGCCTGGTCTGGCTCCTGGAAATGTCTAGTTTTTGCAGGATACTTAACTATGTTTTTAGTATTGTCATCCTCACCCCAGCACAAGGTGATCTCATCGCAGAGCTGTCCAGTTCAAAGTATTTCACTGTTGAAAAGTAGTTAGATACTTTCATTTTTCTTCAGTGTTAGCTGTCAGGCTCTGAGAGATTTAAAACCTCTCATTTTTGTTTGTGAAGGAGTCATAAATACTGATTGCTTTTAATGACAGATCTAAACTGGAATCCCAAATTCAACCTCATAGATGTTGGGGATTTTCAGCCCATCAGGGAAGTGATCATTCCCCTGTACTTGGCACTGGTGAGGCTGCACCTCGAATACTGTGTTCAGTTTTGGGCCCCTCACCACAGGAAAGACATTGAGGTGCTGGAGCGTGTCCAAAGAAGTGCAATGAAGCTGGTGAAGGGTCTAGAGAACAAGTCTTATGAGGAGAGGCTGAGGGAACTGGGGTTGTTTACCCTGGAGAAAAGGAGGCTGAGGGGAGACCTTATCGCGCTCTACAGCTACCTGAAAGGAGGTTGTAACAAGGTGGGTGTCGGTCTCTTCTCCCAAGTAACAAGCGATAGGACAAGAGGAAATGGCCTCAAGTTGCAGCAGGGGAGGTTTAGATTGGATATTAGGAAAAATTTCTTCACTGAAAGGGTTGTCAAGCACTGGAACAGGCTGCCCAGGGAAGTGGTTGAGTCCCCATCCCTGGAGGTATTTAAAAGACCTGTTGACGTGGCGCTTAGTAACTTGGTTTAGTGGTGGACTTAGTAGTGTTAGGTTAACAGTTGGACTCAATGATCTTAAGGATCTTTTCCAACGTAAATGATTCTATGATTCCATGATCCTGAATCTCAGTTGAATGCCTTATGCTTGTAAAGACCAACATTCACAGAACAAACTGCTGCATCCCTTGAAGATGTTAGCTCCTTAGAGCCCCGTAGGAGAACAGGAGATGTGCCCATGCTCGTTCACACCATCCCCTGAGTGCAAAACAGTCTGCCGTTGGTTGTTAAACCAATAGAGCAGAGTGTGAACTGGAATGAGCGAGACAAAGGCACATGGCATGGAGATGAGAGCTTTGTGCCACCACTGCAGGGTGCACAAGCCAGAAACAAGATGTACCAGAGCTCACCTGGCAGAGCCCTTGTGTTTTGGCTGTACTTTATTTGCCTGCTTTTGTTCTGCATGAATCCCTTTTTTTTTCAGGCCCCTGATGAACCCTTGGATTTCCCTGCCTTTATAGACTTTGGGCACTGACTTCTATTGTTTCAGTGATCTCTAAAGAAAAGGACATTAAGCATTTCTCTCCCTCAGCTGAATGGAATGTGGCTCCAGCCCCGGAGCTTTACTGGGACCTGTGGGAGCTCAGGCCCCATTACACAGCACCTTCCCCGGCACGCTTTCTCTGGGAACTCTGCACTGCACATTCTCTTTCTGAAACTTCTTTATAGGAAAATCAAAGCTCTTTTTTCTAATACTTAAGTTTCAAAAACATGTAGTTCCTGGGGATGCTTGGATGGGGGGCTTTCTAAGCAAAACTAGGCTATGGAAGCAAAAAAACCCTCTGTATTTCTAGAAATGAAAAGGGTGCCCTAGCTGATGACATGTAGGACATATTTTGAGGTACCCATTTGGAGAGATGCACATTGCTGCAGCAATATGCTGTCCTCCTTCTTCATTGGTAGGTTCAGCACTAAGCTGGTGCCTCCCTGATACATAGTCGGTGTGAGGGAAGCAGAGGTGTAGCACAAGCCATGTTTGTCGCCTCTGGGAAGCTGCAGATGAAGGCAGTCTGGGTCAAGGAAGGGACCCACTGGTCTATGATGGCTACTTGATAAAATCTAGGCATTCCCTGTGAGTTAAACTGGTAGTCCCACTGTTAAACTGATAGTCTCTTCCCCTCCCCTATAGCCAACTGAGAAGTGTATATAGAAGTGTGATGCCTGAAATTGTGTATGACTCTTTCTCCCTCTCCTCTCCCCCAGTTTTTAATCTCTGTAATTGCCCAGAAAAACCACTATCAGTGTTGGTCAGAAGACATAATAGGCTTTACAGTATACAAAGTGCAGGCAGTCCAGGTCTCTGTACAAACGGAGACCTGACACACATGGGCTTATATGAACAAGGCAAAAGAGGACCAGTGAAAAAACTTTTCTGTGTTTTTTGGCTGAAAGGATCCTAAACTCCCCTAGAAACCATAGCAGCCTGCAGGACTGCAGTGCTGTGTATATTTCCCCCACCTACTGGTCATCCAGCTCTGAAGTCAACCTTCAGAAGCCAGGCGATGCTGTGAAAACAGCATCCATTTCAAATTACAAGTAGCATGCTGATTCCACCTGGAAGTTGTCCAGGGAAATGAAGTTTTCACCCTAGGCAAGGTGGGCTTGGACTGCTGAAGTGGAAGTAGCAATGTTCAGTGGCAAGGTTTTAGGGTAGGGACCTTACAGCTGTAATAAGTCAGACTCTTCCCCTCTCTGCACCAGGTCTACCCTTACCTTGTCTTAGGCATTCCCACCCCCACCACTGGTTTGCTTGTTTGTGAAGCAGCTTGAGAAATGCTGTAAATTATAGCTCAAACTGTTAAGGAAAACCCAAGTCATTGCCAGGAGTCAGTTCACGAGCAGGCCAACAGTACCTGCAGTCAGAGCAGGAGTCCCCAGGAGACGGAGAGGGTGGACAGCTGGGAACTTCTTGACAGCTTTCCTGGAATAAGTCATCTCCACAGCCCACCTTGCCTGTGAAATGACAGAGGTATGTAATTGACAAAAAAAAAAAAGAAAAAAAAAGATAGAAATTCTGTCCTGTGGAAAACTTCAGCATTTCAGGATGTTTTTGTTCCTGCTTAGGACAAAATGCTGACATGTTAACTATTGTTTTTTAAGAGAATGGAAATTTTGCAGGAAAAAAAACCCTTAAAATGTTAGAATATTTAATTTTGTTTTTCCAAATGAAAAATAGGGGCTTTTACTTTTGTGTGTGGCATAGCCAATATTTTCTTGTAGAAACTTCTCTCATTTTGTAGAAACTGTTTTTCTTTTCTCCCTTGCCTTTCTTTCCTTTTTCCCTTCTCCCTTTTCTCTTTCCCCTCTTCCCCTCTTCTCCTTTCTCCTCCCTCCCCTCCCCTCCTCTCCCCTCCTCACCTCGCCTCACCTCGCCTTTTCCCTTCTTTCTGCAGATTTGTAACCACTAGGCTGTGTTTTGTACGAAACATGGCCCATTTGTTCTAGAGTGACCTCAAGCACCATGCTGAGGAGCTGGTTCAAAGCTTTGCCAAACACTTTCCCCAGCCTTTAGATTTTCTTTTACAGTCTCCTAGTCAAGTGTCAACTGAGCTTAGTCCTAGTTACAAGATCTGAGAAGATCACATCTTGCAATGATATGACTCTAGGCATGAAACAAGTGTACTGATATGTAAGTCACACTCAGAACTACTCTCATACATCACCGGTTGAAATTCTGTCCTGTTCCTTTCAATAGCACCTTAGAACTGCTGCTACACCAGAGGAATGTAGTAAGATGCTGTGTTAGCAAAAGTGTGGGAGAAGGGTTGTGATTTGGTGTACAGACGTATGCATGCCCCTCTCTCAGGAGAAACAAGGGCTAAAATGCAGTATCCAAAAGGCAATTGGATTGTGCTTTTGTCATTCTAACCCAGAAACAACTCTGACCTTCATGTTGTGCTATCTAATGCAACACTGATTGTAAATACAAGGATTTGTTCTCTGCTTACACCTGTGGAAATAGAGTGTAAATTCATAATGTAGTACAGTAATGTTTTGCCTTCATTTTGCACTTTGCAGGCAGAGTACCTGTGAAAAGTGTACCATGCAAGAACAAAATCCTCCCTGGCTACGTTACAGATTAGGAAGCACAGGAACTCTTGTGCTTTTGAACTTTGGGGTGAAGTTGATCCAGTTTGGCACTGTTTTTTCAGTATGAATATGTAGTCCAGCTCCCTGCCTTAAGGCATTTTCACCTAAACCTATGTTGTTCTTTGAAAACATTTTGTCTAACAAACATTCTTAATAACCTTCAGTGATGGTGATTTGATAGCCTCCCTAAGAAATCTAGTCTAATGCTACACTCCCATTACAGTTTTTAATGATTAACCTCATGTTTGTGGTAATTTCAGCCTATCACAACTCATCCTGCCCACCATCTGTGGGAGAGCACACTCATCCATTTCTCCCTGAAGCTGTTCCTTCTGCATTTCAGGACTTAGCGCAGCTCCCCTCCGTGTTATCTTCACCACACAAAGCAATGCTAGTTTCTGCAGTCTCTATGCTGTCTTTTCTTGTCAATCTCCTTTTGTCTCCCAGTTGGTCTCTACCTCTTTTAAATAGCTATTGCTCCAGTGGAGGCCTTAATAATAGTTTGGAAACATTTTTTCATATGATATGCAGATTATGCCCTTGTTTGTACATGATGATCTGTGCCCTTTTTTCTTTTTTTTTTTTCATACAGAGATGCTATGGTGCTGTCAACTCATGTTCAGCTTGTGATCCTTTCTTACAGAACTGCTACCCAACCTTGTTCTGTACTTGTACAGTTGATTATCGCTGCCTGAGCTCTGCATCATTTGTAGATTTGGTGGGTGTCCTTCCTAATCTATCATCTAGGCTCCAGTGAGAACATTAAATCATCCCTGTGGAACCTTACTAGGCCCATCTTTTCATTTTGACAGTGAATGATTTTCCAACCAAGTCTGCACTGCCTGACCCTTAGAGTACTTTTATCTGGCCCACATTTCCTTATCTTCTTTTTCAAAGTATCATGTCAGTGTCAAAAACCTTACTGAAGTCAAGATAGATGACATTTTCTCTTTTTCCCCTAAAGATATTCCCCTAAAGCTATTCCCCTGTCATAGAAGTACATTAGACTGGTTTGACATGGTGTCTTTGTGACAAATCCATGTTGGCTATTACTCATCTTTCGTTTTCTTCTAGGTATTTAAGTAATTTGTTTATTTGTTCCAACATTTTTCCAGGAATTGGATTTTAGGTCTATTATTTCTTGACTTCCTGACTCTCCTCCTTTCCTTTTTTTTTTTTTTTTCTTTGAAGAAACAGGCATTCTTCTTGCCCTTTTGCAGTTTTCTGGAGCCTCGCCCTTCCTTTTGGGGGTCTCAGTGCTCAGAGACATCTTCAGCCAATTCTCTAAATATCCTGGGATTTTCATTAAGCCCAGCTGATCTGAAAATATGTGAATTATCCTACCACTTTGTACTGCAGCCTCAGCATGTGTTCAGGACTTTGTCATGCTAAGTGCTGGACACAAGTAATAAAGATAGTTCTTTCACTGAAGACCTGATTAGTTGTACATACAGATAAGCGAGACTAAGCAGAAGCCTCTGGCCAGACAGAAGGCAGGTTAAACAATGAAACATTCTTCATTAGCTTAAAAGATAAAAGTGTCGTCTTGCACATGGTCTGGCTGTTATCAAACGTTTTGCAGGCATTCCAGCAGGGGGGATTTTAAAGCAGGAGTCAAAAGAGGACAGTGTTTTAGCTGGCCTGCCTTTTTACACAGATCTTCTCTAAAGCAATAGAAGAGGCAGGTATAAAGACTAGACAAAGGAGTGGGTGTTAAGAACAAATGGTGAAGAAGAGATCACCTGGACTGCTAGGCCGGCCACAGTGCACAGAGCTGGAAGCACAAGTCATGGGCTGAGTAAAATTTGTTAAAACAAGTGGGGAACATAAGGACGGGCCTCATGCCATATGCTGTCTGCTGCTGGGTTTTGGTGGTGTGTGGCAGGTGCTTTCATCCAGAATCTCTGCCCTGGAGCCCACTCAGATGACCTCCCATCATGGTGCTGTAGCCCTGGGGAGGTGGTGTGAGTGCAGCTGAGCCATGATTTGAGTGAAACCTTATTTTGCCTTCTGTTTTTTCCCTCATTTGGCACAGGGTGAAGCTGGACAGGTTTGCCTGAAGGGGTTAGTGTGGTTCAATTTGGACTGGGTGCATTTGCACTCTGATCTGCTCAGTGCTCAGCTGCAACTGCTGTCAGCCCATCAGCCCAGGGGCCAGGTGGATGTTTGACAGGAGGGCTGCAAACTTCTGCCTTGAATGCCTAGTGTTATGGCAGCTGGGGCAGGGAAATAGGGTGCATGTCCTGGTGGGAAGGATGACCAGAGCAGAGAAGAAAGAGGAGGCTGTGAGAGGTCATTGGCTGAAGGTGTTTTTCACGCAGAGCCTTTGGAGAGCTCAGGGTCCTCGGCAGGGTCTAAGGCACTTAACAGTTCAGAAATATCATTCCTGGCTGCTAGAACAGCTGAATTAAAATTGGCCCAAAGTGGCTACAGACTAACTGTCCTAGCCTTTTTCTCCTGATACATCTGAGACTGTTCTTGGAAATGATTGTTTTAATGGTTGATTAATGAGTTGCGAGCCACAGGAGGTAATTAGTCTGCTAATCACCAGGTTCAGCAACCTCACCAGCCACTCAGATTGCTCTCAATGGCAGCCCTTTTACCTCCATAATGCTAAACTGGCATTAAGGAGCACTGTTAACACTGTGATGCTCCAGTTGAGCTCAGCCTTGCCAAACAACATTAAGCTATACATATTCTCCTTCACACCATGGGGCTCTTTGCTGTAGCGATTGTATCTGCATTGGGCAGCTTCATTAATTCAGTCATTGCATCTTGCTGTATAATGAGAGAGAAAAGTGCACTGGCTGAAGGCTTCATCCTACTGCCCAGAAGGTTTAAATAAATAACATAAAAATAAAGACTACAGCCCTCTAGCCCACGTGTTGTGCAGGGCCCCAGCCGAGCCTGTTGGCTGTGTTTGACAGACTGCCACTGAACTATGCTGCAGGTGTTCTCTGTCACGGCGACACATGTTTGAACCAGGCGCCCTGTGAAATCTGAAAAAGTGCACTTCCTCTGCTTTGTCAGCACGGCTCCCCTTTGCCTGCAAGGTTTTTCAAAAGCATGAGGGAAATGACTCACCCAGCAGAATGTGGGAATTATCCTGTTTAGCTGCTCTGCTTTATCCTGTCAGAAATGCACGATGAAAAATTCTAGTCACAAGAGACAAAAGGGGCTCCCACATAACTGACAGACACCAACTGTTTGAGAGCACTCAGATCCTGTTATCGAGAGCAGCCTGACCTCTGTGCTGCACCTCCATTTATCATCATTTTAATCCAATTGGAAGTCTTTTCAAAAGTCTCCATGTTCTTTCATCTTTTTCCCACTTTCTCTTACCCCAAATGTTTTCTTCTTTTCTCCTTTTTTTTGTTTACTTTTAAACTCCCTGCCCTCCCAAATATTTTTTGTTCTTTTAACTTGGAAAAGAATAAATTTTTAGAGATGATCCCAGGCCAAAACCTCTCTGTTAAAGCAGTATAAAGAGAAGATTACTTCACCAAAATCAATGGAGTTAGTTAGTCCAGATTTAGCTGTTGAACTGGGCAGAATTCAGCTGGCTAAGTCACTTTTCTTTTTTTCCTTTTTAATCTTCAAAGTGATCCTGAAAGGTGCCAGACAGCAACTGAAAAGAGTTTACTCATATAAGCTAAGGCCCAAATTTCTCCATCTCCTGTTTATCATTAAGGTAGTAAGTGTTACTCTGCCAGGTATTTTACACTCAGAATGAGAGATGGTTCTTACCCATGAGATCTAAACCTTTCTTCATGAAGGCATTTAAATGCCTGAGCATCCGTTAAGCACTCAGGGAGATTACTTGTGTGTTTAACTTCCCATATCTGCCCAAATGCATTCTGAATCAGTGTCCAAAATAGTCAGGGAAAAAATACTATTGTCATTCCTGTTTTATGGGAAGAAGAAGGATGATTCTGAATGATCCTGTCCCTTGAAAATAGAATCTTGCTGTTAATATGCTGGCACAGCCCTCCTGACTGTATCACCTGTCCACAGTGGGACCTTAGTCAGGATCTGGCCATGATGACATGTTAGGCTGTGGCTGTGGAATATATGTTATTTTTGAGTCCCCATTCAGCACTGAGAGTCACAGGGGACTGTGGAAGGTGTGAGGGGTCATCCTCCTTTCTGCTGCCTAGCTAGTAGGTGATGCTCACGTGGTTGTCCTATGCCTTGGAGCCAGAAAGACCCCTAGGATGTCTCTGGGTGCAGCTGTGGGAAGGTGAGGGAGAACTGCTGACACCTGCACTCAGAGCGGGAGGCTTGAGGGACTATAGCACAAGTGCCTGCTAAGTGGGAACTCCTGGGGTACAGACAGGCCCCTGGAGTATGGGGCTAAGGTACTGCCTAGTTCTGTGAATACTCTGAAGTAGCTATAATGCAGCATATAGGCTGGAGAAATAGGGAGGAGGCTGAAGTTTTCAAATTATTTTTCATTTTCATTAGAGAAAAAAAATCAGCTGATGAATTACTCAGAAATCAGAAACAGAAAGAGCAAGCTTAAGCTCAGAAATTGTGTACTTTGCCTCAAATGTGGCATGAACTAGCTCACCAATGCAAAGGGCTGCACGAAACATCTTGGTTTTCATGGCGTCAAACACTAGTCACACTTTGCCCTTGTACATACTCTGATATTATCAGGACCCATCAGTGTTTGTGCAGTGTTATTGGAAAGCTGCTGACAATAAAGTCATGCCTTCTGAAAACAAAATGAAGACCAAATAGTTTTACCATTTTTTTCTGTCAGTATGTTTTATGCATTTTATTTGAATGATAACTGCTACTGCCAACAAAAAAATTAAAACAGTAGTCAACAAAAGGTAAGCTGAGGGTTAGGAATGGCTGAGGTCTAATTCTGGGTGTGCCAAAGGGCCGCATTGCCCCTGAAGGTGCACTGAAGCTGAGCTGTTTGGCTAGCTCCAGCTTTTCCTAGGCATTCCTGCCTCTCCTTCACCCTTTGGTGCTAGTGAAGGTGGCTGCATTGAGAATCTGTGATGCCTCAGCTATTTGCACTTACTGGCAGCACCTTTTGCTCTGCGGGTGCATGGTGGGGTTTGGAGTGTCAAGGTACAGGGCCCTTGTCTGTGGGTGAAGGTGCAGGACAGCCGGAGGAAGTACAGAGCTCCTGGCACTCACTGCCTTTCTCCGTAGGGAAAGAATTGCATAGGATCAGCTGTGCCATATTTAAAGCATAATTATTTTGAAGGCTAATTGGGTAAAAACATAAATTGTGGAAAGAACTGTGTTTGTGTGATGATGGAAGAATTACAAGTATTTCACAGCTTAACCAAGCTATCCTTGAACCATTCTGACCTTCAGATTTTCAAAACTGGTTTTGGAGAATTCTCCTCCCCTCTTCCCTTCCCTTCCTTTCCCTTCTCTTCCCTTCCTTTCCCTTCTCATGTTTTCTTCAACTACTGGGTAGAATTGAGAAAACTCTAAGAAAAATATTTGAACCTTCGCAAGTTCAGTTCAAATTGACCCTAAAATCTTGGTGAAAGCCTGGGAAGCACAGAGGTAGGGAACTCAATCCTTTGGTCTGGAATGTGATTCACGTGAACCAATTGCAGCAACATTTTTGGGTTTCCAGTGGTACCTAGCTCTGGGTTTCTAGTCATTGTTTATCAGCCCTGGCATGTACAATAAACAGACATGAAGTTATTCAGATTCCCTGTAAAATTCGGTGGAAAACTTTATGTCATTCTCTCAATTCAGTGTTTGTGTTGGAAAAGAAAAGATAGCGGCAAAAATAAGGCTGAAACACCAAGTACCAACACCAAGTAGGAAATGATGTTGGGGCAAATTGCTAAACGGAGGCTGATGAGAGGAAAAGGAAGTTCACAACCACTCCCACTCATGATTATGGGAAGACTGAACTTTCCTCTCTGGTTCCCCTCCTTACCTTTTGCTGGCTGAAACAAAGCTAATCTAAGTATTTTTTGATGTTCAACATGTTCAAAAACCAAAAACGTAGGTCTGACTATCCATTGTGCATAAAATGATACTGCAAGTTTTCCAAAGCCATCTATAGGGGAAGGTATATCTCTGCTCAGCTAGAGCATCCCTACACTCCTCCTTATGCCTCTAATCTCTTGTGTTCGGGTCAGGGTCTACTCTTATCTATTTACTTATTTATTCCACAATTTAAACCATATAGTTACACTAAAATTCTATCATGAGTCAATATGTAACATAGGTGAAAAAATAAATTTAAAATCTCTAACAAGGAGCATCTCCATTCAGTCCATTTTTTCAGATGGGGAAAAAACAGAGTGGATAAATAGATTATACACTGTCTTAAAAGCATTGCAAACATAGTTACGGATTTGTATGGTAAAAATTTCACCTTACAGGGACATTACAATTGTCACTTACATGAGGATATTCTTAGTCTGTAATAAAAAGGGAAAGCTTGAATTATTTATTCTAGCAGACTTTAAATTATTTCCATGCAAACTTTTCTGAATGGATAAGACTAAGAATATATTGCCCTTTAAAGTAATGTTAATAGAAATGTATAATTTAGAAGCCCTAAACCCACAAAATTAATGAAAAGTGCCAGGTATCACATGAAACTTAATATTGATCTGACTCTGAAAAGTGGTTGGATAAAGCTGGAGTCTTGCTCAAGAGATCTGTTATTGTTTGCATTTGCTGCCTTTTCCGACAAAAATACCTTGTATTGCTTGATATTCCCATTAGCACTGCAGCATCGGAACAGCTGGGGAAGAGAATTGCCTCCAATTCCTTCCTCTGCGTGACAAGCAGAATATTCTTGCTAGTTCATTGTCATTTTAGCACCTGTGCAAATCTACTTTATAAACTGGAGGCACTGCAGCTCCCTGTGCTTTACTGAGGCTGTCACTGGGGCTGTAGAGCTTTTCTTGCTTGCCTGGATGCTAAACAGAACTGAAGGAATCCAGCATGACTCTGATCCCAGGCTCAGTCTGCAGTGCTGGTCGTTGTGAGTAAATCCATACAATAACTGCTCTACCCAGAAACTGAGCAGGTCTCTTAGCCAAAAATAAGCCTGGAGCCCCATGCTGTAACTTGAACAAACACTTCTACAGCTTCCCTTGCTGTGCACATTATGGCTTTTAGAAGACTTCTTGGGAGACAGAAGGGAATAATTCTCAATAAATAATTCATTTAACAATTCCCTTTTTTTCCTATTCACAAACAGTTGTGAAATTCTCACATTGATTCATTATTTGAAATTATTTTCCAGTGAGTTCATGGAAAAATACTAAGGTTTCGGATCACATCGGTTGGAAATGTTAGAATTAACTGTGCCTTCACACTGTGAAGCATGTAACTAACTGATAGAAGTTGAATTGCATAACTTGAGCTATACAAATAATAATGCGTTTAATAATGTGCAAATGTTGAAGTACATAACATTTTAGCTGGGCAGTCTATGTTAGTTCTGTAAGTCACCTAATCAAACCTGGGAAACATAATCACATGCCTTTGATGACTAACAAGTTATGATTTGGATTTTAGCTGGGATGTAAGAGTTTAGTAATGCCAACACATATTGAAAGCATGGCTGTAGCTGCCAAATATATGCTTGTAACGGCAGTGTAGGTTACTTCTGGGACTTCCTGTGCACCTTGAGTTTGTTTTTTTTACTTTTTCTTTATTAAATCTAAAGCATTAGGATTGTGCATACTGGTGATATTTATAAGGGGGAACATATTCTCAACCCACCTCTACCTTTAACCAAATTTTTCATCAGGGAATTCATTAGAATTTATGTATATGGGGAGTGATAAAAAAGTTTTATTTTGTGGGGGTTTTCTCATGATCATAACTCAGAAGAATTGCAGAATGTATTTGCTGGTCTATTTAGTAAGGGCATACTTTACCATCAGTGCTCAGGGAGTTTGTAACTTTCATGAAGTCTCATAAGTAGCTCCCAGGGGAGTTGTATAAGGTTTGGTTTTGTTTCTTATTTCAGTGTGAACACATATGTACCTGAGAATTTACTGAAATTATAAGAGTCACCTGGATAAACTGGAGAGTTTATTGCAATAACTATATTTTTCCACTCATGGTAACCATCTTAGCTCCTGACCAGTGCTTGCCACCTTTTAAGCTAAGCTGGCACGGTCCCAGTTTCCTCACTAGCTATCAGGCACGTATTCAAGCTGGAATCTTTCCCATGGTTGATGTAGACTGACAGCTAATCCCACAAAAACTGTGGGAATAACAACTTCAATAGACTGTAACTGAGGTTGCCAGAGACGCTGAGTGTCAAGAGCACAATGTTGGTTTCAGTGAAATTTGCACCTGCTTATACCAGATTTGCACTTTTCTCCGGCAAAGAGGCAGTGGATGTGGCTAAGCTTCCAGTCACAGAGCTCTGTGGTATGTTGTTGCTCGTGTCTGCTGGGAAGACGCTATGGGTAGGTCCCAATGAGCTGACCAAAACATGAACCAGACATCCCAGCTGCTTTGTAATGGCCCTGATAATTCATGTTAAGGTGAATGACTTACTTGAAATCCAGCCATTTGCTATAACATGTTGTTCCTACAGATTTGTCTACAGGCTGAGGTAGTGGCAATACAGTGTCAGGTACAGGGACTCCGTGAAGGGGGACTCTCTGTGCTTTGAGAGTAACCAGCTGATCCTCTTGTTGTCTGATTCACAGCTGTAGAATCATCAATGTACTGGATAAAACAGAAGCAGCGAAGCTCATTTACCATTTTTGGGGTATGTCTACACATTTACTTTGCTACCTGAAGTGAGCCACTGGGCTGGAAGACTTCTGCACACATATCCTCTTACCACATCTTCTTGTAGGGGTTATTTCAGCCTATAATACTGTTGTTGCAAACTCTCTCCACTGCAGACTGTCTTGAGACCTTCAAAGTTATCCCACAAGTCTCTGCAGCCACACAGCCCAGGCTTTTCTAGCAGGTACCATGCCCTCCTGTGGTCTGCATTACACAGATGATATCACTATCACAGCTACTACTGTTTACACGACTACTACTAAAGAGCTATTCAGTGGAGGATCTTGTTCTCTTTACTACTTACTGCTTTTTATTTTGTCCAACCTGTTCATTTTGTGTATCAGGGACAGACATACAGAGTTTTCTTCTTAGAGGGCCCTTCTAATACCAAGCCTACAGACTGGGAACTCTTCAGTCTGGAGATGGCTTTCACGCAGCCCAACTGGGAGCAGTGTCAGACCTAAACCACTGCAGAATTGGCTCCTTTCCACAGTATCTATCAGGCTCTCTGAAGGAGCCACTATTATCCATCTGAGATGATCTATCCTGTGAGATTTACTTATTACAAAAGATCCTGAACAGGAAGGAAGTCACTCCGTAGCAGAGCTGTGGTAGTACACTGCTTTTTATGGTATTTGCCTTGTGGTGCTCTCAGACCTATCCTGGACTACATGATGCATAAAATTCAGGCAAGAACTCCTGCTCTCTAAAGGTCTGAGGGTCTGTTGAGGTTTGCACCTGTGCATTCTGCTAGGTGTTGGATGCATTGCTTGTAAAGACATAAAGCTCACTGTTTGACTTCTTTGCTATCCAGAATGACAATTTTTCCTTCAGTTCTCACTCTGTTGAACAAAAGCCCACAGGTTAGGTCATCCTCTTGATCGTGAAATCTGCTTGAGAATGAAATGGTGGCTGTGAGCACCTAAAGGAGCTTTTCCTTGTGTCTGTGAGCAGGAGTGTCAATTCTGAGGTAAAAATAGACAACTACCAGCACCTGAGCAGGCCAAAGGAATCTCCCGGCTTAATGTAGAGATTGGCATCTGGCCTACTATAAATATTGCCATTGCCCCTGTTTGCCCATCCTTTTTGTAGAGTTTTCCAGTATTGTCACGGCATCATTCATCCCTCTTTCATTGCAAAGCAGTGGGCACCTGGCAGATGGCAACTCGTTCCTCAGGAGGCTCCATGGCTGTCACAGAGAAAAGTGGTGCCTCTCTCTCATGACTGTCATACTCATGTGCCATGTCTCAGAAACAAAACTCTCTTGATATTGTGTGCTGTTGTGTCCCTCCAGACACTGCAGGGCTCTGTCTTAGGTTAGATGTAGTGACATTTTGTCTATCTTTGCTGCCTCCTTGAGCATCAGTTTTTGTATCCGCCCTTTGCTCTCCCCTGCTCTCTCAGCTGAAAATAAAGGAGTCTCTGTTACTCCCTTAAGTCTCACAGACAGCCTAAAAGGACCAGAGCAGGCTCTCATGGCCCTGACACTTCTCTGTGTTACAACATGCTGTTTTTTTGCAAGTGTGTACTTGTTTAAATAGATCACAGGGCGATGCCTCCTGCTCAGCTCTGAAATACTCTGAAAAACACCACTCTTGGTGACCCTGCCATATTTTTTCTGACCAACTCTGAACCACAAGATGCATAGAAGTCAGGAGAGGAAACTCATTCTTGTGAAATTTCATGTTCCCTTAGCACCTTGTGTGTGCTTCTCTACTTTTCACGTTTGGGCAGAAATGGAGCACTTCTGATCAAGGCTGAAAGTATGCTATTCTCCTGTCTGTGAAAGTGAGTTTCTTCTGTGTTTTGTTTGTTTTGTGATTTTGTTTTTGTTTTTTAAACCAGCAAAACCAGGCTTATGAGGTGCCTACAGAGATTTGGGTTAAGGAGTCCAGGGCAAAAGCTGAGGCTGTATGAAGGTGTATTATAATGATAGGTTCTCTCTAGCCTTTCAGATTAAGGTGAGAAGGGAAAAGTGCCAGTTGGTGTTTGTAAGTCTAGGTAACAGCACATTGAGGTCTTCTAATCCAGTTTTCTTACATGTGGTGAAGGAGCAAAGGGAATTCATGGGTACACCTGGTATGAGCATGGTGCTCTAACATGGTCCCATAAAGCAAACAACCCTATTGGAGTATGATTTATCTCCTCCCTCCCATGCCCGAACAACAAAACGAGACTTTGGGTTTCAAAAAGAAGGTGGTCTCTAAGGACAGTGTTTTGGCACAAGATAAAGCAAGCTCACACTGCCTGATCAGAGACACCAGCCTCTGTGAGAAGGTGCCAAACCACACAGCTGCAGCAAAGGGTGAGAGCCCCACTTCCCTGTCGGTCTGCCTTGGCGAGGTGTTGCTGGTGGCTTTTCTTGTGGGGCCTGAGAATGTGAGGCACTGTCTCACGGTTCTGGGCCTGCTTCTCTGTTCCTGAGCTGCTGTTCGCTGTGCCACAACCTCTTAGGGCTTTTTTCTATATTGCTCTGTCTGCAGCGATGTCACATTACGAGATGCACACTTTGTATCTGCTGATGTCAGCATGAAAAGAAGAGAAGGAAATCATCTTTTCACTTAAAGTGTTGTAAATCAACCCAGTAAACCAGACTATACATTATGCTTTTGTTACTGAGAGTTAAATTACAAGGAAATGAATGGTGCATAATAATTCCCCATGTCACTGAATTCTCCACTTCTCAGCAAAATAGTCTCTCGCACAAGCAGGTTTACAGGGCTCACCCCATCGCTGTGGAAGAGGCGCTCTCTAGTGGCTTTTTGTCTGAAAAATTGCTGCTGGGTGGTGGCAGAACAGCTCAAAATAGATTCATCCAAATGCGGAGAAGGGTGATTATGACAGGAAGTTGTATTCAGATAAGTCATGTTATCCCAGTCCAAGATTTGTTTTGGTGAAATAATATATTCCCCAAAAGACTAAGGGGTTCTTCTGTATTTTTTGAAGGCATTATTAGTTAAACTGTGAGATCATGTTTACCATGTTTGCAGCTTTATTCCATCAAGCATAAAATGGTAACCAATAATTCCATTTTGAAAAGTAATGTTTATTTCAGTTCCCAATTGCGTTTGGTGATCAGCACTTCTAGGGCTGTGCTTTCTTCAGCTGGGTTTGGTGGTTGAAGACTGCAGAGCGAATGCGTACTTCTGGTTGCCTGCTAGAGATTTAACAACTGAGTTTGAATAGATCACTAAAACAAAGCTTGGAAACAGACAAAAACAGGTCCACATTTATGTACCTCAGGTGGCCATTTCTGTGTGCAACACGTGTACAAGAATGTGAACAGCTAGGTGTAACTAATCCTCTCTTTCATGACAGATTTACAGATACCTACAGCTAATGTTGTCAAAAGGAATCTTAATAAAAACAAGAATCCAACCATCTGGGACTGTCCCAGGGGTATGGGAGCTAAGAAGGGGGATCCTTCATGTACAAGTCATTCTTTCAGGTAGGAAGGGTTTCAGGTAGTTTCAGGTAGGAAGGTGGGACGACTCGCACAACTGGAGTGCTGCAATGGATGGCTACAAGCTCTTTAGAAGGGACAGGCAAGGAAGGCGAGGTGGCAGGGTAGCCTTGTACGTCAGAGAGTGTTTTGACTGTCTTGAGCTTAACAAAGGTAACGACAAGGTTGAGTGCTTATGGGTAAAGATCAGGGGAAAGGCCAACAAGGGAGATATCCTGGTGGGAGTCTGTTATAGACCACCCAACCAGGATGAGGAAGCAGATGAAGTTTTTTACAAGCGGCTAGCTGAAGTCTCAGAGTCTCTAACCCTTGTTCTTGTGGGAGACTTCAACTTACCAGATATCTGCTGGAAATACAACACGGCAGAGAGAAAGCAGTCTAGGAGGTTCCTGGAGTGCGTGGAGGATAACTTCCTGATGCAGCTGGTAAGCGAGCCAACCAGGGGAGGTGCCCCGCTGGACCTGCTGTTCACGAACAGAGAAGGCCTGGTGGGTGATGTGGTGGTCGGAGGCTGTCTTGGGCACAGCGATCATGAAAAGGTAGAGTTTTCGATTTTTGGAGAAGTAAGGAGGGGGGCCAGCAAAACCACAACCCTAAACTTCAGAAGGGCAGACTTTGGCCTGTTTAGCAGTTTGGTTAACAGAGTCCCTTGGGAGGCAGTCCTGAAGGGCAAAGGAGTCCAGGAAGGCTGGATGTTATTCAAGGCACAGGAGCAGGCTGTCCCCATGTGCTGCAAGTCGAGCAGGCGGGGGAGAAGACCGGCCTGGCTGAACAGAGAGCTCTGGCTGGAACTCAGGAAGAAAAGGAGAACCTACCACCTTTGGAAGAAGGGGCAGGTGACTCAGGGGGACTACAAGGATGTGGTGAGGATATGCAGGGAAAAGATTAGAAAGGCGAAGGCCCAGCTAGAACTTAAACTGGCCACTGCTGTCAAGGACAACAAAAAATGTTTCTACAAGTATATCAGCGACAAAAGGAGGGCTAAGGAGAATCTCCCTCCTTTGTTGGATGCAGAGGGAAACCTGGCCACGAAGGATGAGGAGAAGGCTGAGGTACTTAATGCCTTCTTTGCCTCAGTCTTTAATAGTTGGACTCATCATCCTCAAGGTTTTCATGCCCCTGAGCTGGGAGATGGAGATAGGACCCAGAATGTAGTCCCAGTTGTCGAAGAGGTGGCAGTCACCGACCTGCTCCTCCACCTGGATGCCCACAAGTCAATGGGGCCAGACGGGATCCACCCGAGGATACTGAGGGAACTGGTGGAGGAGCTTGCCAAGCCACTCTCCATCATTTATCAGCAGTCCTGGTCAACCGGGGAGGTCCCAGATGACTGGAAGCTAGCTAATGTGACACCCATCTACAAGAAGGGTCGGAAGGAGGATCCGGGGAACTACAGGCCTGTCAGCCCGACCTCGGTGCCGGGGGAGGTCATGGAACAGATCATCCTGAGTGCCATTATGCGGCATGTGCGGGACAACCGGGGGATCAGGCTCAGCCAGCATGGGTTTATGAAAGGCAGGTCCTGCTTCACTAACCTGGTCTCCTTCTATGACAAGGTGACCCGCTTAGTGGATGAGGGGAAGGCTGTGGATGTTGTCTACTTGGACTTCAGTAAGGCCTTTGACACCGTCTCCCACAGCATTCTGCTGCAGAAGCTGGCTGCTCACGGCTTGGACAAGTGCACTCTGAGCTGGGTTAAAAACTGGCTGGACGGCCGAGCCCAGAGAGTGGTGGTGAATGGAGCCAAATCCAGTTGGCGACCGGTCACGAGTGGTGTTCCCCAAGGCTCAGTGTTGGGGCCGGTCCTGTTCAATATCTTTATCGATGATCTGGATGAGGGGATTGAGTGCACCCTCAGTAAGTTTGCAGATGACACCAAGTTGGGTGGGAGTGTCGATCTGCTGGAGGGTAGGAAGGCCCTGCAGAGGGACCTGGACAGGCTGGATTGGTGGGCCGGGGCCAACTGTATGAGGTTCAACAAGGACAAGTGCCGGGTCCTGCACTTTGGTCATAACAACCCCAGGCAATGCTACAGGCTTGGGGAGGAGTGGCTGGAAAGCAGCCTGGCTAAAAAGGACCTGGGAGTGTTGGTTGACAGCCGCCTAAACATGAGCCAGCAGTGTGCCCAGGTGGCCAAGAGGGCCAATGGCATCCTGGCTTGTATCAGGAATAGCGTGGCCAGCAGGACCAGGGAGGTGATAGTGCCCCTGTATTCGGCACTGGTGAGGCCACACCTCGAATACTGTGTTCAGTTTTGGGCCCCTCACTTCAAGAAGGACATCGAGGTGCTGGAGCATGTCCAGAGAAGGGCAACGAGGTTGGTGAAGGGTCTAGAGCACAAGTCTTATGAGGAGCGGCTGAGGGAGCTGGGGTTGTTTAGTTTGGAGAAGAGGAGGCTGAGGGGAGACCTTATCGCTCTCTACAACTACCTGAAAGGAGGTTGTAGAGAGGTGGGGGTCGGTCTCTTCTCCCCAGTAACAAGCGATAGGACGAGAGGAAATGGCCTCAAGCTGCGCCAGGGGAAGTTTAGGTTAGATATTGGGAAAAACTTCTTTACTGAAAGAGTAGTCAGGCACTGGAACAGGCTGCCCAGGGAAGTGGTTGAGTCCCCATCCCTGGAGGTATTTAAAAGACGGGTAGATGTGGTGCTTAGGGACATGGTTTAGTGGTGGACTTGGCGGTGGTAGGTTAACGGTTGGACCTGATGATCTTAAGGGTCTTTTCCAATCTTAACAATTCTATGATTCTATGATTCTATGAAGGGCACCCAGGAAAAGGGTTTTGTTTGCAGCATTACCACCATCCCCATACCTCTTCATCCCCCTGCAGAACTAGGCTCTGTGCAGGTCAGAGAGGGATATGTCAGCCTGGGAAGGTGGGGCAGAGGTAGGGAGGCATGCATGTCACATCTTTTCAGTCTCCTAGGCTTGAGTCTAGAAGGTGTCTGCACATTCAGGAAACCTTTTTCTGATATTGTTCCTGTGGGGAGGATGACAACAAAGAGAGACCTAGGGAAGGGTTTAACTGGAAACAAAGGCTGGTACAGAAGTTCTGAGGCTTTGAAGGGATGGTCCTTGTCCCTTAGGAGTCCCTTGGGTTCTGCTAGTTTTAGGCAGTAAGCCTTACAGCCTGCTGTGCCAGGAGAGTTCAATTAAGGGCTTGACACGTCGTGTTTTCGGCAAGATGTCCTGCTGCAGGATGATGAAGGATATGAGCTGGTTTGTGCTTGCTAACACAGGGTAGTATTTGCTCAGCCCCTCTGAATTCAACAGGATCACAACACTTGCAGGCTGAGAAAAGCTCTATTAGGGATACATAACTTGCAGGCTGAGTCAACAAGAGCACTATCCGTCTTCCATCTGCTGGCCCTTCTCTGTTTCAGTTTCTAACTGGATGCTAAAAAATTACACTACCTCAGAGCTCTTCTGTGGAACATGGTGGCTATGTTGCAATTTGACTTTTGGAGCTGTGGGCTTGAGAAAGTGATGTCCAAGAATGCACTGTTCTTCCACCCTCAGAAAACTCATTGTCCATGTCATGCACGTATGACCATGTGACTCTAGCTGTATGGTCAACAAGATGATACCTTTAGATAAAACCAGTCAGGCTCAAAAGCTACCACACCTTCATCTTGGCAAAACATTTTAGGACCTCAACTCACAAACACAAGACTGATGCAGTTACTGGGTCCAAACGGTCCTCAGCCCCACTCCTGAGTGGTGCTGCTGTCTGTGGAACTGCATGTGAAACAACTCCTGCAATGCTTAGTTTTGCGGCTCGGTGTTAATAACAAGATGTTACCAGTGTGTTCAGGACATGAGATGTACACTGCAGCACTTGGGGTGCAGTTTCATTTCTATAGTTCAGCTGCCCTGTCAAGGGGGAGGAAGCCTCCAGGGGATACGCAAGGCAGCTCTGAAGGGCTGCTACTCTTCAGGTTTAACCCAGTCCTTCCATGACACAACACCCTTCACTTTGTGCTGTCTGTCTATTGGAGCGTCCAGCCAGTAAGAGTACAGGAAGACATAATCAGGGTATTTTGTTGTCTAAGTAAGTACCTATTGTTTCCATTTTGAAAAAATGTACACATTGATATGTGAGGAAACGAAAGATTAAAAGATGGTAATGTAGGAAGAATTGATTCTCTGAGCTTCTAAGCAGAGTGAGAGATGGCTCTTCATTTGAAAACCTTTTTTCCCCTCTAATAAACACTGTAAGACATCATTTTGTATTAAAAACTAATGTATGTGGCTCTTTTTTTAAGGGTAAGAAAGAAAAGCAAGAAAGAAAATGCTTTGTTTCTCAGAGGCACCATATGTACCACATGCTGCAGTTGCTATGGTAATTATTCGCATTTTATTGAATAGCACTGCAAGGGGTTATACAGAAATGAATCTGACTGGCCAAAGTGCTTGTTAGAATGAATATGTCCAGTTATTTATAAAAGCCTCCATGAAGCACTCGAGGAAAATAGGTGTGTGAGGGAGAGGGAGGGAGGGAAGAAGAGGAGAGGGGAAAACTTTTATAAAGCTGAGACCAACACAGTGATATAACGTCTTTTTCCCTCAATGGGAGATGGCAGTCCATGAGCCTTCTTGCAGAAGAAAAACTAGCAAACTAACTTGTGTTTACTTAAGTTATTAAGTTGTTAGCAAACAAAATGTGGAGTAATTGCTGCACAAAAATACTAGTGGGGAGCCAAGCCTGAGGCTCCAGTAGGACTTAAAGGGTTAACTTTGATTTGCCAGACTTGGCTGTGTTTGTACTTTTCTTGTCCCTGGTTGGGTCAGACAAAGGGGCCTCTCTTTTTAGTTCTTGTGTGCTTTAAGGCTGGCTTTTCAAGGGGAGTACTCACCTCCTGAGCTGACTGAAATCCTGAGAGAGTGAATCACCTGTGAGATAAGAGCTTCCAAGATTTCAGAGTTGTCCAAAGCGGATATAGCTTAGGTCACAGCCTAAACATGATCTACAACTGAACAACTCTACTTCGGTGTTTCTCTGAGACATAACATCGCAGTAAATGGAGCTATCCATGCAAGAAATATTCCTAGGCAATGTAAATAAATTAACAGGAATTAATTTAGCTAATTAATTTGATTGCTGTAAATTGATAAAACTTTACCAAATGCATAAATCATATCTGCGTATTTTCTATAAGGAGGTGATTAGTGTGCCTTGATGTCAGAGGCATAGATAAAGCTCAAGACCTTATTTTACTTAAATCTAGAGAAATGTACCCTTCCAGCAACACAAGTGAAACGATGTGCTTGGACTGCTTGTAGCTAAAGGGATGTCTGTGTATGTTGGCAACTGAAGTGACCAAATTTTGTAGACTTGGGAAGGACGTAATGAGGAAGGCCACTTACAGATCTGTGGATACTGAAGTTCTAATGAACTTTGGCAGCACAGCTTCTGGGCAATTACCATCAACTAGAACTCTGCCATGGTTTGCCAGATCTATGGAGAGTCATCAGTGCTTTGGGGAGTTCATGTCAAAGAAGCACTTTGTGGGATCAGGGCCCTGCATTAGAGTGCTGCAGATAGGGTGAAGGTTAGCTGGAGATTTAAACAGTGTTAAAGCAAGGTTATTGACTTAGCAAGCTCTGCTGGTGCAGGGTCATATTTTAGTGCTGTTCTTGGACAGCACCTATTATGGTGGGGCTGAGGTGTGCGAGTGGGTTCTGGAGGGTATGAGGCTTGTATCTCTTCAGTAAATGACATGGTGTTGTGGTTTAACCCCAGCCAGCAACTAAGCACCACGCAGCCGCTCGCTCACCCCCCCCACCGGCGGGATGGGGGAGAGGATCGGAAGGGCAAAAGGGGAAAACTCGTGGGTTGAGATAAAAACAGTTTAATAGCTAAAGTAAAATAAAAAATAGAACAGTAGTAATACAAAGCAAGCGGTACACTGTACAATTGCTCACCACCCGCCGACCGATGCCCAGCACATCCCCCAAGCAGCGATCCAACCCCTCCCTGGCCAACTCCCCTGCTTATATACTGAGCATGACGTCACGTGGTATGGAATAGCCCCCCGCCCAGTCTGAGTCAGCTGCCCCGGCTGTGCCCCCTCCCAGCCTCCCGTGCCCCTGGCAGAGCATGGGAAGCTGAAAAGTCCTTGACCAGTGTGAGCACCACTTAGCAAGTATTTAGCACTACTTAACAAGAACCAAAACGTCAGTGTATCATCGACATTGTTCTCAACCTAAACCCAAAACACAGCCCCATACTGGCTACCAGGAAGAAAACCAACTCTATCCCAGCCGAAACCAGGACACATGGTTAATGTAAGAGTGTGTCTGCTAGTTAAACTCACAGGTGGCACCAGGACAGAAAGCCTGTGGGCACATTGCTCACCAGGAAGAGAATTCAAAAAGATATTTCCAGTTTGGAAATCTGATCTGAAAAACAGTAGAATGAAATTCTGTAAGAACAAGGTACAAATGTCTGTATCTTATTAGGAGTAATCTGTTGCAAAAATGTCAGATGGGGAACAAAGAAATAGATAGAAACTTTGCAGAGCCAGGAGTCAAAAATATGATCGTGTTTTAACAAAAGCAGAATTGTTAGCATATATATATATATATATATAATTGTCTGTAAATTAGGGATGACACTTTTTTGCTGTATGTAGTACTTGAACTAAGCATGCAGTTTGGGGTACTGTAATTCAAGGTATGGATTGCCTGGCTGGGGAGCAGAGATAACTGACAGCAACCATCAGAAATTCAGAAAGCGTGGCTGGTGAAGACAGACTGAAGGATTTAACGTTGTTCCGTCTACCAGAAGATACTTAGGGGAGATATGATAAATCTACCAGCAGAAAAAAGCTTGCTTCAAAGAAAAGGGAAAAAATCTATTTTCCTTGCCCATAAATAGAGACGAAGAGAAGCAATGGGCTTAAACAGAGCATGAGATTTAAGTCATGATTAGGACAACCTTTTGCATTGTAAGGCTAGTGGAAGATGGTAAAGCCAGAGGCTCCTGTCTGTGAGGCATGGAATGGGTAGAGATTTTCCTGTTCTAGGAGGAGGTAAACAAAGGTCATCTTCAGAGGTCTTCATGCTCCACCTCCCATGATTACAAATAAATCCTCATAAATCCATAACACATAACATAATATGTATAATGACTCACAATTCTTATTAATTGAAATTGCAAACTTGCACCAGGACTGGGCTTTTGATTCAAATTCTTTATGGACTGTGCTGCTTCTTTGAAAAAGTCTCTCAAGGAAGTTAAAAAAACCCCACAGATTATGTGAAGTGGAGCATGGGGAAAAGTAGAGAAGAATTCCCTAAGAAACAGTGTATGCCAAACAGAAGGAGTCCAGCTAGGTTGGCTTAATTTGAGAATAATTGTAAGGACAGTCTCTCCTCCAGAAAGAAGGTTGTCTTCTAACTGAATGTGCATATGAATGACATTGAATTCAACTACCTTGTCAATGTTAGGGTGAGCTTCTTTGCTTGGGAAAGAGGCTCTGCACAGGCTATGAGAGAGGTAGCTGGGCATAGACAGGAGCCATTGCCCCATGTCTGGTAGCCCAGTTTTTCAGGTGAGAAGAAAGGATGTCTGAAGTGTAAAGGAACAGGACTCCCAGGGTTGCTCTGCGCTCTGCAACTACCCTGTGCTTGGACACACTTGGCCTCCTCAGGCAAAGCAATGGGGGTGAATGTCCAGGAGGAGTATCTCTGTTTCTCTCCTGACTGCAATGCTTTCTCAGGAGCATAGGCCATGGTTTGCCCCCAAGTCTTAGCTTCATCCACATGAAACAGTTGGCCCAGCCTGGGACTTGGTTTGGTTGCATAGCAGTGTCCAGATGCAGCACCCAGCTAAGGGGGGACGGAGGTGGAGCCCCACTGTGAGGTCTCCCAGGGAGCAGATGTCACCTTGTGCCCATGAGTGGACTCTTCTGGTAATCAAGGAAATTGCTTTAACAAGCTGTCCTCAGGGGTGTCTCAACACCAAGGACTCTTCTGGCTCAAGTGTTTGTGCTTGGTTGAGATTGGATTTCACAGTTGTTTTCTCCCTCTGTTCAGAGCTTCCTCTTTGTGCTACAGAGGAGATGTGTTTTGTCTGAGCATGGGATTTGGTCTGCCACCTTTGGAGAGCCATCTTCCAAGCAGATGGAAGCGAGATTCAGCAAGCAACCCCTGCAGCCAGAGACAGAGATGCTTTTTTAGCGGGCAAGCGGGGAGCTTCTTTTGCCTGCAAGTCTGTGTCCATTTCCTCACCAACTCCCACTAATTTTGTCAGCTTGTCTTTCACCCAACTTCCAGCCGCTTGTTTTCAATGCCCACATCTGTGACTACCAATTAACACAACAGCAAGTCGGCACAGCACTACCAGGCAGCCCCCTGTAGCCATAATGGCATTCAAATACTGTTTTGACCTGAATGAATTCCCTTTGTTGGACAGTTACAGCCTTATGGAGGCTATAATTACAATGGTAGCCTTAGTTCTGCAGGTATAATTTAGCAGTAATGTACTGAGAACAAACAGGATTACAAGGCAGTCCGTATGCCCCAGTATTCACCGCTTAGGACATTTAAAAATCTTTAAGAAATTATTATGGCTGAAGCTGAAATGTACAGTGTGTGATTACATGCTCACTGCTAACAGCAAAGCTTGTCACTTGCTATGGGAAGCAGGCAGCACAAGAGCAGAATTTATTTTTGAGCAGCATGTGACATAAATAGCAATCTTTGGGGGGTTCGCTGTTAAAAACATCACCAGAGACTCAGCTGCAATCTGAAGGACTTGGTGAAGCGATGTTTTGAGAAGAGATTGTAGTTTAGCACATAAAATATTTAGATAAGGCACTAAAGATGTTGTGCTCAGCTTCCCAGAAACACAGAGGGCACCTGACAATGCATTATTAACAGCTTAGAAGTTCAGTGGTGGAAGGGCAGGAGAGCAGAATCAAGAGGGATGGAAAGCTTATCAATGATGGCTAAAGAAAGAGATTTTGTAGGAAGCACTCCAAAGCCTGGGTCTGGAGGGGAGTGAAGGCAAAGAAAGCCAGTGACTTAATAGGAAAGGATGCCCAGCCATTACTATAGCATGAAGAGTGCCTGGGAGGCATATTCAAGTCACTGAGGGCAGAAATGTCAGAGAAAAGGATGCCTGAGGGGAGCTGAGAGGCTCAAGGAACTGATAAATGAAATGGGAATTGGGAATAGATTGACAACTTTTCACTTTTTCTTGTAACCAAGTAATTATTGCCCTGAGAAGGCCAACTTCAAAGCTTAGGGTAGGCTTAGTCTGTTGCTGAATACCTATCCCCCAAACATGGGCTGTAGTTAGCTTGCTCCCTGAGAGCAATTTCTCAGGAACAGATACTGACTACTTCCTCCCCAATCTACAAAAGCCCTCAAGTGCCTGCTTTGAGCAAGAGTAGCCCACCAAGTAGTAGCATAAAGTAACCAGTTAAGTAGCTCAGTAGATGGTCACTAGAGCCCTGTATGAGAAGGGTCCCTAATGCTGAATCACTTTTGTGCTTTGCAGTAAGACTGGCATGTTGGCAGGACTGAGTCAGGATCCCTGCACTGCTGCTTTTCAGTGTGCCAGTGTGTGGATGGGGGACAGCAACCTTGCGGGCTGCCGACTAGCAGCCTCCCTGCACACTAGATGTACTTTAAAAATTAAATCTCTATTCTAATTTCCCAAGTCTGTCTGAATGAATGGCTTTCTCAGGAAAGACTTCATGAGGTTTTTATGGAGCTTGTGTCATTTGAAAGTTAGTGACCTGGAGGCATGCAATATATTTTTGATTAAGTTAAGCTGACCTCTACAATCAGAATGGGAAGGAGAGAAAAAAAAAATCCTTTTGTGCTTTTAAAAGGAAATGAAAATGTTTAAAACTTCTTGAATATGTAAACTTACTAGAAGTGCAAATCAGTAACTATTTTTTGAAAGGCTCTATGCAGAAACTCTGCCTTCCACTATTGCTTAAAGACAGGGACCTTAATATAAAGTACAGGGGGTCGGGCAGATTTTAACTTTGTAGCTTTGAATGCCAGATCTTTCAAAGCCAATGATGTTTTGTACGTATGCCATCCTGCCCTTCTGTTATTATTGTCAAATGCTTCCATGTCTAGATCTGGAGAAGCACATTTAAGGGGAAGGGTGTATATTTTCATATTGCTTTATTGCTGGGAAATGAAATACAACTCAGTGCATATATGTCTGGCAGAAGGAAGGAATATGATGGAGAACTGAGCTGAGGGAGAGAGAGAGATATGGAGTGCTGTTTGATTACCCCCAAATTCTGGTTTGCAGCCATAAGCGTACTAATTAAATAGTTTCTTTTAACGTTACCAGGAATAAAACATTTTCAAATTTTTGGATGAATCAAAAAGAAGAGACTGAAGTATTTCAGCTCTGTATTCTAGCTTTTGAAAGGTTTTTAAAAACACCTGGAAAATTAAACCAAGAACAAGTCAGGTCAATGTCATGCACATTTTCTGAGTGTATGCTCAATTCTCTCACCCAGGTCACTAATGAAATAAAAGATGAGCCTGGACAGATCAGTGCTGGGTCCTGCTTCAAGTATGTCTCCAGCTGGAGAGAGATCCACTAACAGTATGTATTCTTCATGAATGATTTTTAACCAGTCCAGTACTTATCTGTCTTACAGATTTCTTCAAAGTTTTGTTTCTGTAGTTAGCTGGAACAGCATCAGAGGCCCTCACAGTACATGCTTCCCCTGGATCCTGTCAAAAAGGGATTTTTGCTACACTGTTCTGAGTGGGTGTTGATGGGACAAGATGCCATTTGTACAGGTTGGGGCAAAGGATGTTTCAGTGATGGAGATGAGAAATCATGAGAGTCAGCATGAAACCTTGACTGAACAGGAAACATTTAGAGATGCTGTGCTGAAAGCTATGTATAAAGTCTGTCTGTAGGCTGGGTTGGAGTACTGAGGGAAAGATCCCAGTCATAGATGACACTTGGACCATGGGCAGGATGGGGATAATATTCAGAGCAATTGAAGAGGAAGAAGTGAGGGAGTCTTGAAGTACAGGGAGATGCAAAGTCTCATTCCAAAAAAGTTGAAATACATTCTGGAAATACAATACTTGAAATACAAGTTGACAATACATTCTGACACTTTCAAAGTAAAGTAATTTGAGGTATGTATCATGAACTTAGTCAGAATAGATAGGAAACAATTTCAGACAAAAAGGAAAAAAATAAGGAGGGAGCATTGTTTTTAAAATGCTGTTTTGTTTTAAACAAACTTTCCTCTTCTTTTTTTCAATTTTTGCACAGATGAAACTAGTTTGTCAAAGTGTTCCATATAAGCTCACAGTTTGGAGCCACCTGAAATACCTTTTCTTTGGCAAATTGACCTTTTGTTGAAATTGCTTTAACTTGATTTGACTTCAGCCCTCACTGCAAGTGGGGACTTCCATGAGCTTAATGATGCAGGGGAAGAGGAGGAGTTGGAAAACAGCGTGGGGTTGAGATGGAAGATAACATAGTGGGAGGGATAACAAAAGTATTAAAAAGTTTTTTATGGTGAGAAAGCGTAAGAAGGAGAGCATGAGGGCACATGGGATAAGTATATGTGAGGGACCTGATGATGAGAACAGATAATACCTTTCTCTATGTGGAGAAAGATACAGGAAGGCAGAGCAAGGGAGCAGCTAAGGCAATGAAGAAGATCTGTAGATGCAGTGAGGCTCCTTTCCTCCCATTTATCTTCTTTTTTTTATCCTTTCTTGTCCCCCACACACTAGGAATCACGGAGGCTCCTTTTCTTTCCCTCTTCATGAACAGCTCCATTTGCTCTTGCAGCAAAACTGGCTCCAAGTGTAATTATTTCCTGATGTCTCTGTGCATTTACCTGTGCCTCCCAGCAGGGCCCTGTGTTTGGCTTAGACAGACTCCCCTGCTCTCCTCCTCCCCCATGTGATGTGGTTCCCTATAAGAAAATTTCCTGAGAGGTTTTTAAACTTCCCTGCAGAGTAGGTTTCTTCTTTCGGGCCTCAAGGTTTCATGACAACACACTCACCTTTGCTTTCAGAGCAGTTTATGCTCGCTCTGCTCTATTCTCTTCTTTTTGGATATTCTTTTATTCAAACAACTCCTGCAATATGTATCATTTCAATTACCCTGGAGGTTTACACAGTGCTTACAATGAACTGAGCTGTGCTTCCAACTTCTGCCCATTATATTCTAACAAAGAAGCTCAGAGGCAAGGCTGTGTGACTGGTGAACAGTGTGTGAGGCAAGGTTCAAAGGGAAGGAGCTTATATAATAGTTACTCATAAGTCTTTCCCCCTTTCCACGGTCTAGCTCTGTCTTTTAATATTGAAATTCAAGCTGCAATCAGGGGCTGAGAGACATTTCAGAAGAGGTTTTTGCTAAAGGTAATAGGGGAAATGTAAATCAACTGTTTGTTTGTTTGTTTGTTTATGCTCCTGGACAGTAAGAACATGGGCAATTGTTATTCTAAGCATTCACTAAATACATTGAAGGTTTCTTTTTATAGAAGATTTGTTTAACCGAAGATTATCCAACATGCAAAGGACTGTTTCATGGGAACTTATGTATCTATAGGGCTTTTGGTCTGTTTCAATGCTTGCCAGCTCCTCAACCCTTGTCCCTTCCCCGTCAAAGTCCTAATCATAACAGCACTAAAAGCCTGGGAAATTGCCCATTGTAACCAAAGGTTCCATCCATTATTTAAAACCAGAGAAATAACATTTGTTTGCTATGGGGAAACTGGTAGTGTCCACTATGACTGGCAGTCCCTAAAAAAAAAAAAAATGCACTGCACACAGATGGAACATCTCCTGCTTTTAGAAATGAGGATTCCCCAGATGATTGTCTTTGAAAGTAATTTAGTGGTGCCCTACTCCTTACATTCATCAGTGTGTGCAATCTGGTAACATCTTGCAAGCACACCTGGCCAGGAGAGAGGACTGTATTATAAATGCCTAACAAAAGGATCTCCCTTTTCTTTCTGTCCTCCTTCTGCACTTACTAAGCTAATTACTTCATTGTTAAAAAGGGAAAAGCACTTCTCTCTTCATCCTTCACATGCCTCCCTTCTCTCTGGCTTGATCTTTGAATGCTGTGTGCTTTGACTGTGAAACAACAAGGTAAAAAGCTCACATTTGCTTTCCAGTTGGAATCCCAAGGCTTGATTTTTTTCTAACCCAGCTTTCAGCTCTTAGTCGAGGGTCAAACCACTGTAGACAAAAGCTTTCAAACTTCAGAAGACATAATTCAGCAAGATTGGCTGAGGTGCTGATGGAAGGGAGGTCTGACCATGTCTCCCTATGGTTAAGGATGACAGTGCAGATAAGAACATGGTAATGGATGCAGCCTTTCACCTTCTGACACCTCACTCGGTCAGGACTACATTTTTGTCACCTTGGATGATCATTCCCCTAAATATTAGGGACTTTGGCAGAGGGGACGGTCCTGTTTCTCTGATTACAGCTGAGCTATTGAAAGGAAAGTAGGATAGGTAGAGCCTACCATGGCTATTTTAGCCTTGAAAGAATAATAGTTACTCTGACTTTTTTAGATGTCTGAAGTCTTTTTTTCCCATGTGCTATTGCCTGACTTACTGATAACTTCATCTGGGGTGGGACAGACCACCATGTCCTTACAAAAAACTGCCTCTTCAAAATGATATTTTGGGGAATAACAGCAGGAGCAGCAGCAGTCAGCTCAGCGATACCAGGTGTGCCAATGTTGTTCTGGAAAAGCATTGTGTCTTCTCTACTAATGCTTGCATGCCATCTCTTGCACAGCTTGAATGGACAGGGAAGAACTGATACTTTTTATTTAATTAAAAAGCTACTGAGGTAGCAAGCAAATTCAGCAAGCAGCTATTCCTTAACTTCAGAATGAGTTTTTATTATTGGTGATATTTTTGTGAGGTCTCAAAGCTCTGCTGAATTTAGGATCTATTTGGAGTCCTAAACAAAGAGGGGGATTTCATGGCTTATACATTCCCTTAGGACAGGACAGCCCAAAATCCTGACTTTTGGTGGGTTTATTTTCCAATCCAGATCTACATTTGACTGTCCCTCCTGTCTAGGAAGAGACTGCCCACAGCATTTTACGCTGTCATTAGCCATCATAGTTCTGTGGTAGAAGATGTCTGTCTCCCATACTGACAGACATTTAGACTGTACTGCACATACACAACCATTATTTGTTATTGCTTTTCCCACCAATTACTTTTCAACCTTTTACCTACCGTCAATCCAACCTTGCAATCAATCCTTCATTGGTTTTTTTTATTTTTTTTTCTTGGACTGAAGGGTTTGAATGTGCAAAAACTGCAAAACCAGGGAGCTGGAATGACAATCCTTTAGGTTTGAAAGCCATAACTACCAGTAGCATCTTTTGATGTATACTCCCTTAATGAGTAAACACCTACTTAGCAATGCTAGGAAAATATATTTCCATTTTGCAGCCAAACATATATCCCTTATTGTTCCTTCTTGGCATGCTGCCCATAATGTTGATCTGCTCTTACAGAATTAGCCAGACCCTCATAGACAGCATTTCCCCGCTTTGCTATACATGCTTCACCAACACAACTAGATATCTCTCTAAATACAGTACCCTTTGCTGCTGCCTTTCTGCCCTTTCTTCCTCAGACCACATAAAACCCATCTGTCAGAAACTCTAAAATTACTTGTTCTGTGAAGTGAAATCTTCAAAGCCCTTCAAATATCTAGCGTATGAAAACTCTCTTCTTTATCCCATTTAGGATTACAGCCAAAAAAAAAAAAAGCAATACAGTTCCTTCCTTGCAAAGAAAATAGTTATTAACCTTCAGGATAAAAGCAGATACAATTCCAATGATGGACCTTTTTTCCAAAGGAAGTGTGGGGAAGGTAATTGCTAAGGACAGCAACAAGAAAGTTGTAGAAGAGCAACAGTTCCCACAAAGATTTGTCACACTTAAGAAAGAGAGTGAAATATGCATTCTAACACTGGCCTACTTTGGAGCTACCAGAAATCCTAGTTTGCATCAGTGATTTGCAAATGGTGCCTCTGTTGACACTGTGTAAAGCAGAACCTTTGCAGCTTAGCAGTTGCATCTGAATTTGGCGACTTTCACCAATATCTAAAAGGCATGATCTGAGAAGTGTTTGAAGCACAGCCTTTTGGATTATGTTTAAGTTTCAAGTCACTCAACATTCACTTTTATAAGAGCAATATATTCATGTATTCAATATATTCATATTACTGGTTTTCATTTTGTTATTTTTATAATCATTGAGACATGACAAGGCTGATGAAAATCAGTGGCCCAAAACCAAATGTCAATAAAGTATCAGAGGGGAGTTGTAAAACATACCCTGTCTGAATACTTTGAAAATCTTTGGAGAGAAGGTTCGTACTGCTTTGGAAAGGCAAACTCTTGTGTTTCTACTCCACATAAACTGTGTAGGAGCAATTCGCAGGACATGATGAAAAGGATAAACAGGCAGAACAGCAGGATGATTTGCCCAAAATCAGACATCTCCATGAGAGCAAAGAGAGCATATAAAGAAACACAGCCAGAACCACATATGCTGATAAGAGAACTACAGAAAACAGAGATGCAGTGACGTGAAGCTTTGTGAGGTTTAGAGAACACATTTTACACAAACATGTAAGTCAACCTAAGTTTTAAAGCACCTTCTCAGCATCTAACTTCCTTTTTCTTGCCATTCTTCAGATTTCACTGAAACTCTGAGCCATTCAGGTTCTCTGCACACTTTACTGCTCCCAAGGGTGAAACTGCTGTCAGCTTTGCAACCAAGTCATTCCTACCCTTGGTACTTTCCCCCACTGATTTCTCTTTGTCTATTTGTTCACTTCAGCATTTGCAGGTTTAGGCCTGTGAGCTGTTCATTTGGGCCCTCATCCTGCTGCTGAAGCCACTGACAAAGCTCTTTTTGGCCCGAGGACTGGTATGATCCCTTTCAGGAATTAGCAAGTACAATTCATCCCTGTTCCAAGAAGAGACAAAATGACTCATTCAGTGCCCTGTCCAGAGAGTAGAATGCAGGTATCCCACACTGCTGACAGTTCTTATCCTTCTGCCTGCTCAGCTGCTCACAGGAACACAACAGCAGCAGGTAGACTCCCTCCTCAGCAGAGGAGAAAGTGTTAAATCTTAGACAAAGCTGAAAGGAAATAAACCAATATTTCAAACATCTCTAATTGCTGCCCCTATCATGTTACTAGTGCCAAAATAATGCCATTCTCTGCACTGCAGCAGGCCTTGCACTTTTCAGGGATTCATTTATTAATATTAGTCTGGCAGTGCTCATTTTGCCGAGTCAATACTGGGCCACACAGATGCAACTACATATTTATCAGTTTTCATTATCCTGTTTGTGGATTTAATCACATATTTGGGCACATCCTATGTTCTTAGGCTCCCAGATGCTCCCTATGTGCTGGGGCAGGCAGAAGAACTTCCTATAGCTTCCTGCAGGAACTACTGGGCTGTGAGTTGTGCTGATCTCATTTGATCTATGTGGTTGCTGGATGGCCTCAACTAAGCTTCTTGACAGCTCATGTGGAATGAAAAACACTGTCAGTAGGGGCTGTGTTCCCTAAACACAGTTTCCATCAGACCAAGGAATGACAAATTATTTTCTCATTCCCGGTGATGAGGATATCACAAAAAACAACCTACTGCTGCACTTCTACCTTATTTTCCAAGATGAGGTAGAGAATAGGAAAAGGGTGCAGGGAGTTGAAGTCAGAGAGGTTTGAGTTTTTCTTTGCTTTCATCTGTCCTCAGATATCATTCACCACTTTGGTGAAGAGCATGAACTGCCAGCTGGTTTGTGTGGCACATTTGGTCCACCAGTGGTTGCTGCAAAAAACGGATGTGTTTTCTTATGGAGGAGCAGTCTCAAGGGCAGTTGCTGGCTGTGGACTGGGTTTCCAGGGCAAGCACCCCAGCTCTGGAGTGCCCTAGGGAGCAGTCTGAATGTGCATCTGACCTCACTGCAACCTGCACTGCTGCTGCAGCAGACTCACAGAATTACTCTCCAGAATGCTTGTAAATATGGTATTTCCTGATTTCCAAAAGACCTTGAAAATACTAGATCATGCTCCAGCCATCCAGGGAGGTTCCTCTTTCTTACAGTGGGACAAGGAGGGAAGAAGGAGGCTAAAGCTTTTGATCTGGTGAATTCAATATCCTAAAATGGAAAAGGCTGATACAATACTGTTTATTTTAACTAAAGGTATTTCCATGGCCCTTATCACTGCAGCATCTGAGCCAAGGCCAAAACTCCACTTTCCTGTCAGGTCTGCAGGGCTGGAAGCAGACAGCTGAGGGATAAGTGTCTGGTGAGTGGATGCAGCTGGAGTTTGTTAACGTGTGAGGCCCACTGAAGCATGCAAAAGAAGGAAGAGGAAGGGAGTGGGCAGTGGGGGAAAAGGGTTGAGTGCGGTTCAGGAGTTCAGGAAGGGGTTTGGTGCTGTCCTTGGGTTGTGGCACAAATGGCATTTTTATTGAAGAGCCTGTCCTGTCTCTGAGAGGCCAGAGGATCTTTTGCTCTGGCCCTTTAGGCCTTTTTCATCTGTTTGTGAGGCAGACTGTTTCTTACCCGTCAGCAGTTTCCTCAGTCCTGCTACATCCACCTCAAAGAACATGGAGCCCTGTGAGAGCTAGTCTATGCCCTAAGAGGAAGGTCAGCTCTAAAATGGAGTGTCCATGGTTTGCAAAGTAACTTGGCTCCTACAAGCAGAGTATTGTGAAGAATATGTTCCTTAGCATGTCCTCAGGCTCAGATGGAAGAAGTTATTTTACTCTGCAAAATCTGTCGGTTTTGTGAGGAACTGATAAGCATGAGGCTAGTTTAGCAAAGGAGTTTGTATTGATTTCTCCTTGAAGAACAAGCATCCTTCTCCCTACATGGCAACTTAAGAGCCTGTTTGCTCTGTTCTTCAGAGTCCTGTGCAAAGATCTCAGCCTTCAACAGGAATAGCCTCTTCCTTGCAAGGTTTTCAGGATGAACCTGGGCAATTTGGCTTCCATCTTCCCTTCTGGGAATGCTGCAGTCCTTTTCTCCTGAGGGGTCTCTCTCTACATGGTTTTCTGGCCTGAAAGGAGTTCATGCTCCATGCTGCCAAAGGTGGATTTTTCAGTGGAAAAGGCTATTTTTGTAGGTAGTCTTGAAATCATTCCACAGAAATAGCTTATCCAGGCCTTAACTCTTACATGACTTCATTCTGCCAACTGCTGTTTTTATAATCACCTTGTGTAGTCCCACTTTCTTGAGACTTTCCTCCTCTACCTTGTTACGCTAATTAGCTGTCTTGGCTTGATTTGGATGGTGAAGTCCTGCTCAGTATGTGTGCCTTTCCTAACTTACAGTTTCTATCACTGGGGCTTTCTGGAAGGAAAAAAATTGTCATACTTACCAGCAGTAGATGAGTAGAAATTGCTTCTGCATTTAAAAAGCTATTGAGCGGCCCCTAAATGCTGCTAAAGAAAGGGACTGCTATGTGGTTAATAGAGATTTGGTGGGTGGGGAGGGAGAAAACCAAGAGATATAAGTTCAGTTCCTGTGTCAGCAAGTCATGCCCACACCTCTGTGGGCCTCAGCTTGCTTTTATAGAATGAAGATACAGTTTTCTTCTACTCTGTTTAGCTTGTGTAGTTAGAGTGTCAGTGCTTTGGATCAGGGACTATATGCGTTTATGTATAGGCATGTAAGAGCCCCTGGTTCTGGATCTTAGTACAAGATTATTACAAGAGTAATAATGTGAGAGGCTGTCACAGGAGGAAAAGAGCCATTTCACTGTAATATTTGCAGCTCCTCTGAATGTGCCTACCAGTAGCCCATAGACAGGGAAGACCTGGTCTTATGATGATTTGGCTATGTATCATTTCTACAGCCTACCAGTGGGCATCTTGAAAATGCTTTAGACTTTGGTGGTCACTTCATCAAAGAGGAAAAAAAAACCAGTGCTGTGTGATTCCAGTGATCAGTAATACTATGAAAGTGGTGAATTTTCAACAGATAACTGAAGCAGTTTACCACAGATTTACAGGCTGAAATGGGCTTTGTACAAAACAGCCTGATGAATAATACAGGACAAAGAAAGTATACTCTATATTTTCTTACTAGCTTAGCAGGAAGACTAAATCCACCAAAAGCAGTTACATACCACAAATCATGCAAAGTTACAAAGTCTGATTTTTAAACTTAATAAATGTAAGAATGTTGGCAGTATTTCATGTTGGTTTTATCTCAAGTAAAGGATTAACTGTCCACCAGCACCTTTTGTAGTGTGAGTCAGGAGCTAGTCTGAAAACTAGGACTCTGGGTTGACTCTGGGCTAGGTACAGCAAAGGCTCTGCAACTTGTGACTAATTGGGGCACAGCTACCAGTATTTCAGCATTTTTCATCATACCCATTTTTTTAAATATCTTTCTCCATAGAAAACACAAAACAGTGTGTCCATAATCCAGAGGGATTTTTTTTTCTTTTTTTTTTAAAAGCAGTGGCTGTCTTAAGCCATTCTGCCTTTGTCCTAATCCTGAGACCTCATTCATCCTTCTGCTCACAAAAACTGCGACTCATCAAAGCTGGTCAGCCCCACGGTCTTGACTCAGAGACAGAAAAGAGGAAAAGAAAACTGAAGTGTACTGAGTAACCTTTCCCCTGGTACCTCCCTCCTGTATCTGTAATCAGTGGTTTAAGGACAGGGTGTAGCACGGACTACAGCTGAGCTCCCCCTTCAGGACCCTGATTCTGCACCCTTGCCATCTGGTAGGCTTGTTTAATTAACTGGGAAACGTTTGGCATTTTATTAGCTACCCCGTCTGCTTTATCCTTTGTATTTTCTTGGCATCTTGAGTTATGTCTAATGACATTTTCAAATCCAAGCCACCTATTTTCTAGAAAAGTGTTTCTCCAAAACAATGGCAATTTAAAGAAGATTTTGAAATTGAGAGGGTAGCAGTTCCTGCTCCCATAACTGAAGCTTACTTTTTTCCCCATGGCATTCATTTCCTCTTGAAGGGAGTCACGCGTATTCACTTGCTTATTTCTGTCTCTCAGTTGCTTTTTTGGCTTGTCTTACCACCCTGATCAGTTTTGTGTATTTCTGGTTAGTTTTCAGAAAATATTTTTGGTTTTGATTTTTTTGTCTTGATCTCCAGGTACTTGCTCCTGCATGCATGCAGCCTCAGCATGGGGTGTAGAAAATGCAGCTGGCTTCTATCAAGAGAAACCATCCTTGAATGGGGAAGATAAGTGCAGCGGTTAAGGCAAAGGTTGTGACTGCTCTTGGAAAGCATGCTCAGTGTGTCTTTCAGTGTGGGGTGGCTGATTGCTTTGTAGCTTGCTTCTCCAAAGACTTCTCCCTGTATCTGCTTATTTTTCTTTTTCCTGGACACTTGTGCTCAACATTGTCTGATATTCCAGAGACTGGTCTTTGAACAGCTGCCAGCCACTCCCCTGGGTACTGCCTTGGCTTTCTTGTGCTATCTGAAAAACAAATATGAAACAATTAACAGGAAGATCAAAATCACTCAGTGATTTTGGAATCCCTGAGAGGAATCTGTCTGGCGCTCAGGTACATCCCAAGGCTGACTGGCCCATTCTTTTCTTTTCTTTTCTTTCTTTCCTTCTTTCTCTTCTCATCCACTCCAATTCCTCTTTGTTCCACAAAAGACTGTCCCTCCACCCCCGCCCTGCAACAAACCAATATCAAACTTCATGCAAGCTGATCAACATCTGCTGATTACCTTTTTGCCATCTCTGATCAGTGGCTCTGCCATGGCCCAGTGAACGTTCAGGATAGGTTGGTACTACATGCCTTTCTGCTACTGGCCTGCTTGATGATGATGATGATGAAACCATTTCTCCCATCCATGCCTCAGTTTCCTAATCAGTAAAACACCACTTATCTGTTCTGGAATCTTATGATAAGGAGAATTGTAAGAGGTAGTTATTTTTAATTATGTCAAGTGGGTGACATTCCAGTTATTGTACAGATGGTGAAGATTGTTTTACATAATGGTTATTAAGATTAAAGGTTATTTCTTTTTCCAAGACATTGTAATTTCTTAGGACAGATAAAAATTATATCTACCTTCCAACACGAAACTGTGTTTTAAGAAAACTGTTTGGAGAGGTCTGCTTTTCCTATTTTTTTCCCATTGTTTTTTTTTTTCTGTGGGATTCAGTTATGTTGTGGAAAAATACTCATTTTTTCCAGCAGAAATGTTATAGCCTTTTACAACAACTATCAACTATGTCTTTACCTTGTCACTTTTATCAAAATTCTTCATGAGGGATAAATACAAATTCTCTCCAGTGCTTTGTCAACTTTAGATCATCTGAAACACAACCATTCCTCACTCCTTCAAGCTCAATCCTATCTGCTTTTCTTGACCAGTGCATGGAAAATTTTTCCTGTGAATTGCACAATGCTGCACTTCAGTGCTTCTTTTAATTCTTCAGCAAAACTCCATTTAACTCACAAAATATGGGATGATTTTATTTAAAAAGGATTATGACTGGGGATCTCATTTATGCTGAGACACAGTCTGCCTAATTAGAGCTGACTGAAGTGGGGGGGGGTAGACATGAATGGGTTCCTACTGCCAGAAGATATCAAAGAAGATTGGGGACCCAGATTTTCCAGAGAAAAGAGTGTTGTGGCAATAAGGTCCAACCTCCCTCCTAACACAGGTCACTCACAGCACTTCAGCAGGCTGATATCTTCTGATGGAGCTACAGTTCATGCTAGGAAGATGCCTAGACTTGTTTTAACATCTTCAAATGTTGGGCAATATATTGTATCCCTCGCTGAGACTTCTAAATGTAATGTGGTTGGAGGCCATTCTGATTTCAGCTGACTCCAGCCCTGGTGAATTTTTGGTCCTCTGGTCTCTTTTTAGTGGAATATTCTTTCTTTTCATTACACTGGTGGAACAGAGCAGGCAGGACAGGGTCACAGTTGTAGGCAGTATCATTGTCATCAGTAGTCAGGACCATTCCCATGCAGGAACAAAGACCTTGAGGTGGACTTAGCACAAGCAGCAAATCTGAGAGATATTTTTCTAGTGAACTCTGTTGATGGGCTGTCACATTTTGAGCTAGCTGTACCTGCTTGGGAGCAAGGGAATGCAAGAGAGGAGGAGATTGCACTAAGCTATTACAAGTACAAAGGCTAAAATTAGTTTTTCACAGCTAGCCATGCCTGGGATATTTTGTTCTGGGCCCAGCATAGCTATGTGGATATCTATATGAACTGCAGAGAGCATGTACATCTCTGCACGGGTGAGGACAGCTGGACATAGAATTCTTTACTTGCATGAAGAAGTGACTTGACAGAAGACACTTGCACTGGGCTGCTGCAGAGCTGGTAGAGTCAAAAGACATTTGCTCAGGCTCAGGGCTGGAGAAGTATGGAGACTGGAGACACCCAGGGAGTGTGGAGGAGTACATGCAGAGGTTTGGTCTGTCCCACATTTGAAGACATGACTTAAATGGATCTGCAGGCTAGCTGAACAACCAGAGGGTCCCACTAAGCACGTTTTTCATGTAGGAGCACCTCTTAAAGCACTTTCCTCTCCAAACCTTGCTTCAGTCTCTCTTCTTCCAGGTAGTAGTCTTAGGAAAGCCACTTGGGGAAGTTCTCCTTTGCTGAAGGAGGGGATAGGTGTATTCTGATGGCATTTTGGTACTTCTCATTTGACTGGGACTTCTCACAGATGGCAGTTAAGATGAGAGGGAATATAACAGCTGTGTGAAATGCTGGTAGCATTGTCCACAACACTTTCAGACTCCTTTGTTTAAGACGAAAGACCTAAGTTGTCACAAACTTAAGCCAAGATCATTAGTTGTCATTTTGCTCCCTCACACTGCTTTGTGAGCAGTGATTTGTGCTTGGCTGGCTGTTTCAGATGTAAAGCCTGCTGAGTTTCTTCCTGGAACATCCTGACACAGTAAACAAGGGAAAGCAGAGGCAAAGCTTTTCCTGTGCAGCCAGCTGGGGTGCCTGTGCTTTCTCACTTCTTCGTGCATTCTTACCCTTGACCCCGGTGTGCTATCCAGTTCCCTCTGTGTCAGGTTCTCCTGAAAGCTGTGATTTCCTCTCCTGACAGGCAGCAGGAAGATGAGAAAGCTGTTGGGCAACCTTTGCTCTGAGAGTACTGGAGGGTTATTAACAAAGCATGCCTGACAGGCAGGGTTTAGGAAATACTGATAACATCAGGAAGAGGGAGGAAAGTAAACAGTCCAGTAGCTTAGGGTGTGTTTGTCATTTTAAAATTGGCCCAGGCTAGCAGCTTTATAAGCCGTTCTTTCCCTTGCAGTGTCACTGTCACAGATTTGGCGCTGCATATGAGGTCACACCATTTCCACCAGCAGCTGAGATGGATTCAATATCTTTAGCTGGGACTCCATTCTGAACCAGTCCAAAGGCTGGAGAAGTTTTGGCTTGGTTTCAGCACCACACAGCAGAGTAAGATGATCCAACTTATTCTGTCCTCAGATGTGAGGGTGTGGCAAAAGGGAAGAGTCTTTATTTCCACTGCCTCATAGACACTGCAAGGAGAAGCCACCTATTTTACAAGGGAATCGAGGCCAGGAATAGAACTTGTGTCATTGACTTCCACTAACCCAGCTTTGTAAAAGCCAGTTAGGACATTTAGCTGGGAACTATGAAATCTCATCCTCTGGGCAGTTTGCAGCTCAGCTTTGATATAGGCTTTTTCTAATTATCACTGACAGACAGATCAAGGGTAAGATTATACATTTGAGTTCTTGTTTTTTCTCTTCCCTCCCCTTCTTCATATCATGTGTCAGCTCTAGTTTCCAAATACATTTCCGTGTCAAAGCACTAAAGTTCATCCATCATGAGCACAGTTGTGCAACTCCCAATAAAATAACCCTGCTGCCATGTCTCTCTGGGAAGGTGGAGACTCCAGTCATAATGTAACATGACAATGGAAGCACCATGAGGCTGGGTAGTGAGATTATATCTTTTCCATTTGTGCAGTAACTGTTGTTTAGTATGGCTTGTCAGTCTGTCAGATAAAGGCACACAGCCATCTATGAGGAATTATTAATGAAGATTCAGACATTTTTTTCTGCTGGAAACGGATCACTTCACTCTTCATCTCGCTGACTTTTTGCATTAGAAAACTAAAAATAGCCCTGAGTTTATAAGGAAAGACCTTCAATATCTGGCAGGTTTTGCCTTTCCTTTCCTGTAGTCCATTCCCCAGAGGAAAGTTAAATACACAAACCCTTTTTCTAATGGTTTGAGCTGAGCATTTCAGAACCATAAACTTGAATACAAAGTGTGCATCTTTGTCTGTAGACCACATTCAGTCCACCAAGTCCCCTTATCATCCAAACAGAAAACAAAGACCAAAAAATCCCTCCAGCCTCTGATAATTTACACTTTTGAGGAAAAGGCAGGTTAAGAAAAAGAAGTGCTAATCACACCAGCTTGAATAAACTTGGTGTTGCCAAATGCTCTACAGCTTTCCCCACTTTTCCCTGCCAATGAAGCTCAGCCCCTTTCAAAGCAGCTCTGTTCTTGCAAAGCTGGGCTGCGCTGGACCAACGTCCTTTCCTTGCACCAGGACGTGTTGGGGGATGCCAGGGACAGGAGAAGCGTGCAGGGTGGGAAGAGTGTTACACAGGCAGCTGTCTGCTGATGACCCACACTATTGCTTTAAGACTTAGAAAACTCATTTCTACAGATGACCTTGACAGGGCTTGCCTTCTGTCTTTTCAAAATAAATGGCTGAAACCCAGAAATATTATTGTCTGTTAAGGTGGGGGTTTTTGCTTCCTCTTCCCCACAACATAGAGGGTCCTGGAGCTATGTAGATCCCCAGAACCTCTGGGTTTCAGATGCCAAGGGAGAAACTCTATGTAGTTGTTTGTAGTATCATCCCATTTTCCATCAGGATGCTAGTGAGATGCTCAGCGGGTGTGGATCAGCTGCCCTTTCCAATGGGTCAAAGGCACCAGAATAGGTGTGTAACATGATACCACCTTCATGAATGGGCAGTGAAGCTCCCTCTGTACACATGCATGCACACACACATATGTCTAGTTCAGAGACCACATTAGAAATGAGTGACTCATTTTCCCCCCTTACTTTCTGGAGGATGGGATGCAGTTCATGTCCAAATGCACAGTCCTCAGGTGTGCCTCTGCACTGCGTGGTGCAAAGCTTTCAGTGCAACAACGGCCAACACTGACATCCCAAGAAAAGGAAAGAAGATCAGACTCTTCTCTCTGCCAAAGAATCTGAATGTGGTTCCACACGATTTAACATAACTAACTGATTCTCTTGGATATACTGGGGCTGCGTTCTATGCTTAGTGCTTTCCAAAACCAAACCAAGTCAACAGAGTGCTCTGCAGTGCAAAGCAAAACAAAACCACAAAATGTTCATATGTAGTCACCAGACAAAAATTTGCTAAGTACCAGCAGAAATGAGGAGTTAATAGGTCCCATATGTGGCAGCTAACCTGGGCTTTATAAGATTTTCCATGAGATTTCTGAAAAAATTTCTATAGCAGCAAATGAGATCTAAAATCCATTTTCTTGTTAAACTGGACAGCTAACATTCAGGTTGCATTTTCTTCCATAGCTGAGTCTATAAATACAGGCTAACAAACTTGGATAAGATTCCCACTCTGTAAAAAAACAGATGACAGCCTCTAGTATTCCTGAGCAGTAAGACACTTAGAGCTTTAATCAGCTTCTCAGCAAGACAAGATCTGAAATAATTCAGAAAATATTTACCTTTTAACGCATCTTGTGGAGATGTAAGTTTTTGGTCTTCCTAGATATTTTTGTATTCTTATGTTGCAGTCAGACTGTGTGCCTTGCTTCTTGTACAGTGTATACATAGCTGACATTAATTTGATGAACTTGGTGATGCCTTCAACAGATGTTCCAGTGTTGCCATAGCACTGGTGTTTAATCCTTACTGGGATGGATATGCATTGTATTGGACTGTACAAAGCCTGAGGAGACTGGGTTTGGTTTGGTTTTTCCCTGTTCATTTTAAGTGTGTTCTGAACAGCAGGGGTAAGAAATATTATTGTTTTCATGTGCTGGCAAGAAAGGTAAAACCACTGGAATTCTGTTTACCATTGCATAGGAGAAGGATCAGTAGGCTAGGTCTGAAAACTAAAAGCAACATGTTTCTCCCAACAATTGCCTGGAGTGCAGATGGGCTGGGGGATTTTGGTTGAGTCATTTCAAAGGCTTGGGCTGGTAGAACTAGCATTTGGGGAATTTTGATCTAGAACTCCTGACAAAGACTGTCTCCCAAGGCAAACTGGTAACAAAAACACTACAGGCTGAAGCAGCATCCCTGTCTCTTGGTATCCATGCAGTTTCCATGCTGGCATTCAGAAGATGATTGCCTTTTCCTTGGCCATTTCCATGTTTTTGACACAGCCCCAAACACAATTAGGAGGGCTCTTCAGACCTTCCTCACATCCCCTCAGGAAAGCTCATCAGTGTAGAAGCCAGCAATTACCCCTAAGAGTGGGACAGAGAACTGCTGTTACTTTGAGACCGCTTGCGGAGCCTGCTTTAACATTTTGGGGGACCTTTAGCCTCTATAGAGGTTAGAAGTTTTAAAAGTATCAATAGATATACTTGCCACATAATCATATTCTCAGTTTCTTCTGACTCTGAGATTCTGGGTAGCTTCATTCATTTCCGTCTGTAGCCTTCTAAGTGATCTTCAGGTGGAAAGTGCTCAAGAAATGCAAAGTGTTACTGCTGAAGAAAAGAAGTCAATGAGAAAGATGAAGAATGCAGCAAAGTGTGAGGGCAAACTGTAGGTGTTTATGGGAGATATTATTTTGTTGAGTCATCCAATATTACAGTCTGAGCTGGCCTTGGAGATTTATCTGTTCCTGTATGGCTTTCCCAGAAATAAGTAATAAAGATCTGGGCAATTAAGAGCAGCCAACTGCTCTGTCAGGGGGGACACAAACTGAAAGAGAGAAAGAGAAGTTCTGGGGGGTAAGAGATGCCATGATGACTGGCAAATCTGGAGAATCCCGTGAGGCAGTCCTCCATAAAACTCACAAGGACAGCCAGGAAGGCCAGCAAGAAATTGTGGCAGCAGGTGATGTAGGAGGAAGATATGGGCGTAGGTTTCCCATATCTTGCTGTCCTGTGGGGGGCGCACCAAAGGTTTGCCATGCCTCCTGGCAAAGCCGTGTGGTGACTTCAGTCAGCATGGGAAAGATAGCTCAGAAGCTGAGGCCAAGGGAACAGCAGAGTGTTTGTGGTGGGAGAAAAGCTGAGTCTCAGAATTAAGGGACTGCATTAATATACCAGAATTAGCAGTCTATTCACACCTTTTGAACTGCCCTGGGACTGTAGGAGGAGCAGGTTTCTCCTGTGGCAGGTGGAGGACCAGGTCACTGAAGTGGCACAGAGCACTCGGTGCTGTAGCTGACTGGAAAAGACTATGAGGTGAAAGACTGAGGAGCAAACCCAGGCAGGGAAAGGCCCAAAGCCAGACACAGTGGGTGCAGTTTCACAGGATGTGTCCCACAACACTGCAAAATGCAAATACTGCATGAGCAACTGAATGCAGCCTCCCACTGGGGTGTGTGGGCAGGAGTTCCTGGTACTGACAGCAGTGGTGGCATGGTGAGCCACCACTGAGTGATGCAAGTTTGAACCCTGAGCTAGTGTCTCCAGTTGAGCCTTGGGAAAGCTTCTCCTGGTGGACATGCTTTTGTGGGTTCCCCAGTTTGGGGTACACTTTGGTATTCCCCCAAACACTCTTTGCGGGAAGAGACAATTTCTTCTAATGTGCCCGAGACATTTCTCCTCCCTCATAGACATGGCCGCTCCTCAGGAACATGGAACCTGTCTGGACATTTCTATCCCATCCCTCTCTGAATTGGCAGACGAGAGAGTTTCCTTTCCCTAATACAAGCCTTGGCCAGCTTACCTTTGGCCAACCATTGCAATTAATCCAAGTCTCTGCTAACTGATCTATTCCTTAATTATGCAGTGACCCTGGCAGAGGGGGAAGAAAAGCTGCGGAAAGTTGTCTTTGGTTGGGGTTTTTTGTTTGTTTGTTTGCTTGAGGCTTTTTTTGTTTGAGCTTTCCTGTGGACAGTAGCCAGACCTTTGTCCAAGGCTGTCTGTATGTGAACAGGGCATCACCAAGACTAAATAACCCCCATTGTTAGCCTTCTGTCACTATCCCTTGGCACATAGGTCCAACTTGGAAACAGAGAGGCAGCAAAGAAAACAGATGTTGAAAATGAAATTTGCAGGCTGACAAGGATACAGGAAGATCACTGTGAAAAAAAATGTTTCCTGGATGATCACAGCCAGTGGACAGAGAAACCTATGCACCGTCAGTGGAAGAAGATGACACTCAGTCTTCAGCATTTCTCTGTTCAGCTGTTACCACATTTGTGCTCCTGCCAAATCCTGTCCATTTGCGATGATTCTGGAAACTATCCTTTCCTTCTGAACTTGATTGCAAAATCTTTGAGAGTGGATCAGGGACTGGGCACAATGCATTTCAACATTTGTTATTACATCTTGGTTCATCTTTGTGGATCAGCTTTTTTTGTCTGAGCTTTCCTCAGAGCTAAAATCTTTTCCTGCTGTTTCTGATCATGCTTCTTACTTTCTCAAGAGTCCTAATCGGTTCCTTCTATTGTCAAATTCAGTGTTTTTGTCCGCCCCTACTAGTCACACGCAGCTACACCCCAGTGTACCCCCTCAGCACATCTAACATCATGGCAAGCATGGTACATCAGCTCAGCAAGGTGATGGGTATATCATCTTCTGCTCTTCCAGCATAACCTCATCTTTAGAACTATATACATTACAGCCAAGCGCAAGGGGAAAGTAGGGGGGAGGGGGGGAACTCAGCACTGCAGGAGGGTGTAGAAATGTCTGTCTTTGACTGGGTGTGGGAGAAGAATCAGTATTTCAGCGGGCTCTATAATGTCTTTAGAGGCCTGGAGAGGACAGAGGAAAGCAGGCTAAACTGCATGTGGCCAGAAGCTGTGCTGTCCCACTGAATGTATTGTCAGTGCTTGTACGTACCTGAGAACCTGTTTGACGGTGGAGACAGATATGAAAAATACTGGAGGAGAACAGACTCTGTGCATCTCTCTGCAGAGCAGCACGTGCTCTTGCACTGGTGGATTGACAGTGAAATGCCATATCGATACCAGACAAGCTTCAGATGCGGAGCAGCCCAAGGCCAATGGGGAAGGAGGTTTAAATGTAGGATGTGTGAAGAGTCAGTATGATCCACCGAGATAATGCAGAAATTCCGTCTGACATCTGAAATGATGTAACCAGGAAAAGATAAGGCTCTCCCTAGGAGGAGAGACAATAATTGTTTTTTAGCGTAACAGATCAGAGATGAGGCACTCCCATCTGTAATCTGCCATGCTGGAAACAGTAGCTTCCTGTGCTGATGCTAAATATTTAAATTGAAGACTGCAACTGTCCACAACATCCTCCTCCATTTATCTCTAGAGAGAAAGGATTAAATTTCCATCCAGCTTAAGTTAATTTTGAACTTGGAAACACTGCTACTTCTTTCTTCTTTCTCTGATCATTTCCTTATAGATGAATGGAGGAGACTGGGTAAAGCAAACCAGAAGGAGCAGCAGAGGCTCTGCCAGCTGGGGACATGCGTGGGGACACTGATTTAGGAGGGCTTGCTGTTGATCTCCTGGGAGAGCTTGTAATGATGTCTGTAGTGTCCCGCTCTCTGGTGTAGAGAAGGAAGAGAGAACTGAAGACAGTGACTAGCAGATCTCCTTTTCTTCTCATACATCTTCACTCCAGTTTTGTTTTCCCTCGAAGTGCTATTACTGAGCAGGGTGCTGTATAACACTCAGTTTGCTATATAAAGCAAGAGAGCCAGGGAGCTTTAAATGAAAAGTAGTTAGCCTGTTTTGTTCCCCGCCCCCCCCCCCCCCCCCCGGAAGCAAGCAGAGCTTTGGTCTGTTTTTACATCTGCTTCATGAGTGCACTGCATAGACCCCATGCCCAGAGACATGTTACAACCCCACCTCCTTCTAACACACCAGCACGTGTACTAGCATAAATGCATAAGCAAAGAATTGGGTTATTTTCTCTCTATGAGGTGGATTTATTTCCTCCCCCTACTGTTCCCCACAAGCCTGCCGACCCTTTTGCCCCCCCTTTGGCAGGCCCCTTACACTGGTACTCTGGAAAAACAGTAGTAGCTAACATTTGTGCCTTTGGCAATAAAACCACAGGCCTTGCAAACCCCAAATGGCAAAAAGACATTTCCATTCCAATCCCAGTTTTAAATTAAACTGTAATGAAAAATCAGCAGTGGCAGCTGGGACCAGAGACAGTGATTGTATCGAGGAACAAAAAAAGGGAAGGAGGAGGAGAGAGGGAGAGACTGCAAGGAAAGCTCAGCCTGGTAATAAAGCAGCTGGTAAACCTTAAAGTAAAAAGAAATTAGAAAAACAAATCTAGCAGAGAGGGAAGCAGAGACGCCTGCCCTTCCACACAGTGCCGTAGAGGAGGGCCACGGGTGAGAGTCGTGTCCCGGGCGGGCCGCGGGCGGGAGCTGCGCAGTCCTGTGCTGACATCTGGAGGGGACTTGTGGCAGCCCGGGACTGAGCTCATCGCTCACCCACCTGAGCCCCATCCCAGCCGTAGAAAGACTACACAGCTCTCCTTGGGCAGTGACACACATGACACTTTGTCTGCTCTCTAGACACATACAGGCAGCCACGAAGCACAGAACTAATGGGTGATGCTGCTGTGGGAGTTTTGGTAGGTTTTTCAATGAAAAATTGAAAGCTAGCCATCAAAACTCTCGGGTTTGTTTTTCATGTGTTGGTTCTTCAAGAAGTCAAAGTTTTCTTTGGCAAGCAGACACTTTATTTTGTCCCAGTGGGAGGCTAAAGCAAGGAAGACAGACCAACTTTGAGAGGGATGTGGGTCTGCAATGTGAAATTTGTTTGAGGGTTTGGGTTTTTTTCTTAATAATGTATACAGCTATTCAGCCAAAGACCTGACTTATATTTTCCTGGCATACCTTAAAGAGACAATCGCAATAATATAGTGCTACATCTCATCCTCGTGGACAAAATTATAACATCCATGAACTAAAAATGAATTTATATTCTTTCGGTTTTCTCAGTTGCTATTATTTTTTGTATTTCATCACCTCTGCATGAGACTGAAGGATAAAAAAAGGAGAAACTTTTTGCTCTAAAGAATTTGCAGTGAGAGAAAGCAGGCCTGGGAGGGGAAGTAGAAGTTCAGAGGAGTGCAGAGACACTCCAAAGGTCACGTAGCACATGAATAACATTTCTAAGAAAAGAACCGAGGCCTCTGGAGAGCCAATTCAGTGCCCCATGCATGGGACTACACAGCCTTTCCAGAGCCTCTGCCCCTCCTGGGCCCTCACATAGATCTGATAGGGTGAGATTGAAGGGTTTGTGGTACACAGTGCAGGTAGGTGCTTAATTCATTTAGACAGACACAAGCGTGCCCATAAGTTAGGTGACAGTGTACTGCAAGTAACGGCGCAAGGTCACACTGCTCACTTGCCTATACAGTTTTGCAGTCAGCACACACAAGTGCAGGAGCTACATATCCACATTTACACTGCCAGGCCTGAATACAGTCTTGAATGTGAGTTGCAAGTTTTAGTCACGTTACTTGTAGACCACAGAAAGAAGGTGTTGCTCTATATTCTTGTGATTATTTGCAAAAAGCTGTTCGAGTTAGTTTGTTATAGGATGAGGGAATTAGATATCCAGCTTCCACTGAACTGATTGTGCTTCATTCCCTGGCAGTCTTTAAGAGAAGGAAGAGAGAAAAATTGCAGATGAGATTTCAGAATCTCCCACACCTGTATCATATTCTCTGATCTCCATCACAAGACACACAGAAGCAAACCTCTGTTCTCCTATTCATCTCGTCCTCTGCTGGCCTCATATGCATACACGGGGTGTGGTGTGGGTGAGGGCAGTCCTGCTAAACAGTAACTTGGCCACCACACATCCTTCTACTTGGCTGAAATGCTTATAATGCAGATGCTTCATTCAGCTATGGGTGAGCTTCTGGTGGTGCAGATCACTTGGAACTGCACATAAGAATTTAGATGTTTGTGAACACTTGATCTAAATGGTCACAGCACCTTGGACCTTTCAACACCGTGGATAGTCTTTCCTCAAAAGCTGCATTCCTCTTGGGATTTTTAGTCATACCCTAAAACTCAAACAAAGTCTCACCTCTGCTTGCTTCTTTACTCAAATTGCTTGTGTTGGCCTTAATGTTACTGTTGCTGTGCTTACAGTTGTGGAGGGGGGAAGAGAGAGACATTCAATCAAGACCACAGCTATATTTCACAGCTGGGTTTTTCTCCACTGTTTGTTTGCTTTTTATACAAGCCATGTTGAGATATTTGCATGATAATGCACTTTTTAAGGTGCTGTTGGATGAGACTGGGTCGTTTTTGTTTGTACAGTGGTTTGAGCCTTTCACAGTTGTGCGCTGGCCAGAGGCCAAAATTCTGCTGTCTGTTCTGTGCCAGCGACTTCCACTGACTCCCAGACAATGCAGAAGCCCTGGGAGCTGCCTATGGCTGTGTGAGTCTGGGGACAGAGCTTAAAACTCAATCAGTGACTTGCTAATTCTGTACAAAGCTGTAAGCAAAGCAGTCTCAGAAATCAAAATAAACTCCTGTGAAGACTGGAGACAGATACAATCTGTATTGTTGCTACTTTGGTGAACTCTCGCTTTTCAAACACAGAAACTTGGTTATTGAGACCAACTCTGAGGGACCACAAGTGGTTCCTTATAATTATTTTCTGTTGTGGAACCTCTGTAAAAAAAGAAATATTATGAGATTTCTCTGTGAAAGGTTTCAGAGGGTTTACAGACCCTGAACCATATCAAAGAGGTTTCTGACTTGAATTCCTGAGTTATTTAAATTACAGAAGGTCACATCTGAGTCTGTGTTACTTAAAAGATCTAGTGGGCAAAGCTTTTTATGCTGGGGAAACAACTTGGTGCACACACAAACATTCCTGTACCTTTTGATCTATGCATAAGGCACAGAAAGCAGCACAGCTGTGAAGTAGAAGGACATAGAATAGAAATAAACTTGGATCTGTTTGTAGTTCTATCAAAGCCAGTAGCAATGTCCCATCAATTTGCCAGAGATCAGGTTCAAACCTCCATGAGCACAGCAGATAATGCTCATGCAGTGGGGTGGGAGAGCGATATACCCCAGAAAATATGGAACTGTGTTGCATGGAAGGTCACCATTAGAAATAAGCTTGGGATCTCCGCATACTGCTGGCTTTCTGCTCCATGCCTAAACCAGAGACCATGTCTCTTAAAACATTCCTCCATGTGAGAGAATCATAGATTTATAGCACACATATTGAAGAAGCGACAATCGTGAAAATCTGTTCTGACCTACTGGAATTGATTTTATAGATCTTTTATCTGGTCCTTGTGTGAGTCAGCATATCCTTACGTAGCATGGAAAAAGCCCTTTCATCTCCAAACCTGGCACTGCAAGGTATTAGTTATATGGCTAGAAAGGAAAGGCTGAGCCTAAAGCTCACAGGCTGCTCCTGGCCTGTCATCTGGGGTAACTGAAAGCAGCCCCAACCTCAAACCTTCTGTTACCACTGCTGACACAGTCAGTGCTTTTAGAAAATCAGAGAATCATAGAATGGTTGGGGTTGAAAAGGCCCTCTGGAGGTCATCTGGCCCAAACCCCCTGCTCAGTCAGGGCCACCTAGAGCCAGTTGCCCAGGACCACATCCAGATGGCTTCTGAATATCTCCAAGGATGGAGACTCCACAAAATCCCTGGGCAACTTGTACCAGTGCTCAGTCACTCTCCAGTAAAAAACTGGTTCCTGATGTTCAGAGGGAACCTCCTGTGTTTCAGTTTGTGCCCATTGCCTCTGGCCCTGTCACTGGGCACCACTGAAAAGAGCTTGGCTCTGTCTCATGGTCTTTACACCTTCCCTTCAGATGTTTAGACACATTGATGAGATCCCCCTGAGCCTTCTCTTTGCCAGGCTGAACAGTCCCAGCTTTGTCAGCCTTTCCTCATAGGAGAGATGCTCCAGTCCCTTCATCAACTCTGTGGCCATTCATTGGGCTATATCCAGTATGTCCATGTCTCTCTTGGACTGAGGAGCCCAGAACTGGACACAGTACTCCAGGGGTGGCCTCACCAGTGCTGAGTAGAGGGGAAGGATCACCTCTCTTGACCTGCTGGCAATACTTCACTTAATGCAGCCCAGGATACTGTTAGCCTTCTTTGATGCAAGGGCACATTGCTGGCTCATGTCAACTTGGTGTCCACCAGGACCCCCAGGTCCTTTTCTGCTGAGCTGCTTTCCAGCTGGGCGGTCCCCAGCATAATTGCTGACTCCCTCCATAGGAAAATTTTTTTGTTGAAGCATTGTTCTTTGAAAGTCAAAGCCCCATTCTTCCCCACCCCCAAGTATGCTGGGACTGTTTTTTTTTTTGCTGAAAACTGCCAAAAGAATTCAGCTGAAATTTTGCTGGAGACAGTTGTCTCTTGATCAGGGCGAGAAATCAGATGGTATTTTAGGAGCTCAGAAATTAGCTCATGTTCTTGCAAATCCAGCAGATAACAGCTTGCTCAGTGCCATTCACACAGCTGTAGGGGAGAATATTAAAAAACTTTCAAATTCTATTTATTAAACTTGCTAGAAAACTTGTCAGAAGAAAAAAAAAACCTCTTCAGCAACTCCATTCCCCCAGCTCATGTGAGATGCCATGGTAGCAAAAGAAATGTCTGCAGCTTTACTAGGGGAAGTGAAGTGTTAGAGTAATAGAGCAGGAATTAGGACTCCTGACTCATTCTATCACTGCCTTAGACTGCTTCTGAGCAGCTCTTACCTGAGCAGGTCCAATGACACTGCCGCCTGACTCATTCAAGTAACCAAGATGACTGAAAGCCTAATTTGACCTGAGTTTTTCTGACAGTGATGCATAATAACAACACCTGGCTGTCTTGCATATAACATGTGATTCTGGAGAGTTAAACTGTTTTGAGAACTTTTGAGTAAAAAGAACTCCGTAATTACAAAGAGCTCATGTTTTAGCTAGCCTACACTGGCAAGTTCTTTGTAAAATACAATCTTAATTGCTTTTTTAAAAAGGTATCTTCCCTCCACCTTGAAAATAAAAAAAGGTTAAAAATCTCTATCATATTCTTCCTTATTCTTCAAGAAAATTCAGCTCCATTTTTGAAGCTGCTTTAAGTGAACAACAACAAAAAATGTTCACAATTTTCTCACCCAGCTTTGTAGAAACCCCAAATATAGGTCTCAGCCTTTAAGACTCTTGATCTTCTATTTCACAAGTAATTTCAAGTTCATATCAAACACTAACTCACTGGTAGGGTTTCTTCTTCTTTTTTTTTTTTTTTTCCCCAAGCTATATTTAAAATGCATCTATTTCATTCCCATTGGACTGATGGTCATCATTTATCCACTTTCTTTATCTGAGGGGAAGAGGAGGGAATAATTTGACAGAAAGAGTAATCTGCTTGAGAAAGCCAAAGGCTGTTTGATATTAATATGTAGAATGATTAGTCAAAGAAAGAGTAGTCCTCCAGTAATAAGCAAAGGATGAGGTCATTAGCTGGGTAGCAGAGACCAGGCAGCACTTAAGGATATGCATTGGGGTCAAGAGTGAATAAGGGAACCGCAGGAGTTTTCAGTCCTTTAGAACATGGTAATGGCCTTACTGGGTTAGATCAAAGATCCCTTTAGCTCTGGAGCCTGTTTATGACACTGTCCAGTAGCAGATGTTCAGGGAAGAAGTATAGGAAAAAGGGAGAATGCAGAATGCTCCTTCCCTGCTATATACTTTTTCAGCAGTTAATAAGTTAGGGACCTCATAAGCGTATAAATCATTGTGTTTAAAAACCGTTGTGGGTGTATCTATCTGCCATAAAAGTGTCCAGTCATTTTTCAAACCATCTCTATCTACTTTTGGCCTCCACCAATATTGAGTGGCAATGAACTGCACAGTGTGACTGGGCATAGCATGAAGTAGAAACCATGATATAATCCCATCAGTGACGCTGTTATCCAGGCCTGAGAAATATCAGAGGCAGGAAGCGCTCACTGTTTCTTTAATTCATTTCTTCAGTGTCTGTTGAGGACTGAGAATGTCTGCCTTCCCACAAACCTGCCACTACAAGCTTATAGACAGCCTGTTTGTTCCAGCAATCAGTGAGTGCTGCAGGCCTTGTTTTTACTGCATACTGGTGCTTCCAAGTCAGTGTCTAAAGACAATCGGCAGGGGGATGAATGCAGGAGATAGACACTCAAGAACAGGAACAGTGTCCAGAGAGGGAGACAAGTACAGAAGGTGATAGGAAATGGAAGGACTAGGCAATATAAAGAGAGTGAACCAGAAAGCTGAAGCCAGTTTTGAATGACCTGCTGTTTTTATCCTTGGCACAGGCAGTCCTGAAAGCAGTCTTGCTTTTAGTGCAGAACAAACAGAGTGATATGGTGTGGGTTGGGAGCTGCAAGCCCAGCTCTCCAGGACTCTGGAGGATCTGTAGATACCAGTCCAGTCAGTCTGTGGGTGGTTCCTCCTCTCTGCAGCAGATTTCACTACTTGTGTGGTGTGGATTGGAGAGCAGGTTGGCTCCTTGTCCTGCTGAGCACTCCTGGACATGGGAATGAGCCCTTACTCCAAAACCAGATGAGGGTCCTTGGATGCTGCTTCTGTCTGGACTTAAACATCCACAAGGATTTGAATCTTGCAGCAGGATCTGCCCAGGCACTGAAATCAGTGAAACTCTGTGCAGATGTAGGAATTGACCCACTTGGATCCAGCCACAGGAACAGGGGCGCTTCTGGGTCAGAGACGAGTTGCAGATAAATGTGCCTTCACAGGCCCAGGATTCATGTCTCAGCTCTGTGGCACTTGCGAGGCGAGAGCTGAATGCATCCAAGTCTCCTAAAAGCCCCCCTCCCTTTCAGCTGCATATATTAGATACAAAGCAGATTTCATCTGTAATAAATAATTCTTAAAATTCAAAACAACAAGTGCATTTGTTCCATCTATTTTTAGCTTTGCCACTTGTTTAAATCTTGGGAGGCTGACACTGCTTAGATCTGTGACAAAGGCAGACAGCAAGAACTTTATCATGCTTTGATAGGACTGTTTTTTGTCAGCACACTCTCTCCTTTGTCATCAGCCTTATAAGGCAAAAAGCTGGAAACTATTCATGGGGAAATAACTGAAATTTGTTCTGCCAAAGAAAGAAGAAAAGGAAGAAACACAAAAGTCAACAAAAAATGAAGAAGACCCTTGAAACTGTCTGGGGCAGTGCCCTCATGATGAGGGGTACCGAGCCCTGGAAGTGACTCAGCCTTTTACAGGTTCAGAGCAAATAACAGCTTGTCTGCTTTGCACAGGAGAACAAACACCTGCCTAAATCCTGCCAGAAAAGCACAAGGCCTGGAGATGGTTTTCTACATCCTTCTCCCTTGCCTCAGACATATACACTAGATTCAACCTGATGGGGAAGGAGATACTAGCATCTTCTATTCATCTAAATCATATCACCGATTCCCTTCCCCTTCACTTCTATGATACCTTGTGAGGACAGGAGCTGTCTTCTTCCTGTCTTCTGCAAGAGTCCCTCACTCTCAGCTTCTGCCTTCTTGTAGTGAGCAAAGAACCTTCTTTCCATAATCTCTTCCTCTCTGTTACCCCCAGCAGATTGAGAGGGAAAGACATCCATCCTGGTTGTGTTTATTGGGTTTGCATGGCAAGGTTTTGGTAGCGAGGGGGCTACAGGGGTGGCTTCTGTGAGAAGCTGCTAGAAGCTTCCCCTGTGTCCAATAGAACCAATGCCAGCCAGCTCCAAGACAGACCCACTGCTGGCCAAGGCCGAGCCCATCAGCAATGGTGGTAGCACCTCTGGGATAACATATTTAAGAAGGCGGGGGGAAAACACTGCGCAATTGCAGCCAGAGAAGAGAGGAGTGAGGATATGTGAGAGGAACAACCCTGCAGACAGCAAGGTCAGTGAAGAAGGAGGGGGAGGAGGTGCTCCAGGCATCGGAGCAGAGATTCCCCTGTAGCCCCTGGTGAAGACCATGGTGAGGCAGGCTGTTCCCTTGCTGGCAAGACTTGTGACCCCATGGGGGACCCACGCTGGAGCAGTCTGTTCCTGAAGGACTGCACCCCATGGAAAGGACCCATGCTGGAGCAGTTCATGAAGAACTGTAGCCCATGCGAAGGACTCACGATGGAGAAGTTTGTGGAGGACTGTCTCTTGTGGGAGGGACCTCACGCTGGAGCAGGGGAAGAGCGCGAGGAGTCCTCCCCCTGAGGAGGAAGGAGCAGCAGAGACAACATGTGATGAACTGACGGCAACCCCCATTCCCCGTCCCCCTGCGCTGCTGGAGGGGAGGAGGTAGAGAAATTGGGAGTAAAGTTAAGCCTGGGAAGGAGGGAGGAACGAGGGGAAGGTGTTCTAAGATTTGGGTTTTATTTTCTCATTACCTTACTCTGATTTGATTGGTAATAAATTAAACTAATTTCCCCAAGTGGAGTCTGTTTTGCCCGTGACAGTAATTGGTGAATGATCTCTCCCTGTCCTTATCTCAACCCACGAGCCTTTCATTATATTTTCTCTCCCCTGTCCAGCTGAGGAGGGGGAGTGATAGGGCGGCTTTGGTGGGCACTTGGTGTCCAGCCAGGGTCAACCCACCACATCCTGCCAGGTATATTTTCCAGTGCCATATAGTAAGATAAAGGCAGGTCTTGGATTAGGATCACTCTGCTGTTTGCCAAGAATCCCATAACTGCCCTTGTTAAGGCCTCATGTTTTCCATTTACCGAGAACTGAACCAGCATGATGTGGCTCATGCAACCTAACAGCAACTCCTATGGATGTCGTAGGAGCACTGTGAAACCCCTGCAGGTACCTGGTCCATGTGGATTGCTCCTGTGATTGCAGTCTTTGCTAGATTTAGAGAGAGAAATGACATTTTCCCCCAGCTCAAAGGGAAGGTCTCTGAAGGGAGGGGTAAAGGACTAATTGCTATTTTTTTGCTTGTTTCTAGTCTGTAGAGTCCTCCCCAGGCTCACAGCACCTTTTTACCTGACAAGCCCAGTTTCTCTAGGTTGATGGTGTAATTTTGACTTCTCTTGCACTCCTCCTGTGGTGCGTTGTAGTTTCAGGGCTTCTATTGTGCAGGCAACAAGTCTGCATTTTCAAGTGTCTGGACTTAATAACTGAGGGAAACCTGTGCTTGGTTTGCATCTACTGAAGCTGAAGGTGATTTTATAAATTCAGCCCTAAATGGCTAATGTATTCTGGGTCTTAAGCATACTGTGCCTCCCAGTGGCAGTGGCTCTATTTCCGCATGTGTAAATGCCTGGTAGACATTCAGGAGGGAAGAGCTTCGGGTTTTACAAACGATTTGGAGCCTGTTGAGGCTTTTGACACCCTAGAAGAAAGGTGGTTTAGAGGCAGTGCTTTTGCAGTGGAGAAAGGATTTGCTTGTTCTTTCATCTCTTTTCTCTGAACAGCATTGATGTGATGTGAAAGTTTGGATTCCTAGCTCTTCGTCTCAAACCACCGTCAAAAGCAATCGATCCTACAGCTCTGCAGTTGCATGGGACTTCTATAAAAAGATGGTTTATTTTCCTGATACAGAAGACACAGGGCAGTGGCATGTGCTCCATTCCTAGGCTTACTCATGCTTCATAGGTACATATGGGCAGGTCACTCAACATCTGGGTTTTGTTTTATTTTTTTTTTTTTTCCAAAACTGTATTTGAGAGGAATGTTAGGAGCTCAGAATCACATTCTCAGCTCCTACAATCAAGTTACTAAACACAAGTGGCCAGTGTCATCATTGTATATGCAAATACCTCATTTGTGCTTGCAATCACCTCTCTTGTGCTCTTGTTTCTATGCAATTAGGCACACACAGTTTAGAAACCCAGACCTCTCTAAAAAAATAAACAAAACCTGCTGTAACTGACAGTTTGGTGAGCGAGTTACTCCATATCTTTATTTTTAAAAAGGGGGAAAAAAAGAGATAAAGTACATTCTTGAAGGGAGGCCATGAAGCTCGATTTCTTAATATTTGATAATTATCTTTAGGTGGCAAAGAGAAAAATGCATTAAGACACATGCAGTGTTATGACTTGCACTGACTAAAAGTCGCATTTGCCAAGAATATGATGTACTGAAAATGACTGTTACTGTTATAATGCCATCAGCCAGGGTAGCTGTGAAGGATTTGTTTTTATGTCTCTGCCTTTAATTTCATCATGATTTTTAAAAATTCCCAGAGAGTGTTGCAGCTGCTCCAGCATTAACAGCCTTGAAATAGAAATGTGTTACTTAGCAAGATACAGCTGCAGAGGAGCAAAAAAATTCCCCAAACAACAACCCCAACATTTGGATTGATTAATCTACCAAGATCGTTATTCGTATTTTAAATTCATGTTGTTTAAACTCAAATCTGTTTGCCTCCCAGCCATTTAGTTATGTTTTTCCTAAAGTGGTAACAATTTTCAAGATCTGCATAAAAAATGAACACTGCCCAAGCAGCTCAGCAGCTCCTGCCGCTTGTTGGCTCCTACTTGTTTCAGTATGACAAATCGAGCCACTGTGATTGCTCTCTTGAGGCTCTTTATCCACAATGATGTAAATAACCATTCCTCCTTACTTTGCCCTTTTTGTAGATGCTTCCACCATCTTTGGCCTTTCCTAGGTACAGGGGATTTCATACCATCATTATGAGAGGTCGGAAAAACACACAGTGTATTTGCACGTGTCCAGGTATAGAAGACCTAGGGGAGCCATAGGAGAAGTTCAGCAGTTCCCAGATTGATTATCGCCCGCTCCAACACTGCTGTTAGAGAGCATGTTTCTGCTCCCTTTGCTTCCAGTGCCATAAAACCATTGCTATGTCATGGATCTAGTGAAGTCCTTCACTGAATGGGTCTTGCATTACAAAAGCTTGTCTGTAGCTCAGACTCTCTTCCTGCACCTTGGAAAAGCACAAGGGAACTTCTCAAACCACTGTCCTTAGAAAAAGGGGTCTCAGAGAGGGGTGGCCAGTTTTACTTGTCTCAAGAGCTGCTGCTGATGTGGCTGAGAGCTGCATGAGACCTGCTATGAATTGAGAGACAAGGAGAGAGAGCTCCTTTGCCTGCCGGGCAGGACGAGGCATGGTGCTGGTCCCTGCACAGCTGGTGTCTGGGCTCAAAGTAAAGCAGTCCCTGCTAACACTGCAGTCCCCTCAGACAGCACTGATTTCTCCAGGGGGCCAGCAGAGAGCCCCTCCATTGCATGGCAGAGGCCGCACACAGGAGCCCTCCTTGCCTGCCCCACACCTAGAGAGGCCAATAGGAATGACTCTGAGCAGACCTAAAGGTGCCTGACTCAGGTACCATCCCCACCCCATGCCTGCACTGAGCCTTCCTCCCAGCTCCATCTAGGAGCTGGCCCTTCACGAATGAGGGTATGGCAGATATCTTTCTGGGAGATACTCAGTTTTGACATTATCTGTGGCTGCAACCCCACACAGGTTTTCACATACAGCACTGGTGAGACATGGTTAGGCAAGGAAACAAAAGAATAGGAGAAAGCATCCCTAAAAACGTCAGCCCACACCAAGCTGGGAAGGATTTTCCTTCTGACATCCTGTGAGAACTCACTCCATAGTGCCTCCATCTGCAGGAAGATGAGAGGAACGTGACTCCTGAAAAAACCTATGCTACCACAGGGGTGTTCCTGGAAGCACAGCATGAGAGCAGGCAGTCCCAAAAAACAATGTTTCAGACCTCTTGACATGCTCTGATATCCAGGGGATTTCCTCCCGCAGTCTGTAATATTCATGGATTTGGGGGAACTGTTATCCCTTCTAGTCCTGTGAGACCATCTAATTTATAGGAAACTCAGAAAACAGGAAATCTGTGGCATTTCCCAACTCTCTCACATTTTTCGTGGTGATGGTATAATCCAATTTTCATGATCTAGAGAGAAATACATCTTTTGGTCAACTGATTATCATGTAGCATTTAATACTACTCATGTCATTGACTCCTACAATCACACATTATGCAGCCAAGCATGCTTTACCTCCAGTATACCACTTGCAGAAACCCAGCTGGATTAATATTTTATTCCTTATTTAAAAAGAGCTGCCCAAGGTTATCTCATCCTGTCAGACTGTACTTTTTCCCCTATCTAAATAATTCCTTTGCCCTCATATTGTTTCAACTTCTTATTTAGCAGCTCTCCATTTCTCTCCCAGCTAATTTATTCCTTGAAGTGCCTCCTCAGTCCTTTTAGTTTGTCTGTTCTTTGTTGATGACATTCATGCACCCTAGCTCAAGTAGGCTACAGCAGCTTTTTCTTCTTCTCTCAGAAGTTGCCTGCAGTACTTTAATAAGTCCTATAATCTCCTTTTTTGTAAAGAATGCAGATTCAGTTTACCTAACCTTTCTAAAAACTGCTGTGTGTCTGAGTCATCTCTGTTGCCCTCTGGTACTTTTCCATAATATCCTCCTTTTATAAGGTGACCAGAAAGGCATACAGCATCTCAAATGTGACCTCACATGTACTTAACCAATGCTATAATAATTTCCTGTGACTTATAATTGATACCACAATATTAACGTTTCCCAGGATTTTGCAGAGCGATGAGGTTACATTCCTTTTTCCTTGAGGCTTCACTCACACGCACTCTTCCAGGCTGGCTCTCCCTCATGCTGGTCCACAGTCTTCTGCCATTAACCGTATACTTCCACTGTCTCCTTACGCAAGTCTGGACAAGGTATTGGGAATCATGCTTCTATTTAACCTTTCTGTATTGGCTGGTAGGCATCCCTCTTAGACAAGTACAGCTGTCACTTTCCATATATCCAGCTTCATGTTGAAGGTTTAATGTTATGAGGGTCTTGTCACATTCAGCCCTGTTCCCCATGAGTTTGAATGCTTCCAGATGCCAGTGCTGCCTGTGCTGTGATGGTACCAAATTAGGTATTTACTATTATTGACAGTCTCTCTGGACAGGAGATGATCTGAGTCTCTTTCTTCTGAAGCAGGTATTGTATCTGACTGGTGGAGAATGAAGTGCACAGTTGCTCTAAGAGTAAGGAAAAGAATAAGTCTGGGAAAAGAATGAGAAATTACTGAATTTCAGTAGTTGTAGAAGTTCAATGTGAAGTAAACCTATGCTTGATGCCTTCTATAAAGTGCAAGGAATTCCTGACCACTCACCTCCCAGCAAACCGCATACTTCAAAGGATAAAATCTGGCTCTTTGTGTTAGAAAACATATTACATTTTTTTCAAGTGAGTCTTGGCTTTTTCAAGTCTGAGAGAATGATTCTATAAAGAGTAGAATCTATGGCCTATTACCATTCACTCCCACAGGTATTAAACCAGGTATCTCTAGCCTCAGCATTCTTGAAGGCAAATTTCAACATGGATAAAGGGAATCCCTTTCAGTTTTACAAAGTAATTGTGCACATTTATCTAGACACTCCAGATTGTAGGCTCCAAGTGCTATTAACCTACAAGACAACCACTTGTGTGTATATATAATGTGCTTTTCTGGCTTTCCTACTTGAACAGTAAGTACAGAACTATGCACCCACACACACGGCCTCCCTATATTCATATAATTACATCCCTTGAGTAGACATTAAAGCAGGTATGTTGCTTGTTTTGTAAAAAGCAGCCTGGCTGCCTGGCTTAAGAGGTACTGACTGAGGTTTTGTTCTTACACAGTGTGTATGACAGCACTGCAACCAGGTCACAGGTCTACAGCACATACATAGGTGAAAATATGATTTGTGCAGAGTGTGATTGCAGCTCCCAGTCTATAATCACTTCATCCTGAAGTGTACTTGTTATATAATTATCAGGAGGCCTGAGGTGACAGGGCAAAAAAGGACACTGGAGGAAGAGGTGGAAAAATGACCTGGGATCTCTTCAGACAAAGGAGCACTTGCTAATTAATTTCACTGGAACTCTGTGATTCTCTTAGACTTACTTAGATGACTACTCCAAACCATGCAAACCTAGCAGTAGTTAAGCAGGATTTCAGTGAGCGGTACTTCACAGCATTGCAGAGCAGCTGAGGTTGTCAGGCATCTCTGGAGACTGTATAGTCCACCCCCCTTGCTCAAAGCAGGCTGCTCAGGACTGTCCCATCACACTCCTAGTGAAAAGGGTTTTTGCTTTGTTTAAATCAAATTTCTCACATTTTAGTTTGTACCCACTGCCTCTTGTCCTGCCACTGGGCATCACTGAGAATTATCTGTCTCTGTCTTCTTTATTTCCCCCATCAGATATTATACACACTTACAAGAACCCTCTGAGCTTTCTCTTCTCCAGGATAAACAATCCTAGCTCTCTCAGCCTCTCCTTCTGCGACAGATGCTCTGATCCCTTTACCATTTCTGTGTCTCCATCTCCATGTAGAGGAGTTGTTCTGGTGGCAGCATCCACATGCTTTGCTGGAGTCTCCTCAGAGCAGGTGAAGGACTGAGCACCTACTGCATGCACACACAGGAAAGCTAAACTAGGTCTCTTAGGCTCCTTCAGTAAACAGGAACAAACTGCAGTTGCTTTGTGCTTGTGAATTCCTGAACTAGTTTTTGGATTTGCACAACCAGTTGGATTTCCTGAACCTTTGGTGAACTTCAGCTATTCTTTATTCAGTGATGACTCAAGTTAAAAATATGCACATTTCTCTAGCTATATTTCTGGGAGTTGAAGACATCCCTCAAAACCTTGGCTGCCCCAGCTGAATGCCCTTTCCCTAGACTCAGCCTTGGCTGGCCTGGATGGACATAGCTGCACTGCCATGAGTGAGTGCTCAAGGAGCTGGGCTATTTCATTTTCTCCCTAACCTCCTCTCACATTATTCCCTGCTTCTCTTCCACAGACACGACGTTGGTTGCCTTCTGACTATGCAGCATATCACTCCCCCTTTCCTCCACCCTTTTGTAAGATTTTTGGCCCAATCCTTAGCTGTGATAATAGCTCATTGCTCCATCGAGCTCAGTTTGGTTTTACTTATCAGAGCTGCACAATTCATTTTAAGGGAGCTGTGCCAGTTCATAACAATTAATGATTTAGCCCCTTTTTTCACCTCTTGTTACAGCATCTCCCTTGCTAACATTCTTGAGTATTCAAGTTCTATGGTGCTTGATGCAATAAAAGCATTCTCCCTTCTCCCAGAAATTTCTTGGTGAATAATGGAAAAAAAATACCCATTGATAAAGCAGACATCTTACTGAAGCTGTCTGGCTTATCCCTATCTGGTCAACAGGCAGACTGGTTCAGAGTTAGTTTCCTAATACCTCAGCAAGCCCATGAGACGTGTTTTGTGCAATTTTTTTCGATTCTCTCTGTAACTACCTGTCTCCAACTCTTTAAAATTAGATTTTTTCTCATTAATTAAGTTCTGTGGCCTTTATGAGAAAATTAAAGGAATATTATCTTTTTAAACCAAATTGGTATTTTAAAGGTCTAATAAGTAAAAGTATGATTTCAAAATTAAACACGATATTTCATCTTTGTCTGCTATGCTTGTTAAATATTTAATTAAATTCCAGGCTGAGATGGATTGATGGTTGGGAGGAGGGGGATGTGAGTTGCCCTTGCACCCACAAAAGTCTTTTATTTGGAAGTCTAAAGGTTTTGTCAGGAGAGTGAGCCTTCAAAGCCCAACTATATGACACCACTGCTGTTGAAGAAACAGTGAATCATAACTCATTAATTCATTCCACCTTCAGCTAAACCTTGTATTCACATTACCCCCTCCTGGCTCTGGCCTAAGGAGAGAGGGGAAGGGGCTGACTGTATCACTGCCACATGTGTACAAAAGACCTCCTCTGATCTCTAGGGACCTCCAGGCCCAGTTGACCCAATGCACAACTCTGCTTCTTTCCTCTAGTTCAGGAAGCACAGAGTGAGATTTTCATTTGCTCAGCTCTGTGGGGCCAGAATTTAGTGAATTCAGATGATTCTTTGTCTTCTTTCTCATTCCCTTATTCTGGAACTCTCCCTAGCTGCTAGTGTCAGTCTGGTCCACTCCAGAGTTGTTTGTTTTTATCTTCCTCCTCTTGTGATGCCAGGCAAAGGGAGACTCACCATAGGGCTGCCTGCACTGGCCATAGCTCCTCACTACTTGGAGACTGGGAGCATGTACCACATACTAAAAAGTCTGTGGTCTCAGGAGTGCCAGGTTAGTATGAAACAGGCCTTTGTGAAACAGTGCCACAGCCAATATCTTTTTCTTTTTAGCATGCCTACCATTTGTTCATGTCCAAAGTGTATGAGTATGAAATAAAGACCATAATTACCTCACTTGCTAACCACATTACACACAGATTCATAAACAGATCAGACCCCGCTTGAAACTAGATAGGAATCCTCTTTATTCTGGAAGGCTGATTTCCATTCAAAGTCTATTCTTGGTTGATTTAGATCTATTTTTTCTTGTACCAACCTTATTCTTCAATGTAAACAGTTCTTCCCCATGAGGATATGCCTATAACAATGTCTTGATACACAGCAATCTGCTTCACCCTGTTCTGCAGACCTGTTCCAGTCTCAAACTCTGCCTTGAATTGGTTTGGCCAGCATTCCAAACCAAGTCTCAAGCCTTGTCCGGTGACATCAACGCTTCCTTATTTTCCTTGGAAACCTTTCACCCCACACTTCTTATGATTTTACTTGCCTTTTTAATGGCCATATTACATTGCTGGCTCATAATCATTCAGTGATCAAATAATATACCTAGGTTTTTCTCCTTTGCAGTCATTTCTGACTAATGAGCCAAAGCTTACAGTAGGAGTTCTGTTACTGGTCTCTAAGTGCATGACTTCACACTACTTAACTTTATTTCATTTCTGGTTTTCAAGTTCTTCCCACTTGATATAGTGATAGACTTTTCTTTTTACTGACAATGCCTTTCAACTTTGTGCATCTGTTAATCACTTCTGCATACACCAGCTTTTCGTGCCAAGGTCGTCAAAATACAGAAGATACAGAATGAGACTGGTTTCAATACCAACTGTTGAGGGCTGACACTAAGCAACCTCCCACCAGAAATGTCTTCTGCACGGAGAGGCAAGTGCCTCATTCCCTTTAAGAAGTTCTCACATGTTCCCTTACAATTTTGAAGCTGTCTGATTTCTCCAGTTAAACCCATATCTTTCTATATTGTATCATATTAAATGCATTATTGAAGCCCAGTTAGTAAAAAGCAGATCATTGCCTTGAAAAATAAAACCCTATGTTGCATTTTCTTTTAACTTCATGTCAATAGCTCTTCATTCTAAACTACATTCTTTAACCTTGCATACCATAAAGGTCAGGCTAGCACATTGCTCTACTTGAAAAATGAAAAGTACCTAGAGTGTGCAGTTGGTTAGCTACGCATTCATATTATATATTGTTTATTATCTAGATGCAATGTCAGCACTTAACAAGTAAGAAAATTCTGTGTGCTAGAGTTATGACCGTCATCTCGAGAAAGTAACAGAAACAGGCAGAATAAGCTGGTATTAAATGCTAAATCATATGGCAGCTCATGAGCTCACCTTTCACCTCCGCGAAGCTGGATTTAATAGAAATCCATTGCAGGGAGAAAAATACGACTTCAGCTCAGCCCTTCTGTAGTTCTGCACACCCCAGGCAACTGGTGCTGCGTGCTGGCGAGGGAGGCATGCCAAAGCCAATCGGTAAGCTCTTGCAGGTGCTGCAGCTTGCACAGGGCTGATCTCTGTGAGGCCTCTGCTATCAGGGCCTGTCTGACCTCATGGAGTTTAAAAGCAGTACTTAGAGGCTGATGCCGTACCTTACCAGCCCAGGCTTCGAGCAGGGGTGAGGTGAGAGTTTTTGACCATGCAAGGAAGTCTGTTTGTGAGCAGGGAGCCTTCAGCCTCACTTTACCCATGTTTACCCTAGCACTGACATGTGTGGACAGCCCGCTGGGAAGTTTAAGGCCACTGTGGGCCTTGCACTTGGGTGGCCGGTGGGACTGCTTGAGGAGCAGGGACTGGGGGAGGCAGGGTCAGGCTGCTTTCCCCCCACGTCTCACTCCATACTGCAGGGGTCTGGGGACACTTGTCATTTGCTCCCATGCAATACCTGTGAGCTGTGGGAGAACTGCAGCAGAGAGGCAAGAGCTAACTATCAGGGCTGAGTGTGCCCTTCAGGTTTTGAGAAAGAAAATGCCCACATAAAGCAGGAGCTGCTACAAGGGAAGAGCTACGCAACCTCATTCACTCCCCTTCATTTGCCTTGCATACACACTGGGAAAATACACATACAGAGACAGCAGCAATGCTGGATACTCCTCATACATCACTCTTGCTGTTTCCTTCCCACCCGATCTCCTTCCATCATTTGCTGTACAGGAGTTCTGCACCAAACTGATCCTGAGAAATAGCCAACTCCTCCGCTCTGCCCTTGCACAGCCAGCCCTGCCACTCTTGCCTGTCTCAGTCTCCCCCACTGTCCATGGGCTACTATTTGATCATTGCTAGTTTGGCCTGTCAGTTCTCCTTACAGCCAAGCGACCTGCCCAGTCATTTCATGTTCTTTATTTTCTGGATTACATTGTTCTCCTGAGTATGTTGCCTGACTGCATGAAGTGCTCTCTCCCTTTCTGCCTTAGTTATTCCAAGTATCAATCACTCCACAACCACCTTTACTGCTATTAACCTTCTTCCTGTCTTCCAAATCAAAACCCATTTCTCACTTCCATATGTCAACACCAGCAACAAGCATCGATTAAATGTCTTTCATTTTTAAAGCACACAGCCTTGCTACCCTTGCTTATATCTTAATGCTTCCCATATGCTTCTCATCAGGCTCTAAATTCCTCTGTTTGCTTCCTCTGAGAAGTCATTCTTCATTATAATAAGTTGCCCCAAGTAAATTTATTCATCATCTTTTTCTATGACAGCCACGTTCTTTCACTACGGGAAATTAAACACTGTACCATATGGCCAGAGCAGCAAACTTTAGTACTCACTTGCTCAATTGTTTTAACACTTTGCCGCCTTCGTACAACAGTCTGTTTGCCACTAGCGTGTCAGGCTTCCGCCTGACATATGCATTAGACACGTTAATGGGAAGGAGGAAATTAAGTGAAGTTGACAATGTGAGGAAAGAACAGTATGATCCCATTAAGTTCCAAAAATTCACTATTTCTACTATTTTTCACTGGGTTGGGGGAAAAAAAAGCCCCTTAAACTAATTCCTCTGAACATGCTACATCATTAGCCTGCTGTGCTGCCATATGACACCTTTCAAAATCAGAACAATGTGAGAATTCAGAAGTCTGGGGACAGCATATACATGGCTCTGCTGTGCATCCCTTTTGTGAGCCTTGTACTGTCATTAGCTTTACTTTTCCTGCTGCAGTTGTTCCTCAAGCCACGCTAGGTCCTGTCTAATTAATGACACACCATCAACTACTGCTAGAAGCTTAATTTTCTCCATGTTTGTCTTAAAAATTTGGGTCTCCTGACAGAGCCTTTTTGATACATGTAGCAAATTGTATTTAATAGTATAGGAGGAATACAGACTTCCTTCCCTGGAGTCTCTTCTGATGTTGACTTCTTGAATATCCTTCTTACATATATATATATATATATATGGATCTTATATATATATATATATGGATCTTTTCTCAGGAGATAAAAGAAAAATAAAAAAACTGGGGTTGAAGACAGCTGCATGCTTCCACAAATGTATTTTATTTCATTGCAGCAGCATGTAATTCTTTTGCTTTGGTCATTATCTATCTCTGGGCCAAATCTCAAGCTAGAAGAAGGCACACCTGCCTCTACAGCAAGTAGAATTCTATCTGAATATGCCAGGGCTGAATCTGGCTCTTCTCTTCAGATTTCCCCCTGCTCATTTATGGAATTTCTACTTTGGTCAGGCAGGTAGGAGAAAATTGGTACCGTCAGTTATGCCATGTTTCTATTCCTGTTTCTGATTTACAGCTGGGAGTGATGTAAGAGCCAAGCAGCCCCTAGTTAGTGACTGTCATGCTCCTTGGGTGTGAATCCTTGCCCCCTCATACTAGGGGGGATGTGCCTCAGTGCTGACTGAGGTGTATCCCGCTGAGTCTCTGCAGGTGGGTTTCCTGTGAGTTCGTTTCAGTGGAGCACAGGCTGCTGAATGGAGCTGCTGGGTGAGTTTGTGTAACTTCTTTAGATTTCCCTGTGCCTGTTGCAACTCCAGCTCCCAGCTCTTTGGTTTTGCTTCATGATAAAGGACGAACTTTTGTTCTGCCACTCACACACATGCCTGTGGCCACAGCCTGGGAACGTCAGCAGTTGTGTGTAGAGCAGCCAGGGATAGTCTCAGCAAGGCAGCCATGCCACTGGGCACAGAAAGTATTTTTCAGAGAGAGAAGGAAAAATTATGAAGACAATGTGGCATGTGACTCTTGTGTGCCAGTGCTGTTTGTACTCTGTCAAATATCCAACAGGCGTTTTTCTCAAAAAATGGTGTTCCGAAATTGTAAAGTTTTGAAATGATCAAACCTTTACAAAACTTTATTGGTTTTTAACTCTGCTGAGCATGAAAAAATAATAGTTTTTACCAGCATTATTCACGCATCAGATAATACATAGTTTTGCATTTTATCAGTTCAGCGTTATCCTGTGAGGGCTGAACTTGACTATACTATTATTCCTGCTGTTGTTGTAAGTTAAGCATTGACAATGTTCTCAGCAGTTTATTTAAGAGAAAAAAGATGTACTAATACAGCAAAAAGGCATTTTGCAACCAGTATGGGGCTGCAGAAGGAACTGTGAATAACCTGTGATCTTAAGGAAAAATCAATGACAATCTCTCAAAGCTCAAGATTGGTTTATCAAGGCTGTTGCTGAGGGGAAGGACTAGAAATGTGTCTGCTGGTGCTCCTGGACTTCCAGGCAGATGTGAGCAGCTGCTCAAATGGCAGAAGTCCACAGAGTCCATTTGGGCTCTGTTTGTGTAAAAGCACCTGCTTTTGCCAAGCTTGCTGCAAGTTTAGAGTTCTGCTCATCTAACATAAAATAACAATATCCAAGGATCTCCTTTACATTTCTTCTTTCTGGATCCAATATTCAGCACTGGTGTGTAGCAACCAATAAAATGAATACCTGAAATAAAATTAATAATAAGCAATAAAATGAAGCCCTGTACTTCAAGTAGTGATGATTTCATTCACTGCAAGATTTCCTTTATGCTGGTTTCTCTATTATCTCTATTGCTCAGCGTGCAGAGTGTCTGCATTATACATGAAGACAGATTTGGAAGCACAAAGAATCACAGGATTGGGAGGGAGGTCATCTATTGCATCCCTTAGCCCGTAGGAAGGAAGGAAGGAAGGATTATACTTATGCCATTTTTGACCCCCTGTAATGGAGACTGTACAATCTCCCTAGTCAATCTATTCCAGTGCTTTATACCCTTAGAGAGAGAAAGAGCTCTTCCCAGTATCTCACCTAGGTCTGCCATGCAGCAATTTCAATCCATTACTTCTCATTATATCCACCATGAGAAAACAGGTTATCCCTCTCGTTTGTGAAGCAGACTTTTATGTATTGGAAGACTGTTATCATGTCCTCTCCAAGTCTCTTTTAGAATAAGCCATCCCAATTTATTTCATCTTTCCCTGTAAATCACATGTTTCTAGCCATCTGATCATTCTTGGTTCTCTCCTTTGGGCTCTCTTCAACTGGTCTGTGTCTTTCTAAAAGCCCTTTCCTGTCATTCCTGAAAGACTTGACGAGACCTTCACTTGAAGCAGTCAGGCAGTAATATTTTTCTGTAAGTGCTCTCCATGGATAAGTGAAAAGGCTGCTAAATGGGCTCATATAACTGTTCTCAAATTTAAAGTATAACCCTCTTTGAATAGTATTGGTCCAGTGAAAAAAGAAATAACGCAGCTCTGAAGTGTATTCACTCACCTGCAAAATGAGCTGACATTACAACAAAATATTTAATCTAAAGACATTTCTAAGTGAGTCAACATGAATACACATCCACGTGAAATTAAATTAGTCCGTTGCATGTGTGCTACTAAATAGTCAGTCAAATAGTAGAGACAAGGTGAATCGGAGAGTTAATGCATTCACTGCTGGTAGAGCAGCTCTGAATAGTATTGCTTTGCTAGCCATTGTGTACATACATAGTACATGGTAGACATTGCCTTGAAGAGCAAACAGCCTAAAGAGGAAGGGCAAGCAGTGGTAGGAGATGTTGCATTTCACAAACAAGAGAACCAAAACTAGGGAAAGGAACTGATTTGCTCAGGATTGTCATGGCAAAGAAGAAATTGATGCTCACTTTCCTGAGCTCCCCTCTTGCCATGTCCATGGGACATTCTTCCTTGCCAGGAATGAATCTCTGGCCAGTCCTTGGAGTTTGTGAGGTGCTATCTTTATAGATTTATGGCCTTGAAGGAACCCAAAATAGGGTTTCTTCCACAGAATCTCATGATGTATAATGAGCACACAGGAGTCAGATTTGCCATGAAGGACAGCAAAGTAATATTGTGTAATACCTATGTGTCCAGTCTTCTTTTAATCTCCTCTGGCTTTAGACATACTGAGATACTTTAGAGTATACTGAGTTGTCAATGGGCAGGCTGTGACATTACATACAAAGATGAGATCATCTCCTCCTCTTCTGCACTCTTGGTCTACACCTGTACCAGCAATTTGGCATGAGATCCAATTTCTATTGATTTAAATGGATCACCAGTGTTCCCCTTGGGCTGTAGTAAAGCTCTAGGAGAGGGAGTGTGAGTCAGAGGTTTTCATACTTTGAATATTAAGAATTTTCTGATAGCAGGGATCTGAATGGCTCTTTCTGGGAGTGTCATCTGGCTTTGTGAGGAGTTTCTTCATTCCGGTGGGGCTCTGTTGACCCCTTTTTGCCTCTCTCCTTTTCCATCCTAGGATCAACAGCTTAAACACTGCAGATGCTAACGATCTTCCACCCTCAGTGTCTCAAAATTATTTATGGCAATCTCTCTGGAAGCAGCCTTGCCTTGGGAAGGAGGAAGAGCTGAGCAGCCACAAATGCTGCAGGCAAGATCCTTTGTATGTTCTGAAAGCTTGTAGCCTCTGGCCCAGGTGGCCCAAAGTCTCCAGGAGGCACGCAGCTGGCCCAGTACCATGCTCACTCTTAAGAAGGAAAAGGAAGCCAGCTCACCACATAGCACACTAGGGATTCCTAAAGTTTGTTCTCCTGCCATAAGGTCTTCAGGGATGATAGCCTTCCCTCTGTTTTTCTTTTCACAAAACTGTGGCCTCCTTTTACAAGGCATTCTTATTTGAAATTAAAACCTCAAAATATTTCACTGTTTGATTGTGGTTTAGCTAGCCCCTTCTAGACTTCCCAAGAAATCTGACAGGCGCACTTCTTGGGGATACTAGGAGCACTCAGAGTAGCGGCCCTTCTCCACAAGGAATAATGCATGACCGAATTGCAGCCAGAGAATGAGATGGGAAAACAGCCACCCTTGGCTGTTAAATTGGAGCTGCAAAGCTCCCAATCACCCAGCATGAGCCCACTCTCTCTCCCTTGCTCCTCGCCCCCCGGCCATCTCCACATCCCGCAACCCTCACTCCTCCCCAGCTCCCAGAGTTTGTACAGCAAAAGTTAAACCCCTTGGTTTTTAGCAGTTGCAATTTGAGAGAGGGCCAGACATATTTTTGCAGGCTTTTCCAGTCTTGTGGTTTGCACTGTATTCCCTCTGAGCATAATTTACATAGGGAGGAAATGAATCTTGCGAAATAAGTCTTAGTATGTTTAGATGCTGTTCAGTTCAATTAGCGTTGCTCATGGTTTCAGAGAGTTGGGCAGCAGTAAAGATGGCATTTGAAAGTACAGCATTTCCTAGTCACTTCATCCAAACAAAGCACAGGTACAAAAAAATCCCAACCAACCTGAGAAGCCAGAAAATGCCCACTGCAGTCAGATTCCTTACTACACCCTTGTTCCTCCAACCAGGAACCTTTTTTTTTTTCTTTTTGCCTCATTTTTTTTTCTCTCTAATGCCATATATACAGCTTGAGGTTATATTGGAACATATAAATCTCATGTGAGCCACAAAGCATTAAGCCACCATTATCCTTATAATTTCATTATCTCAGTTCCTACCCTAAATCATTTAAAACTAATTGAACACCCAAGGTTCTCCTGTGAAGTTTATTTCCTAAACATTATTGAAGTACTGTTGATAAAGCCAAAACATACAAAGTCAGCACTTCCTAAACCAGCCTGATTTATTAAAGTAGAAATGTTTTCTTATTAATAGGATCCAAATGCCAAATAGTTCTTATCATTTTATGTTTCCATGCCGTGCATTTTAGTTGATTTCCAAGAACAACTACTTAACTTCCATGAAGTTGTGCCAGTTTTCCTTCCCCTCATAATATCGCTTTAAGATGCTTGCCAGTTTGTTCTTTTTAACTATGAATTTACATTGTCTCTTGGTATTTTCTTTGTCTTGATTTAAACTACTTGGCTTTCCTTGTTCTTGATGTCACAGGCTGTCTCTGATACTTCATTTATGCTGCTAATGGTTCCCAAATGTTCTCATGTTACAATAGGCTATATTTTTCAGTAGAAATGTATTTTGTATTCTTGGTGAAGTTCATAGCATAGAATACTTGTGTAGCATAGAAGATCAAACTAGATGATCATTATATTCCTTCCCAACATGTAAAATCAGTAAAATAGTTTCACATACATACAGGCTGCTTTGTCATTAAAGATAGTTCTGCCTCTATGTTTCCTTCTCCAGACTCATGATATTACAATGATGTTGGATCCAGCTGCAAAATTTGGACTAGAATTTAAGTTTGGTGGTTTTCATTTGGCAGGTTATAAAGGCACAAGCTGTTATTTTTTCCAGAATAAAAAATGGCACTTGCGCTTCCAGCATCAAGCAGCTTTGCTTTTATATAAAGAAAAATATATGAAAAGAAATTGAAAGATCAGAGGTTTCCAGATTTTTTATGTTTTGTACAGGTAGTATCAACCTTAAACATAATGGCAACTAGAAAAGCAACAATGAGGGAAGCTGGTTTACTACTGAAAATGTGATAACTGACTAGTAACAAACCCTCACTGCCAATTTCAAATTCAAGTTGGTGAGCTTGGATCTAAAGCTGAGCTCAGACCTTTAGCTGACAAAGAGCTAGCTGTGTTGTTTTCTCAATACAATAAATTGAAGTAGGCATACAAAACACAGAGGTTTTTAAACTTCATCCTGTTGGGTTACTCTTCCAAGTACTTCTGTTGAAGTTACTGAATCTTCAGTTCAAGGTCAGTGGGCAGGATTTGGCCTATTAGATCACTGGGTCTCTGAGCTGGCCATGGCAATCATCTTTGGTAGCTGTTTTACATGTGATATCAGATTTCAGGTGAAGAAAACAAAACTAAATCAGGTAGCCAGTGAAAAAATGAGTCTATTCCCTTTTTAAAATAAATTGCCAGCAGTTACCATAGTAACTGCTAACAGTAGAGCATTTCGACTGTCTTTATTATGAACAGCAAAGTAAAATATTCTCTTTTCTTGGGAGACCTAAGGAACGTTCATCCAAAACAATGGATTAGCTAATCATTGCTTGCATAGCAATTCATCTCCAAGACATAGATGGACGGGAGGTGGCTCAGCTTCTCTCCGGTGGTCAGCTGAAAATTGCAAAGCCAAAGCATGATTTGTTGTTCCAATTAGTTGGTCTGCCTAGAAAGGAGAATGACATAGTGGACCTGGAGGTTGGCCTTCTTTGTCACCTCTTAAAGAGATTTCTGGTAGTCAGATAGGAAATTTAGAGGAGGTGATGTGTAGGAAAGCTGAGCATGTCCCGTTGTCAGAGCTCTCCAGCTCAAACCATTTCCTTAAAGTAATTCTTAACTGGAGAAAGATTCTCAGCCATTCACGTGTTTCCTACACTAAAAACAGTTGCTTTCTTTTTCTTCTAGTCTTTGGATCACCATCCTTATGTTTCCACCCTGTCTGCTTTCACAGCTACTTAGAAGAACGCATTTAAGCCCTTTGGGTTTTAGGTGTCATGGGCCCAGGCCAGGTGAGTAGCAGTTAGCACCAGGGCCTCTCCCCAGGCTGGAGCAGGTGTCAAAGCCACTCTATGCTAGAGCAGAAAAACAGACTGAAGGCGAGGGAGCAGCAGTCCAAATAGCAGGAAACCGGCAGGCCTCAAGTCGTGTTGATGAGCACTGGCACCGCAGTCTGAGGTATCGGATTATGACATTAAGGCTGGGCTGGGAGGAGGTTTTTATTCACCGCCCTCCCCCAAAAACGTAGGCCAGCTCACTCACCTCCCCAGGAGCTCTCACCATATTGTTTCCACTGGAAAATCCACCAATGCTCTTTCCAGTTCAGTTTGATGCAAAAGATGGAGCTTCCACCACTGCTCTGCTGAGACTAGTTGCAGTTTCACAGGTCTCCCTTTTCAGCCATTTCTCCTGAAAATCATGTAGACCGTCTTATTCCAGTTCCTAGGGGACAAATAGCCATTTTCATGAAGAGTATGAGCACCAGTGCAATTGCCACCAAAAGTACAGACATTCAGCAAGCAGGTCCAAAGAGTGACTGGGTACGAAGACTGAGTTACTCTGCCATTCCTTAAGCTAACTGCTGCCAGTCAGGTTAGCAGTGAAGAGATAATTTGGGAAAGCATGATCTGTCACTTCTATGCTCAGACAAGTGTCAAGATCAAAATCAGGCAGGCCAGGATCCTCAGCTGTTATGAAGAAGTTAAAAGAAGTGGCACTATCTTGGTTTGCACATCTGAGAAACCTGTGTTTTTAATCCATTCCCATCAGAACCTGTTGGACCACTTTAAACTATTTCTCTAGCCTTTATGTAGATGAACACTTTTCTCCCTTGAGCCTTATACTTTCTTAAAGTGAAAGGAAAGCCATACCAAGTATAGTTAAATACCCCTTTCCTTAGTCATCATTTGGCCAAACTTTTTAACCTGAGGTCTTTTAATCTCTCATCATAAATCAGTCACTTCAGTCCGTTAATCAGGTTTGTTCCTGCTTTTTTAATTCCCTCCAATTTGCCAACATCTGCCTGGCTCTGTGGTGCCCTGGAGAAATGGCAGTGTGTGCTAGCTCCTTGTCTCTGTGCTAAAGGAGGGGAGACCGCTACCACCCTTAAGTCCTGCACTGGTTGCTATTGGGCACAGAAAATCTGAATACTTATCAGGCAAAAGGAGAGTGGGAGAGACAAAGAATATCCAGTGGAGGTGTGCTGTGTTGAGCTCAAGTGACATCTTAACTTTGTTTATCATTTGTTTGTGTCAGGAAAATATTTGGGATATATGGTTTGCAGTTACAGCTGATAAAAATAGCTTTTCAGGAAAGCTGTCACAGGGGAGTTACTATAAAAAGGGTACAATCAAAGTAGGATTGCTTTTTTTTTAAAATGGTGGATTAGATGAAGTTTTTTACAAGCGGCTGGCTGAAGTCTCAGAGTCTCTAACCCTTGTTCTTGTGGGAGACTTCAACTTACCAGATATCTGCTGGAAATACAACACAGCAGAGAGAAAGCAGTCTAGGAGGTTCCTGGAGTGCGTGGAGGATAACTTCCTGATGCAGCTGGTAAGCGAGCCAACGAGGGGAGGTGCCCCGCTGGACCTGCTGTTCACGAACAGAGAAGGCCTGGTGGGTGATGTGGTGGTCGGAGGCTGTCTTGGACACAGCGACCATGAAATGGTTGTTTTTGATTCTTGGAGAAATAAGGAGGGGGGCCAGCAAAACCACAACCCTAAACTTCAGAAGGGCAGACTTTGGCCTGTTTAGCAGTTTGGTTAACAGATTCCCTTGGGAGGCAGTCCTGAAGGGCAAGGGAGTCCAGGAAGGCTGGATGTTATTCAAGAGGGAAGTCTTAAAGGCACAGGAGCAGGCTGTCCCCATGTGCCGCAAGTCGAGCAGGCGGGGGAGAAGACCGGCCTGGCTGAACAGAGAGCTCTGGCTGGAACTCAGGAAGAAAAGGAGAACCTACCACCTTTGGAAGAAGGGGCAAGTGACTCAGGGGGACTACAAGGATGTGGTGAGGTTATGCAGGGAAAGATTAGAAAGGCGAAGGCCCAGCTAGAACTTAAACTGGCCACTGCTGTCAAGGACAACAAAAAATGTTTCTACAAGTATATCAGCGACAAAAGGAGGGCTAAGGAGAATCTCCCTCCTTTGTTGGATGCAGAGGGAAACTTGGCCACGCAGGATGAGGAGAAGGCTGAGGTACTTAATGCCTTCTTTGCCTCAGTCTTTAATAGTCGGGCTGATCATCCTCAAGGTTTTCATGCCCCTGAGCTGGGAGATGGAGATAGGACCCAGAATGTAGTCCCAGTTGTCGAAGAGGTGGCAGTCACCGACCTGCTCCTCCACCTGGATGCCCACAAGTCAATGGGGCCAGACGGGATCCACCCGAGGATACTGAGGGAACTGGTGGAGGAGCTTGCCAAGCCACTCTCCATCATTTATCAGCAGTCCTGGTCAACCGGGGAGGTCCCAGATGACTGGAAGCTAGCTAATGTGACACCCATCTACAAGAAGGGTCGGAAGGAGGATCCAGGGAACTACAGGCCTGTCAGCCCGACCTCGGTGCTGGGGAAGGTCATGGAACAGATCATCCTGAGTGCCATTATGCAGCATGTGCGGGACAACCGGGGGATCGGGCTCAGCCAGCATGGGTTTATGAAAGGCAGGTCCTGCTTCACTAACCTGGTCTCCTTCTATGACAAGGTGACCCGCTTAGTGGATGAGGGGAAGGCTGTGGATGTTGTCTACTTGGACTTCAGTAAGGCCTTTGACACCGTCTCCCACAGAATTCTGCTGCAGAAGCTGGCTGCTCACGGCTTGGGCAAGTGCACTCTGAGCTGGGTTAAAAACTGGCTGGACGGCCGAGCCCAGAGAGTGGTGGTGAATGGAGCCAAATCCAGTTGGCAACCCGTCACGAGTGGTGTTCCCCACGGCTCAGTGTTGGGACTGGTCCTGTTTAATATCTTTATCGACGATATGGATGAGGGGATTGAGTGCACCCTCAGTAAGTTTGCAGATGACACCAAGTTGGGTGGGAGTGTCGATCTGCTGGAGGGTAGGAAGGCCCTGCAGAGTCGGGTCCTGCACTTCGGTCATAACAACCTCAGGCAATGCTACCGGCTTGGGGAGGAGTGGCTGGAAAGCAGCCTGGCTGAAAAGGACCTGGGAGTGTTGGTTGACAGCCGCCTAAACATGAGCCAGCAGTGTGCCCAGGTGGCCAAGAGGGCCAATAGCATCCTGGCTTGTATCAGGAATAGTGTGGCCGGCAGGACCAGGGAGGTGATAGTGCCCCTGTATTCGGCACTGGTGAGGCCACACCTCGAATACTGTGTTCAGTTTTGGGCCCCTCACTTCAAGAAGGACATCGAGGTGCTGGAGCGTGTCCAGAGAAGGGCAACGAGGTTGGTGAAGGGTCTAGAGCACAAGTCTTATGAGGAGCGGCTGAGGGAGCTGGGGTTGTTTAGTTGGGAGAAGAGGAGGCTGAGGGGAGACCTTATCGCTCTCTACAACTACCTGAAAGGAGGTTGTAGCAAGGTGGGGGTCGGTCTCTTCTCCCAAGTAACAAGCGATAGGATGAGAGGAAATGGCCTCAAGCTGCGCCAGGGTAAGTTTAGGTTAGATATTAGGAAAAACTTCTTTATTGAAAGAGTAGTCAGGCACTGGAACAGGCTGCCCAGGGAAGTGGTTGAGTCCCCATCCCTGGAGGTATTTAAAAGATGTGTAGATGTGGTGCTTAGGGACATGGTTTAGTGGTGGACTTGGCAGTGGTAGGTTAACGGTTGGACCTGATGATCTTAAGGGTCTTTTCCAACCTTAACAATTCTATGATTCTATGATTCTATGATTAGGGCCTGATCTGGTTATATACATTTACTGTCATGTATTTCTGCACATGCAGTGGAATGCAAGGCATGATCATAGAAACAGAGAACAATTTTTGCTGGAAGGGACCTTTGGAGATCTCTCATCTAATTTCCCTCCCAAAGCAGCGCCAGCTTCAAAATTATGCTAGCTTGCTCAGAGCTTGATGCTCACACTGCAAACATTTCTGCTAAATCTCTGATGAGGACTTCTGAATAAGCAATCAAAGCTTTCTTCAGAGAGGCTGTTGCAGGTTTTCAGGGCTGGGACAGACCCTGGGAACCTGAATCTAGTGCTTTATGAAGCATTAACCCATAAAACTCATCCAGTAAGTGCTCCACTAATAAGAATCTGCAACTAGTGCTAAGAAGATGTCCCACAGCCAAGAAGAAAATACCAATATTGCACCAGACAGCCATCAAATCTTGTACTTTACGTCTTCTAAGGTGTGTTTTTTATCTCTTTTGCCACAGCAATACATAGGTGTGAGGGCACAAGTGCTTTATTGGAATAGATGTATATCACTAGGGACAGAAGTTAATGAGAGGGCTGGATTCTGACTGTTGAACATGGATAGTGCTCCTCCATTTCAAGCAGCCCTGTGGGCTGATGTGTGATCAGAGCCATGGAAGAGACCTGAGGCTACTTTGTGCGATCTCAGGAGCTGGCTACCACTTCTGGGCCCAAGGATGGCAGAGCCATCTCCAGGTCACTTGAGTGAAACTTATCAACCTCTCAGTTTCTTCAAAGATTGCATCTTTTTGTATTCTTGTGATCTGAAAGTTCAGTTAAGGGGAAGCTCTTTGAGAACGTGACCCGACACGATGTTACTAGAGCTAATTGGGGAGCCAGACCTGGCTTCGGTTCTGCCTGGTCAGATTTCATGAAAAAAGACTTCAGAATCTCGCCAGAGCAGAAGATAAAAGCTGATGTCAAAAGAGACAGTGTATTCTCTCCTACTTTTTCTTTTGATGATTTAAGTCCTGGTGGTTTAATAGTGCTGCTAGTTAAGCAGGAAAGTTTTCTGTAGTTAACTATTTGCAGTGACAGATATTAATTAGTTTTACTTCAACAGCAATTCTTCAGTAATAGCTCTTCAATGGCAATTCCTATTTGACTGATTTATAAGAGCTCTTTACCCTCTATTAGGAGACAAGTTAAACTTAAACTTAAATCTTATTACTCATAATTGGAGCTTGGAAAAAGTAGTATAGACTTCAGACTTTTAAATTTTAATTATGAGTGCATTTAATAGTCATGAAAATGAACAGCTAATTGCTCTGGTTTGAACTAGATACAATGCATGTTCTCTAGAAGCTTCGTCTTGTAGTTCAGCCAGTGCACCTCAACCCTGAATCCTGTTAATCCGATCTTGCATTTTTTTGCAACGGGACAGCCAGTTTGTCAGTGTGTTTTATAAGCTACACAAAAAAAAGGAGCAAGGCTAGGATCACCAAATTCTTTCTGTATCCAAAAGCAGGCTTTGAGCTTACAGCTGCAGGAGGCAACTGCTCATGTAATAGCCCATTGTTCAGCAGCAACCATTTTCTTCTGCAGCTGAAACCTAACACAGGTAAAATCAAGTGCTTGTCCATAAAACTAGTAATTTTTATGTCAGTTTTTTAAAAATTGTATTATTCCTAACAATATTTTTGGTGTTGTATACATTTTCAAATATTTTATGTCTCTTTCTGGATCAATATTCTATCAAACATATGTCAGTTCTTCATATTATTTATTTTTCCTTCTTTGGAGATTGGGTGCACTTGGATGTGATAATAACTTCCAGCTTGCAGTACTCAAAATTAATGGCCAGAGTATTGAAAAGCTTGCCATAGATGTTAATAATCCCTTTTTGTGCTGTTTTTGTTACTTCCATCTGTTACCACAGGAAGGATGACTTGGTAATAAACCCTGTTTATACCTTCACCACAAAACAAGAGAGAGGAAATGAGATGTTAGCAAAAATGCATAGCATGACACAATCATGTTCAGCAGTATTCTTTGTGACTTAAAGACTTACAAATATGTTGTTGGTAATAGCCATATCTCGGAAGAGTTTGGGATAGTTGCAATAGGGTAAGTTCATCCAGGATGCTGCTCCTCAAAAGCCACTGAGAACCAAGTCATCTCTGTTGTGTTGATTTACACTCTAATGCAATTTGAACTTTACCTTCAGGCTGAGATAGGACTACGTTGCAGCATTTTACAATACTGAGAAGCTATCGTGTGCTTTAATTTGAAAACCTGTATCCAAATGGTGTATTTGTGATCACAAAATGTCCATATTTCCGTGAGTTGATCCAAATTTGCAAATCAGCCATCCTGGTGGCTCTGCTGGCACAAAATCGAGATTCTGTTTTCAGTCTGCAAAGGTCTGGGCTTTATTCCAGCATCTAGCAAGAGGATCAATACACTTCACAACTACCCTCTATACATTCACACACTGGGGATATCTGGGCCCCAGCAGACACCCACCCTCCCTTCCTTCTATCTTACAAGCTCAGCTGTATTCTCCAGAGCTCTGAAACCACATGCAGGTGGCTCCTAATTTTAGTAGCATCTACACAATGACTATCATGATGCGTGTGAGACAGAAAATCCCACACCTCTCTGATACAATGAGCTTGGGCTTCTGATGGGTTTCTGAGCAGTCCTGAATGTGCTGCACTATAGAGGAGGCAGTTGAGCAGCTGCAAGGCTTCAGGTGCTTTTGTGGGAAGGAATGAGAGATTGGGAATATGGGACATTTGGGGGAAATCTTCTTACTTGTCCCGCAGTGGGAGTATAGGCTTTTTTACCATGGTGTTAGCTAGGCAGGCCTTGCCCTCAAGGCTAAAACATTCCACATTGGAGACCTCTTCCAAAAGACTACAGTAGTCTTAGGCCTGGTGCGAAGTAGCTTGTGGAAAGTAAAGGACACTTCTCACATGGCTTTTTTATAGGTTATTGATAGGAGTTTCAAGACCACACTTTCAGCTACCAGGCCCATGATATCTTCTGACATTGGCTTCTGTCATTGCTCTTGGTACTACTGTACTTGCCCCTGCATCTTTGCTCCCTCCAGGAAGGCACAGTGTGGAAAAAGTGAAGCTCCCATTTGCTGGACAACCTAGATGTACCAGCAGGCCTATGAAATCCTTTCTGCTAAATGTGGCCTTGCAATTCTTAAGTCCTTCCTCAAAACACCCAGGGGACCACAGAGATTTTAACTATGCAGGTTACTCTCCTGCTGAAACCCTCTCACCACCCGAGTGGCTTGCAACAAATCATAACAGATCAGTCCTCAGTGGTCCAAGCTCATGATTCAGAAGAGTGAAGTTAGGCCCATGGAAGTCTGACATGTTGGGGTACCTGAATGCAAGGCCTTTGGTGTATTAACAAGAGCTGCATCTCTTTGCTGTGTCATCTGGATGTACTGTAACTTCTAAAAAGCCCTCAAATGTATTTTTGAAAACAGTGTGCAATGAAAAAAGAAAAAATCTTCCAGTATCATCTTCCAACAGCACTTAAAACTTCCATTAATATTATGAATGAATCCAGCACATAATCTGCTGCTGAATCAAAATTTCCAGCACTGTATTCCAACTGCGTTAAAAGCTATATTTCCATTAATGTAAAGAATGAATCCAGCATGTAATATATTGCTGAATCAGAATTTATGCAACAGTTAGTTAAGAGGCTACAGTTAACTGCTATAACTCGAGTATCTCAAGCCTGACCTAATACTATAGTCACTGCAATTAAAAAGCCAGCAGTAGATATGAAAAACGTGTCTATCTGTGGAGGAAAATCTGTTTCTTTAAACAGTGATGTGGACAGGAAGTGAAGAGGTTTGAAAAATTGGCTCTGAATATAAAACAGTCACCTCCTTGATAAAACAAGCTACTACTGCAGTCTGTTTTCTTGGGAAGGTGGCAGAGCTTGTAACAAACTTAGTATTTTTATTTAAAAGTTTAGTACCATCTTATTTTACTTCTTCAAGAAAAAGTACAAGAGAAAGTACAATAAAAGTTTGAGAAAAATACAAGAAGTTTGAGAGAAAGTACAATAATGTGTCCAGATTGTTCAAAAATTGCCTTGAGACCCTCTCCAGCACAGCATTCTTCTCTGAATGCCTGTGTCCCTTTCCCTTATATTTTGTTATTTCGGAAAACCCTTACCTTGTGAGTTTTATTTCCTAATTTGTGAAAATGTCTAGGCTCTTCAGCAAGGAATTCTTGTTTCACTGGCAGGAGTTATAGGCAGAGGAATCCTCAGAGATCTCAGCAGCTCTCTCCCAATTCAAGAGACATAAGAAAATCAGGAGGCAGGAGCTCAGTTTGTGAGAGGCAGAAATCCAGCATGGCTCGCAGGTTCCTTGGGAGGGGAGGGAGACCCTTTCAGGCTCACAAGAAGCAAAGGGTCCTGGCAGAAATTCCCCCTCTCTGAAACTGGTACCTACATTTTCAAATTATCTTCCCATGTAACAGCTAGTGCCTTGGGGGGAAATAGAAGGGCCTCAGGTGCTTTGGTTTAGACACCTCTTTCCCCTCTCTTCTTCTCTCTCAGCGAAGTGCTGCCAGTGGTGACATGGCCCTATATTGTCTCTCCCATGAGATGGCAATATATAATTCTACCTAAAATTATCCCTTACAATTTCACTTCTACTCTGATGAGTCAGGATTTTACTAAACAGGTTTATTGCCAAGTTTGATATCTTGGGAATTAGCATTACTCCATCTCTGTCTTTATTATCAGCCTCATTCTTTCAGCCCCCCTCTACAGCATTCCTTGCTATTAATTTTATCTTTTTGTTATCATTCTACATCATCTTCTACATTTTTTTGATTTCTTTTTTTATTTTTACTAACGCAAAATCGCTTTATCATTCCTTTAATATTAGTCGTCTTCTTCCATCCAGAGCTTTAATTTTAGCTAGTCTTGGCCTTCTCAGAAATGCTTAGACATCCTCAGACAAAGGCAGCTGAGGATATGCAGTCCCTTGCAGGATCAGGCCCAGACATGAGAGGAACTTGTATGCTCTCTAGATGTATTAAACTAATTACTGTGACTTCCATATACTCATTGTGGGTTCAAAGGCCAACAACCGGGCATCCCATTTGAGAATTTCAAGGGAGATGGCTGAGCACAGGAGAGCCTGGGAGCAGGTTTCAATTATTTTATTAGACAAAGGGTTAAGAGTCATGCCTGGGAGGAGAGATGAGTGTTTCTTGACATGGGATTTAGAGTGTAGCAAGGAGGACTTGAGGGCTTTTGATCTGGCATCTTTCTCAAGCATTATCTCACTTCTTTTAAAAAGAAAAAGGGAAAAGAAGAAAGGATGGAAACATCTAGGCAGGTGATTTTGTAATGAATTCTGACACCAAGAGGAGCTTATGAAACACTTGTGTGGTTACAGCTAGCAAATCCTGGGGCAAACAAAAATTCATGCTAAAATGATAAGGAGTTTTTTTCACTGGAAAAAGGTCCCCTGTCCTGATACTTCCGGCAATGGATCAGGAAACAAGTTTCCATGTTTTGGACAGGCTTATGTATTAATAGTTATGGCCTGGAAAGGCCATTAAGAAAATAACTGTAGTAAAACTGTAAATCAATTATGGAAGAATATCTGAAATACGACTTCAGTTTATAGATGCTTTCAGGCAATAAAGTGTGATGAGTTAATTCTCTTATGCTTATTTCTAGAGCTGCAGAGATGAGATTAGAATTTGCAGATTCCTGGCACCTTGTCCGTGCTGAGTCCACAGACAATTTAACTTCTACAGCATTTACTGTGCTAATGCATAGAACATGGTAAGTGTTTTAATATTACTGTTCCAGACTTCTCTTTCCCCACTTTACATATTTTTTAGTCTCCCAGTATGAACCCCAAATAACTGCTGTGGAGGAACAATTTACTGTGAAAGAAAAAAACTGTAATTTATGCAAATTCCAAAATATTGAGTGTAACTGGCTATCTGTTCTGTGATAACCCATAGGTGACCCTAGGACAAAAGCCTATTCCAATTACATCTTTTTGGATGTCAGTAGTCATTTGAACGAAATTGTCTGCTTAGCCTTAAAAACAGGCAGTGGAGCCGTTTAATGTGAAACCTCGGACTGAACTGTAAAACATGTGAAAAATAGTACAGCAGCTACTATAACTTCCAGTAGTTTTTATTCAAGGTTGCTTTCAGAACAAAAGCTACAAAAGAGTCATTTCAAGAAATACACCTCAATAGAGAAGAGGTACATGAAAAACCATAGAAGGGTGGGCTAGATTCAAACACCACTTTCATACTTGTAACGAAAAATGGTAAATACAATCCAGTGTATTCTCCAAATGCTCCCAATATGAATCAGTATGTCCACGAGTAGGTGTAAATAGATTATGATAACAATTCAGCTCTAATTCCTGCCGCCTACACTACTGCAGTATTTGAATACTACAGAATTGTTAGTGGATTTTGTCTCTCTGACGTTATTCTCCCTCCTCCTCATAAGGTAGGGAAATATCCCTTCTCACAGGTAAGCCTGGCAGAGAAAATGGGGTTGTTCGGTGCACTGGATTATGTGCACGCCCAGGTGCAACCGCACTGGTGTGGTGTGCCCATCACTGCCGGTACCTACAGGGCTGATTACATGACCTGCATAAGGCCATCCAAAAAGTTGATCCAGAAGCTGAGTTTTCTGAATCAGAGCTGACGACTCCTTGCAGAACTGATTTTCTAAATAATCTAATTGTTTCTAACAGAACTAAGTCCTTTGCCTAGTCCCATGAAGAGAAATTGTAGGGTTTGGTCTCCATGCAATAAATATATGGTCCTGAAAGGCATTCCTTTATGGACATTAGGAAAATTAGAGCCTTGAAAAGTTCAGGAGAGTTTCTTTTGAGGCCTTCCCCTGCAAAGCCTTGTTTACTGTCTCTGTGTTCCTTACATCATTAAACACTAAACTTTCGTCAGTGAGTTTCCCTAGTGAGACCTTCATATGATGAAAACAGTGAGGACATGATGGCTATTCCTGTACCATAAACCATTAAGCATTACCTTTTTTTATACCATTGCTATGCCTGTTAAAATTGGATATATTCATTCTTTGACTGTTCAGTGCAATTTCATGTTCCGTAAGTGTCAAAGTGACTCAGAATCCATGGGCCACTACACATAAAAGTTTGATTTTCCTTCTTTTATTTCATATGTTATATTTAAAACCAAAATGTTCTTGAAGCTCGATCAAAACAAGGAAAATAAAAACGTTTCATTCAAAAAAACATTGGAATGGGATGTTTGGACAATATCAAGAGTACCCTCCCTTCCCCCTTTTGTTTGGTTGCCAAAAATAACCTTAAGCCAAACAGATGCAGTTTGGTGAAGGGCATTTAGCTTGTGGGAATTGCATGTTCTGATAGGAAATGGTTCCACCAACACTTCATGCTGCATTTTCCAGCAGGTTTTCTGGATGCAGCATCCACCTCATGGCTCCTGCAAGGCAATGGCTTTGAGAGGCTTGTGAATACTCTCCAGTGCTTTTTCAAATCAACTTTTCAAGGTGCACCAATTTGTATTGTTCTTTCTTTCTACACAGCCTCTAGATAGCCATTTTGATGAGTGATCATAGCATTAAAAGTTGTGGTCATTATAGCTCTGCCTAAATCAGAAGAGTGGAAGGGGGGAACATGAGGATATAGAAGTGCACTCCTGAGCCAGACCAATGGTCTGTCATTCAGTGTCCTCTCTCCAGGGGTGGCAGTAAAAGCAGTTGTTTAGGGAGACCATGCAAGCTTGGCCATAGTCTGCAGTCCATACCCCTTGTACTCCCTAGGCATCGAAATCGTTGGGCTAGGATGTTAGAGAATATATCCCTGCCCAGAGTTTTCATGTGCCATCTGTACCTGTTGTCCATGAATTTGTCTGAAACCTTTTTTCACCTGCCACTGTGCTTGCCTCCACAACCTCCTGTGGCAGCAAGTACCAGAAATTCACTACTCATTTTGTAAAGAAGCACTTTCTTTAATCTGTTTTAATCCAATCTCCTACTGGTTTCATCAAGCGCCCCTGGTTCTCAAGTTGTAGGACTTGGTGAAAACAGTTCTTCCTTTACCTGAGGAAGTGCTGTGTGCAGACAGTGGAGGTGGAGGAAGAGAGAGAAAAAATGAGCATTATATGGGTTTCTAACAATTCCCTGACCACAGAGTTGTGTAAAAATATGTCCATTAGTAGATTATGTAAACTAGAGCTCTGGAAGAAGCCAGAGTAACACCCTCTTGGTAGCTGTGTCCTGCCCCTGAAGCCTAGCCCAGCATTTACAAATTCCAGAATAAGCAAACCAAATTAGTGGCTTAAATGTGGGCATTCACTGCCTGCAAGAGAGTGTGTGGGCTCTCTACCTTGTACAGGAAGCTTGTCTGGTACTTAGCCTACATTTTCCTTTCTTTAGAATTATTTTTTGTATTTGTAAGCATAAACCCATGATCACACTAAGTAATTCCTTTCCTTTCTTGATTTTCATTTTCTCTGCATATTTATCCTGTTTCACCCGTAGCTGTCACTGTGTCAGGTTATGCAGTACAAGGGCTTTTTTTAGCTTGTTCTCTATTCACTGATTCTCCCTGTCCTATGGCAATTTTAGTTTTGTTTTTATTTCACTCTGATCTCCCTGAATAAGTTTTGTCTGCTGGCTGTCTCATGTATGTTTTATTTCAAGAGACATTTGGTGTCTGGTATTTCTCAGCTCCCCGACTGGTTTTTCTTAAGGTCCATGAAGGTTTCTAATTCCAGAGACGCCCTTTTTTGTAGTCTCACTGCTTGAAGTGGGGGCCAAGAGATGAAATGGAGAAATAAAATCAAATATGTGCCTGTGAACTACCATCTCCTATTAGTGGCTTTATGCAACTATCTCCTATTAGGCGCTTCATGCAGCTGTCACCAGAGACGTTTCTGAATCAAAACCTTGGAATTAAAATTGTGGAGCCCCGGGGGGAAGGGAGTTGCGCCAGATCTGAAACCTGCTGCTTGTGTCCCTCTGGCTTCTCTCCCCCCAGTTTCTTTTGAGGCACATGTTTCGTTGCGAACTAAAATGTCTCAAAGGATGCAGTGTTGGTGCCCTCTTGTGGGGGGAAAAAGAGATGAGGTGAAGAAAATTGTGACATCAGTGGGACAACGTTTAAAACACGTTAGAATGGATTATTTTGTCAAGAGGTGGAGATGGGGAGTTCACTCGGCTACGCAAAAAGACTTAGTTCAAGGATTTATTGATTGGCTCCAGAGGGGTATTGGCCAAATGAGATTTCAACAGATCGCCTGGGGCAGGTCTGCCTGCCTCACAGCTGATGTGTGGCACGGCACTGTGGCGCACAGCCAAGAGGTGTTGGTGTCGGTGCCACCGCAGGCAGCATGCTGTCCCCTGCAGAGAGCCAAAACCCACCACAGCGGTGAGGCAGCTGCCTTAGCAATGCTTTGCCTGGGCTCTTTGTGGCCTGGCCATTAGCTTGGGACCAGCTAAAGGTTTACAAAGGGGGTTCAGTACCCTCTGACACTAATTTCTTTGGACTCCACTGTATGGCACAGAGAGGCCTTGCATTTCATCAGCTCACATGGGTCACCTCTGAAAGGGGACTGTATACCTATTTTTTTAATGTATGTAACGTTCATGGCATCTTATGCCTGCATCTCTGTGTTCTGGCTTTTCAAGATCCCTTTTGATTATGAGAAACAGAGTCCATAAAATGTAACAGAAAGTATGGTTTTCTCCACATGTCAGCTTAGTGTATTTCCCATTCCTTTTTCCATGAGCTAAGAGCCCATGGTTTGTTTGTTGTCAAATGGTTGGTGTGCTATCTTTTTATGAAAGCATGAGCACAGACTGTTGTAGTACATGAAAACAGCTAGGTTCTTCAGCTGAGATGCCAAGCTTTCACGGGCTGACCTGCAGTCAGTCATCTCCTTGCCAGTTATCTGAGACGTCTTCAGTTTCTTTCAGCAGTTAATAGTTCTGGCTTTAGCTGTTTGAAGAAAATGCCTGTGGATTGTGAACATCATCTTGATGCAAGGATTTGCCTGTGGTAATATATGGAAAAAGGTAGCTGCATCTTTCTGAGGCAACAGGCTATTAGATTCCACTTTCTTTACACACAGGAAAAAAGGCTGTGAGCCAGCAGAACCCAGCATTAAAAGACATTAATGGGATAGAGAACAGTCTTATTGCATCAACATTAAGTAGCAAACAACAAGTCATAAACCTAAATCTAAAGCCTCCTCCCAGGCTTGATGATTTTAATATTTCCCTCAAAGCTTTTTTCTGGCTTCAAGGTTTCCTGAAGATTTCCAAACACTGGCTTAGTTCATTTGCAGGTGATAACTATAGGCAGGTCCCAGGCTCCCCATTTCAAGTTCACTAAACTGAGGGGGCTATCTTTTTAAGCAGAGTCCTGAAACCTACTACAGGCTTGGCTAGATTTCAAGGTTACTTGCCATTATTCACAAGCAATAGTTATACTGTATGACCAATCACCAGGGTAGTGGCAAGGAAATCAGTATTATAGTTCTAAAACAGCTATGAGTAATAGCCAAAACTATTTAAAGTAGAAGCTAGGGGAAAGGTATGTCTGTGATTCAAGTAAACAAAGAATGCCATTTCTTTAACAGAGGGACAGAGGAAGAATTCTTCATGCAGGTGGTGTGGGAAATGATGTATGGCATTTCAATAACCACTTGCTATTTTTTTTAACCCTGCAGTAAAGGCATAGTGTGTTGAAGAAGGGAACCTCCACCAGGCCCTCAAGGACTCCCATTGTGAAATGGAAAGAGAGGAGAAGAAGTAAGCAGGCAAACTGTCATGCTACTATCAAATCTTCCAATCCCATATTTTAATCTTGGAGGGGTTGTTTTCTCCCTAGTCCTTCTTTTTTACTTTCAGTAGCACTAATTATCCAGTAAGGATAGTGGGGCAAAACTGGCCTGCCCTTTCTATCTCTGCTGTTTTCTATGGGATGAGTTCTGCCACAAACTTTATTCCAAGGCTGGTCACCCTTTTGGCATCCAGTTTGTTCAAGCCATCTGCATTTCATTATCAATTATATACAGTCCTTCCTTGAAGCATTTCACTACAAATGTCGAAGTCTTGTATCATCCTTATCTGCAGAGTGATGTGTGTCAAATCTGCCTTATCACAATCTGCCACCAGGGTTTTTACACATGTAACTTTCATTATAGTTGACAAGAGTGATATATGCAAATCTACCACATAGCAAGCAAAAAAACTGTCTTTTTTTAAAATAATCTGACTTGTGGATATACCCTCTATATATTACAGTGAAACAAAGGCAAGATTGAAACAGCAATAGCTATTAACAGTCAAACATCATATGCCAAAATGAAGACTATTAAGCCTGCTTTACAAACAGTTAGTTAGGTCTGCATGTGGTCCATCCTGGGCCAACCAAGAGGATATTCCATAATTTCAGGGTTCAGATTATTAGATGGACAAGCCAACAGCCACAGTGGAGGGCAGAAGCTGTATTGTGTCACTTGGGATGTTACAGGCCAAAACATGAAAAAGACAATCAGAGGAACTCAGGAAAGGATCTAGTGAAAATTTGAACCGAAAGGTAAAATTTTGTACAGCACCTCAGAGGTAGTGAGCTTGATGCAGCTTGTCACCAAACACCCACTCAGAACCAACATGCCACGCAGTACTCTGGCCACAGGAATGCTTTTACTGGCAAAGCAAGAAAATGTATGTAACAAGGCACAACATATATTGTTCATATCCATTAAAGACAGTGAAACTATCAAGTTAGCTGCTGACTAAAAGCTTCCGAAATTGTAGTCAGCTTAGACTGAAACGACGAAAGTGGTGTCGGTCTGGTACCACATATGTGGGAGTGCATCAATGCACAGTCTGAGTTTACAGGATATGAGGCAGTAAGCAGTTGGGTATCAGCAAATAGAATTAGGACAGGAGCTCTAATCTATTATAACTATAAATTGTTTGGCTCTTTTCCATGGCTTTGTAGACATGAATTTTCTTTCTGGGTTCAGTTCCCACAAACTTCCTGTTCCTCTCAGGCAAGTTTCAGAGCCAGACTCTGAACTTTATTTATTCTTTGCAAATTTAAAATAATTCAGTTGAGCCCAACATGTGGCAGTTGTTCGAAACTATCATAAATTAACTCAAAAGGCCATGCAGGGTGCCTTATTTCTTCATCTGTAAAAAAAGGAAGTACTCTTCTCTCACATCACATTTTGCCTATTTGGTATTGTAGCAGAAACAGAGTTACTGTGCCCATATCAGTGAAATCTTAACTGGACTCTCTATCTGTTAATACAATTCAAACAACAGATCAGTACTCACAAAAGATTTGAGCAAGTTTTTCAAGATGAAGTCCCAAATTCCAAACACCATGAGAGCTGAGAGCCATGTAGCCGTGCCACATGTGCAGTAATTCAGAAGGGGGCCTGACCAGAAGGATTTACCCACACAAATAAAAGTTCAGGATTTTAACTCTGAAAGTGATCAACTAGAAAAATAAACTTTCAAAAAAAAGTGGTAGAATTTCTCCATTTCTTGATGTTTTTAAATCAGCCTGCAGATGTATTTCTGGATGTTATGTTTTAATCAAACACAATTTTTTGTCTTCCAAGCAGAGACAGGATTAAGAAATTCTATATTCCATCTGTTTAAAGAAATCAAATTAAATAAGTTAGTGTGTTAAACCTTTGAAGTTGCTCAGACCTAAACAGGGGAGACAAAACATAATGGAGACTCAGAATGAAAAACGTACAAGGAATATTCATACAAGAACCTGCAAAACTCCAGGCAGTAAATCACTCTAGAGTAATAACAACATAGTGTCTATATTTCCAACAGACACTATTTTAATAATAAAAGCAAAGATAGAATAGATTTGCATAAAGTAATGCAATCCCATTCTCAATATCTGTGTGTGCTCCTAGCCTTCCCTAAATACGTAACAAAGTGCATTTGCAAAGACACCTTTCAGTTAAGTGTTCAGACTATACACAATTTGGAGATTAAAATGTATGTTTTTCTTGAAATGAGGACTGTTTGAAAGTGAGTAACCTGAATTCACCAACACATCTGAGTAGTTGATAAATCTACTCATTTTTTATGTTGAATCTTTCAAATTTCCCAGAAAAATTACCTTAAAAGTACTATCGAAATCTTCTTCACAATTTAGCCATATTTGTTAGGGGGTGAACATATATGAGCAAATTTCGGAATCATGTACCTGAAATGGATATTTTAATCTTGAAAGTCCTGTTACCTAAGAGGAAAGGTGACTACATTTTCAAAATCAAAATTGGGACACTTTTGCATTGACGTGTTTTAGGATTGTGAAATGTTTCTATGAAAGAGAGAAGTGCTTCTTGTAAAAAATTAGTATATCAAACACACTGGAAAACGTTAGGTGTAGCAGGGGTATATACCTTTTTTCTGAATAAGTACTTCCAATAGTTTAATGTCTGATTCAAAGTTTTCTCTAAGCACTGAAAAGTCCTATTAACATTTACTCTCTGAAAAAGAACAACTTAACAAGGGCTAGGCTCATCTGCTTTTTCTCTTGCTTCCAAGTACTACTTATCACACCAGAGACCCATTCCACTGGTTGGTTTATTTTGTGATACAGAGAGAACATTGTGTCTTGGGCAAACATGATGTGCCATTTATTTTAAAAAAGCTTGATGTGAGAAAATGAGATGTAAAAGATTTTGTTCCTGAACAATGAGAGTACACCACGCAGGATCTTGGCTTGTACCAACATAAAAATTCAGAGCACATAGGCATTTTAATAGAGAACTCACATATGTTGAATTTTACCATAGTTAAGAACGGTCCTATTAACTTGGGCAGCATGATCTCAGTTTTAAGGCTAGCAGAATCTGGCATATAAAGTAGTTATTTCTGAGGAAGTCGGAAGGAAAGATATAGAATGAAAGGGGTTATTATGTATCCTTTGTGTATTTGAGAGTTCTTTGTTTAAAGTAATTTTCCCTGTGTTGTTTTTGTGGAAGACTATAATCAGTTGGATGATTTTGTCAAGATCTTTAATTGTGAACAGAAAATTATAAAATATGCTATTTTAAAATTATTCAGGTTTGCAAAATTCAAGTTGATTAATTTCTTCTCAAACAGTAATGCCTGTGCTCTGTTTATGAATGGCTCTGTGCTCAGATTATTTGCGCTCACGTATGGCATTTCTCATTGGTGTTAGGCGGACAATGATTCTTCATGTGAGGACCTCCTGAGTAGCAGAAAGAGATAGAGCTTTGAGGAAAGCATCTTTGGTTTAGTATTCTCCAGAAGATGCTTGGGAGAAGCTGAGATGAGAAGTTAGAAAATAGTAGGTCAAAGAGAGTTTTCTCTCTTTCTGGAGTGAGACTTGTAGGATTCCTGGGAGCCACCAGCTACACCAGGCTGAGAGAAGCTGTTTTGTGCATGTTCTAAGTTATGTAGCAAGTCTTGTTCTGCGTGCTTTGATAGTGATATTTAAGAAGCTGCATCTGCAGTTTTTAAATTATGATGAGTCTTAAATTGTAAAATTGATAAGTTGACAAGACCCAAAGGATAAACCTTTCTGAGGGAGAGAGAAGCTTGCCTCATGGCTAACACCAGCTCTACAGAATAAATGATCTATACTGGGATGTCCTAGTGGGCATTACATTTCAGCACAAAGTTCTTCAGGACCCAGTTATACTTCTAGAACTGAATTCTGGAATAGTGAAAAATATACAGAAAAAGCACAGTGAAGTATCTTTTGCAAGTTACTTGTCACAGTACTTGATGGCTGTGTATTTTAGTTCTTGCAGACTGCTGTTAGGTAGGAGCATTTTAGATCACTGCAAAGTACCATTCTGCCAAGGGGTCACAGTGACAAAATTGCCTATTTCTGTGATATTTCAGGTGTGTTTGTCATGTCGTTACTTCCCACCTGCAGGTAGAAGAAGATGCTATAGGAAAACAGGAATCAAAAGAACAGCTAGTACTGACCCAAGAGATACAAGAGGAAGCAGGATAAAATGACAAAGGCAAGATGCAACAGCTGAGTGAGACGGGATGGGGAGGTCATCACATGGAGGTTAGTGCAGGGAATGTGTTACAAAATCTGGGTGCCGTGTTGTGCAAATAGGCCAGTCAGGGAAGTACCTTTGTACCAAATTAGCATGGCAAGGAAGTGATGAGAAAAAACTCCCCAGCCGGTCCTGGTAATAAGTCTTATCTGTGATCTTGAAGGGCTTAAAACAGTTTACTTTCCATGCCTGGGTAAGGCATTTGTGCTAGTAAATCAGAAGTGCGTGCTCCATATCCTGTTACCTTCAGATCTGCCTCAGTAGCCACAAGCTGTGTAATGCCAAAAGACATGCCTCTATCTGAAAAAGAAAAAAAAACCCTGAAGGTCCTTTTGATCTAAATTGAACCTCATTCAAGTCTATATAAACCCTTATGTCTGTAGCACACAACACACACTTCGTGGCCTTGTTCCATTGCATTCACACCGATGTCCTGTGGTTTCCTTGTCATTTTTTGCAATCAAGTCACATGAAATATATTATTGTCTACCTTGTTCTGATAATCTTGATACCACATTTTCCTGTTGCACAAACATCTTTTTCAGGGTGATTTGATCTAAAAGTTTAAACCCAGCAGAAAGGAAACAAAATGTGAGGTTTTTTTAAACATCCTACTTCACCACACTGAGAGTTTGTTCTAACTGCTGCATCCTAAATTTAAGTGTTGGGATCAAAGTGGGGTAAAGGAATGATGTAAGGTACTGGACTATATCTTCTTACAGCTCTGACACCATCAGTATCCTCCCAGAGATACAGGTTACTTTGATTTTAATTGGAGTGGTAAATTTATGCCCCTTATGCTCTCACTCAAGAAAATTTCTAGTAACTCCATGATGGGTGGGTGTCACACAGGCTACCACATTAGACTGGGGTTTAGGCTTGAACCCAGACTCCTGGCCTACATGTTCATTTTCACTCTGCTCTTCTCCTTGTGTGGGAAGAGGGCAGGCAGCTGGCACACTTATGCTCTATGACTATGGACAACACAAAAGTAACTGGCTCAAACCATGTGGTTCAAGAACTGGAGGCCATTCTGGGGCACAGCTGACAGGGGCAGCAAAGCCACAGTCAGAGGCACTTGCCTGCTGTCAGTTTGCCTGTCCCCAGTATGGAGAGGTCGCCTAGCCCCTGGCCATGGTCACTGCACCATTCTTCACTTCTCCCAGTTAGAAAATGTGACAGGTTGCCACAGCTAAAAAACAACATCCATTAGTTGTCCCATGACAGGGACAGGATGAGTTAAAACAGAAGCAGCTCTACCATGCAACTCTTTTGATGAGTTTCAGCTATTCGCTGGAGGTAGCATTGATGTCACTGAAATAGTGACTCAGTTCATGTGTTTCTTGAGTCACCTGCGCTGAAACTGGCAATGTGTGTGCCAGTAAAGCCTAATGCAACTTTGGGTTTTAGTGATCTGAGCACATTCACCCCTCCCCCATACTAAAACTAGATTGACACTGTCACCTGATAAAATCAAATTACGAGCCTTCCTGAGAAGAGAGCCTAGACCAAGACTTCTGCAGGTCTCACTTCATATGAAGCCTTATATAAAAATATAAAGCCATATAAACCCAAGGCAGCATGTCCACAACAGCAGCTTTTCCCCTGTTTCAGCTTTCTGGGCTGAAAGCAAGACCAAATCCTGCCCCTAAAACTGCCACTCACTTGAAGGCAAAAGCCACCAGCTCTGTCAATGAACAAAACAGCTTTCTAGTACTTGGGCAAATGGGGTGGGCTGTGTCTTACATCATCTTCCTCCTTGGTGTGTCATATTAAGTGCAAGGTACAATCCCACTCCATAGGCAAGAGCACATCTGCAGCTGAGTGAGGTTTGCTGTGAGCTGGACTCTAGTGAGGTCAATCTGTGGCACTTCTGGGAGCCAGGCGCTAGAGTGGTGTGGGAGGCTGGCCACCAAGTCGGCTGACTCTGATCATATTGGAGCTGAGGTTTATGTCTCCTAAACAGCATATGGTAGTTTTCCCTCAGTGACCTAAACTACAAGTGCACATGTGAGAGGAGAAACTAATTGCCATTGAAAGTAGCAAGTAGGAATGAGGAGACACAGGTATAGTTGAACTAAATCTCCTACAGCTGTGAGTAGGAGTATATTCTAGGTCCAGACTGCCCTTAAGCAACCAGCTGAATTCCTTCAGATAGCAGCGCTGAAACCAGCTGAAACCATTACCAGTAACACCTGACAGCAGGACTAGAAATCCTTTGCCTCTGCTCCAGGCTCCATTTTCTGCTACTGCCTTAGAGCTACCAGGTTCATTCTAAAGTCCTTCCCTAAGGGAAGGGGAAAAGGGAAAGAAAATAAGAAGGGAAGGGCCTTCAAAGGAGGCTATGTGACTGTGTCAGAAATCAAAAGAGCCTTGGAAAAGGTTATTAACAGATGTAGGCCAGTGACATTTTCAAAGCAGATGGAGTTTTCAGAGAGCAAAGAACAAGGTGCCAAATAAAAGATTGCTGGGGAAAAGCATTGGCTCTTTTTACCTTCAAGAATTATAAAAAGTCAACTACAAACATGGACAGCGGTTACATGATTGAAATTGCTACAGCTGTAAAAGGAGTAAAGGAAATAAAGAAGAGGGAACGTGAGCTGCGTTAGACCATCATGAGACAGGTTAGTTTTACCTTACTGATGATGCGTTTTTTGCAATAGTAAACAGCAAGTGAAGCTTGCAAGTAAATAAATAGCAAGTGAAGTAGCTGGGGTGGCATGCTAAATTCAGGAGCTGGATGGAAGTCTCAGAAGTGTGTGGTGTTTGGACAGGGATGCTTTCAGGAGACAACATAAGCAATGAGAGCTTTTACTCTACTCTGTGCAGCAAACCCTGTGCTGGAGTTTGCCCATAAATCATGAGCTCGGGTTTTACAATCCTGTCAGTTAAATCCTTGAATTTCTCATGTTCTTGGGAAGAGGATTTAGTGGAACAGCTGGAACATCATCTCTGAAGAAACTGCTTTTCAGATCTCCTGAGGGAGGTAAAAAATGGGCATAATTTATGCTGCACTGCTATTATTCATCCCTTCAGGAATTATTGTTCCACATGAGCAAAGGTAGGACAGGTAGGCTAAGTCGCCTGAGATACTGCTGAGCAGTGAACAGGTGGCTGGAAAGAAAATCTCTAACAGTGCTTAAATGTTTTCCAGGGATGGTAAAGTAGCCCTTATTTTAAGTAATTCTGCGGCTCATGAATTCCTCTTCACCGCAGCGATTCACAAAACATCTATCTGGTGCATATACATGGACATCGTAGAGCCATGGGAGACTTCCTATACATTAGTTATGCTGCATACCCCTTCAACAAAAGAACAAACAGTGTTTATTCCTTATGTAGGACAATTTGCATTAAGTTCCTGTGTGTTATGTAGACACCATTACCAGAGAAATAAGGGCAAATAAGGCCATCATAACATTCCTTCTTGGTAAGATAATGGTCAAGCTAAATCCTGGATCATCAGAAAGCCTTTGGATTTTGAATAAGAATAGGTATTGCTTGTGGTCAAAGTTATGAAGATCCTTCCATGTGCCAGAACTATTGCACGGTATGTCCTTCAGTGGACTCCTGATTCGCTGTTGTTGTGGTTTAACCCCAGCTAGCAACTAAGCACCACGCAGCCGCTCGCTCACTCCCCCCCCAGTGGGATGGGGGACAGAATCAGAAGGGTAAAAGGGAGAGAACTCGTGGGTTGAGATAAGAACAGTTTAATAGTTGAAGTAAAATAAAAGAGAACGGTTAAATAGGTAAAGCAAAAGCTGCGCACGCAAACAAGGCAAAGCAAGGAATTAATTCGCTACTTCCCATGGGCAGGCAGGTGTTCGGCCATCCCCAGGAAAGCAGGGCTCCATCACGCGTAACGGTTACTTGGGAAGACAAACGCCATCACGCCAGATGTCCCCCCCTTCCTTCTTCTTCCCCCAGCTTATATACTGAGCATGATGTCATGTGGTATGGAATAACTCTTTGGCCAGTCTGGGTCAGTACCCCTGGCTGTGCCCCCTCCCAGCCCACCCGTGCACCGGGCAGAGCACGGGAAGCTGAAAAGTCCTTGACCAATGTAAGCGCTACTTAGCGACTATTTAGCAGTACTTAGCATCGACATCGTTCTCGTCCTAAACCCAAAACACAGCCCCGTACCGGCTACCAAGAAGAAAATTAACTCTATCCCAGCTGAAACCAGGACAGTATCCACCCCTTATTCCATACCATTTACGTCCTGCACAGGTCCCACATTATCCAATACATCCTCTTTAACCACCCCCCCCCTTCCCATCCTTTGATACAATACACAGGTATCATTCCCTTAGTCTATGGACCACCCCTGGGAAATGTTTGTAGTTCATTTAGTCCATGACTTTGGGCTCCATCGGTGATGGTGGTCACTCAGGACAGGAGAGGCAGCGTGTTGTGCGGATTTATTGGGCACCAAAGCCGGCTCAGGTCGGGTCACTGCTGCACTTGCACTGCTTCTTGTAAGGCTTCTCCTCCATTGGTTCAGGTAGTTCCTGCTATGGTAATTCCTGTAACATGCAACTCAGATCATGGGTTACAACAATTTAAAGGTATTTCCATTACAATCTCCACCCCTGGCTCCTTTTGGCCAGGTTATAGGGTTTAACATCGCAATGAACTCCTCCCCTTGCCCTTGCTCTGGCGTGGGGTTCCTCCCATGGCAGACAGTCCTCCATTAACTTCTCTAATATGAGTCCTTCCCACGGGCTGCAGTTCTTCACAAACTGCTCCAGCGTGAGTCCCCTGTGGGATCACAAGTCCTGCCAGCAAACCTGCTCCAGTGTGGGCTCCTCTCTCCACGGGTCCACAGGTCCTGCCAGCAGCCTGCTCCAGCGCGGGCTTCCCTCAGGGTCACAGCCTCCTTCAGGCATCCACCTGCTCCAGCATGGGGTCCTCCATGGGCTGCAGGTAGATCTCTGCTCCACACTTAACTTCCATGGGCTGCTCTGGCATGGGATTATCCACGTTCACAGATGCTTTGGGGTGTCGTGCTCCCGCAGGGACTCATCCACAGGTCACAGTCCCTTCGACTCGAGTTCACACTGGAGTTCCAGCCTGTCCAGTACAGCAGCACAGAAAAACAGCAGAGATGCCCTGGCCATCTGCCAGCCCAGGCGCATGGCCATTGCTGTTATCAAAATGTCCCAGGCACAGCACAGTAAGGTGATGAGCAGTACAGCATGCAGAAAAGCAAAAAAAAAAAAAACCAGCCACTAACGAACACTAGGCTCTAACATACAGTAAGGCAAGCAAGCCCCGTGGCAAACACAGAAGCCTGCCGATTAACAACTAAACAGCAATAACAGCTATAAATTCGATCTAGCACATTCCAATTAAATCTGTCATTATCTCGAACCCTTCGAGCCCCACGTTGGGCGCCAAAAAGGACTGTTGTGGTTTAACCCCAGCTAGCAACTAAGCACCACGCAGCCGCTCGCTCACTCCCCCCCAGTGGGATGGGGGAGAGGATCGGAAGGGCAAAAGGGAGAGAACTCGTGGGTTGAGATAAGAACAGTTTAATAGTTGAAGTAAAATAAAAGAGAACGGTTAAATAGGTAAAGCAAAAGCTGCGCACGCAAACAAGGCAAAGCAAGGAATTAATTCGCTACTTCCCATGGGCAGGCGGGTGTTCGGCCATCCCCAGGAAAGCAGGGCTCCATCACGCGTAACGGTTACTTGGGAAGACAAACGCCATCACGCCAGATGTCCCCCCCTTCCTTCTTCTTCCCCCAGCTTATATACTGAGCATGATGTCATGTGGTATGGAATAACTCTTTGGCCAGTCTGGGTCAGTACCCCTGGCTGTGCCCCCTCCCAGCCCCCCGTGCACCGGGCAGAGCATGGGAAGCTGAAAAGTCCTTGACCAATGTAAGCGCTACTTAGCGACTATTTAGCGGTACTTAGCATCGACATTGTTCTCGTCCTAAACCCAAAACACAGCCCTGTACCGGCTACCAAGAAGAAAATTAACTCTATCCCAGCTGAAACCAGGACAGCTGTGATGAATGCGATGTGTAGGGCACGTATCTGACAGCCTGTCTCAAAAAGCTGTACCCTTTTTGAGAAAGAGCCTAGAGATTGCCAAGCCTTGTGTAATGGTAGGACATTTTGAATAAGGTGGATTCTGTTCTCTCAGGGAAATGTTTGTGTCTGATGTATAGTAAGAAAAGGAACCCTAAAAGAAAAAGAATAATTTAGTTCCTATTACACTTGTCCTCCTAAACCCTTTAGGAGCAAGGTCAATAGACATGGGGCCCACCATTTGTGAGGAAGAAGTAGCTGAGAAAACAGGTGAGAAACTTTCCCTTAGGTAATAGAGACTCATGTTAAACGTGCCTCTCATTCACTGTGGTTTTGAAGTGTCTGTCAAAGTGTGAGCTAGAACTGTTTCAACTCTTACCCACATTAGCAGAGAAAAAGCCTCTACATTAAGGTCACTTCTGTGTTCCTTATCACCAGCTTTTTACTGCTGAGAATGGCATTGATTACATTGATTTAAAATATGACCTGTCTCCCAGCCAGGGATGTTCTTACCAGTATTCACTGATTAAAGCAGGGAATCTGAGGGCAGAAATTTATTTTGCAAGGATGCAGAATGACCACCACTGTTAACAGGTCCAGGTGGGGAGTTTTTGACAATGTTAGAGGTACAAACCATAGGAGAAGCTGGCTACTCAGGAATATGGACATTGCTCAGATCACTTGCATTTTATGAAGATAGTTCAATATGAAGAAGACGTTCTTAGATGTTTCCCTGAAACTGGATCTCTGGTGACTTGCTCATCCCAGAGCCTTCCATTCCAAGATTATGTTTACCTTGACAAATCTTATTAAACAGCACTTCAGCCAGTGGTGTAAAATCTTTGCTGAGTCCATCCAGCATTTCCAGAACACCAAGGGTAGTGATCTTTGGAGTTAGCAGATACTTGGCAGGCTCACACTCTTCCTGCTCTGAGACAGTTACGTTTCTTTTATCCACATCATTTGGCTTAAGCTGTGGAGGCATTTCTGAATCATGGAGGAGTAAGACTTGGCTTTACCATGTTCATATAAACCTGTCTTTAGAGAGTAGCTCTCATTTCAGCCAGGAGTTTTGAATGTGATTCTGGTGTTTTGTCCTTTGAGGAGAAGGCCTTAATTGCTACAGCTGATGGCTGAGTACCAGGTGTGGTATAGTTTTTCAACCTAACTATTGCTTAGTCAAAAGACAGAAATCAAAGGGATGGAAAAATTTGAGCATTGGGGTGATTAGCCCCATACATCTCCCAGCTGATTCTCTTCCTCCCTCTTTTTTTTTTAAAGCCTTTTGTTACCCACACTTTTTATGTACTTGCACACCTTTTTCAGAATGCCAGTTGGTGACTTGTCAAAGTTATTTTAAAGCACTGAGGGCTTTTCTAAGACTGTGGCCACTATATTTTCCAAGGAGGAGTAGAATAGAGTTATTCTCCACCAGCTGCAGAACTGGACAAGAAATTCTAAGAAAGCCACATTTCTCTTCCCCCTCATGACATCTACTCTTGTGGCAGGCTCAGCTTGAAGAAGAGGTTGCTACCAGCCCATCTTGATTCATATCCAGTTTTCTTTTTTTTTTCCAAAGCTAAGTGACTGCCAACCTGCAGAAGAAAGCCCTGCTCTGAAACAAAAAGTCTTGGGGACAGAATCGTTTAACTTCACCACCACATAACCCATTCTTTGTTGCATCCTGAGTAGTCTCCGAAAAGAAATTTGGCAGGTCTGGTTTCATTTGCGTCACCAAAGGGTGCAGTCTGCCATTGATCCTGGGTTGTTTCATAAAGAAGCGTGTGCTTTTTCTTTAGGTTTGTAGAAGGTCAGTTTTTCACTCAAGTGAAGATATTTTGGGCTAAGTACACGGCAGTCATATTCCTGTGAGGTATGTATTTGCAGAGGTACTTTCATTTTCACCACTTTCACAAGCAGAATCCATCAAATCATCTACAATAACTGTGCTTATTTTGTGGCTGGGAAACAATCGATCATCATTAACAGCAATAGGCAAGCCTCCCACAAAATTAATGCTGAATATTTGCAAAGCAATTCTTCAGACAAAGGTTGCCACCTATTGTAACATCACACAGTATTTTCAAGTAATGCTTAGCATTATCCACCCCCTTTTTTATAAAGTAACTTTTCCCATGGGTCCTGGATGCTGTGAGAATGATAGGAAAAGGATACTTCCTTTTTCAGTCAGTAGAGGGGATAGATTTAATCCTTTTGGTGATAACCCTCTTGACAAACCATTTCCTTAGCCTGCTTAAGGGCTTGTATTTCTCATTTTAGTTTCCCTCAGACTTGGGTTTCTCACACAAAGCAGCAGTTACCTCTTTCTTTTTAGGATTCTTCTCCTGAGGACCAAGTTGCACTCTAGAACAAACTCCTTTGAACTGCCCAAATCAAGGGATTTTCCCGAGTAGCACAGTGTAGAGTAATCCCCGTGACACTAATATAGGCCTTTCCTCAACAACTTGTACCCATGCTTTTTCCATCTTGCCAACAGAAACTCTAAAGAATTGGTCTGTCAGGAGCTCGTCTGTGAGTTCTCTTGAACTATCACTTAGGGAAGGGTTTTGTTTTCTTTGACACCTCAGATATCACCAAATCTGTGTCATGATTGAGGCAGGAATTTTGCAACTGGTCTGACAAGTTGCATCATTCTAAATTAGCATAAGCAATAATAAACCAGGCTATGAAATACCTTTGTATAAGCAATGTATGCAGCAGTGTATGTCTTTGGCATGCTGCTGGCATGTTTTGAAGAGACAGCTCTTCACCCTTTTTCAATGCTATATAGCCACGTGATGAAACTATGTATTCTGGGGAAAACTGACATCAGAAAAATTTACTAGCATCTTTCACAATGCTGAATTTGGGGAGGATTTTATTGGCCAAATTTACTGCAGAGAAAAATTTTAAACAATTTGGCTGTTTGTTGTTCAGTGAACTTCACCAGTTCCCTATTCTTACGTTAGTGTACTCCATCTCTATGGTTGAACTTATTAACATACTCTCTTTCTTTACCAAGGGTTGTATACTGTGTGGGAAATCCTGAGGTCTCTTGTTTCTGCCTGAGATGGATTTTTTTCATCACGAGAAAGGGGAAGTTACATTTCTCTTCAAAATGACAAATCTTGTCGAATTTTAGCTGTCCTGTAACCTTTGCTCTGATTCTCCGGGAGGGCCATTTCCTCACTGTTTTCTGATGCCTTCTTTTGTACATGTGCTAGAGAGGGAATGTAAGTTTGTAACCCACTCTGACAAATGACATGAGGGAGATAAGCCTTCTCAGAAGAAATGTTTTAACTTTGGCAGCTCCAGATTAATTTGAGAGAGTGTCAAAATTATGATGATTGATTCTAAGATATCCAGGAAGGAGGGTATAGGTTGGTAAAATCATAATAATGGATTTCTTTGTTGGGTCTGGGCTTGTAATAAAAGGATGTGCATTGATTGTTTCCCGAAAAAGAATACCCCTAGGGGCCAGAGGCTTCAGTATTTGAGCTTTCTTTAAAAAAGCCACAGGCTCCCTGTCAAATTCTAGCATTCACAAATGGTCCAGACAGTGTGCTTTAGTGATGCAGTGATACATAGAAATAATCTGTGCCTTGTTCTGGTAAGAAGAAAATTGTATGTTGGTCTCATTAGCAAGTATCACTCTGTTTTGCAGTAGCAGGTGACAAAATGTGGGGGAAAAAATCTGTTAAATTCAAAGGCCATGAGTTTCCCAATAGCAACTGCATCACCATCTAAAAACAAAGGCCCTCCTGTAACTCTGTCCTTCAGTGCATGACAATTCTCAGTGATCTCTCTGTGTGAGATATGCAACAGCCGCTGTATTGATAGCGTTGAATATGTTTGTCCATCTGTGATAGATGCCTGGGGGAAAGTACTATGTTTCAGGTCTTTAAAAATATAAATCTGCCCAGCCATGCAGAAACATACCAAGGCTATGCACTGGTAAGGCTCTGAATGCTGTTCCCCTATCCTGAACTTGTTCTCCTCCTTTGTAACAAAGGATTTCTTCATCACTGATGTCATCTCTTTCCTGTTGAAGAATCAGGCCCACCCCAAAATACAAACATTCTACTGGCAGCAACTAAGAACCGTTTTCTACAGATCACAAGTTTTAACCCTGTTGTTCTCACACCATTCTAGAAACTCTGCTTCTTCCCAGGCATTGTGCTGTCAATGCCATAGTATCCCTCCCTTGGTAAAGGACCAACATAATGAAGTTTTTTCATAATGGCAAAAAAACTGTGGCCATATGCTTTAGAGTCTTCAAATCCCATGTCCTAGGGTGTTTGCCATTTTTTACAGGAAAAGAATTTGATCTGTGAATGAAAGGCCCAGAGGCTTTACTTTTATGCACACCAGATCACCCTCCCTGGTATAGACTGCTCAAGTCTACATTGTCTTTCCCCTCATGAAACTGAAATAACCCTGGTAACCTCAGTAACTGTTAGAATGGGGCACTATGAAAATATAGCCCACCAACTTTGTGCCTGTAAATCTTTTAATAAAAGCTGGCAGATGTTGTTCATCCTCAAATTAGTAATATTCTTCCCATTCTAGAACTATTGCAAAAAACCCCCAAACAAACCAAGGTATGTATCTCCATCTCCTCATATACTCAGAATTGTAATTAATATAATTTTCTGACTTTTCCAGCTCTTTTATTTGGTGCATAAACCAGAAATGATTGTTTATATGCCATCCAGAACAGACTGATTATAATAACGTATCTGTGCATATGTGTGTATATACAATAATAATTATATACCCTGTATATAGTGTTTATCTATATGTAATATAAGACACTGATTATAATGATTTCCTTATCATCTGTAACTCTAGTACACACGAGGGGCATCTATACTGAAGTTTTCAACCATCATTCAACCCAGTTCTCAGAAGGCAAAACCACATATGCACCTAAGCAGTTTTTAGAACAGCAATACCGTTTACAACTAGGACATCTCAAAGGCCACTTTGTGCTGTCTGCATCCTTCTCACCCAGACAGAGACAAGGAGATACCAGCAGTTATGGCCATGGCTGCATAATATCTGGTGTTATTCACTAGCTTTGCTTGATGAGGAAATCTTTCACATCTGAGTAACACACTAAAGACCCGCATGTATCAGGATGAAAACACTCTTGGACTACATGGGAGTGCCACACATTAAAAAACAAACAAACAGGACCTTTATTTCACTGGGAGAAACCATCTCAATAATGACCTGCACAGGTTTTTGAAATTATTTGATGTTACTCTGCATTGACTTTTTTTACCAGATTATCCCAATTCCTCATTTTTGATTGTTCTTATACTTGTGTACCATCACATGTCCAGTTGGCCTAAGAGACACACAGATGATTGCAAAACACAGATTATTGACTGTGTTATCCTAAGTCCACTAGAGACCTTCTCTTTTTATGGATGAGAATATTACAGGGCATAGAGTTGGTAATGCCTCACCCCCACTTCCCACTGCTCAGATTGCTTCCATAGGGATAGTTGGTCCTGAATGGGGGTACCTGCCCTGCCCTTCTTCCAGGAGGGCACCCCTGCCCTGAGAGGCTCCCCACCTTCACTGACTGCATCTATGGAGGGGACCCACAGGTGGAAAACCCATACTGCAGGATGCAAGGAAATAGCTAGAGCAGGGTAACCCATCACACACAAGCCTGAATATAATTATGGGATACCTACATATATCATGGGCCTCAGAATATATTAGGGTGCTCTGAACCCACCTGTCATTGCAGAGGGAAGGGTCTGTGTCATGGGGCTGCTTGTCTTAGGAATAATTTCTTATGATGAGGACCTTGCCATGACAGCTGTGCCTCCACTGCTACAATGATCAGACATATCTCAGGAGGCAGGGAACAAAGTTATCTTGCTCAGCTTTCAGCTCAGCTTGGCACTAGGATTAGGGGTGTCCATGAGCTGGAAGAGGAATGAAGTGGTGAGCCCATGCAGCATGGCAGTTCTAGGTGGACCTTGTTCCTTTGCTAGCTGTGCTGCGTTAGTCAGATTCAGGAGCTTGATTCCTGCTTTGCCTCCTGTTTGCTCTGGTTTCAGATGTCCACAGGAGTCACTGAAGTCCTTAATCGTGCAGCCTGAATTCTTGCTGAGGAATTCCTTCCCATCAGCAGCGGTACTCTGAGTTGCCAGTATCCAAGAGGGAGAGTACTGATCTGTGAAACTGGAGAGAGAATTTGCTGTGGGCTATTTGGGATGTTTTGAGTTCCCAAGGGAAGCTCACAGGCTCTTTGCTGATTGTGATGAGGAAGCGACTTTTTAGTTCTGTACAGTACCCGTATTGTCTGCACCTGAAGTAAGTGGACTCCAGTTGCCCTTGATACTCCCATCACAGTTTGTACTTTGTGGTAAACAGGTTTTGACACAGTTTTTTGTAGTCAAAAGGTGAAGGTCAAGATCAAAGTTGGATGTTGGTGCCTTATCAGCTCACATGTAATGAGGACACACTCCCTGTGGCTTTGCAGTACACACCGAGGCAGCAGCTGAGGTGACACCTCCATGTCTGCTGCCTCGCAGCCAAGTGAGCATTGCCGGTTTACAGCTGGGTGAGCTGGTATCAGGCGGAGTTCAGAAGATGTGTAGAGATGGGGAAGGCTTTTATGATTTTATTCTATTTGCACTGTGTGTACTGGAAGGCCTGAAAGGAGGGGTCAGGGCCTTGCTGTACTTCCACAACATAAAGCTTACTCACTCAACTGAGGAACCTCCAAATTAAAGGCAGAAGACAAATATGAAGGAGCAAGAGGGGAAGAACGAAACAGAACAGTAGAGAGATCAAAATGATTTGTGAGAAATATAATTTAACTCCTTCAATTGTTCCTTAGGGAAAAAAAAGTGAGGATATATATGTATTTACTTGGCAACATGACAGGCTTATAAAAAGCATGCATCAATTCTATGCTCCTCAGAAACACTTCTGCATATTTGATAGATTAAGTTATTTGATCATCAAAGTCTCAATGTGCTTAGATAAAATACAACTTTCAAAAAGAGATTTAATTTGTAGGGTTTCAGTTCCTGGAAGCTGTGTGGTTAATCATTCAATTCAATATTACTAATTTTATCTTGGTAATATTGAAATTAATATTCTCAAAATACAGCCAATCTTGATAAAAGATTCTGACCTTGTTGCTTCCCCGAAGATGAGTCTTGCTGAAGTTGCTGATTTTGATCCCAGGTTGTCATGAGAAGCTGTCTGGGTTTGTTCAGAAGACAGGCTGCTAGTAGCAGCGCGCGCTTGCTTTGAATACAAGCAGGGAGAGAGTACCATCTTCTAGCAGATCTGCTTACTCTGTGCATTTAGGGTTGTATATGCGTAGTTTCATTATGAGAGTATTTCATTCATTTCTTGTTGCTGGTAGCCCTGCAGAACAGTGGCACGCTGAGAAATGTTTTTTTGGCTGGCCTCACCAGCTGAACTTCCAAACAAGGGCTTGATTCTCCACATATGAACTCACATTGCTGTTATTTTTATTTATTGTTATTTATGAGCATCGTTATCTGTGACATGTATTGCAGTGCTGCGTAAAGACCCTAAGCATTGCTCTGTATATGTTCAGTGGACTCTCCAAGAGTTATCAGCCGGTGCAGGTGTCAGGAGAACTGTGCTGTAGGCCCAGATCCATGTGTACAGAATCAGAGACCAGCTGCTTTTCATGCTCTTTGCATTGCTTTTCAACCCTTTTTGATGTAGCAGAGGAAACGATGTGTTAGAAGTCTGTGTTGGGAAAGAGGCTGGCATCAGGGACTGTTTTCTGCCACTTTCAACCCTCTGGGAATTCTTCAAAGTTCACAACAGTCAGTTTAGTCTCGGGCTATTTACTGTGCTGACGTCTCTTGCTGGTAGCCTGAGAAATCTGTGGCCCTGACAAAACTTGAAGAGCCAGAGAAGGTTTGTGAAGAAAGCTAGTCCTGATTGTCCAGCCCTTACACAGGATTCCAGAAAACTGCCTTGAAGACAAGCTCCCAGGGACCTCTGAGGACAGCAGGAGAGAGACTTCAATGAGAGTTTTACCGTAGCAGTGCTGGAACTGGCCTTCAGAGTTGTTAGCAGTGACCACCTAGGAACCAGAGAAAAACTGCTTGACACTGTTTTATTTGAGTTCATTTTACATAAGTTGCCTCTGCAAATAAAGGAATTGAATTTGGCTCAAATCTTTAAACAAACTTAATGAAAAACACAGAGCTTCATCAAATGTTTGACTACAATGCAAGCACATCATGAAAGGACTGTGAAATTTGCATTATTTTGATGTCAAATCAAAAGCAGCCAGATGTGGCAGAAGTATTCACAGATTAACTGTATTTTAGGCAAATGTGACCTGAATCTCAACCTTGGTTAAGGAAGTCCAGATCGTTTGACTTTTGCATAGTTTGGAGTTTCATTAAAGTTTGCCCATACAGTTTACGCTGTGAAATAAAGTGGCTTTGCAAAGCATTACTTGAATACAAGTTCTCCAAAGGAACAAGTTTGACAAGTTCATTCATGTAGCCTCTTATCATTTTCTTTTCCCTTCCTCCCTCCAACGGACCTAATTCAGGTGACAGGCGTTGAGCGAATCTTCCCTAAAGTGCAGACAAATGATAGCCCTCATCTGGCTTGCAAGGCAGGTCTCATCTCTTCCACCCTGTTTCCTGTATGAGCAGAGCTACATGCAGAGCTGTTTCTCCTCTTCCTTCTCTCCAGAACTGTAGAAGACACGCTATGAGCAGAGGCTCCTGCAGGGCAAGAAATTAGGCAGCTGTATCACAGGGTCCCAAGTGGGAATTCTGTAACCCAAAGGAGTGAGGTAGTAGAAGGGGGAGAGAGTAAGACTGCCCTTCTTCCTCCTACACATGAGGACGAACCTCAAAGCTCCTTCTGCTAGCCAGACTCCCCCTAACTCCAGTGTCTCTTTCCTGTTTCCCTCATTGCACTAAAACCTCACTGCCAGCTTGAATTTTGCCTATATGTTTGAGGGGCAGTAACTGGGGGTAGCTCTAAACATACTTGATAGTTTCCCTAGAGCAGTATTAGACTGTGACACAGGAAACACTGGTGATGTGGGAGATACCAGACAATGATGTATAAAATGGTTGCAAAAAAACCCCCCCAAAATTCTAAACTCTCATAGGTGTTCCCTTGCCCTTGGCAGATATGGGTCACCATCTGTCTGCAGGCACAGAGATTAGCCAGCATCCAGCTGCAAAATGCCTAATTAAGGTGATTTGTAATTGTGTCAGTAGCATGTGGCTTACCCAATGCGCAGTATTTTACTGAGCATCTTCCTGGCTATCAAACAGTCCCTCCCAGGAATGGTGGTCTAAACATCCTGTACCAGGCTGAAGGTTCACTGAGAGAGGGAGAGTCTGGGAGAGAGAAATCTCTGTAGTCCAGTCATCACTGGCAGTCACCTGAGGAGGGACAAGCCATAGTTCTGGTTCAAAATCTATTTTGGTACTTTATCCCTGAATTTTTCACATGAAGTTCGTTAGCAGTCCTTGGGATGGCACTGTGAGGGTGCAACCATTAGGCTGCAGGGACGTGCTCCATCCCTTCTCCAGCTCTGGGACCTGCTGCAGTGAATTCCCTGGTGAAGTGCTGCCCCTAGGCCCTTGGGATATGACACCAGTGTACTTCAGTCAGCTGTGGCATCCACTGCAGAGGCCAAACAGCTGTACATTGGGTTGGAGAAAGCTGAGTGTTTCAGTTTCTCAACTCTTTGGTAGATCTCAGATCACACAGGACACCAATAGCTTACTGGAGAATGAGCCATGTTCTAGGTACATGTCCTAACCACTTAAAAAAATCCCTTTCTGACCTTAAATCCATCCATACTGTGACAACACTTGTGAATTCAGCTGCTGTAGTGTGGCTTCCGGGTGCTACTGTATGCAGGCAAAGGAATTGCACTTTTCTGCTAATAGGTTCTTTGGGCAAGACTTCTGGACACCTCAAGGTGCTGCAGACCCAGGGAAGTCCTTTGTGGATTGCTCAGTACAACTTAAATGCCTGAAAAATGATCCTTGCTCTAGACTCACATTCTTTGTCTGCATTTCCCAGCACCACAGAAAGCAGAGAAAGTGTAGCCTAAAAATGACTCAGAAGTGATTCCATGGTCATGTGGTGTGATGCTCTGGTTAGCCATCAAAGCGATCTGACTGAATGTCTACATTAAAAAAATCCACTGCATACATTTTATTCCACTAGCTTAGCTGTAGCACCATTTCTCTGCCTATTTTTCTTCACAGCTGCTGTTGTTATTGGTGTTTACTAACCGAACACTGTTTTTTCATGGAAAGGGAAATAGGTCACCATTACTGGAATGCAGTTCAGGTCTCTGAAAGACGCTTCGGCTAGTTGTAATTACAGAAGGAGTGATGTGGTCTCTCTGCTGAAGGCATTTGGGGTCACCTGGAAACTTGTGTTTGAATTAGTAACTGTGCTTAGTGACAGGAGTTTTCTTAAAACATATAGAGGCCTCTCTTCTCACCAAATAAAACATATGTTTTCACCATCTTGAGCGAAGAGGATATTTCTTTTACTCAAATTTTCAGTGGAAATTATGAGTCGTGAGGCACTATTCAACAGAGGTGGCCGTTTTCTTTAGTACGTCTGTGTTTTCCAGTAAAGAGCACACTCTTTTTCTTTAATTGGAAAGATTAGCAACACACTTAGCAGGAACGACAGGGCTCGTTTCATCTGGGTCGGATTCCTGATGGAGATGAAGTTTCCTTCAGCTTTTGAAGCTGATGAGGCAGATGTTGCGGTAGGAAATGCTTCATACCTCTTTGCACTGGCTGTGTGAAAAAGAAACAAGGAAATGCAGAAAAGGTGACTTTTCAACTACAGGTGAAGAGGTGCTCATCAGCAGCTCTTGCACTCCCTCGATATGGCTCCTTGGCCAGGCCAGGCTGCTGCGGAGTGCAGAGGGTGCCCCTGTCAGGGGCTGATCAGCTCCTTCACAGAAGGAAAAGCCATGGGTAACGGCTAGTGTTGGAGAGGGCAGTGCCTCCATCAGACCTTTAGACAGGAATGAAGCCCCAGGCCAGGGAGTGTTCTGTTGAATAAATATATTGTGCTTGAAAGAGATCCTTATTAACTGGCTGCATGTTTTAGTCAGTCCCTTGTGTAAAAAACATGGCTTTTTGGAAGCAAAGATACTTTTTGGTCTGGCAGTATGCCTTAAGAGTTGCTTATTTTAGTCTATTGTAGTCCATAGAAGTTCCTGCCTGGCTAAGGTTTTGTCAAACAACTCAGTGGATGCCAGGTATTTTTCTGGAAGCTACCTATCCTCACAGGCAATGTTTGCAATCTTTTACTTTTATTGCAAATGGGGACTGCGTCATGGCCATGAGGCATTGCAACTCCCCAAATCCTAAATTCTTTAATTTAGTTTATTTTCCTTACACATCTGGAACCCACACATCCCTCTAACATGACCATTGCAATCTCTTTAATTTCTGTTTCATGACCACTGTATAACCAAACAAGGGCTTCTGCCATGCATCTCCCCTGAGCTTCCCCTTTCTGTGCAGATGAGCTGCTGTAAAGTCCTGCTACTGACGGCCTGATGCCCCAGAGCGTTTCCCACGCTGCAGGAGGGAAAGTCCTAGCTGGGCCTCTGAAGGACAGGCCTTAAGAAGAGCCAGGGCATGGGATCAGGTAGATTTCCATGGAGCTGTGGTTGTGACTGAACAGCAGGGACATAGCCAGGAAAAGGGACGGAAATACAAGCATTGGTCTGGCTTTCAAGGATGTGATAGCTAGTATGAGCTACCTAGGTATATCTCAGTTTCATGAGAGCAGCAGCACTAAGCTCTGATTCCATTCCAGCTTTAACCCTCGTGACACTCTGTTGTCCCTTTGTCTCATGGGCACAGTTCTGTCCAGCTGTGTGGTAGCCCCATGCCAGCCCGATCAACAGGAGGATCCATAGATAGGAGGATCAACATAGGCACTTCTGCTGGCACTCAGCCAGGTGCTTACTACAACGTCCCTTGTTTCACTCGGGCCCAAAAGAGCCTTAATGAGCAAACCCTGTCATTTTTTTTGTCTTACAAAGGGAAAATGATTTGAATAGATCGACAAACATGAATCTTACATTTTGTGGAGGAAGGTAGCCAGCAAAAGGCCTGAGAATCCCAGTTTTGAGCTTCCTCCTCCAAAATTTGGCCTCAGTAGCCTGAAAAGCCTGTGCAGAGTTCTCATACTCCATAGATTACGTTCAGTTAAATTACCACCTTTGGAAGGCAGTATGCTCCCTCCTGCTCTCCTCAGCTGGTGCTAACATAATTTCCACTTTTCTCAGTGTTTCAGTCATTTTTTCAGAAGAAGCCTAGGGCAGCAAACAAGCCTTTCTTCTCAGCAGTGAGAGAGGTAATACCCCCTTGCAAGTCTTTGCACAATCCAGACATTAAATCCTGGCCTCAATTCTAACAGATGGCAACAAAGCTGCAGTGCAACTTGCTCCTGCAATGCATTGGGACAGAGGATGAAATATCATTGGTGATGGATTTGCCAACAGTGTACTAAAAACTGGGAGGACTGATGCAGGATTTAATATGTGGAAGATGTTTGGTATTTCAAAGTTGTTAATGTTTGCAGTTTTTAAAAATTATTATGCTTGATGTGTGCAGCAGCTAAATCTTTCTTGTTGATAATCGGAGTTGATTTATCTCTTTTTAAAAATTGATCTCAAGCCATACAAGATCTTATGACTCCCAGGAGGAATTAAATAGCTCAGGCATACTCATTTAGATGAAGTTCACCCTCTGACCTCTTCTTCATATCTCCCATTCATGCCTGTCCAGTTCATTTTGCCAGAAAAGCTGTTTAATCCTTCCTATTCCTCCCTCTTCTGCAACTAACCCCCCCACACTGAATTGAACTCATAATCATGGAACATAAATACAAATCTCAAAATTTCATCTCTCAAGGAAATGGGAAATTTTTATGACAGTGGGTAGACTGCTATAGCAATGATGGACTGGATAACTCAAGGGACTTGGGTAGATGGAGTGTCTCATTGCAGTTAAAGTCAAACCAAAGGCAAAGACTTAGATCCAGCTCCCCAGTAAACCTTGTATGGGCACAAGTCCCCACTAACTGATTGGATTTATTTTTAACTAAATAATTTTAATTACCTGTATTTTTTCTGTTTTTCTTATTGATGTGTTCTTCTGCATGGCAACTTACAGATTCACATGCATAAGGGACTCTCCACATTGTAAAACACTTTATGAATAATGGTGTACGGTATCTTCAGTACAGATCCTCATTTTGATTCATTTGTTTGCTTTACTCTAGTTCAAAAGCCTCCTTTCTCCAGCCTTAAGTAAAGTTTTCAAGAGTCTGTAAGAAGTATGACAGAATTTAAAACTACTTGAACTTTGAAGTTAATGAAATACCTGTACTAAGGGAAAATGGCCCACAACATTTCATAGTGTCATTCTTTCATTCCCAGTGCTATACATTAGGTACAAAATTGTAATCTTGAATCTAATCATTAAACTCCAAGAGCATTCAGATTTGGGTTCATAATTTAGGCTGGGAAGACAAGCATGCAAAATACATATTGAGGTTTGGATTTCAAACTTTCTCAAGGTATGCAGGTGTTCAAATTATGATATTCTTGTCATTTATCCTTCCTTAAATTTTGGAGTAGCCATAGTTGTCATCCTTAACATCTTTCACCTGTTCACATTAGATCATACTATCTGTTTAGCAAGATAAAGTTTGCTCAAGTTGTAAATTTTTATTTCAGGTCTTAACCTTCAAGGAGATTATGAGTAGTTCTTTGCTTTACATACCTATTTCATTTACTGACTTACTGACTTCATACACTCCATACTGGCACAGATTGGGAAGATCTAAAGGGCAGTACTGGGTGTAAATAGATGTGGGGCAACTTACAGCAATGATAAATCAGAAAGGATGAAAGCATCTTACTGATACTGAATGTTATGTTACATGTTGTATGACAGAAACTGGTTTTACACGACCAATGTTGTTAGGGATTCAGCTCCTGGAAAAGCCCTAGCCAAAATACTTTTTAGTCATGTTCCCCATAAAGCAATAGAAGACAAAGATGGAGAGGGACAGATTGTAGAACCCCTCTCACGGACTGTCATACAATTGTAAAATTTCTGTTATAATCCTAAACCATTACATAGCAAACAGAGAAAACATAGGTTGAGATTGTGTCCTAGTTTATTTTACCCTCAAACCTCTTATTTCCTGGACATTATTTGGATGTTACTCACGCTTCTGCTTGTCTTGAAAGTGGATTTTGTAGGAGAGTTGGCCAAAATATTCTTATTTGATTTTTTTTTTCCTGCTAAAATGGTCTTTTCCCAAAACCGGAAGTTTTCACAACGAGTTTTTACTTTTTGAAATGCTGACCTGTTAGAATATCAGGCTTTTTGTTTATTCTTATTGACTCCTTTTTTGTTTTATTTTAATCCGTTCTTGTCACACAGTCTATAGACTCAGCTCACGTTACTTTTTTCATAGGTTTTTTTTTTTTTTCTCATTCTGCCATCCTTTATCTTCTTCTACCTCCTTTTGATTTGGAGGTATTGAAGAATGGCAGAAAGAAACTGAAAAATGTCCCAAAATAATCCTGAACATTATCTATATACTGCATAAAGGATTAAAAGAAAGGAAGAAGAGATGGAACAATATGAAAAAAGACTTTCTCATGAAAATAAAAGGAAACAAACAGATCCAAACAGTGTCATTACCTCACTGCATAGAAACAGATCCAAATTTTTGGTTTTCACTTTTTTATAATTTTTTTTTCCTTAGTCCTTTTCCTGTTTCCCACTAAGATGTTATACAGGGATAAATTGCCCCATACTCTCTCCCCATTGCACTGTGGATTTTATAGAGCTTATTTCTTCCATACGGCATGCATGCATAAACTTTCTTATGGACACATGTGGCATAACAAAAAAATGTTTTATTAAGAATAAAAATCTCTTTTTCCAAAAAGAAAGCAGTGATGGATCCTGAGACTTCCAAAAGCTTTGTTACAATAAGTATAAATCATTTATCTCTCCAGAGTAGAATGTATTTATTTTGAACTACTTTGTTCAGACTTTCATTATTTGTCCTCTATCCAGCAGCATCTCAAGGCAAACCTCCAGTTTTTCCTTCTTTCAGAAACTCTTTATTCCTTGAATTTCCTTCTCAGTCTGGTGAAAGGTTCCAGAGGATAGGACTCTCCACTGTTACATAGGATCTTACATCCAGCATTTCTCATAGGCAGTAGAGGTTAGCCAATAATTGTCAAAGGCAATAATTTTCAAAGGCAATCATTTCACCAATATTTTTTTAAATAGTGAAATCAGTGTATTTGTGGATGTACAGAAGAGAGTTTTGTTTGCTGGGGAGGTCAAGTAATTTGGCAAAGGTTATGTGGCAGAATGATGGGAGAGAATGTCATGTCACCCAACACACCAGGGTGCCCCTCTACATCCCTGCCTAGGAGCTGGTTATCTAAGCAGGGTACCCGCTGTGAAACTGGCAGTCTCCATTTGATGCTTTATTCATTTCCCCTTTGCTTAATGTCACAGTTAACAATTTGCACAATTTACACAATTCTACAATACTTCTATGCGTTTAGGTGTTTGTTGAGGAAAACTCTGTTCTTGACATACCAGCTTATGTCCTCTTCATGCCTGACAGTCCCTGTTTGCCCTATTACATTTGAAACCAGCCTTCTGTTTGCCAGACAAGTGGGCTATGTATCTTTCACAATAGTGTCCTCTGACCGATATTTGTTTTTTCGATGAATTACAGAGAGAGTCAGAATCAATGCACTGCTCTGCTTCCAGCAGCCAAATGGTGTCTGGCAACATATCCAGGCTGGATTCCCAGTTGGTCATTTATGGTCAGAGTTTTGATGGATTTCACAAAGATCATGAAGGACTGATTATTTCATTCATACTGAAGGCTCTGAGCAATTTGAGGCAGGTCAAGTAACCCCTGAACCCACTGGGGAAGTGGTAAAGGTTCCATGTCAAAGCACAAGAGGAAGATCATTGCAGTGCAGAGTCCATGAATACACTGGCCTTATGGACTCTGTTGTATTTGTGCTGCAAGACGTATGAATAGGAGAGATCGTGCCTCCTAGTTTAGGGACTGATCCTGCAGGTTTGAACTGATTTAAAGAACAATCACAGTCTTGAAAGTAATATATTCCTCTGTTAGTAAAAGAATTCACAATTTAATTAAATAAGAGGAGCCCCAAGGTGCGAATGGCAAAGATGTATTGATAGCACAAATACAAAAAACGCAGATGCGCATACCTGAGGTACTGTGCCACAGTGAAGTCTCTGCTGTGCTCTCTCAGGTTTTGTTCCCCTGCTGTCCCACAGTGTGGTGCAGGAGAGCATGTGTGCATACTGCACTCTCCTAGTGTGGTGCTAAGAAGTTCGACAGTGAATCTGAGGATGAATTGATAGCATCAGGCTAAACTAGCCCTAACAAAAGGGCATGTGCAATACATTGACAGTGCTTCATGGCTGTGCCACAAGGATTGACATTGGAGGTAGTCTTTTTTTTTTTGTCCCCAGCGGAAAGTTTATCATAAAGGAGACTGTAGAAAATAAAAGTTCCCTCTGTAGCAGCACTACAGGAATCTACTCTCAAGCAAACTCACTATATTTTCTTCAACTAAAAACTGACATCTTTAACATACTGTTAGCATTTCATGTACAAGTCAGTGGATCAGGCAGTGTGCCACATAACACAGAAGGCTAGAGCAAAATACAGCTCAGAACAGTACTAGAGTGGGTTTCTCATGACTGAGCACAGGACCATCAAGAGAGCTCAGGAAGGCTGGGAAAGGTGAGGCAATGATGATTTCCCATTGTCCAGATTCAAGCAGCTGGAAACCTCTGCTGCCAGAATTTCCATGCCACAAGCAACTTATACCTGGAATAGGAATGGAGAATTAATTACATGCAACCCCCATACACCTAAACTAGTCCAAATTCTCCTTCTGTTCTATATCCTAAACTGCTTCTGGCTACTATGCAAGGGCTTAAGTAGTTAGGAAGTTCCTCATTCTCTACAGATTATTTGTCCTTAGCCAGTAACGCTCAGTAAATCTAACAAATCACTTCCCCAGAGAGATTTTGGGTACCACACATCATGTCAAGAATCTGAATGGAACAGTTTCACATCTCTTCCTCAAGCATAAGATCATTACTTTGCACTGATGTGAAGCAGTTGCATTTCTAGGAACTAGCCCACCATTCCAGTTCACAAGGTTTCCAGAGATTTTGCTTTTCATTTCCTCTTCCTGGTATATGGCAGTATGAACTCCATTAACAAGCTATTGTAACAATCCCACCCACCTAGAATCAATGGGAGACACAGCAAGCAGCCCTCTCCCTCCCAGAAAAAGCCTTGCAACAGATACAAGCAGAGGCAGAAGTACAACTAGGCTTAATACAACCTCAGATTCTTGTTTTTTTAGCTGCATTCACTGCTGCCATGGGCATGTATTCACTGTTGTACTCCTGGGAGTTGGATTCACACTGCTGATTCTGCAACCAGAGAGAAAATGCCACTAATTTAATTTGTGGTCACTAGCCTCTGCCACTCCTGCCTTTGTTCTTTAAGTAGGGCAGTTACTCTGACTGTTTTCAGTGGGAATATTAAAGTCAGAATAGACAGGCACTCATGTAGAAAACTTGGAATAAAACAAATCGAAAATGAAAAAACCACATTGTCCAAAAGAATAACTAATGTCCATGGTCTCCTTTCTTTCCTGAGCCAACCGGTTCTTTATTTAAGTGGGTTTGCTCCAGAACAGAGCTGGAATTGCTCCACTGATGATTTGTTTCCCCATCTTGAAGAAAACAATCAGGTGAATTGCTTACCAAAGTAATATTGCTGACGTGTGCAGCATTTCTCCTCTTTCCTTTGATTCCCAGCCTTTAAATCAACAAACAATTCTGTCTTAGAAAAATTAAATCTGAGCTGCTGTCATCAATGGCTGAATTCCAGTGGTAAATTAACAACTCAGTCTTTTTGTCAAAAAACACATCACGTGCTGAGTGAGTATGTGCCTGTCCCACCCTCTAAATCTCATTAAATCAAGTTCCCCATCCATGACCCTTGGAAGGAGGGTTGTGTAGAATCTCATAAACTTGCTTACCTTGCTCCTTAAGCAACAGGCTACAACACAGCCAATACATGAAATCATAGCAAACACGATCAGGCCAATAATTATCCATGACATGAGTCCCAGGGAAATGCAGTCTTCCTTATCTGGAGATGGGGATGCAAAAAAAAGTCATTACTGATAATTTGCATTTCCCCTCCCCAGAGATAACTTTTCAAATTCTATCCCCTCTTCTCTTCGTATTAATAAAATAGCAAAAGTGAGCTCTGGAGAAGGATTTTCCTGAGGTGAAAAGCCACCTTAGAAAAGTGTATTCAGGAGGAAGGAGAAAATTGCAGTTTTCCAGAAGGAGAGGTGAAACTGTTCGTACACAGGGCTGAAAGTGTAGACTGAAAAGAAACAAAGCCAGGCTTGAGAGCATGGTGGTATTTCAGATCTGAGCAAGGCTTAAGCTTACGTTAAGTGAGTACCACAGGTGATGTAAAGGGCAGGCTGGTCAAATGAAGGGTGGACTTTGGCAGTCATGTTTGGATAGGAAGGCAAGCTGAGGAACACAAGATTACTCTTGCCCAGATCTGGGAGAAAATATGACAGGGCATGAAACATGTGACAATAGCTATGAGCATCTGGCTACCCGTACAAATGGAAATGGACAGCTTTGGGAAACACTGCAGACAAAAAAGGATGTCACAGCTTGATTCTGAGAAACTGTTTTAAGTTTAGAGAGGGCTGAGAAATAATTTGACCCAACCACATAATTTTAGACTTTGCATTTCAGCTTCTATCTTTGTTTAGTCCTGGTGTTGAGAGATAGGAAAAAATAGCAAGGGAGAACCAAGAAAGAGTATGGGCAAAAACACTACTAACTCTTTCAGCTTAATATATGGAAGAGCCACTGAGTGAAAGGAAATTCAAAATTAAAGCCTGTGCAGCGAGTCTTCTGAAGTTAGTCCAAGCCCTTCTCAGTAAAAGGCCAAAAATTCTCAGCAGTTGTGGATCTTTTCTGCTCTAAGAAGGCTCTAAAGCTGATGGCCTGCTTCAGAGAGGTGAACACCGTCTTCGTCACATCAGTGTGGCATCAGAGTTCCGTATACCACTACTAGCACAGATATTTGACAGCTAATTATTTTTTTTTTTATCCTAGGCACATGAAAATAACTCTCAGAATGGATTTTTTTCCCCCGGCTAGAAATAATCTAACATTTGCATTCAGCGGCTTGGAAAATGGACAATGGGAAATTTCTGCTGCAGGCAAAGGTGGGACTGCAGTACTCCAGGAGACGTAGTCTAGCTAGCTTGGGTGCCACCAACAATATGCAGAGCTCAGCATAGCCTGCAAAACCTGCCCAAGATGATGAATAAATATGGAGAGGCCATGCTGAGCAGTCTGCCAACACAGCTTCACTGTTACCAGCCCCCTGCTAAGTAGTTTTAAGCTGTCTTGGAAATAGCTGTGCAAACTCTAGCCACATTTTTCACTGCTGTATACCTATGCCCAATGTCTATGCATCAGTAAACTGAAGTGAGGAGAGAAGAGAAGTAAACTTACCTTGGATGTACAAATAGGTTTCTTTCAGACGGCAATCTATATAAGGAGGGGGTAAGAACATCTCCAGGCAGTAGGTATAAATGTCGATATGTTTTCTTTCCAGATTTTTAAGAATGAAAGTGGTGCTGCTATTTGAATGCTCTGTCTGACAGTAGGTGACATTACTCTTGGGGATAACTTTCTCCTCGCTCAGATGGAGTGCACAGATCTCCTTTTTTTCATGCCCTTTGAAGAGGGTCATGCTGAACTCACTCACATTTTTGGGGTTGGGGAATGTGAACTTAAAGTTTCCATTTTCAAATTCCACCATCACCTGGGGGTCAGAGACATGAGGCTGATCTGAAGACATGAAAACAATAAGTACAGTCACTCACATAGCAATGAAAAGTATTCCTGAAATGTTAAGAAACTCATTTAAACAAAGCAAGTGAACCATGTGACTGAAACTTAAGACATGTAGGTACTCAGAACAGTCTGCCTGTGGAAATCAGCTTGTGCAATGAGATACCAATGCATCATTCTGGTCATGTCAGACATTGCTGAGAAAATAAATGAGATGAGATAAGACCTAGCCTGTTATCCACTATAAGGCTGGAGAGGTCACTGTTAGTATTGGATCAGTGAGTTATTTGGTAATGTTTAAAGGTCCCCTTGGACCAAACACTATATGAGCACATAATCCCTGACTCAAACTGATTGTCCTATTCATAGGTGAAACAAGGTGGGACAAAGTTGATGACAATTATGTCTGTTTTAGGGTTCATAATCTGCACCTTGATGTAGCTGAAAACTTAAAACGGGGTGTGAACCCAAAACTCCTACATAAGTGCCTTAACCACAAGATCTATCTTTCCTTTCTAGAGTAGATACCAGCTTGAGGCATGACATAAAGTTTAAACCTAATTACTTAGATGGCTATAGCACCTTTATCGCTAACGTAATGGGAGTAGAGGACAAATGTCACTTTGTGCATGCACTCACATGCAATCCAAAAATCACATTTGACCTTCCCAGAAACTGTCTGAAAAACTCTCAGATGTTGTGCAGCTCTCATTTTGCAAATTTCTTGGAGAAGAAAAAGACAGTAAACTGATCGAGGACGCCCGCTAACTCACAGCTTGACTTTGTAAAGTCAGTGACCAGTAGCATGGGAAACTCCCTCAGACAAAAATGTGTTAAAGTGTGCTGTAAAAAAAATGACTTTTTTTTTTCTTCAAGGGCAGTCTTTTCTGATCTAGAAAGGCATTTAAAACCATAAACCAAATTATGCAAATGTGTCTTACCTATATTTTTGCATGGTCTTGATGAGCAGCTATCAACTCCTGAAAAATACAAAATTGTTTTCCTGTTAAAATTCAAGAAGGGAGATGCAGGAACAGGGGCTGAGCCATGCAATGTTAAGATGCTGAAGTTATTTCCTAATTTGTCATTAGCCTATCTGATCCTGTCTGTGCTACACTATAAAATCATATGATGTGATAAAAGCACAAAATCTAAAAATCAAAGTAGAAAGAAAATGCATTGAGCAAGAATTAATGTTGATCTTATATATAACACTTACAAATTCTTAAAACACCTCTGCAAAGTAATAGATGTACTTCATAAATAGAAGCTGAGATGAAACTAAAATGTCCCCCAAAATACTGAGGAAATCTGTCCCCAAATAGAATAGCATATTTTTGACTTCTCATTAATCCAGAGTCTGCAATGAGCCAGCATTATACTTCATTTCCAGGCCAAAGCACTCGTTTTGGTCCATGTTCATTACGTTTCCCCCACTGCTCAACACTGCATCAAAACATCTTCTTATGGCACATCCAGAATTAATATCTGGAAGATGCTGCAATACGTACAGCAAGAAAATATTCAAGCAATGCATGCAGTTTTGTTCCTTTTTCAATAGCAACTTTTCTTTGTGATTATCAAACTGTATTCTGTCCATTGTGCATAGACAGCCTCCATTACAGAAGACAGGCACATTTTTAATAATTGTTCTGGATTTGTTTTTTAAGCCACTACCTCCCTCCCCACCCACTATGGCAATACTGAGAGTGGAATTTCCTGGCTGGGTTGGTGGCATGTACCGCTTTGAAATGGTTTGTATGTCACTACTGGCAGCATAGCACAGCCTGATAGTGTTTCTTTTGGAATTTTTCTTTTTGCAGTGCCCTAAAACTAAAGGTACAGACAGGTACGCAGACAAGTAGAAAAAAACCTATCTGCTTTTCCAGTTTCCTGGTAGCCTGAATAAGTTCTTCAGAGGCTGCTTAGATTGAAATACACTCTACATCAGGATTTTATGATGTTCAAGAAATACAGGGCAAATACTTAAAGACTTTGATACACCATCTTATTCTTGCTACTACATGGTAGTCTAGGTCCACACCGAGTAGGTCCCCAACTGTGCCAGGTATTGCACTGATTACACAGTATAAATGGTCTTTTTCCCAAGGCACCTGTTATCCTTGACATCTAGCCTGCATATGCACAGGAACAGAAGATTATTCTCATTTGGTTACCTTTGTATGCTCTCAGCTCTTTCTGGATGGAGGCAATCTTTTCGTGTCCATGCTTTTTCCTTCTTTGAATTCTTGCTCCCCAATTACCATCATTGGCAAGGGCATTGCAATGAATGATACTCGTTTAAAATATTTTTAGTGTGACACATAAGCTAATGGACTTCTGGAAGCCGCTTTGCGATGCTCAGTTGGAAAGCAATAGAAACTGTTATCCTTTTTTGATTGATTTACCCTCTTCCTAGTTATCACATTCTTCCTGGTTTACTGTGCACAGTCAGCACCCTTATCTAATTCAGCGACAGTTCTCATATCTGTACTTCTCTCAGGACTATTAAGTGTGTGATAACAGACAAGGTATTTGGCATCTTGTACCACTGGTGTGAAGACAAGACAGACAAAACACACAACTCGCCAACCCACAGTGAAATAGAGCTCTAGTTACGCCAAAGGCACAGATACAGAAAGCGCAAGCCCTCATAATGGTATATAGTCTGAAAAAACTGGAAGCAAAGGTCAAATAAAGAAAGAGTTCTTGATAACTTGCATGTTGCATGGTGAAAGAAAACAGCTGCTACAAGAACAGCATTTGAAATAAAGGTCTTTTAAAATGCTCTGTAGTTTGATGGCCTGTAGTTTGGTAGCATATACCTTTAAAATTAGGCCCAACAGCAGACAAATTATTTGGGGAAGGGAAGAAAAAACCAAGTGTATTGATATAGCAGAAGCTAGGGAGGATGGTGAATATGTAAGCTGACCTGATGCTTTTGAGAAGCATCCACCTGTAGCTGAGACCTCTACGTTTTTCACTGGTCATCTGAGAGGAGAGGGAGATGCTGACTCTGTTGGGGCAGCTACAGAGCCAAGCAGTGCCGTATTCCCCCAATGCCCCAGAGGAGTGTGGGGCTACCCTACTCTGAGCACTAAAGCAACAGCTTTGAATTTCATGTCTCTGTTTGTCTCTGAGAATAGTTCCATTTTGCTGTTAGCTAATGAAATTGCCCTTTCATACCTGGTGGTTTAAAATGTTTGTCAGAGACCATGGTTTTAATCCTTGTTTTTAATGGAAAAGGGCAGAGAGAGGTCATTAAGCAGGTAGTTCGTGTGACCTTGTGGCAAGCTGAAAGATAGTTTTGTATCCTCTCAGGCCCAGAAGCCTTAACTGCCTATTTTCAAGAAAGACTCAGTAATGTATTTCTCTGAATGAGCATTTTGGCAAATGTGATGCAGTTAACATTCCACTGAAATAAGTGACCATATAGAAAAGTGTGCTTAGCACAGTATAAAGGGAGCACATTTTAAAATGAGATTAACAGCGCCTGAGATTAAAACACAAAATTGTTTACATGGATGACCACAATGGGTGAGATCCAATATGAATTTCCAACTCACTAGCTATTCTGCATCAGCTCCTAAAGTGAATGCTCTCACTGCATACTAAAAAGTGGCTTATTCCCCACTCCCGGTGCCTGATTGCTGTCCTCCTGTGCCCATTTGTATCAGTTCATTCCTAGGGTAATCCTATGGATCTGTAACACACTGTGGTTAATGGCCAGATGCATTTGGGATGTCATTTGCCAAGCAACAGTTAGAATAAATGTACATTTAGTGGGTTGGGAGATAGGAAACTGGGGTTTAAACGTTCAATAATATTGAGAGATTCACTAACTAAACCTCCCTAATAATACCTCAAAAAATATGTGAATAAAAGACTACCTCATGGTATTGTTGGAAATGAACAGAAGAATCTCACTGGTTCAGTAGTAAAAATGCTTAGATTTGGCCTTAAGGTTCCTTTTTAGTACTTTTCATAAAAGAGCTAATTCAATTGCTTATGAGGGTTTTGACACAAGAGGAAACAAATCTTTCATTCATTTCATAGCAGTGTCACACTGTGGAGTTGCGTAGAGTTGTTCCTGGATCACCTTATGTGAAGCAGAGTGTCAAGACAAACATGGTGGTTCAGACGTGAATCCAAGAGATGAACATATATATGAAAGTAACATCTTGCCATCTTAAACTGTGAACATGTGTGTGTGTGTACGTTCTCTGTATATGGGTATTTACAGTCATGTACATTCCTGTCTCCATTTCATCTTTACTCAGCGTGAAAGCACTTTGGCAGAGGTTTGGGAATTTCTCTGGTAGTGTGCTTGGATACTGAGGCCAATAGAAGGTGGATTATTTTCTTTTTAATGCGATTGCAATTTTGAGCTTTTTGGCAGACCCAATGCTATTTGCAAACATCACCAATCCATTACACATTTTGGTCCTAAGACAAGTTCAAAAACCACTTTCGATTAATTTTAAAACTTGGGGTTTAGGGTAGGAGGATAGAATACTCTTGCTTGGTTTTCTTGCAGTTTGTTTTATCTGCCCCAGCTCTCAGAAAACTAATTAGCTGATAAAAAGAAGCAGCATAATTTCACTTGGGTGTGTTTGCCTCTGAAGATGAGCAGACCCTGCCTTTAAAACAAACATATTTGTTTTGTTAATACTAAATGCGTAATGAAATCACACACAGTTTTCTAAGTTGCTATAGCTTTGACCTTTCAAGGCACTCTGAAAGATGACATTGTCAATTCAGTGCCATTAGTCACATGCCTAAAACTAAGGTGTTCCTACCTTTCAAAAACCAAGGATTAAGAGAGGAAAGCAGTGCTTCTGGGCAAAGCAAGTAATGGCCAGAATTACCCTAGGAAGCCATCTATAATCTGAATTATTTCTCTCTGTTGTGAAATAGGGAAACTCTTACAAAATATACCACTAACGCAGCAGCCATTGTTGACAATATGTCAGACACCCTTCTAAGAAATGACCATGATTTCCTCCTGTATTGACAACAGGAGATCTGTGGGTGAACAGTGATAATGCTTTGCAAATGTTGGCATGCAAAAGCTCATGTGCAATGTTTCATAGCAAGGGCCTCAAGCGCTATGGAATCCTGCAGCTCTCTACTCCAAAATCCCATTGCCTATGTTCCTCTACAGGCATCAGAGAGGTTCCATGCTCTTACAAACAATTTCTTTATCACAATTGGGTTATCAAATCATAATACATATACACACACATATGTCACCTTCTGTGACCTGTTTACATTGAAAAAAACTATCCATAGATCACAAGTAGGGCTTGCTAATTGCTAAGTCAAAAAAAACCCAAAATCTCAGAAGTTACTCTGCTTTTACTCCCAAAAATTTGCCACAGTGCTTGGCAGCACTCTCTGGAGTGCTAGTTTGTTCTGTAACTGAGAGTATCACGCTAATATGTATTACCTCAAGCTGATCTTTTACAGCCCTTTTCTTTTTAGCAAGAATGATCATAATTAGTACTTTTTATGCTGAAAGCACTGTAAGGTAAAAAACCTGACAGACACCATTTCTTGTTACAGGCAGTCTCTTTCTCCTGCCACCTCCGCTCCCCAGCCCCCTGCCCAAATCGTATCCTCCATATTTGAAGGAAGGGAGAAAGAAGGGAGGAATGCCAGTATCAGATAGAACAATTATTTGCACCCTTAAAATTGCAGCCTATTTCTTCCCACAAGAAATGGCCTTTTAGATAGCTCCAGCCACATGTAAAAGCATGCTCGTCAAGTATACCTGCTACATTGACTAGCTGACAAATATTTCACAAAATTGTTAGCAGATTTAAGAATAACTTTTCAAGGAGAAAGAGAGCAGCTCATGTCCCTTTGGAGATACTGATCACAATCCTCCTTCCCTGTGATTTCACCCATCTTTTCAATCTTTCTGAAAACTCAGTATACTATTGCTGTATTAGTTAACCTTCAGAAGGGTATCTGCATTGCCTAAAGAGCTGGAAACTGTTTTTTATTTAAACGAAAGCTTAAATTCTGTATGAAACCTCAGGAGTACTTAAATTCTACAGGGGGACTTGAAACCTACCCTGTATCACTAGAATTTCAGAAGCAAACGTATTCAATAGCCCTTGGCATGACCTTCAAAGGAACATGTTTAGACGGTGCTTAGTAACTGTGTGCACTAAATCTCAGGTCTTACTTATATGAAGCATCATACCAAATCCTTGGACAGTATATGTATGAAAAAAAAAAGACTCTTCTTAATCAGATATTACCTGTATTTCCATCCTGGGCCAGTAACACGTGAGTTTCAAAGAGATAAATGTGAGCTCTGGTATTTTATTTTGCGTAGCTGTGATAAAACACTGAATCTTGTAAAACGCTCCATCCTGTTTACGGCTGGACTGAGATCAGTGCTGTCACCGTGCCCCTTCTCAAACACAGCATTAGGAATGCTATGCTTCCTTTTAAGTTAGTCTGCATTTCAAGCCTGCACCAAAATGATCTCATCCACTCTTCCATGCCATATACATTTTTCATAGTATAAAAATTCCCTGCCCAAACAAGAGCAAGTTTAATGGCTTCTCTTTATTAAGCTATTCACCGTCATGCTGCTTTAAGACCTTATGCCCAGCAACGGAAGCTGGCTGTAGCACAACAGTCTAAACAGCTAGGGGGTAACACTGAGCAGACAAGCTAAAGAATATAAACAATGAAAACTTGTACTTTTTTCATTTCAGAGCAAATGCCATGTGCTGGCAGGAACTCTTCCCGCCAACTCTGGTGACATTAAAGTTGAGAGGGGTCTTTTTGCAACTGTTTCCCGTAATTATCTCTGTTCCTCCAACCCCTTGCTATCATGCCTCATTTACTGTCTCCTGTCATTGAGGGGGTTATATTCCATAGAGACATCTACTGCAAGGAGAATAATCCAAAATGCTACTCACCATACAGGGCTTCAAACTGAAAGCAGAGGACACAGAAAGTTACAGCCACCGACTTCATGCTTGCCTGACACAGAGGTACCAGCCTTCTGTCTACTGTGAAGATGGTGAAGAATTCATGGGTAGAAAAGGAAGTGGTTTGTGGGCAATGGGGGAAATTATATTGTAATCAGAAGGACTTTTTAATTTAACCTCTGACTACGTTATAGCTATGTCAGCATTAGCTGTCGCCCACACCTGTGGAGTTTGCTGCTTTTTTTTTTCCTGCCTCACGGCTAGCTGTCACAGACAGGAAGATGAAAGATTTTCTGACATTACATTTGATGTTCATTTCTACAAAGACTGTTTCTGCTTAAATCTATTATGATAGAGGCTACAGTCATCTACAGTACACTTTCTGCAGATGGCTCATGGTCAGCAACTTGTTCCTTAAATCAGCTTACAATACATGCATGTTTGCAGCTGGCAGCCTGGTTTCTCCCCACCAGTTTCATAACTGATGGTCTCAGTCTATGTGGAAACTGTTCGTTAGTAGGGTAGGAGTCTCCTGTGTGTCCTGATTCTGTAATTCACTGGAAGAACACATCCAAATTGCAGAAGGATCCCCTCAGGCCTGTGACTCCCTGGAGGCTCACTCCAACGTAAGACTTCCACCCTGGAGGTCAGGCTTGCTTGCATGGACATGAGAAACTTCACATGGCTCTGAGAGGAGGAGATCTGACCCAGTGCCCCAGGGCCTTAGGTCAAAAGTTTCTCTCTGTCCCTCTCCCTGCTTTTGTGCGGCACACTCTATTCTGGCCTGCTATCCATCTGTATTCTAGGAATGTGTTAGGACCCTTTGGGATAACATGTTCTACAATCATTTAGAACTGGCTATTTATTTATGCCTATAATACTAATTTTAGTGCAGATAACATGCTGGAAAAGCAGCTTCTAAATCATGTTCAATATATTAGAAGCAGTTAGCATTTCTGATTGCACGAAGGACTAATAGTGATGCCTGACAGACACTCCTGGGGTTGAGTCCTTGTAATGGTCATGCAGTGGTACCAAATAATTTGAGAATAACAGGACTAGGTTACAGATTCACTCCTACTTTGTACTGTTTGAATAAATCTTCACGTGTTGTTTTACTCTTCCTCAAAAAGTGATTTAATTTCTTTCACTACTACTGCTAAAGACCTGTTCACATGGACACTGGTAGAGAGTTTTACTTTCTTCAAATCTTTGCAAAGCCCTGCAAATCTTTGCCTTTTGTTAAATTAAAATCAGACCTAAGCCTGAGTCAAGTCAGGATTTGATCTAAATTTTCAGCTCAGGTCTCTGGAGCCAAACTTAAGCAACTCTAACTAGAGAAAGTTTCTGCAGTATACTTTTAATTCTGAAGCTCAAGAGTAATATATGGAGGTTCAAGCAATGATAAAGCTGAAAAAAATACATCTGACTCCTGAGCTTTGCCTATGAAGTTATGACCCACGTTGGGATCTACTGAGGTTCCAGGTAGGACCATCTTTCCCATCCCCAATAACAACTTATGGGAAGTGCTGAAACAACAGAGCAGCCCTCTCCTGGGACAGGACCTTTATTGCCCTCCAAATAAGCCTAAGACAAGCAGCCAGAAAGGCTTATAATAAAAAAAGCTGCTACTGCTGCTACAAAATTAAGGGAGAAAGAGAATCATGTGTCAAGTACCCCCACCCGCACCTTTGGGAGAGCATGCTGACAACACACCAAGGACTGAGTCCCTACAAAGCCTACCGCTGGCTGGGAAGTTTAATAACGGTGTACAGGAATGTGCTCCTTTGAGCAAGGTTTTAGCTATTTTTTGTGAAAACAAACTTTAAAACAAATCAGTATTGTTAGGGTTCAAAAATGTGTTGTCTGTCTTAAAAATGTAAACATTTTGCCAGGAAAGTAATTTTGATAGAGATTTTTTTTTTAACCAGTATAGTTATTTTGGAGCAACTTACTCCTTCCCTCCCCTCTCTGTGACCTCACAGGTTATACCAATGCAAAGATGATGTATACACATCTATTTCTCTCCTGGGGTAAGAATAGCTACCAGCATAGCTTGGTTGGCATAGATCTCGCTACAAAAATTGGAGCAAGTCTCACTGTCCAACAAACAGTTTGTATTTGTCCTCTCTTTCTCCTGTCATTATAGCCTCAAGTCTGGAATTACCCATTCTCCTTTTCTGCTTCCTGGCGCTTGGGATTTCTAGAACACACTGCTCCCTTTGTTTCAAAAGGGTCCAGCCCAAGGTACCCTTTGGGGTACGTTTGGCAGCACGCTGAAGTTTGATCTAGACAGCGATTTCTTTTGGTGGTTGAGTGTATTTAATGATGAGCCAGCAGAGCCTGGGGCACTCACAGTGCATGTTCACAAGCGAAGAGACACGAAGTCTAGCTCAGGGCCGAGCGTGAGGGATGCTCCCCTTCTAGTCCCACACCAACAGACTCTTCAGTTGCCTTTCAATCTTTCTGTCTTTGCCTCCCTCCTCTGTCAGTGCTTACCTATTTCACAAAGACATTCTGGCTGCAATTTGGAAATATTTCTTGCAAATACTACGGTTGGTTACAGTTAACCACCTGGGACATGCAGCCTGTTTCCACAACACGCTTCCTATAACTGCAACTATTTTTGCTCACAAACACGTGTTTCCTTTTTCCATCCTCACTCATTTCTCTTCTCTTTGTCTTGATTTTTACTCTCTCATCCACATACGCCTCTCAGAGGTGACTTCCCCCAGTCCCTGTCTACCCTTCTCCTCAAGCAGAGGCTGCCCTTCAGCATGTGCAGTAACTCCTTTCTGGAATGTGGCTTCTCCTTCCCCAAGCCCCATTCTTTCTTCATGTCCTACCCCAAACACCACCCTACACTGATAAACTCCTTTTTCTCCTATCATCTCGCTTCCAACTTGCCATCACTGATTATTAACAACCTGGAAAATCCTTATGGGCACTTTTATACCCTTAAAAATGCATCCAATGATACACCCAGTTCCAAAGAGAAATGGGCTTGCTTATCCCTTGGTCCATACATCAGTGTTCTCTACCACGCGATCTTCAATGCTACTCCCTTCTAACTCCAAGTGACTCAGAAGACAACACTTCTGTTGCTTCCCTAAGGAGACTGATTCACAGCAAAGATTTTCCCTGTGATGCATGATGTATATTTTTCTTTGCCCTGTTTAATCACAGAACTCTTATTATACTTACTGTTATCACCCTAAACAATGTCTATGTTAGCAAAATGCTACTGCATTTTTCTCCGTGAAACAAAGGTGGTGTTTACACTGAAGTAGCTTGTTCTGTCTCACCAGCAGTTTTCCACTTCTGCTTGTGGATGATGAGCAGTTGCCCACAGCAACATAAAATATTCTCTCAATAAAATGTTTTGTGATTCTTTCTGCAGAGGCTGCTACAGTCTATCCACACAAATTATATTCTGTTGTCTCCTGCTGCTTCCCATTCTTTGCTTCAATATCTGGCCTATATTCTCATGACTCTGGGTCATTCCCTCAGGGCTGGATCAGAAAGCCTCCACACTCATGCGTTTTCATTTCCTGTCCTAATTGAGAAGGGGAACAATGACTTTCACTGTGCTATTTTTGGGGTTCTGTGATGGCTTTAAATCCCACTTCCCATCTGCATCACTCCCCATTAGGTGTGTAAACAAGCTGCAGTCATTCAGGATGTAGAGATTTCAGCCTGAAATGCAGCTCATGTGCTCCCTCATTTGTTCTGATGCCTCCTTTGCTGATATATTGGTCTGATCTCTCCCACAGGCCCATGGGGCACACTGTAATATTCTCTCCATCAACATGCCAGCAGAGGCTACCGGGGCTCAGCTCAGTGGCAGGGCAAACACCTCCCTGCAGAGCAGATCTAATGACACAGTCCGCTTTGGGGTGTGAGTGTGTGTGGCTTTGCTTTTTGGTACAAGCTCAGGTACCCCATGAATCACTTTTATTTTTCGGATGATGCTTGAGAATATTTCATTGTTATCAACTTTCCTAAAAGAAGAAAAAAAACGTGTATGTTAAGGAGTTAAGCCCAAATCTAACACATGCAAGGGCACTGACCTATAAATTCAGTCAACAGGCGCCAAGTGGCAAATTCAGTCAGTCTAAACAGGTTGCCCAGAGAGGTGGTAGATGCCCATCCCTGGAAACATTCAAGGTCAGGTTGGACAGGGCTCTGAGCAACCTGATCTTGTTGAAGGTGTCCCTGCTCATTGCAGGGGGGTTGGACTAGATGACCTTTAAAGGTCCCTTCCAACCCAAACCATTCTATGATTCTATGATTCTAAACGCCACTTCAGATCCTGTGACTAATGTTTTGGACTGGCTGGCTCAAGGCACTGAGGGCCATCTAGGCAAAAGACTGTCTCCATCTGGTCTCAGCAGCTGCTATGCCTCTGTGTATTCAGCCCGTGTGCCTGATGCAATACAGTTATTTATCGAACATATATAAAATTATACATGTTCCTTTTCCGAATTAAGTAAAGGTAGCTCGTCCACCTTGGCAATGGCCAGTAATTTAGTGTCACAAATGGAAAATTTAGGCAACGCGTCATGATTCGAGCCCAATACATCCCTACATACTGTACCCTATCTATAGAGTCAGCCCTCGACACAAGCTTTTGTCTGCCATGGGCCCTGTCCACTTTGGCCTAAAGAGCCACTTCTCCAGGACACAGAGTATAGATAGGAACGGACCAATGAAGGTCATGTGCATATGCTGGTGGTGCGGACTGCAGACCTACAGGATGGCTGTGGAAGGTTTACTGTCTTGAATAACAACAACAAAGACAACAACCATGTTCCTGTCCTTCAAAGTGTACTAGGAAGAGGACTGTGAGCAGTAGGTATCTTTCAGTGGCATATGCCTGAGTGTGCAGGAGGTATTTAGGAGAATACCAGGGTTGTAAGCAGCCTGGGTTCATGCAGTGCTCCAGAGGGAGCAGGGTACCTTCTGAAGCCATTGCAGTTCCCCTGTGGCCAACATGCTGCTGAGTGGGACTTTGTCACCAGTGCCGCTTATTTCTAGGTTTGGAAGGGAGGTCTTCCAGAATGGATGGTAAATATGCAAAACCCAAATGCAGTGCAGACCTGGGGATCCAGACTGTTGTAGTCTTGTCATTTGTAGAGCAGTGCATGACAGATACATGCTGATGAGCTGGATGACCATGAAAGTTATTCTGCTTTTGGATTTGAATTTAAAGGTCTTTTGGGTGCGACAGTGATGAATTAAACACATTCTGTAAATTTTTCACACCCCAACTGTTTCAAAGCTCGTAGTAGGACAGGGACTCCTGTTATGTGGTTATCTGGTCAGCTGCCTTGGAGGAGTTAGGACTGAAAGAGCCACATACTGTGGTGGTACTTGGGGTTTGTGGTGTGATTTTTATCTCAGCATTGCTGTGATTACTTTTTAAAGGTAAACTTTTGCTACCACTGCGTTGACAGTATAACAAAGGGGAACTTTCTCCAACAGAAACAGCCCCTGAAGTTGTGATGCATTTGTGCAGACAAGAGAGAAATCAAATGGCATGCTGAAAATTGCAAGGACAGGTGAAGCAGCACAACCCTCGCTTGGACTTCAAGGAACCTGAAGTGGCTGAGGACACACATGCCACTGTGCCCAGCTGACTTGAAGTGCTTTTGAAAACCCTGCCTTTCAAGTGTTTTCAGGCCAGGCTTTGCTGTCGCTATTAGTGGTTAACTGGAGCTAGGCTTAGAAGGCTCAGGCCTTGGTGGATTTGGAGGAGTACAAAAAAATGAAATCACGGCTTTCTCAAACATGTAACTAAGTCTCCTCTATTTTGTGTCTGTCATTCAGAATCTCACAGGTTACTGCCTTGGGAACAAACTGCTTTGGACATGTAGGTCAAAGCTACAGAAGGCAGTACTCCCACCTGCAGAGCAGAGATCACTCGCTCCGTCATGCTCAAGGCTTGGTCCAGCCGCACTCCTCTTATGGGTGCCAGAACAAAGACAACCAAAGGTGGGCACGCTGCAGTGCAGTGTCACCCCTTGGGCTCCTGTGGCAAGGGACTGGTGAAGGGTTTGTTTCCCCTTTGGCAGGAGATGCTTCCAAAAGCTGTCTTTCAGGCCGAGCTAACCCGGGTGCTGTGGAATGGGGGAGCGACAGTGGGGCATGGGGCAGGTGGAGCAGCAGTTCCTGGGCAATGAACCCACTGCCTTCAGAGCCAGGTCCGCGGCTGAAAGCCCTCTGTGCCCCGCTGGTGACCCACCCCACTGGCTCTGCGTGCACCTCCGCTAGCGGAGCCCCCTGGAATACAGTGAACCCCCATCGCAGGAGGCAGCTGGGCAGGGCCCAGCCGAGGAAGAAGCACCGATACCGCCCTCCTGCCGGGGCCGGGGCGGCGCCCAGGCGCACACAGCCCCGCAGCGGGGTCCGCCCAGCCGCGGCTGGGTCCCCACGGGCCGCGACGCTCCTGCTCCGGCAGCGCGAAGCCGCCCGCGGTCAGGGCCGCTGCCCGGCCTGAGGCCGGAAGCTGCGGGCGGCTCTCCCCGGGCGGCAGCAGCGGCGGGGGCCGGGCCGCCCGCGCCGCCGCCGGGAGGCCGCAGGGGGGGCGCTGCCGGCCCGCGCTCCGCCGCCCCGGCCCCCGCCCCCGCCCCCGCCCCGGCCGCTGCCGCCTCTGGCGCAGGCCCAGCGCCGCCGGGGAGGCAGAGCTGCGGCGGGGCTGCGGGTCTCGCCGCGGTGAGGGCGAGGGCGGCTGCAGTAAACCCAGGTGTGCTGTGAGCGCCGGCCAGGCTCCTCCCCGGCCTGGCTGCCCAGCTGTGGTTTTGGGGAGCTATTTTTAGGTGCCAGACTGTGAGCTCTTCACTCTGACCTCAGCCCGGCGTAGCTCCTGGCTTGCACTGCAGCCCTTCCAGGGTCACACCGAGGCGCTCGGCATCGATCCCTGGCTGCTGACCCTTACAAAGGTCTGACTGCTCTCTCTGGTGTCCTAGAATCCCACGTGAATCTACCCATATACGCGTGGTTTTATGTTTAAAAGGGTTTCTTTTCATCAGAAAGAAATTCCGAAACCTGCACAGCAGAGACCAGTGCAATGTTTCCGTCTCCGATGCCTGCACTTGGAGGGACAGAGCAGGTTTCTTAGGGCTCAGGAGGTTTTGAAAGTGTCATAGATGAGAATGGGAGGTTTGGTCTTCTGTGTAGGCATTTGAACGTTGTTTGTCTGTGCTTGCTAATTTGATTAGAAAGAACAAGCTGTAAAAACAATCCTTCCAGCAAGCCAGGAAAGACCCAGAGGCAAAGGAGTTTGAAAAGAAGTCACTTTTTTTTTCTTCGTGTCGCTGTGTCTCGTTCTGAATGTTAGCAGCCCCTCCTCAGGGGAGTGGGTGAGGATTGCTGGTTCCAGCCAAAGCCCAGGTTGGCTTGTTAGTAAAATTGTGATTACCCACATTCAGAGGTTTCTGGTTGGAAGGTTCCCCCTTGCTACACAATCAGTAACAATTTCCTGAGTCTAATTATATTGATGAACCTGTTGAAATCAGAGCAGTTAATTGATAAGATAAAACATAGACTTACTCATGATCAGCACAGCTTGTGTGGCCATACAGGATCTGGAAACATCTATCATGCAAAACACGTTAAAGGAAGTATGTGGTCCTGGCCTGCATGTGTTAAATTGGAAGAGGACAAAATTCTCACATGGGGGCACACATCTCATCACATCCTCAAGAGAACAAGGAAGAGGATCATGCTAATACCTTATCCTGGCATTGATACAAAGTCCAGGATACAAAAGAAATTCAGAGCAAAATGAGTTCTGTCACAGCAACCCTGAGTTCTGGATCCTGGCCAGAAACAGTTCCCTGCAGCCACACAGAGGCTCCAGTGATCAAAGGCATCATCTTCTCCGATCTGCTGGGCAGACCCAGAGTCTGTAGCATAAGCAGAGCATTTACACTGCGGTACCTGGGGCAGTTCTAGGCAGGGGTGTGCCCTGCCTATGCGAAGGGAAGACTCAGCCCTTGCATAAGCCATTGGGGTGGGTGGTACCTCTGATGGGCTATTGGACTGCCATCCTTCAGGAAGGGTGGCTTGGCTGAAAACCCCTGCAGGATGTGAAGGTCGTTTCATCCGTGTGCAAGCAGCTGAATATGCTGTGGCTGAGGGACAGTTGAAGGGACTGTTGGATGCGAAAGACCAGGGAATCACAGCAGGAACTGCAAGTGTGTGGCTTGTGCAGACTTGGAGACACTTTAGTGAAGAGCGAAAGAGAACAGCCATACCTCCAGGGAGGCTGAAGGAACTCCCCAGAGGCCAGACAGGACTTGGCAGAATTTGCTGCTGCTCCAAAAGACACTGAGTTAACTAACATTAAGCCTGGGGGCAAATACCTACCTGCAAGAATGCAGGACACAGGTCAGGAGCTGTCTATAAACCCTTCTGATGTGTTTGCTATTTGTCCCAGACTACTTTTAATCCAGTGAAGCATAGCTTAAAAGCCTTTGGTGTTCTTCAGGAGCTCACTGTAAGGGAGGGATCTAGGCACCCCTCTCACAGCCAGCTTTGATGCTGTCACTACACCAAAAAGGCTTTGCAGTAAAAATTAGAATGACAATGAGCAAAAAATAGAAATCAGATATCTATATTCTCTAGAGAACATAAGTGATTGAAACGACTACTCTAAAACATCACTTTAACCACATTGATCGCATTACAGATCACCATAGGATATTCTAGCGAATTGGCCTTTGTCATTTAAAGACTCCAGATTTCCTCACTGAAGTTCCCAGCCTCCATGCACCTCCATGCTCCTGGGAAACAGGCATAGCTACTTTGTAAGAATAAGTTGCACAACTTCTTAATTGCTGAACCTGGACCTTCAAGATATGACATTCTTCCTCATTTCGAGGGCCCACCACCGCCACACGTTACCATGTCAAATTAGCTTGATTATCAGGGACTTCATCCTCTGCACTGAGAGTGCAACCAGAAGAAACTGCAGTGCATACAAGTTACAAAAGTTAATAGGGCCAAGACACAGCACTCACAGCAAAATCAACTAGCTCTGCGGCTTCCCAGCTCCCATCTTGATTAGCTGTCCTGTGTCTCTAGTGCATGCTCTATACAGTTCAGGGTGAACATATTCAAACTAGCTCTTAACTGGATCACAGAGCAAGCCTGAACACAGGAAGTATCTAGTTACATTAGGCAAGCTCTGCAGTAGCTAACATACCCTTGTTCTCAGAATAAAACCTCACTAAGCTCTGCTCAGTCTAAGCTGTTCCCAGCTACTATTAAGTTGGCCCAGGCAGAGGTATACACATTGTATAGGAATGTGCAGCTCCCTGCTTGCCCTTGACTGACTGCTGGCAAACTTTAAAGAACAGCTTTTCACACTTGGTCTCTTTGATCTCAGCTCTGTGGTTGCTGGTCATTAAAAGTTAATGTTTGCTCAGGGGGCTTCTGTTGTCCTAGCTAAAGTGCTTCTTCAGTTTGGGGTCTGTAGCCTCATGCAATTCTAACTGAGCCACAGCAAAGCACACCCATATCCATAGGAGAAGTCAAGCAGCCTGCTGGAGCCTGCTGCAGCATAGTGAAGCTGGGGAAATAGAGGTGTCCATATTGTTTGTACAGACACTACAGAATCCTGGATTTTCTGTGTCCTCATCTTAATCAGCTGAGTTATGGAGACATCAACCCAAGAAAAGTCCCCAACCTGCAATTTTTTGTAGGTTATGGGAGTCTTTCAGGATAGCATTACCATATGCTTTTCCTGTTGTTACATTCTTCACTAAGCACCCACTGTTGGATACTTATCTGGGAGGCAAGATACTTGACCTACGATTTTTTTGTTCTCATCTGGTACAGCCAGCCCTTACATTTACACTCTCATGAATTGTTTAGATGACTATCAGAAAAGGTGAAAGTTGGTGTTTCTCTGTTCTCACTGTGTTGATACTGCTGCTAAACATTAATGTTACATTAGTGTCTGGGGCTAATCAAAGCACGGTTCCCAAGCCTAACTTCAGAATTCCTCAGGAATACCCTTCTGGCTGGGAGCTGCCTTGGTTTGCTTCCAGGCCAGGAATGGAGCTATGTCTCATCACATAGCCCTGGAAAATGTGGTGTGATACATCTCAGTTTTCTCTCCATAGATCTGTTTATAGATCAGCTACTCATTCCATTGTTTCAGGTGACCACTGAAAAGTCACACGCATATGTCCTCTCTCTCTTTAATTCAAAGTCAACCCTTCTTGCTGCTTGCCCTGTTTGGTTGCTAGAACTCTTTATCCCTTATCTGTCTGCTATACTGTGTCAGCAGCGGAGGCCAGGTGTGCCCATTGGGAAGCCGTTAGCAATGAAGTTGTGTTCAGTACATACCACAGAGATCAGCATCACAGATGACGCTTGTTTTTCTTAGCTAAACTGTTCTCTCTTTGACAAAAGTGTCCCTTCAGGTGCTGCTGCGTACCTCTTCAAAGGTGCTGCTGGATGTGATTATATTCTTATTGGTTATCCCAGATCTTTTTTAAGACTTATCTCTGTGCCTGATGTTAGGGGGTGCCTCTTATGGCCCAGGAATTTTTAAGTGCTGTTTATTTTGTTGATGTTCACAGTATGATGGGGAGCATACAAATGTATTACTTCTTATGCTAGGGGTCTTACTGCACATGCAGTCGACAATATAGGATTCTTTAGTTACCAACTCATTGATTCATGTTGTATTGATTTAAGTGTTTAGCTCTGCAGGCCATCGGTTTCTTTCCTTCTGTGCTGGGTAAGAAAAAAGCTGTAACAAAAAAAAAGTAAGACAGTCACGCCACTTTACTTCTCATTGGGTTGCTGTGGTGACACTATGTTTTCTAGTGACATCAGTGAGGGCTCTGTAATGCTTGCGTGATGGACTGTTTTGGTGCCTCTTTTGCTTGAAGAAAAAAAAATAGTTGAAGGGGAAAAAATTAATTTGGCCATTTGCATCTTTCCTTCTAGTTACGTTTTCGTAACTAGGTGGTAAGTGTTAGTGGTTTACAGAGAAGCAAGTGGTGATTTTTTTATTAGCTTTATATAATACAGCTACAAATGATTCTAGTTGATATGGAAACATAACTATTTTTCCACTACGAAAAGAAACATTTCATTGTTTCCAAGCTTTGAAAATTACCTCAGATATCACCTTTTGTCTGTCTAGGTTTTTCTGCTATTTTCAAGGCTATCTGAGCTTTTTCAAGTTCTTCCATTTCTTCTGTAATACAGAACAGCTGATCATCCTTGTTTACCTGGACTCAAAGTCCACAGGGTTTCAAAAAGTGACAGGATAAATCCATGGAAGAGGAATCCCTCGGGGTTGTTAAATACAAAGACACCACCCTTTGAAGTTCCTGAGCTGCTGGTGAGGGAGGGCTGGGATAGTATTTTAGGAAGGTTTTGTAGCATACTTTCCTTGATTTTATACTCTTCCCTGATATCTGCTCTTGGTCACTGTTGGAAAGTGGACAGTGTCCACCCACTGTGCATCATTTGTCTGACCTGCTACGGGCTCAGTTATGTTTCTAGGTTCTCGTTGTTGCTGACTGTGATAGCAAATTGCAATTTGGTTTGGTAAATAACATCAAAGCCTAAGAAGTGCAATATCCTGCATATTGTTTGAAGCTCATTGGATTGTAATGCCCTTCAGGTGGGCTTTTTGCTTTATAGGAAAAAGGTGCTACTTTGGGGTGATTGTGTAGGTCAACAACTGCAGGTTTGCTAACTGACCTGCTATTGGCTTTGCAGGCCAGGCAGTTCACCCATGTAACAGAGTCTCCTGCAACACAGTTGGTGGTAGGAGCAGTCAGATGTGCTCAGTACAGACAAAGGAAGCAAGCAGCCTTGGAAAAAATTGTTACAGAACTCTGTGAGCAGCCTGCAGACTGTGTGCTTGAAGTGAGTAATGTCTTGTCTCCTAACAGGTTAACTGCTTAATTGCACATCCAAGTCAAGCAAGGGCCATTTCTGATTTCACAGAGGCTGGGATTGTTTAGCCTCAAGAAGGGAATGCTCAGGAGGCATCTTATTAGTGTGTATAAATACCTGATGGGGGTTGTAAACAGGACAGAGCCAGACATTTCTTAGTGGTGCCCAGTGGCAGGAGAAGCAGCAATGTAAGAAATTCAATTTAAATATAAGAAAACTTTTTTATCGAGGGTAGTCAAACACTAGCACAGCAGCTGGCCCTGCTTTGAGCAATGGGGTTGGACTAGACAATCTCCAGAAGTGCCTTTCCACCTCAACCATCCCATGACTCTCCATGCCTTTGTTCTAGGCAGTCTGAATTGTGGCATTCTCACATGCTCTGTGATGTGTCTGTATAAGTTTTAGGTCTCATCCTGACTCACCCTTTCCAACAGAAACACCAAAGGGGAAGGGCTTTCTGCTTCACCACCTAGGAATTCAGAGGTGGAAATCACCATCTGTATAGCTGCTGCAATGTCTTTTAGCATCATTCCTACCTTTTTTTCTGCCTGCTATGTCTGGTTTTGAATCATGCCTGCAGACACTGTAAAGCAGGTACTATTTTATTAGTACTCATTTATATTGTAGTCTTCTTGCTTATTGCAAATAATAATATTACCGCATACAAAATAAAGAGTTACGGCTGCTGTGTTGTCATACCACAGAACTGAGTGTCTTTTGGTATTCCCACAGCCAGTTAGTTAACAGTGACTGTCTTATTTTGTGTCTGTGGAAGGAAGAAATAGAAACTAATCATGAAAAAAAAAAATGCTAGAGATCCATTTTGCAACAGCAGCTATCTGTGTATTCACTCAGAAATGTGACCATACAGTAGCCTGTAAGGCCCAGACTACTCACAAAGGCGTAAACTTACAGATTTAAAAACAAATATTGGGAAAAGGAAGGAAACTATGGGGCAAACTTAAGACCTATTAAACAAGTCTGAATTGCCTGAATTTAAAAAGTGTAGGAGACAATTTTTTTTTTTTAATTAAAAAGTCTCTGTATAATATTTGCCTAGTGCAGACTGCTTTGGTGGCAATGAATACGTATGTACAGCCTGTCTTGCTGTTGGAAATCTCTGTCCCAGAGTGAGTTAGCTGCAGCAGGGCTCAGAGCCAAGGGCACAGTCTGCTACATAGTTTGCCAGTTTCAGAAAGATGAGCTATGATATCTCATGCTTAAATACCTACAAACAGTACAAATAAGATACATGACTGCAGTGTGTGTGTGACTTGGAAAGGGAAAAGAAAAATTAAACACAGTATTATCAACATAGATAAAACTCCAGCTGGAAATTAATTCAAAAGACTAATCCCTGATAGGTAGCAGCACCTAAATGGGTGATATGAGAGAATACACATGACTTTTTACATGACTTTTTCATATCAGAGATCTTTCTTGCATAAGAAAGAATGATGCTTATTGGTTTTGAATGTTATGCAGTTTCTTCTGTCATAAAAATCTACTGAGTAAAGGAAGTTTAAGTGTCTCAAATTTGTTGAAAACAATGGTTCCTAGCTCTGTTGCAAGACATAGATTCACAGTACTCGTCACTAAATCTGCTGCTGATCCGTGCTGTAACAGGACAGTGTTGTTAATAGCATACTCTCTTTAGCAATCTCAAAAAGCTTTAATACAACAAACAAATAAATCATTACAACGTTTGCTATTAGACTTGCAAAGTTTCAAGGTAAGAATTTCCCAATCTGTATCATTGCAAAATTGCAATCTTTCACAGATTTTTGGTAAAAATAAGGCAGGCCTGCCAGCCTTGAAAGTTTTCCACTGAAAGTGCAGAGAGTGAGAACTCTCCTAGGATAGTCAGTGGTCTAGGCATGTTCCTGCCTTTGATGTGGGATCAGGCAGCAGCAATCTGTGTGTCTCACTTCCCAGCTGAGTACCGCAGCCTTCAGGCAAGTGGCTCTTCTCGTTCCTGCCTCTGGCACTGAACAGAAACTCTAACTTTGACCCAAGGAAAGTTTTGTCAAAAATGGTTTAATTGCTGCATGCGTGCATGCATGCACATGCGCACACACATCCTGTTTTTTAAACAAATGAGATTCTCTGTATGAACTTTCTGGCCAATTCTAATTATGTGAAGGTGACTAATAGGACCAACTCACCCACCACTGGAAAGTGGCAACCATGTACTCGTGCCCACCCATGTGAACAAATTAGGGCAGGAACTAAAGAGAACTCTGCATGACTTGTAAAATGTCTTGATTTGAGATTTTGCTAGGATATTCTCTTTAAACACTTTATGATTACAAAAATGCCATGGTATCTCTAGTGATCACATATCATCAGAGCATCAGTTTCATGTTGAAAGAACTGAAAACAGCATTTCAGCAAAACATGGAAATATTTTCTAGCAACCAGACAGAAACTGGCAACACTTCATTTTTCAGATAATTTATAGATTTTATTTTAGAACAGAGTCAAGACAATGTATTTCTGAATAAGTGACAGAATTTTTCAAGAGGTTTTTATTATAATAAAGTGTGGATTTAGGTAGCATGGGAAGCCTTCAGGCATGCTCAATATAGAGCTATGCATATTTCATATGCATATGTCTATATTACTATGTTTCATATGTTTAATGGATTTAAATCCTGATTCTACTTTCCCACACTACCTGCTTCACATACAACAAGTTATTTCCAGCTTCTGCTCTTCTAGTTCTGTTGCACAGACAGCTTTCTGCAACACCTAAACATTTCACTAAACTTTACCGTATTGTTACTATTATATGATGAGTAAGATTTTGTGATTTATTCATGAGCTTAAAGCCACATGAACAAGCTTTTAGTGTGAGTCTGAGCAGTTAGCTAGAAGTGTCAATGCTTTTAATCCATATACTGGCCTCCAGGACAATTAAATTCATAGAGTAAAGAAAGGATTAACTTAAAAGGAAGTTGGAAAGATCCAGTTGGGTCCAACTGGCAGTATCTAAAGTTCTATTTGTCATAATAATGAATTGAACTTGGAATCACATAATGGTAACTACCTATAGCATAAAAAGAATTATAGTCAGAAAAAAAAGATTGAGTAGTTATTGAAAAATAATTGTACCTTCATTACCCACTCAAACGTCATAATTAACACAAAATGCTTCTGGTTTCATTGTAAGGTGAGAAAGGAAGATTAACACAATAGTTTCTGCTACATTTGGCCTCATCTGGATTTTGTGATATTAAAACTCCATTATCTTTTTTCTTTACGGATTTGACACTCACATACATAATTTCTGTTCTTTTGCAAAGACTAGACTTATGAGAATAACTAGTTTTAAATTCACTGTCCAATCTGAAAGGAATCTGAAATTTTGACAAACTAGGAAGTTGAGAAAAAAATAGTTTTATGTTTGGCAAACAGGTTTTTTGTTATAAATCTGATATAGTAAAAGTAAATTTTAAAGTCAAACACTATTTCAGAGAAGTCAAAGTATTTCATTTTGAAATACCAACATATTTCCTTTTTTTCAGAATTTTTCTATACACAAAAATTTGCCAAAATAGATATAGACAAAATGTTTAACGTGAGCAGTTTATCAGTGGAAGAGGATATTAAATTCAAATACTTAATCTATCTAGAACAGACCTAGATGCTGATGTTTCCTGTTCTGCATGTTGGAAAGTAACACCCAAAGCATCCATGTTCCCACATCTAAACTACTTTTTGGGGGAGAATCATTTAAAAAGGTGCCGCATTTAGAGATGACATTCGTGCTATGTGCAGACAAGCTGACTTCCTCTAGACTCTTCCTTTTGCAGCCTGACTTTCATTCAGGTGCCATGCAGGTTGTTACCCTCCTCTGTGTGTCATCCACCTGCTGAGTAAGACATAGCTTGCATCCCTTCCGAACTATTTCACATATTCATTGGATGAGACACTAGCAATCTGGTCCTACGGAGCATCCAGCATTGAAAAACAAAAGAAGAGAAAGGAAATGCATGTCCACACTTAGCATCGTGACTGCCCTACTTCCAGGAACCATAAAGCAAATGCTCAAGGTGTATTTCTGACTGAGGCATCTGAAACCTGAGAGTGAAGTGACTTTGTCCACTCCCATGAAAGAACCACAACTTCCTCGTGATCAGTGGTAGCAGAGCAATTGCTGTGTTTAATAAAAGTGTATGGAAGGCTGGTCTTTCTTAATCATAAAATACGAAGTAAAAACGTGTGAAACAATAGTGGAAGTTAATCTGAAAATTACAGTATAAATGATGACATTAATGTGAAGAATTTTTACACCGGATATGTGCCTGTGGCTTACATATGGGAGGCGGAGTAACATGAGTTTGGAACCTATTGGTAAAATTATTAAATGGCATGATATTATTGCAGAGAGACAAAGAGAGAAAAGGGCTTAAAAGATGTTCCATCCTAATGAGAGAGTACTATAAAAAGAAGACTAGACAAATAGTCATAAAATAAAATATGATATAATGAATTAGTTTGGCATTATAAGAGAAAGGAAAATATTATTAATTTGTGAAGCAGACAGTCATCTTTGCTACAGAATTAAAAGTGAGAGAGCTCTTATAAATGCTACCCACACGATGTAACACCTCACCAAAGCTCAACTATGAAACCAACTTATTCTGCTGATTACTGCTATTCTAGCCATCTTTCCTGCATGTAAAACATTAAGTCAGCCAGTTACGAAGCTATCAAATGTTTCCAGAGTGTCACTTACCAGAAGGATTTGATAACTTACAGAGAAATGAACTGTTTTGCTTTCTGATCTTGATTAAGTACTGCTAACATACCACGTTTTGTGACAGTTTCAAACGCGAATTATTTTTGGTTCTTGTTTCCCCCGCAAGTATTTCTACAATTTTTGTCCAGCTCATTGCATCTGAATTTTTAATCTGTATGATGCAAATCAATTAGAGCAGGTTTTGTGTTTCCATAGTACCGCCTAACACTGTTTCTAGCACAGGAGAAGAGAAGGCCTATTTTTAATCACCTATTTGTTGTAGTTGTCTGGGTTCAAATGGAGCAAAAAGATGACAATAGCAGGAATTAGAGACCGTGCCTAGCAGGTAAGAAGGCCAACTCCGAAAACATACAAGAAGAAGTCTTATCAGAGTTTCTACAGAACTTCAAACACCTCAGCTTTCCCCACACACCAGCACATGAAGAGAAGTCTTTGCAGTGTAGCTGAAGGCCAACAGAGACCAACTTGCAATGAGAATTTTCACAGGGAGGAAGGAGGTTGAAATATTTCTTATAGTCTATTATGATGCAAGTGCCTAGCACTAAGTATTGTGGAAGTTAGTACATATCAATCCTGGAGGACTGGTATGTACTCTGGAGGGAGACTTTCTAGTTTGCACAAAAGTAAGCAGTACCTCTGCTGGCCCCATTCGTCGCTAGTTCAAGGAAGCTACAAATCCCCAAGAAGCAGCTCTAAAAGCAGGACTAAGGTGTAGTAAGTTAAAAATAACCCATTTCATGTAGAGCAGGGTTCATTTATTGTCTGTGTGTACTGAACTCTAGGAGTCTTTGGGGTCTGGCTACTCAGTTTCTAGTTTGAAAGAAACATGGCTTATTTGTTCAGTGTAGATATTTTTATTTATGTAAAAACAGCAATCCTGTATTTCTCATGTAAACGGCGATCTCAGCCCAAACATTAATGTTCATTTCCCATAGAAAACACACATCCCAGGCACTGACCCTGGCTAGGAAGATCGAAGCATCCTGCTGATTGTTCCAGCTTTCAACACAAGCTGCTGCATCACAGGGCAGAGCATGAATGTTGATAAATCCCACCCACGACACAGCATAGTCCAACCAGATATTACCCAGTGTTTCAAGCTCTCCCAGTTGTATCACATATCCTGTTGCAGGAGGTGGTCTTCTTAAAGTCCCACCTGCTGGAATCATGTAATTATATGAGAAATTCCATTTTCCTTAAAAACAAGGTCTTGCTTTTTGTTGGAAAAAAAACAACTAATCCAGAAGCAGTCCAATGACAAAAGAAACACATCTCAAAATGGATTTTTTTTTGTCAAGGTCATAGCTGTCAGGTTGCCTGATATATGGTTTCTCAGGACTGTGACACGATTTTCCTGCACTCTGGCAGGACAACTCTGGGCAACTGCAGCTGCACAGTTATTGTCAATGATACAAAAGATGACTCTAATGGCTGCACTATGTGTAAAGAGTTTGTAATGAAAACAAAGAGCCATCAATACATTATTTTTCATTTTGAACAGTCAATATTTCATTAATTAGTGAACTGGCGGTATTATAGCTAATAAGTAAGATTTGCTTCCTTATTATCAATTCTACTGGTGAATAGAGAAGTGCCACATAGCATGTTTGCAAGAAAATTGCATGCCTATAAATATTGTACTATAACAGAATTCATCCAGATTCTTTAATCCTAATTTTGACTGCATATTTTTATTTTCAATTTGTAATACGCTTATATTGAAAAATGCCTCTGTCTTACCACTTCTGCTGCAGGAAGCTTGCCTGTTGCTGCTCCTGTGAACAAAAGTAACTTGAAAAGTTTCGGACCTCATTTGTATCGTGTGGATGTTTGAACAGAACATAAGTGGTGTTGTGTAGAAACGTCCCACCCCGGAGAAGCAAATGAAGCAGATCAAACTGAACATTTTAAAGTATTACTTTTTCAAAACAACAGCCAGCAGAGAACAAAGAGGAAAAACCGTCAGTGAAGAAACTGAGAACTTTTTGCTCAACTGTAACTTCATAACCACTAAAAAACGTTCATTAAGATATAAAACCATGACTGTGGTTAAGACAGCTGACTATGGAAATAGAAAGAAATCTCCATTTTAAAAGTTAAAAAAGGAAAGAATAGTGACATTTTGAGTAATTAATAACCTCCTACTTCACGGAAGCATCTGCCATGTCACGTCAGCAGGAATTATCAATGATTCCAAATGAAGTTTTGTCACTTACCTGAACTCTTCCTTGCTCTGTACCTCTAGTAAACAGAAATTTTCAAACTGACTTCAGGGACACTTTTTACAGCCCCCCTTCCCATAGTTACTAAGATCTTTTATCAGTAACTTATTTGCTCAAACATACCACAGTTCCTCACTATTCCTCTTTGATATACGATATAAACATACCCTTAAATAAGACTGTTCTTTTATCAGTCACAAAAAACATTCACACAAGTGAATAATTATGCCCAAGTGATGCTCAGGAATCTGCAGGATCAGCAGAGTATGGTGCTCTGTATTTGTAATTCTTTCCTCATTCTCTGCAGCTCAAACATTTTCTGAATTTCACCTCTTTACCACACCTCCCTCCCAGCCATAAGCCTGCATTCAAAATTTACGTTATCCTCCCAGTGACTGTAGAGGCCCCACAGCCTAGCTGTGATAGAAGCTAGCTCAAATTACCATTTATGTGTTCAAGCAAGCATGCGGTTTACAAATGTCAAGAATAAATTGTTTTTAGTAATGCATAAAACCATCTGCTATACACCAGCCTTCTTTGGATTGGATTTCATGATATAACTCTTGGCTACATCATCTGATTCCTATTTATGCTTGTCCTAGAGGCAGAGCTCTTTAGTCATGGTTCAGACTGTTCCCATCGCAGGGAAAACTGGTGCATTTTCTGGTTTATTTTTCAAGGCTCACTCACCAGCAATAGCTTTTATCTAGCGAAAGGAAGAAGCCAGTCATATCTTACCTTCCAATGTACTTTGCCTCCAGATCTCACCTCAGCTCCTCACACATGTACTCATACCCTTTGGAGCTGCAAAGCTTGAAGTCAGTACTCAGACAAGAATTGTATCAAACCAGTTAGGAGTTACCTGGCCAATGCAAATGTTGGTTATTGAAAAACAAGCAATTAGGCCCAGGGGAATCTTGAGCAAAGGTCAGGAGGTTAGGAAGAGTAGGAATAGGTCAACAAAACTCTGCTTTTGCATAGCCTAGGGGTCCTTGATTTTTTTTTTTTAATTTGGTAAAGATCTGTGGAAAACAGAATGAATGGGTTTTCCCTGCAGACCTCAAGGCCTGACTGAGTAGTGAGTTCAGATTCACATATTCCTCCAAAGAGCGGGGAATATGAACATTTCACAGGAAAATCTCTAATGCTAAAATGATGGACTACTCATTGCCTACTCATAGAGTAGCCAGATGGGAGACTTTTGTCACATGTTTTTCTGTATCAGCTAGGACTCTGATAATTGAAAATGGTAAGGAGAAAAATAGTTCAGATAAAAAACTGGATGAAAATTATAGTAGAATATTGGGGGGGGTGTATGCATATGTCATTGTCTCTGAGCATTCACAAGTATACTTGTCTGCATCACTCAGATGTAGCCAGAAACTCACTATCTCTGTTTCACAAACAGGCTGACATATCTCCTGGCTGGGTGAAGGGCACATCAAAAGAGACTCTTCCTGAATCTCACCAAGCAGTATGATCTCATTATTTGGCTGTCCAAGTAACATACTCAGTTATGTTTTTAAACTCCCTGTTCTAATGAGCAGAGTTCTGAGACCAAATCCTTTCACCTTTGCTTTTCACATTCTTCCCAGAAAGAGTCAGAATTTCCTCTTTATTGCATTTTCTGCGATGTACACTGACCTAGAGTTTGCACCTTTCATATTGGTACTGCTGTGATCTGACAGAAAACTCTCTATCTCTGACTTGCATATCTCAAATTTTTTTGAGTGCTGAGCATGGCAAGATGCTCTCCAAGTATCAGGAAAAAGCACAGAGCTCAAGGTCCTGGAGGGCAGCACAGAGCATGAGGGGAATGGAAATTCCTTGAGGTCTGGGCTCCGCACTCTTCAGAGCTAGCTGCTGTATGGACCATATGGAGACAGGTATAAATATCATCTCTGCAGGCACTTAGGCTCCACTCATCTCTGTAGTGCCAGATATAAATTGCAAAAGTATCATTGTCAATAAAATCTGAACTGAAATCCCACTTTGGTCTTCACTGCTACATCTGCTGATTTTGAGTGCACCTATTACCCTGCCAGAAAATTCAAAAGGGGAGCCTGGCTTAGAAGAAAAATGATAATGCGTACTTATATAACATTTAGCTCAGGGAAGGCTGCTACAGTGGTAAGGAAAGCCAGAGAAAATTAAGCACTGCAGAAGTAAGAGAAGGTTGGAAAAAGTAGCTACTGAGGATGAAGAGAAGTTCAGAACAGCCAGAGAATTTGGGCAAAGTAATTTCCAATAGGATAATTAATAAACATCATAGCAGGAATTATTTAAGTGCAGGAGCAAACACAAAATATTGCTATTGAGCCAACTAGGGAAGGCGCCCTGCTGGACCTCTTGTTTGTGAACAGAGAAGGCCTGGTGGGTGATGTGGCAGCTGGAGGCTAAATGATGTGACAGTTGGAGGCCGTCTTAGGCATAGCTCATCATGAAATGATAGAGTTTTCTGTTCTTGGAGAAGTAAGGAGGGGGGTCAGCAGAACTGCTACCTTGGCCTTTCAGAGGGCAGACTTTGACCTGTTCAGGAGCCTGCTTGAGAGATCACTTGGGATGCAGTCCTGAAGAGCAAAGGAGTGCAGGAAGGCTGGACATTCTTCAAGAAGGAAATCTTAAAGGTGCAGGAGCAGGCTGTCCCCATGTGCCAAAAGACGAGCCGATGGGGGAGAAGACCAGCCTGGCCAAACAGAGAGCTTCAGCTGGAACTCAGGAATAAAAGGAGACTTTACGACCTTTGGAAGAAGGGGCAGGCAACTCAGGAGGACTACAAGGATGTTGTGAGGTTATGCAGGGAGAAGATTAGAAGGGCCAAAGCCCAGCTGGAACATAATCTGGCTACTACCGTAAAAGACAACAAAATAACGTTTCTACAAATACATTAGCAACAAAAGGAGAGCTAAGGAGAATCTCCATCCTTTATTGGATGTGGGGGGAAACATAGTGACAGAGGACAAGGAAAAGGCTGAGGTACTTAATGCCTTCTTTGCCTCAGTCTTTAATAGTCAGACCAGTTGTTCTCAGGGTACCCAGCTCCCTGAGCTGGAAGACAGGGACAGGGAGCAGAATGAAGCCCCCATAATCCAAGGGGAAATGGTTAGTGACCTGCTACACCACGTAGACACACACAGATCTATGGGGCCAGATGGGATCCACCCAAGGGTACTGAGGGAGCTGGCAGAAGTGCTCACCAAGCCACTTTCCATCATCTGTCACAGTCCTGGCTAACCAGGGAGGTCCCAGTTGACTGGAAGTTAGCAAATGTGACACCCATCTACAAGAAGGGCCAGAAGGAGGATCCGGGAAACTACAGGCCTGTCAGCCTGACCTCGGTGCTGGGGAAGGTTATGGAACAGATCATCCTGAATGCCATCATGCGGCGTGTATGGGACAACCAGGGGATCAGGCCCAGTCAGCATGGGTTTATGAAAGGCAGGTCCTGCTTGACTAACCTGATCTCCTTCTATGACAAGGTGGCCTGTTTAGTGGATGAGGGAAAGGCTGTGGATGCTGTCTACCTGGACTTTAGTAAGGCCTTTGACACAGTTTCCCACAGCATTCTCCTGGAGAAACTGGCTGCTTATGGCTTGGACAGGTGTACTCTTTGCTGGGTAAAAAACTGGCTGGATGGCTGGGCCCAAAGGGTTGTGGTGAATGGAGTTAAATCCAGTTGATGGCCGGTCACAAGTGGTGTTCCCCAGGGCTCAGTATTGGGGCCAGTTCTGTTCAATATCTTTATCAATGATCTGGATGAGGGGATCAAGTGCACCCTCAGTAAGTTTGCAGATGACACCAAGTTGGGTGGGAGTGTTGATGTGCTGGAGGGTAGGAAGGCTCTACGGAGGGATCTGGACAGGCTGGATGGATGGGCCGAGGCCAACTGTATGAGGTTCAACAAGGCTGAGTGCTGGGTCCTGCACTTGGGTCACAACAACCCCAGGCAACGCTACAGGCTTGGGGAAGAGTGGCTGGAAGCTGCCTGGTGGAAAAGGACCTGGGGGTGATGGTCGACAGCCAGCTGAATGTGAGCTGGCAGTGTGCCCAGGTGGTCAAGAAGGCCAATGGCATCCTGGCTTGTATCAGGAATAGTGTGGCCAGCAGGACTAAGGAAGTGATAGTGCCCCTGTACTTGGCACTGGTGAGGCTGCACCTTGACTACTGTGTTCAGTTTTGGGCCCCTCCCTACAAGAAGTGTAGACTGAGGTGCTGGAGCATGTCCAAAGAAGGGCAACGAGGTTGGTGAAGGGTCTAGAGCACAAGTCTTATGAGGAGCGGCTGAGGGAGCTGGGGTTGTTTAGTCTGGAGAAGAGGAGGCTGAGGGGAGACCTTATTGCTCTCTACAACTACCTGAAAGGAGGTTGTAGCGAGGTGGGGGTCGGTCTCTTCTCCCAAGTAACAAGTGATAGGACGAGAGGAAATGGCCTCAAGTTGCGCCAGGGGAGGTTTAGGTTGGATATTAGGAAGAATTTCTTCTAATCAGGCACTGGAAGAGGCTGCCCAGGGAAGTGGTGGAGTCCCCATGCCTGGAGGTATTTAAAAGATGTGTAGATGTGGTGCTTAGGGACATGGTTTAGTGGTGGACTTGGCAGTGCTAGGTTAACGGTTGGACTTGATGATCTTAAAGGTCTTTTCCAACCTCAACGATTCTATGATTCTATGATTTGATATTTTGCTGGGGTATTCTCTTTAAACACTTTACGATTACAAAAATTGTATTCTATTGCCGTATGTGAGATGATCATTTCTGCTCTGCTCTCCTATAACCTTCACTGTTCAGGTAATTTAGCAACCTGCAGCTTATTTAGGGCAGAATTCTTCACTGGTCATTACATGCTGAATGTCTCAAGGAAATGCTAGTCTACTAAGAGGCATTAGTCCAGGTGGATGCAGAAGGCCTAACCGTGGTCAACTTAGCTGCCAGAAATGAAGGTGAATTGGAATATACACAGGTTGTACGGTGACACAGATTCACAGCCAGCTGTGGCCAGAGGTCATGAGGTGGTTCATACAGGTCCAAAGCATCTCTTCACCCAGGAGAGGTAAACTTAGAAAATAATTTACTTGAGCTGCTTTTAGATTGAGAAAACTAAGTTATTGGTCCCAGTGTATAGGAATTGTCAAGGAAAAGAAAAAGAAGAAACAGTTGATTCCTGATTAGGAGTCAGACACATGATTCAGGGGATATCTGAGCTACTACTTGTGGTGGAAAAAAATTGCCCTGGATAATTATTCTTGCTTTGCCAAGGTAAATTTATTGGAAGACTTTACAGCTTTTACAAGTGGATATATGGGTCAAATCTATTTTTTACCAGTCACAAAACACATTTCTCTGAGCAGGCTGCACTTGAATAGCAGAAATTCAGTCGTTTTGGAGCAATATCAGATGTGTGATCTTTGACCATTTTTTATCCCCAAAACATCAGGTTAGTGGAAAATGAGGGGAAAAATCCCAGACTGATGTCAGAATACTAAAACACCTTCAGAAAAAGGATATGTCATCAGATGCTACTTTTACTTAATGCACTACAATGTAGGTCAGCACTGAGAGAGCAGTTAGCACCTGCAAACACTGGCAAATTGAGAATGTGAATGTTTATTTGTACAGTTGGAGGTGGTGCTAGGTGAAGGGGAAAGAGGGGAAAAGTGAACCAAAAGAGCAATGAGATTTGTTGTTCTTGGAGCTGCTGCCACTGCGGGAACATGGCATAGAGGTCTGTGGGGTTTAGGTTCACAGTTATGGATCCAAGAAGATGGATTCACAGCTGTGAAACAGAGACACATGCTGCCAAGTTTTTGGGTTGCAAGGTGAAATTTTGATACCAAAGAGTCAAAGTAGTAGGTAGTAGCTGAGAACGCTGAAATTGTTTTAAGCTCCAGCAGGTTTGTGTGTTGGCTAGCACTTAGTGAGTGAGAGTGTCAGAGGTGCAAAGAAAACAGGATTTGAAACTAGGACTAGCTTTTTGCATAAACATGTACAGGAGATGCTGTCAAAGTCGTTACAGGTACCTTCTGCAAGTAAGTAACTTTGCTGGAAGTGAAACAGTGATTGGTAGAGTCTCTGAACCACATCACAGCAGCTCTAACTAGACAAATAGAAGACTTGACAGATTTTAATGGCGGCCCCCTGCGGAGGAGAGCTGAGAAAGTAAGTGTTGGCATGAGCACACAGGCTCCCTCAGAAGGGCAAAACACAGGGTCAGAGGGGAAAGGTTCATCTTGTCATCGCTGCTTTCTAACATGTAGCCACTTCCTGTTTCTTCTGAGAATGGTGAATAAGAAATGAACTTGAATTTGGGCAAAGCTTCAAGGTTTTTATTGAATGGTACATAACTAATAAACAAGATTATACAGTGTCGGTATTTTCATGGAAAATAGACTCACTTAAACACAGCAATATACTTCTGCCTTTTGCATAGATGCTAATTTAGCATTTGTAAAACGCAAGGCCGCAGCAGAGCTGGAACATCCTCCCAGCAACAGCCTAAGAGGACTCCTGCTGGGCAGCCTTTCCCTCCAACCGAGCTGTCAGCACTGGCTCAGATACCATCAATGTTAACTCCAGCACAGCACTGCTGGGACATGATGCCAGTGAAGGAAGCTGAGATCAGGCTTTTAGAGCAGCAGTGTCATCAGTGCCAGCCTACGGTGATGCCTCTGTGGAAGCGCAGAGCACTAATGCCAGAAATGGAACCAATAAATAGCAATGCAGGGAAACAAGTCAACATTCCTTTGTACATTAGTGTGCTCCTCTGCCTCTGCCCCCCAGACCTATAGGATTAGCCTTGCAATGACACACAAGCCTCTGTCGCAATAGTGTTTGGATTTCAGTTGATCAGTAGACATGGTGAAATTTGACAGTAAGATGCTCAGCTGCAACAGCAATAGCTCTTAATGCTATACATATATATATGTGTATATATATATAGACTACATATTGGTACAATACAACTGAAAGAATCAATGGCCTAATGTAGCCATTTTTATGTGACAAGGTTAACCTTGAAATATTAATGCATAAACTATTTATTCTCCTCCAAACCACAGAAGTTACAAAGAATATTCTCTCTCCTTCCCGTACACCTTCGTAATAAGACGATTAATTTTATTTCTTTAACTTAAGTGAATTAGCAGACTTTCCATCCCAGCTAGGAAACGGTTTGTCTCTTTCCTTGTTTCAGTTAACAGTGATGTGGAATGGAATCACTTTTTTCTCTAGCTTTTCAGAAGGCATTTTCACATAGACCCCAGTAGTGAGACATCGTCTTCTCTTTATCTATAAAATACAGGAAGACAGTAAAATAAACAAGTGATCACAGCATAATCATTGACCAGCACATTTTAGAGAAAACTGATGGATGTTCTGCCTTTACTGAGTAGAAGGTATTCTAGACACCTTTCCCTGTCTCCCCGCTTTGTAGAAGATCCATTGAGACCATTTGAGGGAGAATCAGGAGTTACAAGGGGCCATCTAGCAAAAGACAGAGTCCTGCCATTCATTTAGCCCTTTGAAGGTGCTCCTGCTGCACAGTTCACTGTTGGTTCAAAACTAGGAGTGTTCGCACCAAACAGTTTCATTTAGCTTCTAGGGACAAGGGTGGATTGAAAAATATGGGATGGGATACTGTTTGGTTTTAAGCTTTGGCATCAGGTTTCTTTCTAACAGACTGTGAGTACTCCAGACCCCCATGGAAAGAGGCAACCCAGGCATACATTTTGCATGCCTTTGTCTTTGTGCAGACATTTCTAGCTATGAAGTTAAAAATGCTGTGTTACAATTCTCCCCCATCTCAAGGGGAAGCCTCTTTAAATTTGCTTTGCACAGAGGTGAATGGTGAGAAAAGGAAAAATCAAATCCTGGGATTTTGTATGAATCAGTTGTGAAACCAGAGTACACGTGAAGACTGTTGCCTTTGATCCCAGAAGCATCCAGGACTCCAACCTGTTCTAAGCATTCAAACCTAAGCCAAGGGTCACTCCAGCTAATGTAAGCTGACTGCTTTCTGGTACTCTGGCAACACAAATGAGCCATAAATAGATCTACATGGCAGCTCCAGCAAGTTCTCTTATTTTGCATTATTGTAACAGCATTGAACCAGTAAAAAGGAGCATCCCAGTGTGTTTGTTCCCAGTGTTCTTCCCTGTTTTTGTTTCTTTCTCTTTGTCCTCATCACACAAAGGGGTGTGATTAGCAGGATGGGGCTGAGTTGATGGGACTTACCGCTTTGCCCACGAGAATGGCTGAGATGATGATACTGTAAAGAAAAAATCCTGAGGCAGTAGCTCCTAATACCCAGAGATATATGGCAGTGTCTGGACAAGGTTCTGGATCTAAAACATATGATATCACACAAGTCATGTCACACATGAGCTTCATAAGGAAGCCCCTAGAGTCAATAAGTCAGCCTCCACACTGCTTTTCTTTATCATGTGCTATCCCAGGATATTACCAGGACTGAGCTCTAAGTCCCTGCCCACTCAACCTCCAGTGAAAATAGGCTTTAGCTGTAGAATAACATACATACCTTACTCTCCGCTGTTTCTGCACTTACATATCTAACTGCCTAGACATACATGTACACTGTATGGTGTTGCTTATTCTGTCAAACATCCATACATTGCTAAATACGTTGCATGTCTATGACTATGCCTGCTTTAGGTGTGTGCAGGGAGACCTAAAAGGAATAAGAGCTAATCATGATTCTCAGAGCTTGAACCAGTGTTCAGCCTCACTTCTTAAAAACAGAACTTTGAAGACCTTTGAGATATAATAGCAACTCCCTTAACCTGGGAATATCACAATACTGTAAAACTGCTTGGCTTACCAATGACATAGAGATGCGTCCCATTTCCCTTGTTCATAAAATAGGGTGGAGGGTACATCCGCTCCATCTTGCAGACGTAAAGACCAGTATCATTAGCTTGCAGGCCAGTGAGGGTGAGGGTCACATTGTTTCGGCTAGGGCTAACATGGCACTGAATGACCTCTTCCACACTGAACATTTTAAACTCCGTTGTGTATGTTGAAGCACAAATTTCAGTGAACTGGTCACCCGTCTGTTTAAGCAGAGTCACTCGAATTTCCTTTGCATTCCCAATGTGCTTGTATTTACACACCAAGCTGGCAACTCCTTGCCTGTTGGCCAGTACCATTGCTGGCTGAGTCACTTCCATTACTGTAAGGAAGTAAAGATCATGACGGTAAGTGAACTGTCAAGAAATGATCTGCAGTCATTTACTTGAAACCTGCATAATAGGAAGGGAGTTCTACCACTTCCTATTATCCATAGGTAATTCCTAGAAATGCTGCTAAATCCTTCCAAAAAAAGGACTCCAAGACCACAATTCACATAGGCACTGCATTAATATACTTTAAAAAGCTCAAGAAGTGCTTTGAATACTATAAATGATGTTATAAATCTCAGCAATTACTTGTTGCTTAAATAGTAGGTAATTTGGCCCACTTACTGGAGCAATGACCTGCGTTCTGCAGTTTCCCTCAACGCAAACTTTTTAATACACATAAGAAAGTAAAAAAATAGACTTCAGAAGGTAACACTGAAATTTGAAATTTAAAATTAGGCATTTAAACCACAATTTCTGCCTGGCAGAAATAAGCATGTTCACATTTAGAAACAAATAGGTTAACATCCTGTATGGAACATGGAACAGAACCATTAGGGTAACAGTAAAACTGAATGGAAAACCTGTTTGCATATTTTTGTTTCTGATCTTTTTGCTCCGCATTTTTAACCAGCTATTCCCAAGCCACAGTACAGCAACACACAGCAAAGCCTGATAAACATACTGCAAAAAAGCATTACAAATCTTAAAGGGAAACTAGTGTACCATATACATCCCCACTGGCTGCTTTTTACAACTTCTATACTCTATCCTGCTACACAATGGGAAGGAGCTGACTTTTGCTTTAATAAGCTGTGAACACTCAGTATAATTTGTTCAATTTCATTTTGTATTAGTCCATTTTGAGGCAGGGCTTATCTTCTTCAGTGCTGTAGTACAAGAATTTGGGATGAAGGGGAGTAGAATTTCTCCATCCATTCAAACCTCTATATCCATGTTATAAGCTGCCAACAACTTCACTCACAAGGCCTGGTTTGTCAAAATCTTTCTTCCTTCTTGAGCTACTCTGAGTCCCGCCCAGCCTCTCTACAGATGCTACTGCTCTAAAGTCTGTGTCTGGTTTTCCAGATAGCTCACTGTGCCCCAAGACCTTGTTCCCAGACTGTCCTATGGAGGGGTTCCATGTCATCTTCCTCTCCCTGTTGTCCCCAGTCCATCTCCTGCAAAGATGTGAAACTGAGAAAATGTAGACACCCCCAGCTACCTTGCCTCCTTCATCTACCCACCTTCGGCAATGGCAGTGGCTGTGCAGAGAAAGCCCACGGTGACCAATATTGAGAGCATTCCTGCGCTGGGATAGATGCTGAAGGGGCTGAAGGTGACTGATGCCTTCAGACTTTAAGACAAACTGGAACTCTCGGGACTGGAAAAAAGGCGACACCTTTCAGGATACTGAATCTTCGAAATGTTTGAACCCACACAGAGTCAGTGTGTATATATATAGCTTTGATCCCAGATGCTGTACCTGAAAGTAATATGAAGCTTTGTTTTGGTTTTACGAGAAAGGAAGTAGTGGGTTTGATTAGTACGTGCACAGTTAACCTCAAACAGCATGAACAAAAACAACTATTCAGCAGATGGAAAATATATATTCAATCTGAAACTGCCATCCATTCTGCTTTAAGAATTGCGGGGGGAAAGGTAATCATCCAATAGAGCAGTTCAGGCCCTTTGGTGCTGCCAGGTTGCACAATAACAGCACTTAATATTTTAGCAATCATTAGGTATTTCCTACTAGGACTACACACGGAGAACTATACTTCTGCCTAACATGGCACAGTGAATCAGTGCGAGCTAGCTTTTTTATGGAGGACTTCCCTCCGCCCCCAATTTCTTTGCTTCCTTTAATGTTAGTGCTTTTGATGTTTAAAAATTGCTGCCCCCTTCAAAATACTGATTACACTTGCAATGACTTCATCTTTTCATATCAGCAATGATGTGACTTGAATCATAACCCAGATTCATTAGGCTTTCCTGTTTCCAAGAAAAAAATGATCTATCTAGGTTTATAACTAATGACTTCCACATCTATACAGTACTTTCCCTACGTACGGACTTTACTGTCTAAGTACCTTGAGATCAACAGATGAAGAACACGGCAGGAGCTTTGATTATTGCTATCTCTGCTTAGAGCACCTGCGTCATTTCAAATCTCAGTGAAACAGTTCTCACCCATTGGCCTTTTAAAAAGTCATGTAAGCTCTGAAAATCATTTTGCTATTTATGTGATAGACTGTCATATCCATGAATCATTGCCTAAAGAATTTCATAAAAATGAAGTTACACTTCAGTTACACTGAAGGTCATCATTCTTTTTTTTCCCACACTTTGAGAAGTTCTTTCAGAAGGTGCTTCATCATTTATACCTGTAGATCTAGTAGATTGCAAAGACCTACTTTTGGACTGCGACCTAGAAAAACTAACAGCATTAGTCCTTGAACAGTAGTCTGCCCAATCCAAAAATACAGGATAAATATTTGATCCTGAAATCACATAAATACCTAATGATATAAATAAATTTACTGCTTCCATACTTAGGTGATGCAACAATTGTTTGTAATGACAGATTCACAGTCAGTTTGATCTTAACCAGCATTCAAAACAGAACTGATAATAAGTAAAAATATGGCTATGGGAAAATGAAAAACTGCACCCTAATAATGAGTCAGGCCCATATTGTATTACTGGTTAGACAAGCTTAAATCAATTTTAATATTAAATTTAGTATTAAACAAATGCTATTGCAACATCGTGTACCAGAATATCAGTGAGATTTATGGCATGAAATTACCAGGCTATGCCTGACATTTTCATATCCAGAGTAGTAACCAAATTACCTGTCCTATGTATCTTTTGGGCTTGGATTTTGTATGCAGTTAAACAAATGATGCATTTGAGCCTCATCAGCCATAATGTCATCTCCTGATAATTGATCGAGACTGCAAATTGATGGTGCAAATAACCAAAACACACTTGCAAAGGATTGCCATGTAAAACTCAGTGCTCGCTGCCCCACCTATCCACAGTGTCTTATACAGCTAGAGTGAGAGGGAGCACTCTGGCACTGCTCTCTCTGGCAATTGAGACTGCTCTGGCAAACATTGTGTTTCCAGTCGTACTCATCTTGTTTCCTGGCTGTTTTGTTCTCGGGGTGCCTTTTCAGATGGAGCACTTTTTACTTTTTACCCTTATTCCTCCTTAAAAGCCTCATGTTATGATGACTGCTCTTCTAAAAGACACAATATGTCTCCATGTGGAGTCTCTTGAAGTTGTCTCTGTCTTCACAGCCAGGGCAGCCTGAGGTGAGCCCAGAGTATCCCCCTTCCAATGGATAGAGATCACCTTGCTATGGTGCCCTCTATCCTTGCTAATCAGACTTTGGATCTTGAGTTAACGTATGCAGCTAGCAGATGGATGATGCAGTAAAATAGAGATCTTGTTCCAAATAAGATCTCTCCTTCACTGCTCCCATCCTTCCCAGCTCAGTTATGGCATAGAACAAGGTATTGGTAACTGAATGAGTTCCCCCTAAAATAAGATCCACAAGAATCTCTGGGAATGACTTTTGTCTCTGCTGTGCCCCTCTTCTAACTACTCTTCAGCTGATGGAGAGTCTCTGGACTTCTGCTTGGCCCACCTTCCCTGTGAATCACCGCCATGCTTTGTGGGCTACAGCCATAGGACCTATCTTACCTAGTTACTGCGCCTTCTTGTCTGTGTAGTCTGGTATCTTCCTGCTCTGACTTCCTCATCTTGAGAACTTTTTTTCTTCCACCCTTTCCCCATAACTGGAACCTGAAACATGGCCTAGGGCCAGGGCAAGGGAATGGGTGAGAGAAGAGCCCTCCCTTTGACTTTGAGATTCAGAAGGTCTTTCAGGAAGAGTATTCCTCAGGCTGTCTCCAGCAGCCTGTGCTTTGCACTTGCTGTGTCCAAAAGCTCAATGTAAGATAAATCTTTCCTTTAATGCATGAACTTATGTTAGAGTACTCTTTGTTCTTAGAGGTGGTATTAACCCCCAGATCACAGGAAACCTTTATACTCTACATATGCTACCATAGCAAAGTGTCAGAGCAGGGGAGGGGACTGAGGGACTTGCAGAGCTAAGCTGCAGAGCCTTAAACTGAGGAATCAGCTTAGGAGTGGTTCGGGTCTCACGGCCTCTTTGAACTTAGCTCGGAGAGGGACACACAGTTTACACTGAACACTGGACTACACTACTGTGATTAGTCAGATTGCTAGTAAGTTAAATAACTATGTTTCTCATGTAAGTTTCTTTCTCATTTTGGGTTAGTCGCTCACATTCAATGGTTTGAATTGCTTTTCTTCACTGAATGCTTGTTAGGGCAAACCTTCCTGCTGACCCCCTGTCAGAATTCCCATTGCAAAATGTTATTATTCACAAAATTATTTTCACACTTTAAAGCCTGTCTCATGCTGCCCATGTTTTTTTCTTCTGTGACAGGAACTTGCTTGGTGAATTGCTTGAGATGTAATGGGGAGAAGAGAAGCTTATCATTTGCATAAGTATCTGGTTTCAGGATATTTTGTTAAACTCAGAATGTGAGATCATGTCTTATTATGTTAAACAGTTCACATTTTTACCATGTTAGTTTGCCACAAACCTATTGGGGTTTTGAAATGCACTGTCATTTGAAAAAAAAATCCGGACCTCTAAGTGGTATGGCTGAAGAAAAAATCTTTTCTACAACACAATAGGTAAAGAGAAAAGGAAATAACACAGTGACTGGAAAAATATTGTTTCATTACCATTAAAGGACTAAAACCTGATTAGTGTAAGTAAAGGCCTAGATATGACCAAGTTTGGTGGATCAGTCTTGGTTTCTGAAGGAACCACAATTCACATCACAAAACCACTGATTTTTAAGTCTCTCAGAAATGTGGCCTTTCTGTCAGCTCCTAACCTGGATTTACAGGTGCTGCTCTCTAGTCCTAAGCCTGTGCCCTCAGTCCAGCCTCAGCAGAGGCGAGGACAGCACTAGCTGAGGAATTTTCCATCCAGTACTTCTCAGGGCACACAGGCTTGGTCTTCTTGTGCACTTCTGCTGACCAGCAGATTGTCCAGAAGGATTTGAGGTGTGTGTGGATGTGTGAGCGTCCTTCTTCTTTGTGTTACAATTGTTGGTATTTCCTTTTTAGAGTCTAGGCTTTGTTTCTCCTCCTGTAAAGTTAATTATATCCAACAGGCTTTCCTGAAATTCAGGGCATCTATAGTTATCTAACACAGAGGGAAAATTGCCTTCCAACTTTTCATGCTAACAGTTCTCAGTTAGCCTCAAAGGTCTGCATTGTACCCCTTACCTGGCTGGGTTTGCTACATGTCATTTGTACTATTCCATACGTGCCCCAGTAGCAACCAGGACCCCTGCCCGTGCGAATGTATTGCCCCCTCCCCATGCATATGCAGCTTACAGTCAAAATGTAAGATCTGAGACTGTATGGAAAGAGTTATAGACAGAAGTAAGAGGAAATAAAGAGACAGGACTGAGAAGCAACACAGGCAAAAAGTCTTTACACACCAGCTTCCTTACTCTTCTCCAGTTTCCTGTAAGGGGTTGTGGCAAGGGAGAGATTTTAGGAGGAATTTGAACACAGACCCTGAAGTATCTTGGCAGATGTTTAAGGACTTTTACCTTCAAGAAAGGAGCTTTCCCAAGCAGAGCACCACAAATCTCTTGTTAACAGGCCAGTCACTTGGGAGTGAACATAGAATAAAGCAGACACCATCATCCCAGAACGAAAAAGCTAGTCTGAAAGCTAGTCTGTTTTCAGGAATAAGCAAAAAAGAACCAGAGGAACCCTCCAGGTCTAAAAATAAAGCAGTTAAGTATACCCTGTGATGAGCTGCAGCTGTGGGGACATGGAGAAATACTGGAGAAAGGTTTTACTTCTGCTTCCATTTATTTCTTAAAGCATTGTAAAAGGCAAAAACAGCAAAAGATAGCCATATTTCTGATAGTCTCTGGCTCTGACAGTGCAGCAGTTTGCATTTAACAAGGGACATAAGAATGAATCATTATCAAGCTTTGCTGAAGACGTGAGGAGTGCTGTTCTCCTCAAAAATGAGATGCGTAAGAAATATTCTTAAAGGGTACGGACAAGGAGCATAATTCATATGTGGTATATAGCTTAAGAGCCTATTTCCAGTTTTCACAGGGCTAATTAAGACCCTGATTTTTAAAAAAAAAAGAAAAAAAATTATGGTATTTCAAAGTACAAGATCAAAGCAGGACTCCTGGAAAACCTAGAGTCAAACCTTTATATTTAACATCTATAAAGCAAAGGACTGAAAGAAGTTTACATAAAGGAGATGATAGTGCTTCAGCTCAGTGGACATACAGAGAATCCAAATATTTGAAAGACAGGAGACCCGACAAGGAAAGGCATTCTCCTAAGCTCACTGTGGGAAGTTCTGTTCAAATCCAAGGGATGGCATGGAACACCTTCTAAAGCACCTCTTTGAACTGATGACAAGTGGGTAATGAAGATCAGCTTTGTTCACCAGTCAAAGTCTGGAGGCTGTTTCTGAACAGTCAACGGTTGGACTCGATGATCTCAGAGGTCTTTTCCAACCTTAATGATTCTGTGATTCTAACGCAAACTCACAAGCCTTGCACATATCACTGTAAACTTTCAGTAACACATGGTGGCCCATGGACCAAAGCCAAACTGATCGAGCGTATCACTTCCCTACATCAGGGCATGAACCCTGCAGATCTTAGACGTAATTCCCAGGAATAGATTCTCTGACAAGCTCTGAATAAACAATCTATAATAAAGCCACTATTCATTCCAGAATAGAACATGTGTTAAATCATAGGCTGGAGGCTCTGGAAAACAAAGATAAGGAATTTCTGCCAGAAGGTTGTAGATTAAATCCCAGACTTTGCAAGAATCTTATTGTTTTTGAAGTGTAGCGGTTGCAAAAAAAAATTGTCACCCCATAACCCAGACCTCTCTGCAAATGGGATGCTGTAGCCAAGTGCTGCGTTTGTGGCTGGCATCATGTGAGTCACCAAACTAAAAGCAGGTCCTATACCTTCCAAAAACATATCAGCTGCAGGAGTTATTGTTCAACCCACTCTTCATCGCAGAATCTGATCTCATGTACAAAGCCTTACCCCTTGCATTAGTGATAACTCAAACTCCCTTTGTCTGCCCTAGTTTACGAAGTACTTGAAACCACATTTCTAGGATTTAGCAATTCCCCTTTCCCAAAGTACCTACCAGGGCTAAGTATGAAAACAAAACTCTGAAATGTCAGAGAGGCCAGATGTGCAAGGGGAGCCTGAGTCTTTTATTAGCCAAAGAGATAGTTTGAAAAAGCTGACAAGCCTCTACCTCTCTGTTCGGAAGCTCTTTCTATACCTGTTTACTGACAGATATTACAACTCCCTACAAGATTTACCTTTCTCGTATTCTTAGACAATCACATCTATAGCAACTCTAAGAATATTAACTTGAATGTGTCAGTGTGGCCAGCTTGCTCTCCTGATTATTTGAGCTGAGCACTGATTAGTGCCTGCTGTAAAGCATCTGATTGCAGTGAACATCCAACTAATGTGCTTCTTCACAGCTCCAGCTGCCTTCTCCCACTATCTTCACCTGAAACCCCAGCTAGGAAATCCTCTGTTTGAAATTCTGATCCAGCATCCAAAAGAGTTCCTAATGTTTTGGCCACAGGGATAATGGATACCAGAAAGTATGATAGCAGGCAGTTTGGTTGGCATGTGTGCTAGAGATGAAGGGGAGAATCAAGAAGGTTTGCAATTGTGTTTCTAGGGAGGAAAGAGATTATAAACCAGGGCTGCAAAGTCAGTAAGAGGGGATAAAAAGGAGGATGGGCTTGTGGGTAACACACCACTTGGGGAATTTTTCTTTTAGATAGCAGTGAGATTATATCTGGTGCATACAAAGAAAACAAAAGTGTTGGATGGGGTCCAATGAAAATCAAGCCCTACGCAAAATGGGAGGAAATGTTTTGAATTTTATAATTTTGATGAAATGTTGAAGGAAAAGGGGAAATTTTTGAGAACATGCATGTACATCTTTTCCTAAAGCTTTTTTCAAGCCCCCACCAACATTTTTCGTTTTTTAAATCATCACGTCTTTTGCAAAGAAAACAAAGGTGTTTTACACGCTGGCAAAATGTAATTTAGTCTTTTTTTTTGCTTAGAACCAGTACTGGGTGAAATGAGAAAAATGTGAAGGGAACCCTTTGCAGCAAGAGCAACTGCAGCTAAGCAAAGCTTTCTTGAGAAAGTTTCACTTCCTAAGGTTTTTTGCTATGTTTGCTCATTTAAATGGCCATTGTATTAACCCACTTTTTATGATTTTCAAATGTCAGCAACCAACTTAGGTCTTGTAAAAGAAAAAGTGTAAAGCAGAAGGCCTGGTTCTCATTACTCTAAGAACCTGACTGCATCAACAAATTTTGCTGCCACAGCCTTGTAAGTGGCGTTGCTGCGATATTACCTGACTGATTTATCATCCTGTGTTGGGTTCTTGCCAGAGGTCAAGATTCAGTGAAAATACATGGTATTTCTGTACCAAGGTCTTTGGGCTAGAGGGGTTAGGCAGGACTCCATCTCCCTTCATTCCCATTCTTCCATTCCTTCAACAGCTATGAAACTACAGCACCACCCGTTCCTGACTTGAAGGGATTTAACTACGAAAGCTATAAGAGCGCTTTTGTTGTTGCTTTTTTAATACTGCACCCTGAAACAGAGTAATTTCATTTGCAAGCTATTTAATAGTAGGCTGTGTATTAGGTCACAACACACTGAGCTGGAGAATGCAGGCTCTGGAGAAAGTGCAGCTGTAATTTCTGTCTGTGACTTTGCAGTGACTGATTAATGTTTTGTTGAGTTCCCGGGCCGCTGAGGAGTTGGAAACACAGGGAGCGGCAGGCTCTGGAGTCCTGTGAAGTTTGGATTTGCATGATAAACTGTCGAGCCTGGGAATGGGGCTTTTGTTTTTGAAAAGAACTTCTGTAGCCAAAAGTTCAGTATAGGAGATATTAATGTATTTCAGGATCTTGGCCAGTACAATCATATTCTTTAATATCAAGAGAAAAAACCTTCAGAATTTCCAATTAAATAGTTCTCAATGTTTTTTAAATTAAATGATTTTATTTTTCTTGTTCAAAGCAACATTTTCTTTCAAAAATCCCTGTTATTTTTAAATAGTCAAACCATATTTAAATAGCCAACATAAAAATGAAGCATTAAAATTTTTTAGGAACAAATGTCTCATTTGAAGCCTCCAAATTATTAATTGTTTTACTTTTCAATTCACAAAAAAATCAATTTTTTTTCCTTTCAGTCTGATTGAAATGAGTCCTCTTGACTTTCCAAATTTGCCTACGAAACAAAAAAAATTAATTATTCATCGAGTTCCAATGAACACCCTTCATAAAACTTCTGAATTATGCAAAATAATCACCTTCTGGGAAATAGGTGTAGATCATTTTATGGTACAAGCTTGCAATGTGACTCAATGCCTCTTCACTTGTACACTACAACCCTCCTCAGTCATCTGATTATTCAGACTTTTGCCTTGTCTATGGTTTTCAGCTCATTTCCCCCCCTACTGCCACCATCGATCTCTAGTTTTCCTTTGCTTACAACAAAATATTCTTTATCTTTCGAGATATCAAATGCTGCCATCCTGTGAGGCAAATGCAGCTGGGACGACAGAAATAGTTAAATGACTTGGCTCATGAAGTTACTCGTAAAACTTGTCGCTGCTCTGACGGTGTCAGCAGAAAGGGCGAGGAGCAGCCACTGCCCCTGGCGCAGCCACGGCACCCCCAGGTAGCACTAGTGCAGGGATGGCAGGGATGGCAGGCCTGGCCTGCCGGCCGCTGTTGCTCAGGATCTCTAGCAGAGCAGGCATTCTTGTTTGGCACAGTGAGGAAGGGATTCTCCTCACAGAAGCCTGGGCTTGCAGGTGGACCTATAGGGACAACAAACACTGAGGCACACAACAGAAATAAGACACAGAGGCTCAAATTGAAGAGCCTGAAGCAGAGGGGGGAAAGGAAGGAGCTTTGATCTCCCTCTTCTCTTGCAGCCACCCCATTCTCTTCATTTCCCCCTTCTCTGTGCTCCGTGACGGCAGACGCTGCACGAGTGAATGTGGTGGGAAGCAAGGGCTGCCAGCCTCCTCCTCACAGTCAGCCAACGCTCTCCTGAAGTGAATCACAGTCTTTCCCTCCCCGGCAGCCTCTCTGAAGCAGGACCCTGGCTTCATTCACCCACATACTACCCGGCCCTTCAGCTGACCTTAAAGAGGAATGCACCTGCCTCTTGCTTTTAGTATTGCTGTTTGCAATTTGCACAAGAAGTGGTGTGTTCTCTTTCCTGTGCTTCTCGCTCATGCACAGGGCCAGCGGGGCCCTGGGGTGGTGTCCAGGGTGCCCCAGCTGAGCACCCATCCTTCTCTTTGCACTAAAATGGACAGCAGCCACATGCACACCGTGCGCATGGTAATCCATTTGCTCTGTGCTTTCAGGGATTAACTACATTCTTAGCTAACCTGCCTGTGCTGTTCTTGGGATCCACTTTGTTATCTTGATTAAGTACCCATAGTTTCTTCAAGGCTTTTGTCCAGTAACCTGGTTTAATAGCAAATGTCATAAAGGCCACAGATAGAGTTTGTACACTCCAAACTGTGTAAATGACTGCCATAGTTGTCTGCATAATTGTTGGCCATTTTTCCCCCTTGATAGCTGGAAGTTTTCTACAAGTGTGGCTGCCTACAGCGAATATCAGTCATTTAGCAGGAAAAGGAGGGCAGATGCCAAGATATTTTTTTATCAAGGACAGATCGGTTCTTTAATCCCAATGCCACCAAGTGCTCCACTCCTTGCAGAACAGGTAAGAGAAGGGCTTAGCTGATGGCACCTTACCTTCTGAGCTGTTTGTGCTCATTTCAGGGACATTATGAAGCCCAGACAATCAACATGTCTTCATGGGAAATCATGTTTCGTGTGGCTTGACTTCTGGTGAAGACATGACAAAAAGTTTGTCCTTGTGCTCTTTAGCTGCAGGCTGCAGACAGATCTAATTTGCATTGGCCATCATCAGCCTCCAAGAGGAAACTCCTCAGGGAGCAGCACTGTTTACCAACAACAGGGCTACCTCTGCTGTTACACAGTGGGCACGCGTTCGGTGTAGGCACTGTTATGCCGCTTTTGAGCTGCTAAAAGATTCCTGTTGTGACAGCAACCTCACACAAGGCAGTACTAAGCCTTCCCCGCCAAGGCAGGACTGGCCTGCAGTGAGTCCAATGGTTAGGTGTGTGCCACTGCCAGGGCTCAGTTCTTATCTCTTAAGCTAAAGTGGCTGTCGCCCTCCCACCTCAGCATTTCCCTCAGGCAGGCCAAAACTGCCATCTTTTAATCTATTAAACTTGTGGGGTTTTACTGTATTTATTACTGTGAGCCGAGTGAGAAGACACTGCACAATGCCTGAATTATCTTATCACACAGAGAAGAAGGAAGGGCCCCTGTCCTGCAGGTGTGATTTCACTGACAGCCTGGCCCCATGGAAGAGCAACTGCTACCAAAATGGGCAGGATCATTCCCTGCCCCCCAAAATCCCTCCCTCGTAGCAGCACTAGCCCTTGTGCAGCTGTGCAAGCTAAATCCTTTCCCTGCTCCAGTTCATCCCACAGCCAAATTAATCCCAGTGCCAGCACAAGGGGGTGGGGTGGTGCAGCTGGAGGCCAGAAGGGCGCTGCCTTTTCTTGACGATGCTGACTGAGATCAGGTAAAGTGAATCGTGAGAACATGTCCTAAAATACTACCTGGCACAAAACTCTCCTGACAGTCAAGACAGGGCTGGAGAATTCCTCAAGGCTTTCTCTTCGACCATGTACATTTTGTTTGTGTTTAAATCTTTCTGAGTCTTGACTCTCCAGCACACCATATATAGTTTATTTATTTAATGTATAGTGAAGATAATTAAATCCTAAACATGTGATCTGTGATATAGCTGAGTTTGTGAGCAGTGACAGCTCAGGGAATAAATCAATGGAATGAATCTTTGAAATTGAAATTTATTTCTGCATAGTTGCCTGGCAAGGCACTTGAGGTTTACTCAGATTTGACCTCAAAGGCCCCAAGCAATGACTGCAGTAGTAAAGTCTGTGAAAATACCACATTTGCTGTGATAGAAAGGGCTGAAGGAGGGGCTGACTGAATGATGGCTGTGTGAAATACCAGCAATATTGAATCTGGGCAGGGGAATGTCTTCCAGAGGCAGCTACATGCAGTTCACTCCAGAGACAGGCATGGCAAGTGAATGTAATGCTTTAAAGCAGGGCTGAGCTCTCCAAAGGATAAGGCAAATTGGTGCATATCAGGGACCTCAGAGGGAGCTCGGGGAAAAGGAGTCCTGGGTGCCCAGAATTTCACTCCAGCTCTCTGTGTTTATAAGGTAAATCCTGCCGCATCAGTCACAGCCATAGGAATGAGGGAGATGTGAGGAACCCTGCTACATGCCTGTGTGAGCAGCAGACACTGCTTTGGGTGTTTGCCATAAGGTACTTGCTTCTGGAATGAATGGCTCTGGGCTTCAGGAATACCCTGGCTGAACCCGCACACGTTCTCCAGCAGCTGTGCCTGAGTGTTGTAAGGTATTTAAATTCAAAGAACAAGTGTTAGCTCGTGGTGCTGGCAGGAGGGGAGCCAGCCGTTACTCCGGGGCAGGGGTGAGCCCGCAGGTGCCCTCACTGAAGGGCCCACATGCAGAGCGAGGACGTTCTGGTACCAGCGCCAGTTAAGCAGTCTGGGTGATCGCCTTTGGAGGCTGAGAGGTTTTCCCAGGAGTGTTCCTGGACCCAGTCGAGTTACTAACAGACACAAGTCATACAGTCCAAAGCAAGATTTAGCCCCAGGAAAATGGTGCAGAGAACTTTTTTTACAAACTTTCTGAGCAGATGTTCCTGTAACTCTCGGGTTTGGCACCCTGAGGCTTTATAAGTAATTCATGAGGTTCCCCCCTTCTAGGAAGAACATACCTTTTACATTAAAGAGTGGGCCTCAAATGTTAAAAGCATTGCTAGCTTTTCCCCTCCCCTCCTCTGAAATACACCCACATATACATGCTTCACATTTATGGTATGGTCATCCTCACCATTGCCTTAGGGCCAGGTTTTGTAATCTTGTATCTAGTCCTTGTAAATGGGGCTGTCATTGCCATTGTAACAAGAAAGGACAGTTGCTGACTGCTGTAACTTGACAGCCCAGAAGAAGAGGGAAAATAAAAGGGAGGGCGTGAATCTCAGTTTAATTTCTCTAAATTCAACATCCACCCAAAATAATTAAGTATAGCAAATTAGGTAGACTCTGCTATAAATGGGTAACAAAAAAACAACTTAAAAACAAGTAAAAAATGAGCCGAGTACACGATGATATTCTCATCAGACCTCCTTGATAGATGGGCATGGCAATATATATCCTTTCGCCTTTCCCCTTTGGCAAGAGTGTTATGTGTTATCATGTGGTGTATTCTTAGAAAAGCATCTGCCATACCTTCCTGAAGAATTCATTTCTCGCAAGCCCTCCCCCTTTTCAGTTTGAGAGCTGTGGGTTTGTACAAAGCGTCATTGTAAAACAGGTCTACCACAGCCAAATGTCACTTGGTATACTATATTCTCAGAACCCGCAATACTGTTCCCTAGGCAGGTATGACAAAATATTGAGGGTAACTATGAAACAAGCGTGAGCCAAGCCTTTCCTTTCGTACCCTCCTCAGCACTGCTGGTCTTTGCTTTAGCGCTGGATGGATGTGTAGCACAGCTGGGCCCCCCTATCAGATGTCCTCCAGAAGGGAGTGTGTGCCCCTGCTTTTTCTACTCCATATTGCTCGCGGTCATGCTGGGCAGACCACAACTGAAAGCTCGGTGCCCTTCTGCAGGTGACAGACCCATTTGCACTGAGATCTGGTTGCAGAGATTCTCAGGGCCCCAGACAAGGCACACAAGGCACATTATGGCAAGCACTGAGTGAGATGAGGAAAAGGCGGTATCAGTATCACAGGGGTCCAGTCCACAGCTTGAACAAATCCAGTCCTTCAAGTTCATTCCTCATGGCACAGTCACTAGACCACCATTCCCCAGTCAGCAGGCGAGGCATTGCAGGTGTAGCATCCTGGCAGCTATTCTGGTGGGAGCACCACATAGGAAAAAAACAGTGGAGGTCCTTTGGATATGTTTGTGCAGAGCCTAATTCTCCTGCCAGGGAACATTTCATCATCACCACGCATTGCTCTGTGCTGCTATGGTCATAACTCTTACAGGGCTGAAGGAGTATCACTGCATGCAGAGGTGAGGGGAGAAGCCCAAAGTTCAGCAGCAGTTTGGGAGCTTACGGGGAATGTGGGGAATATTCCCTGCTCTCCTGGGATGGAATCATACTTTGTCTTGCATAGGTGTAAACGGGGAAGCAAAAGTTTAAACCAGGAATAGTTGACTAGATCAAGCAAAGCTTGTTCCTGGGTTTTGTACCATCGGGCTTTGTTTACCAAGTGAGACAAATGAGCACTATGAAGTGAACAGACTTGTGAGAACTGTGGTGAACCTCCTGGAGCCTCCAGTTCCCTCATTTTGTGTTCATTGAGAGAAAGAGTCAGCAAACAGGCCCCCGACCTTTTTCTCCCCTCCCCACATCCTCTCATGTGGGAACTGTCCAAGCCAGGCCTGGGAGACCTCTGGTGCTCAGCCCTGAAAGCCACTGCTTACAAGAACATTTGTTACTTTCGGAAATGCATCAAATTCCTCAGGGCCCTGGGGAGAGGCTGAATGGGATCTCAGCAGAAGAGGCACCTCCAAACTCTTTTTCCCACATGCAGTTTTCCTAGGCTCAGCTCACAAACTGCCCATGCTGAACAGAGGCCTGCGGAGTAGGTGGTTTGCCAGAAGGGATGCAGCTTTCCCTCCAGCTATGGAACTTGCACCTCTTCTTCTTGCAGCAGTGCAGTTAGATGCTTGGCCCAAAACTGAGGCAAAGCACATCCCAGCATCCGTGGGGTGCTGCTAGTTACCTCCCTGCAAGCCTTTAAAGGCAGAAGGAGAATTTTGATCCAGAAGGATCAACAGGTGGAGAGACACCACTCATTGTGGTATCAGGAACTGCCACTTTTCCTAGCTGGGCCCTCCTGTCCCCCAACTGCTTGTGGCAGAAGGGCTGTGGATCGGTGTGAGTGTGAGGAGGGTCAGGATGTGGCCCTCGGCTATGCATGGCCCTTCGGGGAAGGCATGTACAGGGGGTGGGGAAGGGGTGTGCAGGGGGCTTGCAATGACATTTGCTGCAAAAGGGCATTTCATTTCCTTCTCCAGCCGGCCTGGCAGGGGGAGAGGCAGGAGGGGACCTGCCCAGCGGCGCCGCAGCCTGCAGCAGCCCCGCGGGCTCGGCGCCTGCCGGGCAGAGACGAGCGGGAACACCCGGCCGCGGGCCCGGGCCGCCCTCCCGGCTGCCCCGCAGCCCCTGCGCCCGCGGCTCGGTGCCGCAGCAGCGCAGCCCCGCGGCGAAGCAGCGGGCGGCGGCCGCGAGGCGGCGCGGGGCGGCGCGGGGCCTGGGAGCGCGGGAGGGCGGGGCCGGGCCGGAGCCCGCCCGTCAGCGGTGGCGGCGGGGTGCGCCGCGTTTGTGCCCGCCGTTCATCGTCACTGCTGTCGGCAGAAACCGCCTTACGGTTTTGTGGGAGGAGCCCCCCAACCCGTCACCCCTCACACCTCCCTACCTCCTGTTTTTCCTTCTCTTGTGCTGTGTGTTTCCCTTCCCTTTAGCCCAAAAAAGGCATCACGGCATGAACTCTGGTGCCCAGGGCAGCGTGCCGGCGGGCTGGGAGAGGGGCAGAGCGCGGTGCTTTCCGTGTACAAGCTTTAGGGCAGTGCCTGCTTTCGCTAACTTTGAGACCACAGTCGGGTTAAGAAGAGATGACCGTGTGAATGCAGCTTTCGGTAAATTTTGGATGCTGCTGAAACCCAGTGCTTTTCTATCAGCGCACCCACAAGCAGACGTATGGCAAATAGGAGCATACTGAATCTACTCACTGGAGAACTTGGAGAAGAAAAACATGATCTCTTCAACCACATATGAGCCTTTCTTGTTCAATATCCATGACTCAAAAGCCCCCGTGCAAGAATGAACCCTTTTTTTTAGTCCAGGGACAGCACTGAAGTGCTGTACAAACTCTACAAGTTTAAAGGCAGGGAACTGGTTTGCAAAATTTTTAATGCTATTTCAGTCATTTAAAATAACTCTGCCGTGCACACTTGTGTCACTTACAGTTAGGAAAGCAACTGAATTTCTAAGTGTTTGGGCACACACAGTGATCTATATAAAATGATGATGGTTGCCATTTTATTCTGAAAGCAAGAAAGGCGTAGGTGAGCATTAAATTTCAGGATCATAGTCTGTATTTCCTCATTTCCTCTTTTATTATTAGATGCTCCTTTTAATTCTTGATTCATTTATTTCCTTCTGTTTTATTTATGTACCTCCTTCTAGCTCAAAGGCTGCCCATGTACAGGAGCTTAGTTTGTTTTATTATTGTGAGGGCTTGGATTGAGGTTATATGTTTATATATTTTTAACCAAAAATATACCAACCCTGTATCAGTTTCTAGCTTTCTGTTGTTTATCAAGTTGCTCAGCCTTTGCATGCAAAAGCACACTGGTCACTGTCTGAATTTTCAGCACACATCCTCTCCAGCATAATCATCAACCCTCACTCTGCACACTGTTGAGTCATCACCCAAATATTCCAGTTGTCATCTATTTTGTCACTCTGATCAAGTCAGATCGTGAATCCAAATGACCCCTGAATACTGGGTGGATAACATTTTTACCTGAAATGATTAAAGCTTTGAGGGTTAGAATACCCCTGTGTTCAAGAGGAAAAGCCGAATTTCTGTGCAACCAAGTAAAAATTGGAAGAGTAAATAGAGCTGTTGCTTGTGCCTTCCCCACTGTGAGACATGATGACTTCAGGCAACACCTTAGGCTCATTTGAGTGTTGTAGCTCATAAAGGATGGCTGGGCTTGGATGAGCAGTGTACTGCCATCCCCCAAATTACCATGTACCACTCACATGGTTAGCTGAGCAGTCAAGGTACAGAGACAGGGAGTTTTGTGAGGCCATTTGAGCTAAGTAGCTCTTTGGCAGTTGTCTGCTTCCGTGAAGCTCTGGACACTATAAAGCCTTTTAATTCTTTTTCTCTTAGCAAGCACTCAGCCCCACAGAGTTTTTCTTCTCTGAGGGCTTGCACATAGCCTGTGTTGCTTAAGTCCATCTGTGAAGTCTTCTAAAACCTTGAGCCGAACCACACCAGCCTGTGTGAAGAGTTGGGTCAGGATTTCCTTGCTGTGGGTCTGTGGCATAGCTTTGCTCGAGCCAGAAGCAGATGACCTTCAAGAAGCAGAAGCAACCTGTTTTCCCAGATGTGTCTTCTAAGTGATCAGAGGAAACACTTGGACTTAGCTAGGCAAGAGTTAGGAGCAGTGGATGAGGTTGGGCCATTATTAATCGGCACGTTTCAGTGGATCAGAGCCAGAGAGCAGAGCCCCATTGCTGGCAGTGGTGTGAATCGGGACACAGTACCTGATGTTAGTCGAATGTGTCAGAATATCACTGACAGCACAGCAAGCCCTGGCTGCAGCTCTTGTTTGTTTAGATGGCAGTGAACGATTAGGGCAGAATCAATCCGTCTAGAAAGATTATTTCAGTGTCTCGAAATTTTAAAATAATTGCCTGTTTTATGTTGTGTAAATGCTCACAGAACTAGCTGTTGGGTCTAGCAAAGAGTTGTGTTAAACAAATACACACCCGTTGTAACAGAGGGGATGTGCTCCTGTAGTTACAAGATGGAGTATCCAGTAGGAAATCTTAGTTGAGGTACTGACTAGCCTATCCTGTTTTAAAGTACATTTGGGTTAATGCCTTCTCACAGTACTATAGTGATGTGTTTATTCTTTTTGTCTCTTGTTAGACTGGCACATAGACAAACAAGTGTCAGAATAATTTAAAACTCAAGTTGTAAAAGGGGGTGAGACATTTCTGTTCTTAAAATAGCAGTTTCTTTTGAAGCTGTTGAATGAGATGGATTTATCCGGGGAGGGGATGTGAGTGTGCAGGGGGACACTGCCTCCTTTGAAGACAGCTCCCTTAACTGTGACAAAGAATGAAGAAGTCTGCACTGGAAGGATTTCTCCTCTAATCTGAATTTTCTGCACCATCTTGACCAGTCTTGCTTAGGCAAAATCACTCCAGACTTGAAGCAGATGAGTCTTCCTTCTGCAAGCACTTGGTTAATATCCAGGTCTGGGTGACAGCTGGCAGGAACTGTCCCTTAGAGCCTCTCTGGTAATGCAGGAAAGGCCCCACTACTCTCATCAGTGGGGCTAGAGGTCAGAGCAGCACTTGGAGGAGCAGCAAGCAGTTTTCTACCCACCTGTGAGGAAACACTCACTCTTCTACAGAAGGATGTCAGCAGTGATATCTTGCTACTCCCTGCCCAGATCACTCTTCCTTTCCAGCTGATGTTGTGGACTAGGCCAATGATATTGTTCTCCTAGGATTTCTGGCAGAGTAGCCAGCTCAAACAGAAGATGAACCAAACAGAAGGTAGAGTGGAGCACAAGAGATGGGAAGGTTTTTCTCTGGGAACTGCCTAAGGCAGGCTGCTAGCCAATGCAGGTGTCTGCATCTAAGGTAGTTCTCCAGAGCCCCCTTCAAATCAGCGGAGAGAAATCATCAGCTTACTGGAGATGTCAGAAGTTAGATGAGATGAACCCCACTTCTCTAGGCTCTCTGTCATTGGCCGTGAGTGTGGACTCACTGTAGTAAGTGTCAAGTATAGATCTGCATAAAATGACTGAAATACAGGTGATTGTAACCGTGCGGACTGGAAATTTACAATCATGGCATTTTTGTGAATAAACAAAGCAACTAGGAAAATGGGGAAATGGGCCTCTGCATAGTCCTGGTAAGAAACAGGATCGATCTGATAGGAATGAAGGAACTGAGTTCATAGACGATCATGGAGATCTGACATCGAGTCAGGGGCTGAACTATCTCTAGGGCAAAATATTCATTAATACAAGGTGCCCAGGTGTAGAAGACAGCTATTATAATTATATTATTTGATGATAGTGTAATGAAATGGAGAAGCAAAGGAAATACATTATCTCCTATGAGATTTATTAAGTATTTGTGTTCCTTCACTGAGGGCTGTTTCCCAGTTTTCATTTTTTGCCACAACAAATCTTTCATATCTTCCACCAGGGTGTTACTTTATTGTGCACCAGAGGAGGGAGATACATGCCCACAAACCTTCTGAGAAACACATTTACAGGAAATAAAAACACCTAGGCAAACCTTTCTGCCCCACTCTCTGTGTGGAGAGTAAGCCCTTACTCTCTTTCACACCTGTTAAATAGCTTATCTCAGGATTAAACTGGTGCTAACTATTGACAATGTAGTGGGCTACATAGTGATCATCACATGGTCTTCACCAGGTGCTGCAATGCATGAGTATTATCTGAGGAAATCGTAGCCCCCTGAGTGTCATACACAATTGACAATCACTGCTGTTCTAAGAAGTCCATCTTTTTAATTGCTTTGCTGGCAGATGGATTCTGCACAGGGTCTCATTTCCTCACTGCAGGCTGCCTTTGTTTTTTCACACTTTCTAATCAGATAATTCAGTATGGTTTGCAGATACATCGCACTGCATAGACATAGACACCACTAAAAAGATCTCATGGGTTTTTTTCTGCAGCACTGGAGTTGTTCCATTTTGGTGACTTTACCCTTCATAACCTAAAACAACTCAATAGAAAAGGAAACAGATTTTACACAGGTAAGGGTTGCCATTTTAGCTTTGAAATAATGGAGAAACTTCCACTTTCCATCCTCCTTGCCGTGTGAAAGAAATAAAAGGTTGACAGTCAGGCTTTCCATTTTGATAAAAGATTCAAGCTTCAAGCTGTGTCCTGAAATACTTTTAAAGTAAGAGCATCTGCAAACTTTTTACAAAATTATTTGCTTTATTCAGCCAGGAAAAGATAAGATGATCTGACATTTTGGCCTCATATGGGGCTCTTTCAATGTGAATGGAGAACTCAAAGGCTTTTAAAAGAATCCAAGTCCTAAAAACTTAATGGATTATTTAGCTAGCATGCATAGTTCAGCCTTGTAGTGCCTGAATTGGTCTCTGTTTGTACATCCTCAGGAGTTCCTGACTTATTTAAATCACTTTCAGGTACTTGTCTCTGGGGAACAGGGATCCCATATTGATTTGTGGTTTTGTTGCTTCCGAGTATCTGATTCCTTGAAGAGCTTCTGTTTGTCCTTCTTTTGCTTGTTTGTAACAGAAGGTTGTTTTGAATGTGCAGCTGTTCTTTGTGTGTCTCACTATTCACAGTGAGACTTTTCACCTTCTTGGGACCCAGGCTGTTGCCAAGTGAATGGTTAAATTTCTTCTGAGGCTTTGAAGGAACTCTTCTTCACATGGCTGTCCTCTCTGTGCACAGGACTCACCAAGCCACATCAAGAGGGCTCTGCTGCAGCAGAGGCCTCAGATTTGAGGGCAAAAGAACCATGAGACAGACTCTGTGCTTTTATTTTTGTATTAGTCCTTCAAACCAACTTATGAGTTGCCATACTATTTCCCTGGGGAATGAGATTCCTGCTCTAATGTAGAGGTATATCTTCCTACAGTTGATGTTGTCAGTGAGATTCAGTGTTTGCTAAACAAATACCAGCACATGCTGATATTGCAAAGAGGGCACAGTACTTGTGCTTTCGTTCAACATCACCTTAACCAATTTCCCTATTCTGTCGGTTAATATTTGCAAGCGCAGCTGGAACCTGGAGGCCAATGGGCTGTAGATGACAAATTTCTTTTGATCCAAGGAAGGGAGGGTTCCTTTGAAATAAAAGGTATTTGATAATAGAACATCAGTGTTGAAATCTAACTTAACATGATCCAGTTGCCAAGGCTTCCTCGCTGCAGAAGGAGGTTAATTAAGCAGCAATCCCTTCTCCTGAGCAGTCTCTGCTTTGACAGAATGAGTAACAACATGAGCTGGAGTCTACAGTACATAATGCCATTAGGTTTATTACTCCCCTTTTACAGCTTGCAGTAAAGAGAACAGTTGCAATTAATGAATGAAGTGGATACAATGCTGCAGTCAAGGTCAGGGTGAGGCATAAAATGCAGAGCCCAGTTCTGCCTGAGTCACATGCTGGCAGGAGAAAGCACCATAGTTTGTCAGGAAAGGAAAATGGGATTAGCTCTTCCTCTCAGTGCAAAGAAATCTCTTCCTCACATGTGTCTGACAGCATCCTACCGAAAGTCTCCAGGAATGATCTGTGGGAGCAGAGAGGAAGTTAATGAAACTGTCAGTAGCCCGGGAAGAGAGGGACTGTTCAACCAATTACCCAGAAACTGGAGACACTCCTCTGCAGATTGCTGGCTATGGCAGGTTGCATGTGCAGTTATGAAAAAAAAAAAGATGGCTCCAGTTCCTGTCATGGTTTAACCCCAGCTGGCAACTAAGCACCACACAGCCGCTCGTTCACTCCCCCCACCCCAGTGGGATGGGGGAGAGAGTTGGAAGGGTGAAAGTCAGAAAACTTGTGGGTTGAGATAAGAACAGTTTAATAATTGAAGTAAAATGAAATAGAATAGTAGTAGTAATAATAATATAATAATACAATAATAATATACAAAGCAACTGATACACGATACAATTGCTCACCACCCGCCGACCAATACCCAGCCTGTTCCCGAGCAGCGATCACTGCCCCCCCGGCCAACTCCCCCAGTTTATATACTGAGCATGACGTCATATGGTATGGAATAGCCCTTTGGCCGGTCTGGGTCAGCTGTCCTGGCTGTGCCCCCTCCCAGCTTCTTGTGCACCTGGCAGAGCATGGGAAGCTGAAAAGTCCTTGACTAGTGTAACTCTACTCAGCAAGAACCAAAACATCAGTGTGTTATCAACATTATTCTCATCCTAAATCCAAAACATAGCACTCTACTAGCTACTAAGAAGAAAATTAACTCTATCCCAGCTGAAACCAGGACAGTTCCGAATTTCATGCTCTTGCACCAGTGTAAATCTCAAACAGTCACTGCTAACAGTTCACTTTTGTGTAGCAGAGACATGTAGAATGTTTTCCTCTTCTCAAGCATTAAACTGGTGATTGACTGAAAACAAAGCCAGCTAAGCCCGAAAGGCAGTAACAATATATATTCCTTTCTTTTCATTCCCTTTTCCTTGGCTATACACCCAATTTAAAAGCAAACAGCCACACATGCCAATCACGTTACAATTCCTTACATTTTCTTGTATTCTGTTTCCCAGTCAATCAGCTCTCATCTGTTTTGCTTTTACCCTCTAAACCCTTCAGGGCACAGAATATCACTTTTCAGCTTGTACAGTGTGAAAAAATAGATCTTTGATTATTGCTGTAATATAAATGCATATTTGCGATCACAATGATTGCAATTGCAGAAAATGGAAATCATAAAGATTATTTTTCAAAGCTCCTGTTAAAGGCCATGAGATGATTGCTAGCTAATGATAGAAACACATTTCTCTCAGGACAAGCTAGTCCATCGTGAAGGCTTAATATCTTCCACTGGAGCAGCTAGGTTTCTTGGAAACAAGACACCATTGCCAGATGGAGCATAGGTCTGCGTGTTTATGTTCTGATGCAAAATGCATGTGAAAAGCCTCAAGAGTTCTGGGTCCCCCAGGATGAGGCAAGAGAGTTGGTAAGATCTACTTTGCAAGAGCGCTGACTGATGCATTCAAATAGCAAGTTTTTCAGGCATGTTTTCTTCCATTATAAAGGGCCACACTTTGCCAACCAGAGAATAGGGCAATCAGCAGTCACTGAGCAGCATGGACAATTTGTGCAAGGAGACCTTACACTGAGCAAAGCTAGGGAAATAGAAAAGAATGCTGGCATAGCTGCAAAAGAAACATTACATACTCACAGAACTGACTATATGTGTATATGTTTACCCCCTCCCAACCATATACATGTTCCCCATGGGGAAAAGCATTTTCGGTGTGCTCTAATTTGAGGGGGCGATGTGGGACTAGAGAACCATAAAAGAGCTTCCTTCTGCCCTTTAAGAAACACTCATTTGTCTTCTGGCTTGTGCATATGTGCTTGAAATGTACTCTATTCCTCCTTCTTGTATCACCCTCAATACAGTGGCATTGCAAAGTTGTTGCAAGTCAAGCATCAGCAATTCTTTCCCTTGATGGAACTGCTTCAGAGCAGTGCTGTGCTTGAATGCAGCGTGAGGGGATTACCTGTGGTTTCTGGGTTGTGAAATGAGAGATATCACTTACAGAGCTCTCTGTTGATACTGCTTTCTTGGCTTCCCTTTGATGATGACTTGTGTAGCCATATAAATAAGTGATAAAGTGAAAAATAAGCTCTGGTAAGACCACAGTTCTGATGGCCAGATGTGTTCCAAGTGGTAAATAAGAGGCCCATCAGAAAGGAAGTGAAATGTGTGGAAGGAAGACAACAAGAATATTTATGTGTTTCTGTCCCGGCACCTGCGACTTTGCAGGTTTGTTTTTGTACTTCCCTCTATGGCTTTTAGTGCTGCCATTTGCTGAGGAAGGGACCGGGATCTGATATAACACCTTCTAAAGTTATCACTGTAATTTGTACTACAATATGAGGAGCTTGACCAAGATTTGGGGTCCCAGGTACTGTACAAAAATGTAGTGACTAGTAACACATAGCCCAAAGAGCTTGCAGTCTCAATAAGGAAGATACATAGGAAGTACCAATGAAAGCCCAGAGGCAGCACTGAGGATAAAGCTTATCTATCTCTGCTTCTCTGTGTCATCTCTACATTACACTGCTTCTGCCCAGTCTTTCTGATGACCCCTCAGCCCAGTTGATCTTGGCCACCAAATTTTTGAGTTGTAGGGACAGAAGATGTCTTAGACCAGCTTCTTAGCTACCCAGAGATTCAAAGAACTTCAGGACATCTGCAGGAATAGATGAAGGAATAGACTTCAGTCCATTCTAGAGAGTGGCAGGTATGTTGCAGGTTAATACACATAGCAGTATATGTTATTTAATGTTTTGGTCAGGCATGTCTTTATTTTTGCTGTACATGAATATACTTGCAATCTGTGAAAGAATAAATTGAAGACTATTTTATTCTTAGTATGCAAAGCAAGTTCCACAGTTTGCAAAGGGAGTGTATGCTGAGGATGCCCTGTCAATACCCTGGAAATCTTCATGAGGAATAAAAAATGTGAGTCAGTCTGAACCTCCTGCTCCCAAGCCAGACACATCACCTTCACTTGCCTCCTTGCTATGTAATGAGGTATATTCCTGTTCTTTCCTGAAGAGCAATGGGACAGATGATCTTCATGAGGCTCCAGCCTGGTGGCACAGACAAATTCTGACACAGATCTTTGACTTTCTGCTGCCTTCAGTTTGCCATACTCCCTTACCACAGTGTACTGCCATGCCCCTTTACTCCTTCACTCCCACAGCAGCAGATATGCCGTCTCCTTTCTAAATGGACATGTGCTTCCCAACCCTGTCTTCTGGTAACCAAAGGTTGTCATCCTCTGTCCATAAGTGCTAGGGGACATCTTGGGTTATGGAAAGTCTGTGAGAGATGGGCAACTCTGTGACCACAGGAAAACTCATTACAAAGCAATCCCCAAAGCCTACAAGTGATCAGACAGGGATTAGGTCCTTTTGTTCCTGAAAAGTAGGAAGATCCATACAGGACACACAGACACATATGCTGGCAGTTTCCTGTGGTGCAAGGTGAGGGAGGATGGGAGAAATGCATGGACTATAAAAGCAGCCATTGTGCTCTGCAGCTTGTGTCTGGGAAGCCCAGCTGGAAGGGCTGAGCTGTGGCAGAAGTGCAGGAGTGAAACTGCAGCTGTGACCCAACTGGACATTTCCTGGCTCAAGCCACTAGTTCCTCTTGTTCCTGTGGAGCAGAGGGTCCCCCACAAGATGCCCATGCACATGTTGGTGTGGTGCAGTGGGTAGAATTTGCAAGGGGTGTGAAGAATAGCCCAGTTGTGCTTTATGCCCTCTCAACTGTTGAGCTTCATACGTGTGCATGAGGACCATGCCTCTGCTTCCCCCTTCGTGTCTTTTTTTCATTTTTAATCTTCTCAAGCAGGGACCAGCACATCACTCCTGTGTGTGTCACAGGTATAGGCTGTGTACATCACAAGTACAACTTCTAGCCGAGCATAGTGCCAGCCTAAGTGCTTTCCAGATGATACGCTAGCAGAGATGAAGCATGGAGAGGCCAGGCAGGATGCGCCCACTGGCTTCAGCTGGGGGAGGAGGGACATTTGAGTGCAAGCCAGCATTCACAGTGATGATGAGTCACCCAGGTATGCATAGTAACTACAGTGGCGGCCCTTCCAACACCCGCAACATCCTTTGCACTCTCGGTTTCCTGTTCCCAGCGCAAAACTTGTTTGCCTTTAGCAAGTTAAACCTATTGCTTCCCTGAATTTTCACCCTGCCTTGGATCCTTTAGTATTTTGCTGTGCCTTTGCAGTCTATATGCGTCTGAGATCCTAAACTTGGAGAGATTACAGCATGAACTACTCCTAACTGATCCAAGAATGATACTCAGCTGCTAGTGCTCATGTCATTCAATGAGAGGCAGGATTGATCAGTGCCTCAAATTTCACAGGTCTTTGGTTCTGATATTTTTCTTGTGCTGTTCTCTAGTCAAAATTGCTAAACATTAGTTTGTCGACCCAGATTGCAACCTGGCATTTACATGAGGGAAGAAGACACTCCCACAGCAAGTTGCACAGACGTGCAACTTCCTCACACAACTAATGACACTAACATCAACTGGATTCCTCCCCTCAGTAAACGGACACAAGAACTTGTTGTTTGCAAGAACAAGGAATTAATCATTATTGACCAAGCATTCTTTATGGCAGCTATCAAGAACAAGTGAGTTTTATTTTTGTAAAGAGGTCTGTTTAGTGGGGAAGCTGAATGTCATATTTTGCACTTGGGTGAGAAGAATTAGTCAGGTCCTTGGTTTGCTTGGGCTGTAGCTGGGGCACAAGAAGAGTGCACTATGCACTCCTGCTTGATGATTAGAACAGCTGTAGCAGAGCCACAGGGAATCTACTCTCTGATCTGCAGTCGAAAAGGGATGGTCATCAGTGTTCTCACTGGGCTTAGTGATAAAAAGGAGAGTCTTATGCATATACCTCAAATCCAGGGAGAGAGCAAATTACAGAAAACTTGGAGGTGGAGGAAAGTCTTATTTTTAAATACAGATACTCTGAATTTATAATTTTTCATTTTTCTAATATTTCTTATATCTCGGAGGGTGGTGAGTTGACCCAGGCAAGTCAGCACACAGCCAAGTGTCATCATTAAAGCCAAGCCATCATTAATCTAGAGATATCTTAGACCCAATGAACATACTGTGTTTGATGTGCAATCCAAGACATATGCTCAGTGGGGTTTTTTTATTTTTACATATATACATAATGACAGGGAGAAAAGACACAAGTTTGCATCTGTATTTGTACAGTTGTTTGCATGTCCATACATAAAGTATCCCTCAGTAGTTCCAATATAGGAGATACCTTTGCTTTAAATCTTTCTTAAAATAGTGATTTCTATGCAGTGTATGCAGCAAGCAGTGTTTAACTGTGTGCAGAGATTCACTCTGTGTCACAGACACAAACATGCAAGCACAGAAGAACCACATCTTCTGCATCTTCTACAGACATGCTAACACTTGTGCCATGGGTGGTGACCCAGGGCTTCCAGTTTCTGCTAGCTGCCCTTAATAGCAGCCCAACCAAAATGTTCTTCTATAAACTGATTGCACGGCAGATAGATAGCTTTTCTTGTTGCAAATCCCCATAGTTCAGCAGATGGGAGGAGAGGGGAGGGAAAATCAAACTCCATGCCCTGAAGGCCAGGCTATCTTAGTGATTTACAAAAAACCTCAGTAATCTGCAGTCATCTGAGCGCTTGATATTGCTCAGGTCCCTCTGTCTCCCTCTCTCGCACTCTCAGCATAATAAAGCTAAGGAAATCCAGGAGACTAAATTCAGTGCTGCAGATTAGCAATGGGAAGGAAACTGGATATGCATGAATTAGATGGGAAGGAAACTGGATATGCATGAATTAAACAAGACTATTTGCCTTCTCTGATCTGCAGATATTTTTCTCTCAGAAATGCAACTTCTTTTTTTGCAGGTGACACCCACACATCTCCTTCACATACTGGCGATGATAATAAAGGAGATAAACAACTGGAGCTCATGCAGTTAGACTTAATCTTTGTATGTCATCATCACCAAGCAAAGCCACAGCAATAGGAAAACAGAGCTGCTTTCTGCTGCTCGTTTCTAACTGACATTTCTTCACCAAGTTGCTCATGTAACCTACGGACTCTTTGAACTTCATTTTGTGCCTGCTATCTTTCACAGTGTGTGGGTACTGCCATGCAGTGCTGAGCTGCAGTACATATATCCTCTGCCTATACCCTGGTCCTCATTTTGCCTCTCTGCCTGAGTGGTTTGAAATCAGATTGCAGAACTACAACGGAAACTCCTTAATAAAAATTAAAAAAAGAGTAACAAGAAAGGAATACTCTGATTTTAGAACCTTACATTGCAGGTTAAGTGTAGGATTTGTAAGTAAGTAATCCTTCAGTTCAGAAAGGAGAAAAGGCAGAAATAAGGGTATTTTTAAAATATTTTTTTGGTTAAGTGTATATGCATGGTTATTTTGCATTAAATCTCAGGAAATAACCACAGAACCTTCATCCTTCCAAGGGCTGCTTTTATTGGAGGAAATTCACTGGAGCTGCAGCCCAAACTCATGCATTTCTCTAGCTGCTGGAGACAAGCCCTGGAGTCGCTTAACTCCACTTTTCCTGCAGTCAGCCATTCATCCATCCTGACTTTCCAGCCTGCTGTGGTTTCCTTGGCCATTTGCCCTTTGAATATAATTTGCCGTTTTCATCTCAAGAGTTTCCTGGGACTCAACAGTGCACCCAAGTCCACGCACAGGACCTAACCCGGCTTTCATCATCAATGCAGCTAGTTTCTCATTGATGCATAGCAGCCTTTCTCAGTGATGCATAGTAGCTTATGCAGTAAAAAGTACTTCTTCAGGCAAGAAGGACTAGGGTGTCTTTAATACTGTTATTTCTAGTATATGGCCAGGGAGAGGCAGAAGTTTGCTTTGTGCACTGCATCCTGCAGCTGGTTTGTTCATTTCCATTCCCTGAGGGACTGTTCCAGAGTTTCACTTGAAGTGGTTTCAGAGTGGTTTCTCCTTTAACCCCTTTTGCTTCTCCCATCCTTAGTGGTGGATTGCTCCATCATAGGGCTGGACTTGAAAGCAGTGTCAACTTTGTGTGTCTGCAGCAGGAAGAGAGGTTATTCCCTTGCTGTCCAATTCTGTATCTTCATAGTCTCATACTATCTTGTTGTTGTTAAGATAAAACCTTGGCATTACTTCAACATTCTGCTAATGAGAGAAAGAGCTACATGGGTTAATGCTCCCAAAGGCAACATTCCGCCCTGGGCTTCAGCCTCTGTCCCTGTGCACCAGGAGCTGATGAGCTATGCAAACAGAGAAACAATTTCCTTTCTCCAGCCAGTTTTGATTTGGCTGAGGAAGGCTGAAAAGCCCAGGAAGAAATGCAAGCAGCCTACTTCATCCTTTTCATGAGAAAAAAAAATCAGCTCTCATCTTGACCACTTCTGTTTGAAGACTAAAGTAGCCCAAGGGCTGTCACAGGCAGCAAGCATAGCAGGAAAATTAGTTCATTCTGACTCACAACAGAGTGATCTAATTTAACAGGGCACTGACGAGGCTGTCGGGCATTAACTTGGCTATTATCTAAGTTAGCCTGATTGATGGTTGTGTCCTGCTACAGCCCCCCATAAGAGGGGCTTGCGGGGTCACTCGGACTCTGTACCTGCAGTGTTGCCAACTCGAGTGCCTACTCTGACCATACCTGGAGCCTCTTACTGCAGCCCTGCCCTTGCTGCAAGGGAGCGGACCAGCACCTCTTAGCAGTGCACGCTCAGATGAGGAGGCAAAGTCCCTGTAGGCAGGGAAAAAAATGCAATTGTAATTAAAGAGCCACTCCGGTCACACAAGGGGGCAGAAGAGAGGCTGGATAGGAAAGCTTCCTTCTGGCATTTCCTGCCTTTGATTTCTTAATTTTGCAACCTGATCTCTTTTCTTTTAAGGTACTTTAGTATGTAATTTCTTAAGCTTCTTTATTTTAGAGCAAAAGGATTTTGTAAAAAGGCCATTTGATCCTCCTACCAGACTGAAACCACTATGTTAATTTCCACAGAACTGTACTGTTACAAATTGCTTGTTTGCGTCTTTGTTTTTGCTGGTGAGGGAGTAATCTTTCCTGACTGAAAAACTAGAGTTGTTCCAGCCCATGAGAACACTTCAACCTGATCCAGAATAGTTCCCTTGAAGGAATAAAAAGCCAGTGAGGAAAAGGAATGATGTGGTCACATAATGATATAATGGCTAGGAAAACTGTGGCATTTGAAAATTTCTGGTCATTTCAATGGTCAGGTGAATGAGACGGAGCCAGCTCCTCAAAACTGAAGTGCTCCTCGTAAGTTTATGGGTCCTGTAAAATAAAGTTACATTTCGGTTTTATTAACAAAAAAAGGAGAAGTAAGAACCAGTGCCTTGATCCTGGAGATCCAGTAAAAACAAACAAACAAAAAAACCACCATGAATTTGAGACCATTCAACTTTTTGTCTCTTTGCAAATGGGTTTGTATGAAATTGGCAGCCTCCTAATACTTTGTCAGCCAAATTGGCCACATCAGACTATCTGAATGCCCTTGAGGCTGGAATAGTAACATACTGTAATGTGATGCTCTAACAAAAGCACCTAATTGTGAAGAACAATCCATTTGCATCAAGATAAGCAGCTAGTAATGTTTCCCACTCACAGCCACATACAGACACTGACTTTGGCTACAAATTACTGCCTAGTGCTGTTTTCAGCCTTTCCCACTCTTTATTGGACCTTAACAAAGCTGATGTTGTACTCATTACCCCAACCTGTTTTCTGGTTAGTGTGAGTGACTAACAAAATTATGTCTTGGTCTGTGATTCATCTTGAATAAAGTATTTTCCAGTCACACAGCAAAAGCCTTGCTGAAAGTGGAAAGATTTGATCTTTAGCACTGAAGCCTTTGCTTGTGTGCTCCTAAAACTCAAGCTTTTTGTACCGTGTTATTTGTTAGCATCAAACATACCATCAGTAGCCAAAGTTGCTTTTGCTGTCAGGGCATGTCTACAGGCATAATGAACTTGGCAATAGCCAAAAGCCTGCTATGCACAGGAAATGAAACGTACAGAAATTAAATGCACTGGGGGAAGCACGTGGTATGTGGGATTCCCACGTGGTTGGTTGGCCCGACTGAAAATCTGAAGATGATGGGAAAAATCAAAGGGATGAAAGACCCCAAATCCTTCAAACAGGAAGCAAGTACCTATCCAATCACCACATGGCTCCAATCTCCTATGGCAACTCCTTACCCCAAACTGAAGAGGAATGTGGCATACAAAATGGTCTTTGTGAAGCAAATAAATAACTAGTCAGGATTGCATGTGGAAGGCTGCACAATGGTGTTAGAGATTAACAAATTAGATGGGCTCCTGAACTGCCGAGTCTGGCATAGAAACAGAAGTAAAAGAGATGATATGCAAAGGAAGATGTGATATTGTTTGACAGACATGCAGGGTTCATGTTTATAGCTGCAGAAGAAAGAAGAGGTAGCACCGGCTACCTCCTCGGCATTCATCTCCTAGGGGCTTGGTTCCGGGAAGCATAGAAGAGCCAGGCTGTTGTTCTGTGCTGTGCTGGAGACGTGCAGAACAGGAATCACCATGCAGGGGGCTGGAGCTGCACAACCGTTGGTTGACCCCTTGCAACATATGTTGATTGCCGTTCCGATATGATGACTGCAGATCAGATGTTCATTTGACACTGAGATCCAAAAGTGGGGGAAAGGAGGATGAAAAATTAAATCACTGTTCAGCAGGATTATATTTGCTTTTGAATTAAGACCTCTGTGCAAGGCAGAAAACCCTATTGATTTCTCACTGCCCTCCAGGAGGGCCAGTTTCCAAGTTCAGAGCCGCAACAGAGGGAGGTTTCTCCTTACATCATCCTGTAAACAGCATCTAGACCCCAAAGGCAGGGCCAGGGAGGGCCAGGGCTGTCCTGGCATGTTATGCGTTGCCTCAAACCAGATGGAATAAATTAGGATTGCTCTGTCATATATGCTAATCCACATATGCAGAGCCAGACTCCAGGCTTAACTGGCTTGCTTCTCTGCAAACAATTTCTTTTAGTCCCTTACAGTGATGGATAAAAGGTATTTACTGGTGTCTCATTTCCAGCAGTCTGTAATTCATGTCCCTATAGTGCTTTAATATAACGGCGATGTCCATTTTAACACAGTGCTGGGGCCTCTGCTGTCCTGGTTCTCCTCATTTTTTTCACTATATGTTTAGGATGTTTCCCTGTATCTCCTTTTCTATTTGGTCAGTCAAATGAATTAATACTTGTTCCAGATGTTCCAGGCCTTACTTCCCAGTATCATGTCCTGGGAGCTATCAGAATGTTCTAAATATGGAAATTACAAAAGTGTTAGAGGAAGGAGAGCAAATTATATCAACATTTGCTTTAGAAAGTAATACTTTCCTCTGACTAGCCTCAGGCCCAATGCATTTATTCAGGATTCAATATACTGTATCTATTTAATAACTTTAAAAGGAGATTGCAAAAAGTATAATAAAGCTCTAAGGAATATAGATATAATGAAATAGATACATCTATATCTTAATCTATATATATACAGTTTAAACAAAGAATGTTTACCCTGTTTTATGCTTTTGATACACATTTGCCATCTCACCTTACATTTGCACTAGAAGATGTGATTTTTCACAGCGCATTGTAATCAGAGTACTTGTTAATGTTGTGTTATGCGACAACACTGGTAGATGGCATGGAGCATGGCAAGCCAGTGCCGTACCCTGACAGAGGACTGTCCCCAGCCTGCTGCTCTCTGCCAGGAGTGGCTGGATGCCCCTGGCACAGGATCATCCACTTCTCCCCTCTAAGTGAGGAGGGAGGTGGCAAGGCATTAGCATCCCCCCAGTCAGTGCCAACAAGTAACACCAAGCTGGGACCATGCAGGGACTGCTGTGGGTCCTGCCTGGCTCTCTCCCCTCCACCCCCTGCACGTGCTCCTTGCTGCCTTGGCTGTAGTAAAAAGATGCATTAACGGGCTTTTCAGGAGTATAGAGTAAAAAATGTATGTGTAAAAATGTCAGCCTTGGGGAGTTTGTGCATGTGGTAAGGGGAAAGGAGAAGAAATAAAGAAAAAGACTTTGTTTTGAAGTTCTTCAACTCAATCACAAGCTTTTGGGTTTGCTGAACTGACCCAGAGCAAAGCTCTCAGGGCCTGCTGGGTCCAAGACCGCGGTCCTGTGCCAAATGCACAGCACTGCCTCACGGCAGTGGGTGCTCAGGCCTCACTTGCCATTGCCATTGTGGGCTCTGCGCCCTGCCCTGGCGGAGCTGTGCCTGGCTGGGGGGACAGCAGGCACCTCACCGCTGCTCAGAGGTGGCACAGCACCCTCAAGGAACATGGTTCATGGTGATATGACTCTGAATGGTTTGGGGCCCAGTCAGCAAACTCAAATAAAACTTCCAATTTGGAAGTGCCAAAGTTTTTTTTCTTGGGTTAAGATCTCAAAGCAGATTGTCGCCACACTTCCACTCTCTACTTTTGTCATGTCCCCTCAAAGAGAGAAAGAATCTTCTTATCCCAATTTGGAGAAAAGTAAATGTTGTACAATCCCAATTTTATTTCAAGGTGGGAATATGGATTTATTTTTCATTTTATTGTTTATTCAGTAGTCCCTATAAAATAAACCTCATCTCCTCAGTATGAAAAGGGATTTCATGCCAAGACAACCCCAATTACAGTTTAGGATGTCTTGTTAATGTAAACATGCTTAATTGAAAGAATGAAGCAAGTTTTGCTGAAGACTTTGTTCTACTCCAGCATAGAGCATTCCTGAAGAACATCTTTAGATAGAAAAGTAACCTCCAGTCAACACAAAGTTCATTGAAGTGTCCAGAGTGGTCCCTGCAGGCAGCTGAGCACTTGCAGGTCCAATTCACAATGGTGGGAACAAAGGACCCCCTCACACCCCAAAAACTGGGTGCTTATGGGAAAAAAATTCAAGCGATCTTTAGTTGCTCATAACTGGACCCAGATTTTCGAAAGAGCTCTGGTACAACCTAGGTGCCAGAAGATGTGCGTGAATTTTGAGGAGGACTCAGCAGAATGCCTTTTGGATAGAAACAAAAATTAAAGTAAAGCTCTCCTCAAAATCTGACTTCTGTGTCTTCTAATGCTTCCCATATGACTTTGTGTTCCCTCGCTGTAGGAGGGAAACAAAACAGAAATGGGGTTCTTCACGACGACAACAGATCTTTCTTCCTCTCCTGCTTGTCTTGATTTTGTCTTCAGGTTGATTACTTTCTCACTCTGAGGAGCTGCTTGGTCATGACTTCAAATGGCCTTATGAACATTTACAAAGTGTCCAAACTAAGGACTCACATGTTGAAGGTTTAGTAGTTTTCTACTAGCTTGATTTGTCCTGGTGGCCCATTTGTGCCATAGCCTAATAGCTTGGATGCCTTCTGGCTGACTTTTCCCTCTTTCTTTCAAGCATGTGTTTTGAACTTCAAACTGTGCCCTGGTCTTGTAGGGAATAAAAGATTATTTTTTTTCTTTTTACATTTTGCCATATTTAACAGGAACAAGGGTTTCTGAGGATTAGACACACAGGAAAGGAAATTAAGGGTTAAATCTAAGGCAGCAGTTATTGTGAAAGGTCAGAAGTTCTGGCTCTCCCAACAGCTGAGCAAAACCACAAGTGTTAGGAGGAGACCAGCTCTGATGCCATCTTTCTGTCTTACCCACTGACAACCCTCAACACAAGTTGGATCTCATTTTCAGCCGTCATGGAGAACAATCCTTTTTTACTTTCCCCCCTCTTTCTATGTTTGTTTGTTTGTTTGTTTTTTCTTTTAGTATATTATATCAAAGTTTAGCCAATACTTGCTATGGTGTAGGTATCCAAGATCAATAGCGACAAACATGATGAGAAAATGAGAGGCTGTCCTTCCACGTTCAAGAGCAAGTGACTGCCTAGAAGCACACGAGGCTACTGGTGGGTCAGCTGGTGGGTATCATGGCTGCCAGGACCGATATGCAGTGTAGTCTCGTGTTGGTGCATAGGATGGGTAACCCTTGTTCTTCTGGTGTGGTGGATGTCGGGGAGTCATGTTCATGTAGTCACTCTGATGGTATATATTCTTTTTGGATTTTTGCTGTGGGAGAAAGGGGAAGAGTAGTGTGAAAACATTTCTGCAATTAGTCTGTCCTGCCTGGGGTGAACATTTGAAAAGGGAGAAGACGAAAGGGAACAGGGATCCTTTGAGCAGAGGGGTTTTGACTGTTAATAAGACCTAAGACAAGTTAATAATGGATTTGATTAATTTTTCCTTCTTTGAATTAACAAATTGTCTCACCCAACTCATATTAACTGCTGACAGTTCTGGCCCTAGGTCCTGGTTCAGGGAAGCAGGCATATTTATAAGGCAGCCTCAGGTTTAAAGACATTTACAGAAGAATTAGAACACATGTTCTCATAAAATAATCTATGGAATTTGCCCAACCTGAATGTAAGTCTCCAGCTTATCTGCTGAGAGATTTACAGTGCTAGTTCTCCAGGAAAAGGAATGCTGCAAACCAAGGATACGAACTAATGCCTCTGACCATCAATTCTCAGCTGTGGAATGACTCAGCAGAAGCAATGCAGTCTGAGCAGTGAAGGCTGTCCTCATTTTTTGGTAGGAAAAAAGAAATTAGCTTAACTCAAACAGAATAAGAGCAGGAAAAATCAGCCCAGGCTATGTGTATCATGGTTTGCCTACCATTTACAGCAGTAACACACAATGTATATGTTGTTCTGAGCACTCCTTCAAGGGGCAAAAGAATCAGAGATGATGTTAATCTTTTATCTGTCTCACTACCTGGGCCTCAAAAATCCCATTTCCACTGTTGAATTCCTGCCTTATAATGCCCCTATGAGACAAAGGAGGCATCATCTCTTTCCGAGATAAGAGCAGCAGAAGACAGGTGAAATCATTTGCCTATAGTCACAGAGGAAGTTTGTACCTACAGCAGCATTTCAACCTCTAACTGTTGCAGGCTGTGCACAAGGTTGGTGCTTTTGCGTAGCTTAAGGCTTTATTGATCAGGGGCTAGGTAAAGTGCTTCCATGCTTGTTCCTTAATACTGATCATACCTTCTTTTGCAATCTCCTTTTTACTGAAATTTCCTTCCTATGTGCATAAATATTTGCATATGCTGCAATATACTTGTGATGCTGTGGAATTGGAGGAGTTTTGTGTTAGAAAATTTGATTGCTGAATTATGCTGTACATGCAGAGTGGGGTAGTAACATTTTAAGCTTTTTTTGTATTAATGTATATATTATATATATATTTAAGGTGTTGAATGTAAGTTACATGCTGCTTAAGCCATGCAATGCAGTCGATGCATGTAAATCATTAGATACAAAGGCTTTACCTGTATGTGTTCATCTCCATAATATAGGATTTTTAATTCACCTAAGAGGTAATTTTGCATGGGAGAAAGACATTTTGCTAGCGTGAGTGAATGCTGGACTGTTACAGGATCAAAGACTGTTACTTTTGGAGAGGAAAGCTGTTTTCCTCCAGGGAAGGCAGAACTGTATGAAAATAGACAAATCTTTAGCTGCTTTCAGGAACTCCAGTGAAACAGGCTTGCCATGGCTGTCAAGTTTCATATTTTAGGGCCTTTTTTTACAATTCACAATGTTTTCTAGGCAGCTGTATTTACATTCAGCAACACTCTAAATACATCCACACTCAGAGTACATGTTATCAGGAGAATACCACCAGCAGCTCTAACAGCAGGTAAAAACTGATGCAGCAAACGGCACACATCACAATGCAGCCTTGTCACTCTCGCTGGGGGCAGACATGTTAGTAGCAAAGTGCGTAGCCATTAGGTACCAAATAAATATAGCAGAGAGAAAATGGTTCAGTTTGTAAATGATGGATTTGAAGCTACAATATCTCATCAGGGCACAGCCACTGTAGCACAGCACGTAACACCAGCAGCTGTTTGCTGTAATCCTCTCAGCTCTCCTAGGAGTCAGCCTCTACAATAAGGCACAAAGAAGGACCACTTAACCTGCCTTTGCATTTTCCTATGGCAGTGCCCCATTTGATTGTTTTCCATTAGAAATAACCATATATTGAGCAAGTGTATTTTTGTGAAACACTTAACAGATTTCAAGCTTCAGCTAGCAGTGAGAGTGGCTTTCTGTATACATGCAACATTTAACCTATCAGGCACTCTGGTCCCTTTATACAGGCTACCTTGTAACATGTTGAAAATTGCTATTTAATGACAAAGATACAGGGGAAAGGCAGAGTGGAAGGAACGGAGCTCTCTACGGTCATTGTTTAAGTCTTTCCCACATGGAGTAAGTAGTGTAAATCAGCTCTGGGAGATCATGATCCTAAGACTTGTCTAGGAAGATGTCCTTCTGCTGCCTTTGCATCACGCCTCACTCTCTACTCCGGCAGGCAGAACTGGATGTGACCTGGGCCAGCCAACTCTCCAGAGAGATTAGAAGGCAAAAATAGTGAGCCATAAGACTGTCTCAGCTTTCTTAGGGTTAATGTACAGAGGCAGTCGAGGGACTACTGTGATCCCAATGCTCCTCTTCCCTTGCAGTCAAGCTGCCAGAAATAGAATCATAGAATCATAGAATTGTTAAGGTTGGAAAAGACCCTTAGGATCATCAGCTCCAACCGTTAACCTACTACCGCCAAGTCCGCCACTAAACCATGTCCTCAAGCACCGCATCTACCTGTCTTTTAAATACCTCCAGGGATGGGGACTCAGACACTTCCCTGGGCAGCCTCTTCCAATGCCTGTCTACTCTTTCAGTAAAGAACTTTTTCCCAATATCTAACCTAAACTTACCCTGGCGCAGCTTGAGGCCATTTCCTCTTGTTCTATCGCTTGTTACTGGGGTGAAGAGACCGACCCCCACTTCTCTACAACCTCCTTTCAGGTAGTTGTAGAGAGCAATAAGGTCTCCCCTCAGCCTCCTCTTCTCCAAACTAAACAACCCCAGCTCCCTCAGCTGCTCCTCATAAGACTTGTGCTCTAGACCCTTCACCAACCTTGTTGCCCTTCTCTGGACACGCTCCAGCACCTCGATGTCCTTCTTGAAGTGAGGGGCCCAAAACTGGACACAGTATAGTGGGTACTCGAGGGAATTGCTGGATAGGCACAAGACATCAGTGCAGATGTTCTTGGGCCAACTGAGGGTTCCCTAAAGATTGTTTTACTGTAGGTGAGCTCCTTCTGTCAGTATAGTCTCAAAGCGTTTTGCCAGGAATGCTTGTAGTGCTAGATTTCCCTGGCAGGGACAACTGGCAGAGCCAGAGACAGTGTCCCAGCATTGCTGGTGTGCAGGGTACTGCCAGCACTATGGCATTACTATTTGCTTTAGGACTCTACTGCAGAGGCCTAAATACCCACCTGGAGAGGATCTGGTGTTTCAACTCTTTTGGGGCATAGCATGGGTGTGCATATATAGCTGGGGTGAAGAAGCACTGTGATCCTGAAGTGAGGGGTATCAGTGAGTTTGTGGTAAACATGGCAAGTATAGCCTGAGAAATGAACTAGGGACAAAGAGCATATATAGCAAAGGAAAACAGTAGCTTCTTACCCAGTAGTTAATAAAAACCGCAGTTATTAGCATACTGTAGAAAGCAAGAACTCCAGTCACTGCCACCATAGTCCACAAAGGAATTGCAGACTGAGGCTCTTGTGTTTGGATGGGTGTCTCTTTAAGGAAAAGAACAAAGAAAACTTTTAAGTACATAAAAGCAAAAACCTCCATCTTTGCTTATTTACTCCTTGTTCCAATGTGTCATTTCTATTAATCATCATTTTAAGATGTCTTCTTCAGGACATCAGAAGCAGGAATGTAGTTTTACCAGGCAACCCAACTTTTTTTTTTTTTTTTTTTTTTTTTAAGGAAACAGACTGCCTCAAGCCATCACATAGGGAGTGTGTATAGGGAGGATACTGGCCTACAGAGATTTCCCAGCTTACCTTTCACATGAATGACGGTCCCATTGCTCTTCTCATTGTAGACATATGGAGGTGGATACATGGCTTCGATTTTGCAGAAGTAGATGTCAGTTTGGCTGGCACTCATGTTCCAAAGATTGAAGATTACTTTGTCTTTATCATGAATTCCCTGGCAGTTGAATTCTTTATTTGAATTACTGCTAATTTTGGTCGTGTTCCATGAAATAAAGCAAACTTCAACTGCACTGTCTGTTCCTTTGTGCAGCGAAGCTCGAAATTCCTTCCCTGTTCCATTGTATGTGTAGTTGCAGACTAGAGTTGCACTTTTGTTAGCTACAGTGAGCAAAGGACGCTGAGCCACTAAAATCTTGTTTTCTGGAAGGGAGGGAGGGGAGGGGAGAAAGTGAGAAAAACACTTGTTTATAAAATACAGTATGAGACTTCAGAACCACACATCCTCCCATGCAACTCTTCTCCATATCTCCTCTCCCCTGCTGACACTCCCTACTAGGGACTACGTAACCACCAAGCTGCAGAAGCGGTTTCTCACAGGAGCTCTTGTTGCAGCAATCCTCCTCTAGATAAATAATTACATAGTCACTAAGGGAGACAGTGAGGTCAAGAGTGTTCTTCTTCAGAGTCAGAACACTAGTACAGAAAGTGGCCCATGCGATTAAGATTTAATGTCAGGGCTCAGAAGGCTACTCTGCGTGTGTGTGTATGTATATAAGACCACCTTAGTCTATCCTTTCCATAGCGAGCAGTTTCCCAGGGGACATTATGGAGCGCAAATACTGTGTTAAATGCTTAGTTTAGCAGTCAGATAAGAGAATATTATTTATACATTTGCTTTTTAATCCAAGGACAGACTTGAAGAGTTTGCAGGTGCAACTTGCTGAACCATTTCAAGGGTTTGGACCATGGACAATGAGCACTAAAACCATGAACTGCTATTATTTTAATGTAAAATAAATCATTTCTCTAGCTAGCAGCTGTAGTAGATTCTTAATCTCTCAAAGGACTCAGGAGTTGACTAATTTGACACTGCATTGGCACTTAGCACTTGACTGGCCTGCAAAAACACGTCACATGAAGGTATAATTCAATTTGAATTGACCGGACTGATACATAAACAGGAAATGTTTTCTGACATGTAGACCTCTGTGCTACCATCTGCCAAACAATGAAACACTGCAAGGACTATGCAGAAAGACAACTTCTTCCAAGAAAAATCATCCTGTACAAATGAGGCCCTACTTTTCAAATTATGACCTGTAAGTAAGAGGAAGGGAGGTTTGGCTTTTAAGCTAGGAACTTGCCAGAACTAAGGACAGCCCTTCTGTGTGTGTATATGACTGTGTAAGTCTTCATGCAAGCTGAACTCATATGAGGTCTTAGTAGCCTTTTATAGATCCCAGAGAATTGCTGTGGTTGTGAGAATGATAATCATATCTCTTGTCCTGAAAATCTGCTGCAAAACCTATATTCTTTCTACTTAATCCATGTGATGAGACTTAAAAAAAGGCTAGTAAGGGAAATGGAGTGGGAAGGAGGCCAGATCCAGAATGCCCAGCAAACAACTATTTCACCGTCTTTCTTTAACAATATTTAGGACCAAATGGCTACATTCAGTGTGTTCACACCTGCACAAGAAGGTGGCGTACCCCAGCCTCTTGAGTAGGATACTCCTTTGGGATGCACATGATCCAGGGAGTAAAGTAAACACAGAGATGCATGAGATGGCCAGGACTAGTGGCAGGGTGTGGGCAGTAAAACCAACCCACAGCTAGCAGGTTCTCCAGTTACCAGCCCAACCCATGAAACTGCTGAAGTTGTCCATTTTCTCACTGAAAGTCTTGTTTACCAGCCCTTTCTTCTCATGAGAGCAGGAAGACATGAGACAGGGAATGCTCTACTGCCTCATCTTTCACAAAGAAAGATTGTAGTCCATCCTCCTTGTGTCTCTTTGTTCAACATAGTTAGTGTGGGGGGGTGGAGCAGAGCTCGTCACAGCTCTGAAATCCCATGTTTGCAGCGAACCCAAACACTGTGAAACTTTTTGTTTTGATGAAGGATGAGCATTTCCAGGCTTTCCAGCAGAAAGAGACACAAATCTTGGAATCCTGGAACTGAGCGGCAGATTAATAACAGACAAGGCAGGTTTCTACTTGAGGTGCTGCCTGTGGTGAATTTTCATTGAAATGAAGACATTTCAGCAAAACATTTCAGTTTCATCGAATCAGCATTTTCCGACAAAAGCTCTCGCATAGGCTTATAAGGCATTCTAGTAAGGGGTGAAGTTTGGATTACACCCCTTTAGACAAGGTATTTGATCATATTTTTGTTGGCCAGAAAATTGATCTTTGGCCTAAGTGGCAATGTGCAAGTCTGCGGTAGAATTGTTCTACCTTTAATACAGCAGAATTCTACACCTCTCACTTGAGACAGAGTTATTCTTCTGATTTGCACTGCAGTAGTGCCCACCACTACAACCCTGATTGTCACAGGGACTGAATACACCTCCAGAAGAGACCTCTTTTGTCTCAGAGTTCACAACCAAAATAGGCATCCCGGAACAGACACTTGCAGAAGCATTATGCTTCAGAAAAATGCTTGCCTGTTTTTCACTGCAAGTACTTAGAGAAAGCTAATGAATGTTTATTGCTCAGTCTGATCAGATTTTTGCTGTGGCCAGGGGAAAGACAAAGAACACTGAAATTCTCATCACTGAGGGACCACCTTCAAATGTTATTTAGACTCATCTGCAGACCCCAATGACTTAACGCCCACCTTCTGCTGTTGTCAGCTAATCTGGATTCCTGACGTTTAGTACATAGCTTCATGCCTTGAGCTCCACTATTTAACTACAGCTTTGGACTATTTATGTCCCTGCCATGATATTGTGCTAATTGGCAACCAGTCTCTTTTGATACACCCACCTAAAAAAATAAGTTCCTTCAACTTATTTCCACCTCTTGGATTTATGGTCCAGTCTGTTTGCCTCGGCATGCATGCTGGGTGTTGATAACCCAGCCCCATGCTCCTGCTGTTGGGATGGAGGGTGGCTGAGCAGTGGGAAGAAGTTCATTTGTGGATCATTAAACAAAGACTGCTCCTACATGATTTAAGCTAAGCACCGAAATCCATTTTTACAAAGTGGCTCTACTAGTTCAAATCTGATTTGATTGAGCGAGATCTTTTGTTTTTCATTTATAGGAACTAATTAGCACCATGTGAATTGGTTGGGCTGCAATGCCAGCAGGAGCAAGGCAGGCTTACCCCACAGGCATGTTAGACAGGCCCTGCTCTCATCCTCCTCCTCCGGGCTTGGATTTTTTTTGAATTGAAGAAAGTCAATCATGCCAAATAGCATGCATATTTGTTTCACAGGGAAAACAGAGTAAGGCCAAACATCCCTTACTTCACTTGTGATCTGAATAGGATTTGATTATATTCTTAGTAGGATCTGGACCATTCTGAGCAAACATGGGCTGAGGCTGCTTTTGCCTTCACAGAGACAGTTTTTCTCGTAAGTGTCGCTTTGAGTTTGTTAAAATGGTGAAACTCTGAAACATTTAGTATGTGTTTCCATTAGTGTATGCTTTCCCCTAAATAGGGTTATGATTGCCATTTCCAAAGCTGTGTTCAGTCATGCTGTAGAGTAATAAATATCTATACCTTGGCCTTACCCAGCCAAGAAAGTGGCAGTTATGAAAAATCATTGTCTACAGTTTCAGAAAGCTGTGCAGTCTAAAAATGTAAAATCATTTAAGTCAGTGTGCACAGGCTGCAAGCTTTCTCAGGATCTTAGAATTTATATGCAATGATGCGTAAGATCTCTAAATGTTTGTTGAGCTTTTTTATACCTTATTTGTCATGCTAGACATTTGTTATAATCACATGTGAGGTTTTTTTGCATCATGAAAAAAGTGTCATCCATATAGAAGATCCGTAAAATACTGACTCTCTAATCATGGAGCCCTGATGCAAGCAAAACTTCATTGAAGTTTTTTTCTTTCTTTCTTACTTGCCAAGAAAGTGAAATAGAGACGACAAAGTACGGAAAATAACTATTTTGAGGGTTTTTTTCCAGAACTTTCCATGAATCATCATCAACTATTGGAAAAAATATTCTGCTAAAAATATTTTGTACTCTCCTCTCTTTCTTTTCCATGCCAGTTGAGTTCAAGGAGCTATTTGCCAGAGCAAGGAATCTGGGATATGTCGGCATATCTATAAGCATAGTAAAGAAATGGCCCACTTAAGTCCCTGGAGGGATAGGGGAAAACCTGAAAGGAGTTTATTTAATTCACAAACAGAAAGGCACACAGCTATGTTATAAACAAAGCTATTCCATTTTTGCTGCTGCTGCTCTGTTGTTCAATTACCTTTACTCTTCTTTCTGAGGTACAAGGGTCTTTCTCTTTTACTTTGGTTTTAAGTCACCCAGCTGTGTGTATAATGTGCAGCTGAAGGGATCTGCCCCTTCTAGTTGTTATAGAGTTGCTTTCTGCTAATCTTTCCTACTTTGGTGCGAGTACTGCAGGAAGCATAGTACTACATAAAGCCCGGGTGCCACTCTTGCTTTAATCAAACCCAGTGTGAGCACAGGGGTTTTTCTTGTTAGTTTGTAATTTTTTTTTTTTTTTTTAAATAAGAATTCGTTGATGTCATCCTAATCTCGGCTAACCTCGCCTCATACATCTTCTGCATTCTGGTAACCTTAGTGGGTTAGAGGTTGATTTTAACACCCAGAGACCATAAGCCAGAAGGTTATGCAGGTAGTATAAAGATGAGGTCATTTGTGGTACACTGCAGTGGGAACCCACTTACATTACTTATTTCACAAAATACACAGGACAGGCAACTTGATCTAGCTGCCTCTCTGACAGACCATAGCAAGGTAATTATTTAGCCAACAAAAAGCAGGGGAGGACAAACTTTGTAAACGTTAGTGTTTCTGCAAAAGGGAAATGAAAAACTGATCTTTTAAGTCCCTTTCCATGATTCAAACTCAACCTGCAGCACTCACTGATACAGTTGAACAACAACAGAACGGGACAAATTCTGTTGTCTTCCCCAAAACAAAATACCTGAGGCCTATAATACACTTTGTGGCTTCAGGAAGTCCTGCAGGGTTTTGACCTGCCTTAATGTTTTCCATGTACTAAGGATCAATCATCTTGATTGAAATGAAGGAAGAGTGCAGAAACGATATGGGAAAAAGATGAGAGCCCTGAGAAGCAAGTGACTACATGTGCTTCTCTTTAAGCAGTTGAACAGTCTCAGTGGAGCTATTGGAGAAACTCAAGTTCTTTATGCAAAGCAAGTGTATAAATGTCTATAGAGTCATGGCATAACCCCTGTGTCTGATAACCACACACTATATTTTATTTTGTTGCAATTCAAAAGAGTTGCTTAAAAGCTGTTCACACCTCATGGAAATGTTTTTAAAACTGTTAACCCACTGCTGATACTTATCCCCTCCTGGAATCAGTGTCTTCTCTGATAACCCAGGGGCCCGCTGTGGAAATAATTATATTGCAAACACAGTAGTATAAACATGGGAAAAGGACAGGGAAGAAAAAGCCTATAATCTTTTCAAGAAATGTAGATCATGGTGTCATGCAAATTACAATGCCTTCACTGAGGAAAAGAATTCTAGAAAAATAAGGCAGAGATAAGGAAAAAATAGATTCAATTGTATCTCTTATAGTAGAAAAAGCAACTCTTTAAAGATGCTCTATATGTGAAAAATTTTGCACTGGAAAACAGATTTTTGTTCCTATCTGTAACTTCCCTGTAAAACACAAAACACTGATATTTGGAGAAGACCCAATAACAACAGTTCACAGGCCAGCGGTTTGAAAAATTGTCTGTCTCAAGATTATCCTAGCAAAAGCCATCATCCCTTGCCTTGCTTTGCATTTTGATGTACCCCTTGGAAAGACATGTTAACTCTGAACATACAAATGCTGCATCAGCAAGGCAACACCAAGACAAAATACCCTCAGCCACAACAACTGAAGATTTAGAACGATTCACTAAGGCTCAGGATTTCAAAATCACAGACATTTTTTGTTGTTGAAGATTTTTTCAGAAAGAAGCTAGATATCTAGTAATTATCAATAAACTACTAAACAATGCAAAAATCAGAAACTCTGCAGTTCCCATCCTCCCATCTTTGAGCTCAGTAAGCAGCTCTACTTTTGGTCCTTTTCTTTGCTGGTTCTGTGAGGATGTGGGTGGGCTCAGCTCTGCAGCCCATCACACCGAGCCAGGCCATGGAGCTTCACACAGGAGACTTGGCGGTGGTGGAGAGCCTGCTCCAAGAGAGGCACTGGCACCAGGTCTGCTCAGCTCCCCTGCCCCCCAAGAGAAGGCACTTGTGAGCAAAGTTTGTAAAGCCCGGGGGTAAGGTGAAATAACCCCCCCCTCTATCTATGCATGCAATTTTCAAACGCATCCAAAAAGAAGTCAAATTAAAGGAAAGCTCTTGGGTCTTATTTTGGAGGGGTACTTGTGGCAGGAAAAAAATCAGCCTCTTCGTTATATCGAGTTGATCCATGTGCAGTCTTAGCAGCATGCTCTGTCTCTCCCCTTTCATCCAAACACAGAATAATTTGTGCAAAATTAATTCAAAGCTATACTAGACCTTCTCCCCCCTGATGATCAAAGTGAGGAAAAATAATGGAAAGAATTGAAATGTGGGGGGTTTTGTTACCTGTTACATCAGCAGTGGGGATGAAGCAGAGCACCACGAGGATCCCCAGGAGCATGGTGCTAATGGTGGGCCTGATGCCTTGTCCCCACCCCCTCCAGGCACTGCCACGTCTCCCAGGGCCCCGCGCCACCAGCCTTCCTTCCCTGTGGGGCCAGGCTGCACCCTCGGTTGCTCACACAACTTGTCTCTTCCTCATTCCGCAGCACATGATACACAGCCAAGTGAAACCACTGTAATGGCAACGCTTGAACAGGAAGTTAAATTGTTTGATGACTTTAGCCTTAGGAAGTTGCCTCTGCAAAGCTCAGTAACGCCTAAAAGGTAGTGAAAGCCCGCCTTTCGAAATAGGGACTCCTATCCCTGTATTGCAAGATGTGTGCTTGTGTTAGGGGCTTTGCAGGGTTGTTCCTATCAGGGAGAAATGGACTTCCCTAGAGGTGCAGCGCTGTTTCTTTTCCAAGAGTACATAATGACGTGCGCTGTTCCCGTCATCACAGTAGAAGCAAACAGGAGTTTCCAAGTTCCTGGTGGCCAAACCTGGCCCCTCAGGAAGTTGTGTGCTCAGGAAGCTCCATCTCTCCTCACTCCTAGGAGCAGAGCCCTTCCTCCCTTGGCCTGCTGGCTTGCTTCTGCCTGCCTTCCCAGCCCCGGGGGACGCTGACATATTTTGGTAGTAGATGATCTAGGTTTGTTCATTTTCATTTTTCTGCATCTGCTTCCCTAAATGCAGACCAGACAGTGCAAGAAACAGTGATTTGGTATACCTTCCCTTTTTGAAAAACATCCCAAGCTATAAATGAGCACAACTGTAATCCAATTGACATCTAAATAAAGGCAGCATGCAGCAAGTGCACTTCTCAATTAGTGCTTTCACTAGAGGTCTTCTTATTTAAAGTTTTTCTCTTCGACTCACCTGGTAAATACTCACTCTTCTTTGCCGTTCAAGCTCAATGTCACCTCTCCCCTTGAAACAGCAGGATTGTGAGAGCCAGTTAATGGCACTTATAACTGTGAGGAACTCTGGCTATTAACTATTTACTTTTGTCCACCAAAACAGAAATATTTAACTGTATCGATGCCCATCATTACCTGTGATTTATTTGAGAGAAAAGGGGAGGTGTTTAACAGGAAGACTTTCAAGAAAATTGGGCTGTTGTAGAAAGGGATGAAGAGCCATGAACTGTTCTTCCTTTCCCGATAGTATCTGAGGTCTTTAGGCCATGTTTTATCAGGAATTACATATGCAATCTAGGAGCAGCTTAGCTGGTATATCCATTTGCAGTCTAGGAATTTTAACAATATTCTTTTGTTTTGTAATCGGTGTAAATTGCCTGCAATACTGAAAGTTTTGGAATTTCCCTGTACTTAAAAAATAAAAAAGAGAAAAAAGTCAGATTCTCTCTTTCTTAGCCCACTTTTGTGGTTTCTAGATAAATATCCTGAAACCTTTTTTGAGTCATGTGAGTGTACCTGCAGTTATCAATGAAATAGTCTCAGCTTAACTTGAAGTGAGAATCCCCTAATAAAGTTACGAAATTCAGTATCTTTTTGCTGAACTGCCATGTCTTGGAGATGAAAACCACTGTTGTCACACCTTCTGGCTCAGGTAACTGAACCTATACAACCTTTATCGAGCCTGCTGCATGCTTCTGCATCCTGGCTGTCAGATCCTTTCTGTATTTGGGATATGGACTGGAAATGCTCAGAGACTACATTCTCCCCTCATCACAGAATTAGCAGAGTATATTGCAGAGAGAGAGCTACTGCCATGCATTTCACTGGCATATGTTGGCAAAGGGGCACCATTCAGATGGAAACCTGACTGTGGAAACAGTTGTGTAGGAAGAGACTCTGCTCTAGGAACACCACTAACAAAAAACAAGAGGGAACACACTGCGCTCTCTTCAGTGTGGCCATGGACCCATTTATTCCCTTCCGTCCTTTCTACCCTTGAGCACAGGAAGGCTGTACTGAGGGATCTGGACAGGCTGGATGGATGGGCCGAGGCCAATTGTATCAGGTTCAACAAGGCAAAGTGTCGGGTCCTGCACTTGGGTCACAACAACCCCAGGCAACGCTACCGGCTTGGGGAGGAGTGGCTGGAGAGCTGCCTGGCAGAGAAGGACCTAGGGGTGTTGGTCGACAGCCGGCTGAATATGAGCTGGCAGTGTGCCCAGGTGGTCAAGAAGGCCAATAGCATCCTGGCTTGCATCGGGAATAGTGTGGCCAGCAGGACTAGGGAAGTGATTGTCCCCCTGTACTTGGCACCTTGACTACTGTGTTGAGTTTTGGGCCCCTCACTTCAAGAATGACATTGAGGTCCTGGAGCATGTCCAAAGAAGGGCAATGAGGCTGGTGAAGGGTCTAGAGCACAAGTCTTGTGAGGAGTGGCTGAGGGAGCTGGGGTTGTTTAGTTTGGAGAAGAGGAGGCTGAGGGGAGACCTTATTGCTCTCTACAACTACCTGAAAGGAGGTTGTAGCAAGGTGGGTGTCGGTCTCTTCTCCCAGGTAACAAGCGATAGAACAAGAGGAAATGGCCTCAAGCTGCACCAGGGGAGGTTTAGATTGGATACTAGGAAAAAATTCTTCACCAAAAGGGTTTTCAGGCACTGGAAGAGGCTGCCCAGGGAAGTGGTGGAGTCCCCATGCCTGGAGGTATTTAAAAGATGTGTAGATGTGGTGCTTAGGGACATGGTTTAGTGGTGGACTTGGCAGTGCTAGGTTAACGGTTGGACTTGATGGTCTTAAAGGTCTTTTCCAACCTAAATGATTCTATGATTCTATGATCCTTGTTGCTCCTCATGTGCCTCTCCCATGCTGAGGACAGACCAAGGCACTGATTGCAAACAGGGACTGGACTGGTGGAATACAAGAGAGGGAAGAGCGGCCACTGAGAAATTATCCACAGTGGTCCTAGAGACCAAGCTGTATCATTTCTCTCTGTGCTGATAAACAGTGGTACCAGTATTGTCCTTTTCAGAGCCTCTGGTCCTTCAGTCATGATTTTAGTTTTGCCTAATGGTTTCCTCTTTGGTCCCTGGAGTAAGGAAGGGCATTTTTTTTTCCCAAAATAGCTCTTGGCTCATCTGCACTTCTTGGTTTTCTAGGATTTTAAAAGGGCACAAATCATCATTGCGTTCCTGAGGGTATGGCTCCTTTCCTTCTCTGAATCGCAGCCCTTGCTCTAATTTAAACAGTTAATTTCTGGTCACTTAGATACTTGACTTTGTCACTTCACATATGTGATCTTTTTCTCTTGCTAAAGTCATCATGAGGGTAGGGGTAGAAGATATTATAGCTTTCAGCAAGCTATCTTGCACTTAGGGCAAACCACATAAAAGTTTATCTAGGAAAAAAAAACCCTGAAAATGTCCCCTGATATGCCCTCGCTCTTAATTTTTCATTATTCTCCCACCTTTCTAAGTATCTCTCCTTCTATACCCTGAGCATTACCTGAGGGTATTCTGCAGTAGCATTAATTCAGGCACTGTTCATTCCTATTCTTACCCCATTTTGCATTCAGATTTCAGTCTGTTAAGTCTGTCTGTACACTGGCAGACAGGCTCTGCTTGCTGTCACAGTGATGGAAATCCAGACTAACATTGTAATTTCAGCAGAGCTAGAGCTGTGAGAGTACCAAAAGAACTAAAAATGCAATTTGGCCATGTTTGGGAAAAAGAAGGTTTCCATCCCATCACAAAATGGCTGAAATTGCAATCCAAGAGAAGTAAATGAGAAGTTTGTAAATGGGTGTTCAGGGTACACAAGAATCTAGACTATGGGCTTGGGCTTTTTACTCATCACTGTATGTAAATAAAATAACGGTCCAGGTATTTGATCATCATTTTTCATGCCTACTGTTAGAAAACTAAGCACTGACAGGAGTTATGACCTGAGTTTTAGAGAAGTGCTGATATGATCTATTACGGTTTCTCAGAGGATTATCTGGATATCTTTAAAAGAGTCCCAAGACATCCCAAGCAGGCTGCCAGTTTGCCTTTATGTTAAAGAATGAGGAAGTAATGACCCACATATCCTGAGCCAAGTGTTCAGCTGTTAAGAGAGAGATTCAAAATTTGTTATGATTAAACAAGTGGATAGTTTTGAAGCTAATTTTAAAATAAATGAAGTCTCCCTTCAATCACTGGAAGTTGTATAGTGCCATAGTTGTTCCCAGCATATACTCCTGTTCTCAGGCAAATAAAAATGTACATGCATACTAGAAGAGTAATTGTAGCAATATACTATCATTCATTTATTCCTGAGGACTCCAGTCTAATGGGAGAACAGTAGGTCACTAAAATACCCTTTTAACTACTATAGACAATTAACTTTTAAGTCCCTGGACTATCCTGCAACTCCATATAAAGATTAAATTTAACAGTTGTCTGAGAGAATCTTCCACATGAAGAATCACAACACAGACCTTGAGCGAGTAGTCTAGCTAGGCTTTATTCTGCTTGTTCTGCATGCTTGTATGTTGTCAACTGCTAGAGTAAATGCTTTCTTTCCTACAACTGCAAATCTTAAAACATCTCTATTCTTCCATTGCTGCTGCAAATAATGATTTGTGATGAATAATGCTATGCATACTTGGTACAGAAGGAAGGTTGATTCTTTCACATCTTTATTACAAGGAGAATGTGCTTTAAGTAGCTGCCATAGAGATGCAGAAGTGGGGTGACAGAAAGAGTTTAACAAATAGTCATGTTATTTCTAACTAGGGAGACAATGAATGATCTATGTTATTCACCCCCTACTGTGTCCAGTAAGCTAACCCTAAGAAATTATGTTGCATTTGTCATCTGAAGCACTTCATGAAGTTACATGTTGTTATCTTCACTTTACAGATGGGCAATGGAGTCAGAGCGAGGTGAAGAGACATGCCCGAGGACATACCTCAGGTTAGTGGCAGAGCTAGGAACCTCTACAAGTAGCCCTGTGCTCTCCAGCTTCCAAGGTCTGATCGGCTTTCTGACGGCCTCTGTTCTATGTTGTCGTTTCCCTTACACACTCATGAATTTTCACTGTGTTGTGACTCTTTTCACACCCTTCTTTCTATGAATCCAGATGCCTTCATACCACAAACACAACCATCACACTTAGAAGGGAATATCAATATACTCCTTTAGAGGGAATTCTAAGTTGGTTTTCTGTACCTTAAAATGTTACAACTGGTGTCTGGTATGTAGGAACCTTCCAGGGCCAGAGCTTAATATGACTTGTCACAGTGGAAAGGGAGCTTTCTTTTTTGGAAAGATGTGAAATTTTTGTTTCCAGCCCTCAAGATAGCAGCCCATAAATGTGTCACTAATATAGGACTAAGTGCTACCATCAAACACATACAAATTTGAGAGAGAGCTTGAGGGAAGCCTTCCCTATCTGGGGAAAGAAACATTTCCCTGACAGGCTGATTATTTTTAATGCCAATAGCTGGAAGCTGTTCATTCGTGTTTGTTGGGACAGGGGCAGGAGTTCACACATGTACATTCCTGGCTCTTTTCAAGTTAAAAATCTCATCCAAGTTTCAAAGTTGTAACTGTTTCTTCTGGCTGTACGTATTCCTCATTTGGACTGTTAGAACAAGTCTCAAAGGAGGTGAATTAATGGGTACAGAAGGAATGGCTCAAAGCTGCATGATTAACTCCATCTATCACCTGCCTGTAATATGACATATGGCTGCTGCTTCATTAGAGGTCACATGTTAGGTAGGAACACCTGAAATAAAGCCCACAGGTGAGTATGTATATGCTAAATGTTCTGCGATAAAAGAGTTTTCAGATTAAGGTTAGAGGGAGAATAATTTCTGTTAACTACCTGCCTACTCCTTGTTTCTCTTGGGTAGAAAAAGTGAGTGAGACCCCTGTGTATTACCATTGAAGCTGACAAAATTGTTCCACTTTACTTCAGCTGAGAACCTGATGCTTGGGACTGGTGGAGCAAAGAGACCCTGGAAAAATAATCCTTAGCTCTTCTCAGCCTCTGTTTTAGAGCTGCTGCCAGGCAGCTGGGCTAGCTCTTCCATTTCTGCAGTGAATGACAGGCTAGTGATCTTCTGTACTTCCTAAGGAGAGGGGTATGGGAAAAGTTGGAAAATAACCAGTAAAGACATGAAGGATATGGCAACAAAGCAGTGGTGTCCTGTATATGAGGGAGTTCAGAATGCCTCTTTCTTTAAGAGGGAGAGAATTTTTTTCCCTCTCCTTTATCCTGATGAAAACAGAAGATCTAAAGGAGCACTGCAGGAATATTAAATGAGAGGAAGCATCTTCCAAAGAACTTAAGGCCTAGAAATCTTGAGCAGACAGATTCAGAATTCAGCTCTGTGCAAAAAGACAGCTTCCAGACCTGGCTGTCTACAGCTTGTCCGGAGAAGTTACATAGATCCCTAAATATCAATAACAAGGTTTCTGTCTGCTAGCGCTGTGTTTTCTTATCTGAGGACAAGGTGGAGCGTCACAGGTCCTGCAAGGTCTGAGGGTCTGTAGAGGGCTGCTGAGGGAGGAAGGCTTTCTGGGGCTGTGCTGAACGGTGGTCACCTAGAGCAGGAGTCCAAGCCTGAGAGGTACACATCCAATATGATCTGCCTGGAGTTGGCTGGTCTGAGAGCTGTACCAGCATTTCCTTTTCGAGAGAAATAATTCACCAAAATTATTGCTGCCAAAAGCAGCATGTGAACTGTATGGATAATCAGGAAACCAGAGCCCTGGGGTGAAATAAGAATGAAATCAAAGTGGTGGTATAGACACTTGAGTCACTTGGCAAACATTACCCATAGTAAGGGAATGCTGTAGCTGGGGTTTCCAGGGAATTGTCTGCATTGCCATTATTTGTAAAGAACAATCTACATCATAGCCTGTATTTATGGGTAAAGCCTTAGCTAGAGAAAACGCTTCCACCTCCACTGCATTCAGCAGAACTAGGACAGCCCAAGATCAGCTCAGAATATTAGGTTTTAAGGCTGTCGTGATCAGGGCCATTTTTAAAAGCTTTAACTCTTGCTTCCTCATTGTTGTGTTACTTTTTGTCTCACCCAAGTGCTACATTTTATAAAGATGGTAGTAGTGCTATCAGCATGGTACATGTACAGTGAAGCACCATCCATTTACAGTTCTTCCCATTTACACAAACTTGGAAGGAAGTATTACTCATGTTTATGAACAATTGAAACCAGAATAGAGAACTCTATACAATGAGAGGCCCTTCAAGGAAGCGTTGGAGGGGCTGCCCAGCGACCTCGCTCATACAATGGAATATATTCTTTGAGATATTACTTCATTCTGAGTAGCCTTCACAGGAAATAATTATTTTGGTAGACACTAACGCACTCTAACTTGTAGGATAAGCATTTCCAAATTACTCCTTTCCCTGAAGACAGTGGCTTCTTTACGCTTAGGCAAACCTAGCTTATGTCCAAATTCAACAACTTTCTGCCTGAGAAGTGCCCTATTCTTAGACTGTGATGTTGCCAACACCAGCCCACAGAGTTGTTTTCTGCCAAAATACTATGAGAAACAGGCTTTTCATTGTATTTCTGCCACTTCAAAAAAAGTACTGAGTCATAGCACACTGGAAATGTTTGTGCTGGGCTGCATAGGAAAACATCATAAATATATTAGAAAGAGTTTTAAATATTTCCACACAGGAACTAGGGACCAAAATTCCTGATTCTTAACTGTGAAAAGTGCCTAAAGCAGGAGGAAGCCCTTTTCAAATCACAGTAGGAAGCATCTGCTTACTCATTTGGATATGCATGTGAATTGTGACAAGCACTTATTAATTTTATAATGGATTTTTTCTTAGAAGAGAAATCCTGCTTTTATTCAACATGCCAGCATTCCTTTAAATGTTTCTTTAAATAGGAAATTGAAAATAGCCATTTTGCTGTTTACAAAGACCTTGGTGGGTTCAGAGGATAGGAATCCTTGCTGGTTTGAAGAGGAGGAGAAAAAAAAATCATATGATGGTTTATTAGAAGTCACATCCACATAAGAAGCAGAAAAAATTTGCATGCTTTATTTCAAAGATGTCCACTCTGTCTTCTGGTGCAAGCCATAAAGTCCATTAGGGAGCCACCTGGGTGCTGAATGTTTAGGTGTCTCCCCTAATATGTTTTAGGGCATGGAGCCAACAAGTATTGGTACCCCAGACATGCCAATGACATGTAATGGCACAGACTTATTCCTCATCACATGAACCAACAGGCACATGCACAGCCTGTTAATATGAATGGGTATTTTGCTGTCCTTTGCCTGGCGTATCACATGGCTGACCTGCATGACCACAGCTAAAGGGCTCATGGGAGAGAGCAGACTGGGGTTGATTGGGTGTATTGTGTTTACCAGGCCCTTAAACCAGAGATTATCCCAAAACTGATTGATAATCAAACACCATATGCTAGAACTACCTAAGAAACTTTTATGTGAGCCAGCAGGCAACTGTTAGGATTAAAGAGCTAGGTATACGGGCTTCTGCTTCACATTGCTGCTGTCTCATATACATATGGATTCCTTTCTAATAAAACCAGAATAATCTCATCTTTTCCTATACACAAAGTTTGACCCTGAAGAGGTCCTGCTACATATTGCTTATTGCAACTGCCTTGATAATCTTTCAGATGATATCAAAATACAATCAAATTTTAATATCGCACTAAGCTTTGGAGGTTATTAAAAGCAATGTAAAAACTCTCATTTTGATGATTTCAGGACAGTCTAAGAGTTTATAAAAATTAAAGTACATTTTTGTAGCCAAGTCTACCAAGGTTTTATGATAAAATTGGAATTCATGATTAAATTTCTGAGCTTTTACTTTTATGCCTCAGAATCATGAAGTTTTCTGGTGTCATTTTTCCTTGGCTTCAGCAGATTATTGTTGATGACTCCATTAGCCCTAGTTCTACATCTCTAAGGTACTTGCACACACTTTTTATTAAGAAATATTCTCACAAGTCTCCAAAGTGTCCATGTGGCATATCAAAAAGACAATCATTAATTCAATCCCCCTTTCATAGCTGGAAGTAATTTTGTAAATGTTTTTTTGGAAAACAAATTATTCCATATAACATTTTGCCTGTTCAGTCAAATTTCCCTTAGTTAGTATTAGTCAAATTTCCATGATTAGTTGCATGTGGGTTTTGTATTACATGTAATATCCTTGGAGGTTTTCACAGAGCAGCCCTGCAGGATAAAAGACAAATTAGTAAGAATCAGAGCTTTTGGAACTAGAAGAAAGTGATTCATGAATGTTCTCATGATTAGAACTCACTCCTGGTTTCCAGGGGTCGTGTTTATTTAAGCTGTTGGTTTAACAATTTATTTGTGAGTCCTAAACATTTTGTAAACAATTTTTAACACAGATTAATATTAATCTGGAAGATCATCATACAGGGGCATTATTACCTGTTCAGTAACTGATACGCTTCCATCATTATTCTCCTATTTTTAAAGTTTTAGTTTCTCTGTCAGAAACCATTGCATGTGAATTAGGCAACCAGCCACATACCCTTAGCGGTAAAAAAATAAATAGGGTATTTTCAAAGACATTGGTCTGCAAACAACTCATCAATTGAAATGTATTTGTATAATCTGTTTGGTGAATATTTACAATTAATCCTACAAACATAGAAGTCAGGATGATGTGATGGTAAAAATCACAAGTAGGAAAAAATGGACTAAAGTAAACAAATCACTTATTACCATAAACAATTCATTCGGCTCTGGGTCTGGGAAAATTACATTGGACGAATAAAGCTAGTAGAAATAGATTCCTCTTTTTCTGAATGCCTAAAGGGGATTAACAGTGTGAGGGCAGTAAACCTGTATAAAGAAGGTAAATATCTCTGATTATATCAGGGAAACTATTTGAAAAAGCACAATTTCTAGTAGTACTGCAATGATGGGAAGGAGAAGGAGTGTTTAGCTCTTTATTTGACCTGTATTGGAGGAAAAGTGCAACCTTCCTTTTCAGTCTTTCCACTTGACTGTTTTGTGAAGAGGTTTAACTGACATCATCACTTCGATATTTCAACATCTGCTCTCGGCTCTTCCTTTTGTCCCTGGGGATAGGTTATGCTAGTTTTTATTTGTTCATTAGCTTAAAATAATACATTGAACCTAATCAGAGCACCAGAGCAAACATCAGTTCTGGACAGGCAGAAGCCTACAAAGGTGTGGAGAGCAAGAAACAGCACAGGAGCACTTGAACTCTTGCTGCAGCCTGGCTGTAAACACTGGCAGGAAGTGAGAAGAGCACACACCATACACAGGCCAGGCATGAACAGGCAGTCTAAGGTGGAGTGTATGGTTCAGCTGGCATCTGCTGAAGTGGTAAAGTATTGTTTTAAGTTTAAAACAGCAGTATAGATTTCAAAGCAGAAGGAACAACTCCACAGGCAAGACCCAGGTTACACCCGTGGTAGGAATGCCTGTTTGTAGTTGTCCCATCGACTGAAGGACAGCAGTGATCGTGGGCTAAGCAGCTGGGACAGAGCAAACCATCTGGGGCCCAGGTGCTGCAGCAGTGTATGTGTGAGTTCCAGAAAACCCGACTCATACTCATCTCTTCCAAACAGCACCAGCCTCTCTCAATCTGCACAACAGGGAAACCTTTTCTGTTGCTGAGTAGCATTTAAGCTCATTGCATCTTGCTGAGAATAACATAACTCTTGTGACCTAGGGAGTCATGGGCTCTCATACCAAAATCCTAGCTCCACAGAGCACCCTACTTGGCTACTATCTGCCTGCACTGCAGAGTATTCCTTTGTCCATCCTTTCACGTACAGTGGGGACAGTGTCTTCCAGAGCCCATTTTGGCTTGGCAGCAAAGTCACCCCATGTGTATTTCCTTGCCCAAAAACATTCCAGTTTGTCTGAGTATGAATATATTTGTGCACAAAATGCTGCATGACGTTTGCCGCTTTTTTAAAAAGGTCAGTATTTGGACACAGATTGGCCAGACGGAAATCCTGGCCCCAGAAAAATCAACGTGAGTTTTGCCATGGATTTCACTGGGCCAGGATTTCATACCAGCTCATTATCTGACCTTTTGAATTCTGTTAAGCTGGTAAGCCTGGACTGCAGATGATGTGAGACGTTCTCCCCACATTTTGGTTTCTGCAATATTCCATCCTGGTCAGAAATGTTATAAAGCTTTTTTGCTTTTTTTTTTTCTTGGAATAACTAGCAAATCCTGCTTCTAGTTCTGGACAGACCATGGAAAGCCTGGACAGACCATGGAAAGCAAGGCAAGAGTTGTATGTGTTCTTCAGTTAATGTAAAGCTGCAAATTTTAACTTTAGGTCTACACTCCCTAATGTTTGCAGGTGCTCAGGTTTTGTGTGAGACATGTAAGATATAGGCTGTGGTATGCTTATGTGGTTACATCATATTTTAGGAAGTGATGCTGGAAGGATGTAGATTAGCTTGTTGATTTGTTATTTCGTTTGTGGTTGTTCCGTCAGCATCACTATTGTTCAAGTAAGACAGACAAGGGCTGAATTTTGATGACTTCCAGGATATCATCTCACATGTCGTAGGTGTAGGAACCAGCTGAAAGGCTTGAGATCAGTTTCTAATCCAAATGGTTCAGAATTTGAAAAATAGGCTAAGTTTGGCTCTTGAAACCATGAGGCCTAGAGCCTTCTAAGTGTGCCCTCTCACCGCAGACCACACGCATAAGTCTTCTCTAGTTTGTCACCTAAATTTTCAAAGCCATCTTTGCTATTAGGTAGCAGATGTGTTCAAATGGAATACAATTTCAGCAAGGTACGGTTGTGCTATGCTGTGGGCAGTTGGCATTGGTGATTTATACCTGGGTAAATGCACTTTAACAGGTGTAGCTAAAAACCCATGGAGACAGTTGTATGTTTCCCAGCAAGACCAAATGCATCTGGGGGTGACACAATCAGCTGTATCTGTAGCATTTGTGAAAACCCTAATGATATGAGACTGTTTTCTGCTGATGGGGACTAGAAGCACAAGAGACCTTAGCAGCTGGAGATGCTGTCAATTTTTGAAAACTTTCACAAAGCACTCTGTGCACCTTGCATCAGATACCACGCACAGATAAGAAAGCTTGAGAGGCATCCACACTGTAATGCAGTCTGGCAGAAAATGTCTCTACAATAATGCTGAAGAAATAGGAGGCCTAGAGCTCTTCTTGCTGTACAGTTAAAACGCTGGCCTTGTGATCAAAATAATAAAAGCACAGTTCAAGTCTTATTTTCAGAGGAGCTAACTGCTTGCAGCTTCCATGGCCTTCCTTTGGAAATTGAAGGAGAAGACAGACAGCAAAATAAAGAGTATAGACCTCAAGAAGCCATATTTTAAAACATTTGGAGATTTGGCTGGGAAGATCCTGCTCTGGGCAAATGTAAGGGAAAGGCTGCTAAGAAAGAGAAGATAGGTATTAAGAAACTAGAGGATTACTGAGGATGAGTATACGAGCATGGCACTAGCATATAGGATTGAAACACAAAAGCAAGAGCACAAAATGAGGTGACATGAGCAAATTCCCTAAAGGGTAACAAGAAACACTTCTGCAGGTACACTCAGAGTAAAACAAATCCCAGGGAAATGGCTAATTACTGAACAGAAAGGGGAAATGTTACTGAGAAAGCCATGTGCTGTTTTTGTCTCCGGGGCTTCGCGAGCCAGCTGCAGGCAGGTAACCAACACAACTGACACCACAGCAAAGCAGTATGATCTGCACCTAGGATAAGGAGAGAATGGGTTGGAAAGGGCATAAAGAAGCCAACTATATTCAAATTAACTGGGCTTGATGAATTATAGCCCACAATACTTGGAGAATTACCTGATGTAATTTCAGAACAATTTGTGATTCTCTCAAGAAAGGTGAGATATTGAAGAAAGGAAGAGGGCAAATGTAATATTTCTCTTCCAAAAAGGGAGAAAGAAGAGTCAGAGCATTATAGAGAGACCAGCTTATTTCAGTTCTTGCAAAAATACTGGAAAAATTACTCAAGCCATTATTCATAAGTACTTAGAGGAAAAAAAACATGGCTTTCTGAAGAACAGACCATGTCAAACCATCTAATTTCATCATTTGACGAGGTAATCCTTACCATGCTGACAGGGAGAAGCAGTAAATGCCATATATCTTGATTTGCATAAGGCTTTTGGCAGAGCTGTATGTAGGCAAGGAAGAGAAATATGGCCAGATGAAAAGTGGGTATCAAACTGATTGGAAACAAGGCTCAGTAGTTACAGACAATTTGCTGTCAAAATAGAAAGATAAACTGAGCTCCTTGGTTCTGAGTTCCCCAGGAGTCTGGTCTGGCCTGGCACTGTTCATTACTTTCATTAACATCTTGGATGATGAATAGAGTCTGTTTTTCAAATCTCCACACAGCCCTGGGTGAGAGGGACTGCAGGCATGTTGGGGGATAGGATTTGAACAGTAAAAACTGAACAAACTGTAGAACTGGTCTTACACAAAAACCATAAAGTAGAAGGTTCGCTAGACATGCAGGAGCAGTCTGCAGCACGAGTATGCAGTGAGGAACAGCAGGTGAGATGGCAGCTCTGCAGAAGGAAAAAAAAAAGATCTGTGAGGACCCATTCATTGATCACAGGCTAAACACAAATCACTACTATCATCATGAAAAAGGCAAACACCACACTGCATAAACTGGGAGACTGGACTGAAAGTTATGTGAAGTCGTCCTTCAGCTTGGTTCCGCATCAGTAGTGCCTTAGCTAGAGTAGCAAGTGGTGGCTGGGGCACTGTGTAGCCAGAAAGCTGTGCCCAGCTGGAAGGAGGTGAAAGGAGTGCAGTAAGATCAGTCAGAAGTCTGGAAAGGACTGAAGGGTGTGTGTTCACTCAGAGAAGAGAGGACCAAGTGGAGAATAGCAGTCGTTGAATACAGAAAAGGCTGCTGCAAAGAGGAAGGAAATCACGTGTTGTCCATGTCTGTCATAGGCAAGGCAAGTAGTGATGGGATTGCACTGCAGCAAGCGAGACTTCAGCATTAGGAAAAGCTTTCTAAAGCCAAGAGTACCCAAGCAGAGCAGCAGACTGACCACAGGCTTCCATCTCTAGTGCTGGAGACTTTTAACTGGTTAGACATCCATCTCAAGCTGTTTAGGTCGTGTACAAATCCTGCTTAGGATCACGATCCTCTCACGCTCCTTTTTCTATAGCTATTGGAAAGTGTGTAACACATCACAGTGAGCAGATACGGCACTTGTAAAGCTTTGTGAATCTTTTGTAGGTGAAGTCTTTTCACCTTACTGTAAGATCATAAATGTAGGGAGAATATTTGCGCACAGCATCCTGCCATCTGTGGAACAAATGACCTGGTTTTCTTTGAAATAAATACTTCACGTAAAAGGAGGTTCCTTGGCTGTCTGGTAAAATTAACATACTACACATCACACGTAGTTTTGAGCATCATAGCACTTGCTCACTGGCTTGTCAAACCCATGAGTTTTTAGTAAGGACTGCTCTCAGTTTTGGAATTTTTTATTCAAGAACAATTTATCCAGGGAAGGAAACCCTGCTAAAATACGTGGTCAGGTTGATGGTGGCCCTCCAGTGAAATTATACACCCTTTTACCACCAAATCATTCATTAATGTTCTCATGAGTTACTGTGGTATTCAGCAAGATATTAAATATTAATTATAAATCAAATGGCAAGTGGCAGACATCAAAATGGCAAGCTTACTAGCCAAACATTGCTTGTTCACAAACACTCAGGGCTCACACATCTGGAAGTTTCTTTTATGGCAAAAAGCTTTATTTTAAGATTTCCAGTACCCTTGGGTTTCAGCTCCATAAAATCCAACAAAACAGCTGTTGCTGTAGTATTTTGGGTTATTCCTGCTTGCAGCCTCAGCTGAGACTGGGATGTGTACATAATAGTGCAAGAATGGGAGCACACAGATGCAAAGCATCTGACACTGCTGCATTCAGCCAAGTCACCCAGGAGAGGGGGCTGGCCAATGGCCCCACCATCACTGTGATCACTGGGTGTCCCTTCTGAACAGCACTTCTTCCTGGAAAGGGAGGCACTACCTGAAGCAATCTATATTTTATTATACGTAGTGCTTACTCAGAAAAAAAATGCCCATCCCAACCCAAGCGGCTGACTTAAACTCTCACAAAACCTGTGGTAGGAAGCTTTAGGAATAGAAATAAGAATAGTCTTGGGAAAGTCAGACAACTCCAGCTTTTTATGGTTTAATGTTCTAGCAGGGTTCACTCTGCTTCTTTCTGCCCCCAGTGGTTTCCTAAATGAACTCCTAAATTTTGTCCAGACTGCAGATCATTAGTATCTTCAGCTTACATCTCTGTGGTCCCTGCTTCTCTTGCAGCTGGTAATATCTTTCAGGAGAACCTGCCCTTCTCCAAGACCATAGGCCTGGAAGCCTTCCGAGAAGTTCCCTGGGAAGATGCCCATGATTGTGTGATCACACGTGATACATAAGGCACTGCAGTTGTCATCTGCAATATAATAAGCATCCTGCTCTTCTTTGTGGAGTAGAGAACACCTCTCTCTCTGGTCTCCTCCATTCATCTCTTTGTTTTCCATTTCCTTCTACCTTTCTGCACTGTAGAGGATTTGCCACCATGGGATACTTTTTTCCAGCAACTCCCCTGTCTCTCTCATTTTCTGGATATAGATCTTATTTACCTCATACCCTTTCCTCTAGACTCTGCAGAGGTCCTTGGAAAAGGGGTGCATCTCTACCAATTTCTGTGGTTTCTTTTGCAAAGGACAGCCTGTCCTCAAGTCCAGCCAGATCCTCGCAGATGTTTATTCAAACTGCCAAACTTTTAGAGGTTTGCCCACTTAATTTCTAGCTAGTGTGCTGGAGTTGTTTGCAGAGTGCCATGGTAACGGAGGAAAACACTGCTGTGTCATTTCATGGTAAGGAGAAGTCTGAGGAGCTGGGCCTGAAAGTCTCAGTGGTCTTCTTCACTCTCTCTTCTTCCATTTCTCACAACCCTTCAGGCAAGGATGTTTCTATGTCAAGAACTGGCCAGCCCAGAGGAACACAATCTGTGCCAGGTCACCTAGCCCTGATTGCAATACAAGTAATAGGATACATCAAGCTATAGGTACAGATGTATTTTTGCTATTCTGCAACTTCTGGAAATGATATGGAAAGAATATTGCCCAATGGCAATATTGAGGAAGATTTTTCTGGGTGACTAATTTGATGAAAATGATTGTTAAATCTGCAAGGCATAAATGAAATGTCATTCACTGGCTTTTACCTACAAAGTTAATTAATCAAATGTCTTTAAAAAGAATGGGATTGTGCTACTAAGGTGAAAAAATAAAAATCTCACAGGAAATGATCCCTGTTCTTCCTGTCTTTTTGGTACTGCACCAAACAGCAGCAAGAACTTTAACAGAGGAATGAATGCTTGTCAGAGTGCTGTTGTGTTTCATGTACTTACTCAGCCCTCCCCTGCCGAGTGCAGTGGGGATCTTCAAGGTATTATTTTCTACCAGTTTTGAATCGGATACAGTGTGACCTTTTCTCGGTATTCAATGCTACCTCTGATTATACTGATGTGTCACGCTACAATATCATCATTCTCTTGGTGCAAGTGCAGACCCATGCAGCAAGAGAGTCCCTTTGGCTTTTCAGCACCTGAGTAATTTGAGTCACAGCCCCACAACAGCAAAGAACATATCCTTTAATGCTGTGAACATAGACCATTCTTTGTACATCTTTAGTCTCTTTCTTACTGTCAGTTCAGGTTTGTGAAATTCTAGTCCATTTTGGAGCCACAGAATTTTATCTATAAGACAGAGACAAATAGACACTGTTTAGAAAACCTGCCCTGTACTGTATTTTCCCTAATTAAAAACAGATAACATATGACAAAAAGCTTGTTTCAGGTTTGCAATGAGTTCTGTACAAAGATTCGACTCCATGTTTATTTTATCTGGGCTGATTACTTCTCTGTACAAATTACCTCTATCAGTTTCCTGTAACATCTCATTAGTAAATCCAGTAATTCATGTTGCCATTAGACTGCAAGGGATCCTAGCTTAGAGTTTCACCTCCTTGCAGGACTATAATGAGGATCAAGCTTGAAGGTATGAATGACTCTGAGCAGCAAAAAGGCAACATTTTCTAACACACTGCCCACAGAATAAGCACATCTAGGGTACAGCCCTCAAATCACACAGTGTGGTGTCAGGATAGGGCTTTGGAAAAGGACAAAATTTCAGAAGTCAGTGATGCATGAGTCTTCATTTTGTTGGCTGCTACCTGAATGTATCTGACTGTGCATTTTCTCTTTAATATAAATTATCCTCAAGTGCCTCTCTGCCTAGCATAGATTAGTTCTGATTTGAAAATGAATCTAACCCATCCCCCAGCAAATCCTTAGACATTGTGTTTCTGTACACTGGAAAACCCCAATGAAGCAATATAAACTCAGTAATAATAACAAGTAATGGCCACAGCTTAATGAAGAGCAGCAATTCTGCTCTGAGGAGATGTCTAATGGATGTGGCTGTTCTCGTAGCTTGGTCTTGTGCTGATTCTCTTCCCTGCACATTTGTTGGTCCATATCGTGTTGCATACATGTATAGACAAAACCAGGAACAGCTTCAGTGTGGGGAGGAAGGCTGGCATCCAGACGATATGCTTGGACTGGACTCCCACGCCAGCCCAGCTGCAGCTCTCCTTTCCTTTGGAATGAGGCAAAAAGCAGGTCTGTCTTTACCCCTGTATGAAGAACAGTTCTTCCAAGTCCAGGGACCTGCCCAGAAATTAGCTTTTCTCTGCATATCTCTGAGCTGGATCACTGCTTTTGAAGCATTGGTGTCTTGTTTCATTTGGTATTTCAATTGCTCAGTGCAATAGGCTGCTCACTAAGAGACCTGGGCAATTAAAAGGAATCTAGTATGTGTGTTTTAAAGTACCACTGTAAAATAGTGAGGTTAGAAATCAGGACCGAGAACACACATGCATTCAGACAAATAGGCCTTAAATACCAGAGCTAGAAAACAAAACAAAACTGAAAAGAAAAGCAGGAGGTCTCTCCTTTTTCTCTTCCTTTCAATTTACTGTTACTAGTCCTCACCCAAGACCAGCCGCTTAGGGGAGGCAAATGTTTTCTGTCTCTCCCTGGTTTTGAGATTAACGCCTTCCGACCAAACTAATAGTACTGGAGATGCAGCTGTGTCTTGGAATTCAAAGATATCTCAGTAAAGAGCACATACCAGTCTCTGTGAAGGGCCTTGTTTCAGACCAAAAGTAAATAGCCAGTGTCACACAAACCTGCACAGTGATTGAACACTGGAAAACATGACTGGATTTTTTTCCTTAGTCATGAAAGAAGGTTAGACTTGTCTAAAATTGCCTTCTTTGTATGATGCTTTAAGTTGATGAATTGAACCCAGAAGACAGATTTTAAGCATTAACCAGTGAAAACACAAGCAACTTTTCATTTTAGAAATCTCTCTTGAGAGTAGCCTTTCCTATTTAACACTGAAGAATTACACTTCAGAAATAAGTGATCTTTGCTGCCATGCCTCCATTCAAACATGATAATAAGCAACAATCTTTCTAGGCTTATTTGTTCTTTCTTTCTGTTACAATTTAACATCTTTATTTAAACCCTGTCGAAGCTTTTACTACAGATAAAAAAGCTCATCCTTTGCTCTTGCATTCTCCTGGTAGCATCATCTTTATCAGAGTGCAAAACACTTATGAATATTTATGTTTTTTTCTTGTAAATATCTCATTGATTGAAGTAAGAAAGGTCCAGGTCAACAAACATGCACTAACTGCCCTCTCCCAACTCCATTTCCTGAAATCCTTTTCCAGCTGGGAAAAAGAATGAGGTCAGGGAGTTCTATTCCAGCAGCACACCAAGGTAGAAAACAAATTTGCCGTTTATACTACACTTACTATGTAATGCCCCAGGTAATTATCTTTTCCTCTCTATGCATATACTATTTTAGGTATATACTTACAAAATCTAAGGCAAGCATCGCTCAGATCTTTGACTTGTTGATGCTGCGTGGCTTTCAACTTCTTGAATATTTAAGGGAAGAAGGATGAGTTTGTGGTTAAAGTACAAGCCTAGGAGTCAAGAGTTCTGGATTCTATTTCTGTGCTGTGCCACAGACTTCCTGTACGCCCTTGAACCACTCACGTGACCTCTTTGCATTTTTATACCCCATCTACTAAATGGGGAATAATCATTGCTTCATACATGCTGCTGCTGTGAGGCTTAATTCATGCTTCTCTGAAAGTGTTTCAGGTTCCTCAGAAGAAAAGCACTTCAGAAATAAAGCCTCATCTCAGCTTTAATATTGTCTGAGCTGTCTAGCTTAAATGTAACTTCACCCAAAGGGAATGGTATTTGTAAATGTCATCCTTATAATGAAAAATCTGTTCTCCCTTTTCTGCCCCCCATGCCTTCTCCACTTCCTCCCCTTCTTTCTCTTCCAACAAGCTGCAGCAGTGTTAAAATACCTCTTCATCCCCTGGGATGCCCAACTGATCGCAGACCTGGGTGTGAGGTTTATTTTATGTGGAGATGCACATGCACTTATGTTGCAACATTCCTTTCTCTGTCTCTGAGCAGGCAAACAGCTCTGCAGAAAGAATAGAGCATATCTGTATTTGATTTAAACAGACATTCAGAGCAAGCTGAGCATTTCAGGGAAAAGATTGGTCTTTAGTTTCATTTAAAACAAAGGGGTTCCCAGACTCTGACATTTCTGAGGGTTTGGGGCTTTTTAGTCATCTCTTGAGGGTTTCTGAAGGTGCAGACATGAGATACTGTGCTGCTGTTGGACATGAGTGTTTCAGTTAATGAATGATTACCAAATGATCCACTACTGAATCAGCATAATACAAAAATTACAGTGTTTGCATGTGTAGAGGCAAAGAGAGTGCTTTGTGGGAGTGGGATGTGTCGTCTAGGCCTGATAACTAACAAATAGTTTTTATTATTTGTATAACTGTTTAAGTAGTGCCATCTGTGTGCTAAGGCCAGCTCAAAGTGTGACCCTGCTCAAAAGCTCCACCAGTCTTAAGGCTGGGCAAGGACTGCAGAGACTCACATGAGCTGTGAAATCCAGACCCTGATTCCAAGCGCAGTGGCTTGTGTGTGCTGCACATCCCAAGGAGAGAGGTCTGTCACCCTCACAGTGACCACTTGGACTAACCTTGTGGAATAAAAGCTGATGGTGAGCAGGGTGGCCTTGCTGGTCTGTTGCGCAGCCCCCAAGGTGGAAGAATAGCATCAGGAGTGCATGGGAGAGGAAGGCGTTTGTACCCAGAACAAAATGCACCCTGATTACTCTGGACTACTTGAGTAGCCCAGAGGACCCATAACAGTGATACACTGGCAAAGTCACTATATAATTGCTCACTTGTTCCCCTGAAGCCCCATTGTGCATGGCTTGGAAGATGGATCCTTGCCTTTAACCTGCACATATACAGAGGTCAGTGCTTTAAAAAGCCAATCCGTTCCCTGAGCTGTGTGAGATAACCACTGACTTTTCAAACTTTTAAGAGCCTTCTGCAAAATAACAGAACAAGTGCTGAGACACTCATGTATTTCAGGGAAGCAGCATTGCTGTAAATGCTTTGTGAAAGAGAGATTGTCAAGCAGAATAAGCATAAAGAAGAGGTAGAAGTTTGGCATGTGAAGAAGAGAGGATGAGCGAGTTGCTACTGGGAGGTGTAAACACCGGTGCTAAAAAAGCCTTGATGTTGTTTGAGAGACCTGGAGGAGCCTTCATCAGGAATGAGAAAGGAAAAACAGAAAGGCAAGGTATGAAACATTCAGAGCCATGAAAACAAGGAGAGAAAGCAGGAAGCCAGGATTAAGAGAGGACACAAACTTGCTGTGGGGGTGCCAAGGTGTGACAAGTTCAGTGTCTCATATTCCCCTGCATCAGGTGACAAGTATCAGCTATCAATGGTTTATGTGGGGATAGGACAGTTATCAGATGAGGAACCTTTACTTACTGCCCATCTCCTCCTCTTCTCTGTCAATTAGCAACCAGAGGTGGCGAGGCACTTGCATTAAGCATGCTGTGGATATTAGCTGTCAGAGCTGCAGCCCTCTAACCATTCAGTGTTTTCAAGGAATGCAGGGCTCCTTTATCAGTAACTTTAGGAAGTTGCATTAATCAGTGGGGGGTTTATTATAAGGCCAAATGGATAAATTTGTGGCATTTGGCCTGCCATAAATTGTCTCACACCAAACCTTTTCTTTTTCCAGTCGGTGTTCTCCTGAGGGTTAAAACATGTAGCTCTCAAAACGACAGACTCGGGAGAGCCTGGGAAAGCAGCGATATTGCAAAAACTGTGTGTCCCTCCTACACCTTCAGTACATTCTCCTCATTACCACAAACTGACCCCAGGAACACTTGATCTGAATTAACTACAAGCTCTGCAATATTTTAAAGATCTCTTTAGGCTGTTTCCTGCCCTCCCCATGCTCCCTCACTTGGGCAGATATCCCAGTGAAGGTCCATGGGAGCTTTGCTTGAGACATCTGTTCGGATTTCCATTTCTGCTTTCTCCTTTTCAGCCAGTGTTTTGCTCCTTTCCTCTGACTCCCTGTTATTCTCCCCTCGCTGCTTAGTGCAAAGTGAGGTGAGGAAATGACTAGATGATACAAAGAGAGGAGAAAAAGAAACCTGTCAGAATGGAGCAATAAGGGCCAGGAGTAGTGGGAAAGACTGGAAACCTGCTCATAATTCATTTCCTAACACCTTCCAGCAGTGCTGGACACAGACAGTTTGGTGGGTACACTTTGAATTCAGCTATCCGATTTTTGTCTCACAAAACACATCCCTTTTGGTTGTAGATGTAATTACCAGGTCAAAGCTAGCTTAATTAAGTGTGATGGAAAAGGCAATCAACAGGTTGCCTTTGGTAGCTGCCTCTTGTATTATTTCAGGTCTGAGAAGGTTTGGTGTTAAAACAATGCTAGATAGATAGGAATTAGATTTCTGTAGGTCTGAGCTACCTCTTTAGTGTCCTCTCACAAGGCACCTATGCTTTTGCATATCACTGACTCACTGCGTCAACACAGTAGGTTAAGCAGTCACTCAAAAAGAAATTCTTCTTGATGGTTTGAACCACCCAGAGAAACCTGCTTTCCTCATTAGAAAAGACAAATCGCACCACTTCAGCCAGGAAGCAGGTGAAAGTCACAGATGTAGCTATGCTTATTTCTTTTTCTGTGATGAGTTGACATGTCCTTGTGTAGACGTGAAAGTGGCTGTACACATTTTTTTCTCATTTAAACACATCTAGCAGCCACTTGGGTTTATTTCCCGAGATGAGGTTTGGTTTATTTTCTTTTTCAATTTCAACATGAGAAATTCCAACCTAGCTTCTTGTCTCAAATATTCTACTTCATGTTTGTCCTGCAGAGTAAGTGTTGCTTAAATATTTTAGGGATTCGATTGCTTCACTTAAGAATTTCTGTCTCCATGACAACCCTTCTGTGCTTTGTAATACCTTTGGTGAACACGGTGGAACTGACTATTACTTATTTCAAAATATATATAACATTTAGCAGTGGAGATGCAAAGAAAAATGGAATCAAAAGAAAAATACCAAAAGAGCTAATGTTCACCATTTTCTTTAAAAATAATTTTCGAAACGACCACATCACTTACTGTATGGGAAGCCTGATCATGTCAAAAATGCCTCATTTTTTCTCAAAATCCACCTCTGGGGTCGTTCTTTATCTCACCACTGTATCTTGATACAGACAGGCTGCAGAGTTTGGCCTTCAGTGTCATCTCCATGACCATTAGTGTTCTGTGAAAGAAAGTTAACTTCATGTTGGAAATGCTTCCAAGCATTATATAATATTTTTCCCCAGGCATCCAAATCAACTGCTCCCACACTGCAAAAAACAGAATTCTGTTCTTGCCTGGGATGACGGATGATCATCTGCCACATGATGGAAGGTGTGGCAGGGTCACACAGTTCTTGTGAATCTTAAAAAAGATCCCATACTTCCATCATTTGGAAACTTCAGTTATGCAAATAATACCCTGTGTATGGAATTTCAGTTCTCTGATCTATAGCTGTGTTGGCTTTCTAATAAAAAAAATACCACTTAAAGTAATTTGGCTAGGTATTTTCCACTCCATCCTCAGACACATTCCTACATTTGTGCCTTTCTCTTTCTTCCCGATGCTGTCCTGTATCTACCTCAATTTTCTAGTTTATTCCTGCTTCATATATGGTGTGGCTAACCTGCACATCTGTCAGATGTCAGACGTCTGACAGTTGTGCTTTGCAACATAAGCTCCTTGTGAATAAAGCTCCTGGTGAGGGTATTTTTGAATAGTGGCTTGATTTCTGGGTACATCTGTAGATGCATCAAAACAAGGCCTTATTTTCATATCATGTTAAATGCCAGCCAGGGTCTTTTTAAATCAGACCATGCAAAAATGGTTAAAGTTGGCCACGCCATATCACCAGTCCCTGCTGAGGGGTTTGCTGTGTCATGTCTTAGTGCTTCCATACCTCTGAGGAGCAGCAATAACAGGTAAAGACTCTCTGTCTGTCTTCTCTGCTCCTGTGTCATACTGGAACTTTCTCAGAGAAATGGGAAGCCAGGAACTACACGTGGCCCAGGCATATTGATAAGCTATCCATATAGCAGTGTTGTTTGGTATTAAAAATATCATATATCTGAGAAACTTTTCCCTTTCCCCCCACTCTGTTTTGAAAATGAAGGCACATTTAGAGCCTCAAACTTCATGCTGAGTCCATAAAGCATAAACACTATCCATGCTGATGTTTTCTGTTGTCTCAGCCACCCTCTTAATACATAATGTTGTTTCATAAAACCCACTGAGATGAAGCCCCAGAAGTCTCCCATGCTCTTCTGATTCCTTCTGTCTTGATTTCTAAAGCCACTCAGCTCTGCCTCCTCCTATTCATCAAGTGCTGCAGTGCTCTGTCATGAGAGAACTCCTATAATTTATAGTGTTAATGACTCCAGGTGGTGCTACCTTGAATATAAAAGCAATCTAATTAGGCCACCTTCTGGCTGAATCTGATTCAGTCTTTGACTCGGGTGAGACAGGGAAGACGAGTGAGTGTGTGTACGTAATAGTGACTGTTGTAAAGAGCAGATGTTGCTGAACACAGTATTTTAAGTTCTACTGCCTCCTGTCTCCTTTGTTTTTCTTGTTTCCTTGTTGTGCTTGGAGCATCTACAGAAAATCTTGGTGTAATATGATAACAGCACTTAGGACAAGCAGGATGATTATAAATGGGTCTTGCCTCACTTCTGGATCCTACAGATGTTCCTACATGAGGTTTGGTTCTTTCTGATTCTATAATTTGATTTTAATGGCTAGATACCATTGGAGCATGCAAGTCCTACAGACAATAGTGTCCTTTTACATTCAGAAACATCTGTTAGCTAAGCACTGTTGTACAGCCTGAACTCTAAATGAGCAGATCTGTGTTTGAACACCAGCGTTTTATACCAACCTGGCAGACAGCATTCTCAGGAGAAACAAAGTTTAATATGTCTTTTCTCATTTGGTAGAGCTCTTTTCTTTCCCCTGTCCTTCATGGTTCTCTTTATTCCATCTACTACTTTTAGGGATATGAAGTTTGAGAGCCTTTTCTAAGGGCTGAATGCAGCCTGGGGACCAAATGTGTAGTTCAAATAATGGTGCTTTGCTGTTCCCTTGAAGCGCAGGATAGAACTGGCACCACTCAGAGTAATATTTTGGGCTGTCATTACTTGATCAAAGAACTTGGACTGGATCTACCAGTGTTAATGCTTTTAGGATGGATGACTCCTTTGCTTTAGAAGGGGTTTCCAGTAACCAAGGGCAACACATAACATCTTTGAAATGTCTGTATTTACAGAGTAGTGAACTCTCCATGGTAGTGCACTTCAGGCACCCTCCAGGGAAGAAACAGGTTACAGAGCAGATTGGCACATCCCTCCTCTTCCTCTTCTAATTTGTGCTCCTTCCAGTTTGGTCTTGTTTCTGTAGATTTCTATAGCTTTCCAGAGCACTTAGCTTGGGGAACAAGCCTGAACTCAAACCCACTAACAAAGACAGTTTACTCATAGCCATAGGCTGTAAGGAATAAGTTTTAAAGATGCCCGAGTTCTTTGGGGTTGGAACCACAGTACTCTTGTGTCAGCTGAGTACGTGTTATACCTTAAGTGCTTAAGTACAATAAGTGGTCTTTATAAAACAGCATATTGCATGTACTATTAATGCCTGCAGATTAAAACAGCTGCCAGGCAGCAAAACTGTTGCATGCAGAAAAATCAGATGGACACTCAAATTTGGAGCTTAAATTAATTCTCTATTAGGGAGCTGCAAATCTTAAGGCAACTTCAAACAAGGAATCTTACAGAGGTTTGAAAATTAAATTCACAGCAATTGTTCTCAACCTGTGTTTAGCTTTGAGGGCAACTGCTTTTATTCTAGACTTGAAGAAAACTTGCCTGGTTTTCCAATTACATTGGTCTAATAAAAGTCACTACTGCTCCTTAAAAACACTGCCTCACATAGTGTGTAGTGAGGTCATAACAAAGCCGCTACCATGTGTGCTTGGAACGCAGCCATTTAACACTTTGTTCTTTGTATTCAGAGTATCTGGCTGCAAAACAGCAACAGTTACAGCTTTCAGAGGAGGTTAGCAAGGACTGGGGAAGGATCATTTGTTTCTGATAAACCAGCCAGCTGCACACTTACTTTTCAAGTAAATCACCACATTCAGTTACCAGATTTCAGGCCTGTTTGGAGTATTTATAAAGAGAATAATTCAACTTACTAAATTTATTATTTATCTTTTTAACCACTAGTTATTGTAAATTGAACTAACTAAAATTTATATTCCAAACAGAAGTAAATGTTCACTGGAGCTAATTCTGAAAGCCATATGTGAAAGTTGGTACAAAGACTCAACAAATTTAACTTCCCTGCCATCATGCTCAGAATCCTTTCTTAATATCACCTGCTCTCTGTATTGAAAAAAAAAATATTGCTTTTCACTGGGCAATAGGTAGGTACATTTGGCAAACAAAACACACTATGAGCTCTAGAAAGTATAAAACACAGAAAAAAGAGAGTGGGATTCTCCAGAAGAATAAGCCTCTTTTTGCAAAACTTCATTTCCATTTATGTCACATAAGAACTGAGAGCCTTGTGTGTGTTGCCACTATACATTGTCTTGCCTCTGACTCTCACTGTCGTTTAGTCCAGAGGCTGTTCCCAAAGTATCAATATTCAGTGTTTCTTCTCTGCTTCTCAACAGATTAAATCAATCTGCTCCCAACCGCCTTCCTGAGACAAAAGTTATGTCATCCATGGCTGTCATACATTTCCCAGATAACATTTTAATGCAGTCCCACCAGTCACGACTTTCATAAACTTGATTTACTGTCTGGTTTATTGACCTCACTTTGCAAGGCTTTGCCTCCCTTCATAACAGCTGTGAACACATTGCCATAACAGGAGTTTGCCTTCTGTACACCAGCAATTTGCCCTTTCGTGTTCTGAAATCTCCAGGGAAACCCTGGTGGTGTTAATTTTTAATTCCTGGGAACCTACCTCATACTCAAGACACTCTGGGCATCTTAAAAAATGTAAGTAAGGAAATAATTTAGGGTAACTGAGCAATGTTCACTAAACCACCAAGACTACAAAGGGTATTTTCCAAGCAAATTGTTTATTGAGAGCAATATTTGGTCTCCAAATGAGTAAGAATTTAAAGCAGACATGAGAGTACATTTGGGGACATACAGGGCATACATGGTGTCACCTTTGACTAGTTTGCTCATGCCAGTCTAGACCTTCATATTCTCCCATGTCAAAAGGTTTCTATTCCACGTGCCCATTGAAATAATGAGAGACACAGATCTCTGCAGCTGAACAGCCACTCAAGAGCTGATTGGATCAATAGATATATTTGTAACCTCCCACTGTATATGTGGAAATGGCAATAGGAGCCTACTGCATATGCAGGGATATAGACAGCTGGCAGCTAGGGAATAAAGAGAAATGGGATTGCAAGGGGCAGGAGGAAATGACTAAGAACTGTAGCAGAGGTGAGGCCACACTAGTACACAGGCTGAGCAGCAGAAGCACAGAAAGGCAAATACAAAGGTGTAGAGGATGTGGGAAGAGAAGGAGAAGTCCATGGGATGTACAGAAGCAGAAGGCAGAGAAAATTCTCATGGCTTAAATAGCTTTTTTTATTGAAAAGCACTTCTGCTTGTTGAAAGATTTAAGCAAAGAAAGCTGAGGCAAAAATACATAGACAAAGGAAAAAAAATGGACTGGAAATAGTCACTTGTGATGCCAATAGGCAGTGCAATTAAATAGCTTCTCTTTATAAAAAAGAACAACAAGAACTGGATATCAGGGACAAATTCCCACCTCCAGTAGTGTCCCTGGCAAAGGTCTCCCTCTCTAAAGGAGGGCCATGATTTTGTCCTAGACAACCAAAATTAATCAAAACAAGGAAAAAGACAGACATTAGTATTCTGTGGGAATCAACAGGAAGAAGCTTGCAAACAAAGGTTTAGTACCAGGCACAGTGGAAGAGAGGTTGAATGGTTAGGGGCAGAGCAAGGGGCAGACGCGACCTAGGCAGCAGCCTCACTAACTGCCGAGTTTCCTGCCATCTGCTCACTCCATTCACCAGCGCACTGAACAGCCCCTTCAGCAGAAGTTCCCAAACTTCTTTTCTGTTGCTTCTTTATCAGCATTTTGATAAGCTGGCTTGTTGGCACTCCTGAACTGAGGAGTGTTGCCATGAAGTGCCTCTTTCTATGTTACTAAGAGTTACAGCCTTCCTCTGCTGTGGAATTAGCAGATGAACTTTCAGAGGCCAATTATAAGAAATATCTTGGAAGCATATGAGAGCCACTTCTTCTTATCCGAGCTCTTAGCTGTTCTGTCGCAAGTGCGCAGCAGGACTACTTGTGCAGAGTGGGATGTCTCCTGGTTTGGTTTGCAGGGTAATACATTCTAGGATGATAATATTTGACTGGGTCATGGCAAGAAGTTTGTGGTTGAAAAAAAAATCTTAAATTATTCATATTCTGTCCTGGGGAAAAAGCCATAGAATATTGGATTATGCATATTTTATCATCAAGTTATATAAGTGAGCTATTAAACTGCATACAATTCTTGCAAGTCTTTGTTTTATAGATTAGTTTTACAAAGCATTTTGTGTTCCTGCTGAACATAAACAGCCTCTCATATCTCCACCTACCACACCAAGTATTCTCCTGATTAATTCATGAAGTCTATAATATTCAAAAGGAACCAGGGAGAAGAAATACATTTTTAAGCCCCTCCTAGCTTTGGCAGAGCAAACTATCTGTGTTCAAGTCAGGAAAGCAGATTCCTTGATCATTTTCGTTCAACACAGCATGCGCTGTTCTTTCATTAGCATCATGTCTGGTCCTCTGTCTTTGCAAGGAACACACAGTAGTTCTGCAGCTACACAGTGAATATGGTGGTGGCTGTCAGAGGCTATCATCATCGAGGCTAATGCTAGAAATGGAGGAAGCATCAGCACGAAATCAGCCTCACTTGAAGCTTCATCCACAACTAGGTGAAATCCCAAACCTCAGCTTTTCCCAGCTGGGGGGGACACTGGCACCCCTTGGTACGCTGGTTCCCAAGAACTGGCCAGGGCACTGCACAGAGGCAAGTTCTGTAGGCTCTCTTGGATGCTACTACAGTCACCCACAGCCACACCATGGCAAAGGGGAAGGACAGGTATTCAGTGGGGAGATTTATAGCCTCCCCTGGGCAGGTGAATAGAGCAACATGGCAGACTGAACTCCCTGGGTGCTCATTGCTCTGGCCTCTGTTGGGCTTTTGCGTCAGAGTCCCTCCACCTCAGAGCATGTTGGGTGGCTGTAGGCTAATGCCCAGGCATAGAAAGTAGCCCTGAGGCTTCATGGATGGGATGGCAGAAACAGAAAACTTCCCCAGGAGCAAGGACAGCTGCTTCACAGCCACTTTACGACCAAATATGATGTCATCTCAAATAGGTGCTCTCTTATCCATGGATGCCTTCCAGGGCCTAGACTAAGGGATGCTCCATGCGTAGTACATTGTTTTCACTTTCACAAAACTGGTTATCACAGGCTGAGCCTGACTGGCCACAGGCATGCAACAGAGCCAGAACAGTAATCCCAGAATTTCTGACCGACCCACTGAAGGGAAGTACCAGCAGAAACGAGGGGAAAGCCCAGTCTCCTGAGGCTTTGCAGGCTCCAAATTGCTGGCTGGCTCGCAAAAGGCTGAGTATTGTGCTCAGCCAAACAAACACTCATTAGAATTTCATTGCTTATTAGTTGACAGCTCTTGGAAAACCTCTGTCTAAAGAAGAAGATGGAAAAACAGTCCCCAAAACAGATTTTTGTGTGTACCTCATTCTGTACGTCTGTTTTTCCGATAGGCTGTATGCATAATGCAGCAGTGGGGCATTAGGGTGAGCAATATTGCTTTGGGAAGTATGTAGGGAACAAGGTTTTTATGTCTTTCTATTACCTATAGTCTGGCAAGAATGAGGGGGAAGACAAGAAAAGGTTGGTTCAAGGTGCTAGCTGTTGTGCCCTCGCCTACACATTGATTTCTGTAATGAATTAGGTATCTGTCCTCTTGCACTGATGATGAGCTAGGCTTACTGAATGTTTTCAGAGCTCAGTTTAAAGCAGATGTCATTCTGCTAAATTAAGGAGGTATTTAAAAAGAAATCGCATGACGGTATTATTGGTATTGTTATCCTTTCCCCCCAGAGGCTCCAGGTGCTCTTAATTCTCACTGGAGTGCTAAATACTCAATTCCTTCAGAAAAATCTGACAAATAAAGGTTAAGCATGTTCAACTCATCATTTTTGGAAATGTCCCTTTAACTCAGGTGTCAGCTGGAAGGGTTCTTGCCACTGTTTCTTCTGTTGTTCTCTTAAAATCCCACTAGATACCATAGCAACAGCTGGATCACATGGTCCTCTGGTGTGCTCCCTATGAGCAGATGTGAACAATGCTGGCTAATAAAGTCTCAGCAAGTGCTGGACAGGAAAAGGACTGAATTCAGCTTCTACATTTTTTTTTAATAACTCCCAGCAAAGGCTTTCCGTCATTTCTTATGACACAGGTAAATCCAGAACTGCAGGCAAAACAGATTCAGATTACTTCCTTGCTTAATAAAAAGACCGTTAAGGTAACTGATGTTTTACAGCCATTTTCTCCTCATCCTATGTGTTTCTTGGAAGCCTGAGGCTGAAATATGTTTCCATATTCAAATGTGTTTGCAGTGCCTGAATGAATACTATTTCTGCTTTATTGATGGGTTGGTCCTGCTGTTAAATCGATTATGCTCTGGTGTTTTTTGAAACTTCACCCCAAAGAAGGAATTCAGAACTATTCATATGTCAATTGAATCCTCCATATTCAATTGTGCTCTAATTATTTTCCATGCATGTGGCAAACATTTAAAGTAATACAGGTCAGTTTGGCCTAATAACGATGTCATTGTTTTTTAAATCACAGAATAAAGCTTTTCACATGTCAAGTGAACATTAATAACGCCATCGCTTAGAGGAAGCGTTCATAATCCTTTTCCTCGACTAATGCAGAAAATCTATGTACAGCCTTATTTATGTTCATATTTAGACAAGCAAAAAATAATAATTCTCTCTTTTAATCTGATTTCTGCTTCCAACTATCTCCCATAAATTCCTCCCATATAACACTAAACCATATGCAGTCTCAGCTGTGTCATACTCCGTAGGTTCAAAACCAACTTGCAATGCATAGAGTCTGCAGCTATGTCAGACATTGTGTAATCAATCTGTACTTTAATTAGGGGTTCTCACAAGGACAAATAAATCATACCTCCATGCAGCATGATGGAAGGACTAAAACCTAAAACAGGGAAAGAGAATATTAAATTTATTCCCTTATGCAACTAGACAGAGGTTTAGTAAGAAATCAGTGCTAATACTTCTGATGAAAATCCAGAGTAGATTCTGTGATTTGTAAAATCTGAAGTGGCTCTGAAATTGCAGATGCCTGTGGAGTTCTTAGACTAATACTTGTTTATAGTGTCTGCATCAATTTAGATGCAAAAACTTAAGGGATCTAATTGTTTTCCTTCTGTTTTACAAAGTCTCTTTTCATTACATACCATCAAGTTAGAAATCCATGGAGAAAATCTTAAGTCAGAATGTATGCTGCAGATTTTAGCTCTTCTCTTCCTGAAGACTAATGAACGTGTGTGTGTGCCTCACAGAAGGTCTGCTTCTGCCACCCTCTTGGTAGTGATACAAGAAATTTTTGGTGATTACTGGAAATGCTCACTGGTAAGGTCAGAGTAAGGAAAACAGCCTCCAGTCAAGTAAAATGACAGCCCCTGCTCCAAAGCCTGACATCATCTCATAGCAAGCTGCCTGGCAGGCACTTGCATGGCTTCCATAGGTCTGGAGCAGGCTCTGAGCTGTGTAAAAAGGCACTGGTGCCTAAACAGGGTGGACATGAAGGGTGGAAGGAACCCAGGATATTAATAGCATTGTAATGTTTACTTGGCAGGGCAGACGCAGGTTTGGATGGACAGTATCTGGCATTCCCAGGGTCTATGTCCGAGCCTCTCCTGCATGTGTCTCTGGGAGAACAAGGCATAAATGGAGCATCGGGCAAGCAAAGAGGAGACACTGAAGGCGCAGAGTATCCCAATGCTCGGAGCAGCTCAAGTGTGCTGCCGGTCTCCTCCTGGACTGCCCGTCACTGCCATAGGCTGTTGCATAGCTTCCTCATGAGCAAAGAGTCTGGAGGGTGGCCCACACTGGCTGGCCTCAGGACAAACCCTCCAGGCCAGGTGGGCCAAGGGTGCTTGTCCTGCTGCTGCCCCTTGTGGGGAGACACAAGTTTGTGGTCCCCAGACTGTTTGTTCAGCGTGTCTCTTGCGAACAGCATATGAGGTTGAAACAATGACAGTGCTCTATGAAAAACTAGACCAGTTCAGGCTAGGAAGATGAGCTGTTCTGTACAAGCTGGAGTGGCTGTTTGCCCCTGCCCTGCCACCAGGGCCACGTCTTCCCCTGCCAAACCATCCAGCTCCAGGAAGGGAGCAGCCACAGGCCTGTAAATTGATATTGCACTTAAATGATTACAGGCTCTTCACCTTCAGCCTGATTGCAGCTGACTTAAGGAAAAGCAAGTCCAGAAATCTAGTTCTATCTGTCTAAGGGTTGCTGAACAACTGGGCTAGTTAAACCAGCCTAAATTAGAAATTAACAGGCATTGCTCTGGGGATGGTCTTATAAGCCATGAGTGAAGGAAATAGGCAAGTAATCAGCAGCAGCTCCTAGGAGGATGAATTGCATGTAGATAGACAGATTTAAAGTCAGGAATAACAATTTTGCTTCAAAGTGGAAACAATTTACTTTATTGTTTTATTTGTAGTCATTGTGCACAAGCATTTTTATTCAAAACTCTTAGGCAGACCACGTATGTTATGTTTGCGGAAGGACAAAATCATTCTTAAAGCATAACTATAATCACAGAGAGATTGTTTCATCTCAGATCTGTTTACTGACCTTTCACCACCAGAAAATGCTTTTTTATTGCAGTCTGTGGCAAGAGAAATTCCAGAGAATTGTAATCTGTGCAATTAACAAAGGGTCAGCATTGCAGCTAGTATAAATCAGGGTAGCTACAACTTGGAGATATACTCACATACATCAACTAAGTGTCTGGCCCCAAGAATGTAAAATAAGATCTGCTCTGCAGAATGAGACTAGTGTTACCGAGGATCCCATGACTAGCCTTTGTATGGTGAGAAAATGCAGTGTTAATAGGATTTTGCTATTAGTGAATTTGATCTGATACTGTGCTTTATTTTATTCCAGAGCAGCCTGGCAGATATTTAGCATCAACAAAGCAAAAACTGTAAGAGCATTTCTTACTTATTGTGAAGACTTTCCTAAGCGTCCCATTGCTCCCCAGGAAGCAGGAGCTCTGGGCGCGGGAGCCTGCGAGCAGCCGGGCTGCGGGCAGCATGGCAGGGCAGCCCAGGGTGGCCTCACGTCGTAGAGGGTGCCCTGGAGTTGAGGCTGCCAGTTCAGCTCTGGCACCATCACCGTGACACTCCTCACAAGTGTTGAAATGCAAACCAGAAAAACCAAGCTGCACCTCTTTATTTCTTGACGAGTACTTAAAATAGAAATACTCTGACCTATTTTTTTTAAGCTACTCCTGTCTTGATATTCCCATGTAGAAAAAAGCTGCATGTCACTCTTCACAGCAGCCCTATTCTCAAAGATTTAGGGCTGGATTCAGCCCAGCAGCCCTACACTAGGGAATATCCACCCAGCCACACTGAAAGCAGGGGTCATTTGACAAAGGCTCACAGCAACCCTTTTCAAGCCTTGAACAGCACAACAACTCAAATAATACTCACTGCCTGCTTTGCTCTTTTCATGCTCTCTCCTAGCTTGGCACTGCAAGAATGAAAAGCCTCTTTAGAAGATAATGCACACTCTGTGTCGCTCACCCTTCCTGTAATTTACAGGAGCTAAGGACACTAGTAAGGTCCAAGAATAACAGGCATTTCTGCTGCATTCGAAGATACCTTGGCAAAGTCTTCTGATAGATTAGGAGAAAAAGTAAACAGTTTAATGCAATCCCCAGGCAGCATCGCCCACGTCTGGCTTTGAATGCAGACGAGGCCAATCTTGAAGAGGGCTTTGCCCGTACAGCATCTGGTGCCTCTGTGCCTTGGGGCAGCAGAGCCGAGAAGGGAAACCCTGCGGGGGCAAATGCCTGAGCCCTGCCCAGGCTGCAGGGAGGGTCAGTGCTCAGCTGGGCAAGAGCCTGTCCCAGGAGCACCCTCAGTGCTGGCTGTGGGTGGGCACAGCTCTCTCCTCATGGAACTGTCTGAGGACTGGGTACAGCGTCCAGCAGAGCAGAGCATCTCCCACGTTTTACAGAGCCTCTGTTCTCGCTCCCACCAGCTGCTGCATCCCCTCACACACAGTGCTTTCCTTGTTCCTCTGAAGCAATGACAAGCCTTTCCTGCTGCCTCCTCTCATTAATGGAGGAAAATCCACAGGCCAACACTATAACACTCATCATGACAAGATGGGAGCTTTTGTCCTGACTGAACTTCTTTACCTCTGTCTCTGAGGTGTTCAGAGATTCCTGGGAGGAAAGCTGCCTTTTCCTGATACCTTGTCTGATGATGTGACAACCTGGACTGTCATCACAGGGCAGATGTTTTCGGCAGCAGCTGGGCAAAAATAATTAGTACAGTTAGAGGTATAAGCAATCCTGCACTGTCTGTTCCTCAGCAACAGAGGTCTTAGGCTTTGGCTGCCTGAGCAACAACATGAAAAAGTGGTGTAGTCCGAGGCATCTATTACACTAACCTGAATTTAGCTTGCAGCACAGTTTGGTCATTCAGCTCATTCAGAACACCCATCTTTGACCTCTCTTGCTTCTCAGTTAATGCCTTCTACTCCTTCTTGGTACCAGTATGTGTAAAACAGAGGCCTTCTGGAGGTTATCAATCTGCTGTGCAGACTGTAGTAGTTGGACTCAGAGGGGCAGCTCCTTGCCAGCATGGATTTTGTTTTGCTCTTCATGGGTTACAGCTGTTTCTGAGCAAACTTTTCTCTCCTCTTATTAGGATAACAGATTGCAAACTTTTCAGGCTACTTCAAATGGCAGTCTGGCTGAACATGAAATCCTTGCCACCAAGAGGTCTGTCATTTGGCAGATAAAAAACATCATCGCTAAAGTATTAAAAGAAATAATAAATCTTCTCCCCTCTGTGTCCTACAGCTATCCTGGGTCTGTGGAGCTCACAGCTGTTTTTCAGGAAGGAGACAGATTTATGTAGAGAACTAATGTGCATGTAAATCTCTTCCCCATATATGCTGCCTCCTCCTGCGTTGAATCTTGGCCTTGGTAAGAACTGTCATAACATCCAAAACTTTTTAGCATTGATTGAAGAGACTATCCGCTGTGAAGCCACTCCTCTGTTGGGTCTCTCTGAATTGGGGAAGAAATAAAAACTAATTCAGAGATAGCATTACAATCAGCAACAGATTCATACTGATCAGATTCAGAAATATGCATACTGAAAGCCTGCAGTCTGCTCCTCTCTCTGTGAAACTCCTGTTAGATATACTGACAGAAAAGAAGCTCTTCTGTATCTGTGTGGGATCTTCCAAACAGAGGTCCTTATGATTCTGCCAGAGTCTCATCTCACTTATTTGAATATTGCACCCTGTTTTGAGAAGAAGCATACATCTGACATTGCTATAAGGACTTATTCCTACCCCATAGAGAATTTTCATTACATGTGATACAGACGCTGCTCCAAGCTTATGCTCAGGGTTTCAGGTTTTAGAACAGACCATAAGTGCTAAGAGGAGCAAGTTCATGACAGAACACAGCTCTAGCAAAAAATGGGAAGGTTACTGAGCCAAGTAAGGGTATAAATGCAGAGACTACCAGGCAAGCTGTCTTAATCTGGTGGTTACCTTCAGCCTGGATGTGGTCCTGGATGGTATCACCCTGCCCACCAGGTTTGTCTCAGAGGGGCTGCCCCTCCCTGCTTCTGTAAAAGCAGAGAGGGGAAGGACTGGATCTGTCTCCTACTGCCCGTACAGAGCCCAGCTTCTCAAACCAGGGACTGCTGCCACTGCAGCAGAGCTCATGAGCGGAAGCCCAATATACACTGACCATGAAAGAGGACGCACCTGGAAGCATGTTCATCTTCCAGGAAGACCATGGAAATCTAGGATTGCTCAGTGACTTTTGTCTTGGGTGTTCAGGAAGGATGACAAAAGGTGAGAGATGTCGTGCAATGTGGCTGCAATTTCTTTAACTCCAGACATGCAGAAGTTGTCCATTCATTGAGCAACATTCCTCCCTCATGTGCACCAATTTAGGGGATGAAATTTCTTTCAGTACAACAGGACCTGTTGCCTAACTATCTACTTTGCCAGAGAGGTTCCTTCTGTGCTGAAAGAATCCAAATGCAGAGCTCGCCCAGACTAAGACCTTGAATGCAAGCTTCATTTCATTTCAAGAAAGGGTCAAACACTTGATCTGTTCTCTTGTGAGCCATCACCATAGGCAGCCTATTTTCCAGTATCAGCACATACCAAGAATGGCAAAAACCTGCAGCTGGCTTATCAGCCTCTAGCACTGCCAAATCAGAAACTATGCCCAACTTTAAATCCACCGCAAATTTGTCTGCATCTGAGACCAAACAGTATACCCTGCCTCAAACACCGAAGCAAGAGAGTAGCTCCATCCTTCAGAAACAATTCAGCCCTGTATGACCTGCATACTGAAAAGCATCCGTTAGCATTAGCATGCAGACTTAAACACGGTAAGGCAAAGAAGCTGGCAACTAAAATTAAGATGCATAGGGCACAGAAGAGTCCTATTCAGCTTCTTGCTCATATTGCACCAAAAAAAGAGAGGGAGGAGAGATGCCTTTTGTCTTTTTTTTTAACACAACATTATATAAAAAAAACTAATCCCTTTCATTTAGCAAATCCATTTTGTTTCTTGGAGGGTTAAATCCTGCTTGCCTCAAACAAATGAGTAATCCAATTGGCTTCAATGTGACAACTCCCAAAAGGCAAACAGGATTTGACTCCCTCCAGAATGTAGTACACAGATTTTGTGAATGAGCTATTTGAAACGCTGGATGCTTTGGTCCTGCCCTATAAACCCATGATAACTGTGTCAGCCAGGTTTTTTTGTGCTGAAGGTTTAAATGGCTTCTTAGGGCTCTAAATTTAAACTAGGGCCTCTCGCTACAAATCATAAATTTGGCCATGTTGGTTTTGTAAGATGGAGAGAAAAGGGAGGAGAAGGAAGCATGCTCTCTGAAAGCAGTAGTTAGGACCAATTTACTTTTACTGGATGTTTTAATTTCTTAAGAACCACATAATCTCCTAGGTCTCTTGCAAAACTGTAAGCTCTGTATCTCTAATATGAGAGAGCAAGAGTGATTGAGCCACATTGTATAAACTTTCCCAGTTTGCTGGCACCAGGGGCTTTCTCATCTCCCCACTGACTGAATTTCTATGTTCTTACTAAGCCTTCTCACAAGAAAGCAGACATTTGAGCTTGCAGTTTGTCTCACATTTGCTACTGACAGTGCAGGCCATTTTCAGAGTAGCCTGAATTTCTTTTCTTTGACACCTCCGGTTACTTTACAGAAGACACTTAATTAGACACCTCCCACCACCCACCTACAACGCTTGCACCACTACAGGAGGGAGCTCCCTTGACAAAAATGTTCACACTGGCAGGAAACCAGATCAAGAAGGTAGTCAACAATCCATATGGATGAAACCCATCCAAGGAAAATAGCTTCAGTGATCTAACTTTGAGAGCTGAAAGAATGTGGAAAATCACCCACTGGCTGTTTAAAAACAGTCAAATGTGTAGAGGCACTGAGTCCAAATAGCAAGAGAGAGAAGAGAAAATTGCAACAAATAATGTGCCAAACACATTGTATGTTGATTTAACTGTGCCCAAAGTCAGACTTAGTGCCATCAGACAGAACTTACATGTCTTTAGGTCCTCTATACTTGCCCTGATTGCTCAAATTGCAGTCTCCCACTGCCCCATATCCCCTAACAGGTAGCAAGGCTTAGGCAACTTGCATTTTTAGAAGAATATTTGCATCCTCTCTTTTTTGTGAAAGTAAAGCCTACAGAAGGAGAGGGGGAGTGGATAGAGTTGTTATATAAGCAGTGAGGATAGGGAGTTCTGATTAGGCTTCTACTCTGAGCTGCCAAATAAATAATCAAAGAAAATGAAGATGCAGGTGCTTACACCAGGACTGAATATGGCTCAAGGTTTTGTTTCCTGGGCACTTCTCTGATAATACAGATGGTGTCATGGGACTCATCTGTGCTATGGTAATCAAGCTATATAACACCACCACATGCAGTACATCTCACTGGGAGGGAGTATATTGGAAACTGGCCTAGTCATTTTTAACGTGTGCTGCTCATTACTAAATTCAAGCATCATATTTTAAAGAAAAGCCTTTGTATTCAGAATGGGCCTCAAACCAAAATGCTGGATGTGAATACCTCCTGTCTGCTGCACCAGGTTTGATTTAGGACCACTTTGGAACAAGGGACTCTGTATTCCAGTGCTCCACCCAGACCGCGAGGGTGACAGCAACTACAGCCCTCTGGCAGGAGAGGGACACTGCAGCGAATCTTGTGTCCTGCCCTTGGCACAATAAAATGCTGGAAATGTAGGGCAAGTTTGCAGACTGTGCCATTCTCTCCAGAGAAATTTCACAGGCAGGACCATGTAATCCATGACTATTTGAAGAAGGAAACTGTTGCACACCTTTTTAAATTGCTTACAAGGACTTTATTTCAGTAATATTATAGCTTTTATTTTGGTAAACATGAAACAGACTCCTAAGCCTTGAAAGAGCAAATATCATTGGAAAAGAAAACAGAAGTCACCCATGAGCTAATTTGCTCTTTTGCCAACTAAGTTGAGATAGTTCCCTGGAGTCTATTTTCCTAAGATTTTTTTTTCTCCAGCTAGTCAAATGTCCTAATTAATAGATCTCAGTAGGAAAAAACACAAAATTAAAATAATCCAAAGCTCATGGTATGATCTGAAGTGCTTTCCAGTTCCACTGTGTGAAATTTGCCTCCCAACAGCGTGTGGGAAGCCCTGAGAGCTTGGCTCCTGCAGGGGCTGTGTTGGCATAGAGGTGGGCTGGGGGAAGATGAAGCTGTACGAAGCTGTACAAACCTCATCCATGTGAGTCTCCCGGATTTCAGGGGGTTTCTGCATTGCATGGAGGGCATTTCCAAGCCACCTTCTGGGAAATTAGTGCTTCAAATCCTGTTCACTGGAACGAGGTATTCCAAATCCCCTAGTTAGCCCTACAGATCTTTTTCTTTAATCTTATAAAAACATTTAAAATCTTCATCTTAAAGGTCATAAAAGACAAAACATTGCTCAGCCTCCCTCTCCTCAAATCCTGTTGATGTAAATTGGAGTGAAATACTGGGCTGAAGGTGATTTAAAGGGGCAGGAATGAGGCAGAAGTTTTACAGTGACAACCAAGACTGTTTTAATGTTAAAAACTTTTGCTTTCAGAATTTGCAGTGCCAGGTAGGAGGAGTGAAACAGGGATGTAACCATGAATCCAGCTAGTCAGCCAACAGGCTGCACTTACAGAAGTTTCAATCCAGTAGAAAACTATTGATTTCTTTTCTGTGAAAAACAGAGGCAAATGTTGCGTAAAAACTTCCCTCTTTTCAACAAATACAAGTCTAGAAGCGTGGGGTTTTTCCAATGTCAGCTACTAGTAAGTAAGTGCCATAAACACCTGCCAGAACAAACACATTTAGGGGAACAAAACCCAAGCTTTTTGCTGGAAGATACCATGAGTTCAGCTGAGCACATTTGATGGCCAGTGCTGCTGCTGGATTCATAATCCTTTCCAGATAACTCTTTGAAGAAAGAAAGCTTAACCCCATTTGACCTGCGCTTACTCAGGGTGTCTCTTCCACTTCAGCAGCTTGAGCCACATACAAAGGACCTTGTTTTTGCAATGGTTTTGATAGATTTTCAGGGACACAAATGTGCCTGATTCTGAGGGAGGGCTGACGTGGTTTGTGCCTCTGGAAGTTTACTTGCAGTTCGTTAACCCTAGTTGCAGCTGTTGAAGTCCGTTGTGCCGAAATAATGAAATGCAGCCCTGATTTCCTTTCTTCTGGGTCAGGTCTTGAGAGCGAGTGACGTTCTCAGCTCTCAGAGCAGCTGGGGTCACTGGCTCTCAGAGAATTAAGCTCTCTGCCTCCTATGGAAAGTCTTTGGTCTGTTGTGGCTGTTGCTTTGGTTTTCTAGTGATGTGTATTTTCATACATGTCTGTAAAAACAAACACAGTTTACCCTACTGCCACACAGATCCCTTGCGATTCCTTGTCAACAATGTAAAGCCAATGTGACATTCAAGCCCATTTTTTACAACTGTGGTCTTCTGAGAACATTACAAAGGCTCCAGAGGAAATGGTTTCATTCAGAAGTATTTCCTGCATCACCATCAGTGGCTTATTTTTCCTGGGTCTCCATTTCCTTTGCTTTTCCAGTGGTTTGGGTGTTCTATATTTAGCCAGTTCACTGAAGCACACGTGGAGAACTGAACTAAGCGCTTGTACAAAAGCTTTTCCCCGGAATTTCTGCCTTTATAGTAGAACCCCCTGTAATTTGACTGTCTTGTTACTCCCACTTATCCCTGCTGAATACAGCTGTATAAGATTTTAGCAGTGCACATGGCATTTTTAATTCACTGTGTGCCTCTCCCTCAAACGAGAAGCAGATGACATCTGCTGCCAGGGTGACTCAGCATGCGAAGAACTGCAATTGCAACCCAGCAGCCTATGCTAAATAACCTGACCCATTTACTTCGAAAGTCAGTCAAATCTAAATGCCAGATATTAGATTAAGGTGCGGGTGGGTGGGGATTGGAATGAGCCTAGGAGAGGTGAGGGAAGGGACAGATGGTGTCCCTGAACTACACAGGCAAGCACTGGAATATAGGGAGCAATGCGGCAGTGGTGCTTGGATCCCTATCCTGCAGCCCTGAGCAGGGTACATGCTGATTTGTAGCCCACCCAAACAAAAATATCAGGTGAAGGTATTACTGCAGTCAAAGGGGGAGAGAGAGCTATGCAGGGGCAGACCTGGGGAGCCTGTATGAACCTGCCTCTGCTGCAGGAAGTTTAAGAGAAGGTAAAATGACTGGTTTCACAGGTGGCTCAGACAGGATGGCCTGCAGGCAGCAGAAGCTCTCAGGAAGCAGTAGCTTGCTTTATCTCCAGCAGTACTTTGGGAGGGAGAAGAGACAGCCCTATCCTGCACAGGCTTTGGCACATGAACAAAAGACATTAGGTAGCCAGCAGTTAATCCACTGAAAAGGTGGATTCCCTGCCTTTGTAACAACGGATTTTCATTTCCAAGTGGACAAGATCCTTGAAGGGATAAGAGATTAACAATCTAATGCTTCCCAATCTGCTTGATCAAGTGTAATTTTCCAGCAGTGCTTATCAGTGTCCAAACTTGTTTTTCATAGGAATGTAATGTTTTTACAAGGTCGTGTTTGGTGGCTGAACCTCAAAAGGGCCTTCCTGGATGTGTGAAGATATCATTGGTTTCAGTAGCTTCACTGGAAGTTGCTGATTATTTCCAAGCCTACTATAGGGGAGCTGGGCTCAGGGCTGCTTTCTTCGTGTATATGACAACACTGTCATATGCTTGTCATATTTTCCTTCAGAGTAGAAGGAGCTTTCCATGGATTTCTAAGCTAAGTCCCTTCCTGTAAAAATGTTTCCTTATTCAGAGATGAGGAAACTAAAACAAGAAATGATTCAGTAGTTTTCCCGAGTTCACACAATGATTTGGAACCTATTTCATGCCTCTGATGGAAGAAGGCAGGTTTTGTGGCTGAATCTAGTGGCAGGAGTCCTTAGGTCTGAATCTTTACCCTTTCTCTGACCTAGAAGTTATGTTACAGCTATGTGCTTCCATGTGCCTATCTTTTTGTTTAAAGCGATCAGGATGAGTTCTAAATTTACAGTGATGGTGTTCGGAAGAATTAATGGCTGAGGTGAAACACCCAGGAGTTCCTGGAGGAGTGCAAGTGTAAAGAATTTGCAGGTTCTGTTCTTCAGTCAAAAGGCTCTTTTCTCCTCTAGCAATGTGACTCCAGTTTCAGGGGTCTCTTTTTTTAGGAGCAAAAGGTCCTAGATTACTTTCCCCTGAGATCATTTGCGGAGCTCTCTGTGAGTCCTGGTGGCTTTGACTGTACAGCGTTGCAATGTGCGAGTGAGAAGACGCGGAGGCAGCTGGCATTCATTCCAGGAATACATGGGCACTGGACTTTGCCAGGGCCACGCCTGGGAATGTCTCAGCTCTTCCGCTGCAGGGATGAAGAAACACAGACTGTTTCTTCCTCAGAGCTGGTTAGTTCAGTCTGGCAAACTCACCTAACTTATTGGAAAGCAGTTTTGCACTTTAAAGGTCCTTACCCTTCAAAGGTGTCTGAGCCTTTGTGCAGGCTCAGTTGGAGAATGCTGTGGAAAAGGTGGACTGCTGGCCATGATGTACGTGACAAAAAGTCAGCCGCAAAGAGGGTTTTAGTTTCAAAATGCCACATCACATGCATTACGAAATTATATAAAAAGCTACAGCTGCTCCGCTAATAATTCTCTACATGCCTTAAAATGAAACACTTTATAAACTTGCTATCTTTCTTAGACATCCGTTATCATGATCTCCTAGCAGCCTCAAGCTAGTTACATTATCATAACAATAAATGAAGTGTCCATCTTGCTGTCTCATCCACACAGATATCCTTTATGAACACTAGCAGCCTCTCTGAAGTCGACTAAGCCACTTGCATGCATAAAAATGTTTGGGTAAGTCCCAGCTTTCATTTAGTTTGATTATGTTTCATAGACATACATTCAGCCATTTCCCAGTCCTTATCTAGAAAGCAATCGCCCCTCTAGTTACACAGGGAGGAGTGAAGAAAAGAGCAAACTACAACACGCAGGCGCTTCAAAGGCAAGGAACAATGATATCTGCAGAGAAACACATACACACAGCCTGCTGCCCATAAGGAGCTGGATGAAAAGACTAAAGCAGCACAGGGAGGAAAAATAACACAGAGAAGGCCAGCTGTGTCTTGAGGCACAGTTTCAGTTGTCATGTCTACTGCAGTATAGAAGATACACATTATTTTCATTAGTCATGCTGAGGGTGAAGTGAAGCTGAGCTGCCAGACAGTGCCTTTAGATCCTGAGCGCGCTCTCCAAGCGTAACATGTAACGAATGCATCGAACAGTTCTACTTCAACGGTGCAGCCCTTCGAAGTGTGACTACGCTGTCATCTCATTGCCTGCTCTAATGTCTGAGCCTGTGTCATCAGGGACCGGAAGGGATGTTAGCTGCTGCCCAGCCCTTCTGAACACTATATAAGGATGACTGAGGACAAGAAGTGTGTCAGAGCTCTAAGCTGCCCATCGCTTCATTGAAACTTGAGACCTTTAAGGAAGAGCAGAGTGAAAATACAAACTGCATTAATTCAGTGGTATACCACAAAAACACTTCGAATGTGAGCTGTGTTGTAAGTAATCAATACTTAATGTTACAGTGAGCACTTCTTGGTTTCAGAAATACTGTCTTAAAGGTACAAAGCACTCAAAGGATTAAAAATAATCTTTGCATGTCCTGCTAAGATAAGCGGGGGATGTTTGCACTGGGTTGATCCTGTTCTGTTACGCTCAGGATGTAGCACACAAGACAGTGCTCTATTGTCTTAAACTTCAAAAAAGGTCTTCTCCTCCACCAGAACAGGAATAATTCTCATTTGAAATGAACAACCCCATCACCAATTTCAGGTGAAAAAAAAGTGAGTCAGCCCACGGATTCCTTTTCCTTCAAATAGCAAATTCCTGTATTTATCTCTGAAGTTCTCACACGTAGTCGATCTGCTGGGGAATAGACTGTACAGCAGCACTAGAGAGCCAGTCATTAGGCACATATGAACTGATCACATTAACACATAATTAGCACATAATTTTCTGGAGATCCCATATGGCTCCAATCATATCATTACTAACAGCAGCACATCATATCATCGAACAAGAGCACGTCAAGCCCTGACCTTTTTCTAGCATACATGCTCTGATAATAATTTTTTTTTTTGCCTAGAAATAGATTTGTAGTGTAATTTATGACCCAGCTTATTCTTCTTTTTTCTTAAAAGTGAATGTTCTTTTTGATGATCCTGGTGGTGGTGTCTGCTATCTTGCTGCTGTGGCGAACAATAACATAACAAAGCCGACGAGATCACCAGCTCAAGTCTTACAACTGAGTAAGAGTCTGGCATCTTACCAGCTCAAATAGTGGTGCACTGGCTGCAGGGCCCAGGAAAAAAATGCAAATATTTCAGCTGTGTAGACAGCTATACAAATAGCAGAGCAGACGAGGCAGCCTCATCTTGGGAGACAAAAGATATGTGTGATGACCTCCTTCCTTCAAGTTAAACAAGTAAAATCTTACCCTGGCTCATTGTCACAATTTTCCCTCCTCTGTGAATGTGCACAAAGGGCAATGCACTGTATCTGCAACTTGGCAGCATGACAAGAGCCCGGAGAGGATGTTCTGCGGTCAGGTCTCGCTGTGCCCTGTCTGCGTGCCTGCTGTGTGTGGTCAAGGTGCCTGGGGCTGACTGAGCACACAAGGCAGCAAACGCAATTCAAGCTGCCACATTTTCTGCTGTTCTGTCTCCGCTCCTCCACCAGCCCCTTTGGTGTTGCCATTCCATGTGTTTGCTCTGTCTCCCTCCCAGTGGTGCCCTCCTTTTCTCGCACTCTCATTTTTTCTTGAGGGAGCACAGAAGTTTGGCAGGAAAAGTGGAAGCTGCCTTCTCTCTGCTGAATGTCCAACATCTTGGTCTTTCTCCCTTTTCGGCACAGTAGGCTTGGATGTTGGGGCGTGATAGAGGTTTCCTTGCCCATTTCTGTCTATCAAGTCTGGCACAATGAGCAGCCTCAGCTGAGATATTTTTGGCTGACAGTGTCCCAACATGCCATGCATTGTGCAATTTACTTGGCTTTGCTTCTTACCACAGAAATTAACAAAATCCATAGCATTGCTTCTTGCCTGTCAGGAAGCTATACTCTGCATTAATCTCTCATTCGGGAGACAGGCTATGTGACAGAGATGATTAATCCTAGCCACAGATAACACTTCCTGTCTTTAAATAGTTTCGGTAGATAATAACTTCTATAATGAAACACTATCCCACAATGGGGTTTTGGTCTAAGCCAGGAACTTTTGAGTTTTAATTCTGGCTTTCAGACAAAATCGCTTTGTGGATAAATGTAAGTAGAAGCCTGATTTTTTTCACAGAGAAGGTACACCCGCAGCTTTCTTTCACACTCCTCAGGAGTTCCAGCTCTTCAGCACCTACAAATGCCACCCTGCTTCTCTGGCCACTTCTTGTGCTATAAGCTAGTCATAGAGTTTTCCCTGCTGATGTATCAACAGGATAAATTACTCAATGTCAGAAAGATTTCTGAAGACACAGGCCATGGCTTGAGGCAGATTACAGTCACGCACAGTGCTCAGAGGTTGCTCTAGGGAGCCTGTATTGTCATCATGGTTCCCACCAGTACTCAGTCTTTACCTGGAAAATGTACCCAGCAGACCTCATTCTTGAATCTGGGTCACACACACATTCACTGCTGCTCACGGGTAAGATCTGGTCCACAGCCCATTAAAATCAGCAAGAGTCTTTCCTAATTTAAGTGGGTTGGAGTCAGGGCTTTGCAGGATGCATGAACCCCAGCCTTCCCCACTTGCGGATAGCACAGTGGTGATCTAACACACGGCTGCCTTCTGAGAGCATGTTTAGACAACTGGGGAAGTCTTGGCCTCTGGAAGATAAAGGACTTTCTACCATGGGCACTGTCCAAATGGTATTTAAAAAATAACATTCAGACTCCTGCAATCTCTCTGCAGTACTTGTCATTTAAATCCTTTTTCAAACGACACAGCAATAGAGCATGCATTGTAGTGATTTTCTTCGATTCGCTTCCAGCAGACAAACCAGGGAGAGGGGGCTGTGACCACCAGGTCTTGGGGCTGGGGGGGAATGGAAACAGAAAATGCTGTGTGTAGGAATCTCCTGCTTGCCAGGACATCTAAAAATAAGGAGTGGCGATGAGATAAATTCTTTGAAAGAGCTTGAATTTTTTTAAGGGACTTTTTCTTTCCTACCATGCAAAATAAATGGGCTACATGCTGGAAGTTCATACTAAAGTTAGCTGTGCAGATGCAGGAGCATCACCAAGCCTCCAGAAACACTGTGAATGCAATTTTAGCTTTGAACTAGCTACAGAGGACAATCGCCACATCCCCACGGCTGCACTGCTGCTGCTGCTAGGCCCTGAGCTAGCGACACAGCACTGCAGAGACTTGCCTGTGATTTTGCTGGTACTCACAATACCTTAACACAGGCCACAGTATCAAGCAAAGATTGGGACTCTGCATGCATAAAGGCTGGCACCTCTTAGCAGAGCTGTGTATGATGCTCTGATTAATGTTTGAAGTAATAACCCATTATTCTTCCGTAACGGTGAGAGACTGGACTCTAACATATGGTGGTGATTAGTAAAGTAGTGCTGTGGCTACTAGCACTCTCTTTTAATGCACCATGCGACAAACAGAAAGATGAAGCCAGGTTCCACCCTGTCGCATCATGATTTTTCCTGGTACAAATGCAGGCGCAAGGATCTCAAGGACTGGAGGGAAGTGGTCCTTGATCCTTTTTCAGAGCAAAGTGGGAACTAAGACCCAGTACCTCTCCCTCGATTCCCTCAAGAGGAGCCAGTCACTATAGTAATGTTAACCAGAAAAGTGGATCAGCTCACCTCTTTAGCCTCCCAGGCCAAGCAGTGAGAAGCAAATAAAGTTTCTATTTCATGAATTAGAAGCAGGGAAACTCTTTCACCTGTGTTTATTTTTTGTTAGGCATTTAGTGGGAAAGGACTTGGGCAGTGTGATTAAATGACTATGCCAATTCAGCACTGTCTGTGAGAGGTGCTTTCCCCAAAACGTTCAGCCTTTCCCAACTTGGAAGTCCAGACAACAGGTCAGCAGAGCACTGAGGATCCAGGTACCCAGCTCTTCTCGGAGGGCAATGGTACCTCTGCCCAGGATGTAGCCGCACAGCTACTTTTTCTGCTATAATTTAAAACCAAATCAACCAAATAGCAAGATCCTTATTTTGATAACAATTGCATTCAAACATGTTTTTGCTTGTGAAAATGCTGACTATGGGGCTCATATCCATGAAGAACATTGTTGTCAGAAGGGTTTCCAAGAAGAGTTCTCAAAACAAGTTTCTCTGCTAGAAACCTGGGCTACAGCTAAGGTATCTCAGTATATCAGTAAAGTTTTCAGAGGCAGTGGGAGGTCAGCATAAGAATTGTTTATCTTAGTTAACTGTAACCTCTACTGTTAGATCAGACATCCTACTTCAAAATAGGCTTTAGATACTCTGGCTTAATATTTTAACTCTAGGAGATGAAATTTAATCTCCAAATGTCATATTTAAACTCCTAAATATAAATGGCCTGATTTTCCAGGGTGTTAAGCATATGCAATGCCTGTTGATTTCAATGAGAAATGTGGGTGCCTGCCAACCATTTTGGAAAACCAGGCCATTTTATTTAGTCATTGACACATAGATTCCTAACTTTAAGCAGCCAGGTTTGAGACCTTTTCTAGCTTCATGCAGTTTGCTTCAGCTTTAGCAGAAAATCACATCCATTAAGAAGTACCCTTGGCCTACTCCCTTCCAGCCCTATTTTGCATGCTGTTGTAAGTATTCATTTAAGGCTGATTTTGCAGAAGCAAACAACAAAAACACATCAATTTAAAAGATTCCTTTTTATTTTTTATGCAGAATAAATAATTTCATAAACATTTTTTAAATGTTCTTTACAGAGAGAGTGACCTCATTTTTATACAGCAATTACTACTTAGACAGAAGGGAATTTGTGCTGCAGAACTGTTCTCTTTAGTACACATGACACATTTCAGTGGGAAAGGCAAAGTTAAATACATAGCAAAGTTAAATACACATACTGGGTTCCAGCCATATTTGGACTGTATCACAAACTAAATAACACTAGAAAATTAAAAATGAGCACTGCTTCTCAACTGTAATCTAGATTTATTATGGTCATCCCACGTGATGCTTGATCAGAAAGGAATAGGAATGCATGTAGCAGGAGACAACCTGCCAGGTCGATGCTAGACTGAATTTGCCAACTGTTCAAACACATTGTCCTACTGGAGAGACAACTAATACAAAGGAAAACAAATATGCTTTAACCCATATAGCTTACACTAGTTCAGCATTAGTTACAGTGAGCAAAATACTTTCCTCTTAGGACACTCTCATATATGTTAGAGTTATAGATGCTGCCAAAATTTCCTTTCCCTGATTGATACTCATATAATGGCACAGCCTTTTAGTGGTCTTAGCCTTAATCTTAGACTTTCAGAGAGAATTAGCAGCATGAGTTGCTTGCATACATCTCCTTGCCATCTGTGGATTCTTTAGGTTCAAAGGAGGCAACAAATATGTCAACACGTAGGGAGCCATTTGGATCTTGAAATCTCAAAGCGGGAAGTGTTTATGGAAGGTTGCAAATAGTCTGAACCTTCACAGTCGCATGGATGTTGCAGACCAAGATGTCTCAACACAGGCTCAACAGAAACAGAAAATCAATTAGACATACCTTTCAGAGAGCAAGGGTAAGATGGTGAGGTGGCATGTGGGGTTAGGGAAGATTTGGGAGACCTAAGGATGTAGCAGAGGGACAATTTGTCTCTCTGAAGTCATTTGAAAGAAGGAGGACGTTTGTTGCCCAGGGATAGGTCTGAGCTTCGATACACCTTACTTACACTGTCCTGCATGCAATGTTCTGACCAGCAGTAATTCAGGCTCTGGTTACATTCTCTTCTGGAAGAGAAGTTATGCTTCTTCCCTCAGCATGCCCCGGGGTTCTTGCGAGTCCACTGTGACCTGCTGAAAGGTGGATCTGCACAGGGGCAGTCAGCTGAGCAGGGAGTAGGTAACACCAGTCACGAGGCACTACCAGGTTACTCACTGAAAGGGAAATCTGGAACTATAGTGATGTGGTCTTGGCATGCTGAGGATCTGGTTGCAATTTGACACTTGTATTTAGTGGAAGGATTTCTATTTAGCTCGCTAAAATTGTTTACAATGGTGTAAGAATTGCTCAGAACAGATCATATTCCCATTTTTCTGACTTTTCAGACACAATCATGATGTTTTAAACACAGGTGTTGGGCTCCGTCTCATGTCTTTGACAGTGTACACAACAAACCCATGCCATAGTCCTAGTTGGATCCTAAGTAAACCCATACAATAAACATCCCAAGCAAACAAAAGACAAAGAACATATGGGGTGCTGTTAGGGCTGATTTCTGGTTGGTTGTAAAACAAAAAACAAAGCAAGCACCACTCATAAACTATTTAAAGGTGACACAGCTGTAATCATCACCACTCCCCCAGCCTGGCCCAGCTGCACAGACCCTACCCAGCACCATTCTTTCGCTGTGGCAGAGAAGAGCTTCTCAGGAAGCAGCCACTGCATTAAGAGCCTTGCCACATCCTCCTGCAGCCGCAAAGGGCCTGGCACTCCCCACCAAGCCACTGCTCCAGGTCCTAGCAGAGGAGCAGGCAGTGCAGGATACCTGCCCGCTGCAGCAGGCATGCAGCCCAGCTTCGAGAGCCGTGACCCACACCACCACCACAACACAACCTGCCCCGGGCCCCTTTTCTGGTGAGATTGGAGTACAGCCAATCACCTTGAATGTTCTCCAACACTTTTGTAAATCAGCAGGGGTAAGTCCCTGGAAAGACCAGGCTTCTTTTGTATCATTTATTGTTTGTATTGTAACAGAACACGGGCTCCTGTGCAAAAATTTTGTCCTGGTGGAAGAAGATGGGTGGGGCTATTTGTCTGGAATTGCTGAAGCACCCCTGTGGGAATTGTCACTCTGGCCAGGCAGCTCAATAGCTGGGTGTCTCCAGTCTGGCCACTTCAACCAGACTAACTGTCCGCTGTGTCCAACGGCATCAGGCGTACTGCTTGCACACTGGCCGTTAGGACAGCAGATCTGTCCTACAGCTGACGGAGCCTGGATATGTGGGATTTGCTGCCTGCTGCGTGAGTCAGTATTGCCACCCCAGGCAGGAGTATGGGTGTGGTAACCCAGATCCTGTTTCTGCTCTCAGTGCTCTTTTGTGCCAGCTATTCACACATATGTGACAGGGGACCTACGTCTTACTAAAGAGCTGACAGTCAGTTTTGACACAATACAAAACATGGAAGAATATCCAGTGGGGGAAATGGACAAGGAAGGACAAGAATAGCAAAGATAAAAACAGGCAGTTGCACACATTGATTTTGTCCACTGTAAGCATTGCCAGATTGCTATTTTGAGACATTTGTATTCTTACTGGTTGCTGTGGTGGCGTTATCAACTTTACAGATGTCAAAATGGAGTGCATATGGAAGAGGTTTGTAAGGAACCATGCAGTGGCTTCATATATTTGTCCAGGGAGTTTACTTTAGGCCACAAAAGAGAAGACAGCTTGTACGTATAGGAGAAGTGGACAACCGGTCTGTAGAAGAGGAAGAAATGGTTAGAGTTTGATGAGTTTTACAAGGATTTGAAACTTATGTGAAGAGGGTCTACTGGGCAAATTTGTTAACGTGAATGGACCTCTGAGAGGATCTGGAGGAAGTAGCAAGACTGCAGAATAACCTAGCATACATACAGCTCTAGAAAGAGAAGTGCCATTAAGGTGACTTCCAAATTATGGTCTGGAAGAACTCACTGAGGTTGCTAAACATGAACTGGCTACGCTTGTTAAATGCATAGGCATACAGTTGCTGGGGGACAATGGGCTCTGTCCTTTGAAGTTATTTTCACACTTTGATATCCAGTTTGCTACTGGTTGGTATATACAGTAGGTGTTGCAAGTTTTTGTATCTATTTTAGGTCTAGTTATCAGATAAATAATCAGGAAAATCGTGGGGTTTAAATCTAATATCACAAATAACTTTTTAAAGTAAATTTACAGATTTTTCTGGCTGAAAATCTGTCAGTTTAGTGTAGGCTTATGAGCTTTCCAGTCACATTTATAAAAAGGCATTTACTAAGAAGGCAGCATCCAGTTATGACTGTAGTTTGACTTACAGAAAAATTACCTGCCACAAGATGATGATGAGTCAAAATAAAGCCACTAGATCTTCTCTTTCTCTGCATGTACATACTGATACAGTACAAGTGAAAAATGAGTTTCAAGATTCTAACAGAAGACAAAGTACCTTTCACCGAGACAGTATAATTTTGCAGGATTCCCCTCATAACCAGCACCAACCTGTGAAACTTTATGCCTGTCAATTCCTTCCTCAGAAAGCTTGTCCACACAGACTCAGAAGTAATCCTCTAATAAGCAATATAAGTGTGGCAGAGTAAGATGCAGGGGGATTTTATTTCCAGCTTTCTTAACACCATATGTTCACTTAATCCCACTCTTCATTTAGTTAGAGGTAATCCCTGAGTACTTCAGTACAAATTACATGCAAACATATATTATGTGTATGGGTGTACCTGTATATAACACTAGACATGCGTCTCAGACTAAAAGAGAAATCATACTGATAGCTAAGGCAGTTGAATTTTCCTAAACAGATGCTCCCAAGTCATCTACCTCAAAAGTACACATTAAGATTCAAAAAGGAAATTTTTTCTGAAAGAATTACTAATGAGGATTGCTTGGATTTTTGCCCATCAGATCTTGAATAAAAATCCTCAAAGTTATTCTGAAGTGCCATTTAATTTTTCCTACCTTGTCACTAAAATTATTAAAAAAATCATGACAGCCCTCTTTGATAAGTCCAGAAACATCACACACACCATGTTAAACATGCTGAAATGTTTATTTTTCACTTTTCACTTCAGAATGAGAGTTTTGAAATAAATTGTAAAAGTTTCAAAATCAAATGAGAAAAAAACTGACATTTACTGTTCAAAAATCTACTGTCCGTTCATCTACAGCTGTTCAAAAAAGAATCTGAAACTTCCCACAATTATGGAACACCTCTCCTATTAGGAAAGGCTGACAGAGTTGGGATTATTCAGCCTGGAGAAGAGAAGGCTCCGGGGAGACCTTATTGCGGCCTTTCAGTACTTAAAGGCGGCTTGTAAGAAAGATGGGGACAGACTTTTTAGCAGGGCCTGTTGCGATAGGACAAGGTGTAATGGTTTTAAACTGAAAGAGGGTAGATTTAGACTAGATGATAGAAGGAAGAAATTTTTTACAATGAGGGTGGTGAAACACTGGAACAGGTTGCCCAGAGAGGTGGTAGATGCCCCATCCCTGGAAACATTCAAGGTCACGTTGGACAGGGCTCTGAGCAACCTGATCTAGTTGAAGATGTCCCTGCTCATTGCAGGGCGGTTGGACGAGATGACCTTTAAAGGTCCCTTCCAACCCAAACTATTTTACAATTCTATGATTTTCAGTTGCTCACTAGTTAAAGAACAACTGCACCGGTTTAAACTACTTCTAAAAAAATGTGACAAGTCCAGCCAATGTCACTTAAGTGGTCAAGACAGAAGTTCCAGTAAATCCTAATGTATGATTTACAAGGCATATGTCAAATATTTCACATATGCATAAAAATTACAGGAAAAAAATAGTTCTGCTTTGTAAACAGTTGGTACAGTTAAATAACACAGAACTTCTGGAGAAAGCTGTACTTTCTACTCAGTCTTTCAACTTGATTGGTGCCAGCTGGCTCCTGAAAGAAAAAAAAAGTCCACTTGAGCAAGTCACTGTCCAGAATGAGATCTGAGGACAACACATGGCTGAAGATAGCTGGGAAAGAACAGTTAATAGTAACTAGAAAAACAAACAGTAGTGCCAGCACTGAGTACACCAGAGATGCGTATATCTGTCCCTGCAGCTCCAAAACTGTACTACATTGCTGTAGTACAGACACACAAAGCTTCCCCCTGCAATTATGGCCAGTGCATAAATGAGTTTGACTGAATTTAAATATTTCACTCTATAAAGAAAGGAAGCTAAATGTAGTATATTGGATTTTCACAGTGCAGCAGAAGCTCCAAAATTCTGTTCTATCATCTCAGACACCAATGTGACTGATAACTCTACTTTATTACACTTTCATAAAATCACTTATACTTTAATAATTATTAAACCAGAAATAGCAGGTAATTATTCTGTAATGAGGATTAACTGCATATAAGGTGTTTGGTCTTGAAGGCTATTTACATTAAAACGTTGGTCTTTCTCTAACTCAGTAAGCAAAAGACATCACTTCTGAAGTGAGATGAAATAGAACCTTTTCAGCATAAAATGAGAAATGTTGTCATGGAGGAAGTACAAACAGAAGGTTAAAAGTAATCTGAAAGGTAAAGGACTACTTGTTGCTTCTTTTATGCCTTACTCTGTAATGGTAACATGGATAACATGAATTCCCAAGCCCTTCTGAGACGTGCTTTCCAGCTTAACCCAGAGAAATGCCTAATCCAGTCCCCTGGATTATTCTGGGACTCTTCCAGTTTGATATCAAGCAGAGCCATTATGCCTGAAGAGTCAATAAGGCCATATCAAAAAGGTCATTGCAAGAAGAGAAGCACTTTTTGTCTGAACTACAAGACAAATTTGAGCTGCAAAGTAGAAGTAGCAAGCAGAAACAAACCCAATTTCTTTTTCCACCCCACTCTGCCACTCATCTCCCTTAATATTTTAAACATATTGTGGGCTTGGGTTTTTTTTATGAAAAGCAATGGTTCTCATGACTGCAAAACTTCTGGTATACTGCTGTCATTTCACTGTGATGTTAATGACCAAACCTCCGCCATTACACCATAGCAAATGGGATGTTTTAATGTTTTTGAAGTTATGTGTGATGTTTTCTCCTATGCTGAAAATTCTAGTGTTGTTGGAATGAATGTGTGGAAAAGAATCACTATTTGTATTTTAAGTGAATTATGTGCCAGAACCTCATCATTCTTATGAATGAGTAACCTCATAATTTTCAGAGGCATCACACAAAGAAAGCAAAGATGCTCCAAGTTGTATTTATTTGCAGAGTTGTTTGCAAAGTTATTGCTGTAGCTTTGGCCTCTTTTTTTAGACTGGCCATCCTTACCATGTAGTGACTTCTCCAAAAACTGACCATGACAGAGTCAATGTCCTCTACATTAGCATTTGTTTACATCATCCCCCTTGCTGTTGTTGGCACCTCATTCCAGTTCACCACGCCTTTTTTTTTTCTTATGCTAATGGACCTTTTCCAATTCATCTTCACCACTGAGATTTTTTTCTCTTGGTTTTAAAGGTACTGTCAGACAGAAAAGTATTGTCTCCTCCATCTCCAAGAAGATGATGATAAAACTTGTTTTATGAATGGCCAGTGCAACTACTGTGACTGGGACCCGCAGCTACATTGTTTTCCCTTGTAATCATGTTAAGTCAGATGAAGGAAAAAGAAAGGCAGCTAGAGAGTATTAATAGATCTTGGGGGTGTGATAGATCTTAAGGCCTGTAACTGTGCTGCAGAAAGCCACTCATTTATCTGCCTCTCAGTAAGAATCTCTAGAAATAGAAGCATTTTACATTATTTTGTTCTGAAAGATACAAAAATATATACATTCTAATTGCACTTTTGAGAAGGAAAATTAATAAAGACAATTGCGCCATTCCCCATTAGTGGAAATGCCCCACAGTTAACCTGCCTCAAGCGCTTTTGATATCACTGAATCCCTTGGGTGGGATTTTCCAAAGTGCCAGCATTAGCTCAGTCCTGCTCTCATTAAAATCAATCACTGACTTCAGCCTGGGAGGAGAGTCCAGAGAGTCCCTGTGGTGCCCCATATGTTGGAAGATCCTAATCTTTGTGCGTGCTGTTGCTTCCCTATATTTATGTGCATGACTGCACAGGTGCTCAGATACATTCATGAGGGCCAGGATTTTCCTCAGAGGACCTAAAAAGGAACCAGAAAGTCAGCTGTGCAGAATAAGGAGTAATGAAGGGTAATATAAATCATGGAGGAAAGGGGAACTTCACATAAAATGAAACTTCATCAAGTGTCTAGTGAAGTCAGTTAATTGCAGCCTCTATGCCCCAATTCACAGAGCGAAACCTTCCAGAACACATTTTCAATACTACTTCACACAGTATATTTTCTATCTATGGAATCCAATTGCCATAGGCAGTCATCAAGGCAAAGAGTTTAGTAGAATTAAAAAAGGGATTTAGGAAGCTTTGTGAGCAAAGACAACATTTGCAGCTGCATGCGCCAGATTAAAACAATGCAAGGGACAAACAAGCTTCCTGCTTCAGCAGCATAAGCTGATTGCTTTGAGTCAAGAAGAAATGTTTTCTTGCCATGCTGATTTATTTGAGATGTGTGATGGGATGGTTTGAGCTTTCACTAAATGGAGTGATAATGATAATGAATGCTATAGGTAGATTATTTGCTAGTCTGTATTATGGTAATGCTGGCACTTCCATAAAAAGAGTATCAGTCAATGAGTCTGTGAAGAAGAGCAATCTCCCAAGCAAGGGACTGGTTTGGCACTGATGAGCACAGAATTCAGACCTTGGCTATGGATGAGACTTCCTTTCTGACTGCAGGTAGCTTACTCTCTCTGTGCTTTAAATCGTCACCTGAGAAATGGGAAGACGGTACTTCTCTAGTTCTCAGAGGTGGAATGAGGGGAAAGTGCCTAAGGAAGAGATTGGTCATATTTTCATTCACAGCCATCCTGTGCTTTGGATTCAGAGCTGTCACCCCACTGTAAATCAGGAGTACTTTAGCTGGAATTAGTCAAGCTTTTCCGGATTTACATTGATGAAATGAGTTCAGAAAATGGTGTTTTCATTCCACTCTTTGTGGTGCTCCTCTGTTTGAACTTGTTCCCACGTGCAAATAGCAGCAACCTTTCCTAAGAAGAACAGTAGCCCTGAGAAAGCTTAGCAGCCTTAACCTAGAACATGAGCGATTTCTGCAATGGATTATGTATCATGCTGGCTGGCTTGAAGCCCCAGAAGCTCCTGTCCCAGTTTTCATTCCCGTTATGGGCTACTGTTGTCATTACACCTGTTGCTTCAAGGTCAGATCCTCTTCAAGATATTCTTGTTTACTCTGAACAGTAGATAAGATCCGAGAAAAGACATTTTTAACGCATAGGCTGGATGGGCTGAATTATTTATGTTAATGGCTAGGGGTGATATACCTGTTGCTAACAAATACTGTAAATATGTCATCGTAACTCCCATTTGGAAATGCCATTATAGCTAGCTGAGCAGCAATAGATACAGTATAGGTTGAGCAAGCTATTGATGCACAGGAAAGGCTTTTTAATGATTTTGTACCTCGAACAGTTTAGTTGGCAAAAATTTGATAAAGAAGCAGGTGGAAACAGTCAGACTGCTCTTCTCCATGTTAGAAATGGCAGGGGTCACAGGCGCTCAAAGTTCCATGATGGGATAACCGTGTCTATATATAGATGTACCTATATATGCACATATATATATATATAGTTTTGATTGGTAGATATAGAGTCTGGATCAGACCCAGCTGGTCTTCACCAAAATGTGAAATCTCTACTGCACAAGTCATTGAGCTTTCTTGGGTCCAACAAAGCAATCAAGATGGCAGTTGTTGGTTTTTTTAATGTGGAACACTCATGTTTCCAGCCTTTGCCTGGTGTGTCCTTTGTGGAAGTTCCCCAACTATCCAAAAACTATCCAAAAGCCTATATAACCTTTGTTTATTTATGTTTTCTTATTCAGAATTCTTTAAATACAGAAAATAAAACCTTTGAAAGATTCAAAGTTAAGCTCAGCTGCCAATGCTGCTTAGCCGTACTTAAAATTGAGATTGATAGACAACATTTAGGAAGAAGGAAGGGTCAATAGCCATGGAATTATTGCCCTGATTAAAAACAATGATCCATTTTATCCTTTCTTATTTGGAAGCAGATATACATTTAAACTGACCTTTTAACCCACTCAAAAGGCTTAACTTCTTATTATTTCATTAACTGTTAATTTTATCGGCAGATGTATAATAAAATCCCCTGTACTACTTTGAAAACCTTCCCAACATCTACTGCAGGTATGTACTATTTCCCTGGCCTGGGGGGTGATTTTACATTAGTAACTGGTGTATGTAATTGGGTAGTGAATCTGTAGGATGCACACAGACCCACTCTGGTCCTCAAGCTTAAAATGGTCTGGCTCTGATCTCTACCCTGCATTAAATTAACTGTGTTGTCTGTTGTCTGCTTAGGCTCCGGGCAACTTAGCAAGCTTGATATCAAGGAATAACATTTCCATGCGCCAAAAGCAGAGTTCGCATTAGTCAGCTGCAGCCTCTTTCTTCCCTTTGATAAAATTTCATAGTTGAGTGTATGAAGCTTTGCGCACTTCATGGCCATGCAGTTCCTGAGCTGCCGTGGTGTTGAACGTGACTTGGCAGCGCTTCTGTGCTGGGCTGGACGTAGTTGGAGCTGCCACAAAGCCACAGAATGAGCCTGGGCATGGCACACCCAGGTTGCTCCTTGTGCTGCCCATGCACTCACTGTGCTTACTCGGTGAATCTCCAACCTGCTTCTGGGGGAGGCGGTGTCAGTCTGAACCCCTTGGGTCACGGAGGATCATCGGGAAAGCATGGTGGGATTCATACAACCTGCAGACACAGTCGAACCCTGCTGATAACATCAGATTTGTAGTCACTGCTAGCTCACTCACTGCTGATACTCAGCAAGTGTAGAACGGCACTGAAAACTGAAGTACTTACCACTTTTATTGAATAATGTGATCCCAGACATTTATTAGTTGTGGAACATTTCCACAAACTATGAAGCAGTGTAGCAGTAGTGGTCTATTATTTTGAATGGTTGGATTAAAATTATTTTATTTGCAACTCCAGAAGGCTACTGTAGTCTTTTGGTGATGAATGCATGTATTTTTATTCTATGTTGATAACTTATAAAAGAAATTCAGAGTTGCAATTTCTGCATCCAAAACTTTTATTTCAGCTTGTCTGGGCTATTGTTAATTGTTGACATTTTATTACGTTATCCAAAATTTGGAAGTGATTACATGCTAAGGCTGATTTATATAGCAAAGATTTTTTGCTATATACATTACAATTTTATGTGTGAACTTTGTCTTTCAAATGACTTAATTGTATGTACACGTGAAAATCATTTTCTCCACATACTAGCTTGCATTTTAAAATCTGCCTCTCCACGTTGCTTTTGACCTAGCGTATAACCTCGTCGGTAAATTAGTATTTACAGAAGGAAAACAACCAGCATGATTTTGCGTAATTGTTCTCATTTATGGAAAATACTGTGCTTTAGCTGACTGAAGTTTTCTCCTTGTCAAATACTGACAGATAAAACCTGATGTAAAACATGCCTATGCTCTGACATGGTACGAGAGCAGCTCTAGCAAAGGGGAGAAGCACCTTCCCAGCCGAAGGCAGCGTGAAAGCCATCCCTTCTGCGCTATAGCTTGGAGTCCCACCACCCCGACATCTTCCCCAGCAGCCCACGCAATAAACTATATTTAAGCGAATCTCCTCTCGCATAGCATTACTTGCAGTAGCACCCAGCGTTTTATCCCATTTTGTAAGTAATTTAAAAATGGTCATCTCCGCCCTGAAGTTGTGGCAGGACGAGAAATAGGGGGAAACTCCCAGCCGGGGCAGAGCGCGGCCGAGGCGGCGCGGTCCGGGACCGGCCGGGGGCAGCGGCTGCCGGCCCTGCGGGACGCGCGACCGAGGGTTTCCGCAGCATTTCCAGGATTTGCTAATTCGCTGCCTGCAGCAGCCCTCGGGGACCGGCGCGGGACGGGTAAGGTCCCGCAGCGCCTGCAGCTGCCTACGGAACCGCACCGCGCGTTCCGTGCCGCAAGCTGCCCGGGGCACGGCCGGCGCCCGGCGAAAGCGCGCTTGCCGCCGCCGGGTCCGGGCGGACCTGCTCCGCCAGGCTCGGCAACGCGACCGCCCGGCCGGGAGCCAGCGGCGCCGGGGGCGGCAGCGCTCGGCGGGGCACCCCGGCACCGCGCCCGGCCCACCCCGCGCGCTAACCGCCCCCCGCGCGCCAGCCGCCCAACCGCCGCTCGCGCGCCCAACCGCCCCCCGCGCGCCCAACCGCCCAACGGCCAGCGGCTGCGCCGGCCCCGCGGGGCCCTCGCCACCCCCCGGGCGCTGGCCGTGGGCCCGGTGGGGCGGGGCGAGGTGCGGCCTGCGCGCCGGAAGTGAGCGGCGGGGGGAGCGCGGAGCGGCGGCGGGCGCTGGGGCGGGAGCGGCGTGGAGGGAGCGGTGCCTCCGCTGCCGGGCAGGGACGTGCTCCGGCGGCCGGGCGGAGCCGGTTCCGCGCTCGGCGGAAACAAGAAACGGGAAAGGAAGGGAGCGGCAGTGGGAACCGGTATCGTGGCCACCATTAGCGGCGGCGGGAGGAGGAGGAGCAGCAGCAGCAGCCGCGGGGGTCTGCAGGCGGAGCGGAGCCCGGGTGCTGCCGCCGGCAGCGAGCGGGAGTGTGCCCGCCGCCTCGCCCCTCTATTTCGCGGGGGGTCGCCGCTGCCCGCCAGCCCGCCGGGGGCTTCCCCCGGAGCCGGGGCGAGGTGAGTGGTGGAGCCGTCTTCTTGTCGGGTTTTTGGGGGGGGCGGCGGTGGGAGAGCTGGCGGGCAGGGGGCGGGCAGGCGTGGAGCGGCGTTTCCTGCCGCTTCCCCTCAGCCCGGCGGCGGGGCGGGGGCCGCTGAGGGACTGCTGCGGCCGGGGGCTGGGCCAGGAGGACCGGAGCGGGGGAGTGTGAGAGGGCCGAGGGTTGAACGGCCCACGGTCTGTGTCCTGCGCCCCTCCACGCCCCAGACATCGGCGGGTGATTTTTTTCCGAAGCAGGCTTTGCGATGCTGATGACTGGTGGAGGGGTTTTTTGTGTGTGTGTGTTTTCCCCCCGGCTTTCCCCGTGCAAGGCATGCCTCAGAAGAGGCTGGGAAGTAAGCCGGGGATGCGCGAGGGATGTAGTCTGTGGCATCCAGACAATGTCAGCTTGGGTGAGTCTCCACCCTGTGGAGCTGCAGGCAGTCGAGTCCCCTGCACAGGCATCGCCAAGTCTCTCTGTGCGACCCGAGGAACAAAACACGCTCGAATCCTCTTTCCTGGTGCAGAAAGGAAAGATTGGCTTGGATTGTTCGGTACAATGGTTTGTTAAAAAAAAAAAAAGACCTGAAATCTTTTTAGCCGTACGACTTACTGAGGGGAGGCTGGTTTGTGTGTGAAGAGCCTCCCGAGCAAGGCTGGTGTCTGCATTGGTTTTCGTGAAGATGGGGAGAGTGGTATATTATTTTTTTTGCATGAGGAAAAATCATTGATGGTGGGAGGGAAAGGAGGAGTGTCTGTATACAAGAGTCTCACATGACCTGTGTAAAATTCGTATAGGTATACTTATTTTTCTCCTGCATTAATGCTAGTTATTTTAAGACGCCAATGACTTACCTGTTCATTTTGGAAGGTCTTATTTCTTTTGAATTTGTTGTCTTGTGTGGCAGAAAATAGTTACCTGCTTGTTTGGGCACTGTCTCTGCATTTTATCATTTTTGCTAGTATTTCAAGGCTTTTTATGTTTTTACCTGGTTATAGGTATTCAGAAGGGGACAAACAGCAGTATGTGTAGTATAATTCCTTATTTATTGGAGGAGTATGGGTACACTCGGTTTGGCACAAGTATGCTATTTCAGATGGCTAATATCTTTACATTGCCATTCATGTGATGGAGGAATGGAGAACTACTGTTTTGTGAGACTGTAGAATCACACCCACTCCATTTTAAACAAATTGCCTCTTTTCGTCTGTTCCCCCTCACTCCCCTGTCCTCCAGACAGGGGCACATTAGCTTGTAAACCACCTTTGAGCAGAAAAATGAATTTAGATGTTTATTGATGAATGAATTTAGATGTTTATTGAAACAATATGTCTAAAACAGCAAATCTTCCTATTTTACTGTCTGTTTAATCAGCTTTTCACTGCTGAGACATTTCCTATTAAAATAGAGGAACAGAAAAATCACTTGCTAAATCATCTTGAAGAACAAAAGTATAGGTCGTAAGTTCCAGTTCTAGGGAATATTTTACATGTAAGTTATATAAAGATGTAGACATGTCCATATTTGATATGCTGATATCCTTCTTGGGTGGGTGTGGTGGATAGTGGAATATAGAACTGTTTTTCTGCACCTAAGTTGGTAAATGGTTTTTCATATCAGTGGGAGACACTCAAATTACCTTACAGAAATCCACATTAGGGAGGCTTTTTGCTTTCATAGAACAAAGAGGTAAGTGGCACTAAGGAATTTATTTATTACCCTCCTATATATTTCATTTTCAGATAGATATTTCCTTAAAATGGCTTGGTTTTTAGACTCATATGACATGCTATGAAGAGTCCCTCTACCACTGTTTCTCTGACTCAGCATAGGATGACAGAGAGGAAAAGTATTGCTAAGAGTTAAGCCATGGTTCAGGAAAATAATGTGAAAAGGGACACTGACAAATTTTATATAATCTTCAATCTGCCTTTCTTGAGTAATATCTCAAGACCACTGCCTTCAGGTTTGAATTTTAAATAGTTTTTTTTTCCAGGGGAGTAGTGCATTGACATAAACTGTTTTGAACTTCCTATATATTGCAGCCTGTTTCTCTCTTAATAAGGTAAGCCACGGTACAGAGAACACCTGTTGCTTTAAAGGAGTGTGTGAGACTGCTGTGGTAACTTTTGTAGGTCATGGTTCAATATGTTTGATTTGAAGAGGCTTTATTTTTCAAGAGGGTGTCTCAGTCTTCTGAGTATCAGAATATGTGGATATTGCCTCATTTCTCCCTTCCCCCAAACCACTGAAATTTTTTTTAGCTGTAAAACTATTGTGTTGCTTCTTTATTTGAATTTTGCAAGAATATGAATATGTGGTCCTTTCTCTCTTCCTTCAGCATCAAGATTTTTGATGAAATCAGCTAGCTTTTCTAGCCAGAAATATTTATTTCTTTATGCTCTTAATTGAACAACTTTATGCTGTATTCATCTGATCTTTACTGGTTGTACAACTTGCCTTCCTTCTTCAAATGTCTTTCAGCCACTGGAGGGGAAAAAAAAATACCTGTCAAACTGGGACAGAGTGTGAGTGACTAAGCCAGTTAGGCAAATACTAAGAAGAATAGTGCTGAAGATTCCAGCCGTTAAGTAATTTAGATCACATTCTTAATAGTAGAAAAATCTAAATCTTGTGTTACAAATGAAGCCAAAGGTTGCAAAATAATCACACTGCCTGTTCTGTTATGTTAAACAATAGCTTTATTACTGAATTTTCAAGTAGAACTGAAATAATGTGCTTCACGGCTTCCCGTTAACATCTGCTCATACTGAGGACCCTGCTGATTAAATGTAGAACTTGTTACGGGCGCCTACCAAAGCCAAAAATGTGCCACTTGTATTTCAGCCCCCAACAATAAACCAAACACTGATGGATGCTTATTTTGTGATGTTGCACACGCTTTCTCTGTAATTGCTAGAAGAAAACATACGTTGAGTTACAGGTGAATCAGGCAATCTCAGATAAACAATCCTTATAGAAAGGGGCAATCCAGATCTCTCTTATTGCTAAGGTTTAGTAATATGTAGAAATGATAGCAGACTGCTGAGTAGTCACGTTTAACGTATTTCTATGTGGAATGTTAATTTTGTTTAAGGAAATGTAACTTACAAAACCAAGGTTGTCATGTTGAGTAAGTCCTTTTAAGGATTTAAAAAATATCTCTATCATAATTGGCAGTCACGGATTTTGAGTGAGTACGCACGTTGAATGCTCTCCACCTTTAGGAATGTCTACAAGGTTAGGGAATGCCAGTGAAGAAACTTGCACTATAATTGCCTGTTATAATTGTTCTTCAGATTGGTGAGGGATTTGAGTTTCTTCTTGTTAATCTGCAAGCATTATCATAACTTAAAAACTGTGTTCACTGAAAATGGCATATTATTTTCAAGAGGTTAATACTAGAAATTAGTAATAACTATCCAATTAAGCATATCAGTCCCTGTGAGAAAGACAAGTAAAATTCCTTGATGATTCAGGTTGCTAATAATCATCCTCATAGTTTAAAATCTTATAAAGGCTAAGAAAAGTATCTGCAGCATACTTTTTATGCAACTTGATACAGATACATTGGCTGATATTTTTTGACTTTTCAATGAGTTAAAGTAACTTCTTTATTTTGTCCTAAATAGTAATTTTAATTATTTGCTAGGGCAGGCTTTAGTTGAAGTGTTCAATGTAAGATGTTAGATAGAATAATATTTTTGTTGAGCTTTCTTTTTTTTAATACATCTGTTAATGAAGAGCACTTGAAATGTCTTGTCCTGTGAGCTATCACTCTATTTGTTAGGAATTATATGGAGGAAGATGATGTGCATGAGAATTTGGAACTAGCCTGAGGGTAAATATTAGGAAAATTATTTTTTGCCGTCTTATTTCATCATGAGTTAGTTGAATTCTATAGAGAGGAACAGGGCAGGGGGAGGAGGAATTCCAGAGCTACTATAAAAATAGTTCTAAAACTTTTTAGTCATAGAACATAATTTTTACCTGTTACTCAATTTCTGGTCTCAGAAATCCATCAGATTAATTTAAATTGATGTAATCAGAAAGGTAATTGCATTTTCATTGCCTCTGCTCTTTCTTTTTAGGAGAGCAGTGTGTAAGGTGAAAGTTTTTATACAAAAATATTGTAGCAAGTCTGGTGAGGGAATTGCTATACACAGTAGCAAAACTGTTATGATATATTTACTTTTCTTGAGTAAATATTTTAAAGTGTTCAAGAACTCAAGTTGTTGCTGATGAAAATGCACTGATGTTGTATAGAGCAAATGGTAAACTGAATGAGGATTGTTCTCATCTTGTGTGAAAATTATCTTAAGTATCACCCCTTATTGGAATGTTAATGTCGTATTGTTCTAATTGTATTTGACATCTGCCAAAATGGTCTTGTACTGTGTAAGGGTGTCAGTACTCTGTCAATGTAAGTGTTTAGAATAGCAAGTTGTGTTCATATACTAAAACAGAGTGCTCTTTTGCTCAAGCTATGTTAAGCACAGATCCAAACCACCTTAATGTTTCCTACTTTTTATTACAGCACAATAGGTGATTTCTAGCGGATCAGGATTAGAAAGAATCAGGAGCAAGAAGTGACATTATTCTCCAGTTTCATGGCTCTGATCAGTTTTATTACTTGTGTCAGTATTGCACTTTTCATCTAAAAAAGTCTTGGAGAAGTTAAACAGAGAACCTGATCATTTATCTCAAATGCATGTATGAAGTGGAAAAATATGCTAAATAAAACATATATACAGAAACAGGCTAGAGGGAGACTAATTGGCATCCTTCATCCTCTCTGATAACTTTACCCTTCAGAAAGCTTTGGGAGCAGTTGCATGGGGACTGGCAGAAACTTCTGTTCATGTGATAGTGAGAGTTGAAGTCCACTGCCTATTGTTGGCATAGGGTCCTTTGCTACTGCCAGTGCTGTGATTATCTCATCTTGTCCTTCCCTTTCCCTGAAGACTTACCAATTTGCTGTGCTTGTAGGACCTGTAGTATTCCTGGCATATCTTTTTGTGGGTTAAATAAATACTGGGTTAAAGAAAAATTCTAAAAAGTGTAACTGCACTGTGCTTAGAGTGGAGATATGCAATACAATTATTTCTTGTAGTTGTGTTTTTTTTTTTTTTTTAATTGTTGCCTTTGTGGCTCTTCCAGTAGGAAGGAACAGTTTACTAGTTTGCTCCCTAAAGAAAAGCTCCAAGTAGAACTTGTTGCTTTCCAATGATACATCTTGATGCAAATTCTGTCATTTGTCAACACTTTTCTGCTTTAAGAACAGCCATTTTTAGCATAGAAAAGATAGTTCATTCTATCTGATTGTAGTCTTAATGTCTGAACTTGGTTACAGAGTCCTGGTAAAAGTGCTCCCCCAAACTAAAACTGTTGTCGAGCAAGTAGCTTCTGCTTCTACTATCCTACCATCGTGTATCAGTGACTTGTGAAAAACTCTCCAGGTTTTTCGAGGAAGTACTGCAAACTCTTCAACGATTACTCTGTGCAAAATTTTACTTTATTTTCTGAAATCCAGTTGAAATGCTTTCAGAAGTGTCCAAAAGACTTAATTAGTAGCCTTGCTGGAACTGTAATTGGTAAATTTGCATCATCTGCTTGTAAAATTGGATTTTGAAAGCTGTGTCATTAAATAGTGTTAGAAGTGCAAATAATGAATATGTATCAAGCATTGATGATAAAATAATCCCATCTCAAATGGTTGAATTCTTACTCTGATATCACCTTTGCAGTTAAATCCCTTCAATATATGTCATAAAACTGCCTGCTGAGCTAAGTGCAACATTAAAAGTTGAGTGAGTTACTGCATACTGTGAAAAATGCTACCTTTACAACATAGAATTCATAAAGGGTTTTTTGGAACTTACAGATGGTGCTAAGACAGTTATGCCACAACTGTGCTGTTTTAATCAGTGATGAAAAAAATATTTAGTGGTTTTTTTAATGTCTCTGGATTTCTTTTAAATCATTTCATTGATTATTATGATGAAATATCTTTGTCTAAAATGCCTATTTGATTGGTTTAATCACTGAGAAAGTATACTGAAACTGTGACAGATTTTCCTCTCTGTCAAAGGGCTTGTAGATTTGTAGTGGTACTCTTAAGTTTAATTCTGTGAAGTTGCTGAATTGATCCTTGTGATATACCATTAGTGAAAAGACAAACGTTCAGAAGTAAACGGCTTGTGTACACGCTTGCTGACTTTCCATCTCTCCTCTTTCCATCTCTTCGTGATGAGATGTCACTGATAGACTTCGTTATAGATGCTATAGAAGATGACATTAGCAAAACAAATGTGCAGGTTCTTTGGAGGAAGTCAAGTTGCTCCATGTGTTGTTTATAAACTTCCAGTCATTAATCTCTGTACAGATGCATTTGCTATGCCTGGAATAGCCACAGGTTTGCAGTTCTCCCTGCTTGCATTTCTGGGTGCTGACCCAGTCTCAAGCACTGTATGTTCCACTTGGTGTTTTTTCTAGTAGGTCCCTTAATGAAATGGTATTAATAAGAGCAAAAGAGAAGCAACTGAGATTAGAGACAACTTTTTTTTTTCCATTATGCTTTTCCTGGCAGAAATATTCTTAGGTCTCATTTAGCTTTAGTGATTACTAAACTGTTATGTGTTAAAAATACTCTTAAAAAGAAGAGACTGGTGAGATTTAATCCACATAAGTTATGTGATCCAGTTTACAGCATGATCCACAGCATGCCAATTGGTAAAATTGAAGGGGCAATGAGTTGCGGTGAAAGGTTCTACTTTGGGGAGCTGCTGAGAGGAAGAGAAGTTACATCCTTGTATATATCTTCCTAGACCATGATTATATAGTTTTGCAAAATTAAAGGTTCTTTTTTCTCTGGGATGTAAAAGCATTTTTAAAAACAAACTCCCTTCCAGGCTGTTGTTTGCATCTTATGAGTATTAAAAGTATTAAAAATACCTATCCAGGGTTTCAGAATCTGTTGTAGGAAATGTTTCTACAAATACTTTAGCAACAAAAGGAGGGCTAATGAGAATCTCCATCCTTTATTGTATGCGGGGGGAAACATAGTGACCAAGGACAAGGAAAAGGCTGAGGTACTTAATGCCTTCTTTGCCTCAGTCTTTAATAGTCAGACCAGTTGTTCTCAGGGTGCACAGCCCCCTGAGCTGGAAGACAGGGACAGGGAGCAGAATGAAGCCCCCATAATCCAAGGGGAAATGGTTAGCGACCTGCTACACCACGTAGACACACACAAATCTATGGGGCCGGATGGGATCCACCCAAGGGTACTGAGGGAGCTGGCAGAAGTGCTCACCAAGCCACTTTCCATCATCTGTCACAGTCCTGGCTAACCAGGGAGGTCCCAGTTGACTGGAAGTTAGCAAATGTGATGCCCATCTACAAGAAGGGCCAGAAGGAGGATCCGGGAAACTACAGGCCTGTCAGCCTGACCTCGGTGCTGGGGAAGGTTATGGAGCAGATCATCCTGAATGCCATCATGCGGCGTGTATGGGACAACCAGGGGATCAGGCCCAGTCAGCATGGGTTTATGAAAGGCAGGTCCTGCTTGACTAACCTGATCTCCTTCTATGACAAGGTGGCCTGTTTAGTGGATGAAGGAAAGGCTGTGGATGCTGTCTACCTGGACTTTAGTAAGGCCTTTGACACAGTTTCCCACAGCATTCTCCTGGAGAAACTGGCTGCTTATGGCTTGGACAGGTGTACTCTTTGCTGGGTAAAAAACTGGCTGGATGGCTGGGCCCAAAGGGTTGTGGTGAATGGAGTTAAATCCAGTTGATGGCCGGTCACAAGTGGTGTTCCCCAGGGCTCAGTATTGGGGCCAGTTCTGTTCAATATCTTTATCAATGATCTGGATGAGGGGATCAAGTGCACCCTCAGTAAGTTTGCAGATGACACCAAGTTGGGTGGGAGTGTTGATGTGCTGGAGGGTAGGAAGGCTCTACGGAGGGATCTGGACAGGCTGGATGGATGGGCCGAGGCCAACTGTATGAGGTTCAACAAGGCTGAGTGCTGGGTCCTGCACTTGGGTCACAACAACGCCATGCAATGCTATAGGCTTGGGGAGGAGTGGCTGGAAGCTGCCTGGTGGAAAAGGACCTAGGGGTGTTGGTCGACAGCCGGCTGAATGTGAGCTGGCAGTGTGCCCAGGTGGTCAAGAAGGCCAATGGCATCCTGGCTTGTATCAGGAATAGTGTGGCCAGCAGCACCAGGGAGGTGATAGTGCCCCTGTACTTGGCACTGGTGAGGCTGCACCTTGACTACTGTGTTCAGTTTTGGGCCCTTCCTTACAAGAAGGACATTGAGGTGCTGGAGCATGTCCAAAGAAGGGCAACGAGGTTGGTGAAGGGTCTAGAGCACAAGTCTTATGAGGAGCAGCTGAGGGAGCTGGGGTTGTTTAGTCTGGAGAAGAGGAGGCTGAGGGGAGACCTTATTGCTCTCTACAACTACCTGAAAGGAGGTTGTAGCGAGGTGGGGTCGGTCTCTTCTCCCAAGTAACAAGCGATAGGACGAGAGGAAATGGCCTCAAGTTGTGCCAGGGGAGGTTTAGATTGGATACTAGGAAATAATTCTTCACTGGAAGGGGCTGCCCAGGGAAGTGGCTGCGTCCCCATGCCTGGAGGTATTCAAAAGATGTGTAGATGTGGTGCTTAGGGACATGGTTTAGTGGTGGATTTGGCAGTGCTAGGTTAACGGTTGGACTTGATGATCTTAAAGGTCTTTTCCAACCTAAATGATTCTATGATTCTAAATACTTTGCACCATGATTTTGTAAATGAATTATTTTCCATATCTAGATGACAAATGTTATCTATACTTATTTAGGCAAGCTGGGATGGGTTCTAGCTCAATATTGAAAACAGTGAGTTTTCAGGATGTTTTCAAACATCTCATGAATGAGTGATTTTTGCAGCTTAAGGATGATCTTTCAAAGGTGAAATTGGCATGGGAAACTTACTAGTTTTACAGAAATACTGTACTTGCATACTAATTGCCTTAATTTTAATCCTGTGTTTTTTCTACTTTGTGTCTGAGTGCATTGCTTGTTACTCCTCTTTTTTGTGGTTTGGAACAGAAAGTATTGAATTAGGTAGGAAGAGAAGTACTCTAACAAATGTGAAACCATTTCATTATGACTATGACAGTGTTCCCTCAGGTTTTCTTATGTCATTGGCTGGGAATACACAAAGATAAGTTAAGGTCTGAAGTTCTTAAATTTGTGTTAACTCTGAAACTCTATGTCTACAAGGACAAGACACCCTATGTGAAATAAATGGCATAACTACTCTAGCTTCCTTCAGAAACGAGGACAATGTTCACTGCTTAGGGAGGTTCCTCACAATTGTTTTACGGGAGGTACATTACTGATGGATTGTGTCTGGACTTAAAATAAAGCCTCAGTCTTTGGTATTGCTCTGTTGATTATTCCTAGGCAGTTTCCTGCTCATGTACGGTTGTTTTCGATTTCATCCTGACTTGCCTAGTTCATGCCTGTATAGTGATGAGGCATCTTGCATAGGTTTTTTGATTCCATGCCAGAAGCCAAGCATTCCAAGCTCTCTCTATTTATCCTTAGTAATTTTGCTTCCTGCTTTTCTCCTTGCTAGAAGGATAACCGTAATCTTGTTGCACCATTTAAAATTGAGTTGATCATTGTTGGAATCTGTTTTAGTATACTAATGCAAGTTTGGACTTCCCAGGTGTCTGTAATCATTCTTCTTCACAGGTCACTAAAGACCTTTTACACAAATGTGTTTTATAGTGCATTTAAAAAAAATTCCCATACTGAAAAAACTCCCTAAGTTGTTCTGAGCCTTTAAAGAAAAATGCCTTACAGACCTCTGTTCTCCAAGGAATTGTCACTTATCTCTTTAATGCATGGCTTAGGAAAATGACCTTTTACTTGGACATGTAGTTCTGAGTGGCTTTGATAGAAACATGGGTGATTGCATGCTATTCCCAGAAAAGCATTCTGCAAGTTTGTTGTGTATATCAGTGACCAACATTTCTAGTAGTTTGGATTTTAGTTAATAGTAGTTGTGTCTGAGGGCTTAAGAAAAGCACTTTTACCTATTAAATAGTGGCATTTTATTTGGGGGTGGGGAGGAGGGGAAAGCCAGCAGTTTTCACTCACTAGTAACTTTGCAAGGTAGTAATACTGACTAAAACTTGTGAATTACTTTGACCATCTCTGAACACATCACAGGTCAGGGAACAACTCTGCCTGAAGCTGGGTAACAGATCACTTTTTCTTTCGCCTCTACTCAGGTGTGTCTATCAATAAGTAACTTAGCGATATCTTATGATCAGTTCTGTGAAAATGAAAGGCTGTTCGTCAGATTGATGTGAATACCAACAATAAATGCCTGCTGAGGGAGGAAGGAAAGGAATTATTTTCCTAAAGAAATGTTCAGTTGTTCTGGATTAGAGACCTCAGAGATTCTTTCTAAGCAGCGTAGCAGAAGTGAGAAGTCTCATTTTCAGCAATTACATGGAAGGAGAAGGAGGGCCCCATAGAAAAGCGTGAATGTTGTCTTCCCTTCTGGCAGCTGGCAGAGCAGAAAATTGAAGCAACAGGGAAATGAGTGAAATTTTTAGGAGGAACCACATATCCACGTCACAGTTCTTAAAGTGAAACATACAGCGTCTTTATGAAGACTGCTCTGTATTAACTGAGATCCAGTTGATACAGCAGCATACAGCTTAACTTGTGCTTGCTATCCTAGTTAGTGAAAATCAGAGACTTTCTTGTTAAAAATAAAGTAGACAACAAACCCCCAAAAAACCGCACTCAAGTGCTTGTGATTAGCTTGAATGAAACTTTCTATTTTGTGCAAAAACTGTGCAAAAACTTCAGAAGGTCCTAAAAAACAGCAGCAATTTAAAAGAAAAACCCTTTGAATTAGTTATTACTGCTTTGTAATGAAAAATCTTAAATTATCTTTTATCAACTGGAATGGAATATTCCTGGAATGACTAGCGTGCATTGTGGGGTTGAAAGTCCAGTGTAGAGTAAACAAAGTATTTTCAGACTGTGTACTTTCAACTTCAGTCATGTTTCATTTCTGAAATGTGATGACTTGCGTGTCTCTCTTTGTAAAGAGGTGTCACTTAATCTTCATTCTCCTGAAGTACCCAGGTAGCTAATATATTTACAGGTGTCATATAGGAAGTTAGCTTGGATAGACTGCTATACCCAAAAGTTTGTGGAATGATTTTGTGTGTCCTTCCCCCCCCCCCCCCCCCCCCCCCGGGCTTAGATCCTTCAAAAGTATGTTAGGTTTGTGTGGCCTTTTAAATTTAAAATACACATAGTGTAGGAAAAAAAAATTGTCACTTGACACAAATTAAGGTACAGGCTGTCTGCTATCATTGTCACGAAAAGAGTTTAAATTGAACTCCTACTGCTTGCTTTCTGGCCTAAAGATTGATCTGAGTGCAGTACATAAGGCATGTTATTGTATTATCTGTGATTTTTTTGAATTATTCCTCGTATCTAGTACCTTCTTGGTATCTAGTACCATGATTAATGTTTTCCACTAATTCTTGTGAAGTATATACTTTCTTATTTTGAAGATGACAACACGAATTGATATGTCCCTGTATAATGTCACCATGGGCCAACCTCATGTCTTAGTACACTATAAAGTAAAAGGTGCATTAGCATTTGAGAAATCAGAAGTGAACCTGAAAACAGTAATAAAATAGGTCTGAAGTGTTTCTAAAACAGGAGAATGTGCTATAAAGCAGTGTCTTCCTAAGACTTTATTTAGTTTCTCAGTTTTGTAGAGCATAATAAAACCCTTACCTTCTGAGCTTGGATTCCACCTCTCTATTTTTTTTTTTCAATCTTGAACGTACATGGTTTTCCTTTTGTTTAAAATGTACCTCACCTGAAACTAGAAGGCCAGAACCTCTTAGTTTTCTGTATTTATGCTCATTATTAACTTTCTGAGATGAGGTTAGTCTGGCATACTCTTTGATAGAACTCTTGACAGGCTGTGAGCTTTTGAGAACAACATTTCTACATATGTGATCTGATGAAACATGATAAAATGTTATAAGATACTGATATGTCTTGTGTAGTACATTGTTCCAGTTAAAGCTGCCTAAATCTTTACTTTTCTACGTTAGAGTGAGTTGAAAACCAAGATAAAGGGCCAGTTGTTCTCTTATGAAAATGTTAACAATTGCAGCTGACCTTATGTTGTCTGCATTCTTTTTGCCTTCCAGTATGGATTTAAATATTTGGATTTACAACTGCGCATGCTTTCGCTATGTTATGATGTGCCATAAGAGTTGAGAGGGCATAGCCTACCGATAAATTCAGCAGCTGCTTCTTCATTCCTAAAATTACTTTTGCTGGATTGCTTTCCTTGAAATGTTGGTATTTTAGCATGATTCAGGCAGCATTATTGACAGGAATATGGAACTAACATATATTCAAAAGTAGAGCTTTTCTTGTTTTTGCAGTATGATTAAATATATTGTTTTGTATCTGGATATTGTATATAAAGTATGTATCTTAAATCATCACCTTTTATCATGTCTGTATTCCAAGACACTCAGACTGAAGTATCGAACTTTTTGGAGTATAGTGACAGCCATTGTTCAAAACAGTGGATGTAGGGTATGAAGTTATTTTTAAATAGAATTTGGAACATGCAGATGGTTAACCAGCTAAAATGTTATATTATTAGTTCACTTTTTGAAAAGAAAATTTAAACTTTTGCCTGACACTACTCGTTGTGGATAACTGTAGTGCTCTGATGGAGTCATCTATTAAACTAGAGAACACTACTTTGTTGGGGAATTGAAGGTCCAGTAAAAGATGCCCTTAGTTTACTTAATATTTCTTTCGTAATTTCTGAAGTTCTGCTTGCATCTATAATGTGTTTAGTAACGTTTCACCGAGGGATGCGAGGGTAGCAGCAGTCTGGTCCTCTGTGCCTCAAGAATCGTCTGTGGAGTTACATGGAACTAGTTTGAATGTATGGTTTGAGGCTTGTATTTCAACATCACTAGTAAATAGTGATGATCTTCCTATCATTAGGTATGCATGCAGTAGCCTGGTATTTAATGGAATACAGATTGATAACTATGTAGTTTTCATATTTTTATTGCCACTATGCTTAATCTATTTTATAGATCATGTTTAGAAAATCTGTTTGTAACTAACTCTGATCTTTTTCTTTCCAAAGATGAGCAAGGTAAGCATTGAAATGATATCCATGACTCTGCATTCTGTAGAAAAATTGCTTTGTGCCCCCTGTGTATTGCTGATCTTTTATAGTGTCTTGAGGAATAGGACATTATTTAAAAAGAGGAAGTTAGGTCTGCCACAGAGGAAGCATTATATTGTGGATTAAATGTTGTCCTTGTCATCTTTGAACCACACTTTTTCTGCTGTCTTGTTACATGCATGGTTTTTTTCTTTATACAGTCTTCTAGTTCTCTAGTTGAGTTGCAGACGAGTAGTTTTGAAAGTTGTATGTGTAGAAAGTTGTACGTGTAGCTCTCTGGTCTTCTTTTTCGCTATTGGTCTTGGAATGTTTGCTTCTGAAATGCTGCTTGGTTTGAAAATGGATAGGTAGAAAAATCCTTTTTTCTGTGCTCAATTCTTTCCTGTACTTGGGCTTATGTTTGCTTGCCTGCTCTTAAGTTTTGTTGGCTAGAATTTTCCCACAGGAGATATTATGTCCACTGAGGACAGAATACTCTCCTTGGTGTTCCCCATCTCAAAATATACATGGCGGGAGGTTGGATAGTATAATTAGCTATGCTAGTCCTGTGTTTGTGCATATTCTCCTCAGCTGGGACAAATTCTTTAGATGATGCACGAGAATTGAAAAGGATCTGAGAACTTGCTTTCTGTGACTCGATTGCATTTTAAAAAATATAAACTGTCAGGAATAATAGAGCTGGAAAGAGGTACTGTTAGAGTTGACCTTACTACTTAGCACAGAAGGCTGTGAATGATTCCACAGATGTATCGTTCTTTTAATTGTTTTCTTCTGAGAGTAGGTTGTGACTTCAGATGAAAAGTTGATACCAAGAATAAACAAGGTCTGAGGATGCATCCCTTTTTTTTTTTTTACAGTTATTTCTTCATAAATGTTGTTGTGGGGCACACTCAGGCTTGTGATTGAGCTGTTTCATCGCCAGATCTCGTAAGCGGTTGCACTGAATGGATAGAGATAGTGACATAGAAATAGGGCTAACAGCCATGCATGGATTCCTGGTAGTCATTCTCAGCAGTATTGCCATGGGACCATAGCCAGTCAGTTCCCTTAATAAGTATGAAGGTCTGCTGGCAGCTGTGACAGAACAGCTGCAACTGATGTTACAGCATACTAGCACCTAGTTGTTGAGTCATTCACTGCTGATCGTTCTAGCTACTGTCCAGTAAATTATGAATTTTGGCTAGTCTCTTGACACTAAAATTTCCACGTGCACCTTGATGACCAGTCTTTTGAAGAGTGGTTATTACACTAATGTTGCATGGATTACAGTTTTGTCAGGCTTTTGCTACACTGCTGTATATTCACGCAGAATATATCAGAATGTGAGGCCGAGATTTTAGAATACTGTTGAACAATAAAAGGAGAGCAAAACAACATGACCCATATCTTCAGCTTTCTCTCAGTAAACCTGAATTGTTTGTACGACTTCGTTCAATATGATGGGAAAATTGCCCAGGTAATTGCTTCCTTATTTATTCTGTTTATATGTATCATCCTTCAAAGTGTGTTGCAGGACTTCTGTCAAATGCAAGAGCATTTTCAACAGAATGCCAAATCCAGCTGTATGACAGCAGAAGTTGCTTCAGCTTTGCCAGCACAATTTAAAACCTACGTTGTGTATAAGTAGTTTAATTCAACAAAAAACAACCCAACCCCAAACCCTAACTATGTTCTGTGTGGAAATGTTCTAAAGATTTATTTATTGAGACTTAAGTATTTGAGGACTCTTAGTAATGGATTATGTTGGTAATACTTCCTGCCTCTTGTCTAGTGCTTTTTATGAGCGAGTGTGCAAAAAATATACTGGTGTAAATAAAAGCAGAGTAAAATTTTTTCCTTTCTAACTTTCTGACCTTTCTAATACAGTTGCAGCTAGAAAGTGATAGCAGTGAGTACTAGGACTCCATCCTTGGTCCATGTGACCAGCAATGTTCAGCACTGCAGCAACAGCAATGTGTGGAAATCTTTCCCAACTTTTTCACTGACTTTTGGGCTTGTTTTTCTTTTTCCTACAGAAGGTGGGCTTTTCTCATTTGTTTTTCTTTACTTGAAAAGGGGTGGGGAGTCTCATGGTTGATTTTATGTTGTTGTTTGTGTTTTTTTGTTTGTTTTTGTTCTAAGAAAAAACTTTTTGAGGTTTTCCTTCCTGTCTTTGACTTGTAAAATTAAATTTTAAATGGCATACTGTCTTTTGTGTGTGTGTAACGTTATCCAATCCCAAATACACTATTGTAAGTCTAATATTTCTTGTCTTTTTAACATTGTGTTTCTTCTTTCTGCTGTCACTTCCTCTTGGAAACAGAAGACCTAATTTGTTTCAGATTAATCAGAAGATATATAGAGAGAAACTTGGATTTTCTGACTTTGCATATACAAATTGCTTGGATTGTCTGCTGCACCCTGCAAATAGTTTAGTCTTAACCTTTTTCTTATGATGGGAGAGAGAGGTCTTCTGGCTCCTTTCAGTACTTGATTATGAGAGGGGGGTGATGATGTGTTTATACTGATGTAGGAGCTTTGCATCAAGAAATCTCCAGTACTGTAATGAAGTGATTGGAATTAGTCACTTCAGCAGTTTTAAAGGCTTTTGCAGGACTTGACAGTGGGAAAAGCCTACTTTATGAAAATTAGTTTTGTTAATAATAAAAATTAGTAGAATTTTTAAACTGCTTTGTTAATATCTTTCATCTAATTCTTATACAGCATGACCTATGAACTGAACTTGTGGATGACTTCTGTGTTTAGACGTGACGTTGTTAACTAGATTTATTTTTTTTATTTATATCCTGAGGTTATTTTGGATGTGGCATCTGAAATATTTTACATAGTGGTGTCAGCAAGCATAGGGGATTTTTCTAAACTTTTCTTTTGTACTTTATTAAGTGTTTGGGTTGTCCTTGACCTCATTTAAAGTCTGTGGTTTTTTTGTCCCACCCCAATCTGCAAAATCAATTTGGCAATCAAATTCTCCATGTTCCAATTTATACAAGAGTATATGGAAATTAAATGCATCAGAAATGCTCAGGGGTTCTTAAGCCTAGATATATAGCTCAGATGTTGGTGGATATTTTTATTTTTTTATGACATGGTTTGTTATCATTTGACCTGTTTTAAAAACTGTTGCTTTGAATTCTGTCAAATCCTTTCAGCCATTGAGTCACAAAGATGTATTAGGAGAGGAATAAGAGATTGAATTATGTTCTATGGGCTATGAAAATTCAGATCCCTTTCTGTTTTAGGGTGGATTCTGTTACTTCCTCTATTACTTTATCTTAAAGGCCCAAAGTTAACTTCCCTCGTTTCTGCTTAGAACCAACCAGCTTGTCTTTTATCAGACTGCAGTGTGAAAACCTGTTTTCCTCATGAAACACTTTCATCTGAAGTCTAGTGTGGCACAAGACCTGTTATATCGCTAGAAGTCTTCCTGAAAAGCATTGATGAAAATGTTCTTGGATCCTAGGCTTAAAATCAAAAAGCACTGATCATGTTCTGAAAATGTTTTACTGAATGAAATTATGTTTGTTGGTTTTACTGATGTGTCATACTACTTGAAAAGCTGGAGTTCTACCTTGCCTGCATCTTCCAGCTTTTAAGAAATTTCTTGCTTGTTTTGATGGTCGGGAACCAGTTTTATTTACAGTTTTAGGTCTGCTGCTACTATTGAGTAGGAGGAGAGCGGAGATTTTAATATCAGGGGCTACCGTGACAAAAGAGCTACATTTTTAGCTACAGGACCACATTCTCTACCCATTCCTCTGCATGCTTTAGTCAAGTGAACGACCTGCTGTGATATAAATGAACAAGACGAGATGCCCTGACCTGTATGAATGTACTTTAACATGCTTCTTGTGAAGGAAAAGGAGAAAGAAAAAGAAGAAGAAGAAGAAAAAAGCAGAGATTTTACTAGGAAGAGCTCTAATACCTCATCTTTGAGATGGAATGACATCTCTAATTCTGAAGGGTGAAGATGGATGAAGTCCATCACTTGTATAGATTTCGGGACCTCCAAAGAAGCTGCATTTCATTCCAGTGTTCCCCTCCTGCTGATGGAAACAGATATGTGGCACTATCAAATGCAGCATTCCTTTACCGTCTGGAGATGGTCCCTGGCAGAAGTTGTTCATAAACAGGTACACATAAGGAATTTAATTATATTTTTTAGTAATTATAAGCTGCCTTTACTGCAGAGATGTGTTGGGATGCAGGGAGTATGTGCAGAAAGCTTACAGTGGAATGAAATCTATAACTCTGCAAAAATTATTTCCTTTTTTGGCTTATAAACCTGTTCTGATTTGTCACAACCTGGCCTTTTAAGGTATACTAGGCTGTAGCTCCTATCAGCAAAACTTTATAAATTATTTGGAAAGATAACAGGAAGAAGTTGCCAGCAAGACTTAGACCTGAATGGACGTTTCGAGGTCTGAAGGAAGATGGAGAACCAATAAAAGCCATGAAATAAACTTTTTTTAAGCTTCATTGTAAATCCTTTCACAGTGCTGCTTTTTTGATTTAATTCAACTTGAGATAGAGAGCTAAGATTCAAGTGTAATAATCTTTTCTACAAAAAATGAAACTAAAAAAAAAAAAATCTTCCAGCCAATTCATACCTCACTGCTAGCAATCCAAGGAAATGAGACTGTAGGCTAATGGAGTGCTCCACAGACTTATGCATCTGCATAAACTTTTTCATAGTGCAATAGACAAACACAACTTGGAAATTATTTTGCTTTTAAATATTGAGGTGCTAATGAATTAAGAGACTTGTTGTAATGTGGCTTTTAAACTGGTCACTGCTACCAACATTTTAAATGGCTACTTTTGCTGCTTTGTGGCTCATTTTGGCTACAGCAAATTAATGCAGATCACTTCTTTCTTGCCAACCCTTGTCCTTAACAAGATGTAAATGTGGTCCAAGTAATTACCATTTCTAGTGTCACAAATGACATTCCTTATACAGTGTGGTCAACTCAGTACAGCTGCTTTAGCAGTAAAAATAGTCATTGTGGTACACATTCCACTTTTAGTGTTGTATTCTGTAGTTTATTCATCTGGCTCAATCCTTAGAGAGGTCTTTATACCAAAGAAGATATTTTTGAGGAAATAAAAATAATTGTTCTTTTGAGATGTTCAGAAAAAAACTTCACTCTGAGGCTTGCCAAATTGTTACACAGCTGTTAAGATGATATAATGGGTTTTTGTTTGACTAAGGTTGTAAATACGAACTTCCTTCTTCCTGCATTTATAATAAATGTAGCTATATGCAGAATTTGTGATAAATCTCTTCCAAATTTCTGTTGAGGGAGAGTACCTATGAAATGCTTACAAACTTCAACATGCAGTTTATATTTGTTTATGAAATGGGTGACCTAATTTTCTATGAACTAGATGTAACCTCCTCCCCACTCTTGCCAAATGAATGTATGTCTACAATAAGAGTTTGTCCTGGTTTTATGTAGCAGAAAAATATTCCTCTGTGAGAATTCTTGACTGGAATACCCTTAATCCTGGGAGGAGTTCACTATGGTTAAGTTGCAATAGAGCATACTTAGTCAGAGTTCAAAAACGGGCTCAGAGTGGACAGTAGGTTCCGTTTTGTTTTGTGCATGTCAGGTATTCCTGCATTTGTAGTGAGCTGTGTTTCCTGCTGCTTTCCAAATTATACTGAAGGAAATGACAGCACTGGCGATCAGCCCTGTGGACACAGGCTTAAGTATTTTGGAAAGGAACTGAGACTGGCTGCAGCGATACTGTAAAATGAGGTAGTATTTTGCCTTAGGAAGGGCATGGCTCTTTGAGCATGATGCAAATTCAGTATGTGTTACCATATGAGCTTGTTTTTAGCCCCGTTTTTCTAACTAATTTTTAATGCTTAGAAATTGCATGTAATTGTTTTCATATGAGGACATGAATTTTTATGTTCTGTAGGAAAAAACTGAGGTAGTATGTGTTAATAATAAAATAATACCTCTATAAAAGGTTTTGCGGTTTTTTAACTATTGTAGTATCAATATATCTGTAAAAGATGGGGGTTTTTTGGTTGGTTGTTTTTCTTTGTTTAAACAATATTTTGGTATATCATTACATTTGTAGCAGGGAATGATGAAGGAATTAAAATATCTGACTAGTTGAGAAAAGTCATCTGTAAGTTAGTCTTCTTGCAAAGTTTTCCATTTTTCTATTGAATTCAGGAAAGAATGAGCCTTGATGGCTTCTGATATTAAGATGTGATGGCAAAAAGAGGCAGGAACGTTTGTTTCTTGACAAAACTGTTGCTTGAAGTTTTCTAAGGTTTGTGGGTTTGATTCTCAATTATATAACAAAATAATAATAAATACAGTATATATGTTTCATGATCACCTTTAAGAGCCGGATATTGGGAAGACAAAGACCCTGCTTTCAACAGCAACAAGCTGTTTGTGTAGACTATCATAAGAAACCATAGCCACAGCTGAGAGTGTAGTTGGCTAGTACCCTTGTTTGAGTACTGAGCTCTATACGCCTGTTAAAACCAAAAATTTCCAAGGTCTCATTTGAGTTAGGTAAGCCTTGAGAGTGTGCTAATGAGATGTGTCTGAGCTGGTCAAGGATGATGGGAAGTGGTCATTCTTCCTTCTCCAGGAAACAGAATGCAGGGTCCCTCTTCATCTTTCCATAAGAGAAAGATCATTTCAAACATTGAAAAACAAAAATTGTCTGTAGTTGCAATTAGGGCTCTATTTAAAAACTTAGAGTTAAGGTATTCAGGGATCTACAGCAGAGTATTCTTGTAAGTACCCTTTACATTAAGTAAAGGTCTAGCAGAAGATATTTTAGAAGTGTCATTCCAAAGGAATTTTGCAGTCTTGACTCTGGCAATGTGGGGAAAAGATCAGAAAATTCTTACTTTGCCTGAGTTACTCCAGACTTAGCTTGTCGCTGCTAACATCTGGTCATTACACAGAATTTTGTGAGCCCTTAGTATTCCTTGCTTGGAACTATGAGTGATTTTTTTTTTTTTAAGTATTAAAGTATGTCCAAGTATTCTTATGAAAGAATTTGAATTTAGGTGTTTCTGAAAATATTATGGTATGACACTAACCATTCATGCTCATACCTTTTTGGTTTTTGAAAAAACCCAACAAAACCCCAAAACATAGATGTAGTTATTAGCACATAACGGTTTACAAAGCATGTACTGTAGTCTGGAAGGCCGTGAAGGGAATGTAGGAGGAAGGGTGCTCTGGTGTGTGCATGAAGCTGGTCACCCCATATCTCTTTCTCACTGCTCACAGCAGAGTCAGAAGCAGTCAGCTGCGTGCTGGTGGTGCCAGCAGATTGTGCATACTCATCTGAGTGAAGCGATATACAAACTTTGAAACAAATGTGAACTTGTCTATCGTGGCTTAATTTTTGCATGAAGACTGCAGAATGTTTTTTACTCTGGCAGGGGAGGCAACGTGTATCAACTAGTTAATGTATGCTTCAGACAATGAAAAATTGAAGTGACTTTAACTTCATGGAATTGCTAGTAAACTGCACAATTATAGCATAATTATACCCAAATGAAATATTCATAGAATATCTCAAGTTGGAAGGGACCCATAAGGATCATCAAGTCCAAATCCCTGGTCCTCGCAGGACTACCTAAAACTAAATCATATGACTTAAGTTCCAGATGCTCCTTGAACTCTGACAGGCTTGGTGCCATGACCACTTCCCTGGGGAGCCCGTTCCAGCGACAGACCACCCTCTCAGTGAAGAACCTTTTTCTGATGTCCAGTCCGAACTGCCCCTGATGCAGCTTCATGCCATTTCTTCATACCATTTCATGTAGCAAAGGACTGTTTATATCTAAGGAAAGAATGTCTTGTTTGTTCCTGATAATTTGGAAAAACTGCTACAAATACAGGCCTGTTAAAGTGTAAGCCCTTCCTTTCAAATTTTACTTTTTAGTGGAATTTGTGTTGCAACAAGCATTCCTGTCTACCTTTATGTCATCAGTTCTGTGATGCATTTTAACAGAGCTGTACCTTTGCTCATGCACAAATGTTTCAATGTTATAAATACCTACAGACTACTCTAGTGAATAGGTAACTTACATTGGCAAGAGAGTTTTATTTTCTTTTATTATTTTATAAATAATATATTTTTAAATTTTATATGTATATATATACACTCATATATTTACAAGCACAGACATGGTTACATGTGTTGCCTTTGGGCTGGTTCCGAGACCACCAATTCCACAGAAACATGCAAGGTCCTGTGCTTGTGAAATAAGTTTTTCGTTTCCAGAAATGTCCGACCAGTGCTTGTAAGCATTAAATGAAAAAGTGCAACAGGGAAAGTACCATTTCTGTATTTAGCCTCTAATTTGAAAGCTCTCTGTAATGGCATGGGCATGCTGTGTTTTCATATCTTGTGCCTCAGTGCCACAGAGTTAATGCTGGAAGTTTTCTGAATTCAGAATTATTCATGTTTTTATTGATGGTAATGCTCTACTTTTTCTTTTTTTTTTTCCCTTCAAATTGTTCCTACTTCTGTTTAAAAGTAGTCTTCTCTAGGGGTTAACTTGATATCTGAAAAGTACTAAAGCATTAAATGCTTGTAATAAAATGTACAAGCTTTAAACATGTTTGTAGCTAAAGTAATTTATTATGACTTTTTTATTGGTTTGGTAAAACTGATCCAATTTTAATAAACAAATGCAAATGCAGTAAAATTATAATTTTTTCAGTGTCATGCGTATGTGTTTGCATATGCCCTACAGTAGGTAGCAGTTGAAATTTTCTCTGTATTAACTGGAAAGGTAACCTTTTCTATTTATTATGAACTTAAGAACGTAAGCCAAGTGTTTGAATTTTTCATAGTACGCTCTGTGAGCTAGAAGTGAAGTTGCAGGTTACAGCTGAGCCTGTTACAGGTGAACTCGCTGCTGTCAAAAAGGGGAAGTCCCACTTGTTTTTCTCTGTCCCTTCTCCCAGCTGTCTGGTATGAACCCAAAAGAATGTGTTGGCTCTAGTATTTGTCCAGTCAAAGGGTAATCTGTTTCTGCTTGCCAACTCAGCAGAAAGATTATTTTGGTGTTTAGAAGGCTGAGCAGGCTCAGTGATGTTCTGGAGCAAAGTGCTAGTGGATGGAGGGGAAGGAGAGTCGTTCCTTTTCTTGACAGCAGTGAGGTATTAGGCTGGCTCAAGCTTTCATGTGTAAGTTGTTGTTTTAAACTGTAGGAACAGGAGCTTAAAAAAAAAAAAAAAAAAGACATCAGGAAAGCTTGTAGAAACATTTTTTCCAAAAATCCCTTTGGAAAGGACTGTAGAAAGTTGGCTCTGGAATAGAGAGAAAGATAACTTTACAGTTTTGTTGCTTCTGAGCCAGTTGTCAGTGTTTTGTAAATGCAAAGAAAACATCCATCCAAAATGTGTTTTTTTTTTTTTTAATATCCTGCAGCCTTTAAATGCCAATGCCAGTAATAAATTGCCTGAATTTCTCAAAAGCTTTGCTAAAAATAAGTGTTTGTAGATTTACTTAGCTGATGTAGTTGTAGGTATATTTGATGAATGAGTTGATCATGCAGAGTAATGCAGCGAGGAGGTAAGCTGCCCCTTTCACAATAGCATGTTCCTGAGAATAAGTCAAATTGAGGGATTTGGTATTGGAAGCATCTTAACATTTTGGTGCTCAGCTTCCTCATCTGAACAGGCAGTACATTTATTCCAGGAGAGGACAGGAAGGAAGGAGGAGGAAGCATGTGCTGCAGTCCTTCCTTTCCTATGTGTCTGGAACTGTTGGGTATGCACAGCCCAGTGTGTGCTTGTAGGTGAATTTTTCTGAAAGGCCAAGCACAAATGATCTGCTGCCTTCAGCATATCACACAATCTGCTCCCAGCTTTGCTTTTCCTGGGCAACTTGCATGTGGTCTGTGTGAATTATTTTGAAAGTTGTTCCCCTATCTATCTTGAGAAATAGACAAGCTGAAGTCACCTATAACTTTTTACTAAGTAGCATGTTCCAAATAAATCCAGCGTGATGGAGGAGAGGCTCTGTGGCTGCCAGGAAGGATGGCAGTCAAAGTGTAGTTGCAATCAAAATAATTAATCCTGCGTTTTGCTGCTGAGGATTCTGTGGGAAGGTGCTGTGTGGTGAAGCCCATGAGCCATCCTGTAGTGTACCATTCTTAACTTCTTGAAAGCTACAGGGACTCTTGATGTTCACAGTTCAGTTGTGATAGGAAGGTGTCTGTCCTCCCTATCCCTATGAACTTGTATTTCTTAGCATGGAAATGAGACTACTGTACAGTATTTTTCAGTCACTGTGACCCTTGCTAAGAAGCCCTGGTGTTTAAAAAGGCTCATTCACTTTTTGAATTTAAAAAAAAAAAGTTGAGTGGAAAACAAGTACCCATGTTACTCTCAGGTGGCTTTAAAACTAGCCATAAATTATATCAGTCTGATCTAAAAATTGTGACTTCTGAAGAACTTTCTTGTAAACTTTAAAATTATTTTAGTCAGACTTTGCTGTTCTTTTTTTTCTCATCATCTAAATCTGTCTTACCTTGGTTTATTGATTTACCACAGCATCAAACTTAAATGAGAGACAAAAATAATTGAACACTGAGTGATAGAACTTCCAAGCGTGTTTATAAGCAAAATGTAATATGAAACATAATGCACAGTGTATATATGTCTGTGTGTATAATAGCTGCACTCAGCCACCTGCTTAGGATTATCCTTTACTTAATAAAAAGCTCATTAGTTTAAAAGTTCAGGAGGGGAACAGTTTTAATCACGAAACTTTTTGGAAAATATCTTGAAACTTACATTAATGAGTGGCAGTATGGAGCCTGTTGACTCACTTATTTTATTTTCTTCCCCACAGTTGCAGTAGCAAAGCACTCTACTGTCTTTAGTTTTCATATGCAAGAAAAGTTCCATTCACAAAGCTATCAAGTGTGGTGGCAGCAGACTTTACAGTAGTTGTTTATGTGACTCAGGTGCTGAGCTGTTTAGACAAGGCCTCTGCAGCTTAGGCTCTGAACAGTGTTTCTTAGGAATGCTGGCCTAATCCCATGAATTTAAATCCTTCTGTTTAAAGTCTTCCTTTAACAAGACCCAGCTATCAGCCCATCTTCCATGGTTGTTTTACAGTATAGAAATTTTGTGTTTACTTCCTCAGTGGCATGACTTACACTTTCTTTTTTCCTTTTTGCTATGGAAGCTGATTTTCTGACTTTTTCAGGAATGTGTGCTTTAAAACATTGATTTGGTGTTAAATATTTACATTTGGTCTTAATCTCTACAATTAAATTCTAGAAGTAGTCCTTTTGGTATGCATCAGTTGGTGCTTAACTGGCTTTTAGACTGCTCTAACCTTTAACATAACAAAACTTTTTTATGTGGAAGCTGCTTTCTTGCTTTAAGTGCTTTTTTTCCAGGGAGTAGAGTCCAGAACTGGTGTTTTTCCCCGCTTCCCTCCCTCACTCTCTGCTGCCAAGATTTATTTAGAAACTGAAGTAATGCAGCTTTTCAGTAGGAACATATATCTTTAGAGCACATCTTAAGTATACAAAATTAATTTTGAAAAAATTTTTAATGAGTTTCATGAGGCTTATAAACTAGAGATTAAGGTCAGTGCTCAGTAGGCAATGCTTAGATTCCTGTTAGCAGTCTGTGACAAATTTCATAGCTTTATACCTTGAATTGCTGATACTGGTTTGAGTTATTATGTGGACTTCTTGTTTTAAGATAATTAAACCATCATTCCAGAGAAAGGATGTTGAATTGATAGTAGAAGCAAAATCCCAATTGAAGAAAGTATTAGAAAGAAAAAAATACAGGGAGAAATATTGTCGATTTTCTCCATTTTTTTAGAAACTTTGGAGAGAGTTTTTCAGTGACGTTCTGCTAAAATGGCAAATAAGAATTAAGTTGTATTTTCAGCCTTTATCAGTGATGAACATGCCTTTCTATATCTGCTCACAGACTTTCTCCTCTTCAGCAATTTGTGCAGGCTTTACTAGAGAATAGTGGTGGTGGAATTGTTACAGGCTTTGGCACCCTGTTCAACCAGATGTCTCACAGAAGTTGCTTTGTGGATTGAGATCACTTCTGGAATGGCTTCTCTCTTACTTTTTGAGGAGAAAAAGAGCAAGTGTAGGACTTCCTTCAAGGGAAATTTTTTTTTTTCCTTGCCTGGTGGGGTTGTTAAAATACAACTTGGATTCTTCCAGTATCAACAAGGAAAATGGTGAGTTGCAGTTTATGCAGGAAATTGGCTTTCTGTCTTGTTATTGCATGTGAGGTTTATGGGGATCTGAAATTGTGCCTAGTCACCTGCAAGACCCAAGGGAAGATGCTGATGCAGTACTCTCTTGCAGCAGTGATTCTCCTGCAGTTATGAGATTCATAAACATGTTTTTCCACCTACATCCATATTGTGCAGAACTTGTCTGTACTTTCTCCTTTTCATGCCACATAGTTGCTCCCAAATTTCATTGTGTGGCAAGGGCCCCTTCAGCCCATGTGCCTTGCATCACTACGTAGTGAGCAGTGTTGGTTTACTGCTAAATGATCCCCTCTGCTTTCCTGACATAGAAAACTGCCCCATTCCTGCTAACTTCCAGCCTTTCTTTCCAGTGTTGACTGCTAGGACTGATCTCTGTGCAGTGCCCCACATCAGTCTTTCTCCTTCACTCACAAGGCTCTCCTCTGTGCAGTCCTTCCAAGCCTCCCACAAGGCACAGCTTTTCCACGGAAAAACCTCTCCTTACATAGTATTTCTTTCTTTTCTGGTAACATCATGGTGCAATACTGTACATCCATTTTTTTCCTCCATCAGAGTGGCTATCCTCATCTGCCTCACACCTCAATAGACTCACATCCTTCTGTCTAGAGGTTGGTGATGAAAAAGAGTGATGGGGATAGAGAGGGGGTTTATGTCCCTGCTTGCAGTTTGCAATGAAGCTGGAGGATGAAGGTTGACAGCCAGTTTAAATACTTAAATCTGGTCTTTCTAGTGGCTTAAAATATAAAATTAATTGAGCTGGGGTAGCCTGTTGTTTAGATATGTTTATTTTTGGTTTAAGCCAGTGTTGTCATTGTTCTTTCGCTCAGCTTGTTAGGAGTGGGTTTAAAGTAAATCAAGTGTCTTCTAAATTGAATATACTTTTTCCTTCTTTGATTATGTTTCAGCTAAAAGATTATTTCCCTACTCATCCTCTAAACACTTTTTTTTTTTCCAAGTGGTGTTTCTTAAGGTTATGCTGTTTTGTAATGGCTAACTATGAACAGCAAAATATGTTGACTCATAAATGCTAAGAACGAAACACCTATGTACTTTTAGGTGTATCAAACATTCATTTGTGGGTTTTCTGAAAAACATAAAGTTGTGGTTTTTGATATCCCCCCCCTTTTTTCTGGAGATGGTAGTTCCAGCTATAGTGAAATACAGCTTTTCACAATGTAATCTTAATTCCTACCAGAAATCCTAAATCAACTTCCAGCCTCTTGCAGCTGGGGTTAGTGTAAAGAATACATACCCTGATGTGAAAATTTATATAAAGCAACCTGTGAAGAATGTTGTTTATTTATCCTAGCTAAAGCACTACTCTTCCTTTTTTTTTTTTTTTTGAACCATGGTTCGTAGGCTGTCACTAGGCCCTTGTTGAAAGGGATTTGGCAACTTCTTCTGAGTCTAGATAGTACCCACATCATACAGATTACCAGTGTCTGGTGTGGTATCTTAAGTGAGCATTGGCATAATGATTATTTTTAACCTTTGAGAGGGTCCCTTGAGCAAAAATTAGTTTTTAACTGTACTAAAGCATAGAGTAGCTCAGAGTCTTATGAGGAAATACTTTCACCTGCATTGTAATTTGACCTATGACCTAAATGATTTTATTACACCTCCCTTCTCCTGGTTGGTTTGATCCTTCATATATACCATCTTTTATAAGAACTGTTAAGATGTCCAGCTTTTACAGGTAGTTGGCAGTTACTTGCTTTATTTTGCTTACTTATAGTTGAAAGACAGCCTAATATATGTGTAAAAATGAATTTCTTTGAGTATTTATTCCTGGTGGAAAAAGACCCTGTACAGGGACAAAAGACTGGTCTGTAAAGGGATGTGAATTTTATAGTGGTTGGTTGGCAAGTTCCCTTCCCAAGTGCCTGCAAATAGAATAGTCAATGCAACCTGCATTTTGAACAGTAAGGACAGGGATGGAACCATATACTGCCTGAGAGGGAAGAAGGTAGATCTGCATCACAGAAAGATGTTTTGCTCATGTCTCAGTTGAATCCTTCTTATTGAAGGCCGTTGTGTGGCCCTCCTACAGAATAAGACAGCCTTGATTTTGTTGTGTGTTATTGCTTGGTTTTGATTCCCCCCCCTCCCCCCCTTTTCTATTGTAATTCAGTCAACATTAGCAGCTATAGAGGAAAGAGAGGGCCAAATGAGACATAGCAGAATTAGATGCCATTTTATTTGAAAAATGTGTTAGACCTTTTGGATCATCATTTGAACTGTTGCTAGTAGTATGTCTGAAAATGTTGTCCTCGTTGCAAAATAGAATCCTTTAACTGGTTATGTAAAATACCATACATGTTTCTGTGGTTTTCTTTTAGTCAGATTTTATGTTCTGTTGCTACACACAGAATGTTGCTGAAGGTAGTTATGGATGTAGGCAGTTTTCTTTTCCTTGTTCTGTCTTCCCAAACCATGAGCAGTTTGCTTTGTATTTCTTGCCTTGGCCCTTATCTAGAAAATGGAAATCTTCCTTCCTTCATTCTTCCAACATGTCTAGTGTAGTTTTGATGATAAATGTATACAAAGATGTTAAAGGCTTGCATTTTTACTTGAATCATTAAGCCCTTGGAAAGTTTCAGTAAAAGTCCATATATCCAAGTTCTTAATTTCCTTTTCTAAAGGCTTTATATAAGCTTTAGACTGGCTGATCACTATGTGTGCATCTACCACGTCATTACGAGATGTACACTTCTGGATTTCTCATCCACTTCCTTTGCGTACTCTGGGGACAAAAGAATTGCCTACATTGCCCTTAGTGTTCTCATATCACTTGCAGCTGTGTATTAGGATAATAACTGTAATTGAATTTAATATTATGCTTCAGGACTTAAGTGAGTTGCCTGCTGTGATCAGGAATGTTTGTCTTCTCCCTATGCTGCTGCACATCTCCTCCCTCCCCTCTCTTCACAATTAATGAAGTATTTAGGGGTGTTATGTTTTCCTGAAGTGTGTGGCCATAGGTAGAACTGGGAAAGCATAGCAAGAAGCCCAGTGATCTGAGGTAGGGAATCCTCATTCTGAGATGCTTGCGTAGTCTGTCTTGCTGTGCACTCAGACTAGTGGCTAGAGTTGGCTGAAATCTGTTCTGCCTCTATCCCTCAGATTACATTGGCAAGAAATGTTTGAGGGCTTTTCTTTTTCCTAATCTGTGTGGACCAAGAATCACCTCTTAGAGGCATCTGAAATCTATTTGGCTTAGTAATATTTCACTTCTTGTGGAGGTTCCATCAGCCTTCGACCTGGGGGAAGTTTAATGGCCTGCAACATATAGGAAGTGTAATCTTGAGGATTTGTAGGAAGGATTCTTCTGAAAGAAAAACTCAGGGCTGAAATAGCAGAACTTGTTGCAAGTCATTTGTGGTTCTTCAGTGGGTAAGAACGAGATGCTTTTTAATGATCATTTACTCAAGCAGAATTTGCCATTTATCTAAAAACCTCTAAGACAGATTGACCTGATTGTGTATTTATGTCCTCTTCAAATACTGTCATGAGCATGTTCAAAGTATATATTGTCTGGAGGCAAGCATAAATAACCTCCTTAAAGCTTTGAATTTGTACATTCTCAAATTGTGTAATAAAGCTTAACTTGACTGTGAAACCTTTTTTGGAGATTTAGCTGACTTTTGTCAAGGTTGCAGCTGCTCTAAGATATTCTTGTTTCATTTATAATACAAAATGCCTCTGTCTACTTCTGATTAATATTTTAAAAACATTAGTTTTGTAAAAAAATATTTACAGATACACACTTCTTGAAGTTACTGCATTAAACTTAGTTCTGCCTCTCATTCTGCATCAACTTGTTAATGTTTGTTATTATTTTTTTGGACATCATTCCAAAGCTAAAGCTGAATGGGAAGAGATGCTACAATAGTGTTTGTGTTATGATAACTGCATAATGAAGATTCTGGAAAATTGGAGCTAAGGTATGTTTTTAAGTACATCTCTGCTTACTGAGGGCAGACTCTACTTTAACATAGATTTAAAGCTATACATTTTCCTAGCTTTCATAATCTCACTCTGTTTTCACACTGAAAATTCTCTAGTCTTAGCTGGTAAGACTAAGATGTTGGCTCCTGCAACTAATGAATGTCATTGTTTTAAACACCACCTATATTTTATCCTCTGCTTGAAAAAAATATTTAAGCTAAGGCAACTTTTGTTTTTATGATCTCTGGCTAAATATTTTTTTAGTGCTGTCTTCAGGTTGTCTTCATAAAGAATCTCCTGTGAGACATGATGTAATCTAGGACGCTCTTTTTATGGGAATTAATTTAATGTCCACTTGGGTACTCTGGCTGGAATCTTGGTTCAGGAAATGGGACACAATGATTGATAAAGCCCCTTCTTTTCAAGGCAACATCTGTTTGGCTAGATGTGAGACAGGCGCTGAAATATATTGGAGGGAATAAAGGTTTTACTGTGTGGCTTCTCAGCAGTGCAAATTTCAGATGCAATTAGATTCTTAAGTAGACATTTCAGTAATTTTGGTGTGTCCCCTCACAGGAAGAAAGATCTCTTAAATGTGTTTCTATATACAAGGGTCTCCCTATGGAGGCTAATTTAAAATTTCAGGCTGCAATTATGGAAAGCTAGAGTCAATATAAATAGTTATAATAATACAAAGACAGCTTAAGTGATAATGAGAAACCAACCCCGTGGAATATAGGGTAGACTTCTGCTTGATCCACTTTGCATTTTACCTCTCTCTTCAAGCTTTCAAACAAAGAAGGGTTGGGCGGATAGGTATTTTGTGGGTGGTTTTGCCGTGGCAGATCAGAAGTATTTCCCATTGTTTGTTAGAAATCAAGATGATGAAGTAAACATTCTAATATCTTCAGTTTGTTTATTTCGGGAAATTGTGGGTGCTTGGGTCAACTAAAGTTAGAGGGGGAGTGTACAAGTTTTGATTAAATACAAAGGGGGTCAGTAGCTGCAGTGGATGTGAATATGGAGAATTATGTTTTTCTATTTCTTCCTGCTGCTAGCCAAAAAGAGCTTTATTCTTTCATATTTGCATTGTGTGTAGAGAGTACTGTGTTTTCATATCCCTGCTTAACAAACTGCTTCATTCTAAAGATTTGGTGCTGAATCTGTGGAAGACCGGGGAGCAACTGTGGTATGTTTGACTTTTCTAGTTAGAATCTCTGGGGGTAGTTGTTGAACAGCCTGTTATAATCTGAAAGGCATAACAGTACTCTCATGAACAGCACTGAGTTTTAGAAAAACGGTATTTACTGTATACAGCACTGATGTATTTTGGGGGATTCCAGGAACAGTGAGACAATTTGCTTTGATGTTACCATCTGATATCTGGTTAAGTCTTTTTTCTTCTTCCAGTTGCTTTTTCAAACAATTGTTTCATTAGCAGTTGCTAAAATTTATGCAAGTTAGGTGTTCACTTGTGTTACTATAAATATTTATATTACAAACTTATAGATAATGTAAAGAAAAATATTTTTAAGAGCTTAGTGACAAGGTTGTTTGACTGGGCTTAAAATACAAACAGCTAGAGGCAAAGGAAAGTTCTTGTACAGGCATGTGCTTAATTTTAGGAGTAGTGTTAGCAATCGTGCTGTATGTGTTTGGCTGAATAACTGTTACTTTCAGCAGCTTTTAATTGATCTTTTATTGAAACTCTAGCCTGTCTGCAATTCAAAACGTGTATTTTTAGACACAAAGATTTCTTTTCCGTGGTTTCAAAAATACATTCTTGCATGTCGCATAGATCAGTGGCTAAGGGAGGGAATATTGTGGACTGTCGAGTTTTGCACCTCCCAGCTAAACCAGCGAATAACGCCTTACAGTGAGGATGCCTGGTTTTCATACTTGCTGGATTTCTGCAGTCCTGACCAGCTGCCTGATATATAGTAAAAGACCTGGAATGAAATATGCTCAAACTGCACGTTGTTTTTTAAACTTTTTTAATGTATTCTGTAATTATTTGTCTTCCTTCTCCCAGTTGCTTTGAATAAGTCTTGTACATTTCATGTTCTGCTCTTGCCTTCCTATGTTTGAAGAATAGGATTCATTGCTGAAGTCCAATGCCCTATTTTAATTTTGAAGAACAGTTTAAAGAACCCCATGTACATAAACATTTATTCATTCCTTTTGCCATCCCTATTTCCAAATTCATACAATCATAGAATTGTTAAGGTTGGAAAAGACCCTTAGGATCATCAGGTCCAACCATTAACCTACCACCGCCAAGTCCACCACTAAACCATGTCCTCAAGTACTGCATCTACCTGTCTTTTAAATACCTCCAGGGATGGGGACTCAACCACTTCCCTGGGCAACCTGTTCCAGTGCCTGACTACTCTTTCAGTAAAGAAGTTTTTCCCAATATCCAATCTAAACTTACCCTGGCGCAGCTTGAGGCCATTTCCTCTCGTCCTATCCCTTGATACTGGGGTGAAGAGACCAACCCCCACCTCGCTACAACCTCCTTTCAGGTAGTTGTAGAGGGCAATAAGGTCTCCCCTCAGCCTCCTCTTCTCCAAACTAAACAACCCCAGCTCCCTCAGCCGCTCCTCATAAGACTTGTGCTCTAGACCCTTCACCAACCTTGTTGCCCTTCTCTGGACATGCTCCAGCACCTCGATGTCCTTCTTGAAGTGAAGGGCCCAAAACTGAACACAGTATTCGAGGTGTGGCCTCACCAGTGCCGAATACAGGGGCACTATCACCTCCCTAGTCCACGCTATTCCTGATACAAGCCAGGATGCTATTGGCCCTCTTGGCCACCTGGGCACACTGCTGGCTCATGTTTAGGCGGCTGTCAACCATCACCCCCAGGTCCTTTTCAGCCAGGCTGCTTTCCAGCCACTCCTCCCCAAGCCGGTAGCGTTGCCTGGGGTTGTTATGACCGAAGTGCAGGACCCGACACTTGGCCTTGTTGAACCTCATACAGTTGGCCCCGGCCCAACAATCCAGCCTGTCCAGGTCCCTCTGCAGGGCCTTCCTACCCTCCAGCAGATCGACACTCCCACCCAACTTGGTGTCATCTGCAAACTTACTGAGGGTGCACTCAATCCCCTCATCCAGATCATCGATAAAGATATTGAACAGGACCGGCCCCAACACTGAGCCTTGGGGAACACCACTCGTGACGGGTTGCCAGCTGGATTTGGCTCCATTCACCACCACTCTCTGGGCTTGGCCGTCCAGCCAGTTTTTAAGCCAGCTCAGAGTGCACTTGTCCAAGCCGTGAGCAGCCAGCTTCTGCAGCAGAATGCTGTGGGAGACGGTGTCGAAGGCCTTACTGAAGTCCAAGTAGACAACATCCACAGCCTTCCCCTCATCCACTAAGCGGGTCACCTTGTCATAGAAGGAGACCAGGTTAGTGAAGCAGGACCTGCCTTTCATAAACCCATGCTGGCTGGGCCTGATCCCCCGGTTGTCCCGCACATGCCGCATAATGGCACTCAGGATGATCTGTTCCATGACCTTCCCCGGCACCGAGGTCAGGCTGACAGGCCTGTAGTTCCCCGGATCTTCCTTCCGACCCTTCTTGTAGATGGGTGTCACATTTGCTAACTTCCAGTCATCTGGGACCTCCCCGGTTGACCATTGCTACTAATTAGTTTATTTTAAGAAATAAGTAAGGAATTAAATAAAGCTAGCTTTCCAAAGTAATCCCGAATCCCTTGCTTCCTTGATAGTCGCAATGCAGTTGAGTTTGACAGGGCAGTTAAAGTGTTGATGTAAAGAAAACATCCTTAATGAATTGGGGAGGGGGGGGGAAAGAAGGGCAGGAAACAGGTAGTACACTTGAATCAAAGGTTGTCACATTCCTTAATAATCCAGTGACCCAGTATTGAAATACATTAGTAACTATGAATGCTCTGTACACCTTAATTTTATCTTCAATCTATTGATGTGTGATTAGGTGCAACTATTTCTTTCTTGGATCTTACATTGGGGCAGATAGATATTGCTGTCCAGGACATCAAGAGGTCACTCACGGTACTTCTGAGTATGTGAATCTCTTCATGTGTGCAAGGCATAGATTCAATATTATTCTATTTTAAAGCTGTATTGCATAGTTTTACCTGTTTAACTGGTACAAAAGAGTGCACAAACATTGTTTGATTTTTAAAATGTGGCAACAGATGCTATCTTTGTATAATACATGAATACAGAATTTTAACTATTAAAATTATTGCCTGAGTAATTTCAGAAACATATGAGGTTATTGGTTATAAAAGGTCTCTTTGCTTTTACTGAAGTGGCTGAAGCTTTATCTTTTATCAGACATTCGATGTGTTTTCACTGTGTTGTGTGACTACAAGCCTGGAAAACTATTGCCTGAAGCATGGTTTAAAAAAAGAGAAACAAAACTCAAAGTTGGCTCAAAATACTATGTATTGAAGGAGGCTTTCACTTGACATAAGATTTTTATTTGGTATGTTTTTAATTTGAGTTTTTTGGCTGACAGATTTGTACCTCATTTTTGAATTTGAGAGGCATTGGAATGTCTGTGTGCTGTAGGAGCCTTGGGATGTATTCAGCTAGTACCTATGCTATTTGAAGCGAAAAGAAAATGAATGCTCTATTGTTCAGGTTTTCATCTAGATTACTCTTAACGTAAACTGGGTTATAGGACATTGGATAATGCACAAAGAATTTCCCATAACTTTCTAATCCCCCTCCAAATCTCTTTTTCAGGAGCAGTTAATTTCAGAATATTTTATGCTTATTAAGAAGAAACATGGAAATACTAAAGCAAATGATCTGCACTGTATCGTTGGCTTAGTGTGCTGCAGTATTAAATTCAAAGGAGAAATGTTAGTGTCAGTTATAGCATAAGACTTTCTTATTTTTTACTGAAAAACATGCTGGATTTGATTGGTCCCTGTCACGTGGGCAGAATATTAATATGAAACAAATAATTTATGTGCTTAAATTACCTTTCATTATTTACTAGAACTTCAAAGAAAATGTGTAGAAACGTGGATGTGAGCTTTGGCTGTCAGTTTTGTGAAAGCATTTCAATTTTTTCTTCTCTGTAAATAATCTTATTTCTTTAAGCAGTCAGGTGAACAAGTATCAGAGCTGAAAACCTGCTAGAATCTTACCCTTGTATTTATGTGTACACACTATGCTTATGTGCTCGGCTGGTATACTACTGTACTATTCTGTCATGTACAACTTCCAAAACAGAAATGGATGCTGGCATGATGACACATGGATGATCACAAGTGGAAGAACAACTCTGATTTCCAAACCAGCTCCAAACAGAGTATATTTTCCAAACCATAGTATGCTATTTAGTTCCTTTTGGTTCCTCAGGCTAGATCTTAAAATGCAGAAATCCAGTTACTAGTTTAGATGGTGTTTTGAAAGTTTGTGTATTTTCTGTTGCATCCCTATAATAGATTTGTAACAAATTCCATAGTTGTTTTTAGGAAGAAAATCCTTATTTCAGTAACAAGCATGAGCTTGTACAAGCGTATGCTTAAATAATAAGAAAGGTCGGGCTTGAAAACATCAGTTGCCTGAAAGAAAGATGATTTGTTTTCATTTTGGGGTTTTATGCTGCCAGTTGCCTTTGAACATAATTAAGCATCCATTTCTAGTTGAAAATGCTTATTACAGTGCTTGTGAAATTACAGTGAATGAACACATTCTTGTTGCTGACCCTTTAAGCACGTTGGCATTTCCAGTTGGACTCAGAATTCTATTTTTGTTTCTCTGATAATCTTTCCATCATTAATTAAGTGTGGTGTAGACAAATCCTGCAGCCTGATTCTTTTACAACTACTTTTTTCAGTGTAGAGTGTTTTCATTATAAGGAAATATTGTTAATATAACAACATTTCCTATTGTCGAACTGGGTTGATTTAAGGTAGGAACTACCGTCTCAAAGTGCAAGTCTGCAGAATGGGGTCTCAGTGAAAGAGACTTTTGACTGTAACTTAGGTCTGTCCCAAAGATCAGCTGTTGCTTTCTGATGACAGCAATTGGTTAGTTTCAGAATTCTGCGATGGTGTCTTTTCTTGAAAATGTCAAGATGGTATATTTGAAGCATTGTTCTTGGGCTTTTCATTTTTTCTCATGTGTTTTGATATCACATCATCTCATGCTTGTCCTGGCATGCTGAAAGCTACAACGGCTTGCATAAGAATCAGCTTGAAAGAGTAAATGTTTCTTTTTTTCTAATTTATTGGTAAGGTTTTTTTCCTTACAGTGTAATTAAAATAGTAGGTTATGATTAAATGTTGCAGCTGGTGACTTCTAATGAAAGCCTCAGTAATTTTTCATAAAATAATATTGGAATACTCGGCTTCATGCATTTTAAAGGCGAACATACCTAATGAACTGTGCTGGAAGCTAGACAGTTGACTTACAGCGATTATGGGTCTGTCTGTTTAAATAGCATTTCAAAGAGATAAAGTTGACTGATACAGTCCATAGTGGATAAAGAAATAGTACATCGACCACTGTTCAGTGCAGGAAGCCTTACTTGCATATGGAAGACTGTACCGTGTTGGTACCTTATTTTATCTAGGTATCCCAGAACAATGCTGCTCATCTTCATTAAGTTCTGTTCTGACATACACTTGAACAGAATAGAAGGTGAAGTGTTGAAGAATAACTTGAATCCTAAAATTACTTTGGCACTTCACCTGGTGTGAGCTACACAGAAGCAACAGCTACTTAAACTCTGCTGCCCTGCAAATGCTTTAGGAATGTGAGTGGCTTACTTTATGGTGTCACACTAGAACAGTTGTTCCTTTTCTGTTTCTTAGATCTAATTTAGTTCTAAATGACTCCTTTAAAAAAAAACCAAAACCAACAAGAAACACACACAAAAAATCCCACCCCCCCAGCCCTTAAACTTACGCCATTTTTCTTTCTTGTTATAACTGAAAATGTCATATCCTTAGAAGGGTATGATAACTCCCAGTTAGGTCATGATTTGCTAAAGTATGGTGCATGTTTGATGTGATCAACAACAGTGAGAAAGAAAATGGCTGCAAAAAGGAAAACTTCAAGCTTTTTAATGGGAATGTGCACTCTTACTGAGTTGCTACTGTTTTGAGTTCTTATGTCAAAAAGTTCAGATACTGTTATCTGAGCATTGTATCTCTGCCTTAATTTATTGAATTAATCCTTTAATTAATGTCCTTTGGGATATCTCCTTCCAGTAGTGGAGCTTGTGCTAAGAGAGATCCCTTTTACAGAACTAGCAAGTTAATATTAGCTGTTTCTTAAGTGAGACACTATCCTCTGTGTGCCTTTTGCAGACGTTGACAGGCTCATAGGAAATGCAGCTGACGTTAGGAAGCTTGGGTGGGGACTACAAGGAGCTGGCAAATACTACAGGGTTTAGTGCCAGACTTGCTGACACAACAGTACTTTACTTGTAAAAGTTTTCTTTAGGCTTCTAATTCTGTCTACAGAGTAACTGGAACTAAAGCAGTGTCTCTGATGCCAAGTTAAAATAGCTAAAGCAACAGTTTATGGGAAATTGAGAATGCTGGTTTCTTTCCACAGAAATATTAGTAAAAAGAACAAGCTTCTCTCAATGAAAGGATGAGTTATGAACAGTGCCGTAGAATGAATGCACTGCAAAACAAGTCCCATCTAACTGCAGGGTAAGTGGCAAAAACAGCTCAAAGAGGGAAAGGCTAGCGGTGCAGAGTATCTGTAAATACTGAGCTGTGTTGGTTTTGTATCACAGTTTCCATGTATTTGATTTGCCAGTTCATAGTCATATTTCCTAAGGCATGCTTTTAATAGCTTCCCTTAGCCTTCAAATAAAAATTCTTTACTTCCAGTGTATGTAGACATCGAGAAATGCTGTGTTGTCAAATGTGAACAGTATTACAGCAGTTTGACCATGTCACCTTAAGTATAATGTGTTTTGTCTTGAATTTACAATATTTCTGGTCCATGTAAAAGCCTAAGGAGTAGTAAAGCAAAGCTTTGAAGGGGTGTGAAAGTGGAATCCAGCTTCTGTTTGTTTTGCAGAAGTTCAGGCAGAGTATGAGTTGCTGCTACCCTGCTGTCTCCATTTCTGTATGTGGGAGGGCTTTTAGGTGATGTCATGGAGAGGACTTTTGCAGGGGAGGCATGCCTGACTTATAGAACATAAAAACTGGTGCAGTCTTGGTGGAAGGATGCAGCTCTATTACATAAGCGTATTGGCATTTTTTTGGATTTAGGCATCACTCTTAGATTTTAGGAAGAGCTTCTTTCCCTTCCCTGGAGTGCTAGAAGTACTTTACAGTACTCAAAACAAGTGTTGGAAGAAATGAAATTCAGATGGTGAATTTAATCTGTTCAGTGTTTGCTTAGTGTGGCATGCCATGCCAGGTTAGCTTTAATATTATTGCCTCTTTTAAGGTAAGCAGCTGCATTTTGCTCTTCTAGAAAAGTAAAATCTCAGTAGGAGACTGAAGTAGCTTTGCCTAGAGCAACTGGATGGCAGTATCTTGCATCTGTGGCAGGCATTGGCTTCTTCTGACCTCAGAATTGTAGATCACCTCTGAAGTCTCCTGTTCCCTGATTATTTTATCAAGACAAAGTGGAATATAAGCAATATATACATAGAAGAAAAAGCTCTTTTTAAATCAGTTTTTTTGCATGAACTATTGGCATATAAAGTCAAAAATGGATTGAACAGTTTTTCTCTGAGATCACCTTTATCATCTTTATCATCTTTCATAACATCTCATTAGTTTAACTCTGAAACACTTGTGATGTCTTTCAGACCAAGATTTGTCTTTTCCTGAAGACTAGCATTTAGAAAATTTGCTTTTAAATCTATGAAACGTAAATTAGTGCTTTCTGAAAGCTATGCAGCAAATTACTATGTAGCCCATGACCAAATCAAGCTATACCATGAATTTTTTGTGTAGGTCTTGGTGGCAATCTGTTCTCGTGTCTCTCTCGATGTTCTATAGCATATCTGTAGGATTTACTCTTCTGTAGTGCCTGATCACTCCCCCATTGTTGCCTATGTCATTTCCCCCCCCAAGTATCTAAATTTTCATTCTGAACCAGATTCTGGGTTTAACAGTGGGAATGTACCCAGGAAGGCATGTGTGTCTTAGATCCATATAAGGGGCTTGGAGGACATGTTTGGGGAAGAGAATAGAGAATTGTTTAACAAAAGATTAATTTCCTTTGAGGTGATAACAGATAACCTTTGGAGAACATTAAGTCTTTATCTTGGTCACTCAAATTTGTTGAATGAAGGAGGGTCTGATAGCTGTAATGGTGATATTTTGCTTCCAGGGAGGAGTTTCTTTGTTGGGTAAAACTTGTGCAGTATCATTGAAGGGATCTGGACAGTGTCCAAGATTTAAACCCTCTCATGGGATGTATTGCTGACATTCTCTGTGGCCTGTTTAAGCATTTCTGTTTACAGATGTGTGGAGTCAGCTGTTTGCAGTGCAGTGAGACTGCACTTCCTGTGGGCTGAATGGTGTTGCTTAACTGTGGTCAGCTGAATTCCTTGGACAAGAGTTGAATTTTTGTAATGTAAAGTCAATAGACTTTGCCAGCAATAGCTGGCAATGAATGCACGTGCAAGGCTAGCATGAAATAATTTCAGATAGTGTATTAAATATTGTGGTCTCTGTTCTTTTTCTGCATGGTTCTGACAAAAGTGAGCTGCAAGAATGGCTTTGTAATTATCCATTGCAGCTTTCACACTAACTCTTTACTTGTGAGCAGGATAATAAACTGTGAATGTACGCAATTGTTATAAATTTTATGGACAGACATGTGCTTTGACTTCGGAACACTTTTTCAGAAACTTAGTAGCTGACACCAGTTCTCTTAGACACGGATACAATTTGAGTATCAAACTTCTTTTTTTTTTTTTTTCAGATGGAGCAATTATCAGATGAAGAACTTGACCATGGTGCCGAAGAAGATAGTGATAAGGAAGATCAGGATCTGGACAAGATGTTTGGGGCCTGGCTGGGGGAACTGGACAAACTCACACAGGTTAGGGAGGTTTCAGTCATCTCACAGAATAATTCTTTATAAGTATTACATGTTTCTTTTCAGTTGGATGCTAACTGCTTAGCACTGCCACTTGCAGCAAGGTAGACTATACCATGTGACCAGCTCAGTACTCTTTAAAGGTTTCTAAATTGGCTTGTTTTCCCCATCTCAAAGTTGTTAAATTAATTGTTCACAACCTGCTAGTTGGACGTTTCCCAAAGGGTATGATTCCGTCTGACAACTATGGAGTTGGTATTTTGCCCTCGTGTATATAGAGACACACTGACTTCAGCTGGCTAGAGGTAGGCTATATCTCCAAACATATGGATGGATATTGTTCAGCTATGACAGCATTTATTTGTTGCACCTGAACAGCAATAAGGAACAGGAAATTGTGAATGTTGCCACTGATGGCATGGTAAGGTGCCCTGATACACCCTAGAGGACGCTCCATTATTCCAGAGTACTCTTTCCGCATCAGAGAGGCAGCTGATAGGACATCTTCTTTTGGCACTTCCTTCTTTCTAGTGATTTTCCTTTCCTTCACAAGCAGATCTTGCGTTTTGAATGGTATGCCAGACTGCTGGGGTGATAGGCCATTTCTCTGTGACTGCCTGCTATGTTTTTTTCAGCTGTGTGAACTGGCCCTCCTGCATAACATATTTCATCTTCTCCCTCTTTGTCACATAGACTTAAGCAAAGTTATGATACCTCGAGTTTCAGTAAGCTAGAGAAGAAGCAGCTCTTCTCATCTTCATCTTACTCAAAGACTGGAAAAAAATTGAGCTAATCATGTGACAGCATTTCAAATTCAGGCTTATCTCTGTTAGCTTCTGGTTAAATCTCTGCCTGCAAGATCTAAATGTAGATAGCACTCTAGGGGAAAATAATTTTTATTTTCTGAACTTGAGCATGCAGGGCAACAAAGAATCCTGCCTTTTGAGATGAATGGAAGACAGTGTGAAATAAATCTGTATGTCATAATTCTTGTTGGTTTTTAACTTCCTATGAGGGATTTTTAATGATAAATGGGAGCAGTTTTGAAGGCATGGCTCTGTAAATTACCTTGAGTAAGGATCTTCACAGAGGAGCACAATGGGTAATTGGTCTTAGGCCTTTTCCTCTCTGCCCCATTTTTTCAGGTATGAGCAGCCTAGAAATATAAGCATACTTTACTTGGGGCTTACAGCTACACTACTGACATACAGACGTTGTGGTCATGTCTCAATTTGTGTGCTGATCCATGCAGACTTCTTAAAATGTACTAACAGATAGTTAAGGGGAGGACCCACATTATTTGTTTCTCACTTTCATATTGCTGTACAACACAGTGCAACATAGCCTGACAGTTGCCCTTCTGTCCTTTGCGACTACTGAGAAATGACATTTCTCCCAAAACTTTGAATGACCTCATATGGTTTTGTATAAACAAGCTAATGCAATTAGTTGTGTCTCAGTTCGTTTGTTTGGAAAGTGATTGTGTCTTGATGCAGCCGTCCTAATAAAGGGGGGGTGATTAGAGCTAATAAGCTTCAAAGTGCATTCTCCTGTAGTCTCAGCATTTGTTGCTATTTATCAGCTGGACTCTAAGAACAGTAGGAGGAAAGGTTTTTTTATCCCTCAGTTCCTTGAACTTTAACTTTGTTTTTAGATTTCCTAAATGTTTATTTTGGGGGGATTGAAAGTAAGATGCAGATTCCTTTCCAGATGGAAGTGCTTTTTAAAAGATTTGTAATTGTTAAGATGCCCATGAGATCATTTGAATTCACTTTGCCCTCTTTAACTGTTGGTCTAATAAAAGCATAAAATGTTGTCACAAAATTTGCAGCACATGTGAGCAGTGTTTGGCACTGATGCAGAGTGCATTAACATTTATCCTGCTCTAGTTATCCTGCTCTATGGTGCAGGTTAAGTGAAAGAGATCTTACCTTGCTTCTCATGATCATTCAGAACTAAGCTTTTGGTGCTGTTGCAGTTTTCAGCAGTTCTCCAAACTGCTAGTTTAGCATCATAATGCGTTATGGAGAATGTGCTCTGATAATAGGTGTAAGCATATCACACGTTTCCAAGAATGTGAAATAACTTTATTATTAAATTCAGTAAAGCACATTTTAGATGTGCTTTTAACCGGAATATATTTGCTTTACAGGAAATCTTTTGTGGCAGTCTATGGGTTCAGTCTGAAGGAATGAACCCTAACTTGCCTCTTCTGTCTCCACTTTCACTGCTGCCTCTAGGGTTATGGATAAATTTTTTTATTATTGTTATTATTTTATTGTTTTTCAGCTATTCTGTGTGGGACAATATGTAAGCTCCATCAGAGGTGCTAGAGGTGCAGTTTTTTCCACCTGATGGAAGACAAGGATGCATTGCTGGCTTCTCATTAAGTGATGATTGACTTCCTAATAAAGTGTTTTTTGTTTTTTTTTTTGAAGCTCAAGCCAAACTGAGGAGAGAAGGGAGTTCATAAAAAATAAATGGGGGGGGGGGGGAAATAATGTGTTTGATTTTTAACAAAGGCTTGAGTAAAGATGTAGAAAATGGAAATAAAAAGCTTAGGTGAGAGACTTCGTTGTGTTAGAGCTAGAAGATGCTTTTCTTTCAGACAAGCATACCTTCAGGAAAACTTTATCAGTACAAGCATTGCTTAAATTCAAACCCTCTGCAGGCCTGTCAGGCCTCAGCAACAGCAAGAGCTAGATTCCCCATGTAACACTTGTCACTCCAAGGGCACAAACTCCAGACCCTGTCATGCACCTCTTGGGTTACCAGCTGGATCATAGTGCCCTGCTGCTTGCTACTTACAAAAATGCTGGTATTTATTATAATATTATGCCCATATTAGCCTTTGTAATGTAACAATTCAGTGTATTGGGTAGAAAGATGTCTTATCTCTTTTTATTTTTTAACCTATATTAGTTCTGCTAAAAAAATTTATCCTACGTAAGCTGTCTGGTGTTTGCTTTCACAATTTAACATTTTTTGCAGGAAAGGCTTATTGAGAAAAATGTCTGAATTTAGCCAATTTAAAATCCCTTTTAATAAAACAGAATTCTTCATTGAATGCTTTTGTGTGCTTATGCCATGATTATGCTCATAAGCTAATAATGCATTTCTTAGAGAGGGTGCCACAGTTTGAATGTGTTTAGATACTTGTGCAATTTGCTGCAGAGAAGTTGTTACAGGTCAGCCAGCTGTCTGTTTCATACATGAGCTAGTATGTAACACCACTTAAAAATGCATTTGAAATATGCTTCCGTCCTTTTGATTCTAAAAAAACCCCAGAATGTGTTTAACATCTTTTCTCTATTAAATATCTGAAGCTAAATCTCTGTGGTATGGTGACATATGCTTTCAGTCTAAGGCCTGAAAAAGAGTTGGTTTTTTTTTTTTTTTATATGCCAGGAATTTTTGAAAAATTTCTCTTAGAGAAAATTAATTTTCATTCATCTTGAAGATTTGCTTGCCCAGTTCCTTGTCAAACTTTATTCTGCCCTTTTGCTTGTCTTTTTCAGAGTTTGGATACAGACAAGCCTGTGGCACCAGTGAAGAGATCACCTCTCCGTCAGGAAACCAATCTTGCCAACTTCTCATATCGCTTCTCCATGTACAATTTGAATGGTTTGTTGAATTATTTACCCCCTCAAATATTACTTTAAGGAAAAAAACTGTTCCAGCTATAAATGAGAGCACTGTAAAATATAAGAGCATTTAAATACACTTCTAGCTGAAGTGAGAACTTGTTTGCTGAAGGCATTGCGTTCTGATGGCACAGAATTTTGAGTATCCTAAAGCAGTATCTTTTACAGCACTTAGTATCTGAGAATTGTAGTCTAGTTTTTGTACAGAAATACACGTTCTGGGATCTGCTCTCATGAAAGAATGCACTTATGTGTATCTGTTAAATGGGAAGAAAGAGCATCTTGCTTCATGGGATAGGGTGCAGGAATATAGCTACAGAATGCTTTCATGTTAAACAAAAATCATGTTTTTCCTTGTCTTAAAATAGCTTCCCCTGGTTGTAATACAGGAAGCCTTAATTTATAGGCTTGAGTATGTGTATAGTATTTTGTGGATTTTTTTTTTAAAGCAGTATCACATACCTTGCATTGCTTTAGCAGAAAATGCTTAGCAAAACACCTACGCTTTTTTGAAAAGTTGAGGCATGATATTATATGAATGTATTTTTAGATTCTGTTCACAGGACAGCAGTTTAAACTTTTCAAATGTAATCTGAACATTCATAGATTTCTTCTGTCAGCAAATGTATTTAACCTAAACAGTTTTTTTTTTAATTGCTCTTAGACTGATCAAGAGTAGTGCAAATAAATTTCTGCTTAGCAGTGAGCAGAGATTTTGCAGTACAGATGGGAATAGAAAATACAGCTTCCTTTGCTCCCTTACCCTAACTGTTAAATTTGATAACACAAAGTGAAGAGTTGCACAGACAAATGAAGTAACTCTGCACATACCGAAAACTCTTGTTTGTTGCAGAAGCCCTGAATCAGGGGGAGACTGTGGATCTAGATGCCCTCATGGCTGATCTCTGTTCCATAGAGCAGGAGCTCAGCAGCATTGGGTCTCATTCAGCAAACAATGCTTCAGTGAAACGCCTTGCCCCAGAATCCAAAGCTCAGAAACCACCTGCTAGCCGACCTTCTACTAAGCACAGCAGCATGAAAGGATTATCCTCCTCATCTGGTAAGGTGACTAAACCATCACATGCCAATGTATCTTTGGATGACATCACTGCACAGTTAGAGAAGGCCTCTTTGAGTATGGATGAGGCAGCTCAACAGTCTGTTGCAGAAGACACCAAACCAGTAGTTACTGCTCAGCACAGGAGGACAGCATCTGCTGGCACAGTGAGTGATGCTGAGGTGCGCTCCATCAGTAACTCCTCCCGTTCCAGCATAACCTCTGCAGCTTCCAGCATGGACTCCTTGGATATCGATAAGGTGACAAGACCTCAGGAACTGGACTTGACATCACAAGGGCAACCAATCACTGAGGTAGAGTGTCATTAATTCAAGATTTTGGTTTGGGTTTCTTTTTCCTTCAAACTCTCTTTTTCTTTTTTTCTCCCCTTTCCCTCATGCTGACACTCATGTGTCATGACTTTCCCTCATGACACTCAAACATCTTCAGTGCAGTGGGGTTGATTAAAGATTAAATTGCTTTTGCATGGACTGCACATGCTGTGGCTACTTCTTTCTCTGTTTTTGTTTCTGTCTGCAAGGAATCTTTTTAAAGAATGTGTGCTACTTTTCTTTTTTTAAGGGCTTTCCCCATCTCTTCCTTTTCCTAAGCTAGTAATGGATTTTAATGTTTTATAGTTAATGTTTTTATTCTAAGTAAATCTCATATATTGCTTTTAATTTAAATCTGAGGAAAAAAGAAAGTACAACTGACAAGACTACATTCCTGTTACAGTACACTTAATACCTGAAACACATGGAGCAATTTAGGAGTGCCTATCTGGAGCTATACTATACTAGTAATTTGCTGCTTCTTAATATTCTTGTTTAATATATGACAGGAAGAACTCTTTGAAGACATTTGCAACACAGAAAACCAACTGGGCTGGGATACAGCAATAGCAGATGTTCATTTGGGATTTTGGTGCCTCGGTGTTGCTTAATCAGAGAGGAAACTTTTCCATAAAAACACAGCCAGTTTGGGGAACACTGAAAGTGCTTATGACTTGTGTGAGGAAATGGGGAAAATGTTCCAGTGAATTTAGAGAACTTAAACTAGAAGCTGTCTTCTAGAGGTATTCTCTGAAACAGAAATCTGGCCTGTTCAAAAGTCAGTTGTACTAATGTGCATGTTCTCTTTTATGGGAGGAAACTGGAACAAGCTGAGTTTATTCTAATCAATAATTAACACTAATTTGAATGAGCTGTGCTGAAAGCATGCCTCTACCCATCTGCAGCAAAAGCTCATCTGATGTAAAGAGTGAATGATGCAGGCTTGTCAGTCTAATGATCAACTCATCAAGGTCACACTTAGATTGAAATCTTTATTTGAAATGGTGAGAAATGAATGAGTGACAGTTTAGGTAAACTTTCTTTTTGCATAAAAAGTTGGTGTTCAGTATATTTTTATTGGAGATTCGTATTGAGTGAAGCAAAACTGAGGTAGATAGAAATGTGTCCTTTTCTCTTTGGAAAGTTAAAATGCAAACCTTTGCAGTATTGCTGTAGGCTTAAGTGTTGGAGCCAGACTGTGACAGTCATTGATTATATTGTTGTTTGTTTGTCAATCATTTTCCTTCTGTGGTACGACAAGGCTAATTTTTGGTTTTTGGGTCCCTGACTGTTATTCATGCCGATATCTCTTTTTTTTTTTTTCTATTGTAGAAAGTTAGGCAATATTGCATTTTTGTCTCTCCTCAGGCTAAAAAGATTATTTACTTGAATTAATTGCTTCTGTAACTTGCATAGCACAAGAAAAACTTGAACTTTGCATTTCTTAATTTTTTAAAAATGCAGGATGTTTTCTGCAGTTGATTTTGCAGGTCTTCCTCTGGATCTCAGCCTCTCTTACTTCAGGAGTGATATGCTTGAGGCATCAGTAAGATTGCCCTTCTTGTCTCTCAGATTTTTCAATTCTTTGCCTGGCATGAGTAATCAAGAAACCACCTGCTGCACTTAAGTAACTTGATGTTCGTTAATCAGGAGACAGAGGTCAAGAAGTTGCTTTGTCTTCACAGGAAGCTAATCTATATTGCTGCAAGTGTTGCAGTTGCTTTCTCAGTTGCTTTCGGAGCTCTTAGCCACTGACTGCAAGGCTCAAAATCACCCCCAAAAGCTCTTCTCGCAAAGATGTGAGAGCTGCCTTTGTAAACCCAATGATTGCTTCTCATAAGAATGTGGCTATTGTTTCTCTGCCCAGATAAGTTGATAAGAATGATTCCTTTGAAGGAGGTAACCAGAAAGTGTTGGTAATTTGATAGCGAGATTCTGCTCTCCTCTTGAGAGCACAAACCTCTACACTCATTAACAGTGTTGCTTTGTTTTTACTCTATCTGTTCTTTTTAATTTCAGTAGCCTGAGGAATGTGTTCAACTCTGAGAAATTTTCCCAAAGTTTACAGAATTGGTATTCAACTATTCAGTATTAAAACTGTTATGTGATAGGATGGGACTTTTTACTGTGAAGCAGCTTTTTTTTCCTCATCACTGGTGAACAGAAAAGGGGAAAATCACATTTGTTTCGAGTTTGTGACAGATTCTGTGGTGGTGGTTTTTAAATGAAATTCACCTTATAAATGGGCAGAAACCCAAGGATTCTTTGGTAGAATCATTGACTACCAACAAAGGAGTTTATTTCCTTTTTCATTCATTTAGTGCCTGAAAACTACTGTTTATGGGTTTATTAATCTTCATGGCTAGCTTGTGAACCAAAACACCTTTTCCTAGTAGGGATGAATTCTACCCTCCCACCCACCACCCACACAGTTGACTCAGTGGTGCTGTTTCTAATGGAGGACATCTCTCTGGGGAAGTAGCCTTTGAAGAAGACGTAGCACCCATGTCGGGGAAAAAAAAAATGTTTTTATGCAGAAAGTGGGAGAGGCTATTACTTCATGGCCATAGCAGATCTGTTTTGAGATCTGTTATTCTCACATAGTCCTTTAAGTTAGCTCTTTTCTTTTTGCCTGTCTTACTTGAGACTGTGTGTAGTTGAGCTGACCTTTAAAATTTTTCTTTGCTGCTATGGCTCTTACGAAAGAGGTCAGTGACTTGGCAGCTGTGCCCTTTTGACCGATCCTTTCTGTCCTCTCCAGGCAATATAGGGACTTCAAAAAGTCATCCTTTCTTCCACAACTTAATGTTATGCTCTTCCTCTTGTGATTCTAATAAAACTAAGTAAAACAGAAGACTGTTTTGATAGGAGGAAATGCTTGCCTGAAATAAGAAGTCAAGCTTTGCAGTTAACTTCTGTATTCTCTCCTAAAAAATAATTCTGCTGTGTATTTAAGAGCTCTCTGACCTGGAAATGCAGGAAAATCCTGTAAAAGAATGGCCATGCACTGGCCAACTGAAGGTATGTATAGTCTAGTATACTTTCTGGTGGATAATAGTGACAAATGTTGTGGAAAGAGGCTGCAAATTCCACAGCCATCAAAAATGGGAGGATATCACTTCCTTTTCCTCTCTTTCTTCCTTCCCCAAAGCTCTGTTTACACAGTCTCATCTCCTCCCTTGTCCTAGCTTTGGCACTTGCTGGTACTTAACACACCAGAATTTACCACTTTTATTCTGGGGCTCACTCTGTGTGATTTGGGTGAATTGCATAGGCTCAGAGGGGTCTGATGTGTGCTGATGTGCAGTAGGGGGATTGTAGCCAAGAACTGGAGGCTGGAAGGGAGAGCAGGAATACACCCACTGGTGGTAATGGGTTATTCAAATCTTTTTGCCTGAGCAATTGGACAGGCACCTTAGTGTCATCGTCTTCCTCTTTCTCCTAGCAGTCTGTGCTGTAGGAGCTTTGTGGGGTTGAAGATACATCAGCATCATGACAGGTGATAACTCTTGGTGGTCCTATTGGCCAGGACCATCCTTGTTGTTCTCATTCTGAATTGGTCTCTATGCCACTTTCAGGAGAGTTGACTGGAATTCTCTGGGTTGTCCAAAATCATGGTTTTATTAGTTGTCATCATGATTCGTTTAATTATAACAACGAATAACATATCAATCAAACATAACAATCCTTCACACTATCTCTTTGGATGCTGTGAACAGTAATGTCTTCAAAGACTATTGCTTTATAGTCTTGAGATCTTGTCTTGGTGGTACTAAGTGTTGTCTGTCTGCGCTTATGTTCTTGCCTTCAGTCTCCTCTAAGTGTTGCTGAATAAGAAAAGTTGTTTCCACCCCAACCCCCTGTAATTTTTGCTAAATTGAAATTTGTCTTTCACAAAATAATTTCCCAAATCCTTGCTTGAACAGTATTCTTCCTTAAATTGGTAGGTTGTGTTTTGTCTTCTGTGCTTTTAGTTGTGTAATGAGTGGCATACACTTTAAATCTTGGTTTCTGCATGTGGGATGCTTTCCTTGAATGTAGACCGAATCAGTGATGTAATAGCATGAGTTAAAGGTAGGGGAAGTGACAACTATATGACTAACTTGTCCCCTCCACCCACCCATATTATCTTTTTCCTTCTTCCTTTGGTCTCCCTGCCACCAAGAAATTGTCTCTATTTTCAGTGAGCTGTGCTAGAGCAATAGGAGAAGTAGTGGGGAGAGAATAGAGAACTGTGGTGATCATGCTCATGTGGCTAGTTATGCCTGATCGGTGAAAGGGTCCATTCATGGACAGTCGTTGTTACTGCCCTGCATGTACTCAGTGAAGAGGTTGCAGATAAGTTTGAAGTCTGCCGTCTGGTCTGGCACAGTACAATGTCACCCCCCTCCTCCTAACACGAAGGAGTTCTTTATGTCTGTAACCCAGTTTGCACAGTTGAGAGATTCTGACTTACGTACGAAGGTAATACATAATTTAGCAGTTGGTAATGCTACGTGATTTTTTTTTTTTTTTTTTTTTTTTTGCTATTACTTAAATTCATCGTAGGTTTAGACTTGATGTATAAGAGGTGAAAATCATGATAGCGGACTGCCAGTGCATTAAAACTACAGGTTCTTTGCTTCACTTGGCAGAGAAGGTGGCAATATAGAGTAAAAGTTAACATTTCTTTTGGGGAAAACAAGGGAGCTTTGGGGGCATGACAGTTAGTAATAGTTGTAACGTAAACTCAGCACACAAAGACAAATCTGTATTGGCTAATAACTCCTGTGGGATAAAGTGGAAAGCTTGAAATGAGCGTAAGGAAAGACAAAGTTTGTGTTCCACAGCAATTTTGCCTTGGTTCTCATATGGACATGTTGTCACTAAAATAATACTTGCTACACTGTGGTATAACACAACAGCTTTTCTACCCTTTAAAGATTATTGTAGGTCATGTTTTATGTGTGATTACTAAATGTTACATTGTATGAAAATACAGTTGACTCTGTATGCAGAGAGATCAACCCCTAACATATATGATCTTTCACAAGTGTCTTAAAATAGAGTTGGATTGCTGAACCTCACATATTATTTGTAGGTGATTTAAAGAACAGTTGTAGTCTGTTTTAGCTCATGGAGGAATAGAGCATTATTGGCTCTTGTATTTTGGGAGCTGAAGGTTTGAGTAGTTTTCCTTATGTTCCATGTTTTGTGTGGTTAGCAGATGCAAAGGATGTTAGTCTCCAGTTTGTGAGAGTAGTCGCAGATATGCAACAAACAAGGCATGACAGACATTTGTTTTGTGTTTCTTCTAAAGACTCTTAAAAAAATTAAATTAATCTCATTTTCTGCCAGTTCTATTATGTCCTTAGTTTTGTACACAAAGTGTATTCTGGAGTGTTTCCAGTTATCCTTTTCCTAAGCTGAAAATAGTCAATGGAAAGACTTAATTTGAAACACAATTAGACCATCTCTTCCTCTTTCTTTTTTTTCCAATTATTAGTCACAAAGTGTTTTTTAATAAGTCAACACTAGAGGAAAATTGTACATATCTGTCATCTTGAAGCATTACTTTGGCTTCCAATTTTGTTGGCATAAGAAGCGTGAGCTGTCCAGTTTTCAAATGTTCTTGAAATACATGTAAAGTGACTCTTCACTTGCCAGATTTTTGGAGGCTTTCAAAACATCCTCTGAGATAAACATATCAGTTTATGAAATATAAACAATACTTATGTATTTTGGTAATCAAATGTGCTTGGCTATTCATCATGAATTTTACGCGTGACAGTAAAACAGTTTTCGTCATATGATGCACTAGAACCCAAAGATTACTAATATATTCTTCCCAGTGCCCACAAAACTAGCACCTAAACTTTTTTTTCACATTACACTTATGGAATCTGCAAAGGAAATTATGGAAAGGGATTATTATTTTGTTTTGGTAAGAATTTTGAATTGGAATCCAAGGGAGACATTCTAAAAGTTTAAATTACTGCACATGCATGGAATGGTAGGTTTTAAAAATTGGGGTATAGAGATCATAGAATCATAGAATGCTTTGGGATGGTAGGGACGTTTCAAGGTCATCTAGTCCATTCCCCTTGCAATTGGCAGGGACATCTACAACTAGATTAGGTTGCTCAGAGCCCTGTCCAGCCTGTCCTTGAACGTTTCCAAGGATGGGGCATCTATCACCTCTCTGGGCAACCTGTTCCAGTGTTTCACTACCCTCACTGTAAAAAATTTCTTCCTTATATCCAGTCTGAATCTACCCTCTTTTAGTTTAAAACCATTACCCCTTGTCTTATCACTACTGGCCCTGCTAAAAAGTTTGTCCCCATCTTTCTTATCAGCCCCTTATAAAAGATGTAAAATAAGTGAAAGGGAAATGAGAATCTAAACGTTATCCTTATAATAAATCTTGCTTTGTGGTAAATCTTGATTCTCTGATCAGTGTATCATAGCCATGAATTTAAAATTTACCCTGTAACTTTTTTCCACATAGGAGGTCACTAATTAAAGTGCAGCAGGAACCGCAAAACATGTAAGAATATATTTATCTTCTGAGTTTGCCTGTCAACTTTGCCTCACACTGATGAATAAGCTTAAAAGTTCCCTCCCTGGAAGGAACAGGAAAATGGACAGTATGATACATGTCTTGTTTGACGCAGCTGGCTGGCAAAGCTGGTATCAACTGAAAAATTGCAGTTATCGTATATTTTGTTACCTTAAGTGTGAACACTAAAGGCATTGTCTATGCCTAAACACTGTTCTTTCTGGTTGTTCTGTGATGTTGGAGTCTTTTGTGGACGAGCGACTGAATGACTCAAACTCTGCTATCCCAAGTACATTTATCTGCAGTTAAAACTGCTTCTTCAGAAACTTCCCTGGTAGCCCCTTGCATGTGGCAGTAGTGAGATGACTGTCTCCAGCAAAGTCGTACTGTATCAGTTAGAATTTGCCTGCGGTGTGCTTGGCCTTTCTTCCATTGTGTTCTTCTGGAGATACCAAACACTTGATGGTTTCTATTCTTCAGCTGTTCTGACTTTTTAAGATGAAGGCACACAGTTAAACGTTCATGAGCCTTCACTTTCCAGTTGCAGTAGACTCTTGCCTGTTACAAGAAAAGAATGTGAGCTGGTGGCAGTGGTAGTCAGCTGAGCTGGTACTCTGTTAAAATGGTTAGACTGCTGTGTATGTACATGTGCTGTTTTGATTAGTAATGCTAAGAGTAGAACAGCTGCTGTTGCTGATGGAAACTGTCTGCAGTCCAATGACCTTTTTTATCCTTTTAGCTTCCCCTCCTGCCTCTTTACATGCACTGATCAGAGAAGTTGCTGTCACACACTGTTACACGCTGTGTAAATAACCCCCTTTTAAAATAAATCTCACTGCTTTCATGCTGGTTCCACAGCACTTCAGAAAACTACTTGTGTTTATGATAGGGTTTATGGAGGAAAAAATTCTATCATTGATACAGACAAGCTAAGAAAATGGCTGTTCAGAGGTTGGAACTCTTACTAGATTCATCTGCAAGAGACAAAATACCATAGATCAATGACGAAGTAAATCTAGGCAATGTACCTCTCAGAAGCAGCAGTCTTGGACCAAGCCACTAGACTTGACTTGAGAAATGAGAATTCTTGCCTTATGATGTTACCAACTTCTGTCAAAAGCGCTGCAGGGAGTTGTATGCTTTGGTTGCAGTTTCCAGTGAAGATATCACTCTACAAGTTGTGATTGATTAATGGAGCTTTTAAAACAGCCAATTTCTTTGTAGATACACCAGTCCACTTAAAACCAAGACAAATTCCTTTACTTTTTCTGCAACATCTAATTAGATTAGGGAAGAGAAATACTACATCTGTAGGAAATTAGCAACAGATTACTTGTTTGTCCTTACTCCAGGTTGCCAAAAATCAAATTTGGAACAGATGACAAAAATTAAGAACACAGCAGCCGATTGTGGAACATTAAACTCCTCTTAAAAGGAGAAAAGAATTTATGCTGTTTTCTTCAGTTGCGTATACTTCTAACTTATAGGATGAAAACTAGGGTTTGTCAGGTTTGTAAAGAAGTTTGAACCCCAAAAATGAGACTTCTTGTTCTGAAGAAACAACTGACAACTGGCCTTTTAGCTGTGTCAGTTTTGCGCATGCTGGTTAATGTTTAGTCTGTTATAATACAATAAAAGTTGTCTGCAAATACAAAGAAAAGTCTTCATTTTTAGTTAACCAAATTTACAGCCTTGGATACAGTGTCCTGTGTTGGACATTTACTAGTGTCATGTTTGTAAAAGTTATTCAGGATTTTAGACTAGCCACATCAGTGGTTTGCTTTATGAATGCAGGTTTGTGGTTTTTTTTTTCATATGGCTTATCTGCTTTTAACCAAAAAGGTGTATTTGTGACTTTTAACTCCCCAGCTGTGTATACCCGTTCTCCTCTAGTGATTGATCTTTGGATGATTTGATGTCTACTGTCATTTTTTTAGGACTGATTCATAGTTTAAAAGTCAACAGACATATAAGCAAATGTTACGTAATACAGTTACTATTTAGTGTAAAAGGCAGCAGATTCAAAAAAACCAATTAAAGCTACATGTACTTTTATTCCTCAGGTTTCTTAGCTGCTTTGATGTCTTCTGTGCTGCAGGTAGAGCCCTTCACAGGATGAAGTACTGATATTCTTTCTCTAACTAATGCAATTACGTGTGAATTAGTCTTACTAAGGTTTGGGGTTTTTTTTTCCCTTCCTTCTTTCAGTCTTCCACTTAATGCATCTCTTTTTGGACATATCAGACAACCATTTTCTGTGAAATTATACTCCATCTTCTTTATTTTTTTCTGTTTGTGGTGTTTTTTTGTTTTGGTTTTTTTTTTTTTTTTCTTTTGGGAAAATTCCACTGCTTGAAACCTCCTCCCTGCAGGCAAACTTTATTTGGGATTTTGTGTTTGGTTTATGCTAATTTAGGTCCATGCTACTGCTGAATTGGGCAATCTTGCCCCATCTTGTATTGGTACTAGTGTTTATGCAGCTGCCTCATGATTTGGATCAGCTTGTGCTCTCCCTGAAAAATAATCCTTCTGAATTAGTTATTCGTTGATCCACTGGACCACATGGTCAAAATCACTGCTGTCCACACAAGAGAGATGTGAGAGCACATGGTTGGGGGAAGGTCAGGACTGCCTCTTTCTTGTGGCAGTTTTGTCTTACATTTCTTAAAACCAGTAGTGAAACTAAGCTTGAACTGAAAAGTTTACTAGCTTTTGCAATCCTTTCTGTCCTGCTGTGTCCCAAGGAACTTGTGTTCGACAGGGAAGCATCACAACCTGACCTGGGAGGTACATGGACTGGTGAATAGTGCACCTCATGCACACGGTGCAGCAGTTTCTTAATTTGAAATGTCCACAGACGTGTTTCTTAAATTGCAGCAAATTTCTATATGTTTAGACTGTAACTGCCAGAACTGGCATGAAGTTATAAGCATCCCTAATAGTTAAAAAATACTTGATGTAAATTAATATATACCTTTTTTTTTTTTTTTAAGTCCTGATTGGTGGTTCTTTTTTTGGTGTGTGGGTTTTTGTGGTTTTGGTTTTGTTTTTTTTTTTCTTAAAGTTGAACACTTAGAGTTAGGAAATTCCAGTTGTCTGCAGTGAAATGGAGTTGCATGAGTTCCAGGAGGAGGGTTGGCCACTTGGGAGCACAGAGTAATAGCTCCAGATTCTCACTTCCCGTGTCTGGCTCCAATATGTTCTGCAGCAGCCAGGCATTGCAATTTCAAGAAGGCTGCTGTACTCTCCCACAATGGACCCAAGCATTCTCAAACTTGGCCAATCTTTTGTTCAAGGTTAGTAGTGTGCAGTCCAGTTGGAGGGCTGGGCAGTGCTCTGTGAGAGGATGCACCCTTGAGGTTTTCAGTTGTGATGCTCCAGACTTCACTGAGACTTTATGGACTACAATTTAATTCTAAAGGCTTATGCTCAGACAAATTTGGGTAGCTTCCCATGGGACAGCACAAAGCAAATCTTTGAGGATGCCTCTGCCAATAATCTATGTCATGGTCAGATGTGCAGAGGTCTTTAAAAACATCTGTATTTTAAATGAGATGCACCTTCCTTTCCTGTCTTAGAAATGCTTTGTCTAATGTAAATGACTACTAATTATCCTATAACAGTAACCCATCATGGAAAATTTCTCTCTTAGTGCTTATAGCTTGGCAAAATTTTTATAAGCGACTGAAAACACATCTTGTATGTGGAAGTATCAGGCAGCTCCATTATCTAATGCTGGTGCTTCAGTTTCTGACTGTCTATTTTTCTTTTCTGAGGTTTTGATAAGAATAAACTGTAACCCCTTTTGCATCTGTCAAACCTTAACTCAGTTACCCAGGTTAGCATGCCTGAAGCAAATACTTCTGTACCTTTGAAGAAAAGGAGCAAGCATTGGAAGTCTTAGGCACTCTGCTTTTTAGTAGCATAATATTCAATTCTTGATCCCTTAACAACTTCACACTAAGCAGCTTGTCACTACTATGAACATTTTGTCCTGGACCACAAATCTCTCTTCCCCCCCCCCCCCCCCCTTTTTGCCCCTTCCCTTACCGAAGATTAGGAAAATAGAGAAATACTTCTTCATTTCTTTTTAAATGAATTACAGTATGAGGGCACTCAGAGATCTAAAATAGTATGACCAACTCAAAATAAGATAAATCTCTACTAAATGGACATTCTTCTTATATGTACTTAGTAACTGGCATCAGAGTGTATTATGTTATTTACTGGTATGGAGGAACTGACATGGGAAGCAGATAAGCTTGTGTAAAGCGACAGTATGGGGTTTTTTTCTGTTTGTAGTATTTAGAGAATTTAACTCTCAGTTGTTGGCTTAGTGACCAAGCGGTTGTGCAAAGAGAATGTTGCCTGTGTTTATTTTCTGATTTGTTTCAACAAAGGTAGAAAAAGTGTGTTGTGTGTGCCTGCAGATGTTTTAGTGCCGTACTTTTATCTGAGATTATTGACTGTTTCCCCTCTTACTGTGGACAAAAACATACTTGTATCTTATTTCCTTCTCCCTTCCCATAGGAGAGAGCCTGAATCTCCTCTTGTCTTCAGGTCATTGATCATTTGTCCATGAGAAATTTGGATGAGGGAAACTGCAACTTCTTAATCTAGTTTTGTTTCCTTTGCTTAAGTTAATTGTCATCACTGCTTCTTTCTTCCCTCTTCTGAGTGATAATAAAGCCTTTCTTTCTCCTCCCTCCCTTTCCCCTCTTCCCCTTTTGCATCCTTCTCTTCCCATTTTCCTACATTTTACTGTTTCTGTGGGACATTCCATCACAGTCCAAGCATCCCATTAACTTTTCAGAAGAGGAAGCTGAATTGACTCCTCTAAGTTATTATAACATATTTATATGGCTTCTGTTTATGTCAATAGTTGTGTCAATTTGCCTGCAACAGAAAAATCACATTGGTGACTTGAGTTTAATTCATTAGTATCCCAACAGTGCAGTAAGGTAACCATGTATATCATTGTAGTCAAGCTTTTTAGTCTTCTTGAAGTTGATCATTGCCTATTTTCTAGTTATTAATTGGGCAAGGCTACTTAAAATGCACTTTTTGTTCTGAAGCATGATTGCTCTTGGCAGCCATAGAATCATAGAACAGAATAGAATCATAGAATCACTTAGGTTGGGAAAGATCTTTAAGATTGTTGAGTCCAACCGTAAACCTAACGCTGCCAAGTCCACCACTAAACCATGTCCCTAAGACATCTAGGTGTCTTTTAAATACCTCCAGGGATGGTGACTCAGCCACTCCTCTGGGCAGCCTGTTCCAATGCTTGACAACCCTTTCAGTGAAGACATTTTTCCTAGTATCCAATCTAAACCTCCCCTGGCACAACTTGAGGTTGATTCCTCGTCCTATCACTTGTTACTTGGGAGAAGAGACTGACCCCCACCTTGTTACAACCTCCTTTCAGGTAGTTGTAGAGAGCGATAAGGTCTCCCCTGAGCCTCCTTTTCTCCAGACTAAACAACACCCCTTGGGATTTTTTAATTAGATGTTCATAATTTTATATTGTATGCTCTTATACTTTCCATATGAATACATAATCTCAAAGAGTTTGTAAAGAAAAACTTCAGTTTTCCTTTCTCATCTTTGTCCCCCTTTGGGACAAAATTACAAAAAATGTTTAAACTGTTTTTATTTCGTAAAGTTCTATTCTCTTTTGAAAATAGTGGATTCTAATTCTTTAAGCTAGAGTATAAAGAGTTCAACGTACTGATGTAGTTGAAACGGAAGCTATAGTAGTTATCTTTTCCACGAAGTTTTGCAAGCATGTAGCTCTCTATTGGACACTGCTTACTCAGTTTCCCTCATTTTAGTTTGCTTCTTAGGAACAGAAGGAGGCTTTTAAAAAAGATTTTTGTAATGTTTCTCAACTGTCATATTAAATCCAAAATAATGGCACAAGAGTGCCACCAGCTGGTTTAATTAGATGTGTGTGTTCATGTTAAATTTTTAAAGAGTTTTGCAAGAAATGTAGCAAGATATTTGTGTACACAAGTCCTCAGTGTCTTGTCATTGTCTTTTTTTTTGTACATATCTCAAGTGAATGATGTCTTTGAACCTACAGATAATATTTAACCAGAAAGGAGTTCTTCTATTTTAACATATTGAAGGTATTAGAACAATAAGATAAAATACCTTAGAAGATTGCCAGGTCATCTTTTTCTTACACTTCCCATCCAGTTTTTGTTCATTATTTGTAAATTGACAATGTAAAGAATGTATTTTGCACCTTTCATACTGTATTGTACTGTTTTTAAACCCTACATGTATGTATTCAGAGCCCTTACCTTAAAATTAGAGGTATTAGAAACAACTCTTTCTCTTAGCAATGAGATTGAATCTTTCTAAATTTGTCCCACTTACTTTCGTACTAAGTGATAATCAGGTATGTAACAAGAAAATGGATCAGTGCTCAATATGAACGTGATTGTCAAGGTTTTGCAAAAATGTGCAAGTAGAATTGAAGAAATGAGGCGATGAGTACAGCATGTTACCTGTGAACTGATGACCTGCTACAGTGGCGAGATAGGCTACACAGCCTGCATCCTTCAGAACCTAGCTGGACAGCTCAGTTTATCACTTCTTCTAAAAGGATCTTTACTTCTTAAAATCCACCCATCAGTTACTGTCTGCAAAAAATAATTCTAATATGCTCAGTAATTCAGTGTTAGTTTAGAAATCATTTCAGTCTTTGTTTTGTTTTGTGGGGTCTTTTTGTGGGTTGTGTGGTTTTTGTTTGGTTGTTTGGGTTTTTTTGTTGTTTTTTTTTTTTAAACTGGCTTTTATCCTAAGACCTGAGAACATCGAGAATTAAACCCACTGAACTTTTCATAAAGGAACTGACAAGGATAATAGGGGACAAAATGTTGAGCTTTTGGCCATGTAGAGGATTATTTGTCGTTTAGTATAATGCAACCGATTATATTCTGAAAATCTGAAAGGTACTTTCATTTTCCTGGTAGCCCATTTGTTCTATCATGTTTAGCAAACGTGTTTTGTAGATGTAGGGTTGGTGATGGGTATAAAAATGTTTCAGTGTTGAAAAAACTTTCTGGCATAAGCAGCTACATTGTATTTCAGAGGAGTATTATGTTGAGTTCTCTGAAAACACTGTGAAATGCAATATTCAGCAGCTGGTCCATGAACTTCTGGTATTTAGGCCTGAAGATGATGGGTGTTACATTCCTGTCTTCAAAGAAAGGTTATAGGAAATCTTTGAAGTCCAAAAGGTAATTTGGAACAAGGCTATATTCCATGTTTTTATAAACATGAAGGCTAGCTGTTGCTGAATGAACCACACATGAAAACTATTTAACACTTTTTTTTGTTCTAACAGCATCTAGAACTTTTAAATGTTAATTTTAGTTTTACTCCAATCTAGTTTTCTATGTTGTGATTATCCATACCAGCTAAAGTTCATTATGGAGACATTAGTAGGCTTTTTGTTTATATGCTTTTTTGTTAGTTCTGATATTTTTATCATCGTACCCCATTTTTAATGTAAGAATGTTTCTGTACTTTATACTTCTGTGCACATCTGTTTTGTCATGCCTTGAGAAAGGTATACATTTTATTTCCAAAACAGTCATCATTACAATGTCTGTGTATACCTCTTGTATAAAATGAGTTAAAAACATAATTTTCCTATTTTTTGATAGTTTTCTTTTCACTATTTTTTCTCTATCCAGGTCTTTTGAAGTAAATTGAGTTTCTGAAACGTAGTTCAAAGTCTGTTCCATATTATAAGGAAGCACTAAAACATAATTGAATAGCTTTTTATGTATTGTGTAAAAATTGTCCCCAAAAGAGGCGATTTTGGCATGAAAAGAAGTTGCAAGTGTATTCAATACCTGATGGTAGGCTTCATATTTGCCTTTTTTAGGGAAGGAAGAGTATCTTCTGAAGATTATAAAGAAACAACCTTATGGCCTGTCCAGTGTTACTGTTGTGAAGTCTTGTAGCACAGTTTATATCAACAGATTCTTCACTTAAACAGTTTCTGTGGAAGTGCAAATTACATGATTTGATGACATGACAAGGAGAAAAATTTCTTATTGCCTCTTAAGAATCCTCTTAAAGTCCTATCACATTTCCCTTCCTGGATGCTCACCAGGCTATGGTATTTTGAGTTCTGCCTGAGCAGTGGTGTTCTTAGATTAACTGGGAATCCTAAGTGGAGTCTGGCTCTGTACTCATCATTTAAAATATCAAAGTATAAGTGTTGGTTTTAAAATTCTTTTATTGACAGAGTGGTTTTATAGATACCCTTTTAGTAGAAAATTTTAGTATCTGCTATGCCTATTAAGTGAATTTTTTCTATTTATAGTGGAAATAACTTCAGGAAGCTTTTTCATTTGCACTGCATTTGCATTAGTCATTTTATACAAAAGCTTATGAAAAGGTATGGCTGTAACTGATGGCTGGATTTTATTGAGAAAGCTATCCTATACATAAAAAATACAGCTTTAAAAAACCTTCTAGTAGAAGTAAAGAATTGTAGCTAGCTTTGGACTGCGCATATGTTATATAAGTCTTTGACTCTGTTATTCATATTGAATAAGCTTCACTGAGTATTTCAGTGAATCCAGCAATTAAATAGTCTCCCAACGCTATTACAACCTAGCTCTTTTATATGAGTTCTGTAGTAATATGTTGTAATGAGACCATTCTAAACTGACTGTGTGTGAAGTCAGAGCTTCTGTGTAGGAAAGGATACAATTCAGAGTAAAAATGCACCTAGCAGAAATCATAAAGAGGATCAGTCTGCCTTCAAGTTAAGTAAAGCTGTATTATTCACCAGCAACATTAGCATCACCACAGGCTTGCTCAGGCTGAGTAAATGAACTGTTCTTTAAATGGTAGCCTTTCTTGAGAATCATTGAAGTTGCTGGAAATCCTGTGTATGTAGAAAAAGCAGAATGTTCATCAGTCCTAAATGATATGATTGCGTATGTCAGGAAGTCTAGTCTGAGAATTCTGTATGACTGTAAAGAATGCACAAGACCTTTTAATTATGCCAGGTCCACACAAAGCTCTCATCAGTGTATGCCTGAGGTGTGAAAAATTTGTCAGTAGGCAGCACTGCTGTGCTTCTAAAACATATGATGTAGACACAGACGGTAATTAGTCTGCAGGCAGAAAAATCTTCATTCAGTCTGTAGCATAACCTGTGTCTGTATTAGTGGCAAAGTACCAGGTAGAGCTTGGGCTGGAGCCTAGGTTTTATTTCAGATGCTGTGTGGAGTCTTTTCTGAGCTGTAACTTCTAAAGCCTGCTAGAGGTCATTAATTACTCATCCCAGCATGTGGCAGTCACATCAAGTAAACTCCTCCTGCAGGAACTGTATTCACCAAACTATTTGATACTGCCTTGCATGAAGTTATAGACATGGTCTGTTCATTTTTCTCAGGAGACTATATCTTATTGTGGCTCTGAAGAAGAGACGGGGATTCTGTGCTGCTAATTATTAAACAAGAGTATAGTAGGCTGCTTAGTTGTCATGCCTTGTTCTATATAGCATTGGACCAATCGACACAAATAAGGCCGAGACAGATGCAGCCACATGGGACAAAATTCGCAGTACAGTGGTGGTACACAGGAGATATACTTAATGCTCTTGTTAAGTGCCACAGTATTAGCCTAATTTCCTTAGCAGACTTGTGACTATGTGGTTCTGCAAATTCCTGTGGGCTGATGGTTTTGTTGTTCCTCTGTAGCAAATGCTGCAGAAGATAGTCACTTGATTAACTGTCATTAACTGATTTTTGCCTTTTGAGAAGTCTTTCTCTACTGGTTGCTACTGATTGTCCTTCCTTTTTTAAATAGATTAAAATATATTTCCTGCTAATTTCTCTTCCAAGAGATTTGGGGATTTGTTTATAACTTCTTGGATTACATAATTTGGAATGTACAAGAGAAGAAAGACCTAAGTTCTTTTTTTTTTTTTAAAAAAAAAAAGTTAAAAAAAAAGAAAAAAAAGAAAAAAAGAAAAAAATTAATTCTAAGTCAGGTTTGGGTTATTATTATGGTAACATCTTTTTTTCTTTAACTATGGAAGTAGCAGCCAGCGTAGAAAGCATGAAAGTTCCTTGTCTCCAGGATAATCAGTTTTTAGTGGCTTTGTTTGCGTAACGGAAGTAGAATGTTCAGTTTCTGAAGACTGGACAAGATTTTGAAAAGCATTGTAGGTGCATGTTTTCTTACTTTTATAGTTCTAAATGTCTTTAAAAATAAGTTGTCTCTTGCAGAAAAGAAACCAGTAGCAGGTAAGCAAAACTTTTCTTAATTCTATTGTGTGACGTTTTGTACAGGGGAAGACTAAAATAGTATCCTCTGTTAGCACAACTGCTTTTATACCAGTGTGTTAGGCTCGTAGTATTTGGGAATGTTTACGTTTTTATGGGAGGGAAATAAAGTGATGACATAGGGGTTTTTTCCTTGAATTCTACTTTATCTTCTGTAATCAAGACACTATAAAATTACTATACTGACTTCTTTTGACTTATGTTCTTTCTCTTTCTTTCTGCACAAGCACTCCTATTTGGACAGGGAAACCTCCCTCCTTCTGAGAAACATTGCAGGAAAGCCTTCTCATTTGCTGACCAAGGTGATGCTTCTTCTTTCCACCTGTATGTGACTATTTTTATGTAGAAAGAATGCTTTTAGTGTGTGCTATGCTCCTCCCACCCCTGCCCTTTCCAGGAACTTGTGCATTTACTTACATGATTTTCTTGATTGTCCAAGGTCCTTTTAAGGGCTGAATTTTATTGTTGGGTTCTGCAGATTTATCAAAGTGCTCAAGTCCTTGGCAAATACTTAATAGCCATGTCAGCAGGTAAAATGCCTTAGCTGAAAAGGAAATGTACTGAGCTAGAAGTTCTTTTGTTCCTATTCCCATTCACTAGTTTAAAAAAATAAAGATCACAACTGTGGAAAATACGTGGGAGTATTCAGTACTGTTAAAAGGCAGTCATATCCTTAAAATAAGTTCACTTGCTGTATTGAAGGTGAACTGTAGTAAGTAATGAGTTTTTTTTTTTTTTTAACATTTTGAATGCTGTCTTGATATAATCTGGGGAGAAATCCTAGTGAGACAGTGGTCTAATGAGCCAAGTATGATAAATTAATTTTCTTTACAGGAAAGAGGTCAGTAATGCATTAAGAGAGCACAAATTGCCGTTCACTTTCTCTGGTTCAGTTTGTTAAGAATTACATTTTCTGTACATATTTCTGTTTGAAACTAGAGTAGGAGGGATGGAGCAAGCTATAAATCTCCTTGATGAAAAAACAAGTTGGAATGAAGAACATGCTGCTTCACATTGTTGAGAAAACTTTGAATGTTCAGTAGCTGAGGTGTCAGATATGTCTGATGCTACTGCCTACTGCAAATCACTTCTTGGGTTATTTTTCAAAAAAAGACAATCTAGAGGAGAAATCTCAGGCAAGCCTGAAGTGACAAAATGTACCTTGGTGACTTCAAAACAATAAGGATAATGTTTGCTGTACATAAGTAGTCTCTGTTTTCCAATAAAACTTTAGAACTAGTTTACCGCTTTTTCTTAAATACCTTAACATTATTCTTAAAAAGCTCAGCATGCATCTTCACAACACATTTTCAGGCTGTCTTCTAGAGGAGTATAAAGAGCCAAAACCAAGTAATTTTCTGCTCTTGTGATTGTTCTGCTTAAAATTTAGGTCCATACCTCTTTCCTTTCCCCCCATCAGCTCCTTGCCCCTGCACCCCCAACAAAGCAAACAGCCACCAAACCAGCAAACCTTGCTTGATTGCAATTAACAACGGCTGTGGCAAAAACATAAACCATAATTTTCTCTCTTTCATCTCCATGTGTTTTCATATCCTACCTTCTGGTTATTTATATATGGGATGAGAGTTAGTTAGCATATGGAACTTCAATTAAAAAAATGCATAAAATATTAAGTCCATTGCATCATATGACCACGAACTACTTCATATCAGTGATTCTAATAGACTGCTGAAGTTAAATATTTGGATTTATAAATCTTTGTCTCAGCTTATTAGACGTTGTAGCCCTTTGAGTCAGGTGCTTATGGTGAGCTTGCTGATGTTCTGAGGATAACGTTTATTGTTAGCTCAGCTTAGGACTGTCTCAGTACAGCTCTGCCCTCTACTTCTGACTACTGAGCACACAGTCCTGGTGTGGATACTTACTGGTTCTCTTCTGACCTTCTACAGAGGGAAATATCTTTAGTAAAGTGGTGAAATAGAAGTCCACTTTGCTGCTTAGATCTCTTCAGCTTGCTGTAACATTAGATAAGCCCCAGTATGAGAGAAGCAGTCCCAAGAAATGGGGCTTTTCCTTGCAATTGTAGCAAGGTGTTAGGTCAGTTAACTGTAGGATCATGCTGCAGCTCTATGCTGGTGTCTATGGTGTGTCAACTGTTTCTTATTGTCTTATTGTTTCTTGTGTTCTTCCCCTTCTTTGATGTGTCTACTTCTTATATTGAGACTAGAGACACCTTGGGGGAATGATAATATTATTTTTGTCCTCTGGTAGTATAACTAATTGTAAAAATTCTAGTCATAGACTAGATTCCTTTTGCATTACAACCATGCACATATACAGTTCCTGTCGCATCGTAGGGCAGATCTTGGCACAGAAACGGATCTATTCATTGGGGTGGTCTCTTCATTTTTAAATGAAGTTCTGTGTGTTATTGTTCACACAGTGTTCAAGCCCCTTTTTTTGAAAACAGAAAGAAGTGAAAGCATAGCAGTAAAGTAAGTTATTGACTATTGAAAATAAAGCAATGTATCTTTAATGTCAAATCTGCAAGTTGTTTCTCTGTGGGGTTGGAATTAAGCCATCAAATGAATACTGAAAACTGAGCTCATGGCTGTGAAATATTAGAGCACATGCAAATAATTTTGAGAGAGTACTCAGGGCTCAAATAAATCTCAGTTTAGGGCATGAAAATAGGAAATAGAAATGTAATGTGCTGGATTTTGAAGTTACCATTTCTTCTACCATTCTGATGCATGTGAAGCTGAAACTACATTCAGGAAACCAGATGATGGTGATTTAATGATGTAACGCTTCAGATATGTATGTCAGCATCTGGAGAAAAAGAATCATGTTATGCCTTCTCTTCCCAAGTATCTAGTACTTCATTCTTCTTTTCTTGTTGACCTGAAAGGCAAATATTCTTCTTATGCGTATTGATTCCCTTTGTTTGTAGATTTTGGTTACTACACGCTGTAATCCCTTCAGACCTTTGAATAAATCAGTTGTGAAGTTGGCTTCATGCATCTTAGGTCAATCTGATTCAGATGTCCTCAATCTTGAAGGAAGCATCTGTTTTAGATTTATTTTTTAATGCAGTTTAAGAATACAGCAATTGATTGCTAAGCTGCAAAGGATGTAACCATGATCTGAAAACTCCAGCCTCCTACAGCCAGTTTTTGAGGAAGTTGTGATGGCCACACCTGGAAACTACAAAAAGGGTGTAGGTGGTTAGTACCAGGTTTTATGCAACGCTGAAAATTATATTTTTATTTGAAATTTTTATTCAACAAGCTGCTTTGTACTAATCTGCTGGGATTATTGTGATGTTCCTGTGTAGTTTTAATGTCACCTTTGTCTTGGAATACATTATAATAAGCTATTGTGGATACATTGTTAGACAAACAGCCTATGTTCTCATATCTGTGTTTCTGCTCTGTTCTGCATATCAGTTGAGCTTTTTGTCCAGCTAAAACTCCTTACCAGTCAGTCCTGGTGCTTCATCTGTTATCTTGTAGTCTTCTTTCTACTCTCAAACTTCCTTAACATGGTTTCGAAGGCCTGTTCTCCCTCCTGTTTTGTGGGTGGTTTTTTTGGTTGTTTTTTTTTTTTTTCTTCTCTCCCCTTTCTTGCTTTTTCCTGGTCCCAGATCTAGTACTACTTCTCCTGTAATTTTTTTGCCTTAGATAGCCCCAGTGAGAAACCTGGCCTAGAGCTGTTACAAGGCAGGTGCTGTTCAGAGGCAAGTGGGAAGATAATCTAGTGCAGATAGATGCTTCAAGGAATAAAGAGCCAGTAAAATTCCTTGCAAATGCATTTTGGTTTTTTTGTCTTCATCGCTTCTAGCTTTGTCAAATCTGAGTAATCTTTCAGGGAGACAGCAGACTGTATGTCCCTGCTGAATCAGATTCTATTCTGCCATACCTTCAAAATGGCACGAAGTCTCGTTGGAGGCCATTAACCAGTGGTGCACCCCAGAGGTCAGTACTGGGTCTAATACTTTTCAACATCTTCATTAATGATCTGGATGGTGGGACAAACGCTAACCCTAATTTCTGGCTCAAGCTTGGACTAAGTCCCACACCTCTGATCCACACCTAAAACTACTCCCCAGCACTGATCTCTCTGCTTCAGCTTGCCTTTGGCTGCCCAATTCCAGCAGCACTCCAAAGGCCCCTCTAGGCACTCTCTTTTGCTCAGCCCTAACCCTATAGACAAGCTAACCCTCATAGAGAAGCTGTTGATGTATGGGCTGGATAAGCAGACAATGATGTAGACTGAAAACTGGTGGAATGGCCAGGTCCAGAGGGTGGTGATCAGTGGCACCAAGTCTAGCTGGAGGGCAGTAACTAGCAGTGTACCCCAGGGCTCAATACTGGGTCCAGTCCTCTTTAACATCTTCATTACTGACCTGGATGATGGGGCAGAGTTTGCTGATGACACCAAACTGGGAGGGGTGGCTGTGATGCCAGAGGGTCATGCTGCCACCCAGAGGGACCTCGACAGGCTGGAGAAATGGGCTGACAGGAACCTTGCAAAGTTCAGCAGAGGGAAGCGAGAAGTTCTGCACCTGGGGAGGAACAACCCTGTGTACCAGTCCATGCTGGGGACCACCCAGCTGGAAAGCAGCTTGGCAGAAAAGGACCTGGGGGTCCTGGTGGACACCAAGTTTATCATGAGCCCTTGCAGCAAAGGTGGCTAATGGTATCTCGGGCTGCACTGGGAGGAGTATTGCTAGCAGGTGGGTGGAGGTGATCCTTCCCCTCTACTCAGCACTGGTGAGGCTCCACCTGGAGTAGTGTGTCCAGTTCTGGGCTCCCCAGTACAAGAGAGATACGGAGCTACTGAAAAGAGTCCAGCAAAGGATGATGAAGATGATGAAGGGACTGGAACATCTCTCCTGTCAGGAGAGGCTGAGGGAGCTGGGACTGTTCAGCCTGGCAAACAGAAGGCTCAGGGGATCTCATCAATGTGTACAAATATCTGAAGGAAGGGTATAAAGAGGACAAGATGGAGCCAGGCTCTTTTAAGTGGTGCCCAGTGACAGGACCAGAGGCGATGGGCACAAACGGAAACCCAGGAGGTTCCCTCTGAACATCAGGAAACAATTTTTTACTGGAGAGTGACTGAGCACTGGTACAAGTTGCCCAGGGATTTTGTGGAGTTTCCATCCTTGGAGATACTCAGAAGCCATCTGGACACAATCCTGGGCAACTGGCTGTAGGTGGCCCTGCTTGAGCAGGGGAGTTTGGCTGATGTAATCTTGTCCTTCTGTAAAAATTGGGAAAAACAGGTTCCCAGAGATAGGGACATCCACATTTTTTTTATATGAACAAACAATTTTTGCTTTTCCTCATCCTTTGAGGTAGCTGAGGTACTGGTTTTGCATCCTCTCTTCCTCAGCTTCAGTTTGAGATAGACACTAGCATCACAGTTTTCTTCCCAACCAGTTGGTTTAATGATATTACAAGCAAATAAAATTCTGATCTTGTTAAAGTTGTGCAGTGGTTCTCTTTAATAAGAAGTAGCACTGCCAGGTTTGTCCGTGAAAATTTCTTTGCATCGCATTTCTGGCATTAACACTTTGCCAAATAGTATATGTTGTTGTAGTACAGCCCAGGATCATTGGGGAGAGTGTGAAAAGCTTAAGTACTGGATAATTTTGGTCAAGCACAAGGGAGGTTCTGGAGAAATTCGTAGATGCCATTATGCATTTAAGTTCATAGGCAACTGCCATCTATCTCTTGGTCTTCCTTCTTTGCCCTAATAGACTGTGGGGGGAAAGATCCCTTCTGTAGAAACTTGTGACAAGGGCCAGTGTGACTTTGAGATGCATTTAAAATGTAACTGTTGCTTTCCAGTTTCTATTCAGAAGCCATCTTCTGTGTTGGAGATAGGCTTCTAATAGCAAAAAAGTTTGTGAATGGTGCACAGAAGTAGAACAAAGGAAAAACTACTACCACAGTGTAGTGGTAACACACTATCCCAGTGTAGTGTCATCGTAATATTTAACAACTTTTCAGGTGAATAATTCTGAGACACAACCCCCAAAACAATACTACTGCTTTACATGCATTGCCATATTTATTAACATAATACATTATGGTGACAATAAGTCAGGAATGTGCCAGAGGTATAGAAAACTCTATATTAAGTTGGGAAAGAAGGAAGAGGAAATGTGGGATGAGTCTACAACAGGGAGGATGGACCCCTCACCAGGAAAATGGCTGCTGTACACTCACATTTAGTGAGCTTTGAAAGAGAGTAATGTCTTGTTTCCCTTTCTGCTTTACTCAGATATAGGTTATTCTGGGTTATTTTTGAGAAGAAATGCAATAAAACATGTTTTGAGAATGGTCATGAACTACTACTGTAAACACAAGTTCACTGTTTGTGAATGGGCTGTGCCACCATTGCCACACATTGGTTTTTAGGGTAGGGGTGTTCTGCCTGTTGTAATGAGTTTATCAAGAAACACAGAAGAACTGCTATTAATATTCACTCATTCGTCTTTCCCCTTCCAGTGCTGATCATATACACACTTGTTCTAGTGTTCCTTTTTTTTTTTTAAATAATAAATTAAATCAACCAACAGAAAACACTTCATTAATGTGATTAATGTTCTGATTGATACACATTAAACATGGGGCTAATAAAGATGTCTTGAAGTTTTGGGGAATTAGGTATAAATTGAGATGTCAATATGGTGTTCTCAGGCAACAGGAACCTCTGTTTCAATAAAAAAATCTGCAGGAAGGAGTCCTTGAGGCTAGACTGTAGCTGGGAAAATAAACAGTGAAAACCTAGTCCTTCAGAAGTCAATGCTACTTGTGTATTTAGCTATCTTATCATCTGCATTCAAAGAAAGACTTCAGAGAAAAATTTCAAATATTAAACATAAAAGAAATTTCTTCTTTTATGCATCTTGTGATCTGTGTATCTACCCTGCTAACTTAAGTGATATGTGGACTTTGTTACTTACCTCTTATCATTTAATTACTAGCTTTCCTAAATACTGTAACCTTTCTTAAGTGATTTTCCCCCTCCCCCGCCTTTTTTTCCATTCTGCCTGTGATATCTGTAAAAGGGATCAGTTAATGACACTTCAAAAATGTACAATGAAACAAAAAATAAAACCCTAACCTAGAAGTGTGAGGCATAAAGTTATTTGAGCAAGGTCAGCTCTGTTATAGCACACATCTTGCATATTTGTAGCCATATTTATAACCCATATAAAACACAGCTGCAATATCTTTAACTGCACATTTAATTGGAAACTGGGGCAGGAGGCTGTGATTGTCATTATATTAAGGAAATCTTAACTTTAGATTTTTTGGGGTTATTCTTTCCAATATTCCAATATAGGCTAAAATTATTGAAAACTGAGTTCTGGTATAAAAATATAAAGAAAAAGTCATTAATTTAAGACCATTGCATTACAGAACTGTACTCTTTCAATTTTAGTTCACAACATGTTAGGATATTTTGGATGAACAAGTTCTTAACATTAGGATGTTGCCAAGCATTGTTTAAATCAGGTGTGATGTTTTCCATAACAAAAAGTAGTCTCAGCTTTAAAATGCAAGTATAACAATACTCGTGAAGTCGTCCTGTTAAAGTAAGGGATTTATGTTGCAATTTGAGAGTGATGTGTATTGCTACTAAAAGAGAATATCCTTTTCCTGTCGGAGGTGGAAGTGACACTCTTTGCGTTTTGTGTTTTACAGGTATATGTATGTATCTCCTTTATGCTTTTGCATAGCATGTATGTGACCATAAAGGCAGTCTTAGCAAGGAGTGGATTCTGCTGAATCTTTCTGCTGTGTTAATTTTCAACTAGATCGGCTCCCTGACTGAATTGTCTGTGTGGCCACAGCAACACTATGGCTGCTACAACTGAGAAGTAATGCTGTGCAAGGGAGGCAGGCGTATCAGCCATTTCAGGGATTTACATCGGTATATACCACTTGTGAAACCATGATCTAGGCAGCAGTCCTGCCATTTATGTGCATGTTTATGACCCTTTGGCAACCTAACTCGCATCACTATTACTAGCAGGATTTCCTAGCAAAGGAGAAATAAATACCTAAGTTAGATGGGATTGGACTGTATGTCCTGGCCTTGTTAGTTCGTGGTGTTGAACAGTTTACAGCTGCAGTCAGGTATTTTTGCCACCTGTCACCTTTCTCTGTGTGCAATGAAAAATGTTGTTAGCTTAGTACCAGCTGATGGATTGCACAGGCTTCCTCCCATTGGGGAGTTGTCTTGGTTCCATGTACGGGCGAGGAGAGAGCCTGTGTTTGTGTCTGAGGGCAGTTTTGGGGTGGCTTTGATGGGGAGGGGATGTGGATGGCTCTTTTCTTGGGCCATTAGGAGAGAAATAGAATAAATTGTTGTGAGTTTTGGGGAATTCTGTAGTTATTAAATTATTTTATTAAGTAATCAAAATAGATAGATCCTCCTTCTGCTCCAGTGAAATATCGTTTGTCACATTAGTAATGATGCAACAGTCGCCTGACCATGAACTATAAAGTAAAGCTTTAATAACTTAAAATCCTGGACTACTGTGTGCTTTCAGAAATTTCTAATTCCTGCCGCCTTTTCCTCTGTGCATTTCCAGTAAGTAGATTCAGACCTCTTTTTATAATTTATTGCTGGTTGAAACCCGTTCTTATTTTTATAATAGTAATTCTGGGGTTTTGTTTAAATATAAACTGACTTTGTTAAACTCTAGTAAAGTATAAGAAATCCTGATCTCTGGACCCACGTTAAAATTGAGTGGGAAATTAAAAGTAATTGATAGGTGTTAAAATAGTAAATCCTCAAAATCTTTTTTGGTCTACATTTTTATTTTTAAAGACATTTTAGGGAATGATTGATTATAAACTTTGAGATCAACAAAGACATTTTAGCTGCGTTGGGGCAGGTATATGAGAGGCCCCCAGCTGATTCCTTGTTGCTTGCTCTCTTGCTGTCTGTGCCTGTGCGCTGTGGCTGTAAAGTGCTCCTGCTGGGGTTTGTATAGATGGTTGCATTGCACAAGGTGTACAGTGAAATGGAGTGGAAAATTGTGCTGCTTGACTTTAGGGAAGGCCAAAACCAAATGTGCTATCAACCTTTGTACAGCAATAAAGGTTTATGGTTGGGTTAATGAGCAGCATTTTTAAACCATAAATTACAGTTTCTCCAAATGTATGATAAAATAAAAAAAGTCTTTTGCTCTTGCTGATTTCATAATGCACAGGTGCATAGCATCACTTTTAGAAATTTACAAGTATTTAAAGCCTTTTTTTTTTGTAATAATTTATTTCTACAGATGGAAATGATTAATGTTAAGGAAGAGGAAGAATATTTTAGAATTCTAAGACTTTTACATTTAAATGATTCTAGGTATCATGGCGCTGTTTGTTTGTTTTTAATGGCATGCTAATCTGATTTAACCTTTCTAAGCTGTATGACACCATCATTATAGCAAATAAAAAGCCATAGTTCCCTGTAGACTAATAAAAACCTATGTTCCTAGGTAATTGAGTTCCCAGATAATGTTTCAAGCTCACATTATTTCTGCTCGTGTCAACTTACTTGTTCATTTTATTGAAAAGAATTACGTTTCTCACAAGGCAGCCTATTGTCCTGTCTAGCTGATGTTTTTTCTGGTGCATGGTATGGTCACAGGTGGGAGGGAGCAAAAGCTGTTAAGTAAGAGTACAATAAGTAGCACAGGGAATACCCTTTAGCAGTTGATTGGAATATTAGTAATTCACTGAGAAGTGGAAAACTTAAACTCTGTGGATTTCAGGATAGCTGAATCTTGACTTTTACAAGAAAAGCAACCATCTAAACACATGGTAAAGAAACCACAAATTACCTTCACACAAGAAAGCAATGCAGAACTAAATGTCTCTGGCATACCGAGTATTGGTTGTGATGGGCTGTGCTACTTTTGATCTGAGAAAAATCTTACTTTTTCTTTTCTAAGGAGATTGAATATTTTGGAGGGGATTTGTTTGTTTGTTTAATTAGTATGTTTATTTATTGTTCTAGAGATTTGTTAATAATTATGATGCTTTTAGATATTAACCACAAAGAACATCCACAATTTAAGATTTCTAAAATCTGAAACCTGCATCCGGCATCTTAAAAAGAGTGGTTGCTTGTTTAGGTGCATATTTCAAATCCACTTCCAACAGAAATATCAATACTCTCCAGAAATTAAAAACCAGTATTGCTAGTCTTACAATATGCAGATTTCTTTAGCATCAGCAGATAGATTTAAATTATCTGAATTTTTAATGCATTTCAAGTTGCAACAAAAATAGATTACTTAGAAGAGCATCAAAGAAAAGAATGTGTATTTGCTTTATGTGTCTTAAAATACTTAAAGCGTGGAGAAATACAGCCTGGATTTAGTAAAGATAAAGGGAGTGTTCAAGCTACTTACTTACGGCAAACGGATTTAATAGTTTAAAATCTTCCCAACTAAGGCACATAGTGTGGAATCCTATTTATAGGATTTGTTTTTCATACTTGCTGTGTGCTGTTAAATTCTGATATTTCTCAGTGTGCTATTTATGTTTTATGTTGATCAATCAAAAATCTATTGGGTGTACTCAATTGTACACTCTTGTTGAATATGTATCGTCCAAATCTATCACTGTAAATACATGATATGCTAAAATACTTGGTAGCAGTACACAAGGCTTCTTACAATACGGAAGAACAGAGAAATGCCAAATGTGTCTATACAAAATATATACCACCAGTATGTTCTTTTGGAGATAATGGCAGTTGCGTTTCTAAATGTTAGATATATATAAACACTTTTTGTAATAAAAAATAATAGTCTTGATCATCACTAAGAAATAGTTGAGGATTTATAGGTGGGTAAATCAGTGTTTCAGTTCATGTTTTAAAACATGGTAGCCTCAAAATTAAATCCACTAAAACCGGACTGAAGTTTGTGTTAACTGGAATTCTGTGTGTTGTCTCCTTCTAGGAGGAACAGGCTGCTAAACTCAAAGCTGAGAAGATTAGAGTTGCATTAGAGAAGATTAAAGAGGCACAAGTGAAAAAGGTAAGTTGTTTATACTGGTTTGAAAGATACCTATTCACCTGGAAAATGCAGGCAAAATTCTTCTCATTTGTGTCTATTACCCTTAAGTTGCCCTAAATAAAATAGGAACACTGTAGTGTTCTGATCTTGAGTGATAATGTACTTTCTCATCTAGACTGGACCTAATGAAGAGAATTCTAGCATATGGAATAACATGTTTTTCTTAAGGAATAGCTTATTTTGCAGCTGGTGCACATTGAGAAGACTGTCACCTTCCACCCAGAGCTGAAATGAAGGTCCAGCCTCCTGAGGTTGTTTTTGTACATTAAGCAGTCACACATTTAAAACTTGGGTCTATTTTCTTTACAGACCCCTTCCCATTATGCATAGCAGGATTTTCCAGGGATAAATGGAATACAAGCATTCTGGAATACAAGCGGGGGTTACCAAGTGGAGAAAGTCTACTGACATTACTTGATGCACTATCTAAGAATATAAAGTGTTCCCTTGAAATCTAGCATTCTGATTTTACATTTGGAGTTTTTCAGTAGCTTAAAATGTCTTTTACATTTAGTGTTTATATAGCAAAAGCTGAAAACCTGTCCTGGCTGGAAGATGGGCATTAACAAGCCAACCAGTGTATTAGAACTAGTATGTTTTAACTTTTCCAGCTGAACAAGGTGTAGAAAAGGAAGCATAATGATTCGCAAGAAGAATCTATTGGTTTAAGTTTTTTCATTGGTTAAAAAAATGGCTGCAGTTTTCTTTCTGGACAGTGACCTCTTTAAAGTGCCTATGAAAAGCCATTGTGTTTTAAAAGCAGATTTCTTTTGCACTGATGCTTCGTACTCCCCAGAAAAAGAAGATTTAGTATAGGTATATTGTTTACATAATCAGCATTTTTAGAAAATATGCAGGAAGCGGGTTAGAAAGCTTGAATTGCAAATCTGAAAAATTCTGATTCTATATAAGGCTGTGCAGAACTCTATATATCTGTTTGTTCCACCTAGATATGTGAGAAAAATTGTCACAAAGACATTTTATTAATCAGAACAGGACAGTTTGGCAGGAGGGATTTTTTTCCTTCTTAACACACAGCTAAAGCACATTGTCGTTGTATTGGTAAGACCAATTTATATTTACTGTCTTTTACTGAAGGAAAGCAGTATCTTGTTAAGTGTCCGTGATACAAGTATCTAACCATCATTTATGGCTTTTTACATTTTGAGGGAGTGTTTTGATTGAACTTAATATTTTATGCTATTTTAACAAAATCTTAGAAAAAGAAAGAAGATCTTAAAAAACATGTTTTTACTTGAAATGTGGGAAATTAATTCTTCATTTTGTTTTCCTAATTTTCTGCTTAATAGTTGGTGATCAGAGTCCATATGTCTGATGACAGCTCAAAAACAATGATGGTGGATGAGAGGCAGACAGTGAGACAAGTGTTAGACAATCTGATGGACAAATCGCATTGCGGTTACAGTTTAGACTGGTCATTGGTGGAGACCATCTCTGAATTGCAAATGGGTAAGTAATAATTATAAACATTTATAATTCTTATCTATTGATGTAATACTTGTCGATATCAATGTCCTCAGAATGATTTAAATTCTTGTCTTCATAATGTTTATCGTCCTGTTCATTCACATAGTGAAATGTTAGTTTGTGTAGTAAATGTTCATTCATGTAATAAAGCTCATGAATGACATTGTTTCAGAATGATCTGGAAATGGTTTCTTCTTTCATATTAAAAGCACGTCTAAATTCTAAGGTGTGATATAGGAATTTTGCTAATGTCTAGTCACTGAGCCTTTTGGTTTTGATGTGTTCCTCACAGAAGAAAGAGGTAAGGGATAAAAAACTTAGCATGCATCTTCCTCTTTGTAAATAGTATTTTGTACTCATCCTAATAGCTCTTATTACGAAAAGCTATCTACATTTTTTTTCTGTTAAATATTTTAATGCAGTTGGCAATATGACTCTAAAGGCAATTAAAGTTCCTTTGCGCTGCATTGCACATACCACAATGTAAGTTGTTCATTTAGCCAAAGGATATAGAATCTGAATGGAAAGGAAGGGGAAAAATGATAGAAAACCAGTATTGTTAATCCCCATTATCAGAAGAATTACATCGAAGAGCTGCTAAGCACCTTACCCGTTGACTTAACAAAAGCCCAGAACTGAACCCAAATATCCTGATTTCAAATTAAAACGCAAATTAATATTTCCTCTCTCTTTTGGTGAAACCTTTTCTATTTTAGGCAGTGTAGCATATTAACTTTGCTTATTGTTAGACAAAAAAGGCCATTGTAGGGTGACAAGGTATCCTTTGAATCTTCTACTTTTCATATGAAAAAACCATCTTAATAGGCTCAAAACTGTAAAATTTTAATAAATGAAATCTTAAAAGTTGCTCAATTTTGAAACCAGAAAGAATTTGCACAAATTCTATGTAAATCCAAATTAGGTATATAAAAATCAAAGGTGTAATTCTGTAACATTTTACCAAAGAGAAGAGTATGAATAAATAACCTTGTTAGTTCTGAAATAATTTTATGTTTCTATCACTGAAAAATCTCTAAATGTGTAGGTCGCAGGATCCTGAACTCAAGGGTCAACCAGGGGTCTTTTCCATCCTAGATTTGCTTTCATAAGACACTTCCATTCACTGTGCAGCCTGGAAAGAATAAAGGAAAAAAATACTGGAAAAAATATTTTCAACTTCTGTTAGAAACAAAGAGCTAGGCTGCAGACAGAAAGATAAACTGGTATTTAGCCAAATTAAGAGTGTGACTGAAATAAGATTATTTTGAAATGAAACCAGGGTTAACAAATCTCTCTTGTTGTTGAGTGTTTTGCAAGTATATTCATGCCCTACTGTATGGGCTCAGTGACATACTGGGAATGACAGAATTTGTCTGCTGTATTGAAAAAGTTTCAAGCTAAAGAACAACACCTATTATAATTACAGAATTTTAAATTCAGACTACAACATGATAAACCTGAGAGAGATGCAAGAGCGTAGAATTCAGTTCCCTCTTTCATTTTTCAGTTTGGCTTTCCTTGATCCTTGGTAGGGCAACCGTTAGATAGTTTGTCAGAGATTTCACATATGTGTTTTTTTTAAAGACAATCCAGAGCACAGCCTGTTTGATTCATATATTTTATACTGGAACTTGAAAAAACAGATGAAAAAATGATTACAGCAAAGCCCTCATCCTATGTACTGTTGTGTATTGTATTGTGTTATTTTGCCAGTGGTTCATCTTTTTGAAATGTTTTTTCAAAATGCCTATGTAAGAGGAAGGAACTCCTTTATTATAATATTTTCCTTCAGTGAGACACAGACCACCTATGTACCTTTACAGTGTATTTTACCTTGTTGTCTTGTCAGTTGGTTGCTCATGAATTGTGCAGTTCAATAAAATGCAGTGAAAGCTTTAAGCTAACAAACTGCAGAGAAAGACATGAGGCCTGTGGAGTTCCTGATTGTCTCTGCATTTTATGTGGTCTGCTTCAAATGTGTGTGGTTAACAAGTTTTTGAGGAGTCTGATTTCGGTACATGTACTTGAAGTAGAAGGCCACCTGTTACTATCTAATGGTTTAACCAGGGGCTTTATGTGTACTTTCAGAAGAACTCAGTGATACTATTTCCAGAGTGGAGAATGAAATGCTTTGCCCAGTTTTACCCTGAAAGCTTGTAACAGAAACAATTCTGGAAGGTTTCTTTTGGTTGGGACAAAGGTTGTTTTCATTTTTCTAGAGCAGAGTACATCTATGAAGTATCTGTGAGTTACAATGTTTCCATTTTAGAGAGTATGTTTGATAATGGGAACATTGCATTATATGCAGTTTTACATCCTGTAGGTACATATACACTCAGTGAATAAGTTTCATGTTTGAGTTCAGTTATTGTAGTAAGAGTTGATATGTTTTGAAAGCTATCCAGTTTCACTAATGAGGCTGCAGTGACATTTAAGCTTTTGTATCACAGTCTTCTGAAGTTGTTTTGTTGTGTTCTTCTGTTGGGTAACACCTTTTTTACTTTCTTGGAGGACAGTATTTCTGTGTTGCTGATAGAGCTTGATGGAAGTTGTAACTCGAAAGCTTCTTAGAAAGATCTCACTGAGACTTCAGTAATGTTGTGTTGTCATCTCAAACCTTAATTCGTTCCCTGCAGATGATACTTTGTTGCATTCACTCCACTTAGTATTCCTAATTACCAAAGGTGTTGAGATGTCATCTGTCATCTTGGTCTTCCTTAGTGATAGCTCCTAGGTCTGGATGTGATCAGTGCCGTATACCCTCTGTAAAAATGGGTGTGGTGTAATTGATTTTGTGGAAAAAAACATGTTCTGCTTTCAGATGCAATTGAAAGGTCAAGCAAGTCCCAAAGGATTCTGAAAGAAATAGTTTGCTGAAATGCCACTGTGTGGCCTATTTGTGGGAACAAATTGCAGAAAGCAAGACTCCACATCAGTGTCTTAGAAAGGAGGAGAAAATTGATCTAGTGGTTTCCCAAAGATGGGTTTTCAGATATTTCAGTAAATTTTCCTCTTTTTTCTTCCGCTCTTCTCTTTTGCCTATTTTCAGTATCTTATACTGGTGATAACTATTTCAACAGGGAGTCAAAGCTCAGAGTTCTCAGAAGCCATTGTTGTTACATCATTTATTTAGCAAGATAGATTGTAAGAAATAGTGTCAGTTTTCAGACTTCTGCGATACCCCCACTGTATTCTGCATTTCAGAAACATTTTGTTTTCCCTCTGATCATTGTCTATTACTTTTTTTGATACTTTACGAGTGAGATAGTGATTGGAGATGTAGAAACAAATTTTGTGCTGAAAAAGCTGCCTAATAAATTCCTTCAGGGATCGTGTGGACCGGAGTACATATAAATGTGATAACCTTCTTATTTGTGCTCCTAACATTTGAAATGTTGTCATTTGAGTCTGCTGTGTTCATGTGGATGGTAGGCTTTGTCAGCTAAAAAAAAAAAAAAAGAAAAACTTTTCATATATTGATGGAACTGTAAGCCTGAAGAGACGGAAGTGAGAGTATGTGTGACATGAAACCTGGCATGGCTGAAAGTTGACTAAGTTCTTTTAGCTTCTTAGTGTAAACTTATTCCCTATTTTAGTAGACCTTGAACTCTATTTTCTCTACATATATGCCTTCTCTCCCAGATATGACTACAGAGTAGTTTCTATCACAAAATGTGACAGATTCAAATGTATTTGCTCTCTTGCTGTTGCTGCAGAAAGGATCTTTGAAGATCATGAAAATTTAGTTGAAAATCTTCTGAACTGGACAAGAGATAGTCAAAACAAACTAATGTTTGTGGAACGTATAGAGAAATACGCACTTTTCAAGAATCCCCAGGTAAGCCTGAGATTCATGTTGAATGTGTGTGTGTGTGTGTGCACGCATGCATGCCTGATTGCAGCTTCTTACTTTTTTTGGTAGCATTCATTTCTGTACTTTTATTTTCATACTTGTGTATGTATTAAAATGCCAGGCAACTTTACATTTCGGCACCCTGTACATCCACATTGTGGTTGGCACAAAATCAAGTCCCTAGCAGAAAACCAGGAGCGGAAGCAATCTGTCTGCTCATTTGTTTGTGGGTAATTTTAATGGAGATGAAGGCAAGCAGTTGCATGGCATTTACACCAATACTTAGTGCTGTTCAAATGTAAATGTGCAAGAAAGGTGTTGACAGATATTGCTAATAGTAATGACTCTATACTGTGCATTCTTATGTTGCTGGCAAGAAGGGGAAGAGAAAAGCTAAGAGAATAGCTACTCCATGGTCAAATAGCAAGTGACAAGAAGAGAGCATGTGTCCCTCCTGGGACCTGCCTCTATTCACCTGTGTTTCCTGCTCCCTGGCTAGGAAACCAAAGGCCCCTCTTCTCTCTCAAATGGCCTCAAAGGCCTCTCTCCTCTCGAATGGTAGCTACAGATTTGATATCTGGCAGCAGTTCATTATTGTAAGGGAGTAGAAGAAAAGAAACAGAAAAGCAGAAGGTGGCTCTTTGAAGAATTCAAATTGAAAAGAACTGGATATAATATCACTTGATCTGTCTCCCTTTTGGGGTCATAGATTATTTTTATATCTGCATGGCATCTATGTGCTAATTTCTTGCATGCTCATCCTTTTGAGACACCATCAGTGTACTTAATTTTTTTTTTTTAAAGCAAGAATTGAAAACTAGGTCTTATTCAAGTGCTTTGTGATGAGGCAGCAAAACTAAACTCTTTTTAAAAGCACGTAGTTGATACATTTACTATCAGTACATATGGTAGACACTGTCAACAAGAATGAGGTACCAGCATAAAACCAATATTTCTCCTTGGTTTACAACATGGAACTGGCTGAAGTTTGTGAATATTGTTTTTTTCCAGTATAAGAGCTATGGATTAGGAAGAGGAAGATTTTCATTGTCCCAGTCCTTTCCAAGCTGAAGAAGAGTATAAAACTTCTTATTAAATAAGATACAGTACCTATGCCTAGTTAGGTTCCTTTTAAGAAGACAAGGAGTATTCTATAATTCTTCATGAATAATAAATATTTGTATTCAGCAAAACTGTCAGGACAAGGTGGAAAGAAGTACATTGCTTCTGCATGTGCTTCTTTGAACATATAAATGATGGCAGTATGTAACAAGTTTAAAGATCTCTGTTTTTTTTAATATTTTTATTGTGGGATTTTCAAGTTCATAGTATTTTTATTTCTGGATGCATTGTACCAGGCAGTTGTTTGTTTTGTGGAAAGCGAGGACAATGTTGTTTGAGGCTGTTACTTAAGAGTATGGACTGATTGATAGTTCTGGAAAAGGTGGTTATAGCTTAGTTCCAGGTATTATTTAGCAGTCTGACTGATAGTTTCAATTGGACTACAAAGTTTTGTTCAATTAATGTATTGTTCTTAGATAATAGGTGGGGTTTTTTTAACGATACAGAAAGGTAAATGAGAAATGTTATTTGGCTTGATTTCCAAATACCTATAGAAATATTAAGCTTTCTCTTGTTACAGAACTATCTTCTGGGGAAGAAAGAAACCTCTGAGATGGCAGACAGAAATAAGGAGGTGCTGCTAGAGGTAAGACTGCCAAAACAAAAAGGCCATAGTGGTCATTTCGGAGTTTGAAGCTAAACTCTAAAAGGTTGTGGTGGTTGAAATTGATGGATGGAGCTGAATGTAATTCTGGAACAACTGTGAACGGAATGTGTTACATTTGAGATAAATGGCTATTTTGATGTTACCCTGTTGCAGATACAATCAGTTAATAAAAATGTGTCTTTATTTTGTTTAATAACTGAAATTCCATACACAGTGATAATCAAAATGAGGTTACCTGTATCTGTGGCTAAAAACAGTCAAAATTTGCAGAACTGTCACCTGCTTTTTTTGACCTGTGGTGGTAGAGATTTTTTTTACTAGTACTCTCCAAATGGTTATTCTCTACAAAATTCTATAGCATTGGTTCAGTGACTAGTCTATGTTAATATTTTAAATTTTGTTAGTAAGCAAAGTAGTTAAAAATTGTTTCAGTTACATTTCAAAATAAACAACCAAATATTAAATTTTATAAGTGGCATATGCATGCTCTTAGTATATTATTAATACGGGTTTTAATAAGTGGTCATGTGAATACTATGGATCAAAAAGATGCTTGAAGCCATGACATGCAGAGGGTTGTAATTCTATCTAATTCTTTCTGTCTTCTAGGATTACTCATAAATCTCTGTGCTGCATATTAATCTGGAGTGTATTTAAAGCATTTGTTTTCCTCTGTTAGCTCCTTATAAATAGGACCTTAACAGAAGTTATAGTGTTGGCAGTTAGTAGCAACAAAGTACTCATGGAATGAATTATAGCTGTATCTGATGGATATGTAATTGGGTTTTGTGTATACTTAGACTTATGAGGCTACATCTATAAGGTGACCTTGTGACTTTAAAGCCAGTAAAGCCATTGGGGGATCTATTACTGATAAGCAGTGGTTAGAAAATCGTTACAGTAGCTGCTAATATTATTGTTGTCATTCCTGCACTGAGAAAATGCTAAGATCCCCTAGTGTGTTTGTCTGAATTACCTTATAGCTTCTACAATTAATCTCTAATTCATATTACTGCATGAAAAAAAGAGATGTCCCTGTTATGTGTGCATTCCTGAGATAAAGAATTTCATTCATCTGTATGCTGTATACTGCATGCTGTATGTTCTGTCTCTTTCTCTCTTACCAAACCAAACCAAACTGTGTTTATCGGCAGGAATGTTTCTGTGGAAGTTCTGTAACCGTGCCAGAGATTGAGGGAGTTTTGTGGCTGAAAGAAGATGGTAAGAAGTCTTGGAAGAAACGTTACTTTCTTCTTCGAGCTTCTGGAATCTACTATGTCCCTAAAGGGAAGGCAAAGGTATGCTATTGTAAAGCAATTTCCCTGAATTATTTATTACTGCTAAGTCGTGCACACAAGTGTCAGCCTTAAATTCTGGCTTAGCTGTGCCTTGCTTAGTGCCATATACGTTAATTAAAAGTGCAGCTTTATCATGGAAATATTGTGTAAATTACTGTGGTGGCTCTTGGTGTGAAGGGTGTAACCCCAAATTTAAAAATACAAGACTACAAGGGTCCGCTTTTTGAGTGAGCTCAGGGTTAGGTGTTCAGAAACACTTGAGGAAGAATGACTGGTGGAGTTAAGAAGCTGTCTTCTCAAGCAGAAGTCAGATGAAGGACCAAATTGCACTGAAAATGCCAATCATAATATACCAGACAAACTCCACAATTAGTCTGCATAATTTTATTGGTTTTAGTGAGTTGATATAAATGGGATTCTTTTCAGACCAATTTGTGCTACATGTTTTGAAACTGGTAAATATAATGCCATTTCTTCAGTGTCACTTACTGCTGTTCTGTGTGTACCAATAATGAAAAGTAAATAGAAAGCTGCTACAAATGCATTGTAGCTTCAAGGCTGAACTCACAGTAGTTCAAGTTGTCCACGAATCCGTAATTCTTGACAGCATCAACTGATCCCTACACAGCTGGCAATTAAGAGGAAATCTCTGTCAGCGCATCAGCTCCCTTTAGAGCTGAATACATCTCAGATGTTCTTTCCACAGCCTTCTGCTTCATTAAAACAATCTGTATGCAAGATAGCCTGTTGAAATTCTGTGCCCTACAATCACTGCCAAACATAATTAGAATTATACTCGTGGTCACACTGGAATTTGGACACCTTGATTATTACCAAGATGAAACGTAACCAGCAGCTGTTAAAAAGTTCCTGGTCAACCAATCCTATTTACTTTCTCCTCTTACCAATTCTGAATAAACATTAGTAGTCCGGTGTAAAATGTCAAAAGGCAAAATGCAGACAAAACACACAGACTGAATTTGAAAAAGGATATCCTGGTTAAAAATGAACGTCTGATGCAAGAGTTTATGCATGGCTGTGTCTTTTTCTTGTATTGGTAGTTTTCAAATCAGATTGCAACTAATATTAGACCTTAACTAGACCTCATATTAGTATTGGATCTTAACACTAGACTGATTTTGTCAGTGAATGTGTTTTTTTTATAAAGATATTTTGTAAATTATTATTTTTTTATTTAATAGGTCTCACGGGATCTTGTGTGCTTTCTACAGCTAGATCATGTCAATGTTTACTATGGACAGGACTATCGGAACAAATACAAAGCACCCACAGACTATTGTTTAGTGCTAAAGGTAACTTGTTAATTGTTTTAAAAATTCTCGTACTGAAAAGAGCAATTAAAGAGCTTGAAACATTTCCATACTAATCTTAGTCCCTTATAATAACTACACTCCCTAAGTGTGAGCGAGATCTGATTAACACAATATTAATCTTGGGAGAGATTATAATTTAGAAAACACTTCCTATAGTAATATAACAATTGGAAAACTATGCCTGTCAGTTTTCAGGACAAATCTCTAGATTATTTTCATTCTGCACATGAGAAATCTAAATTGCCTTAAGTTACAGTGACAATGAGAAAGCTGTGTTTAACTACGTTTTCTGCGGAGCTGTAATGTGCCTTCTTGACAGAAATAGAGTAAAAAAATGAGAAAATGCCATGCGGGGACTAGTGCAGAGGGAAGAAATGGCTATGAATCACTTTCTTCCCCATTAAGCTGACAGATTTCCTCCCTCCAGCCAGAAGATCTGTGTGGATTGCATGGTGGGGAAGGAAAAAAGATCGGAGAGAGCAGCGGAAGAATGGCTTTACTGGATTCATCTAGCACTCTGGGTTTCTCTGACAGTGGACTTTCTTTGTAAGCTGCTTAGGGAAAAAATGAGAAGTACAGGACAGTCTTGCAGAGATACTTCCACACAATACTTTTTCAGCCTTTAGAAATTTAGGGAGCCAGGGAGTGGATCTTGGCTGTTCAATAGCCCTAGGTGCATTCTTACTTTTCGAGTATGTCCTGTCTCTCTTGGCATTCCAAGAAACTTCTAGAATGCTGCAGTAGTTAGGTACACCTTGTATGCTCTTTTACTTGTTCTGAGCCATCAATTGCTTTCCATTTCGTTTCCCCCTAGTTCTTGTCTAGGAAGTGAACAGTTAGTGAACAATTGTTGCCTGTTCACCATGTTCCTCATGACTTTGTAAACATATTACCCTGCATTGTCTTGCTTCCAGACTGATAAGTCCCAATCTATTTAATTGTTCATCATACTCTAAACCGTAACATTAAACTCTCTTTGTCCCTTTGGCAACTCTATACCTTACAACAATGCAGGTTCAGTGAGATAATACCCCTTGAAATGCTAACTTCAGGGAGTTGCTGTCTTCTCAGAGTGTAGGTCCAGAGTTGTGCAGAAATTGGTATTAGAGAGTCAAGTCTACACATGCTGCCCAACCTGAGGGAAGGGGGATGCTGTAAAGGAAGGAACTTCTGAGTATAAAGGACAGGTAGAAAGAACAAGTAGAAAAAAATGTTATGAAAGCAGTGACCTGATCTTAAACTGTGAGATTAATAACTTGAGTACTTCAAGTTATTTTAAATTGCATCAACTCATCTCCCAGTCTCTCTTGACTCCCACACAGTGTTCAAAATGGTGTCTGCTCCTGCAAGATAGCTAGCTACAAAGCTATTTTAAAACAAGTTTTCACAGTATGTTCATAGCAAGTAAAGTGTCCTCATGGGTTTGAAAATGGTACAAGTAACAAGAGATGGTTATAGCTGCACTTACAGTTTTCCTTTGACCTCTTGTCTTCCCTGATTTGTAGCTCATGTGGTGTTGCATATGTCAGTACATTAGAATGCTTATGCGCCTGGAATGTGTGGCTGCCTGTCCACTGTGAAAAAAGGATTTCATCTTCCATTAGACAGGGCAACATGCATTTGGGCCCACTGAGAGGTAGACACTGAATATCAAATATGGGACATGATATTAAGGGAGAAAGCATACAGCTGAAACTGGAAATATTTTCCGTGTTCTTATAGGTCATTGGTGCAGTTAATTGAATGCAATTAAAAGCAAAAATGCCAGTGTTTGTAGGTATTTATAAATTCCTTGAAGTAAATTGGTTTCTTCTGCTTACATGTCACTTTCTGTCCACATTATTTGGACAGGTTAATAGTGAATTATTTTTTCAGACTTGCTGACCACACAGAGTAAACCAGACTAAGTCTTACCTAAGTAGATTTTTTTAAAAAAAGTATTTCCATTCTGAGCATAAATGAAGACATGAAAATGTTAAAGTCAAATTTTAACGTGTCTAAGTTGTCCCTTATTGGCTTATTTAAGTAAATTAGCTGGGTAGAGTTAGTCGGGTGACTTAAACAAAGTGAAGCTGTGTTCTCAGTGTGGAACTGATGAATCATGAAATTACTATATTAAGCAGGATTGATTTCTGCTTTCCTCAATTCTTAAAATGTTACATCAATGTTTTATATTAGTACCAATGTATAGAAGCCATACATTTTTTTTTAATAGGAACTCAGTTTTGTGCCACAAAGATTCACTAAGATGGGAAATAGCTCCAAAACATGAACATGTTTTTGGAGAGGTGAATGGCAAATGCAAACTCAAAGGCCGATTCTCACCGAAGTCCAGAATGGATTTGTCTTTACATGTTTGCTTCCTTTGTTTATCTTGGACCTTACTGTGCAAGACAAGTGCTGTGCTATTGTTAAATATAATGTTTGTATGCTGGTATGTAATATTAGCTCCTTGATCCTAAATGTTAGATTTCTTTTAGAGGTTCTTTTATTTCTATATAGCCAAATTTTTGAGCAAGTGCAGGAAAAAGATGGCTTGTTAGCGAAGTAATTTTTTTGTGCTTCTATAGACTCTTCTTTGTTATGCAACATGTATGTGAAAGAGGCTGGTATTGAAAAATGAAAACAATTATGTAATATCTAATGAAGTTAGTGATATATGTTCTGTTTATGGAGATAAACATGTTCGTGTTCATTTTGAAATAATGATGTTTGGAAGACAACAGGAGAAAATATTCTGAAAAGAGATTAAAAGTTCTTTGATATATGTTTCAGATAGTCTTCAGTAAAACTTAAATACCACAGTCATCTAGCAAAACTCTGTGTCACTGAACTGTAAGCTAACAGAGGAAATTATAAGAACTTGAGTATTCAGAGTTGCCCCGACAGCTGTCAGACATGTAACTCCTGTAGCATGGAGAGGAAGCAACTGAATAATCCATCCAGAATGATTTCCATTGTCCAATTTTTGAAAAATATACATTTCTTTTTTGACTGCTGAATTGATAAATACAGCACCTTTTCTTTTTTATGCATGCACATGGGAGCGGGAAGTATTTTATATGATAGCCCTGTATCAGCAGGGTGGGGACCTTGAAGGCTCTACAAGCTGAAAATGGAATTGTGCTTAAGAGCATGTGATTTGCGGAGTGTCTCACTCAAGCCATACAAAAGCAGAGAAGACCAGTGTGTTTGTTTTCCTCCAGTTTGTTTTGGTGTGTGAGGAAGGTGAAATATTAGTTGTCTCCCTCAGGTGGTGAGTTAGTCCATAGAGCAGTGAAAAGAGACAACTCTTTACTCTTTGGCAGTCTCTTGCTTGTGTTTAGGAAAGGTTTTTAAAAGCTGAGACTGTCCTGAACACTTGGCTTGAGTGTATAAAGATTTCTAAAGAGCTTTACAGGTACAGAAGACTCTGTTGGTAGGTAGAAGGTACAGCACTAAAATACTGAAAGATTCACCCTTTCGTAGTGTTTGAAACCTGAAATAAGTGTACTCTGGACACACTACCAGTCTGTGTGCGAGGCAATCCCCACTGCCACCTCCTGAAATACTCTCAAACATTTTTAAGTGGGCTCAAAATACAGACTACTATTGAAGAGCTTCCAGCATTAAGTTTGTATAGACCTCGACAGATAAATGGCTTTCCTTGCATTCCCAGCTATTAAAATATTCATGAGGATTAACAATTTTTCTGCAGCATCCTCAGATCCAGAAGAAATCCCAGTATATAAAGTATCTTTGCTGTGATGATGTAAGAACTCTACACCAATGGATCAATGGCATCCGCATTGCTAAGGTAACCTCCTCTAGGCAGGCAGTCTTGCACAGTTGTCATGAGTTGTCATTATCTGTTTGAAGCCATTTACAGTTACTTAGCAAAATACATGCTAAATCTAACTTCCCTCTGTTTAACCATTCTAAACATGAACCGTACAATCTGCTTATATATTTCATTCCCTAGCAAAATTGTTAGGCTTTGTTGTTATGATAATTCGGTAATTGGGCCCTTTCTTCTTGTGTCTGCTCCACTTCTGTCACATGATGAAGTTCTAACTGACATCATGGCTAGATTTTAGCCAGCTCCCACAGATTTGAAAAAGAAGGCTTATGGGAAAAGAAGAGAACTGAGAAAACAATTGTTTTCTGAGATCCCCAGGTTGGCTTAGTTTATTCATTGGCCCATTTCTTGCTTGGCACTATCTCTTCTAGCATAAGTAAACTGTTTTTCTTTCTTTCAGCAATTCACTAACAAAAAGTCAAAAGGTTGGGGGAAGGGAGTTGCCACTTTTGTTAAATAAAACTAAGTGAAATTTGCACTGAATTAACTGAGCTCCTTAAAACAAAGAGCCTGGTGTTTCTCTCTGGGTGAGAAGGTGGAATAGAGAAGCCAGAGGTGGAGCTCAACAGTCTGAAAAGGGTACCCAGTCTATACAGTTGTTAAATTTGTTTGTCATTTTGCTTAGTATGGGAAGCAACTCTACATGAACTATCAGGAAGCATTGAAGAGAACAGAATCGGCATATGACTGGACTTCCTTGTCTAGCTCCAGTATCAAGTCAGGCTCCAGCTCATCTAGTTTGCCAGGTAATAATGTGATCTGTCTCATAATAGAAAGATTTAATTACCTTTTTTATCGTCTGCTATCTGGAGACCTCGGGAGAGACTATTGCAGGAAATGGACTGTTTCTCCAACTATGCTATGTTTAGTCTAAAACATAGACTTTGTTTGGCATATATATATATATATATATAAAAAAACATATAAAAACCTATTTTATTATATTACTTGCAGTGGTGTATTTATTTGGAACATATAGTACTTTCTTGTTCCCCTCCAAAAAAGAATGTTTTTCTGATACTGAGAAGAGGAAAATTCCTTTCAAATTCCTGATGCCTCTATCTTCACCTATCTGAAAAAAGAAATAAAATCTATGTTTTAATGATGCATAGAGACTTGTGTGTGTAGCTCTTAAACTGCTTTTGTTGACTGAAATATTTGAAATTGGAAAATGAGAAATAGTCCCTGCCCAAAGGCAAAGATCCAAACAATCTCTTTAGAGACAAACTTTGAAAATACTGTTTCTGTTCCTCTGTCACACTATGTGTGCCTGCAGTAATATGCTCCTGTTTGTCTCTCAGCAGGACTGGGACTGGTTTTTTGTAGCACATAACAGTTTAAAATTTGATGAATGGTTTATATAGTCTCATTTCACTGTTCAGAGCTGACTGACACTCTGCCAGATTATTCTGAACCCTCAGGGGCAAGTTTCATTATTGAAAACAGGTTATTGTGTGAAAGTGTTTTGTCCATCACAGATACAGGTCAGGAAGTAATGCTACTGAATTGGAAAGGTTCAGAAAGTAGCCTGTGAGAATGAGCTAAGCAAATGCAGCCTAACTGGGAAGGCACCATGTTTTTTCAACTGTGTGGAACAGCTTGCCAGGTGTAGCGGTAAATTCTCAGTTACTGACAATTTCTCCATCCAAGCTGGGTGTTTTTCTGATAAAGTTTCTCCTGTTGTGGGGAGCTGAGCCACAGCCCACCAGCCATGTATGTTCTGCCAGAGCTACAGTCCAGCCTGTGCCTAGATGCTCTTTTTCCCCAGGACAGCATGGGACTACACAGCAAACAGGTGCTAGGCTGGATAAATCAGTCTGGCAGTGGCTGCTGCTGTCTTTTCAAGATACCCTGTGGACACAGAGCATCATCTGCATTTGCTAGTTGCAGGAGGCATCATTCCTTGTCTTCCCTTGAGGAATGGAGCAGTCAGAAGCAGACTGCTGCCTCGGGTAGTGTAGTTTGCCTGTCCTCAGCCTATGTCCTGTGTCTGTTTCTAAGGCTGTGCTGGGAAGGAGTGCTGAAGAGAGCAGGCTGCATGCATTGCATGAAAAGGGGCTTTTCCCAAAGCGCAGGAGCTGTTGGGTGTTTCAGAACCTATACAGCTGCGGTGCGTGTTTACTTTGCAGCATATCTGACACACTGTCATCTTTGTGGAGCTTCAGATTTGGTTAATACCAGGGGTCTGTTGCGCTGTTTTGTTTTCCAGACAGCGATGGCCTAGATGTGAGCTAGAGCTTATGCAATAGTTGGTGGGAACAATGTCCTTTGGTGGGATAACATGTTTATCAAGTGTGACCAATAAGTGTCACACAGAGTTGCATTATAAGCACACCAGCTTTACCCTTACATTCAGAAACATCTGCTAATTGTTTCTTAACTTTCTTCTAAACAGAATCTCAATCAAATCATTCTAATCAGTCTGACAGTGGAGTTTCTGACACCCAGCCAGCCGGACATGTCCGTTCCCAAAGTATTGTCAGCTCCATGTTCTCCGAGGCCTGGAAACGAGGCACTCAACTGGAGGAATCCAGCAAGGTAACAAGAAGACTTTAGTTTGAGAACCAACGCCCAACAAAATGTACGAGGCAGATACCTCTTCCACTTCTGTCTTGAGTGGGATTTCTTCTCTTTTTTACTCTATGTTATTGACATACACTGCCATATAATTGTTTTTTCAGGAATCACTTTTTCAGGGAATTCAGCCCTGGAACCTTCTGTTCTTGCTTTTATTTGTGTGCACAGAAGCCCTCTGTTCTTTGAAGGCATGATACAGTCCTTCCCATAGAATCCTATTAACTAATGTTGAATAAAGACAAAATAAAAAGATCAGCTGTTAACAAGTTGAATGAAATTCTTTCACTAAGATCTTTCTCCAGTTAACTAGCCACATCTTTCCATTGTAAAGATGTGAATAACTGAGACCTGAAGGCAGGTATATCTATTTAAAAAGTACTCCAGTAGTTTTACTCAAATGTTTTCTATTATATTTGGTGGAAATGGAAACAGTAACCATAGATATGGTCAAAGCAGAAGTACTAAAATTGACAGCAGTTGTGGATTGAGGCAGATTTGGTATCTCCTGTTGCTGGTGGAGAGTTACAAAAGATTGTAACCCATTCAAGCCTGGGGCTCAGGTCTGTTGTGGTTTGGTTAGTTTTCTGTCCTTTCTGTGGTAGTTGACTGGTGTGGTTCTTGGGGAATACTTCCAAACACAGCAGAATTGCCACTTCAGCGGGTTTGTTGTCAGGCTCAAAGGAATTTCCAGGCTCCTGAACAGCCATGATGTCAGTATTAACTGCAGCAGTTACGTGTGAAAGTACATTGGCAGGATGCTATGAGAAGCTATCTTCACTCCTGTCAATTTTGAATCTTTCCTAGGCTCCGGGTTTAAGCTAGAGAAGCAAGCATTTAAAACTAAAACCAGGGGTCACCACACCTGACATCAGTGCATCAGATGAATAACTAAAAATAAGGCACAGCATTGCATTTTCAAATAAGAAAGCACATGTGGCACAATGTGAAAACTGACATGGCTGCGTTCTTTGGGATTCATAGCTTCTCTGCAGTGCCTGCTGGCTTGGAAATCGGCTGATTCTAATAGTAACGTAGTACTCAGCTCAGGAATGTAGCTTGCTAAATTGTCATCCAAATTTCTCTACTGCATGAGTGCAACACCTGGTGCATGTTCATCAGCAGATGGCTTGTGTATGTGTACAGGGTGCATCGTTTCTGCAGAAGCCGGGTAGATGCAAAAGATAGGGCACTTGAGTCTGTCCAGCATGTACCTGACAGAGGTGGAAGAGTACTGCTGTGAGAACTATAATGTTACTGTTTCCTGAAGTTTTGGTTTTGGTGTGAAAATCTTGCTGCTACACTCTCTGTGAGCTTTTAGAGAAAAGTTTGAAGTTTACCACAATGGGGTCACTGTTGTTCTTATCAAGTTCATAGTGCTGCTGGCAATTGCTCATTTAAATAAACCCCAAGAATTTTTACGCTATCTGATTAAAGCCATTTTAAAAATAAAATATTCAGACTGCTCCCTGTTGAGGGCCATCCATGTTTCAAGGTTTTCATCAATTTGAATTCCTTTCTATACACAAATCCAAGAAAAGGTATATTTTTCTTCCTCATGAGTAACACAGGGGAATGGATTGCCCTAAAACTTCCAAAGAATCCATATGAAATGAACTGTGTAAAATTATAATTCAAAGCCATGTTAAAAAATTCTGAGTAAATTGGTGACAAATTTACCTTCAGTGAAACTACAGTACATGTTTTTTTTATCCTGTACAGGTCTGGCCCAAGGCACTTAAATAACTAATAAATCAGACTGGCAGTGGAAAACGTTAAACTGTGTGGCAAGAAAGGAAATAACAGTGTTGAAAAAAATTGTAATTTACATGAAAAGGTAGTTGCAGTTGCAGTGATACTGAGACATGCTGGTTTAGGCAGATTAGTCTCCAAACAGTTATTTCAGAGGTAGTTATTCCACAGTGCTTTGGTGGCAAAGCTGGCTTCAGAAGTTCATACAGGCAGGTTGCTGCAAGTGGCAGAATTAATGGAGGCTTGTCCAGCACATCCCTTCCCCTTCTGCAACAGCTCTCTCCCCCTTGTCTCATCCCCCTCAGCAAGCAGGGCGAGCAGAGCATGCTTTGGCTCAGCAGGGAGGTGACATTGAGGCTGGCCAGCCAGCCAGGATGTTGTACTGGTCGGCCAGTGGCTAACTGCTCCACAAGTTAAAAATGAGGGAGTTCTGCGTGCTTTTCCCTCATCTACCAGGTGCCAGTAACTTCACAACAATTTCTTGAAGTTGAAAATACATTGAGATTTCTAGCAATCTGTCATATTTGACTGAAATTTGCTAATCAATCCAAAAGCAACTGGCATAGGAGGAGATGGCAAACAGTTCAATTGCAAAAGCTTGTTTTCTTAGGAAAAACAGCGAAAAAAAAAGCACAGTTGTTATTTTAAAAATAGGCACTATTCTTTTTATAGCATTTCTGGGAGTTCTAGATAGTCATGAAGATGCGTGTTACAAATATGAATTGATAGTATGCCATAAGTAATTTTTCAAGATACACAGAAGGACATCACATAGTTATAAGGATGAAAAAGGACAATGATCTGCTTCAGGGTTCTTCTATAAACAAAATATCACTGGATATGTTTCTGGTTGTGGAAATTTAATCTGATTCTGTGGAGATGGGAGGGGCTCCCCCTCCTGAGATGCACAGTATTCTTTTCCCTGAGTGTTTAATTTGCTCACTGTGAAAATGACTGTCCTCAGTGGATATGAGGAAAATTCCTCTCCTCTCTGTTTCAAATGTATCTAAGATTAAAAAACCCACCTTTCCCAAAACGCAGGTGATCTATCCACTTCATATTTTGAAAGATTGCTGTTTGCCCAAAGAATACTTTATTCATCTGTTCACATTCTTCACAGTTGGGCAGTGAAGATCTCATTATGTCTCATTTTACTTGTTAGATTTTGAACACGTTATTTCAAATGGGGTGCTACAACAGGCGTCAAAATCTGTGCTCACTGTGTGTGCTTTAAGTGACAAGTTCAAGATTCTCCAAGGTCTTGCCATTCAGGGATAGCTGTTCTGTTATGCCTTGGTCTCCCTCTCTGTTTTATGCCGCTTTTGTTTTTCCTGTTGCCTTTTGCTGTCTCAGGTGTCAAAAGTGAAGCTCAGCACAGCTAAGGTCAGCACACCCGTGGTGCCTTATACAGGGCACAATTAAGGTCAGGTGGTGCTACTTGAAAATTCATTAACCTGGGTGATTGGGAGAATGGTAATTTACAGACTAACACTTGCAAGAGATCAAGATGTCTCTCCTGTTTTGTTGTGTGAACGCTTTGATTTAGCTCCAGAACTTTGTTATACTCTTGCCTTCCAGACCTAATGTGACAGGGAGAGGCACACCCCGTGTGTGTTGTAAATCACTGTTTGTTGTTTCTGACTCTAATCCTTTTGGTGTTCTTTTGCGCAAATAGGAACTCTGTGCACCTGTGTTCAGAACAGAGCAATATGCAAACCTGCTCATACAGTGCAAATGAGCATAATTGGGCTAACTTGTGGCAAAGTATCTACTAATGAAGTATAGGTACCCAGTGTGGTCAACTGACCATGCCATGTTGGTATTGCATTTCTAATGCATGTTTCTATGCTGTGCACTGTGAAATTCACAACTTGGCTTGTAGCCAAACCACTTTGTATTAGGGGGATATTTATAAACTTGAGTAATGCAATTATCTTTTTAATTTTTAACAGGAATGTAGGCCTACAATTTTAGAGAAACAATTTAACTTGAGCAAAACCCAATGAGTAGACTAAAACATTGCCTGCTGCTTTCCCATTGCTCCTTCCCGTAGTCAGTTTTTCCCTGTCTTTCCTTTCTTTTTCTGCTTAACGTAATAGTTGCATGTATAGCTTTTCTTTCCCAAGCTAACTTTCTTTTGCAGATCTCTAAACGTTTCCTTCTGGGGAAGTTTTCCTAGGAAACCTCAGTTTTCCCTCTTTTTCCTCATTTTTTTCCTTGCCAGTATTGGATATCCGAGCACGTGGAGTAGAAGGATCTCAGTATTCCTGCATAAAGCTTGCTCTTCACGTGTGTTAGAGCAGTTTGGGATTTCTGCATTTTGTAACACCGAACAGTGTAAGGCCTGAGCTAACCAATGTAAAGGTGTGACAGGTGCTCTGGGAGGCCACGTGTGGTTTAACTCAAGTCTGAGCTGAGGAGATGTCCGCAGAGTCCCTTGCTCTGCCTGATGTCCTCTGTCACGGCCTGTGGTGCTCTGGGGAGTGCTCTGTTTGGGTTGTTGTACTTGCCCAGAGGAGGACCAGCGGCTCTCCCTGGGTACAGCTGCCTGCCCCCGAGAAGTGTCACGGCTGGTGTATTTTCTCCCTGACGTTGCGCCTAGCCTGGGCTAGGCCTGGCTCCACTGGTTCTTGCCAGCTCCCCTCCCTGCCTGCCCGGTCAGACTGCGCGGTCCAGGCCTGTCAGTGTACGGAATTGTCTCTTGCTGCATTGTTTTGCTAATACTTCCTGCATGCTGTAAGCTGCCACTTAGTTTTTAATGACAGGCACATTTAGACCTTGACTTTATAATCTCTTTGTCTCCCTCCCTCCCTCCCTCTGTCTTTTTCCTTTTCTCCCTTTCCACTTTCACTAAAAATCCCTTCCCAATAGGCCCGAATGGAGCCTGCAGGTCGGCCCTTCATGTCTGTCGCACCTCCTGTGTCCCCACAGACAAAAGTGGCGACCCCCTACACAGCATCGCAGCCGTCCCCGCCGCTGCCCCCGCCGCCTCCCCCACCCCCACCTCCTCCACCCCCGCCTCCCCCGCCCCCACCCCCCCCTCCCCAGCCAGGCCACCCCATCTGCGGGCTCCCCCGCCACCATGTTTGTCAAATACAGCACCATCACCAGGCTGCAGAACGCTGCCCAGCAGGGCGGGCCCTTTTCCAAAGCTCCTGCAGCCCAGCAGGCCCCCCCGCCCCCCCCCGCCCGCCGGGAAGCCTCAGATACTGGTGCCCCCCAACGGGGTCATGCCACCTCCTCCCCCTCCGCCACCTCCCCCCACACCGGGCTCGGCCATGGCTCAACTGAAGCCGGCACCTTGTGCCCCCTCTGTGCCACAGTTCACACCGCCGCCACCGCCCCCCAAAATCCATCAGGTTCAGCCAAGCGTAAGCCAGGCCACTGCCACTGCCACCTCCTCGTTGCCACCACCTCCTCCTCCTGTGCCTGCCCCACCACCGCCCCAGGCACCCCCAAAGCCTGTCATGGCAGCGCTCCCCCCACAGCCTAGTGGGAAGGCAGCGTCACCAGGGGTCACACACGTCACTCCCCCCGTGCCAGCTCCCTTGCCCCTTGCAATAAAGAAACAACCAAGTGTCACCTCTCCCCAGGTGCCTCCACTGCCCCCTGCCCCTCCCGGCCCCACTCCCCCACCAACGTTCCCAAAGCAGCAGAGTTTCTCTGTGAAGCCTCCTCCATCCCCTCAGTCCCCAGTGCCGTCGGTGGTGAAACAGATAGTTAGCCAGTTCCCGCCTCCTCCCACCCCACCTGCCACCGAGCCCCAGCCTCTGAAACCCCTTCCACTGAGCGTGGCTCCACAGTCGCCTCCAGCAGTGAAGGCAAAGCCCAAATGGCAGCCCGCTTCTGCTCCCTCCCCAGATTTCCCCCCTCCTCCACCAGAGAGCAGCTTAGTGTTTCCTCCTCCACCTCCTTCCCCGGCTTCCTCTGCAGGTTCTCCCCCCCCTGACAAATCAGGGTCTCCAGTCAAAAAGACCAGCAAGATATCAAGCCCCGGAGGGAAGAAACCACCTCCAACACCTCAGCGAAACTCCAGCATCAAGTCCACCAGCTCCACTGAGTACCATGAGTCTAAGAGACCTTCAGTGGACCGCCTTGTCAGCAAATTTGCACACCCACCAGAGCCGTCAGGGTCTCCTTCCAAGGAGTCATCGCCTCCTGCAGCCCCTCCAAAGCCAGGAAAGCTGAACCTTTCTGGGGTGAGCCTGCCCATTGTCCTTCCACAAGGAGGGATCCCGGTCAAGGCTCCTGCTCCGGCCGTGTCTGGGAAGGAACCTGTGGTCGAATTCCCTTCACCACCATCTGACTCAGACTTTCCACCGCCACCACCTGAAATAGATCTTCCTCTCCCGCCAGTTGAGATCCCATCTGTGTTTTCAGGCAGCACTTCCCCAAAAGTCGCGGTTGTCAATCCCCAGCCTCAGGTGTGGTCAAAACCATCTGTGAAAAAAGCCCCACCACCCACACGTCCCAAGCGGAACGACAGCACTCGACTGACGCAGGCGGAGGTCGCAGAGCCACCAGGGTCAGCTGGCCCTCAAGTGCCCACTTCACCCAAGTCCAGCCTTAGCGTTCAGCCGGGTTTCCTGGCAGACCTCAACCGGACGCTGCAGCGGAAATCCATCACCCGGCACGGCTCCCTCTCCTCCGCGCGGATGTCCAGAACAGAACCCACAGCCACCATGGACGACATGGCCCTGCCTCCGCCTCCGCCGGAGCTGCTGGCTGACCAGCAGAAGACGAGCAGCTTCGGGGCCACTCATATATCCGGCTATGCAACGTTACGGAGGGGGCCACCCCCTGCTCCTCCCAAAAGGGATCAGAACACCAAGCTGTCTCGGGACTGGTAGTCAATCCCCAGGGGCCAGTGCTCTCCGTGACTTGTGGGCCGCTCCGTGATCGGCCAACCTGTGATCTTGCGCACTTGGAGAGAAAGTGGGGACGTGGATGATAGCCCCGTCAAAAGAGGTGATCTCAAACTGTAGCTAAGGCTACATGTAAAGACAGTCCCCTTTCATGGCTAGGCCAAAAAAGCTGGGGGCTTGGGGGTGTTGATATTTTATTGGGAAAGGTGGGTAGAACGGCATTGACTTAACCATTTCAGTTTCTTTTACCCTTCATATGGATTGGACCAAAACTCCATTTTCTTACTTTTTCTGCATTTAGGGGAGGGGGGGAGATAATTTTTTGTAGTGTCTGTCCACGTGAGACATGTTTGTGCATGTATTATAAGTGTAGGTATATAATATATTGTGATATATTTCGTTGCAATTATAGAAGATAACCAGAATGTTTTTGTAGAACCGTATTTATTGTTTCAGTCACTATATTATCTGGAATCGGACTCTGTAACTAGTCAAATCTTACCACAAAGACGAAGATGTAGGGGGCACTTTAAAGAAAGGAAGGAAAACAAACAAACAAAAAAACCCCACAAACCTCTTGGCAGTTTGTGGCAGGTAAATGGCGCAGGGCTGAAGTGTTCTGCTGGTAACTGTACATTGCCCATTGATTGAAAAGTACAGATGCAACATACCAAAACATTCTGGTCATAATACTACTGAAAATTAGTATGTTCTGGGGAAGAAAATAGATTTTATATATAGTGGGCTGGAGTGAAATATATTTATACTATAAAGAGCCTCCCCCTCCCTTCCAAATAGTTTAAAAATATACACTGCTACAAATTATTTCAAGGTTATTTGTCCATGCAGTAAGTGGGATAAATATATATTATTCCAATCCATTATGCATTCTAACTTTATAGTAGGCTTGATCACTTCTTTCTATGGCTCAAGATGAATATATTTGCGTTAACCCCTTCTGAAAGCTGCCAGGACTCCTGCAAGTGATGCCGACCCACAAGGCTGACCCACGCCGATACATCGCTTGTACGTGTAATTCTTTCCCTGAATGAAAAGGTAGGTTTCTGTAGAGAGTGTTATATTCTCGCACAAACATACACAGCGTACAGTCTCACCTTGCCTGTGCCCGATAAGATGTATATCTTTACAAAAGCAAATGTCTGGAAACACTGAAAGAAAGTATTGCTTGTAATTCATTAGAAACTGTCAGGAAACTTTCCCTTCTAGACAGAGAGAAGGGAGTGGTAATTTCAGGCCGAGCACAGTGGGAATTCTCTCTCTTTTCTTTGACCCGCCAGAGACTTTGACCAATGCATAAACCTGTTAATTACAAAGTTGCACTTCTAGCAGTCAAGGGAGAAGACTGGAAAAAACCCCAACTTTGAGAGGCAATAACATTTGCTAATAATTTAATTTAAGGGCCTGTATGAGTAGAAAATGGACTATCGTATTTGCGTTGGTTTTTTTGTTTCCACTGACTCACAGTCAATCACCAGATCAAGTACTGGAGTCCTTTTTCTTGTACTTCAGTAGCTGGATTGTACAGTCTTACCCACCTATTTGGACACGGTGATAAGGTAGCGTAGTTAGCGTAAGTGGTCTTATGTACCATGCCTGGTCATTACAGGGTAGCGGTACACAACCTTCGTAAAGCAACTAAAATACTTGGACTGTACCTACCCCATCTGCGGTTGTTACAGCTTGCCTCGTCACCATGGGGATACTGTCAAGCCTCAGATGGGAAACGATTTTACTGTTTGTTTACCTTTTCTCCAAAAGCAAATTTGAAATGCTTTCCTTCCCCCAAAGAATGAAACAAAGGAAGTAGCCTGACCTGACAGTATCCTCAAGCGTGTAGAAAGGATGTAAACGAATCTCTCGTTAGAGTAATTCAGGCTGATAGATTTAAGAAATATTGTGACAGTGTCCCCCATTCCTTTTTTTTTTATAAAGTGTTTTTTAAAAAATCCAAATAATAAAATAAATGTCTTTGTGAATAATTTATGAATAGGAAAAAAGCTTTGCTAATTAGAGAGGAAAAATGACACATCTATAACTATATAGTTTTAAATAAGCGCATCATGAAAAGAGAAAAACTAATGGTGCTGTCTCTGCTGACCTGTTTCATATGATTTTTTTAAAATCTGTTTCAGCACCTCTGGAAATTGTTTTAATATTTCAGACTAGTTTTTTTGAGCAATAAGAGTATATACCATTGTGTGCATTTTTAAAGCACTGCTATGGAAAGGCACTTTTTTTTGTATCTTTCAAATTGTTCACAAAGTTTTGTTTCTACTATTTTTGTGCTTATAAAGTGTCCTTAAAAGCGTTTGCATTGTTGATTTTAAGCATGCTCAGTGTAGCTGGCGAATAACTTCGCAGGAAGGTTGTTAAGCTACACTGCAATTCATGGGTGCTGTAATTTTCAACATTGGTCCTCCTGCTGCTTTGTACTGTACGCGGTTACTGACGACAGGGAAGCGGGCATGTGCTCCTGCTCCCTGGCGAGATGCGTCTGGGCTGATGCAGCGTGTGCTCCCGCACGAGAGCAGTCAGGGAATTCTGCTCGCCCCATCTGTTTTTCTTTTCCCCCAAGACAGCTCCACTGGTGTGTGTCAGTTCCAGCCTTTTTTCTTTTGTTCATTCAGTGCGGGTACCTCTGGGCTTTGGTCTCAGCAGAGCAATGTTTTGAGTGCAATTTCTGCAGAGGCATTCGAGCTTTGTTTTCATTTTCCTGTGCCCAAGTTCATTTACTCAGTATCTCTCCCTAGATGATGAATCCATGCTTACTACTGCAGGCTGCTACACCGCTTGCTGGGAGACAGAAGTTTAACTCTTAAGTTTGCAGCAAAAAGAATGAGCGTCAGCAAAGGTGGCACCCTGTATTCCTTCTTGTTACAGCTTACTTCCTCAGCCAGTAGTGATACAGAAATCTAGCGAGTGGCTGCAGCTTGCTTTCTCTCAGCTGAGCACTGAAATTTGGCTACAGTGTGGTTCAGACAACCTGGTTGCCTTTTCAGCTTACGAGACCCCCTCATTGTAACTTGCTTTTCCAGTGTATTTACTGTTTTTCTGACAGCAAATATTTATGCCTTATTTGCAAGTAAGTTATTTTTCCCTGTGTGCGCTGGTCTCCTAATTGCACCATTATATTTATTTAAATGAGAAAACAAAGGGGCCAGATCTCAGACACACAGCAAGAAGCTTCCTGCTACAAACATGGGCTTCAGTCCTTTTGGCACTATGAAAACGAACATGAGAGAGCTGAATTTTCATACTCTGGACACAGATAGCAGATGCTTTGATCCTAAAATACTAAGAGAGTACAGCTGTAGTTGTGTTACGTGATGAAGCGTATGGCCTTTAAGGTGGGTGTTGGGCAAAGCCCTGCTGCTGCAGGGGCAGCTGAGAGCATACAGCTGCATTCGTTCATCTGTTCCAGATGCGGTCTTCATTTCCCCTCTGCCATGCAGCAGTAGCATCCACCTCTGCGAGCAGCACGGTCCCTCCCGTTTAGCCGGGTTTCTCTGTGCCTGCAGCACAGGTGTAGGAAGCAGGGAGCTCAGACACTTTCATTGTCATTCAGGTCTCCGGGAGTTGCTTTGGAAGGGAAAACGAGGCTCTTGTATCAGCACTAATCTTAGAGGAGAAATTATTTAAAAAAAAAACACAAACCAAAAAAACCAAACACCCCACAGGTTCTAAACTAACTGTAGGTAACATGTTTGAGGTGGATATGCTGTTTAGTCTTTCAAATCCTGTGGTTGGGGAGGAGGTTAGGCACAGGTCTCGCAATAAAATAATCCTGTTGTTTTCTATGGAAAAGGCAAGCTCCTGCTTCCCCCTGTGCAGGGTTTTCCTCCTGCGGCAAATCACCACCGCTTGCTCTGACTTGGTGCGTGACCTCAAAGCCAAAGAGCTCCTCTCCTGAACTTACAGTTCCTGCAGGGCAACAGTGACTGACCCACACATCAGGGAAACAAAGGGAAGGTACCTGGATCCCTTTGGTTTCAGGCCTGATGGGAGAGGGAGCAGTTTTTTCAGCAAGTGCATTTTAAGATTTACCATTCTAGACTTGCACATTCAAAGGTTTTTCTAATTTCTCCTTTCAGTGCCCTTGGGCAACCAGATAACTGAAATCAGCTCGGAGAGAAAGTGTGGCCAGTTTTCCTCTGAGTTAAAATTATTTTTTCCACAGTTAAAGGAACCAAAAGTGCCGTTTCAACAGCAGAAGGGCAAAAGAGAATTTTTCTCCTTATTACAGAAAACTGCATAGAATTAAACTGGTTTACTTCAATGGTACCATTGCATGTAAATTTGTTTTTTATTCAAAATAAGATTATAAGTGGGTCTTACTATGACTATTACGTCAGATACATCATGTTGAAGTCAGTGGCACTCCAGGAAAGCAATATAAATTCCTGACAGAAGATAGTGAGGATGCAGCCAGAGCATGTGAGTTTGGGTTTTTTGTTCCTTTTTTCATTGTTAAGGTGTAGATTATGTACTTGTTCAAGCAGTGCTCCTTATTTGGAGGTGAGGGGAGCCTTACTACTTCGGGGGAGATGTTTTCCCAAAGCCCAGTTGTGGCTCCTGGTGTTTAGCTTTGCATTCCCTTGCACAGCTGGGGGCAGACTCCAAACCAGAGAGGATTCAACACTACAGGGGATAGTTTTTTCTTAGATGTCATGTGCTGGTGGGTTTTAAGCTTTTATTTTGGAATTATAAGCTTGTCTAAAGTTGAGTAATTTTTCTTTCTGGATTCTTTTTCTCCTTCAATTAAAAAAATGCCCATGAAGACTGACAAAACCAGTGTTATGTTGCAGGGGTCAGCACTCGCTAACACTGCGATGCAATGAGTCACAGGCTTTGTCTAGTTTTGAAAAGTTTAAGACACTAAGCTGCAAATGAGGTGACAACACATGCTTATCCCTCGCAATGTAAATTAAAGTAATTGCCACCAACATGGGAATAGTAGTGTTTTGGGTTGATGGCTATTTGGTGCTCGGAGGCACTCAACAGGGCAAGGATGCAGTGAGCTCTCTGTTCATTAGCAATGTCTCTGGTGAGGAGAGCTGAGAGAAGTTGGAAGAACAGGAGGAACAGGGACCAGTGCTATGTGCACAATCCCCCACGGCAGGGATTTACTGAGGGAAATGAGAAGGAACTTGAGTAACAGATTTTGGAAGCCCCTGTTATTTTAAATGCTTAAAGGCAACTTGGCTTTTAGGAGACTTAGGAACTGAACCAACTGGTCCCTACAATGGAAAAGTTTCCTCCCACCTTTTCCAAGATGCCAAAGATGCATTCAGAGCTAAATTCCAGGTACGCAGATGTGCTTGCACCAGCCTCTTCTGAGGCTAAGCTGCCAGGAGCTGAAGTGGTGCCGATCTGCGGCAGCTGTTTGGCAAGAGAACAGGGCCGCCCCTGTTAGATGTTGCGCATCTCTTGCCTTGAGCCAGCGCTGGTAACTGGGTACACAGCTGCAAGGGGCAGGGGCAAAGGACAGTTTAGCCAACAAACCGGTGCCCAAGGCTCCCTGCTGCTCATTTGGTGTAGCACTATAAAGCTTGTACTTCTAAAAGGAAAACAAAATGCTTTGTCACAAGTTGTAATTGCAAATCTTAGGTCTCCTTCTAGTGGACTGCAGTGGACCAGAAATTAACTGGAGCAGCAGTTTGTTTTATGGCTTACACTAATTGTTAGCAGCCACTGCTGATATTCTGTATAATACTGGGGATGCAAAAGTAAGAAAAAAGTGTCATTGCAATGATGATTTGTCTGTGCAGCAAACTTGTGCCGAGTGCTGTAAATACATTCATGTTTACTGCTTTAAAAAGAAAATTGCACATTTTATCTTTCAATGGGATTGCCTCCCCTCTTCTTCCCTTTCCAAAAAGAAAAATCAAAGCTCTTTTAGACTGATAGCTTCAGGTTGGGGGGAGCTTTGCCATATTATAAATATATACAAATATATGTATAAATATACTTTTTTAAGCATGGGAGAGGACAAAAGAAATACATTATAGAGTACCCAATATAGATCATTATACAATGGAATATGCACAATTCAATAAAGATGTAGTTAAATTTAATAATCTGTTTTAATCCTCTGTCTTGCTATTTTCCTTTTTCATGAGTTCAGAACCTGCATTGTGTTCTCAGGGCATCAGTGGTTCCCCTCTGTAGGGATCAGGTATCTGATGGCCTACAGGTTACCACTGATATGCTCACTCTCAATAGAAGTGCTTTTTATTGTTCCTTTGCACAGTCCTTTCCAGTGGGTCAGAGCTGGCTGTACCAGTAACAGGGTACACACCAGTCAGAGGTCTAAAGAGGACCCAGTGTGAAGGCTCACCTTTTCCATCTGCCTCCTCCCTCAGGCCCGCAGGGTCCTGTACAGCTCTGCTCGTGCAAGAACAGCTGATGGCTGGTAAGCGTTGCTGCGGCCCCTCTCTGGGGTCCGCTATAGGGAATTCAGCTCTGTTCACCTCCTCCTGGGGTACGCTCGCAGGCTGGCCCTGCATCAGTCATCAGCTTTTACAGCAGAGATTTGCGGTGGTACATTAGTGGCGATCACAGGAAGCGAGTAGTCATACAGAAGCGGAGAGGGGAGCTGCTGAAGGCAGCAGGCTGGATGCCAATGATCATTCCTACCTTTGCTGCGGGAAGTGCTGTGCTCAGAGCTCCTCTGGGACAGGGCTCCTGCATACACAAGCCGCTGTCCCTGGCCCCGCTGTGTTGAAAAGTCTGTAGCCGAAGACAAGGAATGTGACGCGGCAGTGGCATGCTCACAGAACACGTGGTGTGTGCTTTGTTTTTTTTATTCAGGGCTTGTAACAAGAGGGTTTAGTACACAGCAACAGTTAATTCCAAGTACAATTAAAAAAATTTAAAAATTGGGTTTTGCACTCACTGGAAGGTGGTTCAAATGGCACACACAATAAAACGTTACTGGCAGCATACAGCTTCCTCAGAGTCCTGCAGGCTTGGTCATTTACAGTGGGCTCTGCACTCATCCACTGCATCAGCAGTGCCAAAAGCAAAAGCACAGTGTGCTTCTCCTCTGACTGCAAACCAAAGGTGGGGGGTGGGTGGGGGTATCTGCTTTCAGAAAAAAGTGCATGGACAAAATCCATGTTTGTTAGACACTGACATTTCCAGAGAATTCATAGAAACTACTTGTCCATGCAAGTTGCAAAAGACACTTTTTCAAATGTGAAAAGAAGCACTTGTTCTTTACAAAAAAATCTCAGACATGTCAGCACTTTAGCAAGGCGCTGTAATGGAAATGAATTTGTACACAGCTCTTCCTCATTAGTCAATAGTGGTAGGATTCTTCTGAGGTTTTAAGAGAAATGGGAACAAATGTACTGCACACGTTTCAGCACAGTCACCACGTCAGTGTTCAGCAGGATGCTGGGTGTAGGCTTACCTCTGGACAACAGGCTGCTGCTGACTTTACTGTTTTCTAGTACGTCTGGTAATAAGCAAAGGTGCTAATAAAATTATTATGTTTAGAGTACCAAAGGAAAAAAAAACTTCCTGCATGGGCAGGAGATTGCACAAAACACATGGGTGTGTTTTTTTGAATGAAAGCAGCAGAACACCATGGTCTGTGAAGTATTCCTTGTAACAGCAGTTGCCAAACCTTGGCCGTATCAAGCTTTCAGCAGCCTTCCCATGGACACAAGGTGGGGGTCCCGCTATTCTTGCAGTTTCAAAAGCAAAAGTAGATCAATAGGGCTGTTACTACACACTAACTGTAGCTACTGGGGGGGAGCCACCAACCCCACACTGTTCCCTTCCTCCACTATTCTGACCTCTGTGTAATACCATTTTATCCATGAAATGTGGCAGTGCCTAATACTGAGAGATGCCAAAAGGTGGGGAAGGTGAAGATACCTGTAAGCACAGTAAATTCTTTAAAGTGGCGCTCCATAAGCGATAGCCCATCGTCTACCTACTAGTGCTCAGTTTACACCGCTAGCTTTGCTAGAGATTAGGGTTGTAAATACTTGCCTTAGTGAATGCAACAGTGCTGTACATTTCTCAGTGCCACTGCTGGCAACATAGGAACTGGTCTCTGGTGTTTGTGATGCTTCCTGAAATGCTGCAGTGCTCAGTCAGTGACTCTACACTCTCAATACAAGTGCCACTCCCAGGAGGAGCCACAGCACCATGGTCTTTCCAACAGCATCCTCTAGCAGCTTCCAACAAGTTCCCTGCAGAGAATACAGACACCACCTGTTTCACAAGATGTCCTGTCCTACCTCTGGGAGGAGAAGCCCTGTAAATACTCCCAGTTTAGTAACCCACATAAAGTCCCATCCTTTCCAGAAAGGAAAACATGGAAGTTTTGCCTTTGATTTATGCCTGAAGCCCAGAGATGTAACAAACAAAAAGAGAGCTCATTTCCAGCAGAGAGGCACATCTGCAGCGCTTGCTAGGAAGTGGTGGAAGAGCAGAGCATTAAGTCACCATCAAGCACGGGTGGGAGCCACCACAGAAGCACAACAGTTTGTATCAGCGCGTAACCCTCTTCCACCTCTAGTCAACGATACGCACATACACACCAGGCAGGCAGCCTACCCTCTGCCAGAAAAGGAGCACCAGCCCTGCTGCTGCCTCGCTTTCTTTTCATGATCAACTGAAACACCCTAGATAAAAGTGCCACTTTTCAGAAGCTGCATCACTGCCACTGTCAACTTTGGCTGTCACCAAGAACCCTCAGCAGCAAAGAAAGAAAATGCCCAGGAGCTGTGAAAGGAGAATGAACTGCTCTAGCAAGAACCAGCTGGGTCTAAGCCTTCCTGGCACCCACTGGTAAGCTACCCAGCCCCAGACCACTGGGGAGCTGTGGGTCAAACCAGCAGCATTCTCCAGCCGCTTCTTTGAGGAACACCCAACTCAACTTGTTCCTGTTATCCCTAACCACAAGGACAAGCTGAGTCCCAGGAATGTGGTCAGCCTCCTGTTAACACGCACCAGGCTCTGCCATCTAGCCCTAGGTCCATGCCCCAGCTCTTGGCCTCCAGTGAGAGCAATGGCTCTTCAGTGCATCCAGTGTCTGCCTGTGTCTCACCGGTCAGGCCAGCAAGTCTTCAGGCATTGCTTCAGCTCTCTGGTGCCTCCTCCAGCCACTGGGCACGGGCACGCCATCAGGATGCTCAAGTGCAAAATTTGCTGCTTGCCTCTCCTGCCCCTCTCCTGCAACAGCCAGTGAGAGAAACAAAGAACATGACTCCATTGGGGGGGAATGAGTGAGACACATGCAACCTCAGCCATCTATCATCTCAGGCTGGACCAAAGGCACCAAAAAAAAAAACCACCTGCTTCACTAGATGGGGACAGACTCTGTTGGACCTCCTCTCACACAGGCACATGGCAGAGAGGCAGCTGTAGTTAACAGCTTTGTCCCTGGGGCCAAGAGCAAGGAAGAAATCTCTGATACAGCAAACCAAAGCAAAATACACCGCGCTAGGGGATGCTGACCAATTTCTGTACACAATGAAAACGGCTGGCTGGGCTAAGGCAGCTCTCACAAAGGGAGAAACACACTCATTTTGGCCATAGAGCACTCTTTGGACTATTCTGGAGTGTCTCCTTCCCCCACCTCTCTCTCATGCATACACACTGCTGATTCAACAGCCTGGGATGCTGAACATCTTCAGCTGTGGCAGCAGACCTCAGTGAAGAGATGTTGTGCACCTATTTGAAATACTGAGGTGTCTCTTCCCCCCCCCCTTAAAGTAAACATGTAAATTAAAAAGTGGAGGGGGGGAAGGTTTTGGAGAAGGAGAAGTAATAGGGACAAAACTGGAAACACAACCCTCACTGACTTCACTAGCATGCAATCTATGTAACATTAATATACAAAGCCTGTTTACCTTGGCCTGGTCTACGACCATTACACCACATCATCCCCAAACAAGCCACAGAATTAAAATCTGTACAAAATAAAAAAAAAATGCATAAAACTTAACAAATTTCTTTACATTAGTACTGCATAATAAAGCATAAAACCAGCAGGAGGTGACCCAAAAATTCCATCCACAGGAGCTCTTGCAGGATAAACAATTCCACACGCTATCAGCAGGGACCAGACTAACCCCTGGCCCATCAGACCAAATGCCGTTCTTTAAGGAGCTTCACGCATTCCACTTTCAAGGTTTTGCAGCCTCATCTTCTGTGCTAAGCTTTGACAAGCGTTCCGCACTTCCCAGCATTCACACCGCTCTGCTCTCGCAACACAGAGAACTTGCAAGATGACCAGCCAGATGAATGAAGATGAGACACGGTGTGTACCACGCACAGTGGAAGAACACACTATCCCCACCCAGCTGTCAGCAGTATTCAAGTACATGCTCTTACACAGAGTTAAAGACACATTTCACTAATGTGTGACCTCCTGGCTGGAGCATAGGTGCACAGGGAGAGAGGTTCAGCGCTCATTTAGTAACTCACTAAGCTGCCATAACGTAATGCGTCTGCGTGCTGTGTGCTCAGCCTTCACCACAAACATACCCAGGGCAAGAGAAACCAGGAAAGCTCTGATAGTCCTGGAAAACACAGTCACCCTGTGAGCACCAAAGGCTTGTGCAATGCCTTGTGCGGGTTCAATCACCCGGGCTGCTAGCGGGGCTGCAAGCACCACCTCCCTGTGCAAAAAGCGTAGACCTGCCCTATGACACTAGAAACAGTCGTTCCAGTGACTGCACAACCCATGTTTCTAGGCTTGCGCCCAGAGAAACAACAGGCTGAGGGAGCTGAACATGGCTGCTTCTGTTAGTCTTGCTGCAAGACAAAAGTTTTCACAGAGGAAGGTAGAAGGGTATCTATCTGTTCTGGCTAACCCTCATCCCAAACAGTAATGCTGTCAAGCTTCCAAAAAGAAGACAAGTGTCTTGGCTACATGGCTGTGGATTCAGCAGGGAAGAAAGTAACTTCTATCTTCGCACCCCTTTCTTCAAAGTTGTACCTCCTGCAGGCTTCAACCAAACTAGTTCCTTACGCACTGTCACAGGAGTTAACGCACTGTTCCGCAAGCTCACAGCAGGTGATCAAATTCATCCATATCCCACAAACACACCGCACCTGTTTGTTTGTTTCCTCTTTTTCCCTTGAGCAGCTATGACACCTCCCTGCCCAGGTTTGCATCAAACCTGCACCTCCATCCCGATACTGCACTAATTACCAAGCAAGGGGATTGGGTCAATTACTTGTATCATCGACAATACCGTCACAAACACAGCCCCGGTAGTGCTCTCTTGTGCACTGCTCTATTTTACACCCAGGCCTCAGAAGACAGCTGCAGCACTGTCTCACCTTTGACAAGCTACGGCTGGTACCAGCTGGAATTGGCCAGGTGACAGTCAAAAATGGCTCAGGAAGATGCCCTGGCCCAGGAGGCTCTCACGATACAGGGGTCAGCTCAATTTGCAGGCTAACAAACAGGACTGCAACAGGAGGTTTAATCAGTTCACTCTCTTCATGCCTGACATGTACTCAGAGATAACATTTAGTCCTTCCTAAGGGCAGACCACTACAGCCATCACTTTACCCTTATCTACTAGGCAGAATCACTGAGCAGCATGTTTAACTGAGACTAGGTTAAAAAGCAAACTATCAACACAAGGGGCTACAGAGCCTTCACTTGATATTACTCCACCCCAGATCCACCAGTACAGCTCAAAATATCTATTTCTTTATAATAAACAATGGAGAGGGCTGAGGGAAGAGCTAGGACTACTACTAGTTACTGCTTGGATTTCCATGGGAAACCACTACACACAACAGCCCTTTTTACTTCCACTGAAGAGATTTTGGCAACAGACATGAAGACGACAATTGCCGTTTGTCCTGCCTCTGCACAGGGCTCTCACAGTACATATGCAAATCTAGTCATCAAGTACAAAATAGCCAATTTACAATACCTGATTGAATTTTTAAGATTATATTGTGCATAAGACTAAAGTTGGGGGTAAGTTTCTCTAGTGCAAGCAGGCGTGAGTAGATTTGAACCTTAGATCACAGCCCCTAGAGTTTATCCTCAGACCCCAGGAGGACCTGTAAACTTTGTTTCGCCTTCACCGTCAACGGCATCTGTGAGTTCTGTTTAAACTGGCAGCACCCATAGCGAGTAGCTCACTGCGGAGAGGAGCACATTTACATCAGTGCAGAACACAAACCAAATCTGTGGCATTCAAAAGATGAGGAAATGGGGGTGGGGGTCCTCTGGGCTGCAGCCATCTTAATTGTCTAAACTGAAAGGTGAGTGAATGAAAGCCAGCTCTGTGTGCCCCTGTGTCAGCCTACATGTGCAGAGCAGCTGCAGAAGTGTTTATGCTAAAGATGTATCCAGCTATCTGGAAGTCAGTTACAGGAACGGCTCTGTGTAGAAATCCCAGTGTTTGCTAGCACACAACTGTTCTTCCAGCTGCACAGGAGTGTAGTGTAGAAACAGGAGGGATGTTGACTGGCCAGTAACCCTTCACCGCAAGCATCCAGGACATCCCAAGCGCCAGGCACTGCTGGCAAGGGTAGTACCGTGAGGGCACACAGGATTCCTGAGACACATCCCAAAGCCTGTCAGAAGAAGTCAGAATTCAAGTGAAGTATCAGCTACTCAATGAGTTTGTTACATCTGAATGGGTCAGCTTAATTCAACGTCAGATGGCTCAGGATAGCCTCTGCTGGCAGCCAGAAGAGCCATTTGTTCAAACAACTCAAATCACTATTGTTTTATAATGAGGGGAGAGGAGAGAAAAAAAAGAAGAAAAAAAAAAAAAAGAGTGGTTGTTACAATTATCCTTCATTCAGTTATACTGGATGGGGCCCCAGAGGCTGGTGGAGACCTGGGAAGCCCTGACAGCTCCTGCAGCAGGAGGTACAGTGTTCTGTCCTCTAGTCTTCACTCCGAGTAATGCATGATCGACTCCACATAGTTCCCTGGGAAGAGCCCCGTCACTCCATTCATGACCCCCTCATACCAGCCATCATCATTTTTCTTGATGACATAAATGATGGCACCTTCCTGAAACGAGAGCTCATCTTCTTTGTCCTTCGTGTAGTCATAGATCGCCACCACTAGGAAAGAACAGAGCATGACTGTTAGGAGAGGTACAAGGAGGAGGAGGAAAATCAACCTACCTCGTACAAAGTTCTCCACATTCAAGGCAATCTCAAGAGAGCTGCACTGCCTCACCTCTATGGGTGCAGAATGACCTGCTGAGAGGGACAGTTTCTTCCAACCCCTTTTATAAGAGCTCATACTTTGAAGCACATGAACCAGGACTACTTTAACTCTTCTATTCTTACTATTTCCAGACCCACTAGAGGAAAAGTTTACAAATATATGATAAACTTTTGGTGTGGAATGATACAAGGAGGTGGATGTAACTCCCCATGGCTATGACGACTCAGACCAACTCCAAGATTCATGTATTAGATATATGTGCAAAACCAGGTCTCTGCACAACAAACAGTCAGCAGGAAAACATGGAAGAGGGAGAGTAGCAAGAGCTCTCTTCAGATCACGGTAAGAATGAGCCAAGGCTAATGCCCCAGACTTCCATCTACCTTAGCTACCCCCACATTTACATCTGTAAAATGCATATGTGCAGTCCCAGCAGCTAAAGTCACTCTGAGGGTAATACGGTGCCAAGATGGGTGAATCCCAGTTAGATGCTAGGAAGAAGTAAGGTGGTTCTCTGAAACAAAATGTACGCTGTTAGGAAAGTCAAAGAAATTGGACAAAGCACTGGCAAATATTAAAAGAGAGCATTGCCCTGAAATGGCAGAAGACAGACATCAAGTCAATATGTTTTTCCATTCTCAGTCCTATCATTATGTGTTCCATACAGAAAATTAGCTATGCCGGACTCTGAATACTTTAACAAATAGCATCAGTCACTGCTTTGAGCACTTGGCAATGAAACATGCAGTGCTGCCATTGGAAACAAAATGGATGTTGGACAGGGATCCTGAAATCTTGTACTGGGATAGAAGGGAAGATACTCTGAAACAAAGCAAGGACAAAAAAAAATTAACAGCATGTGTTCATGAGCACAGTGTCCAAGAGTCCTATTAAACTCACCATTCTTTCCAAAAGAAAAGAGGTCATTTCCTTCTGAGGGAGCAAAAGAATCAATACAAATATTTACTAGGGAAACCTGGATCCTGAAGAGATTATAAAGTGAAATATACAAATCAATCCCAGTGGGGAATCAGAGTATGTACAGAGAATTTTTTTTTTTAAATAAATCTCCCAAACAGGAGGTTTGTATTGTTTGACCAGACCATATTTAAAGAACACATGTTGCTGGCTCTACATTTATACCAGCACAGTAACTCATTCTAACTAGTTTTAGACACATCATTCTAAGGAAACAAAACACATATGGAAAAATGAGTAAATTTTTAGCTTGAAAAACAGAATTCACTATATGAACATGTGATACATTCAATTGAAGTCCTTCAAAATTCCTTTTTAACTGCCTTCTAGTTCATTTTAAAACATTTCTTTCTAGCTTCACTGAGCTGCTGTTCTTCATTCTCTTGGTAATAATAATCCAAGGATCACAGTAACTTCCAATTTCTTTCTCATTTTTGAGCGTACTCTAGTCCCTTCTGACACTGAATGGATTCATTATTTCATGATCACAAGTAGGAAACTCTTCCCTAAATTTGTGATGAAAATTCGCTTCTTGTTAAGCCTCTTATAAAATTACCTGAAGCCTGGTTTTGTTTTTACATCACCATTGCTTCCTCCTGCATGCTACTTTTGTACTGGCAATGTTCCTCTCTCTAAAAGACTGTTTAATCCTTCTGTCTGTAGTCCCACCAGTTCAAGCTGTGAGCTTCTCACATACCATGAGTTACCAGGAGCCCAGGCCAGTATTGCAAAAAAGGCTCCAGATGAGACAGGAAGCAGCAATACTGACTCAGGAGGTGGCATCCTTCCCGGCGAGACTGAGCCAGGACTTCTTTTATTTTCTATCTGAACACATTTCAATGCAGATATGAAAACCAGAATTATTCATTTAGGTTGATATTCTTCCAACAGTGATCTTTGGTTCTTCAACAATTACACAGAGTTTGGCTGAACTCTGTTACATTAAACTGACCACAAATGCAGGCCAGACTGATTATCCAACTGAAATCCGATAGCTGTGACCACACACTTTCTCTATGTGGTATAAGGGTAATTCTTCCTTCTGGATACCCATTTCTGTTCATCTGATTTGCAAAGCTGGGACATTTTCTTACCTTTTCATGCCACGCACCCAGACACAGAGCTCAATGGAAAACTGCAGTGAGCTTTCCTGGATGTTGCTGGTTGGCTGTTGCTATTACAGCCATGTGGTACCGCCCTCAAGTTCAACATCCCCAGTAACTGTATCCTGCCTAAAAGTTTCTCCATCTGCTCAAAATGCTGCCCACTTCATTCCTCAGCTGTAGGTTAGAGCATGTCTTAATGTTAAATGTACCTCCCGCACTGCATGACCCCTTTACAGAACAAGATCATGCTGAATCACATCTCAATATATAGCAACCCTCTGTATTTGACACCTCCTTCCATCAGTTTTGTCCGCTTTGAATCATGTGGCACAGAATACTATTTATCGGAACTTAAGGAGTTGCCATAGGAATAATTATTTTGCAGAAGATAAAGCATTATTAGTTCACAGCAGGTTAAGTATACACATTCTTTGAGTATGAAAGTCCTCTTTTAGCATGGGGCTTTTCATTAACTTTAAAGCTCGTTTGCTACAAAAAAAAAAAAAAAAAATCACAGCCAAGCCCTTCTCTCCCAACTCCAGCAAAGCAGTCAAATCTCAAGACATGGGCTGAATATAAGTAGAGCTACTCATATAACTACAACAGAACCCACACCTATGTGAATCTCTTTTTTTCTGGTATCCTAAAACTACTATTTAACAGTTTTTCGTACATTGTAAGCACTTTAATTTTTTATTACTTTTATGAGTGTTTCTAAGAACAGACCAACCTTTTAGATGTTTTAGTCATCTAGTTTTCAAAATACAGATCAAGATTATGGTTTTGCATGGGACTCTACATCAATACAAGAGAATGTCTGGTCTCCTATACTTTTGCTTTTCTGTAGGAAAAACGTTCTGACTAAAAACGTGACTTTCTCCAGCCTTCAAAGACTCCCATTACAGTTTTGCTATCCCACGTGATTTTCCCTGTAAATATCAAACTAGAAGTGCCTGGAATGCCTGCTGAGATGGAACAGATCTGTGCATATATGCACCTATATAAATTATTTTAGTTCACAAGCTCATGGAAGTCACACAGAAAAGCAGATCAGAACAATATGCTATAATTCAAATGTCATTATTTCTTCAAATAGGTGTTTTCCCAGGCCACGTGCCACACGATTTCATGGCTTCTCTTCCACACACACACCCCGACACACACCCACCCTCTACACCCACCCACCCACCGTTTGCATTAGCATGAGACACTATAAACAGGCAATGCACATCAGCGTCCTCTTTTTTCTCTTTTGCTCCTAGCTGAAATGCCACTGAGGATTTGCTGAGGGCCAGGTGGCAGGAATAACAGAAACATAACAAAGATAGTGATACGAATGTAGAATTAGGCTAAAGAGTAACTTATGCCTGGAAAAATACAGAGAAAAATCTTGAGACTCTCTCCCCTATCAAAAAGTAACATGCCTGCAATCTTCATCCAGCACAAAATACATCAGCCACAATGAAACTGAGCAGATACTGTGCATTCTCAGAACTGCCTGATATGGAGGAGTTCATTAAGTAATGTAGCACATCCAGTATTTGCTGAAATGATCTGTAGTGGTCCCAACCTGAGAAATTTGCCACCCTCCCCCAAAGAAAGAAATGCAACATCAGGAACCCCACCCCACTCTAAAACCTGATTTTTGTGAAGCCAGGCAACTAATACCAATAATCAGGAATACCCTTCAAACCGCACAGCAAGAAGAGTACTATGTATATGAGATCCCTTTTTTCCCTGTCCTCCCTCATGGAAATAAGCTTCCCTGACAAGAATAAGCTGAAGCAATTTTTAATCAAACAAAGAGCCTGTGTGCCTCAACAGAATAATCGTGACACTTGCTGTCAATCAGGGGTATGGAGAGGTCACTAGATAAACTAAGTCATGTAAACACCCTGCAAGTCAGCCACTTTGTCTGACAAATGGTCTCAGCTTGTCAGCAAAGCCTGGGTCCTGCTTGCACTAAACACTTACACCAGCTAGAGGGAGGGTGGGGGAATAATAAAAAACCTCCCACATATTCCTCAGGAATAGTAATATTTTGTTTGGGCTGGAGTTGGCAGAAAGTGCCTCTTCCATCTTCTCCTCCCCCCTCCCCCAAGTCCTGCACTGGGTTTATCTTTGTGGCGTTCTTGAATTTTTTTTCCCTGATGCAGACTAAATGTGTCTAACAGTCACTCAGCTGAGATGCCCGGTTGCTTTGCAACATTAGATTTTATATCACCCTTTACTGAGAGGTATATGACCCTGTTTCACAGGAGAACACCAGGCAGTAGATCTTTTCATATTCAAGTGCCCCTAAGCCATTTACCTACTCAGTTTATTTTACCTGTAGTTTTACTCCAGCATGCTTCCACACACCTGCTTCAGAACTGGAAGACATCTAGGTGCAGCCACACAGCAATGCCACAGTTAGTCAGTCCTACACAGACCCAGCGCTTTTTAGCTCAGCACAGCCCCACACTGATGCAGCACTGCAGCTTCCAGAGCCCCAAACACACATTGCAGCACCTATCCAGAAGCACCCGTATGTTCAAAGTTCAAGTGCAATTGCAACACTGATTCATTCATTTTTGACCTCATATGAGTTTGATTATTAGGCTTAAGCAGACTACTGAAAGGTGAGTCTTAAGTAGATTACAGAGGACTTAAAAAATACGTAATTAGCCATCTAATCATTATCTTCCCTTTGTGGAGAAAGGGGTGAAAGAGTCAGACGCAGAAGAGTCGCTTAACTTTTGTTCTTTAAGTTGCCATTTGGAGGAGCACCTCTACCACAATACCAAATACTGGCTACAAAGGAGTCTAGGCAGACTCCACGTCCAAAGTGGGATGGCAGGAGCATATACAAAATGTTGTTACAAACACGACCCTACCATCTCTACTAGCTCTAAACCTACCCTTTTCTAAGTAGGTCCTTGGTGCCCAAGGAGGGTCCTCCTCCGCATATGGATCACTGTACTCCACCACAGCTGCTTCCTCCTCCTCATAATCCTCTGGAGGTGGGGGTGGAGGTGGAGATTCATCCAACACTGGCTCATCCACAGGCGGTGGCGGGGGAGGAGTATCTGAAACTAAAAATAAGCAATAGTATAACCATGAAAATGTCTCTAGAACCATGGTAGCAGGTTGAAGTAATACTCCCTATCCCAGTTAGTTGCACTGGGACCAATAGTTAGAACTTGCGGAAATACACTAGAGACAATAAAATTCAGAGAAGGAAGAATCAGGTTCCTCCAAAAAAATTATTTCCTTTTCCCTCCCTTCACAATTCAAGACAAACTTGCAGAGGCAGTAGAGATGTCAGAATTCTGGCTATATACAGACAAATCTTTCATCCACTCAAAACAAAAGCCACATCCAGTAATAAATCATAGCACAAGGCAGCAGCAAACTTACTGTTTTCTTGAACTCTGGCCACAAATCCCATTAGCGGTAACTGTGGAGTTACCTGTAGGATGGAGGGGGGAGGAGGAGCAAGGGATGCTGCCACAGAAATTAAAAAGAGAGAGGCATTCAGTTAGAAACACAACAAAGCAGTAAACAGGAAAGTAGACATCGTCACCACTCAGACAGTAGCAGTCTGCCAAGAAGCTGAGATAAAAAGGCTGCCATTCAAAGAAAAATGGCTCAGGTGGTTTAAGCATATTCCTAATCCTTATTTCAAGGAGATTTCTCTATTTTTAAAATTTCCAACCCAGCTCTTTTTCATAAGATTAAGAATCCATACTGAAGTATTTTTCTGATCTGACCATGAGATTCCCTTAACTTGAAGTTTATTACTATGGCAATATAGCACTTTATGAACAGACCTAACTAACAAACATATCAATAACATATTCTCTCCCTATAATCCTCCTCCTTTCATATCAAATTGATATTTATAGAAGTGACTTCTGTAACAGCATCCACAAATCCTTAGTAATGAAAATGGATATAACTAGTTTTCTCCAAAATGTAGGAAAAAAAACCAAAACATCAAATGAGGCAGTTATTTTAGGCAAAACAGAAAAAGACACCTTTGAGAACTGAGCGTACTTGGACAACACAGGACTTCTGACCTTATTGGTAGAACAAAGCGCACTGTGCTGCTGCCAAACAACAGGGCCTGTTCCAGATGTGCTGCCTCATTTCCTTGCCACCTGATTTCACAGACCACTGCACTGAACTCTGAACAGCCCTTTTACTGGTACCAGAAGAGCTGTCTTTGTACAATATGTGTGAATTCACATTTAAAGAACATACTATCCACCAACTGCAAATGTTATAACACTGAACTGTGGTTTAAGCCAGGAATGAAAGTTTCAGTTATCTAGTTAAGTAAAAAAAAAAATAGTTAACTAGTTTTATCTAGTTTTAGTATCACTTTGCAAGAGTAATGCAGTAATATTCTTTAAGCAAGTTACAAAATTATTTTTCAGAAACCACACCTCAAGAAAAGCACAACTAAATAATTTTGTTAGTAGTTGCATAAAAAAACATTTAGTCATGTCCAAAAGAATGAGGGCAAAAGGTCTACACTTCATGTACCAGTACATTTATTTAGCTTGCAGAACAGAACTAAATAAATTTCAAGCTAATTCCAGAGCTGATAAGAAAACTGCCAGGTACGATGTAGTATTTTTCAGAATTAATTCATATCATCATAGCAAATGAAAAGAACTCCAGGGCATTTAAAATTCATGTCTCAAAATTTCTTCTGTTTACTTATTTCAGTAACTATTATCTGAAGTTCTTTGAATTTCTTCTGTCACTCACATGCACATTCCTTTCACAACCACACATCCCAAACAAAAAAACCCAACAGAGCAACCATCCTTTTTGTTGCAAAAATATCCTTGTACCTCCATATAAAGCAAGCTCTATTATCTCAACATTTAATTGATATTTCTTGACAAAAAACAAAATACATTTCTAATTACAGCTCCTTTGACCTCTGAGAGTATTTATTCCTTCAAGTGTAACCACAGTAGCTGGAAAAAGATTTGGTCTTGCATTTTTTCGAAGCAGGAAAAGGGAACTTGAATTTCAAGTCCTACTGAAATGCAGTAATACTCATGAATTCAGCATTCTTGTGCAACTATGAAGTCCCTGCCTTTTTAATTATATATGCTATAAAAATGTTCAGTTTCAAAATGTTTCCTCTATTCAACGTCATATAGATTCATACAACTCATATCCATCATATGAGACTAGCTTCGGTTTCCTAAGTCCCTTCAGTGTACTTTGTTCATGTGCTATATATATTTCTTTGAAAGAAATAACGAGGCTTTCCTCATAGAAAAATAAATCACTCTAGACCAGCACTCCAAGCAAATACAAAAAAATCCCTTAGTTTAGTTTGGCTTGTGTAGTTTAATCACAATGGTGATGCTAACACTAGCTGACATCATTCCTTGTTTACCTTAACCATTTGGTTTGTGCTTCAGTCTATGCACAGTGCAGGGACTATCATATTATATTGGCTCTATATGATGTATAATGAGTCTAAGCTAGTTTTGACCTTTAGGAGCCAATACAATAAATATTTTATTAATGATAACTTTGTTTATAAAGTGCATCAGAACAACTTTACTGATGAGATAAACACCAGCTTAAACATCCCCTCCCAGCTTCCTTCCATATAGACCATTGGTAGATTAAGAGTTCATCTACACAGTTGCTGTCAATTAATTCAGAAATGCTCAAGAGCACCTTCCACTAGATAGCTTCAGCCTAATAAGAATTCAGCTATACAAATAGTGTGTAGTGCAGACCACCATCTCAGTACTTGCCCAGTTTCTCCCACAGGGTTTTTAGCCTGTGCTGAGCTCTATATTGATACTTAGATACTGGTATCTAAGGATGCAAAGTTAAAACACTTGTTAGGTGGCATGGCTGGCGAGAGTGGCTTTGGGACAGACATATGCTGAGATCATTTAAGGTCTACATTTCTTAATATTTTCTTTTCAGTTGTTAAAAAGGCCTCACCATGAAGTAGAGAAATTCTGTTATCTTAGAAGTGGCATTCAAAAGAACAGGGCAAGGCAACTATCTTTCATCCTCCCAAGAAGTGAATAAACAAAAATGACTATGCCAACATACTAAAAAAATGGAAGTGGAAAAAACAGTACTGCTTTATTGCCAAACAGCCTGCAAAGAAGAACAAGCCATAGTTGGCACACTCCTCTGCCTGTCGTAAGGTCTCTTTTTCACATCTTTAGTTTGCGTTTTCTCCCTCTCTTCAGGAATGTGGAGAAGCATTTGTGGCCCCTGTCCTGTCACTACTAACCCTGCTCCTTACAGACTCAACAGTCCCTCTGTTCTTAGGGTCTTCATCAATTAGGCATGCTTGAGCATCCTCTCCTTTCAAGGTACAGGCCAAAAAAACCTTGGTTTAGTATAACTGCAAAGCTAATGAATCCTGTATTCTGCTAGGTATATAAAAGTGTCTTACTACAACTGCTTATTTATATAGTATCAAGAATGCCAGTATAATTGAAGTATTTTGTTTGTGATTTACAGCTCAAGTGACTAATCGCCATAATCATTATCTTCTTTTGGGGTACACAGACTGAACTGTGGTTATGTAATTTAAAGTCTATTTGGCATCTTCTGTGATTACCTATTAACAATGCAATAGTAGCTTGCAGAAAATTATCCCTTTGCTAAAGCAGAAATACACAGCAGTTGCCAGAAACTCTGGATATACTGAAAATCCTCTTTAATGCAAAGGTAATCCTGCAAGGTTTCTTTTATTGCTGTTACCCTCTCCTTCTCGCCTGTTCCACTTCAGCCTTCAATATGCACATAATGTGCTTAACAAATACTTCATATTTCAGGCAACTGGGCTGCAATTTAGGCATATAACCTCCTCCTCCCTCCTGGCCCCAGCAGGACCATCCGTTTCCTTCTCAAGTTAAGCACACACATCTCTCTGCAGAGTAGCTCACAAGCAGTAATATTTGAACCTGATCAAATCCCTTAAATGCAAATTGCAGCATTTGATCTAATTCCAAGTTCAGTGCTCAATTTAAAAAAAAACAAAAAACAAAAAAACCCCACCAAAACCCACCACCACAACAACAACAAAACACAAATGCACTGTAGTGCTTGCAAGTCAGCATTCAGTGTTGCTGGTAATAGGGCATTTCCTAACAAGGAAACTCCAGTATGTCTTCTGCATCTTTCTGTACCTTTGTCAAAAAAGAAAGTCTCCACTACTCTGGTATCAAAACCTTCACCTCACATCAGAAGCACAGGGAAAAGGACTCCTTCAATGAAAAGCTACTGCGTTCTGCCTGAGACGCAGGACACACCACTCCTTGTTAATATCCCATCCTGCTTTTTAAGACAGGTCGCCCATCAAAATAACATCCCCTGTGGACTTAGCAGGTGACACAGCTCCCTCGCATCCCATACCAAACACCACTGTTGTCTCTAAGGTGTCTAATGCTTACCCTTGTATAACAAGTGCAATTTCTTGAACTGTCGATTAATCAGAAGGAAAAAGCATACAAGATAAAGACTGATTAATGAAGAATCAGTGTTCTGGTGCAAAAGGAAATACCCATCACACACCAAAGCAGAAACATGACACATGGTGTAGTAAAGGACCAAAGCTTGTCTAATAGGGACTGTGAGATCAAAAGTAATTTATTTGGCAACAAAGCCAGTATTGTTTTAAGCTGCTTGCCATAATGGAAGCTGAATGCTCTGTACTTGGACCGCAGCTTTGGCATGGCTACCAGCAACATACTGGAAGTTACCTGAGACTAACTGCAAGATCTGCAATGGAGACAGAACATAAGATTTCAGAGATCACTCCATGCACCGCTGTGTTGAATTTAACAGTGCAGAAAAACTTTCTTACCTGGGTTCTGGTTATAAAACGGTCCTCCGTTCATCTGGTTCTGAAGGCTTGGCTGTGATGTGATCGAAGGAGGACGCCGATATGGCAAAGAGCCCCCTATTGTTGGGGGTGTGTGTCGAGATGCAGGCCTATTCATGCTGTAGAACTGAACTGGGTGACCTAGGTTAGAAAGAGAAATGTATTAGCAAAGAGAAGAATGATGCCTGCCTTTTTTATAGCTGCATTCAAGATTCAAAGGCTTGGAAAGGTTTTTGTTTTTTTTTCAAGACAGTCTGCATCCTGGGAGCAGTCAGCCAGTTCAGCTGCCAGACTGGAAGGACACTGTATGTCTCAATAGCAACACAAAAAATAACTCTCCCAACTGCCTGTAGCCGGCACTGCTCACGAAGGCCAGTATGAAAATACAAAGGTGTCTAAGCTACGAAGTTTCAAAATGAAAGAAAATAATTCCCAGTTACCCATTTTATATAATGTATTATAATAACTTCTTGCAAATTTAGTTACTTATAAATCTGCAAAAAAATAACACTTCACAGTCCAGCAGTTAAGCAACATACACGTACAAACTAACTGTGCGCCATTCCCAAGATTCAAAGCTGTTAACTTATACGACTGAAAAACACAATACTAACTATCTTAGTGCTGTTCAGGAAATACGCAGAGAATCATCTGGGGAGAAGAGAATGTTAGCAACTGCTTGAAGGATGGAATAAATGAAATCATGTTCAAAGACCCTCTTTCAGGGAGCTGTCAATTGAAACTACTCCTTAAAAACTTGCTCTCCATTTTAATCACTTCCTGTATCAAAGTAATTGATCCTGAATCTAAGCAAGCAATAAATGAAGCAAGACCATTAAGCTATCTTCTGTGCTCACAGAAAGTTCTCTGGCTTATATACTGTATATAACAGTAAACTGGATTTGTTATACCCATATGGGTTATTACCCTCTGCCTCCAGCATTTGTACTAGAGGTAAATTTCAAGAGTTTTCAAGAAAACCAGGGAAGAAGGGATGGTCACTGTGGTTGAGGAGACATGCATGCAGGGGAGTAAACAGGGAAACAGAACAAACGAATGTACAGTTTTTTAAAAACCTGCATTGTTCTCCACTATGTTTTGATTGCTTTGCAAAACTTCACACTAGGTCAGTAAATAAAATTCAAGTTGCTTGCTGTGTTACTTGCTTCTAAGAGCAAGTGCATGAACTAGAGATTCACATTCCTCCTGCTTTGTACAGATAGGTACATCTCAAAAAATGCACTTTTTACAGGTGAGGAAGAAGAACAGTTAAGCAGCAATTCACCTAGTATATAGGCTTTTTCACATTTTTCCTAACGAGTCTTTCCAGTGTGTCTGTATCCCTGTTACTTAATGCACTGGTAGAAATTGGTGGTGATTGGAGAGAAGGGAGGAGAGAAGAAACGGATAAGAGATCCTTAATGACCAAAAACTACAACCTCATAAATGGTAAACTATCCAGTCTCTTCAAATGCTTTATTTCAGAGAAGCCATGCAAGCAACCTCACTAATACCACAAAAGAACTTAAAAATAGTAAGTAACCTGAAATTTCTCTTATGGAATTGTGCATGTGATTTTATAGCCATTAAAATATTAATCTCTGCTTGATTTTGACTTGTCAAAAACACAGAAGCAATATGGCTTAAGAACTGGGATACTGACAGTGCATCAAAAATGTAAAACTGATTGAGGACCCATATGACACAGCTCATCTTCTAAACATGAAAGTAGTTTAGACATCAGGATCATCTTCTGATACCAAAATTCATCACAGTTCAGAAGCTTCTGGTCATAGTCATGGATTCTAGTGTAAGTATTTTCTAATTCTGTATGAACCACAGCACCTTAAACTAAATAAGATTTCAAGAGCGCTTCTGGCACCTGGTGAAATTCTTACTAAGAGACCAACACTAATAAACACACAAACCAAGTCATACCATTGTGATCAGCCAACACTATAATGAAAAGTAACGAAGCACGTAGGTAGCTATATATGAATTTGGCTGTCTAAAGGAGATCTTTACAATGCAGGTGTAACTCCTCATCAAAAGCTGATACGGTTAGTAAGTACTGTATGCTGCAACTTCAGCATATGAAAGAAACAAAAAACGTAGGGTGATTTCATAAGCATTAAGAAAAGCAAGTTGCAATATACACCGTAAGTACCACCTATTAAACCAAAATCCTTTAGTACTATTCTGCATAATAAAAACCTGTATTTTACCTGGCACTGAATGCAAAAAGATGCCCTTTTTATCAGTTCATTGAAAGGAGACTTGCCATTTGAAAGCATTGAAGAGACAAGTCATATAAATTATACTTTGCTAGATGTACTTTTTTTATTCCATTACTGAAAGAGAATAATCAGACCCAGGACTATCAGTGCTGGTTGCCCCCAAACATAATTATTCTATGAGATCCTCAGTATCCAAACCTCAATAAAATGATAACGTAATAAATAATTATATAAATGTAAAAATAATAAAATTATAAAATTAAATGATTACTGTTTATAAAACTAGCACACCTTGAATTGTCTACTATAATCATTACCTTATAGTTGGGTATTAGCAGGTATTTTCTAGTTATATTTAAAAAAAAAATTAAAAATCACTGCTTCTGAAGTAACTTTGAAAAGCCTTGGATTGTGATCACATCTGGGTTCATCTGCCCACCGGCTGGAGCAGACACTCACCTGTAGAGGGTGTGGAAGAAACAGCAGGGGGAGTTGGAGAGGTGAAGCCATCAGCAAGGGGCTGAGCTCCTGCAGCAGCAGCAGCAGCATCTGGGGCAGCGGAGGAAGGGGCAGGAGCAGGAGGAGTGGGGGCAGGAGCAGAGGTAGCAGGAAGGGGAGAAGTGCCAGCCGAGCCAGCAGGGGCTAAGTGAAGAGAGGAGGAAGAGGTGGAGTTAATAAGGAGATATGTTAGCAAGGATTAGAGAAAGCCTTTGACTATTCAGTGTTAGCTATTTATTAGATGCACAGTATTTTAGAATGCACGAGGAGATGAGAGAAAAACAGAGCTCTTAAAGAAAGATTCATTCCTATGTGGACGGTAAATGAGGGTCAAACAAATCCACTTCTTTCCATGTCTGAAGGGAACCCAGAACTTTTCACTGAAAGCCATTACTTTTGAAAGATGTCTTTACACCTTGTTATTTACGCTTCGAACTGTCGCATGGCTGCCTTTAGCTTTTGTATGAATTATAAAATATACAGAAGAGGAAAGCCAAAGATTTCCAGTTCTTTGGTTCAGAAGCATCATGCATTTCAGATCACACTGCAAGCCAACTATACACTCTTCTTCACTGAAAGGGCTGAGCAAAGGAAAAAGGAGTACTAATATCACTTCCAATTTCTGGAAAGACTGGGGTGATTAAATTGAACAAGTTTCTTTTTGTGACAACTCAGTTATACTTGCATTAATGTATTAAAGATTTATCCTGTGCCTGCCTCTCATTTCATCTAACTTTCTAAAAGCACGTTTCTATATATCTGCCTGAACAGCCAATGAAAAAACATTTATTTGCTTAAAAGGACAAGGGAGAAGTGTCCCCCAGCCCACTGAAAAAGGCATTGTGTTCTACCTAGTCACATGCAGGCAGCCAGGTCAAAAAATTCTGATAAACAAATTAATACATAAAAGAAGCATCAGAGTACATCAGACACTCCCAGAAAAGACACTACTTGATTCAAATTCATACTATCAATAGCAAGCAATTTTCAAGGCTTGCATGTTTCTGGATAATGAACTTTTGAGACTTCTCTTGGGGTTTACTCAGCACTGTGTTTAGGAGGCTTGCAAATGCTAAAGGTTAATGCTGAGTCAAAAAGAGGAACAGCAAGTTTCCATTTACCTGGATAGACACTGGGAGGAGATGGTGTGGGAACAGCAATAGGAACACCCACACTTCCACTTCCACTGTTCTCTCGACTGCTGCTCCGACTACTTGGGTGGCTTCCTCCACTACTCCCACTGCTGCTGTAAGAAACCAAAATAACCCAGGGTATGAATATGCTGCTGTGCATGATGAAACATAAGATCCCTTATATAGCACCTTATTAATTCAGAGAAGTAACAGGGAACAAGGAAAAAGAAACAAGGATGATATAAACCTATAGAAAGCTTAGTTTTTCTAAAACTCTTCATTTTGACCACAAAACTACAGGTTTTTCAGTTAGCCTTAGTGAACTTGCCCAAAAATGAAACACTTCCAGAACCTTGTTCCAAAGCACATCATTCCAATATTGTTAAACCCCTACTGAGCAAATGCAGACCTTTTTCCTATAACTTATAAAATGCATAGACTGTTTAGACTCTGATTTACATGCTTCCATATGAGACTACTGAAATCTGGATACTGTAAATAGTAAAAATCATATTTTCTTATATTTTAAGTCCATCTGTTTAGTCATCCTCAAGTACTTATGATGTTTAAAAAGTAAACATTTCAAGGGAAGTATTTAGACCTGTCACATCCTGTTCCTTCCCTGGAAGGAACGGGCTGCCCAGGGAAGTGGTTGAGTCTCCACCCCTGGAGATATTTAAAAGATGGGCAGATGTGGTGCTTCAGGACATGGTTTAGTGGTGGACTTGGCAGTGATAGGTTAATGGTTGGACTCTTAAGGGTCTTTTCCAACCTTAACAATTCTATGATTCTATGATCATGAAACTCTTATTATCCTAGAGAAAAGGCTAGCCTTCTGCCAAACCTTTGGTAATACAGTTCAGCTTTATTCTGTGTTTAAAGTTACCAGTATCCTCAAAATACAATGCTCTTTTTCAGCTACTCAATCTATAAACATCAAAGACTGCTCAAACAAAAATGTGAACTATAAGCATACTATGCAGTCCCTTCAACACGTAGAAGTTGTGTACAAAGTCTTCTCCCAGTTTTGTAAGCATTTTGTATGATAATATCATGATGTACCTACCTGAAATGCTTCACAATTTTAGTAATACATTAAGTACTATAACTAAGTGATAGCACTAAAATTAAGGTGACTAGGGGATCAATCTTAACATGATCCACTATTCTGGTTTTATTAGAATGCATTCTCGTCATGCCAAATGACGTTCACAGTCCATATCACGAATTCACTGTAGAGGTGCAGATGGATTTGATACTTATCGTAGCATTTTCTGTCCATATGCTAATACTAACCAAACTTTGTACAGAACTACACTGGATACCTGTATGTGCGATTCCTCTGATTCACAGAAGCTGTTCTAACAGGGCTCTGTTGTGAGGGAGCCATATTGCGTGTTGGGCTAGGCACGTAGTCATTTGGTACCACCGGAGGACGTACTGGCTCCAACGTACGATAGGGAGAGTGACGCCTACACAAGGACAAGCATCTTTCAGAAGCGAATCAAGATAACAGAGACAAAACCAAAGATTTTTCATTCTTTAAAAGATAGCTACATAATAATCAGTAATATTTTTCTATAAGTTTGCAGTATCTACTTTGTAGGATAACAAAAAACAATTAAGGATGTTCTTCATGTAGTTCAATCTCCAGATGCTTTTCCTATTCATAAACTCTGTGTTGCACATCCCATTCTTGTTTTAAAAGTAATCCATATCTTGTTTTAAAAGAAAGCACCACGGTCTGTATGTATACACACAATCACAAGCCAACAAACAGCATTCATCTCAGTTATAACACATTTTCCTAAGGTCAAAGTCAAGTTCATAGGCTTAATAGGAAAGTACTTTTATCACACACAGCACAAATAATTAATGAACAGTGCCACATACTAATTTTCCAGTTGTTTAGCACCACCTGTCAAAGCCACACAGTTAATGACTTTTTACTCTAAAGCATGTAGTAAGTGTTCTGCAATGATAAAAAGGTTCCTGTTGGGAAAGGCTGATGATGCCCACCGTCTTCTGGCAGAAATGTGCTAACTGATACATAAGACATGATCAGTAGAAGGGGATGCGGATATAACACCTCTTGACCTTTGTGAATGGTTAAAACAGAAACAAACAAACAAAAAAAACCCCAACAACAAAACCACCAAAAAGCCCCCACTACAGAAAAAGAAAGAATCTTCCCTTTTTTTCCCTTCTGTTCACCAAAGCCGTTTACACATTCAGTAACTGCACTTACCCAATAGTTCCTTTTCCCGACATTGGTGGACTTGGTGGCTTCTGGGTGGGTGGTGTTGTACGAGGCAGCCCACCCATCTTCATATTCTGTGTGCTGACCTGCATGAAAGAATGGGGAGAAAAACGGCCTTCACTAAGCTCAGCTTCTAGGGGGAGAGACACTGAGATGCCTTTAGCAATTAACTCTAAGTAGGGGAAGGTTTAAACAAACAAAAAAATTGAGAGGCCATGCATTTTATATGCAATTTCCACTCTGCTAGAAGTCAAGAGTTGCGCTCAAAGGACTCTTTATTATACAGGGTTTTTAAAAATTGTATATACAAAAAGTGAATTTGCCTTTAGGCTATCACATAAACATTAAATCACTGACAATACAGACACTGTATCTAACTTGGTTAAACCTCCCAGTCATCTTTTGAGATAAAGGCAGTTATTTCGGGTTGCACACTAATGAATGGTAAATTTGCAAAAATATTTTTTAATACTCTTTAAAACTACTAAGGTTTATCTAATAGGCCACAATTTAATGTAATTCATACAAATACGGAGAAGTCAAAGTAATCTCCAAATATGATCCATTAATGTTTTAATGTTTTCACAGTATGACATCAAAAATTTTTAAGATAATATTTATTGTAAATATTATTTATGTGTATGTAAACACAGAGAGAAAACTGTATGGAGAAAAATACAAAGATGTACGTTTTTTTTCCCCACCAAATCTGTAGCAATTTAATCTCTAAGACTTGATAAATAAATGGATAGGGAGAAAAATATTTAGCAGTGATGTGATGTGATGTGATGTGATTGCAGTTGTCCCCTCCCCCTCTTTCAGGTTAAAATGCTAATGAAGTAACTTTTATATAAAAGAATTTTCTTAACGTCTTTAAAAAATTCATCTGCATTCTTGACCAGTTGATCAATCTAGGAATCATAAACAATTGTTACCAATGTAGGCATTTTGCTTATCTGTATACTGTCAGCCAAGCACAAATCTCTCAATGCATGCACCCTTAACAGCAATCAGCACATGGTCTTCTTACAAGTCTCTGTTAAACAGTTTGGATTTATGAATGCTCAAACTATTCCTTAGATCCAGAGATATTCAACAAACCTAAATAAGTATGCTTACATCCCTTTTTTCTGTTGTTCCTGTCATGCTCTATTTCACAGCGTTTCTTATTTCCAAAATCTAAGTCTTGCCTATTGCCCGCACCTCCCATATAAAAAGGCACAGTGATCAAGGCATTAGGAGTATTTGCAAACATCATTAAAGGCAAATTACTCCTTTAAAATGTGACTATAACAACTCACTTAAAACCCTGGCAATGTTTAGATTTGTGAATTGATAAATATTGAGAACAGGGTAAAGAGTAATATATTCAGTATTTTAATCCACTGAAACTTGATTCCCTGGCTCTAAATAATCCCAGTGCTACCACATTTTCAATCTGCTGGGAGGAAAAGAAAACCAAGTGTTGGAAGGTTTTTTTTGTCAGATTCAAGAACAGATGTTTGGATTTAGTTATGCAAGAGTACTTTGTAATGTCAATTTAAGACAAAATTATTTTGCACAGCATTATGAAGTCCTTTAAGCCAACTCTAAGCAACAAGAAATCTAAAGCTAATTTAAGTGAGGGATGAAGTAAACACTGAACTACAACTACTTGAAGGGAGGAGGGAAAGTGTAAAATGAAGTATATTTTATTCTATACACGGAACATTAAGAAATAGCACAAAATCTGAATTTTTTTTTAAAGTTGCAGCACCTCCTGTATTTCCTCTTTCATTAACGATGCCTGTTTTACTCACTATTTGAGTTGTCCAAAAAAACACAAACAAAAAACCCCCCACCTTAATTAAACACTCGGTGCATTGTCACTTGCTATATTTCAAACAGCCCATTAAGCCTAGTGGGGCAGCGGTTCTGGATGTCTTCAGATGACAGCAAACTTGGACGAATCTGTGTGCCCCTGAATAGTCCATTCAGGTGTTTTAACTGGCTACACTATTGTTTCTGACCAGACGACGTAACCACTAGATATCACTGTACAGTTAACATAAAATTCCATATATTTAACCATAAAGAATCTTACTATTTGTATACATCCATTGCAGCAACAAAAATGAAGTTTTAGGCTTCCACTGGGCTAGAGCTACATGAAAAGAAAGGACAGTAGAGGTGGAGGATGCAGCGGCATCACACAGTATACAGTAAGATGTGGAAGTAATACTTGCCTGACTAACGCAGAACTCCAGTGACTGCTAGTCACTTTCATTAACACTGCCAATAAACATCTCCTTGACATAGGATGGGAAGAAAGCTTTAGAAAATGCGGCCAAAGAAAAAGTGGTCCTTTTTTAGCTAAGAAACTTTAGTCACAAAGAAGCCATTTTTAAGAACGACTAAACTGAAAGATGGGGAAATGCACTAACAGTAAGCTTTGTTTCAGGCTCTTTGAAATGACTTTTCAACACTGAAATCAAAATGTTGAAAGAGCAAGTAATTGAAGTTTACAGGGCTGTCTTCAAATCTGACAGGATGGATGGCCTTAAGATTAGCTACCGTAAGTTAAAACAAACCTATCTGAGTAACTTCCCCTTTGACTTATGGCCAAATAATCACAGAAGAGAAATGAAGAATATAAAATTATTCCAACAGTTCTGATCAAAATGGACAGATATGTGGAAATAATATCATGCAAGACACTAAAAAAGATTACAGACTGCCTTGAGGAAAGAAAAAAAGAAAAGGGAAGAAAATTTAAAACTATACAAGTTGCAACTTTAGTTGAGATACAAACATTGTAACATTTCCAACTGTTCCCATCAACGATGACTTCTACTAGGAAAAAAAAAGAAAAAAAAAGGAAAGCCATTAATGCCCCACCTCTTGCAAAACTTTACTCTATTATGTTTTCCATTTTGCACATATGGTTGTAAAGATAGTTTCCATACACAAATCCTCATCCACACACATCCCTCTTACAAACTTCTAAAATCTGAAGCAACCACTAGAACTCAAGGTCACATTTACATCTACTGTCAAGTTTCAAAAATCCGTTTTCTGGAATAAGCTGGAATTTGCCAGAAGTTGCACTGTTTCTGACGACATTTCTGCTAACTCTGCACAGCTGGAACTATCCAGATGCAACTGGTTTAATTAGAGGGTGAAAGCAGAGGAATGCATCTGTCTGTCGGTGGTTTGTTTGACTGCAAGCTGCAGGACCCCACAGATCTGTGGTTGGTTTGTAGTTGAGAGCTTGCAAATTCTTTTAGGAATCTGTGTGGCAAAACAGAGCCTGCAAACAGAAACACAAAGGAGTATCTCTGCCTTTGCTCACAACTGCCAAAACAGTTAACCACTGTGCTAAAAAAAGAAAAAAATTAAGGGAGGCAGTAATGATTTGGGCACAAAGCTCAGAAAAAAAAACCCCAAACCCAGCTGAGTGTTCTAAAAGCAGGAAGGCAACGCTGTGGGCAGACAAGTAGTGCACAGGGTCTACACAGAATGCGTGCAGGGATTTTTCCAATTCTTTTTTTGTCTCTTCTCACAGAAGCAAAAAAGTAGACAATATTACCAACTGAAATTACATGGAAGAACACCAAATAATTCTAGGGAGAGCTTAGATAAGCTTTTATTTTTTTTACCGGATACCTTGCAGAAGCTTTTTATACGTGAATTAGCAAGCACCTGCACTACAGAAGAAAATGTCTTCTACCAAAGCTGTATCTCTGTCAGCACTGGAGCTGGAAGTGGAAGTTTTGCTGAGGAAGAAACTGCATAAACAAAATAAGCAGGTCCTTGGTAAGTAACACATCCTGGAGGATGCTCTGAGATCCAGCTCCAGAGTTAAGAGCCGCAAAATGAACTGTAAAGAAATGGTCCACTACAGACCACTCTGTTTAAAAAGGGTACAACAGTACTTCATCCAATATTTTCAATATTGAGCTACAGTGTCAGTTTTAGAAAGATAACATCCAATGACTTCAAGACACGATACAGGACTGACTAGAGCCCTTAGAAAATTATAATTTTAAGTTTAATTTTTTTAATAATTAAGACTTAGTTGTCCAATTTCTTATTTTTCGCAACTAGTTTTTCATAGATCCCCGTGATTATATCACCTTCTTATGGTCCTACATATGACTGAGTTTCCTTCACAGTTAAATTTTTATAAACATTTAATGGATTGAGCTTCTTTAGCACTCCAGTGTATAAGAAATTTGTAGTGAAATAAACTGGTTAAAACTGAGAAATCCTGCTGTTCGTTCAATTCTTGGGAATGTTTTCATGAGCAAAAAAATTCACCAAACAAGAAGTACAGAAATACATAGTTGGTCAGATATAAGAGCTGGTCATCAGATGTGCAAAAACTATTTGCACAAATGCACTATGTATTTACATGCCTGTAAGGCACTTACCTGCAACAAAGATTTCAATCCACATTTTTACTCTTCTGAAGAACATCTCATTGTCAGTTCAATTACCAAAACAAAGTGGTTTGGTTTTTTTTTCAGAAATCCTGAATACCAGATATTCCACACAATCAAACCTCAGGAGGAGCTACTATCTAAAGCCAAAGTTGGACTCAGCCCAGAAATTTTTAAGTGGTACTTTATGGTCACATCAGATTTTCTAGAGTTTACAGGATGTCAAAAGAATCATCTTTTGCCCAAAATCTAGTAAGAAAACGTGTCACATCAGTGATGCTCCATGGATTATATTCAGAAACTTCAAGCAGCTACCCAGCCTTCTTGAGCAATTTTATACCTGACTCCAGCAAAAACAACTGAAGGCTGAATGAAAACTACCTTCCCACGCCTTGCTTCATCTTGTTAATGCTACAGAGAGGATGAACAGATTTTTGGCCCATCATCTGCTACCTCAAAGTAAATTCCTTTCCAGGCTGTGCTCAGCCACTCAAATACTTACTCTGCATGTCTAATTAAACCATATGTTTGTCAGTTGATTAACCAGTTGATATGGAAGTGAAATGTCTAAATTTCAACCCTGTCTTGGCAAATGACCACGAGTAGAAGCTTCAGCAAGTGAGTTTACTTGTTTTTACCACATCCACCTACATAAAGTAATTGAAGAACCAAGTCTGGTAAATACAAAAAGGCTTAAACAATGTCATTTTCAATTGATTTGCTGACAGGAGATGCTACAGATACTCCTCTGACTAGTAATTGGAATTTTCTTCAAAATCTGTTTAAAATTTAAGCTACCCAGACACAAGCACAGTTATCCCTGCTACAGTCAGTCAGTTTAATACTGTTACTGTTAGCTAAGACTAAGGTTTTCTTTGCAGCCATGAAAAATAAATGCAGGCTAAACACCTCATATCCAGTCTCCCGTAAGTGAAGTAAAATTATTATTCACACAAAACTAGGGTTAGTAGCTGCTTTTTAGTTTTCTTCTTTCAGGCTGATGCACAGTGACTATAGTGAGACTTAAAGAATAACTTATGTCTGCTGAAAGGTGCTGTGCTGCTTTTTGCCTTTTTTTTTTTTTTTTTTTAAACCCTCATGTTTTGGCAATGAGATATTGATTGACATATTGTGACTTCCCAAATCAAATTTCTGATCAGGTTCACTCTAGTAAAAATAAAGAAATATTTTACCTGTCATTATATCAAAAAATGTTATTTTCATTTCAAACCTATAAATAGAAAAAAAATATTTTCCCTGAAAAGTTGAAGAGACTCTTATCACCACTGAAGATGATACACAGATACACACACATAATCTGTAATTATACAACTTTTAAATTTTTGTTAGGACGGTCATTACTTGTTTATAACTGCAACTGCAGAGAGCAACAAAAACTGAGTTTGCAAATTGTTTTTTCAAGATCACTGGGAAAAACCATCATCCAAGATGAACTGCACCCAGAATAAGGCATATTCAGCATTAGAAGTATCCATTTTGCATGGAAAGTCAGAAAGGGCCAGGGAGGAGATATATTTTGCAATTCTCAAATAAAAAGCATTTAAAAACTATGTGACTTGAAATACCGTACCTCACAGATGTATGTAAACATAAATTTCAAATGACATGTGAGAAATCTCTCATCTATTAAACATTTTCCATTGTGATCAGATGTGCTACATACACTTAAATACCTTACTAAAAGTACCATCTGGTCAATTCCATAGGGATATCATTGGGATATCTACAGTAATACCTGGTTTTACAGGCAATCTTTTCAAGAATGTGCAAGATTTTCTTTTAGCTTTTTCCAGTCATGGAAAATACTTAGTCATGAAAAATATTTCACATCAACTTGGAACTTAATTTAATTAATATACTACATATTAATATTCTATGTTCTAAAATACAGTTCCCTCTTTAAAACTGTGGCACCTGCTACTAAAACACTTTCATTCCCTCTTTCCCCAAACCAGCTGCACTGCAGGAGGAGGATATCACAATACTCAATAAAGGCTATAACCTACCTATTAATTAATGTGCTATGAACTCCAACATAGTATCATGTAACTTCATTTAACTGCTTGTCTAATTGATTTGATGCTTTTTATTGCTACTTCTGCAGCCACTAAGGCTACTAACATTTAAACCTTTTTAAGACCCTTGAGAATTTGACATGCTTCAGTCTGAGTTCTTTGATGCACTATTCATTTCATATTCAACTAAATAAATCACTTAGCTTGTTGTTTAAGGGTTATTAAATATTTTACACAACTATCAAATTTGTCAAAATTTCCATATATGAGTGCCTCTCAGTATTTAAATAGTGCTAGCAGTTTCTGAAAAAATTAAGGATACTGCAACTTTAAAAAATAATATACAGATTTGAATTTGTTACACACCTTTGGAGCCCATTATCTGAGCCATCTCACACTGAAACATTAATCCCAATCAAATCATAACTTACACCGTATATAGGATAAAAAGAATATTACACAGGGGGAGGCTCATATTCAGATGCTATCTATTCACTGTATCTTTTTGTCTACACAAGGTTAGCACAACATTCCTCCCTTGCAAATGGTCTGGTAGATATGCTGAAGGCAGTCAATATTTTGCCACAAAGCTTTTAAAATGAACTGTGTTAGCTTCCTTACATAAATACATCAATTTATATCACAAAATGTTTATCTGCAACAAAATCATTCAACAAAAGGTCTGATACACAGGAGGGAGAGCAGGCGTTGTTTTAAACAATCAGTAACATTCATGTTAATCATCTCCCCGTGTGTAATAGTCTCAGAAGAATAAGAATGGAAATCCAGCCCTGGGGTTTCTTACCTTAAATCTAAGCAACCACTTAATGCATAAATGGAGCAAATAAAAGAGGTAAGGAAAAAAAGCATTGAAAGGTTAGTTGGAACTTCAGGATATGAAGAGAAAGGAAAAAGAAAGAAAAAAGTTAAGCATTTGGCATTAACAAAATAATGTATCAGTAGATCATAGAAAGAGTGATTAAAGCAGAATGTGTCATGAACAAAAGATTTTCAAGCTGAAACTTTTAATATACATTGTCCATAAAGCCTTTAGATTAACACCTTAAAATTAACGTTCAAATGCTTGTACACTGTTTACTCAAGTTCATACAATGCTAACAAAAAGCTTCTTTCAGAAAGGATCATGAGATCTAGATGGATTAACTTCAGAGATTAATTTATTTGAGCTCCCAAAGAATAGCCTTATCAATACCCTGAGCTCATTTACATTGTTACATGAGTTAGCATATTTACAACTAGCTGAAAGAGCTCTAGAGTGTTAAACTAATATATGTTCTTTCCTAGACAACGCTGTTAGTTAACTCTTAACCTGATGCCATGAGATATCTCTTGAACAAAGATCAAGAGCAAATCATTACACCTTATAAGAAATACAGCACTCTATATGGATACTGCACCACATATCAGTATTTTCTAAACTTTATATTAAGACATTAACCAACAGCAAAATCTTATTCTAGAGCCTAAGTGCTAGCTTTTTGACATTAAGTCCTACATCTTATGGGCACAATACCATGTATCTTCTTTCCTCATAATAATTTTTTAAAAAATACTAGTCCTTCCATTTGAGTATCATTTCATCTGTTTTCAGTTCAGCTAATCTAAATGTATCATTACATTTCTTACACTTTTTGTAACACCGAATATTAAATATACAGAATCTCAACAGCGGAGCATCCAGAGTGATTACTCTGTTTCATCCATTTAGATCATAAATAGACGACAATGTATTAAAAAAGAAACTTAATCTGATTTACTAGAAAATCTCCTGTCTTTGAGTTTATTGTTCCGTGGATCTATTAACCAAAATGGTCTCTGCTTCACACAGCTACACTGGAAAACCAGGTCCCTCTGTACTGGCCAGACAGGGTGGCCATTTACATTAGAGGATCCGTGAGCTGAGACCTTTTCCTCAGCAGCACTACCTGATAATTACAGTGCCTTAATACACACCACTTTGAATGGATGAAACTTTATTTTTCATTCTCTTGAGTAAAAAAGTCTTTGGAGGGAAGAACAGATTGGAAGACTTTTAACTCAGGAAACATTTGAAAAAATTGAAAGCAAGTCTCTGTAAGACAAAAAGTTCTTTAGATTTTTGCAGCATCGTAGCCTCAGGGAGGGAAGATGAGGAGGGACTGCTGGAATTACATAATGGCACTTAAATTCTCTCTCACCTATTAAGAAACCATATTGTAGAGCACCTGTTCCTGAAGATGGTATCCACTAATGCTTTGAATTTCTGAATGGAAGGAATAGGTGCTCAAGTGCCTATACTACTTCCCTCAACATGGCATACTGGATTTCTTGGCCAAGGATGCTCCCTTTTTCTCCTGTATAATTCTCTGTCCAGTCTGCCAGCTTTCTCAGGGGTTGCAATGAATGCTTGCTGCATTAGCTCTTTGATTGTCCTGGCAATGCACAATTCTGGTCCAAGTACTAGAGGGGAAGCCCTATAGCAGAAAAAGCAGAAAGAGGACAAAGAATGCAGACTGAGGCACCTGATGCTAACTGGAACTTTAATGCTATTTATCCAATAACTCCTTCTGAATACTCATTTGAAGGGAAAAATGACACAGCTCAAGCAATGAAGAGCTATAAATAGGCAAATTTAAAGCTCCTACCCTTTTTCTTTTTTTCCTCTTTGTTCTCCAGCCAGAGACCTAGTAAACTAATCTGCAGTTACTCAAGCAGAACAAAAACAACAGGTTCATAAGCACAACTGGCCACTTTCTCCCCATCAGCAAGAGAGTGGTTCTTTCTTCTGTGCTGAACATAGGATCAACCTGATTGGAACAGCTCTATGGATCTTAATGTTAAGGACAGAACGATGTCAAGTTCTCTGCTTATAGCTTCACAAGTACGCAATACTTTTTCATTTTCTAGATATAGTACATTGTAAATATCATTTGTAAGATGTTTCAAGCATATCACAAGCATAACAAATGGATGCAAATACACATTTGAGTCACCATCCATTTGATGAACTATGTTCTTTCAGAAGAACGTAATTCATTGCATCAGAGTGAGCATGATTCTGCTACACTGAGGTAAGTGGGGTACCAATTATAATGGTTTAGAGCCAGCGCTTTCAGTGCAGAGCAATTAAAAACTATTCTTTAATGAGTTCTAAAATCATCTCATTAACACAAAAGTGATCATTAAAATATTAGCAACAGTAATCCTACAGGTTAATATGCTCCATCCATATCCAGAAGGAGTTCTGCTGACCTGCATAAATTCAAAATTTGTAAGAATTGGCAGTAGATTTTAACACAAGACTGATGATAATTTCCTGGTCAAAACTGTAGCTATTAAGGCTGAGCTTTTTTGGTTTGCTTTGCTTTGCTTTTCCAAATCAAGCTTGAAGAGTCACTTGTCTTTTTTACATCTCTTTAGGGTTACAGAATGAGGTTGACTCTTTTGGCAGGAAATGGGGAAAAAAGACTTTCTTTTAATGAACAGAATGTTGAGATGACCTTGAGTAAAATCGCTTGGGAAAGATATTTAAATAGCACTGTTCAGAATTTGAATTTTTAAGACTTTGGTTAAAAAACCTATTGTCATTTAAATGACTATGCAGACAGTTCCAACTGAACAACACAGACAACCTAATGCAGTTAGGTGTCAAGCAAAAGAAATTCTGTTGTACTCTGATTGGAAGAAGCATCTTACCTTACTGCTACTTAGCAGGTTTACAGATTTGTTAGTTTGTCATGTAAAAATGACACCGCTTTGTGTTATTTACCTTTCTTCTCCTGGAACTTTACACTGTCAGTGTTCTCATTTCCGTATTTGTTTTCCTGGCAGCACAAGTTAACAATGAGCTCACACCTGCTGAGACTGTGTTTACATTCAGGACATCCTTTTAAAAAATGCATGTCTAATCTCACACATGATATTACTACTGTTGTGTACACTGATCTAACACTTGCATACAACAGCCACCAGTTGGGTCTCAGTCTGATCTTTGCCCTGAAATTCCTCCTTTTTTCCTAGTCTTAAAAGGGAGAACCAGCTGGCTTCGAACTTGGCAGCAATATTCCCATTCTGAAACCCCATATGGCACAAAAGTTGTAGAGAGCTCACTTTAACAAAGCACATCACAGGAGATGGGTATAACTGACTCTGACAGAAAGAAGAAAAGGGAGCGCATAATACTTCTTATGCAAACCCTTTCTTCTGGTGAGCCTCAAAGTAAACCAGTGGCAATTACAGCTGGATCACACTTCGTGGTTCTAATTCAGGCAGAAAAGTGACAGTCATTAGCCTTTCACTCCCCAGGTATATCCCTGGCAACTGATTCAAACAATAATAGCAGCATCACACAAGTAGGTATTCAGAAGCATTTTAAAAGGTGAGACCCATAGTCCTGAATATGCTCAGAAATAAGATTCAGTGGTTTTGCAAGGTTTAGAAACACTGGGGCAAAGGAATAGGAAGGGGCAACTGCAAACTGGACAGGACTCCTCTTATGTTTATAGACACACCGGCTAGGTAAGGAGAAACTGGTATATTACCATGAAAAGCATCAGGTTATTTTGAAAATACACAAAGACAACGTATTTGCAGTTTGGCTGTTTTAACAATATCACCTACCTTCACTCCATGTCCAATATCATCTAGAATTGTATAATCAATAGGTTTCCTGATGTAGCGAACTGGTCGCTCCAAGTTAGCTGGTGCAATGATTTTGTGAGTTCTTGAGGTGTTTTTGTTTGTAGTCAAGATACCAATTTCTCTTCTAGCAACTTTCTCTTTGTGAATGTCCACCGTCTACAAAAGACGCAGTGTATTTACTAACAGTGGTATGCATTTGAATACAGAGTCAGTATAAAAAAAAAAAAAGAATCAGTTCCAACGTTTCTAAGACCTCTGTACACTGTGCTAAACATATCACTACATATATTTGATTACATCATCTTTGTTCAATTTACTGTTGAACTTGCCACCTCTAAACCCACACTAATAGCCACAGGTTCTTTGGGTTTTCTGGTACTCTCATTCTTTACAGTTCAGCAAAATTCCTTCTCCTTTACATTCTTAGTAGTTCCCATTAATTTATTGACACTGCTTTATACAATTCTTTCAATCATCCTTTTTAATTTTACAATTTTTCTCTAAGCTTGTCTTTGAAATAGTCTCCAACTAGATAAAGTGCAAGGATACCTTCCCAAACCTTAATTTTTATGACGTCAAAAACAAACCATAAGCAGGTTTTCTTACACTGCAGAACAGTTTGCTAAACTAGGACTAGTATTCATATGATAGAATAAAATTTCACTCAGACAAATCAACAAGGTATTTCAGTCATTACGAATCACTCATCACAAAGCAATGATTAAATTGTAGAAGGTGCTCAGTACTAATTTATCCACAATGAAGCCAGTGGTTAAGGCCAGTACGGTCACTTAGAATGCCTAAGGCCAACACCGAAAATCCCTCCCTCCACATATTACAATGAGTACTACAGGAGAATCTCTAGTGTAAGAGAAAGCCCTGCTGAAAATTCATTGCCTAAAAACATGTATTGGAATCTTGTTTGGCAACAAGACTAGGAAAAAGTTACCAAAAAGTCTATCTATCCCTTCCAGGAAAATAAAATCTCTTAAATCATGGAGCTGCTTGCATCACTTAAAACAAAAATAACTCCTTGCTCACAAAACAGCTTTCCTTATATGGAAATTTGCCAGAGTTGTGAACAAACATTTTTAGCTCCAGGGTTAAAAAAAGAGTAAGAAAACAGCCAGAATCACTACCATTAGGATTTCTAAACATTCATAGGATAGGATTTCTTGTTACCACTTCAGTGATTATGAATGGTACCAGAAAGACTTCTCACAGTTAGGAGACAGGCTCTGTAGTAACTAAGGAACAGGTACAGATGAGAATGATTTTCATAACACATTTTATTTTTCTGTGGGCAGTGGGGTTGGTTACACTGTTTTACCCTTTCGTTTGTGCTACTGATAGGAAAACAGGCAAAATGGACCGTGTATTACCTTGTGTAATCATCACCACCTTTAAAACTATAAAAATTAAAACAAAACAAAACACTTCCAAGAAGTTGTTTCTTCACATTCGTTCAAGAGAATATTTTCCACAAATACCAGGGGCATTATATGGAAGCTTCAATCATTACCTATAAAGATTACCCAGTATTTCCCAGCAGCATATTTTCAAAATATTGCAACTTTGCTAAAATTAAGCACTGAAGACAGCTTTGTCATGTACATTTCTGCCACCTTTAGTACCACCTGCCTAGAACTGTAAGGTTGCTACTAAAGCTGCAGAGCTATTTCTTAAAACAAAGCTACAGAAAAATAGATTATTCAAGGTCAAAATATGTCGGCAACCTTCTCTTTGGAAAGCTTGAGTTCATTGAGCATGATTTGAAATTTAATAGGGGTAGTTAAACTATCTGGGACACATCCTACATCACCCTCACAAAAACCCACCAAGATTTGGTCAATATGTAAACTCTGCAGAAATTCACGGTTCATACAAGCTTAACAGAAACACAGATATTTCTACAACTACTTAACAGCCAAACCACTCTCCAACCAATTTTGCCAAAGTCCTTCCTGAAGCTCCCTGTGATGACCAGGTCTATATACCACCCTCCAATACAACAGTGCAGATCAGATCTTCACAGCTCTTACAATATTATTGATTGTACAAGCACCAGTGCAAACAGAGCACATAAACATGTTCCAGGCCAGAGTACCAAAAGTGTACCATTCTGCATCAGGGTAAGATTCAGTATTTTATCTTCCATTGCAGGTCTTTATCCCTTATCTGTGCCAGACCTTTGCTTTTGCAGCATAGTGGAAGGAGAAGTTCTGGAACAAGTAGCAGTCATGCCAGAGATCATCTACAGAATCCTCACCTCATCTATTGAGGGGTTAAGCAAATGGTATGTTATTGCAACAACCTGGAGGACAGTCTCATGTTTAATACCACTGAAGAATTCAATCTCAATGATTATCTCAGACTTCATCTGTGACCTAGACACGTCACTAGAGAACTGCAAAAACATTACACTGACTTGTATGTTCCTTGTCTCACGGGCCTCTGATACCATTTGCTAGAATGTTAAACAACCTCAGCTGCAATAGCAGCTGCACCTCAAATGACATATGATGTTTCAAATGTACTGAAACATCAAAATCTTATGGGTCTGAATCTGGGCATTCAAAACTAGTTTATGCCTTGGACACTACACTCTCAGAGCCTTCATTTCGATCTACAAATCAGAAAGTAAAGTAATTAGTGCAGTGTTGGCAAGATGATTTCTCCCTTTCTCTGCATTTCAAGTGCTTGACCTCTGCAACTTTAAAAGATGCTCTTTTGGTATGTTCTTACACAATTATCTATAAATACAATATGAGTACAGATATTTAATACACAGGTTATCACAGCGATGGTATCTTGGCACTGTGGAAACTTGTTTCCATGAATGAAAAGTGTGGTATTTTACTTATTCGTAGGAGTTGTGAGTACAATCCATTTCCTTAAGGATCCTTAAGGTGATCAGTGAGGCATGACTACAGTAACACAATGAAATGCATAAAACCTAATTAAAACCTGAAGCTCATCTAATGAGAATTCTCTTGCATGATGATTCAGAACATCGCCTTTACCTTGAATAGCTATGGAATGACTAAGAGTATAAAAACGGCATGTAATTCTGGTACATATTCCTAAAATTGTACTGAAAAGCATTTTGCTGGCAGGTTTATAAAAAATTTCATTTTCTTGCTTAGTAAACTACTGGAGTCATAAGACCTTAAGACACCTATAAAACAGCAGAAAGCAACATTGAGGTATTTGATTAGTAGAGAAAGGAACAAAGATTAACCTGCTACTGAAGAAAATTAAAACATTTATCCTCAATACACAGGTAATTATTGCCTCCAGTACTAGCATCAATCCCTTAAGCGAGACAGGAGAATGCTAGCAGAATGTTTATTCAGCAGTTTAGAAACTTTCATTGAGAAATTTTTGGGGTTAGAGCTAGACTAACAAAACACCTGGCTTGGAAAGTCTGTCAGGAAAAGCAGATGGGATACACTGTGCCCTTCTGTAACTTAAAACGGTTTTCTAAAAAGAAATTTCAGACTCCTGACAGCATTATGACACACTTTTCCCCCTATAGCTCCATTACCTTTGGCAAAAGCTTTTAAATGACAGCTGGTTAGAGGTTAGGCTCATTACTATCATCTTTTCGTATGCTTTCCAAGATGCCTGCAATTAAGACAAGTGATAGCTTAAGGCGGAGGGGAAGTATAAACCACTGCATTTTCTTCTATTAGGAATTTGCTGGCCATTTTGAAACATGACGTTTCCATATTGAATACAATAAAAAGTCTCAAGATCTGTAAAGATTAAAATAGAAAAAACATTAAATCATTTCTAGGACTCCAAAGTTAACACTATTTACCACTTCACTTAAAAGTCACTGAACTCAGAGTTTTGAGAAATATTCTGTTCTACCTGTAAGTGAAATTTCTTGTGCTGGTTTTGGCAAGGATAGAGTTAATTTCCTTCAGAGCAGCTAGTATGAGGCTATGTTTTGGATTTGTGCTGGAAACAGTGTTGATAACACAGGGATGGTTACAGGGATGGTTTAGTCACTGCTGAGCAGTGCTTACACAGAGTCAAGGCTTTTTCTGCTGCTCACACCACTCTGCCAGCGAGCAGGCTGGGGGTGCACAGGAAGCTGGGAGGGGACACAGCTGGGACACCTGACCCCAGCTGACCAAAGGGATATCCCATACCATATGATGTCATTCTTAGCAATATAAAGCCAGGGGGAGGCTGGCGCGGGGGCTGCTGCTCAGGGACTGGCTGGACATCGGTTGGTTGCTGGTGAGCAATTGTTTTCATTTGCATCACTTCTCTTTCTTGGGTTTTATTTCTCTCTATATATTATTTTCCTCTTCATTACAATTTATTATCAGTATTATTATTTTATTTCAATTATTAAACTGTTTTTATCTCAACCCACAAGTTTTCTTGGTTTTACCCTTCTGATTCTCTCCCCATAACCTGCTGGGGGGGAGTGAGTGAGCAGCTGTGTGGTGCTTAGTTGCTGGCCGGGGTTAAACCGTGACAGCACTTTGAAAGTCTAAACTGTAATGAAATTTCAGAAATAAAAGTCTCCAGAAGCCTTGATTTCTTCCTCTTCTCAAAACATTCTAATTTAAATCTATCATCAGTCTATTAGTCTGGGCTTTTAAAATTCAGTTTAAAAAATCTTAGAAGAAAATGTTGCTTAAATATAGTGTTGCTGGGCTTTTATTTTTTTTAAATCTAATTTGATAGCATTTAAACAAACTAATTGCAAATTACCTTGAAAACTAGATTATTATTTTAAAATGAGTAACTGTCTAATTTCGACATGTTAGAAATGTGACATTAACTGCCTCAACTCAACTTGTATGTAATTTATACACAAAGAAAGAGGTCATAATGATACAGAAATGCTGAAAAGCTACTTGCTCCATAAACAGGTAATATATACTGTGGAATATTAGATTTGCATTACCATTTTTGAAAGCGTTTGGCTATTCTTGTAAATTGCAAGACAACTGAAAATGGTTACAAACCTTTATTGGCTTATCAATGGAAGGGCCAAGTGAACCTGCACAGACCAACCAGCTCACGCAGGTAGCTACAGTTCAGCTAAGCAACACATGCTCACCATAGAGAAGTTCGAGTCTGCAGTCTATTCAATATCTATTCTCACAGCCGATATCATGGGAATCAGATTCCGTAAGAAGAGGATGAAGCAGATCATGCAGTGCCATTGGAGATAACTCATCACTATCACTCATCTTTGTGATAACATGCTTGTTCATATAATTAGCATCAGAGAAGAGTTTTAAAGATGACTTTGCTAACTAAGAGTATTCTATAACTAAACCTGAAAAAATATTTCTCATCATACAAATATTAAAACCTGAAAATCTGCCAGATTAATTTAAAGAATTTGGACATTCGCAACATTTCACAGTGTCTGCTAACTTGAAAACTTTAACACAATTTTTTTAACATGTATAAATATTTTTACAGATGATCTGTGTTTAGGATTTAAATTTTCAGCCAAATATGAAACGCTGCATATCATCTAGTTCTGGACAAGAAGACAAGTAAGAATGGATTCATCAGCTTTCAGACCAAATCAAAGTAATCCTAAATTTTAAACCAATAGGATTTAATCACTTGAATAAAAATAGTTTCAATAGTAACAATCTCCTTATTCAGGACCTATATATAATCTGAAAAACCACAAATGATTATCAGCTTCCTTTTCAGCTCTTTGATTAAGTTGGCATTTAGAAGGAAACATAGACAGTTATATAAATTGGCATTCTACCAATGAACAGAGAACTAGAATATTTTATCTTCTAAAGTTAATCACGTCTCTTCCAGTTTGAGCTACACTTGAACAAAACAAGCACTTTTGAAAAAGTTTTCTTACTACGAATCACATGATTTTGCACCCTTCTTTGGAGAATATGTGGAATTCCAAATCAGAATTAAAAGCAGGATTATACATCCAGATAACATAATTTGCATTAGTGTTTTCTAAACTTAAATATCAATACCTACTGACCAAAGCATTAATGCAATAATGCACTGCAAGCAGATGGTAATTACCACCCTGTTTTCTGTCCTACGTTACTGACATCATTTCAAGTCAGACTGACTGAAATCATAATTTGGCAATGAGGTATTATATCATGAGGCTTTTTAAGTGGTACTAGTAAACAGTCCACTAAACTTTACACCCAACATAAAAAAGACCAAGGAAGTCTTCTGCAGGTTAGGCTTGTTCCAGGAGAAGTATAATCAAATTTCCTGACAAGAAATTATTTATTACACAGAAACTGTGAGAAAATATATTCATTTTTAAAAGAAAAACAACCACTGAAATTTAGACAGATAATATAACTATCTACAACACTGGTATCATGGGATGAAGCCATTTCCAAACATACTGAATTCAACTTAATAAAGTTCCTTGGATCAACACACTTCGTGTATGTAATATCCAAAATTCAAATACTGTCTCCTCCTCTGATATAATTTCTTCCATGAAGTTTTGGGGAGCATCCTACATATGGATGATGCAGACTTAAAAAAAAAAAAACCAAACCAAAACCAAAAAAAACCAACCAACCAACAAAAACTCGAAAAACCCCAAACAAAAAAACCCCCTCAGTTTTCAATTTTACAGCTATATTTAAAAAAAAAAACACTGTTATTTGGTTGTTCAAGTGCAGCCTATGAATTCTGGCAGATACATCTTCATTAGTTGTTGGGCACTGGTAATTTAGTGCTCCATTTTAAATAACTAGCCATTTTGTATAAATGCCAAAGACAATCTAACCTAGCATCTCAATCTGCTTCTCAGAAGGAAAAAATTTAAAATGCTATGGCCCTTTCTCCAAAAACTACTTTACAGAAACTGTGTGACAAAATGAACTTTCCACATCTCTAAAATGCAAAACCCAGTGAACTCTGAATATTTTTATTCGTATACTGCCTTTTGCATCAGGCTCTCAAACAGCTGAAATACTTGTCAGCTGGCACTAGCCTGTCAAGAAGCACATACATACACACACAAGTACACACACAGAGGCATATACACATATACACAGCATAGCACATACACACACGCACACACATACAGAGTAATTTGTGACATTTTCTGGGGAAAAAATTAATTGACTTGTCCATGGATTAACAAGAAGCATGTAGCAGAAAAAAAATCAAACTTTTCAGCTTATTTTTGAGGATGCAGTTGCATGAGATAACTGAGGCAATCTAATAGTGTACTACTACCAGAAGGGAAAATCCTCCCCACCCCTTCCTTTGCACCTGCTCTGGAATTCACCTGAGCCCTCAGTGATTCAGCCCATTAAGCTAGCATAAAACTATTCACTTCTTTTGCTGGTTCAAACCCCTACTAGCTCAGCAATCCTTTCAGCACCAGCAAGTTAACAGATCAGCTCAATCTGCTCATTTCCTACCTTGCACAGCTCCTACTTTCAAATGCCTTTCTAAATACCACAATATTCTTTATTTTAATTTATGACATTATCACATGGAGATCAAGAAACCCTAGCAGCCAAAATGTATTGGTCAAATAAGACACAAAATATTCAGTAAGGATGCCAACCAACTCTCCAGTAACAGAAAAACAGAAAGCGCTGTACCATTGCTCTTAATTTCTCTTTTAATCCATCACTGGCGTGTAAACCGCCAATAAATCTATCATCCACCCTCAGCCCATTCTGGCAGTCAAAATTCTCTCATCCGTGTGGTGATGGGACATAGGTTCCTGGTAACAGTAGCTTAGTTTATTGCTGCTCAGAAAAACTGCAAACAATGGCAGGAGTTCTGCAGCCATACACAAACTTGAAACATTAATTTTGCCTTCTGTTCATGTCATTGCAAAAGTACATTTTATTAAGAAAAGCCAGGAGCAAACTATTTTTGTCATCTATGCTTTTGTCATTAGATAGCAGTATTACAGCAACAGGAAAAGTAAAAAGATGACAAGTACTGTTTTCCACCATCCATTTCATATTTCTTTCTTTTAATTTTAAGTGCTGTAGCCAACACATACCAGGTAGAGTAAGTCACCAAATAGGAGCTGGAAAGCTTAATCTGTCCCTTAACATAATATTCTGATTTTTCCATTAGCGATTTTTCTGTGCTTTTCACTTATGCAGAATGGACCCCTCTCTAAACAATAAACTGGCCAAGAATACATTTAATCTCTTATTCTATGTAAAATGCTCACACTAACAAAGATACACAATGACATAATGAGACCCATTCCCAGAATTAATATGAGAAGAAATGCATCCTTCTGTTTTAAATGCAACTATTTTTCTCAGTCACAAAATGTCAGGTGAGAGTTTTACTCGCTATGTAATTTCAAGAACAAAGAAAAAAAAAATCAGTAAAAAAGTCTCACTTGTGAAATATGGTTGATTGAAGATTCCATACGTCGAAGTTGGGATGCCTGGATATCCAGCATTTGGAGAACATTGTTGGCCAAAGTGTTGATCAGATAGGCTACGCTTGCTAATGACTGGGTTGTGTAGGCTTTGGTTTCTTCCAGGGCTCGCTGCTTATCTGCTGACTAAAAACAGAAATAAAAGGTTTATTTAGTAAAGTCTCTCACACAAAGATTCTTGGAATGAACTCCTTTTGCCTGTCTTCAAAGGACAAAGAACTATACCAGTCAAACTAATTTTACATCAAAGTTACCATTTTTCCTCCTTTCCATTCCTTCCACAAAAGATACTAACTCTGTATTTTAAGAGTTTCTGTACTTTATAAAAGGAATTAAGCTAGTATACAACACGCTCATCTTTTCTTGAAATACTTAAAGTGCAACTTTTTATACTGCATTTTAGCAATAAACTTTAAAAGCACCCTGAGATACTTATTCTTTAGTTCTTCTAAAGTTTATACTATTTAGAACCATTTAGTTCTTCTAAACTTTGTACTTTAATTAGATCTTGTAACAGCCTGCAAGGATCTGGCAAATACCATATTCCTCATCTCTCCCAATTATTTAGACCTCATTAATGCCACAAATGGTCATTCACAGTGAATGAACTGTAATTACTCCCTTAAAATGGTAGCTGAATAAAATGTGAGAGGAATCATTTTTAAAAAAGAACAAGTCCATGTTTTCTTTTTAAACATTTTGTGCTTTTTCACATTGTCAGTATTTTCTTCTATGAAGAATTAGTATGATCCATTGTTCTAGTAGTAGAGCACCTAAAAATATTTAAGCTATCAAGCCAGAAGACATCCATTAGAAGTTTAAAAACATACCTACATTTCAAACATTAAAAATAATAAGCTAAGAGTCTAGTTGTCAGGGTTCTGTGTTTCTCCTTGAATAATAGTTAACATCACTAAGATCTAATTCAGTACAAAGAATACAGATTAAAGCACTGGTAAAACATAAAATTAAGATGCTAAGAAACTTCCCAGTTTCCAAGGCTTTGGAATACACTGAATTTCACTTTTAGGTGATCTTTAGCCACCTCACAGGCTGATGGTGCTGTTTCTAAAGCAACAGTTGACAAATGTTCTCTACTCCCACCTGCTATTATAATACTATATTTCATAATTTCCTTTCCTTTATATATTATTCACAGAGGTTGGGTATCAAGATTCAAGACATGCTTTTATTAGAGGGGGAATATAAAGTCATTACATATCTTCCAGCACAAGCTGAATCTACCATCCATTTTAGTATATGTACTTTGGGAAACACTGAAAGTAAGCATATATCTATTTCAGGAAAATAATTCTTACAGCTCAAGACATTTCCTAAGACCTTGTAGTAAGAGTCTGCTAGCTTTCTAGAAAAAAACCCCCACAGCCGTGTAAACACAGACACAGGACTTCAATTAAATGTGCACATGAAAGATATTCAATACTTTTTCTTTCCTGGCAACCTCTCCTGTGTCCACAAACAACAACGGTAAATTTGGTTGGCCTGTTAGCATTCCTCCTTCTTGCAAGCCACACTGGTACCACCTCCTAGTCTGCTTCTGAACAGCGGCTGCTGTTCAGCCATACAAGAGCTCCCACAATGGTGCAGGAGGGGAGGAATACTGTAGAAGGTAAGCATTCTTGCCTGACTCTTTCTTTCCCATGCAGCAGACAAAACCAGACCCAGCAGCAGAAGGAACCGAAAATTTTAGGAGACAGCTTCTCAAGGCACAGTATGATGATCTTCCCCAACAGAGCATGCTTGTAAAGGCTGCCTTATATCCAGCTATAAAGAAGTTAGATAAATGCTATCCCCAGACCCCGTTAAAGAACTCATGACTTTTAGCCAGCTGGATAGCGTGTCTTTTACACAAAAGAGCTCCAAACTCAGCTTAAGGACTCCCAAATGAAGGAATACAGAGCTCTTTGCCTCTGCTCTCACACTGTTGGCTTATAAACGCATTCTTTCTTTCCTTCTCCCTACTGATAACCTAAGCTCAGTCTGCAAGTATCACTACAGCAGGCACACATACCACCGGACACTTTCACAGCTATTCAAATAATTTCTGAATGGCAATAATAAAAATGACCAGAAGCTTGTCAGTTTTGCTCTGCAGCTGCTGACAAAATCTATTTATAGAAGCAGAAACTGCTGATTTACATTAGCACACTGTACATCCAGAATACCTAAGTAGAAGCCAGCAAACACAGTATTTTTTCATTAATAGCCAAAGTGTTTGAGCAAAAGGAAAACAATCTACCATTTTAGAAATTGTGAGCCTCTGCTATGGTTTTACTGCCTAAAGAAGTACAAATATGAGTAAGTGTTCAGAGCTAGTCCTTCCACTTACGTAGCCTGACAGCTAAATTCAAGTCACCCCCACTCACGCCAGTTCAAACCAACAAGGAACTGGCTTCTCAGTGTTCAAACACATTAAAAATTTGATAAAACAACAATCCTACAAACACATTTGGAACTGTTATCAGCACAAAAACCCTCTTGATTGAGAGGTCTAGTTTGTGTATTTGGCTGATAACCTGAACAACTATGATTTGCTCTGCAGGCCTTTATACAGAGCCCAGAGTTCCCTGAAGCAAACTCCACTCATGCTTGGCACGGCAAAATTAAAGTTTGAACTTTCTCCCTGTATACTGAAAGATGCAGAATGTGTTGAATTGTCAAATTAAAATGACTATTTGAACCTACTATTGCCAAGCCATTTCACAACAACAACAACAAAATTAATTAATGACAGTATTTTAAAACAATCAAGTTTACCCTAAAAACTTTCAAGAGATGAAAACTTGGGTCTCACACAACGACTAGGAAAAACATTCTGGAATAGTTATAGCAAATCTAAAGTTCCCCTGTGGAGATATAATAATAAATGTCAGTTAAAATTTAACTTGAAATGGTAAGTTGTGTTTAGCACAAAATCTAATTTTTAATTTGGAAAGTAGATGTCCAGAGATGGTATCGTATCATACGCTCCTATGTAACAAGCTCCCCATGCGTACTCCCAATGCACATCAAATGATATTGCTTACAACTGCTGCCATGATCAAACCTAGCAACAGATTTAGACAACTAAATGGTACACTGATAACCATCTGAGTATGTAACTATGTAACTAAAGGGATTTCTGCAAATAAGATCATGATTTCAAGTTATCAGTAAACCAAATTCAAACATAACCCTCATCAGACTAAGATCTGATACTCTGATCTTCAGAACACCTAAATACCAGCCAATATGCCTCATACCTGACTGTAAGGCAGGCAAAAAGTTATTTCAATATCCACATCTACCAAAATTCTCTAGAGAAAGATAAAAATACTAATTTGGCCCTAATCAAACCACTAGCCTCTCTACAGTAGTTTCAGTAACCTATGGAATACTGTTCCTATGTAGAATACTGAAAACAAGAGAAACATATTCTGCTATGTTCATTATAACAAAATAAAGACTCATTACCATGAATATTTAAGGATATTAACCAGAGTTCTTGAAGCCCTTCAGTTCTCAGAAACGTTGCAGTCAGCATGATCAAGAACTGGTAGCAAGTATGTTTTCAGTGCCCTGACCTAAATTAAATGCCATGAAACAGACCATTGAATATCTCTCCATTTTAAAGTTTTTAAATACCTTTAATCTAGCACTCACGCACATGAATTTCTGCATGCCTACAAAAAACTGACATCATAACATCTATATATACATCACTCTTAGGGAAGCAATGCTGTTTGATCGGCTTGATCTGTACTTTTTAAAATGGATATTAAATTTAAGAAATCAAAGCCATTGTTTAACAAATAAGTTTTCTACAACACTGCCAACATTGTCAGCCTCTCATTCCTAGTCCTAACACATCCATTCAGTTGTGACAGTACTGTATCTGTAGGGCTGCATGGTGGATTGAGTACCTAATCTAGTTTACAGATAACCTAAGAAACAAATGGTTTTTTTAAACTCCAATCAATTCCATTATCTTCCCTACCATGCAAACTTGCAAACACTTCCACTAGCAAAACTAAGTAGATGCCACAAAGGAAGCGCAAATCATGTTTGCTGAATTATGGTTTGAGCAACTAATCATATTATGGAGCCTCAGGTTCTAGTTTCATCAGTGGAAGTTTCATCTAGTTTCACCTGTAGAAGTAGAGCTTCCCAACACAAACTGCACAATCCCTTTGCTGTAGTGAATTAAACCAGGAGGCGAGTCCCAAATGAAAGTTATTTGATCCATAAATCAAATTATGAGTTCTCCCTCATCCAGACCACTGCATAGCCACAGAAACACAAGGAAGCACACAATCAAGAATAATGAGGGAAGAACTATCCAGAGTTGCTCTGCTTGCTAGAGAAAAGGAATAAGTACAGGAAAGTAGACATCATTGCAGTTTTGCCAGCCCTCCACTACTTATAATTTTTTTTTCCACAAGACCTGTGCACAGTGCCACATTTGTTTCCCTTACTATTTTTCCGTTAACTGTGTTAAGAATGCTGCTGTGTCTCCACCTCTTAAACTTCCATCTTCGACTTTTCAAACAATGTTAAGAAGATACTTGAGCATCACAGCTGGATCATCTTCACAGCCTTAAAAAGATAAAATGTTTGGATCATTGATGTCTTCTGTGCCCACGTTATCCAATTTACACACAGCAGCTTAGCATCTATCTGTTTATCATTTTTCTCCACACAATGCACACATCAGGTGGTCCACGCTGAGTCACAAAGCAGCACCCTTTTCTCTTGCTCTTCAGCAGTAAGCAAGAGCACTATTTTAACTCACCACAGATTGCTCATCTGATGCTCCTGCCCACCACATATGGGGCGAGGATGGTGTCAGCTACTACTGGGAGAGGCTACTACCTCTGCTGCAGCAGGAAACGGTACCTCATGCACCTCGACACAGCAGCAGCCATTGCTCTGCCCAGCTCTCCCCTGGAGAATGTTTTCCATTTGTAGGAAGCACCCACTACTAAAACAGGTTTTTTGCCTCCTCCAGGAAACAAACAAACAAACAAACAAACAAAACTATAGACCAGGTGGAAATATTTCACAGGATGGATCCAGTCTGAGAGCTACAACATAGACTACAGTGACTACTTTATACAAAGCTGGGCTTTTAGATAACAGGAGAAGATTAAAGTCATTCAAGTAAGCTACGAATGCACAGACTTCAAATTCAGTCAGAAAAGGCATGTATTACATACACAGTGCAATAGTATGTGCTCACTTTCAGACACTGGAGAAATATTAACAGTTTCCACTTCCACATGCCAAAGAAAGATGGACACCAAGTCTAACACAGCTCAGGAAAGATGATATAAATGTTCACCTGAAAATATTTCTCATTTTTATATTAGATTGTATAACCCAAATTGCTAGCATGAGAAAGGATGTGGAATTCAACTTGCACTAAGTGCAAAGATGACTACTTTTCATGTCAGGATACAGAGCCCAGGCATCACTTTTTCTAGCCACTCTGAAAGTTCCATTTACATAGCACAACTACATTACCAAATTTGAATAAGAAATGGCCTGGACTGCTGAGTATGTAAGATATCCTTTTACTTTAAGAATTAAACCTCTCAATGTTTCTTCTCCTGCCTAGGGAAATACAAACTTTTGTATTTATACAAGCAATACAAAAACAAAATACAAAGAAGAAAAACTTATACTGAACGGAGAGCGTGGGGCAGATGAGAGAATAAAACATGCAGTACGGTATGCAAAATGCCAAAATAATTTGGCCAAATGAATGGTAAGAGGAAATCTTACATGGATATGGAGCACAAACAGTAGGGCAAGAAAGGAACCAAGAGTTTAATGCATTCTCCCACCCCAAAGCGAGAACAGCCAGGATGTAGTGATAAAAGTCTGTTATGCCACTGTTAAGAACTTGAACAATTTTGTACAAAAAGACAGCTATTAATACAGAAAGAAATACTACAAGGAAACAAACGATGGAGGCAACATGAGCACTATAGCAAGATTTACAGAATATCAATCCAACTAGATGAAAGAAGAAATGCTACCAAGAGAAAAATTAGAAGAAAAGGAAAGACTTCAAAGACAGTGATATGTTAAAAAAGAAAAATATAACTCTTATGAATTGGAAAGAGCTAATTAAGAGAGGTCTGAAAGTGGTGCATCAGAGGAAGCTCTAAAAGCTGCTGGCAGTTCAGTTGGGTTATTGTAGCTAAGTTTCTTTCCTACTTTAGTTCTAAAAAAAATTGATTATTTAACCACTAGTCATCATCAACTTGGAAGTTCAAAGTTTTCAGCTGGGCTAACAAAAATTATACAACAAATTCTATTAGATGAGTCAAAAAGTCTAGACCTATGAGTTGATAAAGAAATTGTGTTTCTTATTACAGAAGATTAACACCAGTTGTTGCCTTTAATATCAATATGACAAAAAAAATTCTTCCAAGATTAATACTTAGTGTTGAATTGAGGGCGGGGGGGGGGGCAGGCGGGAAGAGAGCTTTTCATTCCTGAGCCTACAATCACTCACAACTAGCCTAAACCTCAAAATCTCTTAGAAAAAAAGAGTTCTGAATTGAAAAATCGCCATTCATACTCAAATCAACTCTTCAGTGTACAACGCATTTTACGTAGTAATATTCAGATGTCAAAGTGGAAGCTGGTTATACAGTCTGACATCAGACCAACTACACTGAAAAGTGTGTCCAGAATCTAATAATCCGTTTTCCAACATATACATATCTTGCTATTGTTTAAAACAGTACTGTTTAGTGAAACAAAATTCATATTTAATAGATGCGGCAAAAAAGTAACAGTGAAATTTTAAGAATGAGGCAGAAGATTAGTTTCATTTAATCAATATAACAGTTGTTTCTCTTGATTACTGTTAATATAAACCCAAGCAAGCATTTGTCTAAGACCAGCAAGCAAAACCCCTCGGGTTTCTGTTGAGGTTGCATTGGCTTCAAGAAGCCTCAAGAACAAAAGCTGCATGCCACAGAATTCAACAAACTTGTGTTATGCGGTACAAAATGTGCCCAACTGTGATACTCACAAAGCACACTTCAGTTTTTCTGTGAAAAATCGAAGACTGAGCTCTTATATCATCCTTTCCATTTTATTTGTTGCTGAATTCCTTGAAGTTACTGAAAGCCTCATACATAATTAAATATTTTACACACATTTATTCCACTGCACAGATGGTATTTGCTTAGCCCATCCAAGTGCTTTCTGAGGTCTTTTCGTAAGCTAGAAAAAATGATTGTGAAGAAAACTGAGCATCATTATCCAATAATTATGCCAAAATCATGCCAAAAAGTTACATAACTGCCAGTGAAAAATACAATAGGTTTCTGTTTTAACAAACTACCTCATTAAATACTTACATGCTAAAGAATATCCCTTACTCCTTCTTCACTACCAGCACCACTCATTCCCAGCATGAAAAACATATACCATACAATTCGTTAAGTAGTTGGTCTACAACATGCAGGTGAAACAAGCATGAAAAAGCAGAAGCAATCACTGACATGTTAGAACAGAAGGAAACAAGATCTCCCAGAGCTCCTGGAGAAATAAATGCCACATAACTATCAGAAAACTTCAAAATTTCCCTTTCAGGTGTGCAGGAGGATCCATGTATTCTATTAGTACATTGAACACAGGGGGAAACCCAGTCTACCTGTTCTTTAGTATAACCAGAGCTCCAAACTACTTGGAGTTGGGGGTAGATTTTTTTTTCCTCTGTCAATTGTAATGCTATAATCTCCAAATTCAACTCTACGTGTAACCATTTTTCTCTACATAATTACTTATTCATGTAATTATTACTGTTATCATTATTTTAGGAAGTGGGTGGGCTAGCTTGATCGCCTCATGACCCTCCTCAAATGTATACACATTTATTTTAAACTTAAGGAGAGTTGGTAGTCAGCTTGCCCATTTACATGTACTCTACACTCTAAACATTATGAATTAATCAAATGTCAAGAAACATAAGCAAACAACATTTCAGATACAAATGGGAAACACTTCTTCACACATACCCTTCCACAAATCCACTGATAAGTTCTCTGTCAACTTTCTATCATTCTGTATTCAAAAGAATACACAAGAAGCAAGATACAGTGAGACCACGCAACAGGGAAAACAACAAGATTAATGGGAGTGATAATTTGGCATACAACTTAGTAGAAATGGTAGCTCTAGACTTTGGAGATAGAATATTTTATTTCACGATAGTTTTAACATGACATTATCTGGACAGTTAACTGAAGTAACCTGCTTGACAACTCTTTGTCCCATCCGTGAAGAACGGAGCATGTTAGTCAACTTTTTTCATTAGTGAACTACTCTCAGAACTGACAACACAGAATGCAAGAATCGGCACTACAATGAAACTGGAGTTGTAGGTGAACCATCCAGGCACAGAGGTTACAGTCAGGTCCCTAAACCATTCCACCTTATAAACATCTGTCAAACCAAAAAGTACGTTTCTTCACAATTGCATCCAAAGTCTCTCCTCAACACCTAAATGAAAGCATTTACCTTGCTGTTCACATGAAGTGCTTTTAAAATTTAAACACCTATAAATATGAAGTTACTAAAGTAAACTCTTCTGAATACAACTCAAAAGAAATGGAATTAGGACTACTCTCATAGTACTGTGAATGCTGTATATTCTAAATCTAATCAAACACATCACCTTTTGAGCTGAGATCACACGGTAATCTAAGCACAGCAATCAAGAAAGCTGTATAAGGAACTTTGGCATTTAGGCCAAACATAATCATTACAGAAGATACCAGTTTTAGAATTAAGAATGCTTAAAAACTATCATTAGATTTTATAATTCAAACAACATTCAAAGAGCAAGCAATAAATGTGATATTTAAAAAAGAAAAGCCATTTCCAAATGCAAAGTTAATTGCATTCATCATATTCCACTGACATAAATATAAATAAGGTTATTTCCATTTTTATAATTAAATTATGATGATAATTTAGGTTAATTTATCTGCACACTAATAACAAGCATGCTAGCTCAGGAGTATACTCCCAGTATTCATGCTTTTGTAAAGTCTTTGACATCAGGTTGTTCTGTTTTTCAGATTACTAAAAAACTGTAATGATGCACTAAATGTCACTAGAATTTCTTGATCATAAGTGTGACTTCTTAATTTTTAAGCTAGCTGAAACTCAGCATCAATAATCCACTGCAGTCAATATCAGGTCATTTGCATTAAGTTGAAGTCTTATGTTTTCGTTGCAGTTGATTCATTTGATATGTTCATTTCTGTGCTGAGCTTCAAAATGTGTGTTTGATTAACAGCTAGGAAAGCTACCTTTCAAAGAAATATGCATGAAATAGACATACCTCCTAAATGGAAAAGCAACTTTTTAAAATACATACTGCATTCAAGGCTGACAGTGAGGGCAAAACTAACTCACTGGTTTGAAATCTATGACAAGAATATCAGTCTACTGCACTCAAAAGAAAAAGATAACAAATGACAGCTGTGGACAAGCACAGCTTCCCTGACATCTAATCACTTGCACCACTGTTTTGATGCTGCCAGCATCATTGCAACAAATTTGTCATCTGTTTCCCTTAACTGTCACCAGGATCACACTTAGTATTTATTTCCATACATTCACAAGCACAGATGACCAGTTTTCATAGAATCATAGAATTGTTTAGGTTGGAAAAGACCTTTAAGATCATCAAGTCCAACCGTTAACCTAGCGCTGCCAAGTCCACCACTAAACCATGTCCCTAAGCACCACATCTACACATCTTTTAAATACCTCCAGGCATGGGGACTCCACCACTTCCCTGGGCAGCCTCTTCCAGTGCCTGACTACTCCTTCAGTGAAGAAATTTTTCCTAATATCCAACCTAAACCTCCCCTGGTGCAACTTGAGGCCATTTCCTCTTGTCCTATCACTTGTTACTTGGGAGAAGAGACCAACCCCACCTCGCTACAACCTCCTTTCAGGTCGTTGTAGAGAACGATAAGGTCTCCCCTCAGCCTCCTCTTCTCCAGACTAAACTACCCCAATTCCCTCAGCTGCTCCTCATAAGACATGTGCTCTAGACCCTTCACCAGCCTCGTTGCCTTTCTTTGGACATGCTCCAGCACCTCAATGTCCTTCTTGTAGGGAGGGGCCCAAAACTCAACACAGTAGTCAAGGTGCAGCCTCACCAGTACTGAGTACAAGGAGACGATCACTTCCCTAGTCCTGCTGGCCACACTATTCCTGATACAGGCCAGGATGCTATTTTTCACATGCAAATGTCCTGCTCTCCAAAACTGGCAAGTTCCTATTCTTTGCAAGTAGAGACAAAGTCTTGTTTATGCCAAAAAAACAGGGCATGCTGCATTCATATAAATCTACTAGACAAGGTTATAATAAAGTTTGCTCAACACATAAATAATATAGTTTAAAATGATAGATCACAAGAAACTGAACAGCATGATAGCATCCTGTCCTGGTTTCGGCTGGGATGGAGTTGGTTTTCTTCCTGGTAGCCAGTATGGGGCTGTGTTTTGGGTTTAGGTTGAGAACAATGTTGATGATACACTGACGTTTTGGTTCTTGTTAAGTAGTGCTAAATACTTGCTAAGTGGTGCTCACACTGGTCAAGGACTTTTCAGCTTCCCATGCTCTGCCAGGGGCACGGGAGGCTGGGAGGGGGCACAGCCGGGGCAGCTGACTCAGACTGGGCGGGGGCTATTCCATACCACGTGACGTCATGCTCAGTATATAAGCAGGGGAGTTGGCCAGGGAGGGGTTGGATCGCTGCTTGGGGGACGTGCTGGGCATCGGTCGGCGGGTGGTGAGCAATTGTACAGTGTACCGCTTGCTTTGTATTACTACTGTTCTATTTTTTTTTTTATTTTACTTTAGTTATTAAACTGTTTTTATCTCAACCCACGAGTTTTCCCCTTTTGCCCTTCCGATCCTCTCCCCCATCCCACCGGTGGGGGGGTGAGCGAGTGGCTGCGTGGTGCTTAGTTGCTGGCTGGGGTTAAACCACAACACACCCAAATGTATTTGCATCTGAAATGTAGTTAACATGTAGTTATATTAATAGTTATTCATCACTGCTTTACAGCATCAGATGTAGCGCTCGCTTGAGAAGCAAGCAGCAGTGAGAGAAACCTATTCCCCATGTGCATTTAAGACTCACTGCTCATTCTGTTAATCAATGCAGGCTTCACCTGACTCTGTTACCTCTTCTGCAATAACACAGCTGAGAGAAGTGCATTGTTTTCTAGTTCATACAACAACATAATTATTATTAGAGTTCCAAATACAAGGCCAATTTTGGCTTTAATACCAGTACCAAATCAACATATTTGTGGCCATAAGAGACTACGCCAATACAAATCTGCTGAACGAAGAACCTCAGAAACAGCAAAGATCCGCAGGCTTAACTCTGCTATCTCATCTATCTGCTGTTCTACAATTCTTCATTCACCACAGATGCTTTAGTGTGCGGAGTTTTCACTGAGTGTACAAATAAAAATCATTGATTAATTCAATTCAACTCAAATTTGATTTTACAGCTACTTGATACAAATAAAACAAGTCATTGTAGCATTTGCAAAAGTTACTTCTCAGATGCAAAGCGGCCTTCAGAAGGTAAACTACAATCCCATAGTAATTACATTCTGCTGTACCAAAAATGTTATTTGCACCAATTGTTTCCTCCTTAGCAATATCAGATGGACAGATTTTATCTCTCTCTCTCTCAATCTGACAAAATCTACCATTGCTTAGAAAGGATGTCTATTTCAGCTTCCCAAAACATTATCCAGTCACAGGGGTTTATGTAACATCTGAGTTATTTCCCAGCTTTGCCAGTTTCTTCGTTCCACTATAAATTCAATTCATTACATAGCAATGACTGAGGCCAACTAATGACTTTAATTTAGAATCACAGGCAGAGTTATCTGTGGCAGTAGAAGCAGGTTCTGCTTCCAAGTGTCCACTGCCAGACGTTACAATCTCATAGCAAGAAAAGCTAAGTAGGATGCGCAGTCATGTCATCCACCATCACAGTTTATAGCCTAATGTACTAATGTAATTAGTCAGATGGCAGGGCAGCTTGTAATTGCCAGAGTGTAACTGCAGCATATAAGGGGGAAGATATACACCCTATTCAGCCACTAGCTCCCAAAAGAGAGGCAGGCAAATGTGGAGATGACACCCGCATCAGTTATCACAGCTACCTCAGGCTGCCATTGAGCTGTCTTGCAGAGTCCCACTTCGCTAGGCACTGTAAGGAGGAGTAAGGTAATCCAAGGAATGCAAGCTGCTGGAAAGCCTTTGCTGTCTGTCCACAACAAATACAATCCTGTTAGCCTCAGAACTCTTCCCGCATTTGTCAAGCCAACTAACACAAGCCTTTCAATTGCCATTCACTGTCCCTACTGCCTCACATGAGCACACCCCAAAATTTTATCATTCTAGAAGTTATTATATTTTAAATCAGCTACTTTGATAACTATGGCTAAAAAAAAAGCTCTTTGAGAAATAAAGTGGCATAGCTACCGGGTAACAGGAGTATGCTATTTCAAAGATAGAGGAGAGGGCTTAAACTAACTGGGGGCAGGAATTTGCATAATCACTCTTCCATTTCTAGGAAATAATCACACTTGGATTACACAAATCCCTTCACAGTGATCAGTTAACTCTAAATTTGAAATTATTCTTACTTGGCACTTTTTAAAGCTGCTGCTAATTCAGACATACTGAAAGGAACAAACTGTCTTCAGATACAAGCCCACAATCTGACAGAACAAAAAAAAAATCCTTTTATTTCATATAAAAAAGTAGAGATCAAAATAAGAAACCTTCACACAACAGTTGCAACATACAATACTCCTCTAGGAGGCAACAGAACCATTGACAGCACACTAGAACTCCAAAACCTAGAGATTTATGCTCAAATTAGCAGAGCCTGGGAGAGCTACAGTGGCAGTTGATCAACTCTAAACCACAAACTAAAAAATCAGAAGGGGCTTCCCTGCATTTCTCCATGAAGGTTCCCCAATCTCTCCCACTTTCTTTTTCGCTTTTAAACAAACAGGACAGCCTTCCTTGCCTATTATAGAACCATCTAAAGGCCAAAGTCTCTGGCTCCTTCAATGCTGCACCATCACATATGCCAGAGTCCTATCACCCAAAATGCACATTTGCACCCCCATTACATGACCAGACACAAATATACTCTTGTCTGACCCTGAAAAAAACAGAACAATCCACATAACTCACAGGCCTTTTGCCTTGCCCTCACTGGAAGATCTTGCCAGAAAGAAAGCAGAAGCAAGCAGACAACAGGTCGATTTGTTCTTGATATCCATGTTCAGCCTGCTGAAAGCTGACCTCTCTTGTACTACCCGTCTGATGAAGGTGGTGGTAACACTCGATGATACCCAGCCATAGCTGAACCAAGGATGAAGTCTAACTAAACAATCATGATCAACAAAAAGAAGTGAAAGAAAGTTAGTGAAAGTTCACTCTGAAAACTGCTAAGCAAAACCAGCGCCTTCTTATTCAATAGATTTGTTCCCTATGTGCCCTGAGAGCTGTATCTGCTCACTTTTCTGGCAAAGAATGTTTTTACAACCTTTTGCTCCCGTTACCATAGCACTGGACAAAACACAATATTGGCAGAGTGAGAATGGGATTCTGGCCTCTTATGCAGAGACTGATTGCCAAACCCTAGATCTCTGTTCTGCACTTCTTGAGTAACTAGTGAACATTTAATAAATATAAAAGTCATGTCCTCAAGAGAGGAGTCCCAGCCTAATTCCCAAGGGTAGACTACTAGAAACAAGGATTTTTCATAAGTTTATCAATTTTGTTCATGTTTGTAATAGAGTTGTCAACACATAAAAAAACCAGAAGGTTGCAGGAGGCTTTTCATTTTAACTAGACCCAAACTTTGCTATGCTGCTACAATTTAAGAGTCTCAGAAAGTAAGCAGAAAAAGAACCTTTTCTGCAGGCACCATAATTAGTAGTTATTCTCTTTTTCCCAGTTTAACCAGTAGTTTTGGTCCATTTACTACAAAGTTAGAAACAAACCTTCTGTCAATTGCTATGCAGCTTAAGAGCAGTAAGCATATTCAACCTGCAGCATATAACTTAACACCACAGCATCAAGTTTTCTGTAATTATTTCCAGTGAGATCTGCATTTTACACACACATTTTCCTAAGCATGACCTACTTTCACACTAATTGCAGTGCTTCTTGCCCAGAAAGAGACTGTTCTATGCCAGTGGTAACTCAATTTTTTAAAGCAATATAAGGATATTTTACATGCATAAAAGGATGTGCATTTTATCTCCCATGTTAACTACACTGCAACTGCAATGCAGTCATCTCCACCAATTTAAATACTACTTATTTCTGCAAATTAGCCAATTACTTATTTTAAGAATTAACAAGTATCACATTGAGGTATAAAAAACAATAGCCTTGATAAACAAATCCAACTTGGGCAAAGTTTTTCTCCACATAAAATAATTCTTACATTCCCCAGACTGGAAAACACTATGATTGTATTGCAGGTCACAGAGCCATTTCAGAATTTCTCTCTAGCAATGTGGAGAGTTGTCCATCTGCTAAAGATCAAGGATTTCATACAGTGAATGTTTAAGACTGCTATCTTAAAGCAAAATATTGGCATTACCTGATAGCCAAAATAACAGAACTGGACACTTCAGCAGAAGTGCTATGAATTCTACATGGTTGTTTTTACTCATTCACCCAAAGAAAGTAGATTATGTACCAAATACCTTATTTGAATCAAAAGCATAGGAGGTTAATAAACTTAAATGACCATGACTAACCCCATGAGAATGACAGCAATACCAAACAAGAGTTTCTGTTTCTAAAAAGTTTAAGTTCCTTTGTTCTAACGTTCAAATGTCAGTTGAAGACAGCACTTAATTATAACTCATGTGAACGCCACACAAAATTACATGCTAAGACTCTTTGAAATACACAACTTCAGCAATATCCCAGTCAACATCCAGAAGCAAATCTCTGTGCAGGACCTTGTAGAGGCAGCAACCAAGGACATAGTTCTATCAGCATACCTTGCAAAAAATCAGACAGTCAAATTATTTGGGATCCAACACAAGACAGATCTGTGTAAACTTGACAGCAATTACAAAATGAAAGATAAGCAGCACATACAATGGCACAAGTTCTATCAAGTCTGTCCCAAAAGAGCTGGTTATCACAAAAGCTGAAAGGGTGCTTCAGAAAAGGACAGATGAATGAATCGGACAAGGCCTCTGAAAGTAGTATAGAGCATCTGCAATGCCCAAAACTTAGCAGCTACCCATCTCTGCACGTGTATTAATCATGTTCCAGACCTCAGCTTCCACTAAAGAACTTTTTTTTTACCACAAAAGCACTTGCAGGGACTATTTTAATATTACTTCCTCAAAACACGCACACATTTTTTCTTTTCTCTGTTTGTCTAATGTGAGCCAGATTTCCATCAGGCCCTTTTAGATTTATTCAGATACTGATTTCTGCACGTACTGGTGCTGTTCTGCTCAAGATCTGTATAAATATTCCTTAATCGCTCCTGTATCAACCAGGACACATTTTTTTTAAAGCTGTGGAACACCATTTTTTTTCTCCAATCAATATTTATAGAGAGGGAAGAATTCATATTGGACAGACAAGACACCATCTGTCACAGACATCTTGGCAGAAGCTGAAAATGTACTGCTATTTTTCCCCTACAACAGCCACATCCAGAGTAGCCCAATAAAACTTAAACTCAAAACTTTCATGAAGTAAATCAATCCATTATTATCCTCACCTAAAAAAAAATCCTACTAATGAACTCTTTCAGATGCAGTAGTCTTAAAAGTCAATTTTTACACACAATTTTCAAAGAAATGTACAGACTACAGTTGTCTCAAATAGGGAAAACAATTCTTTCCTGCTATACAATCTAAATTAGGTCACAAATATTTCAGTAAAAGAGTAACTGCAGTTAAGAATTATTACGCTGTTCCTCATATAAGCCAAATTTCATCATATCCTACTACAGCAGGAATACTAGATAGTTTTACACATTCTGGTAACTCTCACAATGGCAAGAGCTCTCAGCCATAAAATACATCACTAAGGATGCAAGTATTACGTGTAGACTTCAAGCCAGCCTACTCAAACCGCACCAACAGCATGCCTGCAACTTACAAGCATACCTATAAGCACTATATTGTAATGTCATCATGCTTAGATAGCATAACAATGTTACACTGAAGTTACAGAAACAGAAGATTATAGGATAAAAATAGGAAGTGATACTTCTGAAAGAACACAAGATTCCTCTCACAGCAGTTCTGTGCTGCATCACAGGATATGAAGAATCCCCACCTTTGTGTTTACATTCACCATAAGTATGACACAGAATGAGAGTCTCAAACCTAGCTTATTCACCCAATTTCAACAACGTTCCTGTTCTGACAATTCTGAGCTCTTCATGGTCACAGGAATATAAACATTAGAGAGATCTAACAACAAAATAAGAACATTTCAAATGCTGAATGCCTCATCTATGTCACCAAAGGTTCTCTTGCCTCACATTCTTTCTTTTTTTTTTTCATGTGAATTCATTCCTTTTCAAGTTGTCCTAACAGATTAGTACAACTGTATATTAAGCAAGTTCTACTACTACCAGGAAAAAAAGGCTTTTCTCTCTAGCCTAATGAATTAAAGTGCTGCACAAATGACCTTTTCATTTGACAAGACACGTTTAAATAATATCACCTCTCTACCTATCTAGCTAGGCAATAAATAAAACTATCCTGGAAAGGAGAGTTTCACAATATGAATGAGAGGCACAGAGAAAGCAGGAATTTTCAAGCTGCTTTTTAGACAAGCAATTCTCTCCTTCATTGTGCAGAATGCCCCGCCAACTGCATAACCTCTAATGCTCCACCTTCCTAGACCCAGGCAACTGACTTTCTTGTAACACTCACCTCTTCCAGTCATCTTACTCAACAGCTTGTCCCTAAAACACAGGAAATACCACCCTCTTTCCCCCCTACATTTGGCAGAAGAAACATATGCAAACAATTCTTGAAGGACTGTGTTCAAACACAGCCTTAAGTGCATATGAAATCCAGACCAAAATGTCCTTGAAAAAAAAGGTACTTCCACCCTGTTTGTAAACAAAAGCAGTATTTACCATGATTTGTAAAGTATGAGATCTAGAGATGAAAAGCATCGCATAAGAGCTGGGTTACTTAAAACCAAAAGAATTAAGTAGAAGCAGCTGACTGCTGAAGTTGTGATTTGGTTTGTGCAGAGGCATGTAATGAAGAGAATGGCATCTATTTGTTTTGCCAAAAAAAGAAAAAAAAAAAAGAAAAAAGAATGCAGTTTGATAAACAAATATACATACATATACACAAAACAAAAAAACCCTTGAATAATCCTTGCATTTCAATCTCCACAGCTTAACATCTCCAACAGAACCTGGAGATAATGTCATTTTCAGAATTCTGACCTTTCAGAGCAGCCCTGGGAGTTTCACTGAATAAAGCATTTACCATGGGGTAGTGCCAAGAGGCCTGAAAACTAAGGTCAAATCAGTTCAAAAAAATACCACAGGAAGATTATAATTTCTCTCCCTCAAAAAAAAAAAAAAAAAAAAAATTTTTGGTCCCCTTTATCAGAAGGGCAATTGAAGTCATACTCGTGTAGTAACTCTGCAGTAGACCCCCAAACTGAACTTCAGATCTAAAATTGGTACTTTATCTCCAGAACATTATTTCTTCCTCAAATTATAAAACACATCACACTGCTTATGGAAAAAGACAGGTCCACAGAAACTCCTACTGTTGCCAGTATCATTATGCAGCCTCAAGGGTCGCACAGAAAACGGAAGAAAATGCTGCTTGGTTTTAGGATTTGGTTTGGGGGTTTTTTTTTGTATAATTCATTTAAAACTAAAACCAAGAATTTCCTTAGGTATGTTTTTCATTTTTAAGAAGTCACACAGAAAATCTGACTGAGATTATACACTGAATATTAAAAAGTTGAGCATGCTGCTTAAAAAAGAAGCTAAATTTAGTCAAATACAATATTTTGAACACTCAGCAGGGGCAAAGAAATCTCTCATTCTTCTCTGGATCCTTAACAGAAGATACAACTAAAAAAAAAAGGTAAGAAAATTTCATGGAAGGTGAAATACAAGGAAAATATTAACGTTTGTTTATCATAAGAAAATAAGCGAAGGCAAAACCCCCTTCTCTTTATAGCACTTTTAAGCACAGCCTTTCCAGAGGACAAGTTGATTACTGGCGCTGTATTCCCCACTTGTTCATTTCATGAAAAATTTCTTTTTTTATATACATATAAATGATGAAATAATTTATACTTCAGCATTAACTGTCCATCTGTTGATCAAGTGAGACAATTCATAAGAACCTGTCTTGCTTAATACATACAATTAATAAACCCTACTTAAATGAGGGGTCTTAATATGCTACAAATGTTTACAACAGGGTCATTACAGTGAAAATTCTTGTTTTCAAGGATTTCTGCATTTGGTATATATTATTATAGACTTATGTATACAAAGGAGAAAACCAAAAATTACTCCCTCTTGCTCCAGTCATCAAAACTGGATTTGCCCTATTGTATTTCTGTTATGTATCAAATTATTGACTAAAATAAATGTAAAGACTGCATATAGATTTAAAAAAATCTAAAATTTAAGTTTAAGCAGATCATCACAACATGGTAATGATTTACAATAGCTCTATTAACTCATCCTATCAAGTGATTACAGAAGTGTCCTCAATTTGGAGATGGTATAAATTAACTATTATCGCCACCAGACAACTATAACAGAGATTCAGAGTCTACAGATAACTTTTTACCTTCTATTATCAAAACTGATTGAGTTATACAGATGCACATATAGTCAGAAAGAATTTCTTCTTTCTTTTCAGAAAGGAGTGCTCTTGCAACAATGCACTGAGAACTTGACAAAAAAGGCTACAAAAATGACATCCTCACTAGTTTAGGCTGACTTCACACTACTCTCTCATTCAGAGTTTGCTCCTCAGAGCTTCTGCATACTCAATCATTCTGTTCCGTCTGAGAGAGAGTCACTCCATGGGCATCATTTCCCTGAAGACAGGAAGTCAAAGAGGCCTAAATCTTTGAAGATAATTTCTGAGATTACCAACAGCTGTATCCGTGTACTTTACCCAAGAAAAGTGGAAAAACAGTGTACATAGTTCATACTCTTCACAACTTTATTTGCATATTCTTATAATTTATTATTTCTCTGTCAAAAATAACAGCCCCTTTTTCAATGTTCTCTGCATACAGGCATTTTTCAATCTCTCTGATGTCTGTCATCCACCTCAGCCTCCTATTTTGCTGTTAGCAGTGTGGGGGATAAGAGGTTGGCTTTTGTTTTTATTGTTTGTCCTTTTAGATATATTTATAAATAGTGAAAAATTAATGTAAACTTTCCATAATGGCATGGTATCTTTAGTATTCTATTATATAAGAGGTTTTTTCTCCTTTTGGCTAAATACTTTGTGTGTCCCCACACACACTCTCCAGACAGATAAATGTATGTTAACTGATTCAAGATAGCCATTTAATATGGGATATTTAACATATTTACATTCCACACAAGTTGCAGCAGACCTGTGTTTTTTACCCAATAAAAAAGTCGGTAGACAACAAACTTTTGCACTCTGCAGCAAACATTCTGCCTCACTTACAAAGCTACAGACAAGCTCCACTTCTCATGCCAACTTACAAATTTACCACCTAGTTAAAAAATTAGAGTGAATTACAAACTTTGCAATATCCAACACCTCTTGAACTTACAGTTTAAAAAGACACTCTTTGAAATAATTTTGAGAATTTGCACTGTATATTCAGTAAACACATACTATTTAATCATTATTATTAAAGCAAATCAAGACAAATTCGTTTACTTTGAATTCATAGTAGACTACTCGGTAATAAATGGCTTCGTATATTTTGTTTGTTAAACAGACTAAAATTTTCTCTTTGAAAAGAGATCAGACTCAAAAGTACTATGCCAGCTATGTTTATATACCCCCGCCTGCTAAGAACAGCAGTACCAAAACCAGACTTTGATTGTTCTATCAGACAGACCATAGAGAAAGACAAGCACTAATTCTGCTTTCAAAAGTCACATATTACCAAAGGTTGCCTGTCATGACCCTTTCACATTTAACAATTGTCAGTCGCTACCGCTCACAGTTTTCACTGTGGGGGAGGGGCAGAAACAACACCTGACATTTTCACTACTAACCTTCAGGCCCAAAGAGCAACACTGCTGCTGCACAAAAGCTTGAAATAACCAAGTTTGATGCCTGATATCTTGAAGAACTTCTCTCTTACCTTAGAATAGTCAATCTAACAGCTCACTGCCCTCATCAGGGATGGTCCCACTCCTTCCCTACCTCATTCCCACCTCCTCCCTCGCTTCACACTCCCACCATCACTGAGCAAAGACAACGCTTTTCTTGTCCTAGTTAGTTTTCTGTTGGTTTAGCTAACTGAACTGGCTCACAAATGATCAGATAAGGACCAGACCCATGACAAGGATACGGGTAGAACTAGAAGCAGAAAGATGTTAGATCAGCTCAGCAATCTCGCCCTTAAAACAGCAGCAAAACCTAATATTTGCAGCTTTTGACAGGCACTGCTTTAATTTCTAGCCACCTTATATTCCAAAGGTTTCTAGGTGGGTAACAGGAAGAATTTATGCACTTAGCAGTTTTAAATGCAAGTTTTCAAATCTACAAAAAACAGTCTTTTTCAGGATGGTCCAGAAGGCAGCTCATTCAATCTCAACACTTTAACACTGGACAAGCCTGTTAGGACAGGCCTTCATAAATCTCAATCTGAATGCCTCTTAGTATTCCTGCACGCAACACAAAATTTAAAGCCACTGCCAGAGCCACCCAGCTGGTAATACATTGGACGAAGAGAAAATTGCTATCTGCCCTCCATTGCTGGAAAGACTGGGGCAATCTTCTGAAACCCTCATTCCCATCAGTGAAACTCTATATTTAACACTGACAAGCAAGTAAATATGTTTTTCAAACCTTCCTCTCACAAGCCACTCAAAAGCAAAAATTCCTAATGTGTATTCTACGTAGCTATGATAGAAAGATTTCCTTCAACTCTAAAATCCAAATTTAAACCACTTTCTTCTCCTTCCTTGAACCCAGTAAACCTATTTATATTAACACTAAAAAACAAAACGTCACAGAAATTCTTGCAAGGTTTATCCTAATCCTTTACCAAAAAGATTCACCAAAAAAATAAGAGAAATTAATATCTGCTTTCTAACGATGTTTATCATCCTCCCAATAATTTGCCCATAAAAATTTCCTATAAAACATCAAAAATCAGGATCATCAGCTTGTTTTATGATTTATTTCCAACAGAATTCATAATATGACAGATACTCATAAAAATATAAAAGAACAGTAGTTCACAATATAGGAAACAGTTCTTCTGAAGCTTATCTATTTGTTCATGTAAATATCAGTTTGAAAATTGAAAAGAATTAAAATCATTTTGATAATGACGGCATGCAGGTTGAAATAAGCATCTTCAAACAAAAGCACCTCAGGCTTCCCTAAAATCTCTTAATAATATCAGCTGAAATAGCAATTTAATAGCCATGATCTGATCTTCTAAGAGCAGAGTTTTAAAAACCTGATATGATCTATTGTATCGATCAACTTTGACAAAACAACAGCCAGCTCAAAAATAGACAAAAGTTACTACCAAGAATTTTGACAGAGTTCATATCTATTAAAGCAGTAAATTCACAACAAAGTTACAAAATACCCTAATAAAAACATTCACATCTACCTAGAAGAGTTTTTAACTTTAAGAGAAAATACTAAATTTACGAGTTCAGCACAAAACTAGCTTTGGCTCTGTGTATAAACAACACATACAGGCTACCAAAACCCCAAACCAAGTAATATTTGTTCCTTACCCTGCAATTCACTGAGCATAAAACAACTTCACTACGGTGACACTAAGCCAATAATAATAAAACAAGCACTTACATTTCAAACTGAAAGACCATTAAGAATAGATATTACAATGACATCTACTGGGAAATAAGCTACCAAATAGCATATATAGAGTCCATAGTTCAGAGCATATCACTATAAATTTGGCAGAACAACTTGTTTGTTGCACCTAGGAACCAGAAAATTAAGATTTCTCACTGAAATAGGCACAACTCATTTGCAAGAACATATTAATTTATTCACTTCAAGAAAAAATTGCCAACCTAACCTGTGAGAACCCTGAAAAGAGGAAATGCATCTAAATTCAGCGTGCTGTGATTTCTACTGACGTGCAGTTTTGCTTCATAACGTATGAGTAGCTCAATGACTAAAGTTCCAGGTACCGGTACCCAACAAAATTTACAGAACTTCGATTACTAAGCAAGAAGTTAATTTCGAGTGCACGATTAAGTGTGGAAACATACTATTTGAAAACAAAATCCAAGAAAAATGGGCCAGCAGACTCTAGACATAGACTCTACTGAAAATCTGCTGCAAAACATGGTACTTAAATCAATGTTTTCTTCTCCAATAGAATATTCTGCTGAACATAACAGAGTAAGATTTCACTTGCTTAAAGCACTGACTGGAGAAGCTCTTGTCTTACGTGGTGCACCACAGTGGTGCACCACTTCCTGCCTTAAAACCTACAGCACTAAGCCACAAAGATTAATGACTGCAAACGCAAGTAAAACATGAGCAACAGACAATAAATTTTAGAGAGCTTATTAACTGTAGGATGCAGAAGCTGGCTACTCTGAATTGCAATTCTTGATCAATATTATTCAATAACCACAATCTGAAAATAAATTATAGAAGGGAACAACTAGAATGCCACTTGTAACTAACATTTAGGGTTACAACACTTACTTTATATTAGCAACTTGCATATTTACAAATTTTATTTTCACCCCTATACATACAGTATTACCACCAGCAACTCCCATTACCACTAATAGAATGGCTCATGCTATTTCCGCATCCACTCAATAGAGAATCAATCCTACTCTTCCTGAATTCCAGGTTGAACTTGTGACACTATTAAATGCATTAAATTAGCCTTCCTGGCAAAACACAGCACAGTTAATGCAAAGGAAAAGTAGATTGGTTGAGCGATAAATACTTCACCAACTTTACCAGCTACACTGACTCACTTAAAAGGAAACAGACAAGATGGTTCTATACCTAGATTATGCTCACTAAACTTACCAAACTAACAACAAGCTCACTGGAAACCTTGAGTATAGAGGGACACGCAGTAACAATCTGTGCAACCATTTAACATAGTTACAATTCCGACAGGCATATATTGTGACTGAACTGCTACCATGAAATTTTATTTCAGAAAATTAGAATCAAACACCCATAAACAACATCCTTTAAGTACTTTTTTCTAATTCTGTCATAAATATTGAAAACATTTGGTGTCTCTTCAGAAGAGTTTTGTTTTTGTATATCCTGATAATGCAAGGGAGGCTAACTCTCTCCTTCAAGCAACATATTTGCCAACCGTCCTTTAAATTATCAGGTCCTTAAAGTTTAGGTACTTGGTGATACAGTAAGTAAAAGGGAAGGAGGAAGGAAAAGAAAAAGTAAAAAACCCCAAAAGATCATGACTATTATTACTGGTTCCTTTATAGTAGCACCATCCAGTTACTTCCACCTTCTGCCTTAAGGGAACATGGAGAAAAGAGGATTGTGAAACCCCCTGCAGGCTGAACATAAGAGAGCACCAGAGGGGAGACACTGAAGAAAGCAGTAAGACTTTCACTTACTTTGCAAGCTACTTCAAATTTCCAGAAAGCATCACTTCTTGAAATCAAAAGAACAGTGGCTGCATACAGTCTTCTTAATTGCTAAGCTTAGTTTCCCCTTAATTGTTAGGATTTAGTGATAATGACGAACACAAGTAAACATCAATGCAAAGGGAGTGTACGGAAGTAATACCCCCTCAGGCATATGTATTGGGTTTATACGGCAAGGTTTTGGTAGTGGGGTGGCTGCAGGGGTGGCGTCTGTGAGAAGAGATCAGGAGCTGCCCCCATTTCAGACAGAGCCAGTTCTAGCCAGCTCCAAAACAGACCCACCTCTGGCCAAAGCTGAGCCAGTCAGCGATGCTGGTGGCACCTCTGTGACAACATATTTAAGGAAGGGTAAAAAACAGCGCGAAGCAGCTGTAAGAGAGAGGAGTGAGAAAAATGAAAGAGAAACAACCCTGCAGACACCAGGGTCAAAGAAAGAGGAGGGGGAGGAGGTGCTCCAGGCACCGGAGCAGAGATTCCCCTGCAGTGCATGGAGAAGACCACGGTGACACAAGTTGCCCCCCTGCAGCTGATGAAGGACCATGGTGGAGCAGATATCCATACTGCAGCCCGTGGAGGACCCCATGCTGCAGCAGGTGGCTATGCTCTGAAAGAGGCTGCAGCCTGTGGAAAGGAGCCCATGCTGGAGCAGGCTCCTGGCTTGAGCTGCAGCCTATGGAGAGGAGTCCATGCAGGAGCAGGTTTTCTGGCAGAAGCTAAGGCCTGTGGAAGACGCACACTGGAGCAGTCTGTTCTTGCAGGACTGTACCCCATTGGGAAGAACCCCGTTGGAGCAGTTCTTCAAGAACTGCAGCCTGTGGGAAGGACCCGTGTTGGAGCAGTTTGTGGAGGACTGTATCCCGTGGGAGGGACCCCACACTGGAGCAGGGGAAGAGTGTGAGGAGGAATGAGCAGCAGAGACAAAGTGTTATGAACTGATTGCAACCCCTATTCCTCGTCCCCCTGCACCACTCGGGAGGAGGAGGTAGAAGAGCTGGGAATGAAGGAGTGACGTTGAGCCTGGGAAGAAGGGAGGGGTGGGGGGAAGGTGGTTTTAGTTTTGGTTTTGTTTCTCACTATCCTATACTCTATTTCTAATTGGCAATAAATTAAATTAATATCCCCCAAGTCGAGTCTGTTTTGACTATGACGGTAGTTGGTGAGTGATCTCCCTGTCCTTATCTCAACCCATGAGCTTTTTTTTTTTTCCTTACTTTCTCCTGTTGTTCTGTTGAGAATGGAGGGTGAGAGAGCCACTTGGTGGGCACCTGGCAGACAGTCAAGGTTAACCCACCACAGTATATTACTTCGATTTTAAAATCACATGGTTTTTATGAAGTCCTACCATAACCTGGTGGGCCAGACAGACCTATGTATTCATTCACTGCACTTAGGAGTAAGATACTATAGCATATTGTCCATATAACCATTATCACTGTTTTACTAGTTTCCTAGTATTTTTAAAGAGTTTCAATTTGTCAGCATCTTCCTGAAGTTCTGGACTAATATTCGCTGGCCATAATCAATATCCACTTTCATGCCTGCAGAACAAGTGTTCCATCACTGCTAAGTTTAATCACCAAAGCTGGATTATAAAAGAAATAAGTTTAAGGAACAGAAAGGTTGAAAACAACTTTCCTCCGATACTCACATTTCTGATGGTTACATAAATTTTACAAATCTAACTCAGTTGCCTTTGTTAAGGTGATACACATCTCATCTTCAGTAAAGAGAACAGAGATCTTTCTTGAACTTTTTTATAAACCATAATACCTGCAATTCCCTATATACTTACACAAGTTATATACTGGTACCAGTCATTACAAGCAACTCTGCAGAAATGTCACATTACTAAAGCTGTAACCACTAAGTTACTATTTGTAAAGGACCACCATTTCTGTAATTTAAAACTAGCATGCTAGTAGATGCCTTATTCTCTTGTTAAACCTACTGGAAGATGCTTCCAAATCTACACCTACTTGGTTTTGCTTAGAAGGTCTAAGTAAAATTAACAGGTATGTGGAAAACGACTATGAAACTCATCAATGTACGGACTATATCAAAATTACTGAGAAACAAGTAGTTTTCACCTTTATGTCTATTTAAATAAAGCTATCTGCAGGAGCTGAAAGCAGGTACTTCTAATAACCAGAAGGATGGAATATTAAGAACAGCAATAAAAATCCCCTTCCCATCCTTCCCCTCACAAACACTAGAAGGCTGTTTCTGTACATAAAATGCAATACAGTCATGGTAACCTGAAGACTATCAAGAGAGGAGAATCAGAAGCTCACTCTTCTTTTTTGGTCTCTAGAGCTGACAAGTAAAGCATAACAATCTTGAAAAACTAAGAAATACAGAGCATTTTAGAAGAATCTGGGCAACACAGCACACAGAAATCCTATGACCCTTCTGAAAGCTGAGCAGCGCACAGAGGCTTGGCTTTTCACTCAATTCTGCATGTTAACTTCGGTGGTGGGACTTCTACCCCACCCTGAATCTGTTCCTCACAGATATTTACTGGCTGAAACATCTCCATCTGGTAATTTTTTCTGACTCTTTCAACAAAGAGTTAACAGACACAAGCATTCAGTTACTCTAGAAAGCTCCATGCACTGCACAAAATGAAAAGCTGATTTTTTAAAAGAGCGATGATCACGAGAAACAAACAAAAGATTATTCCAGAATAGACTTATACAGGGCAAGCTCAAAGAAACTGGACAGGCCAAGACAGTGCTAAAATTCATGTTAGTATACCAGTAAGAAGACGTGCAAATCGCATAATTGTTTGGTTTTGTTACTTACTTACACAATCATAACTAGAAATTTTCTTTAGGATACCCCGATCAAAAACAATGCAGGAATATGAAAATTTTGTAAACATGGCACACTGTCCAGTATAACTATTCTCTGCTTTTTATGAGACACAGATATATCAATGTAGACTGCAAATATGGGTTTTTTATAATATCAAGTACATCAGATAACCAAATTTTATAGAATTACTCTGTTGTACAGTTTAGACTGAGACTGAACTTGGTAACAGAGGACACGGCACTAGCACATAAAGCGCTGAACAGACAGTATAAAATTTAATCTGTGATTGACATTGTGTCAGATACCACAAAAACATCCTCCTAAATAAAAATGCATATATTCCCCTTCTCTTTAAGAAGAAGAGGTATGACGTAGAAATAACTGTATGATTTCTCCAAGTTATTAGAAGAATAAGACCTTTTTGGTAAGAAAAGTTATTTCATTTCTGTAGTAACATAAGCAGGTTGAAGTGAGCAATTTATGCTTAAAACTGAATTATTACTATTATTATTTAAAGTAGAATCATAATCACAGAAAATTTATTAAACTAATTGCTGTAGTATGCAAGCTGAAATTATACTTTAGGTTTTTCATCTATCAATTTATTTTTCTATCTAATGGAGTAGTGTCTCTTGAAAAATACATCACCTTACTAGGTAACTGATTGGCTGGAGGGCTGGGAGACCGACTTACCCGGTGGGAAAATTTAAAAAGGACAACCACTGGTGAAGAACAATGAATGAAAAGCACTTGGGTTTTGCCCAAACAGTAGCCTTTCGTCTTTCATTGCTGCAGGTCCATTTCTTATCTATTTGCTGTATTTCCTATCATTTTCCACAAAATTTTAAGCTGATGTGCTCTGATATACTACTGTATCACAGACTCAGGGGAAGGGTAGCAATTCATGTAACATTCCTTGTTGCTAAAGTAATGGAGCTCACCAAGTATCAATCATAATTTGGATAAACACTGCCAAAATTTTAAAGAATGGATTTTTCATTTCATAAGCAGAAGTCAAATGAGTTGCAATCGCCACAACTCTACTACTATGAACTAGCAATTTCCACATGTAAGAGATTACATTTTCAATTATTTTGAAGCTGCTATGACATTGCTAATGGGGCAAAAGAAGAAAAACACATTCACCTTAGCACTGAACGTCAAATTCTCCATTAAACTGACCTATGCCTCCACTGACTTTTACAACAATTTTTGTACTTGACAAGAAAACCTCGAAGCACCAACAAAGAGAAAAGGGAGCAGCTTGTCTACTGACAAATACAGGCCAATGTAATGCCTTCAATGCCCCCATCACCGCACTGCCTATCATCCTGCACACCAAGCTCAGATCTCAGTCACATTCTGAGCCTCCTCCAGAAGATCTCAAGAATATCCACGACAAAATCTTCTGTCAACAATGAAACACTAAGGGATTACAGTAGAATTAGTCCATCTTCACCACGTGACTTTCTGGACGATTACTCTTCCACATGCTTCCAAGCAATCACAAGCCCATCTTTGCCACAGAGTCCAAGGCTACTGTTTTTTAATATAATTTGGACTTAATTGGACATAATAGCTTTGGAATAATAATTATTATTAGAAGCAAAATCACCAATATCCAAATAAACAATAGTTATATCCATTTACCTATTCCTACTCTTGCAGAGAAGGAAAAATCAGCTTTGTATACAGATCCTGTGCAGGAGTTTACGTAGCTCTGGCACCGTGAAGGTGGGGTGGGTTTGCTGACAGATTTGTTACTAGGACACTCGCATCACTAAATCCAGAATCCCCTCATGCTGGATGTCTTCTCTACAGTAATCCCACTCTGTGTTCTCTTGGCCAATTCCAAAGGCCAGAGCCTATCGCCTGGCTGATGTCCTCCATTCCCCACCTGTTTAAAATTTAAGCATGTTCATGCTGTGACCCATACTACACCTCACAGTCAACACTCACAACACAATTCCATTCTTTCATTCTCACCTCCCCCTTAGAGCTCTCTGTTGTCACAATGCTTGGATAAATTGCCAACAGTCGGGGTATTGCTGTGTGGTGGCCAGCATCCATCAGGCTGACCAAGAGTGCCTCATTCTTTTCCTTCACTCACCATCTGCTTGTATCCATCTCCTATTATCTTAGACTGTCCTTACGGACTGTATGCTGTCTGGGACAACAACCATCTTTTTTCATTCTCTATTTGTACAAAAAAGCATGGAGTCCACCTCTGTAGTTTTTAGTAAAACAATAAAAGTGGAGCTGTTCAATAAAGATTTTATAAACTTTGGTTTCTATGAAGAATACAAAAAAAAAAAGGTCAGAGAAAGAACAAAAAAAAAACAAACTACATCCACTTCTTCCTATCCAGTTCTGCCTTCCAAGACTCTTCTCCCCTATTCCAGAAAAATCAGTTTCCCAGTCTTCAAAAAAGCATAAATTTAAATACATGTCAGGTTATGACTGTAAGAAAGTATTTCAATATATTTCTCTTAAAGAATGTAAGTCACACTAACTCAACATAGGAAAAGTTATTACATAATAAAATACATCTATATAATTTCACTGTAATTTTCATGTTTTGTAAATGACCCAAAATATGCAAAATCGTCTCTCTAAAGGACAGTTGGTCATCCAACAATTCAAAAGAAACAGTCAGAGCTTTTTTACAGGGACATTTTAAGTATTCTCTGTCACTGGTTAAATATTCTCTCCCATTTTCACTGATAGAATAATCTCACCACAGATCTCATCCCTCCTTGCCCTCTGGAAACACACAAGCACTCTCCACTCAGGGGACTGAAAGCAAAAATAAAACTGGGACCCTTTGTACTTCTCTCAACATTGACACCACAAACCCACGTCCCCCTCCTTTCTTTCCTACACACTCAGACCCTTCTTAGGAATGACTCACAACTAATGAGGGTTTTTTTTTCCTTTTTTTTTAAACTTGTTTTGGGGGGAACTCTTTCATTTGGCCCTATCACTATCAAAGTAAACTGCCTGTATTTTGCTTCTCTTCCTAGTAAAAAGAGAAAGAAAGGAAAAAGCCAAAGTCCTAACACCAACCTGACTTCAGAGCGGTCACCACAAAAATCACACACTGCGGTAGCAACTCATGCTTGATCTCTTTCTCCCTAATTCTGTATCATCTCTACTACATCATGCTTTCGTCCTGCACCTACCACTTGGCAGCTGCCCATCCTGTTCAATACCGCAGCCCTGCTTGGGAAGGGAAACATAAACCGACAGGCATATCCCAATTAAAACATGTGTCATTGTGCTCCAAATTAACAGGCACAAATACTATATTTACAGGAGTCAGATCTCTCCTCGGTTTATCACATCATCTCAGCGCTGTCAGCAAAGGAGAGCGGAAGGTGGGAACGAAAAGGAGCAACACAATCCGAAATAAATATTCAACACGCTCACAAAGTGGAAGGAATTTAATTTAGAAATCAATTAAATATTTAAACACCTCGTCACGCCGGGGTAGTTCATTCTGGAGGTGAACCAGCTTTCCTCTTCCCCGGGCTGCAGCAGCCGCTGCCACCCGCCTGTCACCCTCCCACCGCCAAGGGGACGGGGGTGGCCCGACCCCGCTCCCCTCACCCGCCCGCCGACCCCGGGACCGGGCAGCGGAGGCAGCCCCACGGCAAATGGCGGGGGAGGGCACGACCCTGCCCCGCCGCGGCTGCCCCATGCCCACCCCCCGCCGCCGCCGCCGGGGCCGCCGCGGGGCCGGCGACCGTTAGGCGGGGACAGCGACCGTTAGGCTAGGACGGCGACCGTTAGGCTGCGCGCGCCCCGCCCCGCCCGCCACACCTGGATGTAGTTGGTCTCGCAGTACTCGGCCACCCGCTCGAGGTTCGTGTAGCTGTCGAACAGGGCCCGGCGCCCCCCCGGGATCTCCTCCTCCAGCAGCATCTGCAGCTCCGCCATCTTCACATCCTCTCACCCCGTCCGTCCGTCCGTCCGTCCCTCCTCCTCGCCCCCCCCCTCCGCCCCCTGCCCCCTCCGCGCGCGCGCTCGCGCCGCAAGCCCCCCCCCACCCCACGGCACTACCCGCCGCACGGGCCCGGCCTCGCGCCGCGGGCAGGGAGCGCGCCAGACCCCCACCGCGGCGGGGGCGGGGCGCAGCCGGGCAACACCTCCTGCGCATGCGCCCGCCCCCCGCGCCCCCCGCGCGCCCACTTCCGGCCCGGCCGAGCCCGGCCTGGGCCTTGCCTGCGAGCCGGGACCCCCGGAGCGAGAGAGGAGGGGGCCCGGGGCCCGGGGCCCGGGGCCCTCCCGCCTCCCTCACCGCCAGCATCTCGTAAGAAAAGCCGCTGGAACGAGCGGTTTCTGTGTTATTTTGGGTTTTATTTTTTTGATGGCCGTTGGCAGGTTAGGGCCCGGCCCCCGCAGTCTTGCCCCGGGGCGGGGAGGCCAGCGGCGAGTGCCGCACCGAGCTGTAGCTCTGGGGGTTTCCCCCGGCACCAGCTCCGAAGGGCCAACACCAAATAATAACGTGTGTTTTCATTTTAGGAAGTCTTGGCTTTTTTTTCTCATCATTTTGCATTAATGTACTCAATGGCAGCTTGCTAGCAGTGCCATGTCCAGAGCATAGGTCTAATGCCACATCTATTGACATCACTGGAAGCTTTGTCTTTGAATACAGTGTGAGCCAGGGTCCGACCCTCGTGCTTTTCATGTAGCTGCTGCTCAGCTCTTCTGAGCAGCAGAGGAAGAACCAAATGTTTCTTTTGTGCAGATTCTGTCTGAAAAGCTGCTTTTGTACAGGGGCGAGAGGAAGGGTAAACTGTCAGATGCCAAGTAGTCAGCTTTTCAGTTTTTACAGAGAAAAGCGTATAATGAAAGGTCAGCAGAAACAGAGGAAGGATGGCCTCATGGCTGAAGCCCAACGCTGAAGCCGTGAGTTAGGAGGTCTGTTTGGTCAGTTCCTGGCTTTAGCACTGACTTCCTTTATGTCCTGGGCAAATCACTCAGTATCTCTACAATTGTGATGAAAATGCCCACCCTTAAAGGAATTTGGAAGGCTTCCCACTGAATTCCTTCACCTGAACCAAAAAGTAGCCTTTCTCCCACAAAAAAAAAAAAAAAGTGATCAGCTCTCTCAGCAGAAATGTCCCAGCTTTCTCTAGGGGAGCTCATTTGTCTCTTTGTAATGAATTGCAGCTGTGATTACTCACCTCGTGTTCCCATGAGGCTCCACAGAGCTCCTGCTGCCTCTGTAGTGCAGCCCTGGGTTAGCTGACATCCCTTGCATACTCTGATACAGCAGCCTGATGTTTTTCCAGCCTTCGTGTTACAGACACTTTTGTGGTAGTCACCAGCAAGAGAAGATCCAGTGCTACAGTCCTTGTACGCCAACCTGGTACTATAGGACCAGTTGTTCTCATGCCTTAAAAGCTGTTGCAAAGGCACCAGCTAGATATGCCTGGCCTCCAGGTGACTTCTAGAATTACAAACAGATTGCAAACACCTGGTGGGGTCAGGCAGCAAGCATGTAGTCTTTGGGCCAGTCCTTTTAAGTTTCTTCCCTTAGAAGAAAAATGAGATAGAAATCCCTGCCCGGAGGGATGTCTGCCTGGAGACATTTCCTCTTAGCTTGCTTAGTTCTCCCATGTGAAGGATGAGTCAGGCGCCGTGTTCATTATACTGCTTTAAAAACCCTCCCGTGCAAAGCATTTTTCTCCCATTTTTAAATGTGGGCTAAAATTCACAACTTCAACTACTTGATTGTGTATTGTAATTTTTCTACAGGCAGTTAAAGTGCCAAGGGTAATTCATATTTTACAGCTCTAGTAGTCTTAATCTCACAAAAAGGCTTAAGAATCACAAAACACACTGCTAGAGACTCCCCACCACGATCTGTGTGGGGAGAAGAGGGGTGACTGCTCAAGAGCACCCGTACTCTGTCACCCAGCAGCCATGCTCCAGCACAGGGCTGTGCTGGCACGGTGTCGGGTCGCCTGCAGCTCCCCGCAACTGATACTGGCACTCCCTGCCCTAAACCAACAAGAACTGAAGAAGTGAGTGTCACGCAGCCTCGCTCTTGGTGCCCTCTACCCCCAGAGTTTATGAAGCATGAGTTATACATCCAAAAATACTGATTTTGCTGTAGTTAGAGAATAAATCCTGGTCATCAGCCCCCCTGCTGATTGTTAATGTGCCTTTTGAGAGAGCTGATCTGAGCCTTTGCTGCAAGGGCTCTGGGAAGAAAAGCCAACCAAATTAACTCACAAAGGGCAGCTGTACAGCGTGGAGCTCCAAGCCTTGTCCCACACCTCTAAGAATGAGCCATGACCAGGCTTCCACCTCACCCGAGGGCGTGCAGCTGATGAATAACACCTTCACACTTTGGTAATGGGCTCCACGCTCTCTCCTCCACAGTAGCTTCAGCTTGGACTCTGCTCATGTCACATCTGCTGCTGCTGCAGCTCCAGGGGTTGCTCACGCCCACGCTCCCAGGACTCTTGATGTTTGTGCCAGGCTGGAGGCAGGCTCATTCATTTGCTTTTCAGGTGTGAAGTCAAGCTGTCATTTGGCAGCTCCCTAGTAAACCTGCATGATCTTTCTCTTGGCAAAAGGAGAAAGCTGTCAAGATGTAAAGAGGAAGGTTCTCCAAAGATGCTGTTAGGAGTTTTAACTTGGATTAGCAGCACCAGACTGTAGGGAGGGGGAACTGTTAATTGTGTCATCTTCTCTCTATGCTTTTGGGTGCCATCAGGGCCTGCTTTCAGTGGAAACGAGAGCCCGTCTGCTCTCAGATATGCACTCAGCATCAGCAAACCTTCTTACAGGGAGCTCCCACCTGTGGGTCACACACCTCTTGACCTCTCAGTAGCCCTGCTGGCGATTTTTAGGGTGTAAGAAAAAGCATTATCTGCAATATGTGCACACAGCTGTTCACCAGAGTAGCTGGACTAACCTGTCTGCATAATTAGGTGCTTGTTATCACAGCATGTTTACATTTTAATAGGGTACTCTTTTGTGGATTTAAATTTAAATATGAAGAGCCCTCCTGTCAGAATAATGGCCATCCTATAATCCTCTGTACACATACAAAAAATAATTAGAAATAGTGTTTAAATTAGACCAACTGAATGCAACTACCACTTCCCTAAATTTACATAAATGTCTTCCCATCTGTCAAGTGATGTGCTAAACTAATCTTAAGTTTTTATACTCCCTCAGCCCTAATTACAGTATTACACACTTTAACTTTTCCAACTTTTTTTTAATCCTTTTGTGCAAGATTTCCTCTTAGATCAATATTTTCAAGACTGGGAAGCAAACATTTTCCACCTAAACATGCTGTTCAAACAGTCACCAGGAAATAGAAAGACAAGCATCTAGCTGGAGACTCCAAATTGGAGGTCGAGATCCAAAAGCAGAGGGAGACCACGATTCTTCCAAGTTCTCTCTTATGCGTTAGGTTTTTACCTCTGCCAATCTCCCAAGGGAGTCCCCTGCTCACAAAAACTTGCAGAGACAAGCAGATCCTTTGGTCACGTGCAGTCTTGCAGCTGGGCACTTAGTGTGTGTGTCCCACATACCACAGCTTGAATTACCAATTCTTAATTAGAGAAAAGTAATAATGGGGTAACTCAAAGGCCACCTATTTTTGGTACCACAGTAAGAAATCACAATCAAAAGCCTCTTCCATTTTCTTTGCTATATGGAAAACTGAACAGCACAATCACCACATCAGGGTATGGGAGTAAACATCTCGTTTAGACAGATGACCATGTCAGATCTCTGACACATCCTGCTGCAAGTTTTCAGTTCACTTGTGTACATAACTCTGCTCTAGTTTTATGAGGTTCCCAATTCTGAGCATTTTTCCCTTAATTTTTTTTTCCACATTTTGTAAATGGTAGAACAAAAGCCGAAAATCCTGGTGCTTGCTGCATCACATGGAGCTGAGCAGATTTGCAGCTGGATAAAGGACAAAGGACTCTGACACCAAACATAGTCATGCGTACTGATCTTATACACAGGCCCATGCCTTTTAGCTGGCAGGTAGCGCTTACTGAAGGGGTGGGGGAGAGAGGGAAAATTGGAGGATTGAAGAAAATAGTCTGTAACTGAAGTATGTACCTTCACTCCCTCAACAAAGACAAAGTCATGCCATCCTGTTCACTTCACAGTGTCTGGATCTGCCCCTGGCTGGATGGCAGGTCTTTGCCAGTCTCATAATCCAAAGCACCTGAAGCAAACAGCAGCGCATTTAACAACTGCCACGGCTATTCCAGAATCCCAGGGGTGGCCTCCTGGCACAGAATGCAGCTCATGCAAGTCCAACGCTGCAACAAATGGTGTCAGGATCCTGAGGCGTCTTAAACACTCAACCTCCAGTCCTCACAGTAAAACAGAATGAAAAACCCACACACCCTGCAGCTGCACATTCTCCTCCTGCTTCCTCGGGCATTCAGCAATTTGCTGGGCAATCAAGATTGTAACCACAGATAACCTCTCTGCTTATGAGAAACTGCATCTGGGTAAAGCGCATGCTGCACAACGGGTAGGAGAAGTGATCCTGGGAGTCGTTTACATCTCATGGAAGTGTTTGCCCTAACGTTGCTGTTTCAGAACCACCTCAGACAGAGGCAGCGCATGATTGATACCTCACAACACCTCCAGAGAGGGACAGGACATGGTGCAGAGTTTCAGACTGTCTGTTCTAGGACATGTCTCATTCTAAATACCAAGCTTTTTTTTTCTAGGAATTCAAGTTTTCTCTTGAACTTTATTTCAACAGAGCACTGTGTGAGGACAGAGCCAGTACAAGGGGAGAAACTCTTCAAGGGAGGAAGAGGTCAAGCTAAATAAGAAAAATAATGATCTCTTTCTAACATTTCAGACTTTAAAAGAAAACAGGCAACAAATGGTCTCAAAGAGAAGCCAGCACAAAGCATAGTTGCTCATCAGTTTCCCTCCAAGGGTTCAAACGACAGAGCACTCAGGGAGGGGGGGAGGAAAGAACCGCTCTAATTTGTTTTTCTTTCCTGCTAGTATTCCTTCTCAAAGACACCAACCCAGACCAACTGCCAGTCCTTTCCCACCCTGTCCTGACCCTTGTGGCATCCCCCAGGTAAAGTCTGATATGGCTGCTGAGGAGACAGACGCTAAAGGGTAGTGGAGTCAATGCTCTACTACAGCACATGGGAAAATTCATCCTCTCTCAACTATTGATTCCGGCTCACTACAGACTGGAGCAGATGTTACTGGCCTAGTTATGCTTTTTTCACATTTGCAAGTTTGCTCTGCAGCTACAATGGTTAGAACCATTCTCTAAGGTCTTTGTTTCTTCCTGTATGTAATTAAAGTTCAGATTTTTAGCTCCTTACATAACTCCAGGAACTTGCCCCCTGGAGCTTTTTTAATCCTGTCCTGTTTGTAATCATGCTTTTACCACATAAACCACTTTAAAAAGTTTTTTATGGCCTTGCATATTCTTAGGAGCCACCAAACAAATGTGTGTTGTTTCTGGAATTAGCATTAACTCCCTTGCATGGGAAGGATAATAAATCACATCTGTGAAGTCATCTTTCCTCCTTCCATCATGCATCTAGTCGAGTAATCCTCTTTCACAAGGCTGTGCAGGCCACTCGTCTTTGCACAGCTTTTATTCACTATCACAGTTTGCATCTCTCTCCTTCTCCTAGCTGCTCTGTCCTTCCGCTTGGCTAACACATGGGAGCATTTCAGCCCTTTCTCTCACCCACAGCTATTTTTGACAGTATGGTAACAGCGCAAATCTGAATGCTGCAGCACTGCCTAACAGGAGATGGAGACTGATGGCTCCCCATCAGTCGCAGCAGCTTCACCCACCTCAGCCTGAATCTGGTTTGACAGAATATTTATGTGCAGAAGGCAGCCAGCCCTCCCTGCACTGTCTCCTCTGAGAGGGAGCTTAAAGGACTCATTTATTTCAAAGGCAAAGACATCTCTGAATTGAGCTTTTAGCAGGAAAGAGGTAGAGCCTAAGCTGTACCGATCCTGCTACAAACTAGTCAAAGTCATAGCCTCTGCACCCTGGAATGTAAGACAGGACCCAAATGACCGACTACCATGTGTCAGCACACAAGGTTTGATCTGTCTCATACAGGTATAAGGATTTTTTTTTTCCGTCTTTGTCTCTTCGAGACTGAGCTTTCCAGGGAACACAATGGAGCGAGGTGTTCACACCCCTGAATTCAAATGGGGCAGGGTATTTAACCTATTTTGCAGATGCCAGCCTTAGCTAACAAGCTTCTGGTCGGTTGGGGCTGAGCTGGGTGTGCAGCTGGGGTGTACAGCAGCTTGTGACATTGGTTTCAAGAGCCCTTATCGGACTACTGCTTCCCCAGCTAGGGAATGGGATTGCTGCGGGAGACATCCCTAGTGTGGGGCCAGAGGTGAATGGCTGGAAGGCCACAGGTTGGTCACCCTTCACCTAATGGAGTCTGGGGTTGAGCCATTACTGAAGGATAAATAAAGCTGAGCTCTGCTGTTCAAAGTAATCAGGCAAGTCTGTGCAGATCCCTGGCCTCACACAGAAATTTATTTGAATCAGGAACACCAAGGCAATTCATCCTCTCTAAACAGCCTCATTCCCTGCTCTGTGTGCTCACTACCCATGGGGCCCAGCTACACATTAGTTCCCCTCCTTCCCTCTCTGCGCTTTTCTGCAGCACGTATTCACTAAATATAATCTGACAGCTTACTCTCTCAGGTCCACAGCCTCAACACCCATGCATTGCTTCTCTGTGCCAGAAGCTCTGTTTTACAAGTCAAGCCGTAGTCTCCCTCCCAGCTCATCTTGCATGAGGAATGAGCACATCCTTGTGCCCTCTCCCTTTTCACACCCATCGCTGTTGTTGGAAGGGGCTTGCACAGCCATTTGCGGTAGCACATCCTTCAAAAATCTAGCAGCCTCAGAGCCACACAAGCAAGAGTTAACTCTTCTGGTTGTTTTGCAAATGCCAGCTAGCCCTCAGCTCTAATCAGTTTGTCCACTTCCACTAGTTCCAGTTTTGGCTTAATTCTAAGTCTCTTTGAAGCCATCATACATGTATAATTTCATTGTGTAAGGGGGCTCTCACATCGAAGTGGTATCATGCTACTCTTCAGTGACTTTCTGCCTCACCAGCTTCAAAAAGTGTCATATTCCTCCAATGTGCACTCACTGAAATGTCATTGAAATCTGCCTTCTAGTTGTATTACCTGACCTATTGCACACCAAATCTCAAGGGCCTATCATTTATTCCAGAAAAATCTGGTCCTTGTCAGTATATGTGACACCTCCAACCAAAGGGCTCATTTAGCTACTTGCTAGCTGTACTCCTTGATTCAGGAATCCAGAGTTCATTAGAGTACTGAGTGTTGTTTAAGTATATACATCGCTAGGATAAAGAGATTATTTCAGGGCACAGACTGGCTATCGTCTCTAATATGTAGGAAGAGGAGCAGAGGAGCAAACATATACAGCTGGTGTACTTTGCTCCTCTACTGCCAATCTGATTTTTCAAGCTGTTTTTATACAAAGGAAAAAAGCAGAATGGAGAAATCCTTATCTTAAAAAAACGGCTGGGAGCTCAGTGAATTCAGCAGCTCTTAGGATAAAATACCCGCAAGTAGCCTTCCCCCTCCCCTGCCTCCTCAGGAACCAGCAGTATTTCTCACAGCTTTCCATTAACTACTTTTATTATCTGAACGTCTGCCCACATGAGTAATTGAGTGAGTCACATCAGCAAAAGACTTGGTGGAGTTTTATGAGGAGGCTGCACTGTAAAATTTTTTTAAATCACAGTTTAATTTACAGAATGAGGATTTTTAGCTGTGGTGACAATTTCAAGACCAGTGCTGCAGTAGTGGGAGAAAGAAACAGAGGTGATAAGGATTTCCAGTTCTTGAGGGTAATTGAGAAAATGTGATTGCTCAGCTCAGTTTACCACACTGGAACAATACCGCTATAAAACGTATAAAAGCTAATGCAGGATGTACGTTTGCAGTATTTTTACCTTTACTATGTAAAAGTCACCATCAAGCTTCCTCAAGCACAAAAGAGGTTCACTATCAACTATGGTGTATATATAGCGACAGGCCCTACCTAGTTATCACTGCTGGGATATGAGACCAGAGGCCTGATCCAGCAAACCCTCTATATAATTTCCTTTTTCTTTGCATTATGGCAACACCAGACTTACAAAGACATCTAGGCATTTAAATAGTCAAGTAGGTGCTTGATGCGATATTCAAAATCCAAACATCGAAACAGCTTCAAAAATTTGGTTTCTAATGACTGAAAGCCACAACTAAGATTTAAGTGCAACTGTGCTAGGCCAATATATGAAAGTCAGTGGTATTCAATGCAATCACACAGCATAAATAATAGTCGCAGTCATACAAAGGTTTGCAGGCCCAGGCCCACGCTTGAGGTTAATTTAGAGCAGTGTGTTAGCAAGCAATCAATTTGCTTCTTCCTTTTACAAGAACAATACCACCAAATCAAGTTGCAGGCTCTGGCAAATTTAATACAAATTCTGCGCAGTGGAAGGACTAAGTGCTTCACATGCCCTCTCTGTTCCCAAATATCTTGCTCACCAATGAATGTGGGGCAGCTGCAACCATTGGTCCAGTTGGTTTTCCATAATATGCGATGGTGTATTCGTGCAGGCATCCCTGCCAGCTCCCACTAACTCACACGGCTCACTCCTCGCCTCCCAAGGCACCTTTCCCCATTCAGACCCCTGGAAGAGCTTGCAAAAGCAAGAAAGCCACCTCACAGAGGCAGGGCATGTTCAGAAACTAATCTCCCACACAGTGGGCAACCTCTTTTCTCCCCAAGCAGGACAGGGGCAAGTGGTAGCCAAGCTGCCAGAAGGCAGGGCTTTTTGGCCTGGAAACTATCTGTGGAAGCTGAGAGCTGTGTGAGAATGCTCATACATGTTGCAACAAGGCAGCAGTTCTTCCGCTCCCCTGCACAGCAGCAATCCAGTTACTGCTGTCTAATGCCCATGGTGCCCTCAACCCAGTCACTGTACCAGGCTGACTTACAAGCACCTGAGGATGGAGTAAGAGTCAGCTTGTGACATATTGGATACTGAAGGCTGCAGAGCAGCGATTGAAGTTGCTGCGTTTCTGTTATTTACATATCGCAGAGTTCCCACATCTCCCAGAGTTCAGCTGTAAGGCAAATGCCTGGAGCCAGAGCATCAGTGTGCAGCACAAAATACCAGTGGTCTTAAAGGAAGGGAAGGAATAAACATGGTATATATAATCAATAACTCACAGCTAACAAGCCCTGCATGAGCAAGTCAGTTGCTTTTCAGTCCAAGAAACTACAAAGCCAGAGTATGCATTTTCATGTTAGTGCTGACATCAGGGCATGAATATTATTCCCAGAATTAAAAATAATATATCTGACAATAGTGAATTCCAACAGAGGATCCAACAGTGACATGAAAGTGCAGCTTTTTTCCACGCTGGTGGTAGGCTTTATCAATGAAGATGTAGGGAAGCTGACAAGAGTAATAAAGTCGCCTTAGCTAGATCTGAGCCTTGCTTATTCTCTGTCAGGGTCTTGGCCAATATGAAACAATGCTACTAAATGCCAATTTCCACACTTTGACAATATGAATGTTGCTTTTTCAGATACCCTTATTTGCTTCCCCTCCCTCACCCCAAAAAATAAATGACCAAATAGGACTTACTGTTTTTCTCTTACTGTTCCAGTAGATTTTTACTCCTTTCCTGGATTCACGGCCTAGGGAAATTTGGTCAGGGCAAGAGCCTTAATGGGTAAATAGCACCTTCTCTTTTATATATGACTATTCATTCCCTCCCAGCCTCCCCTGAACAGAAAGTACTTGCAGCAATCATTTAGTCTATTGCTGAAACACAGCCCCTGAGCCAGCAGATACACAGCATTGCTGGAGCACCTCATTCCATCAGTTAAATTAAAGAACTGAATCCAGCTGATGGCTGGGCCCAGCAAGCTCTCTTTTAGAGAGGATACCCAGGGCCTTCTGCCGTAAAGCTCTGAAGGGGAAGATGATCGCTTTACCCTTGCTGCAGTGTCTGAGTCATTACTGAGTTGGAAGTGACTGTAAAAAAAAAAAAAAGCCTTTTTTGGTGAGACTAGAAAGTTGGCAGCCAAGGAGGCGCAGCATTGGATGTCTCACTGCCAGGCTTGTGACAGAGCTGACCTGCCTGGATGCCAGCAGGGAGGTGGGAGCAGAGCATGCCAGTGCCCGTGAGTTGCTCAGCACTGCAGAGACTGGAGCAGAGAAGCTTCAGAGAGGTTCAGAAGTGGCCCCAGCACTGATACCCCATATAAAGAGCAAACATTTCCTGCCTAATAGCGTCACTGGAGCATCACTTGCCCACCTGCAGCAATGTTTCACTGTCGTTGAGGTAATGGAGACACTCACCAGGGACACATTTTACCTGCTTCCTCTGCCCTTTCAGTTCTGCATCCTCTCCTCTTTGGCCAAGGCAAAAGGCCTTGGCTACCTTACCACCACTACTATCACTTATCTGTATGTCAATTATAGTTAAGATTTTGCTCCAAGTTACACTGGTTTTAATGTGGAATCCTGCAAGATTTGTCCTTGTGACTTTTTACTGGCCTAGCATTGATCTATTTAAACTACTTTTCCCATTAAAGAGATGATCAAGTGCTGCGCCAGAGATGTTGGTGCAGATACAGAACTATGACTGATGCTTTTTGCCTCCTGGAAGCAAGGCTTTTCTTTGCAGGAGCATTAACATCAGAGCAATTGCATGTACTTCATTTATCTTGGCTTCAGGCTCCTCTGCAAAAGAAATAGGAATGACCTGAAAAGTAGGGGAAAAAATTCTTTCCACTCCAGCCCTCCCCCAAATCTTTTTGTGGGAAACACAACTGTGTTTTGAATGCTAAAATTCACACAGATTTAAAAATACTTATCTTCAAGGAATGTTGCCATGGAAACCCTTATCTTTTCTCCTTCCCCACCCTCCATATGTGAAGAACATTTTCTTCGTCTTTTTTTTTTCCTGCATGTGGTAGTTCCTCTTCCCCGTCTGCTACTGCCAAAAACCTGGCATTGAATCCTAAGAGATGTCAAACAGGCCTTTTGTTTAGTTGAAAAGTGATTGCTAAAAAACAGTCCTGAGCTCAACTACAGAGAGATGCCAAGATGGGTACATAGTCTCAGGCTCCAGAGAAAGATGCCTGGCATATTTTCCAGCAATTCCTGCTTCGGACAAGTGGAAAGAAGCAGCAAGAGCTGCCATGGTAATTACAACAGTTCCACTTCCTGGTGGCATAACCCACAAGTGATGAAGATTTCCCTTCTCATTAGAAGCCTTTTTTCCCCTTCCCTGTCACTCTTGATAAAAGGGGTAGGGAAGTGAGTGAAGTCCTGTATGCACAAAGTGGTTTCATGAAGGTATTGCTCTACCCCATTCCTTTTGCCTCAAAGCTGCAAGAGGATCTGAGCACAGAAAGGAAGCCAATAAAGCGTAGACTTCGCTTTGCTGATCAGGATATATCTATATCCAAGCATCAATGTCAGGGAGCCCCTTCGGTAGCAGTAACAGAAACCTTGGAAAGGTTATACATGGCCCTACTAAGGGGTGAGACTCTACAGGTATCTCCTGCTGTCAGCGAGAACGCATGCACAGTACCGGAGACAGAAAGAGTGAGAAGGCAATGCTACTCACCTGCGAGTTAAGCAGTATCAAAATGTTCACGAACAAACTATGCAGGTGAAGTAGATCTATTACTTTCCCGGTTTGGATTGCCAGCAGCCACAGGTTCATAAAACCACACAGCTAATGGGGGAGCTGGCACAAGAGCTGCGCAAGTTATTTTAAATCCGCAAACATCCACTCTGCCCAACAACCAACACTTACTTTTGCAGCAAGTAGGACAGAAGTCGCCAAGACCATCCTTTCCATTTAATGATGGAAAATAAAACATACAGCCCTCAACTCTGTGCTGCATGCTACAGCCATTACCAGCAAGTCTTTAAACTGCTGGGAACAGAAGGATATTACTAATCTGCAGTAATGGCTCTATATGCAGCCCAGGTTAATTAAAATCTAGAGGCAACACCATTCATGGATATTTTGGAGGTAGTGAGAGGCAAGCTCAATAAGCTGTCTGCTGTGCTCAAAGTTATGTTAACAACTGTCTCACCAGTTGCCACCAGTACAAGGAGCAAAAGTATAAGGCTTTGTCAGCCAGAAACAGCCATGACAATCAATTAGCGATGGCCTGACTGCTCCCGGCACCTGTGCCGGCTGCCTGCTTCTGAGAGCAGCAGGTTGCATAGGCACAGAGATATATTTAGCTCCTTACCTTCCATGAGTTTGCAGCCCTCTGTAGAAGCTTATTCTACACTAAGAGTCCAAGGAATGAAATGACAGCTTTTCTGTATGTTTTTCAAAACCATCCTGTGGAATTTGTGAAGCAGCTTTCTGGTGTAGAGCAGGAATATGAAGCATAAAAAGCAATCATTCCCTATATTATAGAAGCAACCTCCCCCTCTTGGCTTTGTTCCTAGACTAAGGCATTTTTTCCCACAGGTTGCAATGCTTGCCTGCATCCCCATGTTACAGCCAGAAGGGATGTCTGGGCCTTAGATGTGTCCTTAGTGCGTGGGTCTGAGCAGGTCTGACAAAATCCTATTCTCTATTGACTGGACTCCCGAGATTGGCTATCTGCTACAGTGCAGGCGCTGACTCAGGCTTTTGCCCAGGCTGGCATCTAACAATGCTTCGGCTTTGGCTGCTATCTTGTGACACGTCTAGCATAGACTCCCTATGCCCAGTCATCTTCTTTTTTCACAAAATTTGTAGGAACATAGCAGTGTTGAGATTTCAAACCATAATCCCTGTCAAACGCAGCTGATTTGGCCCAAGGGCTCAGAAGTTACTCCTTGTGAGAAGAGAAACGGGAAAATGGCCAAACATCAGTGGGGAGGTGGGCATGCTCTATGAACACAAGTCTTCCTTAGGAAACCAGGCCAAACAAGAACCAGCTGACAGTGCATGCTGGACAAGGGGCAAGGGGAGAAATGGGACAAAACTGGTATTTCAAGCTTCCAATCAAAACAGATTAAAACTTCACAAGAAAGCTCTGATCCACAAACATTCCCATACAAAAAAGGGGGTTTGCTGCACAAGAAAAGGATCCACAGCTAGGCTGATGAGTGTTGCACTAAATGATAGTTAGGCTGTTTGAAATGACCAGCACACATAGAGTGATGAATGGAATCTTACAGACTTCAGCAAACAATGTGGCTGTGACCTCAGTGTCACTCCGAGCAGTGCATAACAAATGCTTGAGAGCGCCTTACCCCCCTCCTTTCCCTCCACGCTCAACACATTTCCTTAACTGATGAATCAGGGTGGTTTTTTGACAGCAGTTTTGAGCAAACACAAACTAATCATTGGCTTCCTCCAGCACTTTGGGCCACATTCTTCTCTCATATCAGTCAGAGATTCCTGTAGCAGGCTTGGTTACTGGCCTGGACTGAGAGCACAGTCTTATGGGCTGCAATACCTGTGCAGGCTGATGGAAAATTTGTAACAAATTGTATGAAATTACTCCCATTTTTGATTCCTGTAACTGGGGAAGGAATGTTGCAGGGCAGTTGGCCCATACAGCTCCAGCAAGGCAGAGAAATGCTGTAACAGAAGTCCAATTACACCTGGGAAGCTTTTCTGGTGTCTGAAAGCTTCACTCTTACAACATGGCTACAAGAAAGCAGATCTTCGCCACTCATTTATGACAGCTATTCCTTGTCCAGTTCCTAGCAGGGACAGTGCTATCCTACCATTTTTTCCCAAGAAGGCAATAACTTAGCCTCCATTTTGCCTCCTCTGCACACCAGGGATGCTTTAAAGTAAAATCCTTTACCACACTGATTTCTCCAGAAGGTTTAGGAAACATCTGCAACCTTCAAGAAAAACAGGCCTTTCTGCATAAGCAGTGAAGCAAAGCCTAACATGAATTGCCATCTGGGGACATGACCAACCTTCAGTTAAATGGAGGTCAGATTAGCAAGAGCTTTCTTGCAGTTCATTATAAAAATCAATGCAAGAGGCAGCAAGCTGAACTGCACAACCCTCCTTTTTCTGCCCAGCAGACAAAAAACAGTAGAACAGCATCTCTGTCTCACCTCTCCCTCAACACAAACTGCACCTGGGCGGGGGGGTGGGGGGTGGATCTGAATCTCTACAGCTCCACCAAAAGCAGAGCTGACACATTAAACCCAAGAGCAGAATTTTCTTTGTCTGGTGCCCACAGAGGCTGGCATCAGATGTTAACCCCATAAGAGCTGACAGGACTGCATTCAGGCTGGCACTCAGCAGCAATACAAGAGCCAAAACATTTTCATAAGAGTAGCACATGTCCTGACCTGGAAGGTGCCAGCAAAACGAACAACGCCTGTAGAAATGGGAATTGCAGCTACCAGGTATGTGTCCCTATGTAAGGTGTGCCCTGTCTCCAGAGGCAGCAGAAAGTAGCTCTAACGGGAGCCACACACTCCTGGCCTGCTCTGTGGTGCATCGGTAGCTGTGTACAAAAGCAGCTCGAGCAGCTGCAGCCTGAGCAACACCTCACCTACCACCACACAGCTTTTGGGTGGGAAGGGTGCTAGGAACAGAGAAGTCAGGTTTAGGGGGAAAGACTCATAAAGATCAGGTAAAGGGTGATCCTGTGTAAGGGGGGCAGGGGGGAAGGGAGAAACACAACCCAAAAAGGAAGTCAGATGGCAATTACTCCAGCGAGACGATGGGGTAAGAGGTTCCTGCCTTGCAAGCCGTTCAGTGGGGCTCTGAAAACTCTTTCAGGAGCTGGCCTATGATGGCCAAAAGAGAAAGAAAGAAGAAGGGAAAAGCATGTGAACACGTGGCATGAGATGCTGCTTTGGCTGGCACCTGTTTTGGAGGAGGAAGAAGATTCTTTGAAAGGCTTTTAAGTTATTAAGTACAACATTAATCCAGAGCCCTATAAAATCAGCACTCTCCAGTATCTGCATGACCAGTCTCATGCTGATCCAGTGCTGAACGAATTGCAAGCATCTGTCAGTTTCTGATGCTGATTAGATTAGACACTGCCCTCAGACCTGTCAGGATACAGAATCCCTTTCTCAGGGCTTTGTTCTGTGGTTTTATTTCATTTCATTATATTATTACTGATGCTTCTGTTTTCTCAGGGGCCAAACCAATTTTATTCCTCTTGGTTTACTAGCATTTCTCAGTCATCCCTTCTCTTGCAACCCCACAGCATGGCAAGATTACACAGCAAGAGATCCGATGGTGCAATTCCCGCCCTACTTTTATTTCTCTCTCTCTCTCACACACACTCACACATACTTCTCACAAGATATATCTGCTCTTCTTGACAGTTATAGCTATAGCTCAAGGGAAGGAAAGACACTTTGAATAAAAATACCTATACAGAGAGAAAGGCTTTGTCCTTGTGCCTCCAAGGTCTTATCTAGCTAGGATCCATGAAGAAGCATTCCCCTGGATAAGAGAGGCACTCTTATCAGCTCTGGCTGCTGTTGGAAAGGGGGCTGGATTAACCAGAGGTCTGGTCTTTTACTAGCTGGCACCCAACAGTTCATACATACACCACTGCAAGGTTTTGTTGCTTCCTTTGCAATGGTTTGGCCAGAGATCCAAAAGCAAATGTAAAAAAGGCATACAGATTAAATCTACTTTAATATGACTACTAGTTGAGTTAGAAAAAGTACCCAAGAGAGGTATGTGGTTAAGAACATGGAAGGTAACAAAATTTGGATGTAAAATTCCTTGGCTGAGTCAGTGTGGCACCAGCATGATTTCCCCTAAGACCCTTGCTCAGAACTTCACTGCTGGTGCTTTTAGCCCCTTGTATTGCTTGCTCTTAGCTTCTCTTAGACACTGTTATCCAGGCTTCCTCCTTTGGTGAGGTTACCAGCTCATATTTGGTCTCCATGACTTGTCCTTTCACTGGGTGGAGATACAGTTTCCTTACCAGGACACTCAGCAGAACTGTAGCCACCATATAGGCAAACCTGAGGGAAGAGGCAGGAAAAAAGAATAAAAACCTTGCTATGATGCAAATCTGCCAGCTTGGACAGATTGTCTCAGCAGTATCAGGAAGAGGCTGAAAGCACCTTCTCTCCCATCTGCCACAGAGACACACAAAGACCTCCTTCCCTATGCTCACCTCAACTCCGGGCACTCCTGGCTTCCTGAAAAACCCAACAAAGAGAGGTTTTTCATGGCCGATTCCTCATTGAATCTCTCTGGGTCAAACCTACCAAAGACAAAATACACTGAGGCTTTCTGTGCGGGCATGGGATCCTTTCCCCAGACACATGTGCGCGCACACACACAGGTAAGAAACTGGCAGCAAAATACAGAATCTCACTAGTTTGCTCTCTCTAAATCATGCTGGGTAATTCCACACAGATATATGAAGGCAATTGTGCATCCACTCCATCTATGTCCCCAGCTGGTCAGCTGTGTCCCAGCTTGGTCACAATGCTGATAAACTGAGTTAGTGTGACACAGGGCTGGAACTAATATGCATGACCTCTCACCAGTGGGTATTTAGCTTGAGTACACAGCTGAGCTGATGCTGCTACCTGCCCTCTATTCCCCTCCAGGGCACACACAACCTGATTTGTCTCCCTCTCTCTCTCTCGCCCCATGTCCCTTCCTCTCTCACTTCCAAAAATATTTCCCTTTCCTCCTTTCCCCTCACCCTTCTTTTCAAGCAGCTGGTGTGTGTATATGTATGTGTATCTGCTGGGGGAGGGAAGCTGGTGACTCATTCAAGTGAGAAAAGTGGTTTCCAGCATTAGGATGGTGGAGGCTGTGAGAAATCTATTATCCAGGGCTGGCATGAGTTAAAACAAGATTCCCATAATCAACTAACCACAGGGAGACTAATAAAATATCATTCAATTTAAAAATAAAAAAAACCAAACAAACAGGAATTTTGATGGATGGAAGGCAGTTCTCTCTCACTTTCTGCTAAATCTTTCTGCTTATACTTCAAGCCTTTGGCTCCCTGCCTAGACATCCAAGCCCTGCTTCTACCAAGGTGAAAAGGCACGTGGGTGCTGACCCTCAGCAAAAGCAGCATCAAAGCTACATTCCCCCTGAAGTGGCAAATTGCAGATGTTACAATAGGAAAGAAAATGCAGCTGCCTAGCAAAAAAAAATAGGGAGGGTACAGTGTTTATAGCCATGCACAGTGTTTTTGTACAGTAGGTAGGTGAAAGGATCACAAACAGCTGATCTATCTCCGTCAGAGAAATACACACCTACCTCAGGCTAAACCTCAACATCAACCTCCTTCTCCTTGGAATAAACACACTGTATTCATAGCAGTCCCCACTGTCCCTCCCACGAGGCCTCTGCAAACCCTTCCTAAACACAGTATGTGTCCTATCCTAGTGGGCAATCCCTGCCAAGATGCTTGTAGGTCGGTGCATCAATGCCTGAACCTTTTGTAAGAGCTACACTTGCAGGAGAGGACAAGCGCTGCTCTAAAGGCTCTATTCTTTCTTCTAAATCTCAGCTGTCAGTTCTCTGCGTCTAGAATAGCTGACCTACATTTTTTCCCCAGCCTAAGTGAATTAAGTCAGATACATGTTAATATTTGCCACCTGGAGGCCACAGGAAGCTACAGCAATTTTTTTCTTTAACCTCTGAAATACTGGCCTGGATCCAGTTTTGTTTTCACAGATAGAAGTAATGAGGTAGCATTGTCCTTCCCCCTGAAAAAACAAAACTTCAGATGGACATTTCCTCCCTTGCATCATTGTTTCATGATGACAAGCAGTGATTCCAAAAGCCATTCAAATCCCTGTTTCTCTCTCACAGAAAACCTTAAAAAGAGTTTATCAGCATTTGCCAGGGAAGCTGTGTGTATGTGTGTGCGTGTGTGTGCACAAAAAAAAAAATTGTAACACATACACACATGCAGACTGGAGCATGGGAGGATCATGACTTGAATTGCCCCAAAATCCCACCCATGGAGACAAACAAACCAAGACCTTTATAAATTGATTTTCTTACAGACTCCCTTTCATCTCCAAAATCTGCTTAAGGCATGCCCTGCAGCCAAACAGGCTATGCTGTAAGATCTAAAGGATATTAATTAAAAAAAGGAAAGGAATTAGTTGCAATAGAAGTCTTGATTCTACATACTTGTATGATGATGGCCATGACGAACTATCCTGCAGCATCACACCAAGAGCATAAAGCACAAGTGTCTGCAAAGAAAATTAGGAGATTTATGTCAGAGCAGAAAGAAATGCACAATTAAAGACACCTCTGGACAATCCTGCTGGATGATGATTATTCTGTAGACTACTTATATTTATCAGGTGGATTAAAAAGATAATATGCTATATTCATCTACAGATTTCCATAATCCATGCCCAGATGTTAGGATTTTAACTTCTAAGGCCCATGCTGCAACCATTGGTGGTTAGAGAGGGTCTTGATCCCATTCCTCTACTCTTGCTGGCATGTATGCATGGACTACTTTATTCTCTGCAATGGAAGGTACTACCTTGTGTGGGAAATATGGGTGATATAATCAGGCCTGAAATCATGCTTTTTTGATGCACAACTGAGCCCATAAGCCCCTTCAAAAATGATTCATCCCTGGTGGACCCAGAGCCGGAAGCAAATCTGCCCAGTGAGAGAACATGAATTCCCAGAGCCTCTCCCACAGAGGAACTGCAGGGCTAACTTTGAGCTAAACTGTACTTTCAGATGACAGAGCAGCTGCTCAGGTTCAACGGTGTCAGAAGAAATGGTCTTCCTGCCTCACCCCTCTGCGGGAAGAAGAGGAAAGAGCAAATTCCCCTCCAGGGAAGGAGAGTGGTGTAGTGCTCCCAGTACTGCCCTACCTCTTTGGGGATAGTATGTTGGTCAACTCTGCCCTCCAGCTCCTGCAGCTGTGCAGCAACGGGAGTAAGCTTTGCTGTTCGCACTGTCTCACACAGGACTTGCCGACAGTATCTGCAACCAGCAAGACTTGGTTAGTTTACCCCTCCCAGAGAGAAGCTTGTCCACATCCTTGTGGCAGCAAGGAGAGCTGGGTCACCTGCTGCATTTAGGGTCACAGTCTGCTCCTGAAGCTGTCTCAAGCCACGCTGAAGCACTTCTTTTTCTGGCAAGGAGACTCAGCATCTTTGCAAGAAGCATGAAATCTCATTTTCAGCTTTTAGGGAAGGTTATCGAAATCTCTCCTCACCACACTTTTTTCAGATTTTAAACCAAACTAACTCTGCTAAAAAGCATGAACACACCAGCCCTTTTCCTGGACCTCTCACCTGTACAAGAAGCAGCAAGAAATCCACATACTCAATACTCCCTTACTGAACCTCTAACACTAGTCCAAATACAAAATGCACCCAGATGCATGAAAAATAAAGGCACACTGTTCACCAGTCACCATCCTACTTCTGTGGCCCTTTGAAAAGATTATTCCATGCTTTCTCTCTAAATATGTCTAACATTAATCCAACCATTAAAATGACTGATTACCTCTACTTTTGGAAAACTAGGAGAGAAACCAAACAAGACAGTAAGCAAACAAATTTTGGCCTGGCAGCCAGGGCACTGATTCTGTGCTCTCCTCTGCCGTTGAACCTAAAGGGTTTCCTATAGACACCATGAAGAGAGCAGCTTGGTCCCCATGTCTGGAGCCCTACAGCAGATTCCCTCTGTGCTGCAAGTCATCCTGTGGTTTGATCACTTCCAGAAGAAAGAAGGGAGTAGCTTTTAGATGCCTTCTCCTGGCCCAGTATAGGCTGGGCATCAGGCTCCAGCACATGAAGTCCCTGTCCCCACCACATGAGATAACCTTCCTCTGCAGTTCCTTCCATGGGACCCACCTGAGCTGCTTGATTTTCTCATGTGTAATTGGTCCCTTCCCCAGAACGCGGTCCATCTCCTTGTAGAGATTCTGCTGAACATCTTCTGAGTTTGTCAGGAAATAGACTGCCCAGGTACACACTGGGGAAGAAATTAAGACAAGAATGGACCAAGAAAATTCAATCCTTTACAAACTGCATTCAGTTTTCTTACTTCCTGTATTTGCAACATTACTTTTTGACCCAGAAAAGGGTGACCTCTGTTCACAGCAGGCTGTACTGATTCTGTATTCAGTGGCAGGAGTAAAGGCTGAACTCCTGTGTAACAAGAGACCCTGCAAGCTAAAATTCTCTTTCCAATGCTATGAGCTTAGGGAGCTGTGCAGGAGGCTAAGCCATTCAGCCTCACAGCTCTGGGGAAGGGACCACACAGCCCAGCAAACCCCAGGGAACCAGGGTTATTAGACCAACCATGCAAATGAAAGGCTGGTTTGTCCAAAGCATCAGAAAATTCCCTTATTTAGGGGGCTTCCCCAGCACATCTCAGGTGAGTGCTCCAGACAGCCAATGTCTGGGGCTCCTGTCAGGGAGCAAAGAGAACAGTACAGCTCTCTGCAGCAGGATGGCCAGCACTTGTCTCCCCTACATCTATTTTGTGAGGTACTCAAGAGATATCTTCAATAGCAAAGTGAAAAAGAAACCTTGTGTAAGAAATAAGTGTGTAGGATGCAGTTTCCCTAAAGCTACAAGGAAATGTTTCTACCACTCCAAATTGTCTATTCATGAGAACTATCTGGAATCCCTGAGGAGTCAAGCCCCTTAAAATGACAATCTTCCTGTGTACTTGGAGAGGATATTCTCCAGGGACAATAGTTGCCAAATTTACTTTCCACGTTCTTTAACACCCAGCTGCACCTGGGAGGTTTTCTCTGGATCCTGGCCCCACTGGCTGAGATACAGGGGCCCGATAATCATCCCCCCTATCATAAGAGATTTTACACAGCTGCAGTTTGTATTTTTATTTGTTGTTTTTTTTTTTTTCCATAATTTTTGCACCAATCCCAAAGTAGCTCTTTTGAAAGTCTTTCATACATGGAACACACCTATCCTCCAGAAATTCAAAGTGGCCAGTGAGATTCCAGCACTCTGCTCTAATTTCCTTCCCACGTGCCAGAACCTATTTTACAACATGATCTTTGTGGCTTACATCTTTTGGTGCTTTTTCACCAAATTTAGCATCAGTTGGCTGGGGTTAGAGTGCGAAAAGCAATGGGAAGAAATTCTAAGGTTCACCAAAAGACTGGGAAGATTGTCAAACACAGCTTAGTTTCAACTCACTAGCTGTGAGGCCGTGTTGAGAGTTCGCTGTAAAATGAGCTTCTTCTATGTATCTGTGGCTCAGGAGAAACAGAATGATGAATATAATTTTTTATTAGCCTAGAATAAGTCTCATGTCATCACACACAGTTTTAGACAGCTGAGTGTAAGGATGGAAAGTCACCTACAATCTGTACTTACAGTTAGCAGTGATTATGCATCCTGCCAAGGAGAAAATCATTGTATCTTCCAGAATCTAGGAAATAAAATCTACTTCAGAGAATGAAGTTCATAAGACTGTAAAGATAAGAAGTGGCACATTCTCCATTCAAGTGCATGAAATCCCTTTAGTGCAGAGGGCAGGAAACACATCTAGAAGACACAGACTGAACTCTACAGAACTTCCACTGGAATGGCACATGAGACATGCTTAATACTAGCATACTTCAGGTTTATAAAAATAGCAACAAAGCAGTGGCAAGGAAAGCTACCAAAGTCTAATGCAATTAAACATTGCAGGAATGGAAGAAGAACAAGAAACCCCGCTTTGGTAAGGAATCTGACCTAAGATGCAAAAACTTAAATTAATCAAAGGCTACAATGTAATGAGCTTGTAATAGCAAAAGTCCATTACTGTACAGTGACATAACAGCTGCACAGACCTGCTGGTCGCTGAGGTTCCCCTGCAGCAAGGTGTCTATAAAGACGTGCCTGTTGAATGATTTGCCTCGGCGCTCCTTTGTAACTTTCCTTAAGGTTGATTCCATCTCCATCAGAGCTTTGGAAGCAAAAAGAAATGTTTCGTTTAAAACCTGGTCATCCTGAGTGCTGCAGAGAAGCAAATCCATCTCCCCAAGCAGATTTTCAGACCAGCTGTCCCTGCTGGGCTCACTTACAGAAGCAGCCTCTGTTACATGTTACTGTCAATTTGGAAGGCGGTATCTCCAATTTAGTTGAAAATGTAGGAACCAAATAAGACAGGTTGCCTATAAAAAGTCACCCTTACAGGTGTAACTGAGACATGTACTCTGTGAGCTGAAATCGTGTAAGGGGAAGTCAAATAACAGTTAGTGTTGAGCCACCAGAGAACGTGTTTAATCGGCCCCCATAAAAAACGTTTGAGCCAGATAACACTAGCTGCATGGCCTGTAGAGTTATAATTACTAAAGTGTTACAGCACCTCCAGCCACTGATGGTCTCCCTTTTGCTAGGGGTTCTACAAGCATGGTGCAAGAGGATGTAGCTCTGTGCTAAAGAGTCTGCACAAACAGAGAGGAAGGTGGGGAAAACGTGAGAGGATTTTGGCACAAGTTGTCCACACATCTGAAGATATCTGGGTGCCTGGTGGCTGTTGTGGGAACTGGGAGGAGTTAGGGACCTAGATGCCATTGGCTGTCTGATTTAAATGGCCTACTCAAGACTATCCAGGAAACATGGAGCAGAAGTTGGATCTGAAACTCGATTTACCAAGGCCCAATTCAGCCCCTTCATCTTAGAACTACCCTTCCTCCCTCCTCCCTGCATAGGAAGGCCAGTAACACTTAAACACGAAGCCTCACTCTCTGGAGTTTGTGAAATTGTCCCCTAATGCATCATCCTACTACAACTCAGGAACAGTCCTGAACAACTGCCCAGGGGAGAAGCCCATTTTAACGGGGCAGCAGTTGTCCTCAGGTTTTGAAACCCACAGAACCAGGAACATAAAGAAGGAAACACTGGGTTTGGAGGATTTACAAGCAAGTCCTTAGTTCTAGATGCACTCTACCCCAAAACAATGATCTTATGCGAGAGTAAGGAGGACACATCTGGTAGCTACCATCTTCGTAGAGCTTCTTCCTAGTCATGTTTTTGTCAAGGGACCCATCCAAGAAACCTTTCCCAATCTCCGACCAGATCTGAAAGAAGAACAGAGAGAAGAGCACTATCACTCACCACGGGCTGAGACTGCTGGGACTATTCTATTCTTCCCTGTTCAGGAAAATGAAAACACCAAATAAAATGGAGATGTCCTGTGAATACGGAACTGGTCTCCTCTTTAGGACACCGTGTCCTATTCCAGATATTACGTCTATGATAGCTGAAATTGAGTTGAAATGAAACAACTGTAATTACAACTGTAGGGGAAAAGACATGGGAATCTTGAATGGGAGATGGAACTGTTTCTTTCCCACCCTATCACCAGCAGATTTAACATCTCCAGGTGTGGACACGGCTTGGGACCTCCTCAGATTTTCCTTTCTCCACAATGTGACAGAGCGTTCAGAAGATCTTTGAAAAGGAGAAGTTCCACTGGCATTCCCAGTAGAATTTAACTGACTTAGGTACCAAACACCTCTCAACTGCCATTGGATCTGAGTTCCCAATCCCCACAGATCCTTTAGAAACACCTTAGACTAATGACAGCAGGATCAGCAGTCGGATCTTTCTGATAGTTTCAGCGTGGGACAATTGAGGCAGAGCCCTCAAACTCTTAAGCTTAATGTTAAAGTCTCAGCAGTAGCTTGTACTAAACTGTACACATACACAAGCTGTGTGCTGTTGGTGTGGAAAAATATAATAGGAGATTTCCTGGCTCTTCGTGACACTTACTGCATCATGGTGCCTGCGGAATCGGATGACTTCCCGGTCATCTTCAAAGCTGCTGCCCATAGCTGTCTGCGTGACAGACTTCATGGCAAAGCCCAGCATGTGCTGGCAGAGTGGCACGTGTTGCGCCTCAGGGAGGGAGAGCCATTTGGCTAGCAACTCTTCTGACAGCTTGAGAGGGAAGGAACCATTAGTTGGCAGTAATATCAGCAGCCTATTTACCAAACATACCCTGGAGACATTCCCACCCAGTTCCTCAGGCAGACCGCACTTTCATGGCATGAAGCTACACTCTTTCCAGGGTTTCTTTCCATTGTTAACTTAAACGGTAACATTTTAGCCTCAAATCTTCTGCCCCTTCCCAAGGTTTTCCCCCAACAAGGTAGCCCTGTCCTCCTCTCTTGTTCCCTCTGTTACAAAAGAAACCTTAAAACCTTTAATACTAGTAGCTCCAAGCTGGGAAAACAGATAATATTCTGGCTGCTAGACTGAGTCAACAGAACAGTTCTTCACCTGTTTGTGGTCCCAATAGTTGGTTCCTTGCTCCTACCTCCTGTCCTGGGAAATAAATCTAGAATCCAGATGCTCCAGTATCTTTAACTGCATCTGGTATCTTGGCATAAAAAGGCACCAAGCTCAGCCCTTCCCCCTAACCCACTGGAGCTAAGAGAAACCAAACATTCACACCGTGCTTGAATGGGCAGAGGCTGTTTGCCTTCTCAGATGCTTATGGTTCCAGCACTAATTTGGATGCAGCTCCTTTATCCAAGTGATCATTCTCACTAAACTTTCCCCTGTGAGCCACACAGGGCTTCTCTGCTGTACAAAGGCAGTTACGCACCTTCTGGATGAGAGCAAAGTTACTTTGCAAGGACTTGGTCACACCATTTTCATACAGCTTTCTCCTCATGTGGCTCTCTCCTGTATCCCCATTCAGGCTGGACTGATACCTCAAGAGGGACTTCAGCATTGTCTCAAAGGGGTCCACTGAAAGCAAATAAAGGAAACACCATTTGAAAGTCAGGCAGTCACACCACACAGGGATGATGAAAACAGCAGTCTATTTAATCGGGTGCTGCTACTTCTGGGCAGTGAGCAAGGCATGGCTCCTTCCCCCAGGAACAGTCTCTTTGGGTTGTCAAGCTTCTCTTGCTCAGTGTGGGCTGGGACCTCATAAGGTCTCTTCTGTGTGGCAGGGTACCATCCTGTGGTCAGCTGCCCCTGCAGGTTGCCTGCTGGCTCTATCAAGTGACTCTTTAGTAATAACGCCTTGGAAGATTGTTCCCAGCTTGCCAGTTTCCAGCTGGTTGTGCCATTGACTTGGTGACAGCAGTGAGCGTGGCATGCTCCTTCCCCTTCTCCTCCAGCCTGATCTGCAGCCCCTCTAGCACATTCCCCCTTGACATCTGGTGCGCCCTCCTGCCCTGACCATGGCTATGCACTCAAGACATATCAGCTTGCATGAGAGACTTAGACAGAGGTTGCTCTCTGCACTCCTCACCTTGCTTCACAGCCCCAGCAAACCTCATTTGACACCCTACTGCTCCTGCATGATTTCTCTTGCATGCACCGAGTTCCCTTCCCTGCTGATGAGCTCTTCCCAAATTAACACCTACCTCTCTCAGTCAGGGCTGCCTCCAGCAGAGAAGCTCTTACAGAAACCAGTACCCCACTAAGCTACAGAATGCTTTCTACTTCTAATCGCCTTACTTTCCACCTTCCTTCTTCACAGATGCTTGCAACAGTGTACAAACTAGACAAAACCACATATCCTCCATCTTCCATATCCATGACTCACTTCAGTTAGATTTTTAACTCTGAATTTCACCACCAGGGGCCTCTACTTAATAAATTTGCTGAAGTGTATTAGGTGTCAATACAAAACTGTGCAATAAAGCATGGCATATGCTTTTCCCTTTTTGTAAACTTTTCTGTGTGTCTTGCAGAACTGGCAGAATCTTTAAGGAACTAATTGGAAGCAGCAATCAGGGGGTTTTCAAGAAGGATATTTTCACTGTTTATCACAGTCTGTTATTTCTCCCAGATGGAGAGTGAAACCTCTGAGGCATCAGAAAACATCAAGGCTGGGCTAGACACATATGACTCTACCAACAATGGATGCATCTAGGATTCCCAGCAGAGATCAGGGCCTCATTATGCTACTGGACAAACATACAAGAAGAGACAATTCCCACCTGCGGAGGACTTACTACCTAATGACACAAAAGCAGCTAATGAGGCCAGAGGCATGAATATGGTAAACTTTCCTAAATGCTCTTCTCACATTGTTTCCCTTCCAATGTTTTTAAGCTCTGCATCTCACCCTCTTTCCCACTTTGAATGACAACGAGTATGTGCATGTGTCTTTTGGCACAGCAGATGGTACCTGCGGCTCTCCATGTGGAGCAGGCTGTTATGTGACTCTACCTGCTGCTGACAATTCCTCCTCCAAGGTACTTTGCCATGGAGTGGCTGCTGCTATTCATGCCACAGTTCCCTGCTGACTGGCCCTGGCAGAGCTAGGCACAGTACTGGGGTAGCCAGAAAGACACATGGCTGGTGGTAAAGCCCACACAGCAAATCTGGCAAGCAGAGGCATTTGGAGAGGCCAGAGGATGCTTAGCACCATGACCTGCAGAAACTGCACAGTTCTCCTGGTGCATACAAAAGAAAACTGCTGGATCAGCCACAGGCTCCATTTTTTTCTCCCCTGTCCCTAGTGCAAACTGGCAGTCTCATGCCACTGATACACTCACGGTTGTGAACTCAGGACTGCAGAGCCCAGGCTGCCCTTTGCTGAGGGCTGGTCCTGCTTCACTGTATTTGGGAAATGGCTATTTCTCCACAGCTATGGGAGACTAGTGACTCCACAAGGCACAAACCACCCCTTGGAGATGGAGCTCTGTCCTGCCAGAACTTCCACAGACTTCTTCCTTTGTCCTTGTCTTGAAAACATCTCTAGGGTTACATTTTCAGTCCTCTTAGTGAAGCATATCAAAACTTCAACTGTTCCTTCTACTTACAAGGAAATCTTCTCCCTCATCCTAAGAACCTCAGAGTGCTGTCCTGGACACCATTGTAAGTAAATATGGAGAAAAGATCTAACTCTGGATAGTCGAGACAGATGCCAAGTAGAACTGAACATCAGAGATGGAAAGGATCTGTGAAGCTGCACAGTACAAATGCACACAGAACAGCAATGAAGCTGTCCTGCTCAAACAAGCCAGGACCCATAGCTCCATCTCCAGCATTCAGTGTGCTTCAGGTGCATTGTCCCAACCCAAAAGACAACATTGACTCATAGGAATTTTCCAAGTGGGTCTCTAAACACATTACTCCTGGCAATCCTGAACTAGTCCACCCTCTTCTCATCCACACCCTTTGCAGGACTGGACTGCTTCCCCAGAGCCTCTCACAGAAATCACCAGTATCAGCAGCAAAATTTTACTTCCTTTGAATTCTCCTTGCAAATTAACCTCGACCAAGCTTTAAGATGCCATGAAAACATAACAACTTCAAATACTGCTTTAAGCATGAGGAAGAACAGCCTCCTGGCATTGGGAACCTGTTAATAACTATGAATGCAATTAGTCCAACTTCAAGGCTCTCATGAGAGATGCACTATCAGTACCTCTCTCTCTTTTTACCTCTCCAAGAAGGCTGAGAGCTACCACAACACCTATTCCCACTCACCAGGAAACGGTACAGGAACTGTTTTGCTACAGCTACTCAGCTACTATGTGTTGTCTATACATCAAAGCTCCAGAAAAAAACATCAGTAAGACTCCTCACCTCTAATAAAGTTTAGAACACTTCTGACAAGCATCAGTGCTAAAAGAAAAGCACTGATAGAACTAATGTCGCTGCTTTTTCAGGTCTGAGTTCAGTACAGATCATGAGAACCCTCCTTCTTAAGCCTGCTGCTGCTGCCTTTACGAGGATCCCCCCATAAGCTCTTCTTTCTGCTGGGCTGAACACACTTTCCCTGGCTCCTCCTGCACGACAGGCTCCCCACTGCTCTGAGAGCACTGGCAGCCCTTCTTTGCACTTGCTTTATTCAAAATCATGCCTGAGTACAGAGGTCAGAGCTGTACACAGGATTCCAGGTCTGGCTCATGTTCATCTTGTGCAATAGCCTAGATGCTTTCCTCTCTCTATGGAAAATACATGACTCTGCACCCTTTTCTTTTTTTCCATGGCCATGTCATCCTGCAGGCAATTAATACAGCCTGCTCTTGCTCCTCCTCTCTCTGTTTCTGCTACCCCAGCCCTCAGGAGTACCCATCTCCTTGCTCCAATGCTCTGCCTCACTGTGTTGACAAGGGGTCCCAGCGTGACGCCATCAGGGCAGGCTGCTAACATAAGTGGGAGTATTTCACCTCCCCATCCCAGCGTTTCTCAACACAATCCAGCCTCGCTCCCTCTTTCACTTCTCATATCCCATTATCTCCAGCTTCAGTGATGACCCAAGCAGTGTCCAAGCAAATGCTGAACTGAAATCCTGACAGAAACACAGCCCTATCACTTTCCTTGTCTAGAAGTCTAATTATCAAAGAAGTATGGTGTACATTTCCTATTTATCCCTACCCTTAAAAAATACGTTTAGCCCTTGGCATAGCAGGATGCCAGGCTAGTCTGTAACTGCCTGGGTCATGTTTCCTGCCTTGAAGTCCAGGCGCCGTATTTGTTTTTCTCCAGTATTTGGGTACTCCCAAATTGAGTACATTTCTGAGAACTTGCCTGCTCAGGGGCCTGTCACCACTTCTCTGAGCTTTGAGAAAGTGACTGTCTACTCAATTTCCCCCAAACACACTTGAGTGCATTCAGACCTTTCAGGGTGGGTTTCCACCTTCTGGAGTGCCATTGCTATTGACTGTGTCTTGCTGATCTTCGTTACTCCCACTCCTTTTCCAGATCATCACCAATTTTTTTGAGTCTGTCATGCAACTGTACAAGAAGCTTACCCATCACCACTCCAGCATAAAGTGATGCTGAGATATCTGCCTGTGCCTAAAGACAGCCTACAGTATCACGTCAGAGGTGTGCAACCAGCACCTCATTCAACCTTGTAAGATGAAAACTGGAAAAACAAGAGGTTAAATCCAAGCATCAACTCAGTTAACTTATTGTCTGTGATCACCTTAGGAAGCAAAACATCCATTTAAAAGACTTACACCATAAATTAAAATATCCTCCCAGGACTAAGAGGCTCAACTCAGCTAACAGCACCACTGACCACTTCCAAGTCTGGAAGATCACTAGAGGTTTTCAGCACAAAATTCTACATGCCAAAGAAAAACAAAAGTTAAATAACTTCTTCAAATAATACTTTAAAAACCTCCACACTGAACCACACCAGGGAGCTATCACAAACTAGCACAGTTCTTTTCAGACTTAATTTAGCAAATTTCCCCCTCTTAAATTGTATTTCAAGCTGCTTTTAAAATGTATGTCAAGTTGCTACAGGATCTTCGCCTTGCCGTTTCAAGTGACTAACAAGCATGATGCTTTCCATAAACATTTGCCTGTAGGTAGATGGTAACAGACACAAGCATACTAATTTCTTCATGGTCATTGGACAGCAGCAACTCTTGGTCACTGATATTCAAGCCCAATAAGCAGGATCAAAGACATATCTGAACCACCACATCAGCTGCAAATGAAGTCTCATTTTCTTTCTATTTAGAATGAAACCCCAGCTTCCTTTGACATAAGATGCCCAGCAAGGCCAGAAGGAACAAATGGACTCAAAGACAAAGCAAAGGGCACTTACACAACCGGTTGGGGTTAATATGTTGTTTCAGGAGATCAATTGAGCCAAGGCTGACAACAAGACGCCTTCCAAACCAGAAAGAGACCAGCGGGCCATATTTCTCATGAAGGTTCACCAGGAACTCATGCAAACTGCTGCTGGCAATGATATCTGGCAGGTTGCCATCCCTGAGGAACACAATGAGGATATTTGGTCATGAACAGCATCCACTGGCAAGGCTGAACTTGATTGATGTGAAGATGGAAAGCACTTACTTTTCATCAGTTGGAGTCAGCCCAGGGATACCTGATGCTTGCCTAGATGCCTAGAGAGTAAAAGGAAATGCATCAACCTCCTTGAACGTAGATTTTACACAAGCCCCACAGCTTTCCCAGCAGGAGAGCTGGATTTTCCACATCAATACTGCTGCACTACTTATAAACATTAAACAAAAGCTGGATAAGCCACCTCTTCAGGCCTCAAACCTGCTAAGGCTCATGAAGCCGATCAACTGTAAGTGTGTGCCTGGTCTCACTGGCTAAACCAGGATTATTCATCTGGTTAGATGAAAGATCCCTGCATAAAGATTTCAAGGGTCAGGTGTGCAAGGTAGATCTTACACCCAGATTTTGCCCTGGAGATCTCAACACGTGCAAAACTGCAAGGTGAGTAGGTAAAGCCTTTCTCAGAGGGATTCACCGGGGCATGCGAAAGATGAGGTGTGCCAAAGGGAGGGCCGGCCGGCCGGGAACGCCCAGCACGGCAAGCGCTCCCGCAGCCCTCAGCCACGTCCCCGGCAGGACCCGGGCCGCGGGGCGCCCGCGTGGGGCACCGCCAGGGCGGGCCCGAAACCCCGCCCGAGCCCAGGGGACGTGGGAAGGGGCCGGGGCCGCCCGGAGCGCGGTGGCGGCTAGGCCCTGCGGCCGCCCGCTCCCTGCCCGCCTGCACCGGGGGCCGGGCCGGGCCGGGCCGGGCCGGGCCGTGCGCCCCCCCCCGCCCCGCCGGCGGCATTACCGGGTAGAGGTAGAGCACGGCGCCCACCAGGATGAGCAGGAAAGTGACGGCAAAGATGGCGAAGTCCAGCATGGCCGGGCCGGGCCGGGGCGGCGGCAGCGGCGGCTCGGCCCCACCCCGCGGGCGGGGGGGGCAGGAAGGGGCGGGCCGGGCCGGGGCGGGCCGGGCTGCGCGGAACCCCCCCTGGGCACAGCCCGGGGCGGCATGGGGGGCCCGCGGCGCCTGCTGCTGGTCTCCAACTCCACCCTGCACGGAGGGGGGTACCTGGGCCACTGCCAGCAGCACATCAAGAGCTTCCTCGGGGAGTAAGCGCTGCCCAGGGGCTGCGGGAGCCTGCCCCGGCCGTCCCCCGCCTCCGCCGCTCTAAGCGGTCTTTCCCCTCTCTTCTGCCAGGAAAGTGAAGCGGGTGCTGTTCGTTCCCTACGCCCTGCACGACCGCGATGCCTACGCCCGGACCGCGAGGGAGAAGTTTGAAAGCTTGGGTAAGGCTGGCCCGCCCCGGGCGCCGAAGCCCTCGGGCAGCTGCTGCCGAAACGTCGCCTCTGCCGCGGGGCAGCCGCGCCGCAGGGGCTGGCCTGGCTGGGCAGCGCCGGGCGGGCACTCGCCAGCCGGGCACTCGCCGGCCGCTGCTGTAGGAGGGGACGAGCCGGTGAGCGCCCCTGCGCCAGCAACTCCGCAGCAGTCTGTTGTACGGGAGTCCGAGGGGGTAGTGCTGCAGACAGCGGTGGAGAGGGGTTTGGCTGGCTCTGCTGCACGCTGTGAAGCTACGGTCGGCAATGGGAGTGTTTGCTAACTTCTACCTAGAAGTAGATGCTTTAGAGGCCTCAGAAAGAAATCTTGTTGCAAACGCTTCTAACCACTTCAGGGAGGAAGTTTTTGTTCCTGAATACTAAGTAGCATCTTTTTATGCTCCTTAATCCCACAGGGGAACATTTCTTCCCATACATCTTAAACTTCTGCTCAAGCCATGCAACTACTGGTGTTAAGCGAAGACTATATGCACTTCAACCAGCCAGATATTTCCATGATGAACAGCAACTGAGCTTTGCTTCAAGCAAAGATCTTTCCAGAGCAGCCTACAGCAACGCCTCCACCTAATATCTATCACTGTTCAGGATAACTTTGGACCTGTTACTGTAGTAATAATCAGTACTCACTTCCCTGGGCAGCACACTTTGCTCCTTGTCTTGCAGGAAGATTGCTGCTATCAAATGTCTGTGTTCTTCAGGCTCTCCTGGCACTTCCTGCACTCAGTGAGCCCCAGCAAGGCAGATCTGTCAAAGCCAGACATTTTAACCATTACAAAAAAAATACTCCGATCAGATATTTGCACTAGTAATGCTAGACCAATGATGGCACATCCTGCTCAGACTCATAGCCAAGCTGAAGACTGACGGCTTTTTCCTTATTTTCTACTTAGCTGGTAATGCTCAGCAGGACTTTGTGCCTCAGCCTGCACCTGCTGAGTGAAATGCTCTGCTCTTAGACACCGAGCACGTATATCCATAAAGCAAGTATTTCCTTTGGTACAGCTGGATGCAGAAGCCCTGCACTAATGTAGGACGTATACTCTGTTTTATGTTGTAGAGTTCTCTGAAATTGCCCTGGTTGTCTGGTGAGACATTTGGCTTGGGGTCGGGAGGGCAGGGAGGGATTGAACATGCCACATTCTTCCGCCAAACTGAAGTGGCAAAGGTAAATACTTTTTCATTTAAGGTTATGGGTTGGACAGCATTCATGAATCTTGTGATCCAGTGGAAGCTGTAAGGAAATCTGAAGCAATATTTATCGGTAAGTTTTACTTCATGGTCCCTGATGAAGGTTTATATAGGGCACTGGATTAGCCCTGCTCAGAGCTGGCACTGTAGAGACAACAATGAAAAAGTTGGGCCTAGCAATTATTAGAAACTATGGAAAACAGTACTTTAATTGGGAACAGTAAGACCCTAAATTTAGTGGTGGGGAGGGAAGTAGGAGAGATTTATTAATGGAACTTTGTCTCCAGTAAGTTTCAAATTATTAATTTGAACAGTACTTCAGCATTAAAAACATGATCATCACAGCTGTATCATCACTATATCAAATCTAAGAAGATTCAGGATTAGTGTGCTCAAACTGAGCGTAGTCCTAATACCATGCTCCTGGGTATCAGAACAGTGTCTGCTGTCAAACAGTGTTACAAGAAGGACTCAGGGCATAAGCCCATGGCCTGCCCAATGACCATTCTTCTGGAGCTTCTGGTTTTCTGCTGCTCAAAGCAGGATACTACCCTCAACAGAGCATAGAAAATCATTGAGCCTGCCAAATTTGTAAAGGCTTCAATTAAAACTGGTGGTGAAAGCATGTTAAAAAAGCTGGACTCTCTTTCTGCAGGAGGTGGGAACACATTCCGACTCCTGAAAGCTCTCTACGACAACAGTCTGATACAGGAGATCAGGAAAAGAGTTCTTGAGGTAAAAACTACAGGACTCAGGCCAAGTCAGAATGGCAGGATCTCATGCATAAGCTTTTGTTCAGACAAATCCAAGTTGATTCTACATCTTTTCTTTTAATATACTTCAAATATTGAGCCATCTCATGCAACCTGGTGAACTGAAATCTGTGGCCAAATAGGGCTGTCATTAGTCACTGAAGCCTGAAAAGACTAAGGTCAGTAATCTGTCTTTCTAGGGCAGTTTCCCAGATGTGGGACTGCAAGACTTTGGGATGTACAATGCTGCGTAGTACCTTAGAAGTAAGCCCCTCAACTTAAAATACCAATGAAGAGCAGTGCAGGATTTAATCTATGTCCATAAGCCCTGTTTTTCAGCTTGAGATGTCCACTTTGTATCTCGTTAATAGATATAGATGTGTTGAAGTTGCAGGCTGGCTGCTAATAAAACGACAAGAGAGTTGGATCCATACATGCCTTTTAGACAATGTCCTGTTGATGTTGAAAATGGTGTAATTACCTTGGGTACCTCCTTGAGCTGGAATTGAGAGGTGTGAGTGCCATCGAGCCCTTCCGGTCAGCAGCCCTGCTCTGGCTGGTGAATCTCGTAAGGCACAGCAAAGATACGCCATCCATGGAGAACAGAAGCAAGGTGTTCCCCTAGCAATGTGGAACTGCAAACGACTTCAGGCAGATTTATGCAAGCACAGTATGTTTGAAAAGGCCAGCTGCCAAGAAGAAAGGTTAGCTAGTCTGTCATAATATGTAGAAATTCAATGCCTGTTGTGGGCAGAAAAGCCAGAAAATGTTCGAGTCCCAGTGAAGTCTAGCTAGCTGTTTGGTTATATTAGCACTAGTTCTCTCAAGATAGCTTATTTTTACAAATTGTTCAGCATTATCCATATACTTGCATATTTGTGTGGAATACTTCCATATACAGCATAGTACATAGTACTATGTACATAGTAGTAATACCTAAACTAGAGCTGAACTGGCTGGTCATGGTACTGGTAAGCTGATGCTGTGGCAACACCATACTCAGCTTCAGATGGTCTACTCTCTTCAGAAGCTAGTTAAAAGCTAGTTCAGATATTTTCTGTAACTGCAATGTAAAGAAGTCTCTTTTCTCTTAATAGCGAAGTCCAATATATGCACTGACAACCTTACCAGTTGTCTCTTGTGATGGGGTCACAGAGTTGTGAGTACAGGACATTCAACAGCTAGTGCTCTGACAACCATGACATACACGAACTGTTGCCCACCTCAAAAACCTGAATTCTTGTTGTTCTGCTTTTCACCTGTAAAGTTAGCAGTGAGATGAGCTAGAAGGACTAAGTCTGATCTGATTGCCGAGTCTCTGAGATTGATAGAAGATGCTATAAAATGCAGTTCCTAGTTATGATACTGCATACTAATCATTGCTTTTGTCTTTCAGGATGGGATTCCTTACATGGGATCCAGCGCAGGAACTAACGTTGCTACCGTCAGCATCAATACTACCAATGACATGCCAATTGTTTATCCACCTTCCCTGCAGGCCCTAGGTTTAGTTCCTTTTAATATTAACCCCCACTACCTGGACCCGGATGTCAAAAGCACTCACATGGGCGTAAGTAAAGCATGCCAGAGCTAACACATTAACCAGGGTGTAGAGGTGTAACGATAGCGCGCATTTGCGAGGCCTTACAAAGCTATAGAATGTCTAACAGCTGCTCCCTAGAGCAGTTGGAAATGCCAGTGAGGCAGTAACATTTTACTCCCTCCTAAAGCTTTTCTTTGAGTGGGAAGAGGAGCTGGCAACAGTATTACTGAGGTGGAACAAAGTGTTTTTCACAAACAGAAGCTGTGCAATGTCTGAAATACTGTTGCTTCGTACCTGGCATGGAATTGGTGGGGCGGGGGTGGGGGGGGGATAGATAAACTTGAAATGTTAAGATGCAATGCAATGCACTGTGTTTCTGGAAAGTCCTGCCATAGTCTGCCTTGTTTGCTGCTTGAGAAGACCTAACTTAAACATACATTAAGAGGCTAAAATATCTAAAGGTCTGAAGGATCCATCAGAACAGGGAGATCTTGAGATTGTGTGCAAACTTGTGTAAGAAAATACATAGGCACTAGTGTCCCTGCAGAAAGCACACCCTGTAAGGTCCAGTACTGAGCAAGCACATGTACTAGTATAGCTGAAAGAAAAACAATTTAACCATCAAGCACAAAGACTGACATCTCCACTGTATGGAGGAGCTAATTCATCAGGGAACAGTTTCTGTGGTGCATCTTTTAACAGCCCAAATACTTTCCTCCTTGTAATCAAAATACTTCCTCTAACCATGAAGAAATGAAGAATTAGGGGACACTGAAGAGGTGGAGGATCAGGGTGTGCTTCTAGAATTTAGATGAAGTTGCAGGTACTCATTTAATCAGCTTGTCACTAGATAAGCAGGCAGTCTTTTCCCTATAAATAACTTCTGCTATTTCTCCAAGAGGAGGCTGGAAGCTCTGTGCTGTACCAAGTCCCTGCTGTGTTCCTGTGTTTCCTTACCAACAAATCCTTCTGGTTTGATTTCTTTAACTACTGTTGCTCAGTTCAGCAGCAAACCCTCCGGAAACATGGCAGAGGAAGGAAATTCTTCCATGGAATACCTACTTGAGGACAAACAAGCAGATATTTAATCAGCAGAAATCCATGGTTCACTACCCTCTTTCATGAAGGGTAGCATCTCAGGCATTTGCTTCCACCACCTTCCTCAGTGCTGTTGTTCTGAGGGTGAGCACATAGAGATAGCATTTAAAAAAAAAAAAAAAAAAAGCTGGATGAATTGAGTGGAAGTAAGTTTTAAGGCTTTTCAGGGTTGGGATTGTGCGAGTTCTGTTTGGTCAACCTACAGCAACTGCTGCCAGTGATGAAGGGTAGAATACATATCTATTGAAGTCAATGCTGCCACTTCAGTACATTAGTCTAACAAAAGCATTCTGCTTGAGGGGAAGTGCCTGCTTTGTTTAATGTTATGAAGTTGCTCAGTATCCTGCTACTTGGATAGCTCCAAGTCCTACCTTACTACCTGGGCAGCTAAACCTACACTCATTATTGCAGGAGACAAGAGAGGAAAGAATTCGTCAATATCATGAAGAACCAAACACCCCTCCAGTTCTGGTGAGTAGTAGTTCCCAGTCAGGAAGCTCATGACTGTAGCATGGTAAACATTTTAAATGCATTCTTGCCAGCTTTCAGCGTGGGTTCCTCTGCCTGACAAGACTTACAGAACTGTGGCACAGAAGGCTAGTTATATTCTTGCTAAGAGCTTCAACCTTGGATTTTGCTCACTTGCAGAAAATGGGTTACAACAAATTAAATGCATTCTGCCTATTAGATGCTTGCAGTCCTGTTGTCAAACACTGTATTTTAGGCAGCTCTGATCTTTCCAGTCACTGGCCACCAGTCATATGTTGTATGTTGGGGTGATGTGCAGGCAGATGGTAAGATACCTCCCCTTAATCTTTTTGCAGATATTCTTAACTTTACATTTTGTTTTAATCTCTGTAGGTTTCTGAATTTGCTCATTCAGTAGTATATTCATAATTACAATATGTCTGTCTGGGGAAATGGGACCTCTGGGTTTCCTGTCCCTGTGCTTGAGCTCAGAGTATAAAGTTTGTGCTCTAACAAACCCAGCTGGCTGTTGCTTGGCCCAAACTGGATCTAAGAATAGTGGTAGTGGAAGTAATTGTGGAAAAAACACATTTTCCTTTTCTCCTTAATCACTTCTCCTTCTTTATAATAAGGGAAAAATAAAATAAACACGAAAACCAGCTTCTAAAACAAGATAAATCACCTAATTTTGTCTTGGCATCTCTGTTAGAAATAGGTGAGCGAGAAAGTCATTTGTAGTCATGGCGAGCTGCACTAAGACTGGCCTGATTTCGACAAGCATTCTAGCCTTTCAAATAGCTTGAAAATGATGTTAAATGTTTCCACCTACATTAGGGCTTGCGGGAAGGTGCAATGCTGCTAGTGGAAGGAGACAAAGCCACCTTGCAAGGAGTGACAGGAGCGCGTCTGTTTTTGAGGTAAATGCTTCATTTGAATTTGAATGGATATCGTCCTTCAGATAGAAAGGAAGAGAGACTTTTGTTAGACTCCTGGCACATGCTGCCCATCCCCCACATCAGAAGTTACTTAATCCCTTGCTTCCATTTCTCTTTGGGGAAAACATGAGTATTGCTTTATGCTCCGAAGGAACAGACAGTATGAGAGCACTCTAAAGGATGTCTAACTTACCCAGTAAGTTCTATGGCATTATATCCAGTGATGCTTGTGTTTCCGAACTATAGTTACCATTCACAGAAAGCGCCCCAGTAGTCAGCTCTGTTACTGAAGGCCAGGGGAATGCCAGTTTGGCCCTAATGTGTTGAACTCTAGAACAAGGGAACTCATGTCTTTAGTCATATGAACATTACTAAGAAATCTAATATGTATGTCCCATGATGCAGGCAAGGAAGAGAGTCAAAACGCTGCCTGTTATGAATAAGGATGCCTTGTTCTATCCCTAGTAACAGATGGAAGCACAGTAGTCCTAGCTCCTGTTAAAGCTCACAGCATGGTTTTTCTTGTTTACAGGGGTAAGAAACCAACTGAACATGAGCCTGGAACAGATTTCAGTTTCCTCCTGATTGACAGTAATCTCCAGAATCTGTAGCCTTGCATATTCTGCAGCAAAAGTCACTATATGGGAAGAGATGCTTCTAGACCCAGGGTGGGTGGAGAACCTTAGCTTTATAAATAAAGATAAATATGCATTAGTGGGCTCTTTTCCCCACCCTAATTCATGTCTCAGACATCTCTCCTTCCCAGCAAAAAGACATTTTTTATTGCAATACTTGAGTAATCATAGCTATTCTTAGTCTGAAAGGGTCTGCACATTCATGTACCTACTCTGATTCCTTCCCCACCAAAAAAAAAAGTTACTTTAACACAATTAAGACTGGACACTGAATCAGCTGTTCCTGCTGCCTAGCTTTACCTGCTAAATGAAAGAATTGTTCGTTTACTGTACTTCCACACTATTAGTTTCATTTTTGTGCTAATAATAAAAAGGAGAAGTTATGCATTCAATTACTTTTATTTGCTTCAGTCTCATGTTAAATATATACAATGCTAATTATGTACAAAAGTGTGCACATTAAAAATTGTCAGGTTACAAACTTGCAAATCCTAGAAAAGTGCAAAATTTTAAAACATCTTCCACCATGCTGTACAGAAAAAAAAATCCATCATTAGCCAATATACACACTCTTAAAACGTACTGATCAAAACAAAAGAAGACATACAGTATTCTCTTAAAGCACCCAGAAGGGAAAAAGATATTGCACAGAAGACTGACAGCAAGTTCATTACAGTGCCTGAAGGCTCATTTTTTGAAAGTAGATATTTCCAACACTCCTCAGACCTAACATTTAACTCTTAAAAAAGGCATTTTTTGGCATTTAAAAATCCATTTGTAATCACATAATTGCACAATCTGTAAGAATTATTAGAAGACATGGTTAACTGTTGCTGTAAGGCCTTTGTTTCCACTCCCTCATTAGCTTTAGTAAAAATTCATCAAGCAAACTGAGTAGCATCACGGCTTCCATGAAAACACTGACCAAATGGAGGTAAGTCTTACAAGCAGCATTTCTCTAATCTCATATTAAGCTGCTCCTGCATAGTGAAGGGTTGAATCAGAACAGGTATCGCAAGTTTTCCTTGATTTTTTTTTTTCCCCCTCATGGCTTTCTTTAAGCAACAGCTCACAGCTACGTATGACTAAAGCAGTACTGTCAGGTGCAAGACTAAGTTTATTTTAAAAAGTTACTTCAAGGCAAAAAATATGGCTCCCTCAAGAGGAAAATATGGACTAGATAGGAAGCTAAATAAATAAGTGGCCTCTAAGTTCACTTAGATCTATGATATATATGGCTGGATGTTTTATATTTCAATCTCAAAACACCTTAGCAGCTTTAAACCATAATCTATACTGACAATCATGCTTCTGGGACAGAAGACGTGTTATGGAATTGTGTCTGTGCTGAGTATAATCCCAGACCTAAGCTCTGGAAATACTCGCCAAATTTCCTGAGTCTGGTAGACAAAAATAGAAAGAACACACAACTGGAGGAACTCTCTCCTGAAGAAAAGAAGAGAAACACCTATTTTATCTGGGCCATTTGGGTAAATGGTAACTAAAAGAAAGACACACCAGTCGTCTTCTACAGATGCACAGCAAAAAGGTGAATTAAAACCGAACACAAGGGTACCTTTGGTTAAATACTAGAAGCAGTTCCTCACGTATGGGGTGTTCAAGACTGCAGTAAGATGACTAGCACTCGACTCAAACTGTGCAGAGCATGCTGTGCTGCCACTCAGAGGCATTTCTGCATTCAGGCACCTGATGACTATAATAGTGAAGAAGGGGACAACAGTATTTTACCAATTTCTTCTTTTTAACTGCAGTAGCTTTTCAGAAAACCCTTGCTTCTTTTAAAAGTATGTGCTAACAAAGGCAATTAACAATAATAAGGAGCATTTACATCTTCCAAACAGTTCCGTTGAATCTGACATTGGTATATAATGAACCCACATGCATATGACTGCACAAAAACTATCACTCTCCCCAAAATGAGACTACTAACAAGTGTCATGTTTACAGCTGAAACCGGCATAGCTTTTAAACCAAAAGCACGAAAAGCCCATTCTAGAAAGCACTGAAGCACATGCTTGAATTTCCACCCAATTAAATATAACTTTATGTAGTGCTTTTATCTAAGACTATTTATTAGATAAAGCCTTAGGTTCACATTAGGATATGCATTTATATGTGTGCTTTTTTTTTTTTTTTCAAATTCTTTGAAAGGAAAAAAATTAAAATATTCACAGCACCTAGCCTCAGCATCTAACCTAGCCAGCAAGGTGCCTTTAACAGTGGGAGAGAGGAGTGCCTTCAGGTGACAACACAGACAGAGCAAGTGTCTACACAGACTCTCAATGTAGAAGCAGAAGGAGGCTGACACCTCCTCTACTCCCCTCCCTAGCTCTAAAGCTCCCTACCGTACCATAATCCGTATATAGATACACATTTTCAACTCAATACACATACACAGCAAAAGCTTTGTGAAGCATTTGGTTGCTGTACATATATTTTCTAATGATTTTGTTAACTGAGATTGGGAAAGACTTGCAGAGGAAACAGGGAAGAGGGAGACATGGTCTAGGGAAGTGAGGTATACAGCTCCCATTGACTAAGGCAAGAGTCAAAAGACCTACCTAATTATTGTGCATTACAAATAAAAATAAATTTATCATTCCCGCAGGACTATCTTAAAGCAGACTGATGTAGGACTATTACCAGTCCCATACAGAATTTTTACAGTGCAGAAACTTAGTTCTTTGCACTTCATTTAAAGGACACAGAAATACACTTTAAAGAGGATCCTTATAAAGCAGCCAATTGCCTAGACTATTTAAAGCCTGTAAAGGCTTTGATAAACCTGTTTTGTGATAATATTCATGATCTAAGGTATACCGGGGAAAAAAAAGCTTGTTTACATCAATCTTGCAGATTAGCAAAACAATTGTTATGTGTGTGTGGGTGTTATTGGTTTTTTTTTTTCCTTTTTTCTTTTTAAATCAAACAGGCTTCCTAAAACCTAATTTCCACAACGTCTATTAACCATCAGTAAAAATGCAGTTAGTTGAAGATTGGGATTATTATTTTGTCCTGGTGTTGGTAAGGTACATGGATGATAGAAGATGTGGTTTCTAGATATCCTATGATAACTAGATATCCTATGATAACTAGATAACAATTATACTGATATAGAATAATTCGTATAAGTCAGATGCTAACTTGAACAGCAAACATTTCGCTTTCTGAATGCTCATATAGTACAAAAACTGCATAGACTAGATGCGATTCTTCACTACAGATAAAAAGACAACTAAAAATACTATCAAGAATTATAAGTAAATTGATAAAGAGAAATTTAACAAACATTTTACTTGAAATAAAGGAGAGATGTCTTCAAAATATCCTTTGGTATGCAAGTTCAAAACTGTGCTAGGGAGAAGTTACTCAATACTGCTAACTACTTGATCTCATTTATATACAGGTATGAAAAGAGAGTCAGTTTTCAGTTTCTTTTAGATAGATATATATATATTTATACTCCCTACTTACTCACTCATCTTCAACAGTAAGCATATCTTAAAATTTAATAAATATCATCAGGGTTGTTCCAACAATTAAATGTAAGAAGATACTACCAAGAAGATCTTGACAAATGTAGTGTTATGAAACAACTGTTGCTTAAGACTTGTTTATTCTGAATTCTTAATCAGAATTCTCTCATCTCACAGCTTTACCTTTTCCACTTAAATAAAATCTTAGTTCAAAAACAAAGGAGAATCTTATTTCACCAATACTATGTGAAAAACTAAATGTAATCCTAAGCTTTATTGACTTGAGGAAATCAAAGCATTACGGAAGTCAGTTGTTCACTAATTCACAGTGCACTGCATAACAGACTGCAATTCAACCAACCTAAACAGCTAATCAGAAAAATTACTTTCTACTTTTAAAAAGACTTATACAAATAAGTTAAAACCGTAAGAAACAACATACCAGCTAATGCTCACACTTACCACCTATATCTTTTCTTTAAAGCTGGTTTTAGATGAAGGCGAAGTGCAGACTTTCAAATCTATGGGTGTCTTTCCAGAGGGCCTCTGGCAAGAACGCTAAGCGCGTGACGGTGTATACCTCCCATCATCAAGGACCAGACGAAAGATCAAAAGGCAATGGATGTTGCCATTCTGCATAGAGCACGAAACAACTCAGAGCTCACCTGTCCCCCTCCTCATTCTGCTGCTGCTTTGTGCAGAGCACAAACTAGCCTCAAGTTTGAGAGCCCAAGAACTGTCCACATTTAAACCTGTCCCTGATATTTGTGAAGATCACCTAATGCTTGTGATGCACTGAAATGATGGTATTCAAATGCCAAAGCTCTTCACCATATACTCTTTCATCCCCAATTATTGCAACTACTTTATATATTACTTAAACTGACACAGTGTATTCAGTATTCCTTAATATTAAACTACTAAAAACATTAATTCAACTGTTCTATAAAACATACCTAACCCACAGTAGGACATTTTGAAACCCTTATGTGAACCCCTCTGCGCAAGTGACAAAAAGAAAACTATGCTCTCACCAAACATTACAAAAGACTTATCTCCTCAATTTTTCCACTTGATTCTGCTAGCCCAAAACATCATGATTTCCTGCCCCCTTCCCCTGCAAGTAAACACTTAACTTCATATATGCATTTAAACAGAACATATATGCATACTTATAAAAACCATCAACTCAACGTGCCAAATGAGTTCTTTTTTCAGCTTCCCGTAACACAGAAAAATCTCAACATTCTAAGCTGAAAATCTTCTAATCCACTCTCGAAAGAGCTCCCCTGAAATCCTTTCTTCATGGAATCATAAAGGACAAACATACTTCACATTCTCATATACACAGTTAATACTTCCAGAGTACCCTTAGTATTCTTACTGAATAGATAATTGATTTAAAATAGTGTTTTTCACTTCTCTACAGCTTATTTGAAAATATAGGATGTGGTTTTTTTACATACATGGAGTCTGAAAAAAACCACACCGCTCTACTTTTGGGAATTTAATGCTCTCTTGGCAAGTGACTCAGGGAAACAATTCTTATTTTCTACCAGCTTTCCAGATGATCCAGTCTGTCACAGTGATTAGTTAGAATATTGCAACTATGCATAGACCCACTTGTTCACTAGTCTGATTTTTATTTAATTTACAAAAGTTAAGAAAAAGCAACACAACTTTCTTTACACAACACACTAATCAATCATTAAGAGGATTTCTTTTTTTTTCCCAGTAAATAAATTGAGGAAGAGAAAACAGTTTTAATGAGACTAACAGAACTTGTAAAGATCATCCTTTTGTGGGGTAAGGAGGTATTACTATTTTTACAAAGTTAATAAATATTGTGCTAAAAGTTAATGAAATGAGATTATACATTATGGAGTTCCTCAGGTAGTTCAACAGCTCCCCAGCCACAGGGAATATCTGATAACATTTACAGGAGATACAACACACATTCATTTCCATAAATAAATAAAAATAACAAGAAAAGTGATGGTAGAGGCAAGAAAGGGGTAGCCAAAAGGGAACATACTAGCTAACAATCACTTATAGCTCTGCCTTATATCTATACTCCACTTACCCCATGGTATTTTCTCCTTTTAATAGACATACATACATGTATATACATATATATACACAAACACATATATACACATGCACACACACCTTCGCACACCGATCCAAAAATTCATTTTTTTCCCTCAGTACCAGGCTTTTCCAACAGTATGAGGTTTATCATTTAAATCGCTAACATTATAAAAATGTCAGAATGATAGGAAAACACACTCCCTTCTATCATCACCACGTATCACTAAACCAAAAAAATTCAGTAATGGCTTCTCCAAAATATAGCATACAATCCATAACTATTTTGTGGGACATAGCGCACGTAAGGATCTGATATTTTCTTTTCCCAGGTCTTAAACGCATCTTGAAAATGGATACATTACCTGTTTCCCTGCTTGTTTTTACAAAAAAAAAAAAAAAATATGGCTAACAACTGGTTTGGTGAACACCAAGCCAAGAAACAAACAGGTACTATTTAATGAAGTTGTGCTGCAATGTTGTTTAAATGATTTTGCAGTCGAAAATTATCTTTTGTTTGTAGGAGCTGCCTTACTAATGAAGCAGATTGATCTTTGACCAATATAGATACTGATTCTTCCTCTGAATTTCTTCAAGATATTAAATATATTATGGGGTTTCTTGGTGCGTGTCTTAGTCTACTTAACAATATAAACAATTTTCAGCAGCAAGTATTTCCTACCTCCTTCAGCTCCTTCACCACCTTCAAACTCCTTTGAAGTTATTCATGTCTGTACTTTAAACAATTTCTGATAATCAAGTAGTGCAACACAGATGTTCCTTGCAGAACAGCCTAAAACTGGAACTACACAAAAGAAGACAGCAATAGCCATTTACAGGAACAAATTGCAATAAATCGTTCATTGGGCTAAAAAAACATTGAAAAGGTCATAACTGTCAGCTATCCCAATTTTGTATCCGACCACTGCAACTGCCAGAATTTTAATTTACTGCTGGGGAATTACAATGCTGTCAAAGCAGAGCCAAATATCTTCTTTGTGATCAAGGAGCATCTGGCCCTATTCAGCTTTAAATCAAATGCTACTTATCTTAAATTCAATTAGCAAGCTTGGGTTTGGAGGTTTGTGGGTTTTTTGGTGGTTGGTTTTTTTTTTTTTTCCCCTTTCCTTTTTTCTGAAACACAGTTTTAGTAGCTATTTAGAGAGGGATTCTGCTGTGACCAAGTTAACACAGTTAAGGAAAAATATGCAAGCAAGCTAACTTGCATGAGTACATATGCTTATTACTATACCTCTACTATAGGCTCATCTTCAACAGACTTAGGAATCAAGCCCCTGAAAGTTGAGATATACATTTAAAGTGACCAAAAGATTAAACATGTTTCTGGAATCCATGAGAGAAGGTAGAAGCAGCAATCACTTGGAATCTTGAGTGTTATATTCAGTCTCTCCTGATGAAATCTGGCTGAGCCGTTTGCTTGATCCCCACAGCTTTCGGGAAAGCTGACCTGAGCGCATCTGTTTAAAAGTAATTCAGAGAAACAAAAGGAGGGGGAAGGGATAAGGTGGATAAATTAAAAAGGAATTCAGACACTGATTCTGGTGAAATGCAGACACTACAATGTACCTCATAAAGAAAATTACACCAACAAAAATTATTTGAAAACAAACCAAAAGTTATACTTAGGGATGATTCTTGGGACTGACAAAAGACAACAGACAAAACATTAATCACAGTCTTCTCTGATTTTGCACAGTTAGAGGGATATTGCCAAGTAATGCACACTTAATACTTAACCTACTTCAAACGGCTTAGAAACAGTGTTTAGATTGCTATTTTGATAGGAAGGAAAAAAAGAGGTGAATGACAAGCAAAAATGAACCAAATTAGAAGAAAGGACATTTTATTTTAGAGATTTCAAACAGAAATTGCTAGCAGTGAAAAGGAAGAGATAACCAAAATGCAGGGCAGCGATGGCAGTATGAAGGAAAAAGAAAGTCTATCTCCTGGTGTCAAATTTATACAGTCTTCCAAAGATTCTGGGTGAAGTGCTCAGAGTAAAATTTAAACCAGAAATAATTCATACTGAATATTCCATAAGTAAAGACAGATAACAAGCAACCAGAGGCCATATTAAATCCAGCATCTGGTAGGTCTGCAATCTGACAACAATTTGTAAGAAACTGTTTTACTCCTTAAGTACAAGGCTTATGATTGGCCAGTAGCGATCAGCCTGGCAGCTGATTACTTTATGAAATCCCTTACAGTTTAATAAACAAGATGCATGCCTTAACAGCACAAGTTTGAGAACAGTTCCCAGCAGTTAGTACTACAAATTAAGCATGCTTAAGAACTGTATCATCACAGCAGCAGTGTTCTAGAAAAGGCACAGTGCTGACAGGGATTATCATTAACAGGTGATAATCCCCCAGACTTCTGCAACATCCCAAACAGCTAAGTAATCGTTAAAAATACAAAATCATTTATTATACTTCACTTCATACTGGATACTGTCAATGCAGAAACACTAAAGGCCAATCTTAATACCAAGCAGCATTTCACTTTATGCACAACAAAGAGGGTCAGTCTCTCCTTTTATCCTAAGGATCAGTATCACCACTGAAAGCCAGAACTATAACACTGTCTTCTGTACAAGGATGAAATTCTAGTAATTAATATATTCCTTCCAAACTACAAATAAATCAATCAACAAATAAATACCCCACATACACACGCTTTTCAAATATATTGATTGACACCTTCATAGAAAACTAGAAAATCTGGGACATAATGTTGTTCCTTATATGTTTGTGTTTTTTAAAAAAATCTATTCACATGGATGTTAAGCTTGCAGATAATCTGAATTATAAACAGAAAATCCTGAAGAAAAAAGTCATTGGAAAGCCTCTACATTCATAAAAGGAATCCAGTCTTTGAAACAACACTTTCTGCATAGTTAGAAAAATAGATGTGATTAAGAACTGGGAAAAAAGAAAACTAAAAGCCTTCAGTCTAATGAGATACATAAATTTCAGCCTACAAAAGATCTTTTCTATGGAATAGGAAGCTTAGAAATGTCAGTGACTTTAAAACTGCTCTTACAAACATATGTTTAACCACATCATAAGCAGCTCTTTGTCAATTCTACAGTAGGAAAAAGCTGTCCAACTGGAAGTCAGTGGAAACCTCCCCTCCCCATCTGCTGCAAGCAAAATCAGACTACCATTGTGCGAAGCCTGTTTCAAGGATTAAACTATGTATCTCCTAGCTAAAACATTTTAAAATACTGGCAAATAAAGTCGCTCTGTTTTCACAATTAAAATATAAAATTAAATTAAGACACACTTTTCTGGTATGTACTAAAGGTCATGCAAAAGTGATAATCACATTTTCAAATAAATACACTGCAGCACAATGAAGATCGGGTTATAAAGAGAAGCAGATTTAAGCTAACTCAAGTACTTTGAAAGACATGACAAGAAGTACTTAAAGCAAAACCTATGTTTTGCACAAGAAAAATTGGGCATAGCTATTTGACAGATGGATGCTCTGTATTTGATATTGCATATGCAGTACCAACAAGTTTATATTCACCATACAGAGCACAGAGCATACTGGGAACCTACACAAGTGATTCTTTGTGCATTGCCATTAGAGACTCTTAACAGAAAGAAGTAATATTTTTTTCCCCAATGTCAGTCAATGCATATTAAAAGATATCTCACAGAAACCATAAAAAATAAAGAAAGTAGCTTGCTCTTTCATTTCCAATTTTCTCCTGGAAAATTATTTCATCAAGAAGTGGCTGACAACACTATCACGTTCAGAAAAGGTTAGCTACTATGAGTTTGCTTATTCAGATGTGAGTGATAAAGTCTAGAAGTTAGTCCAGCTGAGCTTCCCATCTGCGATCCCTATATACCTTTGATTCTCAATGAGAAATTTCAGTAGACCAGTCTCAAAAGTTATTTCTTTCCCACTGAAAACTGAAATTTGCTCTTAAATTTACCCTGCCATAGAGGAGACCTCTTGCTCAACTGGAAAGCAGAAATAAGTGAACTTCCCACTGTTCGGTAGAAAAAGTTCTTGATGGCGGGTTTTACCTCTGCTGGCTTGCCAACACCAACGATAATCAACTTGCCGTCCTCCAAGCCAACAAGAATGTGGCTATATTCTTTGGTGACAGAAATGCAATGAATAGGCAGTCGCATGGCTAAGGGGGAGATGCTCAGACTCAAGCTGAAACGAACAAAAACCACACAGAGAAAACACATCAGGTATTTGTTTGCACATACTGCAAAGAATCACACTGCAGTTGAAATTGCTGTCCACAGGATGCACAATCAAACACAGTTTCTCAAGGATCCAGTTTGCAATTTCAATTATTGTAAACTCCTAAGACACGATCTAATCGTACCCCAGAATAGACCTCCAATAACAAGAAAAGGCATGGATGGGTAAGTCAGCAAATTAAGACATTTTCACTGAAGAACAGTAACATTAGTCCCACAACTGCCTAAGTGACAAAGATCACTCCCATTCTGAGGAGCAATGGAGCTCTACAGAGTGTGGCAGTAAGTGGAGTTTAAAACTCAGTGCAGAACTACATGAGGCTTGATCCTGCAGTTGCTGAGCTCCCAGTGACTAAGCAGACATGGGGACAATCACAGCTTGCTGATGCCAGACACAGCTCTTCCTAAATTCTGTCAGTTCTAGGTGTATAATTGGGATAAATGCCTGGGAAGAAAGGGGTCTGGTACAACCTCTCATTTTTCTTTTCTCTCTTAGTTCCCCCCAAAACAGTTTTTTCAGCAACACAGAAAAAAAGCAACGGCTACCACCTACAGCACCAAGCAAAGTCCATGTTACACAGGCATTTCTCAATAAGCCTTTATATTTGCACCTCAATAATAAACTACTGATGGTGACAGATTACCTGTAGAGATCCCGTATGGAAAGAAATCCCTGTAAGCTGCCCATCACGATATACTCGCCAGTCACACACATATCTGACACTTCCTCCTTCAGAGTCTCAGAACCCAAATATTTTCCATTGACAGAATAGAGATGTAATGCATTCTTATCCTGAATAGATAAAAAATAAATCTGTCACAGAGGACTGACTGGATTAAGAGTGTATTATTTGCATCTTTAGCTCACTAACAGGAGCTAACTTGGGCAATAACCCACAGATAGTATTACTGACAACAGTTTCCATGTTGAATGATACAAAAGTAGTGAGCCTATATGCAATGTGTATGTATACCAGGTCCTGTATGGAAATTTTTGAAGTTATTCCTCATTACCTCTTGATGTAACATGGTAATGTCTTACCTATCCTTCTAAGCAATTTCAAATTTTCTGGAAACAACTATGGATCTAACAGACAGGCCCCTATTTTATAAGGGTTTTTGTCAAGGAAGAAGGAAGAGAACACATGTATCTTCAGTCCTGCTGCCACCCTCCCTTCCCACTACCCCAAATTGAAAAGCAGAAGGAAATAGGTGTATTTCCACAGAGCTAGATCTAGAAGCATTTTCTGGACAAGGCAAACAATTCTTGATGGATTAAAGATGCAGCTAACACAACCATCTTAAGTTATTCCAGCCTGACAATACCTTGGTCTCTTCTCTCCCCATCTTCCCAATGCAACTAGCATGCCTACATTCAATAGGTTTGTCTTCCAAGAAATTTTTCATGCTCACAGAAATCATAACAGCTTTACCCTTATTAAAGCAGCTACCCAGCTACTCAATAGACAGAATAAGCTACACTGTGAACCTTAAAGCTATATCTTTCCAATCCAAAACTATGAAACATCAGTGTAGTCACTAGGCATCTTGTACCCAGAACTTACTGCTCCCCTTATAAGCCTCTGTTTCTGTGCACAGTGGAACTTGTTTCCCCTAGTCTTCCATTTCAAAGCAGCTCTCCCAGGAAGATTCATTAGCACATGCTTGGGCATCTTCCTTGCAGGTGTCTGGAGATTTTCATGAAACTTACAGGAGCACAGTATGTCTGTGATTTATCTTTTAATCAAATTTCACTCACATTGGCTAGCAAAATAAAAAAAATACGGAAACAGACACAGCATGCTGGAAAAGCCTCATTACTCTGGGAAATAAGGATAAAGTTAAGTACATTCATGATTAAAGTCTTCAGCAAAAGAAACAGAGGTATTCCATGAACCTAAGTACCTTAAGAGTAGTCTTTCCTTCTATGCTGGTGTGGACAACTATATGGCCTTCCCAGGACACAGCCAGATTGGGAACAGTCAGCAGGAGAGAACTCTCACAAGGTGGTCGCAAAGTCCTTACGTACTGACCTTTCCGAATAGTGCGGACAATAACAGTTCCATCCTGCAGCAACCAAATTTAGGTAAGTAAGTTGTTACTCAGCAGGTAAGTTACCGCAACACACAGAAAGAGTATTTAAATACAGAGGGAATATTTTGAAAGCACTTAAATCCCTAACTGGAGATCAAGACTCCTGAGCATTAGGAACTCTACACAATGCAGCCTTCCCCTCAAGGCCATATACTATAGGCATATGAAAAAACAAATGCAAACAGGGCAAGGGGGGAAGGATACGCAGCAAATCAGCCATTTCATAGGTCATATTTATGGGTAGGCATTATGTGCAGTAGAGTCAAAGTTCAGAAGCCTGCCAGTGTAGTACAGTAAGGTAGAGCATGAGTAAGCTGCACAGAACCTTCAAGGTTAAGGAAGCAGGGAAGAAACTGTCACAGCATTGTTTCTATGAGACGCGTAAGATCTCCAAATAAGTCCACACACGTTAAGGCTCATCTGTGCAGAATAACACAACATAGTAGCTGAGGCTTATGCTGTGCAGAGCAGTTTGAGACAGCCTGATTTAAGCAGGCAGCAAGGGAGACAGCACATATCTTCTTGATGCGTAAGGCTGAAGAAAAAAATCGTGAAACAGTCACATTTTTTGTATTATTCTTAATCAACTTCAAACATGCTCCATAGTTTGAGTAGAGAAGAGACAAAGAAGGGAAAAGTATGAGGATGCTTACCCTGGATCCTGACACTGCCATATCCAGTTCAGTGCTGATGCCAACACTCGAAACTTCATCAGTATGCCCATAAAGGATCTGTAATGGTTTAGGTGCTAGGCCTACAGGCACTCCTCCCTGAGAGTAACAAAAAGTGCAATGACACATTCTCTTGCAGCTGAAGGACAAACAAAAAATAAGTTTCTGGTATCTTCAGTATCAGTTGTGCGAGATGTATATTTGACATAGGCCAAAACCAAAGGCATAACTCACCCATTCCAATTTCAATTTATTGCCTTTTATGTCAGCAGCCCTATTTACTGAAATCACAAGAATGAATGAACATACAGTTACTATGTGGATGTGAAAGAGTTACTTAGCTCACTTGTTTCTATCCCTTCAGATGTCCAGGTGTGCAAGGACCACAGTGAGCAGTCCTAACAGGAGTTCTTCACCTACTCATCCACCCGCTTTTTCTTCACCTGTGTATCTGGGCTTGTTCAGTTCTTACAGTTTACTCTGGAATTAAGCACTATCTTCACAGCCAAGTTTAAAGAAGCTGAAAGCTATTTACCTTAACATTACAGCAACTCTGTTCCATTTTCTAAGGAAAAGGAAATAATCCTTCTCAGTGACTACCAGTAGTATGATATGCAAAGGAAATCTTGCAATAATGCTCATTAAAAATAGTAATTTTCTCCACATGACTGCAGGGTGTCAAAATTATTTAGGACTTTTGTTCCAGTGAGTGTACTGTCAGCATATACAGACTTATTCTCAAACCAGTTCTAAGGCAAGACCTGTGCTTAGAAAGAAGGTACAGTAAATAGTTCTGCAGAGGACTCTTTATTCTCATTTCTGTCATAGAAATTTGACTGCCAAGCAAGCCCTGAAAGCCTGAAGCATTCAGGAGTGCAGAACAAGTGCCAAAAGACAGAGCTGGGAAAGAAGGTGACAATGCAGAGCAGACAGTATGCAGTCCATTGCTGCCACTTTGTAAAGAGCAAGATAAAACTCTCACAAGAATTTACGATACATACAACATCATTTATACATCCATTAAATAAAAAAGCACATTCAAAATCTTAAGAAAAAGCAATTCTTAACAAGGATAATCTCCAGAGGATGACTTATTTAACTCACACTGAAAAGATAAATAAACTAAAAGATTCCCAACATTTATCCTCACTTGAGAAAAAAAAAAATACCGTTGTGAGCAGTAAGGTCTCACATTTTTGACCACGCACCACTGTTACAAAGTACTACTTGAAAGAATTATAAATACTCCCACCATAAAGACAGCTTCCACAAAAACACATGCAGCTATGCACCACTGTACTGATTTAATGTGCTGACTTTAGTTCAATGACAAGAACAAGGTGACCTGACCAGATGTACTGTCCACAACATGACAGCTCCCCCATACAGTTAATCCTACCGGTATATCTGTAACGCAGCAATCAGAAATGAACATTTAAAATCCATAACAATGGAAATGGCCTCATACTTTGAGTGTAAGTACACACATGCATCACACAATGACTTCCATTGTGTGAAAGCACAAGACCAATATTAAAGAATTCTAAAACGCCAGCATAAATCCAGGTAACAGACTAGTGCTGTCTTTGCTAGCTCCTAGTGTAGTCATCAGTACTTCCCACAGAGGAAATGCAATGCTAAAATGCAACTACTGGAGTGAACAGCAGCCTAGAAATGTAAAAATCCTCAACTACAAACATTGTTCTGACGAATTCCAGTAGTCTCAAGCAGTGTCTCTCTCCTTCCGTTCTTCCATCTGTACAATGGGGGATAATATTTGTCCATCCTGAAAACAACCTATGAAATCTTTAAGAGTGCCTCTAAAATACTGTAATTCATCCATATAGTAACTAATGTGTATAGTGAGTATTTCAAACACAGAAGACAAAGGGAATAACAAAATTACTAAGCTAATCAATTTTAGTGGACTATCTTCCCTGCAAACCTGAAAGAAAGGAAATCAATAAACCATCATAGCAAAACAGAGAAGCACAAAAAAGCATTCAGAAACTGCTTCTCGGAGTATGTCTAAATAACCTACCTGCTGAGCTATTTGCCATATCATACAGGTAGTATCTCTGGAGCCTGAAATTAAATGAATTCCACAGTAGTCTATTGCCAAGCAGGTCACAATATCTAGACAAAGGAAAGAAAACAGGAAGTTATCACATAGATGTTTAAGACTCATTTCCTGAGTCATTTTGACTCATATGTCAACAAGGTATCCCGATTTGCAGTCAGCATGAAATGTTCCACTGTGATAAGGGCTGATGAGACTGTATTAAACAATGAAGTCATTGTACAGCCAGGTGTACTAACGTGACTTAATCAGCTTTGCTACCTAAAAACAGCAGTCAAGCCTGATTTTGAAACTACATTAAACCATCACTACAATGACTAAAAAGCCATGCTCAAGTATTTACGTACAATCATGGTTCAAGTATTCTTCTGTTCTTACACTGCTATTCCTTTAAAACTGCTATGCTTGTCTGCCCAAGTGCACTGGCTACAATTCTTTCCCAAAAGACCAAACATCAAGGTACAATGCATAAAACCTTTCATTTCACAATATAGAGTTACTAACCCATGTGCCTGATGTGCTGTCCAATCAGCTTGCCTTTTGTAAGAGATGTCACTCTGATGCTATTGTCCCAGTGTCCTCCACTAAAGAGCAGTTTTGCATCATGGGATACTGCAAACAACTTAGAGGTGATCTCTAGCCCTGGTGCAAAAGGACCACTCATGTTGCGTTGTGTTCTGTAGGCAAATGATGAGCAGTTAAGAGTAACCTTAGTTCAAATCAATGTATTTTGCACTTCCTATATCCTTAAAAATTAATAAAAAATTCCATCTATAGAAGAGGCTATATCTATAAAAAAATAATAGGTGAAATTCTGTCCTCCATGGCAAAACTCTCACTGCCATCAGCAAGATTTCACCTTAGATCTTTTCAGTCTTTTATCTGATTTGGTTCTGTATGGGTAACTCACCTCCCTACTAAGTACTGTAACATTAAAGAAAAAAAAAGAATCTTCTAAGAACCAAAGAAACAAACCCACCACATATACGTGCACTATAGTGTAAGAAAGCATGAAGACTGCCCATCTCAGATTCCAAGATGAGTTTTTATGATTGATAATTAGAAAAAAAATTAGAAGTAGCTCTAAGAATGAAGAACCTTGAAATGCCACTTACATAACTCTTTACCACAACAGTATTACAGACTAGAGGTAATATTATTGAACATCAGAAGATGCATTGTTAGGTGAAAACTCAGCCAATGAAAACAGTACAATCCACTGACTGTTGAACAATTACTGTATTTTATTACTGTAGATGCATTCATCTGCACCTCTCCTCATCATTTGCTTACTTGGGATTTGTCACTGTGGTATCTCTGATAAATGTAAAATAGTTGGAGATATTTTTATCATAAGGTAGCCAACCATGAGTTCCAATAATGCAGTTCAGACTTGCTGTTACCTAAAAAAAGTTTGATACAAAAATCAGCGAAAACCAGAGGCATATTTTCTGCTTACCTTTGATGGTAATGGAGCTTGCATAAAATCCAGCATAGACTTCTTGAGAATTTACCACAAAGAAAAAAAAGCAGATGCACCCCTCCCCCCACAAATTTAAAAAAAAAAAAATCCATCTCAGATGAGTTAATCCACATGTGGTACATATTACCAAGTTAGAATAGTGTATGTTCTAGATAGGTCAGAGAAGTTGAATGGGGGGGGCAGGGTGGGGAGGAGATAAAACCCAAAAAACTCAGCCATCCAACCCCTCTCAAACATTTAATTACAATTCAGTCATTTAGTTTAAGCTGCTTCTTCTCTTTGAAATAGTTAACATTAATAGTTAACATATTAACACAGGAAGCTTTAAAAAAATTGTACTACAGTTCTATTTCTGAGAAAGCAAGAAAGGAATATAAATATTTGAGGTTATTTTCATCAGATATTTAGAAAACACACAATGAGAATTTTAGATGTGTCCAAATTCCAAATGACATATGCACATACCACATTAAGCCAGGACAATAAGTTTGACCTACAAAATAGGAATATTGGAAAAGAATATTCTTTCCCGCAAAACATAGGTTTTATTGCACAGGGGCCAGTATGCAGACCATACATACAGATGTAAATACAAAAACACTCTCCTCTTTCCATCATTTGGCCATCTGCCATAGTACCAGCACCTCTATTAGTCAGTGCAAAAGTTAATTTTAGGAACAGTGCAGGCCTTTGGAGTGTGCATACACCACATACAGTATAGTTTAATATATAGGCTGGAAAGTAATGATAAACATAATGATGCCATTAATAACAATCCTGTCATTTTCAAGCTGGGCAGCATTGCATTAGGAAATTGATTGCTACCATGGAAGTGGATCAAGTGGGCAACTTACAATACACCTCACTACAACTTACACTCATGCCTCATCAGCTCTTAAATGCCATTCAACAAATCAGCCTGGCTTCTCTTCAGAAGACAAATATTTAACTTATAGCTGACGTTCATTATAGGTTGAAGGAACACATTTGAACAAGAACAGTTAAGAAGTGCTTCTCTACAAGCTATACAAAAAAAAAATACACTTATTTGACTGTCTGCAGTCTAAGAACAGTATTGACACATGCAACTCACCAAGATCTCTGGGCTTCCCTGAGAAATAAAGGAACGTGACTGATTCCTGGGGACAACAGCTTTGACAATGGGCACACCATCACTGATTCCCTAAGAGAAAGGATATGGTTTTGGTCTGATTATATCCAAGAGCTAAAGGACAAATCTAGAACCTGTAAAGAGTAAACCCAAGGCTTCTGGAATCAATGTCAGATCTGTACAGTACTCTAAGGCACTGGTATACACATATTCAGTTCACACAGGTATGCTTTGTCACAAACACCAGAAATGAAACCCTGTCTCTGTCCTTAATCAGTGAGTTTAGCTACCAAGTTCAGTGAGTCCTCGGATGCCACCAGTGATGTTCTTAGCTTTCTTGGTGTGGTGGCTAACTTAATACTCAAACAACACCCACGCAAGTGGCCAGCAGATACAAATTTATGTGATTCAACCTCTATGAAGCTAACTAAAAAGACAGAGCTCATTTTATGCAGAAATATTATAAAGAAATATTTTCTTTAAATAGGAAGCAAGTTTATTTTCATCTGTGTTGTAACCTTTCATTTCAAGTACATCAGAAGTTTCAGATTAGACTTTAAACAGTTTCAAGTAACACATCTACCTCTATGAAGAATGACTTCAGTTCAGTGAGGTGTTGGAAGAGATTCAGAGTAGAGGTATCACTTTTAGTTAGTCTTTGCACTACCTCTTCTGCTGACAGCCTTTGCGGATGGGGCTCCTAGGAGACAATATTTGAAGGAATATCTAATTAGACAAATTTATCAATTTGTTCGGAATCTTATCGGCAATCAATGGGAAAACAGCCTCTTAAGCACCTAATTTCCCTTCTTAAAGTAAATTAATTTCTTTTGAAAATGGTATGCTAAATTTCCATTAGTGTGACCTTTACAAATGGTAAAATGGCAAAGACGTAAAATTCCTGAAATTACAAACCATTTTCTTTTCATTTTTTCGTAAGTCCTTTGTAACTCAGTTGGATTTAACCACAAAGGTCTGATTGAGAGAGAACAAAGAGCATTACCTTTAACAGCTGACAGGGAGTTTGCCCAAAATTGTTTATCATCCCTTCTAAAGCCTTTCTTTCTTTCTCATCTGTTAAAGCATCCAAATCCACAGCCCCTGGATCACAACCAGAATGACGAAGCGTAGAAAAAAGGAAAAAGAACATAATCCAAACACTTATTGAGAACCAATATGGCCAACAAGCAACAAGTGTTGCAAAACTTAAATTAATTGCAGCATTATCGCATTTTACCACAGAAAAGCCTCCAAACAATGCCTCCATATAAAACACAATCTGAAAACTCCACTCTGCATGTGGCATTTTAAGTATATCTGCAAGTGCAAGAATTGCAGGCTTTTGTCTTATCAAATGAATTTAATATACTTCATGCATGCAACAAGTTGCACACAAAAGCCACCCAAAATTCACCTTTGGAATTAACAGACTAACATTTGTTTTCAATATTTGTTGTTTTTAAGCAACTTGCCTTGACTCCTAAGCCACAAGAAACCTCTTCCCACAAATGCTTTCAAGCAAGCAAATGAGAAACTAACAAAAACTCCCAAGCACTTTTAGAAACAAAATACAAGCAACTAGAACAGGCCCCCCTTTAAAAAAACTTTATTAACATTTCAGGTTCACAACTTCTGATTCTGGTTATTTGATGATAAATTACAAGTTACGCTGCCATATTTAGTCTATAATTCTGTTGTCTTACCATATGCTACTGTATGGCGTGCTCACAAATCAAATGTTTTCTGTCTAATACTGAACACCCCCAAGTCTGATGACAATGACAAGAGAGCATACTGCTTTGTACCTTCATAAGTACAATAATAGAACACATTGAGTGCCTCCACTGCAGCTGGTCCCCTCTGCTTGTAGCCAAAAATCAAATCTATCCATTCATGAAGATGAGCAGAAACATAATCAGATTCCTAGAAGGAAAAAATGCTCTTGTAAGAATAATAAAGTACTGCTCTCCTCTTGAAGTATTTACTATTTTCTGTGAAAGAGATTTAATTCCTAAACTAAGAGTATCCACAAACTAGGTATATACCAATGTATAGGGCAGAAGCACAAGAATATCCATGTGTGTTAAGGGCAGTAACTGCCAGGTAAGAGTGAAAATTAATTCAGCGAAGCAGCACATCTAGACTATTGAAATGCAACTATGCAAGGGAAGGTAAGCTGCTAGTTCCCTAGTACCATATAGAATAATCTGTAAGAAGCACGGGAAGCCTTATCACCTAAACCCACCTAATTCTGCATTTTATCTCCTGGGGCAGCAAACTTGCAAATGATTAGTATCTTCAGGCTCTTTCCTTTTTTCTTTTGAGCATTTTATTGACATGCACAGTGCTTTTAACTGAAAGTTCTAATGTCAAATGCAACCACAACTCTGGTTTGAATGCAGTCCCAGTATTCTACACTTAAGCCACAGTGACAATGTGTAGGCATACTTTCTTTATCATTACTTCACACATATAAGCATCAGCTTACCAGAGCCTTCCTGTGTTTATAAATGAAGTCTTCTGGGGAGTGGGCCCATTTGGGGAGAACAACATCATTTACCACCTCTTTGGATATCTGAAGCTGACCTAAGTTAAAACCTGGTGAATAATTTGGAGAATTTTAAGAGTTACTACAAAATATTTCAAATATCTTGATTTTTCAATAAAGATTAAAAAGCGTTATTTTCTCAATGCAAGGGAAGGATATTGAAAAATCCTTAATGTAAATCTGCAATAACCCTAACACTGACATAGGAAGCTAAGTTCTGCTCTGAATGTTTAAAATGTTAAATGATACAGGATAACAGTTGTCCAAAGCACCTAAATGACTTTGAAGCTGAAGTCCCAACCTTGAAAGCAGCATTAATCATTTACACACCTATCTGTAAACAGATCTGCATTTGCTTTGTTTTACCAGGATTAAGAGTCCAAAACATTTCAATGAGGTAATTTATAAGAATAAAGTTACTTATAGGTTTAAGTGATTGTAGAATCAAGGCTTTCAAGATGTCTTAAATCCCACCAGCCTTCTTTAGAACAACTCTAAATACTAAATAACTTTTGAAAGCATGACTTAGCCGTTTCCAATTTTTATAACTTAGAAGTCTAGTAGATTGTAGCTAGCAGACTAAATTAGCAGCAGGACAAACATACAAATCCATTTAAATTGTCTAATAGGTAGAGAAAGAATTCCCTATGTAACAAATGTGAGTTAAAAAATGGCTAGGAGTCTCATATCAGAATGCAAGATGCTGTCTTTTCAATCAGCATTCCATATGAGTGAAAACAGCTTTTTTTTTTTCCCTTCTTCTGATGGGTACTGAAACCTTACATGGCTCTAAAATCAGGTGACTTAACACTGCATTGGAAGATAACAATAACAAGCAGAAAATATGCTGGTTGCCTAGAACAAATAAAAGACATCACATGTTCAAAGATGTCCAAACTCTATCACCCAATGAACCCAGTAAAAAGAATACTAATTAATCTGTATTAACTTTTGTTAACTATTTAATCGGTATTAACTATTGCTAACTTTTTCAAAACATCCAAATGGGCATCTCTGGTACTTTACATTAGGTAAACAACACTATTTTTACCCATCCTTAAGCCCCCAGTCTGAATTTTACAAATCTTTAGGCTGCTGCTTAACACAACTGGTGTCTTTATTAAACAGTTTGAAGCCAGCATGATGATTAAAATAATTTCTACAAGCACACTATAAAGGTTAAATAAGAAGTGTTCCACAGCATTCACAAACGGTTGTAACAATTCTTTTCTGAAGAATACAAGAACAGTTTTCTGAAGAATACAAGAACAGTTTTCTATGAGAACCTTTTGAGCAGTCAGTTTACCATTTTGATTCTCCAGGAACTCTGGGAAGTAGAAGAACTCTGGGATAAGTTCCTTGACATCATTGGGGTTGTCCATGAGTGTCTGCCAGGTAGCAGGAATAGAGTGGAACTGCCTGTCAGCACAGTCGAATCTGTGGATCACAAAACTCAGGTTAGACTTTGATCATTCCCTCAGTAAAATGATAAGGAAGAAAAATAAAGGTGCTGCTTCTTTGCTCACAGCATACCTGCCACTTTGAAGTTGGATATGAAGTGTTGTGAAAGGTTCTACCCGAATGAGGTAATGCATGACACCAGCAGCATTTGAGTAATGTGTCCCATAGTGAAATTTGTCAATTATCCCAAGGGGATCCTCGAAATTCTCGTATCTAAAAAAAATAAATCTTTATAAATACAACTGAGCACTACAGCTGATTTACATGTGGATTATACTTATTGGAGGCAAGGATTCAAAAGAAACGATCACAGCAATCTATAAGAGAAAAATACATTGAGTTCTATTAAACAGGAGGATCCCAATTCTGACTTAGAAAGTCCCTAAGCAAAAGACTGCTGAAAGATAGAAACGCACACTGGATGAAGCCTTCGCATACCTGTTCTTATACTCTTCCCTAGGCACTTACTATCACCTGTCAGAAACTGGATAAAGGGCAAGACAGGCCTGATTTAGCATGACTTTATACAACAAACAAAAAAATCTCCACATCACTAAGCTGAATATTTATTATTGAAGGGACTTGTGACAGTTTCCTGCAAGATTAAAAAAAAGAAATTTTAAAAAAAGAGTGTGTGTGTCAGACTGTGTCAGGATGCAGAAAAGAGATTTATTTAATACTCAGGCCCATTTCCTTTTCTACTGGCAAACTCACTCTACGGCACTATGCCACCATCTGGCTGATATATTCCTCAGTGTCACAAGGCTAGTAAGAGAAATTATAGTTAAACATACTGCTAGAGAATCAATTTCATTACAGTCAGGGATAGAGCTTAATCACTCAAAGAAAATTCTCCATGCTCCAAGTTTGCAGAAGAAAGCTGGTTTTGGAAGAAGCCTGACAAGTGCAATCTGGTGTGATAGCACACTCACTCCCCACACTAGCAAAAAAGGAAGGATCGCTACACTGACGTGTGGGTGTAAGTACTTGTCATTCCTACCTACAGAGGAGTTGCTGGAAGTCACTGAGTTATATTTTATTTCAAAGATAATAATCTATGCTTGAAAAAAGGAGCAGGAAGCACAGATTTAGGATCAATGCTACCTCTCAGCACAGGCAGCTCAACTCAGTGTGATTTCACATTCCTTATCTTGAAGCAGACATGAGACACAGTACGTCTCTTCAAGCTGCTGGGCCATTAAATTAAGTGTTTCTACAGCCTTTCAGTTTTTCATCTCCACATCTGAGAAACAACTGAAAATCTACAACAGTAAGTTTTGTCATTCAGTGCCATATAAACTAACTAATCTGAATGCAGCAGGAACAACAAATCAACACCATTTGCAAGTGCATCTGTGATGTTATAAAACTAGCTTTTAAAAATTTCACTGTCACCACTTTATTTTTAAATTGTGTTATTAGCCTGGAGGCCCAGAAAAGACATAGAAATATAACTGAGTGTTCAAACACATACTTCTCTTTCACGGCCTTAGCGTTCTTTTCATTTACCACCCCTATGGGTTTGGACAGATCCCTGAAGACTGCAGGATTATTCAGGTCCAGTTCTTCTGAAGTATAATCTCGTAAAATCCAGGGGAACTAAAAAAAAGAGTCAAAAATTAAATTGAAATTAAAAATCCATCATTCAAAATAGAAAAAAATACATACCTTTGGCAAAAATTTAAAAATTATTTTAATTACCACAGGGTATTGAGCAAGGTCATTGTAAGTTCGTCCTGCCATTGTGTTCAGCTGAATAAGGTAGTCAAAGTTGGATATTTCTCTGTTCACCCATTTCTGAAGGACAAAAAAAGATCAATGCAAGTCACTATACCAAAGATAGCACTATTGTAAATTACATGTCTTGTCAGTATTTATCTGCCAGAGGATAGTACTGGCACAAGACTGTAAGAATGGTATGAAAGTCCAAATTTAATTCCTCCTAATGAAGTTTATTTTCCCTTTGATTCAGTGACTGTGCTACCTATATTTCACTGAAATCATGTCCCTGATTAATGCCAGTACTGTTTTAAATACAGAGCAACAGAAAACTAGCAGCGTCAGAATAAAAAAAGAAAAGAAAAACAGAAATGAAAGAAACAAAAAGAAAGCAGGTAAACAGGTACTGAGAAAAAGGGGAACAGAACTTTGAAATCCATTAGAGTTCTAAGGTCAAAACTTATTTATAAATTGTTCATTTATAAATACATAAATTTATAAATGGTACAGGAATTTGTAAACTAACATTGTCCTTGTGCCTTTGCTCCATTATTATATTTTAAACCAAAGAACAGACAGAGCTGTATTCAGAAGGGCTCAATATCTGTCTGTAGCATGATGGAGACATTTCATTACAGACGATATTTTCTCTACTTAAATATACAACATGATAGCTTTTATCATTAGGGAAACAAAGTAAAAACAAAGTATTTCCAATATTTTCAAGGTCATTTGTAAAGCTTCCTCCCCTGAGAGAAAACAATAATTGTGGCATAAAGAGATGGAAGATAAATATATATATGTACTACATTTTAAAAGTGTATCCATGTTTAGGGTAATACAGACATTTTGACATTTTCCTTTTATACCAATATTACTAATTCCCTTAATACCATATTTCCTGCTTAATCTTCACAGGGGTTTTGTTGAAAGCGCCATCATGGAAAGGTAGCAGGGAAAGTTATTTGCACACATAGTGAAGGAAATTCCAAAATGTGCACTCAAGATCATGGACTAAAAACAGAAGCAAGTCTGCGACATGTTTTCCATTCTTGTTGGAACACGTCACAATCACATCAACAGATCCTGGCTCTATCCACTGACTGTAAACACAAAACACAGCAATTCTAAAAATATGCATGTGAAAGTTCAGGAACCAGACTGAGTGTACAGAAGTTGGCAGCTGACATCTAAACACTAAGGGAAAAAAAGTAAAATCAGTAGTCCAGGACCGTCCAGGACTCCTTCAAGAACCAGAGGAATGCTCTAGAGTATTTACTCTCAAGTATCGTACCTGCATCAAACCTGACGCTTTAAAAAGTTCCTGCGGAGATCTTGTCCCAGAAATATTTGGAGAACGCAGTGACAATAGTCGACTATATACTTTGTTTCGTACCTGTTAGAAAACAGCATTAATAAAAAAATTTTTCTCACGATTGAAGCTGACAAGTAAGCAACCTCTCTGCTAATTAAAATGCAAAATAAATGGAAGACAGTTAACACTTCTAAACACTTCTATCTCTTGCTGCATAAAATGTTTGGACATGGATGGATGTGACATCCTTCAGTTATAAGATACAAAGGCAACATATGTTATGAAGTGGGGGTGGGTGGGTGTGTATAGATGCTACACAGAAAAACACCGCACCCACAGAGAAGTCTTCTAGGAAATACTGCTGCTGTTCAAATAAAATTACACCAATGTTTTTCCTACACAACTATTACAAAGATTTATATACTTTAGAAAAAACACAACATTTTATAGTAGCTATTCATGAACTGATCTAGTAGTATGTAACTCACCCTAAGTTCTGATATTTATCTTAGTCCCGCATACAAAGGATCCCTTACATTATCCAGGGGAAAAAAGCTTACTGATCCTAAACCATGGAATATAGAAATATTAATGATTTCCAATGTTGTGGTAAAATAGAAAGTATCCTTTGCTTTGAAATGAATTTGCTCAGAATATTCAAAAATATGTGTGGGCTTCAAGATATTTAGATTACTACTGATGTAATTTTAGTTGAATAATTGTTCTTTGTCGTGGGGGGGGGGGGGAGAATCTTCTTTTATTCATCTTTTCACAATTAATCAGTTTTTAGATGCCAGACTGAGGTTTTCACAGACTGCAGTCCAGTTTCCCATAATGGCTATATCTAGCAAACCTTTTGCTACTAGTATTACAGTATTATGAAAGACACCAGACTCAAATTAGACACAATCAGTGAACTTAAATTTGACACTTGTGCTAATTATATACATCAAGAAAATTTGGGAAATCCATACCTCCTTATTGAAGTTGAGGAAGTAATTGGTTTGATCTGTAAGGAAGATCTCCAAAGCTGACCTCCTCAGGTTGTACCGACGCAAATGTATCTCTCGAATTTGAGAAAGGTGCCATTTGAAATCAAAACCTACACCTAGGAAGAGCACTTCGATTACTGACTTGGAATACACCAAAAACTTTTCATATAGACATAATGCAGTATCATTTCCAATCACCCCAGACTTACTCCTAGAAAAGGCAAATTTTATATGTGGCTTGATTAATCATTTTGCTAGGAAAATATTATCAACTTCATCTGTTGTTCTGCTGAAAGCAAGAGGCAGCAGGAAATATCTGATGGAGTGTAGAATTTGTTTTTGCTTTCTGATCACAGACACATTATAAATGTATTCTGTTGACAAAAAACATGAACCAAACCCTTTCTTAAACAGGCTCAAATAGAAGCTTTTATGTTTAGAATTCCCAAAAGGCCAACTTTTTGATATACCCTTTTTTGAAAATTTTACCATTACTAGTCAAACATTTCAGTTCACTGTTTTCATACTCGGCTGTGTATATTCTATTAAAGTTCACTAAATTAATATAGATGATTAATGTTTACATACTGCTACTTTTTAATCATTACTTATTACTACTTTTTAATCAATGTATGAGTGAAACATTATTTGTCAGGGAGAACAGGGAGGCGCCATTCAAGCAGCAAATTAGAGGTAATGACTTTTTTTAGTCACCAAACTTAATTAATTTTTTTTAATAAGTTAATTTTTAAGAAATACTAAGAATGGTGAATCAATTTAACAGCTCAGCAAGTACAGTTGCAGATTCTTGATTCTGAAGGGATCAGCCAGCCGCTAATCAAGTACAACATTAAGTACAGACCCACAACTTGTCTCTTCACAATTAGTTCCACACTCATTTTCAAAAAACAAACAAACAAACAAAAAAACCAAAAAAAAAACCAGAATGCCGAACTGCACTGAAAATAAAGAGATACTGATCATGCTCACCTTCCTCTTTTTCAGTGCTACCATCAAAGAAATAGATGTGCTGAGTAGTGATCTCCAGCCTGCCAGGTATCACATCAATTACCATAATGAGTTCACAGTCTTCAGACAATATTAGCTTTTCTTTCTGACTTTGCTCGTCCTTCTCATCCCTACAAAAATGCCACTAAGTGTTACAGGGTTGGGTAGATTACACAGTTGCTTAGGTACTTGGTAAGAGTACAGTTCAGAAAAGAATCAAATTTGAATGGCATTAAAAGTACAACATAAATGATTATATGAAGCTACTTCCATCAGCAGTCTTGGATGTTTCAGACTAGACTACCAAACATCATTTCATGGCATTGCTCTTCAGGCTTGATATTTCAGTCTCGTGCACAATGGACTTTACATCCCTTGAAGCATGAAAAGATGAGGCTGCATTTCCCTTTCTTATTTAATTGCTAGGTGCTTAAATTATCTGGCCCAGAGCAGAGCTGAGTCCTGGTTCATGTGACTAAAGTTATCTTCAGAACTATTTGAAGTAATGGTTGCTTAGAAGTCTATAGATATGACACATAACAAGCAAGCATTTAATAACCTTTAAGGTACAAGGAAACGCATCGGTATCGGTCAAAGAAGTGCCACATCTCTACTGGACTTCAACAGCACAGACACACATAGATGCACGCACAATATCACATGTCCAGTTACTGGAGTGAAGCATTTGCTATCTCCCCCTACCCCCCCCCTTTTTTTTTTTTTTAATGTCACACAAGTGACATGAAGGAAGCACAGCAAGCCTTCTCTCTGGAATGCTCTTAAACACAGGGGAGACTCTAGGAGATTAATGCCAACCAAGCAAACATCCGTGCTATGCAGCTGATGGTATAGGGAATGGCCCCGGTATTTATGGGCAAGAGCCAGTTCCAGTCTGGTCTATGCCCTTACAGGGAATATAGAGAATTATAGCCTCAACAATTCTGTAGCTTCACCTTCAGACCATGAGCAGTGAATTGCTAACGGATCCTCCTAAACACCTGCTCTGCCTTCTTTTCCCTGGGGCCCTTTATGTCTCATTGTTGACAATAATAAATCCAACAGCAACTTTTCTGCTGTTCAAAACTACTACAAAGCCCTGGACTGGATCGTTAAGGTCAGACAAAGGAAGAGGGAAGCTTTGTATGCTCATCAACTCCCAAAGTTGCTTCTCACTCTTTATCCCTAGCACAGAAAGAAATTTCAACTGTTCTGTTGTACTTACAAATTGGAACTGGCTGCTGTGTCTTCTTCTGGTAGTTCAAGAACATCATCTTCCAAGTCACTCACTTTCACCTGCTTCACCACCTCCAGAAGCAGAGACTCACTAGAGGGCTGTGTCTGGTGCACACCTATCATAAATAGACATTTTAGCTCAGAAAATTTTTTGCTACAACACTTTTGGAAAGCTAAACTACTGAGTGTATCTTCCACTGTTGAATGTTGTTTTTAGCTGACTAAGAAGCAACCAGACTTCTTAAATACTTTTGGGGGCAAGCAGAACACTAAAAATACTCCCTGAACTACACTGAAACATATGTCAAATTGTAACAGTATAAAGGGAAAACATAAACATGTTAGAAAATTTTAAAGTGAATTCTGATGTGGACATTACCAATAAAATATTTTGCAGTGTTCTGCTAGATTTCATGCAAATAAACTGCATTTTTTTTTGCTTGCTTGGGTTTACAGGAGTGTTATTCTTTTGGTTTGAGTCTTGATATCCAATACACCTAACTTAAAGAACCGTTTACACCACTAACTCCGCTCTTTGGCACACTTCTGAAACAAAGCGCTTCATATCTACACATTTTAATCATAAGCTCTAAAAGGTTTTAAACAAATACTGCCTGCTTACTCTAATCTAATTGTTCCCCCTTTTTTTTTTTTGCAACAAAAATACACATTTCAATGAACAAGGGAAAATGAATTCTAGTCAGTAGGAAGATGCTGTTTCAGGTCAAAGCACCACTCTTACATTACACATTTTACTACAGAGGAAATAAAGAAAAATCAAGATTTACATATCTACCATACACTGATTCTTAAATACAAAGAGTAAAGTGTGTATCTTTCTTCAGAAAAGACTGAAGAATCCCAAGTGAAATCGCAAATACAATAGAACTTTACCTAAATTATCTCTCAGGTCACTGGCATCCTGATGAGAGTTGAAGTTGTAATTCTGTACTAGTTTTAGTCTCATACGTGAAAAATTTTCCACATTTGAAAGTTTCCAGTGAATAGGATGCTGTTTCCTAGGAAAACAAGAATATTCATAAAAACAGTTAAAAGGAGGTAAAGACCTATATGAATGAATTGATTACAAAAGAGTACATATTTAGAGAAATACTGGTCATCTACTTGTATACTGTAAAACAAAAGCAATAAACTGCATTTTAATTTTATATTTCATATTGAGGCTCTGATCATCCTAAAGCACTTTGTAAACAGTATTTCTTTTTTACTGAAATACATCAAATTGTTTACACTTTCAGTTAATAACAATTAAAAGACAAAAAATAAAAAAACCCCACACACGTTATCCAGAACTTCCCCAAAAGCTAAGGCAGGCAAAATGTATTCTTTTAAATTGAAATTAGCTTCATGCACAGAAACTCAAAGTCTTTATTAAAAAGTCTATTCTTTCTTTTCCAACAGAATCACTGATCCGTAGAATCTCTCAAGTTTTTGCAATCGCTTCATTGACAACTCATTTTTATTTGTCACTTGGCAAGAAAATCTAGTATCCAGGTAACCAGCTCAGCATTTCACTTCAAACTTTGCATTTTGATAATTAAATGCAGAAAACATTACAAAAGATGCATTCAATATTAACTTCACACCTCAAGAATGGTTATCAGAGTCAATGTGACAAGGTTCTAACCTAACAGTTAGTCAGTCGTGAGCAAATTCCCTTTAAGCATCATATATGGTTTAAGAACTTCACTCTTACATTTCAGACCAAGGACCACGTTCAGAGAACAAGTAAAGCTGGGCTGCTCTCCACTGTCTCAAAGTAGCTGTGTGTTGACTATTAAGTTGCTTTAGCATACTGTTGTACCGCAGATTTTCCTGTCGAGCCTTTCTGATGAATGGTTCCACAAAATGCCCCTGAAAGACCATTAGAAATAAATCTAGCACTGAAATAACTCTGACCTTTGAAAACACAGTTTTGTGGCTTACAAGAATTCTCATAAATTAAGAAGGAACAAAAAAAGTTTAGCAGTAAAAACTTCTGAAAATTTAAGGTAATGCTTACGAGAGAAATTTTAAAAAGCTTAGTACTGGAAGAAATGGTGCCAAACTTTGACTTAAAGATGTGAAGAAAGCGTTATTAATATAGAATCCATATGAAAGCAATTCTTCATCGTCAGAAAAGTGGTCAGTATTGGAAATCCTACTATAATAGGTAGGATTTTTCTTTAAATTCTGGTATTCTAGGATGTAACTGATATTGTATTCCTCCTTTAGCTACTTGAATAAAAAAGACTTATTACAAGGATCCTTATTAAGAAGACAATGGGAAAACAAGAGAAATGTAACTTAGCTATGATATTTGCTATAATTACCAGTTAATTCTAATGCTTAAACTGAGTCTGGACCTTATACAGAAAGGTCAGTTCAGAAACAGTTTTTCCACACATTAAATAGGAACTGTTCACTGTTTTGAATATTTTCACTGTATTGAAGGTTAATAAAAAAAAAACCAACAAAACACACAAACAAAAAAAAAAAATCAAAAAACCCAAAACCCACACTGCATCATCTCATAATGGAGAAGAGGTTTTAATAATTCAAAACATAAATCAGAGTAAAAGAAGATGCAGCTTATAGCTGACCATAATTCTAGGTTGCTGTACTATGAGAAAGGTCTATTGTCCTGAAATAACTCTGCTTACAGATAAGACTCTTAAATAGAAAGAATAGAATTAAAACACATATCCTACAAGTGTACATAGTCACACTGCCCATAAAAATCTTAAAACAAGTAACCTGCCTGCAATCACTTGAATGGGATCATCCTGGAATTCAGTTTCTCCATCTTTTAGAAGGCAACTCCTGAGATAGTTCTTCTAAGAGAAACTTGCACTCACTCAAAACCTTACCTGAAATTTAAGCTTACTTTCTCCTCTCTCCCGGTCTCGCTTGTGCATGTTCACCATAAATGCTTCATAACAATCTTTCCAATAAAGTGCCATCTGCTCGTGATCATGTCTGAATGAATTCTCTTCATACTGCTTCATATTTGGAATAATCTGGTTCCATCAAAACAAAACAAAAAGCACAATGTGATTTCTGAATGAGTTCCTCTACTTTCATGGCTAAAAAGAGGGGGAAAATGATACAAAAAGAATCTATTACTCACATATTTGTCAATATAAACTTGCCACTCATCAGAGCTGCAGTATTCTTGAAAGTCCTCAAAGAAAGATGGGCTGCCATTGGTAGGAGGCAATGAAGGGAGATGCAGGTTCATGAAAAGAAGTTCGTAAATCTTGGATACCAATGTCCGAACAAGGGGAATCAAAAATGAGTAAGTTTCTGTCTTCTCTTCAATTGATCTACTCAAGATGCCTTCCAGCTTCCCCAAGAGGTAGCATGCTTCAGACTGGCTCTCAATTACTTTGGTCTGAAGGAGGGTGTTTAGTTTGGCTGCTGCCATAGCACAGACCTACGCAGACAAACAACAAAAAAATGAATGCAATCCTCAAAACAGTAATTTTGAGCACGTATCTTTTTAGCACAGGAGAATGTACATATTATGGCTGCATCCCAGGTAGCCTGAAGGCACACATGCATCAAATATGGGCACTGATCATCCTGTGATGACCAAACCTGAGTTAGCTGCAACCCCAAAGTCACATAGCTGCATTAAGACAATCACATACCTAAACTAACAATCCTGGCTTTACTAAAGGGCTCATATTCCAGGCACAGCTCTGCTAATTTTGTTCCAAATGTTGATTTGGCAGAACAGTCCAGGTTCATGTGCACTTAGTGTATGTAAACCTGAAACCGCTACCAAATGTATTTTATGGTAGAAACAAAAAGTCACAATCAGAATCAATATCTTTCTGCCACTAGTGCCTACATAGTGCCATATTCAAACACCTTGCCCTCTACCTCTTTCTCATGCTCAAGAGGTGCACATTGATGGGACCGTAGAGTAAATTTGCAAACGGTAAGAACCAATAAAACATCTTCCCTATAGAAAGATGAAGGACTGCCATCAGTCTGCTCACGGGTATGAGCAGTTCCTCCATGAACCACAACAGTTACATCAAACATGCACTTAAAACACAGTACCACTTGCAGGAATTTGCAACAAACCTGTAAGTTATCTTGTGCAATGAATCCAAGGAGCAACTGGACTTGCACCTGTGAAAGCCTGATTGCTTCTAGGCCAGCAGAGTACCAGACTGACAGGCTATCCATGAGAGTCACTAGTTCTTCCAAGAGCTATTGTAAAAACAAAAGAATTGCATGAAATAAAATTAACAACAGCTACTCCAGCTGGGACACAATGATTTCAAAGAGCTGAAGAGGCTGTGTTCACACTTCTAACTTAACCCAGAAAACTATCCCAGAACACTGCGGTTAAACTAGTATTTTGAAACAATTCCTGACTACAAAAATCTATCTAGCCCAGTATGTTAACTCAAGTATCTCCCCCGAATAAAGCCAAAACCAGCATGTAGTATATATGCTTATGTTTTTCCTATAATTTAACTCCAGTAAATGCCATTTCCTTAGAAAAGCTAGAGACTCCATCATCAGGATTATTACGACTGAAAAGACACTATTATTAATAGCACAGATACCATACCAACTTGCAATTTCTGGGTTCAGTATATATAGGATTTTATTTCATTCTTTTGCTTTGTATTTTAAATTACTTGAGTATAATGCCAGTATAATTTACCGTCAATAGCAATATGCACAGTGCCCTTGTAAGGAAAACAAGGATTCTTTCTTGAATATCTGATTTAGTGAAATGCTTGACACTTCATAATAACTATTAATGTCTTCTAAAAATAAAAAAAATAAAAATCATTTCTGTCAGTATTTCAATACTAGAAGTGATACAAACCTTGTGAAAGGTAGGTATTCACAAGGCAAATGGCACATTTCACCATCCAGACATGTTTGCTTAAAACTAACATACCTTGATACATTCCCTAATAAATTACTCAAATGTAAAATCATTCTTTTGTTAGACCCCAGAATCACATGAATGCTTCTGTGGCAGACTGAAAGCTGTCCTGCTTAGAGTATTACGGTGCTTTAAATTCTCCCCAGGCACAGCAGAAGATAATTTATGAAAGTACTGTTATTTTCAATTCAGAGTTGGCAACAAGCACAACTCTTATTGCTCCAAAGTTCAGATCTCATTTCTAATTAGATTTCACAAAGCTAGATCACAACAGAAGGCAAAGCTTTTATCAAGATGAGACTTTTTAAAAACAAACAATTAAAAGCTTTAAGATTAAGCTATGCTTACTTATAAGCAGGCATTTTGGAGAACAGTTTAGGAATTACTGTGTTAACAATTCTTAACTTTTTTTTTTTAAATTGCCTTAAAAACCCCGATTTTTTAAGGATTTATTGTGATATAATGATGGTTTCCATATAATACCTCTCCCCTTTAGCCTTGAAAAATGGAAATTCAATGACAAATCAGACAGTGAAGGAAGCAAGACCACTGCCAGAAATTACATAAATGTTGAGGCAAATAAAGTGTGTCTACAACATATATGTCAAGAAGGCAGGAGAAACAGCCAGATGACAGAAAGCTTCTTTACCTTACTACTCATTGTGTTTGCTAGTCATTTTCTTCGTCAGACCTCATGTTTCTGACTCTGATACATAAAATAGAGCTATTTGCATATATATGCACAAAATCATGTTGAAACTCCAGTATGGGTCAAAGCCCAGAAGTGCCATTTCTCAACTTGTAATGGAGAGCAGAGTTGTAGCTGGTCTTTTATTCAGGACACACACAATGAGTCATACATGCTGATAAATGGTGCAAAATCTGCTTAGGCTACAAATGACTGTTTCATTAGATCCTACATTTTCTAAGTATTTCTCCAGTCTGAAGAGACCTGGATTTTCAATAAAGAGTACCACTTATAGGGCTATTTAAGTTGCAAAATTAACTATATTCCCTGTAGCAAGTATTCACACTTTTTTACTCATTAAGGGGCAATCTAATCCATTCCACTATGAACCCTTACTCTGTAATATCTGTAGTTTAAAAACATATGCCTAGAAGGGATGACAGTATCCAAGCTGACAACTTGTTCATTACTATTTCAGCCTATATATAGGACTTGCATTATGCAGTTACCATACCTTTTCTGTCCATAAATTTGAATTAACTAGTCCTTCTGCCTGCAGGAAATCTTGTACTATTAGCAAGAGCTTGAAGGCATTTTCAGCGTGTGTAGGGAGAGCTTTTGAATCTCTGTTATCAGTGACTGACCATTCTAACATCTTCTCCAGCAAGCTGCACGGAAAACAAAATCCCAAAGTAATTATTACATGCTGTAAGTGTAAGTGGCTTTAAAAAAATCCAATTAAGGATTTAATTGAATCTCTTAGTCTGCAGTGACATAACTGCCATCTTCTCGATAAGCCAATGAGGTAAAAGAGATTTTGAGAAGCTCATGAAACCAGGGATACAGTTTCAAAACCTTATGGCCACATGACACTACTAAATAGGGAGCGGAATATACTTCTGACAGTGTATGAAGAGAGAGAAAAGAAAGTACATCTTGTTGGAAAACACCCACCCCTTCCCTTACTTTTCCTGTTTTTCCTCAAAGGGATGAAAGAACCCATCCTTGAACTGTACACTCACTTGAGTTTTATTTCATCAGAAGGTCGCAGCAACTCATTAGATATCCCCAGTTTGGTCAGTGCAGAAAACACCTGTCCTCTCTCAATCCAAGCAGCATCATCAGATTTTTCAATGCCTTTCCACATTATATACAGTAGGATGTCTGTAAGTAACTGCATGAGTTCATTATCACCCCCCTACAAAAGAACAGAAATATTTACAGCCCTTCTAGTCTAGAAAAACTTTCAAAATGTTTCTCATTCATCACAGTCTCTATGCTTACATATTTCAGCATTTTTGAAAACTCTGCAGTCTAAAATCCAATTGCTAAATACATAAAAACACAAATATAAGAGACTGTGGCTTGCTTGTATGTTGTAATACATACTGACTTGACTTCTACATCATTATTTCAACCTGAGCTTTAGCAACACTTGTTTTTTTTCACAGCAAGTCTGCTCCATGCCTCCTCTGGAAGATAAAGGATGTTGAAATATAGAAGGGGGTTGGGGGAGGGAGTTTGTAGTTTTTCCTTTGTTTGTTCATGGTGGTTTTGTTTTGTTTTTTGTTTGTGTGGTTTTTTTTTTTTTTTTTAACATCAAAGCTATTCCAACTAGACAACCGACACAGATGACATATTACAAAAGGAAGTACCCCTACTCACTACAAAAGAGCTATATCTTTTGCTATTCTGTTTGAAGATGGGAGGGGAAAGAAGGAGAACAATTATCCATCAGGAAAATGATTAAAAAAATAAAAAGGAATTACAGACATTTGGAGAAATTAACCACATAGGGAGTGAATTACTTACTCCTTGGTTTTCAAATAAAGAAAGATCAGCGGTGATGCCCACATCATTTATAACGCCCAGCTCTTTGTCAGGCTGCCCAGAGAATGGTTTTGTGTTCTCTACAGGTGATGGTGTGCTGGGCTGGCTATCTGTCATCTGATTCACAGCGTCAGCCAATTCATACGAGTCAATACTGGACAGATCTAAACTCAAATGTGAAGGATTACTGTGCCACAATTCTTCTCGGTCCTCTGACCTAAAAGACATCTCTGCTGTGGATGCATCTTCCAGCGGCATAACAGAGAAATGAGCAGGGACATCCAAGGATTTGTTGTCTTCTAAACTCCACTGATCAAACAGACCATTAACAGATGCAAAGCTGCCAGTTTTGTCTCCCTCTGTCTTATCAGGTTGATGTTTCTGAAGCTCTTCAGCAGGAGGTTTTTTTTTCCTCTTCTCTTGAAGAATCAGCTCTGTTCTCTTTAAAGCTAATCTGGACCTCTGAGTTTTCTTTCAGGAATAGTCTAATCAAAGTGTCCTGCCAGCCTAGTTGCTGAGAAATGTGTTGTGCTGCATCCAATTGGGAGTGCAAAAGATGCAAAACCTAAGAATAGGAGAAGATATCCCATACTTACACATTAATTTTAGCTTGTAACTGAATTCATTCTAGCTTTTCAATTAGACATTTTACAATCTTACATAATTTTTGCTTTTTTTAGTACCTTGTAAAAGAGCCACAATCAGTTAATAATAAGCAAACAAGTCACAAAATCATTTCTCTCATTAGAAATATATATTTGAGAAAAAAAGAAAAAAATTCTCAGGAGTAGGGGAGAATAGAAGCTATCAAAGTATATTGGTAAGTCTCCATATTTCAGCCACTCTTCTGCAACAATTCCTGCAAAACCCAGTTATCACAACAAATAATCCTATTCAGCCACTAGTCTACAAAAAAAGAAAACCTAGAACAGAAAATATGCTTTATTAGGATCTATTAAATAGATAAAATTGAGAAAGCTGCAGTATAAATAGCTTACCAATAGGGTATGTTATCATTTCACTTTTTTCTCTTTGAGAAACCTTAATAGACAATATAGTGCTTCATAGCTACATTCAGTACTACTAATTCCAGTGATACAAGCCAGAGAGTGCTCAGTTTAGGAAAAAGTCAGTATTTCTTCCCTATCTCTTTGCTGCATCCACAACCACTCTTGTGAACCATAATATGTTCTATCAAATAACATATTAAGAATACAAACAAAACTTTGATCATGATCTGAAGCATCTTTTGAGAAAACTCAGTAATCCAATGAGTCTACTATCTCAACCTGTAGAAAATACAAGCTATTTGAGGATCATGACAGAGGCTTTGCCTTTTGTTTTCATTTTTAAAAGGACTTTGTCCTGGTTCCAGCTGGGATAGAGTTGATTTTCTTCCTAGTAGCTGGTATAGTGCTGTGTTTTGGACTTAGTATGAAAATAATGTTGATAACACAGTGATGTTTTAGTTATTGCTAAGTAGTGGTTACACTAGTCAAGGACTTTTCAGCTTCTCATGCCCTACCAGCGAGAAGCTGGGAGGGGGCACAGCCAGGACAGCTGACCCAAACTGGCCAAAGGGCTATTCCATACCATATGACATCATGCTCAGTATATAAACCGAGGGAAACTGGCCAGCGGGTGGGGACCACTGCTCAGGAACTGGCTGGGCATCAGTCGACAGGTGGTGAGCAATTGCATTGTGCATCACTTGTTTTGTATATTCTTTTATTGTTATTATTTTCTCTTCCTCTGCTGTCCTATTAAACTGCCTTTATCTCAACACACGAGTATTACTTTTTTTTTCCCACTGATTCTCTCCCCCATTCCACTGTTGGGGAAGGAGTGAGAGAACAGCTGTGTGGTGTTTAACTGCCTGCCGGGTTAAACCACAACAGACTTGAATACACAAAATTCAACATTAAGTGACAGATGGGCTTCATTTTTAACATAAGCCATTCCTAAAGAACACAGTAGCAACAAATACCACCACTGTCTCAAATAAATAATTAAGATATCACACTGTACAGCTTATGGGCTTAAAGGACAGTATTCCAGTTTTAAAGAAGACAACTAACCTTTCTACAGATAACCACTCTCACGTTTATATCTGATCTATGAGCCAGATGCACTACAGCTATGAGATCTTTATAATTCACAGCAGGATCTGTAGAGGAGAAAGAAAAAACACCACAAACGATATCATGCAAGAGAATGTAACAGCTAAATATTAAAAATTGCCTTGGAAGTCACCTCTACATCCAGGGGTAGTAAAGGGAACAACTTCAGGGAACTAAGAAAATGTTAGCTGAGACTAATGGGAACTCCAAATAGAACAGCTCTGCAAGGTAACAGCTCTGGTTTTCCTGAACAAAAAAACAAATATGTTTGCCTCTGAGCAGCAGGAGTTTACTAATGGCATACACAACATTTGCCAATTACCTGCATACAGAACTTGGTTAAGAAGGTTTTTAATAAGAGAAACAGTAACTGGCGATTCACTCAAAAGGAGCCCCAGTCCAGAGTATCCCACTTCTCTGAGTCTCATACGGTGCTTACTACGTTCATAAACTTTAGTACATTTCAGCATCTCCTCCACAATCTGCAAGAAAAAGTACACACAAATGCAAAATAAACACAATGGAGCATCCAGACCTCTTAAACATAATTGTGTATGATATAACATGCTGGTCCACTGTTTTTAAAGTTTACTTTGTAAGCTAACTCAAACAACAGTGAGTCTTTCTTTTTTTTTTTTTTTTTTAAAGATCCCAATGCTTTACTTCAAGAGAACACTAATTCCATTGTGACTACGGCAGTAAACAATAACATCTAGCTAACCTAACAGAAGAGAGAAGAAAAAATTAAAACTTGGATGATTAGTATCTTTGCAATTGCATACACTTCTGCAGTCAGACCATTGAAAAATACAAATTTATGTTCAATTGATTAATTTCAGAACATGTAATTCAATTCATTACCTTGAACACAAGTTCTCTAAGCTTGTCAGAGTATCTTTGTTGCAATAACAGAGCATAAAGAATGTCAGCATTCCCTGGTTCAAAAAGCAATAAAAAAAGCTGGTCTGGGGTTGGGCTGGAATGAAGTAGGCTGAAGAGAACGTCCAGAATTCCACAGAGCTACAAAATTAACACAATTAAATTAATTCACAGTTCATTCAGACTTCATGCTCTGTTTGGGGAAAATTTTCCTGGCTTTTAAATTTTACCCTTTGCTTCTTATAAAATAGACATTTTGTCTGCTCAATATCACTGCCTTTAAAATTAGATTTTTTTGGATACATTTTTTCTATATATAGAACACCTTATCAAACTGTAATTAGAGCTACAAAGCAAGTTCAAGCTCTGTTGAGGTTTACAAAATAGAAACCGCATCATTACAACTTCTAATCAGTTGAAGTCCAATTCATTTGGTTTTGTAAACTAAGAGAACTTTTCCAATGGCAGTATTACACATCATGCGCTTTTTGCCCTCTTCAGGGGGAAAAAAAAAAACAACCCGTAAAATACGGCCACCTGCAGAGCACTATGTCAAGTTTCCAGTGTGTTTCTATAACCTGCCTCAGCTACATCTAAACAGAACCACATATCAAGTAACACTTTGCTTGTCATCTTTTTATTTTTTGTTCCCCCCTCTTTTAAGCACACAAGACACAAGATTTCTAAACACCAAGAAGCAAAACCAAAACATGTACAGTTTGAACTATTAGATTATGGCATATTGGATACCTCCTCCTCTTCACTGGTGGCAGCTATGTATCCTATGATGCTCTGTATTTCTTCATGTGTTCCACCTTTGCTCAGGAAATACTTGATCAGTCCATAGAGGGATGTCCGTATCGTTCTCAGGTCATCAGGAGCCAAATCACTGTCTTTACAGCCACTCCTATACACCAACAGACAGGAAAAGCGACCTAAGGAAGTTCTTCATGACTCATTAATAGCAATTTGATCGTTCTAGTTTTGTAATTTTTCATCTATGCAGATATCATGGCACAAGCTATCAATTTTTACTGAAGTAAGGCAACTGAATAGTAATAAGCAATAGTAGATCAGACTTACCAAGTCTATAAAAGCCCTGAAATGTAGATGTGTACTGATCCAGATACAGGTCAGGATTTCAGGTTCCCCCCTCCCACCCTCTAAAGGAAAGAGCAAGGTCTCTAGCCAATGACATGTCTTCAATGACATAACTATATTCATAAGCAGATATAAATCACCAAGACTGAAAGCTAAAATTTTAAATTCCTAAAAAAGTCCTACTTCAAAATCTACAAGGATATAAAAAACCAAAATAGCTTAAAATGATAAACACCCTCTCTTTTCATAATGGTAATGATCTATGACTTAATTTGCATTGTTAATAACAAGTCCTTCAATTTTGTAATTTTAAGGACTTTTCTAAGCATTTATATTATCATTGACATAAATTTTATACAATCCTATCATAAAAACTAAAGTCAAGGAAAAAGTAGCAAGTCAAATGGAAAAAAAAAAAGTAATGCAAATTTGAAAATTAAGTCAACCACCAAAAGCCAACCTGCAGTTTTATTTATTAGTTTTCTCACTAGGATGATGGAGAAAAAAAAAACAACAGCCACCTACAATAAATGAGGATGAGTTAGAAGAGGTGAAACTCATACCCATAATAAATTCTGAGTGTGTCTAGAAGAAACTGCACACCGTATTTCTTTCTGAAGAGTCTTCTGCTGTCTTTGATGATTGTAGAAAGATATTGTATATGCCCTACAATATAAAGTCTTCTGTTAGAACCTAAAGATTTATGCCAAGTGAGTAGTACTGTGTCTTTGCACAGTTGCCCAAGTCCAAGAGCTCACCAATTCTGAAGGGGAAGTCCCCACTGTTCCAGATACTGAAGTCAAAAAGTAAGTGTTGATACATCTGTTGCAAAAGCTGCATGTTCTTTTCTACTGAGATTTGTTCTATCAACAACTGTACAGCCATCAGTACATTCACATCCATTAAGTTGCTTGGCACCTTTCAAAATAACAACAGCTGTTAGCACTTAAAATACTGAATATCCTAATAAACTTCATTGATTTTAAAATCAAATTTTGAGATTCTTTTCTCTTCTCAGCAATGTCTGCTTCCATTAAAGCAATACAAGAAACACAAAACCAGTCTAGTTTGAAGAATCATACAACACAGTATCAGTAACAAAAAAAGCAGAACATGAAAAAAAAGACAAAACACCATGTTTCACTTTGCAGATCAAGACCAACTCCTCACACCTTTTTGTTTTCAGAAACATGAGAAAGAAAAGCATGTACAAAGGAGACATTTGAAGACCCTCGCATCCTGGCCAAACTCAGAACGTTTCAAAGTAATCAGGCCCTCATCCATACTATTCATTACTAATGGATGCTTCTCAAATTTGCTCACCTTCTGTAACAAGGCTCCTAGGGTGGCAGCTCCATGGGAGTGAATGAGATTTTCTTGATTAACATGGTGTCTCTGAATGAAGTGTTTTAGCATCAAGATGAAAGTTGCAACAATGTTCTTCTCCAGGCGTGCTTCTGCAAAACAGAAGAACAGTAGCAAAAGCCTCATTGTTTTTTGTTGGACCACTGCATAAAAGCAGAGGGGAAGAAGTAAAATCAAGTGTTCATATTCCTCACTATTTCCTGAACTTCTCAACTCCTTTTCTGTTTGTTACCTAGCTGTAGGCTGTCTTTAGATTTTTCCAGTGCAGCATCATAGTCATTCCATGCCTCTCCAGAACAAACTGACCCCAGTCCTGACTTCAGTTGCTTCATCCATCTGGCTGTAGGTTACAAACTTCTTTCAGTTACGATCTTTTACATATGCTGCAGTTATTCTCCCTCTGTAGTTAAAACTGACACTTTCTAGCCATGATATACAAAAAATGGAGATACAGAAAAAGATATATTTTTTTACTTTACTCCACCATTTCATATTTGAAACAAAAAAAATGCTGTTTTCCCTTGCAAGGTCTGATTTCCCAGTGGTTTCTGTTTAAGATCAAAGTTCACTCTCAATATTAGCACAGTTTTTAAAAAATCTATTCTTAAAGCTTCCTTTCCTTTTTTTTTTTTAATTGTAATACTGAAATCTGACTTGTGTGGAAGAGGTAGGAGTCTGAACATTTTCCTAAGTTTGGCTAAAGGCTAAACAGTACTGTTCTGATGCTGCGAAGTCTTCATGTGGCTGTCTGACCCAGCACTCAAGTTGCAGGAAAGATCCTCCTATTGATATTAGTAGGCTTTGCATCAAACAATTTCTCAGAATAATCAGAACAAACTTTTCAGAACAGAAAAAAACCTGCATACTTTTACACTAATGTAATAGTAAATCATGAAAAGAAAAATAATGCTATTAAGTATAGCTATATTTGAAATATGTTAGTAAGCTAATTTTACATAGTGCCGAACTTCTAGTATTCAGTACCCACATCAGATATCTAGGAACAGAAAGAGCCTTTCAGCTTTACATAGGTACTCCGGAGAAACCAGCACATAATAAAATGACTTTCTGTCATTCATAGGAAGACTTTTAAAATCAAGCTTAAAAATTATTTCACTTCAACTGTACTTTCCTACCTGATGCCTTTGTGGATGACAACACCACCCAGTCTCCCTCTACAGGAGTAATTAGTTCTGGAGGTAGCGTTTCCCCTTCAGACTTCTCAGGCATCTGTCCACCAAGAAAACTGATCTGCTCCAGCAATGGAAACAGCACATTTACTCCACCAATACAGTTGATCATATCCTAAATCAAGAGAAAAAGGAGGGAAAACATCACCATAAATAAAAGGAGGACACGGTTTAGTGGCGGACTTGGTGGTGGTAGGTTAACGGTTGGACTTGATGATCTTAAGGGTCTTTTCCAACCTTAACAATTCTATGATTCTATGAAAATCCACTAAACAAGAGAAATGTACTCCAAATACAAGGAACCTTATGTACTCACAAATTAATCAGAATGTTTCACGTGCCACTTTGAAACTAGTTTAAAACACTGTGTTTAACAGAGCTACCCAAGTTTTAGATGCTGCAATTACCTACATGCCTTCCTCTCAGCTCTTGTTTTCAAAGCCCATTTTTACATTTCCTTCCTCCACCACCCACACAAATAGAGAAAACTGAAGGATACAAATCTTAGAAAGAATCTTCTGCTAAATATATTTGAAAAACAGGAAAAACCTGTTTTTCTGATTTCTAAGTTACTTGCAGCAAGGAGTAAGAAAAGATTATACACACCTGTGCTTTTATCATATCCCTGCAAGATTTCAGCTTCAGGCAGTTAAAAAATAATAATTTTTTTTTTTTTTTAAAAAGTAACTTTACACATAACTCAATTGTAAACCTCTTAAAAATTCAAGTCTCCTAAGCCCCCTTTTTTCCCCCCTCTCCTCACAAGCAGGGATAGCATGAGACTTCAAACAATGCTTCTTGTGGTAAGGTATAACATATTCAAATCACAAAATTTCTAGAAGTGATTCAGAATGCCACTTAGAAAATCAGGGTCTCAGCAAGCTAGCCAGAGACACCTATTCAATTGCCCGGCTTAGGCCAATGAAAACTATTGTGTAGTAAAATTTTAACAGCCAAAAAACCCCAACATCCTGTAAGCCGGTCTATTAATGTGGCATATCACTCTCCCTTCCCAGTCAGAAATGCTGGGGAGAAGTGGAGAAAATAATCTGTTTCTTCTCCATCGTTTTCTACTTTTTCAATTGTTACTCTGCTGCACGTGTCTTTGTGATGCCCCCTCTCCAGCCCACATGTTTATTAAGGTAAATTTAACAAAACTGAACAGTTAAATTAAGAAAGTTTTTAAAATCTGCAAAATTTATCTCATGGATGAAGATTTCTATGTTTGTTGAGCAAAACAAGAGGCACCACAGACCTGCAATAGAGTAACTATAGCTCCTTCTAGGCTGTATCTATCTCCTCATGAACTCCTGATCAGCTCTTGTGTTTTTTTCTCACTCTAGTCCTCCTCAAGAGGGTGCTAAACCCCATCATGTTTGTTAATGAATGATTTCCTAAACCTCATACTCACAATATGCTTTCCCATAAAGTCAGATACACAAACACTCCTCACCCAGCCCTCTTCCCACTACTGGGTGAAGAGAACAAATTGCAGTATTTTCAAACTATTCATATGATAGCAAAATTAACTAGCAAGTATCTGAATTTTCTTAACATTAACCTCCACAAGTCAGCATATACACAGTGTAGCTCCAACAATATTTCTTTATTAATTAGTTTGCTAGTACAGTTGATTGTTCACTGTTCTTAAAAAATATGCAGCTCATTTATTTGTTCGTACATTTTTCCTCGAGACAAAACAAGATGTGGTATTCTACTGACAAGTTTTCTACACTCAGGCTTTGGATTTTATTTTTTCTCAAAGCTAAGAGCCCTTAATCAAAGATTCTGCCTATAAAACAGAATTGGATGTATTCTACCTAAATTTAAAAGAAATAAATCCTTATTTATGTCACTGTTTCTAGATCAAACTCTGACACTACAAATAACTTGATTTCCTCAGGCACAGAGCTAAGTCTGACTTCGATTTTTGATATTAATGTGTGTTAGTGATCAGGGAACAAATAAGCAGACAGGTACACAAATGTATTTATTAAGCTGGTGTGCATTTCATGGTTTCCTCCTCCTCTCCATGAACTAGCAAGACAACAACCATTTGCTGTTTTAGACAGAAGACATCTAATGGACATGTAACTTGTCTAAATGGTATTCTGTTTGTGGAGCACCAAGAAAGTCTAAACCGCTAATATTAAATCTCACTGGCAGTGCTGAGTTGACAAAATTGTGAGTTTTAATTCTATAGTATCAAATCAGACCTGAACTGTCAGTGGCACGAGACTGAGAAATTAACTGATTAACCAGAAGGACATAAGGACCCTATGTGTTGGTTAAGAAAGCAAAACAAAAACCAAAAACCAAAATATAGGACAGTTTTGCTATAACTAGAATGTTTGAGCAAGAGACTAGAAACAGGTTTAGCCAGAAAACATTAAATTTTAAGCTCCAATACTAGTACAGCAGTAGTGCTGTGATTACAACTGCTAGAAAGAGTTAAACAAAGATGATTTGCATAGCCTGTAAGAATCAGATATCTCCTAAAGTATCCAACAATAAGGAAAAAATATTGGACAATTAGTGTCTAGCAGAGACAGAATAAGTTATAACACTTTAGTGAATAGGTGGTGTTTTCTCTGAAGTGAGGCTTTTGGACTGTGAGATCACCTAGTCCTGCCAAGCCCAAACCAAAAGTAAATAAGATTAAGTTCTCTCTTTAAAAAAATGCTAGATTCTGGTAATATTTTAACTCCACACCATGTTTTCTGCTGAAGTTAGTCTGCAATTTAATAATATTGATGTTTCAATAGTCTGCAATTTAATAATATTGATGAATCAAAACTGATGTTTTGGTTCTTGCTGAGTAGAGTTTACACTGGTCAAGGACTTTTCAGCTTCTCATGCTCTGCCAGGTGCACAAGAAGCTGGGAGAGGACACAGCCAGGACAGCTGACCCAGGCTGGCCAAAGGGCTATTCCATACCGTATGGCCTCATGCTCAGCATATAAACTGGGGGAAGAAGAAGGAAGCGGGGGACATTCGGAGGGATGGCATTTGTCTTCCCAAGTAACCGTTACGTGTGGTGGAGCCCTGCTTTCCTGAGGATGGCTGAACACCTGCCTGTCAATGAGAAGTAGTGAACGAATTCCTTGCTTTGCTTTGCTTGTGCACATGGCTTTTGCTTTACCTATTAAACTGTCTTTATCTCAACCCATGAGTTTTCTCACTTTTACTCTTCCAACTCTCTCCCCGATCCCACCGGGGGGGAGTGAGCGAGCGGCTGTGTGGTGTTTAGTTGCCAGCTGGGGTTAAACCACGACACTGTGACATTAAGGCCAGTAGCCCTTGTAATTTCTCAATAAATGTAATGTAATAGTACTCCAGCTACAGCATTAACCCATTAATTCTCATTACAAAAACATGCTGTATCTGCTAAATGTAATTTGCATTATGATAGTAACTTCCGGCATTCCGAAAGTTAGGTGAACGTATACAACCACTGTCATTTACATCAGGTTCTGCTTCTTCAGTATGCATTTACCTTGATGTCCCAGTTCACTACTTTGTTTCCAGTTAGTCTTCCATGTAAAAGATTTGCAGACAGGTCAAGACAAATTGGGTTTCTGCAGGCCTGTTAAACAAATAAGGAGTCTACAGTATCATTTAGGAAACAAGTTAAATGTCCTTGAACACGTAAGATTTCTGAATGATGTATAATATGTTTCAGGAAGTTAGCGCCATTGTGTTGATATTAAAGTATTTGAACAATTTGGAATCCCTGGAAGATCACATATGTTACTTTAGATTTGACATTCACAATTGTACAAGATAATTCTGTCCTTTTGCCAAACAAGAACAAAACCTACTATGTCTGCACAAGACTACAGTTAAAGAAAGCTCTCACTGCTCCTTATCTTCCCATAATAACCACAGCATAAAGATGACATGCTCACCTGTTCTATGAAACAGCATTTCAAAGCACAAAAAAAGACCATCTAGAATATATTCTGAAATTACTGCACACTGTGTAATCAAAGAGAAATTATGTATTGTTTCCTACCTTCGGTGTATAATGAAGCAGCACCTTACTGGGGAGATCTGCTACTTCAGCCTCTTGAGACTTCCATGGAGTTAAACAGTTTGGACCTATTAAAAAAAAATAAGTTTTATGTAAGTTATAACATACATATTTAGGAGTCCACTGGATATTAATATTGACCTTCACAAATGTTATACTATTATACTTTGTTGCAACAACAAATAGGACGCTCTGAACCATACCTATTTGAGAATGCTTTGTAGTAATCTCTATGACTTAAATCATTCATTCCATAGCGTCTGCTTAAAAAGAAATACATTCTTGATAAAAAGCTAAACTATACAAAGATGGGGGTTTTTTTATACATTCAAACAGCTCTAATGTTTGTCTTTATAAATACCTATCTCATATTTGTCACCAATCTCTCTGTCATCAAGCCCAAATGTCCAGAAAATGAGTAATCTTCAAGATAGTTTTGTTTAGTAATATAAAATGTTTCCTTTAAATGATGGAAGTGTTTTTATGCTAATCTCTAAGAACCTCAAGTGGAACTTAATACCTTAACACCCTGAACTGTAAGACATAGCTTATCAGAGTATTTTTTTTAAATGACCCCTTAATTATTACTTGATTCTTGTGGAAAAATCCTCAAGCATAAATCACCTTTAAGTGGCCTATGAAAACAAGGGCAATACTTTAAAGAGTCTCAACTGTAAACTCACATGTAGGTTAAGAACTTGCAAGTGAAAATACAACCTAACATTTTGATTTTGGCAGGTCTGTACATATGATAAATAGATGAGCTTATGCAAACATAACATTTTAAATAAATGTTTAATTTATTTTATTTTAATTTATTTTATTTATTATTTTAAATAAATTCATAAAATACTTATAATTCCATTTTAAACTTATGGAAAAAGCCCTCTCACTTAGGTCAGCTCTGCAATTCTTCTGGATTGTAACTTCTTCATTATGTGTCTGTGTAGAGCAAAGCTCAGTGCGATCTTGTCCATCATTCATCCCTCTTATTCCACTAAAACCAGTACAATCACCACTTACCTGCTAAATATAACGCTTTCACCTGAGGAGGTTGCAGTGCTTCATGAAAGATAATAACTGATCCAAGTTGGCCCTCCAAAGATGTTGGACATCCCCATTCACTGTCCTGAGTTCCTGCTGAGATCACCTTGGTGATGAGCTCTGGTTTTCCAAGCGTCCCACCCCAACCTCCTGTAGAAAGAATGCCCCCAAGTGATGTCCGATGGGGCATAACAGGAGAGGAAAAAGGCGGATCTGGTATCTGAGATGGAGGAGGAGTTGTTGTTCTTTGACCAGCTGAACCAATGCAGCAAGAAGTAAAGGACTGGAGAGTCACGCATGGAAGAAAGAAAACAAAACACATACTGTAAATCTAACCTCCTTTTTTCACAGTTTACAAAGTAAATCTGATGACTATCTCTGGCAAACCTGAACTAAATAAATTAAACCAAGAGCAACAAGTTCTGGTGTGCCGTGGAAAGAAACAATCCAGCGCAGTAAGCCAAAAAAAAAAAAAGTATATACTTTCCACAACAGCAGAGAGTGCCCTTTCTCCAATTAAGAGCAATTTGGTCACCTCAACTGTGGTGTGACAGGAGCCAGAAAGGACGGTACTCCAGACACGCTAGTAAACACTCCTCTTCTGGATTATACTCCAAAATACTAGCCCAGCATATCTGCTACTGTACATTTCTCATATCAGTTATTCCTCTCAAATAGATGCTCTCCTCAGAAGCTTACCTGCCCTATTTTTAGCTACCTTGATGTTTACTTGCTTATTCAGAGTTTTAATCCAGAGTTTTATCTCGCAATAGAAATTACATTTACTCTCATTTTTAAAGTGTTACGCTGATTTTACTATGACTGTGTCCAATTTAAGTGTTTGCTTAACATATTTAACAAATATCAAATTAGGACTTACAAAAGAGGGAAGAATGTTCAGTGTTGTAGCCCAGTTTAAATTGGATTTGTTCCACAAAAAGAATGGACAATGCTTACAAAGAAAACTAAACATGACATATACTCATTTTGATGGCTAGTGTGTTTTTTTAGACTAAATGTGCACACATTCGAAATGGTTAGAGTAACTGTGTGTAAACTGCTTATCCAGCTAACAGAGCAGCTATAAGATTAGCATATTAAGGGAACATACAGAAAATACAAGTATAAAAAGTTATTGCTGAAAACAACAGGGAATATTCCTCACTGAGTATTGCCACACCAATCCTACTGGCAGAGGTGCGATTTATTACGATTTACTCATCATAAATTATGTCAGTATGTTCAGGTAATTATGTTGGGGAAAACCCCACCATCTAATCAAAATAATCTCTTGTTTTGTTTTCAAACTGAGATGACTAAACAAGCACTAATTAATAGTTAGTTATACTCCAAATAGATATTCTGGACACTGTACAAAGTTGAACAGAAGCTTATTAGCAATAGGCTAAGTTATCTTAAACTCTTACAAAATTTCCAAATTAAAAAAGCCAACTCTGTTCTCATTGTTCTATGAGAGCTCATCAGGACAGGGGTATGACTCAGAAGGTGAACTTACTTCATTCATGGCAGGGAATCGAAGTGGGGCAGAGACCTTCTGCTGTCCATTGACATAGATGTACACAAGGCTCTGACCAAAGGGCCTCTTTCCAGGCATGTGAACAATAGTTATATTGTGCTGGTTAGGCAATATAAAATAATTAAGACATTATTAAAAAGCAGTGAAATGACTGTATGGAAGTATTTAACTTCATCTCTACTAATCTGGTGAGGAAAACACTTAAGGAAATAAATCCAAAGCGTCAACAAGAAGATAAGACCACCTATCAGCTGCTCCCATTTTAAAGCCGTTTACATGTAAACAGGTTTTTGAAGGGAAAGAGATACAGCTCTTTCATGATAATGCACATCAGTCCTTAAGTATGGGAATAGAAAAGGGCAAGGGAGAAACACATTAGCACATTTTATTCATTCACATAGCACCACAGCTGCCCATGCTTGTTATAATTTAATATTAAAAAAAATCTGTACGTTAAAAAAATCTCTAAGCACAATGCTGTAACCAGCTTATCAATAACATAGGCATTATTTAGCTCAATCAACCACTAATCTACATGGAAATTGCTTGCATTATTTGAGATTAGATCTGTTCTTACACAATTAATCATTTAAATATGATAAAACAGACCATTTGTAAAACAACCAAAAAAATGAACTTTGGCTTCTGAGCTAACAGTACTATCCTAAACGAAGTGTTTTTCAGTATCAAATCTTACCCAGAGAGAGTCAAAAAAACAATGGTCAGGCAGCATCACTGTTGCATATTCCCTCTTCGTGCAAACTGCAACCACCAATACCCCAGAGTATGTAATAAATGCTTCAAAACCCATACCACTTCCTGTAAAAAAGCTACAAAAAAAGACAACAAAACATACAATCAAGGACTTACTTCATCAAAACTATTGGAAATCACCTAACAGTACATTCATTAAGGAGAGAACCAATTTAAGCCATTTGTCACTGGTCCAATATTTAGTATTTAACTAGCTATTACTCTTGTTTCAAAAAAAAAAAAAAAAACAAGATGAAGAACTGCCTCAAGGAAGGGACCCCAAGGCACTGGACAACAGGCCAAAAAGGTGATCCAGAAAGAACGCTAGAATCATTTAGGTTGGAAAGGACCTTTAAGTCCAACCATTAACCTAACACTTACAAGTCCACCACTAAACCATGTCCCTAAGCACCATCTTTTAAATACCTCCAGGGATGAAGACTCAAATCATTTCCCTGCACAGCCTGTTCCAGTGCCTGACTACCCTTTCAGTGAAGAAATTTTTCCTGATATCCAATCTAAACCTGTCCTGGTGCAACTTGAGGCCATTTCCTCTTGTCCTATCGCTTGTTACTTGGGAGAAGAGACCGACCCCCACCTCACTACAACCTCTTTTCAGGTAGGTGTAGAGAGCAGCAAGGTCTCCCCTCAGCCTCCTCTTCTCCAAACTAAACAACCCCAGCTCCCTCAGCCACTCCTCATAAGACTTGTGCTCTAGACCCTTCACCAGCCTCATTGCCCTTCTTTGGACATGCTCCAGCACCTCAATGTCATTCTTGAAGTGAGGGGCCCAAAACTCAACACAGTATTTGAGATGCAGCCTCACCAGTGCCGAGTACAGGGGGACAATCACTTCCCTAGTCCTGCTGGCCACACTATTCCTGATACAAGCCAGGATGCCATTGGCCTTCTCGGTCACCTGGGCACACTGCCGGCTCACATGCAGCCAGCTGTCAACCAACATCTCCAGGTCCTTTTCCCACGGGCAGCTCTCCAGCCACTCTTCCCCAAGCCTGTTGGATTGCATGGGGTTGTTGTGACCCAAGTGTAGGACCCAGCACTTAGCCTTGTTGAACGTCATACAGTTGGCCTCAGCCCATCCATCCAGCCTGTCCAGACCCCTCTGTAGAGCCTTCCTATACAAGCTCTCAAAGCAGCTTCTAGCCATCAATCTTTTACATGAAAACATAACCTTGGTCCCAACAAGTTATGCTTCAGTTTGACCCACACAGCTTAAGGTGGTTCTGTTACAAAGTCCTGCCCGCTGTAGTCTCTGCAAGCTGTAAAACAACAACAACACTGTAAAACAAAGAAGAAACTGGCCTGCAACCTGTGCTGTTTTCTATCAATTAAATTGTGTCTGTCAGCCCCTGGTAAAGCTGCCAATATTGCACGCAGATTCATGACATTACTGTTACGGTTAGTAGATATGTTTTCTCCATTTCCCTTGTTTCACATCACATAGAATCATAGAATATCCTGAGGTAGGAGGGACCCACAAGGATCATCAAGTCCAACTCCTGTCCCTGCATAGGACAACCCCAAAATTCACACAATATGTCCGAGGGCGTTGTTCAAATGCTTCTTGAATATTGTCAGGCTTGGTGCCGTGACTACCTCCCAAGGGAGCCTGTTCTAGTGCTCCACCACCCTCTGGGTGAAGAGCCTTTTCCTAATATCCAACCTAAACCTCCCTGGCATATCTTCCTGCCGTTCCCTCAGGTTCTGTCATTCACAGCACTGTATACAGAGATTTAATTTATTTTAAAGACCAAAACAGCACATGGAATAACTCTTCTAGAAAATGAAGAAAGTTTGATCTTTAATTTTATAGACAAATCTGCATTAAAACCGGTAAGCGTCATCCATGATTTTTTTTATCCATGATTATCTATCAGCAAGAACCCTACCTTAGTGCAAAATGTAAATGTAGTCATTGTTATATATCTTATTTCACTCATATAATGAAGAAAATAAGCTGTAAGCAGCTATCTATAAATAAGCCCTGCAAGCACAAGTTTGCCTTGAGAAACCTTTCATTTTTTAAGCACTTGAATACAAAAAATTGTACATAAAATTGTGAACAGCTATCAAAACCTGCTACATACCCTTAGGCACCATTATTCCAAGTGGATACACTAACTACTGTACTATCAAATATCTGCATCTATCAATATAAAACACAAATACACACACGGAGAACACCAATATTGTAGACAATCTCAATAGACGTAAGCTGTCTTACAATTAAACACTGTAAAAAACAGCAGCTAGATCAATTTTTAATTATTTTAATTCAGTTGCATGCTTAACATTTCAAGCTAAAACAGGAATTTTAAAAATGTCCTCTTTTTTGTATTAATTTCAATACACCACTGTTTTGGCTTCCCAAAACTAGAATGTCTTTAAAACTGTATGTAAAGTGACAGAAAACCAGTCAGTTATTGGTATAATAGCACCACATTGAAATCCAATTGCAGCTTTTTTTACTTTGTAGTGCAATTCCACCCCAGTTTTCTAGGACTACAGTCTACTTAAGATCTTTAGTGGGACACGCTGACAAACTCTGGAAACAGTGTTGTGGCAGTTCATCAGGTGGCACCCTTCATCAGGGCTGTGCTATACAAATACACAGGGCAGCCACAGAAATCCAAGGGGTGTCCACCTGCCACCATAGTTGTTAATAAACAGAAGTAACACCCTAAGACACAGAAGTTTGGAAAATACTAATTCTGTTACGACTAGAATTGCGTTCTTCAACATTTCCCCTGCAACTGCAGCACAGTAAAATGGACTGAAGGGAGCAAGAGATTCTTCAACTACTGTTTCCCCATTCTGCATTTCATTTGCTGCTGAATGTTAGTACCCAGAAAGTTAAATTACACCAAGAACCACCCATGTCAATGTCTACTATTTAAGCAAATGAAGGTGTCCTTTTCTTTATGCTCTCATATAGAGAACAGATTTCATTACCTTTACAGAAAACAGTGGGAAGGCTATTCTGGTTTGGGGTGGGTGTGTTTTGGTTTTTTGGGGGTTTTTTTTGGTTTTTTGTGGTGTTTTGTTTAAGCTATGAACCTTAACACAATTTGGAGTTATGGATATTGAAACTGTAGACAAGAAAGCATTATAACTGAGAAACTACATGCTTATTTCTGTAACACAGCTTGGCTCTGGTGACAGATGAAACTGCTCCCTTTCACAAACTAAGCACTATATATTGCATTCTATGAAGATAAGCAGAAGTACCACGTCATAGGGTACCATATGCCACAGGGAACAGATGACCTAGATTTGTGCTGTTGAAGTAGTTATAGTAACTATACCTATAGAGTTGCTTCCTCTTGCCACTTTTGCTAGTCGTGCTAGGATCCACTCGGTCCTGGTCAAGGCAGAGCCAAGCGTTGAAAGAAAATGCAGAGCCTGGCCACTTATGAATTGATGGAACGGCAATTCCGGCCATGCTGTGGTACAAGTTGAAATATTGCAAGGCACTAGCCATGCCCTGCTTCCGGGCCATCGCTAGAATGGCTCGCATCACTGGAACAACATAAGGGTGAGCTCGGTTTGGTTCCTCAGTCCTCAGGAGCCGTATTAGTTGAAGCAGTTCTTCTGAGCCCATTGACTGGCTCCCCAAAGAGCCCAGAAGGGCAATCAGGTTCTCTGCACAAGTACAATGGAGCGCAGAGTGGGAATTTAGTGTCTCAATGATACGGATGACCATGTTCGCATTGACACACGTAGCACGACTCTGTCTGTTAATACAGCAGATTCGCCTCAACCAATTTGAGATGAAAATCTGCAGGTCATGTGATTCTAGTTCTGGAAGCCACTGGATAAGCAGCAATAAGGGCTGGACATTACTAATGCCTAGTATCCCAACAGCCATGTGGTCACCTTCAACAGCCTGAAAAACAGCAGAGAACTCAGATATGAAATACAATAAAATAGGGCTAGAAGTATTGTTGAAAAGATGTAAGCATTTTAACATTGAAAGCAAGCACATCTCACCATATTCATGAGTTCTTCCAGCAATTCCCGTGAGGGTTGACCCAGTGATTTTAGTACCTCATATATGTGTGCATAACCAATCCTCTCCTTGAAGACCTCCTGAGGATAAAAATCCCAGTCTCACTAACAAATAAAATGGATAGAAATTGCCCATCTACTGCAGCAGGTTCTCATTTAACACAATATTAGACACAAAATAATTAGAATGCAAGAATAATGTTTTACTGGCTAGAAATCTCTTTTTAATAATACGCCCATTGTGCTATCTCTAGCATGCTGCAGATGAGAACGATCTCACTGCAGCATGCAGATAACAAATAAAAGATCAAAGTTATATTTTAATAATTACCTGTACAAGAATATAATTGCTTTGGTATAATCAAAATGTTAATTCTATCACAAAATACTAATAGCTTCATTTTTTAATGCAAAATATAGCATGAAATGAAGTTATTGAGAATTAGAAGTATTCAGATATTAATTTTTGAGTGGAAGATATTCCTAGACCAGCTTGATTAAAAACCACCATCCTAAACACTTCAAAAATTAGAAAAGTGTTTCAAGGAAGTTCTTCTGAAAACTAATTGATTTTACATGAAGGAAAAAAAAATCAAGCAGCAAAATCCAAACTGTAGCATCCATTTATGGTTTAGTTAGTCAACAGCCAACACATCATATGGAATGGATATTCTTCTCCTGGCTGTATTCTGCACTGAAATTAGGACTTTTTTTTTTTTTTTAAAAAGGATAAATCTGTCAGCAGAAGTGAGATGATTGCTTAAGTAAACACAGAAGGAAAAAATACATATGTTGTAGTGGAAGTACAACCAAAAACTTTACTGACCCTTTGGGAACCACAGCCAGTTCCCACCTCCAACATACAATCATCCCAGGCTTTCCAGAGTCAGTGGAGAAATAAGCGCTTTGAATAATGCTCTGGAGGAGCATAACTGACACTGTCGTTTCTCACTGAGACTGTACTGCAAGTAGCAACTAAATCATATGACTCCCACTCTTCCGTTAGCCTCCACTGTGCAGCCACATCCCTTTGCCTATGCCAAGACTATGGAATAATTCAACTACGGGGTGAATGTGATGAACTCAGCAATCCAAGAATAAATACACTGTTTTTCTGTGGGCTTAGCTTCCAGTCACATTCACAAACTAACCACAACCTATCCATTTATCAAACCACAAGAATAAAGGAAGGGCAGGGGAACGGCAAGACCACCATTTGGACAGCAATACCATCCTGGGTTAGTTTAAGGCCATGATAAAACTACAACGCAAACTCTTCCCTGAAAATTCCTGCAAATACCCATTAATTCTACCCCACATATTTATGGGACAAGTAACACTGTACTTCCTTTACAAAGGTTCCAACTGATATTAACACTCTGATCTTCCATTTTTGATAGAAAGATGGTTCAGTGTCCAGCCATTAGACACATATAAAGGGATAAGGCATGCTAATCGGCTATTCCTATCTGGCAGGAATGGGTGACCACAATCTGCTCATCTTCATCAGCAAGATTCATCAAGATACTGTGATAAAAACACTAGCTGGAAACAAGACCAAGAAGCCTCCTGCAAACAGACCTCTGCATATATACTGTTACCTTAGCAGCTGGAGACTTGTGCATTACTGCTGTGAGGGCTTGAATGGTTGATACTGCCAAGCGGTCTAGGTGTCCCTGAAACACCTGAAAGTAGCAGGTACAGAAGTTATATACAAATGTGCAAAGACAGTTCAGCTCCAAAATCTATACTGTGCCCTCCTGCCAGGAGGGAAACCAAGAATTGCTAACATGCTTCAAAAATCATCTCCCCACCAGTCAAAATTTCATAACCCCACAGCCTAAAAGGAATTATGTAACAGTAGACAACTAGCCACATACTTCAAGAGGAGAGAAGCATTCACAACACGCATCACACTTCAAATATTCTGATGGACAAACAGGTTTTCCTCATGCGGCTAATGGACAACCTCAAGAGGGAGGGAGGAAAACAAATTAGGAAACCTCTTGCAGTATGTGTGTGTGTGCTGCTGGACAATCAGGCACCTGCAGTTCATAGAAAGTGTTTTCTTTTCCATCCAAGTCCCTACACACCAATGCAACACACACACACAAATTATAAGAGAGAGATCACACCAGCACAGTAAGGTGGCTGCCTCACCCATAGCCTCATCACATTGATCAACATCTCTTTTTCCAATTTAAGTCATCTTTTGAGTTTGGTTTTTTTTTCCTATAATTCTTGTTTATATTAATATTTCTATGGTGGATTTAGGGACAAAAACATTGGAGCACTATTTTGCATCCATCAGTAAACCTAACTAGCAAAACTGTGCTAACAAACATACTCTGTTTTGCCATCTCTGAAATATTATATGCATATCAGACATAGTTTGAAAATGAAATGTCAAGAAGCAGAAGATGGTGCTATATGCGAAGAAACATTTACATGCGGTTAGAGTATCGCACTGAGTTTCTAAAAAAGCCAAAGCTATTAGTTAGAATCACAATTTGTAGATTACCATACCTTGTATTTAGCATTTCTTCACGTTTTTAATCAGAACAAATCATTCTACTATAAAATTAATACATCAACAATTTGCATTTGAAACTTTCCACAATATTTTGGGAAAATTAAAGCAACAGGCTATTCCTACCTCCCTGATTCAGCCTGTCCATTGTTTTGTGACCATCTGTTCTTGATGACAAGCAAAGAATCAGGACATCAAATACAACCATTGAGATTCACAAACAAGGCCCCAGAATCCAAAACACCACAGTACTGAGACAAAGAAGCAAAAAAGAGGAAAGGGAGCGGGGGGGGGGAAAATCACCACCAGGTTGATAGAATTTATTTGGATTCCATTCATGTACTTCACCTTTTCCTTAAAAGAAGCATAACTGAGGCTCAATCTATTGCAAATATCTGCAATTTGAAGCAGATGAATAAAACTGAGGTTGAATTCAATCTGTTGTTCAGAAAAATTATTTTCCAGAGACGGGAAATACTGATGTGTGCAGCAACACAAGTTCATCTTGCTGCAGAAGGCTCAAAGAGGATGGTTAAGGTGAAGCACAGGAATCAATTTTCCTGTGATTGTGTCTTGACTTCAACTGAAGTAAAATACAGGTTAGGTAGGTACCTGGTCCTCATTCATTTCTGTCAGTAATTTGTTGGCAAGGTCTTTCTCACTCTTGTCTGCCACTTTATTGTTAGCATTTAAAAATAGCTGTTAGAAACAGAGACAACAATAATGGAAATAATTGCATTAAACAGTTACCCGCAGCCAAACCTGTGGAGGCTGCCTTGGATTTGTATTTCACACTGGTGAGACACAATCCTCTGTTAATACTAGTCTTCTGTTAATTCTTAAAATACTGAAGATTACATTGTATTTTTGCTAAATAGTAATCGCCTCCCCCCCCCAAGATTAAATGAAAATATGTAATCGCTGAGACAAGGAAACAGATCTATCTGGAATTTATACTGGTCACTGGCTTAGCAACTGTGATTTCATTTACAATATACAACATGACAGGAGGTTCTCAGAATTACTTGTAGGAAACAAAGACAACAGTGGGGCATTAGAAAAGAACTGGATACAGGTGTTTCACCATTTTCCACTTATGTTTCAGGCTAGGTGAAGGCTGAAGATACCTAGACAGAATATTTTAATCTTCAAACAGCAACAGCAGCAGAATTTCTGGGGCACATAGTCTTTAGGATAGGAAGAAGGGCAAAATATCTCTGCCATCATCCTAAGACTCAGACACATTGTAAATAGCTTTAAATCACACAAACACCTATACTGCATCTTCAACTAAGAAATTGCTCTGTGTAGAGTAGCTAGATTCCTAGTCAGTTCCTGAATTTGCAAGTTTAAAGCTCACCCAGATGTCTCCATAAGCAATTGCCGTCACTTTGTGTGCAAAGTTTAGCTGTAACCTAATCAGGACTAAAATTTATCTGCTTATGTTTTTAGATTCTATTGAGCTGTTAAAAAATCCCTGATCAAAATGTTTTAAAAGTCCCTTAAAAAAGAAGAAAGAAAAAAAAAAAAAGAACAACACTTTTCTTTAGTGGGTATAAACTAAGCATTTGTCATTTTTCCCCCCCCCCCTCATACATTTTGTTCCATTATCTGCTAGGTAGTCTCTCTGAAGAAGAACAACCTGAGAAATCAAATTCCATCAATTAGGGCAAACAGAAGGACAACACTCAAGATATTACTTTGACTTACATAGATGTGAAAGCACGTAGTTAGAAACGCAAGTAATTTTGAAAGGTATGTCACAGTCAAGAGCACTTAACGCTGCAGAATAACTACAATATGCCTCAGAGGGTTATAACATTAACAAGTGGAAATAAGAACATTAAACAGAAGCAAATGCAGACATGCAAGAAAAAAAAAATCAATTTTTTCATATGGGTTACTTCAATGCTGATAATACATGTAAAATGGAAAAATAGATTTTTATTATAATGTTCATATGGTTTTAATGCTTCTATTTAAAAGCTGTTCAGAAAATAATAATTTTTTGTAACCAGGCATACTACTAGAGGTCATTGTGCTCTTCTCAAAGTCTGACCTTTAAGAGAATTTAATAGATGAGAAAAGATTCAGGACCAACAAAGCAGCTTGTTAAATGACTCTCAGTATAGAATAAGCACCTCCTGATACCTCTAAAGTACAGTCCCTCTTTTCAGATGTCACAGGCAAAAAGCAACATTCAGATCATCAAAACTTAACCGAGCAGTTTTGAAAAGCTTTTGTGCAGATCTCTAACCCTAGACCATAGTTAAGGGAAGACAGTTTACCCATAAGCCTTAAAACCAGCAAATATGGAAAAAAATTTAAATTTTAGAAGATTGTTGAACTGCAAATGACTAGAAAATATGACTAGAAGTATGGCCTTGAATACCCCAAGTTCTTTGGGATATCTATAGCAGGAATAGTTGTATGGACTTTCTTTACCCCTCCTTTCCATAGAAATTTCTTGCACTTCAAATTTGCTGAAGATCCAACAGCTTCCTGAGTTTCAGTATGTGTATGGACTCTCCTGCTATCTGCAGAGCTGCAGAACTCCACTTTACACAGCTTGCTGGTGAATCCAGTAGCAAGATTTTCATAGGTAAAGAAAAAAGACCCAGAAATAAGGTCTCCACCCCCAGCTAATAAGGAGAAATCCTAATTCCTCAACTAAATTTATCTTTGCTATTTGGTTTTGAAAAAAGAACGGAGATAAAGCATATTGGAAAATACATATACAACACCTTCCCAGCCTCTACCCTTTCCCCAGTTTTCATCCTTGGAGGTATTTTGACTGTGAAGGGTTAAAAAAAAAAACAACAAAACACTATGTAGCAAACTGGCAGCACTGATATTCAGTCAATCACAGTAATATGTGAGACTGTATCATAGGAAAAACCCCTCAAAAGAGTAGCTTATGACATACATACAGGCAGAATAAAAATAAGAGGAGCAAGCTGCAAAAATAGAGTAGCTGTTCCCACTTTCTTAAATTCCACCACTTTTTTATATGAGAGCAGAAACATAGCTAGAGTCTCCATGAACAGGTAAACCTCACACTGCTTGATGATTTAAGAAGAAACCAAAAAACAAATTTCTTATAGAGTACAAGGTCAGTACAAAAATAGGCACAGATTCCCAAACAGAGGAGGAGAATGGAAAGGTAAAACAATGTATTTTCAGGAAGAGATAAAAAACTACAAACACTATTCAAAACACTTCAAGTCAGTTGGCATTGTGCCACTGATTATAACTACAGTTAAGACATAATTCACACACATTGATTTTTAATATATCACTGCACTGAAATATGTTCTTATCAAAATCTAAATGGATTTTAATCAAATTACATACCGTAGCTAGCATTAAAAGAGCTCAAAATAGCTACGACACCAACATATCACAAAAAGAGAAATAAAATATTCCAGAGTTACATCATATCTATGTTCTTCTGCACAGAGAAAAATGAAATCTACAAAGCAACCAGTGGAAGACACTAGCTTGCAAATTATGAACATCTGGGATTGAGATGAAAACACATCTATGTAAACACTAAATCCTATGCAGAAGAAGAAGAACAATCAAAGAACATTTGTAACAGCTTGAGCTCATGTTTTATGTCAGCTACACAAGACTCAAATATTTTTAAACACTTACAAAGGCACACCAGCAAGGATTTTTTTAAATGGAAAAATATGCCTCTGAAACTAGAATTCCGACCTCCATCTGGCAGCAATTTTAAGTGACTTCCTAGCAATCCAGTGACAGAATATTAAAAACAAAACAAAAAAAAGGGGTGGGGGAATCGATTCCAGTAACAATCTTAACAGATTTTTAGAGACTAAGCAGGGTCTGTCAGGTATTTTGCTCAGGACTCAAAATAAGCATTCATTGCTTTAGCCACAAGACAGACAAGAAATACCTCTACTTCATTAGGAATAAAAGAAGATTTTAGAGCAATTTGGATCTTTCAGATCTTTCATGGCATTAGGGGCTCTAACTGATCCAAAGTTTTACTTCCAGTATGTAGACACTATAAAATTGCATCTAATTCAGAAGGGAGATACAAAGGTAATTAATATACCTGCAATATTACAAGACAGGTTTTGTTAAAATTATGCTGATAAGGGAAAATTTACCTTGCAGTTCTGCAACAGTCGAATGAGATGCTCAAAGCAGTTACTGTTAAGGAAAATTGCCTGCAGAACAGGCCTATCTGTGCAGTCTAACATGGCTGTGATGGTATCTATAAAATTAAAACAGAACTGGCATCAAAGACAAAACACTTCCCAAATCCATCAAGCATTTTTTCTGCACATTACATAATAAACATAGGGGAAAAATTACACAACTAACTATATGCTGTGAATTCATAGACCAAGAATGATGTCCATGTTAAGCACAGAGCACTAGGCCTAAAGCTAAACATTCTGATGCTGTAAAAATTGTCACATAACCTACTATATCTGGAGAAAAATTCAGCTACCAAGTATCTTTGATTGCTCTGGGACTCTGTTTAAAGTCATTGCCATTTGTGAGTACATAAGCAGCATGCCTTTTATTTAAAGCACACAAACACTTGCTTCCTCATCAAGCAATTACTCTGCATTCTACAGCAGCCTTATACTGTAAGCATTCTTCATCGTCTCAGTACTATTCCTCAGTTTTCTTGGAAGTTTGGGAAAATAAATACCTTTATTTATATTTCCCACTCTGAAAATCAAAGCAGAAAAAACTCCAAATCCTGAATTCTTATCCAATGACTTAAACCCAACTGTTTGAGACTATCACCTTTGGCCAAGGTTTACAGTAATGTCATTTGAAGAGCAAACTATCACAGAACAGCCACCACATGGGTATTTTATTACAGACCCATTTTATTTTGCAATTATTAAGGTGCTGATGAGTGTCAACTGTTGCCTAGCAAAATGTTGGGGTTTTTTTTTTTAAATGGAGACTGGCAGTCTGTGAACCTTGACACTCTGGTTAAATGGTAGCAATCTGATATGGTTTCTTCTGGGTTTTTTTTAGTGAATGATTAAACAAGAATACATCTAAAGTAATGTCAATGAAAAAATGTTTTGAAATTTTTCAATTGCTTAGCCAAGTGAACATTTTTTGGTAGAACATTCAGTTATATTACTATCATGGTTCAATCATTACTTGCTTCGGAGTTGTTATCAAGAGATATTTAAAGGAACTGCACAACTGGGTACTCACTCAGCATTTGAATCTGTAGTGCTATAAACCTGCTCTCCCACTGCCTGCATCGCCTTGGATTAGGTAAAGCTGCAGGGTCTGAATTAAGTAACTTGAAATAGTTCTCCAATATTGTACTCGTCTCCACTTGCCGCTGGTCAGAACTGCTGGTTAGAAGGATATGTACGACTTCTGTCAGGCACTTCAGAGTCAGCTCTGCCTTCCTGCTCACTTCCTCAGGGTTCCTGTCATCCCAGTTGTCACAGTCTGCTAAAACACGCATCAAGACTTCCATTGTGGCAGGAGATACTGCTTGAAGAGCATTTCTCTGAAACCCATGGGGGAAAAAGCAATTAAGGAAAAAATAATAATAAATAAATACATTTTAAAAAATCAAACCTCTTCAAACCAGCAGTTTCTGAGTTACCTGAATCATGCAACATGCACCATTATGTCTGTTAATGCCCTCTAATTGTTAAATATGAAACATTCTACTTGGATTATATTGATGGCTACAGATGAAATGCATCCTATCTTGTTCACTTAACTAGGCTTTCTTTTTCAGAGAGAATGCTTATAGGGAAAAGGAAATATAATTTAAATGCATGTTATAAAATTCTTATAAGGTAGTCTTGATAAACTGCTAATTCTAGGTAAACCTTCACTTGAATTTTCATTTTAGATCATGAGATTCATGACACTTTAAAATTTTTAAGAAGAACATAATAATTAACAAACATTTGTCTGGGCCCTGAGTGCATTTCCCTCACCTCTGTTCCTGGGGGTCTCACTATGCAGGTGGCTCAGGGCCACCTTAAATCTGTGGCAGGAGCCCAGCCTCATAGAGAGCTTTTGAGAAGCGCTGTCAGGGACTCCCTGCCTTCTCTAGGGAGCTGCATTCAAGCTGTGGCTCTCAACCTTTTATCTGCCTGAGCTATGCTGCAGCCACGCCCATGCCTGGCCATGTACTGTCTTGAACCTGATCCACAGACATGACTACCCAGCTTGACCCGAGACCTGCCTTAACACTATGGATAGGTCTGGCAACCATTGGACTCTTGACTGATCCTAGTTACCATCACTAGACCAAATCCCCACCCTGATGTGCTGACCAGACTTCCTAGCTTGATCTCAGGCTTCATCACTACAGACTTGTCTAGTGATCTGGGCTGGCTGACCCTGGTTACTACCACCAGACCTGCTCTGATCACCTTTTTCAGGTATAGTGAGACTGCACCTTTTGCCAGTGAGGTTAACTGCCTCTGCCTGCCTGGTCATCACACTTAGTCTCAGCTTGCCTTCCCTGGTGGAGCAGTGCCTGGCTTTGCTGCTCCCTGTCAACATTTAAAAAAGCTCTCTCTTCTGGATCATCAGAAGTGACAGTTGCTTGTGACCAGACTAAGTAGCACATTACAGAAGTCAGCCAAGAGAGTGGGTGTTGGCTTTGTTGATGATGAACAGCCTCTTTTCTTCACATTCTTTCAAAGAGTTTAAAAAGCTTCCAAGGTATAAAGGCCCTGTGCCTCTTACTGAAACAGCTCACTTCCAACACGGGGAAGTAAGCTAGATGAATTTCATGTGTTGATACAACATTTACATCTTTGCAGGTGGAAACTCCTAATCTAGTTACCCACATTTTTTATGATATGAAAATATTACAGCGAGTTCATATGAATGTGTAGTTATTGTAGACAGCAAATTTCTGTTATTTGAAAGTAGGACCTAACTTTTAGCATTTAGATACTGTTGCACAGAATGACCCCAAACTTCATAAGACAAACAAATAATTCATAGTCAATAACAAATTCTTCTCATTTATGGGTTATGGGGTATTTATAAGCCTTAAACAATGAACAGGCCTTTGGAGGCTTTAGCAACTGAAAAGGGTTTAGAACATCATTACCTGACCACCAGCCACAATAGCTCCAAAGAGATGTAGCAGGCAACATTTTAGGCTTTCCTTGAGATGTTCGCTTTCTTGAAAGCATTCTGATTGGAGTAAATAAAAAGGAGAAGGATTCCTTACTTTGGTCATATAAATTGTACAAAGTTTTTCATCTCAAAAAAACCCACCAACAAACAAAATAATAAAAAAGAGCTCCTCTACTCCCTGTCATCATGCAAATTTAAAAAAAAATTCAACTATATAATCTCCACTTTCTTTTACATAAATCTGACACAAACACATCAATTCCAGCATTATCAAAATAACACAAGACAACCTTTATCGGGAATTCACAGGGCCAGACCTTCAGCTTGCATAAAACTTTTCATGCAGGCTGACAGAACTACAGATACGACAACTGTTGATCTGATCCATAATGTAAAATTAGCCTATTTTGTCCATACTAAAGAGAAATAGAAGCACATGCTAACATGCAAGCAGTCAGCAAGCATGACAAAGGTTAGAGCAATTTTGGCACAGAAACTCTAATGCCATATGTAGTGCAGGTAGCTCAGAAAAAGTCCCTGAGCTTGCTCCCTTTAAGCCAGACTTCCCAGGGAAGCCTGTGCAGGTCTGTAACCTTTCTAGCAGTAGTCTCTTTGAAGACAATTATCTTGCATCTCTTCTCATGCTATATCTGATATAAACTAGTTATAAACAGCCTCAGGAACTCTTCTTAGCAATAGATATAACCTGAACACTGTTGCTATAGCAATAACACTAGACTCAAAGTAGCTGCAACAAAATACAAAGGATTATTTTCTTTGGGATTAACCGTTGTAAAACTTCCAATAACTTTATGAGATAGAACTGATAGTGAATTGGGTTTGTCAAAACTAAGATTTTAAACAATAGAAACTGAAAATGCAAGAATTTTATATTGATTAAAATAATAATATAACCTTTAAGACAATTACCAATTATTGGCAAGTAAGACTTCTGACTATATACTGAATGAATAAGCCTGTTTTAAAAGAAAATTGCACAGCTATTTTTTAAATCTGGTCTTCAAAGGAAACAAAGCTTAGATGATCACACCATTAGTTCACTAGTCCCACCACTCCCTTGACTTACTTCCCCTTGAATCTTTTGGGGAACCTCAGACAAATTCAAAACAGCAGTACCTAGCGGACTGTGAATAAATCATTAGGCTGGGTAGACCAAAAAAAGCCTCAAAGTAGTGCTGCCTGTCTAAAGCACATGCTCAGCAATTTCTTGTTCTGTCTTTCCTGCCAGCTAACCAACCAGCAGATGAGCATCTGCCATCTAATTAGTACACCTGCAGCTCTGTCACAGCATATAATATTTAAGGGATTTAGGAGGAACCAGAGTGCAACACACTGAATAGGAAGGAGAGAACCTGCAGATGACATTGTAGCAGCCTTTAGAGTGGGTTTCCAGTGCTCTGGCACAAAGATAATGGCATTTTACTGGCATCATCTCATTGGTCTTTTTGACAACTATCCTATTTTATGTACACAGAGAGGGAATCTCAAGGAACGGGAAGATTATGTGAGTCAAACCTAGAGAAATCAAATTCATAAATGCTACCACTCTAGGAAGAGAACCTTCCTTCTTTATGTTCAATTAAAGCTGAGTTAACAGATAACTGCAAAAAGGGCTGATTTCACTCATACCCCCACCCCTCCAGCATATTCCTGCTGCTTCAATTCTATTGGCTCTAGCACTTTGGTGTGCTAAACTGGCAAACTAGCTGGGCATCCCACCTTCCCAAGATTTAAGTACAGAACATGGCCACATAAGCCCTCCTTTTCCACACAGCCAATCTGGAATGGTAAGAACACATGGACTCCAAAGCAGCCATCATGATATTTGATGACTTAACCAGAGACAAAACAGAGCAGTTTCCCAAACTGCAGTCCAAGGAGTATTTGCTAGTTGGATGGCACAGAGTTTCCTTCTTTCTAGCTGTTAAATCATATTAAGAGACAAAAACACATGAACACTTTCCTAAGATTATTTTTCCATGCGAGTTATCATTACAGTTGCTACAGGGATCTTACATGCAATCACTGTATGTACTCTAATATATGGGAAAGTTGGCAATTCACAGAAACAACCCTATTCAACCACGTTAGGCACTGAAAGAAAGCCTGAAAAAACCCAGGGTTTCAAAGATGAGTAAGAATGGCAAGGTAGTGATGCTCAGAGCGAAAAACAAGCAAACAAAGCAACCTACTTCATTCAGTCTCAGAAAGCAAGTAAGGGGCTTTTACATTTATCAGCCACTCTTAGGGGAAAGGAACTTGGAATCACTAAATTCACTCCTCCAAAGATTTTTTTAAACATGCCATTGATAATACTTACGGTAAAAGAAAGGGACAAACTCAACAGTGAGGGAAGCTGGTTTATACTTCTGTCTGCTCTTTTCAACTGTACTAAGGAAACGCCTGCAATTACATTAAAAAAGATACACCAAAGAAATTAAATATGATACCTTTGTTTATGACTTACTAATTTATGATTTCATAACAGAAAACTGCCAAAAATCAGGAGTTATCTTTTGCCTACAGGATCAAAACCAAGTAAAGTAGTATTTCATCCTGAAAAAATTAAGCACAGCTAATCCCATATTTACTGTTCTGCTCTTAGAAATACTTTAACTTTTTACAATATGGTTTAGTTTAAAAAAAAAAGGCCAGGAATCTCTTATTTAGTTGTTGCTTATTGTAACTAAGCCACCAGGTAGACTGCCAAATTTCTTAACCATGCAATTTGAAATGGGCACAAAACATTATTGTGGGTTCATTGCAGGGGACACACACACCATCAAATTAAAGGGATATAATTCTACTGATACACTCAAACTTCTTTTCAAAGATGCAACATATCTGTACTGTGATCTTCAATAACTTCTTTTGCCCTAATTCAACCAGGTCTGCCTACCCCATTCCTTCTGGCTTCCTTGTTCCACCAGTTTAGAAAAATGGGCCAGTTTTTGAAAGGAGAAAGCAATGGAAGGACCTTCATGTTGGTCAGTTACAACCAAACACCTTTTAGCATATCCTCAAATTTAATTTTGTTTTAACTTCTAGACTGCCAGTAAATATAATATATTTTAAAAAGGTATTTAAATCATATGCAGTTTCAGAAAGCGTAACGCTTCTCTGTGGTGTGATTATACTGATTCATTGCCAAATTCTGCACCTTCATTGGTTGTAAACTGACTGACTTTCAGTGCTTATACTCTACCTAAGATACCATGAGATGTGCTGGCATTATCTACACTAAATCTGAAAACAGCTTAGCAGTACGCTGGCAGGCCATATGTGAGAACTGGAGTCAATTCATGCTCTGTCCTAGAAATGGGGAATTCTCATGTTGCACAAAAATAGCAGGTTGTGATCCTTACGTGCTCCTTAAAACTTTGTGCACAATGATTCAAGCTGTTATTGAGAATACTACCTTTTGTTTCCATAACAGCCTCATGAAACCCGCAGTCCATGCAACATTATGGCATACTGCAGGTTTCGAGCTACAAAGAAACCCCAGCACCCAAGGTACACAGCTCACATGATCCCCACTCTGTTTGCACAGAGTCAGACGAGTGACTTGCTGCACAAACGCAGCAACATACAGAATGTATGCTGTGAGAATGGACTTGAGGTTTTACAAGACTAGGTAACATGAGATATGATGTCTGTATGCCTTTAGTTATTTGCATGCACAGGTCCAATATTTAATGCATGTCAAAATGGTCCTGATGGAAATAAAATTGAGGACCTAAAGGAAAAGTAGCTCTGAATGATAGCAGCAAGGAGCAAACAACTTCAGCCCTTGTACACACAGCAGAAAAACACGTTAACTATACAAGACTATGTACGTTTAACATTATTATAATTAATTTGGGGCTAATAAGGGAGAACTGTACACGAAAAAGATCTCTCAGAAATTTATAAGAGGTCTCTGAAGAGCCCTCTGAAGAGCAGATAAAGTGAATCATTAGCATTTTCAAAGAACAGGACCTGTGCCACAGTTTTCTTTGTGACTACACCAGGAATTGGGGAATCAGAGTAACCATGATGGTGAAACCCACAGAGCAGATTTCTCTAGACTTAATGCAACTTAACAATGAAACAAACCCACATCATCAGTTTCCTTTGATTCTTTGTGTGTGTTGCTTAGCCTGGAGAAGAGAAAGCTGAGGGGAGACCTTATCACTCTCTACAACTACCTGAAAGGAGGTTGTAGTGAGGTGGGGGTCGGTCTCTTCTCTCAAGTAACAAGCGATAGGACAAAAAGAAGTGGCCTCAAGTTGCACCAGGAGAGGTTTAGATTGGATATCAGGAAAAATTTCTTAATCAAAACAGCTGTCAAGCACTGGAACAGGCTGCCCAGGGAAGTGGTTGAGTCCCCATCCCTGGAGGTATTCAAAAGACGTGTAGATGTGGTGCTTAGGGACATGGTTTAGTGGTGGACTTGGCAGTGCTAGGTTAACATTTGGACTTGATGATCTTAAAGGTCTTTTCCAACCTAAACGATGCTATGATTCCCACCTTTCAAAGAGCCTCACAACTCAGCTCTCCACTAAATGGAACAGGATATATTAGTACTCTGACAACATTGGTGGCAACGAAGTTCAGTGTCAAGCACGTCTGCTTCATGATGTTAATTTTGGTAAAAAAACTATTTCATTAATGCTATTCTAAAGAGTGTATCTTCAGGGAAAAAAGACCTAAAACACAGTATCAAGTGCTCAAGGCTATCAATTCTAACAGTTGCAAAATGCAACAGCAGAAGAATATACATGTAACTACTTTTTATTTTAGTTTGACATCAGGCAGCAGTAGTTCTGTCAGAAACTTTACATATTGTTTAAAGTTATTGTAAACCACAGTATTTATAATCCTGTCCTTGTCCACACATACCCTGCAATTCGCTGCCTCCAGTTTCGATATGGATCATAGAGACTTTCACAAAAAGCCAATGCATGTCTCACAAATTCTTCTATCGGTGTCTGATCTTCCATTTCTTTTTCTTTTGTTTTGCTTTTTAACTGAGGAAAAAAAAAAGCAAGCTGTGGTCAGAAGATTTCTAGAAGACGAAAATTAATCTTGATCCCCTCCAGAACAGTTCTGAGCCCACAAACTGTTCCCCACACAACAGTATTATTGAAAAAACGGATCACATAAGCAGGAGCAGGAAGTATCCGATGGCAAAAATAACAGATAATTGTTAACCACATACCTGTTGAATGTATAACGTAGTCATGGTGATAACATGGTTAATGTATGAACACATCCCAATCTCCTCCACATTAGCCAAATTTCTATGAAGACAACAAAAAAACCACAGAATGTACAGTGTACCATTTGAAGCTAGTTCAAACAATGTTTGTTTTAGCATTCTGTCTATGATCATACAAAAGTATATCAGCATTTCAAAAACACTCTCCAAAAGACTACATGTACTCAAATGTTTATTTCTGTCACAGTAACAGAGCTCACAAATTTTCTAACAGGAAGGAAAAGAAAGGCCCGAGTCACTCTGCTGTAGGCAAATTCTATCTGGAATTTGGGGTTTTAGAGGTTAAGCAGATTCCCAGGACACTCTAAATAGAAAGCTCAGAAATGGCATCTGATAACAAAGACAAAAAGTCCGACTTCTCCCACATTACTAGCACATTCACTTTCTAAAACTTAAGCAAACAGATTACCTAGAAGCATTTATTCACTTTAAATTCTCCCAAGGAAAACAAATATCTAAAATTATTTTAGAACATAAATAAATCAACAGCAACAAAGAAATAGCATGCACATGTTATTTCTCAGTCTTGAGGACAAGTCACCAAGATCAGATAGTAATGACATCAGAACTTTTCAGCAATTAAATGAGACCGACAACAGTTTGTAATTCAGAAACACATTACCACCATCTACTCAGCTTATATTTAATATTCCAGGATACTTAAACACTGCCCTACAGCCCTTTGTATTGTTTCAGGGGCAAGGAGAGCCAAAGGACTCAAAAAAAAGCTGCTTCAAACCCTCCTCAGAAAAGGAGATTCCCTAATATATTTTATCCCCTTCCTCTCTTAATGCAGTTTACAATAGAAGACTGAAGAAATAGTGAGGAACAGATCTCTAACAACAGTTTATTCACCTGCTTCATCAGAATTACAAAATAGGGCATAAGTTTCAGAAGGAAGCCAGTTGCATTAATAATAATGTAATTATTAATAAGTGTAAGAAGTCAGTTTCCTAAGTTGTTTATGGGATTATAAGCACGTTAAGAATGTGAAACAGTTCTTCCTGTACAATTCTCTCTCAAGTTATTTCATATGCAACACTTGTTAGAGTGTGCCTTGTCTTTTAGAAGTATTTCTTACACCAGGTACACTGTATCTTGAATTCCCATAGATATATCTTATGTAATTACAGGAATTTAGTGTTTAATCCCCTTCTATTCTATTTCTCATGGCAAACATTATTGCTAAGATGACTGCATTGCTCTCCTCTCTCTTTTATTCCCTCTTCCTTTATTTTGAAGATTGTGAGAAGTGGCATTTCTCTTGTTTCTTCTGGAAAGTGTCAAATCATACTGTATGCATCATTAGAATCTATATTTATAGGCTGCATCAAGATTTCTTGAGCAAAACAATAGCCTTGCTGAGGTAACAATCAGAACAAATACCTGCAAAGGATGATAAAGAATTTCACAAGTAAAAGTGAGAGAGCCTGCTGCTGCTCTTCTAGTCCATCTGACATTTTCTGGACACACTGTAGCAGCTGGAGCCTGAGGACCTGAAGAATGTTATCAGGAAGCAGCGATATTCCCGGAGGAACGTCATCCACCCTAGAGAGAAAAAACCACACACAGAATTGTTAATCATGTAAATGACACGTTACCAATCAATTTCAATGTGCTCATGTAGTGTTCCAATAAACCTCTATAAGAAGGGTTACTGAACTGATGGCTCACACTTTCTAACGAACCACAAAGAAATGCCTGGTGACAATATGCCAGCTTGAGCTTCCTTTTCCCCAGCAATGAACTGCACTGAAAAAAAAAAAGTGTTAAAAATTCATTAAGTGGATTCCTAAATGCTCCTCCATGCAATGATCTGCCTTAATTGCCACAGAAAAATTGCATGATCTTCAGCAGGTAAACAGGTGGCCTGGGAAATCCCTAAATAAGGAAAAGGATGGCTACAGTGGTATGAAACATGAAAACTAAACACAAGGGGAACATTTTAAACTTTCTACTGAAGATTGAAAGTGTCCAAATAAATGAGATGCCAATTATTAAATAGTTACTAAAGCCCAGTTGGTATTCATCCACAGTGAACCTCATGTCTTTCTAACATGAATTACAAAAAGCTGTACAAAATAAGATTAAATACAAAAAGAAAGCTGTTCACAATAAGATTAAACAAAGGAAGACGTGAAAATCAGGGTCCGAATGTGCAGGAAAGGGAGCTCTCAAAAATCCATCTGACTCTTGGCACGCTGATTTTGCATGAAAAGCTGACCCATCCTTATTAGTTTCTGGATATCATTAACCCAGCAAATAGGTTTTTTCTGCTATCTAATTATTTTTAGGAGACAAAAAAAAAAAGACTGTTGTGTTAGTGTTAAATGTAACAACTCTACCAAGGCCAGACATAGCCCTGAAGAGCATTAGGTACTTTTGCCTATTGTTTTTGCTAAACCTAAACATTTTTAGAAATACACCAGTGGGAACCAAAAGAAAAAAAAAAAAAAAAAATCACAAATAAAACCAGTAGCTAAGCCAATGCTCCAGGAACAGCTATATAGAAACCCACTTCAGCAACAGTATAGAAATATATAGATGTGTTAGACATTCTCTGGGATGAAGACTGTTTATCCACTGTTGCACATGCTGAAGAGTGACTTTGGCATCAGCTGTTTACCCTGAAACATTCTCTGTGAACTCTGCACAGGAAAAGCAAGACGCAAGCAAGAGCCTTACAGCTTACAAAAGCCTTCAACATGGCCAAAGCCAGAATGAAAATTACAACAAACAAAATACTCAGCTAGCTCAAAAACTCACTAATATGACACTTGCATACATACATATGTGTAAGAATAAGCATCGAAAAGTGTGGAGAAATGCAATGACTGACACTAAACACTGTGATACCAATTATTTGAGGGAAATGGGGAACAATATATTGTTTAGCTTCTAAAGTTGAAAAGGAAGCCTATATAGAAGGGAAAAACTGAGACCCAGTTTAGTAAAACAACTAGACAGGTGTAAGTGACAGCAAGCTCCCATGTCCTAGAAAACAAGTGTTACCTATATGTATACAGAGGACCAAATACTGTTCATTCCCTTGCCTCTTCAGAGTTGTGCAATTTGCTTTTCAGATCTTGGGATTCAGGAAGTTTTAACACAAATTTTATCAGGCCTCGGCTCTAAACTGATCGAGACACTAACCACAAAACTGAGAGCAACTGCTTTTTTCCAGCACAACTGCCAAGAAAGAAATTTTAATTTCTGTGATAGCAGCTTCACCCCTCAGGCTGCCAGCAGACCCATACCCTCATGGTTCCTCATAATCTGATAATTCACCATCTCTGTATTAGGAAGACCATAATTTTTGTCTGCTGAAATCATATATCCAGAAGTAATTTCCCTAAAATGGCCAACAAGTCTTTTTCAGTAAGATCATAAAATGCTTTACAAGAAAGCAAACAGCATACCCTTCATGCCTCACATCCCAAAGAATGTTTTCTCTGCAGTAGCTGCCTGTCTGTGCTATTGCACAACCCATGAGAATTTACTGCCTTATGTGAGGCTGGCACAAGAAATACTAATCGGGATTACTCAAACTGAATATACTATAGAGTATATACATAAATATAATTATTTATAAATAATCAAACTTCTTTCCACCCCAGAGCAAATTACTACTGTATCACCACAAAAATCTAAAAGTTAAATTTGTGGACATGTAGTATCAATTTTTCCTGACAAGACTAGCTGTGTAAACTAAGTATTCTGAAAGGAAGGAAAAAAATACATCTCAGAAATCATACCTTAACTGACATTCTGATTTGACTGCTGGTACCCTAGCTCAAAAACATGAGAAAGACCTTGACGCATTTGGGTTCTTTTTATTTATAATTTCCTTGCATTGCATTAACATGGTTATGCGTCTGAAAGGAAGTTAAATTAGTTTCTAAATTGTATTCACCTATTACAGCTCAACCTCACACACTGGGACTTTCAACCTCTCCTCCACCAGTAGTAAGCATTTTGGAACAAAGTGCTGTAGAAAACCAGGCTTTACTTTTCAACAACCATGAAATCAGCATTCCTATCATGATTCCTGCATCATTTTTATGTGGGTTTGAAGTCAATAAGTTAACAAAGTACGGTTTCTATGGTACTTTGCATGAGCTTCCTTTAAGCTCCTTTGCTCAAGATCATGCAAACCAAAAGCAGAACAAGAGCATGACAACACTCTAGAGGCCTTTGTTGTTTCTAAAAGTATTAAACCAAATGACAATTCCTCTCCTTCAATGAGGGGGAAAAAAACCTCCCACCAGCTGGTAAAGGTTTTATCCTTTTCATGGTAAATACACATGAGATGAATAAATGTTTTTAGGGAAAGAATAGACAGGTCTACTCATCTTTTGTGCTCAATCCTCAAAGCCATCAGCATAGCTGTTTTCACCTTTTCAGTAAAATCACCTCACCTTTTCAGTAAAATCATTGAAACCACCATTAATGAAACATTTCACTTAAAAATATAGGGTAGATGCACAAAGATGGAGGTAGAACTGAAGCTGTATAAGCCTATAAGCTGCATAAGTGTATAAACTCTGCTTATACAGTCAAATCATACCACTGGATACTCTCATGTTCTATATTTAGATATTTCCTAATTCTGCACTATGTAGCATCTTTCAGATTTCCAAAGCGGATTTCAGGAAATCATAAATTTTAATTTAAAGAAGAAATACTCTTATCAGTTAAATCAACAAGTGACAGTGCCAATTAAGAGTCCTTCTTTCAGGAAAAAAAAAAAACACTAATAGTTTCATGACATTTCTTAAGTGGTGTTTTCTTGGATGCTAAAAAAACATGTATGTTTTACTTTGACACAAAACTTCATGCCTGACTTCCAAAAGGTTGGTTTTGTCCACCAATCTGTACAAGCTTTCTTCTCCCTATACAGTTTTTCATTTCCTGGCATTTGCCCTTCAGTACACAAGGTCTTTCAGGCATATAGCTGTAAAGCATACCAAGATTTATATAAGGAAAAAAAAAGTATTAGTCCACTCAGTTTTTCATTTTAGCTAACATCAGATATTGTTTCCAAGACCAAAAGACAGAATTAGTTATTTAATAAGCAACTCCAGTAAAAAAAGTTGAGTCCACGGGCTCCTATGGCCCCAAGAGAAGAGTCACTGGAAATCAGCATTTGGTGGTTCTACACTGACCTACTTGTTCTTTTTTGCAGGCTCAGTAGTATCAGTTCCACAATGCAAATGCCTGCAAAATAAATTGACAAACCCCAGAAAGATGCCACTTTTCACATGCCTGATTGTCTCACAAATGCAAATAATGGCAGAAACTGAAATTCGTTGTTAATTCTAATATCTGCTCTCAAACAGCAGAATTTTTAATCCAGCCATCAAAGCACAGGAATGATCTGCCTTCATCCCTGTGTTGTTTTGATACATTTTCTCTACATCTGTTACACAAATGAGTCTAAATCCACATGGGTCTATTCTTCCAGACTAAATCACTAGTCCTGTCATTAACCTCAGAAAAATACACTACTTTTATGTTCACAAAAACATCGTTTAGTGCAATGAAGGTGCTGCTATTGTTCTGCACAACTAAGCTTCATGTTTGTTTTTCATCTTTTGTTATGTTACTGGAAAAAAAAAAAAAAAACCAAAAACCATGAACACACATAAACCAAAACACACTTAAACCAAAGTAGCAAGATATTCTTCTCTTCCACTGTTCAGATTTCAATATTAAACAGTATGTTAAAGATAACCTGTGTCAAAGGATAAACTTTTTTCCTTAACTAAACACAGTAAGATGCATTTTTGACACTGCAAAGAAAACAGATCTTCTGAAAGAGCACAGAATTAATTTGAAGGTCTTGCTTATTGGTAATTGCACTATATATTTTGCATTCACATAGGCATTATGAGGAAAACTAACACAAAGAACCAAGAAGCCCAGTTTTTATCCACTGAGATCCAGTTGCAGCATTCTTCAATTCCTTGTAACAGTAGAGGCTATCGCTTACACTTCAAACAGGATCTGATCCAAAGCCCATTAAAGAATTTCCATTGATTTCACCAGGGCTTGGACTGCAGCCATCATGCAGGGAGAGCCATTCTTTGCATTCAAACACCAGTAGAGCTATTAGCTATAATACTGACACCAGTTCTCGTGATTTCTGCATCCTATAACGTTTGTTTTTTCTTAAAGCCCTTAGTTTATGCAAGCATCTCAAAAGCAAGAGGAAAATATCCAGTGCCTAAGTTTCTATTCCTCATTTGCAAAGTTAGTCTTGAAAACACAATTCTTGGAAGACAGTAGACAAATTCAGAACACTAAATATGGAACTCTGAAATTAGACTTCAATACCACCTCATGATTATATCTGAGAACTTGTGGTCAGCAACATGAGTGAAGTCAGCAATACTCTTGCCCTGAAGTCTTCACGGATGCAAACAAAGATATCACTTTAAAGCCTATCATTTGTGCATATTTTAATTTTTAAAAGGTTTTCAGCTAAGATATCCAAATCTTTCATTAAGCATTTCAACTCAACCTTAATCTTAAAGCAATCCCTGAAACAAAATACAAAACTCTTTACCTACATCTTACTTCTCTTCAGTCACTATTGATACAGATACCAAGCACTAATACTGACTAATACTATTTCATATGCAACATTTAATGAATACTTATTCAAAAAATGCACAAGGAATAATGACTATATTTTTACGAGCAAGAACAAGTGAACACTCATGCCATCTCCTGATATAATGCAAATACCAGTATTGGCCTAGTTTCATCATTCCCAACCCAACTTGACCTTCGAAAGAATGGGAGTGCCACTCAACAACTAAAAATCTTTCTTTTGTTTAAAGCCAGTATTGCTGTTGAGCAAGACTGGGCTCTCAGCCAGGTCTGTTTCAGATATCAAACAAAGATGAACAGGTCTGTAATTCTACATACCTAGTTGGCAGCTTCTCAAAGTCCACATCCAGAAACTGTTCATAGCTAGAAACAAAACTATCCAACCAGAGCTTCAGGTAATCTGGATCTTTCTGTAAAAAAGAAGAGAACATTAGGCAATGTTGCATTCAAGATCATCCATCAACAACTCTGTAGTACTAACTTGAATGGAAAGCTTTTCTTTAATGCATTTCAACTGGGAGAAAGGAGGGAATACGCAGATTTTTAGAACTAAAATTAAAAAACCCGTGTGCTTTGAAATTCTTAGCCATGTTGTGCTGATGTGACATTCTTGCTCTATTCATTAGTTTGTGTGTTTCCATTTCCTGGTACCAATGCCAACCAAAGCATTTTAGCTTCTCCCCCCACCAACAATCTTTATTTAATTCTCCAGAGTAATACATACCAGCTTTACAAAATTACTAGTATATTCTAGTCTTGATAGCATAGACATTAGTACACAACACTCTTTATGGCTTATAACATTAAATAAGAACTCCAACGACAATCCTAATCACAAAGTAATTCGCTTTTTGCTTCATTCATTGATGAATATGGCAGCCAGCAGCAGATTAGAGCCAGACGAAGTGTTCCAAGAGACAATGCAGAACCTGTGACTTGTATCCTAGATATCTATAAAACAGATAAAAATTTAAATTTAGGCTTCCTAGTTGTTCTTAGTAGAGCACACAGACTCTGTTTGTGACCAGCAGTTCCTCAGGGCTGGGTACTGTGCCAGCAGGGAAGACAGATACTAGAACCTGTAGGACTGCCAAACAGACAAGACTTGCAAAAGCAACAGGTAAACTGAATGCCAGAAGCATTTGGCTGACTAGGTGTTGGTAACTTAGGGGTAAGATAACACTAGGAAAAATAAAATTCTTCTGGTTCTACTAATCTATCTGCTGTAGTAACAAGGTTTCTCTTATGCCACATTGTTATAATGTTATCACGTTCAGGGTCATACCCTGGCAAACCCAAGATAGACAAGTCATGTCTGAATTTGGTAGCCTAAACCTGAAATCATGTCCAAGCTTTGTATTTCCACAAATACCTGTGTTTGCCATTTACCCCAGACCATTATGAGAAAAGTACAACAGGATATTCTAACATAGAAAAAATCCAAGGGATATTAAGAATATGCTCTGAAGGAGCCACCTTGCAATATAAATTTGCATAGGAAAAAGGTCTGCCCCGGGGAGCTGGTGAAAGATGCTAAGGTGCTTTCAACTTTTTTTTCTTATTCTTACAGAATATTCCACTCCATCCACTTTGGAACTGGATCACTACAGTGTGGGAGTACCACACCTGGCATTATCAAGGAAAACAAGTTCAATTTTAGTGAAAGCACTGTAAAACTCAGCTTCACTGCAATATATTAGTTTCCTGTCTTTTGATTGAAGATTAAATGTCATTATCAATGCAACCTAAGAAGCCTGAGGCAGTGGTTGCTGCCATTTTAATGCCTAATGGAACTGAACAACCTCTAACACATTCTTCTGTCACTCTCACTGTTTCCCATCTGAAAGCTCAAAGCAAGTGGCTTACAGATGGGGGAAAGGAGGATACTTTCATGCGACGTGTATATATTTTATATATTTTTTATTTATATATATATATATATATTAAAAAAAAACAGATAGGAATTTAAATGCAGGCTTCCTACTTGCTCTTAGTAGAGCAGACAGACTCTGTTCATGACCAGCAGTTCCTCAGGGCTGGGTACTGTGCCAGCAAGGAGGACAGATATCAGGCCACCACAAACCACCACAGGAACATTCTGTCAAAACATGCCATTTGAGATAGTCTCACTTTAGAAGTCAAGCTGTTTAATTTTCAAAAGCAAGCTGCCAGACCATAGCTAACATACTGCTCCACAAGGACTGTACGGTCATGTCCATTAATACACATCCATGCAGTCCCACATTCTATGTTATAAATAATTTTCAAAATAACTTTAAAATATTTGCTTAAAATATTATAGATTTTAAATGATTTCTAAATCTACACCATAATTTATAAAATTTTGCAAAAGTTCTAAACTTTTTTGTTCATCCTTCTCTTTTCCCTCTTCTGTATCTCCTCCCTTTTGCTCGTTGCCTTTATACTACCATAGATGTTCCCAAATAATAGATTATTTCCCTGCTGTGTTAAGACCAAGGAGCAACCTGTGAATAACACTAACACACCCAGTATTCTGGAGCAATGTCAGTGTAAAAGAGAGTCACCAAGAAAGACGGACACACGGAGTCCTGTCAGTGAAAAATAGCTACCTACAAAAGAGCTTCCTGGGGGACAGGGAGGGGAACACCAGAATAAAATAAAAATGGAAATCCAGAATCTGAAGTGCTGGAAACTCTTCTCAGAGCATCTTTCCACAGCAAGTACAAGGGTTATAAAGCATGGGAATCCCCTTCTCATTCTAGACTTTACCCTTCCCCACACCCCCAAAGACCCCTCTAACTCAAGCAAGAAGTGTCAGAAACACCCAGACACAATCTACTTCACTATCACTATTAATTATATATGAAATGTGTTCAGATACTGTGACAACAGTGCCAAATAAAACCCTCACGCTAGATACAGATCTGATTATTTGCTTCCACTACCTTTACTGCATTTTCTTGTTCATTTTTCCTAATTGTCTTATTTCCCCTTCTTCTAATTCATTCCTAATCTCTCCCTCCTTCATAATCTTTCTTCTCCTCATCTCTGCTTTTATTCCTGTTTCAATGGTTTTCTTTTTTAAGTCATCACTCCCTTTCTTTTTCTGTTACAAATCTGCCAAAAAACACTATGTCCTGTGAGTGTAATGTAGCCTTATCCTCATGTTTGGTATGCACCGAACTACCAAACAGTTATGTTATCTTAAACACACACCTATTAATTGTCCTCAGGATAAAATTGCAACATACGGAATGAAGGAAGTTGTTGAGATGAAAAATGAATTCAAGGTTTCTGAGCTACTGGGTTTAAGCTACAGAGGCTGACAGATTATCTCAACCAGGTGAGTATAGAATACACTTTTCTCAGGTTCAGAGATCAAATACCTTGAAAATCAAACCAGAAGATGGGCAAGAACTAAGACTTGCTAACATCCGAAAAGAATAAGCTGGAAGTAGCAGAAGATGCTGTCTTCAGACATTATGGCTTTTTAAAAATGTTTGCATATTTAAAGCTTTAACTTTCTTGTAATTCACAGCAAGTTATTCTAGCCACATGCAAGCTATTTCGCAGGATCATAAAGATGAGGAAAACCAGGCTGTGATTTTAGCAATTACAATATAGCTCAGGCTACGAAGCAACAGCGTCCATGGTGAAGTAACCAGCAGAAGCTTTGCCTTATGTATGTGTCCATGTCTCTAATGAGAATGCCTATGGAAGTGCAAAAACGGAACCTATTTGATTTTTTCCCCTGTTGAGCACACTTTTTTGTTTTTTCTTGGCATGAGCGAGTTCTCCTTGAAATATAACATGAATTACTAAATTGATTCTATTCATATTCCAAAATTAAAATAGTTTGTTGACACAGCTGAGCCTCATTGCTACCTGTTGACAGTAAACTTTTGTAAGAAAACTCAGTTTTTCTTGGTCACATACCATGAAGGAAGCTGCACAAATAACATCATTATCTGACTTAAAATTGCTTTAACAAAAGGTTATGAATGAGAGAAGGGGAAGGGAAGGACAAAAGACAAAATTATATTAAATGTCTGCTTGCTCCTTTTTAACGATATAGCCTAAATCAACTTCAAGCTTAAGATTGAATTAAACCTCCTTATCCTTAAACTATAATGCCTTTGCAAGGCTATCAGTGCAGACTATCAGTAAGACAGAACATTGGCAGACAAAATATGAAAAAAAGCGATTAGGTAGATGACAAGAGTAGGCCACAGATGTTATAAAAGGCCAAAAGTTTTTGCTTACCTGTAGTGCACATACTGCTCAATTCACTTTGCCATTAAAACTCTTCCCAACTCTGGTAAAAACCAAGAACTGCAGTACTGTTTGATTGTTACCTGCAGCACGCTATTTAACGCAACTCCTTCTACCTCATTCCCCTGCCAGCCAATTATATATTATTCCAAGTTATTAAAATAATCAGCTTTCAAAATACCAGGTAACACTACTGGTATGTGCCAGTAGAAAATAGCTTACACAATAGTTGACTCATTCTAAGTCAAATCTAGAGATTTCCATTCAGACAAGAGCACTAACTCAACACCACTTGGGGGGAAAAAAAATTTAAAAAAAAAATCATCAAGGCAAAAAAGTAAACAAGATCACTTAGCAACATAAGAAACAGTAAGAAATAAATCTCCATTATAAATCACCTAATAGAAGTGTGCCACCTTTCCAGAAACGAACAGAAATGAAGACTTACGAACTAGGAGTACATCACTCCAGGAAAAAGTGACCCAATATTTAACAGTTTTGCTACAAGTTAAGACATATCTCAAAGATGTTAGAAGTTAAAAACAGCTTTCAAACTTTGAATCTGGCCCAGGTTTTCCTTTTTCTTTTTTAGCAGCCATCAGCCCTGACCCCATGCACCAGCCAGCTGTTGAAAGCTGCAAGATATCTAAATTTTACTGATGCAGTTTTAAGAAAGGAAACCTACAATGGTAAATGTTACCCATGGCAAAGTACACAAAAATGTCCATTCCTAAAACATAGCTAAATACGTACTTTTCTGAACACCAGCCTACATCTTTCAAATACATCTTATATTTTCCCCAAACCAGAAGCGTGATGATTTAGGAGAAAAAAAACTGTCTTTTTACATTGGTTCAAAATTCTAATTCCGTAATAAAAACAGACAGTAGTAATGGGTATCAGTTGCTTCCTGTGCACCATGTACACTGCAATTATCCTACCCAGCATCTTTATTTTGAACTGAACTTTTTTTTTTTGAGGTCAGCTGCTGCCATTTAATCTGAAGTTTAAATTCAGTGGATTTTAGAATTTATTTCTGTTGAGTTCTCTTCCCACCCACCTTTTCAACTATCCTCTTTTTTCTCATGACAGAAGTGGTAAGCCACATTAACAGCAGAACACAAATTGACCTAATTTTAACATGAATGCATTTGTGTTCTTCAATGCCAGATCAACTTTCCAAGCCAGTACATGTTGAAATCTGACAAATATCTGTGCTACCACGTGGAAAAAGATTGCATCCCATGGGTATGGCAATACTTCAGATCTGTGTTGCTACTGAGAGCAACAAATCTCTGAACTGCAACCCCAGCTCTAACCAATTCACTATAAATTGTTAGCTGCTCCATTATATCTGCAGTCCTCCTAAGGAAGCAGTGTAACTTAGCCAGACCATAATAAAGCATCTTAATTACTCAGAAGCCTTATAACCAGTAAAAGCAGTGAAACCTATGGAGTATATTCTCTTATTCTCCACTTTAATAATTACCCTTTTATTGCCATTCTGCAAACAGGTAGCCGGAGGCTGTATGTCAGACAACAGCTCCAAATTGTTTTCCGCGGTGCTAGCTGAAGATGCACCATGCTTTCAAAGCACAGCTTACAAAGCAACGTATGTTTTGATAATACACAGCAAGGACAAACTGTGATAAACCAATTTTAGATTGGTATTCTTTCCCAGCCCCGCCACACACACCCTGCAGACATGCCCTATGAGATCAGCAAGAAATGCAGAAGGAAATTTTTGATTTGTGTAACAGCAGTAAAAGCAGAAAGAAGCTGTATGTGGTAATAAAACCCTTTCCACCAGTTAAAACTTTCCAATCACTAGAAGATAAAATGTTGATTTTTGAAACCTTGCAGCTTTCTAAGTCGCAAGCCTAAGCATTTCATTTATTTACCTGAAACTTGCCTAGCTTTTGTGCAAGACAAATTTCTGTATCATATTTGAATAATAATTCATATATAGAAACTGTATGCCTTAAAACTTCTGGAAGATAATTTCTTCATCACTTGAAATTCCAAGAAGCTAAAATCCCACTTAAGTTAGCCATTTCTCTTCATAGTGATAAAGTGAAACAACTAGAGTTTTAACAAGGCTATCTTAAGGGTGTCATTGTAAGGATATGTGCAAATCTAAAAAGAAAAAAAAAAGGGGGGGAGGCGGGGGAAGTAAAAAGTCCTTTAGTTGATAGCCACAAGCCTGCACAGCCTAAGCTTAGGCTTCTGAGCTCAAAATATTGTAATGAAGGCCCATGAAACTGCTACAGCAACAATCATTCACCTGCAGTAATGAAAAAAAGTATTTTAAGCCTATTAAATCAAATGTAGCTCAGAGTACTTGAAAGCAAAAATACTTCCTTGTTCCTTCCCTTCTGGTTTTCTTTTGAAAACAGAACAAAACAACCAAACAAACAAACAAACTCAGCAAAACAACACACCACCCTTTAGGCCTCCATTTTCATAAGATCGTCTTGGCACAATAATAGTTGTTACAGCTTTACACTTTAAAAGGAAAGACTGCCAGGCCTGAGCCAGTGTAGTGTTTCTCACAGATACCTAAAAAAACCCCAAAACCAAAACACACACACTACATCAAACCCACACCAAAAAAAAAAAAAAAAACTACAACACAAAACATCCAGAAGAGGTTTTTTTTTTTCTTTACCAATCCAGTTAGTACAATGCTAGAAAGAAAAAAAAAAAGTTGCTAAATAAACCCAGTCTACTGGTCTACAGTATGCGTAGCAATATTGTGGCTAAATACTGCCAAACAATTAGCAAGTTTCCCATGAAGTCTAACATTTTAACAGTTGCAATATATACATATATACACACATATATATACACACACACACACAACTCTAGCAAGGCCATCCTTAGACTTGGTGGAACTGGGAAACAAGTGCTCAATGCTAACACCAACTTTAGCGTTCAACAACACTGAAACATAGCTAATAGCAGAGAGGAGGTCTAGTCTCATGCCTTTCTGACAGATATGACATTCTCTAAGGCAATGAAGTGAAAAGAAACTATAACCAAAATCTACACTAACTTGGGACAGGCTCTTGTCTTTGCTATACTAAATTATCTAGAAATTACAATAGCTTTCTCTGCTCTTTATGAAGACTAATTAAATGAATGACAAAGAAATGTTCTAATCCAGTCTTTTTTTTTTTTTCAGTAACTAGTTTGCCTATGCAAGAAGGTCAACAAGTATTTTTTCACCAGTAATAACATTTTTTAAATTCATAACAAGCCAGGTAGTATTGAACTCTTACAGCTTACTCTAAGTTAAATGGAAACATTTTACACAAAACTGGCATTGAAGTCCTCCCACTGAAAGTCTTTAGACCTGCGCCTGTGGAATACAGGCACATTTACCCACGGTTTCAAATAGACACTATTTATGTATTTATATAGGTATTGCTTTTAGATTTAACAGTAACTTCCACTTCTACTAAGGCTTCAAGCAAACAGACACAACTAGAAGGGCAAAGCTCAGTACAGTTTTTATAGCTACGTTCAGGAAGTATTAGTTGCTAAAAACAAAAGCTGGACCCACCCGAGGCTATTTGCAGTGTCACATTCCATGCTCTACAGGCAAAAATTCCCTGCAGGGCAGTTCAGAGTCCGACTGTCAGACAAGACCGACTTGTTTGACAAGACAGTTGTTTGAAGTCGTTAAATTTAACTTGCAGTCATAAAATAGCCAGCCTGGTCTGACTACTGTGCATAGCAGTCAGTCAACCTTCAAAGTGGATTTCGGCTTAGAAGTATTACCATAAAATCTCACTGGCCTGGTATTATGGTAACTAATCCCCCATCCCCAAGCATTATATTTAAAATAAGAACAATCCCTTGGTGTTAAGGCTGAATTAGACCTACAAAAAGTAGCGTTAGGAAATTAAACATGAAACACTGCCTTTAGATCACTGGTGAGTTTAATAGTCTTAAAACTAATTGAAGTAGTCTGCATAATGCAGAATTGTAGAACATTTCTCAACACTCTGAAATAAACTATTCATTGAGGGATTAGAAGGTTTGTTTTAAGGGAGCTTTTTCCTCTTCATGTTTTCAGACACAAAAGGCAACATTTTCAGCACAAGATCTCCTAGCAGCCTTTATTCTGAAATATGTCAAAGTGCTTATGCTTTTTGCGAACCTTTCAAATCTGTAAAATATCAAAATAAAACCTGAAAAGCTTCATTACAGCAGCAATACTACAGTTAGAATTAATAAAAGACTTCATGATAAACCCTTCTAAACTGGCTAAATTGCTTTGATAAATTCAATCAATAAATTCTAATTATCAAGGGAACCACCTTTGGGCAGAACTTTTCATTTTAATCACAATATTAATTTTTGACTCAGCTGTTGATCCAAAAGAAGAAAGGCTCCTGGCAAGTAATTATAAACCTCCTTTTCCAAAATTCACGCAAGCATTCTGTTCCATTTCTGGAATTAAAAGGAAAGGGGGGGGTGGGGTGGTGGTGTTCGTTTTATAAATGGGAGTTGCAGTGTATCATGACAGAAACAACTATTTTGGGACAAGTTAAAATACCATTTAGCATAGAGATTTATACCAAAATAAACCTATAGCCGTCAATCATGATAAAATTTAGCTCACAAATATTAGAAGTCAAAGTTAATATATTTCTTCTCTTTTCAAAACAAGAAAAATAATTATGATCTTCCACTAATGCCTTAGGTTAAAGAAAAAGACAATTATCCGAGAGCTGTTATTCCATTCCTTTCTACTTCAGATCCCCAACAAAACTGGGAAAACAAAATGAAAGAATTTTCTTACTAAAATGGAAGTAAAGCCTCTATTTTTCTTTTTCTTGCTCTTTTCTTTGTTGTTTTTTATTGACAATACAATTACAGCCTTGTAGCTTGGAACTGGCATGTGACTGATGCCATCCATGGGATGAATCATCTGAACTCAGATTTAATGTCTTCACATTTGACAGAGAGCACCGCTAGGCAAGCTCCATGTACAAGGTGGCATACAGTATTTCAGCCTTCTAGAGTCCACTGCACAGTGCACTGACCAGAAATTTGCCATACTGCAACATATTACATTCTATTAACATTCACTTTTCCCATCAAAGTTGACATAACAAACCAACAGTAGTAAAAGCTGGAAGCTGTATTTTAAGCCCACGGGAAGAAGTATCCTAAATAATTCAAAGGCAACTAAAATAACATGATTTCAAAAATCTACAGTGTCAAGATAAGCCTAAATTTAGTGAAAATTCAAACTATAGTTTAGGAAAGGTTTAGAGTTTAACGCCCGATTGCTTTGAAACTCAAAGTTATATCATCATTTTACATGAGAAAAGGGCTGAGTTTTAGCAACAACACACACTAAGCCAGCTGTTGCCCCATCAAGTTTCTAACTTTCAGTATGATGCAAGAAACAATAAAAGTTTAACACAGACAGACTGAAAGGAAGCAGAATGGTGCTACAACAGTAAAAACATCAGCTTATTATTTCACCATATCAACAGCTACATACCGTCAAGTCTTTCAGCAGATAAAGGCTGAGAACTTGCGCACAGCTTATCAAAAAGTCTGTATTTGTTTCAAAGTGTCACATGATTACTTTACACCGAATTTAACTAAAGGAAATTTTTATTTCTTTAGCTATGGATTTAACTGTTTGGTTTTGTCTTCTCAATCTCACCAGGCCTTACATTAACATTGTACTGCAGCTGAACTATACACCGAAGGTATAAAAAACCCCAAATCCACTTTTCAAAAGCACCCTTAAAAAAAAAATAAATCAAAGACTTGAAAACTAGGACATAGCAGAATTTGCGTTACTTGTGCAACTGCTGTTTGGCATCCATTGCACTTCTGCTGGTACAATTTTTAAATGATTAGCACAGGTCAGAGGTCAGATTTCTGCAAATAACACCCTTGTTCTCTATACCCTGCTTTATTCCCAAGAGATTTACCCATCCAATACAGTGAATGATGCAGGGTCCTGTGGAGAAAAAACTGTATGCAGTCATACCTGAGCCACTGTACTCGTTGCCATTTTTGAGACCTTTTTTTGTATTTTCGGTTATTATACACAACAAATATAAAGGACCATCCTTCTCATCACGGTATTTTCTCTCCCAAATCCCAAGTTTGCTCTTGAAAGCATATGAACACTACAGATCTAAGCAAAATTGTTATTTAAAAAAAATAAAAAATTCAGGCACATCAAATAAAACCTTTTCTCTCCTTCCTTCTCAGAACATGCTAAACCATTTAGCCTACAGTTCTCAATGAAGCTTGTTATTTATCAAGAAAACTGTTCATTCCAGCTAGCCTAAGCTCAGCAAAAGCACAGGCAAATGAACACCAAGTTTTATATAATTGAATGCATTAGCCAAACATTTATTGACAGAATTGGTAAGGCAACTTATAAACAGCTTGCATCTACCACAACCACTTTCTACAAAACTTATGAGGATTACGTCACTGGAAACTCTGGGCTGATGTCTCACATATACTGTTGGTTAACAGAAGCCACAGAAGCCAAGCATTTACTCTTTTTTTGCATGATGCTTTTAGAATAAGAAGTTTCAATAACTTTTAAAATGTTTTTTTTTTTTTCAGTTGCTAAATTCTCCTTCCACATTCCAAGCGAAAGCTGGCAGTAAACCACACGAAGGTAAGATGTTTTCCTAAAATTATTACTCATGTTAACAAAATAATCTTGCTATCTTGTTAAAGGAGTCAAATTCAGACTGCTTCATTTTCACTTTGCTTTTTATAGATGTTTCTGGCATTAATACTAAATTCTTTCCAATGCAAGTGCTACCTTTTCAACCTCTGCTTTTGCTTCCTTATTAGTTTTTAAATGTCTTATGGAATACTCCTACAGGTTCTTAGGCAGATTCTGGTGGATGACAATTGACAATAAAGAGAGCACCAATTCTCCCTACATGAATAATTAAAAGCAAACTGTCATGGTTTAACCCTAGCCAGCAACTAAGCACCACACAGCTGCTTGCTCGCTCCCCCCTGGCGGGATGGGGGAGAGAATCAGAGGAGTTAAAGTGAGAAAACTTGTGGGTTGAGATAAAGACAGTTTAATAGGGAAAGCAAAAGCTGTGCACGCAAGCCAAGCAAAACAAGGAATTCATTCACTGCTTGCCATTGGCAGGCAGGTGTTCAGTCATCTCCAGGAAAGCAGGGCTTCATCACATGTAATGGTTACTTGGGAAGACAAACGCCATCACTCCGAATGTCCCCCCCTTCCTTCTTCTTCCCCCAGGTTCATATACTGAGCATGATGTCATATGGTATGGCATAGCCCTTCGGTCAGCTGGGGTCAGCTGTCCCAGCTGTGTCCCCTCCCAGCTTCTTGTGCACCTCCAGCCTGCTCGCTGGTGGGGTGGGGTGAGCAGCAGATAAGGCCTTGACTCTGTGTAAGCACTGCTCAGCAGGGACTAAACCATCCCTGTGTTATCAACACTGTTTCCAGCACAAATCCAAAACATAGCCCCATGCTAGCTACTATGAAGAAAATTAACTCTATCTCAGCCCAAACCAGCACACAAACTCATTCACTGTTTTCATTCAGACTTCAGGAATATGTCCTCAAAGATTTGTCTGCATCCCTATCTCCCCCCTAACTTCAGTCTAAACCCCAGAATTACTAGGACTGGTTATTTAAATAAAAGTGTATTTTCTATGTTAAAAATGCTATCTAATAGATAATTAATTTGATTTTATGCTCTCTTTGTGCTATGTAAGAGTAGTATTTAACCATGAATTTATTTTGAGGTTTTGTTTGCGCCTCCCTCAAACGTCCTTTAGATAAAGCATTCAAAAGCCTTTAAAGCCTTTGGAATTTAACCTCTTAAATATCCTCACTGTGTTAAAATATGCTCTGCTTTTAGATACTAGTATAATTAGCCATTCTTACAGTTAAATTTAATTCCTAATTTTACACAGCCATAGTTAGCAGTGTTACTCAGTGGTCAAACAATTATTTAATGCCACTTATTCCTATTGCTTACTATAGGTACATGCATTCCTCAATCATAAACCAGACAAACAGATTATCATAAATGCTTTACATATCACAGAAAGCATACACACACACAAATATTTTATCAGCACAGAAATCTAACAGTTAGTGTTTAGGTTTGCAGATGCATGGAGGAGCCTTATTGAGATGTCAAACTTAAAACAGCGTTTATGATGAGAATAATCAAGTATAGTTTTTCATTTCTTAGCGTTTCCTGTTGTATCTCCCATCCTCCTCTACTACAGCCTCCCATTTACCAGAAGATAAATTGGAAAAGTTAGCTGAGCAATTGACTTTTTTTAAAAAAATAAGATGCTTATCTGTACCGTCAAGACGTGTGCATCTTTTGGTAGATTTTTTTAATTCTTATATATATATATATATATTTCTTTCATCAAGAAAAGCTCAGTAATTAAAGAAGCTCTTCTCTCTTCTATGGCAGCTGTTTAACCTTTCTAAAGCCTGTAAATATTTTAACACTATCTACTGACAACATTTGGATTCAGGCATTAAGCTACAATGCTGTTCAATGGGCAGCTGGCAAGCCTTTCTCCCATTTCCGTATTACGGCACAAACATACTGCATATTTGAGTTGATTCTGCAATATTCTTTTATCAGGACACATGCTATATCCATTATCTATATCCATTCTTAGTTCAGCATCTCAAATAAAGACAGAAGAAAGATATTTTCACCAACACATAGCCACAAGTTATTTGTGACATGCACTTTTACAAGTTACACTCTCTCAGAATGCAGAGATTTATTTAAAACAATCTGCAGAGAAGATATTTTACACAGCAATTGTTTAATAAATCTTCATTCACTAGTTTTAGCAGAGGCAGGAATTTACATGACAGTGACTTATGAAAAACTACTTTTACTGAATATTTGATTTGCTCAAGCATTCATCGATCTGTAAGCTGAATACTTCTTTATCTAATATAACAAAGGCAATATATAGTGATGTGATGAATCACTGACAAATCAGCAATTGCACAAGAAGGAAGACAAGTGCGAGCTAAGTCAGAATGAGATCATATTTGGGATGCAAAGGTCAGTGTTTCACACGGGACTTACAGTTTAATGTCAAAGATTATATTCCTGTTGAATTACACGCGTCTCACCACAACCAAGCAAAATTTTGCTAAAACCACACTTCTTTGAGAAACACAACTACAACATCGTTTAGGTAAATAAATTCAGTTCAATCATACTGCTTTATGCATCCCTACAATAGTCATGTCTAAAAGCTGATCTGATCGTGAACTTTTTTAGTTTATTTACAAATACTCTTCAATTTTATACAGGGACAGAGGTTAAAAGCCTCTTACAAGCAAAAACTCACATTATTTAATATAAACTGATGAACCATCCCTTGTAATTTCATAATACTCTTCCAGAAGGTATGCATTTGCTGTCACTTGCTGAACATCACATTAAATGCCCCAATGTTTTGATGCAGGTGACTGAGGGATTCAATTGAACTATAAAATATTGTCTAGGAGGCAGTACTTTGAAAAACAGTAGCGAAGGGATGCTGACAATACGGCAGGACACCTTGTCAGTGACAGCCAGTTAGTAGGTCAGCTTAGCAAGATCGTAACGCCACACACTGAGAAAACTGCTATGTTCTTGCCCCAAGTCAACTTTTTTGACTATCAAAGATCGCCTTCTTTTTATGTTAGTTTTAGTCCAACACAAGGTGGCTCATGCTAACAGAATTCCCCCCAAGGACCACATCCTTGAAAGGATTCAAAGGCACATAAATTTATTCTCATAATTCAAGGTCAAATTTATCTCATTTCTATATAGTATGTTAGGATTAAGTCATGGGAACAGGGAATGAATGGAAATTATTCTCTTTCACAGACTCTTCTCACTTACAGCACAGAGTACACATCAATTTAAATAACCTGTGTAGTCCTCATAATGCAAATGTAAGTTTAACTCAAGCCAATTAAATGCACATGTTTATATGTTAAAGCTTCAGCTTCTAAGTATTTGCATCGCAATGGTGTTCCAATAGTAGAGACAGCCATGTAATTACAGAAAAGCTAGCACTGCTAGCACATGACAGTTTGTAGCACTTCACTCATCACAGTGGTCTGCTCCTGATTAACACAGAAATGATGATTTCTCCCAAGATCACTTATTTTCTCATTCAAGTCATCTTCTGATTCCTATAAGGCAGCCTATAATGACCTCGATGAGGAAAAAATAACTGAAAGTAACAGGACTTTAACCACTTTAGGACATTTTTAGGATAATGCATATAGTCTCATTTAATGTTTTTTTCTGTTCAGCTTTTGATCTAGTACTAGAAAATGCTCTCCTATAAAAAAGTACTATTTCTCCTTCTATGCTACAATATTAAACGGGAAGATATTTATAATATATAGATATCCCTCACTATGCCAGAGAGAAAACTACAACATATTTATGTCATTATAATCAGATTTTGTAAAAACAAACGAGAAATACAGCACAACATAAGAAAGCGCATTTAAGATGACGGCTTATACACAAGTCTGCCGCTCTTAACACAGCAAGGGATGTGACTGTCTCAGCTATTTGCATTAGTAAAGACCTGAACGTTATGATTAGCTTTACAACTGCTAACACACAGAGTCCCTACTGTATAATGACACTAAGACTGAATGTTCCCTCTTTGTAATGTGAAGCACAGGCTAGAAGCTGGCTGAAGAACAGACTCACAGCTTTCCCTTCAAACTATTATATCACCTACAAGATAAGGCAGTTTAAATGAAATCAGGGCTTTAATGAAGATGAGAGGGTAAGAAAAAGCAGACTCTCCGAGGTGCGTATGGCAGCTAAGTGTCTACATTTATGCCTTTGAATCCCCTCCTGAAGGCAATTGGGAATTTTTTTTTTTTTATAGAGGAGAAAAATCTCCTTCCGTATAAAAGGATATCTGATCTTACTTTCTGAGCAAAATCAAAAATATCAGAAATCCTGACATGCTTTACGTCTAAGAGTCTGAAATACCTACCAGAACAACTGGAGGAGGTGAAATACACATAGTTAAAATCTTACAGATAAGACAGAGGTTGAATTTCTTTAATTTGAATCTGCAGTAACAGCTACTTCAGAGGATTATAAAACACAAATTAATTTTATATACTGATACATAATTAGCATCTAAGAAACAGTTAATCAACTAATATTACAATAGTAATATTATTAGAGCCATTCTGGTCTAAGGCTACAGGGCAAAACTGGTAGGGATTACCTCAGTCACATGAACATGAAAAGGTCACAGACACAAAAGCATGGCTTTTTCCCAGACTACTTCAGTTCACTTAATAGAGCTCTTCTCCTGCTGTACACTTACGTTAGTAAAGGATTTTCAGGTATATGCTGCATATGCACTTATGTAAGAAGTGTTTCATGCTCCTGTGTAGGTTATCAAAGGCTTCGAACTGAGAATCCATATGCTTGAAACCACCACTGTCTACCTAGCTTACTGAAGAAAATTTTTCCTAGTGACTTCTATAGAAAGGACCTGTATTACCTATTCTACACATAATTCAATTATCTTAAAATGCACACATTCCTACATTTGGATGAGCGGACAGCAGCTTACATCCATATCAATATTCAAGTGAATAACAGCATTGTACATTAACAGAGAACTGAACAGAAAAAAAAAAAATTGAAACCTAAAATCATCAAAAGACATGCCAGCAAGTTGCATCCTTAACAATGCTTTCTTTGCAAAAAGTTTGACATCATCATTTTAAAAAAAGAAAAAGAAAAACCACAACAAAAAACTCAAGGCAGGAACAGCTCAGACTATTAACAATACAATGCTGTGATACAACGCCAGTGACTCAAATCTAAACTTCACTAAATTTAATGAATTTTTAAACTGCTTCCATGCAACATCAGAAGCATGTTAAACCATGTGTGGCTACTACTTTCATTGGGTATCTTAAACAGCAGACTGTAATTGGCAGCTTTGTAGCTACCAACCTACAGGATAGCTTTTAGGGGAACAGAAGCAGGAAAAAAAAAATTCCAAAACCAAACCCCAACCTTAGATTAGAAACTGCCAGAGGAAAAACAACTGAATACCAACTAAAAATGAACTTTTGCAGCCACTCAAACATAATCTTGAAAGAAAGAAAAAAAAAAAAAGAAACCACCTCATACATCCTGTCATTCAAAGACCGCTTCTGTAGGGGTCCTAGTTACATGCTGCTGTCTGCCCAAACCTCCAATTGCTAAACTGCACAAGAGGCAATGAAAAATAGAGAAATGCCTTCCTAATGTTATTTTGCACAGAAGTAAGTGTTGCAACTGACACCTGACGCTGCCAGAGATATCGAGTGATCACAAAGAACAAGAGTCATGATCCGGGATACATGGTAAGATGGTAACACAGCATTATCCATCACTTCAAAGCCATGAAATGCCTTGGTGCTGTAGCACAAGGTGCTATATTTAACATACTATCATGAAGGACCTGATTATCTAAAAAAGGCAAGACAAACAAGGCTACTTATTAGCAACAATGTGAAGCATCACACAAAAAAGGAGCTTGGATTTCACTGTTTCTTTAGCTAACAAGGCTGCAAAAGCTAAAGCCACATATTTGGGATTTGTGGCACAACAAATTCCCACCTTACTCAACTGTGACTCTCCAGCAGTTTTTGTAGTTTGGAGAAACTCCCTAGCTTTCCTTCCCAGGATGTCAGCCACAACAAAGTCATGACAGTGCAACAAACGGGATACGATACTACACTTCATTGGGCAGTCCCAGGTATAGAGAGACTTCTCCCTAAACCACTATATCCTGTCACTGGTGATTATTTGTTGCTACACCTTCCCATTGTGCTAGATGCTCCGAAGAAAATGAAGTACAGCACACAGATGTTTTCAATACATGACTGAACAATCTAATTTACATTAAGGCTTCAGAATATTTTACATCCTAAGACCTAGCTTCTTCAGTTGCTCTTAACTTCACCAAGCTTAATGCAAGATGAAACACTGTTATGCTGGGTGCCTGCCTCAAGCAGAATGAGATATCAGTTCAACCTGAACCAGTTGAGAAAGAGAGAAGGAAAACACAGTTTTGCGTCTAGCACTTTTTCCAAAAGTGAAGACTCCTTTTCTGGAGTTGCTCTAGTTGCCTTCAAAATTTGAAGACAAGCTATTTTATTTAAAAAAACCATATATTTTCCTACTTAAGAACAAGTCCTTATCAACACATGAATCCACCTAATTGTGCCCTTAATATATGGGTCTGGAAGAAAAAAGGCCAAAAGAGCCACCAACAGCTCATGGAGGCTGAGTATATAAAAAGATTTAATGGTCCATTCTCCACCACTTGAGAGCTGACTAGACTGCGTGTGCATCACTGCCATAAAGAAACTGAACATCCTCTAAGTGATCTAAAGCACACATTGAATTAGCCCTCCTTTATTTATGCAAACTTCCTGCTAGCACATGGACAACATGGAGATGGAAAGCATACAGTCTGAATGAAAGGTGCAAGCGAAGGGGAAGAAGGTATAAAAGAGAAAAAAGAATTTTGTAAAGAACTAGAGAGGAAAGAGACAAAGACTGGCTGGGCAAAGAAATTCAGAGCTTGGCTCATCTCTGCAGCCCTGTGTCTCCCAAAGCTGAGGAAAGCCTGGATTCTTGGAGTCTGTTCCAAGTGTCTCTGTTCTCACATCGATGAACTCACTGGCAAAACATCCATCTCCTCCAGCACTAGTCCATTTCCTACTGCCATTGGCATTACTACATTAGTTTAAAAGGCAAAAGTCTATGCAAATATGTTTCAGATCACCCACGCAGGGTAGCAGTAAGAAATCATACCATGCTGTTATGTTTGAACTAGTTTTATTTTTAACTACATATAGAGCATTAGGGTTGCAAACTCACACACACACAAAAACTAAGAAAAGCTACAATTAAGACTGCTTTGTGCAACCTTCATCCACTGCTTTGTGCACTTGTGCTGTTAAGATGGTCTGTACTTAAAATCTCACATTCTATGCTCTTGAGATGGGCCTTCTCCAGAAATGAACTGGGAAGAAAAACAAAAGAATGTTCTACCCTTAATGTTCTACTGGTTTGAAAAGTTAAAGAAACTGTGATACATACGAAGCATGAGACTGCAAAAAGGCAAAACAAAACCAGAGAATAAGGCCACCAAAAGCTATCCTTGCCACTGAGTTCCTATATGACAAGTAGGCCAGTCCTTTCCCCTGCCTTTACAGTTATTTTTTTGTATATTCCTTATTTTACAGGTATCTATTTAGATAATCTGCAATCCTATTTGTGTACATACTCAGCACACCCAGCAGCAATTAGGACCTGTGCTTTAAACGTATGAATTGCTTTACACCATAAAATGCAAATAGAGACAGGACAGTATTTTAACATTCCTGCCAGGTGAAGGAAATTCGTTATTATTAATAGAGTACTTAGATGCTATGGTGATAACCAGGAAAGGAAAACTCAGGAGTAACTTAATAAATCTGCTCTTAGGGAAGGCTTTTGCTAATATAGTTTAAATGAAACTGGGGCTGCACGGAAAACAGTAAGTATAAAGCTAAATGCTAGACAGCAGTGAATTAAATTAATACAATACATCTTAATGCCACGGCCCTACAAAACAAACAATTATGTGAACATATGCATTCACACAGTTAAAAGATATAGCTACAGTAACTATTTAAACTGAGCCACGAACACTGTGCAATTCACACCTCACGCACAAAAAAGCCCAACCTGAACAGCAAATCAAGAGATGAGGTTGTAAATAGTCTAAGAAGTGCAGTTATACCCTTACTTCTAAGAAAAAAAATGTGTGAAAAGATGTTACAGAGACATCTTAAATACCTGACTTCCAAACAAAAGAGGAAAAAGACACACACACACACCCCCCAAATATTTACCTTACTGCAGTAAAGCATCCAAAGCTCATACAGCCTCTCTCGGGATGCCATTCCTTCCCTTCTTTTCGTCGATACCAGCTACTTTTGTTCAAGATCCTACCATGCTCGGTTCCCAGGTGCTCTTTCCGCAGTTTCCGCTTTATTAGTACAGTTATATCATAACCCGAGAAGAAGTCAAGGATGAAAATAACAGGGTCTCAGTCTCTCCTTTTCGGGTAAACAACACAGCACAACACAAGCAACTGCAGACAAGTGTCAAGCATGCCCGTTCTTCGCCAGCGCTGCTTCAGTTTTAATCTCTGAAAGTGAAAACATACCCTTCAGGCCTTTGGTGGAGGAAGGAAAAAACAAATCCGTACTTAAAGCCCGCAGACGACCTCGGGAATTACGCGGCGGCAGGTCGCACTGCTTTCGACTCTGACATTATTACCCCTAAGACGGAGAAACCTCGTTTCTAGTTTTCGTGGCGCTCTCTCTTTTCTGCAGGGAGTCAGCGCGGGGGAAGCTGAGGGGACGCCGGAGCCCCGAGGGCGCGGGGAGAGGCGGCGGCGGTGGTACCGCTGCTCACCCTCCCGCCGCGGGCGGGGACGGCCGCCCCCGGCCCGCCGGCGCCCCGGCCCAGCAGTGACAGCCGCCGCCGCCGCCCTACCACCCCAGCCCCAGGCTCCACAGCCGGCCCCGGAGCCCGGCGGGCCCAGCCAGCGGCGTCTCCCGCAGATTGGCGGCTGCTCAGGCAGAGACACCGGCCGCGGCCTTCCCTCTTCCCCGCGGGGCGCGGGAGAAGCCCTGCGCTGCCCCGCGCCACCACCTACCGCGCCCTGGGCCTCCCCCAGCTCCCCCCCACGCCACCGCGGCCTCTCCCCGCAGCCTACCCGGGCCACGGCGGGTGGCGGCCGGGCAACGCCGCGCAGCAGCCGGGCGGCGGAGGGGGGTGGGCCTCGCCACATCGCCCGCCCCGCCCGCATTCCGGCACACGCCCCGGGCCGCCGCCGAGGGGTGGGGAGGCCGCGGGCGCCATTTTGGCTGCGGGCAGAGGCAGGGGCAGCACCTCCCCCCGCAGGCGGAGCGGACGGGGACGCGCTCCAGCGCCCGCCCGGCGGCTGTGGCGCAGCGCCGTGGCCCGGGGAAGCCCTGCGGGGCGGGCCGCGGCCGCGGCGGGCAGCCCCGGCGTCAGGGCCATGCCGCAGCCCGCGGCGCCTCACCTGAGGAGCAGGCGGTCCGTGTCGGGCGGCGCGCCCCTCTGCCGCACGGGGAGTCTGTTGGCCCGTGAAAGGGTCGGCATTCCCGATCCTTGTGGGACAGGCCACCTCAGGAAACCTCCATACTGCTTGACAAGTGATAAAGGTTATCAAGCACTTACATATGCTCCAGAGAGGCCTGCCAGCATTGCCTGAGGAGCGTGGATAGCCCATACCTCATATGCAGAGCTTGCGTAGGACTAAAACCGCTCCCAAAATAAGTTAGATTTCTAAAGGAGAAACGTGAAAAGACATTCCTCAGATGACTGGTGTGGCTCTTTCCAAGCACACCAGCAGTGGGCTGCCCCTCCCGAGGCAGAGCGCTCCAGCACAGCACTTTCCTCCTGCCCTTCAATAACACGATCCTTTTAGCACCGCTCGCAGCACACTCCCTCCGTGCCCGTCTGCTCCCTTGCGGAGTGGGGCTGGAAATAATGTTGTGTCAGGCTCCAAAGCAGGGAGAAGGAGATTTAAGAAGACCTGGGCCTTCTCCCCAGTTTGCTGGGAGAATCACAGCCCTGCAACCTGCAGCCGTAGCCCTGGTCCTCCTGCTGCTGGTTCATCTCCTCACCTGGGTAAATCTTGTACAGCTTCACACGATGAAGCATTCATTGCACAGTCGACTCCTTTGCAGGCAATTTCCACACCGCTGCAATGGTTTCATGCAAGGTTTGGAAATCTTTGCAAAGGAATTGACTGTGCAATATCGTTATATTGTCTGCTGTGTAAAAAATTGCTAGGGATGGATAAGTGTCACCAAGAGCTCAGAGACCGATCGGTCCCTGCAACATGCCTTTGCATACTTGTCTTGCTTTTAGAAGATCAGGGAAGTTTCCCTGGAGAAATTTAAGGGCTAATCTGTGCTCAGTGTTGTATCATGTGGCTCAGCAGTGCAAGAGCGGGAGAAGTATCTTTTACTGCAATATCTAAGCATAGTCCCCAGCACAGATGGAGGGACACTGACAAAAATGAGTGTGTAAAATTATTTTTAGTCGCGTGATACATGTGCTCTGGTACTCGCTACTAGCCACAATAGTCTCCCGCCTTGAAGTTATGACATAATTTTTTCCATCAAGAAAAAAAAAAAGAGAAGAGCTTAAGGTCCATCTCTGTCCCCAGAGCAGGATCTGCTATGCTTAAACCACCCTGGACCCCTCTCTGTGAACAGCCTCCAGTAACAGAAGAGGTTCTGCCTCCTCCCTGAGCGACTTAGCTCAGGACTTGAGTTACTGCTAGGAACTCCTCGCTAACAGCCAACCTGCATCACCTTTGAAGCAAATGCAAACCATTACTATTTGTCCCTTCTGTAGTAATATCAAAAAAGGAAGCTCTTTGTACCATGCTTTTTGAGTTACAAATTTTTATTGCATCTTCTTACAGCCTTTTCTAGACTAAACAACAGCCTATTTCAAACTTTTCTTACAACTTGCTCCCTTCGAAGAAGTCAGGCCCAAGCAAAGCCATGTACCAACCCCAGTCCTCCCTTGAGATACTGCTCCGCTTTCTTGCATTACCAACTTTTGCAAGTGACAGCACCTGCTCCTATGTACAGAAGTCCTGCAACAGGCTCTAGCAAAGCAACAAAAAAAAATCCTCTGATAGAAATGGGAGACTCCTCCCTTGTTAAGTGCTGCCACCCACATAATTAGGATGCTCACAGACTATAAAACAGCCATTTTCCACTCTGCTGGAGTTGTAGTGACATAGTTATCCTAGTGGGCCTAGGCAATAGCTGCTGCTTGTGTTGGCAGTTCTTGCCTTACATAGGTGCTCTAAAGGGAAAATAAAGTATTTGTGTTTTGCAACAGGATAGTCTGTTCCAGTGGCATACAGGGTAAGTGGTCTCTTGGTCTGACCTTCTAGAGGTTTTCCTAAGCCAAGTAGCTCACTGTAAAGTTGTTAAGGTGGCTTTGTAGATCTCTGCATCACTGGGTATGAGTCAAGTTTAGTCTCTCCCTGTCAGTACAGACAGACATTCAGTATTCACTATGAGTTCTTTTTCACATGCAAATATGAGCAATAATGAGAGAGGTCAGTGGAGAAAGGTGGGCTACAGCTTTGTCCCCACAGGTGTTATATAATTCTAGGTGAATTTATATTTCAGTGTATTTACCTTCATAAAGACTCAGCTAAGGATATGGAAGTCAAAGAATGGAGGAAGATGTAAAAAAAAGCATTACTAGCTATGTATGGGCACTTTAACATGTGCTTATGGATTGGTCCAACTGTAAAAGCTAATTACTAGACTTATTGTCACCTTCTCTTCCATAATTATGTACCAATTGTTTCATGGACCTTAAATAGACAGGTAAGTAGTGTTCATTTGTAGTTCATGGTCCCTTAGCTGCTGTATTGTGGTAACTCTCTGTTTACAACAGTGGTTGTTTCTCATACTTTGTTCATTACTTGTGGTTTTGTATTTTATCTTTCTTCAGTAGCTGTATATTAGTAACTCAGTCATCTTACTATGGACTGAACTTGTCAGTCAGCGAGTTCAGGTAACAGAATGGGTAGAGAGAAGGGTGTGGATAGGGAGAAGGCATGAATTTGAGGTTAAGGAAAGATTCAAGAAAGGAATGGGCTGCATTGGATTCCAGCTTTGAGTCCAGGGACCTCTGAAGTGGCAGGAAAAACCACATACCTTACAGTAATGCTTTTGTTAAGCTATACTTATTTTCTGTAGAAGCAAATGAAAAAGACAAAAAAATCTATATCTGACTTTCAGATATTCTCAAACCTGCTGTTTGGCTCTAAGGCTTCTGCTAAGATCATGCCCCAGGAGAGCAAAAATCATGCTGAGATAGGTCTATGTCAAGCTTTCATCTGAGGTTTTGCTTGATGTCTTAGGGCTAATGCTTTGTTTACTAACAATGAAGACCTGAAATATGCTTAGAAATGAACCTGCCTCTCAACTCTTCCATTGTCCTTTACAGACACTTGCACAGAAGCAAGGAGTAATCTTTACATTCTAAGTAAGCAAGTGGCCTTGGCAGCTGGGTATAAAACTCCCACTATCAAAATACCTTTTGCTGTATGTGAAGAAATAGGACTTTGTGGATGCTAGTTTCTAGGCATTCAAGCCAAATTAACTTGAGATTGCATTTGGTGTGGCTATTGGAAAAGAGCAAGCTGCCCCTTGCAAGATGCCAAGGCCTCTGAGATGGTGTTTTCCTGAGGGTAGCACAGGATCAGCTTGCCTTGAGTTTCTCTGGCAATGGTTGCACAAAATGAGTGTGCAATTGTTCTATTAGGTAAGCCAGCAAATTTAATTAGTGTTTAATCTTCCTTCTGTCACCATATTCACATTGTACCCCAGGTAGTTCAGGGCTTGTTAGTTGTTTGCAAAATTTGGAAATGGGAAGGAATTTGTTTGCCCCTTGACACATAAGTTGGTATCTAGGGATTTTAGTTAATTTCTTTCAAAGTGTTGGAGACTGGCCACAGCTAAAGCTGGGAGGTGATCGTCTGGCTAATAGTATTAAGTCCCTCTGGCCCCTGGCTGCTCTCCTTTCATATATTCGGGGTAAACCATTCACCAGACTTAAATTCAGGAAGGAATTTACCCCAGGGTAGCCTGGGACCATAGTGAGTGTTTTTGTCCTTCTCTGTCCTTTCAGCTTGTTTCCACAGGGAGCCTCCAGTATAATGAATCCCCTGTTGTAAAAGGCCCAGGCAGTGACTTGATCTCTTCTGCTCCTTTTCTGTAGCATAGGCTCCCTTACCAGAGGCCTTCAGTTTGCAGCTGTGCTAGGAATGTTCTTATGTAGGGTACATCTTAAGGACTCTTTCAGGCTGAATATATAGTATGTGTTTATATGCTTTGGTCAGCCTAGGTTCTTACAAGCTCTAACAGCCAGTAAAGATTCATGGATGGGTGTTCAGGCTTAGAACTGGCCCTCTCCACTGCTGTCATGTAGGTTAACTATGCTAGAGCTAGCATGTGTAGACTCATCCTACAGGTATCTTTATTTTGCAGATGCTCTAAGACACCAGTTGTTACTGCACAAAAAATTCCTCTAAGGTCTGAAATCATATTTTTCTTCAAAGATGCTATTTTTAAATTGATCTGAGGCTGCAGATAGTTCAGCTTAGCACTTTAGATGCAGGTTTCCTCTGAGCTTGGGTGTTACTCATTACCAGCCCATCTGCACTGACTTCAGGGGATTTTTTTCCTACTAGTAAAGCAAGCACAGGCTCTGAAGCCCACTGTAGGCAAAGAGTTTCTGACTCTGCTGGGCTTTAAATCAAAGGCTAAAAGCATTGCAAGAAATGGGAACCTAACCCATGTAGACTCTGAAACTCCTTGGCCTTAATAAAGTGCTAATGGCACCACTCATTGATGTATAGCTTAGGAAAGTGCTGGTTAGGAAATATCCACTGTTGGTTGGAACGATCCAACTTTGGCAGTCATGGCACCCCAGTCAGTGAATCGCCTGCACTCACCAGGCCTCAGGAGGTACTGCTGTCCTTGGAAGTACGGCTGTTCATAGAAAACCCAGCTTCCTTCAAGTACGTTATAGGACTGGATGTCCCTGTAGTGAAAGTCATCCTGGAGAGAAGGGCAGTTATCCATGAACTCCAACATCCTGCTTCCTAAGTCATTCCTCATAGGTCATAGATCTGTAGCCGGCTGTGCTCCTGGGGCTGTGAAGGCAAATCCAGACATGGATGCACAGGATGTCAAGTGGCAGTTCTAGGCGACTACAGCTTGCTAGATGCAATACTGATGCTAGCAACACAACAGTGAATAGCCACTAGTACGTGCACAAATGTCACTTTAACAGGAATAAATCTGACTGGGTCCTAATTTAAAGTGGCAGTGCTGTGAGTCCTTTCTGCTCCAGTGAGAGCAGAACTCCTGTTTCTTTAAAAGAATTGCAGTAGGGCAGGAAGCAGAAGTGGGGGCCAGCCAAGATCACTGCACTTCAACTCTACATGCAGGTGAGAAATAAGCTCAGTGATATACTTGGCTTGCCACAGCAGTCACATGCCCTCAGTGTTCCTAGATGTTGATGTAATAACTGGATAAGGCTCTGGCTGGGACCGAGGGGAGCTTTTTCTGATCCTGTTTTTGTTGTACAGCCTTAGGTGGGCAGGGTTTTTTTTTTGCTTTTCACCTACTATGATAAACTGTTTCAAGACTGTCTCCGACTCTTGTATCTAGCACAGCAAAGACTTGCTATAGAAAAATACTTTCCACTCTTGCATCAATGCTCAATACAGTTTTTGCAGGTGCTCAAGTGCAGTTGTATAGACACAAGAGTACTGCTGCTGTGCAGAGACCACTACCTTACTCAGTTAAAAAAAAACAAACAAACAAACAAACAAAACAGCCAAACCCAACAGCACTTTAGTATCTACATTTGTGGAATCAAACTTTCTGGACACTCTTGTTCTGAATCTGGAAAGCATGAAGAAATGTGTCCTAATTTTAGGATTTTTTTTTCTACCCCCATACTAATTCTCAGCTTCTCAGCTCCGTCTCAGATACTTCCCATCAGTCTTCCAAGTCAGCTTCCCTTCAAGTCCATCTTGTTCCCACCCTCCTCATCTGTGACTTCTTTCCCTCTACAGCTTGAAAGGACACAAGAGCGTCTGCACTAGCTTTCAGCACTTGGACCAGAACTTGACTTAGCTAAGTGAAGCCCAGAACTGCATTCAGTAAAAAAAAAAAAATAGCTGCATTATCCTATGCAGATGGAATGTATCTGGAAACTTACTGTGATGGTCTATGAAGCTTCTACTGGACAGGGAAAATGTGAATTGTACATAAAGCTTACAACATGGATGAACTTAATTTTTCGTGAACATTGGAGGGACACATTCCAGCATCAAGGCTATTCCTGGGCTAAATCTCAAATCCCTAGCCTTATGAGTGAGTACTGAAATCTTTCACATCTTGGCAACCTCCCCCCTCTTAGTAAAACTCTTCCAGGGAATGAGTCCAGGAGAGAAAAACGTAGATCTAGTCTTGGCTGACGTATTCAGAAAAAAATCTATCATGAGGCAAATGTGCCTTCAATTGCAGCTCAAATACATGGTGGTGTCTCTGCAATGGGATGTGTCACGTTCCCTCTGTAGTAGTGTAGTCACCAACTTTGCCTACCTTGAAAGAAGAGCATTCACTGAGGCATGGGAGATGTGGTTTGGTTCTCAGTTCTGTATTAAACTTCCTTGTGTAGATCATGTATAGCCAGAGTGGTTTTAGAAGATTGGTGAAGTTAAGTGCTTTTATATATACAAAATAATAGATAAACATACTATTAAAATAAAAATTAATATAATAAACTCCTCCCCCAAGCACTAACCAACCTTTCATTTGGCTGATAATCCCAACTGACTTATCTACCTCTTTGGGAGTCTAAACTCCATTAGATGAACTTGGTAAGTATCCTTCCTACTACCATCTTTCTACACAGAGGTATCTGGGGAAATTGCTACTTGTGCCAGAGCTGTCAAAATGGGGTGTAGTGCTCCGATTTTAATACAGACAGTAATATACGTGGAGACAATATGGAAAACTTATTGCTGTGATGATACAACAAGACCTAATGGTGTCATTGAAGCCCATCCAGTGCTGGTAGTCAGGATGTTCTCCCTTCCTCAGGAAGTACTGATGGCTTATGTAGTTGGGACGTTCATAGATCATCCAACAGCCAGTTTCCACCTTGGCAGAGTTGCAGCAGTTGAGGTGGGCCTGCAGGTCTGGCTGGTCTGTGGTGGTTTCACAGAAGCAGCCCTCAAAGTCTCTGTCCTCAAAGAAAGTGATCTGCAATAAAACAAAAGTAACCCCAGTCACATTGGAAAGTATTTGAAAGCTGGCTTCGTTTTGCCTAGATTGTACAAAACAATCCAAAGACTACAAAGGTCCATGGGGACGCTTTTGCCAGGCCCAAAGACTAGCAGAGCCCTTATGTCCATTTTCTATAGGATGCACAGACAGTTATTGGTGTCTTCATTTTTCTAGTACTACAAATGACAGGTGGATGTCCCTTTGGGACTCTGGGAAGTGGGGGGCAACTTTCGTCATGATTTCATGCTGAAAATAGCCTGTCAGCAGCTTCATGACAAGTTTTTGGGAGCATTTGGAGAATGTGAAACCCAAATTGCTCTTTGACTGAAAGCTGCATGGACGACTTCTGTGTATCACACAATCATTCAACTTTGTGCCCATCTCCTGCACCCAGTCCTGGGCTCCTAGTAATCTTCTGCAATGTAGAATACAGACAAAGGAAGGAATAATTCTCCTACATCTGAATGGTGCTGAAGCTTTCACCTCTCTTAATGATACAGGAACAAAACAAGACTGTTGTGTTTAACCTGAGTTAATCATTGAGCACTCTAGGTCCTGCTGGGCTATCTTAGCAGCAGTAAAATCAAGTTAGAGATACTTGAATTCAGTGGTATTGTTTGGTGATATTTATTGCATTTGTTTGGAATAGAGTACTTCAGCCTTATTTTCCTGTACCTCTTAGAAGTCTAAGAATATATAAACTTTAGGTCTCTTTCAGCAGCTGACAAACTCAAAGGGAAACTAGCCAGACAGAAAAATAAAAACAAAAGATTTTTATGTGTAAATGTTTTAGCATTTGAAAGCTTCCAAGTACACTATAGGCTTTCTTTAGGAAACTTACCAAAGAGCTAGATAATAAAACAACCGCTCGAGGGTTCCCCTCTGCTAATTTGTTGGTAGACCAACAAACTATGTTTGCAAACATACTTGCCTACAAGGAGCTATGCATGTGTGAGGTTGTTTCAGTGCTCCATTCACTCGGCTGTTCTTACCTTTGACATTTTTGCCAGGGTTTAGGTGTGTGACCTCAGCATGCAGGAGGAGTCAGCAGTCCTTTATGTAGAATGCACAGTGCTGCATCCATAGGAGTAGGATAAAAGAGAATTTTTTTGCTCACTAAAGAGAATGAAAGTTTTTTCCCCTCCCTCTCTTCATTCTCTAAACAAAAGGCAATAGCAGTAGTTTGTGGGGTCCCAGCTTTATTGTTACTGTCAGTAAGCAGAAGATCAGAGTAAAGGGTAGGTCAAGCAATATTTCTGTTATTTTACTGATGGAACACGTGCAAGCAAAAGTGCTGGAAATGCTGCAGCAGAATTGTTTCATGTCACTTTATTTTCAATCTCCCTCTGTTCCCTGATTATATGAGACAAAGTTTCTTTAATGCATATGGATTCCCAGTGATGATACTGTAAAACAGTTTTCACAGTATGCTAATAAAAACTGTCCTGATTTTCAAGGGCCTTCAGACCAGATATTGCTGCCTGTTTCCTTTAACAGTAAGAGTGTGCATATGAGAGAGAAAATGATGTAATCAAAAATGTGTGGTAATGGACATTTACATCCATACAGGCCTCACTGCTGAAATTCGCTACTAATGTAATTCAGAGTTCATAGATAAAGAGACTAGAACTTGAAGGATGGATACCACTTGTTTAAGGCAGAGAAGAGCCTTTTTAAATCTGTACAGAAAAATGTTTCGCTTGAAAGATGTACAGATTTTTGGAGCTCAGGTATGAGTCACTGAGGCAAAATGCAACAGCATAGTAATTTCTTCAGCTGAAGAAACTTTAATTGCAGTTGAACTTAAAAAAAAAATGTTGTTTAGGAAGAACATTGTGGTAACTTTTCAGTCTCATTTGAGTAATGGGAGGGAACCTGAGTAGAAGTTTTGTGCTACCAGTGCTAGATCAGGGCTTTTAAGTATTTCCATTCAGTCTAGTAATTACAAGGCCTAAGTATGAACCAATGTTAAAATATCAAGGAAATGTTATCTATTTGAAATAATAATAATAATTAAAAAATCCATTACTGTTTTTCAAAGGAAAAAGATAAACAGCACAGTTTTGAGTTATTCTTCTGGAATTTTAAATATTTCTCTATAACTTTTTTTTTTTTCAGGGACTATTCCTTTCTCTCCTACTTGCCTTCCTTTTCTCTCCTTCCACACCCACCTTTGAACTAACTTTCACAAAATCCTATTGAGTGCAGTGCCACATTTTCATATTCCTGCTTATACTGCATGGAGCAATAATGGATCTTTCAGTCCCACTGGCTTCTTGTTCAACCAAAATGTTACATGTTTGTGCTTTCTTGCATTTGTCTTTCACTATGAGTCTTCTATGACGATTTCATGAAGCCGCAAAACTTCAGAGGCAAATCTTTCACTGGCCTGTTTTTACACAGCTCTAGTTGTGCTTCTAATGGGTGTTGTAAATGGTATCACTCCTGTCAGCCTCTCTCTTGGAGGTGCTTCCTCAGCAGGAAATTGTAGCCTTTAACACTGAAAGCAGACTGAGGGAAGTGTGTGAATTTCAGTCTAGCAGTTACTTCTGAATACTTCCATGCTTTCTTCGGATCAAAAATAACTTCTTCCTGATGGTTAATACTAAGCAAACTTAATTCACTTACAGGAACAACTTCTATTTGCAGGCCTGTGCTTGCATTTCTCACAGATCTTTGGCAGACTCGGAAGTGTTACACTTTTGTTCTTTCTGTGATCATGCTTGCTTTGTGGAGCCAGCTTGTCTTTTGGGTCCTGTATGGTCCTTCATAGTTTAATACAGTGGGCACTGGGCTTGGTGATGAAGTTTGGAACTTGAGAGTTCAGAGTAGGGGCAGTGATATGTGAATTCCTTATTGTACCTATGAATGTAGAGCAGCCATCATGGGTCAGGCCGGTAGTCCAGCTAGTCTAGTAACTTGGCAGCAACCACCACCATGAGTAGGCACCGAGGGAAGGGTAGATATGAAGCAAATACATACGATCCTTCATTCAAACTTCAAGACCTCAAGTATTTTTAGCTCAAGAGTTTTCCTGAACGGGAGGTTACTTCTCTCTGGTTAATAACCCTCAGTGGATTTGTCTTCCAAGTACTCATCCAGCTTCTCCTTGAATTCTGTAGACTTTCCCCTCCAAGAACCATATGCCACAGATGGACTGTGCACTGCAGGACGGGCTGTGGGTTGATCTTAAACTCTGGAGCCAAAATACCTTGTTAGCCAAATGGTATCCGTGATCTGAGGAGTCTGGTTATTTACATCTGTTCCAACTGCCCTCAACTAGTATGCTGTTATGACTGCTGCTTTTATGTGGAGATTGACTGCTTTTGCACCCCAGAGAAACTGAAGTAGAGGGATAATATGAAAATAGCAGTGAGTGTTTGTGTAGAGAAACATACCCTGCATGCCAGCAACTGTAGTGCCTGCTATCAACCATAAAACAAGCTACAGGAACCTAGAAGACTTGTTATCAAAAACTTGAATGCTCTCTGTGAATTCCCAGTGGTCCTCTCCTCTAGCATCCTTGTTCTTAATGTCTGCCTGAGATTCTCTGAGCATTTGCGAACAAAAGCAAGTAAGACCTCTCAGTGCTCCTTGAAAACTAGGAATTGCCACCATTCCTGTCTCAGGTGGAGAAATTTGGAGAGGTTTAGCCACCCCCAAACTCTAGGATGCAGCAGAGTCAAGAATCCAGACATCCTATCGCTCTGATCACTGAATAGTACATCTCTGTTCATTCTTGCCTTTGACCGAAGGAATGCCAGCATGTAACCTACACATCACTACATAGCCATATTTCTCAGTTGTGCTAATTGAACTAGATACTTTGTTGGAGTGCGTAGGCATATGTTAATTGCTGTCTGGGGAGCTGGTCTGTTTTTTCTTTATTTTATTTTTGCTGAAGGCAAATGAAATATTTTGTTTCCCTGTTCTAAGCAGGCAAGTAGATACTGTGCTTGAACTGCTGTGTTATTTTGCAAACCTGGGTTAGCATGCTAACCTAAGGATGCTAACACACCTATTACTTGCACTGTGCAGTTCCTATAAATGCACAATACTAGGCATTTGTGAACAAGAGGAAACACGCTTTTTCACACCTCTGCCTTGCGAACCGAATCATTCATGCTCCATTTCTCTCCGGCTGAAGCACGGTGTTCTTATGTACACCAGACGTTTGCAGCAGCTGAACAGCCTACTTTGTGCAGTAAAGGACAGGCAGGAGGGCAGAGATAGTGTCCCATGTACAAAAGAAAGGACAAGAAGGGCAAAGAATAGTTCTATTTTCCTCTCCAGTGTTGTCAGGGAAAGGCTGGTGAGGATCACTGACAGGCTATTACTGATGGGTCATATGAGCATGAAATAATGGCTAAATGAGGTCTCTGACATTAGCAAGTAGAGATGTGAGTTTTAAGCAGTCTACCTCACTGCTGTAGAAGTTGCTTGGTTTTATTCAAGGACTCCATTATCAGAATGTTTACTAGGCAAAACAAAATCAAAGCCTACCATTTAAAGCCCAGATGAAATTATTTACAATTAAACATGTACTAGATAAGGTTGCAGAGTGTCCTAGTAGTTCTGTGCTCTCTATACTGCTTTCCCTTTCCAAAAGTCTCCAGCACCTTGCTGAAGAGCAATAGTATAATTGCCTAACTATCCCTGGGGAAAAAAAAAAATCTAGACTCCACTACCTAAATGAGAAGAGGTATGTTAAAATGTGAGATCCCTTAACTGTGTTTTGTTACATTTTATTATGCCTCTCATTCATTACTGCACAGAGTGCCTGCTGGCACAGGATACAGTGATGATTAGTAGGCATATACATCATTACCTGAATGATAATTAATGCTGCAATAGACTTTTTCCAGCACAAGATGTTGTCCTGTTTCTAATCCACACTGGTATGCTTATTTAATTCCTTTTGCATGCAGAATAGCCTGGCAATTGAAGGATTTGGCTCAATCTCCTGCTGCAGCAGATAGTGCAGCTCTGAAGTCAGTAGAGGCAGGGCGATTGACACCAACTAAACATCTAGTTCGTGAACTACAGGTTCACTAAAACATGCTGTATAAAGGTGGTGTGATTTAAGGTTCTGGAAAAATTCTTTCTGGAGGAATCAGCTGGGATAAAACTGGAAAGCTTTGCTGGACTGGTGGTAGCATAGAGCAGCTTGTTTGCATGAAGAATTTGATGCCAAATATACCTTGTTCTGAGTTCCTCTGCATCTTTCTGTCCTTTTCCTCCTCAGTCAGTACTTCATTGGATATAACTATTAATGGGACTGACTTTTCTGTTCCAAGTATGTGATAATTTAAATAAATGTTAAAGGTCCAACTTCATATTGTTAACCTTGGTAAGTATAGAGCTGGAATCTATTCCTAGATCAAAACTTGTAAAACTGGGGAAAACTTAGATGAAGGAATCAGACCTGCCCATTAATAGCCTGTCCAGTGAAGTAATGACTGAGGAGCTCTACACTTACCAGGGTTAGTAATATGCAGTTGGACCTTCAACACTTATTTAAATTACCACGTACTGTGGAACAGCTGGATAATTGTGAATATTTTTTAAAGCATTCCCCCTCTCCCCCTAAAATGTGAGAGGAATCAGATTTCTCTCTGGACTGCACAACTTTAATTTGTTTGTAGTAGTGAAGGAACATTTGTTTGAACAAGGATTTTTGGAATGCACTCACTGTTTATTTAGCGTGGGAGCAATAACTTGGTGCAAGTCAGCCAGCCTCTGCCAAGAGACAATTTTGGCATTTACTGCACCCCAGTTGGGGGATCTTCTGTATTCCCTGGATTTCAGTAAATACTGTCGGCCCCTGAAGCTGGGCATTTCATACAAGATCCAAGAGCCACCTAAAACATCGAGGGAGCAGATCTCAAGGAGATGGATGTAGCCTGGGACTGATGGGCAATCATCAGTGAGCTCCCATATTTGGCCTTGGAGCTCCTCTTTTTCATAGAGCTGGATCTTGTGGGAAACAGAATTCTGCAGTGGCAAACGCAGCAAAAATGTAGGAAAGACAGACATTTAACTGATTCTGACATTGCTGAACAGGACAGACATACAGAAAAAGGCAACTTTTCCAGCTACTATGTGCATTTCTGAGAAACTATGTTCTATTCTGGAGATGGGATTGTGAAGAGATTCACTCTTTTGAAGCTAAGAGAGGAGATTTAATCATTACCCACATGGAGGAGCTCAGGTATGCCAGCAAGTGGGTATGATCACGTGTGGTAGGAAGTAAATGGATGCTTTATGATTTGAAGAAATGGGATGTATAAGGACTTTCTATTGTGACAACAGGAGAAAACGTATTCATGTGACTTTGAGATGATCTGTGTTGCTTACTTGTGACCAGGCATGAATAATGTGGCTTTTTAGAATTATGCTACTAAAAGACATTTATCATGTTACTCCATATGCTCCCATTATACACTGGTTTGCAGGCAATTGCCATGTGGCAAACTACTGAGCTATGTGAAGCACAGGTATGTGGAGTGTTCCTGCTGCTATGGCTTATGCTCTATAGTATATCTTACTAATCAGAGAAGTACTTTAGCAAGTATTAATTCTTTGTCTGATTTTAACCAACACCACTTTTATGTTCAGAAAGCCATACCCATGGCAAATCTGATTTAACATGTTCTTGTGTCATTGAATCATAACATAGTATGGTCACAAGCAAGTTGCATACATCAGCCTACAGCAGAACTTTCTATCAGCTGGCCCTGCTAGCCCTTCCCAGAGCAATGTAAAAACATTCTTTACCTAGAAACAGTCACTCAGCTTTCTTTTAGCATCTCCAAGTTATGAACAGGCCCTGGAAATAGCACTGATATTAAACAGATCATTTCATTCATCTCCAGTGAAACTTTGCATTGCCTTACTGAACTTTGCCTGTCTCCCGAGTTACTTGAAGAGACCATATAACTATATTCTTAAAGGATAAACCACACCCAATTTCTTAAACTGTGATACACTGCCAAGCAGAACTTACTTGTAGGATTACATGGCAGGACTTGATGGAATTGCAGAGACTGAACCACTTCTGGAAGTCAGGACAGTCTCCCCTTTTTGAAAAGTACTGGCGTCCTGAGTAATTGGTGTTCTCATAAATCATCCAGCTGCCTTTTTCCACCTGAATGGAATTGCATCACATAGGACCGCAGGTCAAGGTGGTCACTGCTACATTCCTAGTAGTGGCCCCGGAGGCTCTTGTCTTCATGAAAAATGATCTGCAATATAAATATTTGCAAAGACTCAGTCCATCCCACTGTCTGTGTCAGGGCAGAGTATTTGGCATACTGGGGCTTCCACTTACCTTTCCCATTTTTGGCAGTTTGCTGAGGTGAGAGCTGTGAGCAAACACTGTCATTGCTTTTATATATCATGCAGCATTAGGACTATCTGCAAAAAGTAACACAAAAGGGCCCATTCTAAGCTGTGGGGAGCTCTCATGTATTGTCTTTATTGCGGTTATGGTATTTTTTGCATTTATCATGTAGGACTCATTTTCTGGGTTTTGGGCTGCGTTTGCTGACGCTGTGCACAAGTGAATTATTGTGTACTGTGGAGTGGACTACGCTTTCAGCGGATATCAACTATTTCATGTGGTGCGCCTTACCCAATGGGGGACGTGTGTATAAGAATGGTTCTTTGCAGAACCTCCTTTGCCTGAAAGCTATTGAACTCAGCGGACCTGAGCAGTTTCTGGTGTAGGTCTGTTCCTCTCCTTCCCCACTTGGTGTCGATTACCTCTTGCCTAAGTTTGTTCCATGGTATTTGTTCAATCTTTCCTTTTGTGAGAGCAGATGAACTTTGCTTCTATTTCAATACTTTTTCACCCACTTTATCCTGGAAACAGGAAAAGTCTCCATATCACATGGTGGTTTTAGCTTTTGCCTACTAATCCCTTCCATTGTGTACAGATTTTAGCACACACATGTTAGAAGGAAATAGCGATTAAAAGTTTCAGTCCCTTCCTGGTGTGTGATTAACTGCTGCATCACTGAAGACTAAAAAGATTGAAATCAAATCGTTCTTATTAGGTGTTTATCAGTGTATCTGAATTGCTGGCTAACATTATAAATCAGTTGGTTCAATTTTTTCCCTTTGAAAATCTGTTTTAAAAATTCAAAAATAGCAAGCTGCATTAAACTCAAGTTGCTCTCTATCTGGAACCAGGAAGGATTGTTGTTTTAACACTAAAGCAGGGTGCTTTAACCCTAAAGCACAGCTAGCAGGTTACGAAAAACTGTATTCCTCCCTTTCGGAACTTTTCCTCTGTCGTTTTTTTCTTGTTTGGTGCAGGGCTGGAACAAACCTTGACTTGTTCTATTCTGATTATTATTTTCTTGAACCTAAATCTTAAGCTCTTAAAAAAGCTGCTTCATGGAATATGCAAAGCTGGTTATGCAAATGTCTTATATCACCAGTAGGTGAGGCTTCAGATCAGAAGAAACTACTGCACTCCAAAAACAGATTTATAATCTTATGTATTTGGGGAAACTCATTCAAGCATGTAAAGGCCTTGTCAACATGATTCATCAGTTAACTTGGCATGCAGATGAACACCTTTGTAGATCTAGTTTATTTAAAAGAGCTCTATTTGCAATTACATAGTCTCCACCTCCAGTGGAACAAATGAGTGTTTGTGCCTGTAAGAAGAGAGAACAGGGGAAGGTTTGCGAGACTGGAGTGCAGCTTTGCTTACAAGGTCTCAGGCCAAAGAAAAGGGCTTTCAGTGCTGTGGCAAGAAAGGAAAGAGAGACCAGGGTGTCTTCTGGGGAAACGGATAGGGGGAATATGAAACCTCCCCCTTCACATTCTTCCATCACAAACCACTTCACTGATGTTGTTTTCAACTGTATCCTTATTAAATGACAGGGGGTAATGTGCACTCACCATTTCCAAACAGGTTAGATACCTTCCTGTCCTCTTTAGTATATTCAGCCCTGTTCTTCCGAGCTTTCTGGGTTACCTCAGACCACCTGCCTTCATCCTGTTGGATTTCCTTGTCATGATGTTTGTTTGACTGTTGTACTTGACTTGATGTATTGTTGCTATTACTGTAAGTAGAGTGTTCAGGGCTTGATTTTTGTCCGCAGGCTGGATGGGTTGCTGACATGGACTCAAGGGAACTGGTAACAGGCAGTGTGAGTGTGCACGAAATACTCAATACAGAAAGTTAGTGCAAAGTTGTCACAATGCTTTAATGTCACATCTGACTCTATTTCAAAGTGTAATTCCTTGTATATAGAATCATTTAGGTTGGAAAAAACCCTTAAGATTGAGTCCAACTGTATGGCAAACTGGTGGGTAGATCTTCAGGATGATGAATGATGTAGGGAAACAGTTGTTGCTGCATGGATTGCACACGAGTTCTTTAACAATGGATGTTAATGTAAGTCCCCATGAAAGGCCATGAAGTCTGGCCACGGGTGTCTTTGGCAACCACACCACATACTTGCTTCACATAAAGGGACTATGCATTTAGCACTGGCCGTGGGAATATCTGTGTGCAAGTACCTGGCAGATCACTTCCATAACAGCACCTGACCTGGTGACAGTCGGCAGGATTTGGCAGTTGTTCTCCCTGACTCTGCTCTGCTGCAGACAAACCCCTTTTTGGAGCCAGTCTGGGCTAGTTCCTGTTTTGAGCACCTCTAACCATTCTTGGATATAGAAAATGCAGCAGAGGTGCTACATCTTTCAACCATGACTCCCCTTGTGGAGCCAGTATCCTTTACATTGTTTTAGAGAGATTGAGTAAAACTGAATTTCTCATTGCTTTGACTCTGATATTTGCTCTTGCTGCTGGCTGCCTCTTGAAGATATATAGTCCTATGCACTTATATGTTAGATTCCATCCTGACAAAATTGATTCTTTTCAAAACAGATTGGTTCTATTTTTGTCCTACAGATAAACCAGTCTCTCACACAAAACAGGGGTATTTTGCCATGCCAAGATGGATGCTAGGTGTTTCCACCTGATGTTTGACTAGGAAAAAGCTCTTCACCAAAAACAGAATTTTCAGGAATCGCTAGAGAATCAGTAGTGACAGGTCTGCAGTCAGGATTACTGTAGCAGAAATGAGGGGGAAATTGGGGCTTGCTTGCATGGGCAGTGCTCTAGTAACTCTGGCTACAGTCAAAAGGCTCTGACTCACAAGCTTGTGTGGGGCAATTTAACAAGTTAGCACCCCTGGTCCTGTGGGCAGTATGTCTGTGCCTCAGCTGCTGTGTTGTTCACAGCCAAGAGTGTTAGCTGAAACTATCACCAATTTCAGTGTCATAAACTGGGCTGGGAATGGCAGCACCAAGTTGCCACCATGAGTTCTGCTACTGGAGTCAGTCTCTGGGGTACAATGGGCAGCTCTTAAATTGCCAAAGGGAAAGGAGATGATGCCCTGTTCAGTTCCTCACTTGCTGTACAACTCGATTTCAGGTACTTACAAAGAGCAGAACTGGAATGGTCTCTTACCTTTCCCACTGTGGTTAGTATCGCAGTGCAGTGGTGGGCACCAACTGTATGCACGCAACAACTGTTGTTAAGTGTGCACATATGATCAGAGGTCTCGTCTGAGTCCTGTAGAACAAATTTGTGACTCTGCATCTCATCTGAGCTCTGAACTATGTCCATTGCTTTTTTGCGTAGCTGAGAAGATTTTGAAGTTGTCCTGGCTAATTGGTCTGGTCACAGCAAAGCCTTTTTTTATTCAGGAGACAACATAGCTCAGGAAAGAAGGAAATTTCGGTCAAGGTGCCAGGCGGCTATCATTCACCAATCCCATTGTGCACGCATCTACAAGCACCTTTCAGCTCCTTGATTTTGGCTGTCTGAAAACATGAGCATGTGAACGGCAAACCACCTGATCTGCTGGGTTTGATTTTTGTGTACAGACAATGAGACACCAGCCAGCTAACAGGGGAGGGAGTAGCGAAGGGGCAGGTACTTGCACTCTGAAAGTGAAACACCATTTGTATGCTTATTAGCATAGCAGGATTTCTGTTGCTTACTCCTCTCAACTCCACCAGCCTTATCTATACAAACCAGGAAGTATTAGCCAAGGAAAAGTGAAGACCATGGCAGTACTCTGATAGTAAAGACAACACTGGAATAACATGGCTAATCACCTATTTGTCAAAGTCTTACTGTTTATTTTATTGCAGGTCAGTGAGCAAAAATCAGTCATGAGATGTTAATCTCTCTAGCTGTTTAATCTTAACCACCCCGTCGCCATTGTTCTCCTACTTACGTGCTCAGCAGCAATATCCCCTCCTCCCCTCTTGTAACAACCTCATTTCAAAGTACAGTTTCTTTCTGCTTTGGCTTTTAAGGGGTCAGACTGATGCTGTTTGAGCTGGAAGGAAATTTGCTCGGGCCCTGGCACTGGCTGCTGCCTACTGCTCTACTGAATTTGTTTGCAAGAACAGAAGCCTCTGTTTAGAAGCTGATGGATGCTCTGAGCCCCAGGAATGAGCCTGAGCTGAATGTGACAGTGCAGGCCTGTCCCAGCAGTGAACACAGGCCATGGAGGAGAGGTAGGAACTGCTAAATGGGATTGGATACTGCATCCCAGCAATCCTGCTTCCTGCAGAGTGAACTAACCAGGCCAAGACAGCTGATGCTGCAGAAAGTCATGGCTAGAGAGTTCCTGTGTAAGGGAGGGTGATGTTGCTGTTGATCTTGAGTGCCTTCTAGCCTTCTCATCTGACTTCCTTAGGCCTTGAATTTTGGCTCACATGGCTTGAAAGGAAAATGGGGGAATGCATGGTATGGCCAAGAAGCCCCATCAATATCAGCACAAAGACTCACCAGTTAATCTGTAATTTTTGAATGTACCAAGCTGTGGCTAGGTCTTTCCCCATGGACAACTCAGAATTGAAAGGGCAGGTGTTTACAGCAACTACATTTCATTTTGGACTGATTTTAACAGGAAATTTGTGATAAGTTATGTTAAAAAAAATGCTGTGAACCTGGTGGGTTGAAAGCAAGCTTTGAGTCCATGAGGACTTCTAAAAGACCCTTTGAATCCCTGATTAAGTTTAACCATTTCTAGCCTTTCTTGCATAGTGCTGTCTTTTGGCATCTCCATAAACAGGGTCAGTGACTGAGAATCAGCAGGCAGAAGAAAAACGGTTTTGCTTCACAAATGTTTATTGGTTTTGCCTTTAGCAGATATTTTGCATTAGAGTACAGGACCATCTCCAAGGCATGGGTTAGTGTAGCTGTACAATATGTGACCATACTTTGGATGGATGTCTATCCCCTGGCTAGAAGTAGCTGGGAATCTTCGTTTCTATAATTTTTATATGTAAAGAGCTCTAATGGAGTCTCTCTACCCTGCAGTTAGTGTTAAACGCACCTCTCAGCAGTGAACACTTCTACTACCCCCACTGAGCCCTGAAACTTCTATGGAATTAATTAGAAAGAGTCCTATAGAAACACCCCATGCTGTGTGCCCAGGCTTCCAGCCAGAGGAAGAGAGGGATGTGGAAGAACCACCATGTGCACCCAACTCTTATCACAAGGTAGAGTTAATACAAGGATGAGGGTTGTGACAGCTCATCTGGGAAATGGGGGGTGTTCTTGGGCAGCACAGCATGGATGTAACAGAGACAAACCATCAGGGACCTATGAATGGGGAATGGAAGACAGGCTTCAGTGCTACACTGGCACTGCAGGGAGAGGCTTTTTCTTTAGTGAGTCCTTCAAAGAAATAAGAAAGTAGGATGGTTAAAGGGGAGAGCTGAAGAAAATGGGATCGTCCTAAGAGGCACAACCCTCATGTCACATGCAGGGAAGCTCATTCCTGCCCCATTCTGGATCATGTGTGGGAGTTGCACAGCACTGTGGACAAGTGGAAGTGTGTAATCCCTGCCTCTGAAGTGCTGCATCCCCTCTTTGGCTCTGTAAAAGTAGCATGGTGGGTTGAGAAGCAGTAGGGATGCACTGGGAAAACGTAAGCTCCCAACACACTGGCAGGGAAACAGGAGAGAAGTGGCTAAGGGAAGAGGAGGGAATGTCAGAGTCTTGGGTAAGAGATATGAGGGGTGGGAAGGAAAGAATGACTGCTAAGATTTAAAAACTAAAAAAAGAACCCCAAACCACAAGTTGCAAATGCATTACTAAAGCTAAGGTAGAAGACATCAGTTAGCTCACCTACAGCTAAGTGAGGTACATGAAGTCTGGGTCTTTGTTATGTCTTTGCTTCCTTTGCATTCCTTGCTTTTGAATCTGTTCCAGGCTTCTCTGGAGAGATTCCTTGTTTTGCTTCTGTAACTCCCTGCAGGATGCAAATGTTAATAAGTGCAAGCACAGCATGCAGGGCTGAATCCATCAGAGAGATGGGGACTGCATGGCAGATCAGCTTCCCTCCTGCTGTGTGACATGTGATGCACATTGAACTCGAGGCTGTGGGGGAGCCCCTCTACTTGGTGAAATCCAGCCCTGCTGCTGCTACGATGAATGTTTTCTTAGGTCTCCTGCTCAGTGGAGCTGCAGCAAAAAATAGGCTTTTGCAAATCATGGACAAATAGAAAGGCAGAGCCTAATTCATGTACATGCTAGGCTAATCTGACATTACTGGGTTCTTTATGGAGTCAGTTTTCTGTTCATTTTTTTAAAAAATAGTCTTCAACTGTTTTTTTAACCTAAAAGTGATAGTAGTGAATGTGTTTTGCAGGGATATTAGCCAGAAGAGTGCCTTCCATGCATATGTTGAGTATTACTGGAGCTGAGTTGTTGAGTATTACTGGAGTTGTTGAGTACTGGAGTTGACTTTCCAGCTCATGAGTGACACCTGCCAAGGAGCCAGTTGCTGTGAAAGTACAATTTAGCATTGGCACTATATTATAAATTTGTGCTACTATGAAACTTCTCATGCTAAACAGTGCTGAGCAGGGCAGACGTGAAAGGCTTTGTGGGCTCTGGGTGGCTTGAGGTGCCACTCTAGCTGTGACATTCAGTGGTAGTGTTGCAAAAACAGTTTTACTGGCTTGTGTGAATTCTTCAGACCTACTTTGTCAACCTGTTGCTTTCCTCTGGTGAGTGAGTCCTGTTGCTTTCTGTCTTTCTTAGTGCTCCTTGCTGAACAAGGGTTAGTCTTTTGATATGCTGCTGCTCTCTGGTACTTGATGCCTTGGGAAGGAGAAAGGGCTTTGCGTCATCTTGGGCTTACAGGGGGCCACCAGGCTGGTTTACAGATCTACTGCATGGGATCAGTTGCAGTATGTGGTTGGAGGTAAGGGGTTCTAGCTTCAAATTCCCTCATGCTCCTGGAGTTACTCTGTTTTGCTGCACTTGGAGAAGAAGCAGGAAAGGGGGGGTGGTTCTTTCACTGGCCAGTAGCATAACTGACCTTTGCAAAAGTCCTAGTTAATAGTCCAAGCTTAAGAACAAACAAGTGATTGTGAGACACGAAGGCTGATCCTATCAGAAATGTGTAATCTTATTGTTTACCTCAACTTGAGGAAAATGCCCCTTTCGCAATTGTCATGAGCTTAGGAGCCTGAGCTAAACACTATTTCTAGGCTACAATGAGAAAATGCCTGTTCCCCCGCCCCCCGCAAGAGAACAGGCACAGACCAAGGTTTAACTATCCTTTCCCTGTGCAGCTGTTGGAGCTCAGCAGGCTGTAACTTGGTGGCTCTGCTGGGCCAGGTGCTGCTGCCCCATGTTCCCCTGCCCTGCCCTTGTGGGAGTTGGGGTGAATTGTGCTCACTTTGCTTCCAGGCATACTGTGCAGCTTCAGGGGCAGTCAGAATGGCAAATGGATGCACGGAGAGCTTGAAAGGCTGAATCCAGTGGTCCTGGAAGGACAATTCATAGATTAGTATGTCTGCAGAAACTATGTGCCAAGCCAAATGGGCATACTCTTTTGTGGTCAGCTGAAAGTAAGATAACTGCTTCAGAGGTCCTGATGGATAAATGAGCACAGCTTTGCTGGCAGTTTTTGTCCTGGCTGCTTGGCCCACCCACCTTCTTGAAGTGCCCATCCCTGCTGCCCAGATATTTCAGTTGTCCACACAGTAGCTGAACTGCTGCATTTTATAGCCCTGTAGGTACTGATGCAGCCTGGGGATTGTGATCTGCCAAAACATCCCGGCGTGTAGCCTGCGGCTGCTCAGCTGTTCACGTGGCAGCTCCTGAAATGTCTGGACAATGGGGTAGGAAGCTCTGAGAAGCAGCAGGCAGCTGGGATAACAACCATTACGTCCATTTCAGGCTAAGACGTCCCTTCTCATGAATCAGAAATATTCTGGATCCTAAATCCCACTAGGATGTGACGTAGGCTCCCTAAGTATCTATATATCTTGGTAAAGCTAGTGCTTGGTTTTCAAGGAGATCTAAGCCAAGGTTTCAAAAGTGATGGGGGATAACAGGAATCTCCACTGTTTTACTTTGATGGGAAACAGGAAGTGGGGCAGGGGGGAGGAAAAGATAACCAAACCTGAGGTCAACAGAAATTGAATTTTGAGATGGGCTGGATTCCAGCTCTTTGAGTGTAGGACTCTTAAGGAGGCATAAGCTGTGCTCCAAGAGTTACTGTTAATGATAACAGTAGATTTAACCTCTTAAACTAATTAGGGCTTTGCAAAATGAATTATCCTTAGTTTCCAAATTCAGCAAAGCATTTCTGTTCCTTTCTCATAGACTGGGAATGATCTTAAGCCTATTATTAAAATTAAGCAGCACTGTTGCTGAAATAGAAACTGGAGATCCTGATAACAGTGGCTTATCTTCCTCTTCAGAAAATTTTGTAACTTTGTTACCTCATGACCATCAAGGAAGTATCCCTGAGTCCACTAGGGATAGGATCTAGGCAAGTGCACAGTAACATGAGATGACCAGAAAGACTGTTTCTGTTCTTTCTTTGCCTCTGCTTGCATAATATCAAAATATAAATCAAAACTAAAAAACCACTATTCTCCCCCCAAAAAAAACCCAAACCAAAACACCATGGGAAACAGTGTGAGTAGCTGGAAAACTTCCAAGAAAACATCACTCCTCTGCAGTGTATGGTGTGCACTCAAAATGGAGACTTCTAAAAATATACTGGGTTGGAAATTCCTAGAGAAAAGGATTCCTGCCCATGAGGAGCATGACAGTAAAAATATACAGTGTAATGTTCACAGCAAAAGGAGGGAGAGCTGATCCACCCACTGATCCCAGGAGCAGAGGGGAAGATTCCCTCCTTCGAACTAACATGTTGTGAAATGCCCCTACATGGCATCTAGTGGCATTTCTAGTTCTTGACATGGGAAAATTCAACTAAGAGAGGTTATGGCCAAGGCTGTTCTGATGCATGTGACTGTGAGCTGGAGTGTAGTTCTAGCCCTTTCTGGACACCGGGTGGCAGTCTGTCATTAATATTACAGCTAAGCATGACTGAGGTAAAAAAAAAAAATTAAGTGCACCAGAAACACTGTGAATTACATGTGACTCATCTATTATAGTGTGATTACAATTCCACAGCAACTTTTAGTGGTTGCTTGGGAAACATCAATAAAGTCTGTGTTACTGAAAATAAAATCTGCATATTCCAGCACAAATGCTCTTTCGTTCAATAGCTGGGCCATGTAGAATGCTTTCTTGTGACTTAAGTTGTGAATTAAACTATAATACCTCCCCTATTTCCTTGTGAAGCAGGCTATACCTCCTTGGACCTGCATAGCCTCCTTCCCCACTCCACATCAATGGTAATTAGAGCACACTGGTGGGAATGCTCCTCTGTAAAGCTCAATGCCAAAGGCCCAGGAGCTGGGTTACATCTTAGTGTGGTTGTGAATAGTTGGACTGCCCTTTTCTTGCCTCTCCCTGGTGCACTGTAAGGTAGAGGAGGAGGTGAATAGTTCAGCTTTTTGCTATGTTCAAAGAGAGAAGGCTAGAGCTAGGTTGCTATTACTAATGGGGCAAAAGCAAAAGGGGCAAATGACTTGAGTTTAAAATGTAACATTTTTTTAAAAGGCACAGATATTATATGATCCAAATGCATTATGCCTTTAGGCAGTGGGAGATTCCTTCCACTTTATTGCTTATAGCACACCAGTCTAGGCAGTAGGCTGGTGGGAGAATGGGCCAATACCTTACCATTGCTATGGCCAAAGCTAGGAGTCACTGGTACCACTGAACTGGTACCTCTTCTTTGGTGGCCCCTCTCAGACCTAAAGGGCAGAAGACATCAAAATGTTTGGGGTAGATTCTGCAAGGTGTGTGATGCTAGCAATGCTGAAAGCTTTTTACGTATGTTTGGGAATGGGATACCACTTTAAGACTGGGGCTAAGTGCAGGTATTAGTGTCAGGACAGGATAGGATTGAAGAGTTTTAACTGGTGAAATCTCTGCAGGGCCAAGATGAGATCTGATCAGTCAAGCTGCAGTAAGTATCTCCTTTTTGTCTACCGAAGGCTTTTTCTTTTTTTATCCATTTGGTTGCTCAGTTACATTTGTCTGCTGTATCCAGTTTTGCCTGAACCAAATACACAGTTTCTTTTTCTGGTAGCCTGGGGATAATTTTCAGCAGAGGTTCAACAGAGGAACGGCACGACACAGTCAAACAAGCCGCTTCTGCCCTTTGACGAACAAAACCATCTCCCTGAAGCTCAGCTACTGAAGACAAAGAGCTTTTATGTGTCTGTGCTTTCCCTGCACTAGCACTTTGCTTGGGTGGGCAAAGTCCCATGCCAGTGTGCAGGTCAGAAAGAAACCGTGAAGTCTGTGGTCAGCCAGGCATTTAAGCCAGAAAGAGGCATGCCAATAAAAAGCCTTCATAAACCTCTAAACCCAGGAGCACATCATTCAAATATTCTAGCATGTAATGGGTGACTTTTTAGACTAAAAAGATGAAGCAGGGATTTTAGGAGTATCCCTTATGCTGCTACACGTTTCTGATCCCAGTGGTGGTGTAATGAGGGAAGCATCAAGAGGTCAAACTCTAGAGGTTAAATATAGTAAGCACCTTTCCTCCCCTGCCTAGTCTCAGCTTCCCTTGTTTTTTCATGGTTACATTCAGTCTGCCCCAATTCTTTCTGTGAGGTGATGGGTGGCAAAGGAGGTTGGGCTCGTGTGTGAATGGTTTCTGTCTGGCATTGCTCTGTACTTCTTACTTTTTCTCTGTGCTTTTGTCCCTGCAGGCCATGGCATGGAGGGGATGCCTCCTTCCAAGAGCATGTCTCTCTTAATAGTCACCCTGCACGCCTCCTTACATGTGTCCTCATGTCTCCTTCCCTAGTAGCTACTGCTCACTCTTAATTACATTTCAGTAGAGGTGCCATGTGCTCCTCTAGCTGAAGGTTTGGCTCATGCTTGGCTGCTTACATGGGTTTCTCAGTTGACTGGCACAGGGCAGCTCATGGTCTCCTCCCATATAGGTCACCACTGCAGTCTTTGCTGCCTAAACCCTGCCACTTAAGCCTAACACAGCACCCATGTGTGAACTTCCATGAAAGCAGTAAACCCTGCAATTTATGCCCAATATAAATAGAAAGGTGTTTTAACTAGGGATGCAGAAGTTGTCCTGACATCTAAAACTGCTCAGGTCTTACAAGCTCCCTAAGACCTAATGGATCATTCCACATGGAGGTTTCATTCCCAAAGAGTGGGGCTGTGACTTGTCTGGAAGGTCTTAAACAGTATTGGATTCCTTTGCTTATGTAAATACACTCTTAGAAATCTCAGATGAAGGGAAGCAGGAGGCACACACTCTGCTGCCTGTCTTGAGAGCTGACTATACCCAAACAAGTCTGGTGTACTGGCTGATGGCAGGCCATGTTGTGAGAGCACTGTGTCCAAGGAAACACAGCCTCCTTCTCTCTGGAGGCTTTTTAACTGCAAATAATGACCCAGACTGTGCCACAGATTGACTAGGACAGAGATTAAATGACTTACCCAAGTCAAACAGTCTAATCTGCAAGTCAGGGTAATGTTACTTCTTGTCTCTGCAATCATTAAATTGCAAAATCTTGTGCAAGTTTTCCGTTATTATTGTATGGCTTGGCACAAGGATACTTCTATACTCTAGCGCATCTTTTCCCTGCACAGGTAATGCATGACCTTGCAGTCACAGAGTTGCTGGTTTGTTCTGTTTAATCTGTGTGTCCACCTTCCATAGGGCTGCAATGCACTGCAAGTAAAAATTGGCTTAGCACTGTTTTCTTATTCTTCTCTTTTTCACACTGCAATAAAGGGAGAATTTAAGGCTCTCTGACAGGTGCCATCTCTGATCCTTTACTGGTATCCAGGAAGGATTCCTAGGATGTAGATACTGAATCTCCTTCAACAGTGTCACGTAATGCCTATGCAAGAGTCAGAGTGCCCTTCTGAGAGTTTGCTTCTGTAAACATAGCACTGATTCTATGAACCTGCCTAAACATGACCCCAGATTAAGACCTGCAGTATTAGCACACTGTGCTAAGCAGCATACAGTAGCTTACAAAAAAACGCATGGAGGTATTGAAAGAAGTCTCTGTCTTGTAGGGTTAGAGGTCTCTAGCCAAATTTCACATCTTTGGTTCCTTTAACGAATGCCTTCTCTCAGACCTACAGCACACTTTCCTAGCTATTATCCCCTGATGATTTCTGGTTTGAAACCTGAGTGGACTGGGGAAGAAGACTGGCCACAGACAAGGTACATCTTTGGCAGCCACATGACAATCCCACAGGAAAGCTCTAACTTCAGATAAAATTCACACTGTCGTACCTAACTTGTGGTCTTGAATGCTACCTGAATGCTTATATTCTGCTGTAACAAGGAGATACATGAGAGTTTATTGTAGGATGTTGTCAGCTATCATCCACATATCCCCAACCACTGCTGGTCTAACAGTAGTGATTGTTTTCCATAGAATGAAGTCTCTTCTTTTATTAGTATGGGAAAGCTGGAATAAACAGTAGCTCTAATAGTAGACCCCCACACAATACGATCTGCAAGCAATTAAGAAATGTGCTGCACTCTGCAGCTTTGACAGACACACACCCTCAAGACTAGCAGCAGGGATGAAGTACCCCATGGATAACTACAACTGCATATGGAGGCTTTACACCTCGTTATGATGCTGAAAGGCCACCCACAAGGCTCTAAGCCATAACAGCAGATATGAGAAGGGAATAGTTCAACAGTGTTTACTCTGAGTGAGAAGAGAAATAATCCACATGTGGATCACGTTCTCAGAATGCCAGCCTAATGCACTACGTGCTGGACCAGGCCACTACAGGTAAGAAAGATCTTCACTCAGACCCCTAGTAGAGATGCTGAAAAAACAACAAATCACTCACATTTGCAGAGCTTTGCCAGTGTGTTGCTGAGGGCCTCGTGTTGTAAATCTCAAAGATCTCTTCAACAGGAGTGCTGTTCTGTGAAGACAGGTAAAGAGAGAAAGGTTCAACTCTCAGAAGTAGTATTCTTTAAAATGAATGTATGAAATCCAGCTCATATCCCCTTCCTTTGATCTCTGAAACAGCTTTCATGTGAACTCCTAGTATTGTTTCATGCTGCTAGTATGAATCTATTGAGATCTGGTCCTGAAAATTTGCTCACCATTTTGCACTTGGGTGAGACAAGATAAGTAACCTATACACACGCATAGGGCCACCTACTGAAACTACCTATTTTGTTTTCTAAGGCTGAGCAAAACTTAATGGCTACCTGATAAAAATGAGACAGATTTGTAATATTTGCACTGTCTGTATACTGTGCTTTCAATGAACAAAGACATCCAGGGTACAGGGAGCATTTCTAGACAGGTGCCATAGAGCAAAAGATATTGCTAGCTTTCTTGCCCTCTTACCATTAATATTCCAGCATATGAAGATAATATCATAGCTTCTCTCTCAATTCGGTTGGGATACATGTATCGGTTGCAAGCTGCAAAATTCCTGTATGGTATTTTGAACAAGAAAATTATTAGTCTGGTGTTATAAATGCAAAAAGTAGTCCTGGGCTCAATTCACTGTTGCTTTTACTCCATTTTCACACTGGTGTAACCCACTGCAACAGCAGGGCCTTAGCTTTGCAATACTCACATTTTTTCTCTTGTCAGTACAGTCTGAGCATCCAAGTCACTTAGCCACAGCAAAGCAACACTGAAGGCTAAGTTGTAATGCACCTGGAAAGACAGAAGAACCTTATGTGGTTTTTTTTTTTTTTAATTGTAATTGCTTGACTGAGGGAAGACAGAAAGACCAGAGAAATGCAGGGAAATGTGAGCTGGAGCCCAGTATTTCTCAACTATGATGGGTAGCTCACCAGTTGTAAGACACTTGCTGAGGTTTGAGGGGTTTTAAACACAGCCAGGGAGACTTTCTCAGCTTAGCTGAAAGATGTTTTGTTATGCACAGACAGCTTTAGTTTGTGAAGAATTCCCTTTGGTTAATTGACTTGAACTTTATCAGATGTCCTCTGTGGATGAGCTTTGTCTTGCTGAAAAATCAGCAAAAACTTGAATTATCTTGGATACATTACACCTGGATGCTATTCACAGCCAATCTCTTTAGATACTCATTTTAGTAATGGGCTTTTATTGATCATTGTAGGAACAGGTTATTCAGCTGTACCAAACAGCCATCCTTCAGAGTTCTCTGTAGCCCTGCAGTTAAAGAGGATCGGAAGTAAGAAGTCAGGCGATTACCATGTCATCTAGAAAGGTGGGCTGCCTTTGTCCTCTTGGATCAAATTCATTTTCTCGTAGTCTGATGCCAACATAATCTCCCCTTAAAACAAGAAAATAACTCCAAATTACAACTGGTTCTAAGCAATCCAGTGCATAAGAAATGTAATAGATGACTAAAGCTAGTGCAAGACCAGGGCTAAATTTGGTATGATTCAGGGCTAGGAATCTACTGTAGGATTTCTCACAGACACCTCCTAGGTAGGAAAGCTGTTAGTTTTCTGTATCACTGCTAATCTTAGCTTCCCTCAAACCACACTGCTGTCTTCCCCAAAGGCTCCAAAATATAGGAAGAGGTACAAATACAAATCAAGTATTTAAAGTCTGGGGACTCACAAAAGGATTTCACTGTACAGCCAAGAGACTGAAAGAGATGCTTCACTGGTGCTCATTCTTCTCATTCAGGGGAGGCCTGATTCTGCAATCTTTCCTCAGACTAAGTACTACTGATCCATGCGAACAGTGCTAGGGAAGATGGCCACGGGACTTGTATAGAATAGAGGGGATGCTGCTTACATCCCCTAGGAGTTGTCTGCTGGGCACGCCTCCATCCAAGAGCATGAGATGCTGCTGCATGAACTAGGAGACTGGCACTGGCTGCATGGCAGGGGAGGAACTCTGCACCTCCCTGGTCGCTCCCACTGACACAGAGCAAGTTCTGGGCTGTGACATCTCTACTGTCACATATGCAGTCAGGTCTCATGCTGCAGACTGCATGTAAGAAAATTAAAAGCATCTCAAAGGAAGTCTGTTCATACTTTCCAGCAAGAGAAGACTAAGGTTTTACAGTTGTCATCCAGCTAGGATGGCAGTTGTCATCCACCTAGGGTTGCAACCCTTTGCAATCAAAACAAGTCCATCCCAAATGCAATGAAGGCAGTTGTAGGCAGTTACTACTCACAGGAGTTTTTCAATCTCTTTCTTCAGGCGTTTTCTTTCCATACTCTAGCTGTCACTGAAACATAAGCTCAATGGGATCTAGGAGAGAGAAAAGTGCATCCTACCAAGTATCTCTGTAAGTGAGCAAATCTGAATCACAGATGAAGAGTATGGGACACTTAGAGATCCCCTACAAAAATCTGGCCAAAACCATTTCCCAGGTAAGATTGCAATAGAAGCTGAGAAAAATCTAGTCAAGAAAGAGAAAACAACATGCACAGTACTGAAAGTGAGGGTAAGGAGTTTGGTAATGGGAAATGGGCAGAATGAGCCCATTTAAGATGAGCATCAATCTTGAGTGTCAGTTTGCAGGTTGCTTGCATTCCCATCACAGTGATGTATATTCTCTCATATAATGCAATCTATTGACCTGCTGCCACTTCTGAGTTTCTTAGTACGTGGCTTGCTCTCTGTACTGTGTGTGTATTGATCAGATCTATGTGGTACAAAGAGGGGATGGACTGGGAAGAGGACAGGCTGGAAGAGATGAGGTAACAGCTGGCCTAACAGGACACAGCAAAGAGAGCAGCCAGCACCTGGCCCACCAATTTATTGTAAAATCAAAGCGCATGCTTCACTCCTCTGCTCCAAAATACACAAAGTAATGACATACCTAGTAAGCTCTCTGTGTTACTGGACATTGTCCCCCTATTCTCTCTCTCATACATGTACACAAGAAATCACGCACTACCTGTGTCAACTCTTGCAATAGCCCTCAGGATCTGGGTTTGGAGCCTCTCTGACTTCAGGCATCTATGAGGAGGAATTCCCTCTTGTTGCTGTTCCTTTCTTGCCTCTGCCACTCAGTTTGTGTGTCAGGGAAATTAGGCTATGGCTTCACGCAGGACTGCAGCTTTCTCCTGTTGCTTAGAAACAATGCTGCTGAGCTGAGAGAAATGAAAAGAAAAAAACCAAAACAACACAGAGAAGAGGTTAAACCTGCACCTTCAGGTTGGGTTATCAGTTTCAAGTTAAATGATCCTTTTACAGTTCTAGGCATTGAGTTTCACTGCTGAGTGGCTAGTTGGAAACATAGAAGACATGCTAAGGAGGGAGGCAGAGACTCTTCACTGGGTTTTCTGATGGATCTAATTGCTTGTAAAAGGAAGCTATCAGCTTCCACTGTTCCAGCATTCCACCATATGGAATGGTGAAAAACTAGATCTGATACCTCCCAAGAGCCCATCTGGGGTTCCATTTGCAGTGTTTATGGCATATAGCAAGGATCCTGCTACTTGTTCTTTCATCAATGTTACGTTTTTGCTTACAGTATTAGGAGAAATTCTAACAGCCAAGAAATCCCCACGACTTACTAAATCCTGCTGTTGTCCTTCCAATGGATGCAGGGCACATCTTGCACAGGATTGCTGATGGTAGCCAATGCATCAGAATGACTAACAAGTCAGTGAGAGGCTACTGGATTTTGTAGATGAAGGTTTGCAGGCTGTAGTTCTGAATGGAATGAGCCATCCCCCTTGTTGGGAACGTACTTCTCATGTTATTAACTGATTACCTATTAAACAATAGGAATAGGTTTACGAGACATGAGCATAATGTTGCCTCTCTTTGTGATGGCCTAAGAAAACATGAAAGCAAATGTATTATCATGAGACATAGGTGTTTTCCAGGAAAGGCCTACTTGGTATTTACAGAATTTGTGCTGTGCTTTCTCTTCCTTATTTCATTTCACCGCTCTCTTTCCAAAGCCCAAGCTTTAGGCATGTGTCGAGGCAGGTGCAAGAGGTAAAGGTGGCGGACATGGTTCTGCCACCTACCGTGTCTTTGCCATAGCAGTGGAAAGCTAGGTGGGCAGCCACTGAGGGAGGGCTGGAGTTTGGGAATGGCCCCTCCTAGCAGCGTTAGATGCTTATGGCCATTCTCATTAATTCTATGGCAAAAGGAGCACCGAGCTTAGCACTTCCCCACCTTTCATTCTAGCTGTGGGGCTTGTAATCAAGTTGGATTTGATTTCTAAGGGCATCTGCCTGGCAGGCATCGTGGCAAACCCATGTCTCCAGTAGAGCTGCTGCTTGTTTGCACTGCTTTGAGAAATGCAGATCTACTGTCTATCTTTCCTCCAGTTACACCTACCCAGGGCTCATCTGCTGGTATGGCCAGGCGAGTGTGAAAAGTGACCTTCACAAAGTGAACATAGCCATGCCAGGACTGACCCAAAGTCCTGCTAACCCAACTCCTCTTCTCTTATGTGGCAAGGGTGATACCCTGGTGGAGAAAGTGACTTTCCTGAAATGAGGCTGGTCACTAACCCTGAGGTGAACTGACCCCTGCTATTCTCCCAAAAGCAAGAAGTGCCTCTGTATCATTGCAAGGCAGGGAGGGAGGTGGCACTGTGTTTGTGCTCTTCCTGGGGAAAAAAATAGCAGCCACCAGGGGATGCCTAGGAAAGAGATGGAAGAGCTGCACCAGAAGGCATAAAACTTTCTCAGTGTATTTCCCCATTCTCCACCGATTTGCAGCTCAGGACCTTCTTGAGCAAAAAGTGTTGTCTTGGCAGTTAATAGCCCTTGCTTGTTTTTTACTTCCACAAACTTGTCCAATCACTTTTTGAAACGTAACTGACATCTGCAATATCACCTGGCAAAGATTTCCACCGTTTAAATAGGGCTGCGTGGGAAAGGATGTCTGGTTTTAAGCTGTCCACTGTTAATTTAATTCGCTAACCAGTGTGCTTAATAAACTTAGTAAAGTAACTTAGTAAACTTAGTAAGAGCAAGTTTAGGCCCCTCGAACTCTGGAATTTGTCATGCACAGAGCACAGAATACGTATTAGAGAAGGATACTTAAGTCTTTTCCCCACGCCATAGCACATTTAATGCCAGTTGCAGGTTCCCCAGAGTAAGAAATAAAGCAACAGGCAGGTCTGCGTGTCTGCAGCATCATTATCCACTGCCGGTCTGATTTTCAGGGCTGGTATAGAGGGTGTTTTGTCAATCTGCTACTTAATTAAGTTGGAAGGAATAAATTTACTTAATAACTCACACGATTTAATGCTCATCAGCTGATGTATTAACAAGTACCACATAAAACAGTAATAGGAGCAGGATTTAGGACTCCTGCGAAGGGCTACCATTCACATGCCTGCGGCAGCCGCTAGAAGCATTTTTGCCAGCCTTGTTTGTATTGCAAATTCCCTCTGCACTTCCCCTGTAAATTGCTGTCCACTGAACTATTTGGCTGCTTTTTCCTTACATGTAATTTCCTTAAAATATTTAACATGCTCACATCTGCACGTGCAATGCCAACTTCTTGAGGACAACTTCAAAGGTGTCTGGAAAGCAATGCATTAACTTAGACTGAAATGTAAATTGCTTAAGAAAAAAATTTCCTTTTAATAGACTGTAAAATGCCACCTTTTCGCAGGTGAAAGCTTGCAAGCCAGGTGCTACATTCTGCGGACGAATAAACCCTAACTTTTAGGTGAGATCTGTCCTTCAGAAGAACCCTCGGGCTTTTCTGAGGCGTTTCAGGAGCTGCCCAGGACAAGCTGGCGCGTCACAAGCACGGCCTCAAAGTTAGGCCCTTCCAGCCAGAAAGGCGGCGGGGCCGCGGCGGCTGAGAAGGCGGCATTTCGGGGTCCCTTTTCCCCGTGAGAGCGGAGAGCTCCTCAGCGGCCGCGGCCCAACAGACACACGGGCGCAAAATGGCGGCCACAGGGCAACGGCCGCTCCCCGCGCCGCCCTCCCGCGGGGCGGGGCGGGGCGAGGGGCGGGCTGCCCGCCGATCCGTTTGCATTCAAAAGTCTCCCGGCGGGCACGGCTTCCTCCCCCAATTTCCCTCGTTGGTCCGGCCGCGGCGAGGGGCTGCCGCCTGCCGTCCCGCGGGGCTCGCCGCGCCGGTGGGTGCCGAGGCTGCCGCCCCGCACGCAGGTGAGGGGGGGGTTCTCCCTCTCCCCGCGAGCGCTGCGGGGCCGCTGGCGCAAGGGAGGCGGTGGAGGGGCTGTAACGGCCCGCGGGGGCCGGTGGTGCGGCCTGGCTGCGGGCGACCCTGCGGGCTCGGCCTGCCTCTGCCGGGCTCGGGGCAGCGGGGGGGCGAGGCCGTAGGTACGCGTCTCGGGGGGAGTGTCGGTGTTGGCCGGTAAGTACTTGCTGAGGGCAAGATTACGGGTACTAACCCTGCTTGGTGTCGCTCTCTCCAGCTATGGCATCTCGGGAGGCTTCCGAAACATCCTTCTTCAGCCTGAGTGGTGTAAGAGAGCGGATGCGGGAGAAGAAAAACGGTGCCTTGAGGACTGCGAAGTTGAACGCCTCGCTTGCATCAAAAATCAAAACGAAGATCATTAGTGAGTGTATTTTGCCTTGCAGCGTGTGCAGAGGCTGGCAGCTATGTCAGCTTATAACTGTGCCTGTGGCCGTGGCCGTGGTGGGCAGCAGTCTCTTACCCAGAGCTTATATTTAACAGCCGCTTCTCTGCCTGTGGGTTTCTGGTGAATTCAGTACCCTGCAAATGAGTGTCAGGTGCCACTTGAGGTGCCCAAAGGTGTCTGAGGTATCTGGGACTGGCAGGTTTAAATGCAGAACCTTTGGAGCAGCAGCTGGGGGCATCGCAGGCTGCTCGGCAGCATCTCAGATGGCATTAGACAGCTGTGTCTGGGTAACCGAGTCCTCGGGGTCCAAACAGCAAAAATAGAGGTGTGGAAAGTATTTTAGTGTATACAGAACCCTGTGCAGAAGCTAGCCTGTGATTTGTGTTTATGGGGGAAATAATGCAACAGTAGTGCATGAGATAATTTGGACTACCTTGAAAAAGTTACGTGTTTCTGTTGCTTTTATTTATTAATTTTGAAATTGGGAAACATGGATCTAAATCTGCTGAAGGGCTACTACAGGGGATAGTAGGTTTTTCTCCCTCTTTTTGGATGGACATGAGGACTCAGAGCTATAGGTGACTTATTCAAAGTCAGAAGCATATCTTTCTAAACTCAGCATCTGATCCACGCCATCATTCATTAAGAATCGAAGCAGTAGCTTGCTGACTGAGCACGACCCACTGAAGATGGAGAGGGTGTCTGTCTGAAGTGTTGCAGGTTATTATGGAAAGTTTTTCCTGATGTTCTTTGGAGACGTCTATTGCTGGAAGGAATTATTCTGCTGACTTTGTGTGGGGGCTATTGAGTTGTAGAGATCTGAGCCTGAGGGAGGCTATTCTGGGAAGAAGTAGTATGATGAGGGAAGAGGCATAGATGAGAGCTTGGATGCTGATTCTGTGTGATACTTCTCTATCACTTACAGACAATTCCTCCAGTATTAAAGTCTCCCTAAAGCACAACAACAAAGCACTGGCCCTGGCCCTCAATGCGGCGAAAGCCAATGCACAGCGGCTCATCCAGGAGAAGACCATCTTGCAGAAGGAGGTGGAGCAGTGCCACTTCCAGAATGCTGTGCTGCGGCACAGGCTCTCCTTCCTGGTATGACACTAACGGTGTGGCTGGCATGGAGAGGGGTGGTGGGCAAGGTATGCAGCACTAGCATCTCAGCTTTGGGAGGAGTGAGCTGTCACTGATTGTCCATACTCTCTGCATATGAAAACAGTCACCATTCATTTGCTTACCCTTTCTTCCAAGCTGCATTCTCCCCAGAACATGCCTTGCTCTGGCTACCAGCACCCTTGTTGGAACAGATGTTTCGATTTAATGTCTTTATGGTTTCTCTTTCTTTATTACCTCAACATAGAATAACACCTTGAAAGAATTTGAAAACCTTATGGCTGCAGTTAAGATGGCCCGGCTGTCTGAGGTAAACCATAGGAAACGTGAGCACACTGCTGTGGGAAGGGGGCTGTGTTTGTCTCTGTCTTTTGCTTTGCATTGCCTGCTCACTTCAACTGTCTTTGCTTGCTTGAATTGTGCTGGCTGCATCCTCATTTTCAGCTTTGCGTTAACGATTTCCAGGGTAACTTTTTCTGCAGGAGAGGCTACGGTTTTAAACTGCCTTCCTCTGGGTCATTGTCTGTATTGGCCAGTAGGATCTTCTGCTATGACAGGTTGTGACTTCTTTACATTTCTTTTTTTAAGTGTTGCCATGGCAACTTGTCATAGGGAATAGGACACTTTCCATATGTCCTGTCTTATGGGTGGGTGGTAAAAATATTCCTGCTCCCTAGTCTCAGATTATCAGAACGAGTTTAACTTCATCCTTAAGCCTGTGGAGACAGAATCTGACTCTGCTGCAATTTATTCCATCGTTTGTGCAAAAAAAATTTAAATGGGAGAGGGTCACGGGCAGTATTTGACATACTTTCCAGGGTGAAACTGAGGTTCCGCTGTTTCTGTGCAGGAAGGTGCACAGGGGATTGCAAGAGCTTTAAACCACCCTTCTATGTCTCTGCTTTCCAGTTCCATACAAGTTCTGCATCCTTGTCCAATGGCCAGAAGAGCAGCATGACTGAAGATAGCTGGGCTGATGATATTGCAGATGGTCAGCTTGTGAGGTGGGCCTTAAAATGTCAGGTATCGCCAAGCCTGTCCTGAATTTCTATATGCTAACTTCCTCTTCTGTTTTATGTGTGTGCGCCCAGTTGTCTGTTTCACATGAGATGACTTCCTCTAAACCACCACGGCTCAATGTTTTTCTTTACTCTGTCTTTCTGCTGCCACTCCTTGTCTTATTTGTCCTAATGCCAAGTCTATGCATAAACTGGTCCTTCTCCTCCTATTTGCTTGAAAGCACATTGCTTTTAGGTAGTTTTTTCCTTTGTAGCTGGTGAGCACTGCAAGATTTCCTCGACTGAGTGAGTGCCATAGCTGGCTGCTTTGATGTTTGTTACATATAAACGCTTAATAGTCATCTGCTTGTATGATGTGAACTTGTGTTTTGGAAAGAAGGTCAGAGCAGCATCTCTTAAAATATATTTGAAGTTCTGTTTCTGCTCTGTCTGGTCTCCCCTTTGAACATAGGGGAGTCCTTGGAGCTGCCCACACACGTACCTCCAAGCAGCCGTGTTGGTGTTCCACAGCGAGGTGAACCTGTGGTTGCAGCCTATGTGCTGAAAGGCCTTACTTCCTTGTTGCCTCAGCATATTTTTCTCCTGCTTCTGTGTCTGCAGCAGTGTGCTTTCCTTATGAGTTGTGCTTACACAAAAATGGGAAATCTGTCCTGACTGGGCAGTGTGTGTTCTTCAGCACTTGAAGCCTTCAGAAATGTATTTCAGCAGCTCTTGATGGAGGTGAAAGCTGCAGCTGTTCTGTTGGATTCTGGGGCCTGTCACAGGTATGGAACATGCTCCATTGCTGTTATTCCTTCTCACCAGGGCTGCAGGGATGCCAATGAGGGTGCCCATTTCCAAGCTGTGTGATGCAGGACAGCAAGGTGGCAGCTCCATAGCAGTACAGACATCTTCACTGGATCTTCAGGGACCTGCTTCTAATGAGCCCCTGGAAATTGTGCCTGTTGCCTCCAAAGACGCTTTGCCACCACAGCCTGCTGAGAAACCTCAGTCCCACCAGGAAGAGAATGGGAAGAAGCCAACTGAAGCAATGGAAGCACAAGAGGCTTTTCTTGACTCTCACATCCTTGGAGGTAAATTTGCGTCATCTACTGTTCTTCTGGTATGACTTTGTGTGTCTCTGTTCAGAAATGAATGAGTGCAGTGCCATAGCTCCAGTTATCTCCTAACCATCACTCCAGCAGCTCCTAAATACTGTTAGGAACTGCGTGCTTCAGTGATGCTGATATCACTAGAATTACATATATCCCAGAATAGGATGTCTTGGTGAGGATATTTGGCATGTTTGCAATAGCTCAAGATCACTCATTAGGCTTTCTGAGTAATAGGTGCTGAGCTTACTAAGATTTTCAGAATCGTCTGAAGGTGCAAAATCTGACTAGATGCGCATCTTCTGTTCCTCGTGCATTTGCCATGTAAATAATAACTCTCATACAGATCCTGAGCATTCCTAAATATTAGGGCTGGTTAAGGGATCTTGCTTTGGGATGCCTTTCTGTTCTAGGGGAGTCAGCTGAGCAATTCTGTTACACAGTAAGTTTGGGGAGTCCCTGTAGAGACAAAATCATGGTTTTTCTATGCTCTGGATTTGTGGCAGTGTGTGGGGCGTGGCTTTCAGTGGTATGGGGAAAGCTGGCATTTGCCTGCTGCATTTCTCAGCCTTAGGAATGAATTTTGTCTTTCCAACAGAGGCCTTGTGCGCCACCCAACAAAATCCCGACAATTTGCCAGCGCTTGCCTGGGAAGGTCATCCTCTTTCATATGAGGGCGATGAGATGGCAAAACATTTCTTTGACCGTCTCTCACAAGGGCATGTTACTCAGAGGAGAAAGCGTTCCACCCTGTTTGCAACAAGCACTCCATCTTCTGGTGTGGATATCTTCCCATGTGTCAGTTCCACTCAGGCAGCTCAGTGGAGTATCACAAAGGACAGCAGCACCTCCAGCAAGAGCAACACACAGCCACAGCTGAAATCTCCCAGCTCTCTGGTTTCCCCTACTCAAACCACTGTTATTCCTGAAAGAAAATCTTTGGGTAAAGAGATTTTCTGTGATCAGCCACAGGCTAAAGAAACTGGGTGTGGTGTTGAAACAGACCCCAGCTCTAGCCCAGTCCCTGAATTTGTTCCTGTAAAAGTTAAAAGAAAAGGTAATTGTAAAACTGGTGAGAAAAAAACTGTTAAAAAAGCAAGAACAAGAAAAAAGAAAACAAATGCAATTAAAAACAATGCAGAAAGTAGTCCTGATCTACCTCAACGTGAAGAGAGTGCTCAAAATGCAAAGAAGGTTCTTCAGCCAGAAGCTGCAACGTGTTCTAGTGAGTCTGAAGTTTCTGAGATGAGGCAGAAGGCTTGCCTGGGGGCTTTCGATGGGAAGAACAGAGGCTGTGGTGTGGAGCAACATTCCCGCTCTCCTGATGAAGTCCGAGACCTCAGAAGAACATACGTTGTGAATCCAGCGCAGCTGCACAGTCTTGGAAGTGGTGACTTACTGCAACAGGTTAAGAAGGAAGCTATCTTTGAGATCCAAAGTATGGAGAGCTTGTCAAAAAGCCCAGTTCATACCTTCTCAAGTTATGAAGTTCCCTCAGATTATTCCAGTCTACAAAATTCACTTTTCTTGAGGAAAGAGACCTCAAGTGCCCGTGCTTTGCAAGAGGACTCAAGTGTGAGCACAAAGAGCATCAGACAGAAAACCACCAGAAAAACTAGAGTAATTAGGCAAAGAGATGACTCTGATGAGGAGAATCTGCCAAACAGTGTGAAAATATCAGAGGCCAAAGCTGAAGAACAGCCTAAAAGAAGCCAGACAAGCAGGAGGAAGACTGGCAGGAAAAGCAGCTGTAGTGATCAGAGAAATGAATTTGATGTTTTTGGGCCATGTATAGATATTCAAGGAGTAGCTAAAAGTAGCACAAAAGATTCACCAAGTAATCTTAAATGTAGCAGAAAAACTTACATTGTCCATCCTTTGGATCTTGCAGGAAACTTGGGTTGTGTCCGGACAGATTTTGAACGGGATGAAATTATACCTCCCAGGTCTATTCCTGGGAGCAAAGCTAGCAAAATCCCCAGAGTTCAGAGGATGGTAGCTGCTCAGAGCAATAAAAACCAGACAGGGGACCTTCAAGAAAAGGGGCAAGCTAAAGTTGACGACAACATGAATGCTTCAAAAAAAGAGGCCTATCCCAAACGGAAGCCTCAGAGGAAGAGGAACGCCTCTGGACCTCCAGAGACTGATTCCCTAGCCAGACAAAGTGATGGTGCCAAGGCGCTCATTGGAAGTTCAGCGGAACTTGCATCCAAGCAAACTGTCCTGACAGGGAAGTTTTCCTGCATTACAGATCTGCTGTCTGAGCCAGATGCCTTCCTGGAGGAGCAGATAGCTGAGCTATTGCTTACGAATAATCTTATGGACCTTTCACGCAGTCTTGAGTCCTCCTCTGTGACCTGTTCTGCAGCTTTGCCTGTCAGCTCCAGGCTTACAGATGTATCAGTTTCCAAGAGCTTAAGTACTGAGGGCAACAGAATGCCAGAGAAATCCTCTGTTTGGCCAGAAAGCTCCCTCATATTTAAAGAAAAGACTGCAGAGGAAATACCTGGGGAAAGAAACCAGGTTGAGTCAAGTTCTCAGAGCTCATCTTCACAGGAATCTGGTAGGTGGTAGGCTGGGGAGGGGACCTGGTTTGGAATGAGTGCCAAAAATCCATGCAGCAAGTGCTTATATCTTTCTTCCCCTCCTTTCTTTTTTTCAGAGTTAAAAGATCAGTGTCCAATACACCGTTTTTGCTTTTACTTGTGCTGGCCAGTCATTTCTGTGGCTGCATTTGCTTCTAGTTTATCAGCATTCCTATAAGAATTTCTGGTCACTTGTTCACGTGTGGATATTGGGAAGAGACTAGGAGCATGTGCTGCAAGTCCTGTTTTAGCCCTCTTGTTATCTACAGGGCATGCCTGTCAATTTAGAACAGAAACAATTACTCAAGCAGTTGAAAAGTATAATTTGATGCTGACCCTGCCTACTAGGGTCAGCGTTATTGGGGCACAGAATATGATGAAGATGGCAGGTTTTTGGTCCAGAATGGTTAGTGCTGCAAGGATTCAGACTTTATTACCTCTAGGTGGTATTTTCAATGAAAATTCATCAGGAGCTACCTAAATTCTCTTGGTTGTGGTTTTTTGGTTTGTTGTTTAAATGGATTTGGAGGCTGGTAATACAAGAGTTAAGCTGAGCCTTTTGGGGAGCTTGCTTGGAGTGTTCAGAGAAACCTGGTAATGCAGCCCTTCTTTATTTGGCGGCTATATTTCTTAGGACATCTGGAAATTATTTGGAAACGCTTTGATCAACTCATGTGTGAATGTCTCCCTTTTTGCAGAGATCAGGCCACTACAGGACTTGACCAATGCCAGGACTCTGACTTCCTTCAGCTCGGACGAAGTGTCAGGGCACTCATCCAGGCGGAGACGGGGCCCAGCCTGCTATGCAGAGCCAAAACTCAACAGGTTGGGCTTTAAACTGTTCCTTCCCATGACTGTTTCTGTGCTGCAACCCCTGCTCTGCTCTCATGTGCTCACTCTCCAGGGCTGGACCCTCTGTCACTTTGTCTTTAAGTTCCTCTTACCCCTCGTGTTTCTGTGACCCTCGTCTTCTGCCACAGTGTGGTTAAGCCAAAATTCTGCGTTAGCGCAGATGCATGTGCAGGCTTCTGGTAATAAGATACCAAAGATATTATTTCCCTCACTGAAATGAGCACATTTCTTAGCAGACTGCATCTCTGGTACTCCAGTGCTAATGAGGGATTAGTGTGAGGATAAAATACAGGATAAATAAAGACAGCTAAGCAAAAGCCCTGATTTCACTTGCTGCTATTCTGCAATATCTAAAGTTTTATACTGAGTAATACTTCAATTTTAATTGGGTTTTGGTGAAGGAAATGCTACGTTTTGAGGAGGGTTCTCCCCTGTGAGCAGGCTGTATCTGTATTTGCTTTTTCAGGCAGATACAAGTACCTAAACAAGTAGCTGCATCTTTTCCTTAAGAAAGTGTGGATTCAGTACATCCAATGGCTACTGTACCAGAACCATTTAACTCCTAAAAATGATGACTTTGTTGTTATGCTACTGGGTAATACTATGCTTTTTTCCCTGAAAAGTGTCACAGTTTGAACTTTCTGCGAGGAGTTGGTTATACTGGGTCAGAAGGTACTCTGTATTGGTACAGCTGTTCCTGTACTGGACAAGGAACAAACCGTACCACTCAGTCATCTTCTAGTGGAAGCATTTCAGTAAAATCAGAAACTTTAGAGACTGAAATCATACACATATTCAAGAAATACCTTGATGGTTCAGTCTAACCCTTTTGGTTCCGCAGTAAACTGAGGCGGGGCGACCCGTTTACAGACATGGCGTTCTTCCACGCCCCTCTCCACAAAACCGAAACAAGAAAACTGCCAAAGCCAAGGCAATGACCAAGAAGATCAAAGAGGAAGAAGAATGGCTTCCTGAAGGACGTCCCAGTGCCCAGGCAGGCAAGCAAATAACAGTGGGAAGAGACACGGAGCCAGGAGTAAAATAGTGGTTGAACAGGCTCCTAAGGGCTTGTGTGTCTTTGGTAGAATATCTCTAATGTTTTGCATAGCTTATTTTTTATTTTAATTTTAAAGTATAAATAAAGTCTTCTATGTTGACAGTATAAAAGCTTTGTGACATTTATTCTCTGTCCTCCCTGCCTCCACCTTTAAATGCTGGGGTGCTTGTCTGCAAAGTCTTTGTGCACAAGTGCTTGTGGCACCACAGACAGCTCGCTGGCTCTGCCAGTTCTCTCCTGGCCCTACGCAAGCCTGGGGAGAGTACGCCTTGGAGGGCTGATCTTCTGGCGTTGCAGATACCCACAAGGGCGGCTGAAAAGGGTATAAAAGGATTGCAGCAGCCCAGGCTTTGACAGCAAGCAGAAGAGGCATGCTGACATGCTGCCTAGTATGACCTCCTGTAAAAGGTGGCTTCTGTACAGGTAGAGCAGCCCACTGGGAAGTCATATTTAGGGTTGACTGCTGAAGCCTTGGACAGCCCTACAAGTCAGAGCTCTCCCCTGTTCTGGAAGGGAGCCATGTCGGATGACTGATACATCCCCTCTTCCTGTATTTGCTGTCAGTGGGAATTTGCATAACTATGGAGTTGAAAACAGCCTTCCACCGGTCCTGAGCATGCAATACCTAGGACACAGATGCACACATCTAACTACATCAGTGTCAGCACTAAAGGTGAGCTAGGCTATACTTTGATCTAAAGCAACTTTTGCTGGGGTCTGCTGAAGGGAGCATTGGTGCAGGGGGCTATTACTGGTGGTGGGAGCTGCAAGGGCCCTGCCCAAGAGCTCTGTGAAGCAGCTGGTATACTGTGAAGCAGACAATCAGGAAATCCTGTGATCTTTTCCATTGCAGACTGAGTGCTCACTGGCCTCCAGCATTTGCTTTTTTAGGGTCTACTGGTGTCTAATTTTGAAGGTTATTGATATTAAATGTTTGAGGGAGTAGTGGGGAAAAGATGTGATTGTATTAGTAGTAAAGAGGAAGGGAATGTGCCTCCTTGGAAGCAAGAAAAATGTTTCTTTTCTCCACGGCAGAGCAGGGAGAGGGACGCTCTGTTCTTATGACCACACTTACTGTTTCTTCTCCCAACAGAGACAAGTGTTCCTTTCTCTCCTCAGCACTTCAGCAACATCCATCAGTTAATGAGGACACTGGGTCTTGCTGTACTCTGCAGAGTCCTCCAGAAGATGGAAACTTTGTTAGTACAGAGGGAAAATGGTGTCCTCTGCAGTCAGGTAAATGCTACTACATTGCTTCCACTTGAGCTATACTGTTAAGTCATTAAAACAAACAAGCAAAACGTATAAGATTTAAAAAAGCCCCTTTATTTTTTCAGTTTCCTGAAAGGTACTAAGCTTTGTCTGGTACTCTGTAACTCCAGAAGCTGGGTAAGAGCTAGTAAATAACATGAAATTTGTTAGAGATGCTGTTGTAGTATGACCTGCCTGAATGTGGCACAGTAATTTGAACTACTGATGTCAGAAGCCAGGCAGGAACATAGATCTCCAGATGTTCCTGATTGTTTCTGTTGCTCCAATGGGTCAGCAATGGGACTTCTTCCAGCTGCACTTCTTACAGGCTTGTGTTAGTAACAGAATAGCAGGCTACTGTGTGGAAGTGGTACCTTTAAATTCTTGTGCACTACCTGATGCTTGCCACCACACTACAGATCACACCTTGCCATGGCCAGAACACATTAAAATTCTACTCTAAGAAGGGTGAGATCATTTTGTGTTTATATCACATTCCAACAGTCTGCCCAGCATGTACTGGACTGTGCTGAAAGGTACTGGAGTCTGTCTCTGAGGCAGAATTTTCCCATATCTGCTAATACACAAAGGAAGGAGAGACACAAAGAATGTTAGTTGGCTTTTATTTTAGTCTGAACTAAAATATTCTTTAAAATTCACAAAACGATGGATGGAATAGTTTTTCATAGTCATAATGTGACTTGCTGTACCACAACAGGAAGGGTCAGTAATAGCCCAGACAACTGGAGAAAAGTTTTGCACCTTTATGAATTGTGGGGTGGGGAAAGAGGTAACAGTTCCTATGCTTCGCATCCAGTCAGAAGGAGTATAACTAAATGCTTGGCCTGCATTTAGACACTGCAGCATGGCTTTGTTAGGCTCTTAGCCTATAGGGCTTGTTTCCAGCATTTACTAAGTGCTTCTTCACAAATGCTACAGTCCTGACTGTAGCAATAGGACCAAATCCCTTAGTATCAGGATACTATGCTCTGGTTGGCACTAACAGAGAAATTAAGAGAGGGGCTGCAGGAGAGCTGGCATAGCCCTGTGAGCTCACTTACACACAGTGGACAGTGCTGGAGAGATGAGGACGGTTTTGATTTCTAAGGTCTGTTGGACAGTAAGTCACCACTGGTTTGACCAGAGCTGTGACACAGACTGGCTTTCAGTCTGAGAGGAAGAGAGAAGAGAAACACAGGTCATAAAGTCATGGAGAGAAACCTCAGGTCTGCTGTGAATGACATTAGGAATCCAGACCCACACTGAGCTTGAATATTATCACATTCAGCTGCTTAGCAAGAGTAAGGCCTAGCCCAGCAGCTTAAGGGGTTTAAGAAAACATGGTCTTTTAAACATATTAAAAAGTGTACATGTTCATTTTTGTCTAGTATTTGAAATGTTACACAACAGAGTGTGATACAATGCCACTTACACTCTGGTGTAAGTGGGAGACGCTTTGTTAGTGAAACTTGAGTAGAGCCTGTGCCTTAAAGTTTGGGCAGAGAGGCCAGCTTCCCCTTCAAGTTTTCAGCAAGCTTGTCCATGAACTCAAAGGTGTTCAGGTAGTCAGAGCGTGTGACACTGGGGGGGGAAACAAGACAAGACAGACATTAGTTGTAAAGTCACTCAAAAGTTCAAAGCAGGGGAAGACTGTTCAAAGAACTCTAAGTCTTGCCTCTAAAACCAAAAGAGTTATCTCCTACTCATCAGGCTGATGTTTTTTGCCAAAAGGCTCCAGAGAAGAGGTAGCCAGGTGGTATTTTGCAGTGAAGTAGGTCTCCATCCTAATAAATGGACAGGGCAGGATCTGGCCAATGTAGCCAGCCTGTCATAAGAGAAATCTTTGCAGTTTCTTCTTTATTTTTTTTCCCCATGCGTTTGGTACAACAGCAGGGACAGAGCAACCTCGACTAAGCTACGTGGAGCAGGGACTGTCTTGTGTTCTGTTTGTACAGCACTGGGTACAGATGAGCCCTGTTCTGTGACCAGACTCCAGCAATACTTCACCATACTAAAATAACTTTCCAGCAAATGTTGTTCAGAAACACCAAGTAAAATAGCCTCCCCCAAGCACAGCTGATTACTTCATACACTTACTTAGGTAGGCCTTTGATACAGGCAGCAAGGTCCTTTGTCATGAAGCCAGATTCAATGGTCTCAATGCAGACTTCTTCCAGGGCAACTGCAAAGTTCTTGAGGCTAGTGTTGTTGTCCAGCTTAGCTCTGTGAGCTAGTCCTCTTGTCCATGCAAAGATGGAGGCTGAGAGAGAACACTAGATTACTCTATCCTTCTAGAATTCCCTGGACATTGTTCTAAACTGTCATGTGGAACAGTAATTATTTTTTAATATTAATAAAACTGAAAACAGACAGAAAGAAAGATAGAAAATCTGGTATGGAAAAAAGAACACTTATCTTCATCTAGGCATCCTTTGCATTTTGTGCAGCTCTAAAGAAAAGCAAACCCCAGAAACTACTCACTGCCTCCAGCAATCTCTTTGTACGTGCCATTTTATCTTGTGTTGTTCCTGCCCAAGTCAGAAAGAATGACTGGCGGTAGGACTCTGCGGTTACACAGAAAGTTGTACTTATGGTAGAAGGGTACAGTCTTCTTCCTGGTATTAAATTACACTCTGGTCCCTGTGCAATTGTAGAGGATTCTTTCCCTCACTTCCCATTCCAGGTGCACTTACACTTTAAGTATGTACATGGTTTGGAGGGTGGCTGCGTCTTTTGGAGCATCAGGAAGGGGAGTAAAATAAAAAACAAGCAATCTAAACCTTAAGGCTGTTGTGGCTATAAACCTGTTGTTTGCTGAAGAGTGAGAGCATGTCTCAAAGGCTAGGTTACGTCTAGCTTATTGTTCACACTCACTCCATTCCAGCCTGGTTTTGCTCCAGGCTGCAGCTGTCTCCATGGAAGAAAAATGCATTACGAACTACCAGTTTCACCACTCAGTGGTGCAACTCTCTGCAGAAAGGATGCAGATGTTCTTACTCCAAACCCGTTCTTTCATATGTAGAGATCACTGAAGGGCAGTGAAAAGCGGCTCACCAATGGGGTTAGTGGAGGTTTCTTGGCCTTTCTGGTGCATGCGGTAGTGACGAGTAACTGTGCCGTGAGCAGCTTCTGCTTCAACAGTCTTGCCGTCAGGGCAGATCAGCACACTGGTCATCATCCCCAGAGAGCCATAGCCTACAGAATACACAGTTTTAGAAGTTCAGTGTCTCCTTTGGACAGCCCCTTTAAGTTCCCCTTAATCCCTGCCTCCTACAATCCCCCTACATCCTCCCAGCCTTGATGTGAGTATTCCTGAACAGGAGTGCTGCTGCAACTAACTGGCTAGTCCTGACATGTCAAAATAACAGCTCATCTGAACAGAAAGTGCTGCTGAACCATGAGAGATAGATATGCAGACATTCTGCACCATTTCCTGAAAATTAGTATTCTCACCTAACTTGCTGGACAGATTTTTACTGAAAAGGTGCAGTATGAGAACAAAGAATCCTAAATAAGCAGTGTTGGGCTGCCAATCACTATCTTCCCCACAGAGTGATAGGAAACAAACTGACTTCATACCAAGAGCATCTGCTCTAGTGAAAGGAACCATGAGCTGGCAAAACTGGACATTCATATCACTTCTAACCCTGTAGGTTTCAGAGATCTGTGTCTTTGAAAGCTTCTTTGTTCAGTAGTCCAACACACATCCTTGTTCTGTGGGAGGCAGTTTACTGGCATTACTTTAGAAAGAGCATATTACATAAAGCCACACATCTTGCCCTGTGCATTTCTGCATCAGTATTTGTTTTGACACCAGGCAGCTTGGTTATATAGGATTTTGATCAAGCACTACAAGTCTGTAAAGTTAAACATATCAATCTCTCTCTTTACACCAACAGTTCACTTTAGGTCCTGAAGGTTTTCTTACTTGTCTGTAGAGCACCTGCCAGTATGCTCACCACCAGTCAGCTTAACTCGAGCTGTCAGTGACAGAATCCCAGCTGTCTGCATACCTTCCATTAGAATGGAAAGCCTACCAGTTGTTATGTTGGTAGGAACTGCCATCTGGTAGAGAAGTGCAACTACACAGTCTGCATTCAATGGATTTTCTTGTGAAAGTGAAATCAGAAATTCTTTGCCTGCCTGATATCTCCATGACTGGCCACAGGTTTGAAATGTAAGTTCTGAGACCCAACACCACCTCCTGGGCCATTACATAAGATATGACACAAGGTCACAAGAGACTGCTACTGAGCCTACTTCAGTGTAGCATAGGAAGTTATCTCATACCTTGCGCAACAGAGTCAGACTGCACATCCCCATCGTAGTTCTTGCAGGCCCAGACAAAGCCACCTTCGGATTTCAGGGCCTGAGCAACCATGTCATCAATGAGCCTATGCTCATACCAGATCTTTTTGGCTTCAAACTGGGACTTGTATTCTCTGGAAAACAAAAAACAGAACACCTTGACATATAGATAAAAACAGGGATTGCACAATTAGTACAAGTAATTATGCATAGTGAGGTGCATAGAGATAAGAGTAAAAAAAAAAAACTTAAAAGAAATTTGCATCCTCTTTACTCTTCTTTTTGCTTTGCTAGTCCACTGCAAGTCTGCTTCAGAATCACAGAGGAGCTCATAGAGAACCTGTGACTCTCTGTTAGAAGAGATGAACACAATAGCCACATTTAGCAGAGCTTTAGACATTGAGTACTGTGTCCTGCAGGACAAGGGAGACTGCAACAGGGAAGGCGCATAGCCCCCCCAGAAGTGCTGTGCTGAGTATCTGAAAATGCTTAATTAACTGTAGTAGTTCACAAGGCTGGAGAGTATGTTCCCACTGCAGACTTATGCACTGCAGTAGGAAGTATATAACTATCCTAGTTACCTGTCATAGATCTCTTGGAAGATGTCTTTAAAGCGGCCATCGTATCTCTTCAGGATGGTGTTCTTGGTGCTCATGTAGAGGGGCCAGCCTTTAGACAGTGCCATTTGGAAGGAACTGTGGGCAAAATCCTTGATAGACTGGTCAAGATTGTACATTCCCATGGCTACACCACCACAGCCTGATAGTAGAGGAAGAACAGATAGGAATCAACTAGATTTAGTTTTGGTTAAGGATTTGACAGTCTCCCCACAGCATACTCTGGCAGGCTGGTGTTATCCCCAGGTGTCTTGATACAGTTCTTAATTTAAGGTTGGTTCTTTCAGGAGAAGATTCACTTTGCACCATCAGCTCAAAGCTCCAGCAGTCCTGTGACGCGTGGATAGGAAGGTGGTTTTGTTTTACAGCTAGGTACATCTTAATACTGTGATCTAATACCCCTAAGAAGTTTCCTCCTAATCCAGTCTAAGCAGCAAAACTGTGACAGGAGCGTGCTTGAACTCCTACTAGCTAGATAAATAATACAGAGTATTTTTCTATCAAAGCAGCAGGCAGCAGTTTGGAGCAGGGGACTCAGTCAAAGCTAGAAATGGGTTTGCTCCCATCTTAAGTGCCTTGTACTTTCAGGCTTTGACTGCACTGCAGAACTACCTCCAGCAGTCAGAGGCTGCTTTGCCTAGCTCAGGTAAACGAGTCACTGCACGCGTTCCCACATCTTTTCAGTGCATGTGTTTGGTCTATCCTGCAGCTTTGTTTGACCTGCTCAGGCTCAATTCCAGCAAGCTGTGGGAAGAACATGCCAGTCATCTGGGTGCAAGGGCAAGTCCCGAGAAGGCTCTGAGGAACTATCAACACTGACATGACTTAGATTGTGTAATGCAGATGTGTTAGCAGCCTGAATGGAAGTACTTTAAACTTACAGCCCAGCTCACCTGGGGGAAAGCAGTATTCAGATCATGGGAGAGACTGACTGTGGGTGAAAATAGGGTCTAGGGCTTCATGAAAAAGTTTTGTCACCCTTAGAGCACAGCTCTTTTTGTTGCTAGTGAAGAGTAGATACAAGGTACTTAATTTTAAGCACCTCACTACCACCACCTTGGGAGTTTGGTGTACAGTGCCTTCATCAGGGATCTTTGCTCTGGGAACACCCCAGATTTTGTTTTTGAAAATACCCTTTCCTCATATCCATTTGTCCCTACCTCCAGGTGGTTGTTACTATATGGACATGCATGCAGAATGAAGAGGGGAAACCAGAGAAGGTTTATCTGCTCACCAAGATAGCAAGGTCATTTGAAGCTGATATTGGCAGGGAATGAAATTCCTGTTGTTACCAGCGAAAATACACGTTGTCCCCCTGCCTCCCTTAGTGAGTCAAGGACAGAACAGGATCTGATCAGCTACAGACATTATGTTCTCTGGAGCCATGATTTCATAATTGCTGGGTGACAGCTATTAAGTTTTATTCAAATACTTATTTGCATATAAAGCCCTTGTTGCAATCATACAATCCCACTGCCTACTAAAATTTCTTGATTCAGTGTCAAGGTTGAACATATTAGTATAGCAACCAGACAAGCTTCCCTTATGCATTGTGGAGATATGCTGGCACAACATTTATCTGTGGGGAGGGGAGTTCCCCCAGAGCAAGAGCAGTAATCTGCCATCTTTGCACTTTCTTGCTTTCTGCTCGCTGATGCAACACAGAGCAGTGAATCAGACTGGCAGCTGGAACTGCCAGATGTCTCCAATACAGGCTCACCAGTCACCTATCAAATGAAAACAGATTAGGACTGGCAGTGAAGCAGGTGAACTCCAGATGAAAGGCTGTGCACCAAGAGATAGCAGAGATTTAGGCTCCTGCAAGCAAGAATGCCAGAGAAATCAAGTATTACAAAAGAGGGTCATATGGCAGTCTTGGTACCTGTTTGCCAAGCCAACTGCATACAAACCAGGATTCTGTGGTTTACAGGGATGTATTAAATCTTTGGAGCCAGAAACAAAACACTGCACACTCACATACATAGGTCACCATACAGCTTCAAATCCTGAACCCTTTGATCACTGATAGGCAAGAGAGATGGGTTGTGTGATGTTTTCCTGAATCCTGCCCCTAGAGAAACAGACTGGGTTCTAGCAACGTGTGTGTAATTGTTTTTAGGCAAAGCCCAGCAAAGTCAGGGCTTCTCCTCCTCAGCCTAGCAACGTCTACAGCCAGCACAGCAATATTGCTAGGAGGGACACCAATACTTTTGGGACTGCATCTATTAAAAGAGTTAGAGCCTACATAGCCAGGAGCATCCTTGTCAAATCTCCTTTCCACCTTGCAGAGTAAGTGTCAGTTCTCATTTCTATTGGAAAGAAGACTGCTTAATAAAGAAGGGTACAAACTGCAAAGGTATATAGAGCCCAGTAAGACAAACTAAAACCAGAAAGAATGATACTCAAATTGTTCTCAAATATATCTCCCCTTAGGTCAACCCCTGTTAGATAGAAAGTTTCCCTCTGATCAGAGCAAAAAACATAGATGCCGCTACCAGAGTCATCATACAAGGAGCATGACAGGTGGCCAGTCTAGTATGATTGTGTGTTTGATATGCCTCTTTGATCCCAGGAAGATTTCAAGTAACTTTCAGTACTTCCCAGATAAATGAGGAAGGCCCAGACCTTCTCCCTGACTCTACCTCAAAGTCATATTACCATCAAACAGATCTGACTGATACTTCCAAGGTTGAATTAAACCAAAAATATCAGTTTTAATCACAACTTAGAGGTAATACCTACTTTCAAAGTTATGGACCAGATACGTGACTGGTTTGCCTCCATCTTCAGGAGTGTAGGTCATCTCTACTTTTCCAGGCCCAGGTACCACAAAATCAGTTGCTCTGTACTGTTAAAAAAAATTTGCCATGATGATTTCATCTGTCATGAGGACAGAACCATAAAAGACAACCCGCATTTGGGAGGGCAGGGTGCAGAAAAGCATAAACGGTTGTACCAAAAAACCCACTGAACAGGCTCTGTTTACTCAGCCATGTGCTCATCAGATTATTTTACTAGAGATTAGAAAGACAAGTAGTATGTGTTTTTGCAGATGCACTGAAGTTTTAAAGTGCAAAGTATCCAGAGTGTTGTGTGGTCTGTGAGTAGAAAGGCTCCTCTCCCTGCCTTAAAAAAAGCCATTCATATCACAACTACTGATCTTATGAATAAGGGGGAATCATACAGCACCTTAACAAAAGCCATTATTTGTATCTATCATATGACATTTGAAAGGCCAATCTGTAGTAAGAGTTCTTTGAATTCTGTAAATGGGTACGCGTTTTGCTCCTTTGAGCTACACAGACTCAAAACAAGAGCCAACATGTACTTCAAGTTTTTAAAGTGTCTTATCTTCCCAACTGTCCTGAACAGTACTATTTAAGGTTACATTTCCTTGAAATTTGTCATCCTTTTTCATGTAGTTTCTCCTCCTATTGAGCAAATCAGTTCCCTGCGCTGTTCTGAAGTTACAGAAGCCTCTTGCTCACATGCCCTTTACATGTTCTTATATTATTCCTTTCACTTTAATCTCATACTTTGGCAGGGTTTCAATCCTCCCCCTTAATCCTACATTTCCTATTATTATTTTGCCCTTCTCAATTATTCAGTACTGTTAAGGATGTTGAACCCCATTGTTTTCTAGTGTCAGGGCTCTGCAATTATCTTCTTCTTGGAAATTTATTATTTTACCTTCCCACCCCAGCTAATCTTATGACTTGCCCTCAGTTTGTGGGTTTACCCATCTATTTAAGCACTTGGCTCTTCTAGAAGACTTTTCTTTTGTCATGTTTGGCTGCTTTACAGAGTATCGTTACCCATGGAGAACAGTATGGTTGGTTCTTTTCCTCTGGGCTGCCCAAAGGTGACTACACTGAGTGACATGCCAGGGCTTTCCATGGCCTTGCACTACCTCTGCCAGGAGAGCTCTGATAAGGGATGTTTCTCTACTTTGGTACCACAGCCTGATGTGCCCAGTATGAATACCAATTCCACAGGAGTGCCGTGTAAGCAAGTTTAAGAAGCAGATCACAGTTAAAAAAAAGAAAACAAAACCACACCCATGCACAGAAGGCAACTTTGCCCACTTCTAAAAATCACTCACTCAGATCCACTTTTGCTGTGAGAAACATTTGCCACCAGAAAGTCCTTCTGAGAAGCAAGATGATGGGCAGTGTAAAGGATATTTTCTAAAGACGTTGCTATGTAGGGAAAAGGGTTCTGCAGAGGTGAAGAAAAATAACTTAGAAGAGTTATACCCTGTGTTTAGGTACAGGCCTATCTAATCCAAGCACAGCCCCCTGAATGCTGTTTATACAGCTACACTGTCTAAGGGAGAGAGGCACAACCCAGGCTCTCCCATACTTTGTCAGGTGCTATAAAAACAAAGTGCTAACAAATACCCACTCCCAGATGGAGTGCAAGGCATAAAGCAGCAGCACAGGGATGTCCAAGTCTTTGTAGCTCTATATCAGTCAGGACTAAGCCTGTTCAGATAAAGAGAGGTAAGCACTGAAGTGACTCACTTGATCCCCATAAGCGTGACGGCCAATGACAATGGGTTTCACCCATCCAGACACCAGCCGGGGAATGTTCTTGCAGATAATGGCCTCCCTGAAGACAGTGCCACCTAGGATGTTTCTAATTGTCCCATTGGGAGACTTCCACATCTGCTTCAACTTGAACTCCTCCACTCTTTTCTCATCAGGAGTGATGGTTGCACACTTTATGCCAACGTTGTATTTCTTTATGGCTTCAGCAGCTTCCACAGTTACTTTATCATTTGTAGCATCACGATGCTCAATGCCCAAGTCATAGCTGTAACAAACCCACAAAGATGGTCAGATCTGCCCAGGACATTTGTTCATGTGCAACAGGAAAGAAACCAGACCCCATATGTGCCTGTGAGTGTAGTTCCAGTACTCTGCCATAACTGAAGTTATCCCTCTTCCAGTGCAAATGCTGCTGGAGTGGAAGAAAACACAGGCTCATATACTGATATTTCTGCTGCTGGTAGGAGGTTGGAGAAAGGACAGCTTCAGTTTATGGCTGAGGCTCTCTGCTAGGATGGGACATAGCCAGTATCTCCTCTGCCTTCCCTTCTGAGCTTCCTGGCAATGGAAGCTTTCAGTCTGGGATTCTAATGGTATGGAGCAGCACAATCCCCAGATGAATATTGGCCTTTATTTAAAACCTCTTGTGCTGAGGGTTCTGGCTTCCTTCTCATACTGAGCATATGAAGCTACACTAGGCTTCAAATCAAAGACTGCTCTGACAATGGGCCCACAATCCTGCTCTGGCAGCAAAACTGCCAATATTTCCCTCAAACAGTCAGAGGAAGCACATTTCCCACACTCACTGTTTTAATAACTTTTGGAGAACAACGGGTGCCTGGCGTGGGACAGCCCTGAAGCACAGCCAGCTGTACATGAATCTAGCTATTGTGCTGCCTCAGCCAGGGGTCAGCTTTCCCTCCTCCCACCCCTCTTTGAAAAGGGATGTTCTCCAGACTGTGTGCATGTATTATGCTGCTGGGTTCCTGTTTGCTTGGTTCTTAACACCAGCAAGCAGAAAGCCTGATGTAGGTGGCATACAAATGACTCCAGGAGCAGGGGAAGAGGTCAGACTAGTGGGTTTAATAATGGCAGATACCATTGAAGGCCTCTGTCCACATGGCTAGGAGCAATGCAGCTGGATACTTCTCTAACTCAGTGGCTAGAAAGGGAAGAGATTATTTGTTCTGCTTGACCGATGCTGTAGATAGCATGTCCCTTTTGCCATGCCAGCTGCTAGTATTTGTTTTTTCCAGAACAGAGTGTAGGAGCACAGCCTAGGCTCAGGGAATAATTGCAACAGTTAGCTCACACTGCCAGCAACAAAGCTCAAGTTTACAGACATCAGGGCAGAGTCTGTGCCCTACAACCACCCTTTTGCCCTCTGGGCAGATCTTTAAACAGAGATGGGAAGAAGCCATAAACCTGCTCAGAGTCCACAGATGCTAGGCTTCAAGTCAGGGAGTGGCTGAAACACTCCATGTTTCTAATTGTTTAGGCTGCAGGAAGCCATGCAGACTGCCCAGGTGCTGGAAAGCCAAGACATTGGAGTTAAAAAACACAGGCTGTGTCTGTGAGAGGTCCTCTTAGAGGCACAGTACAGAAAAAACCTAACTCATAATTCAGCATTCACTGCTTACTGCTGTGAGGAACCCCAGGGGGCTGCCAACAGAATTTGACAAAATACCTTTACCATGAGCCCATGTTTTGCAGAGTACTTAGTGAGGTTGGCCCTTAGGTAAGTTAACCAGGGGAGTCTGCTGGGAACTTTACCAGTATAAAAAGGGCTAGTTAGCCTCTCTGCACTAGTGCAGGAGGAGCTATAAGGGTCTCAGTGCTCAGTGAAACATGATCAATGCCTAATAACACATGTAAATTGCAGTACAAAGTGGCTGTGTGTCATAAAGAGTCATTACCTGTGCAAATCCAGATCTACATAAGGAAAAATCAGCTTTTCTTTAATCAGTTCCCAGATAACCCGCGTCATTTCATCTCCTTGCATCTCCACAACGGAGCCTCCATGGATTTTTTTAGACATCTTGAGCTGCAACAGACATAAAAAACCCAACGTAAGTTAAAAACTGCCAATACGCATCACCAATACATGTAAAAATGCAGGATACAACACAACTAGGAGAGAGGTATTAACGTAGCATACAGGATCTCTCGTAAAAATCTTGAAAATAACCAGAGTTTACCCCTAGTTTCATGCTAACTGGTATTTTTCTTAAAGCCCCAGCTCCTAGGGAGATCTATCTGAGGATAAAAGTAAAGGTTAATATCTGAGATTTAAGGGTGTGTGTTCTAAGGGCATAAGCTTTAATTATGGTTATACAAAGGAATTTGAAAGCATGACCACACTCTTCCCCAAACTCCACAGAAATAGATAAGCAATGTTTATTTTTAGATTTCATGAGTTCTAGTCCAGTTGCCTGTTTCTCCCTCTTTTTCTGAAAAACAGGGCATTATTTTAATGACAGCTCATACTGCTGGCACTATTAAGATTAATACATTGTCAGCTTCTTTATTAGCTTCCTTCCCCAGGAAGGACGGAAACAGATACAGAAATCCAAGGGCCACATCAAGAGTGCTTTCTCCTAGCAAGCTTTACTTCTGCTGTTAAAATAAATACTGGACAGATTTGTTTTCTGTATGGAACATAGGTTTCCCAAGATATCTGTTCACAAAGCCTCAAAAAATAAACCTGAACTCTGCCCTTCTATTTGCACTTTGTTACTTAACAAAAAACAACCCCACAAGCCACTGAACTACTCTTCTAACACAGTGCCCTGCTTTCTAACAGCCACAGTTTCCCAGTTCTTAGCTCCGATTATGCAAGAGCTATGACTTGGCAAATTCCTCCTCCCAAGACAGCCCCATTCTTGTATGGAGCTGTTAGAATACTACAGAGAGATACCAAGCCCTCGTGCCTGAGTTTGCAGTCTCACAGACACAGAGGTCCATGACTATACAGACAGTCTATTCATCTAGATGGAGTTATTCAGAGGTAGTGAGGTTTGCCACTCAAGGGCCCTGGGTTACAAGCACATGTGGAGACTGCTCCCTGGTTCAATTTTTTTTTTTTTAATTAAACTAACTTGTGCTGTATTTCCAAAATCCAGTCCATTAAACACTTTTAGTCTGGGAAAAGAATAAGCTTTCTAAGCTATGTTCTAGCTACTGCATCAAGCTTTTCCAAACTTTTTAAAGAGCAAAAATAATTAAAAAAAGTAAAATGAAGTTGTGAGCTACTGAGACTCTATTTACTATGAGCACATAAACTTGAAAAATTAAGTAGTCCAAAGCACTCCTATCCCAAAGAAAGATAATATCTTGGCTTATGAGACCTCTCTAGTCCTCATGGAAAACTTTAACTTCATGTGACCACACTCTGCCTGAACTCAGTTTATTTATGCAAGTATTTTGGGCCCGATTTTCAATTTTGAGTATCTAAATAAGGACTGTATCACACTCTCGTAGTCTAGGCACAGGAGTACTATTCAGGAGACTTAAGTTTTGCTTTTGGCACTTACACAATCTGAGAAACAGTCTGATTCATTTAAGCCAAAGTGTACACAGACACCCACCCACCATCACTTGTTTTGTGGTTTGGTCCCTACTTAAATAAGACAAATGAGACTACGTCAGTCATAGTAATAGGTTTTGCAAAGCTGGCTTCAGACCTGTACGGTGTTGCTGTCACAAGGGGAACACAAAGGTACGTGAGACGCACCTCCACTGAGCTACATCTCCACTGATATGTGGCAGCAGCAGCTTCTTAAGCAGCTCTGACAGCACCCTACATGTTTATCTGATCATGGCCCCAGCACTCTTCCCCTCCTCAAACACTGATGTCCCCAGTTTCTCTACATACAGGGCCAGTACTGCAGTAGCATTCCTCTTCTCTGCACCAGAGTCAACATGCCAAGAGGTTCCTCTAGAGAGCACACATTCCCTAGAGTGCAACTCTTTCTGTCACTCTTCCCCTTTGATTTTATACTCTCCAGAACTGCCAAAAGTCAGCAAGGTCTTTCTCCAAGGCAGCTTAGAAGAAACTCTGTGAATTTCCAAATACTCCTTGGTCCTCGGGAAGGACTCGGGGCCTACAGTCAATAATTAACTATTGCAGCAAATCCTTAATTCAGGTTTAGAGAAGATCTCTTTGGATCAGGCACTGCTCCCAGGGAGAGCAGTGCAGATTGTTGTCACTAACCGAGATCTTGCCTGCGCTTGTTTTTCAGCTGCATCGCCCTCCATCCATGCACGCAGCCTGCCCCGACAACGCGGTGCAGGCCGGCTCTTCTGCCCCAGGTAGCATTTGCGAACCAGGCCGCGGGCTGCAGCCGGTACCACAACTGAGGCCGAAACCCAGGCACCGGCACCGCCTGAGCAGGGCGCTGCCGGGCCTGGCCCGCAGGGCGGCCAGCGGCGGCGCTGCCCCCGGCCCAGGAGGGCCGCCCCGGGCTAGGCGAGGGGCCCTAAGCGCCACCGGCGTTAGGTGACACTACCCACTATTAAGAGAGATCTGGACTGCAAGGCGAGAAAGCCCAGCCCCAGGCCGGGGAGGCCGAGTTCGGGGTGCAATCACCCCCTCAGCACCCAGGACGTCTGCAGCAATACCTGCGGCGGGAGAGGGTGCCGGGCGGGCAGCCTGCCGCGGGGCTCCCGCCCCGAACCGCCACAAAAAGCCCTTAACACACAAAATCACCCTCTCAGGGCCCCTCTGCAGGGCAGCGGGCGCCGCGCCCAGGAGGGGAAGGACAAAGGGCGCGGCTCCTCACACCGCCGTGCGGTGCGGTACAGTGCGGTGCGGCCCCATCCCGCCCCGCCGCGGGGCCCCGGGGCGCCGAGCCCCGTTACCTGCAGGCGGTGCCCGTCCGGCTCTCACAGCGATGCGGGGCCCAGCCGTGCGCGGGGCCTTTTATGGGGCCGCGCCCCCGCCGCCGCCCGGCCCCGCCGCCGCGGCGCCCCCTGCCGGGCCCGCCCGCCCCACACGGCCCCTCCTCCCGGCGGCGGGGCGGGGCGGGAGCGGGGGCGGGCCCGGGGCGCGGCTGCTCGGCCCTGGCCCGCGGGCCCCTGGGCCCGCTGGCGCCGTGGCTCTCCGGCCGGCCCGTGGCGGTGCCCGCCCCGCCGGGTTTTGCGTGCCGATGCCTCCTTGTGAGGAGGCCGCGGCAGCACGTAACGCGCCGGGCCGAGCATCCCGCAGCGCGGTGGCCTGCCCGCCGAGCCGGGCCTTTTCCGCGCTCTCCCGAGACAGCCGCAGTAAGTGGCCTGCGTCGCCACAGGGAAGCCGGTGGCGCTGGCGCACACGAAGGCCTGGGCGCCGAGGGGGCTCGAGTGTGCCCGGGCTGCTGGAGCGGGCCCCAGGGAGAGCGCGGGCGGCCGGCCTGCCCCCAGCGCGGGGTCCCGGCGGAACCGCGCCGCAGCCCAGCCCGGGGGAAGCGCGTCCGCACGGGCGGGCACGGACACGCTGGCTGGCGCGGAGGCGGCCATGCCGGCACGACGGCCCCCGAGTAGCCGGGCTCCCCGCCCTGAGGGGCAGGAGAGGGCGCCCCGGCGGAGGAAGCGGGGAGGAACGGCAGGGGCCACACCCGCCTCCCCGGGCGCCCTCCGTTGCCAGGCTGGCGGCGGCGGCCGCTGTGGCAGCCCGGACCTGCCGCGCCCGGCAGGAGCCCCCGCGGGGCGGGGCGCAGGGGCGGGGCGGAGGCCCCAACGGCCGCTGCCGGCGGGTGGGTCGGCGCGGAGCCTCGATTGGCGATGCCTCGGTGAGGAGCGCCGCTATCGGCGGGCGATTGGGCAGGGCTGGCGGCAGCGCGGCGTGTTGCTAGGGGCGGGGCGGGAGAGCGGGCTGGCGCGGAGCCGGGGCGGGGGGGTGTGAAAAGAGGCGGTGCCGCCTTGGGCCTGCGCCCCGGCACCTCGCACCGGCGGGGAGCAGGTGAGGACAGCCCGTCTGGGGTTGGGCGATCCTGTCTGGGCTCCGCGTGGGCTCGCGGTAGTGGCTCCCCGTAGTGGCTCCCCGGGGTGCGCGAGCCCTGTCTGTAGGGGCCGGCCCGGTGCCTGATAGCGGCTGGCAGCGGCGCTCCTAGGCGGGCCCGGGGGTCGCTGCGCGGCCCCTGCCTCCGAGCAGGTTTCCGCTGCTTCCTTCCCGTCCCGTCGCGGGTGATCTTCCGGGTCCGCCATCCAGGCGGGTGCGTGTGTGTGGCGGGGGACGGCGGGGGTGTTCACAGAGGGGAAGGCAACGCGGTCAGCGCGGCTCCGGCTCCGTGTGCGTCGTGCAGTTATGTTTAAATTACGACTGTTCAGGTTTTACACCCGCGGTGCGTTACCCAGGTGCCTGGGAGTAACATCCAAGTAACGAGGAGCGCCCGGGCCCTTCTGGCACCGGGCGGTCGCGGCCCGTTTTGTGGGGCGCGGGCTGTCACCGAGCCACTCCGGGTGTAACCGCCGGGCGCGTGCGGAGGGTCGCACCTGTGCTTGCGCTCCGTGTTTTGTCCGTGATGAGTTGGTGATTGCTGAAGACGTTGCAGCCTGAAGTGGCTTTAGATAGATCCCCCGTGGCTGTTTGGTAAGGATTCTGAGGAAGATGCAGTCTGCTTCAGTATCTGTGGACTGATATGTGGGCCTTGCTTTCTGATTTCCCATAATATACACCTGAGTGACTATTTCCGTGTTTCTTGGGGGGAGTGTTTTCCTTTTAGTGGAAAAACTGAAGCACTTTAAGAAAGGGTGATACACTCCATAGCTAATGTGTTGTGCAGCACAGAAAATCCAGGTGTTTCTGGAGCTAACGCCAAGTACAGTGCTCTTCTTTTCAATCTGTTTTAATTAGGCTAGTACTGCTGTCACAGAAGCAATTACTGTGTATTTTTTTCCCTTCAAGCTAAAGTTTATTTTTCCAGAATCACATATATGATGTATGCAAGTTCAGAGACTTGGGTTTTTTTGTCTTGCCAGGCTATAGCCAGTTGCTGAGAGATGAAATAGTTTCCTATAAAACTTCTGGTTGACTTCATAACGGTATTTTTAATGTGGTAGTGTGTGGGGGAGCACAGCCCTGTCGTACATTCAATATTTAAAAAGAAAGTTATCAGTTGCCTTAAGTATTGGAGAAACAATTCCAAATTTACCTGAACATATGCTCTTGAAAGTATTTTCCATGAACTCTGGTGTTTAAGCATGTTCATACCATCTGTTGTTTGAATAATCTTGCTGAAATGCACAACAGCAAAAAATACCGTGACTTACAGGGGAGAGGGATGTGGAAGCATTCCAGACTAAGATTCAACCTTACATAAAGAATGTGACCAAAGTTTCTCTTGAAACTTTGTGAATGATGTCTCTCTGTTTTCTTTCTTAAGGCTATGTGAATATCAGGAGAAACTCTGAGCTAAAGGTGCTTACTATGCAGAGCAACAAGCAAAAGTCCACTGCGAAGTCATATGATTGACTTGCAGATAGCATCTTTTGTGCATTCGTTGTAGGAGTGGTCAAGCCTCGCCACATGAGCTGCATGCAGCTCGTTAGCGCTTCCAATGTCACTTGTCAACCATGTGGATTTTTTCTGGCCTGCATAGATTTTTAGTGTGGCTTCTTAGAATTTGGAAGAAAGTGTTCTATTCAGCAAAATATGCCTGTAGATTCTAGGGAGCAGTTGTGGAAACTGGTATTTCATGAAGGAACATGCATCAGCTGCTAAGCAGGAAGTAGGCTCATACAGGGTTTTGATCCTTGGCACGGGTAAAAGTCAGCCATCACTCGTAGGTTCTATCAGCTCCCCATATTCCTGCTCTGTCAAATGTTTCATTAAGTCTTGCTTAAACAAAGATGAAGGTAGTAAGTGCCTTAGCCTAGCAGGCTAGAAGTACAGGCTTAGTGAGGCGAAGTGGAAGAAATCACATGTGTATTGAGGTTAAAGCATATGGGCTGTGGGAAAGTATGACTCTTGGCCATATGAAGGCTTTGGTGCACAGCAAGTAGGCTTAACAAGTATGACTTCCCCTAATATAGAATGTGGGGGTTTTTTTGTTCATTTGTTTGTTTTTCCTTAATGTAGCTACTCTTGAAAACAAGGAAGTTTGGAAGTGTTAGATATGAAAACAAATAAACCACAGTTTGGGTTGCTTCCCTGGTAACTTCTACAAGGCCCTGTATTGTAGCGCAGAGGGGAAGGAAGCAGTCTGCCACCAAACTTAATTTTTCAGTCCTGCTTTTGTTTGCAGTTCATTCTGTTTCTCATTCTGAAGTTAACCTGGAAAAAAATGAGTATGTCTTGTGCTTGCTCAGGTGTGCCTGTCTTCAGTTTTCTTGTTACAAGGGCTGCAGAATTCACAGTATTGACAGCTCTTCTCTTGAGCTGAAGTTAAAACTTCTTTGTGATACGCATGCAGAGTCTCCATTTGAAAACTTTAAGTTCCCATAAAACAGCAACTGGAGTCAGACAATATAGTGTCTGTTTACTTACTTTGATTGCTCTGGCTGTTTAACTAGGAGCTCTGAATTGCTCTCTGCAGAGATGCTAATCTCTTGCCAATGACTAGGCAGGGGACATGGGCTTCTAACTCTGGCACTCTTGACCTGTGCTAATAGCAGATGTCTGTGGTAGGTGGGGTGAATGTTCCCTCTCTAGCATCTAATGAGACACCTCCTCTTCAGTTGACTGAAGATGTTCCGTTTTAGCACCCTGTGTATAATGCATGTTGCTGAACTCTTTCCAGGGCACGTGAAATGGCTGCAGATGACAAACGGTCTCCGACACTGGACTCTACCAGTGATCTACCTCATTCTCCTAGTAGTCCATCTCATCTCACTCACTTCAAACCCCTGACTCCTGACCAGGATGAGCCTCCTTTTAAATCAGCCTACAGCTCTTTTGTAAATCTCTTCCGTTTCAGCAAAGGTAAGTGCTTGGGGAAATGTGTGTCCATGGATTGTGCATGCTGCGTGTTTTATTGATGCCCTCTGCTGCCACATAAACTTGTAAAGACACCTCTGAATATAAGAGCAGAATGTCAGACAGCTGGCCAAATGGATGGTGAGTCAGTTCTTTTGTGAAGGATGTTGCATCTTGCTTTTGGGTGAGCTTTTTAGTAGAGCTTTGCTGTGGGACAAGATAGCCAGCATCCTGCAGCTAGAAATCTGTGGCTGCCCATGGTCAGAGACAAGCCAGTTAGCAGATAGTGTTGTATAGCTTCTTAGCTGCACATCTGGATTTCCTTTGCCTGTATGAAATTTTTGGGGCTAAAAGCAGGAGTAACCCTCCACCAGCCTATATGAGCAAAATGTGTGCCCCTCCTTCCAATGCAGGTTCTTAATCCAGACTTCTTCCACTCCTCACCTTCCTATACATCTTGTACCTTCAGTTGGGTGGCAGCTGAGCTGCAACAAAGCAGTGTATTTACAGGAAGTCCACCCTTAATTTGCATGGCTTAGGTGTTCCCCATCAAGAGGTCTGAAGTGTTGTGAAAGTTTTGTATATTAAAAAGTGCTACTTGATTTTGGCCTTTGTACTACATGTATCATGAAACACTTTTATTATCAGTAGGCAAGCTCTTAAAGAACTGTGAGTTTTTCTTTGTTGTTTCAAAGAAATATACTGAAAAGAGTGGTGAATGAATGCACCTTGGTTTTGTACAAAAACTCTCTCTCTTTGCTGGAGATGGCAAACTGGTCAGCTGCTTTTGTTTAGTCTGTTCATTATCCAGCTCTGCTAACCATACTTCTGCAATGTTTGGGCTAGGGAAAAAGGGCCAAGATAGCTTTTTGCATAAGCAAACTGATCTGTTTAGACTCTTCTTATGCCGAATGAAAAATAATTACTTGGTATGACTGCTAATAGTTTGCATAGTGGAATATCACCTGTCATTATTAATTTCTTGAAAGTAACGTAAGATGTGGTCAATATTGGCTTCACTTGTTTGTCTCTGACAAATGTAGCTGGAGTCAGCAAAGTATTGTGTTGAGAGAATGGGAAAACAACCTTGAAACAGCACATGAAATGGGCATGTTACTGGAATCAATGAGAACCTGTCTATACTTGATCCTCTGATGGAAAAGCGTGGTTTATTAAAGGCTGCGGTAACTTTAATATGACCTCAGTACTGGCTTCTAACATAACTGAAAAACTCCTTTCAGGGCAGAAGCTGATAATCAAGCGTAGGTATTCCATATAGCAAGAATAATTCATGCTTGCCGGTTTGTTTTTTTAGACACTTTTCACGTAAGGGATATTTCTGAAATAGCTTCCTTGACAGACAAGTTCTACGTAATGGCCTGTTTCCATGTTTTGTATGGTACTTTTCAGACTAAAAATTCATGTGTTTTGATATGCGTAATCATGATCCAAATGAGCTATTTGTGAGAGTTTTTTACCCTTAGTTTTGCATGCACTACTGGTTTTCTTTATCATGTCTGAACAGCTGGTTTCTTGCTTTTTGTCAACTCCAGATGATGGCAGGCTTTCATCCCCAGCAGAGAGAGCAGAGGCAGGACAGAGTGATCCACAAGCGTTGAGTGGTGGCTGGTCCAGTCCTCAGCATCCCACCAGGGCTCAGTCTCTGAGGTCACCGATTCCTTACAAAAAACAGCTGACTGGTGAGCTGCAAAGAAGATCATCTACAACCCTGGGTAATTTCAGCTCTTTGTGCTACAAGGGAATGTTGTACTAGCCAGTCTGGGATGCTTCAGAGTGAGGTGGAAGGAGATGAACAAAGGTTCGTTGACTGTCTAGATTGATAGCAGGATTTGGTATCAGGCTACACTGCTTCTGTTAGTGAGGTCACACTTCAACCTCAGAAGCATGTTTCCTCCGCCCTTCTTAGTGTTCCAGCAAGACACTGTTGTTGGGGCTCTGCTGTTTCAATTACAAAACAATCTGGAACAAAAGAGGCTGCTAAAACACATCCAAGGTCTTAAAGTCACTTGAACCTTGATCCTGAAAATTTCTGCTTTGTCTTGAGAGACTTCAGTTTCTTAACAGCCACATGCAAACTATAACTTTAGAGCTCAGTCTGAATGGGGTTGATGTTTGCGTCTTCAAGGGAGTTATAAATACAGGTTGTTGCTTGGAGCTGTTTTGAGGAGAATTGAATAGGAACTTGTGTCTAAACCTTTTTTATTCCTAACCTTGGAACTATTGCCAGATACCACACTGAATCTCTTTTAGCTGGAATGGGAATTGAATGTGATTTCAAAGGTGCCAACTGTGTAGTGGCTTTATGAAAATCTGGAAGAGCTAGTAAGTAGATTGCAGGGGTCCCTCATGAGATCTGCCTGGTTACTGTCGGCTGTTTGTGGTAGCCTTGAGCCAACTGCTAAGCTGGGTAAAAATCCTGTGCGAGACAGTATTTCCAAGAGTATGGTACCTAGTGCAAACAAATCAGATCTTAAACGTTGTTAATGTGTATGGGATTTTTAGAAAGATATCTAGTCTTGGTAACCAGGCAAAAGTCGAGTACAGATATTTTAATTTTAATCTAAGTCATTTGCATCCTGTCTTAGTTGAACACATTCATCATCTTTCTCCTTGCCCTCTAGTACTATTTGTGTTATTCAGTTGTACCTGTCGCAACAAACCAATTAAGGTTTCTTTGGTGTGGTGTGTTGTGTGTGGTTTTTTTTTTTTTTTTTTTTTTAAAAAGCTTTTTCTCAAATGCCCCAAGTACAGCAGTATGTCTTGGCTGATTTGCCAATTTACTTTGCTTCATTCTTAGTTACCTCTTGTAAATCGCTTGGAAATTATCTGGGGTTTACAGGTTAGAAACCTTTAGGTGAAATAGGTTGTTCAGTACTCAGAAGGTAGAAATAATCTTGCTGTTTGACTTCCACTGGGAGTAGGCAGCCAGGGAAATGAGACTTGGTCTAAGGTGTGTGGGAGGAACCGTTGCTGCATTATTCCAACTCCTTTTCAGGACCTCCATTTGTGTCCCTGGGTTTGGATGAAAGTACTCTTAGAAAAATGTGATGATGAACCAGCCTGGAAAGAAGTTAGACCAAGCAGGAATTGCTAGCTTTTTGAAGAGATTTCTGTGATATTGGGTGCTAAGTGGCCTGACTCACTGTTGAGTATCTTTCCCCAAATAACCTTGGTATTGTAACAAACATGAACTCTGTGTAATGCAAATAAAAGTGTAGTGGATTGGTGAGGAGGTTTCAGGGGAGTTTTTCAGGTCATCTCACTGTATTTGAAGAGGGAAAAAATACTTGCATCTTCCCTCTCCAGAAATCAGGCATGGCTTTTTTTGAAGCAAACCTTAGAAAATTAATTTTCAGGCCTTCCTTTGTCTTAAAAGGTGCTGAATAATTAGGTCTTTGAGGATTTCTGAATATTGAGCAGAGAAGAATTTTACTTCTGCCATTGCAGCTGATGCTGGGCTGCACAAATAATCTTACAAATTATTCTCATGTCTAAAGAATGGAAAGTATGAAAAGAAGTGATGTGATTTACATAAACACCTAGATTGGTACGTCACTTCACCCACTCAGTTCAGTGACAGTTAGGTGTCTAATCTAGTTGAGTTTTCTTGCAACCTCATATCTGCAGGCCTGTAAATGTTTCTCTAGGCTTGGTCATTACTCTCATACTTCATAACATCAGCAAGTGTAGGCAGGAAAATGCGTAAGTTCTTCACAAAGGTCTCTCTAGCCTACTTGAGTTTAAATAACATGCCAAGCTTAAGCAAACTGAAAGGAATAAATAAATAAAAGGCTGCTGGTGCCTCTAAACCATGATGAAATGAAATTGCTCCTGAAGATGCCGACTCCCATCCCTCATCTGTCCATTGGCTTGCACTGTGTGCACAGCAGATATTCTCATTGCTCAGGGACCATGCTGGCTGACAACTGCAAACACAGAACAAAATGGAGGAATGGTGGCTTTTGAAGGAAACTGTCTAGCATCAAATATGTAGGATTTCAGTTGTGTGCTTCCCTTCAGGAATGCTTACACGAAAATGTTATAATAGCACCTTACTGGTGCTTTTGTGAAAATAGGAGAAGCTGCTGAATGCGTGGCTTACATCAGAGATGCTTTGTGGGTTGTACAGCTGAAGAACCAGTGCTGACACTCTGCATCAACTTGTGTGGCCTCCCTCTTGGGTGATCTGTTGCATCCTCATGTGCTGGAGTAGGGTGCTGGGGAGCTGGTGTCAATTCTACAGAGACAGTGGGCCCAGCTGGTTGTACTGGACTGCATGTGTCTGTGTGTGCTGTCAGCTGAGTGCTTTCGAGGTGTTGGACTGAACCAAAATAGTCTTGTGCTGAGATAGTGTCACAGCTTGCAAATCCAGTTTAAGGAGAACTAGAAATGCTGACCGATTGGAGAGGGAGCATTGGTAGTAAAGGCACTTCTAGCTTGTTACCCTGTCAGGCAGGATAATGCTGTTAATGCTAGACAATTGTAACAGACTGGCAGTAACAGGGAATGGTGAAGGAGCTTAGTAGGAGTAAGGAAAGGCCAACAATCATATGAGGGGGAGGAAGGCCTGAGGAAAGCATGTGGTGGTTACTAGGACTCATAAAGAACACGACACATTACCAGAGCATCTTTTCTGTTGAAAAAGGTTTTGGAAAATGAAAATGCATGTTGTAAAATGAAGTTAAGGACAGCTTTCCTACTTTTCATGTCAGTACTTCGTATGGCAGTGACTTGAGAACGATGCAATGTTTGAACTGTGATGGTAAACTTGAATATGAAACTAGAAAGCCATTAATGTTGATTTGTATTAGCAAAACTGTGGTATCCCTGGTGGGTGTATTTGTTTATTGTTGAAACTATGGTAAGCCCCCCCTTGTACCTCTTGTGTGAGAGTATGGTCAGCTGTCTTCCTGTGAACTGAAACTAGCAGTTAAGTTGCAACAAAGTAGTTCTCGTAGTGTTTTTGACTTGTCATTCACTGTAAAATGAATGCTAAAATACATAGGGTCATGTAAGAAACTCTGGAAAAATATATTTCAGTGATTCAGTAATTGAGGATGCAGAACAATTGCGTGACTTACTGAGCAAATCTTTCTGTGTCCTGAACTCAGAAGAGTGTACTGAGTAGGTAATCATAGCTGGAATGGTATTGCAGGTTCCTTCCCAGTGATCACAGTTCAGGTGGGGAGAGTAGGAAAAAGAGGAGAAAAACATATGGTGTTTCAGAAGATGTATAGGTTTTGCCAAGGATCAGCAGCCATGAATACATACAGGAAGGATGAGGGTTACTGTTGAAATATGAGGACTTTTTTTTTTTTGTCTGTAGGAATTAATTTTTAGCTTAAGAAGGATAAATACATTAGAAATAAGTCAAATTGGAAATCTAGATAGGGTTCCTTTGGTATATTGAGGTTTTGTTCAGTGAACGTGTAGATGGGAAGGGAATAGATAGGAAAAACACAATTGCTGCATAAACTAGTAGTCCTGAAAAGGTGTGTTCCACACTCATGTTGGTGTGTTACATTGAAGGGCTGAAATGCAGCTGGCTTTTGTTTGTTAAATGCAAAATGATATCAAGTGAAAAAATGACTGTCTTGTATGAGTGTTTTGCTAGGGAAGAAGAATAAATGAATGAAGATATGGTAGAGTTGTGGACAGAGAAAGTATAAGGACTCTATGTGTCAAAACCATGAGGAAGCTGTCTTTACTTTCTGCAGTTGTTTTTGTGCTGATTGGACAATGACAAGCAAAAGTTTGTGAAGCTGATCTGGTTGTCATAACAGATTAAATAACACTTAAATAAAGTTTAATTTTATTTTAAAAACTCAATTTCTTGTGTGTAATTTTAATTGTGGCTGGTGGGGTATGTGGCTTTGTGTGTGTGGTTTTTTTTGTTGGGTTTTGTTTGGGTTTTTGGGGTTTTTTTGGTTTGGTGTTTTTGGTTTTTTTTTGTTTTGTTTTTTTTTTTTTTTTAGTAGCATATACTGAGTTTGCTGCTTCAGGAACACTAAAAAGGCTTACCACTACTTAGATGTGTAAGTGTGGTCAACTGTCTTGGGGTCAAATAAAAAAAAGATGTGAAATCTCTTCAGAAGTGCAACTGATGGCAGTTGGGATGATGATGTGGGCAAAGCAGGAAAAATACTCTTATAGTTTCCATGTTTGTTGAAGGGAACGTGAGTTTTGCAGATTTAATGGTGAAATAAGGAAATACAGTTACAATGCTGAAAACACATACATCTGTAAATGGTGTGTGCATTAACTGAGAAAATGGCTGTGGTATTTATAGTAACGGAATTTGGATCAGGAGTAAGAGTTAACCTAAGACTGATACATGCGAATTCTTTTATAAGGATGGTGTTTTAGACACAGTGTGTCCTGTGCTGCAGGAATGATGACTTCTTACACTCTTGCTATACAGTGTGTTTTCCCCCAGAAACGGAGAAATCACATACTTGAAAAGGAAAAGAGCCAACTAAATTTTAATCTGAGAATCGATCAACTTCTCTAGTATAAACAGGTTAGCCATGTGCTCCTACTGCTGATGGCATGCTGTTTCTAATGTAGATGATATCCTTTTGACGTTGTTTTATGTAACACAGAAAAGCACATTTAACTAACAAGAGAACCAGTGTGGAGTTACCCCTGGCATTTCCTCAGTGCTGTGTATGTTCATACTTTGGGAATCACTTGCCTGACAAGATTTGTAGCTAGTTAGGCAGGAGGCCTGATAGTAATTTTTTGAATTGGAAGCAACATTCCTGGAAAGAAGATACTCTTGAATTCAAAAGTTACAGCAAGAAAGTCCAGGAAGTAAATGCAGCATAGATCTTGTGAGAGAAGTAAGGAGGAGGCAAAGGTTTCTATGGTATTATCAATGTTTTCTTGAAATATTAAAGTCCCTTTAATCACCCTAAAATACTCAACTAGGTACTGTCCAAAAGTATATTTGTTCGATTTTTTAAAAAAATAAATTCCAAGTGGCTAGCCATAGAACTGGCTTTAAGCACTGTAGAATCTCTTTAAAATCATCTCTGGTTATGGATTCTTCGTTGTACATAGGTCATTAAGCAGCTATATGTGGGTTGATTAACTAAAAATATCTACTAAGAACCTGAAGAGGAGTCATGGAATACCACAGTTTTAATCACATTACTCTAAGGGTTTTGATCTCCTATACACAAAGGAATAGCCTAGTTGTTACTGCACGGCAACAGTTAACACGCTTCTGCTAGTGCTGTCAGCATTCCCGCTGACATCAGTGATATCTAAAGCAGTAAACAGAAAGCAGCCATGTCTGTTCTTTGTGTACTAGGAGGAATCAAAATAAAATGCTAGTCAGATGGAGAGCAGCGAAGCTGGTAAGAAACTTTAAACTATTCAGAAAAGTTGTTGATGTAGAAAAGTGACTCTGAAAAATGTTTAAATGTTCAGGTAAATACAGCACTGTGTTTGCAGATCTTTCTGGAGAGAAGGATCCTATTTGTAACTCATACAGCAGTGCTTCAAAGTAATCTAGTGTTTTATAGGAAAGAAATTAACTGTGTTACCTTTTTATTCAGGAGTCTCTTTGCTATAGAGATTTGCTGTAGTCATTTATAAATAAGTTCAGGTTAAGGCATTGACTTATACCAGTCCTAGAATGAATGTGAATATTGTTGCAATTATTTTGTAAGTATTAATATCCTAGAGCGCATTCTAAAATGAGACTTCAGTGCTTTCTAAAAGACTATTACAAGGTTCATATAGTAGGTTGAAAATCACTTCTTTAAAAGATATTTTCATTCTCTGAGAACTTAAATTGGTTCTTGTAAACACAGAAGATGGTATTTAAAATGCCAGTCAAAGGAAACTCTCTGGCATCAGAAGCTCCTTTTGGGGGAGAAGAGTGCAAGGGCAAGAAGTGATACACGCTGTAACTTTGTAAAGTGCTTGCATGTGTGAACATTTCTCCCTATAATGGGGTTTTGTGTAGTGACGTGAATGTTGATGTATCATGGAAGAAATGAATACTACTCTCTCTTCCCTTCCAGACAATCGAAGGAAAGTAGAACCGCCTCTTGGAGGTCATGATCCTCGAACAGCAGTTCAGTTAAGAAGCCTCAGCACCGTTTTAAAGCGCCTCAAAGAAATCATGGAGGGGAAGAGCCAGGTACTTCTTCTGAGGGATTTGTAGGCCAACCTACCTAGAAACTGAACTGTTTACTGGACTTCTCTGAGCTTCATTTTTAGATACATTATGGGGGGTTTTTTCAGATGTTTGAAAGATGAGTGAATAAACTCAAAAATTGTTGTGTGTGCAGGGGAAACAATTTAAGTTGATGCTGACTTTTGACATGTCAAACGTCTGTCATATTGTGGGAGTGAAACGCAGTTGCTCAGCTGCTTGAACTTGGACCAGATGCTCTCATTTTAGACTTCTTCCCACTTCTGTATTACCTAATCTAGTATTACCTGATGGTTTTCTTCCATGAAGGCTAACCACAGGCAGGTGAAACACATTGACTGTCACAAATAGTAATGAGAATTCTGAGGATGAATTAAATCTGCTGCTTACTGTGGTAATAATTGGTCAGCAATATTTGCTTAAAAGGCTTGTCCTGTTAATCAGTTTTGATCCATCTGGATAAGGGTCTGGTGGTTGCTACTGACTTGCTGATTTCACCTCCCTCTGCTGTGTTGCATGATACCTTTAAGAGGAGGATCTAGTTGAGAAAAGAAGCCACAACTATTTATAAGTGGCAATATAAATAGCTGTGTCTTGGAGCAAGACACGAACAGGCAAAAGTACATTTAATTAAACTGAATGAAGAGGAAAAAGGCTTTTGGCTTGGTAGCTTTTACAGGTAGACTTTGAGTAAACTCACTTAGCTTCCAGTGCTATTCTGCTTGAGAGAGTAACTTTGCTTTGGTAAAAAGGTCCATATTTTTGAGGGTGAAACAAAAGCCTTTCATTGCAGTAAGCAGGGCACTGAGTGTGGCCCCTACTAATATTTCAGTTTGTGGCAGCTTCTGAAGGCCCTGGAGATTTTCAGGCATCTTTGAAGCTATTGGAGAAGTGCTCAAACAGACAGGATGCAGCAGTAAATTAGTATATCTAGATCTTTCTCTGAAAGGGGTATGTTAGTTTTCAGCATGCTGACGTCTGTACAAATGGTAATGCATCACTCCCCTTGACTGCAGCTATGCCTTGCTTGAGTCACTTCGGGCAACAATTTCTTCTTACTGTGGACTGGTCTGTCTCTACAGGAGGCTACTTTACTGTTGTAGAAAGCACGTGTCAGATCCTGGAATGTACTGCTCTAATCAACCTCTGTTGCTAACAGAGGCCAGACTTCCATTCTGAACCCTTCCTTGTAGGCTGTTCTTGTCCTGAGTGTTGGCTCTGACTTGAGCAAGGCAGAGAGCTGGAAGGTGTCACCAGCAATGGCTGTATTTCTAAACACCCAGTCATGTGCAAGTGGGGCAGAGGCAATGTGGGAGAGATGGTGGGTGGAGGCACTGCTGCTTGGAACAGCCACTCTCTGTGGCAGAACCAGAGACTTGGCTTATCATGCAGAGCCTCAACAAAACATGTTAATCGGCATCCCCTGCAGCTTTGCAGCAGTTCCTTGGCAGAGCTATTCACAGCAGCTTTCCCTGCTTGAAGCGTAGTGTTCATCTTAAAAATTTCTAGACTCTCTTGAACACTAGACTGCCTTGAGCAGTCTTTGACCTCTTTCTGTACAAGTTTTCTTGGGTGAGGACAGCATGGAATTGTTGTCTTGTTGATCATAGCTGTTTTGGTCTCAAAATTGGTCTAGCAGCTATGTCAAACTTCACTTTGTGAACATCCAAAAATAAACCTCAATTCAGGGTATGCTTTTTATGGTTATGTGAAAATCGGAGTACGGATCGACTTTCTTCTCTGTGGTTACTCTCTTCTCAGGTTGTTTTGAGAAAAGTCTTGCAGCACTTTCTCTTCCTAAGAAAAACCCAGAGTATTCAGTCCCTCTGAAAAAGCTTATTGCCAGAATTGAACTCTAGCAAAGAGTGTTTCACAGTCAGAGCTGTCATGTGACCGTTAGCAGTTGTCTCCATCCATGGTAATTGTAGCTGATGTGCTCAGAATCATAATAGAGATATTTGTCTTGCTCTGTTTATAGCTACAACACCAAATGGAAGTTTTAACTCTTTTGTTTTCAAGTCTTAAAAACAAGACAAAAATTCCTGTGGCTGCATCCATGCTGTAAAGCAGTATATGTTGTTATCTGCTGGATGTGTATTCCACAGTTGTCGTCACAAAGCAGTTAACCTGGAGTTTTGAAAGAACATCAATCTGAGACACAAGGTTTTACAACTGTTTACTGAGGTTTGAAGAATTTGATCATACAACAAAACTTTTTACATGTATCTATAATCCTTTCAAAGTACATCCCAGTATTAGCTGTTGAAATGATCTTCCTGCACTGATAATTCCTGGTAACTTGATTTACCCCTGGACAACAGCTTCAACTAATGTGTGCGTTTTGTTTTTTGGTGTTTGTTTTTTTGGTTTTTTTTAAACTGTGCTAGTTGAGGGCCTGTCATGTGCTAGGGGCAAATGAGAGGGAAAAACAATCAGTACTTCATATGTTTGTTTCTTCTTGACCTTTATCTACAGCTCATGATAGTTTTTATCTGCTTTGCTTCCATCTTGGGTCAAGAAGGCAAAGGCTTACTAGATTTATTCTCACAGTTAAGAACTCTCTCAACCTTCTGGCTCCCTATAAAACCCCATGAAAAATCCTTTCTGTGCATGTCTGTACTTACACACAAGAGTGTGCACACATACACGTATATGAATATATGAAATTGTCCTTTTCATGTTTACAATGCAATCATGAATGTAAACATGCTTTTTTTTATTTACAAAGAAGTTTTTCTTTGCTGCCTTCCCTTGTAGGACAGTGACTTGAAGCAGTACTGGATGCCTGACAGCCAGTGCAAAGAATGTTATGACTGCAGTGAGAAATTCACCACCTTCCGGCGGAGGCACCACTGTCGACTTTGTGGGCAGATCTTCTGTAGTCGATGCTGCAATCAGGAAATTCCTGGAAAATTCATGGGCTACACAGGTAGGGTTTATCTGTTGAGAAGCAGAACATTCTCTGTGTGCTCAGCTCTGTTTGGACTACTGCAATTTAGGTTCTGGCATCTGCTAGAGAATGCTGTACAGGTCTCTAGTGGGCTTAGAAATAAGCAAAAAGAATCACAGGACCTAATTCTACCAATTTCTTCATGTACAATGGTGGATTATGCCATGCCTGCTTATTTTTACCAACACTATGTCCATGATGACAAAACAAATATGGCCACTATTTAACAAGGATGTTCACTACAAAAATTGTACTCAAGTAAAAGCTGCTCTTAGTAATGGTAGTTTTAAAAAGTAATGAGCCACATGTTCTAATTGAGGGTGAGGGAAACTCTTTCAAATACCAATTACCAAGCTCTAGACCTCTCCTGATGGAGATAATAATTTCCAGACATCAGCTGGTATGTCATATCTACTGGCTACTGTTGTACCATGATTTCAGTGTGCACATGTGCTCTCTCTCCTTGCCCCTGCAACCTGTCCCTCTCTTACTGATCATGTGCTATGCATCATTTGACTTGGAGAAATTCCCTGAGTGTATAATTATCCAGGGTTTTGCTCTTTAAGGGAATATGAGAACTAGACTTAAACATGCAAAGAGGTTTTGAAACAGGAAATCCTTCTTTTCCTACCACTACACGCCTCTGATCCTGTAGGAACAGAGTACTATTTGTTCCTGTTCACTTACACTCTCTGGTTCCCCTTTCCATAGGGGATCTCCGAGCCTGCACTTACTGCCGCAAAATAGCCTTAAGCTATGCACACTCCACAGACAGTAACTCCATTGGAGAAGACTTAAACGCTCTGTCAGATTCTGCGTGTTCTGTATCAGTGCTGGATCCTGGCGAGCCACGCACACCAGTCGGGAGCCGTAAAGCTAGCCGCAACATCTTTCTGGAGGAGGATTTAACCTGGCAAAGGTAAAGTGAATGACTTCATGCTGAGCTCAGAATCTTATCTGTGTTTTCAGGCTGATACCTGCCTAGACAAAAGCTGGTGGTTTCCATCTATGAAACGTAGAAGTATATCTCCTGTAAAAAGAATCTAATCCTGTGCTTGCTTGTAGTATTCTTTTCAAGTTGAAATGTGGAAACTTTTCTAGTGGAGTTTTAAATTATTTGCAGTCCTTCCTATAGCCTGTTGAATCGATGATTGTATACCGGTGACAGAGCAGGCTTTTAGCTTCAGAGTTTAAAAAGACAAACCCAGAAAACATCCATTCTAACCACCAATGTATTGAGAAGCAAGTCAATGTAACACAGATGCTTTACCTATCAGGTTTTGGATTGGAAAAAAGAATGTAAGGATGTTGTCTGTGTAAATAAGATTGAAATGGTGGAAGTAACCACCTGTTTCAACTGAAGTGGGATTCAAAGGACAGCTGTAAAGGTTCTCTGATCTCCTTTCAAAGTACATTTCTTCTTATTGCTGTCGAATGAGGGGATCTTTATTTTTGGAAGATGAACAAAAGAACACTGTACTTCTCAAGTGGTATGCAAGTTAATTTCTGAGGACCTTGATTTAATTTAATGTGGGGGCAGGAAGAAATAATCAGATGTGGTATTCGTGCTCATTTCCCTAAAAACAGAAGAACAGGCAGGTGTGAAACTACTGAGGAGGTCTTGAGTCAGAGCCTTTCTTTAACTGAGGGGTAGTGTTAGTGACATGTGCCTCTCAGCAGAACTCTTCTAGTGGTTCTGATAGTATTAAAAAAAACCCCTCAAAACCAACTGTCTTCAGAAAATACCCTGATTCTTGCTTTGCATGTTGCTTTTCAGAGTGTGGTGCTCCTATATGGGAGCAATTAAATAATCAGCTTTAGGCCTAAATAAAGTACTTCTTGTTTAATGTCATGGTCATCTAAAGCAGTAATGTTGCAATGCTTGGGATAAATACAACCGAATTTTGAATTAGGTAATAAGTATGTGTGCTCGGAACGCTTCTTTTCTGGTGTACAAAATAATAGAAGGTATCATTAGTTCTGTCTTCTGATGTGTTGTTGCTATGTTTATTATGGCAATTCAACAGCTTGTAGACATGAACATGTAAAGAAAGTATTTATATCTTTATTTTGGGCAGCTTGTAGCACTTGACGAAAATACTGCTGATTCTTGAAAGGTTGATAACTCTTTCTATTCTAGAACACTTAGTCTTGCTGGGAGACACTGAGTAAACATGGGCTGCATTTGTGTGTGAGAGGGAGAGAGATTGAGCTTAGGTAGTTTATTATTGCTTTAGGAGGGTAAAAATTTTCTTCGGTGCTTGTTGCTCTTAAAGTGTAAAACTTTGCAGTGGACTACAGTGCTTTTTTTAATACTGCATTTGGTAAGTTCCTGATTGACCTTCAGAGATTTAAACTCAAGACATTGAACTTAAATGGCACCACAGTGGAAAGTGGCAACTCACAGCTTCATGATGGAAGCAAAGGTGTTTGTTGTTTTGGTGTTTTTTTTTTTTTTTCCCTAATATGTGGCTTCTGTGTGAGAAGTAGTTTGCTTCAGGAGAAAACTTGGGAGTTGAGTCTCTTCCCAAAATAATACATCTGAGATAAGGCTCTTGCCTCTCCTGCTGTCATATGCTGCAAAGCAGTGAGTAAAGCATTTGGGGGAGTGATGCTGTATTTACGTGTCTGATGTTGGTCTGCTCTTTGAGCAGTTGGAACATAGAGGCATGGGCTCCTGCCTTAACTAACTTGAAGGGCCGTGTCCTTTAAAAGTGAAGGAGTGGTGTAGTCTGGGCAAGTACAGCTACTCAGGCAAAGTTGTATTCTCACAAAACGCATTCATTGTGCTAGTAACATGTCTACATCCCAGAGCACAGCCAGTATGGCTGTATCAGTTGGAGTGTAGTGGCTTCTATCTGACACAGTTTTTTTTGCTAGTAGGAATTTACATTGATGGGTACGAACATCTGCTCTCCTTCCTCCTGGGGCTGAAGGAAAAGGATGGCAAAGGTGATAGTGATCAGGTTTTGGTTGACAGCTGGCTGAATATAAGCCAGCAGTGTGCCCAGGTGGCCAAGAAGGCCAATAGCATCCTGGCTTGCATCGGGAATAGTGTGGCCAGCAGGACTAGGGAAGTGATCATCCCCTTGTACTCAGCACTGGTGAGGCTGCACCTTGACTACTGTGTTGAGTTTTGGGCCCCTCCCTACAAGAAGGACATTGAGGTGCTGGAGCATGTCCAGAGAAGGGCAGCAAAGCTGGTGAAGGGTCTAGAGCACAAGTCTTATGAGGAGTGGCTGAGGGAGCTGGGGTTGTTTAGTCTGGAGAAGAGGAGGCTGAGGGGAGACCTTACAGCTCTCTACACCTACCTGAAAGGAGGTTGTAGCGAGGTGGGGGTCGGTCTCTTCTCCCAGGTAACAAGCAATAGGATGAGAGGAAATGGCGTCAAGTTGCGCCAGGGGAGGTTTAGATTGGATACTAGGAAAAAATTCTTCACCAAAAGGGTAGTCAGGCACTGGAAGAGGCTGCCCAGGGAAGTGGTGGAGTCCCCATCCCTGGAGGTATTTAAAAGATGTGTAGATGTGGTGCTTAGGGACATGGTTTAGTGGTGGACTTGGCAGCGCTAGGTTAACGGTTGGACTTGATGATCTTAAAGGTCCTTTCCAACCTAAATGATTCTATGATTCTAGGTTAAACAATTACAGAAGGTTGTCAGGCTATCTTGATAAAAGCTGTCTAACAATAGCTATAGATAGCATGGCTTGGATTGCAAAGATGATGTGTTGGGGAGATGGGGGCAATGCCTCTACCTCCAAAGCAAGTAATAGCAACCTGTAAGGAAGGAGGATGTGTAAGAAAGGGATACAGGGGAAGAGGGTGGGAAGGCAGGATAATACAAGAAGTGGGAAGAGGCTGTATTGTCCAAGACTTGAGCCTGAAGGGAGAAGACTTGAGCACTGTCCTCCAGATATCATTGGCCTACAGATGGGGAAAGATTTCCCTATTCCCTCATTGATTTAACAATCATGGGTATGAATGAGAGGTAACATTATAATTAACTGTATTTTAATTCCAGCTGTTCTGATACTGCTGCATGTGGCAAATCTCTCAAACATCTGTAACACGCTCCTTTTCCTTGCAGTTTGATTCACCCAGACTCTTCAACTACCACGTTGTCTGCACGCCTTGGGTCTGTCCAGGAGGATGCAGGGAAGTCGCCAGCTAGGAACAGGTAAACTAATCATGTCTGGGTATTTTCTGTTCTGGATGCACTCCTAGCACACTCTTCACTGTAAAGCCTGTATTTTGGGGCTTGTTTTTACTGAGCATGCTGTTTCATGTCTAAAATGGGACACCCCATTACCCATATGTAATGGTAAGGAAAGACCATTTATGTACATATTCATATTAATAAATGTACTACTTTTGAGGAACCTGTAGTTTGCTGCTGAGTCAGGCAAATAGAGGTGGTGGTGAAGAGGACAGAAAAGGAAAGAGGTGGCTAAGAAAGGCAGAGTTCTGAGGAAGCTGAAGAAAAGGGAGTAGCAGAGACTTGGTAATGAGAGGCAAAGACTGAGGTCATGGAGGAGCAGAAGTGTTGTTTTTGTTTGTTTGTTTTGTGGGTGTGTGTCGTCGTCCGTCCCCCCCCCCCCCATCTATCTGCTCTATCTGCTCTTCCGTTAAGTATAATCTTGTTTAAGTTACCAGGCTTTCTTAGGCTAAAATCCCATCATAGCTCTTTATGCGAGAGTGCTGGAATGAACTTGGAAATGTTCATGAGAGCTGTAGTGTAAGCTGTGAATGCTTGAGCTTAATCCCACTAAATAGGGTGGTATTAGAAGAACAAGTAATTTCCACTTCACAGTGCTTCTGCTATGGTTCTGGTTACCTAATTCCATTATGGTTAAATTGGGGAAATAAAGGTGAGGCAAGAATATGAGGAACAGAGCAAAGATAATCCAAATTTCAATGTTGGAGTCAGGAGACATTCAGAGAGTTCTTTGCATTGGTGTTACAGGAATGCAGAATGTTTAGTAATTTGGAGGGATCTGGCAGGACCAACAAAGACTAGGAAACTCAGCTGAGAAGGATGCTGGGTGTGCCTTTCAGGGAATGGACTGCTTGGAGTCTTTATCTTCTGTGTGATGGGGATGGTTTGGAGGGGATGCACACTGACTGTACAGCTGGAGAACCAAAGATCTCACCTAGGGGGAGTAAAATACTGGTGAATAAGCTAGCACCAAAAATCAATTCTGGGCAAACATGGCAAGGAGTCCAGAGTTAAAAGTTCAATGCTAAATAACTGCAGTGACGTCAAGAAATGTCTGAAACCTTGATGATGCTCTCCTGCTTCCTGTTTGGATTGATGTTGCCTATTTTAAAAGGCTTTTGCTGTTTGCTCACACATGCAGTAGTAGAAGGGTTCCAAGCTGGACCTGGCAGGCCCAACTGCTCATTCAAGTTAAAATTTAACTCTGGCTTTTCATGGCCTCACCATAGTACCCACCTGTCTGGACTCACATTTAAGAAGTAACGATGAGGTATAACCTATTTCTGTCAAAATTCTGAACCTGTGGAAACAAAGCTATTGGCTTTGGGCTAAGCAATGCTAGCCTTGAGATCTTCTCAAAGCAGCTGTAGATGTTTCTTTGAGGCAAGCTTGACCATGCCTATTTCTAGATGAGGTGAAGCAAAAAAGATGCAGGTTGAGTGCATTTAGATGCAGGCAGCAGAAGTTACTTAGTATTATTTGTTTTTCCTGTGGGTGGGGGGGATATGTGTTGTTTTTTTCTCAGACTAGTTATTTATGGGGGGAAAAAATGAGCACAGCAGTCAAATGTTGCAAGCAGAGGGATTCAAACTTCTCCTTTGCAGGTCCTTCTAAAGGACAGGAATTTTCCTTGCAAAATCTCCCCCTCTGTTTTTAGAAAAGATAAATACAATAAAGTCCCAGATGTAACTGGTGATGAGAAAGACACAGATATGAAATCTGACTGTTCTAACTCTTGCTTAATGCCCTTTTACACAAATTAAAAATCCCTGCTGCTTACAGGTAGGTGGCACAGTTAAAGTAGCTGTTGCAAAACAACTGGAAGGAGTGCTTAATGGTGGACTTTCATGTCATTCTCATCTTCCACACAAGAATGCTTTCTGTTAAGCTGTATAACTCTGCCAGTTCTAACTTTAAGTTCAGAGCATCTGAACAGTAGAAGACTAGCAGAGTTTTAGCCTGCCTTGAGTGCCTGACTATGACAAAGTTTTTGCTTATCACCCTTAGATGTATATGGATGTAGTGCCAACAGTTTCCTTTGATTCTGCATAAATGACTAAAAAGGACCTAACTAAAACCATTTATCAGCCCAGTATTTCTCCTCAAGAGACAGAGGAGGAAAAAGCAGTGATTTTGAGACTATTGTACCTTCAGTGCCTGCTTCCTTGCAGTACAAAGGCTGAAATAGGGTGGCATTGCTATTTCATGCCTGGGCTCAGCCACATCATCCATTGAGAAAATTGGAGTGTCTGTCAGCCAGTTAGCAAGCTCTGTGAAGTTATCTGAGTTTTATTCCAAAGACTAGAGGCTGGCAACAGTTCTCATCACTGAGACTGCTGCAAGCCTCTTGAGTCAGTTCAGCATTGGCATTTTGAGCTTCCCTGTTGCTGTATGCAGAAGTGTTTTCCATCCTCACTCCTTAGAGCACTGTTAGCAGGAATAGCTTACACTGCATGCTTTTTGCTGCTGCGTGATGAGAAGTTGCACTCTGGTTATTCAGAGGCTTAGTCTACTTGTGGGATATTGGAGCAGAGGGTATCTGGAACTTGTATTTGCATTTGTAGCTTTGCAATGATTATTGCAAAATGGTGTGTTTGTACTGGAGTGCATAACCAAGATTTCCTAACAGCTGAGTTGAGATCAGGTGGATGCTCCGTGTCACAGTACAAGGAAAATTGCCAGCTGGAGTGACCTCTAGCTTCAGCAGACAGTTTAGCCACCCTAGGGAACAGATGCTTGAACTTCCAGACTCTGAAAGCTGTCAGCCATATATTTCAGAGAACTGAGGAGAAGGAATTTTAAATGGGTCAAGGACAGGGGGAATCTCAGTGCCCTGTTACAGGGAACCTGGTGCTGGCTGCCCTTGCTGCCATCTTGCCTCCAAACTGCTGGAGCTTCTAATTACCTAGCATCCCATTCCTTCCCCAGTCTATTCAAATGCAGACATATGTGAATTGCTGTGCCTAAACTTAGTTCTAACTGCTTCCTACAAAGAGCTTTACAAAAGTTTATGTTTAACTTAGATGTTCCAAAGCAATGCACTTGCTTCCTGGGGATCCTTTCTTCTGTTGAGGGAGGAGGAAGCTTTAAGCAGTAAGTCTGTACTGAGGAGAGTGAACAATGTCACTGGCTTAAGTTCCTTTTTAGCATGCTACAAGATCAATGCCTGCTCTGGTGAAGCACAACACAATGAACACTTACACTTCAATTCTTCTCTCTTCCACTGCAGATCAGCCAGCATCACTAACCTGTCACTGGATCGGTCAAGTTCACCAATGGTGCCTGCCTATGAGACATCTGTCAGCCCCCAGGCTAGTCGCACACATATGAAGGCAGAGACCAGCGAGGATGAGCGCAAAATCCTTCTGGTACCTTTCAGACTTCTGTTTGTCTTGCTCTGTGAAGGCAATGAAGTTTGCCTTTATTGTATCTTGCTGCCTTTAAAGGCTCTTGTCTGACCACTCTTACCTGGACCCCTCCTCCAGGTGGTGCAGGGATGGAAAAATATTGATGCTGCTTTGGACACTTCCATCTTCCTAAAACAAATCATAGTTTCATGTGATGTTTGCATAAGGTGTTTAAAGTTTTAGTCTTGGGAAGTGTGTTACCCGGTGTGGAGTTGGTGTATGGTGGTTCCTTGTGGGTTAAACCTGTCATGGTTGCAGCTGTAACACAATGTCCTGATTCCGTATTTCTTCAAATTCAGATTTTCCCTTTCATAGGCCACATAATCAGAAACTTTAAATGGCTGCTTCCAAATGGTTACACCATGATGAATGAGTTAAAGCTGTTACAGCTTATTGGGCCAAAACATAACTTGGCCCCTCCCCTTGTTTGCAGAATAAATATAACATTTTGTAGAAGGTTGTACTGACGTACTTGTTCGAAGAAAAATCAATGTGCAGCAGTGTTTTGTGTAATCCTATTATCCCCTCCCCACAGAGGCAGTGTTGTAGGTGGCAGTTACTGTACAATGTTCAGTAGACAACAGTGTTTGTTTTTTTTGAGGGAGGGGAAGTGTTTCCAACAAATGGGGCAGAAAAGATGCAGAGAAGGGAAGGGAGTGTTTTTCACACATTAAAAGATTCAAGATTGCTCCCCATTGCCAAGTTAAAATCAGGAAGGCTAATTTTTATGTTGTCAGGTATTTGCCTGCTGTCAGCAAAATGCATACAAGTATTCCTGAAGGTGCAGAAACACTCTAGTTCCTGTTCAGTTGCACAACTCCTTTCCAGGTTGCTCTGTAAATGGATAACGACATGAGGGAGAAACATTTTTGAGGCACATCTTTACACCACCCTGCCCCGTGTCTGCATGTTAATGCAGGAAAAATGAAATTTAAAATGCTATAAACACAACTTGGACGAAGATGATCAAGTCCCCATGCACTTCAGCTTCACATTGTTTCATTTTTTGTCTGTTTCCTTCCTTGATGGAGAAGAGAATTGGTAGTATTGCTTCTGTTCATGTCAGAGCAGAAGATGCAGTGTCAATTAATGTAGGATTTTCTGTGAATTCTTACTGTTTGTTTAATGCCCTTAGCATGTGGAGCTGACTCTGTATCAGGAGTTAATTTAAAGCTCAACATATTCCATTAAGAAGACTTATGAACTTTGCTCATGAAATAAAAGGGGGGGGGGGATGTACGTACGCTGGTGTAAGCACATAATTCTGTGAACTAGAGGTCAAAATCCTTCAGTTAAAAGGATTTGCTGTGTTCTGTCAGTTTGTCCACTTTACTGAATTCACCATGTGAGCTAAGGGTAAACTACAAGGCAGCTGAACTGTGGAATTGCCAGTTGCATCAAATCGTGTGATCCTATGAAGTGTTCTGTTACTGATCCATTTGACTCCTGGTACGTAAGGGAAGCTGCCGACATTGGTTTTAGGATAATACCCAGGACAGCCACTGCTGGAAATAAAAGCAGAAAGCCAGTCCAGTAACAGAAGTGGAGCAAAACTCTTGGATCTCAGGGCACCCTTGGGAAAGTGCAATAATGTCAGTCTGGCAGTTAACTGGAAAGCTGAAACCAGTTAAAATGTAATTAAAGCTTTTTTTTCTCCGTTACACAAAAATAGAATGAGTGAGGCATTTGAGAAATTGACCTGCAGTGTCTCTTCTCCACCCCTTGGGTTGCTCTGTTGCTCTCTCAAAATAATCCCAGGTCCCAGTTTCTACTCTGCAACAATGGATTGTGCTGTGCCAAGCCAGGGTGCATATGGGAAAGCAAAAGGGGCCAGGTGTGGAGACACAGCTCAGTTTGGATGGAACATAGCCTATATAAGAGTTGTCACATGCTTAACAGGCCCGAAAATAAGCTTGAAGTATAGGCTGAAGTGTTCCAAGTGGTCAGGGGGAGAGATCCACAGAGTCAAAAATGGTTAATTGAGTTGGGAGGGGTACATACCTTTTTTGCTTAGTGGCCACAGCTAGCAGTGTCTAAAAAAGGCTTGATACTGGACAATAAAAAAGGAATCCTTAATAAGAAATGGTGTCTCAGAACTTGAACATAGTGGTGTGCGTTGCTGTGTCAAGTACTTGCTTTATATCTGGGCTTGATAATGGACTAGTATGCTTCACAAAGCCTAGGTTGAGCACAGATTATATAGAAAAACCCTCTTCCAAAGGATGAGTTTTCATTGTCCTCTACATTTACACACACCACGTGAGTCTGAGAATAGGGTTCAAGAGGGCAATAGTGAGGATATAAGTATCTTGTAGGTAGTATAAAATCTTGCCACATTAAAAACAAAAACCCCTTAATTCTGAGGGTACCCACTTTGTTTCTTCCTTCTTCTCAACTTTATATAAAAGAAAGGATATAAGGAGCTGATCTCACGTCTGTTTGCTGTTTCTCTTTGCACCTTTGCATAGGTTGTGCAGAATGGCTTAGATTTTATGCCTGTTTGTGGAGGACTCTTGATCTAGAACCTGATCTGAGGGCCCAGGTTGATGCCCTTGAAACCAGTGCTAAGGTCAGACTAGTAAGTAACTTGCACATCTACCTGTCCAGGACTCAGTCCAGCTGAAAGATCTGTGGAAGAAAATCTGCCATCACAACAGTGGGATGGAGTTTCAGGACCATCGGTACTGGCTGCGGACACATCCCAACTGTATTGTGGGAAAAGAGCTGGTCAACTGGCTCATCAGAAATGGGCACATAACCACAAGGTAACGCTGATGCTTTAGGACAGCAGGTGTCTTCTGTCTCTGTGACAGGAGATTGTGAATTTTAGCTGATACAGGGTACCTTAGACTGCAGAGATAGACCAATTGCAGGGAGATGAGAAAGAAAGAAAATTCAGATCTCTTCTTCACTGCCTACCAAAGCAGGTAGGGTTTTGACTTTGTGTGACCCAAAACAACAGGGCACGGGGGCTGTCTGGTTTGGGAGCTGGTGTGGGAGGCAGCTTATGGGACAAGTATCACTTAAACAGTTGGAGAACGGTGAGTGTATTACAAAGACTGTCCAAAACTGTTCACTGATACTCCAAAGGGCAAGTCTGCCCCTGGGATGGGAGATCACTAATAGTGTTTGATAGCTAAATTTCTGGTGGGTCTGGCAGGCTCTTAACCTTGTAAGTGAGTGTAAAGAATCCGGTGTATTTAACTATGTGAGAAGGGGATAAAACTGAGATGGTTATTAAGTGTAGAGCAACAGTCCTCACTCAGCAGAGATGCTCCGTATGTATAACTCAAGCTAACAATATTGGAGGAGCACAAACAATATGTCTTAATCATCTGTTGGACACCTCAGCTGAGTTTAGAGTACTGGCAGTCTCTTCATCTAGCTCTATACTTGAACCAGTATACTCTGCTGCCTCTCCACAATATTTTAAATAGTGACTGATTAAACATGGCAATGGGATACTGATGAGTCAAATAGTGCATAGCAAATGACTCTTTCCTTTTGTAGCATGCTTGTACCATAAACCATGTGTGTTTAGAACTAGACTTAGAAAACCATCTCTATTCGTACACCTCCAGGGTCCAAGCCATTGCAATAGGACAAGCGTTGGTGGATGGACGCTGGCTAGAATGTGTCAGTCATCATGATCAGCTCTTCAGAGATGAGTATGCTCTCTACAGACCATTACAGGTAAAAGGAGTAAGGAAGCTATGGTTCTTGCTCGGTTTGGTGGCTGACTACAATCTTTTCTAATCCTGTGCTCAGCAGCTGTTTTATGTTTTCTAAATCAGAATTGGAGTCCAGGCCTTCTTCCTTAGTGGTTTAAAGCCTGAGGAAGCTGCATTTGCCCAGAAAGCTGTGGGCCGGTCTGTGGAGGATGAGTTGTTACATGTATTGCTGCCTAAAATGGAGGAAAGGGTCTCTAAACTAGGCTAGTGCCTCTCATGGTGGACATCTTCCATGGAGGCCTTGGAATGGCACAGTCTGTGCTTGTGGCAGCTGTGATCATGTGCAGAATCTAGAATCTGTGTGCAGTTACTGGTGATTGAGACACAATGGTGGTCTTCTGTTTCAAAATTCGTTCTTTAAAAACTTCCAAAGAATGGATATTTTAGATATACAGTATTGGATGATCTTCTTATATATTGTATTGGTAACCTTCTTCTGATCTCCAGTGATGGCAGTAATAAAGAATTCAGTACCTTAACCACATGATGCAGGATTGGGAGGGTGTCTTTGTCATGCCTCCCAAATAGGACTGGCTAGCTGAGGGGGAGGCAGGGAACCAGTGACCAGAGATGCTATCCTACTGTACCTCATTGCTGAGGGGTAAGAGCAGTCACTGGCCTGACTGGTTGGATTGTTTTTTTAATGTGAACAAGATATCTCTGTAGCCTCTCTATTACCTGAAAGCATTCAATTGAGAGTCTTCTACGTTCTGCAGCTTCTCCCAATAAAGAACAGCTCAGCTGTCCCATGGACGTCAGTCAGAAAGCTTGCAGCCATTAGCATCTTGTCTTCCTCGTGTATTTCAGCTCTTGGCCACAGTCACATGGTCTTCCACTGAGATTGCTCTGGGCTTCATCTGGCATCTCAGCTAGTTAACTGCACTATCTCAGTTTGCTAGTAATAGCTTGCCCTTAACTAGCAAGTGCTTGTGGATCCCTGTTTGTAACTATTTGTAAGGGGCTTATGGTATTCAAGGTTTAAAGCCAATTCTTGTTCTCATCAGCTGAAAGCACTGTCTGATCTCATTTCTCCTGGACAAAGAGTCAGGAAAACCAGTGTTGTTGACTCAGTTGCTTGCTGCACTCACTGTAGCCAAAGGAATGATAGTGAGAGCCACCTCTTGAGGTGACTGGAGGCATCAGGATGGCTGATGGAAATTGCTTAGATGCTTTCTAGGTTCTCTGGCACTCTAGCCAGGCTTTGTTTTGACACAGTAGCACCAGCTAGAGCCTGACTTGTGAGTGAAACTCTTAGAGCTACTTTGGTCAGTCACAGAATTGCTCCAGTAACTTCGAATTAGCCTCCATCTTCTGCATGTGCTGATTTCTGGGCAAAGGATATGGTCATCACCAACCTCGGCTGGGGATAGGAAGCATTCAAAACTGCTTAGCTGGATGTGGTGACAGAAAATGTGCAGTAGAATAAACTTGTCCTTTAGTGCCACTTAGTCACAACTTGTGGGGAGGAGGCAGAGACTAAGCACGTGGGAAGCGTAAAGGAACTCTTTGGGACAGGAAACAAGTGTTTCTATTTCATGCCAAGGGGGGTGGCTCTATGACTAACTTGGCTCAGCCCACTGAAAGTATCCTCTAATTTTTAAAATGTCTGATCTGTATTTGTAGCAGGCTGCTTAATATTTCAGCAGAGCTTCACTTTAGCACCTTTTTTTTCTTCCTTGTCTTCTAGAGCACAGAGTTCTCGGAAACCCCATCTCCAGACAGTGACTCTGTGAACTCTGTAGAGGGGCACTCTGAGCCATCCTGGTTCAAAGACATCAAGTTTGATGACAGTGACACAGAGCAGATTGCTGATGAAGGAGAAGATAACTTAGCCAGTGAGTTTCACCTGAGTCTTGTTCTCACCCTACCTTCTCCCCTGTAATCCCCAGTCCTTCGGGACATAGTAGTTTAACTATGTCTTGCTTTGTGTGTCTGTGTGTGTGTTTGTGTGTGTGCGTACATGGGGCTATAAGGATCTAAGCAAACTATCACCTAGCTAGTCCTCCTGTTTCTTAGGATGGATACAATATTTTGTATTTAGTGGAACTGGTAAAGCTTCGTACTTCTAACGGAGGAGAAGCATGTAAATTGCTGCCTTCTGTTTCTCAGGCAGACTTCTGCTTAATTGGGCCCTATAGTAATGCACTAAAGAATGCCCAATATGTCAGCATGCACACATGAAGATAAGATTAGAACTATGAAAATACTGTATTCCTGTAGTATTGCACACTGGTCTTTATGTATTAAAGACAATTTTTCTCCTCTCCGGTACCCTCATGATACCCATTTGAACCCTTCTCCTCCCTGTATCTTCCCCCTTACCCAACACTAAAAGACTCCGCCAGCCCTAGCAAGCGCACTTCAGTCAGCAGCTTCCAGTCCACAATGGACAGTGATTCAGCCGCCTCCATCAGCCTGAACGTGGAGCTGGACAACGTGAACTTCCATATCAAGAAGCACTCCAAGTACCCACATGTGCCCCCTCACCCTGCCGACCAAAAAGGTATGAGGTAGTCACCAGCTGGAGTTGCACATGATGGAGAGCCGGGCCCTAATAATACTGACCTATTTGGACACTACATTTGTAGCTGTCTTACAGAGGGGGAAACACAATATTTAGTTGGCATTCACTTGCAGTTTTGATGTGCTCACCTCTGAGGAGGCTCAATAGACTTGTTTAAACAACTTCTCTGCAGAGTGTGTAACTTCCCCTGTGACTTTCTCTTTACAGTTGAAGCAAAGTCTCTTGCCCATGCATCATAGGGCAGATCCATATATACAGTTTCTGGCTAACTGGGGTGGAAAAATAGTCTGTACATAAACCAGTTTGATATGTGTCACTACAGTTTGAGATTAAACTGGAAAAGCAAGCAAGAAAAAAAAAAACAACAAACAAACAAAATTAACTTGGAAGAGCTCTGTGCTGACTTTTAATTGTACCTTAATAAGCTTTCATTTGACAGAAGAATCTTACTGATGAGCCATAAGGCCTAACTTAATCCATATATGTAACATTTGTTCAAGAGAGAACATCCACTTAAGTGAAGTAGGAAGAAATCAAATACTCAGTGTTGAAGACTTCTTTTGAAAATTTTTTTTTTTTCTCCTAAATAAGTACTAAATTGAAAAACTCTAACTATAAGCAAAATCCTTATGGAAAAAATAATGTGTCTGCCTGTTGACAACTGCATTCTCTGAATTGAACAAGGTCTGACTGAAACCAGGCCTCGCCACTGGCTTGGGTCTAGTATATTTCAGTTGCTTTACATGCTGGGTAGCAATTGATGTCTTTGCTCTGCTTCCTTATGTTACATCAGCTTTGTAGACTTCTATGTTTGGCTACTTCTAAGGAATTTCTTATTCTTAATTATTGTTTCACCCCACCGCTTCAGTATTTCCAACTTTAAAAGATGATCCAGTGTTAAATAATTTGGACTCCTTCTAATGAATTCGTCCTTCTATAAAGTCTAATGGATCTCTTCTGTTGTTGTGGATCAGAATGCAAGACTTACCTTATGCTTGCATTCAAATTGCATTTCTTGAAACCGTGAAATGGTCACTGAAGAGAGTGAGGGAGGACAACTGGTCATAGCTGACTTTCAAAGTATTTTAGACACTGGACAGAGAGTGAGGCGAATTAGAGGGGGCATTTATCAGTGCCTATTGTAGTCACCTTTTGTTATTTGCTAAAAATAGGTCTAGAAGAAGGGAAATCTAACTGCTTTTTTTTTACCCCAAAGAGAGGAGCAGAGCAGGTTTGAAATGTGTGTTGATGTCAGATGACTCAAGAGTAGGGACAGGTTGTCAGCACTAGTGACACACCAGCTCGTTATTGTTTCACTTCAACTTGTTTCCAGCTCGTGCCCTAATGAAATGAAAAGCTAATGCATCTGAAGGGAAGGAAAGGTGTGGAGAGGGAGAATATATCAATGAATTCCTTTTAGGAAGGAGGGATGCTGGACTAAGTGAGCTTGAAACAGGCCCAGGTGTGCTGCAGTATCCTATGAATTTACAGCTGTAGCAGATTTATCTTTATCAGTGTGTGTTGGCAGTAAAGCAGGCAGTAGTCAGTTTGGCTCTGGCCAGTACTAAAGGACTTCTAGAGTGATAGTCTTGGTTTCAGACGTATCTCAGTCTTTATCTCCTTATACAAAAAGCAGTACATGATGAAGGGGAAATGTAAGAGAGCCTACCTCTCTCGGAAACTGTTGACTAAATCAAGGCTTCTCATAGCCAGAACTGAAGCTCTTGTGAGAAAGATTTTGATGATGGATTGCTCAGAGAAGATCAGCAGAAAAGGCAAGTGGTGAGGGGACTGAAAGGAGACTTCTGCTTTTGAATATATGTTGATAGCACTCTGCTATCTTTGGTAAATCTTTGCTGGCTAGTGTTTGTTATCTGTTCCTGAAATATGTGGTCTCTTAACCAGGTTATTCTGTAGAAGTGTAATTCGTAGTAGAAAACTGGGAACAATTCCTTTTAAGAGAATGGATTTCCCTTGAGGGAAAAGTATCAGTAATATGCCCAGAACTGGGATAGGGTGGAGGTGTGAGTCATTAAAATGTACTGTGCAGAGGTAGGTATTATCCTGCAGTTTTTTGAAAAAACTGTATCCTCTGCAAATACATAGGACTTGCTGTGCATCTTTTTTTGGATTCCTGGTATGAGAGTCTCTAGAGGAAAGACCTAACCAGGGAGCAACAAGTTAAAATGAATGACAACATCTTCAATAGCAAAAAACACTTGGCAATAGGGAGACTGAAATTTCGTAAGTACTTAGATGTTTGTTACTCAAGGCCTTCAAAAATTAGGTGGGAAAAAACCCTACAGTGCATACTGCAGTGCCTAGAGTAGTGAAATGGATGACTTCTAAAACTTTGTTCTGGAAATACTAAAGTTGGAGTGCAGAGACTTTCACCTTGTGTTCCTGATTTATCCTGGCTATATTCAACAAAAGATGCCATTCAGGATGTTACAGAGTATCACAATGGTTAGACAGCCAAGGCTAGATAGTTAAGCTTCTATGTGAAGTGAGACGTGGTTATTTTAAGAACAGAGTACTCGATCAGTGACATGGTGTGTTTGCTGCTGTCAGGGGTCAGTAACTTCCCTATGACCATTATGGACACATGTATTTGGCTTTATTTCACTGGAATTGTCTTTTGTCCTTAGACTGGATGACAGTGACTTAACTTTCTTTGAAATAATGAAGTAACACTGAAGATCACACCCACCTTTTGAGGCCAGTAACTCAATTTCCTCACAACTGTGTAAATTGCAGTTATTGGGGGAGGACTGACAGGACAAAACATCAGTGCTAGAAGTGCAGGTCAACTTTGATCTAAGAAGTTAGTGGGTTTCTTCAAATGATTAAGGGATATGCAATTTCCACCAGTCACAGAGGTCAGCTGCTTTGAAGCAATGGCCTGTGATGTACCAGCTGTGCTATAGAACAGAGTGGTTTGTATATAGTCTGAGTCTAATGGCAGGACTTCTTGTGATGTTATAGGCTGACTAATGTCTGGTGTGTTTCCATGAAATTCTAGTGACTCTAAGTTAGCTGGCTTGTAGTATCTTACAAGTGAGTATAGTGACTCATTTATAGTATCATCTGCCTAAAGACAATGGTACTTCACAGTGTGTATCAAAATAGGAAACAAAGTAAGATTGCTCTCTGCATTTAAATTGGGGGAAGAGATTAAGTGACTTATTTTAAATGTGGATTTTATTGCTGTTTTTACAGACATACAGTTATCAATATGGGAAACTTTATTTTCTAAACTTTATGGGAAATACGGGAAACTTTATTTTCTTGCAGCCAGATAGGCTTGATCCTGGTAGCAGGTATTTTGGGTAGTTATTGATGCCTGCGTCTAGTTAGGAGGGGGAAAGAGAAGAGGATCTGATTAACCATGACACAGTTCCTTATCACCATGGCTTGCCAAGGCTTAGCATGCCGTTGCCAGGAGCCCTTTCGGTGCACCGTCTTTTGAAAAGGTGCACCTCAGTTTTCAGTGGATATCTGTGGATACATGCATCCTTGTTTGTGTATCTAGAGGAAAAGCTGTGGTTGATGGCCGGTCTGTTTTGATGTTTAACCAGAGCAATCTGTAAGGTGTATAAAATCTGTACCTGCTGGCTTCCATTGGAGACCCATGAATCTCTGTGTGCATTGTGGTATTTGCTTCCAGTGATGCCCTTGAATATTAGACCTGGGAATTCGTATGTTCTGGGGTGGGGTTTTTTTGGTTCATTTTTTGTTGTTTTGTTTTGGTGAAGCTGTTCAGGGGAGCTTGTCAGATAGTCTCTTGATAGCTGACTGCTTGCAGACAAGGCTACAAAATATGCTACAGGAACCTCCCCCCACCCCCACCCCAACATTCTATGGAGCATGATGCATGTAGGGATGATGTGAAGTAAGAAATGTGCATGTTAGCCACTCTCACCATCTCAAACTCACACTTATGAGTGTGTTATCTGTCCAGTCTAGGAAGAGGTATGGTATCTTACCTTGTCAGGAACTTCCCCTGGGGCACAACTGGAAGCAAAGTTATAGGAGGTGAAGCTGTATTGAAGAGAAGTGTTCCTGGTTTGGAGGTGCCACCTGTGTCTTTGTCCAGAGCATAACTAAGATTAGTTTCAACTGGGGTTAACTCTTGCCTTGGCCATGCCAGTCAGGGATATGTCAGACCTAATTGGAGTGTGTTCACAGTAAGAGCTGCTGCCCTGAGGCTGTTGCAAGGTGGAGAGTGATGGAGGTGCTAGTATACATGCTCATGTGTAGATACAGCATGACATGACTTTCTCTAGGTAGTCTGTGGGGCTGTGGCTGAATGAAGGCTGAAGGTGAGCCAGCTTTTGTCAAGCAGTAAGTTGCTTGTAATGCTAAAATCTTCATCTAAGCAAGAGATGAAAGGAATCTGGAAATAACCATCAAGCTGCAAGGGAGGCTTGCAACTTCTCTTTGGTGCATTGATCATCTATTGAGTATCTCTTTGCAAACTGGGCAACTGCAGACAAACTCAGATTTTTAAACTGGTGGCATGTAAGGGGTCTCTTGAGTGCTGCTGTTCAGAGACTTGTGATTGCTTGTGTCCTGTCAACTTTCTGTTGCGTTCTGTTGGTGTCTGAAAGCTGCCTGGCTTTGCATTCTGTTTGTGGCAGTAGGTCTGGACCATTCTCGGGAAAGGTGATAAAGGGTTAGCTTTGGTTTTTGGATCAACATGCTGTATAAGCAATTGGGCTATTGCTCTTGTTTTCCCACTGTACAATCCCTTTTAGTAGAAGCAAGGAACACAACAAGCTACTGGCCTCTGGAGAAAACAAGCTTTTTGTAGCCAGCCTGCATGAAAGATCAAGATCTAGCAAGCTAAACAAGTGTAGCAGATGGAGCTTCATCCTATTTCCCATATGTAAAGTGGTATATAACTTGCTTTCCTTTTTTGCTGGGAGTCCACCTCTGTCAGCATGGATTCCTCAAAACACTTTAAACTGTTTTAGACTTTAGACTTCTAGCTCTTGAAAGGCAGGGTGTCTTTTGTTTCCTTCACTTTCTCATAAGAGAAATCTTATGGCTGGTCTCCCCCTCAGTCTGAGATAATTTATTGGAGTGCGAGAGCAAAATGGCTTCTGAAGCTGCATTTTTAGACCAGAATGAGGAGGCCGTTCCCTATCTGGACATTCCCATGGTGGCTGCTCGCAGCTTAACACATTTGTGTTCAGATCTAGAAAAGTGTGGTGTGGGTCAATTGCAAAAGCAAACCCTTAACTCCTAGTTCAGTCTTTGCTCATGTCTACTTTGTTTTATTTCCTCACAGTAGTAAGTACTATTTTCTTGTTGTCTTAGAACTTTTTGATAGAACACGAATGAGAGGATATTCTTGTCTTGACCACTCATCAAGCTGTTGCGAAAGTGGTGACTAAACACTTAGATGAGTAATGCTGCTTCTTCTGGTGTGGGCGTGTACATTGTAATTATATGGGTGCACCAGTGTAACCTGTAATTTTTTTTTGTCTCCGCCTATCTCCCTCTTCTCCCTTCTTTCAGAGTACTTGAATCCTGAAAACGGAGGGCAGCAGATGTTCTCTATAAGTGATGCTTTTATTAAAGGTAAGGAGAAACTTCAAATGTTGCTGTTGTGCACTTTTAATATAATGATGAAAACTCCTCAATACTCCTTTAATAGGGCATTGACCCTTTAGAAATATTTACTTGAGAGTAAATCTGAATTTATTTGTGACAAAACTGATATATAAACTATACTCTAACTCTTTTGAATGCACTTTCAAGCTTAAATTTCTTCTCAGATTTCTTCATTCAAAAGCACTCAAAGAAAAGCTTTTACTTTTTTTTTTAAATAAGTGTAAGTGGCAAGTCTGTTCACAACTTCTCTACCCACAAACTTATGTAACAGATGCTGATTTTAACTTTCTGTGCAAGCAAATGAAGATGTGATGTGATTAATTTCACTGCTTCTACAGAGTAGCTTAAAGCTTCATCTCTTAAATCTTTCTGGGTTTCCTGTTGTCACCACAACCACCACCACTATTACTTCTAAAATGAAAGGCCATTAGATGCAGTTGTGAGTTTTAAAATCCATATGCCTTCCAATATTGTGGCCAGGTGCACTTGTGGGCTTTTTTTTTTTCTCCCAGTTAAAATGCTGTTGATTTTGGTGAGCTCATAAGAGGAGGAAATAAGGGGGAAACCCCAATGTCTCTGCAGCCAGAAAAATAAAGTCTTTAAACTGATGCTTAGTTTTTAGCTGAGCTTTTGCAGGAGAAAGGAAAGGGGAAAACCCAGTGTAACTTCTGTTCTACACAGCTAATTTTGGGTATGGAGCATCTGGAAAAGTTAATTGTTGTTTTTAAAGAGTCTTTTTTCAATAGTCCTGCTCAGGTTACTATTGTAGAAGGATTTTGCAGTTTTATCATGTACTCTGAGGAGTTTTAAGCTTGAAGTCTGAAGGCTTACATAGTTGCTGATGAAAACTTATACACTACTAGCATAAATGACGTATAATATAGTCAGCCGTTATGAGAATAGGGAAGTAGATAACTTCCCTCTATAATATCAGGATACCTGTGTGGGAAATAACCTAGTAACTCTTTCAAAGCACAGAAAACTGTGCTGAAATAACCTGTAATCTTGTTACGGCAAAACGGAGAACAGTTCTAAGGAGTTACCACACAATATAGTGATTGAAAGTGGCAGACCCCCTCCAAGTGAGGACAGTCTTATACTGTTGAAACATGCTTTCTGTTTCCAAAACCAGAAATGGCTATAGTTCGTGCTGACAGTTAGGATTTTAAAAATTGTATTTGGTGGATACAGCCTTCATTGGCATCCTCTTTATCGTAGTGAAGAGATACCTGTGTATATGACTGTTAGGTGGATGGAGGTAAGAAGATGTGCTGAGATCTTTTGAAAAGCTTGTGCCGCTTTCTTGACAGAAGATTCTTGGGAATTCTGTAGTAGTAAATGCTGTGACATAAGCTAGATGAACCAGCCTTCTGGCAGCTCCCTCTGCATCTGAGTAGCAAAGAGGTGGTGTGTGGGATCAGGGCTGCAAGTGACATCAAGGTTCAAAAGTCTGACATGTGAATTGGTAGCATAGCATTTCTTTTAAATATGTTTGGGAGATGCGCTAAACAAGGCCTTTACCAAGATACTTTTGATAGTTGTGCTGCAGCCTGAATGAAATAACTAGATCTTTTAATGCCACTTACACGTAGATGTCTTCAAAGCAGCAGCTTTTTGTGGATCAAATTAGTGCCTGTGACCAATGTTGTAAGTCTAAAAGGCATTATGATTATGTATTGTGAATATACATGATATTTGGACTTTGCTGCTTATTTATAGGTAAAACTGGGATATAATTTTTTTTTTTCCCCTTGTCTTAACAAAGTTGGTAACAGTTCAATTCCAGAAGAGAAAACAGTCTGCTCTATACTGGCAGTACAAGAATTTTAGTGCCTTGCTTTTCCTTTGTACACTCATCACTGTTATACTCAATACTGTTTGCTGCATCATGTTACCATGAGGTCTAGCTCAAACTCAGTATTTCAAGAGGCTTAGACTTATGTCATAGTAAGTTCTTTCTTTTTCAAAGTAGCCTTTCAGAAAGACAGAGGCATTCAACTGTGACCTTATAGTAACAAGGTTGGTTTGTCTCTTGCAGAGTCATTATTCAACAGGAGGGTGGAGGAGAAGTCCAAAGAACTCTTTTTCACACCCCTAGGCTGGCACCACAGCAATCTGGATCTGCTGAGAGAAGAGAATGGGGAGAAACAAGCCATGGAAAGGCTGCTGTAAGAAACATGTAGAAAAAGGAATTTGCATATCTTGAGTAACAATTCCTGAAGCCCCTCTATTCTACCAACTTTCAGTGGGACTTGATCTACAGTGGACAATACCAGAAACTAATTTGTATTAAGAAAACAGCATTTTTACAGTATATTTTGATTGCTTTTTTTTCCCTGTGACTTTTATGTATTGAAGTACAGGACCAGAGCTGACTGTAGAATGTTCTAGGCAGCTGTTCTTTCAGAGGACTTCCTGCACTGTTTAATGTTAAGAAATTTACTTCTGAAATGTGACTTCAACTAATTGCTGCTCTGTATTTTTCTCACGAGAAACCTATTTGTTTTGCCTTTTTACAGGTCTGCTAATCACAACCACATGATGGCACTGCTTCAGCAGCTTCTGTACAATGAGTCCCTGTCACTGTCCTGGAGGGATATCATTGTACCTGTGGTCTGCCAGGTAGTTCAAACTGTACGGCCTGATGTCAAGAACAGAGATGATGACATGGATATCCGCCAGTTTGTCCACATCAAAAAAGTAAGTTTCAAACAGTGGATGTAGGGAAACAAAAGGATGCAGCTGCTGGCAGCACCCCTCGTTTGAAGAGAAGAGTCCCCTTCCCACTGCTCCCAGCATGTTCAGTGGTGTAATTGGCCAACATGGCCTTTGGATAATGTGGAGTTCTAGAAAAAGTTGCACAGAAGGAACTTTGCATCCTGTGAAAGGTGCTTTAATGCCCTGGAGCTGACCTCTTCTTTCAGGCTCTAGGCTGCAGAAGGTAGCAAAGAGCTCTGTAATGACTTGCTTCCTTTTTTGGTTTCTGCTTGTTTTGTGCTTGGACTGGAGATGTACTGGATGCTGGATAAGTAGCTTGCAGGACTCTGTGTGGCAATCTGTTGCCCTATAACTATCCATTATGGAGAACTGAACTCCTCCCATGCCAAGTACAACTTTCCTCAAGAGGAAAACTTAATTGTTATGGGATGGTGCATCCAGTTCTGCCAGATGACATTGACATTTGACATTGTCAAACTGTAAGGCTGGAGTTGTGGCATGCGGAGTTTCTTCTGAGAGGTTGATGTGAAACTAACATCCAAGGAGATAGTGTGACTGAGGATCAAAGGCTCAGGCTTATTTTTCTTTGGCAAAATTCACCTCAGGAGGCCTTTTTTTGTTTGGAAGCCATGTAAATATGAGGAGAGCCTTATGATTCTGGTGGTAGCTCTGTGGCATCTCTTCAGGCAGCATTGGTTTGTTGCTGAAACTCCTGAAACTCCAGTTCAAAGAGCACATGTTCAGAGGTGAAAGCTCTTCGTAGCTGTCTGCTGTTTTCACATGCTGATAGCAGAAATGTCCTCTGAAACATGTTATTCAGAAACCTGTTTCACGTTGTTTATTATTCCTGTGATTGGTTGTGACTGTAGAAACACCAGTCAAGAGTTTGATGTGTTCAAATAGTAGGTAGACATTTGTTTTGCTTTCTCTTTTTTTTTTTTTTTTTTTTCCCTTTTTCATTCTCTTTCCTCTCCTTACAACTTGTTCGTTGTTAGTGAAAGTGGCATCTGCAAAGGTATATGCTCCTCATGGCCTACAGAAGTTAGGTTCCCTTATTATCTTCCAGAGTGTACCTGGTTTAACAAATATGCAGCTGTTGGGAGGGGCGTAGAGATCCTGGAACTTGGTACTTGTTTTCATGTTGTCCTTAGTTTGCCAGACTTTAAAAGAAAAGAGTTGTGTGTCCAGCATGACTGTATCTGATCTTTCATCTGATAATTGAGGGTGTAGCTGAACCTTGCGCATCAGCTAGCATAGGTATTCTATGTATTAGGTTTACTGCATTAGAAGTTATGGGAATGTATGACAGTTCTAACCATGTTCATTGCTTTATAGATCCCTGGTGGAAAGAAATTTGACTCCATGGTGGTGAATGGATTTGTTTGCACGAAGAATGTTGCACACAAAAAGGTAATACGGGCTTGATTAATCCAGTGCTCGCTGTAGTGCATGCTGAGGAAACAAGTGTGCTGTGACTTCCTTTTTGTGTCATGAAGCTTCTCTCACCACTCAGGAGGTTTGCAAGCTTTCTCTAGTTTGAGACCCTAAAAATCAATCATGGGAAGTCTGTCTTTTCTTGTGTACTTTTTCTCTTCCAGGTGTTTGTATTTTTGTTTTAACTATTTTTGTGTCTGTCTTAGATGAACTCTTGCTTAAAAAATCCCAAAATTCTTCTGCTGAAGTGCTCGATTGAGTACCTCTATCGAGAAGAAACCAAATTTACCTGCATAGACCCTATAGTACTTCAGGTGAGAGCATGCTTTTGTTCTTGGTTAAAATTGCCTGAGGTCTAGTGATTCAAACAAAATTATGATCAGTGCACATCTGATTTTTTTCAGTGTGTAAGGTGGAGTCGAGTGAGTGGGATTGCATAGGAAAGAGAAAAATTTCCTCTTTTAGCAGCTAGCTAAGAAAACTGCTGCAGTAAATACAGTACAAACTTGTAGTCTTGTGCTGGGGGTTTTTGTCATCAAGTTACACGTACTGGGAGTGATCTTATGATCCTCACAATTAAATGTAGCATTTTAGAAAACATGTTTTGTTTTCAATGATATACCATGTAAGGAACTGTCCCGGTTTCAGCTGGCATAGAGTTAATTTTTCTTCCTAGTAGCTGGTATAGTGCTGTGTTTTGGATTTAGTATGAGAATAATGTTGATAACATACTGATATTTTAGTTGGTGCTAAGTAGTGCTTACACTAGTCAAGGACTTTTTCAGCTTCCCATGCTCTGCCAGGTGCACAAGAAGCTGGGAGGGAGCATAGCCAGAACAGCTGACCCAAACTGGCCAAAGGGATATTCCATACTGTGTGACGTCATGTTCAGTATATAAACTGGGGCGAGTTGGCCGGGGGGCAGCGATCACTGCTCAGGGACTGGCTGAGCGTCAGTCAACGGGTGGTGAGCGGTTGCATCACTTATTTTTCCTGGGTTTTGTTCCTCTCTTGTTGTTGTTGTTTTCCTTTTCACTACAATTTATTATCATTATTATTTTATTTTATTTCAATTATTAAACTGTTCTTATCTCAACCCACAAATTTTCTTACTTTTGCCCTCCAATTCTCTCTCCCATCCCACTGGGGCGGGGGAGGGCGAGTGAGCGGCTGTGTGGTGCTTAGTTGCCAGCTGGGGTTAAACCACCACAGGAACATATGGTTCAGAAGGTCAGAGCTAGGTATAGTTTAGGTGCACAAAGAAATATTAGAAAAGTTAGTGTAGGTGAGGGTTAGGTTGCACCCATGTTATTTCTTGTCAGGCTTGAAAAAATGTGACAACTGTCAACCTAATGAAGTGATGTACTACAAAATGTCACTTTGGAACAGGTGCCCTGCCCCTGTGAGCAGGGGGGTGCCTTAAGTATGAAACCGCTGAAATGGATAGACCTCTTCTTTAACACACTGCATTCCTGTCTGAGAATCAGTCTTCAGGTGTTTGCCAGGATACTTGTAACAAGGATATTTGGTGCCCTACTGAGCTTGGGCCATAACGTTTGTGTCTGTATTTGACTATTTCCTCAGCATGCATTTAAGACCACTTCTGTTTGGTGATTAATAGACAGGATTACAGGTATTAAAGCTTTAGCAATAAAACTTGTCTCTGCCTAGTGAGTTGGTTTTCTAGTAAAAGCTTAAACTGAGACCTGTCCTTTGGCTGAATGGGGTAGAAGTACCTACTATACTTTCTAAATATTGGTGTCGGTGATTATTTCAGCAGCTGCTTCAGAACATATTATATACTATTTATGTATCTGCATTAAAGTCCTATAGGACAGAAAATACCACAGAAATACTAGTTCAATTGAAAAGGTTAGCTTCTAGTAAAAGCTTTATCTTTGCTACCCTAACATGAATGTTTGTGTTCCAAGGAGCTGGCAAACTGCTTTTGTGGTATCTTTCTCTTGCACAGAACTTTTAAAACCTGACTTATGTGAGCTGCAGTAACACAATTGAGAATACCTGGCTTGGGAAGTTGTATCCTCCCTCTAGCAGTGTAGACCTTTAGTTCTGATAGAGTTGCAGCCTTGCTTTCTCTTTCTGTATATGTCTTATAATAAAAGTGTGTCAGGGGGAAGGATAGTGAGATGAAGCCAGAAGGTGGGCATGATTAGAAGAGCAATTTTGCAGTGCGCAGCATTTGCGATCCCACTCCAGAAGCACTGTCCCCAAGTACGGTTTTAGGGACTGAGGCTCTGTGTACAGACTTGTAGAGGCACAGAGCACTGGCATACTCTTTATGAATGGAAGTGTCTCTGAGTGCCAGCACTCAACATTAGCATGTATCTGAAGGTGGAGAACATAATAATGCAAATGGCTTTGGTTTAGGATGCTCTAATTCTGGCACCTTTTGAACATAAACCCTTTTTCCATTAAGGATGTAAAGTGCATATATATATGTGTGTGTGTGTTTGGATTCTGCTGCAAGTCCTTTACTGCAGACTCTCATTGGACTATATCCTTATGTGCAATTAGTGCATATCACAAATTACTGATAAACTGGGTGTTGTGCTGTGGGGGTGGGGAAACGTGCACAGTGGGCAACTGATGGTGCTTTCTGGATAGCTGATTTCCCTGTTTTATAGGAAAGGTCAGTATATAAATGAAAGAGAAAGTAATATTAAGCATTTAAGTGGTTTTTTTTTTTTTCAGATGGGTTTGCGGTAGTTAACTGCCATACTTTGTTCCTGTCTGCAGGAAAGGGAGTTCTTGAAGAACTACGTACAGCGGATAGTTGATGTCAGGCCTAATTTGGTCCTTGTCGAGAAGACTGTGTCTCGAATTGCCCAGGACATGCTCTTAGAGCATGGTATCACTCTGGTCATCAATGTCAAGCCGGTGAGCATTTCCTGTCAGAGTCAGACTGGGCCTTGTGGTGGATCTCTAATTTCTCCTTGTAGCAAGCTCCCTGGAGAAAGCAAAGAGTTGTCTTATTTTCTCCTCTAACCAAAGCTGGGCTCTTTTTCATGGTGCTTCTCTTCCAAGGAGGCAAGACAGGCAAACCTAGAGAGTAACTTTTCCTCAGCTCTTCAGAGCTCCTCTGCTGTGTCCTTTCTTGTAAGGTCCTTGTACCCTGGCTTGATTCTAGTTAATTGTGACTCCTATTTGTAGCAAATCCTGCATGGCTCCTCAGTGATCCCCAGAGAGCCTCTCTGTCCCTGTGAGGCAGGGTACAGACAGCCAAACAGAGAGTGGCTGCAGGAGTTGGCTGAGCTCCTGATAGCTAGCACTACACTGACTGCACTGTACCTCTTGGAACTTTTTTCACTTGAACAAATCCAGATATCTCCAAGGAAGGGCACAATCTTAACCTCTCACCAGAAACATCTACCCAACTGCTTTTCTAAGATTCTTGTATATTGTGAGTGTGTGTTTGTGTGCCTGGGTTTAACCCAGAGTTTGCATCTCAGTGAGAGGTTTCCTGGATCATGCTGGTATTTTTTTTCTTTTTTTTTTTTCTTTTTTTTTTTAAGAGCAAGCTAGGGATGCTAGTGTCCTCTTTGCACTGTAGATTCTTACTGTTCTTTCCATTTTTACAGCAAGTGTTAGACCGAGTAAGTCGAATGACCCAGGGAGACTTAGTGATGTCAATGGATCAACTGTTGACCAAACCACGTTTAGGAACCTGTCATAAATTTTATATGCAAGTTTTTCAGTTGCCCAATGGTGAGTAAAGCTTGATGTGTCTTAGCTTGTGTCTGTGAAAGGATAAATGCTTTGCTCCTCTTAACTAGATCTGAACTGTTGGGTGTTTTGTGTGATCAAGTATTATCCTTCCTACTCATTTTTCTTTACTTCTATTACATCTTGGAACTACAGTGAACTGGCTGTGGACACAAAAGCATGCTCTTACTAAGATGAGACACGCTAGATTTTAATTAGGCTGGCTTCTTCCTTCCAAACTGTTTTTTCTCTTCCCACCACCCTGGAGTTTGTCTAGTCCAACTTCCTGTTCAAAACAGGAAGGATTAATTTCAATGTAGGATCAGATTTCTCAGGGCTTTGTCAGCCAACTGTTGAGAATATTGCAGAATGGAGATTTCATAGCCTGTCTGGGCACCTGTTCAGTTGCTTAACCATCCTCAGCATAAAGAATTTTTCTACATAGAAGCAGAGAATCATAGAGCAGCCCAGGTTGGAAAGGACCTCAAAAGATCATCTGGTCCAATCTTAACATATGCAATCAAAATTTGCCTTGTTGCAATTTGTGCACACTGCCCCTTGTGCAGTCATTGTGCACCTTTGAGAAATTGGGTTCCTTTTTCTCTGTAAACCCCTTTAGGCAGTGGAAGTGTGCAAAGGAAGAAGGAAGAAATGCTGCTTGACAGGTTACCAATGGTGCTGGCACGTATAAATGCTGTTGATGCAAACTTTTGTGGAGATGCAGTCTTTGTATCTCTTCCCTTTCCGCTTCCTTATGCCCCCTTCCAGCCTTTAAATTGCACTCAAAATCTTGTAGGCTTTTGACTTTTAAGAATGAGCGAATGTGCCCGGGAGGATAGTGGTTCTTTTGCTTCACTGCTGCAGAGTCTACAGTGATCTTAGAATAAATATGCTGCTTAGGCCAATGTGTTCCATGTGACCTTCACTTGGACTTTGTGATGACTTGTTTTACAAAACAGGAAAAGTTTTATAGCAAATGCTTCTTTTGCTTGCAAAAATAAGTTATTTCAGTACAGTGATGTGAATTTCTGCAGCTGGATTGTGCTACCAATGTCACTTGCTCTTAGTATCTGTTACAGTCTCTTCAGTGTGTGAGATACCTAGGAGCAGGTTAACTGTAACTGTCATCCTAACTCCTATGGTGTTTTTTTTTTTTTTTTCTTCTTCTAGATCAGACAAAAACCCTGATGTTCTTTGAAGGGTGTCCCCAGCACCTGGGTTGCACTATCAAGTTGTGTGGTGCTGCAGAGTATGAGCTGGCCCGTGTGAAGGAGATCCTGATCTTCATGGTCTGTGTGGCTTATCATTCCCAGCTGGAAATCTCATTCCTTATGGATGAGTTTGCCATGCCCCCTACTCTGACCAAAACCACCTCTTTTCACTCCCTTATTGAAGAGCCAGGAGATGAAAACAAACAACAGAACCTCTTCAATGGCGAGGATTTCAGCACAGTAGTCAGAGACATTGAACTGTCCTCTGAAAAGCTCCCTGTAATCTCTGAGTCAGTGTCCTCTGATGAGGTCAGCTTGCTTGAACAAAGAGGTTTATTTGAGAGAGGTGACCAAGAGAACAGTCAACCGGAAATGGCATCCTCCAAACAGCAAGAGCACCACAAAGTGGAGTCACCATTTCCAGTGTTCAACTCTGTACCTCCTGCAATACCTGAAACATCCCTGCTGCCCCTCCACGGCATGGACCAGCAGTTGGTCACTCTGGATAGCCAGACACTAGAGCCTCTTCAACAGGCAGATGATCTGCAGGAGTCCAAGAGTCAGATGAGAGTATTCAGAGACCCTCTCCAGGATGATACTGGTTTATATGTCACAGAAGAGGTAACTTCTTCTGAGGATCGTCTCAAGACCTACTCTGCAGCATTTAAGCAGGAGTTGAAAGATGTCATTCTCTGTATTTCTCCTGTAATGATGTTCCGTGAACCATTTCTTTTGACTGAAAAAGGCATGAGGTGCCCTGCCCGGGAATACTTCCCTGAGCAAGTTTATTGGTCTCCTCTCCTCAATAAGGAATACAGGGAGCTGGAGAGCAGAAGAAAGAGACAATTATTGCGGGATCTCTCTGGACTACAAGGGATGAATGGGAGTATCCAAGCCAAGGCTATCCAAATCTTACCTTCTCATGAGTTGGTTAACACTAGAATAGCAGAACATCTAGGTGATAGCCAGAGCTTAGCCAGAATGCTGGCTGACTATCGGGCCAGAGGAGGGAGGATACTACAGAAAAGTACAGATCCCTTTGCCCAAAGTAAGGATGTGCCTAGTGTCCCTACTGGAAAAACTGGTTGCAGAATTGAAGAGGATGAGAAGGGACTGGCTCAGAATGAATCCTCATGGTCTCATAAGGTAAGATTCAAAGCTGTGTTACTGAAAACCCAGGTTACATCAGTTTCTCCTGGTAATAGAGAAGGTGTAGTGTCTCATATTAAATGTTAAACCAGAGTTGTGGGTGTGTTTTTTTTGTTTGTTTTGTTTTGCTGGTTTGTTGTTTGGTTGGTTTGGGTGGTGGTTTGTTTTTTTTTGTTTGTTTGTTTGTTTTTTGACTGGGTCAAAACTGCATTTTAGATTGCAGTGCTCTGAGCACTTAACTCAATATAACTAGGGACTTTGTGGATGTAGGAAGGCAGAACAAGAGATGACTGCAAAATTTCCCTGAGAAGGGAAGAGGTGGTGAGACTCTGCTTTCTGAGAAATGCACAAAGTCGGCCAAGAATCAGTGTATTACATTGCCTGTTCAGCTCAGCTGTACATGACTGATTTCTGAAAATAAATATATGTAGGGGGAACAAACTTAAAGAAGTTGTTTCTGAAACTGAGCTTTCTTGCTGCTTGTATTGGTGATTTCTGAAAGTGTAATATTTTCAGAGGGCTTAATGTCAAGGAAACAGCAGTAGGCTGTAATTAAAGTATTTTACTGTTTGTAAAAGTTTAGGTGATCTGAAGAAATGTGAGAATCTCATAATGGCAGGGGGAAATATTTGAAATTTCAAAGCAAGGCAGTATGTCCTGGTAATCAAAATATTTAAAGTTTTGGGAAACTGCCATGAAAACAACTAACTTGTATCTGAGGAAAAGGACCTTGGGACTTTCTTGAACTGGAAGCTGTTCAGGAAAAAAGTCTACTAACAAGAGTAGCAGAACTGATCTCTTGAAATAGTCAAACATTTTGGTCCCTGAGCCAATCAGCCCCCAAGTTCATGAGCAGAAGTCACTTTTTAATTGGTGCTTAAATGTTAATCTGTGTAGCTTCACAGGCCATAATCTTACAAACTGTAAGACTAGCCCTTGCTCTGGATCAGACTGGCTGATGCTGTTTTAAATTTATTCAGTGATCAAAGAAAAGTATTTGGTAGCTTCATAGTTCTGTAGGGCGTGGAAGGGGAAACAGCTTCATTTCAGCAGCAGCGTGGTAAATCTCTTCACAGAGAACAGAAAGTTGGAAGTCTTTCTATAGCCTGAATGAGTAATTGAGGTATAATATATTGGCAGAGTTTTGACTCCAAGGTGTCCTAAACTGTACAGTGCTTTGGAGATTCTGGATGTTTGTCTAAGGCCTTTTGTTGTTTTCTGTTTCCCTTAGCTTCCTTTCCACAGAAACACATGCGTGTGCATTGGTTTCATTATGCACATTAGTTATGCTGTTCTAAAAATGGCAGTTAGCAATTATACATGGTACAAGTCTACCTGAAGCTCAGAGATAATGCAAGGTTAATCTGTGTAAAAGGAGCAAGCAGAGATTCGTCTGTAAATATAACTACTAGAATAGAATTTTGTCATCGGGAGTTGTGTGTGGATGGAGGTGACTGTAACCAGTAAATGAGTTGTTTTCTCTCTACCAGGTGGATTGCCTGAGTCCAGTAAACCATCAGAGGCTCTGTGTTCTCTTCAGTAGCTCTTCTGCTCAGTCCAGCAATGCTCCAAGTGCCTGTGTTAGCCCCTGGTATGAAAACTACTCCTCTACAGCTTGTATAGTTGCTATCTTTTTTTCCTAAGTCAAGGTCAGTGCTCACCTCATAACGGTATTTCTTTGAGGACTCCTTGGTAGGTTGTGCCCATCCTGTAACAGGAACTGTTGCCAAAAGAATTTTGTCTTGTCTAGTCAGGTGGATCCAGAGCAGTATCCCATAGCCTTTGTAACCCCCAAGGCATGAATGAGAAAGCCCAGCCTAGAACTGAATGCTTTAGTTGGTCGTTTCACTGAAGAGTAATGTATGTGTGGGGAGGGCACTACACGCAGTCTTGTGAGAGAGAGTTAGTGTATATGAACACAGGAGAATGTCCAAGCCCAAAAATAAGCCTTGAGAGAATCTTAGAATACTTCTAGATTGTATTATCTGAGAGTGGCATTTGAATATATTGCTATCTTTCTCATATTGTAGTCTGCGGCATTAAGAACTTTAACTGTATTGCCAGCTTAGGGGGCTGTAATTTTTTAATTGTGTGCAACTTATGACATGCTTCTAGCTCTACTAAACAAGACAGGTCTTGGTGTCTCATCATCTAGCTCAGGTGCAAATATAGAGATGGCTTTCTTACAGGGAAAGGCCTAGTAAAAGTTCCTGTAAAAGCTTAGGAATGAACCAAAGAAGGTGGTGATAAGCTCACTAAACAGCAACAATAGAGGATGTAAATTATTGATATTAGAGATATCTGAATTGTGACACTTAAACTGATACTTAAACATTTTAAGTGGCTTGGTCACCTCAGGTTCTGAGAAAACAGAAGTTGCTATTAAATCTTCTAGAAGAATAAAGTTTCCTTAAGCCTTTTTTCATCTTCTGTACATACCCTTTTTGTAACTGTTTAAATATTAGTGTTTGAGGCTTCAAGCTGTCTAGACTTCTGTGCCTAGATATTCTTCAATATGATCTTCAAAACTGTAGTTGAATTGTATTTGACTTTTAAAAGTCAAATACTAAAGTTGTTCTAGTAGGACACTGATCTCATTATTAGCAAACTTGACAGCAAGGGTCTAGAAAGGGTAGCCAAGAGGGGGAAAAAAAGCCTTTGAAGGTATACAGGGCTGAAAACAAGCCAGCAGTGGGTGCAGATCGGTGCACCTAAAGGCCATTGCACAGCTTACAGTGGCAGCATCCACCCTCTAAAGCTTTTCTGTCTCTGCTTTAGGATTGTAACCATGGAGTTCTATGGGAAAAATGACCTGACTCTAGGGATTTTTCTGGAGCGCTACTGTTTCAGGTGAGGAGGAGCTTATTTTAAATGTTCTAAACAAAAAAAAAAGCTTTTGATAGCTCTGTGAAGTTGACCTGCCGCCCTCTTCATAGACTCTACTTCCTCTGCACTTAAGAGAATAGCACGCAAGTCTGCAGAGTCGCTTGTGTCCTAGTAAAGCTTACCACTTAAATCTGTGGTAATCTAAACTATCATGCCGTAGTGAAACAGGAAGTGGATTTAAGAATTCACTTACTCATGCTCACTTCTTGTAAGCAAATATATCCACTGCTTTCCCACTTCAGCTCTGTCCCTCTTATTTCCTTTAATGAGGAAGTGGAACAAGACTTACAAGTTCATAAAGACAAATGTGTTCGCTTAGCACTTTCTTGTAGCAATTAGGGCTCTAAGGGCCTAGTGAAGAGTCTGAGCATGTATTCCAAATGGCTGTTTTTCAAGACAAGCAACTGTACTGATCACAATTTTCTAAGGCTCCTATCTGAACTTTCATATGAGTTCTGGAAAAAAAACTACTCCTTTAGTGTTATCTGAACGTCTCAGAGTAAGGCTTCATCATATCTGCAAGGTGGCTAACGTAAATGGTCCAGAACTCTTTTAACCCTAACAAAGTACTGTGTAATTTATTTCATCTGACAGAGGTGCAAGTTATTACATTTCAGTAATAACCAGTACTGCCAGAACCCCATACAGAGTCTCAGCCGGCTGTGAAGCTGCATAGGTAGCCTGTGGCTCCTCAAAAGACAAGATTACTCTGTTCTCTCCATAGGCCCCCTGCAGTAGCAAAATGCTTTTCATGTTTAGCCTTCTCTGGAGGAACAAGTATTTCTCCTTGTGCTGACCAATGAGAAGGAGGAGCTTAGCTGCCCACTTTTAAGTTCGTGTTTCTCTCTGCTGACTAGCTAGTGTGTGCTAAAGTGAATGCTTCTCAATCTCCATAGTTTCAGTAATTAAAATGCTTTTTTTTTTCATGTGAGCAAGGAGGATCTGGGCTTTTTTAGGCCCTTTCTGTTTTTGAGGAATTCCCTATTTCACTTTGGTACCTAAACAATTCAGCTTTTATTTTTCTGATGTCGGTCTCTCTTCCCTGACTTAAAAGAAACCCATCCAAAGAAAGGTCATGGGTTTTTCTGTTCAAAGAGGTTATACGACACTATTTTGCTCACCTCTTCCTTCAGGAGCTGAAACATTACCATGGTGAAAGCTCTCTGGCACATCTTTGTCCTCATTAGCCTTTGCTCTTGTACACTGCCAAAGTGGTCTTCTAATTTGGTGCCAAGCACTTCCAGGTGCTTGATCCATATTTTGTGGACTATACGGAATATGTTGGTAGAAAGTGATTCATTGTAAAAAGGTCGTGATAGCAACCAGTATTCAGTCACTGCACCTATACAGCCATTACTAGCAAGGGAACTTCTGTACATGCTATTTCTAAATGAGTACAATTCACTCTGCAAAAACAGCCTTCACTAAAGACTTGGGAAACTTTTACAGTAAAGATAAATAGTAATGTGATATTAAAAGGCATGTTAGATATGTTGAATCAGTTCTTCAGCAGTGCCTAGCATATGATCATTCATAAGTGTTTCCATTTCTCTCTATAAGGCCTTCCTACCAATGCCCCAGCATGTTCTGTGAAACACCAATGGTGCACCACATTCGTCGCTTTGTTCATGGGCAAGGCTGTGTGCAGATTGTGTTAAAGGAGCTGGACTCCCCGGTCCCTGGGTACCAGCACACCATTCTTACTTACTCCTGGTGTAGACTGTGCAAACAGGTAAGGATGTGGACTTAAGAATCATTGCTATTCCAATTTAGTATTCCTGTTGTGACTGGCCTTGTATGGAAAGGCAGTATTTTTGAGAAAGCGCTCATCCCTGGAGCTATGGCTAAAATAGCACAAAACCTGTTACTGATACATATGTTCTCAGGTGTCTACAAATTCCTCTTGTAGAATTGGGGCTGTTGAGGGTGAAACATCTTGTGTGAGGTAGTCCTGTTGGAAAGTGTCAAACCTGCCTCTGACAGGATAGGTTTAAGTGGAGTTGATGTATTGCTGGAAACTAATTTCTGACGTGTGGAAAAAATGGAGTTGCCCTTTTAGAGGTGAAGAGTATGGTCCCTTCCCTGCAGTGAATCAGTATGAGCATCAAAAGAATGTATGTATGGGGAAGGGCAGACACTGAGATCTACTGACTTAGTAATTGGCTAAAACCACTTGGTATTCTTTGATCTGCTATGGACTGGACCGTCTGCATTGCGTCAATGTGATGTCTAGACTTCCTTTAGCAGTCATTAGAAAGTAAGTAAAATCTTCATTAGAGGGATGATAAATTGCTTTAAAAAAACACAAGATAGTAAGATTGTGTATCACCTGAAACTTGTTCTGTAATTTAGCTAAGAAAACATTACCAACTGGATACTCATCTCTAGGTAAGCATTGTAAAACTTAAGAGCCTTTAAAGAGATGAGAATAAAACTTAATTAAAAAAGATTCATACGGTGCCTGAAATGCAAAACATCTTAATTACCCATGTGGATGACTCAATTCACCTACTTATGCTGGCTTAAACATGGGTGTTGGATTTAAAGATACCTGGAGGAAGTTAAAGTAATTGCTGAAGGCAAGGCCTATGCTTCTGTGTATATACCTGTTCTATAACCTTTTATTTCTGTGTGCTCATGTAAACACTAATATGTTTGTGGCTATTAAGTATGTGTAAAGTGGTGGCTACTCTGAGCTTGCAAGCACTGCTAAAGTTGAAATATACTGCAGAGCAATACCAATGTCTTTGTAGCTGAAGAATCACCAGGGAAAAAGTATGTGATGAAACCACTGCTGCTGATTGGGTTGCTGGAAATTGTCTCCATGCAGAGAAATAGCATCCCAGATATAAACTTCTGACAAGGATATGTTTGCACTCCCCCAGCTTAGCACCCGTCATCATCAACTAGCAGTTGTTCATCTGATTTATTTTAACTATGTGTTGGCCTTAGCATTTATGCAAAGCTATCTTTGTTGTTGTTTAGTATGTTTCAGGGTCATGGGTGCTTCTGATACTAGAAATACTAAATTGCTGTCTAGGTTAGCCTGTCCTTAATCTTGGTTAAAGGATGAAATTAAGACACTTGGCTTTCAATTTTTCAGGTGACACCGGTTGTTCCCCTTTCCAATGATTCTTGGTCTATGTCTTTCGCAAAATACCTTGAGCTGAGATTTTATGGGCACCAGTACACTCGAAGGGCCAATGCAGAGCCTTGTGGTCATTCCATTCACCATGACTATCACCAGTATTTTTCCTATAATCAGATGGTGGCATCCTTCAGGTGAGGTCCACTGCTAAAAACTTGGTTCTTTCTCTCTCTAGCACTATGTGAAGCATACAGCTCTAGGAAGGATACATCATGTCTGTCCTTCACTTTAGTACAGCATGGGATAGTGTAACTGCACTATAACCACAAGTGCAGGCTTGTGGCTGGCTTGCAGAGGGCATTGTGGGTGCCATCACTGTCCTGGATGGGGTGGGCATTATTCCTAAGAATGGATGGCTCCAGTTCATGATACAGAAAGGAAACACTTTTCCCTGTCTAATCTTGAAAACTCTCAGAATTTTGTTTTTGCAACATGATCTGTGCTTTTACTTTTTGCTTAGGAGATAAATGAACAAGGTGTTACTGCTACTAAAAGTAACTAAAGCCCTGGACACGTTGACAGTGCCCCTTTTCATATAAGGGCCACAAACAGCAATATGGTGTAGAATTAGTACTATGTGGGGAGAGTCTTGTTAATAGCTGTCATATTGCCTTGTCAGCTACTCTCCAATACGGCTGCTTGAAGTGTGTGTCCCGCTCCCCAAGATCTACATCAAACGGCAGGCTCCGTCAAAGGTTACTATTTTGCAGGATCTCAAGGATTTCTCTCAAAAGTAAGCTTTGTTTTTAATGCCTTCCTTAGCTTATTTGTATTTTGGACTTTTATTAGCAGAACACAAAACCATTTCTGCTAGTATAGATAAGACTTGCTAAATATTCATTATTTAATAGAAAAGTAAAGGTTTTAAACATATTTATATGTGCATATATTTCTAAGGGAGGGTGGTATTGAAATCTTCTTTATTAGCTTTACCTGCTCTGTCTGTACTAATCTCTCACCTTTTCATCTGGTGACAATTCAGCTTAAACATAACCAGTAGAAACTAAGATTCTTCTATTCCCCATCCCTGAATGTTGCACTGGTATTTGAGTGATATAGCATGTTTCTGAGTGATGTTGCCAAGTAGCCACTGAAAGGTTGACCATCAGCTGGTGTCTGAAATGTCATCTTTTCTTACAAAATTCCTTCTCAAGCCCAGCTAAAGTATTTCTAATTTCTCCCTCTAATACTAAAAATGGAACAGAGGAGGTGGTCCTAGAAGACTTAATCTGAAAACTGCAGGTAACACTTTGTACTCTTACCCTAACATTCCTTTTTGGAAGATTTGACCAAGTTTAAATCCTGCCTTCAGCCCAGAAAAACTGCAAAGGCATTGCTCAAATCTGTTGTCCAAACAGAACTATTTTCATTATATTGGTCACATGGCAACTAAACTCTGGTGTGTAAAAGACATTGCCTTTGTTAGCTATTGAATGTGGTACCAGCAGACAGTCTGGTGCCTTCCTGTAGTCTAAGGTAAACTACTGTAAGCCTAGACACCTGCTAAATGTAGGAACAAAAAAGTGGGAGACAGGCACGATGGAAACTGTATTAAATCCAGCCTGACTGCTGTTCTCTGTGGTGGCAGCATTCCTGTATGGCTGATGTATCTGTGACTGCCTGACTTCAGAACCTGTGGAGCTTTGTTTAGGGCTGAAATAGTTACTCACTCTGACTGTCTCTGAGCCCTTCTGGTGGAGGTGTAGCTTGCAGTCCCAGATTCTTCCTAGACACAGATGACACAACAGTTCCCCTCTGCTAGTACTGTGTTTGTGACCTCTGTATTGCTCTCTGACAACTTCCACTGCTAAGAATAAGTTGTGAAGAGGAATGTAGGTGTGTGTAACTTCTAGGTTTCTGCTATACTAATGAACTTTTTCCAGCTTTCCCTGTAAATTCAGTGGGACAGCCTACTGTGCACAAGACTGTCATATTGTCTTTTGTATTCTTAAAGGCATTCAGGCTTTTATTAAAGAAAGTTGAAGATGTCCTAAGTAGTCACAGCTTAACTCTTTGCATCCCTGTTGGCAGGGTGTCACAAGTGTATCTTGCTGTTGATGATCGCCTTGCTTCTCTGAAAACGGATACTTTCAGCAAAACGAGAGAAGAGAAGATGGAAGACCTCTTTGCCCAAAAGGAGGTAATGGACTATTTCTGCATTGGCAGACCATAGGCTGCAAAGTGTGGAGAAGCCGCTCAGATCTAGTGTCATTTCTGGTCACAGAACACTGACAGTTTTTCTTTTGGCAGATGGAAGAGGGAGAGTTTCGAAATTGGACTGAGAAAATCCAAGCAAGGCTACTTTCATCATCATTAGACACACCTCAACAGCTGCAATCTGTTTTTGAGTCTCTGATAGCTAAAAAGCAAGGACTTTGTGAGATGCTACAGGCCTGGAATAATAGGTAAGAGGACACATGTTAGAATCATGAGCAACACTGATACTGTGTTGGTTATAGAAAGGAAGAGGTTTTGTACTTTCTCCCCCTGTAGTGTAGTTGCTATATAGGGTGTGTTATGACAGCTTGTGCTGAATGTCCTCTACTGGTTAGGACCACAGAGCTGGTTAATTGGAACAGAAAATCATTTGAGGCCAGATAATAAAAGTGTTGTGTTGTAGGGCACAGCTTGCATCTGAGAGGAGAAAGTGTCATTTGAATAAAGGTGGAAGAGGGGGGAAGAGGGGAGCATGGGAAAGCAATTAATTGGGTGAAATTATTTCAGAGGTGAAGAAAATGTTCTGGTTTTGGCCATATGAAACATAACTTTGGCACGTGTTAGCAACTATCTGAATTTTTAGTAAAGACTTGTAAAGGCATGCTTGGCTGTATCCTAGTATGGAGAAACTTCATAACTTGTGCCTTTCACAGCTAATACCTGTAACCTGTCTTTTGATTGATTTTTTTTTTTTTTTCTTTGGGTTTTTTTTTGTTTTCTTTTAAGATTGCAGGATCTCTTCCAACAAGAGAAAGGGAGAAAACGTCCATCAGTACCACCCAGCCCTGGGAGACTGAGGCAAGGTGAAGAAAGCAAGGTACAAGCAGCAGGGTAGAAGCTACTTAAATGTTTTGGGTTTTGTTGTGTTTTTTTTTTTGGGGGGGGCCACACAATAGTCTTAAGACTGCTTCAGTTCACTTAGTAAACTTGTTTTACTGCATCATGTAGTTTTCAGCTGTAAAAGCTTGAATTGCATGCTAGTATATGTATCTTTTCCTAAAGATGCGAACCAAGAGCCATATTACACAGAAGACAACTAAGTCTGAATAGGATTTGATGATTTTTCTATGGTCTTTGTGTAGTGTTAATCTGAATATTGACAGTGGAGAGCTGCGCTCATTGTTAGGCATGTGTCTAGATAGGAAGGAGGTCACCTTGTTAGAGCCTAGGTTGTTGCCCATCAGGTTTATCCCTTGTGAAAAAGAAAAGGCAAAAATTATCAGGAGAGGCAGAGCAAAGAAAACAGGGAGGACTGATAATGAATTTGCAGGTTCATCTCTGTTCTGTAATGTGTACTGAGGGGATGTATACATGATTTTGGACTGCTGCCTCAAGAGCTCTGTCTAAGGGTACAGTTGCCAGCATGCCGAACAACCACCCTTTGGGGAGCTAGTACTCTGAGGAAAGGTCCAGACTGCAAGGCAGTACAATATAAGCATCATACAGAGAGGCTGAACTCCCAATAGTTCCAACATTAGCAAGGTGCATTAAGAAACCCCATGAGACCCTGGGTTTGCTCTGCTGCATGCATATGTGTCCTTTCCAGTTAACACATATTTGTTAGACACTAAAACGCACTTAACCTTGATCTAGCAGCAAGTAGGTTTATATAGAAGAGTGTAGTCTTTAAAGCAACATACTGAGATGATAGCAGTCATAAGCATCTTGTGAAACTGGGTTGCTGTTGCCTTGTCTTTTTTTGTGTGGTGGCAGATACAGTGACAGTGCAGTGGGTGGGAGTGCTCTATTGTGGTACATCTACTTTTGCAAGTGTTCCACAGAGGAAGGGATACAGCTATAAAGAGCTTGGCATCAACATTGGTATTTTGTTATTCTGCCTAGATCAGTAGCATGGATGCTTCCCCACGCAATGCTTCTCCAGCACTGCAAAATGGAGAGAAAGGTCTGTTGTTTGTTTGTTTGTTTATTTATTTATTTTTCTTAAGCTACCAAAAGAAGCTTACTGTAACCGTTTCCCTGACGTAACATGGGAGCCTTTGTCAAATTTAATAATTTAGAGAAACAGTGAATCCCCATTGTGTCAGATGGGAATAAGCCAATTTCTAGCTTACTATTATAAAAACCAAAGTCTGCTTCTAATATGAAGCTGAATTACTAATGATACTAAATTGGCCAACAATGGTTTTCCTTTGAACTTGAGTTTAAAAACTTTCAGAGGCTTTTTAACTAAGTAACTATGTGGAATTTGGGGAATGCCTCTTGCCTCTTCTGTGAAGTGGTTACGGGTGCTGAGACCTCTTACCTGTGAGGCATGCTGAGAGTTTGTGGGAACTGAAGGTAGTGGATATAAGTGTATGCATCTTCTAGAGGTTATGTGCTATATTGATCAGCTTGCCCGTTCCTTTGCTCTGGGTGGCCTTACCTGCTTTCTAAGTAAAAACTTCTTGAAAGTAGACACTGGTGATAGCTTGGCCTGGGAGCAAGCAGTATCACTTCTGACAGCCATGTAAAATGCTTTCTTCTGTCCTTAACTGTCCTTGTACTCTCAGAGGATCGTTTCCTGACCACTTTATCAAGTCAGAGCTCCACAGGCTCCGCCCATCTTCAGCTGCCCACCTCTCCAGAGGTTGTATCGGAGCATGTGACTGGTGCCAACACACTGTCTGAACAGGATACAACAAGCAGCTCAGAAGGTATAGTTCAGTTGTAGTCTTGTATTCTTTCTCTTGCTTCTCTGTGGCAAGTATATGAGATCTGTTTAGGAAACAGCAAATCTGGTAACTCTGTGGTCTGCAACCTTCCTTCTGAATTTACAGCTTGAAGTTTGATATTGTGATGCAGACTTAACTTACTTCTGTTCCAGATGTGTTTGATGGACACTCACTGGGATCTACAGACAGCCAAGTTAAGGAAAAGTCTACTATGAAAGCTATTTTGGCTAACTTTTTGCCTGGAAACAACTATAACCCCATTCCATTTCCCTTGTAAGTACTGTATAATATACATGATGTACAAAATTAGCAGCCTGGTCAAATTGCAGACAGAGTCGTGCATGCTTCCTTTGCTCAGTATATAATTTAAGTCATCACTTGGGTTTGCCTCTAAATAAGCTATAGACCTTCCTCAAGCGAAGAAGTTTTCTGTGTCCCTTCTAAGTGTTTGTAGGTTACCTGCTTTTCTTATTAATGATTCACCCTTGTGCATATACATTATCAATTTCTCTTCTTCCTAGCAGGCATGCCTCCTCAGAACTCTTGTGGGAGGGGAAGGGGTGGGGGGAAGGGGGAGAAAGATGCCTTCTAATTTCATTGCTGCAGGGAGGGAGCAGAAATGTCCTTCCTTAGCAAAGACTTACTAAAGCTACATGCCTGCCTCTTGTTTTTTGCTTCCAGACCTCTTCCAAGGGTTGGACTCAAATTGGCATTGTCTGGGTGTAGGTCAGGTTCAATGGCTACTGCATGTGTCCTCAAGTCCCCCTCTCATGTGAAAATGGGCAGGCTGGAAAGTCTTTCAGCTACCTGGTCTGCGTGCTTTGTAGTGTTTCTCGTTTGACATGAGCCTAACGTTTGGCAGCCTGAGTTTAACTTCTGAATCCTACCCCGAGAGTAGTAGTGGAGGCCATAGGCTGATGAGGTAAAAGTTAAATGACCGGACCCTACAGTAAAAGAAAATCTTACAGAAATCCAGGGGGCTTTTGGGAATTTTCTGTGCTAAAGTGCTTTTTCAGAAAAGAGTCCAGGGTTTGTCCCCTAACTTCACTCTGCAGGCTATGCTGCAGGGCAGTCAAAACACACTCAGGCAGGTTTTGGTGCCATTAGAAACAGTGGCTGCTAAACAGAAATAGACTCTTACTCTAACTTGGAGCTGGTCTTCTGGTATAAGCAGCTTGCTTGAAGTGCTGATTGCCGTAACACGTTACCATTTAGATTTAACCATATAGCTATGAATGTGTCTATTGGGAAAAGCTGATCTGGGGAGCTTTGGTTCCATGCTGAGACTTGCAGCTTGTGCCTGGGAGTGCAGTGATGAGATCTGGGTTTTGACCAAAACTTAACCTTTTCTTTCCACAAACTGCTACGATCTACTAACAGTCTCCTTATGTCATTTTCATTTAGTGACCCAGATAAGCACTACCTAATGTATGAGCATGAACGTGTACCTATTGCAGTCTGTGAGAAAGAACCAAGCTCCATCATAGCTTTTGCTCTCAGGTACTGGTGTGATTTTTGCTGTTCATCTGACACATGTACTTTTGCAGCTTTTCTGTGCAAGGGATATTTAAATCCTAATGCTAAGGAACAAGCATGACGGAATTTCTTCACTCAGCTGTGTTGAGAGTTTCTGCCAGAGCTGAAGTTCTCTCCTTTTACTACTGAGATAGGGAAGGCAGGCTTTCCAACTTGCAACTGGATTTTTGGCTTTTCTTGCCGAACTCTAGTACACAAAAATGAATTAGTTGTGTAGTGTTCCCTGTAATGTGATATTGTTAGAGAAAGAAGTGCAACAAAATTTTGCTCAGCTCTTCAGCCTGGAGGAAGTGTAACTGAGCTAGGGAACAACAGTTAAGTATTCATACTGCAGTCTGTCCCTCGCCTGCCTCCTTCTTCTCTTCTTCTCTTGCTACTACTCAGCTCTCCAAACCAGCTGCTCCAGTAAATCCTGGGGTTTGTGTATCACAAGGCAGCAGACTTTTAAAGAGGTGCATTCTTAAGTTGTGGGAGAGGGAGAAACAAGGGGGGGTATTTTTCCTGCAGTATGATCTAGAGAAGCTTCTGTTCTAAGGGAACTAAGTTCTAATTGTAAGAAAAAAGGAGAGATTTTTCGACTGTGGTTATTTGTTTCCTGTGGTTGTCTTTGAACTGAATCTTTGGGTTGGTGGTATAGAGTCTCCCAGAGAACAGCTGACTCTTTTTTTTTTTTTTTTTGTGTGTGTGTATGTGTGTTTTCCCCCCCCGCCCCCGTTATTTTTTACATTTTTATTTTTTAAATTTTTTTTATTTTCCTTTCCCCTTCAGTTGCAAGGAGTACAGAAATGCCCTGGATGAGTTGTCCAAAGCATCTCTGAAGAACAGTTCTGAAGAAGGACTACAGCCGAACAGGTTACATGCAGGAATTACAGTACATAGAGCAAAGGCACAGAGATTGTAGTGAATAAGCTAAAACTAGGATGAGGAAGGACCCTCAAATTATGCCTCTGTTAGGATCTCTGCTTTCTGATGGAATCTGACGTTTTCCATGTAACCAACACACACTTGCAGTATCTGAGTTTCCGTTTCATGTTGGGGACTGTGCTGGCTCCATCACCTGATCCCTTGACTGTGTGCATCATAGGGATTACTGGGCCTGCTTACCTTTCCTGTGGTGATGGGTGGAACTGTTGCTATGGAGCCCTGAGAGGTTTTTCTCAGGGAGGTGGAGGAGGGCAACTTTGGAGAGTCCCACAATGTTACAATTTCAAACTGTATCCTCTTCCCTTAGAAGTACTTAGTGTTAGGCATGGAGGAGAAATAAATGTACAGGAGTAAAACAATAGTGTCTCCGGTGGCAGTATTTGTTGGGCTCATGACTTTTTTTTTCTTTCTCCTTTCAGCATGTCAGACAGCAAACCAAAGAGCAGTAGCCCTGTCCGCCTGCCTGAGGCTAACATGGGTCCTTCAAATCGCAATGCAGAACCAGAACAGCGTAAGACCATTTTGTGAAAATCATATCCATGATGCTAATTGCGGCTCAGACTTGAGTCCACTTAACCTGGGTTCTAGCTCTTGTGAAAGTTAAGTTAGAACAAAGAAAATGCATTCTGAGTTGAAATTGTGACTAGTCTTAGGGTTGACTTAATGTAGAACATGGTGGGGAGCAGGGGGAGGGTGTGTGTTTGTTTTTTGAAGTCTGTGCCCATGATGGCTTTTCTGATTGTTATGAGATCAGACTATCATTCCTGGATTTAAAATGTTATGGTATAGTGGACCTTGGGTTGTTCTTGAGTCTAGCCTGTTCAGTGGGGTATGATGCCCATAAAATCTTCTGACCTCTTTTGGCACTGCCTTCTTCAAAAAGATGGCAATTAAAATATTTTGAAATGGAGAAGTGAGATTCTTGCTATGTTAAAGATGCTCACGCTTGGTCTGTGTTTTCAAATGACTCAGCATTCCAGAATGCTACTCAGAACACTAAATCAGCTAACCTGATGGACCTTGGTTGCCTGAAGAATAGCAAATGAGTTACAGTTGAATGACATCATTCCTCCAGTTAGAACAATGAATGGAGAATGCTCATATGAATCATGCTTTTATTAAACTGCCTGTGGAAATGCCAAGGCCAACTTCTTTATTCCTTTTCCCTGTAGCAAAGAAACCATCTGGTGTTTTGTCTTTCTTCCGTGGCACGGGAGGGAAGAGCCCAGACCTGTCTTCCCAAAAGAAAGAGACCTTACGTGGTGCTGACAGTGCCTACTACCAGGTTGGACAGATGGGCAAAGAGGGAGCAGAAAACCAAGGAGCAGAGCCTCAAGGTACAAGGCTGTTAAGTCCATCTTCTGTCTTGGACTGTTACTTCTCCCAAACCCCCTTCATACTTGTAACGCCCAGAATGTACTCCTCGTGCTTTTTCAACAGTCCAAGATTACTCAACATGCACTGAAAATGTATTATTTGAGCATCAAACGTAGGTTTCTCCTAAAGACACTGCTTTGCTTTATGACAAGGGAAATAGGGTCTTTCAAACCCTGGTAACTATAGGGACATTGAGTAGTCTGGGCTTGAATGCCTTTGGATTGAGTTGACCCTAGTTAAACAGCCCAGTCTCGCTTCCTTGCTTCCTGTTTAACTTTCATTGTTTCAGCGCATGGAAAATGAATGAAGAGAAAACAAAGAGAAAGCTTGTACTTATGTATCCCATGAACAGCAGTGCCCTTCTAGCATGCATATTATATCGTACAATTATAGCTGTATCTCTTAATTCCCTGTGCATAGTTCCCTCTGTATTCTTGAAAAAAGAAAATATTTTTCTTGTAATGTGAGTTTACAAGTAATATCTTACATGGCTTTCTCAGTAATAATAAACAACCCTAACTGAATGGTCCCTTTATGCCTTCAGATGATGTAGATGGAGGAGATGGACAGAAGAAACAGCTGGTGAATCCCCACGTGGAACTCCGTGAGTAGTTGTAAATAACAACATGAAGTCTTAGCTGAAGAAAGGAGTTTGTCATGCAACTGTAATGGAAATCTTGAAGTTAATAATTATTTTGTTCTTTGTATTGGGCAGGAAGGAAAAGCAAATCAAGAACAGACCAATGCAATTTTTACTTACTGTAGTCAATCTCTCTGTTGCAAAAATACTCCATAAACTTTTTGTTTTTAAATTGATCTTTTGTCTGGACACTTTCCCATGGCATATACTGTGAGCTAACCTAAAGGGGGTTGACTTTCCTGTAAGTTTTCCATTTAAGTCCTATTGGTTTAGACTTCCAAAGTGCAATAGGCGTGAGAGAGGGATGTTTAGCACAATAATATTCTTCTAGACATCAGTAAAATCTCTAAGTGTCATCTCAGGTAGTCAGTATTGTATGCTGTTATTGAGGAAGACCTTTTTTTTTGCAGAGTTTTCAGATGCGAATGCCAAGTTCTACTGCCGGATTTATTATGCTGGCGAGTTTCACAAGATGCGTGAAGTGATACTGGGGAGCACTGAAGAGGACTTCATCCGATCCCTCTCTCACTCTATGCCCTGGCAAGCACGAGGTGGCAAATCTGGGGCTGCCTTCTATGTGACTGAGGGTAAATGCAGCTTCTTCCCCCTTCATAATTATAGAGGGTATTATTTGGGGATGGTGGTGGTTAGTGTGTTGTTTAATCCCTGATTACCTCTAGCCAGAGGATTGCTGACTGAAGTGGCGACTCAGAATGGAAAGTTAAGTAGATTGTTCTGGGGTCTTCAGTATCAGATTATTTGTCTCTTTGTATGTGCAGGAGAACAAAGTGTAGTTCTGTTTTTCAGTAGTTAGCAGCTAGGGACACCAGTTGAGTACAAGGGTGGTACTCTTTTAGGTAGGCTTCAGAAAACAAAAACTTGAGTATAATTCAAGGAAAACTGGTTATTAAAGACACGGTGTTTCTTACAATCCCACATGCTATAGTTGATTTATAGGATTTTTTTTTTAACTGTGGTTGATTCTAGGCCCCTACTTGAAACAAGTCTTGAATGGAGGAGTCTTTAGGCTGTTTCTGTTGCCTGTATAAGAAGGCCATGTAGCTGAGGTAAATCTAACTTAGGCAGTCTCTTCTCTGTGATTTGTCAGAAGGCTGAAATCCAGAAAGGCTGAAATTCTGAAATTCAGAATATATGAAGTAAAAACGTATCTAGAAATGAGCTTCTGTAGCTAAGGATTTAAGAGAATTGTAGTCCTTTAATTTTTCAAACCCCTTCAACTGTGCGACAGTCCTAAAGAACTTGCAAAGAATACATCACTTACTGTATGTAAACCTGTTGCCTCTGTCTGATGTTAAAACAGATGATAGATTCATCTTGAAGCAGATGCCTCGTCTGGAAGTCCAGTCATTCCTTGACTTTGCTCCACACTACTTCACTTACATCATTAATGCAGTTCAGCAGAAGGTATTTAAAAAAAAAAAGTGCCTTTCATTTTAGGCAGTGTTCTGTATTTTACAGACTAGTAACAGTTTCCATTAACCCCTTTCATTTAAGTAAAAGAAAATGTCAGAGGGTACGAGTTGTATTAATAATGTGTTTTTAAGTTGAAAAGTGGGAATTTAGCTAGAGCTTCTAAGCTGTTAATACACAGACAGAACAGTGGCACTTCTGGTATTTAATTGCTGATTGCCTGTACACAGAGATCTTACCCCGTGTCTTCTCTTCATCAGAAGCCCACAGCACTCGCCAAAATCCTTGGCGTATATCGAATTGGATACAAGAACTCTCAAAACAACACTGAAAAGAAGCTGGATCTGCTTGTCATGGAAAACCTTTTCTACGGCAGGAAAATGGCTCAGGTAAGAACCAAGCATTCTGTTCCCTTGCAGGGCAGTTCTGACTGGGAGCAAGAGCAGGGTTACCAGTAGCCATCTAGGTAACTTTCAACTTTGCATGTGCTGTCTATATCTAACGCTGCTCAAAGATGACAGTTCGTGCCTGTTTCCTTGTTATGTGATCTTTGGTAACTTGATGCCTATATTGGCTAGTTCAGATAGCTGTAGCGCAGGCTTCAGGTTTCAGAAGTCTTATTTGTCCCTGCATCTCCGGTGTCTGAGAGAAAGCATTGCCAACCTAATTAGGAAAATATGAAACATTTTTGCAAAGCTTTTAGAAGAACTAACTGGGATTAGAGTAATTTGTTTAGAAGGAGAGCCTCACCAATGAGATGGTGAGCTACTGTTTAGTGGGGGGGAAACTAATAATGTTTTGAACCTGCTGTTCTCTCTCTGAATCACTTCATGTGTGGGACAAGATTTTGAGTTCAGTCTTGCACTTAGTAAAGGAAAAGCAACCTTTATGAGACAGTAGAATGAAGACCTTAAAATGACTGGGGGAAAATTCTCTTCAAATACAGAGTTGATGCTGAAAAGGAAGTTGAAACAAATGTCACTTCTAAAACTAGATAGTATCAATTCTTTCCACCTTCCCTCCCAGTGCCTGACCTCAAACAGAGGATGTTTGTGGGAGGAAGTGAGGGAATTCTAGATAGATGTAAAAGGTGGTGTTGTGGGTTCTCTTTTTGTTTGTCTGCTTTTTAGATCATGAGGGTGGTCAGGAACTAGAACAGAGACCCAAAGAGACTGTGGATTCTATCCCAGAAGTTAGTCAAAACTTGACTGGACAGGGCTTGAACAACCCCCTCTAACAGCACCTGCTTCAAGCAGGGCATTGGACTGGAGACCTCCAGAGATCCTTTCCAACCTAATGATGGTCTGTCTCTTGCCTTGCCAACAGATGTTAAATGGTGCTTCATGGAAGACCACCTTCCTCTTCAGTGGCTTTACTTTTGTCAGCATTTGAGTCTGTAGAAGCTGGCTGGAAAACTGAGTTTACCCATGCAATATAAAAATAGGGACACCCTTTTTCCCTTAAATTAGGCTAAATACTAATGAAATAACTTGCCTAAAATTTGTGAATTGAGGTGGCAGAGCTTTCATTTAGGCTTACATGCTACTCTCCACTCAGGAAACTTTAATTTTTGTAATACAAAAATGTTTTTTGTTAACTCTCTTTCTCCTGTGGAGAAGGAAAGAGTTGCTCTGCCATGCTGCCTTCTCAAACACTGCAGTTACGTATGTTGAAGTCTTTAACCTCACAGAACAATGGAACAAAGCAGTGCTGTTCTACATTTGTAGGTTTTTGACCTGAAGGGCTCCCTCCGGAATAGAAATGTTAAAACAGACACAGGCAAGGAAAGCTGTGATGTAGTCCTGCTGGATGAGAACCTTCTGAAGATGGTCCGGGACAATCCTTTGTACATCCGTTCCCATTGCAAGGCTGTGCTGAGAGCTTCCATACACAGTGATTCCCAGTTCCTCTCCAGCCACCTCATCATTGACTATTCCCTGCTGGTGGGTCGTGATGATACCAACAATGAGCTGGTTGTTGGGATCATTGGTAGGTTGTCTTTTGTATTTTCTTGCTTTCAGCTGGTGAAACTGCTTTCTTCTGGTTTAGGTGTTTATAGTATTCTTAGAACTGTACTGCCACCACAGAGATGTGTGTCAGGAAAGCTTGTCTTATCCCTGATGGAATACCACCCTCACCTCTCATGGATATTCAAAGTAGAGGCAGGAAGTCATCTCTCCAGCGCTTGTATGGGCTTATGTTAGCATTTGCATTACTAAGAATATAGGCAGGAGGCCTCACAGGTAGTGAAAAAGCAGTCAAGTTGGTGTTTAACCTACACTTTGACTCCAGTTGAAGTAGGGAAGGTTATTTGTATTCTTTTATGTGTTTGATCTTTAAAGTTAAGTTCAGTAATGCTTACATAGCCATTTAAATTTTAACTTGTGTGGAGGGGATCTAAGGAGAGACAGTATTGGTAGGGATGGAAAAGGGAAGTTAAACGTCATGGGATCACTTGTGATCATGTAGTCTGACCTGATAATATGGGTGGCAACGCAGCAGTTACCTTGCCACATCCTCTGACTTGTGACTGGAAAGTAGAGCCTCACCTTTAGATAGGCAAACTTCTATTATGCAAAAGACTTGGAGATGAAGCCATTTTGCAGGATGTGGAAGTGACTCTTGGAAGTGAGATGCTCGTGAAACCTAGCTCAGAAATGCTTCCAGATGAGATCTCAAGCCAGGAGGTCTGGATTACTCTTTTTCTGGTAAAGCTTGAAAGCTGTTCCAGTAACACTTCTGGTTGAGAATTGAAGTCCCAGCTACAAAGAACTACAAGTTGTTATTACTTTCTAGTTTTGTAGACTCTTTAATATTTGGGTAAATGGGATGAGACTCTGCTCCTTCTGTACGTGTGGCTTTTTGCTGTCCTAAGGAAAGCCTTACCTGATTAAAGAGTATATTTTGTATGATGTTTAAAGCTTCCTTCAATGTGGTGAGAACAACTCTTCATAATCTGAAGGAGCTTGTTTAACACAAATATCTTCAAGAAGAGAGAACATGCCTGCTGTATCAGGCTGTCACAATGTTCTCTAAATGATACCCTGAGAACTTACAAAGTACTCAAGCTAAATTTGTGGTGGGGGTGGAACTAAAAACCATTAACTTGGACTGAGTTTGAATCTGAGGTCAGAATCTCTACCTATTTTAGATCCTAATGTGATACAGGAAACAAGTGAGTTAGGTCTGTGAGGAGCTGTGAAGACTTTATTTTATTTGTAGGCCCTGTTGTGTGGGGCTCTGGGCCTTGGGGCATGAAGTGACAGTAGTTAGTGCACAAACTGATCATATCAGTCCCAAAGCGCTCTAAGGGAGCATTTTCAAAGAGTATTCAGATAAATGGATAAGTCTTAAGATTGGCAGGTCTGGATGAGTTTTGCCTAAAGCATAGCTGAGGTGAAACATGTGGATACTTATGATGGCCTTTTGTAAATCTAGAAACAGTAAATTCAAAATTGTATAATTACAGTTGTAGTCAAATGTTAGGAGATAATGACTGCAGCTTCAGCTTTGCAGACCAAAATGTTTATGTGCTTGTAATGACTGAGCACGCTTTCTCTGAAAGGGGCTTGGAAACAATACTGAAGCTTTCTCCTTGCAGCCCCCTCTTCCAATCAGGGTGACTGGTGGTTTTTCCAGTCCTCCATATCATGAAGTGAAAAGTGTTTGTTTTCTGTTATCAAACTCATAGGTAGCTGCAATGATGAGGAATACTACTGGCTTAAATGAATAGGTGTCCAAGTCTTGATGCTGCTAGCTGTTGCAGTAAAGTAGTGGGAGCTGTTACCGTGAAGTGGGGCTTCTTGATATGTTTCTGGGATGAGGATCAGCTAAGTGACTCTTGTAAATGAGCCCTTGAAACTCTAACATGGATAAAGACAGACATGCCTGGGCAGTCTGTCTTTGTAGAGGCAGGAAGAGTTGATTGTGATTTTGCTGGGCTTTTGAGATACCCTATTCACCCTACCAAAATATAATCAATACTCTGGAAAGTAAGGCAACTGGTAGGGGGAAGACTGAAGTTCTGGCCATGGAAGCCTACTGCTTTCTTGCCCTTTTTGAGGGGAAATAGATACATTTTTAGAACAGTGCTGCTTGGATTATAGCAGATATGACATGTTTGTGTGTGGTTTTTTTTTTTTTTTTTTTTAATTGCAACAGACTATATTCGCACTTTTACCTGGGACAAAAAGCTTGAAATGGTGGTGAAGTCAACTGGCATCTTGGGAGGACAAGGTAAGACCAGAATGAAAGCAAAACTTTTGATCATGTTTCTTTGTTACCTAGAAGCTTCCAATAACTGTGCTAATAAAGCCACAACTTCCATGCCATGCAGATTTGCAACACTAGATTAAGTTGTCCAGAACAGGGGAAGGAATAACAAGTTTCAGAAAAATTAAGACACTGATCTGCCTCCATGAGTGACCCTTTCAGTACTATAATTCCTGGGAATGGGGTAAAGGTCATCTACTTATCAGACTGTTCTTTTCTGTTTCTTAGTTACCAACTACTCACATACAAACTTAGTCATCCATACAGAGATACTAGGAAAAAAAACTTGCTGCCTGGTTTCAGAAGATGTTTTCTGAGTCCAGAAAACCAGATATACTCTGAGCTGTTAGTGTGGAGGAATCCTTATAAAATGATTGACTACTGCCCATATTTTGAGGACCTGAGGAGTTCCCTTTGTGGAAGTGACTAGAGTACCTTTTGTGCAGCATTGCCTAGTGTTGGCCACATGTTAGTAGGAGGGCTGAAAGGAGAAGGGAAGCAGAACACTTGATATACCACTGCTCAGGTGTCTGGAGAAGCTAAGAGCATGTCCATGGAGTGAAATTCTTCATTAGAGAAATTTCCATCTGTACTGGAAAAGCTCAAAGACCTGTAAACATGGGAAGAGAAAAAGACAGAAACTCATCAGGGCTGATGTAAAAAGTCTAGATGGTTCTTCCAATGTCAGGTATCTCAATTCAGTGTTAGGGTTCCAAACCTTGATCTGTCTTCTCTCGTAAATGTTTAAAATCAAAATTAAAAAAAAAAAAAAAAAAAAGGCAGCTGATAATGCTTGTTGGTTCCAAGAACCTTCCATGTGCAGTATGCTTTCAGGATTATACTGTTTGTTGTAGTCTCATGTGACATCTGTCTGTACTGCAGTATACTCTTTTAGCCCATTTCTAACTGCTCTTGACTCTTACACATTAGGTAAGATGCCAACTGTGGTCTCTCCAGAACTGTACCGGACCAGGTTTTGTGAAGCTATGGACAAGTATTTCCTGATGGTGCCAGACCATTGGACAGGACTGGGCCTGAATTGCTAAGCTAAAGCCCATATTGGGAAAGCACAAGAGGACAATGACATTATAGGCCGCTCTCTTCCTGCAGTCTGTCCAGCAGTAAGCAAGAGGATTGCAGTTCCATGTCTACACTGACCACGTGCGTCATGTTGTGAAGTGTGAAATCTGCTTGTTGCACTTTAATCCTCTCTTGGAGGCTGATAAGCGAACCAGCCTCATTAAGGATCTAAGCTGTAAGGTACCACTGAACAGCAAGAGACATACCCTCTGTCAGCAGGGAAGGTGATGCTATCTCCATGTGAGAGCACTGAAACAGATACTGTCCAGTTCATGATGGTGTAGAAGTACATGATCTCTGTAAGTCTTGCACTGCCTAAGTGGTGTCGAATACGAGCGGCTCATATTTCTGTAGTGGATGCGTGGTACTGCAAATGTGAAATAAACCCCCCTCTGTATGTGTAGGTGGGTGAGAGAAAAATGAAGTTAATTCCCAAGTTCTGCTATTGTTGCAGTGGTCTGTAGTTGACCGGTTTAGGATCCATGAATAACTTGCCCTGCTTATGCTCTGTAGCTTCAATTTTTCCTGTGTTCTGTAAACAGTATTTTTTTTTCAAAGGCAGCTCCACAGCTATAATGCCATATCACTACATCTTTTAAGTTATATTACTGCAGTACAACTCTGTCTTTATCTGTCATAATTGCATTTTAGCTGAATCCCATAAAAATGGGTTGTCGGTCATCAGCATACTGCAAAACCCAAAACATATCCCTTCAATCCTAAACAGTACTTTGATCTGAATGTTGCCCAAATCCCTGGAAACAGGTAACTAAAAAATATACCCTTTAATTTAACAAGACTTGATTAATTATAGTTATGAAGCTGATTAACCCTTTCCTTAGCAGAAGGCACTAAGTTGCTAGACAAAATGAAGCATACTGCTTTATAGTGACAACTTTCTCCTTAATGAAACCATCATTCCTGGCAGATCACTTCAAATCCATTTCAGTTGCCCAGGACTTTCAACCAATGCATTTACCTCATGGTGAAACTTTGCCAGGAGAATGTTTTTCTTGCATTCATGACATGCTGATGAGAATGAGCATCCAGATCTCATCACATTGTGCAGTCCCAATGGAAAAACTGTCTCTTCAGCAGTATTATGTTGTTTTTTTTTTTTTTTGCACCACTGAGATGAATGTAGTTGTCTTTTTCTGTAAAAAGAAAAACCTGAACTAACAGGTATCTTGTATGATGGATAAGATGTGCAGAGATCTGTGAGCCTCTATGTTATGACAATAAGCACTTCTTTCCATTTTTATTAATTTTTACTTGTTTTTGTAGGTGATGAGTTTACTTTTTAGCTTCATTATAATATAGGCCAGTAAATAAGAGGGTTTTTTATGAGTTTGAGAGGAAAGAATACTGTCCTTTGACTTCCAGTCTCTGATGGAAGGACATGAAACAAACATGGAGTCCAGGACAGTATAGCTCTTTATGACCACTTGTTTGTTCTGAGCAGTTGCCTGGTAATGCCATCTTCACTGTAACTATGGATTGAAATGTGCATTTTGTTCACTCCTCCTGTGTTCAGTATTTTCTTCTGCAGCAGATGGTGGTGGCTCTGTTCAGGAGTGACAGCTGGGCAGCACTGAGAAAGGAAAATGCCAGCAGTGAGACTTGAACTGTTGGCTCCAAAACCAGCCAGTGCAGCTCAGGTCTGAGTTGCCAGAAGGCTACAGTCATTTGTGTTGGAAGAAGTCTTCCCCACCCCATTGCAAAGCCCTGCTGGAGGATGAGCAAAGATGCTGACCTTGAAGCAGCAGAAATGAAAGTATTGTCACTTTCTCTGTACAATGTAATCGTTGTTTCTAGGGGTGCAGTGTTGAGAGGCTGCAGTGATGTGTGCTGTGGAAAGATGACACAGTACTTCTTGCTTCCTCTGGCCCAGAATCCTTTTGGTCCAACACAGTGCATCAGGTACAGCTGACCACCTCTGGGACACACCTTGCCTCCTGCGTTGAAATGTTCTCCCAGGATGGCTAGCTGTGCTTGGAGCCTTGTGTAATGAGGAACCAACTAGTCCGTCAGATCAATGCTACTCTCACTTCTGTGGCTTCTACCTTCTGTCTTTGCCCATCAATGTGAAAGTGCATGCCATGCAGCCTGAATCTGTTCCAGTCTCAGTTAAAGTTTACATGTGTTCTTCCTCCTTCCCCTCCTAAAGTTTACAGGGAAAAAACTTGAGTTGCCTGACGAGCTAAGGTGACCCAACAGCAGCTGGTTATGTTATCTTCCACCTTTGTCAGTAAGTAGATTGGTTGATGGAGCATGAATATAGGCAGTGTCATGGCATCTGCACTAGGCTAATGTAGAGCTGTGATGCCCTGTCCTGTCACCAGTAACCCTTACTCCAGTGATGTGTGGCTGCTCTATACTGCTTGTCTTCCAGAGTCCCAAGCAGCTGGCTCTAAAGCAACATGATCATCTGACTGTAGCTAATGTTCCCCTGTACATGACAGCATGAGGCCCTCAGCACTGTAAAAGTGAGAGAACCTTCCACTAGCCAGCTGTTTGGCAGCCTGTGAACGCAGAGCCCAGATGTGAGTTGTGACCTTCTTGGGCTGAAGTTGTAGCAGTTGGAGAGATTTGCAGGAGTGATCTTGAGCTGGCATCAACAGCTAACTTTGGGTCAGGATGTGGCTGATCGACTAGTCCTGACCAGACTGCAGTAAATAGCAAACTACCAGTCATGGGTAACACAATAGCCACAGTATCAACTGAAATTGGGACATCTTCGGGTGCCATGTGACATGAAGCTGTAAGCATTTCTAGTTCAAATCCCAGCAGTTGAACAGGTCCCCTCAAACACTCCCTTTTCAGAATAAGAATTGTCCTGGCATTTCACTTGCTTCAAAGCTGACTTTCTCAAAAGGAGAGCAATACTTCATGCAGAAGAGATCTTTGAGAGAGCTCTTTGTGGGGCTGTGTTAGGTCTGTGTCCCTGCAGCATGCCTAAGGATGGGGAACAGCTGAGGTAGTACATGAACCCTTCAATTAGAGTTGGTTTTATTTCTTTATAACAGGTTTAGCATATGTGTGTAAGCAAATCCCAGTTGCAAACATGAAGATTGCGTTTCTTCAGAGCTACACTGGCTCTTTTTCTTCTGTTGTTTTGATCTGAGGCCTTGTGATGAATGTCTAAATCTTGTCCCAGTCAGAAGTGACGACTTGCTTTGAGTCATCGTGTAGACAGCAGAATGCCTTGTAGAGGCCCAGCAATGCATTCTGTCCCCCAAAAGCACATGAGGGACCCTTGCTGGTTAAGTAGCTCTGCTGGGCTCAGAGGAGTTACCTGTGGAGTGGACTCTCCTCTGTGAGAATGACCGAGACCAAATGAATTGCTCACTAGCAGGTGGCCAGACTAATCATTATTCAAAGCACTTAATGTACCATAATGTATGTATTTCTTGGTTCAGTTGTATTTTATAAAATTGATGTACTAAACTATTTGAGAATAACTGCCTTGACTACTTGGAGAATCAAAATGTAATGTAAATAGATACAAATAAAGTGACTAAAATATACTTGAGTGTATTCTATGTGGTGGAGCAGTTAGGTCTCATAGTACCCCATTTTCTTGATCAGAGGCTAAGCCCTCTGCTTGCTCTGCAGCAACTGCTCTGTCAGCGGTTGCCAGCTTTGCGTGCAGCGTAAGCATGCCTGTCATGTCCCTTGCAGCTTGTCTCTTCTAATGGAGCAGGACCCCTCTGGGCAGCTCCCCAAGTCAGTGGCAGTAGAATGTGCAAATAACCTTTCATGCGCTTCTTCCACCTTCGCCCCAGCTGCTTTTCAACACGCAGTGCTGTGTGAGACGGGAAGCCAGTTTTGTCCAGCAGATGGTGGTGTTGCCGTGGCCCAGTTCTTCCAAGGGGGAGAACACTTGCTCAGGAAAAATCTCCAGGTATTTCTATAGTCTTCTCTTAAGTGGACTGGATAAAGAAAAAATCCAAGGAGGTCTGAAAATTAATGGCATATCTTGATTGCTTCATATTAACCTGGTATGTAGTAACCTCCTCTCTTAAAGCTAAAAATGATGTGTAATTAGTTCTGGGAAGGGGACTTGTTGGTTCCTAGAATACAAAACTCAAAATCTAAAACGTAAGGATTTTACCTGTATGATGTGCACTTTTGCCAGGTGAGTTTGAGTTCTTTTATCTGCTGCAGTGTGAAACTGCATCAGAAGCTGTCCCACCATGGGGGTGTGAGCAAGGCAAAAGGTGGGGTACTCAGTTCAGGGGCAGTGCTGCCTTATGCTGCTGTAAGATTGAGCAGTGGGACTTGAGGGGCTTCTGGCACAAAGTTGAAAAGCACAAATGCAGGGTTGTCAGAACAGCATTCGTCTAATACTTACAAGTGGGACTGCCAACACCTAGTAAAGGACAAGAGTTTGTGCTCTAAGCAAAACTTCTTTTGGTTGGTACTGAAGTCATCAGTATTAGAAAATGAAACGGTAATTGCACGTGTTTTCCCTGGTTGTAACTGATGGTATGAGACATTGGTCAACTTCCCCACTACCACCTTGATTTAGACAATACTACTATCTAAAAAAAGAAGAAAAAAAAAAAAAAAGTTGGGATTCACCATCTCAGTCTATGCTGTAATGTCTCAGTTTGACTCCTGTGGTGTCCTAATGTGAAGATACACAAGCAACAAGGAGTACTTCAGTTCTAGTGTGAAGGTTTTAAGTCTGTGCAGATACAGAGTAACTTTGCACAATCATTGGGAAAAGCCAAGCCATCCCTCATTTCTCCCTGTTTTCAGGACACTGAACTGGAAATCTGGCACACTGGAGATTCAAGATCCCGCTGTGCTATACACTGATACTAGCCTAGTATTGCCACTAAGGTACTAAAGTAATAACAAAACAGGAATCTAGGGTCTCCAAGCTCCCTCTGTGGAGCCTTGGTTTGTTGTTAGATCTCTGTAAGGAGCAAAAAGAACTAAAAAAAAACCCCAAACATTTCATTTTTTGGTGAGAGGAGGTTTATCCGTATCTTTGAATGTGTGCCTGGAGGCAGAGCCTGCTTCTTGAAAGATGAAGGATGACAGAAACAGGTAAGAAGAGTGGGTTGGCGGCTTGTTTGGCAATCCAGCACAGCAGCAGAGTCAGAATGAGCCCCAACATGTGCGTCCTGTTACTATGCCTTGTTCTCCAGCCCCTGCTGCCTCTCATGGCATGAAGGTCCTACACCGAGTGATGTGTGTGAGGGCAGAAAGCAATGCTTAGTTTGAATGATGAAACCCAACGCTGAAATATCCCTGGTTGTGAATTATTATCATCCTACATACTGAGTCTAAGCTTTGCAGAGCTCCAAGCAAGCTCATTTTCTTACACACCATAAAGCCAGTGTTCTTGAAAGGCACAAGGTTGTCATCCTACAAAACCATGCTCGTTCGCGCAGCTTGTGCCAGTTACAGAGGCTGTTTCTCAGTTTAACTCCTGCAGCAGCTTGCAATAATATGTGAAAGCAGAGTTGTTAGCAGCAGCCAACTCCTTATTCCCCCCACATTTTTTCCTTGGGTGAGATCCTTTCCCGCTGGTCTGTGTCATTTGTGGAGCTGCTTTCATTGCACCTCCTTTTCTGTGATTATAGGTAGCTTCTCTGTAGCTTCTCATTTGCAGATCTCTGGAGGTAAACTTGTCTTATCAGAATTAGCTGATGTAAGGTCTCTGGTCCTAATCTGAAGGCTCTTTCTAAGCCCAGTCTGAAGGCTACCTAACTGGTCCTTAGTCCTTGCAGCCTTAGCAAGCTGTCTTCTGACTCCTTCCAGTTGTTTACAGCTATATTAAGTAAACAAGTTCTGGAAACAGGACAAACGTGCTAGGTATGCTGGAGCTGTGGTGTGAGGAGTCCTGAGTAAGAAGAATAGAGCTTTGGTAGTGAAAGGTCCATTGCAGTCAATGCTCTTGGGATGCCAGAACTGGCTGCACATGTAAACATGCAAGATGAGGTGTAAAATCTCATTGCTGTTCTGAAGAAGAGATGTCTAGGCTTAGTAATTATAGCCTCACCTTTGAAGCGCTGAAGATGACGTGTGGGGAAAATAGCAAGCACGTAAAAAAGCAAGCATGTCAGTAGAAGACGAATATGAGAGAAGAGTATAAATGCAGATTTATGCCAATTATCACATTGGAAAGTTATTCTTACAGAAGGGTGTGTTTTGGCTGCCAGAAACAGAAGAATCCTGCCTTCAGCTCTGAGGATTTTGTGGTGCTTCATCTGTGAAGCTGACAAAGAGAAGGTGGGAGAAAGGCACAAAACAACGCTGCTGAAGTTAAGAAGAAAAATGAGAAGCTCCCAAAACAGGTAAGAGTATGCCTGTAGCTAAAGTAGTAAATTGCTGAGAAATACACCTTACCGTTCCCTAGAAGTGCTTAGGCTTTGGGTACCTGCACATGATCCTGAAATAGCAGTTTGGAGTGAAGTTTCCTGGATTACGCCTTCAAAACAGAACTTCATGTATTACAAGGTCCCATATGTTGTTATTTGTGTTTGGCATAGGGACAAAAGAATTTAACAGTTTACTGCAGTTAGGAAGCTCTTTTTGCTGAAAAGGTAGGTGTGAGCGAAGAAACCCCACCGATTACTGTATAGATAGAGCAGCAGCTTACAGATTGTTTTGTTTTGCTTGCAGAATGTAAGCTGTTTGAGGGCCTGCAGGAGACCAGCTCCTGAATCGTGGCTGCCACCTGCTGGTACTCCAGTGCCAATTTTCAGTTCATCCTCTAGCGCGAAGGCTGGCTATATGTTTGCTTAAATTACCGCACAGGATATAAGAATTGTAAAAGAAAATACGAGCTTAGTGGCAGTTCTATGTTATTTTCCGGGTGTCTAAATGTGCTGTGAATCTACCTCTGAGGAGCTGGAGGACTGAAGTCCCATAATAACTGAATGTGTACTTCAGTGAGGAGAGATACCTTTTCCGTTAATGTCTATGGTCAGTAAAAACATGACGGCTGTATCCTGCTCCTTGTTGAAGAAAGGCTGTTTGTACTAAGGATCCTGGGCCTGTGGAATTTGCTTCCCAGTTTCCATCCAAAATAGCAAGAAAAGAGTGGTGGTCTCAGTATGTCTGCACAAAACCAGTTTACAGCCTTCTGTGATGTGAACACAGTATTCTTAAGTTTTGTACAGTGAAAATAAATTTTTAATTCCACATTATCTGCTAGTTAAATACATTTCTATAGTAATGTGTTTTTATAGATGTATTCCATAGTAAATAGTGGCTGAATATAGTATAGTATTTGAATAGTGATTGCTCTCACCATAGGAATGTTGGAATTCATGAGTACTGTAACTTTTATTTACTTGTTTAGTTTTGGGGGAAAACCCCTGCTTTCTTCTAATATCTCTCATCAGTGTTTGGCTAGAGCTGTCTTGTGTGCTTGAGGTTGTCTGTCAAAACAGCAGGCAGCTCTGTGTTCCTGTCTCAGAGCTCTCCTCCTTTCACTGGCACTGGCGACTGCCTGTTCTTGAATAGCACAGCAAGCTCTAAAAACCAAATTAATGACAAATATCTTCATATCCACTTTCTGTAGGCACCCTTATTTATATGCACAGAATATACAGCAAGTGTAGGCATATGTTAAGGATTGAATCAAAGGCAATTTAATGATTGAAGCTGTTTTTACTAAAGGTACCTCCAGAAAAAAATTAGGCAGTGTAACTGTTTACTGCTCTTGACTCAGCCCTGCTTCTCTGTTGAACAGTAACCACTGAGTGGGTAATTGATGCAGCTGAGGAGCCAGCACATACTCAGTTCTAGAGTCCCTCCCTGCCAACCTTTGCAGAAACAGAAGGCTGGGATCACCGCTCTGGTACACTGCTCCAATATGGATCCCCGAGAGGGAATGCTTACACCGTACTGTTTCAACCTGAGAGTGAGCAGTGAACCGATGTAGTAATGCCAACCTGTGTTAAAGATGCAAAGACAATTAATGATCAAAATACCGATGTCCACACTGAATTCTGTAACGGGTGTTAAAATGACTTTACACCGGTATCATTTTTTAGTGTACTTAGTGGCTTCTGAAGTGTTTCAGCTTAGGACAAACTGAGCAGTTAAAACTTGGTTGTCTTCTAAACCCAGTGTACTTAGGGAAGTAGGGGACCTGCTTGTAGTCAGTGATTGATCTGGAGTTAAATTATAGCACACATGCCCTTAAAGTTAGAATTAAGATGAAATTTAAGATGAACCTGGCCTACAATTTGCTGTCATACGATGTTTCATGTTTTTGTCTCGCTGTCATACTACACAAGGAAATTGTGCACTGAGATGTTGTAAAATAAAGTGTTGACATGTTTATGCACACAATATTTTTCTTTTTCTGCACAGGTAGGGAATTTTTTTTTTTCTCCCATGCTCAGAGGTTCCCATAACCTCTGATGGCCCACACTGGTATTCACAAGAACAGCGCACTTCTGCTTTTCTGCAAGTACAAAGGCAATGAAAAAATATTTCTGAGGAAGGGCAACAAATCTTTTCTTTAAGAAAAACTTGTTCTGTAAGCTCAGTGAAATTGTTGCCATTCTCCTTATTTTACCAGAAAAAAATTTGGACTCCTGATTTCAGAATCAAATCTGCATCTCTCACTTGTCCAAAATTTTAAAGGCACCTTGTTAAATACCTATATGTATGTTGCAGTATTTATTTAGGTTTTAGCCTGTTAGATCCCTGTGCTCTGCTAATTATTCTGCAACAGAATAACATTCTGAAGTAAAAGTTGTGCAGAATACCTACGTTTAAGACTCTTTCCTGCTATTTAAGATTACAATTAACACTTCTGCTCTGCCCTTTTCTGCTATACTTAGTATGATGCCTCTTTATTCTCAGCTAAGCAAATATAGGTATTCCTGCAAAGTCCTGATCTTTTCTGTATAGTGCACATGCATACGTATGTGCGGAAGCTTAGCCCTTAGCCCTCAAACACCTTGAGAACAGAAAGGTGAAGAGGTGACAAAGTGCCTACCTGTCTTAGCTGAACTGAGTGCAGCTGTGCGTGTAACACCACATCCTACAGAGAGTTACTACATCTTGCGTGATGCCTTAAGCACAAAAAGCTACGTCATTACAGCCATAATTCCCCACATGGGCCTTTATTCTAACAGCAGTGACTGTGCACCAGGGGTACCCTACAGCTGCAGCTGCATGAGAGCGCGCTCATGCTAAAAAAGAGCGAAGCAGAAGAGCAGGTACTGCCAGAACATCAACTGGTACTTCTGGGCTCCAGTGGCTGGCCAGGCACACAGGTACTCCTCGCATGCTGTTCCAGCCTCAAGCCTGAACGGAGAAATTGCGCACTGTAAACACAGTTCACTCACTCTAGTATATAATTGGGATAATGAAGTCATAATGATCAAAGGTAAGATAATAAAGTACGCAAACATAATTACTGAAAAGAGAGCATCGAATTAGTTGCAGAGACAGGATGGGAATACAGTAACTTTTCTCTGTTGTTTACATAGGATATTTTTCTAATATAGCCTCAGCAGATATGAAACACAGTATCCTGGACATGGGCTTCTGTTACTGCACTAGCTGAGATCTTCTGACATAGCAAAAGTAAACTAGCTACTGATGAAAAAGTTATGTATCTAGGATGGCACAACTGGGATTGTTTAATGTACACATACGCGCATAACAAGAGGAAGAAAATGTTTTCTTTTTCTACCAGGATTATAAAGAGTATCTGAAACACATACTATAGGGAGAAAATGATTTTCTGGAAACTCCAGGTCAGCTGTATGAATTTCTAATGGTTGAAAGGATCTGTAAAGAATTCTGGTTAAAGTGTGCTCTTGTTAACATGTCTGGTACTTGACAAGGATGGAAAAGAAAAGAATAAGGTCATTCTTTATGTGGCTTCACGGTAGCCTATAATATGCAGAAATTATACCTACTTCTTTGTATAAGTTTGAGCTGCCTTATGAAAAAAACAATATTCTGCTTTCTGTCCCTTATGGCCTAGAAAGCAGAGAACATCTTTAAGGCAGTATTTGCCATTCTAGCTCAGTTGTAAAGCAAGAATTCACCAGAACTAACTTGTTTTTATTGTGTATCATATTCTTAAAAAAAAACCAAACCCAACCCCTACTTATTTCATCTCTTGGACATTTTTTGAAACACTGACATTTAAGTAAGGTAGACATTTTCTTACAAGATGTGTTTGTTGGCTTGTGAAGAATACATGCCAAATGCTAACAGACATGACTCCTCTTGTAGTCTTAGTCAAGAAATAGTCTGCAGAATACACTAACCATATACATTCATTTAGGAAACATTCTTCTTTATGCCCAACTAACTGTAATAAATTTCTGTTGGCAGCTAGTAACATATAGAGAAGTCTACTAGAGCTTAGAAAATTAGCAGTACAAGGAGGAGTCTGTTTAATGTTGGGGTAAGTACTTAATATGTGGACGATCTATCTTTAGCTGTTCATTATCCAAAGTGTGGTGGCTTACATATAGATGGAAGAAAAAATTAGTAATGAATTCTAGCATAGAGGTAGGACCAAGGTTGAAAGTATTTGGACTTGGAATGTCAGTGTTTTCAGATGCAAAGTTTCAGTAAATGAAATATGTTCTTTTTGTGCATTCCTGTTGAAAACTTTAAATATTAAAGCATTTTAAGTCTTTTTATAAACTGATAAAAATATATGGAACTTCCATAACTAATTAAACCTGAAGCATTCCCATGAATGGAAAAAAAACCTAACTTGCCAAGTTTGATCAAAACATGATCTTTCCAACTGCAGACCATATAAAACCAATATGTTGCTTGAAACTTTTGCTATATTCTCTCTATTCTATTTTTATGCCTTTTAGCAGCAGCAGAAGCTAAAGGAGCCAAATGTGTCTTGGGAACTTCATTGATTTAGTATAAGGCATGAGAGCTAATCAGTTCAGTGACACTAAACAGCCATAGAAGTCCTTCTTTTAATTAAAGCAAAATAGGGTGCCAGAGATAAATTTAAAAGCCATTAGGCCTCCATACGTACTATGCCACCTATTGTATAGCATACATGTATTTTGTGTTTTATTATGTGTTGCCCTTTCTTTGTGCATGTGTAGTTACACGAGAAGGAAAAGGTACAAGGCCAGCCTCATGGTCTGCTGCTTGTCATTTGAGAAATTTGGCAAGGCTGCCACTGTTAACTTAATACCCTGGAAAGTCTTAAGCAACAGAGGCTCTGGAGAGTACTCGTGCCTTGCTGGGACTTGATTGAGATGTTTTGTGGCATTCCGTCAAAACCCACAGGTCATCACACTTGTCCACCCAGCTGAACAGCCACACTAGAGAGTGGTGCTAGGAAAGGTGTGGAGAATAAGGGATAATAAACACTATCTACAGGTAGCTACAGGGAGAAGTGGAACAATCTTGGTCATATGAGGAGAGTAAAATTGAAATTTATTCTCTGGAGGAGAGAGGGGCACTAAGGAATGGTGGAACATTATTTAAAATTGGAGCATACATTCATGTACTATTTCGGATTCATCTTCCGCTTGGTTTATTGCTTGGATATGTGAATTTGAAGGTTTTTCTTTTAAAATATGACTATAATTTGTTTTGAAGTATGTTTGGCATTTTGGCATTGGGAGTGGGGGAGTATATTCCAAAATGTTTGTTGACCGATACAATTCTTCATTGCATTTTGAGAAGAGTTTTGATTATTCCAAGTGGTTTTTGTGGTTTGATGGTGTGTGGTGTTTTTTTTTTTTAATAATTTGATTTCTGAAGAATGAGGCACTGCTGACACCTCCATGATTCTACAGGAGAAAATTGAGGGACCTGGCTACTTCAATATGTTCTTATTTAAAAATAGTGCTGCTCCAGAAGTGCCTTGAATAACCCGTTTAAACCCTTGATTAGCAAAAATTGGATCATGTAATTATGTGAATTTGTCCTTAGAGAAGGCTGGAGATACCAACTATGTATAAAAAGTTTTATTTATTTATTTGTATGGTTAGGAATAAAGGCAAGATTTTATTACTCTCTGCATTTCCCCCAAGCTGCTTATTGAAAACTGTGAGAAAGGGCAGCTGGCAAAAAAAAAAAAAAAAAAAGAAAACTTGGAAAACCTTCTTAGAAACTTGTATCATCTGGTCTCTAGCTTAGAAATTTAAAAAATTGGATGCAAAGAGAGCATCATGGTACAGAGTTAAATCTTAAAAATGAACTTTATTGATATTTAAACAAAATCTTCTTCCCCACAGCCTAAATGAGTTTCAAAACCAGTAGCCCGGACAAAATAAGTCAGTGTAGATGATATTTTGATGAGGATAGCAGTGTTGTCTTTTCATAGTAGTTGTTATCTATATGCTTCAAATGACTAAACCAGAAGGAAGTGATAAAGTAACTTTTTACAAAAAGCTGAAGTATGAATAGAGCCATAGTAAAGCCAGAAAGTTCTTATGTTACCATCATCTTATGGAGGAGACTGCTGTGAAGCACTTTTTTTTTTTTTTGGTCCTACTAAGAAATAAGAGAGAAACTGTACATTAACAGGAATACAGAAGAAACTGTACAAATGCCTATACTAGGTTATTTTTGATTACACTTTAACTGTAGGATCCTAGAGTATGTAACCATGACCTCATTCTCCAGGAAGAAGGTAAGAGGTGGGAACTGAAGTTCTAGTTAAACATACATGCAAAAACTGACCAAAACAGAGTTTGTATTAAAGTCACAAAATACCAAAGTTTTCATTTTTGACTGTGATTGAATTTGAAGTTTGATTTGGATGTGGGAAGGTCTACTTTATTAAAAAATAGATGCAATACATTCTCTTCTTTCTCAGATTAATACACTGCAAAGCAATAGAGGCAACCCTGAACATAGGGGAAGAAGCATTTGAATGTGTCAAAATTTCTAGAATTTCTTCTTCTTATTTCTTGCTGCCTTCTTTATAAAATAAATTACTTGTAGATAACATATTTACAAATTTATAATACTCACACTACAGTGACTAGTCATGCCAAATCTAAATACAGGGAGAGCAGGGAGAAGAGTCCATCTGACAGGTTCTCAGCAGCATTTTATTGAAAACATGAAAGATTTCAATGTTGAACTCCTAAATGCAGCAGACATTTTTTTGTCTTCTGTAATTTTTCTTGTCTATTGAGAAGCTATGAAAAATATTACTCTAAAGAGTGGGAATTCTATTAAAATGTATGAGGAGACACTGCAAGGTACAATGTTCATTATTAAATTAAAAAAGGCACTTGCTATCCTGCTCGCCTAAAGATTATATAAAAAACAAACAAAACCCCCAAAACATGTCTGCAGAGAAAGAAAAAGTGGTAATACCAAAAGAGGTTAAATATGTCCACAGAATACATTCATATTTTAAAAGACAATAATAAAGTTATGACCTAATAACTTAAGCAGATGCTTCTATGGTATAACTTAAATTTTGAAAGTCAATGAAATGCTGAGTTTGAAGTCCTTGATTTTTTTTTTGATTATTTAAAAAATAAAATAAAAAAAAATACCAAACCAAACAACCAAAGAAGCTCTTCAAAGTTCTGTTCATCCAGGCACCACTACCAGTGCCACAATATAGTAATCCACTCGAGGGCAGGAGCAATGTAATTCAATAAACCTATCCTGCTACCAGTTCTTGATTTTATGTCTTAGCAATTGACTAGACAATAATGCAACCCCAAAGCAGAATAATCATCAGGTAAAACTGTTTGTCTTTCAAATAGACAATCCCTCATTGTGTTTCTGCATTGCAGAGTGGTTTGAGTGCATATTCAGCCATAGGCTGAGTGCCATATTCAAAAAGTGTTTGAAAAGAGACAGAAAAATATAAGGAACTAGTAAATGGGTAGGCAAAAGTGATACAGTCCACATTTCTGGTCAACTCCAATGCTTGACTAGGAAGAAGGTAGTTGGTATATCAGAAGAGGGACATGCAGAATTCATTTGCAGAAACATTGAATGCCTCCACCAAAACCAAAATGCTTTCATGCTTTCATCTCCCCACAGTTTAAACAGAATTCATACAGTCATGTATGCCCGTGAACTCAAACGAGTTTTCACCTCTTTTGTCCTGTCATGAATGCAATCAGCCTTATAGTTTCCTCGTGGTGTCTTCTATGTTCACAGCTTCAGAATATTTTGAATCGTATCTACCTCCAGTACCACTTAGAGTTCATCCTAGTGACAAGAAAATAAACAACTAAGTTATTCTGAAAGTACAAATAAAAATCAAGATTTTTAGTTTTTTTTCTGTGATTTTAAATTTCTCTGTGGTACTAATTTTTCAACTGGACAAATGTGTCTTAAATAGAATTCAGGGTACTTAAGAGCTGTGTATTAATATCTTCTTTCTGAGTTAAAAATGTCAATCCCAATCTTGCACTGATCAGCCTCTATAATTTGGTGCCTGCTTGCTAAATCTAGTCTAAGGATTACACTTAGGGATACAGTGCATCTCAACCATCTATCTTTAATGCAGCTGTCCCATGGATATCTATAAATTCTGCCAAGTCTTGCCACAACCGATGTTGCAACTGCAGTATCCCCTGCTACATCTGTGGACATGGAGAACTGAGTTTGAATAAATAATAGTAACCAAAACAAGACTGGAAGTAAAATGCACCTCATACTATTTGAAGATATGGCAGTCAATATTTCACAGACAAAGAGCAAATACTAACATCAAATACTAACATCGTTTTAAAGGGCTATTCTTTACAATAATAGAAGTCCTTTGCAAAAGGCCCCAAAATAAGTATTCTTACCTTATTTCTAGATTTTTTTCTTTTTCCTTTATTTTGAATTGCTTCTAATTTTTCATTCAAAAGGTCAGCAATACCTTTTGCATCTCTGCTGTCTATATACTCGCCAAGAACATTTTTCTTAAAAAAAAAAAAAGTGTAAAATATTACCCATGCTTTACACTGAATAGAAAATTCGCTTACTTTCAGATAAAATTCAAGAAGAATGCAGGGAGGAAGACAATAGCTCTGGTAGGTTGATTTATTATTCATAGATATATTTTTGTCTCCATTTAAACAATGCTAATTGTTTTTATACTAAGAACCACTTTTAGTTGCTAGTTTTCTAAACTACACAAATTTTGTCTTGATCCTTAAAGAGTTGCTAGTTTTCTAAACTACACAAATTTTGTCTTGATCCTTAAAGAGACCTGAAATGGTTATAAAAGGGTAGATTTAGATTAGATACAAGGAAGAAATTCTTCACCATGAGGATGGTGAGGCACTGGAACAGGCTGCCCAGAGAAGTTGTGGATGCCCCATCCCTGGAAGTGTTCGAGTCCAGGTTGGGTGGGGCTTTGAACAACCTGGTCTAGTGGAAGGTGTCCCTACCCATGGCAGGGGGGTTGGAACCAGATGATCTATAAGGTTCCTTCCAACGCAAACCATTCTATGATTCTATAATTTTCTCACATTTATTCAGCTAAGTATTTAATGTAGATGGCCATTACAAAGTCTGCTACTTTGTAATCTACGTTCATGAAATCTGTCAGTGTAGGTCGCTACTTTTGAGACCTGAAAATCCATTACTCTTTACCACTGAAAAGTCTCATTGAATTTGATGGGATTGTGCGAGAAAGGATTTCTAGAACTTCCCGTAAGAGATTCAGTTAAAAAAAGAAAAGGAAAGTATAATTAAAAGAATTGGCTTAACTATCAGAATGCATTGAATACTTTCTCTTCAGCATTAATACCTTTAAAAAGATGACTAGAATATTCTTGAAATTTAATAGTTTTACAAGAATAAAGGCAATTTCCTAGAACTATCTGGATACTTTCCAATTTTTAATTTATTTCTAGTAATCTGTTAGTAGGAAATGTTGATCGCAGCAGAGTCACATTGATAATTGAAATGGTTTGATAAGGTTTGTTTTTGAGACAGAACACAACTAAACATTTTTAATCAATTTTCTATCTTAAAATACATTATTTAAGTCAATATTATCATGAAATGCTATGATTACATTGAAAGAATATTTCTCCTTAGCCAAAGTGAAGTTCTCCACATTTCATTTGGAGAGAGACTTTGTCTGCTTTTGGTAGCTGGTGGTAGAATTGGTAAAGGTTGAAAAACATTTTGCCACATGAGACCCCTGCAAAATTAAACCCTCATTCTGGTTGGGCCCACATTTTAGTTACTGTTCTATTAATTTACAATTTATTATTTTTCAATAACACATTATTACTGTATCATTGTCCTACTATTTTAAATATTACTGAAATTGATTATTATTGTATCTCCCGAATATCTAAATCATGCACTTCAATATGTTACAGAAATAGTCTCTTAAGTCTTAATGTGAAATGAAATACATCTACTAACAGTACCTGCTCAGCAGCGTACACAAAGGAGACACTTTACCTTTGTTCCTTGGTAGGGGTAAAACTTAACAGTAGGGTAGGCTCTGATATCAGCAGTTTGACAGGTCTGAGCATACATCTGACAATCTACTTTTCCAGCTCTTACTTTTCCTTTAACGGTCTAAAAAGAAATGTTAGAAACAAACTTCAAGTTTCCATAGGTGACTGTAAGCAAATAACTTGAATAAGCCAGCAGTGCAGCTAAAAGTAAATGAAAAACATTGCTCAAATCTTTTAAATATCTCAGAGTAGTTGCTTGCTTCTCAGACTGTTAACCTTGTGTCAGAAGTCACTGCATGTTCAGGAGAGCACTTTTACTGGAATTCAGGGCAAAGAACAGCACAGTTCCAAAGGTCACCCTATCATAAGCTGAAATCTGTCTCAAAAGAGGGTCTGTGTGTGTGTGTCTGTGCGAGAGATAATACCCACTGGCAAGTGGGACCTAAAAGTGTGGACTTTCAATGAGAAGGAGGATCATTGGGGGTATGCAATTTTTGGATGATTGCTAAGAAATGAAGTGCTGATGAATTATATTTTAACCATTATGAGCAGAACAATTTGCTAATACAGTTAAAAACCTACCCTTGCAAGGGTCTCAAATTCAGGAGCAAAATTTTGGCAAGGTCCACACCAAGGAGCATAGAAATCAATGACCCAGTGATCTTTTCCATTCAGAACTTTTTCTGTGAAACTCTGAGGAGTCAGGTCTACAGACACTTGTGGTAAATATCTGTGGGAAGGAAGAATAACAGTCATAATCCATTCCAAACTTTAAACATATCCAAATTCCATTTAAGCACAAGAAAAATTTCTGAAATTAAGAATATTAGTAGTCTGGAAATCCCTACTTTACACTTTGTACTATAAGAGAATCACTTTTTAAAAGTGGTAGACAAAATAATAATATGGTCTTCAGAAAATGGGTGGACAGTAAGGAGTGTGCTATTTCTCCACATTTTAAAAGCTTGAGTTAAAAGATGTGGAAACTTTAACATCTTAAATTAAGCAATACATATACCTGTTTCTAATTCTTGATTTACATATCATTTAAATATTAATTTCTCCTAACAAGCAAACTATATAAGTGGCTTGTGAACAAAGTTTAATGCAGTAACTTACCCCATTGCCCAGCCTCTCAGTGAATATGAATCTCTGTGCCATCCATTGTAGCTACTATAAAAAGATTAAAAAGAAAACAAAAATCCAGTTGCACAGTAGTTTGAATTACATTTGAAAAAAAACACTCTGTAGAGCGGAGATGATGAAATAATGAACCTAAATGCATATGTTTTAGGTTGTATTTCTACCTTGCTTTCAAATCTGAATAAGGAAGTCTTGTTAATACAATTCAAAGATACAGAATTAAGGACTAGAAGATGAAGAGAAGAAAATTCTATGTCAAGAGAGTAAGAAACTTGCTTTGTAAGCTGTAAAGTAAGCTTTGATAGCTAGAACTATTTTGAATGATCTTTGGTAATAACTCCAGATAAAATTGCAGGCTCTAAGAAATATGAGAATTAAATTGAAATATTTTAATATATTTTCTAATTTATGTTCATTCATTACAAGTATACAATTATTAATTGTATACATTTCCCTCAATTTGAGAGTAGAAAAGCCAGACAAACTGGTTACTTGGACAAGGATTTATTATTTGGACTTTCAGAGCATTGCTTAGTTTTGAAATTCCAGTGACAGGTTAGAAAAAAAAGCTTAATTCAGGATTCATATCCACTAATTTACAACTTTATAACAAAGTATTTTTCAATAGAGTTACCTGGTCAATATCTGACTTGATAATTTTTGGTGATCTGTATTTTTAAGAGACAAATTTCCATATTTTTGCAGGAAATAGCTGACTCACGATTAGGAATTTGGCACTTAGTTAAGTTGGTGAATATGACTTGTTTTCAATATGAAAAAAAAATCTGCTTTTAAGAGAAACTTTATCTAGAAGAACTGAATAAAAGCAAGCAGTCCAATGATGAAAGCTACTAAAGTCTGCTATTATGAACTACGATGAAGAGGCATTACAATTTGTTATCTGCCAACATTTAATAGAACTTCCCAATTTGTAAAATAATGAAGCAACACATCTGCTATTTCAGATCGTTATCTATCTTTAAATATGCATGTGCTTCCTGAAATCCCTGGATCTTCAAACAGTACTGTGACATGGAGGGGACAGGCTGTTTGGTTTTGGCCAGATTTCATTTCCCACAGAATTTTTTTTTTTGTTTTGTTAATGATTAATGTTTCCACAGTAATGATATAATGAATGGGATGACTAGATATATGACAGAAAATTTTTGCAATGGTGCTAACAGACTGTTGGTGGGGAGGATGATCAGATGGCTACATCACTGTTCTCTAAAGATAAAGCTGCAATCAATTAGGTCTTGTAGTATTTTTATATTATATGATTTAAATAATCTACTTTAACAGGCAATTAAAGTTAGAAAACTGGCAATCGATAAAGAACAAGAAATAAAATTTAAGATTCCCAAGGCAGTCTCAGTTCAAATTACTGCAATGAAATGGCAAAAGAAAATGGCACTAGTTTGAAGTAACAAAGTCAATAACATCTAGGACAGTAATATCGTAACTGCCTATTTTAACAGCCGTGATGAACCTTTTCTACACAACAGAAGATGTATATTCATCTTGTTCCACATCATCTAACATTTCCCAAACTGAAGGAAACTACTTACTAATATTGATGAGCTGTGTTTGATTTTTGAGGAAAGAGTCTTATTTCAGGATATCCCCGAACACTTTCTTGGTGACAGAAAGAATAATATTTTTGACAATCCACACTGCCTACATTGATTAATCCATTTAACATCTGAAAAAAGAAGAAAACCTACAATCAAATATGCTAATCAATAATACTACAATTTCAATAATACTTCAGAATTTAAGTCTTAATCACATAGTTGGGGGAAAAAAACCCAACAAAACAAACCAAGATTATCACAAGGCTTTCTTCTCTCCTGTAAATGGGTCACTGGTATCTAATGGGAGCCAGACATCCAGGTATGTTCCCATCACGCACATACATTTTAGTATAAGCTGCATGCACATGGCTCATGAGGCACCCACCTTGCCTCAAAGGTACATATGAGTGTGGTTATTTAGTATACGAACTACCATATTACCATGTTTCCTATCAGAGGTCCAGTAATTATGACAGATCCTGGTACAGCGCAGATGTGCTATCAGTTGCACAGTTGGCCTGTGTCTTGAACACACTGTATTTGTTGCGAAGGCCCAAACTACCTGACGTGGGCAGGGAAGCTGATGATTACTGGATGTGTACTAGAGAGCTAACACTACTTCACAGACATTTGACCAGAATATAAAATCCTGGCTACAACTCCTAGTCTAGGTGAGTTCTAAATGCCTGAAAGTCATGGACTTGTTTCCAAAGCCCTGTTTTTCTGCCCAAAATTTCTAGTTCAAATTGCTGGAAACACGTCCAGGAAAACCCAGATGGTTGTCAGTAAAGTAATACTACCTTTGCAAATGAGAGAACACTGTAATGACCTTGCAAAACAAAACCACCCTCCCCAATCCCAACAATTCTATATTGAAGTATGTGTAATTCAGCTAACTGACAATCAGCCTTAAAGCATATGGTATTTAACATTTATTTACTTTCAGTAAAGAAAACAAGATCTCAGAAAAAAATCTTCCTAATATAGGAAATAATTAAGATGGATAAGATTGAACTCCTTTAATCTTAAATTCAAGTCAGAGGTTTCACCAAGGTCTAGGTGCTAAAGATGACTAATCATCACGAATAATACTGAGAATAAAGTGGCAAATTATTTCAACCAATTCTTATCTAATTTATGGATAAATCTTTTTCTCATATTTTGTTTAAAACAAAATGCAGAGCTGTTGTCTATATAAAGCACTACGCATCAAAGAAAGTTAGTTACTCTAAAGTTTCTTCTATCTTGGAAAACACAGTTGTATTAACAGGAAAAACTGGATTACAGTATCAATGTACTGAACCTTTAGAAAAAAACAAAGAAAAACTTTGTATTTGAAATAATATAAAACTGTCAGGTAGGAATTCCCTATTTTGCCTGCAATATTAATTACTAGATGTTCTCAGCTGACAAATCTCTATGATAGCAGTTGTACTGTCTCAATAATTCCATGGAACAGGACACAAAAGCAGAAAAAAACCCATTTGAATGTCATTTACCCTGGCCATTTTTTTCCATTCTGGCATTAAAGCCTGACAAGGTCCACACCAGGGAGCGTAGAAGTCAACCATCCAGATTTCCTCTCGTTTTCTTCTCTGAACTAACTCAACAAATGTCTCTGGTGTTAGGGAGACCACCGATGGATTCCTAAGATCCTAAAGTAAAGACAGTTTATGGACATATACTTTGCAACAATAAGTTATCCCGTATCTAGCGCCATTACATACAAACAGACTGTACCAAATTCTGAGAGTGTCCCTCTTTTAGTGAAATTTGCTTGCTGCTGTGGTAGGGAAGACTCCACGCCACCAAAAGGCATGGAAGCATCGAAAGTCATCCCTTCAACCTAACAATAGTATGCCTGATTTACTGAGAAGAGCTACCAAAAAAAATACAGCCTGGCTGCAAAAGGGAGGTTTTCTTCCTCTTCTCCATAAAGGGAGGCAAAAGGCAACAAATTCAGCTTACCTGGCAAGAACAGGCATTATAAGACTCAGCCATGCTATTTAGGCTGGGATGCAGAAGAATACATATGGTGCACTAGGGGCCTCTGAATATCAACTGAAAAAGACTGATCTCCACCTGTTCCTGCATGTGTGCTCTTAAACCTGCTTTTTCTGGGCTGCCTGGAGAGAATGAACAGTATCTTCAAAGAGCAGAAAATAGCCTGCAGACGTAGCAGTGAGAGAACCTGAATGCTGGAGGAAAGATGGGTGCCAGAACTCTGGCAGCAACAATGATGAGTACCAATGATCTGCAGTTCTGTGAGTTATGAAAGTTCAAGAAACACCTGAGAAGCATGGAGGGCAGCAAGCTAATTGACAAAAATGTGAACCTCCTCCTATGTCAAGGTGTGTACGTGAGGCATTTTCACCTTAATATTACAGCACTTCATACTTTTAATTCCTTTATCCTCTCTATGAGATAGAAATCATTACTATTAACTTGCAGATTGGAAGGGATCTTAAGTTATTTGCTAATGATCTCAAAGAAATTACTTGACAGAGTAGGGAAATTAATCCATTAGGTGTTAAGTCCCTGACTGACATGTGCTTGATCACTTTTCTTGCCCAAGGTTTTTTCACTCTTTATCTTACTAGTCTAATTATTTTTAAAAAAACCTTAGAATCTTCCAACTAAAGAACATATTTGTGTATGAGCTGCGTACAGAGCACGACTGCAACACGGATTATAATTTACATACCTCTATAAACTCCAAGATCTGCTCAGCAGAGTGATGTCCTTCATATTCATGAACATCAGACTGATTGAACACAACTGTTGTTGGATAAGCTCGAATGTTATGCTAACAAAAGAGACAATAAGAAATTGCAAGGAATTTTTAGATTTCTGGCACTTTCCTTTAACTGCTGTTGGTATTGGTGGCTCACAGCTGCTAATCTATCCAGTTTGTACAGTACAACTGCTCAGACTTACGGGCGGATGGGAGTTTGAAATCATTACAGATCAGTACAGAAAAGATGCCAATTGTATTCAAAGATGGCATAGTTTGTTCTGAATTTAAAAACCAGCCAGTAGTTCTTTTACCATGCTCCACAAATACAGGAATTAATCCACAGGTCTCTTAAGCCTTAACTTTAAAGCTATTCCGAGTCTTCAGGTGAAAACGCCTGTACTGTATGAATCACCGTACTATTTACTATCGAACACAGATGCTTCCAGATGATTTGAATTCTTCAGTGTGTAAAGACATCTAAATAAAACTTTAAAAAGCTTGTTCTTTTTTGCTCATTTTTCATGTGTTTTAAGACATTCACATTTTAAAGATAAATACAAACAAACATTCTAATGTAAAAAACTCCTATGAACAATAAAATGCAGGAAAGCTGTCAAAATGTAGTATTTTCCAGAATTCAGGAAAAGTAATGTCGATAATTTCTACCATGATAAATTCATTGAAGCAAAAGTTAAGCAAATTTAAAAATGGAAAATTGGGCAAGATTTAAAAAGAAATTTTTTTCATTCTATTATTCTATCTTTAAATAAGTGTAAACTGGTAAGTAATAAACTTTCTTTAAATTTGAAATTGATCCTACACTTCTTAAGCACTACAAAACAAAAAGCAAAGTCAGTTAGGGTGAACTGAATTAGACGTGGTTTTGCAGACATCTTCAAAAAGTGTTATATCAATATAAAACTTCTATTCTTAAATACTTTACTGTTTTTTATCCACTTATGTGAAGAACAAAAAGAATGCATGTATGTACTTATATACACCCTAGCAAAAACTTTCTGGGTCTGTTTTAATTCTTTTTTTCCTCTTAAAAAAACCAGGAATTATTAAATTCTGACAATTCCAGAGTCTTCCAATAATACTATGAAATCAGAGCAAAATGTGACCTGTATTTTGCATTAATATATTATCTGTAGTGGTTACATAGTTTGCTCCTTTGAAAAAGATTATGATACAAGTGTCCTGTTTGGTTTACTACCCTTTAAGAAAGTAATATTAAACAACAAGCGTTGTCTACCCCCATCTCCCTACCCCTAACTAGAAGAAAATAATATTCTTTGAAAGGATTACTGTTGTTTTGTTTTCTGGGTTTTTTTTTAGTTCTTGCAGCTTACCATGTTGCAAAGCCCTTCGTGGACAGTACAGTCTAGCGTTCCAAATTTAAGCTGACCATAAAGATGTTTTGATGCTTTTCTCAGCTCTGGTAACAAAGCTCGACAAGGAGGACACCACTAGAAAACAAAATGCAAGTAAGTGCAATCGCTTTCCCCGCAGTTGGCTCTCAGGAGAATGTAAGCTGTTTGAGATGAGTAATATGCTGCTTTGACAACAGACTCCACTAAATACAAAACCCACACAGTCTAGGAACTAGTGCTGCCAAGGAATGAGAAATTACAATGCCATCTCATGATGCTGAAGGACACTTTCAAGATACTGCTAGTATTTTGTTACCCAGTTACATAACATATTTTAGAAGAAGGGAAATATAGATACTAAATATTTACCGGTGCAAAGAAATCCACAAGCCATGGTTCCTTTTCTTTGTCAGGAAAATTCTGAGGTCCCAGTGTGATAACATGAGAGTTGACACTTTCTTTGGCAAATGCAACAACGTCATATAAGATCTTCTTTCCTTCAAAGAACAATGTAGACAGGAAACTTTATTTTTCCCTATGAGAGATCTCATTAAAAAACTCAGTGATAGCAACAGCAGTCCTTCAGTTCACTTGGCTGATCTTTAAACATGGCCTGTTTAAATAAATTGAACAGGTACTGGCTTGCTTTTTCTCAGGAAGACAATGTTGAACTGTCCAAACCTACAAAGGTAAGACATACTCTAGATGACAGTTGATATTTGGCTAAATATTAAACTGGATATTTACCTAATATTAGCCAAATAAATGCTCTATCCAAGACAAAACGTGTTTTTGTCAAACAAAATGAATGTTTTTTTGTGACTGAACTACTGACTGTTTTACCATCTTACTAGTGTCTGTTGGAATTTAAAAGTTACTATTCTAGATATACTTGCCTTGGCAAAGGTATTGACACAGTAAAGACTTCAAGCAAAATAAATGATACTGATAAATCACAGCGTTTTAGGTGTAACTAAAAGCTCTAGTGGGCTAAGATCAAGTCTCTTCCTACCCTTCACGTACATATTTGTCAGCGGAAATGAGTTTGTGTCTTGAAATGAACTGAGAATAAGAACTTCAGGGTAATTAAATCTGAAGTCACTGCACAATGACTTACTAAGATTTATTACTGTTCTTAGATTTTAAACTGTTGAAGCCCTTCAACGTAGCATATAAAAAAAGCCTGATCCTTTCGAGTATTATATTGTTATAATACTGGAGTGAGATGACTATTGGCAAACATTCTAGATGCCATCTGTTTTGTAAATAGTAAACCAAAGCATTCAGAAAAGAATGTATGTACTGTAGTCCAATGTATTTCTCTTACACCATTTGTAATCGATGCCTTATAAAAAGATTAAAAATGCTGTATGTAGATGATTCTTTCTTGGCTTCTCTGCAGGAGTGGAAATTTCAGAGAGTATAATAAGGCTTTTCCTGGCAGCAATCCTTAGACGTATGGTATCATCTTTCCCCCTTAGATACAACTAATCTTTTCTCAGTGGTCAAAAACTTTTCTCCTTTCTTCTTTATTACAGTACTGAGGTTCTCACTTAATTCTAGCAAGCTGTTTCTAATACTTCAGAGGCTGAAAAATGAGAATCTTATCTTGCATAATTGTCTCTTGACGCATTCTGGATGAAGCTACACCTATTGCTGCAAGCTACAGTTTTGCTTCAGGCTCCATTCTGCTTCCACCAGCATTTTTGAGTCCTTTCAGTGCTACACAGTAACATAGTTCCAACCTTTCATGGAAGGAAACTGCTACTGTGGAAATGAAAGTAAGTGGTAAAAGTCTCAATATAGATTTTCTTGGATGGAAGTCAACAAGACATGGAATTAGTTTTAGTGCAGTAACACATGAAATCAAGTTTCTCAAGTTAGCAGCACTGCATAACTAGCATGTTAAGCCTCTATGAAGGTTGTGCCTTACAGCATTCCTTGGTTATCCTACCCAAAGCAGAAGGTGTCCTTATCAGCTTCAGAGATTTAATTTGTATGTAAATGATGTTGAAATAGACAGAATAGTAAAGACAAAATACATCTCTTGGCATCTGATGACTGCTTACCCGGGAAAAAAAGAAAAAAAAACAAAGGAAATTATAAGTTTGTACAAGGCTACAGTAAGGTCAGAGGAAAAAGTAGCAAATATTAAAACTACAAAACTGTTCTTTGGGAAAACAAATGCAGTTTGCCAAAGATAGTGTCATCTCAAAGTGATTATGTAATGATTAAAACTTGCCAAAGTTTCCCTTACCATGATGAATTTCATAATCTCCAGTTCCTTTTCCTTTGAAGACTGCTAAACAAGGCTGATAAACATACAGTTTGTTGCAGATGGTTGGTGAGGAAAGACAGTCAAACTTGCCAACCTATTTAACAAACAGTGCCATTTTAATTAAGACATTCTAATTTATATAGATTAACATGTTTTGAAAGGCAGTAAGAGTTAGGATAGATTCATTAAAAAACAGTAAAAATATGAAAAAGTAGTAGCCTTTTTATAAACAACAGGGGTCTTACAACAATCTTGTAACTATGATGTTCGAGGAAAACTACTAGCACAGCTATATTAGGTTGTTTGCTAATTTTTAATTTAAAGGCCAAAACGGGGAATAAAACCTTAAAGAATCCTCTTTTTTTTTTCCCCTCCAAACAAAATAGCAAGGAAGCAAAAGGACACCTAAAATAAATGTGACATTAAAATTCCTCTAGTCAATGCAAGAATTTTTAAAAAATACATACCCTATAGAATAACACAATCCATATGCCTTTAGTAAAAATTTTGAATTTAGTTTCGTAAGAAAATTTTCAAGATAATTATAGGGTTTTCTGAGTAATTAAATACAGTTTCACATACATCAATTTGATGTTGAAGTGTTAATTTTTAATTGTTAACTGAATGGGATCTGCAGCAACATTTCCCATGAGAGAGCAGATTTAAAAGATAATCTTTCCTAACTACTTTTAAATTATTCAAACTGTATGGAAAACTTCACTGCTTTAAATTAAAAACTTTACTACAGATCTACCATATGATAGTATATCTCTTTCAGTACCAGAGGTGGCAGGTGGTAGTAACAGCTAATAATAATGAAAAACATACTGACTTGTTCTCTGAATGTAAATGGTATTTAACACTAGATGAATGAGCAGTCTTACCTGAATATGTTCATCTTTAAGTAAAAATTTAAGTTTCTTAAATTCCTGTACATTTGATTTATCACTCTCCCCAAACTGGAAGAAAAGCAGCCATCGGTGATGAGCCAGACGGTCCTTTAAATAAGGGAAAAAAAAAAAACCACAACAAAAACACAGAGAAAAAAAATTATTCCCAACTTATACCAACTTGTAAATTCCTTTTATGTTTTATAAAGGCAAATGCCCAATTATTCATCTGATCTCTGAGTGACCTCCTCCACTCAACAAATTCTTTCATGTAGTCCTTCCACTAAACTTCATTTTACTGCATCATAAGGAGGAAAGAGGAAAAAATCTGAAAACAAGCTGGTTACACGCTACCCTCTATGCTTTTTGTTTCCATGTGTGTTTCCTATTGTAGATCAAGCTGCTAAGTGCTACTACAAGTGTGAAAAGAGGTTTCCTCTTTTTTTTCTCCAAGACATGAGTAACTTTTATGACTTCTAATTTCAGTTCATACATAACTTATCATGGATTAACAAGTATTTTTTCTTTCTTATATTACTGACAAAATACATTTAAAATAAAATTCTCTACAATGTAGTAGATTTAAAAAATAACTAGAAAGTTACAGTTGCAGAGTGAGTTGCAATGGCAATTTCTGTGGTGTTCTATTTTCTTACTAAATACACTCCCTCCCTTATTTTTGTTGTTTTGCTAAACAATGTTAAATAATTTTGGCTACAGAGGGGAAAAAGAAAAGTCACTTTCAGTTAAATAAATGCTAGGTTGTTGTATCAAGAGGATTTGAAAAATGTAAAAAGTAAGGATTAAAAAAAAATATAAAAACACGTTATTTAAAGAAATTTTAACATATTTTTAAAAATTTACCTCTAATGATGCTGCAGAGATAATTTCAAAGTCTGGCAGATGCTGCATTACTTCCTGATATATTTCTCTGGCATCCAAGGAGTTAAGAAACTAGGAAGGAAAGTTAACTGTGTTTATTATAAGGAATTACAAACATCAACCTGATTGTCGATGATTAGTACTCAAAGTGTCAGGGAAATTTTTCTGATTTGTTCCTTTCCATCAACTGAAGAGTACAGTTAATAATATGTTATCTGATCACCAACTTTTTCATATATATATATATATAGTTTCATAAATATCACTCTCAGAACACTGCTTTTTAGCTTGTTTTCCCACAATATTTAACTCAAGATTTTGTCAAAATGGGTGCTAAAAGTCTCAAATTCAAATTTCAAACCAAATTTTCCAATCAAGTTTACAAGATTTCCAATCTAGTTTTACAGCCTTCCTTAACTGCACTGTACAGATATTTAAGTTTCAGTAATTTTTTTAAATTTAGGAAGCAATATGAATCAGTAACTCAGAGCTGGTAAGTCACAAGGTTGAAAGTAGGCAGGTTACAAATTTAATTTCCTCCTTTTAAGGATATAGATAACAGTAGTGACAATAAAGGAACAAGCCATGCTTCAAACTGAGAAATGTCTCCGATCAGTTAAGGAAGTTAAAACTACCATACAAATGTAGGAGGAGGTTGCAATATTAGAATACAGCCGAATAGCATAATCCGTACTGACAGACAACGTAGGAGTACTTTTATCACACATGTCAGTACTCCATTCAGAGTAGCATTTCTCAAACTTGTGATACCTGGGCCATATTCCTGCTGGAATAAAAATTGGGGGCACATGGCAAATCTCCCGAGCTTGCCCAGGATAGCTGGGTAGCAGCTTCAGAACTAGCTCTTGGACCTGTCATAGAGAACATCCACCCCTGGAGTCCCACAGCTGCTCAGGGAGGCTCCTGAGGAGGTGGCTAGGCAGAGCTACAGCTGCTGCTCCTGCAGCATGCTCCTTTTCACTCTCCCAGCATACCAGCAAACTGGGGACCACCTCCAGGGATCACTGCCAGGAGGGATATAAACTCATACCAGGGCATACAAGCTTAGAAGAAAAAAGAAAAAAGCATCTTTTCAGTTGTATATAATCTGACTGAAGTTATTTATACATTCCGTTGTCATTGTCATCACCTTATTGTATCTAAATACAGAACGGTTGAGAAACAACTCGTACCAAAACACCTCCTTTCTCTTTGTTATTTATGGTGGCTCCAGGTGGAAAGTATGCTGTAGTACTAGATGAGATATCTAAATTATCACAAAGCTCACCCTGGGTGCCACAGTCCATCCAGCCTACATTAACAAGACCTTCCTGTAATAAAAAAAAAAAAACACCAAACCACAAAACAACAAAAACACAAAAACAAAGAGCATTTTTTAGTTTCAGGTTCAGAAATGCTTTTGAAAATCCCAACAAAAGCAATTATATACAACGTTTAGAAAATGGAAGGAGACCACATTGTAATTCATTAGTTAATATTAATTCATATTTTATAAAATTCTTTAAAAATTTAAAGTTATTCCAATAGCCACTAAGTCAAAACATTTCACTCTTCTGAAAGTTAATGGGTGAAATCTTGGTTCCACTAAACTCAGTGAGAGTTTTGGCTACAACTTTATGCTTTCACTTCTGTTATTTTGCTTTAACTATAACAGGTAATGTTTTCAAAGTGAGACACTGCTTACCAACATGCCAGCTAGCTTAAGGCGTGTTTGGTAACTCAAGCAATCTGCAAAATAAAAATGATTTATTTACAAACATAAAACTTCAAATTATTAATGCACTAAACCTACTCTTGTTTAGAATTACCCCTTTCCTCCCTACAAAGATGACCATTTCAAAAGGCATGCTTCCTGGCTATTCGTCTGGTCCTTCAGGGACTTACAGTTGTAACATATAGTAATCAGCACTTATTGGTTGTCTACTCTGAGTTAAAAATAACACAAATAACATTCTCTTGCTTCATCAGCATAGAATTCTCATTTTAAAAATTTAAATATTTTGTTTGCTATACTAAGACTGACCTTTAAAATTTCTTCTTAACCAATGTTTAAAATAAAACCCCAAGAGGTATCTATATACTGTCTTGGAATGAGATTTCAATGGAAATATAAATTTTCTGCGATTCAAATAATAACTCACTATAGTAAATAGATCATATGCTCCAATTACCCATCCAGACTTTGAATAGTTACCTTCTGATGCAGAATTTTTTCTGAAATAAGGTGCATCAACCTAACTTTAACTGGACCAAAGTTGAAAACTTAATAACGAAAGGACTGCAACTTGAAATCAAGCTATTTACAAATGTAAATCCAAGACTGCAGATCTGGCTGTTCAGTTTACAGAGCAAAGGTCTCTTCCTAAGACCAAGAATTCTTTATTTGTCAAAGGTGTAGCGCATTTACTTAGCTCTACCAGCTAACCAAGGCAACTTTCTCATATACCATATCCAATACTGATCCCAAGAAAGTCAGTGACAAACAGCTACAAAAAAATAACGTCATGACGTCAGTGGTAAAAGCCAATTACTATGTCCAAACCTAACTTAAGAGAAAATATTCAGCTAATTTTTGAGTATTGGTGGTTTAATGAGGAGATACATCCTTTCTTCTACTCAGCTATCGTGACAAGCTGACATGCAATATCTGTCATTTGACCTTGAGCTGGAAACTGAAATCAGAGGCCTTTTCTACCAGTTCCCTTCCTGAAGGGTTACACTTGAGTGCTGCTGTAATGACTCACGTGACATGACAGAAGCACAATAGCATAATCTTTCTATTAACGTCCCTTTTGTCAAACTGCCTCTAAAACGGAGCTTAAATGACCCACAGTCCAAATACTGTGATCATCTCAGAGGTTTTACAACTTTTTATTAGAAATGAAAGGGATTATGCCACTATCAGCATAAGTACTTTTTTCCGTTTGCCTTACTTGAAAAGTATTTAATACACCTACCCCCACGTTCAGCACAGAAGGTGATCAGCCAACCAACACCAGAAGCAAATGAAGTTTCAATGGCATTAACAAAGTTTCCTAAGAGTGAAACAATTTGCATCAGTTTGCGACTAGTTAAATGTGGCTAAGAAACAAGCAGGTTTTATACTTATATTAGCAAATTACAGTAAACTATTTTTAATCTCAAAAAGATGTAGCAACAGTTGACAGATTCAGTTGTATACATAGTTTCTGCCATATTTTATATTGTAAAAGCAATTTCAAGAACAACACCCCAAGCAAATTACGTCAACATTACCTGCCCATAACTCAGTGACTGTGCTTGTAACATATTGCATGGCAAAGTTCTTTAAACTCTCTTTTGACCTGTCTCCGTAATATTTCACTGGTTGCTAGAGAAGACAAAGAATAAAGTTTATAAAATTAAAAAAAAGAAAAACACACCCCAAAACCTACTGGTTTTTTATAACAGTACTTATGCAACTGCAGGACCACCCCACCCCAAACCTTAGCTCTAATAGTTCTCTCCCTCCCATATTGGAATTTTTGGAATTTAACTTTTTTTTAAAATTTCGTAATGGACTTTCCAAGTCCACCAACACAAGGATAATTTAGTCTTAGAAACACCAGTTCCCAATGATTCTATTTCTATTTAAATAAAAATTGCTTGCATCAGTCCATTTAGTGCATGCATCATCTCTGCATTCAACCTCTCAAATCTTATCATTGTCAAAACATACCCAACTATTGAAGTGCAATTTGTACACCACCCCTGGCACCACTACTTAACAAGCAGCTATAAAGCATGACGTACATAATGCGGCTAGCATGGAGGAAATCTTGTGGAAGGAATTTCCAAATTTCTTTAGGTACTTGGTCATATTTTTTAGACTCACAACCACAGACTATTCTTTGTATTTGAAAAGTCCATTACAATGTTATAAGAGAAACTGTTCAAGTAGACTTGTTGCTTTGCTATAGCACCACTGCCAACAGTAGCTTCCAAAATCAGAAGTGATGTGTTGCATGGTAAACTGATTCAAAAAAAGCACTGTACAAACCAGATATCTATTTTTGAAGTTAACTTTCTGAATTAATTTAACCAAGGTGAAGGAAGAGAAAAAAGTAATTTATTAAAAGGAAGTAATGTATTAAAAGGAAGATCTCTATATAAAGATCTATGATTAAACAAGTATTAAAGAAACACTCTTCCAGATTTCAGTCTTTCTAAAAACGCTTGAAGTTTTATCACTCACCATTCCAGTTTTGAAAACATACAGACTGGGATAACTGTTGATCCCTTTAATTCGACAAAGCATTCTATTATCTCCACAGTTGACAGCTCCAATGCGTATTACTCCATCCATCTCCTTAGCAAACTCCCTCCACTAGAAAAAAAGGGAAAGATGTAATTAAAAAAACATAAATATATTATATTTAATATATTAAATAATATATTTATTAAAATAAATATATTAATATATCTATAGAGACGTAATGAAAAAATAAGCATGTTTTATTGATGGCATCTTGAATTGTTGTCTTCGGTTTCAGCTTCAGTGTAAAAATCTACTTCATTAAGTTTTATGCTGTTAAAAACAATGAATTTTCAGAGTTAATTAGCTCGTTATACATACCGTAGGTGCTAACTCATGGCAGTGGGAGCATCGAGGAGAATAAAAATTCACAAACCACAGTTCTCCTGAGTTAACAGCAGCATCTAGATGGAGAGAAGAAAATTTTAAGTAATGCACATCTGCAATGTAGAATGTACATTTTTACTATATTGTTTTCCCCAAGAGCTGAATTAAGTATTTATATGTCAGACACAGTTAATAACAGTAACTCAGATGGGATAAATATTTCGCCTCATTTGCACATATTCACTGTGGTAGGCAAGTACACAAAAATTGTATTTCAGAAGATATCAGCAGCCTGACTTTCAACATCTGTTCTATTAATTAAGAATAAACTTGCTCTCTACAGATTAACCTAGCTGAAATGCATGATAGTGTAAGTCTGGTTACCTTAAAAACCAAATACAAGTTCTAAAAGATTTTCACCCACTAGAACTCCTTCCATTTCCTTACATCACTTTTCTGGGTTCCACCAGGCAATCTTTTTATGTAGAATCTCTGTCTAATAGGTGATAATGCAATTTAAAAATCCAAGTTAATATAATTACTAGGGAAGTCAAGGGAAACGTAATTAAATACTCTTGCTTATAAAAGAAAACATCAGCAATAAAGTGTACACATACAGAGGTTATCAGCTTGAATTACATGGCTTTCAGTTTCTCCATTTTTGGACAAAATTTTTATATTGAATTTTCTAAGTTATATTTGCCTATATTAAAATATCCTCACAAACAAGCCAGCTAAGGAATGTGTAGATTCTGCAAATCATTTAACCAAAGCAAGACCAGGTTCTCATGGAGAGCATCATGACATTCTGCTATTAGAACAGTTTACAAAACTGGTTCAGCATGTAGATCCAGTCCATACAAAGGAAACTGTACTCAAAATGCAGATGAAAACTCACACAAAATCATATTTTTTTCTCTCTAGTCTCTTTTAGTTATAAGCATCTTAGCTATAATTTCAAAAGAAAAAAACTGGATGATGTCCTCGCTGAAAGCGTTATCTTTCTGGACCTTGTTTTACTTAACTGTGTTTTTAGTATCTAGTATCACCTTCTGGTCTTGAACCTCTTGTGCAAGGCACAATTGACTGGATTTCACAGAAAAAGAAATTAATAGAAATAAAATAGAAAAGTTCTATCAAGTGCATTTTTAGACAAGAGACCAAAAAAAATAGTAATGATAAATTAGGAGAAACAGAATTTTAATTCAAATAATTTCCTCTTACAGATCTCACAAAATATCTTTCAAAGTTAATCTAAACTGTTTACTGATATTGATCTATTTGCTAACTAGCATTTACCAGGAAGTGTTAAGGGTTTGGATTTGGTTTTTTTTTTCCTCCTCATCTGAAGATGATTTTTTGAGTTTTTTGTTTAGATATGTAATAGAATTCTATAGATAAACAGCTCAGAATGTAAAAATTGTTACTTTGGGTTGCCATATTGTCAAACAGATAGCTATTTATTTAAAACTTACCAAATTCTCCTCTATCCAATGTTATAATTTCAGGATCATCATCATAAATACCTATTAAAAAAAACAACTGCTTTTTATTTTTGCCATCTTTAAAATGAAGAAACAAACTATCATCTTATTCTCAAGATAGAAAACAGAAGACAGTACACTTAAATTGAAATAGTAAGCTAGCAAAGATAGTTTTTACAACAAAGCTCTATTTGTTTATGTGTGTGTGTGTATATATATATATATACACACACACATATATATATATATATGTAACCTTAGTTTAATCTCTTGCAAACTCCCGTGCCCTCATGCTACAAAAGCCACCATCAGAACCAAAAAGTTCTTTGATGTTTTAGCAGACCAGACAGAGTGAGCAGAGAACTTGAATTACCACTGTTACGGCAAGAGTATTAGAAATAACATCAACCAGTTGTCAGATTAAAATTCAAGAAGCTTCAGCTCTCAGTGAGAGAGTTCTATGTAATGTCTGGAAACTTTCACTTCTTTTCTCAGCCTCTGGTTATCTAAACTATTTAGATCACAAAGGCATTTCAGCCACAAGCTTTTCCACTAACAGAATGTGTGAACACAGTGGAATAAAGCAGACAGAATAAAGGTAAGGAAGACAGCTTTTCTAAAATGCTAACCAATCCTACCTAGGACATCACTACAAAACATTCTATGACTTCAAGTACACAAGAAAGGCAGTGCAGAGATAACAAAAATACTGTTAGCATTATATTATGCTACTATGGCTACAGATCTTTTATAGTACCTAACGTGGTGAGATGCCATTTCACCTGAGGTATACAAGGATTAAATGCAAATAACAGAGAATTTAATTTCTACAGGTGACAAGGTACTTTTTATATTACTATCCATTTATATATAATGTAATATAATACATACACTCACCCATACATATATTAAAAAAAAGTATATATACAAAAAATATAGATAAATATAAAAATATAGATATACTCTCCAAATGACTGGTAAATAGACATTTAAGGATATTGTTTCTCAATCAAGCAGTGCAACTTCAGACAGATAAAATCCCTTAAATCTGATTATCTGAAGAAGTTTTAGGGTAGTTTCCATATTTTCCTGTGATAGTTGCGCCTCTGGTTTATTCAATTTCAATTTGCACAGACATTAATTTTTTAGAGATTGGGACATATTAAATCAAACTACACCAGAAAAAAATATTGCCAAGGTGAAGGTTCATTTCAGCTTTTTCTTTCATATCAATCAAACCATATTCCTCAGCTCCCTGTTTTAGCTTACTCCTGTTATAGCAGCTCTGAGAACAGTTCATCCCAGCCTTTCCCTACAGCTACCTAAAATTTGTTGAGATAAACATTAAATATTTTGTCTCAAGATTATTTTAGGTATGATTCTGTTATTATTTTTCCATTTTCTACTACCTCTTTACTGATCTTTAATTGTATAACTGCATATAAAATAGGCTTGACAATGCAAAAATCTCTTCTCAAAATCCACTTGAGAATACTTTATCTAAACTAAAAGGCCTTCCTGCATTAAAGAGTTAAAAAGAATAGTGATGAAACATTAACACTGGAATTTAAGTGAAGGGGAAAAAAAAAAAAAAGCTTTGCACTTTAAAAAAAAAATAAACAAGAAGTTAGATGACCAATAAAGGTAAACAGCAGGAACAAAAGGCTAGGTAAATAGATTATTACATTTTTTGATATTTTTGGGTAGCCATTAACAGGGTAAATAAAAGATTGGGTCAACAGAGAGAAAATGACACCTACAGGAGAACAACAGAGCAGTCAGAAATGTGGATAGGATACATCAGAAATGCGTAAAAAGATCTGATATAGATCTGAATATTGCATTTACTTGTGACTGTTTTAAGCAGATCACAAACATACATCATAACTTACCAAAATCATAGCGATAGAAGTGCCAGCTTTCATAACGACCTCCTTGCTGCTGATCTTCAAGACCTTTCTCTCCATATTTATCATACTTCTTCCGTAGATCTTCATCTTTAAGTACTTCATAGGCTCTATTTATTTTCAAAAAATTTTCATGTGCATTTGGATCATTCTATTTAAGGAAAACTATAATTAGTAATTAATAAACCATATTGTACATATAATGCTGAGAAAATAATCTTTGGAAATATTTTTATGTCCCTACTAAAGATATCAGTTGTGACGGAAGCAGACATTACACAGTGATCTCCAAACAAACTACCGTAAAGTATTCCTTTCCTGAAGCCAGATGTGTCTTCTGCTCATTTCTTCATCCTCACTAAAGTACCAACTGAAATACAAAGTGAACTGGTAGGAAGCTGTAACATTCTCCAGTGATCCCTCTTCTTTCAACTCTTTTTCTTCAAGGGAAGAAAAATAAGTACTCAAGAATGAAGACTCACCATTTCCTCTATAAACTTTTCTACTCCCCTAGAATCCCCACTCGTCCAGTTTGAAACTCTCCATTATAAAGATAGATTCATCCCTTCTGATCTTATGGTGTAGGCAGAGGTCCCCTTTTTCATTTAAAAAGCATTCTGGTTCTAGGTAGCTTTGGCATTAGAATGGTGAAAAATCTGCAGACATATTTTGAACCCGTGTTTGGGTTCTAAGCTGGTGCAGTATAACAGTGGTGAGCAAAATCTGCAGCACTCTCCCACCCTTTTAACTTCTGCTTACATGTTTCATTCAGAAGACACTTTTTCTTAAAGATTCTTGACTTATTTATCCAGATACACATGAAATGAATTACCATTATGGAATTTGTGTAATGGCTTCATCTTCTATATATCATCTCTAATGTTGAAAATAACCTGTTAGAAAAATCTTTAGTAGTATTTGCATACTTGGACTAAACTACAGAATCTGACCCAAAATGTTATTATTTTGAAAGGTATCAACATAGGGAAAATAAAACTTGCAGTTAATAGCTACGAGTTGGCATTTCTAAGTTTGTTGAGATTTGGCTTTCTCTTTGAGCTTTGCCATGTTCAAATCCATTGTAAAACATGAGCGCCTCAGAGGCTTCAATGTACTCTGTGCAGGCGGGCCCCGAGCTCATATGAAACATCACTGTCTTGTGGGGCTCAGTGCAGTTGCACATACAAAGATCCAAACCCTTGTATTTCCTGTGAATTTCAGATTATTTCAGGAAGTCTTGAGGAAAAACTGACTACATTTACAGTTAAAAATGATTCCTTTGTACTTCAGAAAATATGGTAGCACAGACTGAGCCGTTCCCAGTCTTCTCTCTCTAGTTAGTCTAGAGCTCCTTATTACCCTCCCTCGTTATGCCTTGGCAGCCCCAGAATTTCTGCTTTGTCCGGTTTGATACTTAGAGACTGATGTCTCAGTACAGGCTGGTGTTTGCTGTTTAGATGAGACTTCTTCATGTTAGGGAAATGGTAAGTTCCCCTAAGCTAAACGGAAAGAAACAAACTCATCAGTTTACCAACAAGGTAATATGGTACAGTCCTAAGTTTTCCTCTATTTACAAAAATGTAATTGAGAATGATCTTGCCTCTTTTTTTTACTACAGCAATTTAATATGGCCCAAATTCAACACAACCATGTATGACCAGTCTATCCCTTTTTATAAATTTTCTCTGCAGAAAATCTGAGCTGAACCATGTTATCAGGTGGTTACATTACATAACAAGAACAGAGAAACATTTTAGATAAATTAAAACCACTTTTTGTTTAAACATTAAGATCCATTAACTCAATAGCTTTGACCAGTTAAAGATGTAACTTACCTGATTTTTATCAGGGTGCAATTTTAATGCCAGTTTTTTGAATGCTTGTCGTATTTCTCTACTACTTGCTTCTTTGGATACTCCAAGTAAACTATAGTAGTCCTGATCAGTGCACACAAGAACTATTACACATACTAAAACAAGCAATAAAGATCTTTTCAAATATCTAGTATAATCTGCTTTGGGTACTAAGAACTCCATTATGAAGCTTTTGGAAAGTTTACAGGTTCTGATTTGAGCAGGCTTGGGCAAGAGTCTCCAGTAAATCCACCAATGTTCAGAGATACAGACGTATTTATGACAGAGCTCTTCAAAATGCTTGTTGTCCTACTTCATGTCACAAGTCTTGCAAAAGTTACAACCTATAAGAAGAGGGGGGAAGAAAGCAATTAAATACGTTTTCCTACTTATTCAATAAAGGTACGTTAGTGAAGAACCCCATTGCCAGCTCGTGCAGACTGCACATGAACATTAAGTTTCTTGATGGCTAATTACCTACTTTCTGAAGACCACACAAGTGACAGACCATCTCTTGATTACATACATTGTGAATGAGGTAATCATGCAAAGCTTTACTGAACGACACTAAATACCAGCCACTTACATCACATTTTAAAAACCGGTTTTAGCACGGCTCACTTTTCCTTCAAACTTACTTTTAGCACCGCAGGGGGACGTTTCTCCCGAAGGGACCGGTAGCGCGGAGCCAGCGGCCGCTCCGGGGCGGAGGGCTGCGAGGCAGGAGACGGCGGACGCCCCTCGCAGACCAAGCCGGGCAGACCCCGGCGGCGGCCCGCGGAGCCGCGAGCGGACCCGCCGCGGCGAAGGGGGCCGGCGGGCCGCGGGGATGCGCCGCCGGGTGCCGCCCGCCGCGGCGCGGCCGCAGGTAACGGCCCTCCGAGGTCGGGGGGGCGGCCGGACTGCGGTGGGAGAAGGGGAGTGCGGAGAGGGACCGCCGCCGGGGTGGGGTTGCGGCGCGGTCCCCTCCCCTCTCCGCTGGCGCGGCCTCGGTGCCGGGCGAGCCCCGGGGAAGCGGCGCGGCGCTTACCGGGCTGCAGGGAGGGCAGCGGCGCCGGCCGGCGGCTCAGAGCGGCGGGGAGCCGGCGGAGGGAGCGGGCCGGGCGCGGAGCAGCATGGGACGGCGGCGCCTTCACCCCGGCGCCGGGCGGAAGGGCGGCCCGCGCCGGGATCCGGCTCTGGGCCGGAGGCGGGCGGGGCGGCTCCGGGGCTGACGTGGCCGCCGCGCCCGCCTCGGGCGGGGGGCTCGGCTCCTCCCGGCCGCTGCCTGCCGGGCCTCCCCAGCCCCGGCCCGCCCCTTCCACAGCCGGGCCCGCCCTCTGCCCTCGGCAGCCTGCGCTCCCGCGGCCGGGGGTGATGCGGGTGGTCGGCGGGGCCCGAAGGCAGCCGTTACGCGGGGGGTCCCAGCCGAGCCCCCGGCGGGCCGAGGGGGCTGGGAATAAAGAGGTGCAAGTGGGAGGGTGGAGGAGGAGAGTGGCGCGGTGCGGCTGCTGAGGAGAGCCCGCCACGGGCTCTCCAGTCTGTGCCCTCACCTGTGCCCTCGGCCCAGAACCGTGTCGGAAGATGCCTCGCAGGTCTCTACAGATAAAAGACAGCGAAGGGGTCCATTTCCTTAGGGGCGTCTCTCTGCAGCTCGGGGAGCTGCCCTGGGCGAGGCTGGCGGTGGAGAGAGGCTCCCAAGGGCGGGTGGACGGGCCGCGGTGGCCTCCCCGCAGTCGGTCCCTTGCCTCTCCCGACACACGTCCGCAGTGGCGTAAATGTCTGAAAACAAGCAGGCCTAAGACATTGCCAGAGGCTTCCCGCTGGGCAGAGGGCAGCGGAGCAAATAACACGTGAAGTGTAACTGGGGTTGCCGGATCCCTCCCGGGGGGCACTGGTGTGCTCCTCCTCACTGAGGGCAGGCTAACAGCCAAGTACAGGACGTCAGGCTGAGGGTTATGAAGGGATTGGGAAGTGGTAGGGTGCTTTGCGGGATGGGGTGGACTTCTTTTGGAAGTTCAAGTATGGTTCAGAACTATTGTGCTTGCTGACAGTTGTTACTATTTGTGGAGACAAAACATACTTGGTTTTATGAACAGGACCTGGGAAGCAGGTTCTCAAATACATATACATTGCAAGAAATCTTTGCAAGAATTATCTGTTTTAAAGATAATTCTGGATTATATCACAATGCCTACAATCCAGAATTTCTTGCAGTTTGCCCCTCCATGCACTTGCTTTGTTTGAAATTATGTGAAATAGTCTTACGGTTCAGTCTCTGAACTTAACTCTTGTTTACGCAGACAAAACCAAACGTGAGTTAGATACTTCAGCCAATGTCAGACTGACATGGAAGCACCTAAAGCTTGTTGTTGAAAGTGAATTGATTCAAGCTTTTTGTGTTTGCTTCTCAGTCTCAGCTATCTGAACAAACATTTCCATTGTGAAATATTTGGGGAAAAAAACTGTTTAGTCAACAGAGACAAAAAATATTATACTCCAGTAGACTGCACCTGAGAAATTAGTTTATAATTTTCATGTTATTACAAATTTATGGAAATCAAAACATCTGTCAAACTAATGGTGAAAAACATATCTGCTGAAACACTTATATTTCCTTCCTAATGGTTATGTGACAAAGTAGGTTAGTGGATGGTTCCTTTGTTTTTAATTTTCAATTTTCAGAATTTAAATGAGACTTCTTATAGAAGGACTGACTTTCTGTTGCAACATTTATCTCTTTATGTGCGTATTCAGTGACTTGGGATCTTCCAGATGGGGTGGGGATATTGTCTTGCAATCGTTAAAAATTCATTTAGCACACGATGATACATAAAGTCTCCCAGGGGTATTAAGGAAATAATGCATGCTAAAACATATGAAATGTGCCAGACCTAAGTTAGTTCAGTGTAACTAACTGTCAAGTGTTTCTTCCTTTTTTTTCAGCCCAAGCTTCACTTAGAGGAATATAAGCAACTGCTAGGTAAGCAAAATCAGTTCTCTCTCTGAACTCATATGCAGCTACAAGGCAATGCATGATGTATAGTGGAAAAGTGTAAAAGTTCTCTTGTTTTGCTAGAGGAATATAAGAATAGGCATTTCTTGATCTTCAGTCATGATTAAAACTTTAATAATAACTTTAACTTAATTTAAATTGTTATGTTTTTGAAAACAATGCATGTCTAAAAATATTCACTAAAGCATTTGCTTTAATTCCTAATGGTAGTGAGTTCCATGAGTTATTCTGCTGTTCTTTTTGTCAGTGGCTTTGAATGCCTAATTTGAGTGTAAAAGGAGATGGGAAGCAGACACTCTCACATAGTCTTAAGGATTCTGATCACTTTAACAGCTAACTGTCCTAGTTTTATCATATTACTGCAATTTTTTTTCAAGTTGATATTCTGATTTACTCAATAAAATGCTTCGTTTTTTGGTTTGGTTTGTTTTTTTTTGCAACTGCTATTTTTAATCAAAATACATGTCTCCACATCTAGATGGAAAAATAGGGTTATTGATCTTTTTACACTGTACTGGTCATATATAAAGAACTGTGCTGTGACATAGCTGCATTTCATCAATTAAGGAAGATCTGTTAATGTTTTGGTTTGTTCCGCTGCCCTTTGGTGTGGACTTGTGTTGGGTCAAGAGGAGCAGGTGAGGCCCCCAAAGTTTTGTGGAATTCTGAGCTGCAGAGTGCTGAACAAGTGCCCAGAAAGAACCAGGAAAAGCTGCTGTAGCTTAAAATATGCAACATGCCCTAATGATAGAGCTTTTGATTTACGTGGAGGGTGTAATGACTTGCGACCCTAATGACTCTACATGACTCACAAGTCACTTAAAAGCAACTTCATGCTTCACTTCGTGATAGGCATTTGTCATCTGCTTACGTAAGGATCGTACTGAAGTGTAACTGAGCAGGGCCATTTATGCACACAATGAACGATGTTACCTTTTCTCGACAATTTGAACTATAAGCCACGAGAACAGAATGAAGTTCATTCTAATCTAAGATTGTGTTTAGTAGTCATACAATTAAACAAGCCCCTGGCTGAGTGATTATATTGTTGTTTTGTCTATTTCTACCTTTTACTATGTTTGTTTTGAATCAGCTTTAAAAAGTCACACCAGTAACTATAAATAATAATTCTGAAACCCTTCCTTTCGCTGGAATTACCACATCAAATTTGTATTCAGTAAAGATTTTATGAAAACTTTACCCACTATGCTCAGTCTTTTCTTTGCATCCCTCTTTTTCTTCCCACAGTGTGATTGTGGCTTTGTGGAACTATGTAACCTGATTTTATTTTTCCCCTGGGGAACTTGGGAACAGCATACCTTTTCCCAGTTGTCTTTCTTTCATGACATGAATTCTAAGCAATTTCTTTAAACCTTCTTCATGATCATCTCTCTCAGATCTTTCACACTCATCAGTAGTTGTATCTTACTGTCATAGTATCCATACCTAATCTTGTTTGCAGTTGGTTTTAAGGTCCTCATGAAATAAATTCCATCTTATTTTTCCTGTTTCACTATTTTTGTTTTTGCAAAGGGGATAGGAAGGGAAAATCTAAAATATTGGCTTTTAAATTAGGACTATTTAAAATAAAGGAACCCAGTAGAATTCTGAAAAAATGTTAGTATTATCATGAAGAAAAAATAGGAAAGAGGTGGACAATTAGATTTTTCACATGTATTAGAAAATAGAAACTAGGTTGGTAAGTTAGTATTGAATATGAAAATTTTAATTAATTTTCTGGTTAATATGGTGCATACATAAAATTACTTTGTAATTTAAATTTAGAAAGCCAATTGGAAAGAATGCCATCAGATATCATTTTATAGAATATATAAAATGTTTAATTAAGCAGTAAAGCCATGTAAACCATCTGCTTCTGTTTAAATAGTCAAGATGTTACAGAGCCATTTCTTGTAATTTAAAACATCTATGCATTTTTGATTGCTTTAAAATTAGCATTCAGCTTTCATAAGGACTTTTTTTCTGCAGTGAAATATGCAATAATTGTTAATGAAGAGGATTTTGAGCAGGAATTCTGTTCATTTTAGCACATTTTGAACTTTAACTTATCAATTTTTGTCATTTAAGCTTTTCGTTCTTACTAGCAGTTTAAAGAAGATCAAAAGCTAAAGTAGGCTGTGGCAGTTTGAAGGTTTCTGCATGCTGCACGGTGAGTAATTTAGGAGGAACTGGGTTTTATTTTTTTCCGTTCATCAGCTGGGCCTTTTCCTGCAAACTATTTCATCGATGCTTAGTAGCCGAAAGTGTCAGGATACAGCTCTTTCAGGCCATGGTGTCTGCAAACTAATTCCTGTTGCAGGCTCCTAAAGAATCAACATGAACTCAGGTTATGTGGAGCTGGCGGGAGAAGGGATGTGAGTGGAAAGGATATGTTGCTTCAGTCATTCGTGGTGGCAGAATTCCTGGGGAACCCTTGCACAAATGAAAGCCACCTGCCAGATCCAAACTAAACCCTAAAAATTCAAAGGAGCCCATTGGGAATGCCATAGCCTTGTTGGCAAACTTTCAAAATCTTCTGTAAACGGAGTGTGGTCTTCTAAACAGGCAGAGCTTTATTTGACTGTAACTTTCAAGTGTATTTGGAGGTTCTCTGATGCAACAGAAAAGCTGTTTGCAAGGTGCTTGTCAGAAAGACAGTTTCTGACAGTTTAGAAAAGATGAGGAGATAAAATGAGGTATGACTGTGGGGGCAGAAGTTTCCTGTAACGTATACTTCACAGTTTAAGGATTTCTTTACAGATCTTGAATGCAAGAAGGTACTTTTTGTCTGACTTGGTCTGCCAGTGGTTGATATTTTGAATTCCTGATCATGCTGTTGTAAAGTGTTTTTTCCCTTGTACATTCCAGGGATTTGTGCCTCATTTTGTTTCCTAATGGCCTCCCAGAAATCTTTATACCTGTTTTAATGCACAGTTTAATATATACAGACATTGTTATAAGAACATGAAGTGTTAACACCAATGTTATTTGTAAGTCTAAATAGGATAAATTGTTTTGTAGAAATAAGGTTCAAGTTACAATATTTTATAGGATTTTCAGACATTTTAGCTGAAGAGATGTTCAGAGATGGCTTCACTATAGTCCACTAAAACGTTAAAAATTTTGACAGCTTTGATTCCAAAACTCCTGTCTTCCCCTACTCTGTCATGGCTTAAGAGTTTTTCCTAATTCAGTAATAATTTAAGGACAAGGGTGACTACTTTGTATACAATGCATCCATAAACTTGACTGGGTCTTAAAGAGCTCCACATCTCCTGAAGTGAGACTTCACATACAGGGGGGACATGCAAACCGCTGCAATGTAGCAGATGGTGGAATTGTCTGAGTGTTTCAGCATTTGATGTTTTAAATATTGATGATTCAGTTCCTAGTATCCTTGAAGGAGTTTTTATTAAAGAGAACAGAAGAATAACAACAACAATGCAGCTCTTCAGAAGTCTAAAACCAAAGCAGAAACCTTCAGAAATGATGATCGATGTGTCACTTTGGAGAGAATAGCAGTGGCAGTCATTTGTCAATGTACAAAAAAAAAAAAGAAAGGGCAAACAAATGGAAGCCGTTCTTAATCTTCACAGTATTTAGTCAATATGCAAGACGGGCTTGCTTCTTCTCATTTATCATTTAAAATTCCCTTTGGGGGTTTCAGATTTTTAGCATCCTACTCTAATTCTGCTGACTTACTGCCAGTTTGCCTGCTGCACTGGCCCCTTTTCAGTAATTCTGAGCTGTCTGGCATTGTTTGGAAACAAAACAAAGCATTCTTACTGCGGTACTGAGATTTCCCATCTTCACAAACTACATACTATGGCTATGGCCCATGAACAGCAAGTCAAATTGTTCAACTTTAAGCTGATGCTATGAATTAGGACGAAATGAGACAAGTCTGTTTTTGTCACTGTGCAGCTTTCTCATTCCTCAGCGTTAGGTCTGCTAGTATGTGTGTGTGTATGTGCAGCTGAATGATTCGCTCCAGGCTGAAGCCCAGGTTTTCTGCTCTCCATTCATGGGTTTATGCCTGGGTGTTGTGCTCTTTAGAGAGTGCAGTTATTCCCTGTATACTCTTTAGTCCAAATTGAGTTACATGGACTAGGAAAAGCTCTACTCACAGGAAGTAGAGATAAAAGATAAAAAGGAGAAAGAAGAGTCAGTGATTAGGCAAATTGGGTTGGAAGAGGCGGAGTTGGATGTTTTTAGGCTAGAGGATATCAAATCATGCTTGTCGAAGGCCATGAAAGTGACTGCTGGGGTCATACTGGGTTAAAAAGTAGTATTTTTCATATCAATGGCTTAGGTTGTGATCTTTTACTCTCACTGATGAACACTTATTCACAAAAATAGTTCCTTTGACATCATGAGCATTATTCTTGTAAGTGCTCTTCAGAGCAAGGGGTTTGTGATGGGGCTGAATGGTGCTATTTATGCAGTGTACCTCCCCTTGTCAATGTAGAAGTCTGTCACAATTGCATTCTACTTGTCTTTGTGCCTCAGTATTTCCTCATGGCTGTTACATTTCTTCTAACCTGAACCATAACATGCAGCGTGTAGTGGAAACCATACGTCTTCAACAAATCTCTACGTATTCTCATACACAGTAGGAGCAAACTGTGTGGCAGCTTGTTTGCAGACTAGAAACAGAACTGTTCAGTTGTGACTGAGATTTAAAATCATCCTCCCTTGGGGCACATGGGTCATTCCTTTAGTTTTATTTAGTATTTTACCACTGAAGGATGGAACAGGTGTTTGACTGCTGTTGTTTGCAGTGATGCTGCTGTCCCTTCCACTTTGCAAGTAGATAAAGGTTTATTCATTATGGACATGTTCTAGAATAACTGGAACATCAAATTGCATGCATTTATGTGCTATATTAACATGACCTCTTCTACCTGTATTGTAGCTGTCTTAACATACAATGGGGTTTTTGTATTAGGTATCATGCTTAGTTTGACTTCTGAAGGCGACATTGTGAGAAAAAGTATTCATTTCCACTGGTATGACATATATCATTGTTTATACATGTGAGTGTACAGGGTGCTGCAGTTTAAGCCTTTGAGATAGTACAGAGAATTTAAAACTGATTTATTTGCATTGTCCATTTATTGATTTTGTATTTATAATTTCTGATTAAAAGAAAATGTTTAAAAAGCCTGATGGATAAATCAAATATATTATTTTAAATTTCTTGTGATTCACATTCAGATATCCTTAATGAGCCTGAGGAATGATAGCCAACTGAACTTGGCTCATTAATTTAAAACTCATGTTAATGGCATTATTTTTATATATATTCCTTTAAAATTGTTTCCTGTTAAAATTCATGATCCATAAATAGATTCCTAATTCGTGCTCTGAATCATCATTTAGTTTTAATTTCTATGCTGAAATTGTAATAAAGTGAAGATTTCTAGTAAACACGAGCTTTTTAAAGCATCCTTCAATTTAGTCAGTTTGCACTTGAGATTCTTGCAATAAACATATGTGCTAAAGTCAAAATATAGAGTGTTTTAAATGCCCATTCTGGTTGCTGGGCTGGATCCTGAACAGAGAACTGCTTTCCCTGTGGTGTGAACTGGTGTAGTTTTATTGAACTCACTGGGAATTGTCACAGTGTCCTCTTCACAACTCTGGAAATCTCAGCTTATTTCAGCTTCTTTACTAAGTGGTATTTGAATTAAGAAAAAAAAATGTTTATGTTTGATTTTAACTCTGTCCTCAATTTATGTTGAAGGTGAAAGGTTGTAATGATATGTGATTTCTTATAAGCAAATTATAAGGATATTAGTAGGGCTATTATGAAAGAAATACACTTTTCAAAGTAAGAGGAAACTGTTTAGCACACATGGTCTCAGTTCTGTAGGCACTTTCCATTCATGTGCGTTTGTTTAAAAAAAAAACAACCCATGACTGCACTGAAGTGCTTTATACTTAAAAAAAAAAAAAAAAAAGAGGATGTTTGTGTGTGTGAATGTTTGCAGAACTTAAGTCTGTGCAATCAAGGTAATAGATTTAACAGCTGTAGAAGTGCCATAATGTATTAACATGATACAGGAATTTATGAGAATATGGTGGAAGCCAAAGTTACTGTGATTCATTTTTGTTATGTAAACTAGCATTCATACATAGATTGCAAATCAACATGCTTCAACCCTGACTGTCTTTGATATTTATTGTAAATATGTAAACATTTTTTAACTGCTTGGCATTTGTTCAAAAATGCGATATTTACTAAGAGCTTTGTAGCTGCTTTTAGAGTAAACAACTTTATTATCAGTATTCAGCCACTGCCGTAGTTGAAGCTGAGCCGCGTGGCTGTGCTTGGGGATGGCAGGCGTGGGCAGGCATGGGCCTGCAGTCATGCAGCTCGGTCCGGCCCTGGAACAATGGCAGAGCTGAGATGTGGGGAGATCCCAGTTTTGTTAGGGAAGGGCATTGCCAGTGTGTATGGCCTTGTGATGGGACCTGGGCCCGCTGTTGGGGTGCCTGGGTCCCACCTGGACCTGCTTCCCTACTACGGCCTGGGCTGCCACTGGTAAAGTCAAGGATGTTTGGCTGCAGGCACTTGTCTGAAATGGACCACAGCACATGCAATTCCTCTGATCTCAGCAGCGGGAGGGATCAGCAGTAGTAGTTTTATGAAGAGTGCTGGATCAGAAGGTACCAGGCTCAGCTGAAAGGGGTGTTTTTAACTGTTGCCTCCTAAGAAGGGAGAAAACATGCTGCTCGTCTCTGTTAGGATGCAGCAATTTAATGCTCAGATCGCTCTGCTTTGACTCCATCCCATCTACCTTACAAATCAGAGCTCTTAGAAGTGTGCTGCCTTGGTTTTGGGTTAGGAATATTAAATGCCTAGCCTTGGCTCAGCTCCAGGCCAGTCTTCTGGACTAGCTGCAATAAGAACTTGGAGCTGCAAAGTTACCCTGCTGGAGGTAGGGTGGTGGGTTGGCTGCTGTTGCTGCTGATTTCCTAAGGAAATCAGTAGACAAGTGGTTTAGAGTAACTACTTAATTTATCCATGTTTGAACATATTTTTTTGTAGGATGTTGTCATAAAATTATTTTAATCACAGACTAAATGCTACTATGCTTTCTGATGGTGTATTGTGGGATGCAGTATATTCAGGTTTTGGGATGAACGTTGACTGAAACCCTTTTAAATAAAATATCATAGGATCATAGAATAGTTTGGGTTGGAAGGGACCTTTAAAGGTCATCTGGTCCAGCCCCCCTGCAATGAGCAGGGACATCTTCAACTAGATCAGGTTGCTCAGAGCCCCGTCCAACCTGAATGTTTCTAGGGATGGGCATCTACCACCTCTCTGGGCAACCTGTTCCAGTGTTTCACCACCCTCACCATGAAAAATCTCTTCCTTCTATCTAGTCTAAATCTACCCTCTTTTAGTTTAAAACCGTTACACCTTGTCCTATCGCAACAGGCCCTGCTAAAAAGTCTGTCCCCATCTTTCTTATAAGCCCCCTTTAAGTACTGAAAGGCCGCAATAAGGTCTCCCTGGAGCCTTCTCCAGGCTGCTGGAGAAAAAAATGGAGCTACCAAAAGGGGTTCTCCCTGAAGAAACTTACGTTGATAGTGATTCATTCCTTTGATTATTTTTCAAAAACTTACCTTCCAAGCATGCTAAAAAAAGGTAAAAAACCATCTTTTACCCAGTTTGTGGGGAGCTGTAGGACCTGTGAAAGAAGAAAGGGAGCTAATATGAATTCAAGGCACGTGAGCTTTGTAGAAGGTCCTGAATTAATTTTGTGTTTGAAAACTTATGAGATGTTGTATGTTATATTTGATAATCCTTTCGAACCCATAATAACAGATGCTAGCTTGTTTTATTAATAGGGAAAACTAGAAGGAAGTCTTAACTGCATTAGTAACGAAAATTCGTGTGATGTAATTACACGTGTAATTTTGTACTGAAGCATAAAGAAAGGAAAATATGACATAATGCATTTATTGCTATTTGTCTTGGTGCTTACTCACTAATATAAGGTGATTTTAAAAAATGAGAAACTTTTCTAGAATATTGTTGCTCTCTAAGCCTGTAGTCCTATTAACTGATTGAACTGTGGCATATACGTATCAAAAGCCTAAAGGACTGCATGATGCCATTCAACATATTCCTTTAAGCAGTGCCACTGTTCTTTAAGAGATTGTACAGACAATTTTCTGTGCTTAGCCTAAGAATTTAAGGAAGACTGAGATAGTCAAGGCACCAGACTCTCTACTCATTATACCTTTTCCTTGCCCGGCTCTGCAGAGGATGACTATGATACCAGTCCTAGCAATGCACCTAGTACATTGCAAAGGGAAAATGTAAGTTAACTGCTAGTCTGCAGTGGGGAAAAAAAATCTGAAAACTATTCTTTACTGTTCTGAAGGAAACTTAATAGCCATCTTAATCTAGTGATGTGCTAGTTGGTTTGGGTTGTGGGTTTTTTTTAAGTACAATATGAGATTTAGATCTAGAACTGTAGAGCAAAACAAGAGCGTGAATCCTAGCATTAGGAAGTGAGGGAAGCATTTATGATTTGTTGTATCTCCGTTAATGACAGATTTTAATCCACGTTTATTTTGGTTGTAATTTATATATGTGCAGCTGTGTTAATTACATAATTGTAATCATCAGATTTATGAGGAAGTAATAATCTCTTCATTCTAGAAGAGGCTGTCACATCTACAATATAATATATTTTTCTGAAGGCAAAGTCTTGTGTTTTCTTTCCCAATGAGTGGGAAACAAAAGAACATAAAAACACAAGGCTGGGAAGGTGCTAGATTTACACTGGAATTTTATACATTCAAAAAGGGTTTTTTTCAGATGTTTGTTTCTTTTGTTTTACCAGTTTATAGAAAATGAAATGAAACAGCTTATTGTTGTAAAATTGTTGTACTCCTTGTCCCTAGGATTTATCACTGCTGCTTGTATTAGGTGGAGAAAGAGGTACTATATATATGCATGGAGCTGCTCATGGAATTGTGTCAGGGACTATATCCTGAGATTCACAATATGGTTACCCTTTGCTTAGGGAAGAAAAACTCACGGTGCCAGTCTTTTTCCTGGTTCAGCCTACTCCCCATCTGTGCTGCTTCAGCTCTGCTTACCTGGTGGGGGAAAGAAGACACAGCCCAGCCTCACTCTGTTGCTCACCATCTCCCCTCCACACTCACTGTCTTCTGGGTGGAAGACAAGAATATGTCTTCTATGAGTATGGGTTATAATACAATTTTCACTAGTTGATGACAAAAGTTGTTCACCCACACTTTTTATGCCCTTCTGTAGTTACTGTGGAGCTAATAATGTGCTTGCATGTTCTCATGCTCATATCAATGGGAAAGCATCCACTGACCTGAATCAAACAAGATCAAACTCCAGGTGGCTGTGAGTTCTGCTTGAATTACTGAAACAACAGAGGTGTACAAGGGAAACACATAAACATATTTACTGGGAATGTGAAGGTTTTTTTCACTAGTGGTATCTCAGAACTTTTTTTTGGAAGGGAACTAAGTAGGATGTTGGCACATATAAATGACCTATGCAATCTTGTATAATTCAAAGTTTGCATCAGAGAGAAGACTCTAGAGGGAGCCCATCTCACAGTTTTCTGCATTGAGAGAAATGGCTTTACAGAGATGATAAAACTATTTCTGAGTAATTTAAAGTAAAATCTCTTCTGGCTCTGAGATACAAAAGAAAATATCACAGTACTTTAGGACACTTATTTGCAAACATCTTTAGAAATTTCTCAATTCATAAAGTCAATTCTACCTTACCATTATCTGTATTTTTTGAATACTACGGAAGGTGTACAATAGAGGAATTTTCAATCTTGTGCTTATATACTAAAAGACAATTTATGACCTCTCTCTTTAAAGAACTCTCAAGACCCTGTGAGTGCAGTAATGCAGAGGAAAGGTTTGAGTATGTGCATTTTGAGGCATTCTGCTTGTGCAGGCAGTGTGGAAACATGAGATTTTTGAGACGGTCAGAATACAGGATTTTACATTTGTTTGTGAAAGTTTGTATATTGCATATAACTTCCTGCCACATGTCAGTGGGCACATAAAATATGGGTCATGCAGTAATAACTTTTTTTATCCATGGTTTCTAACTAGCTATGTGTATGTCAGTTGACACTGGACAATAGACCTTGCAGAATGTTACAGCAGCTTATGGTTCATGGCTATAGGGATTATTTAGTTTTAGTCCTTAACCTGTTGATTGCATTTTTTCCTCACTAAATAAAAAAGCTTTATAATTTAGCAAGGATTTTGTCCAAGACAGATTGTTTAAGGCTGCACCTGCACTGCATGGACTGCAGTTGGACTCACCCGAAGTGAGAGTGAAAGTTGGGATCAGAGTTAAAAGCAGACTTTAGTTTCAACTGCCCAGCCTTATATTCACTGTGTTGGATACCTTCATTTTAAGGAACTGGGAGTTGGAATGTTTGCAAAATTTGTATTAATAGAGAACAGTGGGGAAAAAACTGTTGTTTCTATAAAATACTAAAATGCACTATTTATTAATTCTGAGTGACAGCGTCCATATTTCATGTAGCAATTTGCCAGGGATTTGGTACTGAAGACATTCAGTATCCTAATTGCACGTTATATTTAGTCTCTTGGTTTATAAACGATGGAGGTAAATCCATCAAAATCTGTTTACAAAGACAGTATTCAGTATTAATTGCTTTTTACTTGCATTCAAATCACTCTGTCATGCTTCTAGCTAACAGCAAGCATTTTTTTTTCTACACTTCACATTAGTAGGAGATTACATAAGTGTGTACTGCAACTTACTCACAGGGTAACTTGTATGAACATGGTATTTACAATTCAAATAGGAACAGAGATGTATGTAATTTATCAGGACAGACTCTCTCCATCCATCTGTTACACTGTGCTCTTAGAATGCTCTGTAAACTTAGAATATTCAGAAAAACACTAACCCAAGCATCTTTCCTCAGTGTATATACCATTTGTCACCATGCACTATACTTGTGGTTTAGTCCGGATTGTTTAGTCCAAAGTATTGTGGCTTAGTCCAAGGTACCTTCTAATCACAAAGAACTTGACTGAAGTAGCTTTGCTAAGATTAATAGAAAAGTACTCCTAATAGTAAGAAATCACAGCTGCTTGTGCAATTTTTTAAAATTAGCAGCTGTTTTGGTTCTTTGTGTATGTATTTTAATATATCAAAATACATTCATTAAAAGATTGTATACATTTAGTGCAAAGCTGTTATTTAAATTTTTTTTTCATGGTTTGAAGAGTAGTCAGTGCTTTTTCTGCTCTCTGTCCTTAGCACAGAATGAATACAGAACTGTTAATTTTATAGGCCTTTGTGGTGCTTAGCATGGATGTAAGAAGGTTTGTAGATATCAACCAGCTGATTTTCACAACATTCCTCTGAAACAAAGGGATATTTCTATTCCCATTTTAAAACTGGCAATATGACACTCAGATTAATACTGGAGTAACAAGTAACTTTATGTGCATCTTTAAGGAAAATAAAAAGCAAAAACTATGTAGTATTAAATTTAGATGCATGTCTTGTTCTAGTTCCACCTATACTGACAGAGGTTACCAACACTCCTGTTTTCCTGAAGGTCCGTGACATAAGCAATTTCTTACCCATTAGAGTAAAAATAAGCTGGGTTAGTTTAAACAGTAGGAATATAGCTATTCTGACACAACTTTTCTTTCTTACTAAAATGGGCTAGGGTATGTTATTATGCAAGCAAAAATAGGCAGCAGATTTGGAAGGTGTGACACCCTCTTTCAAGAAGGACAACAATAAGCAGCTAGAGACAGAATGACTTAATTCTTCAGCTGACACAGTGACACCAAGAAGATAATATAGTCCCAAGTTAGCAGGTTACTTGCAGCCTAACAAACTGTCACGTTAGGAAATCTTTTGTAACTGCCTACCACTTACTAGCCTTTTCCGTTTACAAAATAATGTGCTAGTTTGCCCCACAAAGGCATGTGAATCCCAGTTCGTTTTTGTGGGTTCCCTGCCCAGCCTTCTCAGTCTTGCTTACCTATTGTCTTGGGGGATTTGGCTCTAAAAGGCACCTGATCGTACTGTTCAAGTAGCTCTTTCTGCTAGATGTGGAGTATAATGAGCTCAAATGGGAGAAAGTCTCTCTCTGAAGGACTGGCTGTGGAGGCAGCTTCTTGTGTTACATGGAGAAAGGAGCTTCCTGAATTGCAGCCAGCAGGCTGTAGGCTTCTAAGTGTTCTTCAGATGACATTTGACCTGGCTGGGATTGATGTATTAAACAGTATTCAGGTGTTGGTGGAAGACTGTACTTGCCAGATTTCAGTGTCTGAAGTTCAAGTTCAGGCAGTCTGGAGAAATACGCAGACCCGTGGATCTCAGAACTTTCCCAGTAGCTGGAGATAAAGATTTCTGGACATGAGTGAGAGAAAGACCCTTTAACAGAAGTAACAACTCACAAATAGTGAGGGACAGAAGTTAAGTAGCTATGAAAATCTTCTGAAAGCATAATTTGGAGGAAAAAAGCTATTTACTTGTTTGAATGATTGACAGTTCCATCACTAGCATTTTACACAGCCTAAAAGCTTCTTTCCGTTAGACAAAGCAAAGTATACGCTAGTCCTGCATCATACTAATGCATTTAGAAAATAATTCTAGCTTTCTGTAATTGTTTACATGAATAACAAGCTTGAAAGAAAACTGCTGAAAATTAATTGGTGAATCTGCTTCCAGTCATGTATACAATTATATTTGAAGATAAAAATCTTGAAGTGTCCTTCCAACAAAATTACCTTACGTTTTTATAATAAAGGTGATTGCTAACATGCAGAAGTAAAGCATAGCAGGGCTTTTCCACTTGCCACAAAGAGGGGGGGGAAAAAAGTCCCGACTACCTGCCTACTTGTTGCATGTACTTTCCAGTCTATTCTTATGTAAAGAAGAAAGCTCATAATATGACATTTCTTATGTATTTATGATTACTCTGAGCAATATTTTGTTTGCATTCCCTCTCTTTGCTGTGTGAAATATGTGAAACAGTGGAGCTGCAGCTTCAATAAGAGATCTCTTGGTAGAACCTTGTATTATTACAATCAGTTATCTTGACCTGAAGGTGTGGAAAGAGAAATAATACACTAATGGAAATATGTATTAAAGCATAGCTACAGAAACCTGAGTTATGGTAATAGCATGTTCTGTGCCCTGTACTGCCTCTGCAGTAACTAGAAAGTTTATGTTGGCTTGAATTTATTTGGGTGGACTCTAATAAGGATTTTGATTTTTTAATGCTGTAAGTAAACACCAACTTCTTGAAAATAGGCTCTGTTTAAAGAAGAGCAACATGCTGGCCAGCATACATGAAATATCGGGTAAACAGATGATGAGCCTTGCTCCATTGCCTGTCTTATTCTAGCTGATTCGCAAACTAGATACAAAATTTGCTGAAGGATTTTCATTAATCCAAGTGATTGGGACACATGTTTCTACAATAAAATGTTCAGGACTGCATTTCAAACGCTGTGTGAATATGGATCGATGTTTTCACTATATGTCTATAATCAAAGATTAATTCCAGAATAATATACTTATTTTAACTAATTATTTACTCTACACTGGTTGTTTAATATCCCTTTTGAGGCATTATTTTTGTGAGACTTCATTGTTGTTGTTACTGATGTCAGTATAATTGTGAAGATACATGACAAAGTAAATATACTTGAGAGGTATGCAAAGTAAATTTCAATGAAATATGGCTCATTTGAGGATTAATTTTTGTTTTGTGAGAAAGAAGAAAGCAAATACTTGTGATATAGATGTGAATTACACATTTTCCCCATCCTAAGGACTGTGTAAGGTAATTGTACTTTCCTTTTCTCTTGATTCCTTAACCAGATGCAGGCTTCATTATATTTAGGCAGATGCTTTTTGTAGACTGTTACATTTTATTGAACAGTAATTACTGTATAAAGTAACAGTAAATACTGTATAAAAACATAACTCTATGGACTAAGCTGAATGAAAAGGAATATCATCATCAGAACTTAAGTTACCTTAAGCTAGAGGGGGATGAATCTGTGGAAGAGAGGTATGACAAGGTAGGGGTGACCATGAAGTTAGGAACTTGCAAAAGTAAGTTTTGAAGGGTATCCTCTGTGATACTAACAAAGTAGGAGCTCAAGGGTGACTGACAAGGGTCTTGTCTTGACCACTGTTGATGTTGCTGGCTTGCACCATATTATTTGGTGATCCAGAGAGTTTCTCTTCTCCTCTTTCTCCATCCCCAATATAAGGAATCGGCTTCTATGGTTCTCCCCTTCCTCTGAAACAATGAAGGTTGAATGTGAAAGAGGGAGATGATGTAATTTATCAGAAAACATGAAATTATTGTTTCTTCTTGTGATATTAAATCTCTTCAGTTTCAGGGTTGGGATGACTTCCAGTGTTTTGAATCTGGACAGGAATTTCTGGTGATTGATAGAACACATTTTGATTGTTTTTGTTTGTCTAATTCCTGTAACGTGGTATGTTATCCACTTCAAAAGTCATCTGGCAGTTTTATCTTCTGAATTCCCTGCTGTTCTACCTCATGTTCTACATAACAGTTTCTGTGACTGTCTTGAAAATTTGGTTGTGTTTTGGTTACTTAAAATATTTGCTTTCCTATTTAAGAAATAAAGGCCTAATCCTGCTAAACAGTGAACAGCTTCTATTGTTCTAATGACTTTTCATGCCTCATGTTGTGAGGAATACTTGAGTGAACCCTTTTTAAGGGTTACTTTAGCTTTCTGTAAGCATGAGGTACTGCCTACTGCATAACAGTACAGGTAAGCTTATGTAATATTATTAGCAAATAATCTGATTCTCTGTGAAAATCAGTATGACTAAGGGGTTCAAAGTGATTATTGATTTTTATTCCCTCATGTGGACTCTTGATTCCACTAAAGCAAGTCTCCTATTTACAGGATTTGACCAAAAACTTTCAAAATAAGCTAAAACTTAACATTCTGTAATGTGTTATATTTTATATCCTTCATCTTACATCCCCAGTACTAGTGCTGGCAGATAAATTCTCCATTGTCATTTGTAGGAAATATTCTATTGGTACTTATGCAATCAAATATACTAGATTTTTTTCCAAATCTTTCTTTGCCATGTGCATTTTATGTAGCCATTTATTTTCTGGCACATACTTGGGGAGCACTGCAAAAGTTCTGATTGACTTAAAGTCTTCAAAAAATTATGTCTCTTTGCCTGATTTGAACATTAATTGTTCACTTTAGAAAAGGTCATGTTACATGTAAGGCTGATTTTAGAAATTTTTTCAGAATCTTGCATATCCAAAGATGAATAAGAGCTATGTCTAGCATTACTTTTGACAGATAATGACATATTTTCTTCTTTATATAATTGTAATTCCATAAGCTAATTAATTATTTTTGCAAATGAAACTGAAAATGGGTACTGATAAATTATATTCCAGTGCTGATTAACAGCGTGGTCTAGGGTTACTTGATTAAATGCATTATGTATTTGTTTAGAAAGGACAGACAGAATATGTCACTTGCAGCATGGGTAAATTACTATTGAGATCATTGGTTTATTTTTCAAGAAGCAACCATTAAAGATAAAGGCTGATCTTTCAAATATGTTGCAAGTGAGATTAATGCACATACAGAAATGGAGAAAGTACCTTCTTTAGAAACTACAGTATTGTCTAGTAAGTATAGATTAATGTGATGTACCTAAGTCCAACCTCAAACTATGGATAACTTATTCTTGATTTGATCTCTTTGTCTTGTTTTTGTCATTCTAAAAATTGAATTAATCTATTAAAAATGCTGAATGCAAGGAATCTTTATCCTTTTTTTCGTCTGTGTAATATGCTAGAGAATCCCAACTGAACTGGATATAAAAAATTGGAACATTTAGCAATATGTATATATACACATATGTATATATGTACATGTGTATATACACATATATAAGTATATGTGTGATGGACAACAGAATTTTCTGTGTCATCTGCTTTTTGTGGAATCATTGATACTTTTCTCGAAGGAGATCCTATTTCTTAACTATAGTATCACTTGTCATATAATTTTAAACAGATATTTCTTCCTCATATTACTTGATGATAATAGGCATTGCAATACCCTTTACAGAGCTGTGACTTTATGGTGTGCAGGTTTGTTTAACAAGAGTAACCACAGTAACGTGAGTGTGTGTTTCTGTAGATACAGAAATCACATGGAAGTTAATGTTAAGAGAGTGGTGCAGCAGAGAACAGTAGAAGAGTGCTTAAGTTAGGAGAGAGGAGTGCTGCATTAGATATTTCAGGTGACAGGAATCATATATATGTGTTTAGTTTGCTTCTTGTAATTATGTGCTGCTCTATATAAAGGCTGCTCTATCATTTTAGAATTTTAAAAATATTTTTTACCTGTGAAATGCAGCTAATTTTCTAGCATGGATTTACGGGCATTAACATCTTGCTATTTCGTTCTTCACAGGATAAAATCAATCTGTTTCTGCCTCTTATAGAAGTTCAATTTTGTATACCATACACGATGTTGTAACTTGGAAGACAAAAAGGCAATAGGTATCACAAAAACATTCCACAAACAATTGACCTTTTTGGTTAATATATAGGTTATATATAGTTTTGCAAAGCATTCTTGGGGGCCTTTTTACCTCTGTGATCTGAGTTGAGTGACTATAATGTTATATTTCATGTGTGTTGTATAGTGAGACTACTAGAAACTTGCGTTATTAAAATGGGAACTTCCTACGGTTAGAAACACGTTTGTACTGGACTGGTCAGATTAAAGTTGTGGGAGAAACCAAGGCCACTCTTGTATTATTAGCTCTTGAATCAGAATGAGTGGGGCAAATATATGGAGAAAACCTGTGTGTAACCTGGTGGGAGAAGGCAGAAAACCATGCCCTTTTTGCATGAAAGAACAATAATAATGCCAATAGAGTTTTATAATCTGGGAAGAATATTTAGATTGGTGTAATGCCTTTAGCTGCCAGTTCTTTTGGACTACTGAGTGCTGGGGTGATGCTGTGATGCTGGAAGTGACACTTTCTAGAGGAGAAACTTCCAGTTGCAAGTAAATGCTATTGGCAGTTAGAGAATGGGAGGAAATAGGGATATAGCTATCCAATAGTTTTAAATGCATGCATTTCCTTAAAGATGTTGTCTTTCATTATACAAGTAGTGGCAGTGCAGCAGTCCTGCACGAGTGAATGTTGTAGAGCTCAATAATGTCTGTATATGTCTTTTGCATCCTTTTCAAAGGCAGGATGTAATATACTCATACACTTATACTAGTAATTCTTCCTGTTTTCTTTCATGTCTAATACTGAATATGTAACTGAACTTCCATTCAAGACACAGAGAGCTGAAATCTAAGAAATTCTGGGATCAAAATTCAGTGTTATGAATATCTGTAATGTCAAGTATTGGAAGGATTTAATTAAATCCTTATGCACAGTTGAGTACCTCCTGAATTTCATTTCAGTTGCAATCAAGCATCTACAAATGGAGCTGGTGTAATCGCAGGTTTTGTGACGTTTGATAAAAGATTTTTATTAGCCATCTAAATCAGCTACGAGATTTGAGACTACTTCTTCATTGCGGCCTTTGCAAGTCCAGTAGTAAAAGATGGGTTTTATTTCATGGGAAGTCTAGTTGGTAGGATGTTTTAGGAAAGGAAGCTGTTTAAGGAGTCAAGATCCTAAAGTTGTCATCCAGCAATAATCAGACAAAAAGTTAAGATGTAATGCTTGAGTTTTTTTGTGCTTTTATGCAACTGCAAGAAATCGGACTCACATTTCCATTTCCTTGGGGAACTGTGGGCTCCAAAGTGCTTGTATCTTTTAAACAAGCCACGTGTCTCCAAAAAAGGCAAAAATGTCATAGGAATGACATTTTAAAATAAACTGTGTTTTTCCACATTAAAGTTTCTTGTTGAAAGGCGTAAGTTCCCTCACCCCCACCCTCTTACGGTAGAAATAGACACAGTTTTGCATAACTACTTCTGCATGATAAATTATCATATTGGTCTTGAATACAGATAGAAATGTGACTACAGAAGAAATAGAATTGAAAAAATTAGATTGTGCTTTTTGGTCAATAATGAAATTGAAAAGCTTCAGTTACAGATATATCCAAATTATGTGAAACTAAAGCAGTTCAGGTGGTTAGTTTCCCTGAAGAACGCTGAGCAATGGTAATGCCTCAGAGAGATATGAAAGGTTGGCTCTACCATGGAAATATACTGAAAAGACAATGAAATCACAATTGAAACTGCAGATCCTTTAGTTTCTCTGCTTTATGCACTGAGTTTTTTACACTGATTAATTCACTCCCCACTTATGATTCATTCAATAGCATACCCAGCCATTGTTTTCGTGTTTTGGAGCACTGACTGCAGAGCTACTATTTTGGTCTCTAAAGCAGGCTCTCGGTTTTATGAAGTGTGCACCATTTATACCAAGTTCCACCTCTAGAATGACAAGAACAGCGTTACTTTTCACTTCAGTAAACTTACATGCTTAAAGAAAATCATAAGCACTCCTCTAAAATCAAAGATGCATTACTGAACCAAGTATCTCTGATTTTAATTACTAAGGAAATGTTGGTCTTTTTTTCAGTACATCTTAATTGAGAATAGAAGATGTACAGTCCATGGCTAGAATTTCCATTCAGATTGTTTAACTAATACCACATCTCTGACATTGGTGTTTTTAAGCCAATCTTCTACTGAAAAGAGAGATCCTGCCTTCTCTTTCATCCTCTGCCATGTGTTTTGCCCTGTCCTTTGGGCTGTTGCCAAGGGAGCACACAGTATGCTGGAGCAAGGAACCATGCTGATTGAAAATGAATCAGTTTTTATGGTTTTTTTGCTGACTTAGTTCCAGCCAAATCAGTTTTCTGATAAGCTCACCATGTGGCCGCACAAATGCTTGCACTAATACAAGGGAAGCAGCCATAATACACTACTTAGGGTAAGGGGAAGGAGCTTGCCCCTTTAGGTAGCAGTGTAGTATTAGATCAGATTCATGTGGTCTATTGAAGCACATTCTTTGTTGTCTGGCATTAAAAAATTAAACAAACTAAAGCGATTGCACTTACGTGACTGTTATCACTTATGGCTAGGGTCCTTCAAAGCATTGAAAGTGTCTCTCACCTTTTCTAGTTTCATTGCTCCACTTTCCCCATGGGGTCCATAACAGGACTGTATGGTTGATGCACGGTGAAGCACGGCAATTGAAAGCTCCTTCCTTTCCTAAAAGTAAAGGTCTGCTGTTGTTGATGTGTGAGGGAAAGAGGGGTCCTGTGTGCACCGGCATTTTGCCCTGTGTCTGCAGCAGCAGTTAGCCACTAATATAGTGATGCTGATGGAGCTTTAAGTGAGAAAAAGAAAGCAAGCGGCTTCCAGGAGAGGTAAGCACTGCTATTAACAATGTTAGTGTTTGTAGTGTTGTTGTAGATACTATTTTTTGTTCATATCAGTAGTTAAATCATTGATTGCTGTTACCCAGACAATTTCCTGTATTAGACATTTTTCCTGTCTGTTTAATTCTTGCTTCTTGCCATCCTCAGTAAGCTTCTCTTCTAAAAGTATCCAGCTCTTAAAGGAAATAATTGAATATCTGTGTTTTAGGCATGCAAATTATCTTCCATGGTCTAAGTTGCACACTCAAGTCAGGGCTCTCAGTCCATCTGCCAGTAGAGATTCTTGCTGCTGCTGCTCTTTTGTTCAGAAACATTTTATTCCAACTTCCTGATTTTCTTAGTGGGATTTTAATTTTGTGTTGACACAGCAGTAGCCTTTTGGTGTGGCAAAGATAGGTCCAAGCAAGATCTAAAGGTGGAGCCTCCTTATTTTTTAAAACAAACTTGTTCATTAGCCAGCCCCAGCACTCAAACTGATACCCTCCAACCTCCTGAACATCTCTTTATGGAGAAGTGCCGCATCTAATCTGACTGACTTGTGGCCAGATGTGTGATGGAATGGAGCAGGTCTGGGAGTGAAGCACTGCTGCCTTCTGTAGCAATGAGTTATTACCATGTTCCTGCTGGTCTATGATAGCATCTACTTGCAGATGGTTACCTGTGGCAGGTGCAATGCCAGGCAGAGTTGCTTACTCCTTGCTTGGGCTGCTGATTTCCTAGGAGAAGCAAAAGAAGCTGAAAGATCTATTTTAGTCATTAAGGTCAATGGCTGTTTCTGTTCTCAGTGTATATTCAAGTAAGAAGTTACTGAGTTAACGTTTGTTTTTTGGAATTTAATTGTGGATTTTTTTTCTAATGTGCAAAAGTTAGAATGTTTTATGGAGGCCTTCATTCCTACATGACTGAATGTGAGGAGAACTGAATCCCAAGTTAAGAACAGGTAGAAAAGAAGCAAATCCAACAAAAAAGGAAGTATTTACTGTCTTTGTTCTGTCAAAATATGTATGTGCTACAAGTACATGACTGACTTTTTTTTAACCAACAATTTATTGTTGTTTGCAAATTCTGTAAGACTTCCTGATTCTTTGCCAAATCTATAATTAATTTGATTTATATATTTATTCTTGTAACATGAGCTTGCTCAGGGATATAAATCATTCCTTTTTTTGAGGGTGAGAAAGACTCTCATGGTTATGTTTTGGTAACTAGAATAATAGGGCCTCAATTTAACCATAGGAGCAATACAAAGCAGCCTTAGATATGCTTGTTTTCAGGCAGTATTTCTAATGCAGTACTCCATGTAACTTTTGAGAAGTCTTTTAAGTAAGAAACCCTTAATCCCGTATGTGCAATAACATTTTTACAAACTGTATAATTCATCACCAGTCTATGTGAAATACATGTTATCCATTAATATAGCTATTGCTAGATGATGTTTCTATTATTCTGATTTTTCAGACATATGAAAGGTTAGACACAATCAAATGAAACGATGTGTGATGAAATGCAAATGTTCTGCACTTGCTTGGCAGTGAATCTTAGATTTTGTTTCATGTAAGCATGCTTTTCTCCTATTTTCTTCCTTTATACTCTCTCCAACCTTTAGATGTTATCAGCTTTTCCAGTTTTGGGATTAATGTGAGCTTTGGATGTTTTTAAGGGGAGGGAGAAGGAAGAAAGACGTTTTAGAAGATTAAGTTCTGAATTTTCTCTTCAGAATTGCAGAATTTCTGTAATAGGAACAGCAAACAACGAAATGAGAGTACAACAAAAAAGAATGTGAGAGGCATCTTGCTGATGAATAAATCCAGGTACTTGAGAGACAGTCACTGCCAAAACTGATAGAGTTTAAGGGTCTTTTATGTCTTGATTACTTGAAAGAAAGGAAAGGTCATTTGCATGGCATGTTCTCAGACTTCACAAACCATTCTCTGAAACATGAATTTCAAAGTGCTGCTAAAAATGTATCCTTCCTGCTTGTTCATACCTTTGAAGAGACAACCTTTGGCACATTTCCAAAGAACTATTTAGTAATTTTGGGGTTTTTTTTAGGTTTTAGAGTGTATGTGGGTGATAATATTAAAAAAAAAATAAATACAAGGAAACTCTTGATGGAAGGTATTTTGAGGTCAGAGGAACTGAAATGCACTCATGGATTATTCTCCTTTCTTTGGCCATTTGTTTGATCCTTATTTTTACAAATCAGTTTAATGAAAGTAAATGTAGGAACTACTACTATAGTCTCATTCTTTAAGATGGTTGAGAAATTAATTGAATAGGCAGAGGATTAACAAAAGCACTTAGTGTAGGACATATACAATTTTTCACGCTGCACGGTTTCCATTGGCTGTATGCTCCAAGGAGTCAAGGTTGCATTTGCATGTTTCCTTGTGAGCACATGAGCACAGGCTTCTTAGCAGAAATTTTGCATCATAATACCTAAGCTACTGATACTGGCCTCTATGAAGTACATGGAATGAAGAACAAATAAATTAAAAAAGTTTAATCAAATTATCCACTCATCACTATTTTCCAATTTTTAACATTAGAACTGTAAATTCTTCAGGTAAATATAGTTACAAGAACCAGCATCTGCAAAGATTGCGATGACCTTTAAGTGGTGTGGGTTGTGGGTTTTTTGTTTGTTTGTTTGGGGGTTTTTTTGGTTGAAACAGTTTTGACTTTTATTTTCCTGCCTTACCGATTTTGCAGACATTCAGTTGCTACCTGATTTTTTTCATACTGGGGCTATTGGAAGCTTTGGAAGTTTCTGGAGCATTTTTACTAAATACTTCTGGACTAGTTACTGTTTCTGCTCACTTGATTTTTTCCAAATGTGATTAGGCTTCAGTAGAATATGGGTATGTGTTAGGATTCCCAGATGTTACGTGATAATTTTGTTTTACATCTCCAGGATAATCTGTCCAAAAGCAGAAGCACTTCTGGCCCTGGACAGAACATCTCTGTCCCATTCCTGCTTTTTGCCTTATGTTCCTCTTGCACCGAATGTGGTTTAGCCAAACACAAGAATCAGAAAAAAATTACTTTAGTAAAGACATTACTCTGATTAATACCAGTGTGGCAGAAGAGTACTGAGTGAAGAGTCCCTGTGGGCCAGCCTGCACATCTGTTTGGAGCAAGAAACCTTAAAGTCTGAGCCTTAAAGTCTAAGCCATATAAATTGCTTTATTGCTGCAATAAAGTTTCTTATTATGACAGAAGATAGAGTTCTCTAAAGCACAGAACTGGTATTTCAAATATGTCCCACAGAGTCCAGTGTTGTGCACAAATTAATTGGGATTCATTGTCTCATGTTTATATGCTGTAACAATGGTCCAGGAAGTTTCATAGTAGTTCAGAAGCGTCTCAAATCCTGAGTTGTTTGTTGACCTCGGTGCTGGAAGTTTCAACATATTTTTTCCAGTTCAGCAGTAGATTGTAAATCAGCTGTACTCTGGCAGTTTGCCAGTTTCTCTGCTGATATATGTGTACCTCAGAGGAGTAATTTACAAATTTAATTTTGAAAAAATTAAACTGAATAAAGCCCTGAGCAATCCGACCTCATAGCTGACCTTGTTTTGAGCAGGAATTGGGACTAGAGACCTCCTGAAGCCCCTTTTGACCTGAATTATTCTGATTTTAAATGGAAAGTGTATGTATCCCGACTTCTTTTTCTTTTTCTTTTTCTTTTTTTTTTTTTTCTTTTTCTTTTCTTTCTTTCTTTTTCTTTTTCTTTTTCTTTTTCTTTTCTTTTCTTTTTCTTCTTCTTTTTCTTCTTCTTTTTCTTCTTCTTTTTCTTCTTCTTTTTCTTCTTTTTCTTCTTCTTTTTCTTCTTCTTTTTCTTCTTCTTTTTCTTTTTCTTTTTCTTTTTCTTCTTTTTCTTTTTCTTCTTTTTCTTTTTCTTCTTTTTCTTTTTCTTCTTCTTTTTCTTTTTCTTCTTCTTTTTCTTTTTCTTTTTCTTCTTTTTCTTTTTCTTCTTTTTCTTCTTCTTTTTCTTCTTCTTTTTCTTCTTCTTTTTCTTCTTCTTTTTCTTCTTCTTTTTCTTTTTCTTCTTCTTTTTCTTTTTCTTTTTCTTCTTTTTCTTTTTCTTCTTTTTCTTCTTTTTCTTTTTCTTCTTCTTTTTCTTCTTCTTTTTCTTCTTCTTTTTCTTCTTCTTTTTCTTTTTCTGTTTCTTTTTCTGTTTCTGTTTCTGTTTCTGTTTCTGTTTCTGTTTCTTTTTCTGTTTCTTTTTCTGTTTCTTTTTCATGGCTTTATTGTTGATCTATTCTTCCCCAGAATGGGACTGCAGGAATTCAGGTTTAGGAAATCCTTCCCTTTGCTACCATTCCACAGTCAAGAATCTTGGAGAGTACCAGAAACTGGAGTGGTTGCGTAGGTGGACCTGAGAACTGATTTCTACCCACTTTGACAACAGAAATATTTGTTCTGCTGAATAGTGCAATTGCCTTTTCCTTTGGTCTTTCATTGCGGCTTCTGACACAGATAATCTTAGTTTAGAATCACGGTCAGAAAAGTGGGCCCTGTGTTACCCACTGGCATTTTCTACATTGTCCTGTCATTTTCAGTTCTGGTCTGTGTATCTTTTTAGATAAAAGCAATGCATATGTTTTATGCTCGTAAAGTAACCATCCCTTGGGACCCATAACCAGCTAGTGACATCTCCTGTCCATCTTCGTCCCTTCTAGGTATAAATATTTTGGTCAGAGGTTGTAAATATAGATTGCAGATGCTCCCTTTATGTCTCCAAAGACCAGTGTGTCAGAACTGGCCTTGACTACTTCACAATGAAGAATCAAAATTTCCCCTTTGAAACTACATGGGAAAGGGTCTGACAGCACAGGCATGTATAGTTTATCTTATTTGAAAAATAGCTTTGTCTGTTCTCAGTTTAGCATTACTTATATGATCAGTTCTTAATAGGGATAGTTCAGTAAGCACTTCTGTCATGAAAGTGGTGGTCAAACACTGGCACAAGTTGCTGGGAGAAGTTATAGAGTTGCCATCCATACAGATATTCAAATCCTGACTGGACATGGTCTTGGGCAACTTGCTGTAGGTGACCCTGCTTGAGCAAGGGGGTTGGACAGGATGATCTTGACAGGTCTCTTCCAACCTCGACCATTCTGTGATTCTGTGAAAGCTTCCTTGCAACTGGAGAACTGCAGTTCCTGTATTGGATTGTGTTTATACTGTCAATAATCCTGTCTTGAATGATCTCAACATTTTTTTCACTGTATACATCATCCCTAAGGCATTTAATCACAGCATAATATCCTGCTATTGATTTACATTCAAAATTCCTGTTGATTCCAAGGGGAATGATGGCAGAATATGACTCTAGAGAGATCAATCAATGTCATAGTCAAGTCTCCTAACACCTAATTTCCTACATGACTGAAGCTCAGCACTTGTAAAATTTACTGCCTGCTGATATTTTTAAAGGGCTATTTTGATTTTATAAACCATTCCTCAGCAATCAGGGACTACTTTGAAATGAATTACATTGTGCAATTGGGAACTCTTGTTGTATGTGTAGTGAAATATGAACAGTGTTTAGCATCTGGATACAATGAATCACTCAAAAATTATAACTGAAAAAACAAGGCATCTATTAAAATTTATTCCACTTGCATGGGGAAAAGTCAGCACTTTTACCTAGAAATGTCTTTTAATCTTTTTAATAGACTGCTGAGTTGGTTCACAACTGAAATTTGACAGCAATAACTGTGGGTTTTATTTTAAGTTCCTATAGTGTAGTAATTCTGTAGTTGATTTTTTTTTTTCCCATTGTATAAAATATTTATAGGAAATAACCACCAGGTAGAAACACTTGATGAAAGAACAATGTGTAAAAACATGTTAGAAAATGTATAAAAATAGCCCCAAGTGGTTTGTAGGAAGGAAGGTTGAGGAAGAAGAAACCATCAATGTAATGTCACACTCCTTGCAAAAAGGAGGACTCTCCCCTTCCTACCCCCCGCCTCATCAACATCACCTCACCACCATCATGCTCCTCCCAGTGAAGATTTGGGACACTGAGGTCTCACTATAGAGAGCCTGTAGGCTGAAGTGACTGACCTTAGGACCCAAAGGGACTGTGAAAGGCTGAGCATAGCACCAGGGAAATTAGTAGATAATAGAAAGCTTGTGTATGTCAGTTTTGACTCAGTAAAATTTGAACTATAAATGTTAGTATCACATTTTAACTGGACAAATAATTCTTTGTTTAGACTGTTAAGGCTTTGATTAAACTAATGTAAATTGTAACTTTGCATTTAAGTAGCATTCCCCCTTTTGCCTGCAAGATGTTGAGTATAACGTGAGTCAGCAGCAGGCGCACGTATGCACTCCGCAGTCAGCAGCAGGCACACATATGCACTCCGCTCCTTCCCCATGCAGTTCAACAGTGGTGTAGGTATGTTCACATCTTGCGTTTTGGGGCAGAGCTGACATGTCTGTGAGATACATGGCATAGAACTGAGTGGACTGAAATAATTCATACCGTATTTTTCCACCCTTCTTTTTTTCTAGGGTGATCTGTGTATGAACAAAATCTTCAGAGACAAAAGATTCTGCTTATGACTATGCATCTGCTGTCTCAAAGTGCTCAAGAGGAAACATTTGGCTCTTTTGTGATTATAGTATTTTTCTCTGGTAATTTCTGTAACATGCTAGCTGGCCTCCTACATCAACTCCTGAATGGCAACTGACAGCATTTTTTCTTCATGAAAAGAAATTTTTAATGGGCTGTACCATAAATAGCTGGAACTTTCTGTCTTATGTGAAAAATACAGGATATGAGTCATTATCAACAGTAGGAGACCTTAGATCCTCTGTAGCTTTACGTATCTTCTGTGGCCATATCAAGGACTGCATTTAATCTGAGCAGCACATGTTCATTCCAGATAGCTATAGGAGGCAACTTGGCTCCCACTGCCTGGTTTTGTAGTACCTGTTCTCTAGTAAAACCTACTCCACTCTTTAAAGAAACTCCAGTTCATTTTGCAGTCACTCAGTTTCTGGTACCTTAAAGTAAAAGTCAGGAAAATTCAGTAATTACTGGCTTGTCTTTGGGACAAGAAAGAGGAACAGGCTAACTCAGGAAGCCAGACTTCAGTTCTTTCGGGAGTTTCTGATGTCCACTGTTCTGCCAGAGGGGTCACTTTTGTGATGTAAATGATTTCTTTCAATGAATCTTTAAAGATTTTAACTAGGCTAACATTTTTAGCAAAGAGAAATTAATTGTTATTATGACAGTTTCTGTAGATCTCTGATTTTTTCTAACATTTTTAAACATACAGGTCAAAAGCAATGTTATCTATTTCTCCTCGTATTCCATTCCCAAGAGTTACATATGAATTTTAAAATTCTTGAATACAGTTTTGAATTGCTTTACAGTTCAGTCTTTCACAGATAAAGAAGCCAAAGCACAAACATTATAATTTATTTTAATGTAGGGCTCAATGGGAGAGTAGAAAAGCAATACCTTCCAGATCTTGTGACCCCCAGGACTGTGCTTTAATCAGACATACTTCTGGATAGCAGAAGTATACTAAACAAACTCAAATTCAGGAGACCTTATTGCTTGAAACCAGGGCTGAATAAACAGCTTTAATGGTTCACATCTGGCAGGTCGATTCCCAAATCTTTTTAAGGTAAAAGGTTAAATGTTTGTTAACACAAGGTGAGACAATAGTGCTGACACAATGATAATGGCTAGAAAGTCACATTTCAGGTGTTCAGCAGGAACTTTCAGTGTCCTTTGAAGGCTAAGCAAAGTCTGCCTGAAATCTCTTTCACTTCGTAATATTTCAGTGTGTTATGTTTTGTTGTGTTGTGTTATTACAAAACACCAGAAGCAAGCATTGGAACACAGGTGGTAATCCAGGTGTCTGTCTCCTAGGACACTAGCCAGCTACTTGGCAATAAAGTTCGGCTGTTCTTGTGTACATGCTGTTTCTCATTCTTTTATGCAAAACATGCAACATCTTTAAAGAAAAGCACTGAATGAATGCTTAGGGCCACCTGTCCCTGTTAGCCTGGTTGTTAAATAAACTTTTGACAAGTGTGGCCCTTGAAGATCACGTTTCTGTCCCTTTGTGGGTCCCAGGCCAGAAAGACTTGGAATAAAAGACTGAAATGAACTTAATAGCTGTATACTGAAAAATTACCTGGAATTTTCTCATCAAGGTTGCTGTGTTTCAGTACTGTAAGTATAGATGTTTCTTCCCATCAGACCTTGCATGTTGCATTTTTGAAGTTAGCCTCCACAAGAAATGAGGGACTACTTAATTGCAATTTAAGATTCAGATTTGCAATTGTAGCTACAGAGAAATACCATCTTCCAAAGAAGTGGGTGGAGAGAACTCTAGTTAGTACTAAGGGCTCTTCTTTCAAGAATGAAAGTGAATAATTCAACCAGGATTAGTTTTTCTTAACAGAATTGCTGTTCTGGATGAAAATCTCTATAGTTTTTTGCAACACATGGTGAATACATACCTCCAAAAAAAATGGAGCGTTGACTTAAATAGAACTTTACTCAAATATTTCAAATACTTAGCATGGAAATCACTAGTTTGGATTTGTTCCCATGGAAGAAAGGCAAGAGAAGGCTCAGGAATGTGGCTGGATCTCTGCTAATAATACGTATTTTATAGGAATCAATCATTATTTATTAAATATAAAGTAGAAGGAATACTTGTACTTCAAATATTGATAAAGAGTCTTTTCCAAGCAGAAGAATTTTATGGTTGGCAATATTTAATCTCTTATTTTAAACTTTCATATGCAAATTGCCTGTTAGATGTTGATGGTGACAGCCTGGTACCATGAGAGGGTTGTTCTCACTTAAGAAAACCCACTGCCTTGTAGCCGTGATATTATACTGTCAAAGGAACTAATACATGCAAATAACAGTTTTCTGCATGTGTTCCAAAGGAAGAAGATAAAAATGGCATGTAACAATGCTGACATTCCTTGGGAAGTAGTTTGGATTTGTCAGAATATATGCAGTGCTATTTAGTGTTATGGACCAGCAAAAACTCTAATCTGAATTTTCCTTAGGTACTGTGAAAACATCTTTTGTAGCTGAACTTATTTAAATTTTAATGCTTACTTAGATACTTACTTTTTAATGCTTGCTTTAGCATTAAAAGCATTTAAATTTTAATGCTGACTTAGATACTTACTTTTTAATGCTTACTTAGATCATGATACTTTTATCAGGAACTGCATAAGGTATTCCTGCAAATAGCTTGTGAACTTTATGGTATATTGCGTCATACTGGAACACCTGTTAAGCTGATTTCTGTGGCTGTGATGAGTAATAATGTGGAGATTTTGACTGTAGAATTATGAAAATCTGTATCATACTTACAGTAGGGTAACTGTACCATGACTGGAAGGACATACCCTTCTATAGAGTGACCACAGTGAGCTGAGGTTTAAATTCTGGTCTGGAGTGGCACCTAGCAGACCCTGGCCTCCAAATGCTTTTCATTCCCATAGAAGCTACATTTTCAGCTCCCAATGCAAGTATATGTCAAGTGAATATTGTTCTGCTAAAGCTGCAGAAGAATACACTGCCAGGGAGGCTGCCGCAGTCACTCAGGTGAAAATCTGGAATGTTTGGACCATAAGACTAAAGACAAAAAACTTACAGCTGTGTCTGACTAAGCTGCTTATGACATTTGTAAGTAAATAAGTAAGCCAGAGCTGATAGGCCCTTGACTAACCTTGAACTGTCAGATGTCAGGCCAGAAAAAGGATGGGCAGCTATGTGCTTTGTAGTTTCAGATGTCAGCTCGAAGCTGATTTATAGTAGCTTTCCAGTCTCAGAGCAAACTGCTTAGGGCTTCAAGGACAGGATTGGATGTTACAGACTTTCCAGCATGTACACAGGCAACTCAGAGAGGCTTTCAGTACAGAAAACAGGAGGTCAAATTAAGGGATTGATGTAAATCCACACTCTGAAGTTAGTCTTTCTGCTATCTGAGATTTCTGATTCTAAAAGACGAAGTACATAATCCTGAAATTTGGCAAGTGCCACTGAAGATGAGTAGCTGTTGCCTTCTCTCTGCCTTGATTTTCCACTTTTATTGGAACAGTTATGATGTGCAAGGTTACAGATTTCTGGCATTGCTCACCAGCCTTTAATGAGCACTTTTGCTTTGGTAGCAAAATACCTGTGAATATTTAATGGCTAAGAAGTTACCTGCAACAGAGCAGACATGACACAATCTTTTTAATGTCCTGAATTTTTATTGACTGCCTGTTACAGCTGTGTAAAAGTTAAGACATGAGCCTGATTTGGATAAGGCCAGTTAACATCTATGCTTGCTCGGTAGCTAAATGGAGATGGAATTCATATTCTAAACACCTTTCCTTTGTGATACACTTCGATTAAGGGGACTAGCCAGAAGGTGAAGGTGTGTATTGCTTCTGCATCCATCAGTTTGTATGCTCCCTGTTTTGTGGCAGGCAGTGAAGCTGACTCACAGTTCAAGCAGTAGTGGCTCATGATGTTCACCAAGTGGGGGTCCCAAACTTCATATATGCTTTCCTCCCATCTGGTAAGTGGATGAGTCATTTATGACTCAATTTTCTCCACTCAGCTTAAGAATAATTCCTAATGAGTCAGATAGAATGTTTTCAGGGACTCCTGCTGCTGGAGAGCACTTCACCTCTGCTGCTCTCATCTTCTCATCTCGCCCATACTGTGGGCTGTGGTCTAACTTTCAGAGCAGAATCCTTTTACCCAAAACTCAGAATTGGTGAAATTGCTGCTTTAGTGAGCCAGTTCTGATTTAAGTATGACTTTTAGCTTTGTCTATAGTACTGTCACTTAGTGAGGTGGAGGGTCAGCCTCACGGATTGTAGTGAATTAGGCAGTGTATGTAAAGCCCAGGTACTGGACCTCCTGGAGGTGCTTGTGGCACACACAATGCTTCTTCAGGGCATGCTGATAAGGGACAGGACCTGCCCTGTCTGGTGGCCGTGTTCACCAATGCCAACAGATGATCATGCTCACGGCTGTCTAATCCAGTGCCTCAGCAACATGGGTACAGGCTTGCCTTCAGCTGGAGGGCATTCGGTGGGGACAATTAGGGTCACAGGTTTGTTATTCCTTCTCTTGTGCACAATGAATAGAGACGGTTGGCCTGGGTTTTTGTACTAGATCTGTCTTAATTCTAGGCAGATCTTTGTATGTTGGCTCTGTGTTTGGAGTGCAAGTTCAATATAAGTCCTTGTCATGGATGACTGTACTCTAACCCAAGAGACAGTGGGACAGGGGAGGTGCCAGGCTGCTGGAAGACTCCTGACAGTCACTGGCAGGCTGTTGATCAGAGATAGGAAAATGGTTAGGACTGCCACATTTGTAATAATAAAAATTGGGCAGACTGATCTGCTAATATGCAGCAACAGTCTGCATTTGTGCAGAGAGTTTCAATAATATTCTTAAAGTTGCTAGTAAAGTCTATAGGTGATAAAGAGGAGGTAAATGGATGGCAGAGAACTTTTGGTGGACTTATCTTCATATGTATATATGTGCTTTCCTGACATACCGCAGCTAAAAATGTATGTAAATGTACACTTCCCATAGAGAAAAATGCAGATAGTGCATCCATGAGATGCAAATAGCAGCTCATGTCTCTTACTGTTTTCCCAACCATATGGACAGTCCTATAGATGTGCCCCTTATGTAAGAGAGACCCTGTTCTACACATTACTGCTGCATGACAGTTCACTGGTTTCTTCCATATTTGAATCTCAAAGCTTTTTAATTTCCAAATCCTTCCATTAGTAATCAAAGTTTGTACACTTAAAACTGAATCTTTGGACTATATCTCCTTTTACTTCTCTTTCCATTTAATTAGAACTAAATACCTGTTTCTCCTCAGCTCATTCTTTTGCCCCTAAAGCAATTTCTTATATTATGTCCTCACTAATTACTAAAATCACATCTAAATAGCATCCATTCCTGATTGCTCCTTGATTGTTTAAGGATTCACCACCAGAAATAGCATTTGCTTCACAATCTATATCTGAAATTAAATGCCTCATAAAAATGTCATTTTCTGCTTGACTTTATTCTCTGTTAGCAGATATTTTCTAATTGGAGATTAAAGATAATGTGGATATTGCCGCCAACTTCAGTTTTTAGTAAGGTTGATAATATAGAATGTAGAGGCAAAAAAAGGATGGTTAACAGAAATAACTGCATGAAAATGAGGATTCTTACATCTGGAAGGAAAAACAAAGCATTTTAATATGATCACCTGAAAGGGATCAGATTATTTCCTCTCCAGGCATCTGATAGCCATGAAATGTGGAAGGTTTTTTATTTAATTTAGTTGACACCAGAAGACTGGAAAATGATGTTTAAAATAACTGAATATGAAGAAAGGGAGTGAAACAGACAAACTGCAGACCCCTTTGTTATCAAAACAATAATAATTAAAAAATCCTCTTAAACACGTTTTTGAAGGACAGAATAATTAAACAATCACATTTGGGGACAAACAGTTATGGAAAAGAGAGACAAAAATGGGCCGAGTCAAAAATGGGCCAAGACAAAATTAAAAACAGTCAGGGTGGAGCAAAATTACTAGGTAGTACTCCCAAACATCAGCCTACAGCCTGGTCTTGGACTTTGGTCTTTCTGATAGCTATGGTACAAAAAGTAGGAATGTGCTGATTTCAGTTTATTCATGCCACAAGGTCCAGAGATACAAAATAGTGAGGGTGATCATAAACATATTGCATAGAAGCAATTGCGTGACCTTGTGAAGCAAAACAATAGCCATAGGAAATTAAATAATGGGAAAGGTAAGGTTATGGTTCTATGGATTAACATTCCTATTAGAAACTACAGGCCCATCAGTTGAAAGTGGTGGAGAAAATAAAGACTGTTACTTGACTATGAGGCGCAAGAAGACGTGTAACCTTGAAAAAAGGAAACATGTTCCTAGAAGCATGTTGGCTGAGGTCATTCCAGCAAAGATGTGTACCCAAAGATGGGTTCAATGCTGTTGAATAAGGGGCTGGTTAATCTTTACATGCTTCAGCACGCTGAAGCCTTGCTTGTCAGAATAAAAAAAAGTCTGCAAACTATAACTTTTCAGTTCTGCATGCTAAATAATGTATATGGATTACATGCTTCTGTGACTGTCACTCAATAATATATAGTGACTGTAGAGATGGTTTTTGCATCACTGGAGAGAATGCTACTGGTTGCAGATTTTACAGCTTGAAGAAGATGCTGTTCTCTAAAATGTAGTTTTCCAACTAAGTACTTTGATTTATCTACCACTAAACAGAACTACATTTCATTATTGACTTTTATGGAATTGGGAAGGGACCCAAGAATATCCTTATTGGTGTCTAGTGTTTTGTAGATGCCTTTGGAAAATTTGGTATGCAGAACTGACCAAGAATAGCTATCTTCTCTTATGAAGTGATCTGCAAATAGAAGCAACTGAGAAAAAGATCTCTGAACTATGTTGTTGCCATTTTATTTAAATTAGAAGAAATGGCAGGAGAAAACAGTTAATTTCATCACACGCACTGCATATTAGTCTTTATTCATCACTTATATTTTCAATAGCATAAGCTGCCAAGTAAAAAAACGTATGTAAAATAAATATTTGGAGAGTGTCCAGCAACAGGCTATGCCAATGGATCCTTCTGGATTCTTTTTGAACTCTAAACAAAATGTAATAGATATTTAGACTCAGTGTTGGTTTAGTTTGAAAAGATTTATTACATGAATTTCTTCCATTTGTTTTGCTGGAAGAAATGATGCAACAAAGAAATGGGGCCAAAACTCTCATCATTTTTGCATTTCAGCAGGTTGATAACCAAATTATTTTGTTGTCTGTGAAACATGCATAGATTTACATCCCTCACATCATAACTAGTATCACTAATGAAATATGAACTAAAAAGTATTTACTGAAATATTAACATCCTGGGCACCTCTGCAGCCTGACAGTCCCACTTGCATTAAAACCCATCCTCTCTCTCTTGTGAACTGGTTTATTACTTATTTTACAATTCTTGACCCTCAGCTTCTCCAGTGTATTAAGAAACTTCCCATATAGTTCCTTATGGTTTGTTGAAGTCTGACTTTACAAGGTGTCGTGGTTTAACCCCAGCTAGCAACTAAGCACCACACAGCCGCTCGCTCACTCCCCCCCAGTGGGATGGGGGACAGAATCGGAAAAGGGAGAGAACTCGTGGGTTGAGATAAGAACAGTTTAATAGTTGAAGTAAAATAAAAGAGAACAGTTAAATAGGTAAAGCAAAAGCTGCGCACGCAAACAAGGCAAACCAAGGAATTAATTCGCTACTTCCCATGGGCAGGCGGGTGTTCGGCCATCCCCAGGAAAGCAGGGCTCCATCACGCGTAACGATTACTTGGGAAGACAAACGCCATCACGCCAGATGTCCCCCCCTTCCTTCTTCTTCCCCCAGCTTATATACTGAGCATGACGTCATATGGTATGGAATAGCCCTTTGGCCAGTCTGGGTCAGCACCCCTGGCTGTGCTCCCTCCCAGCCCCCCGTGCACCGGGCAGAGCACAGGAAGCTGAAAAGTCCTTGACCAGTGTAAGCGCTACTTAGCGACTATTTAGCGATACTTAGCACCGACATTGTTCTCATCCTAAACCCAAAACACAGCCCTGTACCGGGTACCAAGAAGAAAATTAACTCTATCCCAGCTGAAACCAGGACACAAGGTAATTGATATTTATACTCTGGATCATTTTCTAGCTCAAAAGAATTTTCTGAGACTTTTTAAAAAGTTATTTTTCTGCTTAAAGGGAAAGGTATCTGAAGTTCTTCTCCTTCCATACCTCCTCAAGTTTGTACATCCTTGTTTTTGCTGAACCCAGCTAGGATTCTGGGAAAGAAGTAATTACATTTTCATTACTCATGACTAGGCAGGTCAGTATTTCCTAGCAAGGAGGAGTGGAGCGATGGATATAAACTTAAATGCCAGTAGATAATTCTCCAACAGATAGTGGATGTGAAATGAAGAGGTGAGGTGGGGCTGAGCTAGAGTTCAATGAATGCTATCCAGGATCTATAACCTGAAATGTTTTTTACCTTAGATAACACTTATTTTTGGATTAATGATTACTTTTTCCCATAGTGTGTGTCCTGCTACTGTGTTTCAGGTAGTACAATGGAAAATCTCCAGTAAATTGTCACTTTCCTCAAAGAAATCTAGAGGTTTATCAGGCAAGATACTAGTGTTAGAGAGCTCCAACTGTTCAGGCAGGGACATCTGAGCTTTGCATGGATATTTTGGATGAAGTCACACAAGTTACCACAAGTAATGTTGCAAGAATAATAGGAGTGACTAGCAGCACTAGAGAGCTGCAGTCCTCAAGATGTTGAGGGCAGAAAGCTTCTGATATGTGAGAGTTACGTCTAGTCTAGGAGATAATTCTTAAAACCGTTGTAACAGATCTAATTTTTACTTTGAAGAGTTAAGCAGGTGCATCTGCAGTTGTCTTCACTTGGTACTTCTGTTCTTACTTCTGCAGAAGGGTAGTGCTAGGATCCTTCAGGGTATAAAGCACTCAGTATTTTTTTAGCTGTATTAGGCCCAAAGAAATCCCTCCACATTTAATCTCAGAAGTGTCAAAACAAATTTCTGTGTGATACTTTGACCTGTTGTGTCTTACAGCATTTTAAAATTGTTTGCATGTCTGGAACTGTAGATTAAAAACAAAACCAACAAAACCCCAAACTCTCTTAATCCAGTTTAATTCAGTCCTTTGCACTTGCACATTTCAAGTAATTTTTTCCAGTGACCTTTGTGACATTAGCTGTTCTTGATTGTCTTTGACTATTAGCAATAAACTGGATGTTGTCAGTAGGAATTTCCTTTTGCACGTAGAGGAACACTTCTCCAAGGTGTTATTGCCGTCTTCCTTCCAAACCTGTAAACATATACTCAGCTCACTATACAGAAGACAGATGGAACAGTAACTTATTGGATAATAATTCCTAGTTCACTGATTAGTCCTTGCTTTACAGGTTGTGTTTGAATTTATTGCTCCATCATGCCAAAAAGAAAGGGTGAAGTTGTGGTTTTTGTTTTTGTTGTTTTTTTTTTTTTTCCACATAGCAAGCACATGGCAGGCAGCAGCAGCAGCATTAACTTGTCCATGTTGCTCTGGCAATGTACTTCACTCCTCTGCAGGAGCCATCCCCTGTGTGAGATAAAGCACTTATCTCTATAGCCATCAATTCTTAACATTTTAGATAGCCAGAGTGAAGGGCAGCTCTACTGATGATTTGCACTCCTCAAACTATGTTAAGAATTTTCTTCCTCAGGAAAGCTACTAAGATTGGTTTTATATAGACCAATGCAGGCCAAATTAACATTATTGCTGGGACATGAACTGAAACAGTGTTCTAAAGTGAACATAATTTTTGAAAAAAATTTTTTTTGCAGAATTTTTTAAAAATTCTGCAATACAATTTTCCACCTAATTATATAAATTTTATTAAGAATTACATATGTGCATTTTAGGAACCTGCTAAACCCATTTTCTCTTTTATATTGGGTTTTGAAAAAGAAAAAAAAGATCCACCTGTTTTATTCTTTTTTTCACTCTGTATTGTCATTCTTTATTTTTTATCACAAAGGCAGCTTGTTTCCACATCGCTTTCCCAACTGAGTGCTCTTTTTTTGGTATACTTAATTAGATGACTCCAGACAGCATGAACTGCACTAAGCTTAAGCAACATCAGCAGCTGATGGCATTGTGTTGCCTAACAACTTCAGAACAGTTCCTCCAATTGTGCTGAGTTGCCATAGCAATATCTGCCCACTGGTGGTGGACTTGCTTGAGAAATTTAAATAAAAACAACTGTCAGACTAACATCATGACAGATACATTAGCCACAGCAACATCAAGAAACTGGAAATCAGTTCTGTCACAAACATAAATGAAGCTTAATTTCACTTAGGATCATCCCTAGTTATATGTCTGTTTTGAGAGGTCCAACATTCTGCTGCTTTATTCAATAAATATAACTATAGAAATATACTAGATGGGCACACATGAGTCCTCAGAATTACTTTTTATCCATGACACCACTGTCTCCTTTTGGTTAGGGTCGACTGGATTTGCACCTTAAATTTGTGCTTTATACTGTGAAATGCTTCAATATTGGACACTTAGCATAAATATCAAATACTTGTCTCGTGAACACTACTCAAAGGACTGGTTTTAATACTGTGTTTCTGCAACACACTTCCTTTTCTCTCCTTTTGGTATGGAACCATGCTTTATTGTATTTCTTCAACTTGCTGCAAATATTCTTGAGATAATCTCATTCTCCTTTTTAAGCAGTTCAGTTATCTGGACAAGATAAAGGAGAGAAAGAGAATGTTTGTGGATGTGATTTAAAATTATCTTTTTATAATTTTAAAGTACCTCTGAGTTGTGAATACTTCTGAGTCTTCCCAATTCTTCAGAGTCTTTCAGATACTTTAATGTATATGCTAAAGTTGTAGGATTGAGGTTTTTCTGCCCTGGAAAGCTAATGTGGTAACTTTAGCCCAGTAATAATTATTAGCCCATCTGTTTTGCTTCACTGTCCTATTCAGACAGACAGAAATAAACCCAAATCACTGTCTCTGCAAAAGATGCTGGAGCCTTTACTTTGGATGCGTGTTTCCAGAGTTGTTCCGTTTAACTCGATAGATTTAGAGAAGCCTTTACCCTCTGCTATTCGGTCTGTCTGTTTAAGTTTCCTGGATTAAAATTCAATTTAGTCAAATACTTGGATGAAACGATGTTTTAATTTGGTCTCCCTGACATGGATTTTTCTTCCCCTAAGCAGCAACTGATTGCTTTTCTCAGTATGCTCCGCAGCTGTGGTATTAAGTGATAACTGACCTAGGTTTCTGTCTTGAACCACAGTGTCAAAATCTCCATTTAGAAAGTATCACATTGTCCCATCCTGCTCTGCCTTAACTGTCCAAAATTAAATGTGATCAGAGTGGGACTGTTTAAACAGACACAGTGTGGAATATTAACTGCTTGCTGATGATGTATTTGCTTAGCAATTTGCAGGCTATCATTCTGATTAATAAAAAAAATCGCTGTATCTATGGAAACAAAGTGTGGAAAATAGCTTTTACGTCTGAGGAATGTTCAAGGAAAATGGTTAGGTGGTCTTAAAAATCATAGCAGATGTCTTCAGAGCAAAACTCAGGGCATTGCTGGTGTAAAAAGGAATGTAGCAATGTGCAACATGTAGAACCCTAACATTTTAAGTGCATTCCAATCAAAAATTGTTTTAGCAAATTACATTTATGCAAATCATTGCATCTGTTCCCCCCCGCCCCCCGCTGCTGCTTTTGTGAATTGCCATATCCTAATTAAGGAGATGTCCCAATAGAGGATTTAAATCATATTTATTATTAATGAATTGCTCCTAGATTCATTCCAAAAGAAACTAAAATTGCTACATGAGGATAATAAACAGTATTTGCACCAAATTTGCCACTGCTTTGCTCTCTGTGTCTTCTGCCTGGCTTCTTGCTGTAGAGTTAAGGAAGCATATACGTATTCTCTCTTTCTTTCCCATTTTATTTTTGTGGCTAAAAAGTGTTGGCCAATGGATGACAGTTTTAGGAAGGCTCCTGGCATTAAAAATTCTAGCCTTAAAGATGTCGTTTTCCCTCAGCTTATTGACTCCTATAGGTTATTGTTTGATCTGCTCAAAGCATCTGTTGTCATGTGCCATTGTCACAGGAAACACGAGAAGTGTCTGCATTCTTTTTATGACAAAAATAGGTGACTGAGTTTACTAACCTTCTCTGATACTGTTGATGGACACAGAGGGTCATAATCTTCCTCAGTTATCACACTTCCATTCCTATTACAAATCTGTCTTGGAAAACATGAACTAGATTCCATTTGGATGAAAGTAAGTAAGATTTGCTCCAGGAACATACACAGTGCTTTCCAGACACTAAGTGGTGGTTGGTCCAAGGGACTAGGCAGAGCTTCTCTGGAGTAAATCCCCCTGACACACATGTAGAGGACACACCATGCCCTCAGCTCTATAGACTTACTCCTATTGCAATCTATTATCGAGATAATTAACTGAGCTGTGAGTAGACTGAAGTAAAAACCCATCTCTCCCGGGAGGATAGCTCTGAACAGGGCATTTTTCCTTAGAAAAAAGAAAGGAGCTGAGGGAGCAAGTGGATTTTATATTTCACTATATCTTCACTGTTTTATTAAGCATGTTCTTTAACAAATTATTGGGAATGAAGAAAATGTCAGAAGAGAATATTCGATTTTGTTAGTAATATATTGGTATAACCTATTTTATAATTCAGGTCCTTTATTGGAAGCTCTTTCTAATGTGGAGTTAGGCCAAAGGGCTTGCCTGTTGATTTGCTTAAAGGCAAGGCTTAAATTGGAAGAATAAACAAAAGCTCATCTAGTGTATCTTACCTTAGTCAGCATTAAGCAGGACACAGATCTGAAATCCTGTCTCAATAGTAATATCTAAAGGTTTTGGGTAAAGGCAAAAGAATGGAGCTTTACAGAATGTACATTGCGTGGTCTTGGGTGACATGAAATATTTAAAATGAGAAAAGCTTACGGAGGCTGTGGTGGGAGGGAGCCCACAGCACAGTGGATAATACTTTGTAGCAAGGGCAGAAGGGAACAGTTTTTCCATTTTTTTTGTCAGTGAAATGCTGTTCCTCAGGGGCCAGTAAATGCATATGATGCAAGTTGAAATGAGGTGCAAGAGCTGTGTGGTGGCAGAGCCCCCCGTGCTCCTTGTGAAACCAGCCTTTGCTGATGGCAGGAGAGTGGCTGCAGGAGCTCTTCTGTGACCATGTCCCATTTAGATTGATTGCAAATTTTGGTTTTTATTTAAAACTCATACTCCTTTCCTGTACTCTGTGTTCTAGGGGAAAATAAACTTCTAGAAGTAAAATACTACTAGTGAGAGTCAACCTTGGGAGCCTTTACTTGGGTCCATCTTGCAACCAGAATCTAAATGTTTATTTAGAGGTTTGGGGTCCTTAATTTGACCTGGCCTAGACCTGCTTGTAGCAGCAGTGGATTGGTTAGTGGGGAACAAAAAGTAGATAGAAAGAAGGAAGAAAAGGAAAATGCGATGTAACATAGAAAACTAAAATAAATGAACAGGCAGAGAACAATAAATCTTTCAAATATGTCTCAAGATGTATTTAAGATGCATAATATATTTAAGATGTAATGCGATATGATTGAAACATTAATTACCAAAATATACATGCCTGAGCCTTTGAATGTTTTAATACTTTTTAAAGGCCCATGTAAGGCATAAAACTTCAGATATTTTAAAGCTGCTATTTTTGCATTGATGGACTATGAATGTTTATTTGCTTGACAAGAAACTGAGCTCAGTGAGGAATCCAAGTATATTGCAATAGTTCTAGCTGAATTTACACCTTTTCACTACATGTCAAAAGAATTGTTTACATGGATTAAAATATTTTAGCACTTAAGTATTATTCTAGAATTTATGGGCAGCTGAGTTTGGGAAACGTTCTTGTAGAGGCAGTACAAAGTGATATAACATCATCTGCAAAAGTGTTTGTGAAGGACTACACTGTGTTTTATCTGGCCATAAGCAGCAAAGTGCTCCTTAGTGGATGGTACAGCAGAGTTTTTCTGTGAGAAAGATTTTTTTGTTTTGTTTTGTTTCCATATGTTTCCAGATATGGTAAGAGTTTACAGGAGCGTTTCCAGATCATCCTTGTGAGCTATACCGTGCGTGCAGTTTGGAAAGTCAAATGTCTGCAAATGTGTCTGGATGTTCCAGACAATGTTGGATTGGTTTTGCAGTGGGATTCTCTTGGAGGGACACAGGTTGAATTCCAATGAGTGAGACAGGAACTTGGAAAAAATTTGGTGAACAATGCTAGCATAGAGAGTGTTTAGATTTCTAGCACTGAGAATTAAAAAAAAAACCCAACACAAAACCCCCCAAAAGCAACCAAGAAACAAACCCCACCCCCCAAAAAAATCCCCAGCCCCCCCAAAACCAGAAAAACAACAACAACAACAACAACAAAACCGCCCAGATGCAATAGATGCCAGAGAGCTGCAAAAATGTCTTTTTTTGTTTTGGCATCCTGATTTCCCCTTCCCTCTTTAAGAAACATGTCAAGGAATGGATGAAAATGATAAATATTATACCAGCAAACCTATGAAGGGGGACACATGCTTTGCTTTTGCTTACTAAAGGGGAGTCTGAGGCATGGGGAGACTAGGCAAGTTAGGCAAGGTCATACAGGCAGCCTGTGACAAAAATAGACCTTCCCTCTCCAGATACTCAGGCTGGTGCACTTACAGCAACACTTTTTTCCAATGTGCCCATTATTAAACCAATTTCATTGAGAAAATGGCGTCACTGATAACGTGTAAAAATTAAAATGATGAAGTATTTGAGGAGACTCTTAAAAAGGCTCCTGTTATATTAATGGTGTTTCTGTAACAAAGTTTGGCCAGAGACCAGAATATTACTTAGATTCTAGGAAAAGTTACATCCTCAGTATATAAATGAAAACAACTGCAAATAAAATAGTACTTTATTTTAAATCTATCAGATATGACCAATTTACTGCAGTATAATTTCGTAAATTACCCTATTCCTTACAAAAAAATGAATCACAGCCAAAGTTTCCAGTTCAGGTCTCTGTACCAGTGACTATAAAGCAAGTTTTATAAAAAAATAATTGGAACATATTCTTAAGATATCACATCTATTAAATTATTTCAAAAGCTCCTAAGTGTGTGTATGTATCTATATCTGAATTAGAATAGTTTATAATTGTACATTTAGTGTGATACTGGTAAAAGATACTGAATCTTCATCTGCAAAAGCCGTGCTTCAAGAAAGGCAAACTTTTTTAAAAAAAAAGCAGTTTGCTCTTGTTAGCTCTTATTCATAGTGTTGCTCTAAGCAGAAAGGAAACTCCTCTTCATTTGAACGTTCAGTATATTTCCTTTTGTATTCACATAATCCAGAATAAACTATATTATGTGACATGTTTTATTTAAATGTCAATAATAAATCTGTTACATTAATAAATCTGGTAAATTAATAAATCTGAGCTGTGATTTGGAAAGGAACAATTCCTTCAAAAAGCATCTTTTTATCAATGGAAGATAGATACAGGAATACAAAAATAGAAGAATAAAGAATTGTTAAACTTGGAATTTTATTTGAATGGTTAGTGTCTGTGGAGACACAAACAGTGTGGTTACAAAATCACAGTTTACTTACAAAATCATTTGATTTAATATTACAAAGAGTTATTAAAATAAAGAGGAATACTCTTTCATGTTCTCTCAAGTGTGAGTGGATACAGAAAGTATCCTATGTATTTCTTTTAAATTTTCCTCACAGGCTTAACATCCTCACAGGTATTGTCACGCCCATGTTTCTCTGTACCAGAATGAATTCTTTGTGAAGTGTAAGAGTGGTGCGAATGGGTATGTGATAAAATAAACCAACTGAAATTAATAAATATTATAATTCTATACTATGCATCACAATAAAAAATGTACTTAAAAAGAATGGACTTAAGAAGAACATGCCTTTGTGTACAATATAGCAAAAATATGAAAATGAAATTTTTGCTGATTACAAGTAGGCTTTGTTGGGATGACCTGATTGAGTGCAAGCAATTTGTAACAGTGGCTTTGGGTTTGTATTTACAGAAGCCTGCGTCTTGCACCAATTCAAATAAATAGGTGATCATACAGAAAACAATGCATAATCAAACCTCAAAAAACTAGTGCCCTGTTACGTGAATGTCCTTTAAAATGCAACATTAGCCATTTCGGTCTTTATTTTTAATATAGGGAGTTTTCTGCAGATAGCTGAGACAGAATGTGGAATATACAAATGATTTTAATCTAGGACATGTTTTATTATTTGTGCTACCTTGCTTATGTCAAGTTTTGCTGTATGCAGCTGTTTATGATTTTAGAATTTATTTTCCTTTGAGAAATTGCTTTTCTTGCATAGTATTAAAATGTTGCCAAAGTACTTTTGCTAGTAGAAAAAATATCTAATGGTTTGTTTGGAAGAGAGGTTCATTTTATCTTTGCCTTGCAGTTTTATTGTTATAGCAGGGACAGGGTAAGGGCCAGCTCAAGTCACATTTCTGTGTACTATGTACAAAGAAAATAGCACATGGTTGATTTCCCTTCCCTGTCTGTCATTTCTTACAGAATTGTTTCATCACTTAGTAGATGCATCAGTTTGTTCACTTTTCAATTGTCAAATGAGTATTAAATTTCTGCTCCCATTAAACCTCAACAGTGTATTTGTGTTAACTAGTCAGAATTACATTACAACTTTAGGGTGCTCATACAGATGATTACACATATAAATTTAGCTGCAACTGCTGTAAAGTCTTTTAGGATTTTGGTCTGCACATTCACTGAACTTCCATGCTGCATTTACAGGACAAAGAAACCTCTTTTAGTTTTAGCCACTGGAACTTCTTTTAAAAGCTACTTATTTTAATGCAAAATGAACAGTGCTACAGCACGTTGATTATTAGATAGTCTGCTCTGTAATAAAGTGTGAGCAAATGTTATCTCCATCTGTGGTCTTCACTGAAGACTAAATAAGGGAGAACTTACATCTATGTAACATTTTGAACATCTATGTAACATTTACATCTATGTACATTTTGAATATGATGCATTTGCTGTTGAAAAGGCCAAGTTTATGGAACTTTCATATTGCAATATTGGTACTTGGAAAACATGGACTCTATATTCATTCATGTAAATGAGACTGCAGATAAGGAAGATGGAAAGACTGACAACTGCAATTAAAATAAACTTGGATATCAGTGTCTCATTGCTATACTAGAATGCATTTCACTTAATATCTTTGAATCCTAAGGGTCTTCTTTAGGATAAAGGTACATTGAATATATTCCATGATTTACTGTAATTTAGTTTTGAGGATTCTTCTCATGTCTCTGTTCCCTCCCAGTTTTAAACTCTATGTGATAACAACAGGATGATCTAATTTTTTTTTATATAGAAAAACAAAAAGCAGAAGTATAGGGCCCGATTTTAATGGTTTTGAGAAGTATAAAGCGTCTTCAGTGATACCTAAAATCAGTGGGATTTAATCAGTAATTCCCACGATCAAAGGTTTAGCTAAGGACCCAGATTGCTATTGCTTAAATTAACATAAAGTTTTGAAATGTTTTTTAAGAAAATACAAATTTAAAAAAGCGCAATGTAGGTGCTACATATTCTGTATAACAAAATTTAAAAAAAAAATTGTTTTTGTTCTATACTAACTGAAAAGACTCCTAAGTCAGGTTCACTCCCATGTACAATGTCTGTCACAGAGTACCCAGCCTCAAGCAAGTGCACGATATAATTATGCACCCATGCTAGTATTTCTGTGAAATCCTTGCAACTGTCCTTGAGTGCTTAATAATCAAGGAGAAACAGGTTCATAAAGTGGCACATGAAGGGGCTGACTTTCCCCATTGAAAATATAGCTCCTTCAGATTTAAAGGACAAATCCAAAACCGAATCAGCTAACTCTAAAGAATTTCTACTTTCTAATTTTACAAAATATTAATTAGATGATTAGTAATAATACTGGTAGTATTGTTGCAATGATATTGCAATGATATTACAATGAACAATCACTAAAATGCTACTGGGATGATTTTTTCTTTTTCTTATTTCCTTTTTTTTTATTTCTGTAGGGGCCAGCAGCTGCGGCCCCTGACAAGTGGCTCTGATTGCATTGTGGGTTCAGGCAGAGGATAAAGATACTTCATAGGTTCAGAAAAACTAGCAGAAGTACTGGATGCCTTCAGCACATAGTGTCAGGTTGATGTGTGCAAGCCCACTTGCCTGTCACTGTGCACTGTCCATGCAGTGGTAGCTAATGGCTATTGATACCTGCACCAGCCTGCTCATACCTCATTTAATAACTACCCTGAAACATCCGCTGTAGGCAAAGCTGCCTGCTGGGTTAGCAGGTCTGCAATTCAAACTATAAGCAGACGCTTGTCTGCGTAGGCATCTTCAAATGGATATTAATGTATTTCACATTATGCTCTGTCTATAATACTTTGAAGTAGGCCCACAGTTACAGTTTTTATTATTTGTTTTTCTAAAATTCAGTGTGTAATTTATGCAAATTTCCAAGATGTTTTGTTTATCAGTTCATTAAAAATACAAAATATTGTTTTTCAAATTTATTCTCCCGTTCACACTTTTTGTTCAGCAAATGGATTCTTGGCTTGGGACCAAATAACTGTGTTTTCCATATAATTAAGTCCTAAGTGTACATATATGAGAAGGACAAAAATGAAAGGAATAGGAGGATAAAATGCAGAGACTTAATTTCTTTAAAGTGGCAGTCTTTTAAATTCATTATTATTCTTGATGCTGTTCTTTCTTTTAAAAATGCTAAGTCTGATTAGAAACTCTTTATTTAGAGAGCATAAATTCTTCAGGGGGGAATTCTTTTTAGACTTAACCTCCATGTTATTTCTGGGATTTTGGAGACAGTTATGAACTGCCTGACAGTGGACAGATTATGGCTAAATAATTATCTCTGCGTTAGTGTGATCAGAGTGATGAGTGTTTTGGTTTTGTCTCCTGTTGTTTGTTTTCTTTGCCATTGTCAGCTTATTTTTCCTTTGTTTCTTTTCAAATTGAGCTTTCCAGCATGTCTGTAAATATTTTGCAGCATCCTTTGGGATGCCATGGGTTTATGCTGATTTTGGATTAGGTCTATTTTTACTTACAGTGAATTTGCAGCAAGAATGTTGAACATAAACCTTACAGAGCTTTTTCCCTATTGTTTTTGGTACATTACAAAAGATCTTTCTAAGCTGCTGTCTTCATCCAAATGGCTGAAACCTTGTACACAAAATGAAACAAAGAGCTGCTTTGGAAAATACGGAGAGATTATGAGAAACTTGAGATACTCTACATTTTTTAAATTTCTAGCAAAAATATTCTTTTTAATCCACCAGGTACTTGCTATTAGAAGTATGTGGAGAATAGAAAGAATTGGAAATTGTAGACAAATATGATTCCACAGAACAAAATATTTGTTAGTTATAAAAGGCCACATTTGTTTGAAATTTACACCAGTGCCAAGCGTAATGTTGTTTGTGTAGCCCTTGGTGCCTTGGCCTGGTGTTAGTTTACTGTATAGGGCTATACAGTGAAAGCTGGCCATCGTTTCTTCTCTTCTACATTATTTTGTGCCGCAGACATAGCCCTTTTCTCACATGCTATAATCTCTTACATTTTTGCCTGAGCTTTATCTAAACTATGGGATACCAAGTATTTTACATTCATAAAGATTCAGATTAGAATAATAAATTTTCACCTACAAAGAGTGATAGGAAAAAGTGTTAGAAAAGGGTTTAAAATGATGTACTTATACTAACTCTGTGTCCTGAACTGTGTCTTACAGATTCACAAACAAGCAGTAAATTACAGATGGGGTGAGGTTATCCGTAATGGCCTTGGTTAACTTCTCCATTTATGGTCTACCATTGTGTCCCCTTGGCGCTGCCCCTGCCTTTCCTTATGTAAGAAAACGCTGCTCCGCATGCCTCCAGCTGCCAAGAAATCCGTATTTGGCAAACTTTTAAAAGGTGGGTGCTATCGTCTTTTAAAATCCTTACAACTCTAAATCCACAACTTTTAAAGGAAATCAGTTGTTTCACATCTGACATGGTTGGGCTTTGTTGTCTGAGAAAGTAATTTGGAAGAAGACTTTCTGGGGTTTATTTGCCTTCAGCAAAGACTATAACCCAATTTAAATAGTTCTGACCAAGCAGATCAGGCTTGCTTTTGAAACTCAATCTCAGCTATCATGAGGAGCTTCCTAACTTTCATGATTTCCTGAGGAAATCTAAACCCATGTATGTTTTATCTTCTTTTTCTTCTCCTCCTCCTTCTTTTAAAAAAACACAACAACACCCCCCCCCCCCCAAATAAAAACAAAACCCCAAACCCACAGAAAACCAGACAAACAAAAAAACCCACCCAAATTATTACTGCTCTTGGCAGAGGTCACAGCTGAGGAAAATATCTCCCCTTTTCTTTATTAGGAAGTGACAGATGGAGAATGAAGAAAGGTAATGGGGAATAAAAAAATTGTCAAAACAGAAGCTTCAGCTTGTTTAGGAAGTGGTTGCAATGTGGGAAGAATTGTTTTTGTCTGCTAGTAATTGTGTGGGGCAGTGTTGAGAGATGACATTTATTCTATTAAAACAAGAACTGTGTTTGCCTTCTCAGTACTCATTTTAACTAAGTTTAACAACTTTGTTAACACAGAAGTTTTTGGGCATATTCGTAGTCCACAAAGGGAATGTATCTGTTATTGTACCTTTCAGATTTTTTTTAAAATACCATTTTGTGGTGTATGGTCAACTGTGGTATTCTTACAAACAGAAATTTAATTTGAAGATATTTGTTGATTAGGAATGTAAAACTAAGGAAAGGTAGGTAAGTAGATTTTTCACTGATGAGCACTTTCTTTTCTCAGTGATCAGCCTGAAGGCCATGGACATGTTGAATAACCTGATGTTCTGAGTGAGTTAGCAAAGTTGGTTTTTTTTTTTTTTTTTTTTTTTTTGCATATTCTCTAGCCTTCTAGTTTAAGGGGTAGGAAAGCATTTCCAAAAAAGCTCCTGGATATGGATTTAATCTTTATTTAAGTTTTACTTTGGGATATACTTATTTCTTTAACACTTGCTCCTATGAGAGAAGGAGTTGAGGAACTCAGAAGGAAATGGAGAAGGGTTTTAATATTATGTGCTTGGCACTTTTTTGGGGCTTGTTTTTAAATGCTGTAATTTAAAAAAAAATAAGTAGAATAGAGTATGTGTATGTTTCATTGCAACTGAAGAGTATTTACCCTCTCAGATACTTACAAATAGAAATCCTAGGAACTATACAAATGCGCACTAATGAGCATTAATGAGCTGTTATGTAAGTTAGTATTTAATTGATTTGGCTAAATATCAGTCTGTATGAACAAATGCAATTTTTTTCATGCAAGTAATGTTTTTTGCATATGCAAATATATGTGCTTGGAGCTCTGTCAATCCCCAGCAAATTCCAATGTGGTCTTTTGTGAGATTATAGAAGGCTCTGCCAAGTGTACTTTCAGATAATTTTTCTGAGCAGAGTTGGAATCTAAAAATTTCCCAAGAAAGTTTCAACTCATGCAATTTCCTGCCAGTTTTGCAAAGTCAATAACAGGCATGAGCTAAGTACCCTTTGGTATCTACCATAAAAATTAAAATAAATAAAATTACTTTTAATCTTCCTTTTACCATTGTCACAAATTTGAAATTTTGCTACATGTCATGGAGGTAGGCCCATGGCAGAGGTTTTCCCCAGCTTGGATTTTCCTTTTCTCTATTCTGTGCTTTGCTCACCATGCCATATATCTCTCTTCAGTAGTAAGTACATTTTCACCATATCAATATATCAAAAGTCATCAAATTGTGACACAGAGCATGTGACTATCTGAAAGAAAAAATGCATTCAAAAGAACTCTAAAGTCTGTGCTGATACTTACTTGGAAGGGCATAAACCATGCTAATAGTAAGCAACATCCAATAGAACGTTGTCCAAAGCCACTTTAACATATATTTCATCTATCCTTAATTTTAAGAACTGTTTACAGAAACCATATTTGGTTAAGTTACTTTTTATTGTCATCAGTAGATGATGTCAGTCAGATGGGTCTGAATCTGCAGAAGGCATTACTTTTACTAAAGCTTTACTGAAATTAAATTTGGAATTTGAATCGATGCCCAGGAATGATGTCAGCTATAGCAGATTAAATTTGCTAAGATCTCTTCATTTTAAATGTGTTTTTAAAACAAAGCAGATAATTCTTCCAGGCTTTGGCCTTTTAATGTTTTTAGCCTTTGTTTGGGCTGAAGGAACCATTATACTTTGGTTTATTGAATATTAAATTTTAGACCTATTTTGTAGTACCTTTGCATACAAAAACATGGATTTGATAGATGCATATGTTTCAACAATAATTTGTAAGTAGTAAAAAATTCAATATTTTAACTGTCTTTTGCATACTGTCATAATTGTTCTTTTATATTTTGGAGGAATGAGTAAAGGGAAAGGCAGAGAAATAATTACTGATGTGCAGTGTTGTCTGTTACTTATCCTCAAAAATAAAATACACAAAATAGTTCTTCAAATATTTAATAGTGAAAACAGTATATAACATGTAGGAAAATAGTTAAATAATTCAATTTTCCGTCTCTGATAGTATCGTGTATTAGATATACCTGGCCAGGATTTTGCATGATTGTAACAAGATAATTTTGATTTTGTTCCATCTGGTGATATGCTTATGCTCTGACTAAAGCCTGAAAATTGCTAGCCTTTTTATTTGTATCCTATGTTACATTAATAGCAGTTGCCATTATTATTTATACTTAATCTGCTAAAAATCTTAATAACATAATTAAATCAATTGCATCCTGCAGCAGTGTATTCTGCAGGTAAATTATATCATCTATATCCTGCTATTGGAGACAATGTGAAGTGTTCAGATTTCAAGTACTACTTTAAAAGAACGTTCAAGTCATTGGAAATGAAAAGTCCCAACTTACCGCAGTGCAAAGCACAGCTTTGCTAATACAACTTTATACATGGTGGCAATACTTTGCTGTGTGTTAGAATCGTAGAGCCCCAGTTGTAGCTGGAAGGAACCTCTGGAGGTCATGCAGTCAAACACGATCAAGGTACTAGGGGACTTGTCCAGCTGAGCCTTGAACAGCCCCTAGGACGGCAATTCCACAGTCTCTCTGGGCAACCTCTTCCACTACTTAACCACCCTCATGGTGAAAATTCTTTTCAAAATATTGGAATTTCTCATGGTAATTTTCCCCCCAAGTACCAGAATTTCTCATGTTTCTGCTTGTCTGTTACCTCTTGTCCTATAAACATGCACCTCTGAGAAGAGTCTAGCTCCATCTCCTCTGTATCCTTTGACTAGGTAGCTGTAAAGAGCAATAGGATCTCCCCTGAGCCTTCTCTTCTACGGGCTCCCCAATTCTCTTGATCTTATGTAGATCATAGAATCATAGAATTGTTTAGGTTGGAAAAGACCTTTAAGATCACCAAGTCCAACCGTTAACCTAACCTAACCACTGCCAAGTCCACCACTAAACCATGTCCCTAAGCACCACATCTACCCATCTTTTAAATACTTCCAGGGATGGTGACTCAACCACTTCCCTGGGCAGCCTGTTCCAGTGCCTGACTACCCTTTCAGTGAAGAAATTTTTCCTAATATCCAACCTAAACCTCCCCTGGCGCAACTTGAGGCCATTTCCTCTTGTCCTATTGCTTGTTACTTGGGAGAAGAGACTGACACCCACCTCTCCACAACCTCCTTTCAGGTAGTTGTAGAGAGTGATAAGGTCTCCCCTCAACCTCCTCTTCTCCAGACTAAAACAACCCCAGTTCTCTCAGCTGCTCCTCATAAGACTTGTTCTCTAGACCCTTCACCAGCTTCGTTGCCTTTCTGATGATAGAGAGCAGCCTTACAAGGACCTTGCCTGGCTCCTTCAGCACCTTTGGATGCCTCCTATCTGGTCTCATGGATTTCCTTATGTTCCAGAACTGCTTCACTCCCACAGTGTCTGCTAGGAGGCTTAGGGACTTGGGAAGCCTCAGGACAAGCCTTTCCAGGGAAAAATAAAATGCTCTTTTCTGATCTTTTTTAATGCCTTCCAAAGAAGATACTTGGAAATCTTCTTTACCATGCCTTCTTTTCTCCTTTTCCAGATTGCGTCTTCACCTATATGTGTGCACCTCTCTTTCACCAATGCTAGTAACTATCTCAATTTCTTGGTTGAGACCAGTCAGAGAAGGCAGGGGGAATAGGTTAGCCATTCCTGCAGAAAAAAAGGTTCACTAGGTTGCACCTATGTAGCTTTAGTCTCTATTATTTCTTGTGAGAATTCACTGATGCATAATGCTGAAATAAGGAGATACTAAGGTAACCTTTATGTTACTGTTGTATTCTTCTCTTTCTGGACTTTGGCTTATACAAAGGCCTGTATGTAATCTGACCTATTATTTTTTAAAAAATGTGGGCATAATGTTACTTTCTGGTGCAAAAAATATCAAGCAGTAGGTTGCTAATGCTAGAAACGGTTTGTTAGGGTTCCTAATATAATTAATCTCTTTGATCTCAGGAGTAGTACATGAATACTGTTTCACTCTCTTAGCAGAAACAATGTTGGTCTGACTTCTGAAGACAAGTGTAAGATGAAATCTTTTTATCATGTTCTGTTATTATACTTATGCTCCTACTTTTTGTCTTTTATACCTGTCACAGAACTTGGATAACTTATATTTCTGTTTGTTTGTCTGTTTTCCTTCTGTTTTCCTCATAGTTTACTATAATTTCCCACACTGACAGAAGTCACGTATGAAATTCAGAAAGCCAGGTACAAAGTTCTTGTCAAAATTCTAGCTGCTTTTTTGTACAAAATAGCTGCTTTTTTTATACAAGGTGAGTATATCTTAAAACTGTATTAGAAATTATGTTGTCCACTATCCCTTAATTTCTCTAGTCTTCTTTATTAAGTCTTTCAAAAGACAGGGGAAATGATATTAAAATGTTCATGTGATACATAAGAATTGTGTAAACCTTTACTAATTTTAGCAACACTCTTGAACAATCAGCCTCTCTAGCCCCAAAAGTTCTTTCCTCTTCAGAACTCATTAGTCACGTAATTCAGTCAAGTTTTACCTGATTTGCAAAGATACCATAGCACGGTTAAGTTGAAAGTGAGGAAATGTTACTCTGACCACACCATTTGCGCAACACTTGAGCAAGATTTTAGCACTGCTTGGGTGCCTAAAGTGGGAATTCTCTGCTGTTGGACATCTGCACAGGGGATGCTTCTTTTCCTGTTTTATTTTATTCTCTGCTGCAGCTCAAATTTTGACCCCAGGAGTGGTCTGTTTTTCCTGACAGTGAGGTGGCAGTGCATACCTTCTTACCTCTGACCGTAAGCTCTTCTTCTATAATAAGTAAGAAGCAGGATTTGTGGAGAACTGTTTTTCTTGTCTGTTGAATGGGAGAAGGAATAATACTTTACCCAGCTGGGATGGTCTGGACAGTATTGTTGCTTAGGGTAATGTATCACCAACCAGAGCCACCTTGGATACCTATCTTTTGAAACATCATGAGGACTGGTAAGCTGCTTGCAGTTGTACCAGTGACAGTCTCACTCCTGAACTGTGTAATTTTAAAATACCAATACCCTTGACAGAAAAGGAAAAGTTTGTAATTTGAGAAGCTTAGGCTTCCTCCTGTAAAAATCTCCCAAGTCAGTATTTTTTCATAGAACTGCATTGTTTAGCTTCAGTTACGTTCACTATTATAGTTCTGTTTTCAGAGAACATAATTCAGACTTTTTTTAATATATCTAGTGTTTTTGCAAAGTAAATTTATGTTTCTCTATGAAGCAGTCTTTCATTAAAAACTTAGTTGTATAACTATAGAAAAGCATAATTTCTAAACTTCTATGAATAATGCATCAATGATTCAGACAGAGTTTAAACAACTGATTTGAATTCAGGAATAGAGCTAAATACTAATACTGCAATAATAAGCTGATGTCAGTTTGAGATAGGTTACAGGGGCCGATTGAGGTTTTCCTAATTCGAGGACTAGATACAATATGTCATTCATGTTCTGTGAAGGTTTATTAGAATACAAAATAAAACAAAATCCACATGATGGAATGCTGAAAAGTCTGAGTTAGAAGAGCATGCTAGAAGTAATTAGCTTTTTTCCTCTTGCTAAAAATGAGCAAAGAAAACAATGTTATGATTTCTGACAAATACTAGACAATTTGAATGTCAGACAATTTGTGGGTAAATGAAGAATCATTAACATAGGGAGGGGAAAAAACCCAATCCTGAACTATACATACACATAATAGCCTCTCTAATATCTTTATTACTCAAGGAAGTGATTTCGATATCATTTTGATACTTATCTCAAAATGCCATCTCAGGGCTCAGCAATTATGAGAAGACACATGAAAAGTTTGTAATTCTTAGGACAAGAACTGAGAATAAAACATGAAATATTATGCCACTCTGTAAATGCATGTAATTTACATGTGAATAGTATGAAACTGTGAATGTTATGGAGAACGTGAACAGGAAATAATTATCTCATGTTTCTCTAATGCAAGAATATAGGGAGATCATATATAATTAGCATGTGTTACAATTAAAACATACAAATGAGAGTATATTTTCTGTAATGGGTTATTGAAGTGTAGAATGAACTGCCTCAGAATGTTGTGGAGAAGAATGAATAAGGGATTTCAAGAAAGCTTTAGGCAAATTCATATGGAATAAATCTAGCAGGGGCCATGGGACATGCTATCAAATGTATTCTCTGGCTCAAAAAGTCCCTAGTTTGGGAAGATTCTGGACAAGGCTGATTTTATACTTACCTAATTTCACATTTGTTCTCTAGATATGCAATGTTGGCTGGTTTTGCAGACAGGATATTGGCGTGCAATAATCAAATCAAAGGTCTTTATAGCTCTCATATTCCAGAAACTGGGCTGTTTTAACGAAAAAAAAGGAAAGATATTATTCTGGCTGTATTCAGCAGTTTAGTGATCTCCGTAATATTCTGGCAGGTGCTTAAGTTTAAACTTGAGCTATGACCATTTAGTGTAAATGTTTGCAAGAATTTTAGAGTTATGGCTCAAATCATGCTGATATTAGAAGTTTAAGATTAATGACTGGAGCACATTCTTTCTGTTTTGTCTGTCAAAATTTAATACCTTTACTTAAAAATAGGATCACAGGAGATATTTCCTGTTGTGTAAAATTCCTGCTCCATGACATAGAGGCCAGATCCTTCATAGTGCAGCAGCCCTGAGGGACTTACTACCCTAAGACCCATTTGAAAAGGACCACCTAATGCAAAGGATTACATCATTGTGTGGCCTCTCTTTTGCAGTTTTTGTGTCAATCTCTTTTTGTGTCAGTGCTGATATGGACAACAGCCTCACAAAGAAAAGTTCCCTAGGCCAGAAGATCTCAGTGAGAGCTGAATCAGGCCTTATGGAAACAGAGGAATTGTCTGAATTATATTACCACTTTCTCAAGCAAAAGCCCAAAGCAGAACACCTTAGTTTACACGTTCATTAAAATCAGTATGGACTCACCAAAGTTTTGCTCTATACAAAAGGTAAATGAACTGCTGTTTGCATGTATTAATACAAACTAATGTCATTAAGTTCACTGAGATAATTTAAATGTTATAAATTATTTGGGCCACTTTTATAAACAATCAAAGTATATTAAATTACATTTGGGTACCAGAAAACTAGGTTTGGGTTTGTTTATTTTTTTCTGTCAAATGACGGCTTTCCTTCAAATTTTTGAGGAAGGTATATAGTAGTGAGGCAATCCCATTAATCCTCAGATGGGCTGCATTTAGTGAAAATTTTGTAACCTGAAATAAAAACTTATATTATTTAAAACCTTGTACCAGACTAAAAATGTTATAGACAAACTGCAAAAATTTTTTCATGTGTATTGGAACCTATAATGAATGTTGATGTTGTTAAAATATGACTTTAATAAGTCGTATTTTCCTCCAGTAATTTTCCATCACAATATAGTAAATATTTTTCATATCTTAATGTACAGTCATCTTTAAAACAAAACAACAAAAAAGCTACATCACCATGTGATGTTTGATAAAACTAGCTGTTATATTAGAATAGAAACACTGCACCTCTTTTTCTATCTATATTGGTAATTATGTGTTTGACTTGAAATAGTCCCTGAACTTAGCATTTTGGAATATATTGTCATTCTTTTAGGAAAAACAAAATATCAGGTTTGAATTCCATGTCTAGCTTTTCCTTTTCTGCAATGATAGTCAGATATCTGTCCCAATGGTCATCATTTAGGCATCAAATGCTGCCCTGGAAAGTGATTAACAGTGTAAAGATGCTTTAGTTCTGAGCTATCAATCACTAGTCCTCTATCCTTTTTTACTGTTTTTTTCTTACACGTTCACCCAGGCCATTTTGTAGCCTGAAATGAGAAAGGGCTTATTGTCTTAAATAAGAAAAGGCTTATTGTCTACCTTTCACTCATCTTTTATTAAACGTCATATAAATAATCTGATTGATGAACCCATCAATGCTGGAAGCTATCAAACATATGATACATTTCCCAACCAATAGTTATTAAAAAAAATAAAATTGCATGAACTTAATCTTTCTGATGACAAATTAAGTTACTTCACAGAAAACAGCTGTGGCAGCACAGAAAATAGAACTGTTTGAGAGCTCAGCTGGGACTCTCAGGCTGATTTCACAATGAAGTTATTTTAGTGAACACTGAAAATTGTTTTGATCTTGTAAAAGAGTGACAAATGTACCTTTTTGTTGGAGATTTAAGAACTCCGATTTTTTTAGTTTATCGACAAGATTATGTGGTAATTGCAATATGATCCATAGGTATGGACAAGAGGAAACAATGTACTGCAGAGAGGGTTTGTAAGGCAAGAGATGAAGATGGAAAAAGATCCTATTATTGGAAGTTAGAGCTAAAACAGTTGGAAATGAATGGCAAGTTTTTTAGTAAAAAGAACAATTAAAGACTGGAACAATTTAGAAACAAGTTTAGTTCTTTCCTACTATCATCCATTACTCTAATCTATAAAATATAAGAAAAAGTGTTTTGTAAAGATATACTTCAACAATACCATTGCTCTTGAAAGTGATGTGGAATTGGTCAAACTAGTGTGGTAATCTGTGCTCAGCAATGCACCTGACTGGATGAAACAATGCACTTTTTAGATCATACAACATGCACATATACTCATTGCTTTCCATAGATACTTTCTGGAGAGTCAGAAATATTTTCATCTTGAGTGAAGTACAAACTGCTATTTGTTGCTAAAGTGTTTCTAGAATGTTGGATTGATAGCATGGATATTTTTAAAAACACTTTCTCTCTTTAAAAGAAAATGACTGTACTTTATTAATGGAAATGAAAATTAGATTTTATCAGTCATGAGAATTCTCCTGTGAGTAGCTGAGTGTTCTTGTGCTTATAATGTGCTATCCCATTGCTTCTCTGTGGGACCCGCTGCTATCTTCTTTTTCATGGGATATATTTGAGTATCTCAACCCAAGCTAATTAAAATACCTATTTTCAAAATCAAGATTAAAAAAATGGAAATAGAAAAGATGCAAGGGACTGTCTATATTTCTGACAGATTTTTGTCTGTCCTGTTCTTAAGCTTCAGTGAAAAAAATTCCATTATCACCCTCGGTATCCAGCTCTAGTGTTTAACTATCGTAATGAGAATGTTTCTTAATTTCTAGCCTAAACTTTGTTTGTTACAAATTAAACTGATTACTTTTTCTGCTACCCTAACTATATATTGACAACCACTGATTTCTTTTTTAGTATTGGCATCCGATATATATATTAAAAAAAGCATCATATCTAACCAAACTCTTATATTTTATAGACTAGTGTATACAATTATTGTAGCCTTTCTTTATGCTAACTTTATTTATATTTATCTATATTTATGCTATTTTTTATTGTTGTTCACCTCTGGACTCACTCTTATTTGCCCAAACTATTAAAGCCTGGTTCCTAAAACTGGACAGAAGAGTTTACCTGAGATCTCCTAAACACTTCCTGTATTTTTTGTTTACTTATTTATATTCTGAAATTTACATTTTTTGCAGAGTGGTTACCTTGTTGACTTAATAATGAGCAGGGAGAACTCTGATCTGGTAAGGTAACTGTGTCAGATCAAGCAGAAATTCTTCATCTCTTTTCACTTCTGTAAGCTGATAAATCCGTGCTTGGTTTATGCTCAGTCTGTGTTCTATTTCAAGGGAAACCACCTCACTGTTTTATTAAATATTTTTGCATTTTTTAACACAGTAGAGTGAGTTCACTCCTCATTCTCCCAGAGCTTGACATAGGTTCTGTCTGAACTAATCTCCAGGCATTTTTGTGCTATTGGTAGGAGGTTTACAACTCTTTACACCTGCTAAAAATGGTCAGAAATTATGTTGATGGAGATTAATACAGGCAGGAAGCATTATAATGATAAGTAGACAAACAAAGAGAAGAAAACCAAGATAGCCCAAAAAAAAGGATTCTGATGAGCTGTGTAGGGCTTACTTTTCCTTTACACTCCTTTCTGTAAATTTATTGCTAGCGCAACTTCACCGGCCGTATCAAAGTTTAGTCATCAGCGTTAGTAACTGTACAAGTTGAAGAAGATAAGAGATGGAGTAATGGTATTTTTCAGTTCCCACTCTACCCAGCAGTCCTATCAGTGGTCTTAGAATAATATCAGGTGCAAAAAAACATTTTGAAGAAAACAATCTGTGGTGGAGGAGTTATAGCTATTCTTAAGGTAAGAAAAGCTCTTTTGGTGGTATACCTGACAAAAGATGTAAACTTATTGCTAATGTACTGCTCCATCATTAGTACATTTGGTACTAAGAATAGTTCAGCTGCTCCTCTGGCCGCAGGTTTCAACCTGTAAATGCAAGTAGTTTTGCTGGCCTCCACTAACAATCAGTCTTTCAACATATGTTTAACATTCAATTGCTCAAGGGTCAATAAAGTACAAATTAATAAGGTAGATAATTAAATTATGATTTTAGAACCTGTTATTCTAAGCAGTCTAACATTTAAGAAACTAACAAATGTTCTATTTGAAAATTCATCATTTCAGTTGCTTTTTGACTTGAATTCCCATATTTAATTTTTATTTGGAAAATGTATGCATAGATATTTATACCAAATCATGGGTTGATATGAAAAACTTGACAGAGAGATATTTTGCCAGCACAACTTTAAAACTTACCTAAACTTTACCTTTACACTTTGGTTGAACTTGCATGTTCCAGTGATGTTAAACACATTTAAGTGATACTAAACATCTGACTGTCAGCAGAGTTTTGTTCTTGCCGTTAATCTTTTTGCATGCTAGACTGTTGAACTAATTTTTAAATGTGCTGCCAGTTTTTACCATCAATTTAATACTCCACTCATCTTGTAAGGTGTTTAAAAGCCAAAAGCTGGAATCCATCTTAATTAAGGTTAAAATGCAGAATATGTTAAGGAAAGGCCTTCCTGTTTTCAGCTACACTTAGATTTCAAGTCATGTAGCAATTCCCTGAAGTGTAGAGGTTCTGAATAGACTAATTCTGAATCAGATATTATTGTGCATACTCCAACACAGTCACGTCACGTGCTTAATATTCAATACAATTCTTTTCTCTTTCATACTGACTTTTGGAGAATATTAATTTTGTACAGATTGAATTTTTTGAAATTAGAAGCTGTGAAAATTAAGCTTGCATTTGCTGATTTTTCTCAGGTTCCTTACATGTCTTCTGTAGGTTTTGCACTACATAACAAATTATCCAGGCCAAGTTGAAGGATGTGTGGAACATATTCTTGGCTCTTTGTTAGGGACTCTTTATATATTTACTTTTCTACCATGCATATGCAGTACCAATGACTCCATCATCTTGTTTACTGAAGCAGAAGGCATTTTGCAAAGGTTTTATGGGAGACTACTGCTTTATAAATTAAGGAGGAAAACTACTGCATATACAGATATGAAAAAGTTTTTCATTTTAAAATGAATCAAAGATATTTTTCTATGTCATGAGAAGCACTTTTATACTGAATAAAGATGTAAGAACTACCATATTTCTATCACTTAGTATTCTGTTCCCAGTGATGGGCAGGAGAAGATACTTAGGAAAGGAATATAACAAAGAATAGGTACATAGAGTGATCCTTCTCTAGTACACTTTTTTTTACCTTGTAACATCGCACAGTTTGTTCACATCCTGAGCTAGAGGTTTCATGTGAACCATTTTGTTTAACAGCCATTGTTGGACTTGTGGTTAATATCATATCTAGTCCTTTTGGAAAGAATTTGTATTTTTGGTCTTCACCATTACTCCATGATGTCAAGTTCCACATTTACTAATGCAATAAGTGCAGAATTACTTTCCTGGAGAATTTTAGTTCTTTCTGTCACTTGTTAACACTTATATAAATTAAAGCAGTTATCAGGGATGTTGTGAAGTGAAAATACATTTTCCTGTTAACTATTTATTTGTTTTGTTGATTCTTATCTGCTTTCTCTGTTGTTTTACCTGCCAGTCAGCCACTACTGAATGCCCTTTTTCTCGTGTTTTCTCTAAGGATGAAAGAGATTTGATATGGAATTAGGACTTTTTTTCTCACTGGTAGGAAAGGTCCCAAGTGAAACCTGACAACCCAAGTTAGAATGCTTTTAATTCCAGATACTTGGCTTTCCCTAGAATGTGTAAAGTAGGAAAGAAGGTAGTATAGTATTCAGTATTAACTGCTTGTTTTTGGAGGGGAAAGCCATTTTCTGATAACCCAAAGCTCAAATCCTCTAGCTACAGTTTAGATAATTATGGTTTAGCATCCTGTACACACTTTCTGAATTTTTCTGATTTTTCAAATGCAAATTTTAGATCACTCTATGGGACTGATACAGGCACCCAGAGTGTGAGAAGATAGGCTTGCAAAACCTCTCATCTTTGTTTTGCACTTTCTTCTGATTGCTGGAGCATAATCTATAAATTTAAACAGCAACACAATAGTCATGACTGTCTCCACATTCAATAAAATATAGAGAATCAGATTTCTTTTACCTTCTCCCCCCCCCAAGTAGGAGCCAAGGTGTTTCATAGATGCAATATGCTGCCATTACTAAGTAGATTTTTCCTTCAGTATTTTTATAACCTGGATTGAGGAGGTCATGATCATCTTATTTTTCTTTAAAGCAAAAGCATATATGAATGAAGACCTTGATACTTTTGAAAGCACTGTTTGATGTAATCTTTCAAGGTATCACATGCAATACTGTATGGCATCTAGAACTAAACCAAACTTACAGGAGATGCTTGGGGTTATGATGCAGAAGGTCTTGTAACTCAAAGGGAGTGCTTTTGCCCTTCTGTCCTGAAAGCTCAGATTTGTAGTTCAGGTTTGGAAGGGACTGCTATGTGGGGTGTAATGAATTGATCCCACCTGTTTGGGGTCAACTACTAGTGGAAAGCTGGTTTACAGTAAACACAGCTATGGTAAGGGTAGATTCCATAATTTACATCTTTAGTTTGAGATGAAGAGACTTTTTTTTTCTCTGCTAGCATCTGTTCTGTTATAGTCTTTTATAAATATCAAGAAACATTTTCTTGTTGCCATGGTCTTTGTGTAAGTAACGTATAGCAAAAGGGAATGATTTTCTTGTTTTCTTTGTTGAGTAGCTCAAAATAAATGCTTGAAATAACCTCTTTGAGACAATAATTAACTGAAACAACTTTACTCCATGTTGTCTTTGTCTACACACATCTTGCCACCATGAACTAGTTATTTTCTTTACATCTGATGTAGTTCAGTGGGATAAACTGGCAAACACTTTGCCAAATCCAGATTTCCTAATTGCTTTTGCCTTGTATTCTGTATTCTCTCTCTCTTTCTCTAGTTACATGCTCATACCAATAACTTGGCAGTTACAATTTTTCACAGTCAACCACAGCTTTTTTTCAAATGAGTTTTACCTTACCATTACCTTTTCTGTGCAGGATTATTAAAATTATAATGTCTTCATAAAAACTCCTGAAGAAGAGATTGAAAACATACGAAATGTGATAAAACAGGCAGTGGCCTCTGATAAAAAGAGCAGAACTAACCTGGAACATATGTATTTATTCTACAACTGTTTATTCTACACTATGGGGGCAGTCTTCCCCTTTTTGACATTGAAAGGTAACAAACTCATGGTGTTATGAAGTAGACTGTTATCCTCGTGATTCTCTGTGGTAATTTCAATCCGTCTTATTTCAACACTGCTGCTAATTCTAGAATGGTTTCCTCTCTTTGCAAAAATCAGCATATTAGTTTTGTAGCTAAACTGCTCCCTAAGGAGTTCCTAAAAATTAGTGTTTGTTTCATGAATGTTCCTCCTCAACTTCAGCCAATGCTTTTCAAAACCAGTTTGCCAATCCACCAAACCTTAAAAACCTGTAACCTCTATTTTCTTAGGTTGCACTGATTGCCCCATGACACTGTATGAGCTACATGCAACTGCTATAGTTCCTGTTTTCAGGAACTTTAATCCATTTTTCAGTGTCACTTTTAATGGGAACTAAGACTAAAGAAAACCTCAGAACTATTCTGTACTCTTCATTTTTTTCTTCACTCGACATCCAGTTTGTTTCCTGTGTATGAAACAGTTACCTTTCAGTTTAAATTACTGTGAATTTCTGCTGACAAATTTCTACATACTTGGAGAAAGATGTAGCATACAACTGCCAACTAAGTATCTATCTTAAAAGCAGGTCAAGATGATCCTTTTATTACCCTGCCTTGAACAACTCTCCTGCTTCATTTCATTCACTGACATGCAACACACTTTCTGCTGGACATTTGATTTCTTACTGATTGACAGCTGTCTGTCTTTGTTTTCAACACTTTTCGAACCTGCTTCCAAAGCCGCTTTCCAAGTCCAGCTGCTCAAAAAAATAGTCATCTTTTTATCTTTTTCTGTCTTGCTACTGATGATGCAGTAGCAAGTTTTCCCCTGTAGTTCTTTGTGTTTGGATTATCCATAGCACGCCTCTCATGCGTTCCACATCTCTGCAATTATTCATTTTTTGCCATCGCTCCATCTCCCAGAATTTTTCAGATTGTTTGGTTTACTGAAGTAAGTGAACGATTCCTTAAAGTAAATTGAGTGAAAGATCATATTCAAAGTAAACTTAAAAACAGATGTGCCTACCTACGTCACCTGAACGTCTAAATTCTATTGACTGTAGTGAGGTCCTAGACAACATTAGTGCAGATTTAAGACATCTGCTTTAATCAACCCAACTTTACTTGGCACTGAACTGATCTGTGAACACTCACACACAGTCATGACAGACTTTTGGAGCTGGTGACCTCTAGTAAGGGGCAGTATTGAACAATCAAATGTGACAAGGTCTTAATATGTCATAAATAAGTTTGTAAATATATGTCTATTTGTGCCCTGAGGTTTATCAGCTAATTTGCTTGCAAGCTTTCATGGGTATTTTTTTTCATTTTTAATTGCCTAAAAGCTTTGGTGAATCTGACTCCACGTTCATTACTAATATGATATGCCATGCACATAGCAAACAAATAGAAGATATTTTTTCTCCCTGCTATACTTAAAGCTTGGTACTTGCAGGACACGTGAATGAATATAAATACTTTAGTGATTATATGAAGAAGCCTCAAATACAGTAAATCAGATGTAGCAGAAGATACTAAAATAAAAGAAAAAAACTAAAGGGAAAATGTTCCTTGTTGGGTATCCTTATTTAAATCATCTAATCACTGTTAATATATCAATCCCAACTCTTTTACCTACTTAACTGAGTCAATGCCAATGCACTGTGTAGACCATATGTGTAAATCTTTAAAGTTGCTAATCCTCAATTATGTAACTCTACTAATTTTATTAATATATTCTGTGGAAAATCTGAAAATCCAAGATTACTGTAACATCAATATTTTGCCATTGCCAGATTGGTGGAGACCTATGTATTTAAATAAAGTCCATGAACTTTAATAAGATGAAATATTCCTTTTTCCTCTGCTGCGCTTCTTATTGATTAATAATTCACACATTTGGGCATTGCAAGCAAGCTGGAAACTCTGCTTGTGAAGAAGGGGATTGCCCATCACTTCACAAATGCAAATGTAATTAAGAGACAATGGGGACGACAGGAGACATGGAGAACACTGTTTAGCAAACCATTCCTTTTCCGCAAGGGCAGAATTTGAGTGATGAGATCTCTGTCCTACCTTAAGTTCTGTTCACAAAGTACCATGTAACACTCAAGTCCAGTGGCAGGCAGTTCTTCAGTGATTTAACTCTGTTATTTACAATGGTGTTGAACTCTGTCTTACCCACCAAATAAATGCAATGCTTTACCTGCTTAAAATTAAATGTGTATTAGTGCTTGCTAGATCAGGGCCAGGACAGTCAGCATACAGATCTAATACCTGCTGTCACTACTTACAATAAATTTATCTTATCTTTTTGAGGGTTTGTTGGTTTCATTTTGTTTTGGTGTCACTCCCCCCCCTCCCTTATGTTTTCAAAGTTCTTAATTGGTTCATTGCTCTCCTGCAGTTCCACCCCAGGGAGGTTTGTGTTGTTAGGTTTGGAGGGATGAGTATTATTAGTCTGACAAGTCACCCTGCAGGCCTCTTGATACTTCCTTATTCTCCATTTGTCATGAGTTAGATGTTTTGAAGATAATTTCAAACAAAGCAGCATATTTAATTTACCTTCAGGAGCAGAGGATTTATTTAAAATAAAGCTCCAATTCTCCTCATCAAAACCTGCACGATTCCTTTCCTGTTTCCATAGCTAATCTCTAACTGGGCTAGCTGCAGAATTTTCCCAATTTTAAGGTAAGTTGTCTTCATCGTAACTGTGTGATTTTTGGCATAACTGTAAAGGTCTCTCAGTACTCAGTATTGAACCTGATTTCTTTACTGTTGAGTGTATTTTAAAATTATTTCTTTGCATTGATATTACTACTGAAGTGAAGTATTTTTAGATGAAAGAAAAGGAGCTTAGGATACATTATCATTAACTGTAGCTTCCTATCTGAGGATTAAGTGGCATTGGGACAGTTTTATTTTGCCATAATTAAAGGCAAAAAAGTTAATTATTCCTATTTTAATATATCTCCATATTGACTAATAGAAGCTTTCCTTTAGTGTTCACTTTAGTATGGAAATTTTAAGCTGAAATTTAAAAAAAAAAGAAAAAGCTGTGGGCAAAGGGCAAAAAAGATTATATTTTTATAGGAGGAAGATGGACTGTAACAACTTGCTGGAACTGTTGCAGAAACACCGGGTTAGCTAGGGCAAGAACAGAAAACCAGAACAAGAACAGGAAGTGGAAAGAGAAAAGCTATTTAAGCTAACTTATCATTTCAGGTGCTATCTCTCTGGTTGATTTGGCTTCCTAAAGTAGCTGCTCATTGTTTAGTATTCTGGATCTTCTTTAGACCAGTTTGTACTGCAGGGGCACAGATGTGTCTTTCTGAGCAAGTCAAGTTGTCTGTAATTCCTCCTCTGATCCCCTTATTGCTATATACGGGCTGTAATGTATGGTTGACCTATATTCCAGTGGCACACTCCTGTCCTTCCTGCCCTGTGTCACCTCTTGCAGCCAGAGGGGTGTTGGCACTGCTTTGGTCTGTCATTCTCAGCCTCTGTGCCTGCGTTCCTCTGAGTGGGAGGAGGGGTGCAGCCTTGGCTGCTTCATTCTCTGAGCGTTGTTCACAGAAGCTAAAGGGAGGAAAGGTCCTTCCTTTCCCCATGTCTCCATGAGGATTTCTTTGCTCACGTTTCCAAGATAACAGCATACCTAAAAGTTGTTTGTTTGTTTGTTTGTTTGAAATAGTTTGTTTCTCTCTCCTTAGGGATATATAGGACACTTCTAATTTTCTAATACCTCATCTATCCGTTTTTATGTGTTTCCTGCTGTTCCTTTCATTTTCAGAGACACAATTTCATCCCTTAGTGTCATCTCTGGTGGTTTGCTATATCGATCCTCAGGATAAACCTTTGGGGAGGAGGCCGCTTTGTTTGTCCTTTGGTTAATCCATGCCAGGTGCTTTCATTGTAGGAATTTCTGTTGTTGCAGTGGTGAGGTCCTGCAGAGCGCGAAGTTTTTACAGTTTTCCTTCATGGAGTTCTGGTGCAGTTAGCAGGTGTATCTCCATTTGCAGTGATATTATTTGGGCAGTTTATTCCTTCCTCCCTTCCTGAAGGATATTACCTGCTCATAATACTTTTCTCCAGTAAATCAAAGCAATGTATTTTCAACTACTTATTTCCTTGTGAGGGAGAGAGAACAGCTTACAAACAAACACCACTATTTTTTCATTGTAGAATGGGACAACAAGAGCCAGAAATACTTTATGAGAAAAAATAGGCCCTTAAAATTCCCCTCTGTCCCTGGAGGTTTATGTGGTTTCTATAAATACTTAATTTCTTTGCATTGCTTCAGATGTCTGGCAGTTAAATGGCAGGGAAGAACCCAGATTAGTGTCAGAGGTTCTCATTAGTTATTCCATGGAAGGATATTTATACTCTTTCTTACAAACTTTAGTTGGACTCCACGCATAACAGGAGTGGAAAGTTTGGAAGTTTTTAAGCGGTTCCTCAGTGAAGTTTCAAAGATACTACTGCTGCCTTTAACCAAATAAATGCTTTGCAGTTTTTGAAAAAAACAGCTGTTGCTATTTCTTCACTGTTGTTTTATGATGCTGTTTGAAAACTGTAAGAGATGTCACTCACCCAGTGACTGTTTTTCAGGTATTGCTAGTGAATTTTATAGGACCGACTCTTATATGTCTGAGCCAGGAATAATTCTGTGAAAGTCTGTGAATTAATACCAGTTTAAAATTGTGTATGTGTTAAATCATAGAAGTAAATTAAATGTACATGTGAAATCAGTGTGTAAAAGATGCATCTCAAGCTGGTTTATAACTCTCATAGGGTATTTTTTAAATCTATAATGTGCATAAAAGGTATCCTAGAGAAAGAAAATTGATTAGGAAATTCTGAAGTGTTAGGATTATTTCAAAGCAGTGAGCCTCTTTTTTATTTTTCTGTAAGATCCTGAGTACTTAACAATATTATCCATTTCTGCCAATTGCATCAGATGGGAAGCTCTCATCATCTCACATCTTTGTAAAATTTAACACAGATAAAGCTGTCTAGTTAAAGCCATACTGAGATATGCATCTCCTACCGTTAGGCTCCTTCCAGTCAGCATCTGAGGACACTCATCCTCACTGTTCCATCATGGACCCAAAGCCACTTTTCCCGGCTGGCAGTGACACCAGTAGCTGGCAAGGCTCAGACATATTTACTCCTACTTGGCACACCCCTCTTGCCTGGCTTCTTGCACAGCTCTTACTCTGATTGAAACAAACATGATCACTGAGATAAGTCTGTGGTATATTTGATTATTTGGCTGCTGCTTCAGAAATGAAGATTGTTACTGACTCATCAAACAAGACAGGTGCTATTTACAGAGTACAGGAGCTGCTCTGCAAACCCAAGTCTGTGGCTAAGCAAGCAGCAAGGAAATCCTCTCCTTTGCTCTCCCCAAACCCCATCTTTGGCTGTACAACTAGGTTCTTAGGTTTGCACTTGAAAGGCAGAGCTGGCAATCTGCTGCACGGCTGGCATACTGTTTAGTCCTCAACCCTTTTGCTGTTTGCATGCACTTGGCTGTTTCTTGCTGGCAGGTACACACAGTTCAGCATCAGATTTTGACACATGCATGCTGCTGTCCCAAAGGATTCGCTGAGCAGGCTGTCTTGCAGCTGCTGCATTTTCCACCAGTTAAATTGACAGTTACCTACTGTGTGGAGTTGCTAGGAGAAGGTGAATAGTCATCATTACAGCATATTCCTTCAATAACAACCTGTAGAGCTCTCTAATTTCTCTTCTGCAGGGATTTATAGATGTCTTCACTACCGACTTAGCATTTGTACAGTCATATTTGTATTGAGAGGCTGGTAGATATTTATTCATTAAGATCAATTCAGGATCAGCTAAAGAGAGGAAAGCTCTGGCATTTGAACATGCACTCTTTTTGTAGGATGATGTGGCTGATACTGGCTTCTACCATCTGCTTTCCTATTGCAGCCTGTTTCTCCAACCTGCAGAGCAGAAACCAGCCTTTCTTTCCTTCTGGATTGTTAAAGCCATTCACATTTATCCTGTATGGCAATGAATTATAGTCCATTTTAAGGAATCTTTTGTGCTTCTGTGCGTAGTCCTACAACAGAAAAAGTGCATGAGAAAGGAGCTTGAGCAGTCGGTGGTATAGTAGCTGGCTCACCCGTATGGATTAGACTCGTGAGGTCAGAGGAGCTGTGTGTACTTGCTCCGTGCTTGTCGGGGGGGGCGGGGGGGCGAGTGAATTTGTCTATCAAAGTGAATAGCGATTCAGGCAGGATCATTTCTCAGCTGTTGTAATTCTGATGTGTTTTGATATGATGGCAGCTACTGTCTAACATGCGTGGATCTTCTGACATTTGTAGTGGACTAAAGAATGCTTTTGCTTGCTGCTGAGCCTGACTGTAACTGTATCACTGTAGGACAATAACGATGGGGGCTCGAGCGACGGAAACAACTCGGGAACTGGAAAGCACCTCTATAAAGTATCAAATAGGAGGACATGCAGAGAAAATGTGGCAACGGCTCAAAGGAATGTGAGTAGCTTCTCTCCTTGGCTTTTGTTCTGTTCCCTGGGAAAGATCGTTTTCATCTGTTTGTTAAAATGACTAATTAGTAAATGGGAGAGTTATCTCTAAGCTGTGAATAGTATTTGCTCTCATAATACAGTACATCGCTCTCATATATGATGGTAATTAGATTAATGTCAGACTCTATAAGGTTCAATCACCTCATTTAAAAGATATATAACTAGTGAGAGTTATTATCCAAATTGAAATGCAGGTAAGTCCTTTCAGGTTAACACTTCCATAGCTCTGATATGATTCTGTAAATGCTATCTTCAGAATCAGCATTGCTGGAGCTGTTTCATTCCTGTCAGTATATATAGGTAAGTATATTATTGCAGTTCCATAGGAGGTATCAATACTTTGCTTTTTGAGAGTGCAGATAAAGAAGTCTCTGTTAAAAGGTACTTAGTTATCAGGAGGATGCTATGTCTCTGTTTTTTGTCAATTATTTTGGTGCTTAATAATGCTAAAAACTGATTGAAGGACTATTCCAAGGGGCCACTATGCACCTGCTGTGTCTAATTCACTCCTCTCAAATGCAATTTTCAGTGTAGACTTTTGGTGCAAATGATCAGTAAATAAACATCTGCAATGTGTCAGAGAGAAACTCCCTCAAACTAGTGTGTTCTGAAACCCTTAAACTTCAATGCCTCCTTTAAAGTATTTGTCTGGGTTTTGCTCTGAAAGCTGATGTCAGGATGTTACAAATACATGTTACATTTGATGCTTTGGAAGCAAGGAAATGGCGCTATTATTTTTGCTGGAAAGATTTGAAATACTGGGTTTCTAAAGGTATTCCACAGATGCTATATAGTGCCTCAGCTGTTGAAGGAAAACGGGTTACTTACAGTGCTAAGAGGATTAGATGCATTGGCTATGGCACTGCCTGTTTCCCCTATGCATTGGGTAGAAATTCAAGCTGGCTGTGGGAAAGGGAGTTCCCCCCATCTGCTTTCTTTCAAGAGAAAAGTTGGTTTGCTTCATTGGAAAGTCATTTTTCAGTTGTGGCCAGGGATTTATCAGAACTTCTCTGTGATATGCTTTTGAATATTTGCTCTGAATCCTGTCATCACTGTTTAAGATTATGCACTTTGGGAACCATTTTGCCCCTAGAAACCCCAAAGCAAATATTTTGATCATTTCCTGATGCCACACATCTTGCCTCTGAGCTTCCGCTGCTAGAGACCTCCATCAATTTGTGCAGACTTCCATTTGTGCAGGGTCTAAGCTGCTGCTTTTGTTCGTTCTGTAAGTTCTCTGTTACCGCTAGGCTCTTGGGTTTAAACATTTCCTTTCAGCTGCCTCTGGAATGATTCCATTAAACAAACTAATGTAAATAACTAAACATTAGTGACACTCAGTACAACAGCTCCAGGAAATAAGGTTCATGCTTCTTTAGGAGTAGTTAAAACAATAGTTGGAGTTTGTGGTGTATCAAAATCAAATGGAACTTAGGTGTTTGAAAGCCATGCATCTTTCGCAAATTTGTGCTGACCTCATGACTGTTGTGAATGCAGGACAAGATAGTGCTAAAATACTTGTATTTAAAAGAAACAGGTTATATTATTAGGTACATGCTCAGCTGACTATTTTTCAGACTTTGTGATGATTTCATTTTAATTACTCGCCAGTCAATTGGAAATCACTGACTAGACAATATTATGAATATTGTATGGGGAAACTTCAAAGAGTTGAATTTTTTGGAGCAGATCTCTGTGCTCATTTTGTAGTATAAGCATCAGTCATTAAAGAAAAGGATTCATTTTGCTGATGCACAGATATCAAAGTAGAGGTATGTTTTATGTGGTAGGGGAGAGGGACCGATAAGTGGGACTGTCACAGATAATCTGACTTGGGAAGAATTCTTTTACAAATTGTCAGTCAAGAGAATTGTTTCATCCTAGAGAGGGAACTGTTAATGAAACTAGTATGTGTGAAGCAAGTTACTGAATTTTTAAAGGAGTGTACAGTAGTGTATTGATGTTAAAATCAAGACGTGATATGAGTTATGAAGCTGAATCTATTCTTGCTGATGGACTCCACAGCCTACAGAGTTTTCACCAATGTATACATGTGATTTTGGCACAGTTTTACTGCATTTTGCCAGTCGAAAGTGCTGATTATCTTCTTGCAAGCAGGTCATTATTTCTGAAAGAACATGGGATTTCATTTAGGTAACTATCTGGATAGTGTATAAAAGCTACACAATAGGTCCTTACTTAAAATAAGCTTTTATTTTCTTTTAACATTTCAGCTTTTCACATAATAGGTGTTTAATTATGGATTTGGCTGCAGAATTCCATACACATTTAACCTCATATGTCTTGGGGTGTTTTTGTTGTTGGTTTGTTGGTTTGGGTTTTTTTATTTTTGTAAATGCAGGCTGTTCTATAAGATAGTTGAGTTGTATACACTTAAAGATAAATGAAAATCCGTATTTGAATGCCCAATGAGAAAAGCTGGGTATTGTGGAAGCTTGAATGAAAGGGAGTTTCTGTGGGGTTTCTACTCTATAGGCTTGCATAGAGCTTCCTAACCTAATGCTCTCCTTAAGTGCTGCGATAAAAGCTTGGATGTTTTGAACAAAACTAAAACTGTACCTAACTTTCATCAGGTCTATGTGGCCCTACAGCCAAGCTCTGCCTTCTGCATGGCAAGTCAAAATCCAACTCTATTTTCTTTATGTTGCAATTGCAGCAATGCTGCAAAAAAGGAGATTCTTTGGCAGAGAAGCAATTAATTTGAAATTAATAACTTCATCAGCATTGGTGCTGAGTTTATTGATATTTGAGTGTATAAAACACAAGCTCACTGAAACAGGGCTTACTTGTGAAAATGAGTCATGTACATTTCTGTCTTGACTTGAGCTTCTGATCTTTGAATTAAGACATTTTCAGTATGCAGACTGCGAGCTTCTAATGTTTTGTACTTCAGGGAGAAAGCAAAACCAAATAACAAGTGACAACTAAATAACTCATATAATAGTGGGGCTTTTATAATTCTTTGTTATGCAGAAGACTAAAAGCAAAAGCCATTTGAGCCGCTGCTGGAATTCCAGCTGCCTGACTGAAGGGGAGTGTTCTACACCTTCTGCTTGAGAAGGCATCTCGTCACGGCCTGGCCAGTGGGCTCCTTGTCAGACTGTGCAATGCCACCGATTACACTTTTTCTTCCTCAGCCTTTCATTCTCTATCAGATGGAATCTTACTTTGGACAGTCTAAGTCTCCAGCTTAAATGTATTCTGGTGTCAATAGGACCAAAAGATTTGCTGCCTAGGAGAGTTTTTCTTCAGATGCTAATAGAGCATGGCAGTGAGCTGTGAAGAAGCAGCTTCTTTAAAGTGGTTTGATTCAGAACCCAGATAACCAAATCTAAAGCAGAGCTCTGCATGCTTACTGGTATTGTTTGGTATTGTCCTTAATCTGCAGGTAGACTTGACTTAACTCTGTGTTCTTCATTATTCTGTGAAATGGTGTGCTGTCTGTTTACAGTAGAGGTTGGCTGTCTGACACTTCACTCAATGTCACCCACAGAACAGCCAGACACGCCCCCCACCCCACCCCCCCATCTTATTTTGCAAGTAGGCATCTTCTTGGCAAGTAGCTTCTTGTAGCCCCTCCATTGTTGAACCTAGCATTAGGAGTGAGTTTCATTTCTGAGATTTGAATTAATTAGTGGGAAAATAACTTGCTTTTCATAGATACACATATTTGCTAGACTTGTCTATAAGAGGCCAGAAAACCTCTTAATGGAAAAAGTTAAAATCCAAGGTCCCAAGAGTTTGGGGGATTGGAGTTCACGTGTGGTTAGAATAGGCTACTTTACATAATTATTACTCATTTAAAAAGAGAATATCTGTTATTGCCATCACTTCCTGAAACTAATTTGTGCTAACTTGAATGGCAAAAGGGATTTGAGGAAAAGCATAAACTTCTTTCCTTACCTTCTTCCTTTTCTATTCCTCCACATCCAACATAATAGACCCCAATTTCTGCAGCATTTCTGCAGAAAGGAGAGTCTAAACTCTCTTTTAGACACTAAAAGGGACTGACTCATAGACCTAGTTTGTTGATCCTGCAATGCTGCAGTGACAAATGCCTATCATTGCATGCATACACATTTTGTAGAGGCAGAAAGGGGCCCTGGTCACTGATGTGAGTAAACTTGGCTTAATGTCAAGGAAAGTAGAGAAATGGCTTCTTCCACACCTGCTGAATTATCAGATGAGAGAATGCTTTAAAAGGCATCAAATAAAATCCAGATTAGCAGCCTGTTAGGTCTAAAATGGACCAGAATGGGTAACTTTAGTTAGGGAACTTCACCCAGTCATTCCTTCACCACATCTGTGGATACTGGTGGAAGAGCTATAGAACAGTTTCCAGAACCATATATGACAAAGAGGTCTTTCCTTTGTTTTTCTAAGTAAGTTCCTTGTTCACATTTTATTTTATACTGTATTTGGTGTTTGTGTTTGCTTATCGTCCTTTTTTGTATGCTCAATTTGCCTAAACTATGAAAGGTCAATAAAGGTTAACTGAAGAGATTATAATTATCAAAACTTAATATTTTGTGATATAAAGGTTTATAAATTTGTGAGTACTAAACAATCAAAGAGAGAAGAGCTAGAATTACAGGTGGATAACTGATAAAAAATGGCGAGACAGAAATTGTCACTTACTGCTAACTACGTTAGGAACAAATGGATATACAGTTCAAGTAGTTCTTCCTTGTAATGTTGCCCATTTTTACTTCTTCCTAATGTGAAAACTTTTCTTTAAAGGAAAATCTTAAGTTCTTGAAAAAATTCAAGTGACAGCTATTTCTAAAGGGAATTTAAGTAAAATTAAAACTGTTATTTGTCAAATATGATTTCAGAAATGCTCTGAAGAGAAAATTGAAGAAATTATATAATGATTTACCTGTTGATTGATATGTATCCCGTTAGTGCTATAATTACAGTAAGAATTGTTCCATTATGAATTGTGAACAGTTTCTTTTGATTTTGAAACCAAAGTCTGTTTCTGCGCCTGAGTAGTCAAGGTAAACAATTTATAATGATAACTTTGTAGCTTAGAAATATGTATCTAATTAAATTTATAATATGAGAAATGTTAGAATTTTCAATAACTATAGATATTTTAGCCGTACTCAGTTACTTAGCATTAGCAATTTAGAGAATGCTTTTATCCAGTCATATTAGAATAATGATATTATTTTGCTGTTAGAAAAGTATTTCCATTATTATCATGTACAGGAGGCACAGAATTAATTTTCTGGTTCATACTAATTTTTTGCTGCAATTTCTGGCACATATCAATGCTTTTGATGGGTTAGAGTAGATGCTAATCCTCCAATTTACTGTGGGTAGGTGAATTGCTGTGCTTATAGAAAGCTCTACTAGAAATGATTGCAAATTGAAGGAGCAGTGCACAAGCCATAATTTGTCTATATCACTAAGAACAGCAGCAGTGTGTCTTTACAGGTCTCACAGTCCCTAAATAATATAATATAATATAATATAATATAATATAATATAATATAATATAATATTGAAATCCCTCATTACTAGACCTTTAAATGTACATGTACATACACTCCTCACATATGCTTCCAATTAAAATTAAGTATTTTATCCAAGAACACTGCAAAGGAAATTAAAGATAACATTTCATGAAGCCGACTGCTAAACTGCAATTAAATGAAGTCTCAAATTTCTATACTCTGTATTTTTGTTTAACTTAGACTTCTAACTCTACTTATGCTACATCAAACATTTCTAAGATTTCCTAAAAGATGCTTTCTGTGACTATTTAACTTATAAATGTTCAATTCAGATCTCTGCCTAGAAAGAGATTGCATATAATCCACTACACAAATAATTACTTTCGTCCTATTTTGAACTCCTGCCAGCTACTTGTGCAGGGGCCTTTGTTTGCCCTGCAGACCAACCAATTATTATAAACGTTTCTTTCAAAAACTTCATTCTCCAATTTAGCTGGTACACATTGAAGCCTGCCACAAAATGATTAGCAGTTTCTCTGAGCTATTGGTCGAAACCTCAGAGTTCATACTGCCCTCCCACATGCAACTCCCAGTTTCTGCTCCACCTCCACAACAGAATGAAGTCAAAATATCTGAATAGGCAAAAAAAGCCTTTTGTCTTGCTAATTATATAGAGTTGGAAAAATGCAAATGCCTAAATACTGAAATTACATAGTTACCTGTGGAAGTTATAATAAAAATAGGCATTGACTTCATACATCCAAAAGAGAAACATAACCTCAGGTTTATCAAAATTGTGTCTGACAGAAGTTTTCCTGTAAGATGTCAAAATAATCATTTAGGAGTGAACTAAGCATTTAGCACTGTTCCATTTTGTTTGCGTTTGCCATCTGATCTGGTTTACTCCTGATATCATCTCTGGAGGAGGGCTAGAGCAAAATAGTTGCAATTATTTCTGCTGCCATTTACTGGAGTCTTTAGAAAACTAAGACTGCAAAAAAGGTTTAAGATCTACTACATGGTAGCAAGTCCTCCTGTGCTACTGTATTGCCGTATCTAACATGTGGGTTTTCTTTTTGTCAAACAAAAAAAACCCAACATCCAAAGCACCCCAAAAGGAAGCAAAATCAACCAGCCAACAAAGGACCAAATGGGTTAAGCTTGACACACAAACTGCAGAGTGATGTAGTACTTTATTCGTTCTCTGGTGATAGCAGGTGTTTGGGAGGTTTTCTGGTTTTTCTTTACTGCCTTCCCATACAATTTCATGAAGTACTTGAGGTCACCGATGCAATTTATGGAACTTTTAAAATAAGGCCTCATAGAGAGGAGCTATAGCGGCAGTCAGAACTTAATATTAAGTCGATCCTTTAATTTTACTAAGGAGAGAGAGAAAACTGAGCAGTTGTGACTAAAATAACAGAGAAAATTGCACTCTGCTGTAGTTAAGGGAAGCTGAACACAAATTGAGTACATCAGTTACAAAGTTACAGATGACAATGAAGTGACTCAGTTTTCATGGTCCATAAAGCTTTACAATTGGTCAGACAGTGTTGCAGACTGAACAAGCCAGCCTTCTCCCCAACCTCTTTTCTTTTAGAAACCTGCTTAGACTTACTTGTAAAGAACTACTAAAGGCATTCAGTATCTGCTAAAGGCTGCAGCTGGCTGCAGACTAGTCTGTGACTCACACCATAGACACACATTCTCTCAATACATATATGCAAGGAATAGTGGTCTTAAAGGAGAATGCGACTTACTCCTGAAAGTTTGGGTGATTCTGACTGTTTGCCAGCATATGTAATTTTGTAAGTGTAAGTCAAATTCTGTTAACATGACTTGTTGTTTTTATTCCTGTGGATTCTGCTAGAAAAGTGATTTCCAAACTGGTCTTCTGTGAGCTGAGGGATTTTGTCAGCTACATGGTCCCTAAAAGATGACCTTTTTCAGCAGCCATCATGGAGTAAGTTGTCTCCCAACTCTCATTGCTGCCTCCATGCTATCTTTCTTAGCTGTTTATGACTGGTTTTGATGCCATGCAGGGAATTCTTCTGTGTTAAAAATAACCTGTAATAACTTTTTTTACCCCAACTATAAATTTAAACTTGAATCAGTTCCTAGGTTGGATTCCTTCTATGTTTCCATACCTAGTTCCATCCTTACAATGGAGGACATTGTCTAAAGGTGGGAATATCTGAAGTTAAAGTGAAAGCAGATCGTCCTGCTTGAGCAGCTCTTCAACAAAACAATCATAGTCTTAAACTGCTCATGTTTTAAGGCCTTGATTCTGTGATACTGTAAATCCTACTCTAGGGCACCTAGTATTAGATCAAAACAGGAAAGTTGATCCAATATGAACTTGTCCTGAGGGTTCAATTTTGTTCCAATATTTTTGAAAGGTTAACTTTGAACTAGCAGATTTTATGAAGATCAAGTACTGCCCATGTCACTCCAGCTTTATGACGCATCAGATAACATCTGTTCTGCAACTAACAGAAAGCTGGCCTGACAGAAGGCCAGTATAAACATCTGTGTTGTGTACTTTGGCTAATTCAAGACAATTGTAATCACATATTTGCACCTCAACTGAATCAGTTAAGTACTGCTAGGTAATCTATAACTAGCAGTTACAGAACTGAAATCTAACCCCCCCCTAAGTCTATTGTTTCCCTTTGTTGTATAAAGCTCTTTGCCACCACTGGCAATATTTTGAGTGTCTGCAAATCAAAAAAAGGTGAAAACTACTATATTAAAATTTTGATTTTTCTTGACCTGAATGCCCTGAGAATGAGTACTCATTAGCTGCCATTGTGCTGTTTATGGTCTGTACAACGAAGCTGGACAGTCATGAGGTTTAATATGGGTTCTTTAGAATAAGAGAAGCAATGCTTATCTGAGTCAGTGTTATAAAATGATGGAAAAAAAATATTCCTAAGCTGCTTCTTTGTTTGGTAATTTAGGCAAAAGCATCCGATTTTAGACCTTCCAGAGAAGCCAGTATACCTTGAGGTATCATCTGCTGGAGAACAGAAAAATGTGAGACATACATTAAAACTTTACTTTTTCCAGAACTAGTAGTTCTACAAATATCCCTCCAAAGTTTAAAAAAAAAAAAAAAAAGGAACATGCTTTTTCTCAAGTCTTCCTCACTGGTCTCATGGCTGCTGCATGATGGCATAACTGTTTGTAGTCATAGTCATTAAGCATTTTTGCCTGTTTTTGTTGCTATTTATTTAAGGAATTTTTCAGCTTTAGAGACCGTTGAATTACAGCAGTGCAAACTTCCAAGCATAATGCAGATATTATTTGATGCAGTGTTATTTAACAGGGAGGGATCTAAAGGAAGATGTTTGTCTATGCAAGTGCTTATGCTCCATTATCTATTGTTTGACATTGGCTGCAGTTTGTTTGACCCAGCCCTTCTCCAGACTTTTGGCGCCCCCAGGAAAACAAGTAGCCTCCATAAATATTATGCAGACATTTAATTGTTGTAAATTTCTCTGATAAATAGTGTTTGGAGGCAGTTACATTTGAGTGGTTCGCTGTTAGTGTAATTTATGCGAGAAAGACACTAAGGAACAGACTACTGGGTAGTATTTACTTCTTTCTTTTGTTCATCTACAATACAGAACTGGTTTTCTGCCTGGGAAAATTGAAATTAAATACTATTGCTGTTTATTTTCTGCTGTTTTATCTGCAGAATTTATTGAAGAATCAGCATCTAACATCATGCTTACCTGCAGTTATATCTTTTGTATTTTTATTTACTGTTTGTTTTGAATAGTTTTTCTTTTTTTTTTAATACTCTGACACCACTTAGTCATATTCAGTAGTTTTCTTTTCCCTTTTTATTAAAGGATTGATGAAGGTTTCAAATTTTTTCCTCTAAAATGAAGATTTTTATTAGTATCACTGTATTTCCTAACCCCAAATACTTGCAGTTAAGATAACTGAGGCACAAGATAACTGAAGAACAAGTATTCTGAAATGTCTTTTAAAAATTTTATATCAACTTTTTTTCCTGGCTTTTTCTACTTCCAAGACCATAAACTGAGGTGGCAGTAAACTGGTTATTTGAAAACCAGTGGTTCTAGTCCCTGTGCTGCCAAAGATGACCCAGGACCACAGCTCTGAGCAACTCAGTGGAATAGTTACCTGCAGTCAAGAAATCTCCAAGATAGATATAATTTTATGAGCAAAGTAAGCTGTGCAGAACACCTGAAATTTTCCATCAAAGTTCAATTAGAAAACTACTGACCAACTCTGATTTAATTCTTTTTGACTTCACTAGAAAGACCTTGGATTTTATGGGTAATTGGAATCAGATGTTTCTCTTTCACAGAAAACTGCTAAAGTATCACAGAAGGTTTTCTCTGATCATGTATTCATTCTTTGGTAATTCGGAATATATGTTTCAATGGCTACTAAGACACCTTCACCAGCCATAACGTCAGTTAAAGTTTACAAACCAGGTGCATGGGATAATTCTATAATAGTCAGTGGCAGTAAGATGGAGATATAATAGCCTTTTCCCTGCCGTATACTGCTGTGACAAGGAAACCGTATTTTAGTGTTGTATTGTCTCTCCTGAACCGACATTATTGGTCTTAATTCTAAATAACTGGAACCAAAATGAGACTTCAAATTAATTTACCTGGGACTATTTTTTTTGTGTGTGTGTACTTAAGAGTTCTTTAAGTGTGTTTTACAGACAAATATATCGAGTTTGTTTTTTGTTTTATTTTTGTTGTTTGTTTGTTTTTTGTTTTTTCTTCTTTTTTCTGTAAAGCTTACATTGGTTGCAAGTCCAAGTTAATAATGAAAAGAAATTTATGTCTCAGTCTCTCCACGTAGTGCATGTATTTGGTGCTTTTAACAGTGGTGCATTATAATATTGTGCTGGAAAGTGTTAAGCCCTTCCTTCCTATTCCCACCATGAAGACTCCTCAAAACTGTGTAAATGTTTTGATTTACTGAGTGAAATAGTACACTTACCTCTGGAAGGAAAACTGCAATCATTAGATGATAGGAAGTATTACTTACACTGGCGAGAGTATATGTAAAAGGAGTGAAAAGAATTTATACTCTTCAAAATAAGTTTATCTCTACTAGATACTTTCTGGTTTATGCAAATTTTGTCAGACATAGTATGTTCTTAACTTAAAATGCCATAGATAAAAACTGTTGCTTATTTGGGCCTTTTGACTTCGAAGTTTCTTTCTAAGCAGATTGATTTAATATTGCTTGTTTCTCTAGAAATATTAAAAAATATTTGTCAAGGACATGTCAAAATGAAGAATGTTAATAACATATACATGTAAATAGTTTAGTGATAACTGTGAGGAAGCTTTGCCTCCAAGAGAGAAATATTTAAGTCTATTTTTAGTTGTTCTCTTGAGCAGTTCAGTTAGCCATTGTCTGCCTTGTGTGAGCGATGCATCAAAAAGAGATTCCGTCTCCACTTGATTGCTAGAACATCCCTCCTGTTCCAGAAATGTTTAAATATATAATGTGTAGAAGTAACTAGGCATGAAAGTGTTAAAACATTTTGGTTCAACACACTTCTGAACCGATATAATTAATTGGTTTCCTGGTTTTGTAATTAAAAGAAATATGATGCATACTTAGTAGCTTTCTGTTGTTAAGTGGGTTATGTCAGATGGTCTTTTTGGTAAGAAATGAAAGATTGGTGATATATTTCTGTCCCGTGAAACAGAAACTGAATTTTCAAGAATGCCAAACAAGCAGTTCATGAACACTTATGGCCTAGGCCTTATGATTCCTAATTCTGGTTTAATATATCAAAACTTTCCCCTTTTCTTCACCAGTAATGATTGTTTTATTCTTCAGTATTCCAAGAACATGCACATATACCCCTGTTGTAGATGGAAGGTGATTCATATGCTGTGTGAAACTGAACATTAGCTAAGAGAAAAATGGTTTGCCTACATAGCAGATAGGGACAAAAAGGTTTAAAAGTGAATGTACAACAGCTGCAAGTCTGCTTTAGAGATGGACATGAGGTAAACACAGGATATGAGCATCCCAGAAGATTACGACAGTTTATAGCTCAATCCAAACTTTCTGAGTTGCTCCTATCACTGTTGCAGCCTAAACCAAAGTTTGTGTTCAAACACTTAGAGCCTTTTAGAAGACTAAATTGTGATAGATTTAATACAACTGTGACAATGCATGTCCTGATGTTTAAAGTAAACACGGTATTAGAATACTTATAGAAAATCTTAGCTTTGATTTGGTCCTCTAATTGTATTTCTGCTTTTTCATTAGAATCTTGCTATTAGCATCACATACCAGGTCTGCTACAGTCTAATTAAATTAAACACTAATAAACATGCCATAATATGTTAACATTATTACTTTCTGGAAAAATTATGTGGCTCAGGTGGCCATAAGCCATATGGAGCCATCTCTGTCACCTATTTCTCCCTTGACTTGCGCTCAGCTTTGACCAGATTCATTCTGGATACATGAGAGAGTCAACCTTGTCTTAGCATGAGCTCATATTTAGCTCTTTAGCACTGTGCTGGTGTTCTTTTCTTTATGACAAAGGGCTGTATCCAGAATGCCGTTGTGTGTAGTTTAAAAATATCCTTGTGTTCACATACAAGATGAAAGCAAAACGTAAAGAGTGGATAAGGAGTTAACGAAAGTATATAATTTCCAATGAGTTTTACTTAAGAGTTTTTAGTTTGAAAGTTCAGAACATTTTCATCATCAGTTCAATGCTAAAATCATCTCATTGCTTTGGGAGAGGAGAACTCAGAAGTTGCCGAGTCCTTGAATCATGTTACTGTCTGGGGAAACACGATTATTACTAGAACTTGATTTTTAAATACTTTTCAACCTTTATATGTTAAATGTAATCTCAAACACATGCTTAGTTTGAACGAGCAAGGGAATAGAATGAAACTTTATACTTTAAGACATCAGCTTCAGTAGAGGAAGATTTCAAGGGGAAGGATCTCAAGGAAAAGGTAGAATTCATAGAAGTTTTAGAGATTAACTGTATTCTTTTCATTCCCAGTAATGAAAAACAGTATTGCAGCTTTACATACGGTGACTCTGCATTGAAATAGACTCAGAAAGTGTAAAGCTCTATAACAACAATGTAAAGTGACAACAGATGTGATATCTCACACTAAAATGCATTCTTATCATTTGACAATGATTAACATTATGATGATCCTCTTGGCATGGAACTGAAATTTTTCTACATTGTGCAAGCTATATTAAATCTGTCTTTAGCTGGCACCCATGCCTTACTGAAGTTGGCAGACTACCACATGCATGGGACCAATTCCAGCTTTATACATGGCATGAGTTCAAAAATTTCCATATGATGCTTCACTTCTGAAAATTAGTTGATGATTTTCACAAGAGGGTTGCTGCATAATGCAATTTTGTATCTCAGCAAGAAGTACTTCACGGCCCAGCTATGGGTTCTACTTGCTCAGTCATCAGCTTTTATCCAATCCATTAGGATCTAATAATATTTAAAGGCACTCCAGTTCCTGGCTGTACTGGGACATTGTGGTTCAGTCTGAAAGATCTGAAAATCTTGTAGCTTTGGAAGACTGCAGTTCAGAGATGTAAGAAAATGTCAAGATCCGACATTCAGTTCATTCCTTCAGGTAAAATGTGGTGTTGAACTACAGATTTTTCTGAAATGGACAGTGTAAAAGAGGTTTTGGGTTTTTGAATGAGGAAAAAAAGGTATGTAATAGTTTTTGTGTCATAATTAACATGATACAGTTGATGTCATTCCCATAGAACATAGACCAGAGAACTTCAGCCTGTGATTTCTCCATCAACTCCATAATTTAATAAAATTAGCCTGGTTCTGGTCTCACTTACACCAGTATAATTGGAGGCTATTGAATTACAACACAATAAATGAGACCTCAAAACAGATTTACTTTATTGTGACAAAAGAGCACAGTATTTCATAGATGCAGTGGAATTTGGCTAAGTTTTATTGGTTACTCCTTTTTATGAACACTGGTCTATGTCAAGTATGTTATAATTTTTCAAAGTTAGTTGTTACTGGATGTGATTCTTCTTTTCTTAATTGCTAAGTGAGAAAGTCACCTGATAGGACAAGAATGATTCCCTGAAGCTTCTTGGTTTTTTTCCTTTCTGTTTTTTTTTTCCCTTCTGTTTTTTTTTTTCCCTTTTTTTTTTTTTTCCCTTCTCCCAAAGGAAAGAAACGTGTTTACCTCCCTTTGTCTATCACTTGGCTGCAGCAATAGTAGTAACACAGAAACAGATTGCAACAAATTTGCTATTTATTGCTATGATTTTGGATTTTTGCCAGTCTCACTAATGAGCTGTTTTTGCAGACAGACAAACTAAGGATGGGCTTCTCAGCTCACATGCACTTGATTGTGTCCTGGTTTGTCACTAAATTTATTTTTAACAATAAAATCAGCAGATTGTAATTTGTATTGTGATCGTCATAAATAGATCCCATGTTTAATGCAACTGTGAAGCTTTGACTATGCAGGTGAGGGGAGTTAGACATTGAAAGGAAAAACGGTTGCACAGCATCATAAAAAAAATTATTTTAGCAGTTTTTCTGAAGTAAATTGGGGAATGGGAACAGGGAAGAAGGAAGAGATAGATGGGAAGGGACAGTTTTATCTAATCCCACCCCCATTTAAACCAGATAATTACATTGCGTTCCTTGCTAGTGCAGCATGCAACTAGCATGATATGCACAATATTGTACAGTATTGGTATAATAGTAGAAGTATATACCACATTAAGTAAGTGATGAAGTCTTAAATGTTGTACTCGCATTTTTATAGGTAGCTGAAGGCTTCTTACTATACACTCAGCACTGCTAAAAGTGTATAACAAATAAAAGTTAAAAGTTTTGTTTTTTCCCTGCTGAGTTGCCTCAGAGGAAAGTGTCAGAAACACAAAAGCCTTTGTTGCTTCACTTCATGATTAAATCCAGCCTTCCCCATTGAAAGAACTCTTTTCTCTTGCATTATTACCCCATTACAAATTGTCTCTTCCCATCACAAATATTTCAATTTCCCTATGCTTCTCTTCCTAATTGACACTGAAAGCCATTCCTAGCATTGTGAATCTGCCATTCCTTCATGTGTAAAAAATTAAGCTCAGCAGTTACACATGTAAAAAAAAAGACTCAGTAAACATCTTATACCCAAAGTAGACTGCTAATAAGCAAATGTAGGCTGCCATTTTTAATTTTGAATTTCATTATCCACAACGTACCAATGCCTACATATGTGATTGCAGCTACCCAGATTGCCTTATCTGTGTAAATGAATTATGAAAGTGAAAATGAACAGAGGCATTATCTGAGCAGCAATATATTAACAATTATAGTGATGTGGTTATACAATTATAACGCTTCTATTCAGGCACTTGTATTTCAATGGAAGGTAGCTCTTTTCTGTTCACACTAAAACTTTCATAACAAATTTAGTAAGCATAAAGAGGTTGCATTTATACTGTGGGAAAAATTACTAACACCAGAAGTTATCCCACTTATCTGTGTCAGCTTCAATCCACAGCTTTGGATACAATGACACCTGCTTGCTTCAGTAGTCAAACTAGTTTTTCCTCTCTTACTTTCCCCACCCTTTTTTGGAAAGGAGAGTTACCTTTAATCCAGATTGTTTGTAGGAATCCATATAATTTCAAGGATCTGGTTTATTGGCACAATTAAAGGGATAACGGATGTGGCATGGGAATGAACTGTCAGAGCTGGGGTACAAGTATTAATTCACTGCTGAAACTGGTGTATCGAGAAACAAAATCCCTAAATTGTATTAAAAAGATTTTCCTTCATTGAAGCTGACAAACACAAGGAAATGTTACCCCAGTGCCATTCACAGCAATGCCAGTGCTGAAGCACTGTTAACAATACCATGAGATTGCTTCCCTCCCTCCCCCACTGCAATCGGAACAATAGAAAACACTGAATCAAAGATGCAGTGTTTTACATTTGCTTGGCACCATGCTAACTTAATCAAGAATGAACTTGCTCAAGGATTTTTTCCATAGAAATAGGACAACAAGATGTTCTGGTACCACTCCCAGAGTATGACTCACAAAGAGAAAGCAGCAGAGAAAAAGAGTGGTTTTTTTTCGTTTCACAAAATCGCTCACTTCCTTTCAAGGTTATGCACTTGTTTTTGTTTCTAAATGTGTTATTTGATTCTCTTCCTAGTAATGTTTGAAAAAATAGACTTAAAGGTAGATGACAGCAATATTTATGGAGCGGGTTGTCGTCCCCTCCATTTTTGCTGAAAGATGCACGCTACATTCCTTCTGTGTTTAGTCACTTCAATACAACATGAAATCCTGACATGATTGCAAGTTCGCTTGGCTCCTTACTAAATGGGTTTGTTCTAGCAAAACAGACCAAATGATACCAATAAATTCTCTCTTAACATTCATTCATTAGCATCAAGACTTATTGTGACGGGTAAGACTTTTCTTGATGTTTAAAGTACTTCACACTCAAGCTAAACCCAAAGGCTAGCTTTTCACTTTTTTTGCCCCATCTGTGAAGGTGCTAGTCTTTTTTTATTAGTCAGCTTCTAAACAATATACTCAAATAATATGGTCAGATTGCCCCCCACTTACAAATACTGATCAATAGCTTTGTCCTACTCATTACAGAATGATTAGGTTGCAAAGTCCTAAACTCACATTTATTTGCAGTTACTTGGTATAAATTAGGTCATTGTTCCACATTCTTGTTAATGGCATGTTTCCCGTCTGCTGTAGTTCATTATGACCGTATTGCTTATACTGTCTATATACATGGCAATCAAACAACTTCTCAAACATTTCAAGTAGTTCTTTGAGCTCCAGTAGCACAAAAACTTTAATGTATCTGGGACTATTAAGCAAATATCTGTTGTTCTGAGAGCAAGAGAGTGAACTAGTACCTGACCTAGAATAAAGGCTTAATTTTTGGTTTCAGTTGATTCTGTTTTGGTCATGTCACTGTGTTTTGCTAGCAAGAGAGTTTCTTTTAACACTTCACCTCTCAGAGAAAGAGGCTGAAATAATATGAATGACTGGTGGTGCTGAGGGACTTCTTCAACAGTAAAATCTGGTAAGTAAACCTAATACATTTCAGATAAACACATGTTAATGGGGCTTTGGGAAATGTGCACTTTTCGGGTGGATGGCTCATTGCTATTTCTTTGCAAGAACAAAAGTATTAAAAACGTATTTAAAAGGAATAGTTAAGACAAAAAAAATGGAGAAAGGAAAATATATTTTGGAAACATGAAATATATGTGAACACAAATGATCAGAATTTATTAATATGCCTAATATTTTGCTTTATATAAGAAAGAAAGAAAAACAGGAAAGAAAGTGTCACACATGTTCATGTTACCACCATGAGACATGTCTCTGACTACTGTTCATTCTGGACGTACCTAATCACATGTACAGAACTATGAGTCAGAGCTGGTGTGTAGTGAGGGCTATAGCTGAGGGCTATACACTCCAGATAATTGCAGTATCTGCAATGTCAGCATTGATTTCTGTGTTGGCTTTTCATTTTAAAGGGACCTCCAGCTTTTTTCCCTTTTTTTTTTTTTCTTTTAATCTCGAAGGTGACAAAACCAGCTAACCAAATCACTTGACTAGAAAGTTACATTGAATTCTCCTCATCTCTACTCCTGCTTGCCTCTGTGGTTTTTGATTATTCAGTGTTTCCCTGGTATATGCCTGCATGAGACTTCATTTCTCTGGACTGACTTCTGAGGCCTCTGAAATCCAGAGGCACTGGTAAAACTGATTAAAAGCTAAAATACCCATCCCATAAGAAATGTTAAATTCTGCAGGCTTCTTACTGGATTGTAAACTGTTGCAAGGTTGGGAAGTTCATGCATCTTTTACTTTTCTGATATTTTATGCAATCAGCGCATCTGGGAACTCAGTAAGAGCCCCAGACAAATGGTTATTGATTTGTTCAGGTGATTTATTGTGATGGGACTTTCCCAAGTCCACCTTGCAAAGATGAGGGAGTGGTATCTAGTTAAATACGACAATACACAGGGAGAACGAGTTCTGAAACCCCTCCTCACCCTTTCCCCCCAGCCTACAAATGAAAGATTCTGGACAGTGGCCAGACCTGGAAAGTAGCTCTAAACAGGGTTCACAAAAATGGTGTTTTAGTTTGATTTATCCTGGTTTGCTAATAAAGACAGTCTTTGCAACAGGGAGTTTTTATAGTGGATAAATGTGGGTGCACCACAACCTTCCACCCTCTGCATACTCATGTAGACTTACATCTCATTACTGTCTAGCTATTAATTGTATGTGTCTGTGAACAATGATGACTTCAAGTACTAAGCTGTCAATATGACTTTCACAGATGAACATCTGAGTAGGTGTAAATGTCATGATAAGCATGCTGCTTTCATGTATCACAGAAAGTTATTATCTCCTTTTTGCTGATTCTTATATAACTATATTTTTGGCTGATAAAATAGAATAAATACTTATTTTTTTCATAGTCAGCTGTGTTTAACATATGTATATATATGGGTGAAAATTCCTCTTACTAATAGTGATACTTTTTCCTTCAAAATACCTGTCAAATCTGACTGACACTTTTTCACATGTTGTTACTTAGGTGAACTTGAATGCTTTAGAGAACTTAGATATGTGAGGTTAAATACACCGATATCAATTCAAGTCACCAACACCAATGGGCCCTCAGAAAATGTGGGGACAGAAATGAATTGGATACTTTCTTTTTCTTAACAAAATGTAAGAATAGTCTTCGGAGGTAGCAGCACTGCCAAAACCATTGCCAAAAATGTATCTGAGGGGCTAGAGACAGGCAGATTCATCCACAGTTTTTGAAAGTTATAATGAATTTTAAAACTACTATTTATAGTAATTTTGGATTTTTTCCTGTCAGTTTTCCAAATTGAAATAGTGTTAGACCCATAATAAATAGCAGGAAAACACACAGGAATAATAAAAAAAAACATGGCATGAAATTGATACTTTAGACAAAAATTGGAAACTAAAGAGGCATCAAAAGTAGGGCAATGCAGTCTCCACATTTAAGATAGGTATTGTTAATTCAGAATCTCACAGAAAAACATTTCCTTGCAAAATAAAAGCAAGATCATTAAGCTCATGTACAAGTTTTATCCTTATAGGCACTTATTATTATTTACAGTACAGCAGCTAAAAAGATTTTAGATGTTTCTCGGCATTATTCTCTGGGCTGTTTAGGTTCCAAGCTGCTGGCATGTCTGTTAAGCTGCACTGTTAGTGGTGCTTCTTCCAGCGAGTCAAAGTCTGACAAATGTGATGAAATGTAGAATACTGGTAATCAGAAAAAAACCCAGAATTTAAATGCAACAAATGTTTACGGCAATTCATATGTGAACTTATAGGCTACCGGTACTCATTTTATTTAACATTTACTTCTAGTCCAAGCAGACTTTTTGAAAAAAAGATCTTTACTGTAGTTTTGTGTCTTTTTGTGTCAGGGTCAGGAGCAGATGCTTGAACTTTCTAATCTCTTCTTGGCAGATCAGCACACAGAAAAATCAAACAATGCTGCCTGCTACTTTTAAGCCATTCAGAGACCTTCTTTTTCAGTGGCTGTTGGAGAACATGAGTGTGAAAATGTTCGAACCGAACGTTTGCCAGGCATCTCTCAGTGTTCATGTAACCCTCAGTGCTCAAAGGCTTTGAGAAAAAGCATGAAGAGGAAAGTATTTCTTATTTCTTATTCCTCTTGAAAAGATACTGCTGATTCTACTTGTCCATTAATGCTGTAATTGGATAAAACAGAAAATGCTCCTTTGCTTTGATTTAACTATTCTAAATCAAAGTTTATAAACATTATTTTCTTAGTTTATGTCTGTGAAGAGCATAGCTGTGTGCAGGACATAAGAAATTATGCTCAGGAGAAACTGACTTTTGTCTTAGTTTTTGATTAAATCTCAGATAAAATTGAGAAATGAAGTCTGGACTTTTAGGAAGTAACTAGGGTGCTTAGGTGCCCAGCCTTTAACTTTTGATGTAAACTAAACAGAGGACTTTAAGGCATTTTTCATAGTTTTGCCTCAATCTGTAATGCTGATAAATTCCACTATTACAAGATTCTGCTCAGATAATGGACATAGCACTCATTATTTCACTGAAGTATCAACATATCACAAGAAACAAACTCAACTCTCTGTCGTCTTAGCCATTCTCCTCTTCTTAGATGCATTTATGTGTAACTGGGTTTCTGCAGCTCTTTCATCATATCCCATAGCATAAAACTCCTCTTAGTTCTTGTTCAGCATTTTTTCTAGAGCTTTAATCCGTGCTTCCTCCCCATACAAGTGTGGAAAGCTTAATATTCCGGTAGTTTAAGTAGAGCCTCAGACCACATCTCTAGAAATTCTTGGACTTCTGTTGTCGTTGGCTTTTCTTCCTTTCTTTTTCTCTTCTCCGAGCAGTTGTTTTCTTGTTACATTTTTCTGCGTTTCTGTTTTAACCCTTGGTCTAGAAAAATGTGCTGCAGCTTTTTGGACATATGCCAAAATAAAAAAAGGATAAGTGCCAAGTTTTTAGTTTTAAAATAAGACCAGCAAGACAGTTTGAAATGATTCATCACTTCCTGGCAAGTGTAATTATCACTGCAATCACCATTCATTATCTATTTGCACCCTTTAAAGATGTGCTAAATATTACTGTAAGTTCAGAAAGTTATTGTTTCAACTGAGTCAACTGAAAAAAATTAGAGCAGCACAGGTGGGTGCTTTAAACAGGAAACAATACTGATCTCCAGGACTCGCAGAGCTGCCTTCCTTAGAATAACCTGCAAGAAACATGTCACATCTGTGTAAAAATGGTATATGCTGAGGTTAGGATAGCGGATATACAAAATAAACTATTTCAGCTGGTTTAGCTATTGTGTTTGTCATTGCTGGAAGCCGACTGCTGAAACGTGAAACCAGTTCCACTTCTTAGCTGGGCGTTTATTCACTGTCTAAACTGGGACAGTGGAGATCCAGTAATTATGTTTAGTATTCACTTTGTGCATTTATTCATCCTGTTTTAAGCAAATCACTTGTAGCTTCACTCCTATCGATGCTCCCTGCCAAGTATCTATAAGCAAACAAGGAATCTTATTTCAACAAGGTATTGTTGTAATTTCTCTGTATTTTGAACCTCATAAAGATGACTCAAAGCGTAATTGATTCTGCCTGTAAGTAAACTACTGTGGGATGCAGATTCATTCTCACCAGTCATTGCTGAAAGTTTAAAACAAAATTCAGACTTGGTAACAGATCAGTGTACTCATTTCTTGGATAACATGTTGTGAGATCTTTGGGGTAGCAATCAGCTTTCTGTTCTGTTTGTATAGCAGCTGGTACAATGATGTCTTTATCTACCACTGGGAATTTTGGGTACTATCACAGCAAACAAATGTTTAAAATACATTGTTTAAAATTCTTATAGTGCATGAAAATTTTTCCAAGTTGTTATGAATGACTGCTATGCTAGTGAAAAATCTTTACCTAACAAGTAAATGCTATTATTTAGTATTTCAGCATTTATTTTTGCGTGTCACCTGAGCTCTGTTCATACCCAGGGAGGTTAGATGCAAAGGGCTGCCTTTATTTCCCTGATCCTGTGACATTCAGCTCTAGCTGAATGTCTCTCCTGTGACCTTATATCGTTGTACATTAGAATCAAAGCCTTCCCAAAACATGTCTCATGCTGGAATACTACTGAAAATGGAGGAATCAAATGGTGTGTGACAAAAGAAGTTTTAAGAGTGGAAGGAGGGGAGGAAGGAATAACTGCAATGGAAGTAGTAAGGAAGGGAGAAGACCTGAAACTCCTCAGAAGTGATGTGTGTGGGAATGGCCCTAACCCACATTATCTTCTGAATTTCTTCAGTCACTACATCCAGCTGCTGATTAATTATGGTAAGACAAAAGATCATTTCAAAGTAGGTTTCAGCTTTAGAATGAGTGAATATATTGTCTGTGTAAAAGAGGACTGTGTCAAAGTGTAGACATCTCAGTACTTTTACATCAGGAAAATAAATAAATGGATATTTTGTGCATTGTGATATGCAATTTAGAATCTTACATGGATTTGGCTTTTAAAATTTCACAGAATGAAAAAGTGCTAGATATTAAAGTAGATTTAATTTAATTGTCCACTAGAGTGACTAGTTAGCTGGGAAGGGCACTGAACACCTTCTATGTTTCCACGTGTTTTTTAGAGTCCAGAACAGTTTTGTCTTTGACCTCTTCTCCAGGCAACCTGCATGAGGCTGACTTGTGAAATTTCAGTACTATTCCTGCTTACTCCTACCCCAAGTCAAAGCTGTTAGTGAAGAGTCCTTTAAGAAGCTGAAACAGGGTAACCCTCCTTGGTTTTGTATCTTCAACTTAAGGGGAGTTATTGACAGATGCTGTTCTTGCATTATAATGTTGCTTGACTTGAAAGATTGCATTGTGCTAATGGGAGAGGGTAGGTGGGTTTGCTGAACTCCAGACTCGACTAAAGATATTTTCTTAGTTAAAACCAAGATTATGGTTATGCAACAAATTACACATAACCCTGTGATTTAGTGAGTCAGCCTGGTCAAGTGTAGTGGCCGCCTTCTACAAGGTTCTTCAGTATTCCTCACTGTGATTTGAAGTTTTATTTGCATTACTGACTGAGCAAAAGTCTGATATCATAGATAGGGTTTGTCAGCAAGCTGGCAGAACATAAGTTTTCCTTTCCTGGCACAAATCACATTAAGAAATTTATCAGGGAATATTATGCAGACTCAAAATCTGTCAGAAATATGAATGACAGTGTGACAGAAACCACCTGCATAGCTCATGATGTTCTTGGATCAAAGTACCAGCAGGAAATTGCTGCAGTATTCCAAATAGTAAGTGTGGTGTTGGAACAAAGCAGAAACCTTGAGAACAAGTTGATATTTGCCTTTTTCACTTTAAAGCGGTTCCTTAAAGCTTATACCAAAGGACATACTGAATTTGTGTCAAGTGCTAGTAAGAAATAGTGAGTTAGATATTCACAAATTGACAAGGACTGTATGAGACTAGGGCACCTGATACATAAGAGGGATGAAAAAGATACTGTTAGATATTACTGCATAGGAAAGGGGTTTCAAAAGAAACTATTCCTACAAAGTTACTGCAATGAAAATTTGCTTGATATAGGAGAAGAAACAGAGGAAGAAAGAATACTTAGTTCTTAGAAAGAATTTTAGTCCATAAAAAATCAAAGCACCTTTTGAAGGGAAGAAATGTCATCAGCTTCCAATGTTGAAGCTTAGGTAGTCTGGGTTGAAAGTGACCTGTCCAAGGTCAGTCAATGGACTAGTGAAAAGATCAGGGCTCTTAGGTCCCAGTCCAGAGTCTTATCTATCAGTCCACACTGTTTACATTTGTACAAGAAGGAAAAATAACCAGGTTATTTTTGCCATTAATCTGTTCTAAATGCCACTCACTTCACTTAACAAAGGACATTCTGTGAAGCAATCAGCTTCCACCATCAATATGGCATAAGCATACAAGGCTTTGTGCAGTATTAGCAATAACAAGCTAAATCTCTGTAAGTTGGAATTGAAGCTGTCTCGTATGCATTCAGAGGTCACTTCAACATCATAATTTTAGATTAAACTAAGAAAAACTGTGAGGATAATGTACTTACCACTCATGATGCATGTAGTTTCCAAGGTGATTTAGTACAGTTGGTGAAATTGTTTTTTATCCAATTTATATTTATATTTAACTTGTCAACATCACTTTAGATGGAGCCCGAGGAAGGGTCATTGCTTACAACAGTTACCAATAGAAGGATATTTTCCAGCAAATTTGAAGGTATGTTTTTGATACTAGTTGGCTGAAATTAGAGTGCGAGTTTGATCTGTTTGCTGTGTGGTGGCTTTGCCTTTTAGACTTAGTTTTTCCTCTGCCGTTGTCATTGTGAATGAATACAGTGACTTGCTTCATCACCTCTTTTGTTCTATGGTTCCTTGACAAACATATCCATATAATTGCTTTTAGAGCCCGGAGGAACTTTCTAAGAATCATACACTGTCTGGAAACTATATTTGGCAAAGAGTTATCAAAGGTTTGTTGTCAGAAAGGTGTATCCACTGGCTCTGAAATGCTCTGACAGGTACATTTTTGTTTTATAGTTTGCAGTATTATTAACTTACAGCAAGAGCTGCAAATACAGTGAGAGCAAAATTAGAATTCAAAATTATGTTTGTGGCTCAAAAATACAGTGCAATTGCCAGACTTTTGCCACATTTAGGCAACAGTAATCAGTTTTAGAAACACAGGATGGGGAAAAAACAGCTGCATTGCAATACCACAGAAAAGGATCCAGGCAGTAATCACAAACTTGAATGAAAGTCAACAGTTTCCTGTTGTTACACAACAGGTAAAATATCATGCTGGGAGATATAACCTCTGCTAGCACTTGTGAACACTGTCACAGTGATCTAACTTCTGCAGTTCATGTATCTCTTTCCAACCACTGGTCGTTGTCTTGGCTTGTATTGTTTCTGTTCGTTGCAAAATACTACTTATGTACCTGATTTTGAGCTCCACATGCTCATCACAGTGTTATTCTTAAGAGGTTTTGTACCCTTTTTAATGTTCACAATGTCAACCTGAAGTGCAAAATGTTCTTTATTTGCAAATCTAACTGGTCAAGAGCAAATACAGTCTTTCAGTAGTATCATTCTGAGATATTTATCCCAGATCACCATCATAATTTTTTTGGTTTTGTTTTTGTTTTTAGAGATTCAGACTGCCTGTTTATGTTAATGAATGACTAGGTTTCCCACTTTTCACTCTTTTCAAGGATACGTGTTTGCAGTTTTAAAATTTTCAGTTTTAGGTGGAATGCAATTTTCCTCAGCATCTGCAATACAGTTTCATAGTTAGTCTCCTTGCCTGATCTAACAGGAAAATACTGAGATGTGAAGTGCATCAGAACCAGTTATCCTAAGAACTAAACCTACTTTCTGGCTTATTTTCTCACTGCTGGCAGCCATTGCTGGGAGACACCAACGAAGCACTATTTAAATCTGCAATTATTCTTTGTGTTTCCAAAAAGCCTCAGCTCTCTGGGAGCTTTTAATGGCTCCCTTCTTGCCGTCATGTTTCTTGCTTTTGATACACTGAGCCACTTGAAAGTCTAATTCATCGTTATCCCTGTGGCTTTGTAACATGAGCTTCTGCACAGCACAGTCACTGTTTGAACTCCCCCTGAGCCCCTCCCCAAAGATATGGTTCCCCAAACCAGAGAAATCTAAATCACAAAACCAGTGATTTACACAGGAATATGAAAGACAGACATCAGAAATAGAAAACAACTTGTTTTTATATAGACGTATTACTGGCATCTCTGTGGTCTTCCCTGTGTTTCTTTTCTAAAATGGTCTTGCCAAAACAGCCTTAGCAGAGTTGACCTGAGTAGCCCATAACACTTTCCTTAGGCTGTATGTTTTTGTGAAATGTTTTTCTTAATTGTGGTATTTGAGCTGGTCCCCATACTATCACTAAAAGAATAATTTCCTAAGGGTCAAAGAGTATAATTTGGATAAAGGGATAATTAAATAACATTGCATTGATCCAAGTGAGGAAAATTCTTAGTCGTAATTGACATTTTACTGACAGAAGTCATGTGGGCACAGATGCTGGCTTGTATAGAGTCAGGGTGAAAGCCAGGTTCATAAATGTCTCAAACGCTCTGTAAGAAATGCTGTTAAATGAACAATTATATTTTAGCACCTGTCATATAGTCATTAATTATAACATGCTCATTTCATTTTACATGCTATTTAAATGCTCACCATTGTTGAATACTTTCTTGATTATATGTATCTGTAGAGTGAAGTCATTCACTGCACCAAACCAGAATCATTCTATGTCATTGAATTTAAAGTCTTTGACTTACTATAGTGGCCTTGCAACAAATATTGTGGATTACTTCAAATAAAACTGAAGAATACAAGCAGCTGTCTCAATCTGAACCCAAGACTTACCTGAACACGAGAAGTTCAAGCAACGCACCTCAAGAAACTGAACAGCAGTATTGGAGAAAATGGTGCAAGCTCAGTCTGCATAGTTTGCAGTGAGGCACAGGGCATTGGCAGGTGAGCATTGGCTACTAAAAGGTTGATTTGACCCGTGCCTGATTATCTCAGTCTAAGGCTTGCAGAAGATACTGTGCTAAATGCCCTGCTCAGGGCTGAGTAGTAGTACTAGAGGCTGTTCTCTTTAATATTCCTGTTTCTGAGTTATACCAGTGCTGCTAACAGGCTATGTGGAAGGATGTTTAGCATCTTCATGGCTCATATTGTTCTTATGCAAAAGGGTGTAATTCCTCACTTGAAAAATGGCAGTGAGCGTCAGTAATATTTCTGGAAGCACATCTGACAGGTGTTACCCCAGTTCAGGGCTCTTGTGGGGGAAGAAGGTTAAAATTCAGTGGAGAGTGTGTTTTCCCATAGGTTTACTTCAAGATCCACTAAAACCTGTTTCTTTAAAGCAATAGAAATAGTTCCTTCCTAAGGCTATCTCAAGTTGCATTTTTTTATTTTCCACTGCAGATGTCCTGATTAGCTAGGACCTATCCTAACTGGATAGATCTTTTTGTTGGGAGTATGATTTACCACATACAGCATATTCAATCAATATTGCTCTGTCTGCTCTTTGAGGACCACGCTGACAGTGAGTTTAATCATGCAATGAATGCTACTGACGTCAGCGGGACTGATGTTATAACAACTTCTCTCTGATGTAAATGAGAGGCTCTCTGTTTTTCAAAATGTCCAAGATGAGACTACTACAACTCATGGTGGAAAATACTGAATTAATGGAATTTTGTTTAACTGTGCAAATTAATTTTAATGAATTGGGGGTGTTAAGTGTCCTCAGCTGTGTCTATGTCGGCTGGTTGGGACTAGTTACCTGACCATGTACGTCTTATACTTCTTTTTTCTATATGCATTAATTTAATTCTTGTACCAAGCAGTCTGGTCTGAATATTCAAAAGCATAGAGTACTAGACAAAATAAAAGTCTGATAATAGCAGAGCCACTAAATGCTTGACATTCCCCATGGCACACCTACTGGGCTTCAGCAAAAACATCGGTTTGTGATACACGTGGTGGTATCTCTTACACATTGTTTGACTGGATTGGATATTGTTATCTTGGACGTGTTAATTCCAGTTCTAGCTTGTCTTGTCAGGATAGTAGCAGAGTAGCATTAATGAAGGTACAGATCTCCCTGCTTAATTATAAATTCTGCAACAAGATAATTAAAAATCTACTACTTGGCTATTTATATCATTAATTTCAAATTAGTCTCATTATGCTTTACTACTTGACAATAATCTGTATAACAAAAGAGAGTTACTGTGCTCATGGCAGTGGTATTTAAAAGCTGTTGAGAATATGCATTTTATATTAAAGGGAAAAATGTATGTTAAACATTAGCAGAGAGTTGATTTTGTTACTCATAAAAATGAGATTAGAAATTAATCGCCAGTGTCAACCATTTAATAGGTAGGAGCAAGAAAACAAATACTGGTGTGAAATACACTTGTCAAAGAAGAAATTGATGTCAAAATGACCACTGTATTGCACAATGCAGTGGCAACTTTTGCTTTTGTCATGAGAATTTGTAAAACATAGATGATGAAAGTGCACAATATTTCAGTGTGCTGACTAGGGAACCATGAAGCTCCTGGGACTCAACAGAAGAAACTTGCATCTGTGCATTAATGATTCTCATCTGAATTGTGTTTCAGTGGTTTAGTTCAAATTGCCAGTTCTGATTCTTGTCAGAAGGTACCCGCATAACATAGTCCAGAATCATAATAAATAAAACAACTCGGAGTGTTTTTTGACAGGTTCCAGAGAAAAAGGTGAGATGGAATGAGTGTGAAGCAAAACTGTTCATCCTTCTGTTAGGGGATGAGTGGAACTGAGTGGTAAAATTCTAATAAGAACTACATAATTGACACCTTTTGGGAGGAGGCAAAATGCACCCAGTCTTCAGTTCAAATAACATAAAATACTATACAGTGGTCAGTTTTAATCTGCATCATATTAAAATTATCTTCCAGCTGTTGTCAAGATGTTTTTAGATACTGGAAAACCTTTTTCTTACTGAATATTATGTTTTAATTTATCATTCAGTAGTGACTCATGAGAAGTTTAATAGTTCCATGAAGATATCAGTACCCAGATTTTTGTTAAAAATTCTGTCCTTTGTTGCTTTTAGTTCAGTTTTAAGACTAGTGTGAAAAATGTCAACTCATTCTTAGGTCCAGATACACGTACAGACCATAGGTAAGGAATTTAACAATGCCTTGGGGTGTGCTTCATCTTTTTAGTGGATAAGCAAAACAGTGCATTCTCTGGGGCAGGGAGCATAGCCTGTTACATTGTATGCTAAATCATATGTAAAAAAAATTGCGTGAGTAATAAAGCCAATTATATTGTACCCACATTCAAACGTTTCAGAGAATTTAACTAGCAAAATTAGTCTGCCTCAGCCTTGAGTTTAGGCAGATTATGGTATAAAATGAATGCATATTAATTTTTTTGCAGTTTGTGGTTCTAGTACAGTTTTGAAATTAATTTTTCTGAAATGAGATTTTAAATGTATGAATGAAGAAAGATATATTTCCATGAAGAAGGGGAAGAGAAAAAAAAATCTAGGCAGAGGCCTTACAGGAAACCATGACTCATTCCTTGTTTATAAACTGTAACGTTTCATGTGTTTCACATTCTCTAGTCAGGTCCTTTTTATTTTATATTGCTGGCAAACTTTTGACCCTTGGTAAAAAGTAGGAGCACTGAACTACTTTTGAGCACTGTTTTTATTTTTAAAAATTGTTCACTAAATAAGTGATATTCTGACAAGCTCACTGTAGATTAACTGACTGTCAAAATTTATCCAAAGGAGTAACAAACACACTAGTGAACCCTTCTTCAGGATGGTTACCAGTGATTTCAGTGGAAATTATACTGTATTCCCCACACTTATATATGTATATGTACTTTCTCTAGCAAGAGGCTGAAGATTTCTGTGTTGGTTTTGCACACGTACTTTTTAAATCAAATGAGCTGAAGCATTTGAAATATGTTTCGGAATTCTCTCATATCTAGACTACAATTAGCAGGAGAGCCTTGTTTTACATAGTTTAGTCATACTAACAATTAACTTTACCAGGGGGAGAAAGAGAAGTATTTGATACACAAAAAGTCTACATTTCTCCTTTGCTGCTTGTTTTTCCTCTCTGGAAATGCTGTTGCAAAAAAACAGGGTGAGTTTTCTTCTGGGTCTCCTTTAAGTTTTGCTAGAAGAGATAAACTTCCACTAGTCTTCTGTCATGAGTACACATAAACTTGGCACATTTGGAAGGATGTCATCACAGTAAATAAAGACTTGGGAAGAAGTATGTGTGGTGTTGGGGAGATGGTGAGCTGGTGTAAGGAGGAAAATAACGTAGGTAATTTATATGTAGAATAAAAGATATAACTGTGCAGTCACCTTATCTTTGAAAACCAGTACTGTGTATTGCAAAGGCCACAATAGAATCTAGATAGAAAGAAAAAAAAATCAGATCATTACTGTATGCATTACATTTTGTGAATATCTTTGTAATAGAAAGATAAGAATGATCAAAATGTTATTGTGTTAGAATAATAGATTTCTGAGTCATGCACAAGACATTTTTTGTCTATGGCCATGTTACATATCTGAGGATAGAGCTGAACTCACAATTTCATTTATCACTCTTTGTAAGACTTTAAAATGATGAATGTCACATTTCAAGACATCTACGGGGAAACTGTTATTTAAAAGCGATTTTCACAATCAGAAAGCAAAGCTCTGGTATTATTAGTGTTGCTATTTCAAAGAAAAAAGGTTTTGTAAGATGATATATAATCAGCTGTAGAGTTTTTGCTGTTGCAGCTTCTTTGCATCTAACCAATGGATAATGGCAATGTGACCAAAGAACAAACAGTTGATAGAAAGGACACTGCAACCACTCCCAGATACTACTAATCCCCTAGGAAAATGCATGTGTGTATACTTCCAGATAGTTTCCATGTCTCTCAAACTCAATGCCAGAAATCTAATTATGAAAACCAGAAAATGTCAAAAAGTGTGCATAGACCAAAGTATTTTAACCAATGAAAATGAAGTAAGTTCCAGAAAACTAAGAAATTGCTGAACTTGGAGACCATGATGAAAGGCAGTGCAAAATACTTTCAAAATCTAAAATGAAAAAAAAATCTTATTGTATCTGAAGCAGAATCGCCTGAAAGAAAACTTTAAAAAATAATATTTATTTTTCATATACCATTAATTAGAACAGGCCTACAGTTCTTCCTGTTGTCTTGCAATGGTTTCTCTATTGTGTATGACTGATGGTTGTTTAAATTTTGTTTCAAGTTCATGCTCTGCTACCTACACAGAAATTTAAAACTGGATTTGAAGGCGAGTTAAGAAGAAAAACCTATGTAGTGGAGAGGTAGTTATGGTAGATTCTTGCCTCTTTATTCCAGTCTTTCAGATGAGAACTTCTATTGTATATAGAGAAAATTGATACAGCCTACCATGTCTCTTCTGATTCCTTTTAGCACAGTCTCTGTCCTATTAAATGCCCATATATTTTCCATGGGGAACTGCAGTTTAGAAATTCTTTTGGTCATGATCTTGCTGTTGTCCAATAGCCATTCTTAATATATGCCACAGTTACTCATGTTTTTCTTTGTGGATAATTTTGGAGTTCTAAACTATTTTTTTGCTATCTTTAATTATTGTACTGAATATTTATACTGACATACATTTTAATCATTATCACTAAAGAATTTAGCCATTATTTTTTGCTTGGTATTCTGTAGCCCATCTGTACTAAGTCCTGGGCATTTTACTACCCTTTTCCCCCTTAAAGAACAATAGTATGCTTAGTCAGTAGTTGCTCTAGTGTCCAGTATATAGTTGCCATTTTATATATACATTTAGAAAACACATGGCACATCAATTACAGTGTTTTCCAATAGAGACTGAAATTCCATCCACTCTGGCCAATAATAATATTGCACTGGCTCAAAACCAAAGAATGTCATATTTTGACTCTCGTATCTCAGTGCTAATTTAGCATCATATCCCGAAGGAATTTCTTTCTCCTTGTTTCCCCTCCCTTCCTCTCCTTCTCATCCCCCTCTTCCCCTTCACTGAGGATGCAGAGTATAGTATCCTAATAATATCAGGTAGAATCAAACAAAATACAGCTGTGATACTGGTCATGTTCCTCAGAAGAGTTTTATTAATTGGGAAAATTAGTATCCCCATGAGACATTGGTATTTGTATTTTTTTGGTATTTCTACTTATTTGCTTTAAGCTTTGTTAGGACTCTTAAGATATAGTAAAATATAAAAGCAAAAGTAAAGGACTGGGAAGCTTATTAAGCCAAGTTCCTGTGCTCCAGTCTGAGCAGGAAAGTCTTAGCAGGGAAATTAATCTCCTGCATGACGGCATTGACGTAAGTCTCTGCTCAGTTTGTGTGTGCATGTAAACAGGGAAAGCAAGAGAGAATAAAACAATTTTAGAAATATTCTTACTTAAGAGAGGTAAAAAGGGAAGACAGAACTTAAAGACCTGCACAACTGTTTGCAGAGAGCTTTACCACATGTATAACAATAGATCCAGTAACATTTGCCAACATCTCTATCTGGATTCTGAATGAGTTGCAATTATCTTCAGTGCTGTCTAGTTTTTCAAACTCAGAGAAATCATTAGGTTAAGTTTTAGAGTAGGTTTTTTTGACGTCAACACGAAGAAATAAATTGAGACTGTCCTACACATTTATGTACGCAGAGTGCAATAAGCTTAATGCAAACCTGGTAGAGCAGTTGGGTGAAAAAAAGCATTCAGCCTGATCCATGACAGGATGAACTGGCTGAGGAATATGGGTATCTATAATTTAGCTCTTAAACCATTACACAAACACAGTTCTAGTAAGTAGTATTCTATATTAAGCATGACATGCTTGTGACAAAGATTACCCTTTGTATGGCAGGCAATCACATCATCTCTTATAGCATTTAACCTGTGTCTGAGGACGGTACAAGACATCAGATACCTGGGCAATTTTATTGGCTCGATATAGACTGTTAGATTTGGAGAGCCTGCATGTGGACTGGAAGCTGGTAAAAGGGGTGCTGAGAGACATATCCCTCTCATTCATTATCATGAAATGTCTGTGACAGCTATTCTGTCTTGTGGAGAGCCTTAGAAGACCCTCTTCCTTGCTTAAGTGACAATGATAGCACAGATGGATTTCACATCATCCTCTCCAGTTTCTTATGCATCGCGTTTAAATACTTAGCCTGTATGCAGCCTTTATGGAGTGGATTTAATCCACTAATCATATAACTAACTAAACAAAAATCTTGTTAGGAGTTGCACAAGATACACTGATTTTCTACTGTAAAAAGTTTCCTCTTCATGCTTTAGTCAGTGATTTAATTACATTACAAATATCCTAAACAGTGAACTGGTGCAATGTGCTGTACTGAAAAGTAAAAGAGCATTCTCATCATAAATCCTGCTTTAGAGTTTTATATTTCAGACCTGTACATTAAAAAAAAAATAAGAAGAGAAGCATGTAGAAGTATGGTTTGGTTTTTTCTTTTTCCTACTTCAATTAGTCCAGGAAATAAATGGATGCATAAAACTTAGCTCTCCACTTGTTCTCTTGTTGCTCATGAACAAGAGGGGAAAGCCTCCCTTGCTTTCTTACGGAAGCAGAACAGAGGTTATGGCATTTAATGGATTAAAGCTTTAAGTGTCACACAGCGTTGCCAGAATTAAGGACCAAAGTCCAAAATTCGGGTGAAGTGGCAAATAGATGAAGGAGCCAAAAGCCCAAGTGGTACAGTTGGTTGGTAAATGGTTTCATGCACACAAAAATCCCAAACTAAACAGCAGGTTCAGTTAGAAGCTGATAATAGCAGTTGGTTACCAACTGTAACCAACAAGTTGGATGGTGTATTCAGAGATTATTTATTCTATTTTCTCCTCCAAGGCAAGGCTAATAATTTCTGAAAGGTTTTTTTTGTAGCCTTTTAAAAATCTACCCTTAAAAACCTACTCATTGTGATTCCATGGACAGATTTCTTCAGTGTTAATGTGCTTATTATTTTCCATTGAAAAGTATTCTTTTCAGCATTGAATCTTTATTACCATTACTTATGGCTCTGTGAGCTATTTTGCAGCCCATTATTTCTTGACCAGGATGATAAAGAAAATAGTCTGTTTCCATAAATTTACGTGGCTACGTTTATAACCTGGAAGATTTTTAACTATGTTTGCTTTTACTTTTCTTTTCTTTAGGTTACATTATGTGTGACTTTCTGCCTTTCCTCATATGAGATGTTTTCTAGGTTTCTGTTTTCTCAAGGTTTAGTCCAGTATGTCTCTGCTGATTCCTTTTGCCCCAGACGAAGAAACAATGCTTCAGGTCAGCTTTAGGAATACAGAGAGAATGGGAGGTTGCTCTTCTGGATGATATTCCCTTCTATATGTCCCAGGGTGATGCTTGTTTTTTCAAAGACTGTGATAGTATGTTTAGTTCATGATTCACTGCTACTTCCCATGCATTTTCTGAAGAAGTGCTGCCTAGCCAATGGCCCTTTCTCCAGCAGATTATTCCCATGTGTATGCAGAGCTTGGTATTTTTTATATGCTCTTTTTTTCCTGAACATTTCTGCAATTTGTCACGGACATTCAGAAGAGTTTACTAGCTTAATATTGTCAGCGTTGGACTAAGTATATCACCTATCTCCATCCAAACCATTGAAGAAAACATTGAATAGTGCTGGCCCTGGGACAGCAAGCTTCTTTTAGAGAAATTATCTTTCTACGTTGACAGAATTACTACTCTTTCAGTAGAGTTTACCAATTATTTTTCTCACATATATTCCAGCAGTTTCATAAAGAGAATTTCTTTTTTCCCATATGTGGTTGATCATGCATTTGTAATTTCTTTGTCTTCCCTTTCTGTTGGTCCTCCCACCTATCTGTCTTTCTAGTGGGGTAGATGAGCCCTTAATCCCGACCAGCAAAGCCTACACATATCTTCATTAGCCAGTAGATATTTTAGGTAGAAAGTAGAAGGAATCAACTGTCTGACACATACAGATTACTGGTTCTTAAATTTACCATCTTAATTGCCCATAGGTTTGAAATTAAAGTAGGAAAAATAATTACATTTCTAGACTTCTGGCAAAGAGCTACAAATCAATAAGATATATGTGGCATTAAAACAAGCAAACAAGCAAAATAAAATATTTTGGGTTCTAGCTCACATGTAGTCTTTTGCCTTGAGACATAGTATGAGGTATCAAATTATTTAACTATTGCTATAAATCTTGAGGTTAGGGAAACTGAGGTTTTGTGAGTGGTAAAGTATTACATGTTTTTGGTCCAAAAAGTCTGCTTTCACATGAACATATGTGTGGGAGGTGAAATAAAAATAGCTTTCATCGCATAGAAAGAACAGTGGTCATTGGTTGTGATGGGCAAACAATAGCAACGATAATTGGAAAATAAATTGAAAAACAAACAATTCAGGAGTTTTCTGCTTGAGTTTCATCCAATGTGGGCAAATTAAAGAAGATATCTCTAGGGCATCATTTAAATAGATTTTTACCATTCTAATTACTGCTGAAAGGACTAGTCTGAAGTAAGAAATATGATGAAGATTATCTATAGAGGACTTTTAAAAATTGCAGTAATGCTTTCAAGCAAAAGACTTCCTCGTTCTAATAAAAATGCACCTCTTCAGTGCGTTCTGTGTATCAGGTCCGGGTATGTCCTACAACTGACTAATATTACCCCAATATGCTCTAATACTGTAAACTGCAAAAAGTTACATGCTGGTGAATTTTATACATGTGATTTTTCCGCTGAACAATACAGGGATAATCTTAGTGCGACTCAGGCTTCAGGCAGTCTAGTTAATCTATTGTATCTTTCTGAAATGCCCTTTCTTGAAGAATTTGTGTGAATACTTACTCAACATGTAGACATGATTTCTGAATATTACAAGGAAAAAGTCAGTGGGTTATTGCTGTGTTGAATGAAAAAATGGTCAAAAAGGCTCTTTGGAAAATGAAAAACAATGCAATTAACGTGAAGTTCTGTTACCATTTTATATTAATATTTTCTTTCCCTGTCTTCTTTTTTTAACAGCTCAAAATTCCTTGTAGCCAAAGTAATTACACTGCAGGAATTTCAGCTTCCCCAAACAGTACTTTTTACAGTGCCATGCTTAAATGGAAGTCCCATGAACAACAGTGTGCATTGGACTAGGCCCAGAAAAATTTACTTTTAAGATGCATACTAGTTTCAGGACCAATAAAACTGCTAGATGAAAGGTTGGGGAGTTCAATGGAAAAAAACATATTTGATATAGCTCTTACTGAGAGTTTGGAGATTTTTTTTTTCTTTCTTGAAACTCTCAGAAGGTATCAAGTTTTTTACCCTGAGCTACAGATAATCCCTCTGAATAACAGAAGTATAGCAGTCCTATGCACATAATGTGAAACAGAAAGAAAAGGGAGATTTCTTTGTGATTTTCAGCTTTCTCTATAGACAGTGAGTGAACACACTTCAAAAAGCAGCAAATTATTTTGAAATGCTGAAACCCAGAGCAGGAAAACTACATGAAGAAAAATGTGAATCTTGGCAGGCAAGAATAAGTAAGATCATGACTACACGAAAATCTTTAAATATATGACAACACTCTGAACACTACATATTGTTGAAAAAAGATCTTCAGATCCTTCAAGATCTTGGCAAAAGCTAATCTGTGATCTGATAAAGGTAATTGTTTTCCTGATGAAGATGTATTTCTCTCTACTTCTCAAAGAAGTAGAAATGAAGAGTGGGGCAAGGTGAAACTGAATTGACACAAAATAACTGGTGATGGCTGTCTGATAATTTTTCCTTTAGATAACTACTCCATGGCTGTGTCAAGAAAATAGTTTTATATAGTGAGGGGATCAGTTTCTGCGTCCTTTCAGGCTAACCAAATTTGACACTGTCACTATGTTTTATAAGCAATATATATTAGCTCTAGGAAGAGATTTTACCCGTTTCAGTAAAATCCACTACACTGCTAAATTTTCCTTTGTGAAAATACATATTACTGGAATGTTTATTATCTCTCTCTTTGTTATATAGCATTCTTTCATGTAAATTTTATGAATTTAATAATAATTTATGCATAATGTAATATGAACTTTCTTGGTCATATACAGCCTAAGACACATCTCAGTGTTGCTTATCTTGCCTTTTCTGTGGATTTACAGTGTCCCTCAAACTTAATTTGATAATGCCAGGGTTTTGCACTTAACTGTGTAAATCTACCACTCTTCTGCTCTCCCTCCAGCCAATAATGCAATTGCAAAAGATGCCCAACCTTTCTGAGCCTACTTGTCACATATCAATAACCTCACTTAGCACATACTGAGTGCTTTCCAAGAGTTAAGCTGCAAGGGAGCTCCAGTGCTGGGTCATAAGGAAGAAACAACTGTGGCAGGCAGGTCCTTTGCTTCCTCGGCAGGAAGGGGGCACACGGTTTCAGGGTACCGTGCAGCCAGAGTGTACAGCTACACACATGGTGATGGCTTGCTGCTGGTTTACTGCTCCTTTGGCCAGGTTCCACGTTTCCCGTCAAGCCCTGTGCCAGCACAGCTTTGTTATGGGCCCTTTGACGTTCCCGGGAAATGGCATTTCACCTGAACCACTCATGACTTCAGTTCACTGAGAACCACAGTCAGCCGCTTCTGCTTTATAGCTTTCTTTACAGCCTGTGTTCACTGTGGTTGAATTCTTCCTGATTTATGTCAGTGTGATGTCAGAGCAAGCTTTTCAGTTTGGATCTCTGTTGAAATCTTATCTTGCCAACAGTAACAGTTTGCTACTGTCACTATCTGAACTTGGTCATTTTTGTTTTCCTCACTCATGTAGCATCAGTTTGTTTTATGTAGTTATGGTCCTACCAGCTGCAAACACCATATTCTGCTTCAGCCAACTCTAGGTTATTAGGTTATGAATGCTAAAAATTATGAGCAGTGCTTTAATTTGCATAGTTATATCCACACATCATCCAGAGTGAATAAAAGCCAGATTGTAAAATAATTACAATCACTTGAAGTAGAGCCAGCCTCACAGACCAGATCCATCAGTCTTCATTAATTTGTATACAGTTCTTTTACCAGAACAAACTTTCTGAAGGTACTTGCGTGGGAATGCTGAAACAGCTGCACAACTTTTATTTTGAAGAAAAAAAAGTTGAGCCTCGGAACAGTGTGTTTTAAAAAGAGAGAGAGAGAGAGAGAGTGACTCTGCATTTAAGACTTTGACCAGCATGTGTAAGAAGTGCTCTCATGGCTGGGATAATCTAACAATTTTTTACCTGGGTAGCATTTGGCAAAGCTCCCCTTTTTTCTTGCACACTTGAAAGGAATCCAGTACAATTCTGTGCTTCAATCAACTTGACTCCAGTTTTGCACAGCCTGCCCAGTTTGGTAGCGCACAGCCGTGCCTGGCTTATGTGGCCTCTATGGCCCTTTTCTGCTCCACTGTCGGAAAGAGGGAGGGAGGCTTCCCCCAGCACCAAAATATCATTCTGTGTGCTCTCTGGAGCACAGTAGCAGAACAAGTTTCCTGATTACTTCCTGGTCTTTTTGGAGTTATTTGCTGGAAGAAGTCTTTTTCCCCACTTTAAATGGATGATTGTGTTACAATCAAGAAAAAGCATCTCCAAAGACCAATCTTTAGGTAAGTGATGCTATTATTACTTTGAACTGAAAACGTTATGAACTTCACTCTCTACATCCTATTTGTTAACTTAAAGTTATGCAAACACACAAAAAATTGTTCAAGAGAAAAAGTTTAATATTGCATAGCCTAGTAACAGATGATTTTGGTGCTCAGAATATTTTTTTTTCACTTGTACTGAGACTTTATAGAAGTTCTTTTTCTTCTCCTCTCTGTCATCTGCGTTCTCTAAAGTTTTGTGTGGGATTGTCTTTACTATGAAAGAGGAGCAGCATAGCTCTTGAAAACTTTTTTTCATGTGTTTTGTTTTCCTACAGCTCTGCAGTCCCTCAGTGTATTCTGGAATTATAAAACTGTTTGAAAGTGGAACATGGTTCTTGGGTGGTTCAGCTGATTATGTCTGGATGGCAGAATTTTAATACTTGAAATGATACACGTTTCAGAGTAAAGTAGCTTGCTTGCTGGGATGTGCAGACAAGTGCTTAAAGTGTAACTGATCTGTAAGACTCTTCTGATAGGAAGGGTTCAAGTTTAAAGAGTAACAAGTTGGAGTTTTTGTGAGGTGATTCTTCACTGCTTCCTACATATGTTAGTTTGATCTATCAAACATCTTTCTGATTATTTTATATCCTGAAGTCAATTATAAAATTCTTTTTACAGATCAGGATCAGATCTAGTTTACTTGTGTTTTTTACCACAGGAGACCCCTTTCTTTGCTTTGGCCAGTCCTAGCTTCAGACCAAGTGACCTTGAGTGGGAAATAATGTTTCTCAAACTACTGTGAATAAGGATGCAGTGGCTGTAAGATTAAATAAACCTGCAATAGTTCACACTTCTGTTTATGGCTGGTGATATCTTTAACAAAACTCCAGCTCTTACTGGGTGATATCAGTAGGATATTGTAACCATGGTGTTGATATGACAAATAAATATAAGATTATAGATGGTCGCAGAGCAAATACAGGATTGTTATTTATTGGATGGCCACTACTGATGTCATATATTATGGGAGTACAGTAATGGTTGATATTGCAGCTCCAGAGTAAGTTCAGACAGGTAGTCATGCCAGGATTATGTCCTACTACTGTTACATGTGGAGAAATCTTTCAGTAGTGTTACAGTTACAATGCAGAAGGAGAATCTGGACATTAGAAAGTTACTATGGGAGTGAAATGACTTAACCGTTAACCTTAAATTTGAATGTCCTGTGTGGATTTGCTATGCAATTTATATCGTAAATTAAATTAAACATTTTGCACTTTGCTTTAATAAAGTGGAGTTAAGAACTTATTTTATAGAAAGCTTATGACTGATGATTAAGAGACATTTGATATTTTCCTCAAGTGATATCTTTTTATTTAAACTAATAGTTTAATTGAATATATTTCTGTTTAAACATCAATAGTTATTTTTAAGGATCTATGATAATTATCTGATAAACTGTAACAAAAAAATATTTTAAACACATATTCTTCACAGTATTTTGGGGCCATTAGAATTGCGGGTGAATAAGTACGTATTTCCTCGTGTGTTCAGGAATCTGCTATAGAGATCTGCTGTAGCTAGTGTAGTACTGGATAGTTTGCAAGAGCTTTCTTAACGGATGTTTCCCTAAATTGTCTTGTGGGAGTGAACTTAACTCAATGAAATACAAGAAGTTTCAACATTTCTTACCGAAATCCATCCCTGCAAATCAGTTCTAAATACAGAACGGCAACTAACTACTGTTGGCATGCTTAATCCAGAGCAAGAAAACCCCTAATATGGAAAGCCCCTTAAGAGTCCATGATTCTGCAGTGACTATTCTGGCAAAAGATGTCTGTAATACTACAGTGAATGCTTAAGAAACATTTCCAAGGTCGAGACCAGCATAATATTTTAGGCAGCTCAAACTGAAAGGCAATCTCCGTATGCCATAAAGATTGTATCATGTACAGTAAATACAGATGTTATCATAGTATATTAAAGAGCTGGTTTTTTTAATGTGTGTTCGTTTTCCTTATGACTTTGGAAAATATTTCTCCAGTGAAAAAGTGTTCCTATACAAGAATTGTGAAGATTTAGCCTCAGTCCTTTTAATCCTGTAGTTTTCTCTCCATGTAGGTGAAATGGTTTTACTGGGCACAGACAGTACATTGAGGTAATTGAATCAGCAGTCTAGTCAATTTTTCCCTCAAAAAGAAAAGAAAAGAGAAGAAAATATGAAATTACCAAATCTTATATATATTTATACTTAACCATGTTTCACCTAGAGCCAATACTAATTATAGTTACTCTTAAAAATCAAGGCTTTCTTGGGAGCTATGTCAGAACTTAATAAGTACATACGAATATCTTCCTACTTAGCAAAGTTACATTTACAGTGGATCTGTACTTTTACTTGAGTTGCCTTCCCAGTAATGTAAAAAATAGGTTGAGTATCTTTTCTAAATAATCCCTTCAATATCACCAGTCTTCTACATAAGAATGGGATAGGTATTATGTTTCAAGATGGGAAACTCAATAATAAAAATACATTTCTGACTAATTTTCAAATTTTTTGTAAATTTTTTATAATTTTTTTTCCTGAACTGATGAAGAAGTAAACATATTAAAATATTGGGAATGAAGTGTAAATTTTAGTATTTGCTACCTAGTAGTGCTTGGAAATAACTAAAAAATTCATTCAGAAATATAACTGTGTGAAAAAGCCAAGCTTATGAATCACGTTGAATAGATTACTAAAGCACATCAATTTGGATAAAATTTTGTAATTGCATCAGGATCCAACTGCCAAATACTTAGAGACTCCTGTATTCCTTAATATCAAAAGAACAGTCTGCTATATGCAAAGATATATTTCAACAGAACTTGCAGCTTGGATATTTATTGGCTATTTTAATGCTCACATAAATTACTGAGGACATTCCATATTTTTATTAAGACCAGCATCTTGAGCATGTTTGCTATAACTGGAGATGGTGAAATTAATTTAAACAACAAACAAATCAGCTTTCTCAAAGAAAACAGTGGGAGCTTCATAGCTCTGACATTTAAAATTGGACTGAATAAAGCCATATAAAATATGCTTTAGGGAACAAATCCTTCCCTGCCAACTGCATAGATTAGATGACATAATAGATGTTTTAGTTCTCAAATTTCTATGATTTCTATTAACATAAGAATCTACACAGTTGGTAGTCAAAGCTTATACTGAAGCTAACATTCTTCTGCACTCTGCTTCAGTCTTCAGGGGGGGTGGGTTGTATGACTTTGATCTTCCTGGTCTTGACTGTGAATGGAAGCAAAAGGATTAGAGTATCACAAGAGAATTTCTTCTGGTGTCTCTGCCTTGGCAGGATCCAAGGAAGCCTGGAATTATTTCAAGAAACCCGTGGTCTTTTGAGATTTCCAGATCAATGGCAGTTGGATAATAACAAATAATTTGTCCTTGCTGTGTCACATCTTTGATTTAAGACTCTTAATGTGTTTTAAAAATATTAATGTGTTAGCTGCAAAATACCTCTCTCTTCTGTTCTGCACATTTTCTGTGGTCTCATGCAATTTTGGATCAAGGGTTTTCCCTTAGAGCAGTAGGGAAAGGAAAACAGGGCTCATGGTGCTGAAAGCAAGAGAAAGAACAAGGGTGAAAACCACTTGTTTTCCAGCTCTTCAGTGAGCTCTATTATTATCTTTTCTATGGTGTCTGCATATGAGAGAAGCTCCTTGTACTGTTGCTGTTGTTCCAGTATCTTTGTTCATTATGCATATGAATGTTGTATTAACTGCTATTAACTAGACTGGATCTCTCTGTAACTTTGAATTCTCCTTTACTAAGAAAATGACCCAGTCCAATCCTTTGCTCTTGTGCTTCTAGTCCCTTAAAATATATATGGCTGATTCATTATTTTATTGTAGACTAAAATCAGCTCAAAAAATTGGATACTGATCCTCACTGTAATCTACTGGCAGAAACTATTCCGACATTATTTTTACACCACTACAAGGCACATAGGTAATTATATACTGTATATACTGTACAGTATATTGTAAATGTTTACAAAGACCTGGTTTCCAGAAAATGTTTATACTGCTGTAATTTGTGCAATAAGAATAATCCATATTAATAACTTCTGCGGTTTTTTTCACTTACATGCAGTGTAATAAAATATAGAAGCAGCATGTTCTGCAACTTCTAGATATCGTAAGTTTTTGGCAGAGAGTCTTTTCCTCTTGAAAAAATATACTAACAAGTATTTTCAAGCAAGAAATAACCATCAGTGTAATACCCTTACATGGCTTCTCTCTTCTTTCTTTTCTTTCTTTTTTTTTTTTTTTTTTCCCCCCCTTCTCCTGGATGCTCAAAATATTCAGGAGTCTTACCAAGTACAAGCAAATATATCCTCATACTATGCCAATGCACTCATTTTTTCCTATTTGTGAGTTCTATCTTACTCTCTTTATCCTGTGGCTTCAATATAGTACATACTGAACAGGTGTATTTGTGTTTTGCATGGGTATAACTGGTGTTTGCACCTTTTCAATTAATGTCTGTAGAAAAGGTACCAAATCAGAACAACTAATGAAGAGGAAGCAACTTACTCAGTAAACAAGAAAAAAATTATGTACCTGTAGGAAGCCTAGAAAGTCGTAGATTTTAGCTGCTTAGACGCTTGTAAAAAAAAAGGATGTTTCTCCCTTTATTTGTAGTGGCCTTCAAATGGGTCTGAATTATTATTATCTTTATACTGTGTGTTGGGAATAAGCAGATGTATGGGAAACTTTGCCAGGTTTATGTTGAATTGTGCACTGCAATTACAATGAATGTATGTTATTGCTAGTGATAGCTTAATTGTAAATTAATGTAGCATATTAATTTAATGAGTGACAATTTATTCCTGTGATGTAGGAGTAAGGTGGGCAGGGAAGAGAAGATGCAGTCATCCTTTGCTTCTTACTCTAAGGAAAGGCTGGAATGTAAAAACACAACTCCACAAGAAGACCCTGAAATCACAGTGTGTTTCTTGGTTGCCCCTTACCCTAATGGCAAAGTTTGCTGCAATGTCTGCAAAGCTACATATAGTTCAGAGACATGGCCATCCTGTTGGTGGTGTTGCTAAAGGTATTTTCTGCCTACCTGCTTGCTTCTACCTCTTCCTCTGTGGTTTAATGGCTACACTGATGGGTAAATACCCGAAGATATTATATAGTTGTGTGTTAGTTTAAACCATCAATAGTTTTTTAAAATGGCAGTACCTTAGAAGAGCTAACTTACAAATTGGAATGAGAAAGAGGTTGGTGTAAAAAAGTAATAATAAAAAACTTGGGCTTTGGGAGGTGGATCAAGGGGACAGGAGTGTCTGCTTCTGGCATGATAAGAAGCTATGAAAAAAGAATTTGGTTGAAGCAGGAAGTGAAGACATTTTTAAGGAATATCCAGAATGTTATGAAGCATGTAAAACGTTCTTAGAAATTCAGGCTAATAAATTACACTGTTTTTGAGAACCGTGGCACTTCCAGAAGATGGTGGAAAGGAAGATAAAAAGTAAAGCAGAACATCAAAAAATTTGGACAGTAGGTGGCATTTTGTAAATTAAGAAAGCAAGAGAGAGAGAACAGTAGATTAAGTAGGGGGAGAGCATGGAGCATCCAATTTTCAGACAGATGATACACATTTATTCAGTAAGTAGATTGAAAGGAGGCAGAACCAACTACGTTAGAAATGCAAAAGAAAAGGAACAAATGTCTTACATTAGCTCTTGTAGCTTAAAGCTGTTCAGATACATTTCAACATCTGTCCAAATGTTAGTATTCAACCCCTTAATCATACTAGAAGAAGGTGAAGAAATACATTTTAGAAATTCCAGCAAGAAAAAAACCTGATTGAAATTAAATGAACTGGTAATATGTTATAGCATAGTGTGCTCTATCATACAGGTAGCTTGCCCTAACCAGATTAAGATAGGAAATTAGAAGAATGTTTATAGCCATCCCAGTAATGGTAGTCTAGGTTGCTATTGAAGTGATGGGGGAATCCTTACTGGTTTTAAGAACAGACTTGTGAGAAGGACCATTTGTTCTGGTACTTTCAACAGCTGAAAACAAAAGCTTTTGGTGGATAAGAACAATTGCATTTTTTATATTTTAGTCTACTGAACTTCCTAACTTAAGACAGTTCATCAATGAAGGCATGCTTATTTGTTTAAGTGAAAAGCATTTTGGTTTATGTTGTTATATATCCAGTTTTGTTCTGCCCTGGGTTACATTCTCTAGGGAACATACCATATGAAAACCAATATTGCCTACGTATCTGAAGCTTTTTCTTGCAACTTTCTCTTTACTTTTTTCCTACTTAATCAAGAACTGATTTAACACTAACTTTGATTGTAGACTTCTGAAGAGGAAATGTTAAGCGAGAACTGATGTGCATTTAGTGATTAACGTTTTCATCTCTAAGGATTACTTTTAGTTGGAATGAAAGTGTCATTTGCACGGTTTGGAAGGACATTCTCAGGAAAGTCAGATTATGCCTCAGCCAGGATGAAAAGGAGACAATTTTTCAGATAGTAGCAGAAGAGCAGCAGCAGATCAGGCATAGCTAGTTGCTTTTCAGAGGAATTAAGAAGGGAAGAGTGGAACTTCTCCTATTATCCCTGAAGAAACAGGAGTGATGAACAGTGACTCTACAGCTGTCACCTGGCCTGGTGGCAGTACTCCTTCAAGAGGAGAAAGCAATGAAGAAGGTACAAGAGAAAGTTCAAAAGAAGACAGTGAATTTTTTTGCATATCCTAGAAGATAGAGAGGACAATAGACAGCAAAGAAATTGGATTCTGTTGAGATCTGAGGCTGAATTAATTTTTTCCCTGGTGGGGAAAATTTTTTTCCCCCTATTTTTCTTTGAAAAATCAGGAGTGAAAATAGAATGCATTCTGGGGTGGAATTAATTCATTCTGGAGGCAGACTAAAGAAGTAAATTATATCTGCAAATATTTGGGGTCCTGGCATTGTGAAACATTGTATTGGAAATATGTTTCGTCAGACCTAATAGCCATAAAAAAACCCTGTTATGCTGCATTCTTCACTTTTTTGAGACACGGCCAATGAGTGAAGAAGAAACACTGTAAATGGATATGGTGAAAAGAAAAGCACTGACCCACCACACAGATTAGCAGTGATTTATATTTTCAAACTGGTAGGAAAAGGAGCTGTAGCAAAAGGTAAGAGTCACTGTTATTTCACAGACCTTGCAGCCTTCAGTTTGGTGGGAGAGATTTGTTTTTACTCCTCTCTTGCATAATCCTTTTCTGGAAAGTCATACGTTTAAATCACCTGGTAAGAATACTCATTTCTTCTTTCCTGAAGCATTAGTTCTTGCAGTTCCCACAGAGTACATAGCACCTGTCTTGTCTCAGGTTAGCATGCTTCATATCTGTGTAAGAAAGCCCATGATGAAAACTGTAGCTTGTCCAGTGCAGCGGCTCCATAAAGAAAACTTAAGGAGTTAGCAAAGGAAATATGCCCCGTCTTGCATGTTTAAGTAATAGGCAGGTTTTACATGTTGTAAATGCAAGAGTTTTTAATTTGTCTCGGTGATGGTGAGAAGGATGCATTGGAGCATGGCTTAGCACCTGGCTGGGGTCAGGGACCAGGATGAAGGTAGGTCTCTTGCCTCCGTATCTGAGGATGGAAATTAGTGGAGGAGGGAGAGGAGGCTGACTCCTGCTAGAATCAGCAGCAAAGAGGGGAAGTGAACTTCCTTTATACAGTTTTAAACCAGCTGTTTCTATCAAACCAGGCTGAATATCTTCCAGCATAATCCTGGCTAGATCACAGGGGTCTCGTGACCTTCGGTTTAAAAACCAGACTAGGATGACTTTCTGGGTTTCTAATTTGCCTGTGTGCACATAAATGCACTCAAAGCAAAAGAAATCCTGATTCACCCATGTAGTAGAACCATGTATGTTGGGGTTGGTCACAGTGTTGAGATGCTCATTAGCATTTGTTCATTAATCTTCACTAAATAGGAGAATGAGAACAGGGTGTCTCAGGAAGACATGAAATTTAAAATATTTTTCATTTTTTCCTGTAACAGACTTAATATTTCAGCGTATTCTGTGTTTATAATATTTTGGCTTGCCCTTAAGGACCTAGCGGATAATGTCATTAAAAGTTGATTTCCAAACCAGGGGAGAACAATAAAGAACAATCCAAGCCAATATTCTGTTTATTACTGGATATTACAGGAATCTTGACTTCTGAAATGTTTAATTTTCTGTTAAACAAGCTTGCACTTGCAAGCATTCATTTTAATTCTTCAGAATTTCTCCTTTTATGTACATAAAAAGGCAGATAATAGAAAAAAATGACAGAAACTGTCTACCCACCTAAGAATGATAACTATATTGATTTACTTTTTAAATGAATCTGAAGGTGAAAACAGGATTTGGCAAGGCATTAAAAAGAGTTTATATTTTAAATATTTCTAACTTTTTGACATGACTATGATGCCTATAAAGCAATAATGACAAAGTCATGAAGACAATTAGCAAAGCCAAAAGAGAGACTGGAGAACAGTTTACATAAAGCTTTGGAACTGTTGTCCCAAAGTATTTTCTGAATCCTGCTCTCAAGAATGATTTTAAAGTTGTTTCAAAAATGTGAATTTTGATGACCTTCATAGACAACTGCATAGGCTGCATTGGCATAAGCCTGTGGTTTTCTAAGCTCAGCTGCTAGTGTGCAAAAATGGACTTATTGGTATGTTCTCTGATAAGAACTTAGTTGGCCATTGCAACGCTACATTTAAAATGATACCACTTGCTTTCATGTTCTTACTGGCAATCTGGTTTTATTGAAAGTTTGGAAACCTGAAATTCAGCAGGAAAGAGAAGAGAATACAAAGGACTTGAAAGCTTCATGCATAAGACAGCATCATCTAGAAATACTAACTTGACTAATACAAGCAGTTCAGTTGTTAGCCTTAATTAATATCTTAACTCGTATACATAAACTTGTACATAGCCTTAAAACTCTGTGTCTTCATTTATATATTGTGATCTCAGTGTAAAATTAGCCTGCCCAATGTAAAACTAACCAAAAAAATGTAGATTTTCTTCTGGTATCAAGCATAACTCATTTTTAGCTTCCCTATGTGTCTCTGCAATGCATTATGTCATGTTGTGGAGACATAACAAAATTTTTATTTTTAACAAGAAGCGTGCATGGAAATGTAGAAAAAAAATATTTTCCATTACTTCATCTTTAAGTTTTGGAATTATTACTATAATACTAGGAGACGTAAGTCAGGAATGATTACAAAAAGAGCAAGCAAAGAAATTGCAAATCATGAAAATATGATTTATTGATCAAATATTTGTAAAAATTATATCCATCGTGAACTATAATAGGTGCTTTCTGAGCATGGGTATTTATAGATCATTGTACTATTATGAAAAAGCCTGCCCTCAATTTATTAATCTTGAAGATTATGCTTTACCATAATAAGAATAAATCCAACTTTGTCTATTACTACTTTTTGTACCATGTTACCATTTAGTAGGCTCAGTCCAGATTGAGAGCCTTTTATGCTAAGTGGTGTACTGATAGAGACTGTCAGTGCATTTTGATGATAGATTCACAAAAAGTTAAAAATATTAGAAATCTCATCAAAAGAAGAGGATAATTTGTGGGGATGGCTGTGGATGGATGTTCAGTGAGTTAAGGAGGGGGAAAGCCAAGCATGTCGTTGATGCTGGAGGTGGAGATCAGTTCATAGTAAGAGTGGAGGAGGAGTCAAGCCTTGCTGTTTTTAAATGGAGAAGATCACTGCATACTGGTGGTGGGAGGGGAAGAGACCTGGGTTTTGCGGAAGGCTGAAGAAAGAGCTGGCAATTTTGAGTGGGAAAGGACATAGGAAAGGAGACAAGTGGGAGGACTGGGCATGGTGTAAGCAAGTGAGGCTATGTTTATATTGTAAATTAAGTCTGAAAAATCTCATTCCCTTACCTCCACACACGTTGCAATGGAGATGGGGTTTCTCCAGCACTGTGTGTGCCCATTACTGCTGCAGGAGCCCCTGAGGCACCCCACAAGCTCATGCCGACGCACGTCTTGTGATGACTGCACGGTGACTTCTGGCAGTGTCAAACCAGGTTTTGAGTGTTGCTGTTTCCACTCCAAGGTCTCTCCCTGCTGCTCCAAATTTCTGTGCTTCCTCTATACTTTTTTTTCAAGCTGATTCCTTTGTTTCAGAAGTCTCCTCGTAATTCCTTGGTTAATGTTTAGTGTGGCTGATGGTCATCTTCCTCTTTAACGTAAACAGTTTTGGGAAAGCACCCTTTCAGAGAGTTTTGTGTATCCCATCCACACACACTATTTACACTGATGCACCTATTTTAACAGCTGATGTTATCTGGCCCTTTTGCTGTAGATGGACCCTGCAGACACCCCCACAGATGCAGATGAAGAATCGGGATTTTAAATATAGGGTGTCAGCACCAGAATTGAACTTGATGATGATTGGGGTGAATATGTAAATATATAAACCAATGTAAAACACAATGACTTTAGTGGCAGAGGAACACTGAGAAGTTGGATAGGAGTTTGTGGAATTGAGAAAGGGAGGATGATGAGAAACTTTACAGAGATAATGTGAAGGGAAAAAAAAGAGAGGGAAAAAAGAGACAAAAATGGATAATAAAGAAGTTAAAGCAAAATTAAAAGAGGAAGAGAATGAGTAACAGAATATAATGAGTAATGTAGAAATGTAAAGATAAGCAGGTGGTGAGCTGACAAAGAAATTAATGAGAATATGGTCATTTGCAGTTTTATGTGCTTACTCATCCTTTAATACACTAAAACATAAATTGTATTAATAACTCCATGTTATCTGTAGGTAGACTACAGATAGTGACACTGGTGAAATATATTAAATATTTAATGTCAGCCTGATGGTCTGTTTGGGACACTGCTGGTGTGCTGTTTTGTACTATTCCCAGGCAAACTTTTCCAAGGTTAATGATGAATTCAAGAGACATTACAAGATCAGTTGTTGAGTCATTTTCCAACTGGCATGAGTGAGCTTTGTAATGTTTCTCATTGTTAAAAATGTCTGACTCCTTAAGGTACTTTAAGGGATCTGAAAAATCCACTCAGGAAGCAGATCCTGGTGGTTTGTGTTTTTTTTTTTTTGTTTGCAAAAATTAAGTAAAGCAATTTCCTGATCACCAGAAATGTTAATATACAGCTTTCCTTCAGGCCTGCATCTAGTATTTGAAACATTGCCTGACACAGAGAATTTGTCTGCTTTATTGTTCTGTACTGCCATTCTGATTGTTGGAGCTCAAAGGTTTTCAGTCCATGTTCAGACCTTAAAGAATGCTGCTCTTGCCATGCCATGGTGGTTGTTATACACTTTATGGGTAAATGTTTGTAGTTTTTGAGGAAATTAGTTTGGTCTCCTGGTGGCATAAATTGAGAAGCATTTTGTGCTGATGTGATCTTTCTTAAATTATTAATCCCCTAACTTTAGAAAACCCAATTTTCATCACTGGAATAACAGGTCCTGTTAACCTCTCATTTGAAAACTAATCATGTGTTTTCTTGCGGCTTTGGATAGACATGGACTGGAACTTTTGTTTTATGTAACGCAGGTAAAATGCATTGGTGTAAAACTAATATATTGCAGTAACCTCTGTTGATAATGGACAATTACAAGGAATTGTTTAAACCTTATTGTGAACCAAATTAATAGCTTCCTTAATGCTGGAGAAAGGGTTTCAGCACTTAACATGCTTCATAAAAATTAAAATTAAATGAATATTATACCTGAATAACTGGGATTTTGTTCCTAAATAATTAACAGTATTTTCTTGCTGTTTTGAACAAAACCAAATTACTGAGTCCTTGTAAAAATGCATATAGATTTTAAACAATTTTCAGCAAGACTGATCTAGCCAGAATGATTGCCCCTTCAGGGCCCAAATTAAAATGTACTGTTGTGTTACCAGGTTTCCCTTTTTACATTCCATCCTCTTGGAATGTAAAAAACAGCTTTAATGACTCTATTACCTGATGTAAAACCAGACTACATAAAGGTTTACTTAGGAATCCTGAAGTCTGTGTCTTAGCCCAGGTTGAGCTCCATTCTGTTACTGACTGCTTCCACGACCTGACTTAGCTTCTTTGCATATTCTCTCAATGTCTGTGCACTACAATGAGATATGCTGTAAAAATATGTCCAGATTGAAAAGCTTGTTTCATGAGGGTATGGCGGATAGTTTGTCTGTGATTCCTTGAAATGGACAGATTATTCCAGCAACAAGTTATTTAGGGTTTAGTTGATGGAAAAATGGTATGTCTTACTGTACACACAACTCTCTCTTGTATCACCTCACCAAGACTTGCTTTTTTATGTTATCATCCATTCTTACTCATGTTATCATTCTCAGTGTAGTTTCCAGATTGTTTTCTGCATTGCTGCTGCCTCATCAATTGTCTCCATCTCCTTTCTATAACATTTTTCAATTGTCTATATTAAATGTTATTTTGTGTAATGAGGAGCATTTCTCCAAATGAAATATTTACCTAACCTCCTAGGTACTTGCAACTTTACTCATTCTGTTAATTTTCACAAGCTCTTATCACTGAGCTTTATTTCTTCATCCAAAAGAATATGCAATAGATCTGAGCTGGTATCTTATGATACCCAGCTTGAAATGTGCTCCTTTGGCAGTGAACCATTGTGAATTACTTATTCAACCAGACATATCCCCATATTAGGTAATTTCATCAAAGTTATATTTCCTTACTTCCTTTATGAGAATGTTTCAGGACAGCAGGAAAGACTTTATTAAAGTCAATATATTACATAAGCACTTCCTTCTTACACACTAGACCAGTTAGTCTAGCAAAGAAGAAAATTAAAGAGGTTTGACATGATTTGGTTTGGGCTGTATTTTATTACTTTTTGGCTGTATTTTAATTACTTTTTTAACATATATGCTCTTACAAATGGATTGATTAACTATGAGATTTATTTCTTTCTGTGAATCTTAGTTAAATGGATGGATATATTTCTCAGGTTCTTCTTTATCTCCCCAAAGATAGGTACTATGTGCCTTTCCTCAGCCCTCTAATACCCCGTCCCTATTAATTTGTGAAGTTGTAACTAATGACTGAGAGCAAGATTCGGCTAGTTCCTTAAGTATATAACTGAATTTCATCAGGCTTTGCCTATGTGAATCCATGTTAGTTTAATTCATTTTATGCCTCAGCCTTTCTGATTTCATTCCCATTCATACTGTATTTCTTCCGTTCCTTCATTTTTCCTTCCTTTTCCTATAACTATGACCTCCAAAGATTTCATCATTTTAAGTGAAATCTGTTTGCACTTTCCTATCAGAGCATATTTCTGTTATTGTGCATAAACCTGAAATAATGGCCCATCATCCCTCTCCTTCTGTAAATATCTCTGCTTCTTGAAACAATTAGTTGCCCCCAACTCCTTCCTATATACTTTGTGCTCTCTGACATATTATTATTTTACAAAAGAACCCTCAGAGCTCTTGTCTCATTATCTTTATGTGCTTTTGGCAATTCCTTATTTCCTCTATTATTCCTTATCTTCACAATTTTCTGTGAATTTGCTTCATCATTTGATCCCTGTAGTAGTCATTTAATAAAGCTATTTCTTCCCAAAGGCCCTGTATTTTTCCAGCCTTTTTTACTTGACACCATTTGTCTATGTATTTATTTCTGATATTTATTTATCTCTTGTTGGGCCTTTAGCTTCAGCTGGAAGTAAGAGTTAGAATGCTTGCTGTGCCACTGATTGCTTCACTGCTCTGAGGATTGTGTCTGGCAGTGCCATCAGTGACCACGGATGAGCAGTAGCAAGCAGAGAACTGATCACATGCCTCAGGTAGAAAAACTGTTTTTGGCCACTATCGTGCACTGACTCCTCCTAGCAGAAGTGCGGCATGAATTCTCTCACAAGCAGGAATCACTTCTCTTAATAGGAGATTTGGGATCTTGGTGGATAGAGGACTTGCACTGAAGGTAGAACACTGACATGTGAGTAGGCAGTGGCCAGTCTTACGCAGCCTTCACTAGTTAGCTAATTTCCTCAATCCTGCACATGTCTGTGTTCATCTTGTTGATTAAGTCCTTTGTTCCATGAAGTTTTGCACTCAAACCATGCCCTCCTGCTGCTCTCCTGAACTACGGAGGGACTTCCTTGACAGATATCTCCCAGACTATGTGGTGCTTCTGCCCAGCTTTCTTTGGCAGAAATACAGAGTCTGGTTATTTGCACCAGGGTGAATGTTCCCAGTGTCAAGATCATTTTGTGGGCCAAGACTTACCAGATGCAGAGTGAAGAGGAGATATGGGTATTGACATAATTTTGCTCTCCACCAACTCCGATTCTTCTCCTCTGTAACATTTGAAATAGCAACGGAAAGACCTGTCTCTGTGACTGTTCTCAATAAGTGAATTTAGCAGGTAAATTCAGTTTGTCTCCCAGCTTCATTAGAGTACTTCTGCACATCCAGATTAGGATGACATCAAGACCATAGTAACGCCTTAGCATACCTTATAGCACACATTACAAACTAGTGTGTGTTAAAGCTTGCCTAACAGGTGGAGAAACTAGATCAGGGCTGCCAGAGTGAGTATAAAGCAAAAAGGGAGAACCAGGGTTCTAGTCAAAAGACTGGGAAGACATGGTCATTACTGTGTCGTAGCTGTTAGGAATCAGCTCTCAGAGGAAGCCCAGTAGCAGCAACTTCTTTGTTCTAGTGCAGTCAAAGAAATTAATTTAAATAATTGCCAAAGGAGGTTGAAATTAATCCATTTGACTTGGCACTGAAAGAACTGCTCACATGGGCAATAAAGCCATGAGTTACCACCTCTCATTTAAACATGGAATGTGACTCCAACTCAGCTTAGCATGGGCTAACACATCAAATGCAAATTTATGTCTGTTGTGCTGGTAAATAAGCTGTGAACAAATTCAGGGATGAATGCGAAATGAATTAACTGTGCTGAAGACTCTCTAGAGAAGTGTCCAGTTTAGTTTCTCTTATGAAATTAAGAGAAATTAACAGTAAACAAACAGCATGGATTACATACATTACAAATTCTTCATGTTAAAATGTTTAAAAGCACACCCACTCTTCTACAAGTGTTCATTTAAAATAAGTTTGTGGTTTTTTTTTTTCATACAATAAACTCTCCTTATTTTGTATAGTGAATATTCACAGAATAAAGAGTGACTGGATGAATTGGATTGCTATCACCACTGTCCCAAGATGTTGTATAGATCCTGAACAGATCCATTAATGTGGTATTTTTTTGGCTGCAGCACAGATGTTTGAAACTTCCATGTAAAGTGCTCTTCTGAGATTGCCAAGTATGCATTTATAGAAACTTGCAAACTGGTTTGGTATAAGGGATTGATTTCATTATGTCCACATTTTTTCCTGATTATCCTTTGATGGTGTTTCTTTACTAAGTAAAGATGTGGTCCTGCAAATAATTGTGCCCATGGGTAGTCATTATAATGAAATCAGTGAAACTGCACATAAGAAAACACTGTACTTCACAGTTAAGGTTTCACAGTATCAGTCTGTAGAAGGTAAATAATCTATCCAACACTGAATTGAACACAGAGTTATTTTTAATTCCATTCTTCTACTAATTAAAAGTACAACATTAAGACTTCTGCAGTATATGGAATCATGATCAAATTACATTTACATAAAAAGGATCATATTTGTAAGAATTTAGAATGTAAAGCAACCTGCACGTAATTGTAAATTTTTCTCTATGGGAATGTAGTCAACAGTTTGAGTAAGTGTGGTATACAAAACTGTTGTTGATTCAGTTCTCAAGATAATATTTCTTTAATGCTGATATTTTAATTTTAAAGCTCTACCATGTAACTTTACAGAAGCTTTAGTCCAACTGCTGAGACAGATGCTGCATATCTCTCAAGCTTGATGCTTGAGAGTGTGTGTGAAGACCAATAGTCTGTTATCTTTATCATTTACACGGTGCAGATATATAATATCCAATGATATATTGCAGAAGGAAACTGAATATTACAATTTCAAAGTACGTAGGAAAATTGAAAACTGGAAAAGGGCTTGAGATTGTTCACTGCTCCAAGAGCAAGAATCAATTGTTTCAGGTCCTCTTTTATATAGAAATTTGCAACCGAACGAAGCAGGCAAATGGCAATTAGGAATGGTTTAATGATCATATATTTATTTCTTTATTATTTCCAAATAAATAGTGGTCCATTTTAATTTATGCATTAATGGGTTTTACAGACAAGAAGGGATTACTGTATTTACCTGTGTTGACTTCATGCTTAATAGAGTACATATAGTTACTCAGAATAAATCTCTGCTTCAAATCCAGTAACATTTATTAGATAAATCATATCTTTTAGGAAAAAAAAATGGTTAAATGATCAGTGATAGGGATTCTCCCATACTTTTTGTAAATTATTTCAATGCTTAACTCTAGTGTTATTTTATTTAATTTAAGCTTCCTTCGATCCTCTTCTATAATCTTGCTAGATTGAAATACTTCTCTTTTTAAGTTTTTGTCCCTTACTTTTAGGCATTGTAGACTGTGTGCTAGGAACTCTTTAAACTGGCTCTATTTCTATATAGATCAAACTCCAGAAGTTTTACTGTAAGGCATTAATTCCCTTATATTCATGGATTTTCTCTCCAGTTTTATAGCCAGTTTTCAAAATCTTCCTTCAATTATGAACACCTGGTTTGACTGCAGTGTTCCAATGCTGATCTCACCAGTGCCAAACACAGAAGTATATCACTTATACATGTACTTAGGATTCCCTAGTTATATGCCCAAAACTGTAATTTACTCCTTTTAGGTACAATATTCAGATAACTCATGTTTTGCTTGTTATCCCTCATGATACCTATGCAAGGCTACACGTGTATATGTACCTTTATCTGTTTATTTAAGAGCTCAACAAAAAAAGTTAGATTTATGACGTTTATTCACTCAAACAAAATGAAACAAATATGACTTAGTTCAAATTATCTGACCTGATATAAAAATACCTAATCATTGGATCAGAAGGTATTCTAGCTTGGCCTCATAGTGTCTTCTTTTTATATTTTACCACTTAAATTAAATATCTAGGAGGATAGAAACCAAATCCATTTTATGGCTCCCATGCTAATATCTCAATCACTGAGTTAAATAACTATTTTCAAACTTAGCTCAGTGACTATTTCAGTACTCAGCAAAGGAGTGACTGAAGATCTACTTTGTGATTGTCATATGGCATGACAATTAGGACACTTCCATAAGGTATCAGAGACCCCTTCCATAAATCAGAGAGAGCGTAGATTTGAAAAATTGCAAACCGTAATGAACAGGTGTGGATTAAACTGCATTGATGGTTCTCGGTACTTTATGAAATCTTCTATCGTTTCAATTATGTGAATCTTTTGATTGGATTTTAGTAATTAAAATCATAATTAAAAGTAATTTATTAATTAAAAGCAAATACATACTTATCAATGAATAATTCCAGTTCAACTTATTATCCAGCCTTCTAACACTAGGTGACGGTCAACAGAGATTTGTTACACACGGTGTTATTTGACTCCCTTATGTAGTTTCTTGGTGTCTGCCTTGGTACCCTCCAAAGGATCTACGTTTTATTTCAGTACTGTACCATGCTTAAAAGAAGTATTCATCTTCCGCGTCAGATTTGCAAGGCAACAAAGAGACTTTCCACTGCAAACCACATGGATCCTGTCTCTCTGTAGTTCCCTGCACCAGACATACTTAATTTCCTGCATACAGGAATCCTTCTGTCTGGGCCTCAGCTCTTCAGATGTTACCTCTTTTTGGTCACCATGGGGTATCTCAAAACTCCATAAGGTTTCACCACAAAGATCATGAAAGATATATTTATTCCTCCTATTGCTCAGTCTGTTACTGATCTGGTTCCCTTGGAAAAGAATTTTCAGGAGGAGGAATAGCAGATGCCAGTGTATTTGTCAGCACCAGCTGAGCCAGCCATCCTTTAATCATAGTCTTTTATCCCAGATGATTACAAATCCTTCCAAAATCTTATGAGAAAAGTTGCTTGACATCTATGTGGAAGCAGTCTAGGAAAATCCTTACAGTGTTGGATGTATAGCACACAGCTGTGCCTAGATGGATAGTGTTACCCATCAATGAAACATTGTTGGACATGGTGAAATTCCTTTGGCAAGCAACAGATTCTTTACCACCAATCTCCAAGAGAGCAGATTGTGATTAGTGTGGGCCTTCATGTGAGCAGTTCTTTACTTGTCCTCTGCTGGACTTTCTGGTGGTAGAATCAGTGAGCAAAAAGTCTGAATGGCAGTAGTTTTAATCTCTTCCATATGTAAAAGTCCAACTGTAATTGTTCTATAAACTCCAACACAGGATTCCCAGACCCCCTTTACAGACTAATTTAATTAGGGCCTGAGGGAGTTTTAAGTCCTTTATTAATGATGCTCAGCTTGTAAACAGAACATCACTGAAGGCACCTTATGCTGATTCAGTAGATTCTCACATCCATTGCAACAAGTGTCAGGCATTCTTCAGCATTTGAGACAGTTCTTTGAGGGTTGCAGTTTTTACTGAAAAAAAATTAAGAGGCTTTACAATTTACCTTAAAGATTCCAGTGTAATTGTAAAGATATCAGAAGTCAGATCTCCACCATCAAGAGGTAATTGGGAACATGATATCAGAAATAGGTAGGCTCTGCATCTGTCCTTATGTGAGAGATGCTTCAGTCCCTTAATCACCTTTGTGGCCCTTCGCTGGACTCATGGAGCAGTCTTATTCCATTGGTGTGAAAGTATTAAGCACCTACTCGGCCTAGTAACCTAAGTACCAGTTCCTGTGGACTATGTTCCATTATGTCAGTTACCAGATATTAACTATATCAATGATACAGTTCCATATGAAATGCTTCTGGCAAGGTGATAACCAGCTCTTACAAGGACTATTAATTACATAACAATTCTATGAAAATCCAGAATGTTCCAGTATTACTAAATCTGGACTTAGAGCAGACAGATTCAAATTGCATCAAGAAATACCATGTGTACAACATCAGATCCAAACTAGGACATATTTTGTTTGATATACTTTTTTGAAAATATGCAAACAATGTTTTGTGGTAAGTAAAACTCTCTTTGGTCCCAAACCTCTGTCTCAAAGCATGAAACAGGTTGTTGCAGCTTCACAAATCTAGATTTAATTTTTTGTAGCTCTAGCTAGGTAAAGGAGTCCTTCCACATGCTGTCAAATGTAGAAAGAGTGATTTGTGGGATTTTTTGTTTGTTTGTTTTGTTTGTTTGTTCTGTTTGTTTGTTCAATGTTCAGGATGTATATTAAGTCTAGGCAAAATTGTGACAGTCTTTATTTTCCCTAAAGTGGTTATTAAACATGACTGCTGGATTGCAGTTTCAGCAACAAGAATTTTGCGTCCTTGGAATCTTATAACAGAGGTCCATTTTATGTAATTTAAAATTTGTTAATGAAGTTTTGCTATTTAAGGCTTCCAGTTAAAAGTGTTTCTAATTTGAGCAGAAACTGACAAAATTATAGATGTAGGAATATAAAGTTGCCTTTTAGGATAAAAATGGCATAAATCTGCACGGCTAAAAGTTAAAAGCTATTGTTAGAAATTGATAAATTAGGCTTAGAAATGTGCACTTCATTTTGCATAAAATGCATTTACTAACTTCTAGCAATTCTTTCCATTTTCTGCTTTGACAATATTTGGCTTATTTCAGACATTTGGTCCCAATGTTTCTCCTGAGCTGTGAGGAAGATTAGTATAAGATTTTCAAAGGTACAAAGGAAAAATGTTCCTTAAGGATCTTTGAAAATGTTTCCTTAAAATTGTTTGTAGAGCAATGAATTTCAAGATGCTGAAAAATGTTTCAGGATCTAATACTGGCATCAGATACAAGATACAAGATGTGAGGAAGCAGATACAAGAGAGCCAAGGGGCTTTTGGAATGAAAACCCGGGAGACACAGGAACTCTGAGGTTTTAAAATTTATCTTTAGTCTTGACAGATCTCCTGGAGGCAATTGAAGAAATGTTCGCAGGCATAACATTATTTGTGGATATTTGATTATAAACATGTGGATAGCCATATGGTAGAACATGAACAAGGTATGGGAGTGATGGGGTGACCATGAGTGAAGAGAATGAATCTACAGAAAATTAAACGTGGAGCGGTAAACATGTTCATATAAAGGAGTTACTTGCTCGGCCCTCATTTAATCTTGGAGACTTCTAGGATTACCTCAGTTAAGAGTCATAGTCTTAGAATAGCAGAGGAAGCTGACAGGAGATTTCTGTGAGGACCTTCTGACTATTGAATTTATTTCACATTTCCTTCCAAAATAAGACTGTACTGACTACCTCTCAGCAACTCCTCCAAAACTTTATGTCCCTGGCAGTAAATAACAGTGGTAAAGCAGCTTTACTAAGAAACTGTAGAAACCTTTAGGACATCTTCAAAAGTTGAACTTTATATACATATATGTATTATTGAGAATACTAGTTTATTTTTATCACTGTATTTTAATTTTAAACCTGTCAGGTCGTACTTAAAATAAGTAATCTCACTCTGAAGTTATGTATAGAGTTGGTCAGGAACATGTGTAGGTTTTTTTTCAGGGATTTTTTTTTTTCTTTTGAATACCTCTCAACACAAAGAAGTACCCTTCATTTTTAGTGCCCTTCTTGGGAAGGACATCTCAAAAAATTTTTCTTGTTAAAGCTGGAGTCACGATATGGACATCTTTGACAATATCTGACCTTGGCCAAAGTGTTTCTTGATGGGGTAAGTGAATAAGTAAAGAAATATATAAAAAACAGTTTCTTATATTTAAAGTATTATCTGTTTATCTTTTCCATGATGGTTTCTTATCTGTGAGTTTTAAGTACTCCATAGATATAATTAAGTTGCTTTTCTTTTCACTATTCATGGAACATTATGCAAAGTACAGTGATTTCTGGCTGTAATAAACTGTGATTGAAGTGGACAGGAAAACCTTCGCTCATTCAAGGGGTATACAGGCTGCTGCCTCTATTCTGCTTTAGAGATGAGTGCTCTGTCTCCTAGTCAAAATATTTCACAATAAAAATTGTGCTGGAGAGCATTTCCAGAAACAAACTATTAATGTGAATATGAGCTGGAATAGCACAGGAAAACAAGTTGTGAGGAAATGATGTTTAAAGGGAGATGAAAAATATCTTAACTTCAAACAAATTTATATCCTGTGAATGTCATTTCTTGAATGGGAGGTCATAGTCTGCTAAGACAATGATGCCCCATCTGCAGCCCTAATAGGAGCCAAATACTATGGCTGTGCTCCGTTCAGTGCTAACGCAGTATTTTTAGCATGGGTGGTAGTAGGTAGCTGCAGGAGGAGACGGGGGAGAGTGAGCATTTCAGAAGGAGAATAAACTTTTACACGCAGACAGGCCTCCAGGCAGCAATACAATTCAAGTGGGAAATAAAGACAATAAAGATACAAATGTAGTAGAAGTAATGGAAATTGCAAAATGCAGTTGGGCTAAAGTTGCCTGACACTTTGATTATAAAGACCTGTTTCCTTCATTTATAACCTTGTCAAACCTACACTGAAATTTTCCATGCTAGTGTCTTTCCCAGGATGTATTTTTTTTTTTTTTTTACTCATGTGAAGGTTTTAGCCAAAACAGTACAGACATTTCTGAAGCTAGGCAAAAAATGTTGTTTTCCACTTGAACAAAACCCTACTTTAGAGCAGTTCTTGGGTTCCCTGGCACGTGAAATGTGCCACTTGAAATGTGGCAGAGGTCATTTTGTCATCTGCATTGTACCTTCTACTGACTTCATGAAGTTTTATCTCAAACTGATAGTAATAACCTTCTACTAAATTTGAGTTTTAATAGACTGAGTTTTAGCTTGCTAGGGTTGTTAAGCACAGTCCCCAGTGGATTCTGTCCAACTCAGAGAAGGACTGTCTTCACAGCTCCTCTCTGCTGACTGGGTTGGGTTTGAAATTACAAAGCAGCTATGCTAGGGGACTTTCCAAGATAGTCACATTGTTCTCCAGAGTGCTTTTGTTAGCAATTTTGCTATGAGATTCCTGATTCCTGCAGGCCTGAAGCTCAGGGCAAAAATTCAGGGTTGTCAAAATGATTAAAACTACAACTGCTACATAGAGCTGAGTAAGAATCTGCTCAGTAAAGAAAATCAAAAGTCCTCACACATCCTGGGTTTTATTTACATTAATGTGAAAAAAATAAAGAGAAAAACATGTTTATTTTGATGCCAGCACAATTTCAGCATGTATTCAGGTTGCTTTCTTCCTGATAGCTCCACATACAATATAGTGCAGTTAGTCAAGAAAGCAGAAAGTTGAAATGCTGGTCCAGTTTTTGGGACAGATTTTTCTTTTTTGATACCCTACAACTGAAGTCCTGCCATGCACAGCTTTCATCAAACAGTAGTTACCTAGTTACTTTTGCTGCAGAAGCAAACTTCTTTTTTATCTTCCTTTTTAAAACCTTTGTAGAAATAGAACAAAGTGAAACATAAACCAGTGCTATTAAATATTTCCACGATCTGTTCTGGTCATGCCAAAAAGGGTATTACAAAATTTGCTCTTAAAGAGAAACAAAAGAAGAATGTTAAATTTATCTAGGGACTTCTACTAAACAATGAAAATATCATGCATTCTCAGGGAGTATATGAATCTGAAAAATACAGTGAAATACTCAATTCTGCTTTTAGTATTTGTTTTAGTTATGCTTCTCTCTGCACTAGTTCATAAAGCTCTTCTTTCTCTTGATAGTTACTGCAAAGAAAACTTCTAAAATCTGTTTTACTATCAGAACGCAGTGCCATCATCAAGGGAACAAGAGTGCATAAACAGTGCATTGCTTGGCAAAGTCACTTACTATCCTACCCCCGCTTCACTTGGTAATTTTTGGTATGATGTGACCATCTGAGTTTTCTCAGATGAGAAGGTTTATAGCGTGTAGGGAGCAAAAAGCTCATGGGAAAATTCCTTTTGTAACCTTTTCTCTGTTATTTTTCTTGACTGTTAGTTCTCTATTCTCATCTGTGTAAAACGTGTTTGTTGTAGTACAACTGTTACTTAGTTGCTGTCTTGATGTGAAAGTAGAGTAGAATTATTCATAAAATTACTTCAGTACAGTTTCTGACTGATGAAAAAAGGAAACTTGGATTTCTTTTTTAAAAAAAAAAACAATAAGAGAAAAGGGATATGAACTTAAGACATTTTAGCCCTGGAATCTGGGAATTCGTTTCTGTCTGACACAGGAGTGGTGATCAGCCTACAGTTTGTTAGATTGTGTTACTTTTTTGATTTTTAAAAAAATGATTTCATTTTCCTTCCTCCCAACAATCTTACACCACATTCTATAAAAAGAGTATGATAGACTCATGTATATCATTCTGTGAAACTGCGTACTTTAAAGAGAAATCACAAAGCTTTTGAAGGCTGGGCTGTTCCTCACCGTCTTTACATCGTGTTTATTATTCAGATTTGAGTGTGCGCAGGGTATTTTAGGATTCCGATATATTCTGAAAAAGGAGGGGAAAACATTTGTTTTGTGGATTCAAAATAGTACTTTAGTAAAATTATAATTTCATTTAAAGCTACTGATTGCTCAGGTCCCCTTCAAGGAATACTTGAAAAATAGTGAATGAACAGTTGTGGAGTGTGAGCTGTCCACTCTCTCTAAGTCATATCTCTCTGGGTTAAGATTGTGACCTAAAAATTGAATATCCTGAAAAAGTGCCTGAAACTCTATTCTTTGCTTCTTATTCTATGTTAAACATGGATGTTCATGTTCAGTGGTCAGTTTGTTATTGAGGTCTTCCCTGCAAGCGTTGATCATGTCCCCAGATATGCTTTTAGAAATAATACAAGGGCTATCATTCACTACTTTATGAACAAAATTATAATAAACAACGTAAAAAATAGATATTTTCTGACTTAAAATATTTTCTGAAGAGTGGCATTCTTCTATGTTTGTTGTTTTTATGTTTAAACTAATATCTGCTCATGGAAGGGTGAAAGATTGCAAATCATTCATATAACATTACCAAGTCACCTGTAGTGCTATGCAACCCTCTTCAAAGAAATGTGGGCAAGAAGTCTGTTTGATCATTAGTGCATGCACAGGTATGAAAACAGTTGCATGGGAAAGTGTACTAAGTAATGATTTTCCATGCTGGGCCTGTCAGCAGTTTTGAAATTTTCCCAGGGGAGAGGAGAAAGGTACAAAATGGATGAAAAAGCAGATTTACTTGTAGATTTACTAACACTTCAAAACGCCCTCTACTCATGCCACTTGGTTAGGATACTGCATATACTAAAATAGACTTCTTATGGGAAAATCAGTACTACAAGTTGCTTCTGCTGTTTCTTCCATAATTCATACTAATTTCTTTGCTGAAACTGTCCCTTTGATCTCATTGATTGTAATCACCTTTCTGTTTATCTTTTAATTCATTGTTGCTCTGCTTAATTAAAGTTTTGTACACTTCATTAATATTGAGTTTCTTCCTTATAGTTTAGCTATTTACCAGCTTCTCTTTTGTCATAACTTTGTTTATCTACTGTATTTCTCAGTGTCACCTTGTTTTTCCAGATAGAAGTGGCTTAATAGCTAATCTAAACTACAGCATACACAGAGACCGTCTTGCATGTGAGCACATCTCAAGGCTCTAATGTTCAGTTAAACAATCTTTCTACAAATATAGGTATGGAAAAGAAATATGTCAAGACTGGCATTGAAAACATTCACTGGCAAGGTTTTCCTCTACTGAGATCACAAAGATTACTCAGCTAATGCAGTGTTTTCTCATTCTGACGTTAGGTATGACCTTGTGCAATAGGCATTTTCAAAGAGTGTATTTTCTTTCAAGATACAGTTTCTGACTACATCTAAGCTTGTTGGCATCTTCACTCTGAGTCTGTGTGTAAGGAAGAACTTAACAATTACACAGTAATTTGGACCTGTTGCTGGAAGTAAACAGACTTATGAGGTTGCTGTGATGGCAAAGGTGAAGACAATTAGGTATCAAACTGGGTGGCCCGTAAGCCAGAAACACCCCCAGCTTCTTCGTGGGTCAGTTTTTACTGTCATATGAATTTAATAGGAACATAATTCCCCAAAAGAAAACAATTATTTGGTCCCAACAACCACGCGACCTTCATTGTACACACACGTGATAACTCCTAGGATGCCAAGTGAGCTTCTTAGCTGCGATGACTGGAGGTCATGCTGTGCTCAGAAAAACACAGACTAAGTGCTGTTATAGGGATAGCTCTGGTAAGAAACAGCCTATTTTACGTTCCAATGAGATTGGAATAACTCCCTGCAGTATTATTAAGAGTAAAGTTTCACACTACACCTATGCTACACTGAGGCCCTCTTGGCTGCAAGTTTCGTTCTCCTCCCTGTCACAGCAGGATGCAGCAGTAGCCAAGAGGTGAGTCAGTTTAGGCAGGTGAGCTGGGGGAAGCCCCATTCCCTTTTTTGTTTACCTGGGTTGTGGAGAGTGCTTTCATTTTCTTCAGTGCAGGTTGCTGAACTGACTCACCTTGTGACCACCCTAGCAGGTCCCTTCTGAAGAAACTGGAAGAAGCATGTAGATGACAGGGGAGAACGGAGTAGGGTCACTGCACTGGGTATCGATCACTGTTACCCCCATTTGGTGGAGTATAAATTTAGGTCTGGCAGAACGGAGAGAGAGCTGTTCTATGTAAAACACTGATGCGAAGTTTGGCCCCAATATACCACATTCACTATTACAGTCAATAATTCACATAGATACACAGTATTTTCAGTAGTAAAGGCTATGAAATATTGATCTCAAGGATGGTTCCCTGTAGATATGCTTTATCACTTCTGCATTGGTAATTTAACTCCCCTTGTGTATTTAATTATGCTGACAACTCTGAATATAATGCCAATTTACAGTGAAATTAGAGCCAGTAGTAGACCTATTACCATTTAAATTCTACTTTCACCCCTAAAGTACAGTCTAAGTTTATGTTGCCTTCTTCAGGGAGGTACATGTCCCTTGTACAGCAACAGAAATCCAGAAGATGGACTGCACATTTCTTAGCCATTCAGGGAACATGACCTTGTAAAGGCAGTATCACAGAATAGTTGTTCACAGTATAGCCTATTCCCCCCTGGTTCCATTACTGCATGTTTTTTTAGCTGAAGAAAGTTTGCATAGTGTATTGGAAATATAAACAGAGCTCTAAAAGCCAGGAGGCGTCCTTAACTACAGTGCCATCAAACCTTCTGTTTCACAAATAAGTATCATGTTTTCCTTGGATTTATTAGCACTTTCTCACTGTTACTTTTTCCGTCAGTAATACTATCTCAGGATGTCAGAATTCATTACAACGGTTTTGAAAGGTACAAAATTACTGGATTGCAACAACGCTCTGCCTTCTAATTGTCATCAGAATGAAAACCTCTTTCTTATTAAATATCTTTTTTTTAATTTAATGAATAAATATTCCTGTTACGTGATTTGTTTTCTCTGTAATCCTGTTTCATGATAGTTGCTGAACACTGCTTCAAATATTTTGCTAGTTCAGATTTGTTTCTCAAACAAACAGGAGGTTTTTATAACGAACCCTGATTCAACCACCTAATTTTGGAAAGCAAAATGTTTCCATGTTACAAAGATTAGCCAGTAAATGAATATTAACTTTTGTTTCTTTGTGACATAAATAACAGGCGGAACAACTTTGCTCCAGGCAATTTTTTTTTTTTTCCCATTTAGGGCACACAAGGTAAGTTTGTTTCTTAGCAGTTAACTCAAAGACTTAAATCAGGAAAGTAAGTATCTGCAAAGGCATATCAATAAACTGTGCAACTTGTTAAAACATTCTGAATTGGAATAATCACGATGTTTAATGGTGTATTAGTACACAGTGTACTGCTTAATTCACTACAGCTGACTTCACTAGTTGCTGCTCTGTTGACAGTTACACCTGTGCATTCCTGCTGACGTCAGTCGGGTTTATATAGAAGTTAAGCAAGACCAGTAATTGGCACTAAACATAAAATGTTCTGTTTGTAAAGAAAACAATGTGTGCAGAAAGGAATGAGTATCAAGAGGGTTTAAAAAGTTTTGGCGCATTATTAGGAGGAAATATTTAACAGGATGGTTAAACTTTAAACTAAAAATATTTTCCTGTTGCCTTTCTTAAAAATATCTCTTTATATTTTAAATGAGAAAAAGACACCTATAGACCAACTGTAGTCACCATGACAACAACTTAAAGGCACAAAACACATAACAGTATTACTTGGCGGCATAGTTAACTTACAAGCTAGTACATCAAATCAGCAAAACATATGCTATCCTTCACCTAAAATCATTTATTTTTTTCTATCTTAATACATGAGCAAACCATAGCACACAACAAACATGAACTCATGCTTTTCCCTATGTACTGAATAATTTCTGTGAATTTCATTTGAATAACTAAAGCCTTTTCTTTTAAAGACATCTTTTTTTGGGAACTCTGCAACTTTTGCTAATGTTTGTGAAAACAGAGACAGATAACTTTCTTGACTGTGCAGCTGGGGGGGTTATGTATTTCTTTGTAGAATTATGGAAAGCAGAGATGGCAATGACCTACCAGTATCAAGTCATGCAGCCATATCTTTTGCCAATGCAAAAATATTCCCCAAACTACACTGAGTGTTATTGTCTAGTCTAGTTTTAAAAGTTTAAAGCTATGTAGATTCCATTGTTTCCCTTGGGAGCCCAGTTTGTTTCACTGCCAGGAAGCTTTCCTAATATTCAGCCTCAATTTTTCCATGTTTAATTTCAGGCTATTAATATGAGAGTGTCATACTGAATAACTATTCTACTTTTTGTTTATGATCTCAAAATATTTGTAGATGCTGTCAGTCTAGTCAAATGTGAACCAATCTAAATGTAATTATTTTTAACTTTCCTCTTTAATTGAGCCTTTTAAGCTCCCAGTTAATGCTCTCTTTACTTTTCATGGATTTGCTTGGTCATATGAAAACTTAATTCCATTTTTTCTTATACCAAAGTCATATGAGAAGTAATGCTCTCTTTCTTTTCCAAGATGTAGTTAAACATCTCCAAATTACAGGATTCTTTTTAGTGACATGCTAGCATGAATATTTGGTCCTCTGAACTCTATCTCAGTAGTGCTCATTTTCAGCTGTCTCTCCCCTTGAAATGCATATTGAAATATGTTCTCTCACATTTTGCTTAGCCTCCAGTGATGTGAGATTATTTACTATTATATGTTGTTTTCTGCACATTTGAAATACCTTTTAAATCCTCTTTGTTCTCGCCTGGCTTGAAATCTGAAAATTTCATTGATGTTTTTCCATTAATAAATAATAAGTTAAAAAAAAAGTGTTAGGCCTGGATATTAGCAAAGATACAGCATCTCATCTTGATGTTACTCTGTTTATGATTTTCATGTCAATTTTCAGTTCTCAAAACTACCTTCCTTTGTAAGCCAATTTGAATTACATTTCCAGTGTCCAAATCTTTCTGGAAATCTGGTGATATAATTTCTACTCTACTTAATTCATCTACTTGTTTTACTGCATCGAGATGGCACTTGAGATTACTTGGTTCAGTCCTTATAAAAACCAAAAAGCTAAATTGCTCATGATTCCATAATTCCCCAGCTAATCATTATGCTATTCTCTTAATGTATGTTCTGAATTACTAGGGAGCTACAAATGCAAATGACTTGTTGGTAGCTGCCAGCATCACAATTTACTTCCTTTGGTTCTAACGTTTACTTTTCACAGGTCTCCAGTATTAGATATGTATATTGTCATATTAGATATGTATATTGTTGTATTAGATATGTATATTGTCAGTATACTGGCAAGCTTTTGGGGGTTTGGGTTTTTTTTGCTAATTCCATCTAGATAGGCATATTTGGAGCACTCATTGATACATATGAAATTCTTTCCTGAGTAAATCTGTTCATGATGATTCTTTCTTCAGAAAGAAAATCTGAAGACCTTGCTTATAGGAAGTGCTTATAGGAGAGTGACTTCTATCATCAGCACAGTTTAAAAGTAGTGGTGGACTTAAGGGACTATTTGGATACATCTATTTGTATCCTGGCAGAATCATAGTAATCAGTTTCAGGCATTGGAACAGGCTGCCCAGGGAAGTGGTTGAGTCCCCATCCCTGGAGGTATTTAAAAGACGGGTAGATGTGGTGCTTGAGGACATGGTTTAGTGGTGGACTTGGCAGTGGTAGGTTAACGGTTGGACTTGATGATCTTAAGAGTCTTTTCCAACCTTAACAATTCTATGATTCTATGATTCTAATCAGCTAATTTACAACCATGCCTTTAACAGCTACATTTAGACCACCTCAATGCCTAGAAGAAACTTTGTAAATCTTACCTTCAGAGCACACAGAGGAGTTAGTTATCCCAATAGTGAAGTAATTCAAGCAGCTGTGCTGTGGGATTGGTTGTCTCCATAGTTCTTGGACCTACTGAGCTTATGTAAGTGAACTAAGCATTTTATGCAAATCTCTATTGGATGTATTTGATTGGTTCTTATTAGACATACATACCTTTATCTCACTACTCAGTCAATACTTCCTTGGAGGCAGAAGTACCCTCTGACTAGATTCTTAATTCTTAACCTGATGAAAGCATGTGGCACTGAGGGATTCCCTCAGCAGGGGACTGGCTGTAGCAGTCACCAGAGTGCCTGTATGGACAACAAAGCAGTTTCTTTAAGAAGATGGCAGCTGAAATTAAATATCAGGGAACTATTTTGGGAATAAAGGAAGTAACTAAATGAAAGGCAGACTTACAGGAGCAACTGGGTCTTTATGGAAGAGGTGTTCCTGACATATGCAAAACAGACAAAGATAAAAACTTCATTTTTTAAGGGTATCCTAACTCACTTCTTATAATGGGAAGGAACATACATACAATTTTCTGGTAGGAATCCAGTTTGCAGGATAGTACTGTGAACTTTATCCCCTCCCCTGAAAGTTAAGTGTTAAAAAAAAAAAACAAACCAACCCTCCTAAATGTATCGCATACAGTTCTGTAGTCTGTGGATAAAACCTTTTGATGACTTGCATAGGTGACTGTGGGTTAAAAAGGACAAATATTTTGGTGCTGCATATAGTGCCAACAGGGTTTCAAATTGTGAATTATAAATATGTTAAGAATGACTAGAAGCAAGAAACAAAACGAGCAAGAGATAAAAAAAGAGATCATCATGACATTTTATAAATGGTTCTTTACACAACATAACATTATACTGAAGGATTCTTTGCCAAAGGACATTGTGGATGCCAGAAGTTTACGTGGTTGCAGAAGGAGACTGAACAACTTCATAGAAGAATAATATATTTCTAGATACATAGAAACTGTCTCTGTGTCAGGGAGTCCTTGATCCCCACATGGCTGGAGGCGGGGAGAATATCCAATATCACTGTATATTACTTATGCACTTTTTCTCTTCCCTGGACATCTGATTTTGGCCATTTTCAAAACTGCATAGTGAGCTAGATGGACTTTTATTGTGACCCAGTGTAGACGTGCTTATGTTACCAAGAACAAAAATAAAAGCCTATGATATCGGTTTTTGCTGAAAAGCTCATAAACTAATAAGATTTCACTAGAAAGGCTGAAGAAAGGAAACAATAAAGGGAAGAGAGCAATGATGTTGCTTAAGTTAGGAAGATATGTTTGATTTAACATCTAGAACAAATAAAGACCCAAGGCATTTAACCAGCAGCGTAATCAGGTGGGCAAAATTCATTCCTCTTTCTTTAAAGTCTGAAGAAACCAGTAAGAACCACAGGGTGATTAAAAGAGGTCCACTGTGTTCAGTAACTCAAAACTAACTCATACTCTTAGTTATCAGTAGCAAAGACTACTTTAACTTCATTCAATTAAGTAGATAAGCAGCTGTTTCATATCTTCTTTTTCAAAAGCCCAAGCTTATTCTAGTTATTATAGCTTATTGTAATGATTTTCCCTCAGTAAAGGTAAGTGTGAGAAAGGTAAATTTAGCAACTGATCTGATAGTCATGAAGAAAGAGTTTTTTAATGGCCTTTACTGGGTTGCAGATCATAGGATTGTAGAATTCTATGTTGGAAGGGACCGCTGGAGGTCTTCTCTTCCTCCACCCCCAAAGCAGGGCCCACTTTGATCAGATTTTTGCAGGGTATCACTCAGCTGAGGTTGAAAGAAGAAGGTCTGTCCTTGGAGTCCAAGGATGGAGATAAATAATGTAATTTATTGTTGTTCTTTCAAAAAAATCTATCATTAGCTAAAGAACTCTGTCTTTATCACCTGTTTCATGATGAATAATGCACATACTTTAGCTGATGTGTTGCCATGAAACATGCTTATCAAGGAAAATATGTCATGCTTACTGAATTCTGGGACATGAATATCAGGGGGAAGTACAGTAGTTCTCTTTCTGGAAAATAATGTGACATGGTGTTGAGAAACCTTGGCTATTTCTTGTGTAATAATGAAAAAAACACAATTAGGCAAATGCCATTGCACCGTAAAGCATAAATCAATGAAGTTTAAACACTGCAGTGTTGAAGTTTTTGAAATAAATCCTCCAAAACTTTAAGTTGTACAAAAAGACTTGAAGAATTAAAAATATTTCACAATTCACATGTAGTTCCCCTATCAAATTCTGAATAATCTATTCTAATGTTGCGTGGTTACAGCATGATATTTTTAAAGTTTAGAAAGGGATTTAAAATAACAATCACCATTGATTTTTATTGGGTAACTCTCAAAATTAAGGCTCTTGTGTCAAGCTACTTGGTTATGTATATCCTTTTATTTGGGGTTATAGTGAGAGGACACTGAGGTATACTTCTAATATGCAAAAGAATTGCCAAGCAGACAAGTTCTTCTTTACAGATCTCCTGACATGGCACCAGGTATGTCTGTGTGCCAGCTTGCGTGTTGCAGCCTGTAGTCTGTAGCTGGCGAGATTCTGTGCTCTGCCTCCCAGGGGTCTGCAGAAAGTAACCAAGAAAATCCATGTGATATCTCTGCTTGAAAAATGCTGTGGGAGGAGGAAGCAGACTGGAAATAGTTGGTGATCATTGTTTAGCTTGAGCAAGAGCATCTGCAAAATTTTATGCAAGTTGTCAGAATAGGTGAGCTCGACTATTTGTTCTGACACTCAAATCTGTGAAGTTTAAATGTGGAAGTAGGCTGTTGACTTAAATGGGCTGGTCGTGACCTTAGAGTTACACACATGCTTAAATGGCCTGCTGATTGAAGGACTAATTCTGTCTTTTGTTTGCTGATAACTGATCCAATTTACGCATCAGAAAAACCAGTTATGAATGTAAGTAAGTTGTGCATTTGGTAATCAAACATTTGAACTTCTCTGTCAAGCAATATGCACCTCTGACATAGCACGAAAAATGTGTTTAGCATCTGGGTGGACTGAATTAGAGAAAATAAGGCAAGAAGCATCTGCTTGTAAGTACTTCGTCTGTTCCTTCTTAGGCATGTGGGGGACTTCTGATAGTTTCAGGAAACTACTTCTTCCAATAGTGGCTTCATATGCCTTTACCATCGCTTGTGGGTGGAGTTTCCCCCATCTGTATGGCAGATGAGGATTTTGGACAAGCAGTCATCACAGGAGTTCTTAACTGAGCTGAAAATATCATATTTTAGGTACAAAAACTTTTCAAGATCATAGTGAAATAAGATATATATATTTCAGTTTGGTTCTGTGCAATTTATTTATAGATGGGGACAAGATGTGAGAGCAATAAATTGTGGAGACTTTTCAAAAGAAAAATGTACCTAAGTAATCAAAGTTTCTTCATCAGTACCTTTCAGTGGGGTTCCTGTCATTGGTATGTAAGTACTAAAAGTAAAGTAAATGTTTTTAAAAGTATGTCTTGAGAATGCTCCTGAGGTTAGTAGTAAATAATTGTAAATACTGTAAATATTGCACATGGGAAACACCATGCATTCATTCTCTGCTGTAGAGCTGTTTGTCCTCTTTGACAGCAAACAGGCTCTTTCTCAGAAGTTTTGTAATACTGCATGTGGCCTCTCTTGCAGTGGCTTTCAAAGCAATTTTATTTCTGCATATCAAAATTGCTTTTCACATTATGAAAGCAAATCTTGGCATCAGTACACCTCTGAACATCTAACCCAAAATATGGCAACCTGTTTAAGTACTTAATAAATAAAAGGCAATAACTGTGCCCTAGTGTTGCTGTTTGCTAAGAAGCAGTAGAACTGGCGATAGGAATTCAGTCATTGTGTAACAGAGACAAATTTAGAAAGGGAGATTAAACAAAATTAGGATATATGTCATTTAATGATACTGAAGTATTTATCTCATCCTGTGCAAGAACTTTGAAAACATCGGACAATTATTCTCATGTGGGTTGAGAAAAATGGAAGATTAAGCATTATTGTGTTTTTAAGCGTACCACTTATAAAATGATTTGTAGATGAAAAAAAATCATGTTATGCTTGCTTATTTTACTAGCAAAAAAAGTCACTTTGGTAACAAATAACAGCACTGAGTTACATAGCTAAATGTCACTTGGAAACAAGGATGGTCTCCAGCCACTAGCTCTGTATGTGCGCATATATTCAAATGACCCCACCTTTAATGAGTGTAAGTTGTATTTTTACAATGTTGGAGAGTTATCATTAGTTCCATAAGTGTAATTTTCTTATAGTGAAAAGATTAACTTCACGAATTTATGACAAATCGGTGGTAATATGTGGCTTACCTATTTTATTTTTCAATATTATAAATATATTGAATGAAAATATACCATAATTTCCAATAGGATTATTGCCATGTACCTCTGATATCCTTCAAATTCCTTTGCATTGAGTAATAAATTTGTCTTTCTTGGACTACTTGAGCTACTGCATTTTAAAAAAAAGGCAGAACACTAATGAGCAAAGTTAAAGAAAAAAATAACTTTTTTTTTTTTTGCAAGTTGATGCACTTTCTATATTCATTGATCCTTGATTTAATTACAAGAAATCTGCATTAAATAACTCCCTTTGGAGTGAAATGATTATTATAATCAAGTACCTTACTCAAAATGTCAACCTTTTTTTCTCAGTTTTTCATAATTAGTATTAGTATTGTAGTTTCTTCAGCAAATTTGTTAGTTACCTGCAAATATTATGGATCTACTGTATTGTAGCAGTTACAATATAATCTGGTTTCTGTCATTTGCCTGTGCTATTCAGTAAGGAAAGAAAAATATGTAAATTATGTAACTGAATTTTGTTTGAATTTTGCAATGAAATGTGGCATTTTAAGTTAGCTCTTCATTCATATTTAACCATCTGATAGGTTTGGCACAATCAACTCCTCTGAAACCTTTTTTTTTTTTTTTTAAGCTAGAGAGTAGTATGACCACGTTAAGCAAAATAGAGAGAACTTATCAGAGAGTACGGCAGAAAGGTTATTTGAAGACTGGAATGGAAACATCAGGTCTGGAGCTTATAGGAAACATTTTGAACTTCATTTAAAAGTTAGATTTGGCCAGGCAGGTAGTTTTCAATAGTCAGTCACTGTGGTGTCTTGAGGCTGTAGTTTTGGGCAATGTAGCTAACTCCCTGCTGGTTTTTCAGCATATGGGAGAAACACAGGGCACAGAGTGGCAAGAATAAGCCTGTGAGCCAAGAGTTGTGTTCTATTTCCCATGACCCCTGGCACCTATCTTCTCATGTTCCTCAGTATCCCTATTTGTAGAACAGAGATAAAATTTGGTGTGTAAGTCTCAACTTGTTTATAAAACGTCACAATATCCTTGGATAGAAAGTGGTACGAAAATATAATCTATTCTACCAAATACAAACCCACACTACCAGTCTCTTGCACTCTGTATCTTAACGTTTTAGCACAGCTAATTTCTATGCAAATAAACAATCTTGACAGAAATGAAGATGTTAACTCACAAGAAATAAATTAAGTACGTTGTCACAATGATAGAAATTCATACAGCTCTTTGGTAAACAAGTTTATACATAATTTACTCCTAGATCAGTTTCCAAACAAGATGCCTTGGGATTCAAACACTTTTAATAGATTTTTTTCTTTCTTTCCAACAATTAAAAGGAAAATAGATTAGGAAAGTTAGATAGCCTACTGGTTATATCTATACAACATAGAAACTCATAATCATGTATTCATTATAAAATGTGAAGAACCACTCATTACTACATTTGTATGAATTGCTGCTTTTTGCTCAAGACTGAATGTAGAAGCCAAATAAATATGCAATGTTTAAATTTCAAGAAGTTAACAAAACCTCTTTCTTTAACCAGGAATAAGAAATTGGTAGGATTCTGTAGAATTTTTAGTAAACTTTTAATAGAGATGTAACTAACTTGAAACAGCTTTTTAGATTTTATTGAGAATAGAGCAACTCCTTCCAAGGTGGCATAGTTAGGGTGATGACAGAGAAGAACATGCAGGTTATAAAAGAAGATCAAATACATCATTTCTGATTCTGTAGGAACTTTTACTTGTAATTCTAGATGATCATATGTGACAAATTGACTGCAGATTTCTTCTGAAAGTATTTCTTTCAAGCCATTTAACGATTGTTAGATTTCTATTTTCATGAAAGATTTCCACAAAATGGTTACTTTCACATAACATATGTTTTCTCTGTGAGCATATGTGTGTTTTTTTTTTTTTTTTTTTTTTTTGAAAACCATCTTTTAAGTCTGAACTTATTTTTGATTTTGGAAAATTCAAAAATCAGACTTGACATTCTCCATAAAATTCTAGACTCTTTCTAAAAGTGCTAAGTAACCTAAAATCATCATATTTTTATCAAAACAAATGTTTTTGTTTATTTTCTGTTTTTCATATTCACATAAATACTTTCTAAAGTTAAAATGAAGCACAAAGCAGGTTTATAGCTTTTTATTTGAAAATCACTGGGTCAGATTCATAGTTTTAAGGGCATGACCCATCCTTGTTGAAAAGGATAAAAATTACAGAATAAGGTTTTATTTTGTACTTTAAAGTTCAGATTAAGACATAATTTAAACTATCAGCATCTGGACATAATGTATCTCCTGGCTTAAAAGAAGAGTGAGTGAGTTATATAAATATTACATGATGTGAAGACAAGAAGGAGAAAAATTTCCCTTGCACTGAATGTCCTTGCTTAGTGACTACAAGATATGAACAGTAGGTTTTTTTCTCTTGTTCCCAACATCATTTTTTGTATTTTACCTTCCTGTGAAGAAATTCTTCTGGCTGGGGAATGTGCAGGGCATGAGTGTCCCTGACCTTGAAGGGAATTCCTCTGTCAGGACTCATGAGACTTCAGCTCTTTCAGGCCTTTGCAGCTGCCCTGTGCCAGTGTATGCTGAATTGAATGGTTTTCTAGGCAATCCAACAAGCTCAATCACAGTAAATGAATAAATGCATCTCTCAGCAGAAAGTATGTAAAAAATGGCAGGGCAGTTAACGATTAATTAAACAATGGCAGTTACTCCTGTCTCAGGAAACAGCAGGAAGAGACTGTGATCTTTTCGAGTTTTCCATAGAAAATAGTCAGGAAACCTCAGGGAGCTAGGAACTTTCATACAGTTTTACTGCTATCATACTCGTCTGCTGATGCACTGGTTCTTTTTCTATCTTTTGCTTCTATTTTCTTTTGGTACCTGTTATTATGACTAAACTTCAGTATTGGCAGTAGCATCAAATACATAAGCAAAACTGTAATAAAATGAATATGCCAGACTGATGGATGGGCCCTGACATAAAAAGGGTGGGATATTTTGAACTTATCTGGGGCTTTTTGACCAACAAGAACTCTGAAGTATTCTGTACAACTGAAAGTATGTTCTTATCGCTGACAAATGACTTTTTAACCTCTAGAAACACATTCGGAGACATATTGCTATGGAGAATCTTCTTCAGAGGTCACGGAGTGGCTAAGAAGCCTTTAGATAATTATTGAGAGTTTGGTGCCAGGGCAGAATCACAAGTGAAGACAAGAATATCCTCTTAACCTTTAGTTCTACTTTTCAGCTGACACTTGGAGAGATACAGCTCATGTGATGTGCATAGAAAACACATTATTCCATGTTGTTTCTTATGTTTACCCCAAACTTACAGTCTTTTTTAAAATCAGTTTGACTATAGGAATTAGTAGCCAAATTTAGATAAAACCATTTGTTTGGAATAACTATGGCATCTCTTAAAATTAGTATTATAGGACACTCGGGTTTCTGGGAAGGTTTTATTTTAGTCTCCAGTGACGTGATATGGTATGCTGTGCAATTCAGCGGCAAAATAGCTGGCACTGTTTGAAAAGTACAGTTTAGTAGTATTTTCCATTGTTCACAAATGAGACTTTCTGATTTAACAAATAGTACTTCTTTCCTTTGGAAAACTGTAAATGTAACAATTATAGATTTGCAGCAGAGCCAATTCAAGTGTTCTCAGAAGCGCAGGCTAAACTGAATTCTGCCTCGGCGTTGGGAGAGCCGTGTTCAGGCCTCTGTTATGCAGCTACCCCAGATGCTGTGCTGCCTGGGGCTGGTGGCATTTCTGACGTCTTTAAGTGGGAAAGAAGTATGCGAGGGTCACTGGGATCTTGAAAGAACTGAAGCAGGTGTCTGAATTATTGCCAGGCCAGTATTTTACTCTCTCATAGACCCTTTATATGTTTTGATGGTTTCCTAAAAAATAAAGCAAGCAGTCTGATTTTAGTGGAATAGATTGTATATAAAGATAGAAGGATATTTTTAGTTATATTACTTTTATAATGACTTTTTAGGAGAAAACTTCTTCTATATAGGAATAGTAGTGCCATAGGCCAGAAGCAAAGTCAAATAACTTCTAGTAGCTGGAAGCTCTCTACGGCAGCATAAGATGGTTATCTCCCACTTCGTACAGTGTTGAGTGAATACTGGTAAAAGAACAGAACTGCTGCCTACTTCAATGAGAATCTCAGAATAATGTCTCAATTTGAACATATAAAGCTACTAAGTTAATTACTTGCATCTATACCACAGACATTTTCTACAGTCTGAATGCATTAATTTTCTAGTCTGTAAGAGATAAAATGGCATTGTATTAACAAATGTCTTCTTTAAAAGAAGAAAAAGATACTAAAACTTTATATATAAGGGTATTGTGTACAGGGGCCAAGAATCTATTCATACCTGCAGGATTGTATTCATATGTTTCTAACGATTTTCAGAACCTCATGAAATGGAAAGGTCATAAGTATTATTGATCATCCCTTTAAAGATGATATTTGTACCATGATCATTGCAAATATCAGGGAGACTGTTGAGATGTCTGTAAATTCTACAGACAGGAACCGCCTGGAAAAGTTACTTTGATTGGTTTAATAAATTCCTCTTATTGGCCTGTGGTATAAAGTATTGTGCATAAATTATAGTCCATAATTTTGTATAAATGAAACTGTGGCTAAGGAGAGCTAAGACATGTACCTCCTGTCAGATAAACTTTTTGAACTCCCTGTGGTCCTAGTTAGAGTGGGAATGCATAAGATGCAGATTCAATAAATTCAGGCAGGACATTCTGGTAGTTATCCATTTAGACAATCATTCAGTTGCTTCTTGTCAGCCACTGATTCCTTTTCTCCACCTGTAAGTGTTAGCTTAGTATCCATCTTAGTCATACAATTTGAACTCCCTTAAAATATTCTTGTTTTGTAAATTAAATAAGAGTTTTAGACCTCACATACAATCATAGAGCCTAAAAAGTGTGATCGAACTTGATAAACTGAATTTTTTAATTATTGTGATTTGTTTTGGGTTTTTTTTTAATAGGGTAAAGTGATAAGCTATTGTTAAAGATACCGTCATTTTATGTAGCCTTTTATTATTAGCTTGTTTCTGAAAATTGTCTTTAAGATAACCATCACTTTTAAACAAATTTGTCCTTTAGTTCCTTTCCCATCCTCGCATAAAAATATCTGGATGTGATTTGGAGGGTTTTTAAGGTCAAATGAGCAGATGCCATGAAAAGGACAGGTGAGAGACTGGATTCCAGCTTCCGTCGTAATGAGCAGCGATGTCAGCCCTGTTCCTTGGGGGCAGGTACCATCACACAGAGCTGACTGAGAAAACAAACCTTAGCTGGTCTCTCCCCAGGGAACCACAGCGTATATCCTCCATTTGGAGGAGGGAGGGGGGTGACTGGGAAGTTTTAGTACTGGGAGACAGGAAAGGGAAGGAGGGAGATCCTTATTCTGGAGCAGTCGCGTGTTCTCTGGGTAACCGGGTAGTCAGACCTGGTAACTAATAAATTCGATTAGGAGCATAGGGTCCAAGCAAGGGCTACAGAACATAGTTGATCTCAAAAGAGAACAACAAAAAAATTACCATACATTTTATCTGATGAGTTCGGTTCCCATTTATGTTATGGACAGTACATTACTTGCTCAGCAGTGGAGGCAGATTTAATCTGTGCTCCTTTAATACCACTCTGGTGATGTAAAAAGATTTTGGTGTTAAGAATGTATGTTGCTTTTCTATGCATGTTACTCAGGTGTCAAGCTTGACTGAGAAGCAAGGTAAAACCTGGGCGCAGTAGTAAATGACAAGGCCTCCTTTGTTAAACCAGGTTATAATCAATCACAAAAGGTGAAAAATCATGCAAAACAAGGCATAATTGTGCTCGCGACATCTCAGAAGACTGCAGTATATATGCGCTTTCTCTGTCTCCATCTCTCTGGCTTTCTCTCTCTTTTTTTCTGTTCTCCTCACAACACATGTATGAGACCAGGCTTTTTATGTCATACTGCAGCAGTAGCACCATCCCACACACTCTCTGTCTCTGAAGAAATGTAACCCTTCTCCCGTTTATCTTCAAGTAGATTTCAGTGATTTCTGAACTGAAAATCTTCTGTCTGAAGGAGCGTATATCTGCTTAACCTGTAAAGAAATGACAGCCTAGGCTTAGTCAGTCGCTCAAATACAGGTATCTAGTGCCATTTGAGACACCTAAGGGTGCCCGAGACATCCACCCAGGGCTGGCAGATATGACACAGGACCTGCAGGACACCTGTGCTGTTCTGGAGCAGCAGCTGGGGACCAGGTGAGATACTCCAGGGCATCTCCAATGGCGCAAGATGCCTGTATTAGATAACTGATTTGAGCCTCCTGTTTCTGGGCATAATGTATACTTAATGTATAAGATGACTGATCAGATATTAAGTTCCTGGTTTTATTTTTGTTTTGTTCTGAGGCCAAGCTGTACAAATCTGTAATTACATCGTCTCCCTCTTGATGCTAATGGAACGGCTTATACACATAATTGCTACTGTTGTGGGTAAAATGTACATGACTGAGCTCTCCAGTCTCCAGTTCTGGCTATGCAGCAGCTGTTCTTGATGGGAACTTTGATAAATGACCGACCATTCAAAATGTGTCTTGTTCACAATATTAAAGGAGCAAAGCCACAAAACTTTTAGAGCTAATAACTAAAATTGAACATGTATATTTACACAGAAGGCTTTGCACTTTAGGGCTTGTAAAATCTTCTGCCAATTCTGGCAGTGTATAATTTGTGAAAGAAGCAAAAGACTAGATTATATAGCATCTCTCTCTCAGACCAGATTTATGTTTTGTGTGCCAGAACAACATTAAGCAAATCCTCTTCTTCCTGCTAAAGAAGCTAGCCAGTTTGTAGCTCTCAAGAATTTTCTTTTTTCAGTGATAAACATTACTTTGAAAACTTTTCCATGCACCTGGGTACTGACCAAAGACAACAAATAACGGAACAGGAAACCATAATTCAATTCTTTACTATATAGAAAGCTTTGCAGATGACCTAAACAGCTACATTATTTATATGCACTGGCTTTTTAAAGAGGTTGATATGGTTTTTTGGCTGATGGAAATGGAAAATCTGTCTCTTTTGGTGTATTCTGTGGACATTTAATTGGCTTTCAATCCTCTCCATAGTTACGTGCCTATATTGCTTTTCCTTCTATTTCAGAGAACAAGACAGAAAAACAGGCATAAAGCATTGCCAGCAAGATGCCTTTCAAACATACAAATGTTGCAGACCAAACTGGTTGCACAGCTTTAAATGCTGAGGATTTAGAGCAAAATCAGTATAAGAGGGACCTCTCTGTTATTATTTAAACATTTCCTTGCTTGAGATGGGTATTAGTAGCAGTTGTGGTATATTATAGTTTTATTATGAGTGCTACCTTTTTTTTTTTCTTTTCCATACCTAAGGTTGATTACCCATTTTGTTAATAGTTTTTCAAGTCTGATTTAAGGTTTTCTCAATAACTGAAATTTTAAAATTATATCAGAGCTGAAACTTATGCCAAACCTCAAACCTGAAGACAGACTGGATTGTTCTGTAGATTAGCTCCTTTCCTTTGACCTAGCTTGAGAAAGCATGCAGACAGCAAAGCGACTTCTGGCACTGTTTGTTGGGTCATGGGAGGAAGCCAATTCCTCCAGTACCTCAGGTATATGCAATTCCTTGGAAGTGCTTCCTTTACAGTGATACATAGAAATACATCTCAAAGAAAAGAGATTAAAAGAAAAGTATTCATTTACTGTGGCAGTAGTTTTCCTTCATTTTTTTTGCTTGGACAGGTCCTAGACATTTTCAGCTACATGACCCCTCCAGCTGATACTGATAGACAGCTATCTGTATTGGTAGACAAGTTAAAATTCAAGAGATCTTTTGGCATTATGCCAGTTATGATTCTTCAAGCAATTTAATACAGTGTTTCTTTCTGACATTTGTAGATATTTTCAGTTGATGTATGTCTCTCTAGAGACAACTAACTGAAGCTGAAATTTTCTATCATACTGTCAAAAATGACTGAACAAAACAGGAATGAAAATCTACATTCTGCCTTCAGGAACTTTTAAAATTTCTGTATAGCAGATACAATATGCTTCAGTTCTCCAGAACCTTTATCTTTTTTTTTAATCCATCCAATAATCCAGTCTAGAAAACTTGTCTTCTGAACATACATTGGTAGTATGGGATCAAAACCTGCTAAATATAATTAATATTCATTGCACTTCCTGGCAAGAGGTATAGAATGCAGAGATCCAAATCTGTTGGGGTGAGCAGATCTTCAGATCAGGTACTTCTGCACAAGACAAAAGTCTTCTGCACAAGACATCTCTCCTGTTCTAGAGATGATATTTACGTGTCCAGTCTAGCTGGCTCCGTAGAGTCAATTGGATCACTAGATTAAATTTTGAATCTATTGATATAAGTGTATAATTATTACTGTTCTGTTGGAAGTGGAGCTAGCTTAGGTATTATTATATGTATATTTATGTGCAAATAGCTCTTACTAGATGGTCTGAGCTTAAAATATAGAATTTGTCACCCTTTGTTGGAGCTGAAAACATGTCCACAGTGGTTTAAAATAATGTTGATAATAATTTATTGATTAGCTATAAGAGGAAATTTAATTTTGTTAAAAGGAACATGAATGTGAACTTGATAGGTTCATTTATTTTCCTTATGAATTTTTACATATACGATTCTTGTTCCTCCTTCTCTGTCAATGCTTTACTACCTGCTTCTCTCTGAAAATATGAGTCAATTGTCTTAAGTATGCACATGAAGAAACTACAGAATTGTGAATTAATATGCTTATTTGCATAGCTGGACATCCTGATTCTTATTCCATCCTGGTGTTCTAGTGGCCATGAGCGAACCGGATTATAAAATCCTTGAGACCAGGACCAGACTGTTGTTTGTTTTTGGGCTGCTGAGAGTTCCCCTGATAAAACAGACATTCAGGAATTGGCTGATATATACTTACGTCAGCTAAGCAGAGGTCTAATGTACTTACTGATTTAGAGGAGCAGAACAATCCTTATCAGATGGCCCAGAGGCTGATGCATGTGAGAATCCACTGCCGAAGACATAAAGCTGTTCTGTCATGTACCACTGCAAACATTCAGAAAAAAGCAAAGTGACTGCAAAACGCTTCCACTGTTCTGTGCTCTACTGATAAGAGGTTTTTGACAAAATACAGGCTTGCTTTTCATAAGAAAATGCTAATTATTAAAAACCCAAAGCTTTTCTGGTACTGCATAATTTTCAGTGAAATTTTGGTTAAGAAAAAGATCCATACTCATAGCCTACTTGATAAACTCTACATTGTTCAGAAATAGCTTTTTTGTTTTCTTTCTGGGATATATTGAAAGGTCTGAGGAAGTTCTTGTGCTTTTGTTTACTGCGTTAAGTGATATGTATGCCTATAGCATTAAATGTAAACATAAATATCAAATATTGAGATTATGTCAAATCTCAATGTGGAATAGAACATGTGACTAGGAGAACCACTGTAATGTGTTGGTTTACTGTGATTACTACAAAATTAGACATTCTCATTTTAAATTTTAGAATGATAGCTAAATCTAGCAGCTAAATAAAAACTATCCAGTTCTATAGGAGGATGCTGGTAAATGATCTGGCAGATCACATAATTATACCATCTAATCCAACAGTAGAGGAACTGCAGGGACATTTTTTTTATTTATAGAGAGAACGCCCTACCATGAATCCATCTTACATCCAGTGTTTATCTTTTTAATAATTATGAGGAGCTAGCTAAATGCAATGACAGGTCTAATAAATAGAGATTTTATAGGCGTTGTGAATAGGATTATCATGATATATTTATCTTAGTTTCTTTTTAAAACTCAAAATCTCTAAAAGGTCTGAAAAACCTCTTAACTGACTTTTATGGGGTTCCTATAATCCTATTTATAAAAGAAAAGTTTCCATGTTCATTCACTGATGTAGGTCTGCAAAATACTGTTTAAAGATTTTTCTGTTTGAATAAGATTTATGAGACAATATGTTTTGGAAAAGTGCCACAGTTTTACAAACATGGGATTAGGAAGTGCTGACAAGATTCAGAAAGGCAACCAAAAACTGCCTTATTCATCGCAAGAAAACATTGGAGCAAATCTGAAGAAAAGGTAGTTATAATTTCTGAAGCAGACCTAGACCTTACATGTATTAAATTTACAATGGGATTATAAGGGATGCTACTGAAAAACACAGTGATGCTTAAGATAGCATTTATTCCACCACCATCAAAGAAAGGAAAATTTGGATTGCTTTATAAGACACCAAAAATTAGTAATTTAAGACAGAATTTTGAAGCATTCTGCTAACAGAAATCTGGTGGAGTTAAATGGAGTGTGCATAAAAGGACTGCAAAATCAAATTACTTTGTTAAAGATGATGTGTTTTCTTAGAATATTTCATGCCATTTCAAAATCATTCTTCCATGTACCCAATTTATAATTTGGAGCTTGGGAGAGGCTACACTGCTGAAAAAAAAAGCCCAGCATTGCAACAGAAAACAGCTATCCTGATCAAGTCAATTCTTGGTATGTAACAAGAATAGCAATGAGGAAAGGAAAGGTTGCTCTCAATGAAGTTTAGTGCTAAGTCACAAGTTCCAATAATCTGGATATGTGGATGTGGATATAGCAAAAGACAGCTTGGTACTTGTGTTGTTTGAGAAATACTTATATAATGAATCCTTCTATGCGTGGGAGAGCTGTTCTGTCTCACGAGTCCCAGAGTCCCACCTTGCTGACACCAGTCGCATGGCTCAGCTGCCTGCTGCTATGGCTCTGTGGGACACCAGCTTAGCTCTGCTTGTGCTGGGGATTTTCAAAGGAGTCCATCTTGAACTGCTGGTCAGCTAGGCCTGTAGTGAAAAGAAGATATACTACAGGATTTACTATCTCAAACCGATATAATTTATGATTTTATGCATTTTCAGGACTGAAACATTGATGGAGAGCATTGCAAATGAATTACGTGCATTTGAAGCATGAATTGTGCTTCATTGGTGACAGCAGTAAAATGTCTTTCATGAATTGTTAATCCATATGTCTTTATTATATGCATGAGGAATTCATGTATTTCTAAACAACTCTTCTTATCTGTCTTCATAATTGAAGTTGTTCAATGGCTTTGTAATGAAACTTTGAATATATGCTAAACTAAAAAAAATTCAGTGCAGATAGTCTTCACCTAGAAAACACTGATTTTGTTTCTTCATGCCATTATACCAAAATGCATTGGAAAACACGTGTGCTCATGTAAACCCATATAACTCCACTGTGAGATTCATGCCAACTAAAATTCTGACCTGTGATGACTAACACTATTACTGACATCAGCATTATATTGTAGAGTGATGAAGATCTAGGAAAGAGTTGCCTTCAGTCTTAGGGAACATATGATGTTTCATATTTACTTGCTTTGCATCAGTTAAATATTGAAAATAAATGCCTGTATCATCATTAGAACAGGACTCAAGAATAATCTGTAGGAAGCTGCCTTGCCTGGTGACTTGACTGTTATATGCTTGCAAGTGTGTTACTTTCATATCCTTTTAGAAAAACATTTGAAAAAAATTGATCAAATCATACATCTAAACTTAGACTGTAGCTGTGTATTAATAAAATTCCTCACTATGTGAGCTATACAGTTATGTGTAGTATATTTTATAGATGAAAGGCAAGGTGAGGGAAAATGCCCTCTTAATGCCGGTACTCCTCAGTTCACCTCTTTGGCATGCCTGTTTGAGTGCAGGGAGTTGAATTGCAGGAAAAAAATCCAAACCGCCAAGAAACAAAACTGGAAAGGACCAGGCCCAGTTTAGACCAAAAGTGTCAAGGGACCTAAGTGAAGGAAGACCTATAGGGGCAAAGTTTGTCTTTCACATGCCTGGCCCCAAGATTAGAGGGAATGATAAAAAGGTTAAGGATCACAACTAGAACATGAAAGTGGACAGCGGGCATCCATGAGCCCTGGCAGGAATACATGGAGAGAGCAGGGAAGAGCCTGTGTTCAATCAGAGGTGGAGGCAATCTGGAATGAATGGAAAGGTGAATGGCAAAGCAGAGGAAAAGATACAGGTTTTATTGCTGTAATCTTTGCACTTGTATTTATGTATCTTTGGGCTAAATTGAACAACAAGTACTCATATTTAAAAAAATCTGAATCGCTTTACTCAGCAGCTCTCATAGGCTTCTGAAAGAAAAGTGTCTGCAGGTGTACAATGCAGTTAGACTTGTGAGGTTAGTGTAATTAATGAAAAAGAATTGCAGCCTGGATTTTCAGCCTTAAAATGTTAGGACTGTCTGGTTGTAACCAGAGGTGATAAGCCACAGCGGTAAAACTCAGAAATCCACTTCACAAAGGAATTATTCCCATGATTAAAGTATATGTTGTCAGATTTGGGGGCTCACATCAATCTGTGATCAAATATGTATCTGCATGTCAAGCTATTCTGCCTCTGAGTGGAATTAATTAATTCCTCCTACTGCAAAAATAATTGAAATCCATGTCAGACAACTAGATAGTATAAATGAGGTCGTGAAAGTTTAGTAAATTTTTATGTCATTTCTGTAATCATGTTTGTGGTTGAGATGCCAAGATGTCTTTTTTCAATATATCAGAATCTAGCAGAATAGCTGTGGCTGAGTAAGCACCTCCAACTCTATTAGCACAAAACAATTAGATCTTCTTTTGATTAATCCTCTTTGAGAGTTATTGTTGTCACTTTGTGAGATCAGTTTTGAAGAGGTTTATTTCTTTGTACTGTAAGAATATCTTACTCTGCTGTTTTGTGTTTGTTCATTTAAAGGTGCTCCCGTTTGAACTTTAGTAAGAGTATTCCAGAAAAGAGTCTGAGATTAACTACTCTGGATTAAAATTTAAACTAAATGCAGCTGGCGTGACCTCAAAATAATAATCATAGTGAATGAAAAGCTTAAACAAGTATTTATGTACTAGTACATTTTGAAAACAAGAGTAGAAAACAGTTATTTTATGGCAAAGCATACTTTACATTACTCCCTGGATTAACTTCACATTAAATCCGATTCACCGTAATACAAATGCCTTTCTTTAATACCCAATCTCGGATCTACAGGAGGAAAATTATTACATTGATTTTGCTTACATTTCTTCTTCATGTAAAATACATTAACATGTATCCAACAGTAGAATATTAGCAGTATTTTAATATATATGCTGATCTATGCAAAGTTCGAATCACATTTGTCAGCAAATTTCAAAGATAATAAAAACTGAAGATTAATAGAAAAATGATACAAAATACTTATAGTCCTTTATTCTCCAAACAGTTATGCCATGGATCATATCTTTTTCTTTTGGGTGCACATATACCTGCTTTTTCATAACTGTTACCTGTTCCCGCATGTGTCACTTTAATTTCACACTGAGCCTTGGGCAAGTTTCTTAATAAAAATACATAAACATTTTTGCTAGTTTAGTTACTGTATTAAATGTCAGTGTCTCTACTGTGGCTTGTTCACATTTCATTCATATTCCTTGGCTGACTATGGTAGAGGAGGGCTTTAACCTGACTTTCTTGCACACTCTCATTTAATCAATCAGGCATTTCAACACAGGTTTCCTAAAAAGGAAGCAAATCCATCTTTTTACAACTGTTGCATTTGCCTTAAATGTTAAAAAGCTAAATTTAGATCTCTTCATTGCTTGGTTTGATCCCCCAGCCTCATGGTGAGTGCACCTTTTCTTCTTCAATGTGTATTTAATTTATTTATAAATGGGCATACCTCTAACAACTTCAGCACTACAAAGTTTTTAATAAGCTGGAACAAAGTTTCCAGCTATGTATTTACCTTCCAGTTGAGTGTTTTGCAATCCTTTTGCTTTTCCATAATTTTTTTTTTGAGGTGTACCCTCACGATGGTAAGAAATGTGGTTGTTTTTTTCTCTCTCTTCCTTTGTGTGTGTATTACTGCATGAAATGAAAATCTCTGGCCAATGTTAACAGTGAAATCTTTCACACATCTTTCAGAATAACATCCTTGAATCCTTGAATCAACTTAAAAATTGCTTAGTCCACAAGTTCCTTTAATGTTCCTTACAATTGAATTTCTAGTCATCAATAATCATAAAATATGGCATTAAGAAAACCCCAAATCCCACAGAAATAATGAGCTGAGATAGGTGTAAAATAGCTTAGAAGACTCACTTCCTAGTATGGTCAAATAAACACAGTGTTATTGAACATTGCGTAGCAGATAGCCAACCAGGGTTCTGACCCTGGTATTCAAGCCGTATAAGCACACAGACAGTCTTTAGCAGTTACTGTCATTTGCTGACCTAGGAAAGGGTGGTGGCCTCCCAAAAAGGTGATATCCATCTGATTTGCTGTCATTTTCACATTATCTTTCCAGGGTGAAATTGCACTCTAACGTGACTATTCCTAATCTGTAATGGCAATAAAATCTTAGAGACTTTTCATCCCAATGATCACAATCAAACAGGCTGTAAACACTCATTAACCCTGAGCTCTTATTTTTGTGGTTTGCTTGACCAAGGCACACATGCAAAACCACATTCACCAGAACTGAACTGTTAATTAGCATTGCACTTAGTTTTCTTTCACCATTATCCGTTCAAGAATGTCCTGCATTGCATAGTCAAGACATTATGTAGATATCTGCAGGTGAAAGCAATATATTGATAGGAGACTACTGAACAAGGCACTTTCTCATTTGCATTACTTTTATGAAATTTAACTGCTGTATACTTTGTTCTAATATTTCTCTGTGGTCTTTATTCAGGTAAGCACTCCCTTGTGATCAATGCCTGGATTGATCGCTACTATATTAAAGCTGGCTTGTTTTTCTTGGGCAAACTACTGGCTTACTTCTCTGAGTAGTGCTATGTTAGATTAAAGTGAATAATTTGCTGTCAAAACTGAGGATTCCAATAAAAATATGTTGCAATAAGAGAATCTGAAAAGCAATGGAAAACAAAACAATGTATTGTTTGAGAGTATGACAGGCAAATCACGGTATGTAGTTACACTTTCTAACAAACTGTTTTACTGCCTATTTTGATTTTTTTATACACACAAGCTTTTCCTAAATTCTTAGTAAGTGTGTAAACAAACATTATCTTATAACATTGAATCAAGAACTTTACTAGTTTTCTATTTTGAAATGAAAATGTAGCCACGTTCTTACTTGAAAAGAATGTCAAGACTTTGCATAGAGACTGAAGGATAGTGATTCATTCAGTAGAGCTATGAAAAATGAAGCACAATTTAGCAATTATGATGTTAGTCATGACCATAAGGGAGCTGAACTTTTCAGGTTAGATTTCATGTCCCTAGAGGAGTACATTTAGGGATGTTGTACTGTCATCACCTTGAAGAATTCAGATTTTAATTTCTGAGTCTTAGAAAGGCACAGACATTAAGAACAGAATTTTATGTTATTGAAAGCTGGTTTTGAAATTTTCTTATAAACCGCTGCTTGCTTAGAAGCCCAGTAATTTTCCAGCTGAAAGCTCTTTCTGGTATAGTATTTGTGTATATAACAAACAGAACATTTCTAAGCAATTTCACAAGTAATTAAATATAGCTGGATGAATATAGTTATGTGGTTCATTTTGAAATCAGTGTAGGACTTTTTTTAGAAAGTAATGGAGCAGTGCATCATTTAACAACTAAGAAAGATGGTCATTGTGTTGAACAGAAACCCTGAGAATTATTTTTAGTGTTTTTTTTTTTTTTTTTTTCCATAAGAGCACAAGAGGTGCTTTATAAGGCACAGTCCATGTACTTTGCCTTAGGAAAGGATGCTGGATCTGATGCTCTAGTTAGCAGGACCAGTTGTACAATGGTGTAGTTCCTTAGAACTGAGTGTCATTTAATTAAAGAACATTCTTTCCAACATAAAGAAGCAAATGTGTCTCTTCTGTAGGAAACATAATATAGTCTGAAAAATTCTGCTGTAATCCATTCGGGCTGAGAGATATCTTTTGTGTCATGTTTTCTTTCACCTGGAGATAGAGAGATTTTAAGTAAAATGTTATCATCTGCTGCAAAATTCCTGATGAAGGAGTGTAATTTCCATGTTATTCTGATCATGAATATTCTCTGAATATTGTCATGATCAGTTTGAGCACTATGTTCTGAATTTTTAATCTAGTCTGCTTATAATGTGTGTAAAGTGTATATAAGCAAGCAAATTACAGTCAGCTACATATATGATGAGGAACAAAAGATTAAAATAGTATCTTGGAGGTGAATTACAGTCTATGTTTGCTAAATTTTCTCAGTTTAAACTGAGACAAAAGTTACACTTTTGGTTACAGATTCTGGACTACACCTTCTGAGGGATGCTCCACTTCAAACCTGGAACACCAACAAATTGGAAGCTATTAAAATATTGCCACCTTTTAGTGAGTAGGCTGATAATTAGGTTGGTTTAATAGCATGTTTTCAAATCAGGCAAGACAATGTGAACAGCAGTTGGCGTTAGTACGTCTTATCAGGACAGATGAGTTAAAGCACTTTGTGGGATATGTAAGAAGAAAGACTCGAACTCATCAAAGTCCTGAGTGCAGGAGAGAAAAACCTAGGCAATTCTGTGGTAAGGGTAGTGGTCTGTCCCATCATGGTGTCCTCTAGATTAGAGCAAGGCTGCAGTTTGCTACTTTCTGCATAATGCTTTCACCGTCTATTAGTCTGTTTTTATTAAATGTGGAAGGAATAGGGGAAACTCTTATGGGCAGCACAAATTAAGGCAAAGGAAACACCACCAGCTAAGGAATGGCCTCTAATCCAGTTTACCTTCCCAGACCTACAAAGCCTGAACCCTGTGTATTGAGCTGCCAGGCACTTGGCAGGCTGAGGAAAATGGCAGCTGTATACCAGGCAATGACTACAAATGATCTTTTATTCAGTTTTCTACAATTCTTGTCACAACTGTTTCCAGAACCAAAACCAATATGCATATAGCCCATATATACTATATGCTAGATAATGGATTTAACATGATATTGTTCAAGAATAACTTTTTTTGAAATATTCTTCCTGATGAGCTCCAGGGACTTGTTTCTATTTAGTTCTACTCATCCTGAAGTATTCAAAGATGGAGCTATTCAGATAGTGAATTTCAGTTTCATTCCTGACCTGAATTCAAATTTAGTTTCTCATGTAGACAAATCCTAGATCAAACTCACATGTGTAAATAAGAATGGTCATGTAAAATTTCATCCTATTTATGATCATTCTTAAAGAATATAGGGGAAAAGTTTACCTGCTTGATTCTTTCCTCTTTTAAACATTTATACAGCTCTCAAGTGTGTTTAAGCTTTTCTAATGTTTTACTTCTCATTACCAAGACCTACTTTGAAGTACTTTGATTTGGCAATTCTTCAGCAGAACATTTATTTTTAACAATTCCAAATGCCAGAAGTTAGTTTTGCACATAACATAAGAGTGCTGGATTCTAGCATCTCCTAATTTTTTCTTTTTTCTTCATTTTAATTGCAGTATTGCAATTTTAAATGAAAGCCCTATTCATATTTTTACATTGTCATATACATTACATGTACTGTATCCTTTCTTCAGAACCACTGAGATGGTAATGATTTTACAGCAAAATTGTACTGTAATTACTACAGCTGTTGTGCTAAAGCATTTATGTCTTGCTCTGTCTTTTGAATGAAAAATTCTTTTAGTAAAAATAGATTTGTTGAAGCCATTAATTATTCAGTAAGAAAGACATCTGAATTAAGGAGGTGGTATTTTTTCTACCACATTTTAGGCAGACTAAGATAATTGTTAAAATAATTTAATATTTTATTGAATAGTCTGTAATAGCTCATAATGCAAATATTGCTATTTTTTACATTTCACAATTTTATCCCAACAAATAGAGATCTGTACTTTGTTCCTCAGAATCCACTATACACTTTAAAAGCAGAATTCAAGATAAATTGGCTCTGTCATCCCATCTGGAAGGTGTGATTATATATTAAAAGTATAACTTCTATATTCTGGTAGTTCATGTGTGTAAGTTTAATTATAAGTAGAAAAGTAGGACTTCTAAGCCAAATGACAAGTTAGAGCTTGGACTGAAGTAGGATTATGTTGGTTGTTATGTTGGTTGTTATGTTAGGCCAGCTGAACCAACTACCCTGATTCATCTGATAGCATAACTGCACATACACATGACCCCTAATCTTGTTCTGTAGAAAGAGTTCAGTAGAAATCCCCCTACTGTAAAATATCTTGAAGGTGAATCAGATTGTTTTGGCAGTATCGGGTTGAAAACGTATTGTTACACAGGCACTTGTGCTGTCAGATATGGGGGGGGGGCAATAATTTCTAGAAAAAAGGGGATGGAATGGGGCACAGAGAGATAGCTGAGGCACCACATCTGACCATGTTCTTAGACTAAATACAAGGGACTGCCATTTCAACAAACTTTCATTCTGTAATATATTTTTATATAGGTCCTTCTGTAACCTTTGTTGACTTAATATAACATCAATGATAAGTTGTATGTATGTTGAGAGAAATGGAATGGAAGATGGCATACTAAGCAACCAAACGGTGCCATATTTCATGCTCTGCCCATGGAAGTAAACAGGTCAGAAATAAACATAAAATAATTTGTAAATAAGCACAGGGGACCCAGAATAATTACCAGGACCCAGATTCTGCAGCTTGATGTCTCAAAAAATCTGTAACTATTAATGAAACAAATTTAAAAGTTGCCAGAAGTGTTAGTTGTAAAGGTTTGGCCACATTTATATGTGTTGGCCTGTCGTTATTTTAATATTAATGAAGGACATTTTCTGGGTTGTTTGCTCATATGTGACTTTATCAAGTAGAGGAAAGGATACTCATGGTAAGTGTCACAGATGAAGATTCTTTGATCACTGGGCAATGATGTTATTTTTAGTGCTGAACACTTACCAATCTTCTGTCCTTAACAGTTGCAGAAATTGTACCAAAGAGGCTTTGAAAAGCCTTCACAACGACAGCAACATATTTCCTTAGTAGTAGTCTAGAAAATATTTTCAGTACAAAGTTACCATTCCTGGTTAATGCAATCTTAAATGAAAAAACATCAGTTGACTTTTTGAGTGATAACTTGTTCTTGATGTTTCTAAAAGAACTTTCTAGCTCTTTGCGTGCTGTTTTCAAAGGACGAGTGTCAGCACTCTTAAACCCAGATTTTCTGGTCCCAAGGAACGAAGGAGATGATATTCAGCATGTTGATTCAGGATGGATATACCAATGACTTTAGGGTGAATGAGAGGAGAGACAGAATAAAAGAAAGAGTAATGAGAGATTAATTTCCAAACCCTTATCATTCTGTGATAATTGATAAGTTGATAAGATACCACTGCATGGGAAGATACTATCTCATCTATGAGTTTCAAGAGTAACTAAAGCAAAATGTAGTTTCTAGCAGTACTAGGCAGCAGACGGAACATGAGAGGGAGAAGACAAACATTTTCAGACCATTACATTTATCTAGTTGCTGACAAGAGAGACTCCAGTTGCTGGGTTGTGTGATGAGATCAAATATTTAGTGCATCATAATCATATTAAAACAATCTGGATCATGTGAAGGGGAGAGGGATTCTGGCATGCCTTCTAGCAGGAAGTCTTTTAAAACAGCAAACATCTCTTATGACTCTGTGACCATCCCTGGGGCAGAAGTAGGTCATGATCTTTCTTACAAGTAGGGGAGATGCAGTTGTGATGATTGGGAGCTGTGAGGTAGGGCTAGGAGAGTTCCTCTGAAGCACAGACAGTGAGATGTGCCAGGCCTGCACTCCTTTGATAATTTCCAGTGGTACAGAGGTTTGGATACAAGTTTCTTGCCGGAATGTAGAGCCTGCACTCAAATGTGAGTGTGAGGTGATCTATTTAGAAATATCCTTCTTCTGCCATGGAATATTTTTCTTAAAAATAACAGAGGGGACTGCTTTGGAAGATTTAGAAGCTTAACTTCTGCCTTTTAGCGGCTTCTTCGATCATTGTGCTCAAAGCTGCTGTCTGCAGGAAAAATAAAGCTTTTTAAACAGCTATGGGGAATAAGGGCTATGTGCCTTTTCTGTGTGTTTATTGCATTAGCTTCAGTAAGACGTACTGAAAGTCTTCTATCATCTTCAAGCATGATTTTGGGCAGTTGATGAGTTCACGTTTGATTTCCCAGCTTGTTGTTGATAATGAATTTCGCTAGATTATGATGAAGACATTGAGACATATAGACTGTTCAAGTATTTGGCAACTTCAAGATGAAACAGCTTTAGCTAGTACTCTATATAATGTATATATAATTCAAGGGAACCTTATAGATCAAATGTCAATCTTCAGACAAAAATAAACATTCAGCAAAAGCCATTAGAAGGATAATTTGCAATTTACAAATCAGTCCTATAGATTATGCATTATTTGTCTTTGATTTCATGGATTAATTGTCAAATGGGAATATCAGATAATGGAAATGGACATTGAGGCAACTGAAACAGTCACAGATTTTAGGGTAAGGAAAGACTAGTTGGTTACTTGTTAGATCTAATAGAAGACAGATAAAACACCTGAATGTATGTACATAGTATGTAATTTGAAGTTTGAGGATTTTTTCATTAAGCTTCAACCTGGAAAGCAATTGAACAGAGGAACCAAGTTGGCATTGATGATGGTTCATTAGCAGAAGTGAGAGAAAGGTTTGAAAGACACTTAAAGCTTGGCTGAAATAGGTTTCATTCTGTATCTTGGGTGTGCCAAAGGAAGATGAGAGAAATTCATGTGTGTGAGAATTTGTGCTGATGAAATACATTGACTCTAATGGTGAAAGTTACTTTTGGGGAAGGATGAGTAACTGGGGGAGGTGAGAGAGACAGCAGGGAAGAGCAGCAGCAACAGGATCCCAGATGAGCCTCCTCCTCTGGGGCATCTCTCCAGAGCAGCTGGTGGTGATGATGGAGATGATGGTGAAAGGTTACGTAGCTGCAAATAGCAGACCTTTAGTGTTACTGAGGTTAAGACACTAAGGCTTCTCAGGCACTTGCAATTTGTTTGATCAGGTTTGTCAAGAATTATGCAAAAATCAAAAAAATGCTTTAGAGAGCTTGGATCAGTTTATGGTTTCAGGTGGAAACTGTGCAAGACCCCATGGCTTTCTGAGATTTCAGCTAGGTGCTAAAAAACTTAGGAATTTTGACTAAATTTTGATTAAGCCTTTAAACACACTGTTACTAAATGAGACACAAAGGATAATATTTATACAGTATTTATTTATACAGTACAGAGTGCTAAATAAAATGAAAATTTATAGGATGAGTAAGGTAAAATGAATTGAGGCTTAATAGAGAATGCCTGCCTGAAGGAAAACCACTTCATCTTGCATAAACATGATCAATATCTAAACGGCCAAGGCAATTGTATCACCATGAAAATGCAGAATTTTATCATTAAGAAAGTGTAAATTTCAGTGTGTGTTATATAGCTGCAGAACTATTTTAATTCTTCAATATGGGATTGAAGTTTTGGTATATCAAGATGTTGGCTGAATTACCAGCATATTCAATATTTATTTTCTAATGACTGAATCATAATTACAGATCAGTGTGTACCACTCATAGTGCTTAAAATAATCATGAAATGAATGTGATTCGTGAAACCCTTAGCAACCACAAGACTTCCTGTGCATATGCTCAGACACAGTGGTGACTGAGAAGTAATTTCATAAAACACATTTGCAGCACTGAAAATGTGATATATCTTTCTTGCATTTCTCAGTATCAGAATTTATTGAGAGGCAGCACCTCTAATTAGAAGAAATATTAGGTAACTACATTTAAAACTGCATTTTTTATGATTTCAGAGAAGCAAAATGCACATTAAGGACTGAGTCAAGAGCTGTCCGTTCTAATACTTGCTCTTGCTGGTCATACCTTGACTGCAAAATGCCCTGTATCAGCATGGTTTTCCCTACCATAATGTAAAAACACTTGAAGTAAAGGTTAGCCATTTTGAAGCCATGTTAATTGCCGCTTTGTAACTGCACGTAGGACCAAGGGAACAGGAGTGGCTTCCCAAAGTGATCACTCCTGAATCTTTATTACCATATTCTGGATATTTCTCTAGTATCTCTCATCCATTTATATGATCAGGTCTAGTCTTTTATAGCCATGTATTACAAATATTACAACTGTATCTGGGATTTTCCTTTTTTCTTAGTCAGTATTTATCTTCCATCTTGCAGAAAACACAAAAAATGAGTTATATCCTTTGTCATAATAAAAGATTTCTAGTAATCCATATATTATAATTTTTTACTTGAGAAAGTGAGAGCATGGACTTCATGCATGGTTGATTGTTATTATTGCAATTTGTTTTTTATTTCTGATCTACATTATTGTCAAGTATTTGTTGGGGGGACTGGTGTATTTAGATAAAGATTTATTTTATACATACATGCTCTTAATAGAAAGTGTAAAATTCAAATGATACCAATTCATATAAAAAATAATTGGAATTTGGGGAATTTATGTAGGGAATTTTAGAATTCAAGTGAAATAGTGATATGTTTTGTTTGTTGTGACTTCTCCAAGATGAAGTTTTGCTATTCCCATTTTGGATTTCTCCTAATTCAAATATTTTCCTGAATCTCAAATGTGTAGGTATGTACAACAACTTGGATTCTGGGATTGGGCTGTTGTAAATAGATAAGCTGAACTTCTCATTGTTAATGATTTGGAATTCCTCGATATTGGCCCTTTTTCAGAGTGTTCATGTTTGAGTGAGGATCTAACTTCTGCCTTTGAAAGCTGAGGAACTGCTGGGCAAGCAATGCTTTCTACCGGTTGTGAAAATTATTCAACTGATTATTACAAGAATTGCTACAAGTAGCAAAACTGGTTTCCAGTTTTAATTCTGAACAGTTTTAGAGGAAAATTTCCCACTTGCCCAAAGTTTTTAAAAACTAGGGGTGTTTAAACTGTGACTAACCATTTTGTCAGAATATGGTTACTCTCCTCCTCCTTACTTTTAATTTCACATTACATATCAGCCCATTTTTAGTTTGCAATGTTCATTTAGAGGGTCAAATCACTGGTATAATAAAGATTACAATTATCCACTTAAATTTCTTATTCAATATTAAACAGTCCAAACGAAACATGAAACAATTGTTTACAGAAAATAATAATGTTCTGTCCTTAAACTTTTTAACATGTTGTCAGTACTTGCTCATAATCTTTTCAAAGAATTAATACATTTGGCACACAGCTAGGCTTTTCTCAACCAGTTCATGGGAACATAATAATTTACAAGTTGTAATTGGAGTTGACTTAAGCAACAAAAATAATTTTTAAACTAGCATTGTGATTATTGAATATTAATATGAATAACTATTTCTCTGTAATTAGCATTAGCATGTGTTTATTATTTTCAAAGAATTATTCATGTTTTCATTGCCCATCCTTCAACAGTGACTTCCATTAGTTTCAAAATGTAATAGGAAGCAGGGTTAGTTTACAGTTTACTTTTTACAGTTTATTTCACTTCCCCTTTAATAGGATCTGTGGCAAAAGCCAGCTTTTTTTGTACAAAGTTTCCAAAACAGTTTTAAGTGAAGTCCAGATGCGTAAGTTAGAAAGCTGTTTCTTTGCAATGCTCAAAGGTGTGGCTCGATTAGATGGTAGATAAAGGCAGCCTTTGGGAAAGCAGACACGGGGTCTCCTACTCAGGTTCAGAAGTTAACTTCAGGCTGAATTTTCCTCTTCTGTTTCTTGAAGACTGTTAAGCTGAACCTTTAACTCTCATTTATTCTCAGTGATCACTGGTAGTTTTCCCTTGGAAAAGGAAGATGCAGTCTTTAAAATCTGAAATTGAAATTGTCCAACTTGTCTGCCTCTATACCTTACAGTCTCCCTTCTTAAGTAATCCCACCCCGGCACCTTTCTTTTTGTTATCTTTTTAATCTGTGTTTAGGACAATTATTCAGTATTTCCAAACATATTTCTCTTGTTGAACTTTGCTTGATTCCATAGAAGAAAACATTTTCTCATAATGATATTGCAAAGTCTTTTTTAATCACTGATTCCTTATCTTCCTTTTTTTTCCTGTAGTTACTGAAACTGTCATAGGAAGCCTTCTCAAATAACCTAAGATCTATTCTCAGTTAATTTGGTACAACCCCTGAAAGTTACAGTAAATTTATCAAAACTTTAATTAAAATATGGGGTAAGTAGAGAATTTTAATGAGAAAGAAGGGAACAATTGAATCATGATTTTGATACTGTTAATTAAGAACATACTCTTTCGGCTCCTAGTAAAATCCTTGTTTTCTCCTGGTTTGCCTGTGTTGCTGGGTGGGCCTCACAGCTTATTGCCCACAGTTGGACATAGGTATCAGCTGCACAGGGAGGTGAGGGAAACACTGGCCGTGGTAACCTCACAGACGGCACTGTTAAAATAGGTAGGAGCAGAGCACATTTGAATTGTCCGTAAAAGCATTTAATACCACAGCGCTGTTCATGGTGTTTACCCAATATGACAGAAGATGGTTCTCCACCCACTCCCTTTATTAATTGCAGATGTCTCTTTCTCCCTTACAAACCGGGGCTGCTAGTTTTAAAATGCAGTTCTCAGTTGTCCTGAGAGAAATAATGTTTCTTTTTCTCTATAAATTTCTATCATGTTGTGTCATATTAACTCTGCATACAATTTTCTTTGCAGCTTAAAACAGTTCAAACAGTCTGTTTCTCTATTTCATAAAATAGCCCCTCCAGTTTTCTCTTGTTCCTGTCTGTTATTTCTTAGTAGCACAGTTCACAGGCAGGGTAATAAAACTAGCTCCAATTTTAAGTAGCATTTCACATTTTCTAATGGTATTTCTCACGTTTGTTTTCACTTATTTATCACACTTAATTAAAAGAAAACAAACAAATAAATAAAAAGCCTGCCCAATACAGCTGGAGTAATAATTCTTTTTTGTTACTTTTCCTTGTCCTTTTTATAATTTTCTTTGTCTTGCGGAATGCTGGGCTATGAGTATTTTAACACTTGTTGGTTTGTCTTATAAATTGACATATTTATTCTTTACTAAAATGTTAGTTTTATTACTGAAATGTCAGGTCTTAAATCTATGGCTATTTCACTTTAGTGCATATGTTGAGTATATGCAGACAATTCACATGCTGTTGTAACCCACTTAATTTTGCTGCGTTCAAAGTCCATTTCTCTAACTCTTGGGGTAGACCTCGTGATTATCATCTGACAAGTGTCTGATCAGCAACACTATGGAAGGATTTTATTGCTGTGTCCAGCTTCCCAGTGGGATATAGATAGATTTAATAATAACTGTAGATAGAGACAGATTTTTCTTGGAAGTGCATAGCAGAGGTTGGAGGCCACTGGGCACAAGTTGCCACAAAGGACATTCCAATTAGATTTTGGGGAAAATAATCCACCATGAGTCTGGTTAAACGTTGAAACTGGTTGCCCAGAGAGTTTGTGAAATCTCCATGCATTCAAAACTCGAGTGGAAATGCCCCTGAGAAATTTGTTCTAACTCTGAAGTTATACCTAACTTTGAGGTTGGCCCTGCTTTGAGCAAGAGCTTGGATCAGGTGGAGGTCCTTTCCAACCAAAATTATCCCATGGTTCTATGACAGATCTGCACTGGGTCAGCTACAGACACTCTTGAGGACATCTCTACAGAGCATGGATGCATGAGATGACAAGGTCACTGGTCATCACTGAATTATACATATTTTGTCCTTTTGTGATTCTGTAACCTCTTCAGAATCACTTTAACTTTGCCTGAGCAGCTTTTCCAAATTACCCAGTCTGTTATTGTGTTCTGCATTCTTCCTAGAATATGAACTATAAGTACAGGGCAAGTTACACTGGTTGACTGCCATCTGTGCAGCAAGATATTGCAAGGTTGTTGTGGCTTAAAGGCTTCCCCAGAGATTCCTTTCCTCCTGCAAGCGTAAAAATGATTCCACATATCTGTCATCTGGTCTATGCCCTAAGAAAACATAGAACCACTGGAAATCATAGGGTTTGAAGCCATTTTGAGCTAATATTGTTCTACCATAACCTGGCCACCCCACTGTGGAACATTGCATTTTTTAATTCATTTATACTTCTACTTTGGAAAGTGCGATTCGGAGACATGCTCAGTCAAACATGGAGGCAACAGTGCAAGTGGTAGAAATGCCCTACGGCTATTTGCAAGTAGTGGCGATGATGCTGCCAGACTCACCTGGGCATTTTGGCGTTGGTGCTCAGGAGGGGTTGTATGTGTGTTTGTGTGCATTACTGAGGAGCAGACAGTGCGTGCGTCGGGTACTGCAAGGTGAGTGTCTATGAATTAGCTGCTTCAGGCTATAGGTGCCTCTGAAGTGGAAGGAGTTATGTACTGGAACTGCCTCCCCATGCATAAGGTTATTTCTGTGTAGGAGATGCACTCCCACAGTATTTCATCCACCCACTTCACTTCTCTGAGAAAATTTTTTAGCACTAAATTTTCCATTCTATTGATATGCAATGCACTGTGTAAAATACCAAGTAAATATCGTTGCTAAGAGCCTTGTTTGTATTATGTTCTATACTAATTTGAATTGAATTAAGACTTTGGAGAACTGAGGAGGCTCGTCTTAAAACTCCATTTTCTAAAATTATCCTTGCAGGCTTGGACACAATTATACTTAGGGCAAATAAATATAAAGAAAAAACATGAAAGTGGTTTTATGATGGAACAGTACTTTCCAAGTTTATTAGAGATTTGTTTTGAATACCACTGCATTATTTTGAATTCATACACTTTAATTAGGTCCAATCAAATATTGTATATGCGCAATAAAAATAATATGTAGTACATATAACATTATATAACATAGTGTACATTTTTATATATGCTCTTTCACATCATAAATATGATTTTTTTTCTGAAAGTCAAGTCAGCTTAGTGCTGACTCAATTTCAATCCACTTTTCAACTAAATGCTTGTTTCACAATTTTTTCACATTTCATACACAGAAAAAAGATTATTTCATGAAAGTTATGTTAGAATAATGATGTCTCTTTAATTACAGAAATCTTTCTCTTACATGATACAAAACTGTAGATTATTTCAACTCAGAGATATAGCACAGACAGAAGAAGATACCCATACTTCTTTAAGCATCCATTTAGTCACAGCTCTACACAGTTACTGATAAGGTTTTCATTTCACTCCAGTGCTGTGACTACTCTGTATGATTGAGTAGTGTCAGAAGTGTTCTTCTCATTAGAGAGTTTAGGAAAAATCTGGTATTCAAGGAGTTTATCTGTATAAGCATGTTGCTACAGAGGCATGAGTTGATGCATTACAAAATCCCCTTTGAGCGTATCCATGTTTGTAATGTAAAAGAATGTTCTCAAAACTAAAAGTAAAAGCATACTTGGGAAAATATTGGGGTTTTCCTAATGCCATATGCACCACCTTTCGCCGGGTATAATGATGAATTTTCTGTAAATTCTGAAACAATGGAGCTCCACATTAGCTCATGCTAATGAGAAATATAAATTCTGCAGCAAAAACATACTGGAGGCCTAAATAAAAATTAAAGACATTTAAATGAAGAAAAATCAGTATATAGTGGATATTAAAAAATTATAATCAACCTTCTAAGCACAGAAAAATTATAGTAAGACAACTTGCAAAGTTTTATTTATTATTTAAACAAAATTAGAGACTCAGGCATAACAGTAATGTCACAAATCAATATAAAATCGCTGTGATGGTAGTTACTGAGTCCTCTCTGACTTCCTGGAATGTTTATGCCTTTTCTTAATAGATTTTACAAATTTAACAAGCTGTAAAAACATACAACTGGTCATTGTTATGTGTGTTCTAAAACCAGATTTTTTTAAAAAAAAGACAAGAGAGGCAGTGATGGTCTCTTGCCTCTGCATTGGCTGTTGCGTTGGTTCCAATATTTCAAATAGAAAATGCAGTCACTAAAATTTGATATAAGCAACACACTGATATTTTTATTTTCTTTTTCACAGATTAAGATGCTTGGTAAAGCAGCTGGAGAAGGGTGACATTAATGTGGTGGATTTAAAAAAGAATATTGAATATGCAGCATCTGTGCTGGAGGCAGTTTATATTGATGAAACCAGGTAAGTCGGGGCAGGGGGGGCAGGGAGGAAAGGATGTTGGGAATCACGTTTTAGAAATTTGGTCTCTGCATGCAATTATAAGTGACGTGAGCTGAAGGTCTCTGCACATCAGAAGAACTGTATGTGACTCTTAGGTCTTTTAGTGACAAGATTAAAGCAAGTAATATTCCAAAGGTCAGATGTAACCATCATCTGGAGAGTTTGCCTAGTTCTCGTTTCCCTCACTCGTCAAATGTCCACAGTATGAAGTCATAAGAATTCTCTGAAGGATTTTCTTTCCCCCACAGGCCACATACCGATAATCATGCTGAGGACTGTATCACTGAAAAAAAAGAGCTGTTTTGGAATGAAATGCTCACAGAGATGAGTTAGAATATTATAATCTGGCCTGTAAATACATGAATTCATGAGAAGCTGTGATTTATTTTATAATGTTTAATGCTTTGTTTATGATTATTGTTACTGGCAGTATTACTGGCAATCATCTTTAATGTGGGTTGACTCCAATTAAATTAGAAGTTCTAAGTATTTGGCTTCTTGAGAGAATTTTAAGATATATACTATATTGAAGTTAACTAGCTAACTTACAGTTTTTATTTCAGTGTGCTGGTCTTCTTAAGTTTTTTTCTAAGCAGAATGGTCTTGTAAAGATGTCTGCCAAAATTTCTTTAATACTGCTGGAGCATGCAGTGCATGTCTCGGTTCCATGCTACATTTAAGAAGTCTGCCATTGTACTGATTATTTCATGGACCTAACTCTTTCTCTCAATCTGTTTCCCCCACCCCCCTTGCAAATTTGCATATTTGATAGGGTGCTGAAAGTACTGCTCTAACTTTTTCCTGTTTCTTTTCCTTTGATGTGTGTGATTCACACACCAAACCTTGCCAGTCAGGAATTTGGAGCATCTACTACTGGGCAATAGAAAGCCTACCCATTTGAAAACCAAAGAATGAAAACAATAGCAAATAAAGGTGGTACCAATGGTACATTTTTCAGAGATTATATTACAGGCTAGGTTCGCAGGATCACTTATACTGGTGTCCTGCTCTTAGAGGGCATGCATGTCCAGTTGTGTAAAAAGATGACCTGAGCAGCCTGTCAGCCACAATACAGTTCTTAGGGACACTTTCAAAAGTGTTGCTAGTGATCCCAAGTTAAATACACAACTTGAAAAGCATTAGGAATCTCAGTGACTTCAAAAGCGCTCACATGTCATGAAGATGCTGACAGTTTCAGTTAAATTAAGCTTAACTGAGCAGACTTGGGCAAACCATCTTGTGTGACTTCCAAGGGACCTGGGCTTTGTGAGAAAACTGAATGAATTTAAATTAAACGCTTTAAAATACTAGTAGCTAATATACCACTGTGGATATATTTATATCAGTTTTGCTGACTGACTTAAGTTAATCAAGCTTCTTTTGCATTGAATCAAGGGTTGATTTGTGGATTTACATTAGTTTATAGTCATATTTATAGTTAAATTGATACAGATCCTTAGGGAGACAGATAAAAGAAATGATCAACAAACTTCTTTTGGGGCTTATATTACCACAATAGAAGCATAAATTTCCATTTTTCAGCAATTGTTCTAAACGTAAATCTTGTTGGCACATCTCACGTTCTCAGGAAGCTTTGGAAGGTCAAGGTCCTCTTTCCCCTGTGTTACGGGATATTGTATTGCCACCAGCAGTCAGAGCTTAAGCATGTATTTTGTGTTAATAACCATGGGAGCTGTGTCAAAGCTGCATAGGAGACAAGGACATAAACCACTGATTATTCCTTCATCTCCCAAACACTGTGGTTAAATGGGTATACTATTCATAGCTCTTTCTCAGTAGTAGCACCAGGACTATAAAAATAATACGAGATTTACTTAGTTTCTAAACTGAGGCCTCTGTGGAAATGAATAGTATCTTTACAATGAGGAATCCAGTCTTTCTGGCTCTGTGTGGGAGCATCGAGATAAGTAACAGACATTTCATACACAGAGAAGACTGGTACACCTGAAAATACATAGCCTTTGGCAGCAACAGGTGCATTATTTTTACTGTGAGCAAATATTTAAATAAGGTAATTGCCTTCTTAAAACTTAACAGCAGGATTATTAAACTGCCTAAATGAAAATAAACATATAATTTTATATGGGTTTGGAAGATTTTCATAGTCCTCAGGCTATTTTCTTAATCCTAGGGGTATTATGACCTCATAATGGTGACAGTTTATTTTCAAAAATTCTACTTCAGTATATGGATAAAGCTTTTCCTCTTCCCTAGCTTGATGCACAACAATGTTTAATCTTATTTATTTATTACATCCAATATTTTGCAGAACAATCTAATTTTTCGCTGTGCTAAGTCAGAAAGGAAATCAAACAAACCTGAGACAGGTATCTTGCTTCATTCTAATTTGCTGAATACTTCTATTCTCCAATGCAACCTCAAAGTGAGTTTGTAAACCTGTCAAATTTTGGTAGCATTCCTTATATTAATATGAATTAACCATATGGTTTATGCATATCTTTCCATACCTATAGCTATATTTCTGAAGAATATGTTTGTAGACATATAAAACAAATTTTCTGGCCTACGTTTCTTATGCTATAAGTAATAGTTAAAAATGAAATTACTTTAATGAAACCTACTTTTCAACTTTTATTCTCTTATTTTTAGTGTTTTGCATTTTATATCCCATATTCTTCATTTTGTTTTATAGTGTTTGATTTTGTTTTTCATTTCTCTTCCTTTGACTAGTGCAGTCTCCATGAAATTCAGACTCAGTGATGTATTTTTTGAACCTGATGGTCTTTGTGTTAAATTTATGCTAAGAATATAGGCTGAGCCTCCACTTCTTAGTGAGAAAATATTATGTATGTGCTGTTTTAAATTTTGACACTTCCCCATTAAAAACAATTTATAAATTAAGATATTTATTGTGTGGCAGAGAGAAACCAGTACTTTCATAGTAAACTCTTTTGCATGGCAAACTGCAAAAATAATGACATTTTAAATAGCGTGACCAGCATTCTGTAGTCTAAATCTGCACTAAAACATTTAACACACAAAGAAGGTCTCTCCAGCTTCTGGGAAGCTAATTCGTAAGGAACAGAAGCAGTGTATCATTGAGTCAAATGGCAATGGAGGCTGGAATTAGCTTGTGTGGTTACATTTGTCCTTGTTCCCACCAAAGAATACAGGTTCTTTGTCCTGCACAGAGCTACCGCTGTCGGGAGCCTGGAACTGACTTAACTGAACTCATTAGTAGATTAGAAATAATAGTTTAGATCATAAGCAGAATGGCCCATTCCTGCTGAACCTGAATGTGCACTTTTATACATCACAAAGTTCAAATGACTTCAGTTTCTTACATATGAATCGCTGTATGGATAAAAGTAATTGCTATAGTATAGAGAAAAAACAATTAATACACCAAGTAAAGCAGTGAGAAAACCATCTGAGTACAGATTACTTTTATTAAGTAAGTCCCAGAAGGAAGTTGCATGCTTTACAGGATATAATAGTTCCTGGGATTTGGCTTGCAAGATAGAAAATTTAATGATACCTGGTTCTACAAAGTACAAAGTATTGCAGGTTTAGGACCAAAGGTTCAGAACAGAGTTTCTGCAACTTACATGAAAATACCCATGCTTTCTATTTTAAGCCCATGCTTGAGCCCTGTTTTTTGTCCTGATGAATTTAGTGACCCATTGCTTACATATCCAAGCAGAGGAAGACCTCAGCTTCAACCAGCCACCTAAAACTGAATCCTATCTGTGGTATTCTCTTCTTCCCCACCTTTCTGGGAGACAGACTTCAATATCAGCTGAGAGAAACCCCTCTTAAATATCTCTAGAGTCAGATTAGGAATAGCAACTATCAGAGAGTTGGTTAAGAGCATCCTTCTAACTCATCTTTCCATTACGGCATGCATCCTATTAAACAGCATAATGAAATGGTCCCACCAATGGTCCCACACCTATTGCAGAAGGACCTTCTGCAATTCTTCACAGGCACAGAGATGAAAAAAGCAAAAGAGAAATCAAAACTAAGGTCAATAAAGAGATCCAAGTATGAGGTATCTCATACAGCATGTTCAATAGTGTAGCCAAGGATTAAGGAAGAGCCTGGCCTGTTCCACAGCTCTGGGGAACCATTTGTGCAGCCAAAGCTCAATCAGAGCTGAAGCTGTCCAGTACTCGGAGGGACAATAAAAAGGGCTCTTTAAACTCTGTTAATAGCAAAAGGCAGGCCAGAAATAACATTGGCCCATTACTTGATGAGCATGGTCACCTCACAAACAAGGACATAGGCAAAGCAGAGACATTTAATGCCTTCTTTGCCTCATTCTTCAACACCAATGATGGACTCTGGGAACCCCAGAGCCCTGGGCTAGAGAACCATGACTGTGAGAATGATAAACTCTCAACCAGCCCTGAACTTGTGCGGGATTTGCTGCTCCAGCTGGATCCCTATAAGTCAATGGGGCCTGATGGGATTCATCTGAGGGTACTTAAAGAGCTGGCTGATGTCATAGCGAGACCTCTCACAATGATTTTTCAATGCTCTTGGGAATCTGGAGAGGTCCCAGTTTACTGGAAGCTGGCAAATGTTGTCCCAGTCTTCAAGAAGGGCAACAGGGATGACCCCAGTAACTACAGGCCTGACAGTCTCACCTCTGTGCCTGGCAAAATTATGGAGAAGATTATTCTGGGAGTTATTGAAAAACACCTGGAAGACAATGCAGTCATTGATCCCAGCCAGCACGGATTCAGGAGGGGAAAGTCCTGCTTGACAAGCTTAATTTCTTTCTACGGCAAGGTTACCCACCTAGTTGACCAAGGGAAGCCAATCAATGTAATCTTTTTGGATTTCAGTAAAGTTTTTGATACTGTCTCTCACAGTATCCTCCTGGACAAAATATCTAGCATACAGCTGGATAAAGACATAATACAATGGGTGAGCAATTGGCTAATGGGTGGGGCTCAAAGGGTTATAGTAAATGGGGTTACATCAAGCTGGCGACCAGTCACTAGTGGGGTTCCTCAGGGATCCATCTTAGGGCCAGTGCTCTTTATTGTCTTCATAAATGACTTGGGTGCAGGTCTTGAAGAATTACTATCTAAGTTTGCCAATGGCACAACATTGAGAGGAGCTGTTGACACTCTCGAAGGCAGAGAGACCCTGCAGAGAGATCTGGACAAATTAGAGAGCTGGGCAATCACCAACTGTATGAAGTTTAACAAGGGCAAGTGCCGGATTTTGCACCTGGGACATGGCAACCCTGGATGTACATACAGACTGGGGAATGAGAGGCTGGAGAGCAGCCCCACAGAGAGGGATCTGGGGGTTCTGGTCGACAGCAAGTTGAACATGAGCCAACAGTGTGCCCTGGCAGCCAAGAGGGCCAACCGTGTCCTGGGGTGCATCAAGCACCGTATTGCCAGCCAGTTGAGGGAGGTGATTGTCCTGCTCTACTCTGCGCTGGTGCGGCCTCGTCTTGAGTACTGTGTGTAGTTTTGGGCACCACAGTATAAAAAGGATACGAAGCTACTAGAGAGTGTCCAGAGGACAACCAAGAAGATGGTGAAGGATTTAGAGGGGAAGCCGTATGAGGAGCAGCTGAAGTCACTTGGTCTGTTCAGCCTGGAGAAGAGGAGACTGAGGGGAGACCTCATCGCGGTCTACAGCTTCCTCACAAGGGGAAGATGAGGGGTGGGCGCCGATCTCTTCTCCCTGGCGAAGGGAGGAGATAGGACCTGAGGGAATGGCAGGAAGCTATGCTGGGGAGGTTTAGGTTGGATATTAGGAAAAGGTTCTTCACCCAGAGGGTGGTGGAGCACTGGAACAGGCTCCTCTGGGAGGCAGTCACGGCGCCAAGCCTGACAATATTCAAGAAGCATTTGGACAATGCCCTCAGATATATGGTGTGAATTTTGGGGTTGTCCTATGTAGGGACAGAAGTTGGACTCTATGATTCTATGATTATATGATTTGTGCTGCTTAAAAATTAAATCTCAGGCGTTAGTCTAGCAAAATGACTTTTCTCTTTATAAGCCTGAGCTTTTTCAGTGACCAGTTCCAATTTCTTACAGTAGGAGATACCCATTTTTTTCCTGTGCATTGTTACTTCATTTGAATTGATTGGAAAGCCAGTATCATTCTATAAAATTGTGTGTGCACATAGAGGTACATGCAAATTTGTAAGCTGACAGCACCTTGAATCTTTATGTATAGTGCAACAATCAGCTGGAAATGGGCTGTAGAATTCAAACCCTTTATCAGAGTATGAAGTATTTTTCTCAGGTCCTCTTACTTTCCTTTTGTCTGCTCCTCTGTTGCTCTACACTATAGCCTTTTATCTTGATAAAAGTACTAGGAGAGCTGACCAGGAAAGGTGCCTTCCTTGACTTGCTGCTTACTAACAGAGAGGGTCTTGTGGGTGAAGTGGCGATTCTATGATCTGAGAATAAGATAGCATTTTTTATAGCTATGTACACATACTCATATTCATACATGCTCTTTCTAAAACTATATGCAGTTGGGTAGGGGAAAAGGCAGAGAAAAAACACAACAGGTTTTATCTATGGAGTTCTGAGAGTAGAGTACTTAGAAACAGGGATAGGCAGTAGGGATAACCTTCCAAAATTACGAAACATTGGTTTGGGGAATGACTGTCAATATCCAATATAAAAGGTTCTGAGCTGATGGAAAAGTTGAAAAGCAAAAAGAAATCAGACATACGTAAGTGCTGCTTTCCTATGAGCTTAATTATCTGTGTCCCCATGTCAATTAATAAGCTTGTTTAACAAGCCCTTTTTAGGACTGCTGCATCTCTCAGTGCTGAATAATTATAAGCTGCACTAAACACTTTCTTGAAAGAAGCCCTTTGGTAGCTGAAGTGGAGGTTCACTGTCAGCTGAAAATAATCAGTGAAACTCTCGCAGTTCTAGCCCCCCAGAGGATCTTCTCTGTGGATGAAGTTCAAACTTACTAAATAGGTGTTATAAATAATTCCGACAAATCTTGCAGAATTTTCTCCATTAGTACCTGCCACTTGGCTCAAGGTAACAGAAGAAGAATATTTAGATTCAAACAGGAAATAAATACAGCCTGATAATTCAGTCATGACAGCTGTTCTGTTCCTTGTAAAGAGCTCTTTATTCAGAAAGAAGAAAGAAAGAAGAAAATAAGTCAAATAAAATCTAGATGGAAATTATAAAATTAAAAAAAACATATTCCAAAACCAAATAAACCAAAAAATGTAAACTTCTTGTGGAGAACAGTTTTAAGTTGTTCTGGATAAAATCAGAATATTTTATTCCAATTATGGTCTTATTACATTTTTTAAATGCCTTAATATTTTAGAAAATATACTTGATTTCAGGAGGAAATTTATCTGTGCAGTTTCAATTCCATACATGGCTTTTAGTTTGTTTTAGGTTCTGTAATGCCCATTTGAAAGGCTTTAACCTCTTGATAACTTTTGACTTAGAAGAGACCGTGTTTCAGTAATGTATGAAGTAGATCTGTCATATGTAGCTGGCTATTGCTTTGAGCATCTTTGATTCAACAAGACAAAATAACAAGTACAGGTTATTGCTACATTCATGAAGCAAAAGGAAATCACATTAAGGCTAAGTGGCATTATAACAATATGTTTGCATGTGAGCTCTGGAAATAGTGAAGGTATTTCAATGATGTTATAATGGTAAACATGGTCCTTCTTGAGAAAAAGCTCTAATTTAAAAAAAAGTACACATTCTGATATGTATAATGTTAGCTAAAAAAGAGGTCATTAAACCCAAACTTTGTGACTGCTGTTGTAATAAACACCTTGGGCCACACTGAATTTTCAGTCCACTACTCCAGTAATGCACCAAATATTTCTGTGGTTTCTGGACTTAAAGCAGGGACAAATATATCTTCAAATTGTGGACAAAAAGGAAATAGTTTAAACTGTGATCATGTCACTTGCAAGAGAAAGAGTTCCGTCATTTCATCTCATCAAACGTCCGCATGACCCTTAAAGTGCTGCAGAAGTATTTGTGATAGGAACATGCATGTGTACATCTTTGTCTTGTGGAGTCTAAGGAAGAAAAAGGAGCAAATGCTTGACTAGATGCTGGTTGCTCACAGAGCCGTGTGTCATGGAAGTGTGAACGGAGCTTAGCAACAGCCCGACAACTAAATGAAATTCTCCTGTTTCCAGGAGATTCTGAGGTGAGGAACCGTCAGCGTAGCTTGTTCTTGGGCAGCTTTCAGTACACAGTTTTGGTTATGTTTGCAGGCTGGAGGAGGCTGTTCCCTGGTGTTTTCAAGTTTTTCAGTACTGCAACAGAACCCGAGTCCACAGCAGCTGCTCCGTCTTAGGCTAGTAATTAATAAATATCTCAAAAAATAATGAACTGGGATACTTATTTGATAGCCCTGTGCTTTCTTTCACTCTCTTCTAGCCATCAATATAGGTTTAGCAGCTTCTCTGTATTTTAAATGAGAATGAAACTCAGTGAAGGCTCCATCTTTTATGTTTCTTGTGTTATTTCACAAGCCATATTTTAGTATCAGTGTTGCAAGGCTCTAAGCTAGTGCTACATCAGCTGCTGCTGAGCATCTCACAGCAGGAGTTTGTTGCTTGACGTTACAAGACCATTTGCATTCCGTTCCCACCCAGCATGTAGCATACAACGCCTAGCTGACTTTGTGAATCACGTAGTTTCACTGACTGTAAGGCTCTGGTTATGGAAGAAATTGTGCTAATTCAGACACCGTTATCCATTCAGGGTAACTAGCAGAGATGGTCACACTGGCAAATCTCTCTGCAGGTGCAAGGGTAGAGAAAGTTAAATTCTCTTACATCAAAGAGATGTAGATATTTGTTAAAAATTTTAAAAGCATATATTCCCAATCTCTCTACCTGAAAAAACGGATTAATTTGTTCATTTATACATGAAGGTAAGCAAGTGCTTCATTCACAGAACAGTGGGGCATGCAGTCAATGATGTAATTTATTTTGAAGGCTCTAGACAATATTTTTCCTCAAAAATAGCTTTTTTGAAAAAATCTGTGAATATTAAAGAAAATAATCCACCTAATGATGCAGGGATAAAACAAGTGGAATGGGATGCCCTATTTGGTAATTATTTGCCAGATGAAAAAGATGGTCTATATGATTCCTCTCTGAGCTGACTTAGTTGAGGAGAGATTGGAAGTGGCAATTATTTAAGCATAAAGTTAAATCGTAATCTTGAATATTCAGTCAAGTTTGCTCTGAGTGTGTATTACTGTGCTCCACAGCCAACCCATGGTTAAATGTACTTTGCCTGAAGTTGCTTTGTCAGCAACAAATGTACCATTTGAAGAGAATCATTCAGTTCATCCATTAAGGGAATCTACAAATGATACCTCTGTAAAAGCTGCTACTGAGAAAAAGCTTAATGTGTTGAGATTAATTCAGTATATTCCACCCTTATAAAAGCTTAAAATAAGCCTCTAAAATCTTTTGTACTAAGCCAAAGGTTTTTTCTGAGAGGGAAGCTTACAACAGCATCAAAGTTATATAAAAAAATACACTGAAAATCTATTAAATTCTGGCTAAAACTCTTCAGTTCAGTTAGTATATTTAATAAATGGCCTGCATCCCTTTTCCAAAGTTATTGAATTTTTCTGTCTCAGACTTATTGCTGTTAATTTATGAATCATGCCCTGAGATAGTCCCTGCCCAATAGAGCTTCCAGAATACCACATTAAAGCAATTGAATTAAATAAAGGAAAATACATTATCTCACAGCTGTACTCCTGAGAAATGATATTTTTTAATCATGAATATCCTGACCTGAATGGTTGATGGCCTTTGGTATGTATGTCTGTATTTCCAAATAGGCAGTACATATCAACAAGTGAATGTTTCCAGTAACAATGGTCCTTACTCCATTACTTATCTGCTATTGCAATAACTGTATTTCATCCAGAGTCTTTGCCATTTATTGTAATTAATTGCTAGTTCTCAATATGAGGACAATTCTTCCGAGAATGTGCTAAATTTTAAGAGTACAACATGTTGGTAAATTCATCAGTTCCTTTAGAGAGACCTTTATGTGCTAAAAATGCACCTCAATCATTTTTGCAATTTGCTTATCCTCAGTGGGAGTCAAGAGAATCTTTTAGTGGATGTTAGTGGAAATTGTAGTGAACGATTGAATATATTGATTCATGCTCATTCAGGAAGATAGTGAGACACTAGAACACAAATAATTGATAAACATGTGAATTGGCTATTTGGACTATAAATTCTTTGTCTTCTGCATTCTAAACCTAGAATAGGACTTTGATCAATTCACTCTTAAGGGGTTGATCATTAGCATGATTAATTCACTAAATGGTAAAAAGCTAATACCTCCTTCTCAATCTCTCCTCTGGAAATCTTTCACCATCTCTGTTAGGCAGCATGACTGATCAGCACTGATGGATTTTTTTCCCCATAGCCATTATCTAATTTTATTTTTTTTCATTTTCTTTTCTTTCTTCTCCTCGATAGTACATCTGATATATTCCTAAGGGAAAAAGAATATACTTCTGACTAGTCCATTAATATATTTAAAGTTTTGATTAAACGAAAAGAAAGCTAGAAATTATCACTACTTGATTTTTGAAAAATTATTCTTGGCAAAAAACACAGTACTGTGATGAGATGATCAGGTTATTAGCTACCATGACTGCAATATTAATTGATTGCTAAGCTGAAATGCCATGGGCCTTATCTTACTTATTCCCACAACTGTCAATGGGATTTTCACTCATGGAACAAATAGAATTAAATAACCCAAGCCTCCCCCTCTCCTTCCCATGCATATCCCTTCCTTGTATTGCATCTACTTAATAGGCTAATGATATATGAGCAAAATAAGTGTACGTAACCCTGAAATTCTGACTTTGTGTTGAAAAAAAGTACTTTCTGTGGCACATTGTGTTCAAACTTTTTTATTTTGTTTATTAGCATTTTTAGGTGTTGCTTAGCTTTAGGAAAGAAAAAATTAAAGTGTGTGCCTTGGTATATTAACATTTATTTAATTCAACTGGGATATTGGAGTTCGTGCCTCCTAGCTGAATGGGATTGATCTCAGTAGAGTTTTACTTTAAGGCTGACTTTGTGGAACAACTATGTAACTTTAAAATGGAAAGTAAGTGCCTACCGTCTCTGATCTTCAGTGTGGTTGATTTGGAGGATGAAGCTATGGATCTTGCAGTCACTCCACTCCAAATATTTTATAAGACAGAGGTTCTAGCCTTGTGTTTGACAGCTATGGTCACTTGTTATTTTGCTCGTTAATTTATGCAATGGCATTTTTGAACCTATGTTAAAGTTTACAGATTGCAAAATGTTGCAAAAGTATATTACAATTTACAAATTACATTTTACAATTTAAAATTACAAATTATATTGCAAATCTTGCAAAAATCCCTGTAATATTTGGCAGGAAGTTCAGTGGTTCAACTATGTTTGACTTTGTTTTGGCCCTGTCTTCTGATGCTATTTCACATTTCCCCCTCTTTTTTTTTTTTTTAATTTCAAAGCATTCTGGATAATCACCTATAATAATAATATACCTATTCACCTGTGATTCATAAAGTGGCAAGTTAGAGCAAGAAGTCTACATAAGAGTAGAATTACAGAATGCAGAATTTATAAATATATTTTCCATTTATCTGGGCAATAATAACTTTCATTAGGCAAAAACCAAACACCAATAACTTCCTATTGATTCACTGATTTTACTGAAGCTTTTGAAAGTTGTCAGTTCTAAGTAGATATAAATTAAAATAGCAGTAATATAGACACTCGGGAATAAAAATGTTCTTCGGACTGTTATGTTTTTTCCCAGTAATTATAAACAACGTTGTGTTGTAGAATTTATGCAAAGAAGTGATGATGTTATAATGCTCAGTGACTGCATGAGAGTGATGTCATAATATGTCTGCTCAAGAGTCAACCTTTGTTGCAGTTAAGTTCTGAGCAACCGAAGTAGTAACAGCAAGAAAGCCAGGCATGTAGGGGCTCTGTGATTTACTTGATGCATTCACTGCAGTGATGTACATCAGTAGACTAGGGGCCAGCAAACAAGCTGCAAAATGGTTCGCCATAAAAAGAACAAGATCCATGTAAAAAAATGTGGTGGCGCCCAATCAAAAACTGGTTCTTGTCAGGTGAAAAAGAAAATTTCAGCTATTATTATAATGTAAGTGCTGAAGTACTGTTAGTACTTCTGGTTAATGTGTACAAGTTCTGATACTTCTGCTGAAGATTCTTTTTGTTACATATAGTAAAATTTTTATATATATTTATGTGCATTTTGTAAATAGTAAGTAAAATTACCGATAAAAACAATTTGATGTTTTTATGTCTCAACATATAAATTTGCTTTATTGGGGTTATTTTAAAGAAGCTTTTTCACAATCAGCGGGTAAAAGGTGAACAACTAGATGTATTTCACAGAATCCACAATATGGTATATGCATACATATACATGCACAGCCATGGAAATACTATATTTTATAATCAAGGTATAAATAGATGAATAAAAGTTGGCAAAAGGTACAAACTATGAAATGAGTTGAATATTGGATTCTAAGAATTTGTGATAATTAAGCATAATTTATATGATGCAATATATAGCCTAATTTATTTCCCTTCCTAAATAAAATTACCATCAAATTATATATCCATCTAACCATCCATTTATTTAGATGTGTAGACCCATATATGAGCCCTGTCCCTGTAATTACAGAAGAATGGCAGTCATTAGTGAACTAATTCATGAGTAATATTCCCCAATATAAATTTTATTCTTCAAAAGGTCAGGAAAGTGTAGAAAATCGACAGTTGTGAGATGAATGACTAGCCATTGTTTCCTCTCCTTAAATGTTGTTTCAGGTAGGCTTCTGAAAGAAACTAATTCTTTTTGAGAAGTTACTAAGGTTATGTGTTGAGAGATCTGTAAGAGCTTGTACTTACAAAGGATTGTGCTTACAACGTAATTCTATGTTGCCGTTGCTTTCCTGATTATTTAAGTAGGAACCAGAGACACTGAAACTGTCTCTCCCCCATAGCACGTTGTTCAGTGACCTCTCATCAGAGAGCAGTGGTCTCATGAAAATTACTGGTTAAATAAACACTTTTTTCGAATACTGTTTTATCTGTTCTGTCTTCATAGAGTAACTCCTATTACTATCATTTACAGACTGAATAGTCCTCCTATTTTACAGATGAATAGTTAAAAAGATTCGAGAAACTGCAGTGTGTCTTGCTAGCCTTAATGTGTACTCCAGCAGCTCATATCTGCAGAGCTCAGGACTTGGTACCAAATTCAGATCTGCATCAGACTATAGCAAACTGATGTAGACCTCTACTTCATGCTGCACAGGTGATGTGGAATATCTCTGCTGCGTACTCTGAGGCAGCCTAATGCCCAAGGTCCTTTTATTGCTGGAATAATTTCATCTCATTTGAGTAACAGTTGGAATACTTACAAAAATATGTTTTAGGGATTATAAGGATTATTCCTGATTATACTACAAATACATCAAATGTCAAATATTCCTCAGAAACAAAAATTTACTGATCTCTTCAGGGATATTTAATAACAGTGTTAGACTAGTAGGGATTTAAGTGGGCTATAACATAGTTTTTAATTTAGGGAATAAAATCAATTTATAGCCTTTGAACTATGGCCAGTCTCAGCCTTGGTTCAGTTTTGCAAGATAATTTGCCCAAAACTTTTCCTCTACACAAGTCCTGCTCCTCCAAAAGAAATTACTGATTTTGGGCTTGTGTCCCACTGTCAGAAAATCTCATAATTCTTGTCCATTCTGCTCCTCTTGCACTCAGTGTTAAAGAGCCTTCCTAGTCTGATAATTCTATGTCCCTAAAACCCAGGACCATTCCTGCTGTTCTTTCAGTAAACAGTGGTGTTGTTGGGGGCATTTTATGAATTTTTTTTTTAAACCCCAGTTGAAAAGTCTCACAAAATATGCTGTCAGCCATACGAGCTACTGAAACTGAGATCAGGGTAGATGAGCACAAATATACTACGCTCGCTGTTCACAAATAATTTATATGACACTTCTGGCATCATGCTTCCTATTGGGCATCGTCTTGTAATCCCTCAGATAGTATTAGATTTACATGGGGATTCCTTTGAACTCTACTGTATTCAGGGTTTTTTTCATCATCCACATTGCTACTCCATCCCTCTATATGCCAGAGAAGACCTTGGTTAGGCAAGGTTTTGGAAATGTTGAAGAGAAACAGAGAAAGCGAAATGTGTGAAAGATCCACAGAATAAATATGAGGACAGAGTGCACAAATAAGGTGAAGAATCAACAGTTATACTAAGAGTAGAAAGAAAAGACAGCGGCAGAGGTGACAACATGAAAATGGAAAAGGAAGTGATAATTTTCCTCTCCCAAATACCCATCTGCAAATGATGTTAGCTGAATTGCCACCGAATATATTTCCCAGGAATCCTGTTCACTCAGGAGAAGAGAGCCAAGTTTTAACTTGACAAGTGGATTGTCTGATAAGAAAATCACACTCAAAAATACCTTGTCCATCATTGCTTTGTGTCCAATTCACGCAAACTCGACCAATTTCAGAAAGACATCACTAGAGAAATAGATCTATGTAATTAAATAATGCTTGCAATTCAATTGATACCACTTTTAATAAAACATATTAAAAGGGTGGCATGTTTACATATGTTCAGGTCATCCTAACTCTGGGATGTCCTGCATAATTGCATGAAGGAAAACTTGTTATCTGACTAAATAAGGGATTTGGTTCTTGGAAAACCCCAGCAGGCTGAGTGATATGGGCAAATAACAGCAAGAAAAAGGTTGTGTTCCTACATCTGGTAGGTTTATAGAAGTGTAGAATTGAATTTAAGTATTGAGTCTGTTTTAAGAGAGTATTTAATTACACGTTTCTTCTAAATAAACTGATCTCCAATTCAGTTCTGTGGAAGTGAAGTTTCTTTTTAATACTTTTTCTATTTTGCAAGAGATATACATAGCTTTTCTAACTTTTTGAACAACTAAGAACTGTGAAAGCTGGCTTGTAATCCAATCTTGTATAATATCTTTGCTGCTATAATTTTGTTACCCTGCTTTCAAAAGGAATACAGATCTCCACACAGAAGGAATTAATTCTCTTTAATACTTTTATTGCACTGGAATAATATGATGAACATGTATATGGGGTGTTCTTTGAAATACATTCTCCATAGCTTGGCTATGTAATATAATTTACTTTGCATGGAAGTATCAAAATATTTTTTGCACCATTTTGGAGGACAGATCAGATGGACCACTGGTGTTCTCATTTATAGCAGAGACCCCTCTTTCTATAGGTGCTCGTGTCAGCCACTGTTTTAGACCTCTCCTCAGGATTTTATAACTCATTGATTACACTTCAGTCCACCAAAGCTGTGACATCTTTGTAGAAAAATCTTCACTTGCCTTTACTTGAATATCTTCCATTTGAGTATCTTTTACCTTCTGGAACATGAGCAGGGGGAAAGAGGTAGGATACCTGCTGTGCTCAGCTTCCTGGTGGCCTCGGTGTCTACCAGAGAAGACATTTAGTGCTGTGCTGAGTCAATTCTACAGGCAACCTCTGCTCCTGTTAAATTAAGCTTTGTGGCTGTTCACCTGTCCATAGTTTTTTTGCTTCAGTCTGCCATCCTCTAAGTTACCTGTTATTAATTTTTTTGTAGGAAGCTTTTGGACACTGAGGATGAGCTCTCTGACATCCAGTCGGATTCGGTCCCGCTGGAAGTGCGGGACTGGTTAGCTTCTACATTCACGAGGGAAATGGGAATAGTGAAGAGGAGACCTGAAGAAAAGCCCAAATTCCGAAGCATTGTGCATGCTGTACAGGCTGGGATTTTTGTAGAAAGGTGAGAGCTTTGTTTTCTTATTATAGCAAGTTTTTTAACCACAGCATCTGTTGTTGAAGATCCCTTAGTGGTGGAATGAACCTGAAGCAAATCTTTGAGCCAGGATTTAGGTTTGAATTTCTGCAGTCACTGTATTTTTCTATACAGAAATGCCAATGAAACCTCTAAATTTGTAATGAAATTTCCTGGACTTTGGAAAATTTTGGGAGTGAACGTTATAGCTTGGAAACTTCTACACGACAACGTACCAAAGACTGCGCTAACATAAGAGAGTAATACACCAGCAGAGGAACTTTTCTCATAAGTTCATAAAAAGACTTATGTCACCTTTGGGATCAGACCCTTAAATAGTTTAGTATTATTTCACAAACTGTGAAAGATTAGTTTAAAAAAGATAAATTGTTCCAGTACTTTTTAAAGGAATACTATTACTTATTATTTTATTTGTTCTTTTAGGATGTACCGAAGAACTTCTAGCATGGTTGGTTTGGCTTACCCAGCAGAAGTGATAGTAACATTTAAGGTGAAATGTTTAATCATTGTCGAATTTGAGTGTATTTGTACTTATGTTTAGTGACTTTTAGAGTGAAATTAATATATTTTGTCTACTGAACATACCCTAGCCATATTTAGTACTACAGAACTGAGCACACACAACAGAGAAGTTAATAGTTAAAAATTCACAAATAGCATATGATTCTATTTATTCTTTCACTGATTAGTTGTGATTTCATTTAGATGTTATTAGAGCAATAGGATGAAATTTGTATAGAAATTTTTATAGAAATGTGAGACATGGTTTTATCAGCTCCGAGTGGTATGGTAATCAGTGTCTCAGAGAGCAGAATTTGTTTCCTTTTTAGGGAAGAAAAAGGAGAAGTAGTATGGGGATAGAGCTAACAAAAGAAGCTGCAGCTTATGGAACAAGTACAGTATTTGCTGTGAATTTAACGTGTTACTGTAGGTCACCCAAAAGGCAATCTTTTATAGTACTAAAGTTCCTATGGCTATGTATGCAACTAAAAATGATATTTTTTGAGAATGTAGTGCCTCACCTTTTCCCCTGAAAGTCAAACACTGTTATATTATTCTCAAATTGGTATATGGCTATAGTGTTAATGACATTGCATAATAGCCTATTTAAAGGATGAGTATTCACATTAGCTCCATGAAGTTCTATAGGATATTGTAAACAGAAAGTTAAATTTGAAAGATTAAGGCCTTTGATTTGAAGAATACAAAGTTGCATAGTTCATGTTACAAGTATTTTATTCATAGCTGACACAACTATTTTCATCATTAATATTGAAATAGTCATTAATGTGTTATCTACAGTAGAAGTTTGAAAGAGTTGGACAATAAAAAACACCAAAGTCTCCCCCTTCCCCCCAAAAAAACCCAAAATATCTTTCCCAGTTATTAACTGGAAACCTACTTAAACAGATGGAAATTTTATGTTCTTTTTCTTTTCCCCTCATCTACAGGATGTTGACAAATGGTCTTTTGATGTATTTGCCCTAAATGAAGCAAGTGGAGAGCACAGTCTGAAGTTTATGATGTATGAGCTGTTTACCCGATATGACCTTTTGAGCCGTTTCAAGGTCAGAAACTAGCCACAAATAAAAATATGTATGCAAAAATAAGTATGTCAAATTTAAAATACAAGTAAGATAGGATATGTTTGAAATGGTATTTTCTTGTACAATGCAGTGCAGAATTCCAAAGAATATGGCAAATTGAACATTGTAATATGCCAATAGTTCTACCAAATGGAACTTCACCCAGAGCATGCAAATTTTTCTGCAACCCAAAAAATGGGTACACCCATGTCAAGTCAGTTTGGGATGGGACGTTGCTAGTGAGCAGCTAAATGCTGTAAGCATTAAATAGACAGATTACATATACAGCCTATTTACTCAGCAGTACTGAATCAGTGTCCCAGCTTCATGGAACAAAGAGATTCCTAATAAGGCAGAAAAGTGTAGTTAGTCCTAAGTACTTTTTCCAGATCATAGTATGTTGCCCAGCACTGTACAGGGATTTCAGCTGAACCTTCCTCTCCTAACCAACTTAGGGGATATATAAAGAGAAGGCTGTTTTTCCATGGTGTTTACAGGGTGTTGCAATACAATATGGAGTATTTATAAACAACTTTGAAAGGCTGAGATAAAAAAATGGATCAACGTGCCAAATTTATCATTATAATAGTACTGAATGAAAATTTCATTACTGTTTCGAAATCTCTCCACTGCAAAACACCATGCTCCATTTGAAGAGGCTGCCTCACTCTGAAGTTGGTTTGAGTATTTTAATTTTGAATGATAACCCAGACTCAGCTTTTCCCATCAAGCTTTTCTCTTCAAGCTCTGGATGCTTGAAGTCAGAACCACACTAGGGCTACTATTAGCAATGCAGTCAGAAAGTACACAATGTTACTGGCTCAGTGGGCTTAAGCCCATTCTCAGTCCCACTGTTTATCTTGCAGAGCTTTTAAATAAAGAAAAAAATCTTAAGAAAAATGTAATTTCATTATATTGGAAAAAAATGGGACTAGATAGTACCTGTACTTCACACATTGCCTGGAGGAAGAGAAGAAAGGGAAGGCAGACTATCAGATTCAAGGACACCTTGTCTCAGGCAAGGTAAAGCTGGTGAAGAAAAAGAGATAATCCTATTGATAGACTCCTATCTGTTGTGCCTTTATTATATGAGCAATGTATGCATTCCTGGCACAGACAGACAGACAGACATGTCTCGAAAACTATTTGGTTGATAGCTCTGCAGTCGCTTGTAAACTAACCACATGCTGTGTGTGGTGTATGTAGAGGGATATAACATCTACAAGAATTTGGTGAAGACTTCCTGATGCATGTAAGATATTAGATCTTTACATTTTAAATTTTACTTTTGTTGTTTGTTAACTAAAGTCTATGGTATATTTATTTATGGTTTATTCATTGCATGATTAACTTTGCAGCTGTTGCAGGAAAAAACCATTTATTTCAATTTTTACTTCCCCCCAGATCCCTGTTCCCAATCTTATTTCATTTGCTGAAGCTCTTGAGATTGGTTACAGCAAATACAAAAATCCGTATCACAATTTGATCCATGCAGCTGATGTTACTCAAACTGTGCATTACATAATGATTCACACTGGTATCATGGTAAGAAATACTGCTAAGTTAATTTACTTCTTTTCTCAGCCTCTGCTGTTTTGGATACATGTGTGCATTTGTCTTTTCTTAAGGAAACAGCTTCCTTGAAAATTGTGCAGAGATAGATTCAAAACTACCATTCAGGCTGTGAACTTTATGTAATTTTAACAGTTTTTCCAGGTGGGAACTCTCCTGATGCAAAGGAAAAAAGAGAAAAAAAATCCTCCTTAAATGCTTTTTGCTTTTCATTGCCTGGGCTTGGGCACTATATATCATACTAGAAGAGATACATTTGCAGGAGTGGGCAGGTGAGAATTTTTCGCTTCCACATCAGAGCCTGGGAGGTGTGATCAGGCAAGGAACCTTTAGTATCTGCTGAGGTCCTGGCCATTGAAAGAGATACTGAATCAGTGCAGGTTTACTCAAATACTCTGCAGCTGCTTTTTCTTTCAGCTTATAACCTTATTTAGGACTGCTCTTGCATACTGTATGTGCCTATAGTAGGCAGGAGATTGCATTTGCCTTGCACTATTGCAATATCCCAATATTTTTTAGTATTTGCTTTGGGAACTGAAGTGAGTCTGTGCAAGCATTTTTACTCCGAACACTTACCTTTGATTTAATACCAGCAGTGGGAGTTTCCTTGCTATCAGTTTGCTAGACAAAAGTAAATACTGACTGAAAGAAACCGGACATTTCTGTCAATGGCCTTTTGATGATTTGTCTTCACTATGAATGCACTTCTTTCAAAAAAAAAAAAAAAAGTTGGGAAGTGATAGTGTCTGATTTCTGGTTTTAGGGCTGACTCTAAATGTTTGTGCTCCAATATATACATAATAACTGACAGTCGCTGACTTATGTTAAGCCTTTTCTCACTGGAAGCTTTGCCTTTGGCTTCAGGGGAGGAAAGAACAAGTACCTAGGCATTGCAGGGTTTAATTCTACTGTTTGAAAGAAGTGTTTTGCTTCTAAGCATCAAGTTTTTAAAGCTGCATTTTAACACAAGTACTACTTGCAGAGTGAAGCCTGGAGTCTTCAGCAGCCAAGATTTCTTTTCTTATTGAGAGGTTTTCTTAAGAAAGGACTTCCATACTAGACTGAAGAATAGACTAGACAGCTCTTGCCAAGATCACTCCAAACCAAAGTTGTATAAGATGTTCACCTATCAAAATAATATTTTAATAAAAGAAAAAGCTTGAAGAGATTAGATCATGGTTCCTATCCTACCCTTGTCTTCTACTGTAAGATCAACTGCAAGCATTAAGTGATGTGAGACGTCTTTGTTGCAGGTACACATCTGGACCAGCAACTTAACAGGGAGGAAAATCCCCCTGTTGTCTTATGCATTACAAATATCCCTTTGGCTCATTGTAACTGTGCCCCTCCGTCCTTCAAAAGAGACAGTAACATCCATATTTCCTTTGTGATGCCAGGACAAGGTTCCAACTTCCAGAGCTATCCCAGTCAATTTGGAATGTTTAGCCATTCATTAAACAACTTTGCAACACACTTTGTATATCTCTGAACACTGAAAGAAGGCACCTGTTTTGTATTTGAATATCTGCTATTCCACCAGGTGCACATGAGAATGAGAAAGGCCTCTCCAACTCAAGTTTTACAATATTAGCATCTTAACCTTGCAACTGCACTTTGATGTGATGTGGACAACTATTTTCAGAAAAGCTTAGACTTTATTTCTGTTACTTTGCTGTAAAACCTCATTAACATTGCAATGCTGCTAGAAAATATTCCTATAAAATTAGGCCAGGTTTTAAATATTCACATTTGAGTTTCTGAATTATGATATTGGAAAGTTCTTGGAAAGATGTCTAACTAAGACAACACTTAGTCAAGAGTGCCTTCAAACAGATGTAGCTTGCCAGGCAGAAGGAACGTTTATAGAAATCAGCCTTTGAAAGAAGGCCTAGTGATTCTGCAGCTTGCAAAATATTTTTGTCCCAAATGTCATTTGCAGTTTGAGAACACATCACTATCATGCGAATGTTCTATTTAACTTCTTGGGTTTTTTTTCCCTGTTGCCTGGTTAACTCTACAGAACCTTACTCAATAACAATTTGAAGTTTCCTTCTCAAGTGAATAGTTTTCAGAGTATGTCCGTTGTAATGCCTCTTTTAACTCTGCTGTATCTTCTAAGGAATACCTCTATTGGAGTCAATTTGATGCAATTCTATATCAAATTCCTGTACATTTTTTGCAGATTGGCATGCGATTTGAAGTTCTTGTGTTTTCATTGCATCTTAAGGAACTGATACTGACTCCAAATCTTGCGAAGAATTGCTGTCTTCCTTGTTCACTTCTGAAAAACATATTGAAGCAAGTGTTTCAAAAAGCTGGGTTTTAGAAAATTCTTTTCACAATTCCTGTTGTTAAGGTCATACATTTTGTGTCTTTTATAGGCACCTGGAAAACAGCCATATTTCAGCATTTGCCAAAAAATTTGGCTGGTCAGAGTTTATGCTTCTCCACAAGCCTTTACAGAGATTCCAGTGAAGAATTACACATATTCAGAGTAGCATTTAAGGAAATAAAATGATCATTGTATTTTCCAAAAGTTACTGTCTAGCTTAAGAACCAAGATCCAGCCACCTGAGATCAATGTGTTAGAGAGTTAGATATCACAGATGGCACACAATCTATTAACCTTCCCAAGAGATTAAATCCCAGATGATACGACTGAAATATATAACTCAAGTTTGCATTTATGAAGTGTTCATCTTTATAAAGATTTAAGAATCCAAGTCCTGGGGAATACATCTTGTAAAGAACTTTTGAGTCATCGATCATCTTCCCACCATCCCTTTTCTCCTCCCACGTACCTGTATTGCTCAAATGAAAGGAAAAAAAGTCTTTACTGTCAATAAGTGCATTGTGAGACTCCCTTTCTTACTCATTTTTTAATCCATCATTGTTTAAGAAAATAGTTGGAACCAGAGCTCATGAAAAGTTAAAATGTGTTTGTTTACTTATAAGCAATTTATAATACTGGAAAACATCTCTCAATAGAAGAGATCTTTTCCAATAGGTGTTACACCTGCATGGCATAGTATCTTCCAGGAGGGAAGCAAGTTCCAGCTCTTTGCAGTCTTGCAGACCTCTGGATACCTGCTTTTCCCTCTCCCTTTGAGAAAAGCACTTAACTATCTCTCTAAGAGCTTTCTCCTGCTTCCTTAGAAATCGTTTAGGTAAAGTAATTCTTTGATTCTCTGATTTGAATATTGATCTGAATTTTGACTGTACAGCTACAGTCTTTAGAATACTTGCTCTCATATAATACCATATGGATTTCCTGGGTAGCCCATAGATGTTGTTTGTAGGGAATGCTCTTCTACTTATAAATGCATTGTCTAGCAACTATTTTGGTTACTAAAAAAGCTGATCTTTGAAAATGTGTCTTAAAGAAAAAGTTTATGTTTAGCTTTAGTTACAAAGAATTTCTGGGTTTCTATTCTATTTGGTATGTTGAAAACATTGTGAAAGCCAGGACCGGTCATGGCCTGGTTTCTTGTGACACACAATATGATGAAGGTCATCGTTTCCATTTTTAGAACTGCTTACAGTACATTCTCATTCCTCTGTTGTGACCTTTTCTAATCTATACTGCTTCACCAACAGTCAGTACTTGTTGTTCCTTAGCAGTCTTATTTTGTCGCTGTGTGACCTATTTCATTATTCTCACATTACTTATGAATCTTGACTGTTTCCTTTCTTCTTTGAAAGAAGTACTACTATTGGCAGCTTATGCTACTTCTGGCAGCTTATACATCTTACATCCATTCATACACATGTATGTATGTATATGGGTGCATAAGGATGAGATCATTCTTCGATCCTTTAGTACAGAAGTTTACTTCTACACTAAAAAATTCTGAAATATGTGTGAAAATGCTTGACTGGCATTTGACTTAATCAGTCCTATGACTGCGGGGGTTAATTATCATATGATTTTTCTGCCCCCATTTTTAGATGGAGTAAAATTTCTCCTCAAGGATGATTTATCATTCAAGAAATAGAACTTGAAAGGTAAAATAACAGAAGTTATTTTACAAACCAAACGATACAGAACAGCCTCAGTTAGCAAGAGGTATAAAAGGGCACAGAACTCTAAAGTCTACATTATTTTGTATACATGACCTGTATTACCTTTTGTTCTGTGTAACTGTGTACTAGCCTTATGCACCCTTTTTTTGCACTAGTACAAAGTATGATAAAATTTAGAACGGAAAAATCTCCCATGGGCCTAATTTTAGTTCTATGTACACTGGTAAAATATAGTTAATGCTGATGTTGTACCTAGAATTTATTACGAACTGTATATATTGTTCACTAAAAGACAAATTATAACCTTAAATTCATATCAAGTTTTTAGATTAATATACCATAATTTGGCAAGTGCTTCCTACTCAAAACAGCTACAAAGTATACCATGTAATTTTCTTTTTAACTTATATTTTTGGCTGCCAATATTTACTTTGCTAGTGACCCCACAGACATTAACTTGGTCTTAGAGAAATCATAATAAGTACAAGGAGTTGTTTTACTGTATAATACTGAAGTGTTATGGATATATTGTTACCTGGAATAAGACAAGAATAAATTTTACTTAAGTTGAAGGTAATGCAAAACATTTCCAGTACTGTAATGTTTAATCTGAATTAGGCTATTATAGAAAATATGACTAAGATTTGTTTTTCGTTTACCAGCACTGGCTCACAGAACTGGAAATTTTAGCAATGATCTTTGCAGCTGCCGTCCATGATTATGAACATACTGGGACCACAAACAATTTTCATATTCAGACAAGGTAAGCGAAGTGGTCTCTTAAGTGCCGTATCTGGAGTTTACTGTTCATTGGTCTGAACTGTTTCATACCTCTTACTGATATAGCCAGGAAGTAGCCATTCATTCCTGATTTTACAAATTGCTTCCTTGACCTCTGTACAGTTAATGGGAGTGCTCACATGAACAAAGACAGTGTGGAAAAGTAAGGAGTTAGCTCCATAATATTTGAAGTCATATTTTGGACTTGATATGTCAAGAGAGATTTCAAAAAGATTCAGAACACAGACTTGAAAACCCCTCACCCCTCTATTTGTTCGCTTAAATTCTGATACTTTCAACTCAAAAATTTCTTCCACAGTGTCCCCAGAAAAATACCACTTCACCTTCAGCAATGTGTCTGCACTTACTTCAGGTGCTACCTTTTGTTTCAAGTTACGTATTAAACTTACAGGGTTCTAGTACAGAGGGAGAAACCTTAAAGTACACCTTTAGAAATATCTACCACAAGTCCTCTCCTAGCATGTTTTGACAGCATCTGCAGTAGTTACGAAAAAGAACTCTAGAAAGAAATCCAGTTTGAATGCCAGGCTAACTGTATGCTCATGCAGGCACAGTGTGTTATACTAGCCTCTGGTCCAGAACAATAGCATATACCTCTCTCCCTTAAAATATTTTCAGCTTATCAAAGGAAAATCACTGACCAATCCACTACTGGGTAATAAATGGTACACCTGATACTTAGCCTAGTACAAAGCATCTTATTGTTCTCTCACACTAGGCTGTACTTTGTTTTTAGTATCCTCAGTTGAGGAGTCTGTTTTACCTGCTCTTGAAAAAAACATTTCAGCAAAGCACTGGCATATTCTAATAAAACAGCTCTGTGCTAGAAATACTACTACTTTGAACAGAAGCGTCCTCGCACTCACCTACACGGATAAAGTGCCCAATGGTTACATTTAAATTAAATCTCTAACATACTTGTGCCCCAAGATGTGCCCTTCAATAATGAACAAATTCTAGATCTGCTGCTGAAACAAAGGCATAATTCTTTTCTCCCTCAGCGTAGTCTGGCTAAAAATAAACTTCAGTTTGTTGTTCCAAGTTTATATTACTTTTCTATTTTTGTCCTTAATATTTTGCTCTGAAGTATTGCAACAGTGGAAAATGAATTAAGCTGTTAGCCTTTGAATTTTACTTGGGCATACTTGCAAACAGGTATTTGTTTTGTGATAGACCTCATTCTTCCCTCCTAGTGGAACTTGGCCCTGATGGGGCATCCCAGGGCTGTGATACCAGGCTTCTTTTGCCTGAGAAAAGCTGATGAATGGCTGTCACAGTCATAGCAAATCTTAGCACTGTTTAAAACTAGCCATAAGTACCTATGTGGGTCAAAGTTTTCTTCATGAACAGATGTGATTGGCAAATCACAGATTTTCTCATTATTTTGTTAGGATTATGGATGTAAATATAGTCATTATTTAGGTAGGTTATGGTTTGTTCCCTCTAAATAAAGTTTCCAATCCCATTTTAACTTTTTAGATTCTTTGGTACCATACCATACACCTGGGTGGTTACACTGAATATATACTATTGCTCAACAGAAAAAAAGGTTGAATTTACCTTATTAATATCATAGTAAGCTGCGCTGCTACATCATCGCACCTTTCTTCCAGTACGGACTTTTCAGTTGACCAAATTGAAATACTCAGGAATAGTTTTATCAGAACAGAAGTGTAGCAGAGAGGGGAGACCTGAGGTTGCTTAGCAAGTCACATCAGGTCTTGGGGAAACAAATTCTCCAAGAATTAATGAAATTTGAAGCTAAGTATGGTAAATCCATACCGCATCAAAATTTGTGAAAATCTCTATGTAATTTTCGTATTGTAGGTTAGTCTTTAATTAAGAGGGAAAAGGTACTGTCGAGGGTGCTAACATTATGGTAAGGGTCTGGCTTTAGGAAGCACTTGAATGAAATAAAATTTCAGCTTAGCATCTCTTCCATTCCTTTGTTATGAGGCTCAAGGTTTGGCTATTTTTCTGACAAAAGATGGCATCTGTTTAAAACATATGAAATTGAAGTTTTAAAATAGTTTATTATTTACAGCTCCTTCTGTTAATGAGTGACATGGGCCAAAGCACATCTCTCTCGGAACAGGAGTAGTAACTTCTTAATACCCGTGCTATGTGTGGAGCCCCCTCTATTGTTCAATGCATTGCATTTTAAATGGTTGTATTGCCAAAGAGTGCTCTTGAATAGCCTAATTAAAGCATTTCTGTTGCTCTACGATCCTATCTACAGTCAAGAAGCTCAAAGATCCCCTCACAAATTTTTGTCACAGTTATATAAATAAAACATTACACATTTAAAAATATGACTTTCCCACAAACAGTATATACAATGTAATAATAATAATTTTAATGCATTTAGGATGGAAACTTGATCAGTATTTGATACAATAGGAACAAATAAACATAGTTTGAGATATATATATATATATAGTCAATAGTTCTCACAAAGAATACACAGTCCTACCTTTCCCAGTGCCATCATCGGGATGCTATTGCAAATTCTGCCTTTTTTTTAACACTAGGTCAGATGTTGCAATATTGTACAATGATCGTTCTGTTCTTGAAAATCATCATGTAAGTGCCGCTTATAGACTCATGCAAGAAGAAGAGATGAACATCCTGGCAAATTTAACCAAAGATGACTGGAGGTAAGACCTACTGTGACATTCAAACTTAATTCCAGTATTTAAAAATAATAAAAAACACCAGGCCTTCCCTGTGGAGTCTATTTTAAGAGTTCAAATTACAGGAAGGAACTTTGGCACTGGAAGGAGTAATGGATATTTAGAGCTTAGGGAAGGCTGCTGTGGTGTAAAGAAGTACTGTTTGGGAGACTACCTATAATTTTCCAATTGAGGTTGTGCATTTATGAGGGACAGTGTTGGACTGTGTGGACAGTGTCTCAGGTGAGACAGATCTTCAGGAAAACCACAGTGCTGCCTCCCTTGAGCTAGGTTGCCTTTGTCTAACAGCGGGTTAAAACCTCAGTGCAGGGTCACACTCTGCTGCCAGCTTGAGCACTACTGCCTCTGGGATTTCTGCTGTGTAACATAGCACAGCATAGTCATATCTTGGTTAAGCATTAAAAAATGAATTATCTGGAGAATCCAAAAATAATAAAGGCCCAGAAGCACTACAGAAATATCTTTTTTCTTCTTCTTCTTCTTCTTAATTTTAGTGTAATTCCTGAAGAAAATTTGACCAGCTGCAAGAATCAGGATCATAATTGATATGTCATAAATACTAAGACCTGTTAGACCAAAATGAACATGTGAATGTCAGATCAAATTTTGGTGTGGTGTATGTTTACAGATGAAGGTCTGTTTTACATGGTAGATTTACATGATTTTACTTATCTACATGATCAGAACACCCCTAAATAAAGCGTTTATTTAATGTAAGTCTGCCGACTCTTTTGGTTTTCAATTAATTATTTTTCTGTATCTACTCCAAAACACTTAATATTAAAGTAATATTAATTTTTTTTATTTAATAAAAAGTGAGAGAGGAAGCATACACTTTTTCATTCTTATAAAAGATTTCTTCTTAGAGGATATTCATTTGGATTTATTTATCATGAAGTTTGTGTTGTAAATTTAATTCTGGAGAAAGACCTCTGGAAGTAAATTGTAAACCTTAGCAATAATTGTCACATATACCTAGATTTTCCTTGCCAACATGAGTCAGCTTTGCCTGCTTGGACCTATTTTGGACCTGATAGTTTTGGGGCTGATAGGTCTCTGTGACCCTATTTTTGCTTCTCCTATCTATTGAGTATGGAGAAAGTGATTGTGCCAGTAGATAGACATCAGAGGCTAGTATTGTGTCTTTTAAAACCATCATTGTAGAGAGGTAATGTTTTTCAAATCTTCAGACTTGTTGCCTTGAGTATGTTTTTTTGAAGTGGTGGTGTTTCATATTGTGTGCTACCAGAGAATGCTTCCAGGTAGAAAGGGGCAGATTTTCTTCAGTTGAATTTCAGTTCAGGACTGGACCAATGATGGCTTGAAGACACTTATGTGCTTCCCCAGACCTGGCTCCTTCATCACTGGAGGCAACCATAAATGAGTATAGTTTGGGAATCCCTGCAGCAACATGCAGTTGCTCCTGCTAGTACAGTGCATCCCAGATGTTCCCTTTTGTTACGTCACTGGGGAAAAGAGTGATAGGATGGGAACTCCTATGAAAGAAAATATTTCCCAATGGAAAGAGGAGCCTATAGTTTCCAAGTGTGCGATGTTTATACATATTGCTCTGGTGGACTGCAACAGAATAAAGGGAGGAATGTGATAGATTGTCTTCACATTTCTGAAGCACACTCTTCTCTGCATAGATTGCTCGGTCTGGTCTTCCCACGGTTCTTTTTCTTTATATTATGGACCCTTTCCTCTAACTTCTGTTGCATTTCATTTCTCTGTGGTTTTTGAACCTGTGATAAACTGCCACGCTCCTTTGGAAGCTGCTCAATCACAGACTCGGTGTGCTTGCTCTTGCTTTTCAATCTCCTCTCACTGTAACCCAATTTGGATTTCCTAGAGGATTTTATTTTAGTTTTGTGCATTTTGTCTGTATACAGTGGCTGCACATATCCAGTCCACTATATGCAGCCAGTTTGAAGTTGGTGGGATTTGGCAACCAGAGGAAGTAGAATTTATGGTCTCTTGTTGGGGCTATTCAGTACAACTTAGAAGAGATGTATGAACTGGGTAATAAGCTCAAGCAACTAAATGAGGACACGCAGTTCCATGTTTTGTCACTTAGCTAGGCAATTACAGTCTGTACTTTCAAACAAACTGGTAACTTCCAAAGTACCAGTCTGAGAACCTGCACAACCTGTTGAAGTCTGATACTTAATTTAGAAGGTCAGTCATGGAAATGATGGTTTCCTGGTATTCGTTTCTAATATTCAAAAATACCTGTTACCCTGTCATCAGATATGGTTGTTCATTGGTGCAATGACAGATCTGTTAGCCACTTAAAAGAAGCTCTTCAATTTTCTAATTATTACTAGAGCGAACTTCTTGGTTCTGTACTGAAATTCATGCTGTTAGACTAATAGTTTTGAAGTTTGCACTGAGTCAAATTGGCAGCAAATTGAAATGGTAATTTGTTCAACTTTTTAATGTACTTCCTGGCACTGATTAATTTCTTGACTACTGTCAGATCTGTTTTCTTGAGTTGCAGCAATTTCATTTTTTAAAAATTTAATACCCCTGCCTATTTAAACTGTGGTTCTGCTAATTATTTCAGCAAGATGAAGCAAAATGACTGAGAATGACTTTATAGTATTACATTTTCTTTTCTACATGTTAACGTTAAGAAGATAAATGCACTAATAAACTGTCAACTTCAATTAAGTTTAAAACATAGGGTTTGGGTCTGAGCAGGGAAACACTGCCAGCATTCTGATGAGAATGTCCTTTGTGGATGACACATGTGACATTCATAGTCTTTTCTCAGCTTTTTCTCAACTCTGAAAATATATTCCAGTCTTCCGTATTGTCTTGTTTCTCTCACTTAGTGCCCCTAAATTACTAAAGAGGGATCCTTTTCTGTCCTCCTTTCTCCTTTGATTTACCAAGCTTCTGGTGTTCTAGCACTCCATGTGTTACGTCAACAGTTGTAGGTGGTCAGGAGGTATTAATGTCTCAAACCATTCCCGTCATAAGGCATACATTGCTATATTGCCTGTTTATATAAAAAAGACTAAGAAACAATATGCATTATATACAATGCATAATGAACAGCTTTTCTTTCACTGCTTCCCTTGGGAGTCTTCTGTCCGAGGGAAGCAGGATTGCTGTAACTTGCAAGATGAACCTTATGTCTTCAGCTGCCAACTTGCTTTTGCTCATCTTAGCCTGTTCCTGCATTTTCTCATTAGTTTCCCACTGACTAAATGTCTTTGTCATGGACAAATCCAGGTAAAACTGGTTTCTGTGTATTGGTTAACTACTTTTCTGATAAATTAATGTGCCACTCCTCCTCTCTTGTTTAGTACAGCATTATTCACGTAATTTTTTCACATCATCTTGCATCTACTTTTTTACAGTATCCTATCCATAGGACATACGGATATAGGAGGGTTAAGAAAGGATGACAGCACAGGACATGACAGTTTACTTAAGAAAGGTGGAGACTGTATACGCAAAACCAGTAATCTTCCAATTGTGGGCCCGAAAAAAACGCTGTGCGCTGTACATGAATACTGTTACCACTTCCCGTCATAGAGCTAAAGACGGCAACACCTATGTATCTTTTTGCCGTAGTAGCATGAGCAATGCTAACTGTATTATCACAATACCTGTAGCTGTGGACTGCTTAATGAAGTGAGCAGAGATTTCTGATAGGAGTTACCTATGAGGTAACCAGCTGAGGTCTCCTTCAATATGGAAGTGGAGAGGGTCTTTTTTCCCTGGGAAACAGTTTGGAAATTGTTTAAGTCCAAGAGTAATCTGTGCAATAGTAGTAGACTGAGCATTCATAGCTCTCGTAAAGCTTTATTTAACATTTCCTCATCACTTTGAATTTTCTGTCTCTCTGTTGATGATGGATGGGGGCACAGGCAGGAAACAACCCTGGGCTGTAGGTGGAGAGCCTCTCCTTTGCTGTTAAGCAGCTTTTTAGTGGTCTGAAATCTTCAGAAGTGTGTGAGGAGGACAGTGCTACCTTGTTTGATCCTTGTTCAGGTGATGGAGGTAAGAATTAGGGTTTGTCTCCTACCATCACAGTATGAATCTACTGGAAGCAGCTTTTTGCTCTTCTGTGCATTTTGTGTAGTAGGGGTGGTCTTATTTCTGATTACTCTTAAAAGTTCAGACACGGAAAGTTCCTAGGAAAATCTCCCATAGAAAAGGGAAGTGAAAATTATTTCAGTCTTACAAACAACAGGGTTTAACAATGCAGAACCTTCAGTTTTCATGCAGTTAGCTGTTCTTTTTTTTTTTTTTTTTTTTTTTTTTTTTAATGGGTTTGGCTGTGTTTGAAGGGTACAGTTTCAAAGCAATGTGGAGGAGGAACAGTTGGGATGCAAATTAATTAGTATCTTATTATGAGGTCAGATAAGGTAAGGCATTTTCTAAACACAAGTTGCTATGGCTGCATATTATTGAGTAGAAGTGAGAGGATTGAGTCTTTATCCAGTTACATCAAAGCAAATCAGGAATAAATACACAAAAATCAATGAGGAGTATCAACTTAAATATGCAATTAATTTGGCTCAAAAACAGTCTTGATGATAGTTTTTACAACAAACTATTCTAACAGCCCTAAAGAAATCTGCAATTTACCTCTTTAAAACATAGTCCTTTGAAAAAATGCATTGTTAAGTAAATCAAAGATATGAATACAATATGAAAGATTAGTGAGAATGACTAAAGTAGGATTCTACTGTTGTAATTGATACTTGGACATCCTTAAGATTGGGAGTGTGCTCATGAAGATATATGCTACATAATCAAAGATTTAATGTGGTGAATTGTCCCTGATACACGTATAAGCAACACTCTTGCACATAAATCCTCCTAGGCCATTTAAAAAGCATGTAAATAAAGACCCAGTAGACTCCTACATGGTCTATATACAATTCTTCTTCATCAAGGAAACAGAATTTTCCAAATCAGTAATTATTGTTGAACAAAATTAATGTATTTTCATATACAGTGAGAATTAATACACTTTTTTACATGTTTCATGTTTTACTATTTTCATATTCATTTAATAGAAAGCTGATGGACAAGCCAACATCTCTGACCATAATACCAAGATATAGACAAACTATAAATCCTGAACTTGTTCTGATTCATGAAATAGGCATTAAGGTATTTTTGAGAAGAAAGGTAGTTTGTCATAATGTTCATATATTGATGTAATGTTGATAGTGTTTCACATGTAATACCTCTTGCTCTTCTGAGTGTTTCCACAGCCTTCTTCCTAGATTTAGTGTTATGCCTACTCTGCATTTATATGAGGGTGGTAATAAAAGACACAGATAGATCCCCTTGTGTGCTGGTAAGCTCAGAGACTGACTGGTTTTTTGAATACTCTACTGTTGGAAAAATAAGGAAAGACTTATAACGGGTGACAGAACTGCATGTAATTTTAGTTTATACACTAGAAAAGAGGAATTACAAAACAGTGTGACTCTGAAATAATGATTGCAGAGTGCATTTTCTGAAGTACATTGCTTTCACAGAATCCCTTTAGGATACAACGTTCAAGTTGTTAATAATTTATTTAAATGCTTTTTAAAACATAATAAACCCCGTGATGTTTTTAGAAAGTTATAAATTAACAAATACTGCTTAAACAAATGTACCATACATAGAATAAATGAATTGTAATCAGTCATTTTGCTTTTAATTATTCTTAGGGAGTTGCGTAGCTTGGTCATTGAGATGGTCTTGTCTACAGATATGTCGGGTCATTTTCAACAAATTAAAACGATGCGACATACTCTACAGCAGACAGAGGGGTAGGTTATTTTCCATTCTGTTCATTATCTATAGTCTTTCAATGAGCTCATGTACAAGAAAATAATGCAAATAGTTGCTTTTGTTTTGAGATAATTGGAGCATGTCCTTGAATTGACAGGGTAGACAAAGCCAAAGCCATGTCTTTGATTCTACATGCAGCAGACATAAGCCATCCAGCAAAATCCTGGGAACTGCACTACCGGTGGACCATGGCCCTGATGGAAGAATTTTTTCGACAGGTGCCATTTTTAAAATCTTTTAATAAATCTAGTTCAAGAAGCAATGGTTACACAATTAAATCTTTTCATAAGTCTACCAGCAAGGATGATGTCGGTTGTGATTGACAAGCATAGTCAGTAGTATATATTCCTTACTCTTCATACATACCGCTGACATTAATTTAACTTTTATGTGTGTGAATAAGATAAAATTGTTATAGCTCTATATCTATTTCAGCTGATACCAGCATTCTGAGTGTTGTAGCATTTTTTTTCTTTCAATAATGATATAACTTGTCAAGCTGTTTTCATTCTGTAGACAGAGATTTATATATGCTTTGAGTTAAAAAGAAGCACCAGCAGGGTAGGATGAGGGACTTGAAAACAGAAACAATTCATGTTCAGCAAAGAAGGCAAAAAGTTGTCTCCATTTCACATTTCAGAAAGCCTTCCTATTTCTTTTCCTTGCCAGTGCTTGCCATGCATATACCACATAGATCTGAAGGTTTTGCTTTCATAACAACCTGATCCAAAGCCAGAGGTTAGATGGTATCATCCTGTTTATGCTGTGGACTATATCCTAAGACAAAAATGAAGACACACCTTTGTGAAAGTCTTTTCATTTCTGTGAGATACTGAATTCAAAGAGAAAGCCCAGTAGGTGTTGGTGTCACTGCTGCCATTTTTTACTCACAGCAGGTGAAAAAAAAAATTCTCCAAAGGGGGAATACTCTCCCTGTAATGAATATTTTTGACCATGCACATTTTTAACATAACAGTTACTGAAGTACAACTGATAACAAAATCCAGTTTAGATATTACTCAGTTTCTACAGTTACACACAGGCTTTTAAAATGGTTAATACTATAATGGAACAGTGTGTCTTGTTCATCTTGATTTTTGTTATTTTGCTATATGCTGATATTTTCAAACCAGATAGGTCACACTGGAAAAAGGGGTCAGAGAATAAAAAAAGTCAGTATGATAAACCATGAGGTTGTTAGGCCCATCTGCCCTAGAAGGTTCCTAGAGGTTCTTTATATGAATTCTCAGTAGGGAGCATCAGGACATCCTTGACTCTGGGCTTTGCACTGGGGAGACAGATTGGAGAGCTGGTGCCTTAATCTAAATAATGAATGGACCAAGTTTTGTGGAAATACTGAGTGGAGTCATGAGTTTGTGTCTGCTTCTGTAAATGGAAATGATGAAGATTTTGAACTTGAGAGGGAAAAGGAGGAACAGATTACCCCAGATATATGTTACTTGAAAAGGTCAGAAATGACCAACTATAAAAACATTTTAGGCACAGAGAGACAGACTGGACAGAGCCCATGGGACAGTAAGGCAATGTGTCCAGTCAAGTGGAAGTAGCATTAGCAATAAACAGTACCACACTGGTCATTGAGTGCATAGGATCAGCTAATGTTTTAGTTATTCCTTTATCCTTTCATTAGAAGAAGTAACTGGATCCCAAATAAGGTGCTCAAAGGCTTGAGAAGGCATTTAACAATAGAATCAAATCACCATATATGTATTTCTGCAACTCAGCAGTATAAATTGTGAGTCTTTCAGGCTGTAGAGGAGTGTGCAAGGAACTGAATGTGTACTACTAAGAACAGCATGTGTGGAGTAGTTCTAACACATTTAATGTGTGATGAAGTAACTGTACATATATACATGCATTGAGCAGTGCAGACACAGTATGTCTCATGCTTCCTAGATGCACTGGCTTGGTTGTGCATCCTCTGGTCTCTTGATCTGTGTGTGTGGTGGAAATCTCTGGGATTTCCAAATTTCCATCTCCAGCCAAGATGAAGGTAGTCCAGATGTATACAAAACCCGCTAATTCCTCCTCCTCTTTTCTTTAAAAATAGTAATTCAACTACTTCTATTGCCTTAGAGGAAAAAGCAGCAAAGCCTGAAACTGCTGATGCAAAAACAATGCTTTAACAGGCAGCTTTCAGAGTAGTGAGAACCAGCAAAAAATGAACATTCACCTAGACAAAAAACTTTGTTAATTGCAGCTAATAGTTAAAATATGTGCCAGTGTTAACTTCAGGGAAAAATCCAAACAATGCTTTAAGTTTAAAAACAACAACTACAGAAAGTGTGTTATAATGCCAAGGAAAGTCTGAGCTACCTGTTTAAAATAGAAATACACCCACCCATCTCAAAACCTTAAAAATAAAGAAATACATAGTTCAAGTCACTCAAAGAAGTATCACAGCTCCTATAGCATTCTGCTCTCAATCTGAATAGATCCAAAAGCACAAGAAGAGAATTTGTCCACTGAGTTTATTGGTTTTTTTTTTATTTTAAATCTCATGAAATTCTAATGATCAATTTAAATATCAATGCTGTGTCAATGTACAATAGACTTAGACTTATATGACATTTAAGTATTAATTATGTATTATATTAATTGCAAAGTAATTCATAATTAGGGTAAAGAGCTACTTGAAAACATAAAAAAATTCGAACTTTCTTTGCTAGTGTGGAATTTTTTCTTTTTTAATACCTAGTTAAGGGAAGATTACAAAATCAATATTGCTTTAGAAATCCTGTATTCAACAATGGCTGAAATTGTTATAACCACCCCAGTTTATATTATATCACAATCTGGCTCCTGCATTTACATGGAGATACCAGTAGCACTGCTCCTAGTAGTAAGTGTTCATGTGTTCTACACTCTGAAGTCAAATTATGAACACTTGGGCATAAAATTTAAAGGCCACAGTGATAAAACTCTCCACTTCCACATGAAACACAATCTGCGAGATACATCTGTTCCTGTGACTGAAGTGCTTTTATTGGTATTATAGTTCTAAACTTTTCCCAAATCTAGTTCAATGATATATGATAAAAACACTAAGGAAGGTTGATACTGCCCCCTTCATCCGTCAGCTTCTGGTGCGATTTTTGGGAAAATGTTCACGTACTGCTCCCCACTGAATGATCATGAAACAGCACTCTCCGTGACTAATGTGATATGTAGAGCCATTTTACCTGAAAGACTAAGTTTTCCTAAATCTATAATGTCAGTGCTTCTGGGGGCCAGGTTTGTCCAGCAACACGAATTGTAGCCTCCTTTGAAAAATGTCTCTTCAGGTTTTTTTTTTTTGCACCACTAGACTTTCTTTTTAGGCTTTTCCAAGTCAGTTGGTTTACCATGCTGAAAATGGAGCTAACACCCCCCTGTCTGTTAAGATTGTTATGACAAAAAAACCTCTTTTAATGTGTTAGGTGTTGAAATATTTTCAGAACTAGGTTTGTACAAGTCATCTCGAGTAATGAAATTGAGCTTGTGCTTTTTTATGGCTTCAGCAGCAGAGCGATGTGCCTGCTAGTGAGAATGAGTTCAAGTCGGGTCATGCCCTTGACCTGTATAAATCCATTGAAGAAATTTTACATGTTGGATAAACCAATGTGATAAAAGGAAACATTTAGTGTTTGGCATACTATTACAAACATGTCTAAATATCTCCAATCCCATTACATCTGGGATCAGCAGGACTAAACTGTGAATTTTGAAGGACTTCATATATGTTAAATGTCATTGGCAGATGCCTTGCTCTTGAGGAGAACTTGCATGCAATAAGTTCCTTTATATAATAATTGTCAAATGTAAGTTAGAATTTTGACTTTTCCTGAAAATTTAAAGATAAATAATGAGGAGTTTTTTGCCTGTGGCTTGTTTTTATTTAGGAGTATAAAGTGAACAAAGTAATGTGCTGAATAAGTACTAAAAATGTTCAGGTTCCTTTGCCTCTCTGTCCCTCTATCAAATACATGCTTATAATATTAAATGTTGTTGTTTGCAGGGAGACAAGGAGGCTGCTTTAGGTCTTCAGTTTTCCCCACTCTGTGACCGCAAGTCTACTTTGGTAGCTCAGTCCCAAATAGGTAATAACAAGTTGTGTTTTTCTTTTTCTTCTATGTGTAGGAGCATGTAAAATCATGTGGGTATTTCTTATACCCATTTTGAAGTTTAAATGTTCCAAATGCCATCATATAGAAGGTATTTCCTTGCACCTATCTGTTCACTAAACTCATATGCTCTTACAGCAGAAATGTGCTGGTCTTAAAAGAACATGAAGTTATTTCAGCACGTGATGCCAAGGAGGGGTAGGAGAGGGATTAACCAAAGTACTGGACGTGAACGGAACTTTTACTGTACATGCTTTAGAGTTTGGTAGATTATGTCCTCAGGCAGACTGACTCTTGCTCAAGAACTCACAAGTCTGTCTCTACTACAATGTGAAAGTGGTACCGTTTTGTAAATGCATCTTAACTTAAAGCTAATTCATACATCAGATCTCTGGACTGCAGTCAAGACTGTCAGTGTGGCAGGGTCGAACTACACAGGGTCAAGCCTCCTTGGGTTGACAAGGACTAGTGCATTCTGTTCCTGTCAATCCTAATTGCATTTTGGTCAACAGTGGTCAAACCTCAGCTGCCCATTTTCAGAAATGCAGGTCTTGACTCTCTCTATCCCCATTTTCATCAGCAATAAAAGGAAATAAAAGTTGGTAGAGATCACTGGGGCTAGTTACAAGGAGATATTAAGTAAAGCAGTATGTCCTACCAACAGCTGTACCTTTTATGCGAGTAAACACAGTACTCAGGGAAAGATTCTATAGGTGACAGTGTCTTATCCTGGAACTGAAGTGTGTCATCCTGTCCGATCTTGTCACTCAAAATGTCCTTTATTCCATTTCACTGGGACTTGAAAGGCAACAGGCTTGAGCATCATACCTACTGCAGGAGGGAAGGTGGATCCTAGGCTGAAGCATTGTTGCTCACCTTTGTGCTGTGTAGCATGGTTAGAGTATGAAGACATCTGGAAATCCATTGCTAGCTCATGTTTTAGCATTTTTTTTTTCTGTTAAGTGCTCAGCAGAGAATAATGCTTCATTCTCTCACTAAGTCATTCCATACCTTGATGAGCACTTTAAAATGTAAAAGACATTGTTCAGAGCTGACATCTCAGAACTGTGGGATGAATGCTGTCTCCTAAGGATATTACTTGTTCTCTTCAGTGATTTGACAGAACACTCCTACACACTGTGAAATAACACTTTACCTCCACAGAATAATAAACAGCAGTTTGAAATATTAACTCCTTGGCAAGAAGATCTGAATGGTAAAAGAGACAGTATGACTTCTATAGCCCCTTGGCTCAACTGTAGCTTCCTTTCTATTCAATAATTAATATTCATTTCAAATGGTAGGTGTGTTTTGCAGTGCATAAAATTTACAAGAAAAAGGAATGAAAAGCTATAATTATTAATATCTAGTTACATCTGTACAGCTTCAGGTGTTTTTGGTTTTGTGCTTTTTTCCTCAAGATTATACTAGTGGTATCTAGTGTATTGAATCAGGACTACAGTCAGAAAATCAGCCTGATATCAAGTATTTATTTTTAGATTTGAGAGCTGTGAAAATGTAAAATCTGATTTTCTCTCTTTTTCTTCTTTAGGTTTCATTGATTTCATAGTAGAACCAACATTTTCTCTTCTTACGGACTCAATGGAGAAAATTGTTATGCCTCTTATAGAGGAAGCATCAAAATCTGAAAGTCCTGCATTTGGGACACCCAGGTATGAAAACACTGCTTAGTTATTGAACTAACATTAACTAACATAATAATGTCATTCTCAGAATTATTGCAATTATTTTAACAGTTGGAAAAGTAGCATAAATAGCTGTACAGTATTGCCACCATGTGGTGCTATGTTGTATTTGCAATATGCTATTACTCCATTGACTGTGGATGATCGTGCATATAAAAAGGCATAAACACAATAACAAGAAGAATACACATGTATAAAATATAAAGTTGATTTTCTACAGAGTATCTAATAACGATTTTTTTCTTTTGACTATAATCTTTGCAATAGATTATTGAAGTTCCTGGTTCTCTTCTCTTGAGCCATTTTCAGTATAATTTTAATTGACAGTACCAAAAGTCATTCTTTTCTTTCTGAGAGACAATTGGAAATGTAGGTGGTGAAGGTGGTTTCAGGGTTTTTTCTGTTTTTTATTAAGCTGTAGGTCACTCTTCTTCACCGCTCCATTTTAGTATTATTTGATATATACACTTGAGACAAAATTTATTCCATTTATATTCCACTTGAGAGTTCTAAATACAGTATAAGTGAGATGCGGGGGGTGGAGTTGCCCATCAAGCTCTTGATTTTTGCATCATAATAGAAGTTGTCTGTAAAACAAAGTAGCTATGACAGACAATGTTATCTGAGTGACTCCACGCTGAAAGCGTCGTTCAATAATCAGATGTTGCTTTTACAAATATTGCCTCTGTTACCACATGTTTTTTAATCTTAAAACTGTAATTTGAGCTTTCATTGAGGCTACTAATATGATAACTCTGCAGGGCAATTTTTCATTTGCTGTGCATTAGTTAGATTTTAATAGCAAAATGATGAACCTAGCTCTTTTCTGATCATGAGTTTACTCTACATGTATTTTGGTTACTAGAAGTAAGTAGAAGTTACTAGAAGTAGGTATTTATGACAGTGTTCTTACTGTTTTGAGGAACAGTGCTAAACTAAGGCATTATTGTTAACAACCTTGTTTACCTACTCACTTCTTCACAAATGAGTGATTAGCAGCTCCAAATGATTAGTAGCTCCAGGTTTCATTTTTGGTTGGTGTTCATGACTGAGTGGTAGAGGAACACAGGCTTATGATCCAGCAAAGCTTCCTCACGTGAGGTGGAGGATAAAGGGATTTTTTCTTAGTATGGAATCAGGAGCTACAGTTATGAAGAGAGTGGAGAGCCTATAGCATGATACAGAAATGTCTGAGTCAGCAGAGTTGCACAAGCACCACTGGGTGGATGCCATGCGTATATGGTGTGACATTCACTGTGGTGCCTGGAAAACATTAGAATTATAGCCTATTCTTTCCATTCTATCCCATTCAATATCTCTGGAGCACACGGAAATTACAGTTAACTCTTCTTGTGCAGTTCTTGCCGATATGTTCACTGCAACTGTATTTTCTGATTAATGTAAATCCATTTGTATGCATATTAACAGCTGTCTTTGGTACCAATGAGATAAACTATGCATAATTGAGTAAACAAAACCTGAGATGACATGATTACCTGTACAAGGCCAGAAATAGGTCTGATGTTTTAATCATAAGAAAAAAAGAGAGTTCATTCTTTTTTTCCCACCTTTACATGTATCTGCATATTCACATAGGAATAATCAATTTGACTTCTACCTTACCTTAGGTGTAAGGTAGGTGCGGTGGCTCTTAAGTGGATTTTAAAGCCAATGTACTAAATCCTGCTTTGACTACACTTGAAGGCATGTACCCTGAAGAGAATTTTCAGCTGAACCTGAACTTACTTACCTGTCATATACTTCCATGTCTGGCTTTTTTTAAATGGGTCAACAAATAACAATCAGATGTCTTTCCTGTGAGCCCCAAAGATACCATTCACTGTTCAAAAACACAGCTACGAAGCTGCTCCAAAATGGCTACATAAACATTCTTTCGAGAACCAACTTTCAAGTAATGTATTTTCAGCTGTCGCACTTTTTTCGAGAATTCCCTGGAAAAAGGTTGGTAAGAATCAGTCCAAGGTTACAGCTTCATGAGTTGAAGAAATGTCTTGTATCTTAGGCACTCTTTGGTGAAAATTATTATTTCGAGTTAGTGATTGCATGTAGGTCCTAAGGAATTTGATTGAAATTAACTGTTTGTGTATTATTAAAATTGCCTGACTGTTCATAATTTAGGGTTTTTTCCCTTCTGCAGCCAAAATAGTTTGGGAGCAGTGAGCAATGCTGAAGCACAAAGACGACCCAGTTTTAAAAGTACAAGTGATGGAGGGACTCACACAGAAAATTCTCTAGCAACTGTAGACCTAACGAGCTTTAAGGACAACTTGATGAAGATCATTCAAGCAAACAAAGAAAGATGGAAAGAATTAGCAGTAGAAGGTATGATATACTAAGGTGGAATGTTTTTATAGGTTACTGCCTAAGATCTTCCCGACTTTAATTTTTTCATTTCCTTCAACCTATAAAAATATGTAGTTGTCTTGTATTCATATATTTTATGTCTTAATGTTTGTTTAGATGGTCCTGTTTTGCTCTCCCAGGAAGTATAAAGAGAAGTAGGTGGTCAGGGGATGAGAGGAAATCTTATAGCCTGTATAATAAGTCTCTGTGCTGCTCAGCTTATCTTTAGAGGTCTGGTTTAGAAATATGCATGCTTGCACATTCAATCATAACTGGTACTGACATCTGCTTTAAATGCCAAAATCAACAATTCAAAGTAGTATATGCCACCACATTTCTTAAGAAACATAAAAGTTGTACTTTGCTATTAGAAATGCTATTTGTTCCCCACTGTATGGAACAAAATTCAGTATTGCAAGCTTCTTGGACTATGCTGTAGGCAATTATTTAAATGACTCAGTGGATCTAAAGATTTGGGCAATCACAACATGTATTAGACTCAAACAAGGCAAAAAGTGACTCTTCATTTGCCGGTTGATAGTTAATAAAGTCAAACCTGCATCAAGCATCATAGTTCATAAGCCATATCTGAAAATTGTCTGGGGTTACAGTTTCTGAGTGAGATGATTTGTGATAATTGTCAAACACAATTTATAACCTTGATCCAGGTTAAGTGAATGGCATTTGGGAATATTTTGACCACAGTCTGTGTTGTTTCTGAGTAAGCACCTGGAATATTTCAGTATAGTGTTTCACTGCTGGGACTGGTCTTACTGTACATGACCTGATACTGACTGCAGGGAATGGTGTCCTGGAACGCAGTGCCAGCCTTGTCTTTCATTCCATCATCCAAAGCAGCATCTTTTTTCTCAAAGAGGTGTCAGACAAGAAAGAAAAACACTGCTGAGCAGTGCTAAAATCTCATTTAGTGCTAAATTGTGAATGAATATTCTCGTTAGGAGAATATTAAGTAAGAACAAGCTTCCATAATCTATTGTGATGATGACTTGGGAGTTAGGTAGAAGGGACAGCTGAGGAGAGATTCAACTAATATTATCTCTTCTTCATGAGCAGCTTCATATGATCAATTGTCTCTTTTGGTATTGTCCCACTAACACTGGTCAAAAGGACAAAGCTGCTCATTTGCGATGATCAATAGTAATAGCAGACCACCAGGGTGCCCACGACCACCTAACTACAGCCTGCAGAAACCAAGCAGCCCTACATGCAAGGTCCTTCAATATAGAAGAATGAAGAACTTGCTGTCTGGAAGTTTGCCATTTCCAGTTACATCTAACTAACCAGTTTGATTTTGGTACATCAGCTTTTTGGCATATTGTTTTGGAGGTGTACAGTGCTATCAAAAAGATAATTTCCCCTTCGTTTCCAGGGCTTTGTAGTGCTCTATAAATTACTGATAAATTCAACCCAGTTGTACTGGTCTGTTGACAACCGTTGAAAACACAAAGCTTCTCACAGCAAGAGATTTAAGAATTGTTTCTCTATACAGTCAATATTAATGTGAGGCCCAGCAAGATCCAGGAAACTCTGGGCATGCTTTCTACTGTGAAAAACAAAGCTATTAATGTTCAAGACTCCATGGACTTTGTTGAGATTGTAGTTGCCCATATTGTAGGATGCCTTTCTTTTCTTCCATCAACTTGACTAATGAATTATGTCTAAGTATTTCCTGAACAGAGTTATGGAATTACAGTAGAATGTACATTGGGAAAACTGATGGGTAAGTGGAACTAGCTGGTGTTGAGGCCAGAGCTTGATGAACAATATCTGCTCTGTGTGACTATGGTTGAATCTGTTTTGCAAAACCTCTGTGAGAGCAAGAAAGAGATTTACAGAAAACTGTGCCCATAAAGAGACTACTTGCAGCAACATCTGCAGTTGACTGGAACATGGCATGGAGACCTTCAGAGTGCCTGGTTAGAATCTAGAGGAATCTTGTGAATAATGAAAATACTTTTGAGTACAGATTTATATTTTGTTAGTACACAGATAGTAAGTTTTTTAATAAAAGCTGGGAAGGGATTATATAGGTTTTGTGAAAGTTAAGATATTTTAGCTTCATTTTTTGGCAGCAATGTGCAAAATAGTCCCTCTATATGTGGGCACTAAGGGCTGCTGGAAAAGAGGTTTTCACTAAGTGAAGGTAGCCCTCTATAGAGCACTATCTGAGGTAGCACATAAGTTCCTTGTCACATAATGGCAGAAGGAATCTTCCCCAACTGGTCCAGATCAGCATTATATCTGCTCTGAAGCTGCACCCTGCAAAGGCTGAAAATCCTTAATCAGACTGTGCAAAATTAACATCTAGTAAAGAATGAAAAATATTGAAATACATCCCCTTTCCACTTGAAATTCCTTTCTCATTGCACTCAAGTTTGACTAAACTTGTAAGTGAATAACCTGAGACCTTGAACTTCAGGTAATTTGTTCCATCCTGTCTGGATCTCCTGTTACCTCCTCTGACTCTGTTGCTTGATGAAGTCTTCAGGTTGCTCTGGGCATATGTATGAAGTTGTGTTTTATTCATATGTTGGTAGGAGCACGTACAGAGGGAAGAAATACCAGGGGTAAATCACTGCCAGGTGAAAGGAGTTTTGTTATTGCTATCATTATTCCTAGCTAGATAATTTATGACAAACCACAGAGCTGAGTGCACTGAGAAGGTCATGTGTGTGAGGGCAGTATGCCATGGTAGTAAGCAGGCTGGCTGTTAGCGTAGAGCTCCAAACACACTTCCTGAGCTGACTATGACAAACAGTACTTGTGCTGTTAAAAGAACCATCTGCATTCTTGTCAGTGGGCTCTGCAAATACTAGACATTGTTCCCAGATTAGTTCACAGGCTCAGGAGAAGTTGTCTCTATAAAATGTAGTAATACACATGCACAAGTAATATAGAAAGGAAACTAGTGGCAATCCGTATAATTTCCTGAGCATGACTTGAACTTGTTCCAGCTTCTCACCTTTTCAGAACAAGGCTACACAGGCAGCACTGGTTGGGAGGCAGTTCAGCCAGAGGTGAGCAAGGGCTGAGGAAGATGGTCTGACTCCTATGCCTATACAAGCCAGAGCAGGAGATTGAGACACACTGACAGTGCTGTTGACAGGGCAGCTTCCCTGGAGATGTAGCAGGCCCAGCTGCTGGTGCTACCCCTCCCTGAAAAGGTAGTTGCTGCTGAGATTTGATTCAGAGCGAGCAGCTTGTGCGAGGAACAGTGCACTTTGTTTTGGAAAGGCCTGTGTTAGTAAGGAAAGCGTTTATCTACCTAGGCAGCTGTTTGAGAGCTTTCTTAACAGAAGGCTCACTAAATAAGATGGCTCTATTTTGCTAAAAAGGCCATGTCTTGTATAATTGATGCAGAGGAGCTCAGTGCTCGATAGCCTAAGGGTCCTCAACCTTTCACCACTGGAGAATTAGAAGAATGTTTCTCAGGCCTTTCAGGGAATGCTGTTAACAGGGAATTACCATAATGATCAAACATCTGGGATTCTAATTTGAAAGCCTTGATGTTTAATTAATATTCCAAACCCCTAATCACCAGATAATCTGTCTTTGTTCAACTCAACACAGTGATAAAGAGACCATTCCATCCTGTGCTTTTTTCAACACATAGTGGTGATGTCTGCTGCTATTTGCAATTGTGGTAGTTGTAGCAAACAGACAGTAAAGATGCTCAGATGAGTCTGAGAGGTTGTTTCATTAGATAAAGTGTTTGCTAAATGGATTTTAAGGTCTGGAAGTTATTGACCTACTGAGAGAGCTGAAAAAAACACACAACTTGTTGGGAAAGATTTAAATATCATGTAAGATCCTTCATGATGCAGTTCTTCTTACAACATAGAGAAATTGTAACACAATGATTTAATATTTAAAAAATACAATGTTTATTCCTTATGCCTACAACATTTATTCTTTCATGCTTATTTTGTTCTATAAAAATGTTCTACAGATTTACTAATTGAGTTGGTCATTGGTTGGCAAGCTCAGGTACTCTTAACAGAGTAAAAGAGTATGGACTAGTAATCATGCTTACCATCTGTTCAGTAGACATCATTGTAAACAAAGTTACAGGGATAAATAAGTATAATTCATTATCTTAACTTTACAGTTGAGCAAAAAGAGGCAGAGACAGCTTAGGAGACTTACCTCAGGTCATATAATAACACGAGGGAATGCAGCATACAGACCACAGGTCCAGCTGCCAGTCCAATGGGCCCATCACTAAAGCATGCTAACGTCGTTCATCTCCAGGATAATACAACAGCAGTGTTACTTGTTGTTCCCATTTCATGCTTATGTAACTCTTCTAAGGAACTGACTGTCACAGGACCTGACCAGAGGTTGCATTATTTGTATGGAAAGTGATCAGTGACAAACCTCATCCTCAACACCTTTTGGCAGCGCACTGTGGTGCACGGCTTGAAGGTGTATGTCTGGGATGACTGACTGCGTTAGGACGGGATGAAAAATATGTGAGGCTGAATGAGGCTCTTGCACTGTCCTGTGCATAATTTTGATAGTAAAAATGTGAAAAAATGACAACTATTGCATTGTTGGAGTAGAGATCAGCTGGTTTTGGGGTTTTTTTTTGTTTTGTTTTGTTTTTTTCTGTGGGCAGTAACTTTGAATAACAAATGTCTCTTCTGAAAGACCTCTGCATGGTACCTGCAGGCCCCCCTCAGGCACTTTCAGTCCTGCATACTGCCAGTCACAATAACCACAGGGTTCAGTTCCATTTTGTCTGAAAGATTTTCTCTGCAGACTCACTAATAAGACAGTAACAGCTGCTGAAATACGAAAATCTGAGAGTGATGATCTGATAGCACGTTAATGTGATTTAGCAGCAGCTAGGAAGGGCGGGCGGTGGGAGGATGTGTGTGACAGTCACAGAAACCGACTGACAGTTTGGCACAAGAAATCTACCCTAATGGACTGTTTTAATCTGTTGGAGAAAAATAAATTCAGGGGGCTAAGGGAGTCCCATTTAGGACCAGTGACAGTGATTTTAATTACAGTGCTAAAACGTTTAGGTCATAACCAGTTTTTGACCTAACCAGAAAAGTGTTAAGAACAGTGGGAAAAGGAGAATTTTTCATCATGGTCTGAGGAAGTGCAATGAATAGGTTGAGCTAAGAGTAGCAAGAAACATTTTGTATTGGCAATACCTGGTAAATCACAGAGTAAGGAATGATAACTGAACCTGATAATGGAACCTGTTATATATCCCCCGGAGTATACACCAGAGAGCTGGCCTGCCTCTGCACGTGACAAACTACATGACTTAAAGCACCTTTTCCCTCTAGTAGGCTCAGAGCAGCATGTCCCTCCCTTCCACTGTCCCAAAAGTCCCAGTATTCAAGCTCCTGTGCTTACAGCTAAACAGCAAAAGAGAAGTAAAAGGTGGAGGTAGCCATCCTAGGAAACCATAAACTCACAAATTATTTTTAACCAAATCTTTTAGTAAAAAGTTTTGATAGCTAATTAAGCCTTTGCTACTTTCTCTATATGATGTAATGCCGTGACATCAAGTGCCACTGGATTATGTGGTTTGCAGTGGTTTTATATACTCCTGTATCTGTGATGAAATTTGTGTGAGGAGTTGAAAGTGGAAGGAATCAGTGTCTAAATAACTCTGTGGGTTACTGCAATGTATTCTTGGGTTTGAAAATGGCAGGTTGGTTGGGAAAAATCACGGTTGTTTGGGAACTCTCGGGCATGTCTTTAAACTTACTTGGGAGTCCCAGAGGCACCAGGATCAGTCGTCTCGTTTTCTCCAGAGTTTTGATGGTTATTGCTGGTCCCTTCCTCTTCTCTTTAAAATGGCTGATGTGAGAACATGTCTTTTATAAAGGTGCATTTCCTTCCCACGTTGTCCCAGTTTTGGTCTTTTGTCACTGCTTTGTGGAATTTTGTTTTCCAGTAAAAAAAAAGGTAGGCAAGCCTAGACATCAAAGTTGTGGTAATATACACAGAGAGACCATACCATACCATCCAGCAGCATTCTTCATTACAGATTCCTCAAATAATTTAATTCTTAGTGAAGATGAACAGCTTTCATCTCTAATTGACTAGGCTAATTCATAATACTTCAATATCATTATGTCTTTCTGTAAGGGTAAGTTATTGTAGCTTATTTTCAACACAGCCAATGAAAATAGCAATGTGATTCAGCAGACATTTATTTTACTGGGGTTTAACACTGTGGCAGTCACTGCCATTAGCTGATTCAAAATGTTCTGCTTACACATGGCTTTTGTGTTTTTCCTCTTCATTCTTGTTAAGTCAGTACATGCTCAAGTGGTGCAGTTGCTGGAGACAGAAAGGTATTTTATAAGCCCTGTACTGTGCAGATGATAGTAGTTGAATGCTCTGTTTCTTATTACAGAAAGGCCAGGAAAAGAAAGTCGATGGACATATACAGAAGAGAAAGTACCAAAATGTAGAAAGGCTTCCTCACCACTTAGTAGACTATGTTCTGAAAGTGTTGCTGCATACATGGGCAGTAATGTAGCTGAGATGGTGGAAATAAGTGTTGTAGCTGATAATGCAGACTCACCAGAGCTTCTGCAGCAGCAGAGCAGCGATACTTGGGAGACCACACAGTCCTACAGCACAGTGCTAGAGATTGAGCCGTGTGACAGTTTTAGTGTTTCATAGACAGTTTAGTCCGTTGGGCTGACAGGAAGTCAGTGCTCGTGTTCACTCCAGCAAAAAATAGAAAAAAAAAAAACTTAAAGAACTCGCTTCCATTTTCAGAAACTTATTAAGCCAAAAAAAAAAGGTAACTTAATGAAAGAAGAGTAGTGTCTGGTGAAAAGGGGAGAGAAAAGAAGTCACCTTCACTAGTTAACATGTTTTCTGTAGATGCAAAATTACTAAGTACCAGAATTTTTCAACTGAAATTTGGCTATTGACTTACAACTCCTGCCAGTTTTCCAAACAAAACAATGCATTACAATTATTTTGCCAACAGCCCAGCCTAAACACAAGGGAAGAAAGACCCCACTTCTACCAAGTTTACATATCAAATGCCATTGTTGCTTCTCATGAAGGACAGTGATTTAAGGCAGGAGTTCAGAAATGGCACAGAAGTACAGAAGAGAGGGATAAGATTGACTCACCCCTAACAGACCAGTTAGGAGAAGCCATTTATTTTACAGATGAACTCACACAAATTTTGCTGAATAACACTTGGGTTCTTGTAAAGAAAACAATACCAAACAGTTGATAATATGTAAACAGGCCTGGCTCCAGGCACTTGCAAGTTAAAACAGAGAGAGCAAAACCAGTAGCAACAATAACACATACCCCGAGTTCCCTGCACTGCACAACACACTTCTGTCTGCCTTTATCTGAATGGATGTGATAATCCTTAAGCTGTTCAGTGCCTAACTGACCCCCCCCAAAAAAGAGGGGAGTTTTCTAAAGGACCAAGCACGTCGTTTATCTTATTAATCTTATTCATCTGTTTACTTTTATTAAATATTGTCAGTGTTGCAAATGCCAAGTTACACTGTTCATTTAACATACCCCATTTCCATCTCCAGCTGGCCACGGCAATGTGTGCCCATAGGGGAGGAGAAACTTGCTCTTCCAAGCAGCCCAGTGCAGGGTGACGGGCAGCAACCTTGCCTGCTGCTCTCCGAGGGTCCTGGCAGTTTGTGGCTGGATGGAGGCAGAGGCTCTGCCGTAGTGTTTATTACAATTCTTACTATCCAGCACTGGGGATCAAACATAACGCCAGCTCTGCTTCTCTTACACTAGTGGTAGTAACTTAGCAGCGCCTTGCTTGAATTTTAGTTATTCAGTCACTGACCCAGTCTCAGCCTCTTTTAAAGACTGCTAAATATTTCTGTTTCATCAGAATGATAAGACAGCAGAAATGATAGAAAATGACAATTATGGTATACAATATAAAGGTCCTATATGATATAGAATAAAATTATTAGCTGTTATGGAAAGCAGAAATCTGTATTTTTGCAGCTTATCACCATAAAAAGACTAATGTTTAGCAATGATTTCAACTCCATAGATTTTAAAATTCTGAAGTATTTTTCATACTTAGAAAAGATCATATTTTTCTCACATATTCTTTTCTACTGACTTCTGGAATAAATAGTATCACACTAGTATGTTATCACATGTAACTTGGTATAGAGGTGCTCCATTTCAAAGCTACATCCATCAGATGTGCATAGCTCTGAGTTAGAGTTTGGCTGTGTTGTAGATATCCTTCAACAGACATGCTTGAGATCATTTCAAGGGCAGTCATAGAAATAACAGAGGAGCATGACATAAGTTAAGAGCAGGCCATCAGCATTGTTCTGATTAAACTGTTAATCTTCATTTGCCAGGAAAAGCAATTTTAAGTTTAGATACTCAGCTTTATGAACTAAAAAATAATAGTGGGGTTTGCCTATATGAATATTCTGAGACTTCTTATATGAGAATAAAGTGGTCAGCCACCCAGTTACACCAAGACAAATCTGAATTCTGGTTAGCATTGTCCTAAAACATCATTCTGTGAGAAAAATACTGTCTGTTCTTACCAGCTTGCAGGTTAAAAAAGCCACCCTTTGTAGTGTGAGCTAAGTTAATATTATATTTTTACATGCAATTATATTTCAGCTTTGCTTTCCTCAACTTATGGATGCATCTGAACAGCATCTGAAATATTCTATCTTGGAATTTCCTTGACTTTTTTATAAAGTTAAGGAAAAATGCTTGTAGGTCTGCCATATGGAGGCAAATATGGCACATAAATCAGTTTCTTGGGACAAAAGCCTTAGGTAGGTAGATTATACCATGAGTGACAGATGCTTTAATTAACATATCTGGATTGAACATCAGATTTGCTTCAAGTTGCAGATACATATTTCTTAATGTCTTTAGCCTGACCACTTCTGTGTAAGAAGAGCTGCATTGAAGTCTGTAGAAAAAGGGTACCTGTCCAAGTTTCAGAAGATTTGGAGTCCAAAACAAGCAGGTCTCTAAAGTTTGTAAAAAAACTGGCTTAAAAATTTATTGATTTTTTCAAAGGTATGACAGGAAGTATAAGAACTGACAAAAAAAGGAAATTATTTAACTCTTCCATGCTTCTGCACTGATGTTCAGGTTTGGAGGTGTTCCTTTCCGTTCCATGTCACAGGCCAAAGTGTACTTCAGGGGGAACTTTCTTTGGATTCAGAAAAATGAGGTGACGAAGATGCCAAATGCTGACTGTGGTAGAAATGTGCTTACAGACTGGGCTATCTTTCAGTTGTCATATGCAATCACTTTTCATCTGGATTTGGACTGGTCACTCACAACCAGAGTTTCTGGGAGCTGCCAGTTGAACTCAATAAATATCTCAGAGTTTGGTTTCCTTCCTTAATGCACAGCCAAGTTAGAAATTTTATGCAATATCATGCAGCTATTTTGTGGGGGTGTTGTTCAAACTGCAATGGTTTCACTTTTTAAATTGATAGTGTTTTGTGTCTTCTATAGTAGTATACAAATTCTAAAATCTGAATTTACGAAACAGAGATTCTAATAGCAAGAGAAATAGGCCCTCCATGAAGATGGTAAAGTTATTTTTTATCAGACTTCTCATCCTCCATCACAAGTTTTCCGTTCTCTGTTTTCTTCATCTTCTAGTTCCTTCTGGTACCGCCTCTCTGTGCTGCTCTGTTCTGTCTCCTTTTACTCTGGGCCATCTCATTTGTACTGTTCTCCAAGTCTCTGCAATAGAGCAAGGAACAGAGCCTTCCACAAACATTATTTTCTCCTGTAGCTGCTGTCCCTTGAAGCACTATTTCCCCCGTGTTTCCTCCTTGCCATCCTGTATGTGCCACTAGCTATACAGGCAGCAGTACTGTAGTGCATGTATGTAACCATCTATAACTTGTTCCAGCTGAAGCTCTGTATTAGCTGATGTTCTGGACTTTTTTGATAGGCCAACTTCCTTCAGGGCTTCCCTTCAGTTCTGATGCCTCCCCCATCCCCAGCAAGGTGCTTCCGTCCATGCCCTTTCTCTGTTGCAGAACCGATGAGCTCTGCTCCTCCTAGTGCTGTGGTGGTGAACACCACTGCTGGGGGATGTGCCTGCAGCATGGGGTCCTCCTGCTCCCATCCTTCAGCTTGCAGTGTGTCTGACGATGCTCCTTGCTCTGTACTATGGCCAAAAACAGAGGTACAAGTTAGAGATCAAACCAGAAAGTGGACCACTATGGTTCAGTTGCAATAGTGTAATCAGGAGCAGAATCTGACCCATGTTAAACACACCAGTGCACATGTCCTAATGCAGAAAGTCGATGTTCACAATGTTCCCATGTCGCAGCTCTATCAGTCACTACTCTGAAATCAAACAATTGTGGCATATCCTTCTTATCTAATTCACATATTTTGTTCCCTCTTTGTAGAAGAACTTGTGAAAAATGTTGGTGAACAGGAAAAAGACCAAAGCAGAAATTCCACAGATGCACAGTTACAGGAAGAGACAACAAGGATACAAAATGAGAGTAGTCAGGGAAGCGATGGTACAACCTGTCCTCCCAGATCCATCGTCCTACAAGTAGTCTCTTTCGACACTCCTCTGAGTGATGAATCCAACTCAGAAAAATGCACTAACTCTGATCCGAACCAGAAAGATCTCACCGATGCCCAGCAAGAAACACAGAATACAGACCCACTGAATGGTAATGCTTCATCACAGAGCACCAGTCAATCTAATGAAGCTGTCCAGGGTGAAGCTGCAGCAGTGTCTGGTATCTCCCTGTCAAACATCGACAGTAATGTAAAATATCAAAATAAGGTGTTGTACAAACCACCACCGTAAGACAGTTTCTTCAGGCATGTGTAGAAATAGTAGTGTCCTAAAACCATCCAATAAAAGCTGTTTGATACAAGCAAATATCATCTTCTTGATATTAGCTGTTTGGTATCTAGTAGAAAATTTTTTACATAAAATACCAAGACCTTTAGTTGAACTGGAAGAATGACTTTAAAGTAATTTAAAGATGCGTATTTGCAATTAAATAGCAGTTTGTTATTGGAGAATGAGGTAAACTTTCAAAACAGAACTATCTAACATTTTCTCTTCAAATAGGTAATTATTCTTATGCTGTTAAAACGCACCCCCCCTTAGTTTAGGCACCTAATATGATTATTTTGTAAATCACATCTTTTGTACTAAATGTAATGTGAATTTTAGAGATAACTTTAAGTGGATGGAATTTGCTAACTGTAGTAGGCATGGGACTGTGTCATTCTCTTAATCAGAAACATCAGTCTCCTGACTGTAGTTTGCAGGACAAGTGGAGCAGCCAGAAAATCCCTACAGTGTAGGAATTTTTTTTAGAATGTAAGTTTTTTATCACAAGCTGACTGTGATTTAGTATCTGGTGATTGTAAGACAGTATCAAGGGCAAGATGCCCAAGCAATGGGAATAGATGTTATCAAACTAAGAGAAAGACACTGCATTTTCATGTTATTTTCTGAATTTGCTTATTGTTAGAATAAGCTTTGAGGCATTATGGTAAGAAGAATAATCAAGGCATATAATGACACTTCTTTTCCTCACTTCTAATTAAAATGCTAAACTCATTAATGCTTTTATGACAGTGAGCCTTGCAATAAAGTGCCAGAAGTATGGCATTGTCTGAGCAGCAACATTGAAGTGCCTATAAGGCTTAGCTCAGACATAAGTATATGACTTGGCATGTTTCTCAGAAATGCTTTTTATGGAGCACTCCCACTTATTCTAGAGTTCCCCATTCCGGCGCTCCATGCTTTTATTTTTGACAGATTTTTTCCATCAGAAATAACAGATGGTTAATTTAGGGTCCTAAATCAAAATATTTACACTAAAATTAATTTCACAGCATTTGAAGTTGTCTAATAATTGACATTTTTGTCTTTTGACGTGTATTTTTTGCACCAATTTTTGTATTAAAGCCCAGCTTGAAATTTAAGTGCCTTAGAAAAGTTTCTTATCTCCTGAATGAGGAACACTGTAGGAAAAGCTGTATCTTTTATCTTTCAAACTATGCAGAAGGCAGTTGTAGTATAGCTGTCCTTGGGGGTCTTTAGATGGCTGACCAACAAAAATGCTACTTGAGAGGTCAGATGCAACTCAGCATGCAGTTAGTGCACTCTGTTGCCTTGTCAATCTTTACATTCTGCCTTTCCTATGAGAACAGAGGTTTCTTATTTTAGAAAAAGCTAATCTCATTCATTTTCTAAGGCAGAGAATTTTCTACAGAATATCTTGTATTTTAACACTTCAAACTACAAAATTTATGAAAAGGGTTAGAAGTGGTTGAGTTTTTAATAGTGTATTTCCAAAGGCAAACATGATGTGGAAGCTATTTTTTTTTTTTGAAGATGGTAAAAAAAGATTTAATAACATGAATTCCACCAGTCCAAGGATGTTCCTTCACTAGAGATGGCAATATTCAAAAAGAGTTCAGATAAATAATGAAATAGAAATAAGAGATTGATTTAATTATTTGGTGGAAATAAATAGTGTTGGTAAGGTCCTGAACTAAAAAGCCAGAGCTCGTATGAGGACATCGCTCAGCTCTTGGGTCACTAAAGAGGCAGTGGTACTTAAACCATGGACTAATAACAAGTCATGGAAAAAGGGGAGATCTAGCAGGAGACATACCTGCATCAAGTGATTAATCACACAGTAAGAGAAGCAGCAAATTATTTTTAAGGCAACTCCAGAGGCTGAGTGATGAGCCAATACTCCCTTACTGGGATCCCCCAACTTATATCTGAGCCATTGTAGGTTTTGCAGCACACACCTCATTTGCCGCTGATTGCCATAGGAAGTTTTGGTATAGAAATGTAGGTTTCTGTACTGAAACTAAACACCTATGTCTGAAAATCCTAAACTGCTATATAAAGATCTTTGGAAATGAAATGGAACTGAAAGGAATTTTCTCCAAACCCTCCTTTCCTACAAGCTGCTGGCAAGAGTGTGTAAAAAGTAGAGGCTACTGCTCACGCCATTGATCAAACACATGTCCAGCCATTGTAAAATTCTGTTCTGAACAGGTCTTTGAATTTTTAATTATTTTTAAAGGCATCTGATATTTAAAGGCATTTTTAATTGTCATTTTTTGTGAAACTTCTATTGTGGTATGTCGAATTTACTCTCATCCATCTCCTTCAGTGATTATTTGTGTTCATTTTCCAGCATAGATAAATACCGAGGTAAATGGAGAGCTTGATGAGTGTTTTGCCTGGTTTCTGTAGCATATTAATGTCGGAGTCCAATACTCTGTGACCAGGTTCTTTTAGATATTCCACACCTGAAGGATGTAATGTTTAATATCAAATTTACCTGTTTGAAGATAGTTGATGTTACATGGCAATTCTGATTTAGCAGAGTGCTACAAAAGATACTGAAAGCACACTACAAATATAAGTTACACTTAGCAGAATAGAGCAATTGCAGTACACAGCTCAGTGACAATGCCGATGTGAGTCCCGCTACCAGTCTCTAGAATGCGCACTGTCACGATACTGGGTGGCACCAGTAAGGCATACACAGGTTGAAGCCAGTTCAAGCCTGTTGCTCTCTTCAAAATTATTTTGCTAATTGTTTAGTTTTTATACTCTATATTGGACTGAGCCACATATTCACTCCCTCCATGCTGGCCTGGCTAACTCAGGGAGACAGTCACACTCTTCTAATGAACTCAGGGAGAAACACCTACACCACCGGTTGATCCCCTCAACTGTGATATAGTCAGTGGATCTACTCAACTGATATAAGTGCTTATATAAACCAAAGGCCACCCTCTGCTCCCCTTTGTGTTGAGATTGTCAGCTTCCTTTGCAACAGCTCTGGTCAGCCACCCCTTGCATTATCTCCTGAGCTTGATGGGCACATCCCCCTTGCCCATCTCCATTGAGCCTTCTTCCATTGTAGGGGTTTATTGGCCAGTCACGATATTATTTACATTCTGATTTTATGTCATTAAATAGTTTGATTTATACTTTAATTTTAATAACATTTCACTCCTGCATTTTCTCTATTTTCCCAATATTTAAATGTCATAGAAAAATATTTTGAATATTTTATGGTCTTTGAAATGATTTACAGAGGGACTATGTCATCATATTCTTAAAACTTTTTTCCTAAAGACAGACCAGCCATGTTACTATGTAGTGAGAAATCTATCTATATATTATTTAAATATGATAATCTTTTAAGTCAGCACTGACTCTTTCACAGAACTTTATGCTTCTAATAAACCACAGAGGAGACCTAATATTAATTTCTCAACTATGTCATAGATGATATAAATAAATTACATATATAGTGGGCTTTTTCTGTGCCTGCCAATTAAAAATGTATACTGCAGGTATTTACATCACTGTAATGCACAAGGGTGAGGGCAGCAGACTTTCTACAAACATGGTGAGACTCAGGTCCTGGCTCTTTGAGACAAAATGAATTAATATTGTGTTTCAGCAGCAGCTTTAAGTACCTCTGCAGAGATTGTGCCACCATGTTAAAGATAACTGAAAAGGAAGGCAATGCAGGCATTTAGTATTGAAATAGCTGCAATATTCAATACCAAAGGGAAAACTCAGGCCAAAGTTTTTCACATTTCTCTTTCACAGTGGTGAAATGATTTCATATCATTCTAAATGGAGGGAATTGCATTAAACTGTCATTGTTGTTGTCAAAATGCAGACACTTAATATTAGTGTTTTTGCAAGTGTTTTCATTGCTGCAGTGTGTGGAAGCCTCATAACTACAAATAGCACAATAGTCTCTGTTTTCTCTTCTCACTCCCCCCTCCTTTTTCTCTGTATAAGTGATGTTTGAGATGGTCAAGAGTGAATGTGTTGTGTATGATGCAGTAGAACTTGGCACAGAAGGGAGATATAGCATGGGTAGCATCCCCACTTTTCACTTTTGCACCTCTGTTGATGGCCAGTAGATCCAGACAGGACTCTTTTAACCAAGGTCAGATATTTTCAATGGAATGTCACTTCAAGTAAGCAGAAGGTAGCATACACATGACTTTACATTTTTTCCCTGCTTCCCAAATTTGAGTTATTTGAGTATTCCAAGAAGCACTATACATCTATCAGGACATTATTAGCACTGTCCATGCTAGATTTTTCTACCACTGTACTTTCTGTACTGAGGATGGCGGGGTAGAAGGCTAAAGTGATGTCCAGAGTGCTTGCTGACTCCCGGGGTGGAGAATTAAGCACCTGCAGGCTCTGGGACTGGGAGAGTGAGATAGAAAGTAAGAAGAAATGCAACATAGTTATTCAGATTGAAATTTCATATGTTAGCTGTCGATGTTCTGTTTTTATAAAAAGCAGAAAACTCAGTTCGGTTTTCTGTGAGTAAGGGATTGAATTAGAGATGGGGAACACAGGGGACGATGATCTATCTGCATTCTTGGGAACTGTCACTGAATGTTTGGATGTACTATGGTGAGGTGGTTCCCCATTAAAAAAAGAAAAAAAGGACTGTTTTCTTCTCCTTGTATCACATCTCTTTCTAGGTGTAGTTCCTGTAGACTATCATGTTTTATTAACTGGAGTAGCTCTGCCCTGTGTCCTGGTCAGTGTGAAGGGTCGCTATTACAAGAACTCCAGTTGTGACTGAATGTCGTTTTCCTCCACAATACCTTTGTCCTTTCCATCATCTCACTTTCATTTAATTGAATGTTACAAGGTTAAATAGAACTATTATAAGGTGATTTTTTTAAGTGATGATTTTCGTTTTCTCCAGAGTGATTTATTAATTAGAACATTAATTTTAAAAACTGCTTATGTTTAATTAATCAACTCCATGTTTCAATGATTTATAAATGCTAATTGGCACACTTTTAACTTTTCAGTCACAATGATAGCCACATTAATCCTTAATATCAAAACGTAAAGGAGATAATAAATCAGTGATAAAACAGATTATCAGTAACTATATGACAGTAGAGGACTACCCAGTCACATCGAGGTATACAAAGCATTCAACGTCATCAACAGTCAGTAACTGAAAGTCTCTGGAGGATAACCAGGTTAAATAGCAGTGGACAGATCCACATCAACAGCATACCAGTTTGATTTATGGTAATGCAAGCAGCATCAAAGAATCATCCATGCCATGCAATGCTAGTGACCGTTCAGTGGCCTCGTGGTGCTCAGCCGTGTGTGGAACCCTTTGTATCCATGCAAAGCGGACACAGATCGCTGTGGTGCCTGGTTCCTTAGCATTCCGTCTGCACACTGTGTGGCTAAAGAGAATAACAGTACATCAGGGTCCTGGTACTAAGGCAAGGTATCCGTGTTTGTGCATGGGATGAGGATGGAGGAAAGGTTATATTAAAAGAGCAAACGATGTGTTTATAAAAAGAATAGGGATTATAAGATAACAGCCATTAGCAACCATTCGTAGGGCAGAGTTTATCACATAAAAAACCTGGTGCATTGACAGGAAGAAAGTTATATATGGTTTAAAAGTTAATGTTTAGTTTTCATGAAAATTAAACATACCAAGTTTTTGGTTTAAGGCCTCCACAAACCACTCCTATCCTACTCCTAAAACTCTACTAACCACTCTATGTCAAGTATCAAATTTAAATATTTAGATCAATAGACTTTACTTTCATACCCCTCCCCCTTTTTTGTTTTTATGGATAATAATAAAAGTTTTGCTAAATCCCTCCAAAGAGAACTGCAGGCTGAAAGATCTGGAGAAATTATTGTTCTAATTCACGTTAGTCCAATTTCAAGACTTTAAAACCCTTTGGAGAACTGGTTTTCCATATTCCACCTACACTAAATTTATGTAAAATAAGGGGTGGGGAAGAGTGCTTCTTGGGGGAATATGGCCCATCTGCTGGTGGCCGCATTACAGACAGGGCAGCGCTCACTCTGCCACCGTTCCTGTCAATGAAACAAGGGTAAAATCAGTAGCAATTCCCATTTGTTTACAGTGATGCCATGGTGAATTCATAGCTATTAATTTTCTTCTTTCCTCATTCTCATTCTTATGAGCTCCCTTTCCTCTCTTCCATTTCTCTTTTCTAAACTGAGAACCTCTTCTTCAACAGCAACTTGCTGTCTTTCAATTTTCTTTTCAGGTCACACATCACCTGCTTTCCCTTTCAGCTGCTTGTTCCTTTGTTTTCTGTCTTTCAAAAATCTTCCTCTGCCTGTTTTGGTTTTTTTTTTTTTTTAATTTTTTCACATTTTCAGTTCAGCATTATTAATCACTGGTGGGATCACTCAATCAACTGGTTAAAACTGAGAATTTACTATAGAGTTAGTAAATAACACTGTAAGTTTTCTACATTCTCCCCATGCCTACTATCTCAGTTTATAATTTCCTCAGCTGTACTCATTCAAAATTACTGAAGGAATAGTTTAAGCAACAGCTTAATATTATGATTGGAGGTTTGAAATTCATGTTGTATCACTTAGTTTGAAAGCTGCTTGTGTCACTTGGTGTCATTTCTCCTATATGATTGAATTAATTGAATTCTTAGAACTTGACACTGGCACCTTTCATTATCGGAGAGAAGCTTACTTCCAATTTGAAAGCCTACATTAAAGAGGACTTAAACAGCACTTCACTGCAGAGGGTGAATTTTGACTTTCAGTAAGTTGGAAGATAAAATAAAACAAAACCAAGCCCACTTTATTAATACTTACTCATGTAAATGTCTTCATATTTTTGTTTCATGATGTGATCTGCTGCTTTCATTCTATCTTTTGCCTTATGGATAAGCCATAATGATTAGTTAATTCAATCCTATGCTTACTCTGGTGAGTAAGCAATTAAAGCAAGCAGTGCCTGAAACCCCATTTTAATCTTCAAAAAGTCAGGGGGTAAAATTCCTGTCTGTCTATGGCTGTGTAGTCTCTTAACTTGGTTTACTTCCTCACTCAGGTTCTTAATCACATTTGTTTGTCTTCTAGGTGAGCCTAAACACTGTAAGAAGTCAGAAGAGATAGTAAAAGCCACTGAGCAGAAAGAAACACTAATACAGAACTAGATTTGCTATTTCTTAAAAGCTTCTGATATTTCAGGCACAACAGGTAATTTTGTCATTTCTTTCTTATACCGGGGAGAGTTTTATACCATAAAGACTCACTTATTGCTATTATTATTCTCTTTGTTTATTCCAGTTGTGGTTTTATTACAAAATTTTTAAATGGGGACATGGTACATCCCACTTTCTATGTCCCCTTAAAAGCCATTCAATATAAAGATGGGAAAAGCAATACTTTTGCATCTCTGAATCCTTAACATCAGACTAAATGGTTATGCAATAAACCATCCTCAATTCAAGTATTTTAAATACTGGAAGTAATGGTATTAAAAATCTATTGCATATGAATTTTCATTTGACCTCTGTTGCAGGAGAAAAGAAGAACTCTAGCTGTTCCTACCCGTGCTCTCAGAGGCTGTTATTTGTCAACTTGTTCTTGGATCATCCTGTTTTTGTGGAGAGTGATTGGACAAAATGGTCAAAAGTGTAAAACGTAAAACCCTGAGCTGGTAACTCAAGGCACTTAAAAACTTGCAACATTTCAGTTGTATTTGTTGTTGCTATTTCCTCTTCTATTCTGCTTTCTTAAACTAGCCAAAATACTTTTTTCAGCCAAAGTTGGACCTTGCTTTATTGCATCACTTGCACCAGATATTTCCAGTTAACCATGAGACATGTGAAAACACAACATTTATCATCTGCACTGGATTGCTGTTACGTGTCACTGCTACTGGCGTCCAATGGAAATGGAAAGTCAAAATGAAACGTTGTTATAGCTACTTGTTCATGCAACCATACTGCATGCAACATTAAAGTCCTACTTGTTACCTTCCTTAAAATATCTGGAAATAAAAATATGTAGACTATACAGGGAAGTTCTAGAGTTATCCTGACCAGCCTGCGTGAATGATGATTCTTCCCCACTGTGGTGGCTGCCATATGGAGAGAACTAGTGTTTAACAAATCAGTATTTGAAATATCTCTTTAAAATTAATTAAATAGCATCTAGTATTAAAGATTAAAACATTCTCAGTCCTATAGTATTTTGGAAGACATCAGCAATAGTGTCAGCCCTACCATGAAGCTGGTGCTTATTGTTTTGTAGGGTGGAAGACACAGCTGCAGGAATACATGAAAATTGCTTCACTTCAGCAAAATATTGTGTTGCCTCTCAGACAGAACTGGAAGGTGACACTGAGGCCTTATATCACAGTTTGTCTCAAATGCAAAGGTCACAACATGGATCCAGCAAATCCTTGCTAGCATTTGTTTCATTAAAAGAAAACACCAGACCATCTTTCTCTGAGAGGCAGTGAAAACAGAGCACACAGGCAGTTACCTCTGCAAGAAACCTCAGAATGAGCCCTCTAGCCCGAACTGTGCCCAGAAAGAGACTTCATTTTCATCTCCGCTTCCCTCGAGCTGCACGTGACCCCTCCTGGCTTGCCCAGGTGTCCCACGCAGCTGCAGCCAACCTCATTTCCCTCTGCTGGAACCTGCCAGGAAACTTCCACGCTCCTCTTCGCCTTGTAGGCGCTCGGGTGGCTCGGGTCACTGCACTCCCAGTTCTTCTTTTCGGACCCTGTGGTTATTACCTCACTGACCAAAAAGTCTTTACAATCAGCCATGGTCCGCTCTGAAGAGGACTCGTGGGGGCGGTGGCACTTCCCTCTATGCAGAGGCCGGCGGATTATTGAGACCTATGTGCTATTCATCTGCTGCTTCAGGGATCTAACCAGAGCTCAACAGGCATCAGGCTTCAACCTCAACAAGGGCACGCTTTGTCCAGATTGAAGAAGGAATCGTGAAACAATCACCCTAGACTGAGGGACCCTTACTTCTCTGTACCTGTTGACTGTCTCTTTTCTGACAGCAGAGCAATCGAAATTGAGCTGGGAACAGTGTGAGCTCTGAGCCCTGGGGTAAGGGCATGCCAAAAGGTGGAATTCCTGTCATTGAATATGTAAGCCATATACACGCTATGCATAAGTAGTGTGCATAGTTTTAACTTAAGAAATGTTTGTGCATATAGGATGTAAAAAGTGCATTTAAATTGTTTTGTGTATCTGGTCCAGGGCTTGTATTTAGCATGGACAAATTTCTGTACAGTGCAGTTAACGAATGAAATGTTAACAAATGAAATTGTATCATATATGTTATAACGCAATTGATATTTTTTGCTAAGAGTTAAGAATTTATATATTCTCTGCTAGTGTTTGAGCAAATCATTAGTAGCCTGGACCACTCCATGCACCTTTGCATCCTTTTTGGGAATGTTGGACTCTTTTTTTTTTCCTTTACAATAAAATGTGAACCATCTTACAGTTTCTTATTGTCATTATGACAAGATACATAATGGTCATATCAGACATTTTTTAATTGTAAATTGCCATATGCTGTGGCAGTGGAAAATCTTGTTGTTTAAGATCTGACAACTTGGGACCTTATTTCAGATATGTTGAGCATCTGCAGTTTCCACCAAATTTGAAAAGAACAAAAGATGACTGATAACTTTAAGAACTAGGCCAGTTAGGTATTTGTTTGTTACAGAGTGCTCTTCAACATTGTAATTTATAGTTCATTGAGACTGAAAGTCTGGAGAAATCAGAATTTAATGTTTTTATTGTATTTTTGATTTCAGACTTCTACCATAGTTGAACTTGACTTTTTTTTCTCTGTGTCTCTGTCCCACCGTGATTTATATACTCTGCAAGAATTTTCTCCTGGAAATATGAGCAGAAATTATAACAGATTCTGCAGAGTACTCGGAGCGTCCTGTGGGGCTCTCAGTGTCCTGTTATTATTATACCCGGCACCAAGATCTCCCACTGCAGAAACTAGAAGGAGCTCCTGATCTCACAGGAGGCACTCAGTGCCTGCAGAACTCATTCATTAATACAGAAATGTGATTTGTGTATAAATAATCCTGTTTGCTCATTTGTATTTGTATCACTGTGGTAGATGTTACTGAAATACAAGAAGAAGAGTCCTTAGTTTTTCTTTAATGCCAGCTGATTCTCTTTCTTTCTTTCTTCCTTTATTCTTAGCAAGATTTTAGCTGGACATGACCCAAAGCTTAGTGTGTTGTTTGGATGAGGAGAAATTTTCTTTGGTGGAGAAGACCGATATAGCCAACATGTTAGTTAAGGCTTTGACCTTAGGTGAAATTCATGTTCGGATGGCAGAATGACTTCTTGGGAGGGCCTCTCCCTGAACAATAATTTCTCTCCGAAACCTGTAAGGCTGCGCTACCAAAACACTGCATGGGGCCATAAGAAATGGTGTTTGTATATGCATCTCTCCCACAGCATTATGGGCATGTACCCCTGCATTGAGCACACTGAGGAGCTGTAGCTATAGATTAGCCCTCAAGAGTTTTATTTTGTATTTTTATCTTGAGATATCTGACAGATATATTATGTAATATTGTTATGGGTTATGATCTAGCCAGTATTTTTTTATTTAATTTTCAACAAGGCAATCTACAACTGTGTGTTTTTATTCTGCTGTATTTGTCTGTATTTCCTATGATGATATTCCCAAATAAATTTGATTTGAGGGCAAGTATTGTGAAGCTCCTGAGTGTTAGTTACAAATTTGCGTTCCTGAAGCGTGTTTGCTCATTTGCATATGGTTGTCTTTGAAAAGTGACGGAGCATAAATGTTTGTTTCCAACCTTTTCACCTGCTTGTGACTCCACGCTTTTTCTATAACTGTGCTGGTTTGCCATACAAGCTCACTTGCATCCTCATAGCGCTCTTGAAAACAATTTCTTTAAGCAAGTCTTGCCTTCTTAGCCTTTACTGCTAAAATAGCCTTCATGTGAAGAAAACCATAACCAATAGAACATTTTTTCACCCCAAAAAATTCTTACCATGGGTTGGTATTGATGGAGTCACTGGGACTGTTCATGGTAGCAACAATTCTTCAGGAAGGGTACAACTTTCAGAGGCATCTCCATGGCAAGGTGTAAATTTAGTCAGCCGAGTTCAGTGGAGCAGGGAGTAAACAGGGCCCCTTCCTACTCAAATTGGAAATCAATGGAAAGAATCCCACTGACCTAGACATGTATCAAATCCTAACAAGGTACATGATGGAAATAAATCAAGACAAGTACTTTATATCACATTCTTTGCAGTTCCTTTTTCCCAGGTGCTATCCCAGGTACATGCATGAAGGACCTTCTTCTGTTGTATAGATGCCAGAAGTCAAACAAGCCACTACTGTGACCAAAATAACTTCAAATTAACAAATAAATCAAGATCTCCAGTGGTAAGTGTCTACAATGTATATTTTTAACAGATTATACAGTTATTACATGAGAAAGAGAAAAATGTAAGTATGACTAATATTCTTCAACAACAACTTGAAGAGATTTAAATTTACAGTAGTTTAGCAGAGAAAGATTTGTCTGAGATGGGAGTGCATCCACTTTGAAATCATTCTTTGAAAAATCACAGCCTTGAAAACTGGTATGGAAAAATGAGTGGAAATGGCATTTAATACTATGAGGAAAAGAAAGTGTCCTCTGTCAAGCATACTATGCAAATATTTAGGCCACTTCCCTGGGATAATTTTACTTTCCTGTCCTTTAATTATTTAATGGGTCTCCAGAGACCCCTCTTCCGTGGCCCAGGACAAACATTCACAAGTTTTATCAAACTGTGAATATCTAAGTAGTCCCCTGGGAAAAAACAAGCAAGTCATAACCACAAAGTTATAAATGTGAAAAATACCTTATAAAAACTGGGATTTTAACTGGTTTGGGCTGAACTTTGCCACAAAATACTTCCCTTGTGTTTAGGCAAGACCTTTGCTTATAGCCCTTTTTTGTAGAACTGTTGGAGAACTTTCCATTAGCTGAGTTTGGATAAATGATATCTTAACCAAATATGCTTTTCTGACAAATTACATAATACATGAACTTTAACGCTGATGAGTTTTATGCATTTGTAACATCCTGTATAGATTGTTATTACAAACCTGAAGTAATATAAAATTATACATAAATAAGGTAGTCAAAATCAAAATGTTAGGTACAATCTGGGCCTTGAGCTGGAACACGGTTAAGCAGAATAGATGTTTTTTCACTTTTGTTTGGACTGTAGTTACAAAGTTATCTCATCATCACATAGGGCCTAAGGCTGATGCACTTACAAGCAGCACTCCTGAACCTGCAAGAAGGACTCTCATTAGAGTAAGACTTTGGGACTTTATCATAATACCATGAACAAGCGTCAAATAACATGAAAGTATTTGCTATTTGTTTGTATAAAGCCTGATATGATTATCTTCATCCAAATTCAATGAGCCAAAGGGTCAAATTCACCTATGATGCAATTCCATGAAAGCCAAGAGAGCTGGTGTCATTGTACCTGGAATTAATTTGATAATTGGATAGCAATTGGTTGTCTCTTGCTTTCTCTGTATTCAGCTGGTTTACTGATTGCTTTCTGCAGTGGAGGGTACTCTGAGGGTCTAATGACTCTGTACAAAGCACTGCTCAACTTCAAGCCATCTTAAATTCTTTTATTGAAATAGTGCTTCCTTTTTGTTGAGACCTTGCTCCTTTGAGAGAGAACTGTGTTTTTCTTTCCCGTCAGAAATGAACATTTGCTGGTATTGTTTGGGGTACTCCAGTAGTTCACAACTGGAATGAATGGCAGCATATTTGTGTCAATGTGTAATATGATGCACGATGCATCTTTATTTTAACATTCCTGTCTGAGAAAGACCCTTACTCTGCTGTTCACAAGGTGGTTTGGGGTAGGGCAGAACTATGACTGCAGCCAGAGTAGTTCTGAGGGACATGTGTGTGTTCTCAAGTAAATAGTAGGTACAGGAGCAGAGCTATAGAGTTGATATTTCCAGTAAATTAGAGAATAAAAATGGCATGAGCAATTTAAATATTATTTATAATTGACCTTCATGTCTGTTTTTAATATTCAATCTGCTGAGTGTTTAAAAAAGCAATTAAAAGTCCCATATAATGTTAAAACCCTTGATAAATGTAATAAACAAATGACATATTCAAAAGAGAGAATCTATGTCCCATTAGGAGAGAAAAAGAAAGATGAGAGCAACATATGGCAGTATAATTAGCATGATTAGGGAAGCACATCAACAGAATTTATGCTGCAGGGAAAATGTAATAAGAAACCAACACACTTTCCTCACTGCCTTGAAAACTGCAAATATTGCTCTCTGAAAAGGAGAAGATGCAGAAAGGCTCTCTGACATTTAAAGCTGTAACTTGTGTTCTTCTGTTGTTATTAAAGATGCACACAGCCATCTGTAAACCATTTATTTTTTGCAGAGTTCACATTGTCCCATTGCTTTGATTAATAAGGAGCAATATTACACCTCAGCTGCTTTTCAGAAAGATGCTATTTTGGAAACCTAATTAATACTCATTCCACAGTTAGCTTGAGGTGTTCGTTAGTGCCAGATACTGAGTTCTTATTTGTTTCTCATTATGTGGAGAGTATTGCTTCTCAATGCCAACGTTTTTGTTTTGCATTTTGGAATAACCTTTCGACACCCCCGCTTCCCACAGCCCTCCCTTCAGAAGAGCTAATAACACCTGTCATCATTATTTTAACATGCCTATTATGTCTGTGGAAGACAATGTGGGCTGTTTACATGGATAGACTATCCTGATGCGTGGCAAATATTCCTGCCATTTTCTGAACAGTTGGGCCAAAGACAAAAGCAAAATTTAGAAACTTGGCAATGCAATTCAAATCTCAGCTTACCACTAAGGGTCAGTATATACTAAGCAAATGGATCATTACAAGCTTGAAACAGAGTATGTTTGGCCTAGCAGTAGTACAAAATATTCTTTCTGCCCTAAAAAGCTCAGATTATTTAATAAACAAAACAAAACTATAGCAGAAATATGCCTTCTATAGATACTGGACTTGTATAAACTCCATCAGCCAAATTTGCTGTAACTGGAGATCAGTAGCATGTTACCAAGTGGCCTGAGGTTTAGTAGAGAGTGCACGAATATCTTGCTTGAGATTTGCTCAAAGTGCTGCTATCCTCATTGGAGGATAAAGGAGAGAATACAGCAAAGCATAGGAGACATTTAGTGTCCACTTTGTTGCTCTGTGTGAATAGGTCAAATGTAATTGCACATGTCAGGAACCAACAGAACAACTGAAACTCTTACTGCAACTCACCATTGCACTGAGATGCTAAAGAAAAAAAAAAAAGACAACAGCTGTGGGCCTGAGCACCAACATGGATGCCATAGGAGAAGAAGAAAGGGCTTTAGGGACAGCATGTTTTAAATATGCCCTTACGTTGTACCCCCAGGGCCAGGGGAGAGATGACACCTTATGTACTGCAGGAATAAGGTCCCTCATAAAAAATCCTGTGTCTCCATCTGTAAGAGAAAGGAAATGAGGGGGGGACCCTGCACTGAGCTAGGGACATTTCATTGTATGGTGCCAGCCGCTAGGCTCGTATAAAAGCAGCCCCACAGCCTGCAGGAGCCCCGCTCAGGTCCCTCCCTAGCCACCCACAGCACTGCAGCCTACCCAGACCAGCTCTGGAGAGAGCTCGGACAGCCACCGAACAGTTTGCTTTGTGGAAGACAATAAATACATTTTTTAAAGAGCAAAGGCTGCCACTGATCTGGCCCTCAGTATTGTAGTCTGTTAGAGGAAGTGCAGGCGGACTGGAAATCCCTTCCTTATTTACTGGCCTGGACCCTGGACACAGTGGGAGTCCCTGGCCCAAGCATGGGCAGCAGGACCTCTGCCTGCAGCCCTGCCTGGGAATTGACACATTGGTGTTGGATGCGATAGCTTTGGTTCAATAACACCAGCGGTGCAAGAACTAATGGTGGGTTTTCAGTTCACATTACTGGGGACAAATAATGATATTATGAGAAGACAGTGGGGTAGTCTTTGAACACTTCAACAGCATTTATGGCAACCTTAAAAAAAATGCAAGAAATTCAGTAATTAAATTGATACCAGGATAATAGAAGCTTTCCTGTACACTACACATTGTATTTCCCCAAAAGAAAGTATGCTGTTGGCCAAAACCTGTGGCCATTCTCTAATGAAAATCCTCTGACTTCAGTGGAAATTATGCTTTAGAAAGGACTTTTAAATCTTGGCTCTTACTTTGTAGCTGTTTAAGAATTATCTGGTTTTGTAACTGGAGAATAAACAACATATACCATCCTGTAAGTCAAGCCATGGAATTTTTCCAAATAACTTATTAGCACAATGTCTCAATAAATCTCTCTGAAGGGAAGAACCTGTCATGGAATAACAAGTATAGTATAAGAAAAAGAAACAAGGCTGTAAAATGCAATAACAAAACACCTTTAAACCACTGTACATTAATGAGTTAAGGGATACTGGGAAAAGACTGAGATCAGTCCAAGGAGACAGCTTCCTTTCAATTCTGCAAATAACATTTCCTGCAATACCTTGAAAGCAAGAACAACAGCAACCATACCACAGCATGAAAAGGCGGTAGATTTAAGAACATGGAGGAGGGAAGGGGAAAAAGACACAAATCAGAGTTGCTCATTAGGAAAGAACTATATTCATTACTTGCCTGGGTGGGTTTTGTCTGTTTCTTTTTCCATCAGCCAGTTCGTAGAAAATGAACTAATACTATCCATCTCTAAAAGTCCTAGTCCCACCAAGGCTGTAAGTACTCCCCAGCAGGAGCAGGTATTGTGAGAGGAGACAGCTCAAACAGAGAACATGTCATTGCAATTTTCCTTTAAGGTATTTTCATATCGGCATTTTGAGACACTTGGTGTTAACTAACTTTTTATCTACTTTCTCAATCCCCTATCAATTCATTTACACTAAAACAAAAGACAAAATCACTGGATTTTTTGTTTTTAATCTGTGCTTTGGTGACATAAGCACGTTGGGCAGCAATGATTGACCACTGACTCCCACAAAGAGATCTACATTGTTCAAGTGTACCTACATGGAGCTCACCATGCTGTGAGACGACCAGAGCTTTCAATTACATGCCAAAGCATATGAGAGGCTCTCTATTTAGGGCTGCTGTTTTTAAATGTCAGAGGCTGCGCCAAACCCCCGAAAAGACCTAGTTTAGTAAGCAGACTGTGGTTCCTGACCTTCCTTTCTTATTTCCCCACACCCAGACATTTCTGTTGTGAGGTTCACTGACAATCCACGGCAGTGTTTCAGCTCTGCTTCCTGACAAGCACTTTTTTTCCTGGGCTCTGTTGTTATACTGATTCTTTACTTATAGCTCCACTTGCTGTATTCCTTACAAGTGGAAGATCAGACAAACATGGTTTGCTTATCTTTTTAAACTAAAAATGTCTGATGTATAAAATAATGCGCATCCTGACTTTGTCCTTCAGATGAGGTCCCACCAGCAAATGATGTCAGGGTGGATCTAGAGTAAAATCTCTGCAACAAGTCTTGTGCCTTTGTCAGAAAGGAGCGCTCTATTCCTGTACTCAGACATGTTGTTTGCATAACCTTGGGTCAAGAAAGAGAGAAAGAAACAGGCTTTTAAAATGATTAAACCCAGCTGGAGTATTTAGAAATGGGGAGATGATAAGACCTGGATTTACAGATGCATCTAAATACTGGTGTGGCTATCTGAGGCTCTTATTGGGCCTTGATGTTTCATCCAGATCACGGCTGTAAAACAGAACTGATGTCCTCTCATTGCTGCAGTAACAATCCTAGAAATACTCAGACCAGTTCAAACTAAATCTATTTTTTTATTTTTCCTGTTATTCATAAAGTGTAATCATCCTCAAGTCCAACAGTCATCCTGAAACAGGGTGTTCAATGATGAATTCTCCAAGCTCTTATCAGGTGTTTTGTGTTGCCTTTGAACTGTTGAGATTCCAAAGTGTTCGATACCTTGTCTTTGTATCAAGTATTATAATTCATGCACATTTTTTCATTTGCCCTTAAGTCCTAGACAGTCCTCATGGTACCTATGGGTACTAATAACCAGCAAAAAGCCATATAGTATCAAAAGCACTTTATTAGCTAGCAACACAGATAGATGGTGTGAGGTTAAACACTGATGACTCTTTTACAACTGGGAGTACCATGGCAACGAGCGACTACGTGAAGAGCCTGGTGCTGTGCAAAAGCAAAGCTGTGGCAAAGCTGGGACCAGAGCCCAGCTCTTCTTGCTGCTGTTCCAGTCTTAACTTTGGTCCATTCAAATGTTTTCTGAAGGGTCACTGCCTTCTTTTTGTTGTTTGTGGCATAAAAAGCCCTCAATCCCCTAAGTCCTGTAGCTGCTTCTGTACAACTGAAGAGTCCTTCTTTTAGTCCATCTTGCACACCCATGCTGAGCTGGAGTCATGGATCCTGTTTGCAGTGTTTCTGCAGAAAATGGCAACAAAGAGGATAGATACAGAGATACAGATGGAGGGGGAAAAATGGCTCCCAAATATAAAGAAACACTTGTTGACAGATCCTACTCTCAGCAGGTCTTCATGGAACAGCTCAGATTGAGAGTGAAACCACCATGCAAGGCATAGACAAAAGGCTCTGTGTTTTCATACACTTCATCTCCTTTTTTTTTTTTTGCTAGCTCAGCCCTTTAAAAGAGACTTAAAGAAAAGCTAAACCGAGGGTAAAACTTTGTATCAAAGGCAAACAGTTAATGCAAAATGACAGTGAACTGGTTTAAAAATTGGCCATCGATAAAAAAGGAAATGATCTGTCAAGTGTGACTTTGAAGAAACATGGTTTTCCTTCTCCACTTTATTTCATTTTATGCCATAGAGTTTGCATGGTCTAACAAATGAAAATGTTGGTATGAGCCATGCCAAACTTGAATCAAAACCCCTAGGGCTCAGACACATGCTAAATCACTGCAGCTTGATACACGGCCATTTACTGGCTGAAACTGTGACAAATGCAGAATAATCTGGCCCTTTTTGTCAGAGAAGGCTGTACCCTGCATTTGCTGCAGACAACGAAGGTGAATATTGGCATTTCCCATGGCTCAGCTGATGTGCAGGACCCTGCTCATGGGCCTCACATGTTCCTGTGTTTCCTCTAATTTTTTCTAATGCCTCCAGACAACAATGATCTTGTGTAAAGAGAAATCATTTTGGCTGATGCGACTAGGCAGCCTCAGACCAAAAGGAAGACAGGTACTTTAAGCATTGCATATCCAGGGAACATAGGGAAGAATGTCTTTGCATCCTTCTTCGCTAGACTAAGAGTCACGTCTGGTTATTTTGTTTCTATCTATCTACATTACTGCAAGTAACTCTAACAATAGTGGTAAAAGCTGCCCTTAACTGATAGGATCATTTTCTCTGAACTGCATGTTAGATAAACCCACTGTACAATATACAATCTTGTCTAAATGAACATATTATTTATTTTGTAGCTTTTAAATCAGTTTTGTTTACAACAGGTCTTAGAGTACAGCTCACACACAGTAGTTAAGCTCTGGCAGTACTGATGTCAAGTCGCTAATACATTTGCAAATTACATTTCTAAGTCATAGAAAATGAAAGAAAAAATGACTTTAAAATAACTGTTTCATCTTTGGGTATAAGGATCATAGAACAAATTTGCAGGTGGCTGTAAAACCCAGCCGAGGGCGCTCCCCAGGGAACCCCAGCGCCGCCGGCACGCCGAGCGCTGCGGTGCAGGGACACAAGCAGTGGCGAATGGTCTGACACACACACGACCGCGCAGTTCAGTTACTCTCTGTGACGGGGCTCAAGGCAGCTCTGCGCTCCTTAATGGCCCCACTCCTCTTCCCTTTCACTAACTCCCTCTTCTTCCTCTGGAAATGCTGAATCACTCTGACTCTTCAGATGCTTAATCCCTGAAAATATAGAAGTCATGGTTAAAGTTGTGTTAGCTTGTGTCGGACATTTTTTTCCTGGAGGAAGAAACAAACAAAAACTCAAGCTTGTGGAATGGGTTTTTTAATGCCCATACTGACTCCCTTTTTCACAAACCTCGTAGTTCAAACAATAGCACAGTGTATTTCTGTATAATACAGAAATATTTTCTTCCTTGAATATAGACTCTTAGGAAATTTATCACGTTTTGTTGGGAAAACTGTTGAAAGACACCTTGTAGAACAGAATAGTATTTGCTTCTCTTTTTTCCTTGGTGATCTTTCATCAGATTAGAATTGCCCACTCAAATAAGTCAAAACTTTTCAATAATTCCCACAGTAGACATGGGAATTATTCTACCAGAATTTCAACTTGAACCTCTTTCTGAGATTGATCTGCTGAAGGTCATTGCGCACACAGACCCAGTGCCCTGTGGTCACAGCTTCCCATGTGCTCCAGAGATGTTGTCCAGCATGTGTCCCCACAGTCTGTACACGACCTACAAAGCAAAGAGATCATCGCACTCGACAGAGAGGGAACTGCTGGAGCCAAAGCAGTGACAAAGTTGAATCATTTATCACAGGGAGAGTGTATTCTGTTGACCTTTAAATACCACGTGGGGCTGGATGAAAAAGGTAAACACTTATCACAGGATATTTGGAAGTTTAGGTTTGAAGAAAGTTGTGAAGTTCCTACTGCCAGCTGGTTTCAGCCAGCAAGTGAAGTAGGCTCTATGAAAATCAATCAAATTGCAAAATTATTTTCCCTGTCCCATGTTCAGTACAAGCAAACAGGCCTCAATGAATGGGCCTGATCCCATCTTCTCAGCTCCACCTTGGTGCGATAGAAGAATTCAAGATAAAAAAGGAAGCAAAATCAAGCTAAAAAGATGACAGAGAAGAGAGACCAGAGAACAAGGGTTGTTATTTTCAAAAAATCTAAACAGCAAATGCACAAGATTAGTTTCTGAGTCCCCTAGGTTTTAGCAAAAACACTTGTAGTGGGAACATAACTGTTACTCAAAAATGTGTGATTTCAACAAAATGTAAGCCTGAATTAAGTTTTCTGATGTCATTACTGTCATAACATGAAAACGTTTTTGGTTTCGTTACAGATCATACATAGTTCTACTCACTATTTCTAACTGTCAGAAAAAAAGCTTCCCTTATGCATCAGTTCCTCTGTTTGTTGAGGAGAAATTGCACCCCAGTTGCTTCAGATAACCACAGCTGGATAATCAAACACCCTACTGTCATAACACTTGCAGAGGCACAATTTTCAAAAAGAGGTGTGCCCTTGAGGCATACAGGGCAAGATCCAGATTTACCTCAAATTGTGAGGAAGAGGAATTGCTGGTGTATGTCCAAGAGTCATGGCCCCAGCATCACTTAACCTTGAGGTTTCTACATTTCACTGTTTATGTCCACACCACTCCAAAATATGGGATAGTTTTTTTCCAAACACACTACTTGAAAAAAGTGTCAACATAAGTTATTCTAGTTCAACAAAGTTACAAATAGCTGAAAACAGGATCTTACAATTGGTCTTACAACAGGAGTGCAGCCTGCTCCACATCCAACAGGAGCCCAGCACTGCTCTGTGCTGGGCTCTGGGCTCCTCTCTTTTTTTTCCTCCCCACAGTACTTGCTTCCCTGGGAAACTGTTTTACAGATGTAAACCAAGCAAATAAATTAATGTTCCCAAGCCACAGTAATTGTAAGTGTGTCCTGCAATAATCAAACCATTTCCAATTAAGTAACTGTGATACATGAAGAAACACTTAGGGTGCTCAGCTACCACCAAGCTGGCCTCTTTAGCAATGCTCTTTAGTAAGACAAACACTTTAAATATGATTTCACCTAACTATAGGTTAATGGACATTCATTTCAAAATGATACTGTGTTTGTAGGGCAAATTTTTCTCCTGTTGTTTATTTCTGGACTTACAGAGCCATTTCTTTCACATTCACAGTACCCATCTAACAGCTACTATTCAGTACTTTGAACAGGAATTTCTAAAAGCCAGAATGTATCATTTTTTAGGGAGTTTTTCAAAGATGAAAAGGGGAAAGTTATGAACAGAAAAGAGGGCATGTGATATACAGTTAGTATGGTGAAGCTTCATGGAACGGTAAGAGTGAAGACTTTTGGCTATATGTGGTTTAATTGCAATATTCAATGTGAAAATTTCAGGAAATGGAAAGGAATGACATCAATGAGCATTACTCATTGATTTTCACGTAGCAGGCAACTATCAATCTTATTTAATGATTTTTTTCACAACCTCCGTTCTACAGCATGCCTTTACCTCTGCCCATCATTTAATGCCACAGTGTCATTTGGAAGTAAAGATTCACAGGGTTTTCTGCACTGACCAATAAGTGCACAAGACTTGATTTATTCATAAGCCTCAAGATGTTCTGACAACACCAGGTTGTCAGAATTAACTGACCATATATGTGGCATTGTGAAATAAGACGCTCAGCTACACAACAAAATAAGGTAGCATGAATTGACGTACAGGTAATGAAATTCCTGTCAGTAACATATGAACATACATGTCAGAAAAGGCTGCTGGCTTTCCTGAAAAGATATATTTCATGCACAAAGCATCAGACCTTTACAGTGCAAAAAAAGTCTGGGGTAATAAAAATACTTAGTTAAGTGATAGCAATCATACTCTTAGATTAAAAACATATCTAGCCACATAACACAGCAGTAAACCGCAGCGGCTGCCAAGGGTGGTCAGAAGGCGCTGGAGCTGGGTGTGCCCAGGAGCACACTGGCACATTCGTCCGCAGCTCCTGCTCAGCTAAAACAACTCAAGAGAAGAGGCTGTTACAGCGGCTCTCCAGTGTCACTGCAGCAGGGTTATTCAAGCTGCGTGCCCTGCCCTTTGTCAATATGAAGTGAGTGATAAGCAGGTAGCGAGGTGGAGCTCTATCCACAGATATTTTTTTCTAAGCAAGTTGGATCTATTCATACCCAGTATCTTTGTTTAGCAATATATAAATCGTTTGCTAAAAGGTTATATTCTGACTAGAGATGAAGTAAAGACTTATTACTCAGGTCACCCCAACCATTTTTACAACTGCTACTATGATAACGTTAATTTATGAGAAAGGATATTTCCTTCTCATCTTTTCAATCTTCATACACCAGTAACACAGTTCAGCTTTCTCAAATAGTAATCAAGAGGCATCAGACCACTGTTGTTTGGGGTTTGTTTCTATGCATCAATAAAGCACTGTAGTAAAGATGTGTAACAAATATAGACACTGAGATTTTACTCATAGAAAAAAAAAGCAAAACAAAGCCAGGATGTTTGGGGGGGATACATGGGGGATATTTTAGAAGATACTGTTTGTACATACAGCAGATTCAAGTTCAAAACATCAAGTTACTAGTTCCACGTAAACTACAGAAGCTTCATAATGTTAGTTGCAAATAGGGAGGACTGCAAATGCTGCTCCACAGAGCCACCCTGTCTCAGCAATGTCCCTTATTCCAGGCAGTGGGTAACACTGAATTTGTGGACATCTTCTCCCTCCTGAAGCACTGTGCCTGTACTGTCCTGACACTGTGTCATTTTCTCTCATTGCTCTGCCCCCCAGCCCGGGTTGCCCTGCCCTGTCCTGATTTCCCCTTGCTTGTGGAGGTGGCTCATGGGGTCCGAGCCGTCCCGCTGACCCCGCTGGTCCCCAGTCCCCGCTGACCCTTCTGCCTGGGGATGGGGCTCTGTACCTGACCTGACTGCTGCTCTGCTATGTCACACCCTGGCTGGGGCTTTGCTCTTCGCCCAGGATGTCTGACAGCAAAAACTCCCTTCCAGCCCGAAGGCTGCCCCTTCTCACCACTCCCTAACAGCGATTTCATACCCACAGGTTGTTCAAACTCTATATTCTGCCTTAAAACAAAGCCTGTCTGAACACTGCCTCTTGGTTTCTTTTTCTCTCTCTCTCCCCCCCCGCCCCCCCCCTTCTAAATTCAGCAGGACAAGAATTGTTTTTCCTCAAAGGGCTCATATTTCGCTGCAGGTAATTCAATCCAATTAATGCTGATGAAGAAACCCTTAATGCCAAGTCATATTCAGCAGCCATGCACTAATACACTTTGAACTGGTAATTCTTTTTAGATGAAGTCACTGCCTCAAAGCATATTTCTAGATTACTTATAAATTATGAGTGCAAATGGGACAACTTTCTGGCATTTTTGCAATCACATAATAACATCTATGCTGTTTATTCAACAGCTGTCTTTTTGTTTCTCTCCATCTGACCAAAGCACCAGATTAGCAGGCTAAGCAGTGTCACAAGATATGAAATAATGGAGTGTTCCTGAATTAAATATCTCCTGGAAAAAAAAATAAAAATTATTCAAGTAATTAAGACAGCTCCCCATCCTATTTAACACTTCTTTCTTCACACCGCTTCACTGCCCAAGGAACGGTGTTGACATTTACCAAACTCGGGATTGAAGTCTGATTGGTAATTTGAATTCCCTAAAGTTTGAAGGGTTATTTAGTTTTATGATTTGGAGCTGATCCTCTCTATCAAAAACACATTTCCAGATTTTCAGAAAGCAACGAAAGGCGAAGCTGAGCCACAGACAAAGCAGCCTGATTTTCAGTTTCAGAACTCTTGAAATTATCAAGCAAACAGCATGGCCAAAGAGGATAACAGCCAAATAAAAATGTCTGCTTTATGCCAATCCTAAATGAAATACATTCTAGTTCCCCCAGCAAAAATGAGAATCTCAAAACAAAAATCATGTATTCATGCCACTAAACAGGAAAAAGAACTTTACTTTTTTATGGAATGTTTTGTTTTGAATTTATCAGTCAAATATGTTTTGACTTCTCTGAAACTCCTTCCTTATCTTTTTTTTTCCCCAACTGAAATGAATTGTTGAATTAAAAAAAAAAACCCAACAGAAAAAACCCAAAGCTAATGTCATGAAAAACAGCATCCACCACAGGTCTTCGGCTAGGTTGGATTCAGTGGGAGGAAGTTGTGAAGGTGACAGAGCCCAGAAGATCTGTCAGGTCTTCAGCGGCAGCCTTCTCCAAGCACAGGATTGGCCCATACTGATAACAGAAGAACAAGTAGGTGTGTCAGAAGACCAGCCTGGTGAAGCAGGGACCCCATGACTGAGCTCCAATGCCAAAACGATGATGTGTACAGCGGATGAAAGTGGAGGCAACGTAAAAATGAGGTATAGAAAAAAATACAGGCCCACAATACAGGGATGGCATTAGGAAGGCTCAAGGTCAGCTTCAGTTGAAACTAGCAAAGGGTGTCAGGGGCTATAGGAAGAGTTTCTTCTCCTGCCTTCACAGTAAAAGAAAAACAAGGAAAATGTGGGCCTGCAGCTGAGTGAGGTGAGTGATCTAGACATAGACAAGATTGAGGTGCTCACTACCTTCTTTGCCTTGGTCTGGACTGAGAAGGTCTACCAGGCCCTTGTGCCCACAGACAAGGTCCAAGGAGGAGAGAAAAGGTTGAGTCAGGGATCGCTTGAGAAATCTTGACCTGCAGAAGTCCCTGGGGCTGGTGGGCTGCAAGGGTGCAGAGGGACCAGCTGGTGTCAGTGAGAGGCCATTCTCTGTCATCTTTGAAGGGTTGTGGAAACCAGGAGAGGTCGTCAATTACTCACCATGCATTAGGCTGTGCCTGCAATACTATATTTGCCCTCCCATACAAGAAGATGTTGATAGATTTGTTCAAATCCAGTGGAGGTCACCAAGGTGGACAGAGGACATGACCTGTGAGGAGGGGCTGAGGGACATGGGCTTGCTCAGCCAGAAGGGGCAGCTTTTGGGCACCTAACAGCAGCCTGCCTGTACCTATGGGGAGGTTACCCAGAAGATGGAGCCAGGCTGTTTAAGGAGATGTCTGGTCATGAATTGGAAGAGAAGATATTCGGACTGGATATAAGAAAGAAATTATTTCACTGAGTATATTTAAGCACCAGTGTAGTTTCCCAGAGAGTCTGTGAAGTCTCTCTCCTAGGAGGTTTTCAGCACTGGACTGGACAAAACCTTGAGCAACCTGATTACATTTGGTGCTGATTCTGCTTTGTGCATCAGGTTGGACTATATGCTTTCCCAAGGTTCCTTGCAGCCTAAATGACTATATGATTTTATGAAATCAAAACTCAGTAAATCCATCTTATAGTTTATAAAAGTATTTTAACATTAACTGTGTGACTGAAGGCTCCATTTTGACCCAGGTGAGAGCTTCAAATGCTTTTTTTTCCCTGGAACAGAGATGAAGTGTCTAGTTGCACCAGTCAGACTGATCTCAGGAACAAGGTTTCTTTTCACTCCTTAAAACCATGGGGCCAGACTAAATCAGCATTTCAGTACTGATTTTGGGAAACCTACAAGCTCATAATTAGGTTATGTGGTCCATTGTTATCTATATATACATATGTGACCTATATATACATGTATGTGAGCTATATATGTTTGTATTTGTTCCCAAATACAAGGGATGAAAACAATGGGATTAAGCGGTTGCATTGGACCAAGTGCTATTGTATTTCCAAAATCAAGGAACGTGAAGCATCTCTTGCATGTGACAGATAGATCTGCAGACAAAATCGCACATAGAAATCACACCCCAGTGTGCACTGGGGTGCATAGAAATGTCAAAGAAAAGAATTTCATTTACCAAGAGGGAGGCATAGCAACAGGCTGTCCTGCAGAGCAAGTCCTAGCACACCTGCTGCCTGCTGCTGAAAAGGTGCCTCTTTCCACCAGGGTTTCAGGGCTGGATCATCTCTCTCAGTTACTCTCCGTTGGTGCATGGTGCCTGAGGACTGCTGACTGTCACTGTAGTTAAAAGACTATGCTCACCGCCTGCAGATGTAATAGGTTTAAAACCCATGTACTCTGGTAATATGAACAAAGACTATGCACTCTTGTTACAGAAGGAATTGCTTTCTTGCTTACCTAGGCATATGCACAATGGAAGTAAGATAGATTCTCAACACTTCACAAGATGTTTTGCCAGACATTTCCAGAAGCATCAGCTGCTCCATGTGAGGAAACATGCTCCCTTCTGCCGGTCAGTGCTAGCGGGAGAGCCGCAAGGCTCTCCCTGCGACAGGCCCTGTGGTACAGCTCACCCGGGCACCTTGCCCAGCCCACGGCACAGTCCCCTACTCCAAGGAGCTCTCTGCTGTGAAAAGCATGAAAGGCTTCCTGCTGTTACCACCTCCAGCAGAAAATGAGGACCATCAGAGTCTGCAGGAGCAGCTGCCTGGCAGAAACCTTCCACAGGAGCTGAGCAATTATTAAATGCTGTTCCTCTCTGTGACTTTCATCAGTTCAACAGAATACAGCTTAACCAGCTACCATTCTCAGCATTTTCTGCTTCATAAAAGTTTAGAAAAAGCAGGCTTAGTCATCTTCAAACATTCATTGTCAGGTGCACACCAACTATATTTCCATATTTATTTAAATGTAAGAATACATGTCTTGTCTTCCCTCTGCCCCATTTGGTGAAGGTATCAGATACACAGCTGTCATTATTGGTCATGGAAAACCTCAAAGCTTACCCTGTGCACACACACTGGACACAAACATCCTAGGTACTTTGACCTTCTTGATTAAAAATTCAGTTGTTTGGCCAGAAAAAAATAATTCCTACTATATATTTTTTTGTTTTGTTTTGAACAGCTGAGATACAGAAGAGTATATACTCCATGCGAGAGCAGGACAGTAAAGCAGTAAGGAAAATGTTATAGTTTCCCAAATGTCTATTTTGAGCTTTCTCGTGTGTCCTCTTTGCATAAATGACCTGCTATCTACCTTCCTCATCTGTACAATCAGTTCCTGAAACCTTCAATCCATTTTTACTTAATTGGTTGAGTTAGATAAGCTCTCCTTGCATACAAGTCAGAGTTCAGTGCATAAGCTTTTGTTAGTAACCCCTTAAAAAACATTAACCCCCATCCTTAACCCTAGTAGTCTCCCCAGCTGCTGCCCAAAGCTTCCTTCTACCATCCAGCTCACCAAAAATGATGCTCACTGTCTCCACCTTACCTTTTTTATTTTCTTTTTTTCCCCCCTCACTACATCCTCCACTTCCTTTGATCAAGTTGCCCTTGAACTCAGCCTGAAAGCTTTCTGGCAAAAGTGCCTAGTGATCTCTGTCTTCATCTTTTCCACCTTGTTGTCTTTGCCTCTGACACTTCTTTGCCCTGGTTCTTCTTCCTCTGTTTGTAATGCTTTTCCCTTGCCACCGTCTGAAGGTCCTTTTCCCCTCACTCCAGCCTCTGAGGATGGGTGGCAGAGGCTGCAAGTTTTCTTCTACAGTACTCCCTATCTTCAACAGTGTACTTCTCAAATACAGAAATAATAAGCACCTTTATAAAGGCTCTGATGGAAAGAGGTTGTGCCTTCTGTCCAAATTAAACTCTTTGGCAGAACCTCGCAGAAGTCTAAGTCATCATCTCAAAGTGGTCAAAATCAAGCTCTTGGTCTCCGCTCCTTTCCAGAATGATTTGTTCGTTTACTGTGGACAATACCATCATTTTTTTTCTGACATTCAGGCTTAGATGTTTCTGATCTCTCTTCTCTAGATCACCAAATCCAATTTTCATCCAAGTCTTGCACATTTTTCTTGCTTAATGTGTCCAATATGGTTGGTAGTGCTAGGTTAACGGTTGGACTTGATGATCTTAAAAGTCTCTTCCAACCTAAATGATTTTATGATTCTATGATTTTATGTTTGAACAAGGTTTAATGCAGCATAGTCCTAATCCCTGATGTGAGTTCCTGGGTGCTATGCTAACATCAGTACAATATGACAAGAACTGTGGCATACAGTGATCAGTGGGGGATTACTGAGTATGAACCAAGAGCTAGACCGTGACTGGTATTCGTATGCAAACAGAAAATGTGTTTTATATACCTTTCCTTGTGCTTCTTCATTCCTACCTGCACGAACAGCTTCAGTCTGCCAACCTGGCAGCAATTATTTCATCTGCTGATGCTCATGTTCATAAATCACACCAGATCACCTGTGGCAAGAGGCTAGCCCTGCTTCCAAGCAGACCCAGCACAGGAGCAGCAGCCCAGCCTCACTGAGGGTGGCAGGCCTAGTGTGTTCCAAGGCAGCCACTCTCTTGGGTGGTCCCTGAGCCACCAGCGGTCCAAAGAACATCAAAAAGTAATCTGTGAAGTAATGACAGCAATAGAACACACAGACCCAGACCTTGACAATTCCCATGTGTGTGAGTGAGCAAAGAGAGCAAACATGAGGGAGAGAAGACAAATTAAAAGTAAATGGACGTAGAAAATTTTGCTTTATAGATGTGGGCAACTGTGAACAGTCTGCTTGTTGCAGTGTTTGGAAGTTTCCTAAAAGTTAGGTTGTTCTTTTTTGAGAAAGACTGAAATATAGGGGTCTGTAGAACTATCTCAAAGGACTCTGAACTGTACTTGTGCCTGTAAGCTTTTGTTAACCAAGGTTTCATGGCAAAGTAATACTAATCACTTGAAGCCTGATAAATGACATGCAAAGGTCTGCCCTTACTCCTGTGGTCAATGAGTCTGAATGCAACAAGGTCATTTGTTATTACACAGGGCTTGGTCCCACTCCTCCAGAAGTTAATGAGACTTTCCCTTACTGTTTTCTAAGAAAGAAGGGTCAGCTTTTGTAATTGATCTTAATTTGCATTTCTAAAGAAGAAATAACTTCAAACAGCTACTGTTTATTTACAATGAATGTATGTGTAATACTAGAAATTAATGTTGTATGTGGCTTTAAAGTTTGAGGCATGAGACAAACAAAGTGACACAGAAAATTGGCACACTAGGTATTCTCAAACTCCTGTTTAGATTATCCAAGGAAAAACAAAATCAGGCTGTCACGCTGTCCTTTACAGCTGATGGAGTCTTCAAAGGCCAGCACACATGGTGGGCCGTCAACGTTTAGAATAAAAAGAATCTGAAGCACCAGTGTGGCAGTTTAAACTATGCTGACATTTTAGCAATCTATAAATCAGCAAAAAAACTTGTGTGCTACATTATTTTATACCTAAGCTCAGGCTGAGGAGGAGAAAAAAATTTTGATGTGGCTGTTATGATTATAGACCAAGATATTATTCAGTCATGCAATTTAATCTCCTTTTTTTCTCTAATGTGCATCACTTTCACAAGTGCTGATGACTAAATCAAAACAAATGATCTGAAGCATTGGCAAGTATGATGGGTTTATGAAGGTCACATATCTGATCTGGAGCAAATCAGATCATCAGCATATCCAGCAGGTCACCATGGCCTCATAAATATTTGTGAATGATCATTTGGATACCAAGCAACAAGGATTGACTAATTTTGTAAATGTCTGCTGGTTGTTACTAACTCTTCTCTTAGCTCCAGCCAAGCAATACTCAGTCCTCATGGTTAGCCTTTTAAATGACAAATTTTAGGGCTCGTGCTACTTTCTCCACAGTCAAAAGTCTCAGTGTTAAACTATCACAATGAAGACTGTATGAGAGCAGCAAAATCCATGTTGCAAATGTCTGGCTGCTTTCCATTTTGTTCTCTCACAGAGCACTTTCCACTCCATTTTTCCCTCTCAGAAGTCACTTGAAGCAGCACTGGCTCCATAAGACTAGCATGAAGCAGCTGCTTCAGCACAGAAAGGCTTTTGTCTGTCCTCCACAGGCTGGCCAGAACATGCACCGGAGACAGAGATCAGCTTTGCTGTGGCTGGAGGGACTGCATCTCCCACTTACAGTAGCCAAAAGAGTAAACAGAGAGGCTTTTGTCACCCCAGGCAACTTCTGCTAGTATGTAAACATCTCATTTTGCTGGTTCCTTCCTTCCCTCGCTAGCCCTCAGACTGCAGAAGTCAGCCAGTCTTCAGAGTTCAGATGAACAGCAGAAGGCCCTGCAGTCAGCTAAGTAGATGTTTCAGCCTGTAACAATCTCAGCCCAATGTTAATTCACCCTTTGGAAAGCCAGAAAACATTTCTCAGCTGATTCTGTGGAGGATGGCTCTTGGTCAAATACCTCAACAACAACTTGAGCACAAAAACATGCAAAGATGACTTCCATATTGGTAATGAAGCCGGACAGGACTGCAAGGCTCTCCTCCTGCACAGCTCAGGTGTGCTGGTCTGTCTGGGCAGCTGGAGGCTGCAACCAGGAGAGGATTAAAGCTTTTCACCTGACATTTTTTCATCCCAGTTCTTCATAGTTCAGAGATAAGCTTAGAGCTCTTGATAAGTGTGCTTGAATTCAACCAACACAGGCAGATCTTCAAAGGTGCTGTGCTCTGATGGGCCCTGGGAAGCTTGCTAGATGGTCAGAATCACCCCTCAGAAAGCAGCTGTCTGGATGCCAGATTTTACTGGGCAATATGTTAATTTGCTGGAATCGCTAAACCCTCACTTTTAACACCAGTACCATTTGCAGCCAGGCAGCTGTCTGTCTAACAGTAGATCAAAATCACAAGACTGGCAGAATTGTTCCCTTATGTCAAAGGATCACAGTAATTCCATGAAATAGAGGACCACATTTTCAAACCTGAATCAGCTGCTCCATAACAGAAGCCAATAGCCCTGCTACTGTCACAAAATAAGTACTAGAACTCACTGGCCTTAAAAGTTTGAGAGTAGCATTTTCTAGGCATGGCTTCTTTAAATTAAAACATCTTACATTTTCCCAGGCAGCTTCTGTCATTCTTATAATTCACCACATGCTGCTCCAGGTTAGTTACTCTTTTTCCAGTTTGAGACACTCCGTAGGCTGACTGCCTTAAAATAAGCAGTCAGGGAAAAAGCAGGAAATAGGTTTTTACAGCTAGAAAATCACATCAGTCAGGACTTTGGAAAGCTGATGCTCAAGACAATATGAAACTATGCTCAATATTTCAACTGAAGCATGTAAGTCTGTTTAGAGGTAGGGACAAGCCAAATACTAATTATATAGTCCGCTATGTACAAAATAGAACAATGTTATCATCCTACCTGCCGTAAGTAAAGGAAGGGAAAGGTTAAACACAATTAGATAAATCTTAACTTTCATAAGAAGTCTTAACTTCTGCATTCTAAAATATAAGCCATCATTCAACATAAATTATGGATCAAGTGTAGAATTAGGCTTAAGGGTGTGCTTTATGCCCGAGATACAATTATATAAAAATAGTGGTCCTTTCCTAGCCTTAAGATCAATGAGCATTTACAAAAGTGATCCTCCTCTTGTCTCCAGGAACAAATGCTTTGTTCACAGGTGCTATTCCTTTTGCTGAGGATTAAAAAAAAAAAAGTTCTGTTCCCAATATGTTAATATATTAAATGGTGGCTTATATGTGAGAAAGGAAATTGAGTCTCATACCAATTTAATTTCCTCTAATCTGGTCCTGCCAATAGTGGCAACCAAGAAAATTTTCTCTTTTTTTATTTTTCCTTCAACAGTTCTTAATGGGAAATCTCTGACCTGCTCCCCTGGCCACCTCTCTTACTACAGCAGTTATTCAAGTCTTTATCATTTCTAATGAAAATTAGAAAGGCATTCTTCTCCAAAACTGCTGTTGAGGCTGCACAAACCAGTCTTCAAGGCAAATGCATAAGCATTTCTAAGGGATTTTACTTCAGCAATTAATTTTTGCAGAAAATACTGTATTAGAGAACCTGAACTGAAGGAGTCTGAGCTGTTTGGATGTTAGGTGAGCTGAGACTGGCACCCAGTTGGGATGTGAGGTAGTTAGGATTGCCACGATATGGAAAAGTACACTGTGACAGAATAGTAGCATGGTTTTTTTTCATGCCATATATTTTAACTTCAAATTAAATTGCTTCCATTTGAATGGCAACTTCCATTAGGGTTTAAAAAATTTATTGGCCGGCAGAGGTCTATTTATAGTGGGGACAGATGAAGTAGTATGCTGCTGCTGAGAAATCCGCGATGAAGCTAGTGTGTGGCACTGGTGGTGCCTCAGATGCTGGGGAGGGCTGCGACAGCCGACCCAGAGCAAGGCAAAACCACTGCACACTGCTGTTCTGGCAGTGCACACGATAGAAGCAAAGTGAAAAAGGAAACTGCTACTTTAACTGCAAACTTTTGAGCAGTAAGAACAAAGTGCAGCATTTTTACCTATGCTTTGCTTACGGTGATTTACTCCTCAATCAAAAGAAATATGTGATAGAAACTCCAGTTAGTAAAGCAGTGGAATGAAATCTTATAGAGCAAAATAACCTCTCTGTGTGCGGCAGAACCACTAATAACAATAACAATCATCTTTTCACTCCCCAGCCTAGCCCCTCCACAAATTGTTTTATGGAGAAGATAATTTTGTAGGTTCCCTTCTAAAAAAAAAAAAAAAAACCAGCAGTGTCAAAAATAAATGTACATAAATAAAGGAGAATAGGTCCATTCCCTTTGTGAAAACAAATATTTGTCTCACCATAATTTTCTGTTTGGTTGAATCTCTGGATGGCAAGGAAGGGTTTTTTTTTAATCCCAGGGACATTTACAAATGTAGACGTTAATCATGTGAATAGGATTCTCATCCTGATCAGCTCTGTTTGTACTGCTCAGGCAAGACTTTGCACTGCAATACATCTGCAGTTCACACCCCTTTGGGCAGGTAAGGTTTACTCAGACAGTTTTTCTGCAAAACTTAACTAACCTGTGTAGGAAGAAATGTTTTTATGTCCTAAATATGTATAGAATTCTGTTAACTATAAAAGCTAAGCTTAAAAAGTAGTGTATAAGGAATAAGGGGACATAGGTACTTCTGCAATATTGAACACCACAGCAAACTTGAGGAGGTATGAGACACATAAGACCCCATCCAGACTGGCTGTACCAGGTATTTGACAGCTGTGATTGGACCACCATACGAGGACCAGCAGTTACATTCAGGTCCAGTCACAGGTCAGATGTAGACAGAATCTGGGATCAGATTTCACCAAGATTTTAATTATGGCCCCTTTTGCTAGAATATATAATTGGAAATGCTCATCCTTAGTTACACAGGGTCAGTGCCACCACAGTCTCACTAGTTTTGGCCATGCTGCCTGGCAAACATTTTTGCTCAATGCAGAATTAATTGTTAAACATCGGGGAGATTTCATTTTGGTTTTAAGTGCAAAAATATGTGATTTTCCTCCTTGTTGTAATAATGATAAACCCTGTAAAAAGGTAACATAGTCAAAGCCATCCTTGCTTTACCTCTGCTTCCTAGGTCTTTATTTCCCTTGTTTCCTGCTCACGGCTGTGGCACCATAAGAACTGTCCCTGTGGGATGCCCAAGGGCAGCCTGGGTTTGTAGCTAAGCACAGATGCCCCCCAGCCTTTAAGGACTTTAATATTGAATGCATTTGCCTGTGATTCCTTATACGGTCAGCAGAGAGAGAGAGACTGCCAGGGCTTGATTCTTCACTTGGCAGCCTATAACAAGCCCAGGGTAACTCCATGCCTCACTTGGTTTAAGCAGGATGGATTCAGGCCAGGCCATTTATAAAACCGACAGTAACAGACTTCAATAGCTGAATATTTGCACTTGCTTGGAGCCTTACAATTTTTGTTTGCTTGTGATTAGAAAAAACCTTGAAATATCACAGTTTCCTTTATGAGGAAAAAAAGGGGAAAAAAAATTACTAAAACATTTAATATTAGCAGTACCGAAACATTTAGTTTTGCCTAGTTTGTTAAACATAAAAATCTAGATATGCTACAGGAAAATTAATTAATTTTTTATACAAGTTCAAAACACAAAGGAAATTAATTTTTTTGCATTCAAGACCTTACTGAAAATGCTTTACGAAACATTTTCATCTCCAGAACTTCACAAGCCATTTCCGAGCAGCTGTATTTCAGTTTTCTTTAGGCATTCTTATCTGACTTCAATGTTAATGGACAACATTATCCAGCTGCTTTCTTTTTCCTGGACAACTGCACTGTGGCTCTACTTTTTTGTATTTTGGTTGACACGGAGATTTTTCTGAGGTTGTGAAACCTAAACAGATGAGAAAAATCTTACTGCCACATCCTGAGGGGAGAGAATCCTTGACAGAGAAGGGGAGGCTGTAATACTGAGAAGCAGAAGCCTGAGTACGTGGTGGGGTGAATGAAGTCCTGTGTGTAACGACTGAGCAGCTTTTGCTGTTTCACAGCTTCTTCTGTTTCACCCCCAGGCCTGGCATGGTACCCTAAGCATTCTGTTCTGTTTATATTCTGGATCTGTATTTTTTGGTTTTGTTATTCTTTTTGTGGCTATTATTTCTTACTGTGGTCTGGGGCAGACAGAGCTCAGGATTTGTTAGTGGCAGATTTAGATCTCTTGCTGAATACTCTGTGCAGCCTGAGATTTTTAAGGTGTGGATAAAAACCTTTCCAGTGAGTTGTACTTTTTAAAATGAAGACAGGAGCAAAATCTTTGCTGGTCAGCCAAAAATCCAAGGCAGTGTTTCTCTGTCATACTTCCATGTGCTGTATAGCTTTCACTTTTAATTAATCCAGTCTGTTTGGTTCTGTCAGAAGTCTATAAGCTTCTCTGTTAATTTGCTGATGAATCCCCTACTGAGTTATAATTATAATCTTCATTGTGAACCTTCTTATGATGACAAAGGAGATAGGATTTTGGCATCAGCATAACCTGACATCAGTAATATTGTAAACATTAGAATGAGCTCTTCTTTTCTTTTAAGTATTTTATAAACACCTTCAAAATTACAAAAACATTGTGATGATTAAACAAGTGATTGATAGGTCAGTGTTTACATTAAATTATCCCCATCGCAGTTGCTTCATGGGTGGCATATGAATAGCAGGCAGTTACCATTTTCTGTATATTACAGGTACTGTAGCTGTGGTCCTTACATCCAAGCAGGCATCTGTCAGAAAGAATGAGCCTTTTCAGTTTTCACCACCTCAGTGCCTGTGAACTGCTGAGATCATCTCAAGCAGCTGGGATCCATTTCAGAAGACTGAAGCTGAAGATGGCTTGAATCCTTCCCCTCTCCCTCTGCAGCAGGCATTTCACGCTAAACAAAGCAAAGCCTACAATATGAGTTATGAATCAAGTCAGCTTGATTCATCCCTGGTACCTCCAGGGATTGCCTAGTCCAAACCCCTGCTCAATGCAGGGTCAGCTGGAGCAGGTTGTCCAGGACTGTATGCAGTCAGATTTTTAATATCTCCAAGGATGGAGACGCCACAAGGTTTCTAGGCAGTGTTTGACCACTCTCACAGAAAAAACAAACAAACAAACAAACAAAATTCTTAAATTTAAGTTGAATTTCCTGTATTTCAATTTGTGCACATTGACTCTTGTCCTCTCATTACATATAAGCTCCTAATTTTCTGGCACAGAGAAGTGTAGTCAAGGGAATCGTGCCTATCATTACTGTTTCATAAGGCATAACTGTATTTAAACATAAAATTGCATCTGTAGTCTAGAAAGTAACTGCATAGAAGAGGCAGTGTGGATGGTGGATAGATTTCCCTAATTTTAAGTACTGTTCCCAGTGTTCAACATAGGCTTTTCCAAAGAATCCATGCTCCTAACTCCTAAATGTATGCTGGCCCCTGAGAACCCAAGTCTTGTAGGCTGCAGCTAAAGAAACACACTAAAAAGTGCCAGGAGGCAGCTCTGGGCACTGACCTACGCTGGCTGCTCTGACCGACCATTAACCATGTCCCCAGTTTTGTCTGTGCCAACTAGCTCTCACCCAGAAAATTCCCAGCCTGGCTTAGGCACAGGCCACAGATCATTTCCACTGGGTATTTTGGATGACCCCCCATGGTTTGGGACCATAAAAAGATCTGCAGCATGGATGTGAGCTGTGTGGAGCCAGCTGGCCTTAGGAGAGAAACAAATCCTTGTGCAGATGTTTCTGTGGGACCTTACACTGCTGAACGTTTTGCAACTTGACTGTCTGCCTTGTTCTCCTAAAAAATATACTCTTAGGACAAGAAAAGCATGGTGAGTTCCTTTCTCTCATATAACAGTTTTGTAGGTTTTAAGTATGCTCAAAAACATTGTGTTGACCTTGTGCCCAACTACGGCTCTTCAGACTGAGTAACTGATACACCCCGCATGATCGCTCATCATTTCTACCTACTTAACTTCAACATCATGTCTGAGACTATGCAAATATTTTCATGTGCTGAAATCTCAGACACACCAGGCTGCTCTGAAGGACCAGAGATAGCACAGTTCCTCATAGTTTGGTGCAGCCGCTTGTGGAGACTGAGATTTGATATCAAAGCTGGAGAATAAACACCATGAGGTCCTGCAGCACACAGCAACCTCCAGAAACCCCAGGCTTACATGGGGTCCTCACCAACCTGAAACTGAGGTGGGAGACCAGCCTGGGCAGCAAGATGGCCTTGTCTACCAGCCAGGCAGGCTGCCTGGCAAGGTGCTGGGGGTGCAAGGGGCATGGGGAGCTTGGCCCCATGGAGCTGGACTGCCTCAGCAGCCAACCAGCAATGAATCAGCAGCGAACCAGCAGGTGCTGTTTGCCTGCTAGCTGGGGCTTCTGCTGGAAAGTCCATCCAGGCGCAGGCTGATGCCTTTAACCCTTGAGAGATGACTGGCCATCTGTTAGGTCCCACCACTACAGCCAGCAGGAAGGGGAGGAAGCAGGTACCCCTGTTAGTCCTAACCAGGGGCTGAACTGTGCCCACACACACTTGCTGGGAAGGAGGACTCTTGCCCCCTGGCATCTGGGAAAACAAAGTGACCCTTTCCCACACAACACCAAATCAGAAACATCTGGTGGGAAACGGTTCTCTACAGTGACTTCAATGGGAGATAGAAAACAGCATCGCTTTGCTGCAAGGAACAATTTTCACAGAGTAAGGGTACAAATCCTTTGAATCAAGGGAGACAAATAAAACATAGTGATTTATGGTGTTTTGCACAATAGTATAGGTGGGTTTCCCCACTCCTAAAAAAAACCCCACAAAACAATTTTGTATGTAATGCTTATGCACAAGCAGGGCGCTTCTCTGTTACACAAATTCATCAAACCCAAAGTCCTAGCTCAGACATCAGAAGGGGTCTGGGACAGTGTCTCTGCACTGATCTTTTTGGAGAGGAGAAAAAAGAAGATGAAAACAGTGAAAGGTTAATTTTGACATCTTTAGTAATATTTTAAATTTGAAATGTTTTCATTTTAACTCATTAATCTCACTGACAACTGAAAACCCACCAAATTCTTATATTTAAGTTTTTTTGGATTGCTGGCAAATTAAAACACGATATTAAGGAATCAGTTATTCAACGTAAAATGCAGTCACCACAAAGTATTTGCATTACAGTAGATACAACCAGTCTCACTTTGCAGTTGCCATGGGCAGCAAAACATCAGGGGCAAAATCTTTAGTGGCTCTTTATTGTGTGAGTGACTTGAGCTTGTGAGAAACCTACCTCTTCTGGTTTGCCTAAGGCATCGAAATACCCCAGAGCCAGCATCCAGTACAACCAGAATGTAATTACACCATGGAAGCACACTATCTGGCACTCATATTAACAGTCAGAGCCTGAAAACAAGTATTGCTCCCCATTTTTCTGGAAAGCACAAACAGTAATCTAGGAGAAAAGGTATAAATTTAATCAATTTCATTGTGGAAAATATAGACAAAGTACAGAAAAGGTAGACTCTTCTCTAAAGGCTTAGAAAAATTCGTATCAGAGTCATAGATTCTGTAAAAATTTAACATTATTCTTACTTTTGAGTTTGCTAGAAGTGAGTTTGAAGAAAAGTCAGGCTCTAACCCCTCAAGGGATTTGGGGAAAACCGCTGGCAGGTGAAAATGTAGTAATAACCTAACAGATTTTAGTTGGAAATTATAAATTGCAGTCCGACTTTAATATAATTCCACTCCTTCTCTTATAACCTTACTTGGCTATTTCCAAAAATTTTCAGCGTGCTTGTTTAGAAAAAAAACGTTTAGTAAGTCACCAGAACTAGTGGTGAGGAACTACACCTACGTGTCACCAGGGGGAGCTTGCATGCTAAAAATCCCATTGACCTTTTTTTTAATAACTCGGCTTTCTTGGGGATTGCAAGGAGATGAAAGCTGAATTTACATAATTTCTCCTCATTCCTGAAAGAAAAGAAAAAAAAGGAAAAACCTGCTGCCTACCTTTGCCTTTGGAGGGGAAGGCTAGGCTGTGGGTACGCTGTTATTCTGGGATACAGGCAACCGCTTGCTCTGCCACCCTGGTCATTCAGCCCCGCTCTTCAGCGGTGTTTTCCATGCCTCCAGCTTGTCTCCATTCAACTGGCCTCACCTTTCTTGAGTGTAATGTCTCAAACTGGACACAGGCCCAGCTAAGCTGGGTAGATGTGCGTGGGTTTCCTTTGTCTTACCAGCTGTTCTCCAGGTACAAGTGCAGGTCTGGTGTGCCCTGTGTCCCTGTCACCCAGAATGATGCCATTGCAGCAAGCGGCCACAAACCTGCACTGTTTCCAGGGTTTGCCAGACACGTGTTTACATGTACTTCTTGCTGTGCATGCAACATATGCAGTAAAGTTGCCTCTTGAGCTGAGAGCAAGCATTTTAGGTTTCTTTTTTTTACTTCTGAATGGTCATTAGATCCCACAATTCCTTTAAATGTATTCTTAAAATTAGTTACTCTTTGATTGCTCTGAGCCTGCTGACAATCTTCTCTGGCTATAAAAGACCCATGGAATAACATCGGTTCACAGGTTGGATGAGCTGAGTTTTCAGGTTGAGAAAAACCTGAAAAATCCTCCCACTGTTGCAAGAAAAATTAGCAGCTACACCAGATGAGAGGTTTTTAAGCAACATCCTTCTGGCCCATGCAGCTCACAGGAAAATGAATCCCTTTTCAGATCCATATGCTTGCTGCAGTATTTCCTGTGTTTTTCTGGTCACATTCACATACATAATTCATGTGAGTGTTCAGTCCTAGCTGTGGGCCTGAAAGGATGTGGTTGAAATCTTCAGGCTGCTCGTGTTCTTGTCGTCATGCCAAAGCTCTGGTGGATGGTTTTGGGAACTCTATGTTCCTGCTAAACTGGGCAATGTCGCATCCCAAGGGGTGAAGGAAGGGAGAAATTATAGAGGGGAAGAGAACCACATGGCCTTCTTCAGAAAATTTTTGCTTTTCAATAAATTCAGACTAATAGGCATCCACTTCAAAAGAAAAAAAAAAAATCATAAAAAAATCAGACAACATCCCTACCACAAGAAACCCAACACAGATGGTCCCCAAGAATCAGAAGCAAGTTTTCTCTCAGCCTTGTTTTGGTCTAACCGCAGAAATAAGGACCATGTTTTTCAGAGACAGAGATATCACAAAGCTAACATACTACTTGAACATTTACTTGGGTCAGAGTGAAACCTGATGATAGAAAGTAAAATAACTAATGTCAAGCTACTGCCCCTGGAAGAGCAGCTTGTGGGCAGGAGCTGCTCTCGAGAAAATTATTGCTTTTTTTCAAACCTCCCAGCCATGATCCCAGGTGAAGTGAGTGCGGGTGGTGGGAGCTCTGCTGACGGGCTGCGAGCCTGCGCCTACTTACACATGCTCCCAAGGACCAGCACAGTTGATGGAATCTTAGCTGGAAGGTCATGGGATGATTTTGCTGTACTAGTCACTGCTCAATGCACGGTTGTGCCATTCATGCTATACAAATTCACTATGAACCTTGGGCTTGCCTGTAGCTTGTCGTGCTGTCTTTGGACAGCTTTGCCTTTTGGGGGTGGAGATTTTTATAAATGAAGTTTGACTTTGTGGAGAGGAGACATTAACAGACATAGAGGAACTGTAGAAATATGCAGTTAGATACAAATGCAGGGAAGGCTTTTCTTTCAAGGGTAAATTAAATGAGACATGAGCCTGCATACTATGGAGGCTTTTTGGAAAAATACTACTTAGAGAGGTACCTCTGTAGTTATACCTGTGTACTTGTCATTACACTCTACTTATCTCTATCTCCAGAAGACCCCAATATAAACTGAGCGAGCTCCCCCACTGTCTAACTACATGCCAGACCCCCCAGCGGTGCCATAGGAGGAGCGTGCTTTCCCCAGTGGGGCTGATTTGTGGCACAGAGCCGAGGAGGGGTGAGGACCTGACAAATACACTTGCCCCCGCTGTATGCACGATCCTGCAGCTCCTGTGCAGGAGCCCAGGAAATGTCAAATGCTGAACAGGAGCAGCAGTGGGAGTAGGCAGAACCTGCTCCCAAGTAATCTAGGCCTTCATTTGGTCATCTTGCTTGGGATCAAATTCAGGATTTTAAATGCTTGAGAAGAAACAAAAGGGCAATTATTATTTATTACAACAGGACTTGCTGGAGTCAGTGTCTGCATGTGGCTTGGTTGTTAACCTCCAATATAGAACATACAGCTATAGTCAGGAAATAAAATTTAATGCCCCACCAAATGACTGGCTTCATAAGAACCTTACATCTTCTCCTACAAAAATATTATCTTTTCTTTAAAAGCTGTTTCAATCCAGAGCACAACTCTGCCAAAATCTTTGGAATTTCACTATAAACATGTCTTATGATATAAAGTAACCAGAACAACACATCTTGCCCTTCCTGGGCTTTCTACTTTATATTTTAAAATAAGTACTAAGCCTCCCACATTCTCTTTCTACAATATTTTATGGTGTTATCTTGTAAAAGGTTGACTTTTTAATGTCATCTGTTACAGCTTAGAAGCAATTAATAATACTATGATGTTTACACTGCTCTATATTTAGTACAACAATGCTTAATAACACCCTTTTCAAGTCATAAATGCCATTTCATGGACATTTGTAAGATTACTCTTCTATCATAAAAATAAAGTAATATCCTTAAAAAGAGACCAGTTTAGTATTCATTGCATGAAGATTAGAAAGAACTATTAGTTATATGGACTTCATGCTGAACCGAATGAAGTCAGTGGAAATACTCCCTTGGACTTCGGTCCAGGTTGGATCAGGCCCTTAAACCACATGTGGCAATTTAGAGACCGATATTAGTGCTCAGCGCAATCTTTTCTTTTTTACGTGCCAGGTAATAGTGGCAGATGACAAGTTATAACACAAACATCCCAGTTTTGCTGTAGAGCAGATGTCAAGCTTAATCTCCGCTGAACACCTCGGTCTCTCAAACAGTACTGTGGTATTTATTGCAGCCAAAGCCAGAGCCATTTTGAAGCAGAAGCCGCCAGCTGTGTGAAATGAAATGTATTCAAAGCTGCCAACAGTCAGAAATTAAATACAGGCTGCGGCGGCATCTGCCAACTTTTTGGGCAGTAGCAGAACAGTGGCAGCCAACTGAACTTGAGATGGCAGCAATCTAATGTATCCCATTCACCAACTCAGTGATTCACTAATTAATTTAGCTCAATTTTTTTTTAAATTGTATCTACTGTTACCATACTACTGTACAAGTCTGAGGAAGGGGAGAGGAGGGTAGAGAGGGTGAGAAAAAGAGCCCAAGCACTGGAAGGTATCATCTTGAAAAAGAACAGTACCATAGTCAGGAAATTTGTTCAAGGTCATGCTACATTAAGTGGTGTGACGGCATCAAGGTGCAGTCTGACTAAGATGTGGGTGAGAATGGTATATAAATGAAGAGAAGAACTAGTTTTGAAACCAAAGCTGCACCTTTCTTTTGTGACCTGGTTAGGCAAAAGGGAAAAACGTAATGATAACAGACTGCAGCACGAATTTCTTTTCCTAGTGCTTCAGGAGGTCCTGGCAGCTGTGGGACTTCCACCCATGAAACTAAATGTACTGATGGCGCCTTGTAACATCACAACACATGAACAAACAAGAGCAGCGCACACAAATGTTGAGGCAGAGCTTTGCTTTCTGTTATCCAAGAAACAACATATTGAGATAGATTTTCTACCTAAAAGGAATGGATTGAAGAATGGGTGTCATGAGGCTAAAGAAAAGATGCTGCTCCAGGAACACCACAGCCCTGCTAAGGCATTAGAGGAGGACTCAGCCCCAGCCTCGGGGATTGCTTCAGCTACTGGACGGTGCCTGCTTTTGTAGAGCAGTCCTAGCCATCCACCCAGTATTTATTGCAGCCCTTTAGCCTGCTGGAAAAGCAAGGAGGTCTGAAATACACACTCAGGACTGAGAGGATAGTTGAAAATTATCTTCTTCTCCTGTTCTGGCCTCGTGGCTCATGTGCAACACAATCACGTTAAAAAAAATGGTAAGTGCTTTGTCATCATTGGAGAGATTGGGAAAATGTAATACCCTGAGCCAGAGTGACTTCGCACATAAGAAGTCTGACTGAGCACCTGCTCAATCTGTGAATTTTGACAAACCTGGGCTTGATGTTCAGAAAACTGTGTAAGATGTGTTATATTGTGGCTAATATTAATTTCTTAAAAAATAAATTTAAATCAGTATATGAAGCAGAAATCACACAAAGACACAGTCTTTTTCTTTGTAGTATAATACAATGTTTCTTGTTCTTATGCTGATGTGTTTAGTTAATGCTAGAAGCTCTCCACAGAGTTGCCATATAAGAGGGCAGCGTGTAAAATGATACAAGTTTCTGTAGTCACTGCTTAAGACTTACAAACTTCGTTCCTCTGCCACTTGAAGTAAATTTAGCCTGAGATTTTTTTTCTGCGATGATTCTCGTGGGCTCCGAACTCAGTGCTTACCACGTTAACAATAATCCTTTATGTCTCCAGACTCTATCCGTGTTCCTTGTTAACCTTCAGTCACAAAGTAATGAGATGCATCAGACATCATCAAGCTGGCCTAAGGGGTTACAAATTTGGATGACGGCCACATACTGTACTAATTGCTTCTAATAAATTACATATTTCAGGAGGGACATCATGATTTTAATCATTTATTCTGCATGTTGTTTCCTTTGGAGAGAAGAACAAGCAGGCACTAAACAAGCCGAGCATCAGAAATTCATGGCAGAAGCTAGAAAGAGCTCATTTAATATCAACCATCATTGTAAATACTAGAATTATGCATGTATCAAATCCCTGGGCCTGAACACTTTGGGAACAGCCAGTGAGTCCTGGTTGTTTTAATGAGTCAAACCAAAATGATGTCTTTGAACGTTCCTTAGATTTATAAAAACTCAGATTTAATCCCATTTCAAATGTTGTAGCTGGGGCCTAGCTCAAGAAAAAGTCTTTGTTTCTATGCACAGAAAAATACATTAAGAGGGGAATTTAAAGGATGTCTTTCCCAAAAGGCTGAGAGGGAAAACAGTCAAGTGTACCTTTCACCTCTGTAGGGAAAGACTTTAATTATGATTTGATGGCAGCTAATTGCAAAGGTGGTCCAGTGAACACAGAAAGCTGCAAGAACTTTCTTTAAAGCCTGCTGAAATTAGTAGGATCTTAATGCTAATCTAAATAGCCTCCTGCAGGGTGAACTAGGATGAGTGAAGGCTTCCTATTTCCCTGACCTCTAGCACACCCGCACCAGTGGACTCAATGAAATCCTCAAACCACTTGGGAATGCACTTCCTTCACGGGGGGAGACCTTGATGGTATTTAAATAGCTGCTAGTATTAATAGCAATAGCTGGTAGATAATGCGGAGACTTGGGAGCTCTAGGGAGTGATGCAGGTTTGGGAACAGCTCAGGCTGTCTTCTGTTTGGCTTTGTAAACCTTGTTTCCCATCACTTCAGCCTGCGTTTCCTTTCGAGGATGAGCTGAGATACTAAACAAAATGCGACTATCTAGGTAAAAGGTGCCTCGGTACAAAGTATGCCTTGGGATGGAAAGTTGCAGTTGTAGCTCTGAGACTCAAATGTGCTCTTTTGATTTTCTAGTGGTAATGTGATGCCAAGGAACCACCATTACCTGAGATAAGTGCAATCTACTTCTGCCTTGGTAGTCTAAACTGCCTTCCACGTGGCCCCTCTCTACCTGGGAGGGTTATCATCCCATTTTAGACTTCTCTGGTGAGTGTGAGGGGAAAAGGGTGAGAATCCAGCAAGGCTTCCAGGGGCTCCTGTAACCCGCTGACCAAAATAATGAAGGTATCTCTAAGGATGATATTTGTGGATGGATGGGTGGGTGGGTGGGTGGTGGGGGGGATGGATGGATATTTGTGCTAAAACAGTTGGTCTTCTACTTTGTACAGAGAAAAAAGACCAAAGGATTTTTCTTGGTTTTGTCATACAGAACAAGAAGCAGATTAGTAAATAGGAGAAACAGGACTTACACAATGAAAATTGACTGGAAAATATTGCCTTAGGTAAAACTGGTGACTCTTCAAATAGAGAAACCTTCCTCTGGTTGTTTTTATGGTGTTTTTCAGAGGGAGGTTCAAGACAACCTCCACACATGAAGAAGAAGAACTTAAAATGAAAGAATCTGATGGAGATTCAAGATTAGCGCATTAGAGCATTGGAAGTTATAGAAGGATGAGAGAATTTGAAGTTCAGACATAAAAGCCCAAGAGTAACAGAAGAAAAGTGACACAAACAGGGTAAATAGAGGTGATGAATCCTCTGTTAAGAGTGTTGTTATACCTAGAAAACAATGTGACAAGAGGTAAATCACAACATACTGATAGTATGATGGATTAATTTGGTGTGATCTTTGGATACTGACTTTTGCCAACATTGCATGCTACGTAAGAGCGTGGAATTAACAAACAAACACTAGTGTAGGAGGGTTAGGAAAAAAAATATTTTTTGAAAGCAAAATGGAAAACCTCTTTGACATCCATTAGGTTTGGTAATATAATACTAACAAGAACACTGAACTGAGCTGTTATCTGTTTTGCTGTCTGATTCGCTCTCCAGATTACCACTTAAATCAATAGCTCTCACATTGATTTTTCCAGCACACTGTATTCCAGTAAAAAGAACAATGCTCTGAGATGAGTCAGCTATTTGCCCTGTCTGTAGGGACTCTGGTGCATTTTTGTTTAGGAAAATAAAAACAGGAGCCAAAGTACACACAAGTATATAGTAATAAGAACCTGCCTGTTGCACCATAACATGACATTGGCTCTGCAGACACATGAGTTTGCTACAGCTTGCTGCAACAACTACAGACCCGCCTCCAGCTAGAGCAAGCCCTTGTACGGATGGAACCAAAATATTTGGGGGCAATGTTAGACAATAAATAATACCATCTTTCATTTTATGTGGTTGCTATGGCAGAGGGGAAAAATATGCCAACATTTAACTAAGAAGCTGGTCTCCATATATTTACCATGACATGTAGAACATCAGCAATACTGCATTTTTATTTATTTCAGATATTTTCATTATTTGCATATTCCATGTAACATGTACTATAGTCCTGGTACTGTAACTGGTCATCACTATTGTCTGATGTTTCTTCCACTCATTTTAACCATGTTATCAATTTCTGATTTTGTTTACAATCACAACATGCAGCTTCATTTACTCCTGCTTTCTCTTTTGCTTAACCATGAATTCATGAAACCAGCAACTCTTCTCTCACACAGTTTTGTAACTATTTCAAGGAACTTGCAAGAAGTGCAGCAAAAATGCTTTCAGTTCAAAGAAGAAATAATAATCTCAAGAGCTACTTGGAGATTTGGAGTCAGGCTGAAGCATGACTCTCCCCACAGTTTCTCTTGACCACCTCTCCGCTGTGGGCATAGAGCAAAGCTCGTGCCGTGGCCCCTCTTCTCTCCCACAGCTCTGCACATGTGGCTGCTGTCTTGGCTTCCGGGCTCTGCACCCGCCTGCGAGCTTGGTTTATTTCTGGGAATTTTGAATTAACAGCAGCTAAAAACTACTAAAATGCCAGAGAAATGTAACAAATGAAAATGTTAGTCCCTCTTTTCCACTACAAGTTCTGATTTATGGAGATTTATTATCTCCATCTTTGAATGTAAGGTACCAGATTACAGTCTATCCCATCTTCCATTAAGAATAGCCCTGGAGGATACAGAGCAGCCAAAGGGGATGTAAAGGAGCGAGGCTCAGCATGCAGAATCTCATTCTTTACTGTATATTGAAGACCATATTGTGAATATACTGAGGGAGAAACAGCCCACAGGAAATAAACATATGCAAAGCTGAGGGAATAGTGTGTAATTATGAAGCCTGTTATTCTGAAAATACTGCTGAATATTGCTATCTTCAAATGCTATAAAACTAGAATCATTACAAAACCTCTGTATTTCTCAGTAATGCTTTCATAGCATTGTGTATTTCACATTGCTACATGTTTGCCTCCTAATCTCTTAGTCTAAACAACTTTCATGTTTTCATAACAATGAAGAGGAAGGAATAATGAATTTTCTACTTCAAGTCTTTTTTAAATAAAAAGGGTAGTATTTATGGCAGTTACAGTATGGTAAATCTGGAGCAATCCAGCCTGTTTACAGGAAGGGTTATCAACTTCCATGTGTCCACCAGTGTATCTGGGAATATTGTGTAGTTTAGGGTGTTAAGGTATCGAGAAGAGATATTTTGTGCTTTGCTTTGTTCCATTTACAAGATATTTCAGGTTAGTTGTGATCTATCTTGATCACTTACTTTCCTGCTTTCCTACTGTTCCCTGGGAATTAAGTTGACATAGAAGCAAACTATGCCAGGTACTTCTCCAGGTCTCAGCAGAGCATTAAAGGTAACACTGAGTAGGATGCAGTCCTTGAGAGGAGATATAAAGACCTGTTTAACAGAGCACTTCATTTGCACTGTATTTAGTTTAGGTTTTTACAGCAAAATAATACAGCAGCGAGATCAATAGCTGTTATTGCTACCCATGCAAAGTTTCTTCCTTCCACAAATTATTATAATTGACTGTAATAATCTTATTTCTAATAGCCAGTACACAAACTTTAGCCCATTTTGACAAACAGATAGTAAGTCTTGCGTGGCACCTGAGTGATGCTTTAACTGTTGTTAAGACAAGTACGAGAGAACTGAAGCTACAGAATGAGATACATAGAACTGGCTGACGTGGTAAATTACCTAATGACAGTGGCAGTATTTCACGCAACAAATCAGGTACACTACCTTTTTTGCCAGGTAATAAATTGTGTTAAGCAGAAGGAATGGAAATCGAGGCTACTCATTATCTATGAAGAGACATCTGGCAGGATAGCCTTTGGTCTGCAGTCTGAAAATGCTCCTGCACTGACAAGTGTCAGGCTGAAGGGCTGGGGAATCACTATGGATCTTGCTTCACTGCAAGCATGGTCAAGTCAAACTCTTTCAGAGTCATTTGAGAAACAAGGCCTAAATGTAGCTGTTCTGATCCCAGCTAATATTCCTGCTGCTTTTACGTTCATTCCTGAAAAGCATGTAAGCAAGCCCTTTAAACATTTACTGAGATTTCTCATTTCCCTTTGTCTTCACAAGAAAGGCTTCACACTTCCTATGATCAGATACCCAGCTCACAACTTTGGCTATTCTCCTTTTCACAGCTGCCTGGAAAGGGAGGCAGGACATACGGGAGTGATTTAAATAAGAAACAGAGAGCTGCATGGAACCAGCACTGCTAAAATGTATGTATTCTAGGAGTTCTCTGTTATCTCAAACTAATAAAAGTATCAAGGCTTTGCAAAAAAAGGTGCTTTTTAAAAAAAAAAATTATCACTGCTGTAAGATTCTGTGGTGAGGATAAAGAGATGGCCAGTATCAGGCAGATGATAGTCACTTCAAAGTGTGAAAACAGCGATGGCTAAGCATGAACCTTTCACAGCTGTGCTGCCCATGGGCAGAGAGCCGATGCTCACACCCCAGTGTTTCCTCTGCAAGAGAAGACACAGAGCCCCGGCGTGAGGGGAGCGTGCCCTGCCAGGGCAGAGACAGTACCTGCACAGTACCTTTGAGGGCAGGCGGGGTGAAGACGCTCTGCTTCCTTTGCTTGGGAGAGGCGCTCTGGGACTGGGGAGGGACAAAACACAGAGAGAGGCGGTGAGAGATGGGCACGGGGAGAGTTTTCTCTTCATGACAGCTCCGGGCCTTGCCCCACAGCTGCTTTCAGAGGGTGCACACACCAATCTGAGAAGTTCCTAAGAAAATTATAGGGTATAAATTTGGTGCCAGCTCCCGGGCTTTCATGAACACAGGGAAAACTCAGATTAGATAGAAAAAAAATGTATTTAATGGACAACCTCTATGGCTCACAGGCAAAACAAAACTCAATACTGCTGAAAATTACCCTTCACTGAAAAAAAATATTGTTAAGCATAAAATTAAGATAGCCTGTGATTTTAACAGTCTATGTAACTGATTCTCATAAGACAAATATTTACATACCTTAAAATAGTTGCAAGATTTACGGTAACCAATATTCCAATTAAATACAGTGTAATGAATGATTATATGTGTAGGTAAGGTAGTACTGAAATTATTAATATATACATTTTTACATAAATAAATGGAAGATCCCTCCCCCTGCACTTTTTCAATGTGTTGTATTACTCCTAAAATAATAGTTTTCAGCCTTCAACTGGGCCTGATTTAAGTGATATCTTTAGACACAGTTAAACTTTTTATGGCCCCAAAATCACTTCTATGCACAAAAGATAAATTATTCAGAAATAATGGTAGTACAATTACACATAGAGTAATAGTAGTATAATTATAGCAATGTATAGTTAGCAAAAACTAACTGGAATACATTCCAGTGCTAAAGCAGAGCAACTTTTGCAACATGAAAGCAGTTAAATTGGAGTCCATATTATGCTAACATGTAATATGTCCATACACAAAGGATAATAAAACTACATAAGGCCACACATATAGCTAGCTTTTGAAGACATAAGCATCATATCACATTCCTAAGAAAAAGGTTAAAAAAAAATCTGTGTGTAGGCAAGCTTTCTTTTTTTTCTCATCTAATCAATTTCTATTTGTATTTGGTCACAACAGTGTAGCCTTTTCCTAAATATTTGCTAAAAATGTCTCTTTCCCTGAATATCTAGTCTGTGACTGGTATATAGTCTGTGAATTTTAATCAGTTCTGTTTCTTCAAGGAACATTTGAGATGGCTCTTAAGAAAACCACTTTCATACAAGTATGGCCAATTCTATTACCTTACCTTATCACAATGGATGGAATGATAGCATTTATAAATAAAATATTGCCTTCTTTTGAAAGAGAAAGCTATTTATAAACACTGTGGGATAGGTTGTTGATCCTCACCCCAGTAAATCTTTATAAGTCTGTATTTGAGTCCAAATTTGAACCAATCAATACCTCCCACTGCTATTTAAAGTGCTGCCTGCTTCTCTGAGCAAGAGATGAAGGAGAAAGAGATCAGGGATTGCAGGAGCTACGCAAGGGGAGGTTAGAAAACAAGATCGGAGGAGCCGACTTTTAACTCTTGTGCAAACAACACCAATGCGCTGCCTGCCATGGGCTTGGCAAATGATGGGAAGAGGAGAGAGGAGTTTGCAATGGTTTTGTAGACCAGCAGTGATCTGCAGACCCAAAACAATGCTGGATGAGGTGACCTGGCAGGGTCACCTTGGGCCAGGTTTGCTATGATTTGCCAGGGCATGGCAGCAAGGCAGAGGGGAAACTTGCCTTTCCCAGTTCCCTGCTACAGGGAGAAGGGAGAGCCAGCAGAGCTGAGATGCAACCAGCTTTGCACAGCTGTGGTTTGAAAGCGATGGTTCATAAAAGGCTGTGTTACTGAAGATGGTGTGGCAATCTAAATAAAAACATTAACCAGCATGAATCAGTGAGTTTCAAAGGGGTTTTAACAGTAGACCTATTTTAACAATAAATATGTTTTTTAAAAAAAAGATTTCACTTACCTCTGCCTGTGAGATGTTTGTTCTCTTCTCATCTTTTTCTAGAGGAGGAAAAGATACAGAAAGAGAAAAGTTAGTACAAAAACATTTCTCAGTGCTAACCCTTGCGACTCTGCCCTGAACTCTACAGCACTATTGTAAATAAGAAATTACCCTGCTGATTCACAGCTTTTTTTTTTTCTTTTGTGTGTCTGAGAAAACCAGAGGCCCTGATTAGCATTTAGACATAAGCACTATGTCTAAAGCACTTAACTCCCATTTTTTTGTCTGTGAATTAACAGCAAGTGATGGAGTGCCTTTAGCAGCAGGTCCTTTGACCAGGCTCGCAGCAGGGCTCTGCGCTCACCGGTGGCCGTCGGGATATGCGGCTGCTCTGCCCAGGGACCGTGCTTTCTTCTATGGTCAGAAAAGGCTTGGTTGCCAAACGGTGTGCAGCAAACTCATGAAGGGCTCTACTGGACTCAAATAATAAGAAGCAGCTCACCTCATTTAAGTTATTAATGTACCAATACTCGTACTGAAGAGCACCTAACAGTAATACATAAAATTAGTAAACCAAAGCTGAACAAAGACTAATCTTTCATCTTAAAAGTTTCATGATATTACTGGACTGAAATTTTTCCTGGAACTGCTTAATTTTGTTGCCTTAATTTGCTCTGGACTATAGGCATGGCAGAAATGGTCAATACGAGAGATTTCTAATGAAAATAAGCATCTCTGAGAACCTGTCTGAACAACTAAGTAAAATTGTATGAAGCAAAGGAGGGTCAAGGATCTTCCTAACCATTGCATTTAACCAGTATTTACATGAGATGATTAAATTATTTTTCTACTTTGTCTTGATGTGGTTAATGGCCACAAAGTGTCTGTCTTCTGATGACGATTTCCCAAATATTTGACGAAGATCATGTGGGATCTTTGATGCACGGTAGTTTGGAGCTCTAAAATAAAATACCATTAAAAACAGAGACATCAATCTCTCACTGTACCAACGCCCCTTCTAAAATTTTCCACTTGCAAATCACTGTGCAATTTTCACTGAGGTGTGGCAGATCTGTAAATGTATGTCTGAGGGAAGAATTAGGTCTAGGCAAAATAATTTTATCTAACTTATTCTCTAGATATTGGCTGCTTGTGGTGTGCTGTGTGTGAGGGGACAAGCCAGTCCAGGCAGATGGATTGCATTTTCTATTGTATTTTTTATCATTGTACCTGTGCATCTTGCAAACATTAATTGACTTATTGGACTTTTTCAATGGATATATTTCCCATCACCTTTATATGAAAGACATTCAAATGACTTATACTCGACATTAAAAAGTGTAGTTGAAAACAGTGCTGATTATTAAAGCATGGTCCCACAGATACAGAATCAGGAGGCCAGTTCCTGCCATTGACATTTGTATGAACTTTGGTAAGGTGACTAATCTCTTCCTTGACTTCCCTACCTGTAAATAAGTACAGCAGTGCCTATTTAATTATAGCAGTGCCTATTCACCTTTGTAAAGCACTTTGGGGTGTGAAGTTAGGCTGGCTAAATGCGTGATTATTTATGTGCTTGCAATCTTTCTTATTAGTTGTATACCAAACAGACACGGACTTCAATGCTTCAACATTGGATTTTTTTTTTTTTTTTTTAGCTCAGGATCCTGGATTTGGTTTGGAGGCTGAAATTTGAATAAATCAGGAACTTTCAGCAGAGAACAATGAAAAGTAAGTTATGTCCCATTCCTTCTGGAAAGTCTAAACTTGCCCAGATTAAAAATACATATTGTAAACCCAAGCTGAGGCTTGCATAAGGAACAAAAACTGCAATCAGCAGCTTTGCTGGGTTTCAGGTCTTGTTCTTAAGGATGCGCACAACTCTAACCCTTTGGGCTTGCATATTTAGTGTTCTTAGTGGGGTGACATTAAACCTATCAGAACTGGAAAGTTTCCAGCCTTTCCTTTCACCCAGCAGGCCTTATACGACAGGCAACTTTGGGAACAAGAACTGGTCCTGTACAGAGTTAGAGAAATCATTCATATCCACAGGGCAAATAGTGCCAACGAATAGTATCAGACAACATGGCAATTTAAGAATGACTTACAAAATCACACAAACAAACAGGTTTTCAAATTCAGTAAACAGAGATCAGAAATGAACCTAAAGGAGCAAAAGAGACAAACTTGAAGCAGCAGACATTAAGTGTTTCAAGTGAGCTGTGAGATGAAGGGAAAGGTAGAGCTGGTTGGAGATGCAGTTTGGTCAGTGGTACCTTTTGACATGCATTTATTTCTGAGGACAGAAAGACCATTGCCTGCTTATTTTTGACAGGCATTTTGGTGGATAAGACTCAATGGAGAGTATAGATTTTTAAGGAGAGGTGACAAGGAATGAGAACGAGGGAAGCTGAGACCCCTGAGTGCCATAGTCTGAGGCAGAGAGTAGAAAATAAACAAAAATTCTTTCTGTAGAGGAGGAGGAAAAAATGAAAGCCAAGGGGGGCAGGGAAGGAAGATAGAAGTGCTTGTGTGTAGCTGAGGCAGTAATGAGAGGCAGGGAGAGTGGGGTTGTAGCAGAAGTAAACGGGGGAATCTAGTGGTGACAGAGAGCAGAGCTGGAGTACAGTGTGCTCCATCAAGACCTCTCTGCCTGGGGAAATACTTAGAGCCATCTTGCTCTAACTGAAGGATTATGCTCATAATTGTGTGAACATTCTTCCTTGGACAAATAGTGTTTTTCCAGTGTAACTTATAAAGCTTTGAAAGCAGTCTAAATAAATTAATGAAGCCATGTTCTTATAACAGTCTTACTAAGAAAGTGTCTTTGTGAGAGTCAATGTGTGAAGGAATCAATGCTCTCACTACAACAGGTCAGTTCTGGTATCAAAAGATTCCACGTAGAAAATGTCTGTGACAACAGAATTTATGATGAGAATGGAAGGTACAAGGTAAGAAAGAACATCATCAGTTAGGTACTGTAAATCAGACATATCCACCTACAGAAGTCAAACAAGCCACACATTTCCCACCCTTAAATCCCTCTCAAATCCATTGACAATTACAAGCTGAATTTCTTTACTGAACTCTTTGAGCATAAATTCCTCTTGAGAGCAGTCAGGAAATAATCAGAAACTAAATCACAAATATCAGACAGTGTTATCACTTGAATCACAGGAGAGAATGAAATCCCTGGTTTCTCAGGATCCTTTAGTTCCCATTGACTACTGTGCAGTCACGATTCTGCTCACAAAAAAAATCATAGTTATACAGAATGAGAAATTTCCTTATCATGTTTATAATTCTATCACGGAGAATGTGAATTCAAGTGGTCAGCTATTTCTCTCTTACATGAAACAAAATCCAAGCTCTCAGTAGGTAACATCTCCCCACAGGTTTGCTCTCCTTTTGGGGCTGGGAGGGAAGGAAACTTTTTAATGATGCTCCATTTTCCTCCCTCACAGATTGTAACATTGCTCACAGAACACAATACAGCTGTGCTATTTTCCAAATCTCAACATATGGGTTTTTTCCAGTTTAACTTATTCTTGGCTGCTCTAATTAGCTAACAGGAATCTAATTACTCAAGTCATTTCTTGACTGTTTTTGTGTTTTTGTTTTAAAGTGGTACAATAGAAATCTTATGAGCAGCTGAGCACAGATTTGTACATACCCAAGTTACTGGACATAAAGATAAGATCGGAGCTTTATTTAGAGGTTTTTTACACCTGTGCTGAGGAAAAAGCAGTTGAGGACTTTCCCCTGTGCTGGGTGAATAATGTCTGAGGCTAGTGTGACCCTTACCTCACGAAGACTGGAGTAGCACCTGGCAAAATAAACAGGGTTTCAAGCTTTAGTCAGTGTCATCAGGAACAGAAATGGTCCATGTTCATCAATAAAAGGTTCAATCTAAAGGATATTTCCATCAGTCCAGATATGTACATAGACTTGCTGAAATGAAGCTTTATTTCTTCAAGGAGAGACACTTCTGAAAGTTCATCTACCTGCACAGAGCCCATTTCCGTATTAGAGCTGAAAGCTTTAGTCTTTACCCAGGGCAAAATCTTACCCACTCACACGGAAACCTGCAAGATTTGGCCCGGCTATATTGCTAAAATATGGAGGAAGAAACACCAAGGGATTTGTCTCCCACATGCTCTTGTTAGCATAACTCTTTTAAATGTTTCTTAGCACAGTCACCCAGCCAAGCTGACATAATAAGCTGAGCTACCCCAAAGGTGTCATTATATGAGGTCAGAAATGAACCGAGGGGAAGGAGGCTGGTTATAGCTGGGATGACAACCGCTTGATGCTGCTGTTCACTTTTCCTGTGAATCTCCACTGTTGTGCAAATGGCATGACCATGCTGGGGGAAGCCTTATGGTCGTTTTAGAGTAAGATCAAAATTCATCTGCCTCTCTTCTCCCACTGGGTAATGTTAATGCACTTGGAGCAGCTATGCAGGGCAAGAGGTGACCTATTTTAAAAGACTTGACCTCTGATATCACCCATAGGCTCTGCAGTGGAGTCATCCAGCAAAGGCTTATCTCATCCAGCTAAGTACCCTGCTTTCTCTCCCCTTGGCAAGAGCAAATAAAAGCTTTTTCTGTAGGGTTTCAGTCAGGCACTGGAGGAACAGAACAGATGAGAGAGGTCGGCTTTTACACAAAAGAAACTCAGTAAGAGGCTGGTATAATTGTCGGAGAAAGCTTCATGTAGGGAGTTTGGAATTTTCCTTGCGAAAACAAAGCTGAGAAGTCTCTGATAAAAATCACAGGGGGCTGATAGGGCTTTGGATTTGGTTAGTTTTTGTCATAGTGTCTAAATTTTCCCTTAAAAATAATGAACACAATACTCTCTAATTGCTCAGATAGTGGAAATAGCCCATGAGCCACGTGCCTATAATAGGTTTTAGTTAAAGAATGATTCAAACAAGAATGGTTTGAACCTGAAAGAAAGAAGCTTGAAGAGAGACTTTAAAGACAAAATGCCACGGTCGGTCTGGAGCCTTCTTATAGTCCTGCCCCCACCCCTGTGTAAACAGTGCCACTGGAGAGAGCAAAGCAGATGAACAGAAGCACGGATCCAGCCTTTCACATACAAACTTTGGTGCAGGACACCCCAAGATAGAGACAGAAATCAGATGTTGCTGCTGCTATGAAACAGTTCAGCCTGTTTTGTTTCATTTCATTAGTTTTGACGAAATGTCCCCATGGCCAAACAGTAGTACATCCATGAGCAAAGCTTTCTCTCTCACAAAATGTGAAAGAAATGAACTAATTGCTGACTTCTGATTGATATGATCAATGATGATAAAGGAAAATAATTTTCCTGGCTCTGGCTCCACTTAGCCATCTCCTGTGATGAAGAGGAGGGTGGCTTTCTCCTCTTGCTGCGGGGTTAGGGGATGCTTGTGTGCTTGGGCAGTGGGCAGCAGAGCTCTGCTCCCAGTCTTGCTGTGTGCTAATTGTGCAACAAGGCAGATCACCTGTTTCAAAATTTTACATTTAAATGTACGACCCACACAATTTTAGGAACTAAGAAAACAAACAGATCATTTTCCAAATAATTCTTCATTCTCCGGCTACTCAGTGGCAGGCAAACCTGAAATATTCTGAAAATTTGGTTTCAGTCTTTTCACGTTTTGATTTCTTCATCAGTAAAATAAGGATATTTTTAAATCTACCAGCTTGCCTCACTGGTGTTTTACCACCACTGTTTGTATTTGTAAACCAAGCTCATTGAAATCTGATTCAGAAATTGATTGGCATAATGTTTTTTTTTTTTCTGCCATGAAAACTATTTTTTCTTTCCTCCAGAAGACAAAGATCAAAAAATATTTCATTTTCTGCTTTTGCCAGAGTTCTAACTACACATTGTCAGATCAGCTAGCATCTCATGGTTTTTTGCTAAACCACTGAGGTAAGAAATGGAAAAAAGTCCAAAAAGGCAAACACAGAAAATGCTTATGTAGTTAACTGTTTGGCTTTTGCTTGCTGGTTTTTATTTGCCTGTATCTATCAATGGAAACTTGACTACAAGTATAGATGTAATTACATTTAGTTACAAAAAATTTTCCTGGTAAGCCCTCCTGGCATGAGTATATGTTTCTGAAAATCTTCACGTTGCAAAAGCACCTCATTAAACTTCAGTATCCCAGCTGCTGTGGTAAATGTAGCTGGAGGGTCTGCGCCCCTCCTCAGTCAAGTGCTGACAAGAGAGTGCGTACGTTGTGGTTCTGCTGCATCTCACACACTAATCGGCATCTAAATGACTGCTTGGCCCTTTAGGGAACACTAATAACAAGATTTGTATAGGAAATATTAAAAAAACATAGGGGAGAGAGGAATTTGCTGTATGCACAAGCATTTGCATGCTTATTCTATCAGGCATTTGCGGTTAAGGTATGCAGCATGGGAAAGGTCCTGTGTTACCCTGACAGCACTGTTATCAAGAGACCTCTCGTCGCTCTGGCTCAGAAGCGATCATACAGTAGCTTTTCCCAACTAGCTCCTGACTGTGGCCAGCCCTTTGTAGTTCACTAAAATACCACAGGCCAGATGAATCAGCTGTTTGGACATTTAAAATTTTCTTTCCAGGTAAATTAGCCTATTTATATTCACATAGCTCTGTATTTCCCACCTTCAGTATTCAAGCAGCCATTACCAGTACTGAAAGTAGGGGCAGCAATCTTCCTTGTTAGACCAAATCCTTCCTCATGGTGCTCAAAGTCAACCTCTAAATGAAAAGAATTATCATCCTTTTCCTCCCAACACACACAACAGCATCTGATCCAAACAGCATCTATATCTCTGAACATCACAAACAGTATCCAAGGACCCACTTTGAACTGTACAGCCATAAGAATATGAAATAAAATCACCTTTCATAATTTAGACAGATCAAAGTTTCTTTAGAACATACATTCTGAGATCATAATCTGGTTTGGAAGAAACTGGAGACAAACCTCAAATGTGAATATAAATATATTTGTTTACATCACAGGAATCTCAGAAGGGAATTATAGTGCCTGATTCACCACCTTGTTATTCCAGTTTCATGCCAGACTCATGGAAATCAGTCTAGTTTCACTGGCATTAAACTAGAATATAACAGTGATGAATCAGGTCTGCAACCTTACCACAGAGCAGTCATGAATTATTACAACAAGCACAAAAAAACATTCCTCTCCTAAGCATTTTGTTTTCAACTTTTCATTCCCCCTCCCTACAATACCTGTTAAATGTAAGTATAAACCAACTTCGAAATAAGTCCCATAAATCAAGTATAGCTTCTCAAAATATACATTGGAAGATAATTCAAATTTAATTCTTTATTTTCTCACTTCTTATTAATAAGGACTGAGTTATTCTCTCTGCCTTCTGGAGTTACACTTCTGCCTGACTCTGTGGTCTTCCAGCTGCTGCCAGCTCTGTAAGGCTCTTCTGATACTGTCCTGGCTTTATATGACAGAACACAAAACAGGCTTTGTGGAAAAACCTGTCATGAAAAAATCCTTCCATGCAGAAGTTTCTTTACCTCATAGCACAAGAGTCCCTGTTTTGCAACCCCACTCCATGAGAGGGTCAGGTGAGCGAGGAGCAGACCTTCCTGACATGAAGTTCCTCATCCATCATATGGGGACAGTTACAGACGTGGCAGGTCTTCCCAGAGAAAGTAATCAACCCAGGGAGAAATAAGCTTGAAATAAACATTCTGTTCAGATAACTAATGTAAAGATTGACTTTAAATCACAATATAAACAATACTAGGCTTGAAGTTGCTTTCTTCTAGTTGCTTTCTAAGCAGCACAAACTCCTCTTTGCTGAAGGAAACGGAGATGGCTTTCAAAGAACAACTGACTAAATAAGAGGAACCAGGAGGAGGTAGGTGAAAGTCTTTTTTTTCTTTTGATCTCTCAGATGAGACATTTTCTGGACCCAATATAAATCTCTTACTAGATTACCAGGAACGACTCTGAGGTAAACTTTTCATATAATTTGCAGCTGACCAGTGTGGACTCATGGCATCAGAGCCCGGAGAAACCTCCGACAAGACCACAGGGTGTCACTGTGTGCAGAAGCTCCAGGTCAGGGTCTGCCTCTACATTGTCTTAAATTAACTCATTCTGAAAGAATACCATTTAGTTAACAGCAAAGTACTGCTGTTTCCAGCACAACAAAGTTAAGCTTAATCACAAATCTGTGCTGCCTGTTACACTCTGATCCTCCGCAAAGAGGAGTTCAGTCAGTGCCTGGCTCAGCGGAGCGTTATGAGTTGCTGAGCGATGCCCCAGACAAAATGAGTCCAGCACGGGAGTTCCAAACGTGTGGAGGGCTGCTCAGTGCAAATACTGTGGCAAATCTATGGGGTGCATCAGCAAAACAAATCAGGCAAAACAGAATTTTTGAGGGAAGTAGAGACAGAAAATCATTTTACTGCTGACTTTATTAGGCCATAAGCAACAGGAAGTTTTGCCGTTGACTTAAAAGTCAAGATTTTATCCTAGATATATAGCATGAGTTTGGTAAAAAAAAAAAAGAAAAAAAAAGAGAAAAAAGGCAAACTACTTTCTCATTTAATGAACTAGTTCTAGAGTTAGTGCAACTGGGAAAGAACTTCAGCCATACATAATCTGGCTTCTTAGTCAGAACTTTTACTCATTGTCTAAACTAAGTAATGACAATCACATTAATATTCTACTGCATCTTTGAAAATCCAGGTTCATTCGTTCAACTAAGTAAAAATAATTGAGACAAACTGAAGAAAACTGCTGTGATCAGTGATGTGAAATTTAAAACCCTTGGCCTGTTGGGAAGGTTGATGGTAAACTCAAGTCTCAAAAGGTGTAAAGTAAGGCTGAAAATATACGTGATGATATACATATGACTCTTTTATGCACATCTATTTAGGATGACTCAAATCTCTCTTTTAGATTGAAATATACATAAGAAAAATTCCCTTGTTCTTGAAGCAAATAAACGTAAACCAGGATGATACTGATTTTCTGGCATGAGCCACAAGGAGAACCTGACAGCCAGCATTTCTGGGTACCCCAGGTAGTGCTGGAGGGCCAAACTGAACCACAAGAAGACCCTGGAAAAATAGACTTTCATAGAGACAAGGACTGGAAAATAGACCTAAAGCACAATGTGGTGTCTCCAAGTTTGTCCAACTGTGTAGAAGGAGAACTCACCTCATTGTAAGGTTACATTGACACAGGGTCTATTCTGACACAAAAGCAGACGTCAATAAAGATTACATTTTTGCTGCACGGAGTAAGGGCAGTTTCTACACTCACAGCATAACCTCACCTGGCCTGAAATCTGACAGTGAAAGAAACAGACTCCCACAGAGGAAACAGGAGGGCAGCAGAGATAAAGACAGCTTTTGAGAGGTTAGAGGAGGGCCAGAGCTGTTGAGTGACTGCCAACAAATACTCAGAGAAACAGGTTCAAAGAGCAGAAATGTGCCTCTGAAATGAATGTACCCAAGCAAAACATACTGCCAGACTACTAAATATTTACAAATAATGGTTACTGTTTCACCAAATGTTACCAAAGCGCTTACACAAAAACTTCCCAAATAGCTTGCAATTACTTTGTCCATTGACTTAAACAGTTATAACAATGTATTAGCTTGTGAAAAGGCTTAACATGTTCATTAAGTATTTTCAAATATAGAAGGAAGCTAAGTACCTTGAGAAGACAGTTACCCAGAGTTGTGAATTCATCAGCAATATTGAATAGTATTAGTAATGTGCTACCTTCCAGCTGCTTGCTTGCTTTATGTTCAGTCTATGTTCAAATGACACACTGAAGAGGCTGAAGATCTAAATACAACTGAGGCAAAGATCATGAAGAAAAATCCATGGTTACCAGAAATATAACACTAGCTCATCCCCTGATATACATTTAAACCATTTCCTAATAGCTTCATATGCAAGAATCAATTGTGATGGAAAATAGCTCAGAATTGACCCACGGATAACAATCTTTGTATCTGAGTTACAGCTGCAATAGCTATCACTGCGAGCAGTTCCTTTCTTGGTCGTGAGCTGTAGGAGTATTCTAAGCTCTAAAATAAAAACCACCAGCAGCAGCCAAAAATAAAAAAGTCAAACGTTACTTAACATGCTATAGCTCATAGAGCCATTGAAAAAAATATTGTAACTGAACAGTTATGTATTGTACATTCTGGAAAGTGACATTTGCCAGGGGAGAAGAAAACAAATACAAAACAATAAAACCCTTCCTTAGCCAGTGATTATTATTGCTGCCTTTGCAGTTTCCTTCCTTTTGGAATAATACCTCAAGGATTTCAGTACAAATGTGTTGTAAAGCTAGTCCTGGCCAACTGCTCACGGCTCGCTTGTGGTTAGAGTGCACATGCATAAAGCTCCTCACACACATGTATCATCCTATGCATGAATCAAGCTACTAATAATAGCACTTTTTGGAGTTTACAATCTTTTTTAAAAAAAGAAGATGCAAATATCAGGTTTGTAAAGTCATTGTTTGGTTTTCTAAGCCTTCAAAGAGTCAGTAAAATGAGGTTCCATAATCTCATTCTCACCATCATCACAACTAGGTGGGATGGAAAAGACAGGGCAAGCATTGTTAACTCAGACTAAGTCAGCTGTAATTTCCAAAGGTATTTTTCAAAATTTCTACTAACCTCACTACATACCAGAGACAGAGGGGACCCTGGGTTTTGTTTTATATGTCTCCATCTGTACTGTCACCATCAGAAACACCTTGCTGTGATTCCCATGGAATGAGCTGTTCCACACCCTCCTATGGGATATGTTATACATATTAAAGCCTAAGTCACACACTAGCATCAGCATTTCAGGAGGCTTGAAAGCACATTTCTAAACAATTACAGCCCTGCTGTCTACTTACTGTATTGCAAAAACAGACAGTAAAAACCCAATGTTGATCTGGATCAAAAAATCTTCTGGATCACAATTCTTTAAAGGGAAAATTCTTTTTTCTCCCATATCCCCCCAGTCACCTTTTAGTTCATCAGTACAATTTCACTTCAAAGAGAAAAGGTTATAAAATTGCACTTAGTAATACAAACATGTTGCGTTCAGACCAGCTGGGCTTGTAGGTTAAATTGCTCCCTGATTCTGTAGCTGTCCTGCAGATCCTATGTAACAGGGAGAATGTGCAGCAAGTGCTGCAGCTACATGGTGGCTGATTCCAGAGATACTACTGTTTGGTGGTGGTCAAAGAAAGAGCAGGAAAAGTTCATCCAGAACTTCTTTGCTTTGTGCCCCTGTCTGAGAACAGCTATGGCAGGGAACATCAGAAAGACTTGAAGACAATGCTGTCACCACAAGCCTTTCTCTTTTCTCAGTGGTGGGGGCTCAGTGCTGAAATGTTTAGGCTCTGGGATGTCTAGGTACGAGGATAAGTGGCACTGTAGGATGCAATAGAGCTCATTGCTTTATTGAACTTTTCTGTCTGCCTTGCTCAAGCCTATGTTCTGCCCGGTGTGACTCTTCTCTGCTTGTCTCATCAGAATGAAGGACGTGGCCTCTGGTGGAAAAAGCTGCCTTTAGAATGCACATTCATCTACTTAGCACTGCTAACTCTGGAAGTGCAGTTTGCTTCCACAAGATTAATAACACCAAGACATTAATTCTCTTTGGTACGTCTGCATCCCAGGTATCCCAGGGAAAACATGAACAAAGAGAGAGCACGTAACTGTGCTTCATTCTGCTACTATGATATTCTCTCGACCCCCAGTAAAGCCATTTGAGAAAAATATTAGAAGTGATGATTTTAAATACAGATACATGAATAGGGTTTTGAGGGGGAGAAGGGGAAAACAGAGCTCCTTCCAATAGACATATAGTTTCATTCTACCCTAGAACTGCTTTGATTACTGTACAAAGAGACTTGGCTGGTCCAGCTGATCTTGTTTCCACCATCTGGTGACACAGACAGCTCAGACTCCCAGGAAAGCAATGCTAAGCTCGACACCTCCCTGCACTCTCTCTGAATTTCCGCAGTCCAGCCTTGTGCAGTTGGCAAAAACTTTCATGATTGATAGCTTCATTTTGTTCAGAGTCTCTGCTAGCTTTTGGTCCAGATTCATTAAATTCCCACTTTTGGTGTATTTTGAAGTGAAGCTTTAACTTCAGTTACTCCATATAAAGAGTTAAATTTTGTCTCTGAAAGTTTAATAAAGGGGCTATCTTGACTGATGCTTTAAGTGCAACCCCTTCCCAATATTCTGAACATAATGAGGTTAGTGCTAAAAGCTGGATTCTCTCTCATCTGTCTGCATTATCTATTTATTCTGCACACATCACCATGGTAAATGAGTGCTGCATTAAGTACTAAATAGTAGAGGTCAGACAAACCCAGTGTTGGTTTTTTTTTCCCCTCAGCAAGGCTGAAAAATTATTAATGGATTTTAGTTTATTATCTGATGTAAAAAAAAAAAAAATCAGTATTATCACATTATTGAAGTATAATTTAAACACAATCTCAAAACAAATTAATTTGATATTCTTATTAACAATGTTTCATCTTACAATGTTTTTTCTTACAATGTTTAAATGGACTTCATTTCAAATTCTCTCTAAAATTTTTTACCATTTAAAAAAACCCACTCAAAATACAAACAGAATGTTTGCTCCAGGCTAAACTGGACCTATTTTGATCCAAACTTTTATTTTTATTTGAAGGCCACCAACCCCCGAAATTGTATACTCATGTAGCTGTATGAAATATAGCTTAAGTTCTTTGACTATAAGAAGTAGTTAATTACCCCTAGGCATTTTTTAAAATAGAAAAACTCACCATCTATTCAGAATTCTCACCAAAACAAACTGCATGAGATGTATAAGTATTTGGCACAGTGCAAATCTGTTAGGGTTCCTCTAGCAAAATATTATGCCTTATAAATGCAATAAAGTTAGAAGCTGTCCAACTAACTTCCTCAGCAGGTTAGGCAGTTGTGCACACTGCTATTCTATACCCAAAGCACACCTTTTTGTCATGTTAATATGCACAAAGATGATAACAGAGGTAAACAGTCTGAAAGCTTATCAGTCCTGACGCTGAATAATCAAATAGCTGGAGATGTGTAACATGAAGCCATATATATTAAAAATTATTTGCAAATAGTCTCCTGGGGTGGAAGAAGGCTGTTTCTATGGTGCTTTTGTATAAGGAATGAGGAAAACAGACAAAGAGTACAAGGTTCAACTCTAAAAATACCTCCTTCACTTTCAGATAGTTCCACGGACATTGACCCTTCCAACACAAAACCAACAGGAGCAGGAGGAACAAGTAATGTCATGGTACACATTAGAGGCTTACCTGCACTGATAAATAGAAAAGTACGTCAATTCACCTGTTGGGGATTTAAGACTGGAATGAGAGAAATGGATAAATGCAATTCCACCCAAACTGGGAGCAAGTAACCTATTTTTTTCACTTCATGGCCTCTCAGCTGCACCACTTCTCCAGTCTAGGCCAGAAATCTGAATCCTGGTTGTGAATATCCAACCTTTATTTCCTCTCTGCAGGACTGGGTCAGGCCTTTCCACAGACCAGAGCTTTCTCAGGTGGTGTTTGCATCCCGCACTCCCCCTTCTCGCAGAGGGAGGACAGGCTTCAGTGAACAAGAGGGACTGCTGGTCTTGTTTAGACTAAATTTACTCACATCAGCCAACTAGACTATAGTCAGTAGAAGCAACCAAGCTTATACAAGCTGTGTGTCATATGAAATGTACCTATGCAATCATCATTAAACACTGGAAATGAAGGAAGCATGGATAAAAATAAACATGAAAAATGAGGTAAAATAAGTGAATTCTGACCAGAATATGCACAACAGCTTTTTATTTTTACTTTCTCTGAGTAGTTTTCAGACCCTTCTCCTTGTTAAAGCACTACTTACCAACTAAAGAGTCCAGACTCTACTTGGGCACTATATGAAATAGTATGTTTCCTACTATTTCAGAGTATGTGTTTTCCACAATGACTAAAACGTTGCTGGGGAATGTTTCTGTTTGTGAATTAATATGTTCATGACCTCAAAGAACAGCAAAAATGTATCTGGCTGCTTTGGTGATAACCTTTGGTTTAGGCACAGAAGTGCATGGTGCATCCCAGCCACCTCAAGCCTAGTCCTCCAGCTTGCTGTCTTTACCGTACTGCAGGGAGCATGACAGCTCTTTTGGAAGGTGATGACAATGACATATAAATCCTCACCCTCTTATGAAAACAGAGCATTTTCATGAAAGATGCTAAGGAAAGCTTTTTTTTTTTAATTCATTGCTTCTGTTTGGAACCTGTGAGCTGTCGCTTCTGGACTGCATTAAAAATGGCTCAAGCACAGTTTCCTGACTTTTTTCTTTTTTTTTCCTTTTTTTTTTTTTTAAGTCCCTGAACTATTCTTTTTATTTTCGTGGGTCAGATCATGGAGACTTTACTCACACTGCATATATGTGAGGAACTTACACTGTGGCTTGTCCCAGGGGTGTCTGTGAGCCTGAACTGCAGAGCAAATTCAAAGTAACCCGAAGGAAAGAACATCTGAGCACAGTGTATATAGCTAAGAAAAAGGGATGCATTTTGCCACTGAATGGTTGCAGTCACACAAGAGCCTGCAAACAGCAGAATATTTTCAAGCATAGACATTTTCATCACTCTTCTGGAATCCCTATCACCTGTCAGGTCTTGTGCAATGTTTGTTTTATACATTTCATTGTTTCACTGTGTCAGATATGCCTTTCCAGCACAGACCTAAAGAACACAAAGGTCCTCACTGCCCTGACCAACAGTGCCTGATCTCTGAGCACCCTGGTGCCATTGGTAACATACAGTGAGCTGTACCAGTCCTGTGGTAGGAGGGGACACAAATCTTTTTCATTGCTTATTGCTATACCTCCACAAACTCCTAGACTGAAATAAAAACAGACAACACGCTTAAATGGTATCCACATTTAGCATACAGAAAGGCCAACTAGTTTGACCAAAAAAAAATACAATTAATGACAGTTTTTATTAATGTACTGCTTTTCTGAATGCTTTATTACCACATTAGAAGCCTAAATTTGCAATTGAAAACAGCTGCTATTTGGCTTACTCACTTTCTATTTCCTGAACCAAAGTAAGCAGTATGTCCTACCAGAATCTCAAGCTTTTGAAAAACATATCGGCTTTCATGAACTGTGAGACCAAGAGTTTTCCGCCTCTTCAAGTTTCAGTGAGACTTTTGCCTGAGAAAGTATAGCAGAACTGCTTGACAATGCCCAGAAACAGCTGCCTCCTACCTAGCAGGTCTTTTTGGATCTCAGTTTATTTTGTCTTGGGGGAAAAAAAAATGTGACCATTAGACGTAAAACAAAGACATTCATTCCCCCATGCTGGGAAGTGTTGAAGGCCAGGTTGGGTGGGGTTTTGAGCAACCTGGTCCAGTGGAAGGTGTCCCTGCCCATGGCAGGGGGGTTGGAACCAGATAATCTTTAAGGTCCCTTCCAACCCAAACCATTCTATGATTCACCTAGAAGCATAATCTAACAAATACTAGTCACAAACATTAATGTTAGGTAGAGCATATCACATTTATGCCCTCAAGGATGTGGTGCTGGTATAGTTTGCATCATCAGAAAAGCACATCTATACATGGTAATGAGATTTATTGTGTGGGGAAAGTCTGGGAGTGTCTAGAATCAATTTAGCATGAAAAAACCTAATCTACTCTGGGTTGTCATAGGATTGCCACAGGTGTAAGGACAGTTTTTCCTCCCACCACCTATCTGACTGTGTTGTTTGCTACTGCACTGAATATTGAGGCTGCTACTGAGGCATCTCACCAGACCTCTGGGGAAGTGGCAGTAAGCTGAAAGGCATGAATCCCTCTCCAGACAACAGAAAATCATCTGGGAACAAGACAGAAAAACTGCTAATGCCCAAAGAAAAGCTGCAAGCCAGTTCCTTGTCTGGAGACAGGTACAGCTTGCTTATTTTCAAGTTATGATTTCCAGCCTTCAGAAAACTCAGATGTACCAAGTTGTACTTGGCATATGTTTTATATTGCTTTTGCAGTGATAATATACTCTTTCTGCCTTGAAATAAGATTTGCAAAATACAAAAAGGCAGCTCTGGAGAAGAGTTATCAAAACACACTGCTATGTTTTTCTTATTCCCAAACACTGAGTAACATTTACATTACAAGCAAGGAAGCCAGAACAGGCAACTGAGCAGAAAGGAGAGCTGGAAACAGCAAATACTTAGAAAGTTCAGAAATGCAGAAGTTTATCCTAATGTTTACCCATATTCTAATGCTTCAAGAAGACCGAACACTTTGACACAAGTTGAAGAGCCTTTGCCAGCCAGACTGTTTGATGTTGCGTTGGCTCTGTGACAAAGCCAGGCTGTAGAGGAACGTTGGCATTGTTTTCTGATCAAAGCAAGCCCTAATGGCATTAAACCTGAGTTGTGGTCTGACATGTTTTCCTCCCTCAACCGTCACTTCTCTACATTGCCACCAGCTTTTTCTTGAGCTGTTGCAGTATGATATTCTGCTAGTTTAAAGCATGGTCAGACTTTTATTTCAGATGATAAGAATTGATTTTCATATGTATTCTGCTATGCTTGGTAAGGAGACAGGAGGTCGTGAGTATATTATGGCAGTGCAGAAAAGGTTGCTTTCAGGTTATGGTGATTTTCAGTTTCTGGTGGGTCCAGAGATATTGCAAGAAAAAGAGGAGGCAGGAGAGCTTTAGCAATTTTTGGATTAAGTTCTTGTACAGCTTAATAGTTAAATGTATCTTTAAAACTAAGCCTATGCTGATGTTCCTTTTTTAAAGTACAGACATGGAGCAACTGTGGCTATAGCAGGATACAAGTGGGTTGCCCCAGTAACCCATACAGGCATCCTGCACAGGATGAGATGCTGCATGTTTTTGTAGTTCTGTCCACTAATATTTGGTTTTGGTTTCACAGACAGTAAAATGGTCTTATAATTTCAAATAAAAGCAAAACTGATAAGATATTATGAAATCAAACATCAGATGCTCACAAAATATATCTCCATTGATGACAACTGAAGCACGATAGAGTTAAATAACTCCAGAACTCGAGTCTCAATTTTCTAGCGCTAGCTTCTCTGCTCAGATGTGACATAACCCATGATAGAACACTTTACAGAGCACTTACAGAAAGAGTTAAGGGTTTATTCATTGCTACGTTGCTACACAAGCCCATATTGTCCACTGCAATCATTGTTGCTGCTGCAATTCAAATTTCTCTTCTGTTGACTTTGATTGCAATTATATATGATGCCAACCAGAGTGAACAGGAGAAAATGCACCAGTCAATGATATTAAAGGCTGGATACTCGCTCCTGCAGTCACATCTACCGCCTGTCTTTAAATCATTTAGTGTGGTCTAGCCCTTACTGTCTCCTTGGAAGCAAGGAAGCCAAGCAGACTCTTCTTATAGTTTTTGAGTAGCTGTCATTGGTTTAAAATGACTTAGCCTTAGTAGATATTCCATCTTTTATAGCACAATGGACCTGACCTAAATCAGTGAAGACAGATTCCTGTCAAAGCTGTAGTAGACATCAGGGACGGATGAGAAGACTTAGAAGAAAACAACTATTTTAGATCTTTGTATGGCACAACTCGAACTGAATTTATTATAAAGTTCTGAAATGTCCAAACACATTTTACTGCCTTCTGGTTTCCAGATGGGTCTGCATCCAGAACACCAGAATACCACAAAAATGCTGCTTTTTTCCTGCTCCAATCAGAAGCAGCTGCAACAGAAGGCTATTGAAAAGTTTGATTCTTAGAAAATGCCTGTCTCTGTTTTTCAAAATAAAAGAAGTTTAGATAATTTGAGTAAACTTTGCAGGGGCATCCAAACACTTAGAATTGCACTAGGACACATATTTCAAACCTTTGGAAGCACATCCTTCACTAGCTGTTTGCTCCTAATGAGGGAATTAGAGTACTCCAGTAGGTAAAACTGAAGAGACAGTATTCTGGTCTAGCCCAGCTCTAATTTAATAGGTGGCTTTGACAGTATCACTTAAATTCTCTGCTGCTCAGTTTCATCACTGACCTCAGGAGTCACGCTTCTAAAGCAATTTGCTGGAGTTTCAAGTTCACACCCTTACTATTATTATTTTATTCCCTGTAAACATGTACAGTGGTGAATTTAACATTTTTTGAGACAAAATTCAGCATCCCATTGAATTCTGTGCAAAATCCAATAAGAGACCAGCATTTGGGGTTTAATCAGCAAGGTGTCAAGAGCCCCTAGGACTAACTGACTCCTCTGAAAGTTGAAGGTATACAATAATTTCAGAAACTGCATAGCACCTTGCAAGATCAAGCCCATAAGGAATTTTTTTACTATTTATACTCCCATTGTAAAGTTATTTTCTGCGTTTCCAATTTGTCTTTGCAGTCCTTATATTCAGCGGGTTTACACAGCTACATGTGCACACTCTGTTCAAAACACTTGCCCATATCAAGCACGCCATATGGAAATATGCACGTGCATGCTCATGCATAAAGCGCATGGTGAAGTGCAGGAAAATGAGGGTGCTTTTAAAGTTTTTATTTTTATCTGATTTAATGGAAAATTAAAAAACAAGACAAGATTATAATTTCACCAAGAATACCTTCATTGATATTAGTTCCCAATATCTAGTACGATGGGATAATATCTAAATGAATAAATGTAAATAAGTGAAGAACGTGAATATACAAGTTCTTGGGCTTATATGGAAGTTGACTGATTCTTGCAGCAACTCTGACTCGTAATAAAAATGATTTATTTAAAGATTTATTATGAACATTGCAGGAAAGGAGATAACAGACATGTACCACTTTGTTTACAGTAAAATTTCCTGTAAATTAAAAAGAGCTCCTATTCTCTGTTTGGTTTTGCCTTGGTACTGTACCAAGTATCTGTTTATAAAAGGAAATATGACGGTACAAAGTGTACAAAGTGAATTGCAAAAGAGATTAACAGTCAAGGTGAATTTGCTTTAAATTAAGTCCTAGCAACACAGACACTGTAGATACCATTCAGGTAAGGAAAGTCGGTCTAAGGCAGATCTTACATGCACCATTACTGAGAGCTCAGCTGCCTGCAATGCAGGCCAGAAAGCTACTCTCCAAACTGGGATTGGTGTTAGCCCCACAGCAAACTCATGGGTCACTCTCAGTGTCGAAAGAATATAACCTTAGCCATATGTCATGCTTGCACCTCCCTAATCTGTGTGCTGTGCTGCAATGATCTCAACCCCAAGAGCAGGGCTCTCTAAATGCTTCTTTCTGCACTTTCTGAGGAACTTCAGCTACTGGTGATGTTAATCAGAAGTGGAGACCCTCAGCACAGTGCAGTGAGTGGAGATACTGACAGAGCTAAGATGGTTTTGTTTTACTGAGGTGCCAGTGCATACAGTAATGACCTAAGAGACATGTCAGTGAGAAAAAACCTGAACTGCTTTTAAAAAAAGATTCAGGTGATGAAGAGATAAGGCAGCAAAAAAATGTTGCAGAGCACTATATAAAAGTTAAGTTTGATGTAAAGTAAGTACTGTGTTTCAGAGGGATTATGTCTTGAGGACTTTTTCCTGCAATCCATTTTTGCTGAGCTTTTTTGCTTATAATACTCCCTAAACAGCTTATTAAAGAGTCTTTCTGAAGTCACATTTATGTGACAAAGTATGTTGCAACCTCAAATTGTCCCATCCCACAGAAAATCTTCTGGGAGGAGTCTTGGATGAAGGTAATGTATTCACAGTTGAAAAGGAATAATGGAAAGAGACATCACATATTTCATCAGAAAACTGGAAAACAACCTGTTTTGCAGAAGCAATTCCCTTTGAATTAGCCCTAGAGTCACCCTGGTATCTCTAGAGATCAGAAAACCAAGACTAGGACTTTATGGATCTCCACAGTATCCACCCTGGGAAAGAAAAGGTTTGTGGACAGAAGTGCTGGATCAGGGTCGTATTCTCCTTGTACATACAACAAAAGATTTACACAGAGGATAAAATCCTGAAATTATTGACATTATCTGGAAGCCAAGAGTTACACGTATTCATGAGATTTACTCCAAACTGTTCTAAGATCCATTATTTGATAGGTAGTGCTATGAAATTAATGCTGGATTTTTAAAACCATATAGTTAATAAAACCAATTTGCAGACAATGCTGTGGATACAAGTTCAATGGTTTAGACGGTATGTTGGCATTTACCTGGGGGCACATGTTCATTCATGATGACGAGTGATGCTGGTGTAGGCCTTCTTTTCCTGATCTGTAACATGCATAAACCAAGGAGAATCATTAGGTTCCACCAACTGCCCCACAAAGCAAAGCAAAAAGTCCATCTGGTGCACCCCTGAGTATAGACCAGGGAAAGATAAAAAAGAAAATATTTAAAGAAGAGCAGCACATCACTGTCTTACTGACTACTCATCTGCTCTGACAGTGATCAGGGTCATGCTGCTGCTTTTCTTTACATGAAAAGCAAAGGCACAGGGGAGAGCTTTCCAAAATACCTTTAGGATTTGAAATCATCTTGAATAAGGTTTTGGACATGTATTGCTGTCCTGTATCAGTCATACCTTAAGATATTGACATTTAGCTTTGCTCCAGGAAAATGATTGCAGCAGTTTGTGAGCTTATGCGTGCAAATACCTAGTAATGTCATAGTTCTCAAAAATAATCATTAATATTAATATTTTGTAAGTGCACTTGAGAGTTGATATTGCATATATGTCTTCCAGTGAATTTATGATATTTCTAAACTGTGGCCAGAGGTGTTACTACTGTTCTTTAACTAAAGAAAAGCAATACTTAAGACTTTCAAAAGAATATTTTTGAAGAGCACTATACAACAGATCTTTACATATCAATATATAATCCTGAATTGTATGCAATTCTTCCTATTCAGAGTTTATTTGGTTAAGTACTTTTGTTCCATTAACACTGGTTGAACTACACGATATTAGACTACCCTCCTATCATGCACACATTTGTATTGAAAGCTTTGTGTTGCTTCACTAAAGCCTCCAGGCTATTGATATTCTATTGAATTTAAGAGAGGGACCAAGAGTATGTAAGCTAGAAACCATTCTGACACAAAACCTCAATGTCAGTGCGTTTGTTCTTTTTTAGTTGCTGAGCCAACATCTGTATTTAGCTGGGTTCAAATTTTGCTTTCAGAGGTGTAAATGGAAAATTACATCATCAGGGTTAATGGATTTATTCCAGATTAGCGTAACTGTAGCTGACATAGAATTTACTACTTTAATTTCATCACACACCCACAGTGAAACTGTATAGCACTTGGAATTAAACTCACAACATAAAAAAAAGACTGCCCATAAATACTGGGTAGAATTTGGGCCACAGCATTTCAAAAGCCATGGGAATTCTGGGAAATCCTAATCCTATAGTTCTCACAGATTTCAGAAAAATATCAGAACACATTCTGCTTGAATCCATTGCAGGACTGTTCCATAAGGTACAGACGTCTCACAGCTTGGAAGTACCTATGGGCAAAACTAAGACCCCGCAGCAATTCTCCCCTGCACCTTTCTAGTATTTCTCCGTTCAGTGGTCACTCACAACTCATCATTTTCTGGCAAAGGCAGGTGCCTTTTAAGAGACGTGACATCAGAATATTCAGGAAACCAGATACCTGTCCTAAAGGTGCAAATAATTTCATAGGTAATAGCACGGAACTGTCAAGGTTATGATATTCCCCTGGTATCATCTAAAGCTAGACTTACCAAAATAGAAGCAAATGTCGAGAAGGACTTGCACTGAGAGAAATATACTGGGTCACCTAATTACAATTTATCCAGCTCTTCTCATAAGATTCCCTGTGTCCTTCTTTATGCACATCTACGCATATCTGTACACAATAATAGATATCTTTTCCTCCTTAAGACATCTGTATTGCTATATATATTATATGTATGTGTATGCTTTGGGAGTGAGTCAAAACCTAAAATAGCACACACATAATTCCAATGAGGACATAAGTCAGGCATATTTCTACATGTATATATTTTTCAAATATGTAAACCACTGTAGCAATGACATAAAGAAAACTGTATGAAAATCATGAGAAATACAGGAGGTAACTGAAGTGATAACTATCGTGCAAAACATAACTCATATTTTCTCCTGTTAAAATGAATGGTAAATAAGCTGTCTTCTGTGCAATATTTCCATTAGGTACCTGTTATCAGCTTCATGTTTTGCTTTACGTACAAATAATATACTTTAGTTGATTTGTTGAGAATGTGTATTCATGTGAAGTGTATGTATTAGGGCACAAGTCCAGTTATAGAAAAGGCACAACAAATATACATATCCTCCTCCCTCTTTGGGTGTATCCAGACATTGCTATAACCTCCAGAGCGTTTAATCTATAGTTACACTAATATAAGTTAGAAAAGCATTTAGGCCACAGGTATTACCTGTTCTCACCCCACATCTTGCCCCCATTCCTACCCCATTCCCTCAAGACACCAAAAGAAACTCCTCTTCCTTACCTGCTCAGCTGCCTCGGGATCTATTTGACTCTGAAACAGTGGCACAGCAAACTGTATTTTTTTAGGGCTGTTGGGCTCCATCACGGTGCTGAGGTGAGTCAGACAAGAGAAGAGCCTGGAGCTTGAGACTCGGTCTGCGCCTCTCCCCGGGCGCCCTCCCCACAGCCAGGCTGAGTGCTCCTCAGTAACAGCTGTAACTCCCGACCTAGCACGGGAATCTGTGTGAGCTGAGCAACTCCCTTATTCCACATCCACAGAGATGCCGCTGGCTTGGCTATTTTCTTTTTTTTCCCCTCTCCCCTCTCTTGTGCAGTCCTTCAGATCCTCTCAGCACAAAGCTGAAAGGAACAATAAGCTAATTGTGTACCAGTTCACTTCTACATATGCCAAGCATTCACTCAGAAGCTAATTGAAAATGCAATACTAGCATTGCATGGCCTGGAGCCCTGGGATTTGAAAAAGAGGATCTCTCCACCGTACATTACTAACTGGCTGCTCAGAAGTGCAATGCAAGCTCCCTCTGAGTATTGCTGATGGGCTCTTAATTATTGATGAACACAAATCAGGAAGTTTTCAGATTTTGGGGGTGGAGGTAGCAGGAGGGGTGGATGCAATAATTCCATCTCTGTTACAGTGTGCCAGAACTGCTCTCCTCTTCTCACATATCAAACAATTGCCCTTGCTCTTTCAAATCCTTTTCTAAACCTCTTCCAGGAAGATTTTTGATGATGATGCTACACAGATGCCTACGCTTTCATGAAGTTTATCTGGTGTGCTAAGTGGGTTTGCACCTTAGGCTGGGTTTGCAGATTTAGACTCCGATCTCTTCAGGTGGGCTCCACCTCACATGATTTCAGATACTGAGAACATCCACATTTAAGCCAGCTGTCTGGGCTCCCTCATGTGAGACACATCAAAGGGCATTTCACCCTGTTCTAGTTAAGTGGAATACAGTGTTTACTGGAGATGACATTTTTTCTCCATTAACCCTAGAAAAAGTAAAGATGACTCAGACTACTTACCTCACTTTTAGATGGCTAAAATTCAGAGGGTGAAATCCTACTTTGGGGTGCAAAATCTGTGCCTTCTTTCAAGACCAGGAAAAGAATTTGCTCAATCATACCAATAGTACCCTTTGGTGAATATAATTGGTTTTCACTTTTCATTTCACCCTGTTTCAAAAGTGTATGAAATGATACACAGCGACCACTGACTTAACCTACCTCTTTGTTTTGAGCACCTGACCGCTGCCAAGCAGCACAGCAGAGCTCCTGTGACAAGGGTGTGCTTGATGCCAAAAAATGGATCCCTAGACGGAAAATGCTCTAGAGCCAGTTTAAAGGGCTATGCTGAAAGCTTAGCTCTAAGCCGAAGAGCATTGGGCCAATCGCCTGTTACACACCACCGACAATTGGGAAGAAAGAGAAAATGAGGTACAGCAGGAAAACCCAGGCTGGCCCAGCCCATCACAGAATCAGCTTAGCTGGGATGAGGCTACCTGCAGAGAAAAAGTGCAGTTTGGTCAGGTTTTTGGAGGGTCTGTGAACTCTTTCGACAGGGAAGGGAAACACAACCAGCCAGAATGAAGAGCAAACAGGTGAAATTCACGGAGAGGAGTAACAACTTAGGTCTGGCTCTGACAGACTGCAGTAAGGAAACAGAGAAACAGCTGAATTCAGAGCTGAAGCTGGACATCACCAAAACCCAGAGGAATTTGAAAATGCCTTTCTTGTTCAAGCCACTGAAAGCACTAAGGAGTTTCACAGTTCATCACAGGTTTATTCAGAGTTGCTGAGTATTTTTGCACCTGTGCCAGCGGAGGAGGCGGGGAAGGAGCAGGGATCACGGTTAAGAACGATGCACAGGCCATGCACGGCAGAATAAATCAGCAAGTCAGGGATGGAATATTTGTTTGGCTTTGATTGATACAGGTAAAAACTGTTAACACATTATTGGAATACCAGGGTATTTCTGAATAGAGGCAAGCACACTAGCTAGTTGGTTTATGAAGAACCTGATAAAGCTCAGGAGGTGAGGATACACTAAAAGTTAAAGACCCAGTTGACTCAGTGATCAAAAACAACTCTTGGTGAGGGCTGAAATTTCCTTCCTCATCCAAATCAAAACTACTGTGTACAATAGTGGTTTCCAGCTGAAGGCTAGTAGCTGGCGATTTTCCTGTTAGATTTCTTGTGATAGTTTAGGTGGCATTATCTTAGAATTGTAGAACCACAGAAGAGTCCCAATTGGAGAGGACTTCTGGAGATCCCTGGTCCCACCTGCTGCTCAAAGCAGGGCCCAAGATCAGGTTACTCTGGGCCCTCTCAGGCCAAGTCCTGAATATTTTCACTGCTAAGGTAAAGTGTTCAGTTTCCTTTACCACAACAAATGAAAGACCTGCACAGAATAGTGATGTTCAGTGTTTCATACAATCATTTTTAAGCCTTCACTATTCCCACAAAGACGAGTCATAATTTGCTTTATAGACTTCCACAGACAATTAGAGTCAGAGCACAATTGCAGCAGTTCTGCTGGCACAACTAAGAGTCTAAGACACTAAAGTAAGAGAGGCACACACCGCTTTCACTAAGGGCAATTAGAGAGCTGTTTTCAGGACAGTCTAATTATCCAATTTCACAAGTCCTTCATGAACAGACATGCCATTAACTTCAATGACAGCTTCAGACATAGAGGATATACACAGGGATACACCTGGGGGGAGGACATACACAGGGATCTGAAGTTGTGGCTTTTCTCTAATAAACTTTCATACTTGAAAGAAAATAATTTTTGTTTTCTTAGTCCCAGATAACATGAGAAATATGTTTTCCAGCTGCTTTGTTATTATGTATATTAATAAATAGTATATTTCAAATATCGGGTTTCTCTATGAAAAAACTGTTTGCCATAAAATATCTATTATAGCTGCCTACAAAACTTCATGCATTAAATTATGCTACCATTACAGCATATGTTACTGGATTACAGGAGCTATAATTCTCATTACAAAGGCTTAAAATTTCTTATGTTAATGACAAAGTCAGTTGAAAAAACACATTCGGATAGTGAAAAAATATTAAAACATTAAGCTCTCAAAGGATTATAGAGGTGTGTTTCAGCTCTAGATTGCTGCACATTGCTGTCTAAAGAAATGATGTCTCAAAGTTGTTCCTAGTAATAGTATCTGAGAAAAAAGCTCAACAGTCATATGAAGAAATAAACCAAGAGAAGCATTTCTTGGCAGGTTCAGAAAGGAGTCAGACAACAGGGACAGGACAAGACACAAGGACAGATCCTTAATGGGGGTGCTACACCTTGGAGAGAGGCCCATCGACGATGCGATGTGGAGATATTTGCCTCTGCAGCCCTCCTCTCTGTGCTTATTTGGAGCTGGTGCCCAGCAATCTTCACAAGCCCTATAGCAATAGAAGTATTTTTAAAATAGTATGAGAGGCATATTTCAGAGAGCACTCGGGTATAGCATTTCAGGATTACTACATCAGCTCACTCTTACACCTAATTTGCAGCACTAGATGTCTCCGGGCAAAGTGTGCTTGCATTTTCTATAGGCTGCATCATAGTCTGGGGAAGAGCTGAAATGCATTTATGTACTGCCAAATCCTTTTAGCTCATCTTCTGTTTTTAGTGCACTCCCTGCAATGTTTCAAATTCCTTCATGATTCAGCTAAAACTATCATGGAAGAAAACATAACAATAACTGTCTAAGATCTTTCCCTCCTATGTCATTCACTAGGTTCTGGTACGAAGCACTGCCTTTTAATATATCCTACTGTAGTGCTGACCTATCAGAGTACTCACGGTACAGTTCCTGCTTGAGATATTTTCCCTTTTGTGTTAGGGGAAGTTTATATATTTTTTTTCCCAGCCAAAGACAGATGCTGCTGGGAAGGGAATTCAAGGGTCTCTGTCCTGCACTCTCTTTACACGATGTCTGTTGTGGCTGTGATTTGCCTCAGCTTCTCTCCTGTGGTCAGGGACTACTGCAGCATCAGCCTGGTAAGGAGAGGAGAGAGAGCTGGAGCTGCTTGTGAAGCCAACCTACTTAAGGCTTTGGCTCCTAATTTCACCAGTGCAGATGCAGGGAAGCATTCAGTTATGGTTCTCTGATCCATCAGGCTGCCTTCACGGAGCAAAGACTCGGCTTGGAAGTGGCACTCCTTCCAGCGTGTCTCTTAGGACATAACTTTAATCCCCATTGTAGCCACTGATATGCGAGAACCTTTGCAAAGATGTGTTGATCTGTACTTTCCTCGCGCTCTCCAGCTGAGACCTTTCCTCACGCCAGCATCTCCTCAGCACACTGCTGGGCAGCCCCAGCATCATCGGGGGAAGAAATGCTGCAGAGCACATTGCTTCCTGGCTGCTACTCACCGGGTTTCTGCTACAGCCAAAGGGGACTTTAGCATGCCCCTTCCTTCTGCCCTTTTGTAATGAACTGACAGACAGTTTTGTCACTGCCTTTGTCCATACAGAGGCATCAGTTTTGCAGCTCTTGGTGTTGGTCATGCGCAGAAGGGAGGCAGAAAACATGACCGCTGGACATGGTCTTTGCTGTGCACACCATACCTGTTAATGGACAGGTTTTCCTCTTGGGGCTCTACACCAGGCATTGCTCATAGGTGCTAAAATGACATGCAAACCTTCCAAGAATAAACAACAACGTATTCAAACTGATCCTGAAAGTTTCCTTTCAAAATAGCTAAATACAGGTGTTGCAATCAGGGTGGCTCCCACTCAACTGCTGGAAACAGTTTGCTATTTATATGCAGAAAATGCGAAGAATTTAAAACCTGCAAGGGTGGGAGAACGTAGAGCAGATCATGTCTGTCTCATGAGCAGTAAGTGCTGCGATAGGCAGGTCAAGAAGAACAGAAAGTCTTGTTGAGCAGCAACAGTTGGTGGGACATTCAGCAAGAGCTGTTAGCCTAGTAACAGCCTAACCCAAACCTCCCTCACCAGTACTCGTCCATCGGACACCAGGTTTGGATGTGCTTACGTACTAACTACGTGGATTCATAAAACCTAGATAAGTAAAAAATATGGCTATTTCTATTTATACGATCTCTTTAGTTGATATAATCATTCCTTAGCAGTATAATTTTAATCATAATCAGTTTAAAGTTACCTTTATCCGAGGACTTAGGAACTGATACTATCTATTCAAGCCTTCCTCGGGGACTCGCAGCTCTCCAGACTATCACGTAGCGCGCAGACTGGTAGGTGCTGTCCACTGCAGTCCATAGAGTACACACATCCAAAACATAGGAAATGAGCTGGATTAATGGGACATAACCCGATTAGACAGTCAAAAGATCCATGTCTAATATGGACTATAGTTCAGTAGTGCAGAAAACAAAATTCTGGTACCAGTTTTAGGGAGGTATTTCAGCAGGAAGTTATGCTAGAATTTGCTTCCTTACCAAGAAGAGGGTAAATCTAATATATTTTTCAATAAACAGAACTACTGTTGGCAGCTTACATAGACTTTAGAATGAAATATTATCGTATTTCCATATTAAATCTTTAATGCAAAAATTGACTGACTAAAGTATTGAATTAAACAACTGAAATTTAAAATTGAGTTTCTACTATAATTTTTTTTTAAAACAAAAGTTAAAATATAAAACACAGAGAAGCTGAACAAGGAATGAACTTCTACAGTTTCAGAGTCTGAGTTAGAAAACTCAGTGTACAAACGTATGCTACCAGGCTAAAAATAGAAAGTCGTCAACTGGGCTATAAAAGCTCAGTATGCCAAATTCAGAATATGTTTTTAAAATTCTCATTTTTTTTTACTTTGAGACTCTTTAGATTTCCCTTCTTTCTTGCCTCCTCCTCCTCCACCTCAGAGGATAGGCTAGGCCTAGAGAAGTGAAAGCGACCCCCAGGGTGGTGTCTGCAGCATCCACATAGGAGCAACTGAGCCGGCTGGAGCTGTGCAGCTGACACACCTGAAGGGCAGTATCGGGGGTTTGATGACCTGAAGAAGGTGGCTGGGGCGCATTGTTTGCTATTTCTTATACAAGTGTCAGGAGCAGCAGGAATGGGGCTGCTCTGTGTGTAGGGACAAGCCAGGAGCCGAGGGCTACCCCAGTTTGGGCTGTCCCCTCTCTGCAGCCCCACGGGGCCTGAAGGTAGCAGCAGAGCTAGAAGGCATCATGCAAAATTATTCAGGATTTGATTCAAACAAAAAACCTTCTCCATGCAGGCTGTGCTTAAATTGGGGAACTCATCGCCACAGGATGCTGTGGGCACCAAAACTTTACATGAGCTAGAAAAGCAATTAGATATAATCAGGGAAAAGAAATCCATCAAGGATAGCACCACTGGCCAGGAAATCCCAGAACCACCGCCTGCTGAGAGAGGGAGGGCAGAGATCCTCCCCACCCTCTCCTCATGCTACACTCTTCCCAAAAAGTAGCATCTGCTACTGGCCACTGCGGGGGTGAAGATACTGAAGGGGCTGGACCTTTGGTTTCATCTGCGGTGACTGCTCTTATGTTCCTAACTGCAACAAGACTCCAAGCGTTTCATGAGCCTGCATCGCTACGCTCCTTGTACTTAAGAATAATCAATCCCTTTGCTAAGCTTTTTTTTTCCATCACTTATGCCAGTGCGAAACTATGCCTAGATGTACATTTTCCTGCACCCCCCCAATAGTAACAATACCTAATTTATTAAGTACATATTTAAAACCTGCATTGTTCAATATTTAGTACAGGACAGTGCTCTTCAAAATCACTTCCCCTGTCTTTATGATACTTTTAAAACAAAATCTAAAACCAAAGCTGAACATACAAAACTAAACAGAAATATATTTGTAGATATTTTCTTAAAAAATTGACTCTAAAAATCCCTAATGTGTTGTAGCAAATAATCTGTGGAAAACAGGGCTACTTTAGAAAATAAAAAAAAAGTGAGAAACTCTACATTATACAAAGACTCACAAATTTAGAAATACCTGTGAAAGCAGGTATCTGTACCAAAGATTGCACAGTACGCGGAACAGCTACTCACTCACTGAGGCAATTCTTGCTTTTCATTGTGCTGCCTTCTCATTGCTACCATTTAATTACTTAACCGTTGTCCAGGCTTTCCCCTTCTACACTGTCAAAAAAAGAGAAAGATGTCTCTGTATATAATATTCACCATCACTCAGCAAGCATCTATGCAGAATTGCCTGATATGCAAGCTATTCAGAATTATCAAGTGATTTTGTTTCTTTTAAAAAAAAAAAAAAAACAACAAACTCTTGTGTTTCATTGTTACAACTTTTATTATAATAAATTTGTGCATTTATATTCTATGGCATGAATAGGAAGGATTACCATCATATCTAAAATCACATAGAACCTATCAAAGTAAATTTGCATTATGCCAAGTTAATAGTGTGTTTGTTTTTCCTGAAAATCAAATAATGTATTATTTTGACATTATCATGTTAATTTAGGAGAAAGCGTTGCATTGGACTGAAGCCATCTAACCAGCAGTTATTCTATTTCATGACATCATCTAAGTTTCAGAGTTTTGGGTTTCTTACCTATTGAAAAAAACCCTCCAAAAGAGAACTTTTCCGGTAGTTTAGGCATGATTTTGTTTTGCACTGCTAGTCATGGCTTGAATTACTCCAGGTTCCAAATTGGGCTCTTCTTCCCTCTCCCTAATCAGTATCTTCCTGTGGCCAATTTCATTGAAACAGATTCATCTGTGGTATAACTGAATTCAAATGTTCTGACCTATGCTATATTTCAAGCATAAGCCATTTGCTCAGCAGTACGCAAAATCCAAAGGCAGTACAAACGCTGCCCCTCAGGACTCAGTAGAGTAATACTGGCGAGCATCAGTGGTTGGACTGTGTCAGCAAGGCTTTAAGTTCTCACCTTAAAAGAGACAGCAATCAGTGCAAATTGGTCCTTAGGAAATGCAGAGCTTGGAGCATCTTGGGCGTCACTTGACTTCTAAAAGCAGGCTGCCAAGGGCTTGTACACCACACAATTTGAGAGAAAGCAGAAGATGCAGGGCAGCCTTCCCTCTATGAAGGTCATGGTCAGCAAAAGTGCCTGAAAAAGCTTCAAGAGCCCATCAGTTCTTTCAGTAGGGGCAGGGCCACTTTGAGTCCTCTCTCCAAACAGCATTGCAGAAACTACCAGCAGCAGGAGCGTCTCCTCCTGCATACTCACTCCCGGCCACACAGCTGGGTCCGTGGCCATCCTCGGTCCTTTCCTTTTCAGGGCTCACACACACGGCGAGCGGCAGCAGCACCTCAAGGGCATCGCAGCACTAACCCAAGCAGTGTGGGGGGCTGCTCCCACCTTTCCAGCTATTGCATCCACCTGCCAAATGCCGAGATGTCTCCACATCATTTCAGCAGAGGTCATTTTTGTAGCTTTTTGCTGCAACAATGGGGGCTAGAAACATGCTTTTACTCACCTTAAAAAAAAAAAAAATCTCCAAGTACTAGGTTCCCAAACCTCTGCCTGATTTGAGCTGTGCCATAGGCACATATTGCTCTGCAGCAGGTTAAAGACAAGTCTATTTTGCTACCAACAGGGATGTAGCTGTCCTGTACCCACAGAAAACAGCTAGCTCTTAAGGTTTCCAAAATACAGCCCTTGGCTTTATATTCCTGCAGCCAACTGGCAGCAACAAGGACCACTATCACAGTGAAGTTTAGAAAAGCATCCAAAATATCTCTGGCATTACTGCCGGCTTCATTCACAGCAAATTTGATTGACCAATATTTATCAGCCACTAATAAAGCTGTTTTAATCTGCGTAGAATTCATATCAAATTGCAGGCTGGCAGAAAAAAAGACAACACTCATCTGTAAGGAAAGTAGCAGCTTCAATCATTAAACAAAACAAAAACCATTCACGCTCAGAAAATCATTACAGCTGAACTGACATTACTAGAGGGCAAGCCACCCAGGTTAGGCGCATGTCCAGTAATAATGACGTCTGTTCCTAAGGCACAGGCAGAATTATCAATAGAGGTTGATACCAGTTCAGCTTAACTTATATGACAACAGTGCACTACAATTTTATTTTTTTTTAAACAGGAGTTTATAGACATTCCTATATCTAGAGAAATGTCACTCACAAAATATTAGCTGGAAATGTCTTTAAGAATGGCAAAAATCTGTTACCAGGATTATGGAAAAATAGGTGCTTGTATATTCATTAGTTTCAGTACAGTTTTTAGAAATGTCATTTTGAAATATCTTTAAGTTCTGCCAGAACCTCACAAATCTGCCTTCCATCAGCTGGACAAAAAATTGGCACTATTTTTCATTTCTCAGGATATATTAAACATTAGACTCTGCATTGCTGAGATCAGAGGTTCTTACAAACTATGAGTTGAAGCACCCCAGACGCGCCGGGATGTTACCTACCAGTGACTTTTCTCGCCGGAGCAGTGAGGAGCCAGGCTGCCAGACCTGCAGAGGACACTGCTCGATGGCTGCTGGCTCCTGAGCTGCTTTCCTCCATTGCTGTACGAGAGCCACAGTTGCCACCTTTCTTGGAACGCCACTTTAAGTAGTACATGGGCATAGGACCTGTGTTAATGGTTGAGTGTGCCAATTAATCTGGCTGGGGGACAAGGGGAACATCTGCTGCTGCAATTATTTGAGTAGGTTTTGGGTTTGCGCATTTGTGAAGGAAGGTTGCAGGCACTTGGGTCTGGCTGGTTACTCTCCAGTGGCATTCTGGAATGGAACTGCATACTCATGTAAGCTGCAAAGGAAAGCAGAAACCTACTGCAGCTTACCATCTCATATGGATTGCCATGCATAAGTGCTGTCGGAGTTTATATTTCAACTTTTAAACATGTAGAATGAGGTTTTTAAGAAAGCTCTGGCTCTACACACAGGGACAAACTCTGAGGACAGGTCAAGACCAACCAAATTCTTGCAGCCACAAGAGTAGCCAACAACTTCAACAGTTTGGTTTTAAGTGCCAACATTTCTCTCAAATTTATCTCTCACATTTCCTAAACATATATAGGTTCCCCTGAACATCTGAAAGCTTTTGGAAACCCAAGTCCTGAGCTTTCCTGCTGTTCTCCATTCTGTGTACTATTTGATCAAATCTATGTTACTTATTTTGCTTAAGAGTAAAGCATGCACTATGAAAAACACTGATACAGATTATAGGCAAAATAAATATTTTATTAGTTTAATATACACTTTTTTTTAAGAAATCAGCCCTTGTGTGTCTTCCTAACACAATTTAAAATCTTATAAACTTTTTCATACAATATTGTTATATTTGAAACTATTTTTGATTAAAGACCTTGACATAGTGTAAAGAGTTTTAGTAGATGGAAATGGCAAAGGAGTAAAGAGATTCCAAGCACAGCAAAATGGGATATTACATATCCACTAAATGTCTATTTGACCACATAAAACCTCCAATGACTTCCAATTTGCTCCATTGGAACAAGTACATGTTCACCAGGCTAACTGAAAATACACTCAGTGAGGGATGGGGAAGGAAAAGAGATTTTTTTCATTTTCCCCATAATACAAGCAAGGTTGTTCATCCATTCCAAGCTGCACATCCTAATTGCTTTCAGAAGATCAGTACTTTTATTGCATTTTGATTAATAAGAAGCAGAAGAGAACTTCTCTTGGTATGACTAAGAGCAGTCAACACAAAGACAAAAACCAGTGCTTAAAATAAGGCACTTTTCTATAGAGGGATAGGCAAACAGTAAAGAAGCAAATAAAATTAGTTAAAAGTTGTCTTCTACACAAAGATAAGGCTTTCAGTGTCAGAACTTTAAGTAGTTTTAAGTAACCTCATGTCATTCTACCACTCTGCTAATAGTAACCGCCCCAAGAATTAACAGCAATTTTTACATCAGGATTTTTTCCTTCTTTTGAAGTGGCACTAAGTAACAGCAGTGGAAACCATTATGGGTTGTTTCAAGCTCTTAAAGTAGATCAGTTATTGCACAATAAATACCTCATAGAGGTCAGTGTTTTGGGGGGGTTTTTTGTTGTGGTTTTTTGTTTTTTTTTTTTTTTTTAAAAAAGCTAGGCTGAACGTGTGTGTGTTATTTATAAATTGGTTACATCTGGAAATCTTCAAGTTTCATGATGCATCGTTAAACGAAGAAATTAGCTACATAAAAATTTACAACAGGGACATACAAATAAATACAAAATCTTTCAGAGAGCCACAGTTCTGTTGATGCTTTAAGGAAAGTAATGAACTAGTTAAAGTGTCTAAGTCTCTATAGATGAACTCAAGGAAAGGTACACATCATAGAACCAAGCGTCGAATACAGTAGCCTATCTCAGCAGCTTTAACATCTCCTGAAGCAAAAATAACTTGACACTTTCACCAGTGTACGCCGCTCAAAGCAGAATCCCACAGCATTTCGGACTACATCCAACCTTACAGAAAACAAAAAGCAAAACAAATATCTAAATTAGATTTTCGGAAGTCTGCTTGTTATGCTTAAGTATGTATTTTGATAATATTCATATCTAAGGCAGGCAAACTACAGAAATCCTCTCGCACGATGCATTCACCCGCGAAGCCATAACGGAGCACACCAAAAACAAAATCAAGGACCACTGCATGAAAGCTGACAACAGAATGGGCCAAACTATAAACCAGTTGATTTTCCAAAGCTATCCAGGATTATCAGTATCCTCCATATTTGATGAACTTCCATTTTGATCACTTATGTTTCAGGGGGAAAATGCAAACAAAGCAATGTTTAAGTTCAAAATGATATTTTGTATGACCAAAAAAAAAAAATCTGGTTGTGGCAGTTTGCCAAAGATTACCTGTAGTACCCGTTTCATGGCTGTGTATCTTGTTTTGCAGTTGCAGATCTGCTTTGGGGTGATACAGCTGCTAACAATCCACTTACTATTTCTCGTCTTATTTCACCAACAATAGATTCCTTGATCTGAAAGGGATTAGCCAAAGTTTTAAGGTCAGTAAGTTATATAACCAAAGGATAAAACTAAATGATATTGCAGATATGTTTGACATTATTGACATATGAAAATGTACAATACCAAAAAGTCAACTTCCAAAAAAATGCAAATGGAAAAATATAAGAGGGTTTCTCTTGGAAAAATAACTGTAAGTAATTTTAAAGTTCTTGCAAATCGTATAAATGCAAACCAAAGTAGTTTTATTTTTCCAGATGGTAAATATATCTGTGTTTTATTCTTAGGATTACTGGTTTTATGTTAAGAAAAAATACATTTCAACTATGCTGAAGTTCTGAAAATGGCATTTCAGGATATACACATCAAAAGCGCCCCAATTGCAGTGCTCTGACATTAGTCATTATCTCTTGAAAAGGAAGGCAGGACCAATCTGCCTCACAAACAGATTACGCAGTAGGAAAGGTCCAAGACTATGAACATGAGCTGCTGTTTTCATACAAATCAAAAGGAGACAAACCCTAATTACATACTCAGCAGCAGAGACAAACAGAGAACTTCAACTGTTGCTCACATCATCAGTTGGCCCCTGGGGTATGACCTATGCCAGCAAAGGCTATTTTTCACAGGATTGTGACAAAGCATTTACTCATGAAGTTTTACATGAAAGAAACCCAGGAGTTACTACTAGCAGGCACCTGAGTGTGGCTAAAGTTAGAACAAAGAAAGAACAGAGCATTGATGGCTACAGTAAAGGAAAAGGGAGAAAACCCCAGTTCTACAACGCATATTATGCCAGAAAGGAGCAGGGCATGACAAGAAAAATAATATGGGCTGCTCGCAAGTACGAGAAATCTTTGGCACCAACTCATTTTTTGGATGGTCTTCACTTGGGGAAGCACTAACAAGTCAGATGCAGTTCCAAGGACAGGGGAGGACGACGATGGTGAGAGAGTGTAGGGGAGTAAGAGCCAGAGCCCGGCTGCCGAGGTCACTCACAGAAGCACTCATCAGCCCAGTTAAGCAATAGAGTTTTCTTTTTCTTATGAAAAGGGCAAATAATTTCCTGGCACGAATAACTGATCTTAGACTAAAGAAAATACTGTTCATAGTGTCATTTCAAAGTAGCTTTCAAGTGCCTGAGTAGCGGTAATGAACGTGAGACTCGATGCCAGAAAAAGAGCCCAAATTTCTAATCCCGGTTTTGCCAGTAACAAATTCCTTCATGTTCTGATGCCCCACCAATACCACGGGAATAATATTTACTCAAACCCAGCCTTCCCAGCAGCCTTGCCATGTTTGTGTAGCCCTCTCATCATCTCGATGATCATCTTGCAATTATTCTTGTAAGTCTCCCCTTTTCCTGGTGCGTCAAAAGGATTAAGCAACAACGTCAGAAGGGTGGCAGCAGCATTAGCAACAGGTTATTTATCCCTTGTTCTCACTGGCAAGCAATTCAATCCCTAAACCATTAGTGGCAAAGTTCCTTGTTTCATTACTACTTTGCATCAAGCAGAAATTCAGAGACTATAATATTATTGGCAAACAGGTTTCCAGTTGGGTTGTTTGCTGATTAACTGACAAAAGAAAAACCAGTGTGTAACAGGACCAGGCTTACTGATGGCCGCAAGTCCTGAGGATGTCTATGCCGATGCACACACAGACGTACAAAGCTTTAGGACTCCTTTCAATGCAGTAAGGGCTTTGGGATTTAGAAACGCTGGCACAGGGAAACAGCACCCCGGCTGTCCGGCAGGCCACCATCGTAAGAGACCCCTGCGCTGCTCTCTCTGCTTTCCTTCTCCAGTATCACACGGGGTGGGTCTGCAAGTACGCTACAAAACAGTCATTCTGTGTCCTTCCCTGGCCGGATAGACAAAAATAAACCTCACTTTCCAAAGAGAACTGATAAAAGCTTCCCAAATTAGCAAGTAAATGGTCTAGTATGACAGACAGTCTTGTGGCGAGGCGGAGACTGGAAGGGAAGTGGCTCCTGTTCTATTCTCAGCTCTTCCAACAACTTCTGGCTTGACCTTGGTGGATCACTTGAGCCCTCTGCCTCTCACCTTCCCACCTGGATGACAACAAGGCTACCCTCTGCTGCTTCTTTTCACTGCCACTGCTTCCTCCCTCCTTTCCAGACTCATCAAGGTCATTCCGGTGTGGCGAGCACAGCATCAATTCCCGCGGTGACTCAGTCCCATGTGTGTGTCGTGACAATCGCTAATGTTTGCCTTTTTCATTACAAACGATTTAGGGCAAGGTGCACCTTCCATTTACTCTGCAGAGGGCACAGCCTGCTGCCAAGGCTTCCTCCGTACAAAAGACAGATGCAGTCAATGAATGCTCCACCGGTATTTTTAGCAGCTGAATGAAAAATTGATCATTTGAAAGAGGAGAGAACCCACTCATTTATGGCACATACACTACGTTGATAGAACACTAATATTCAATATTGCATTAATAAGATAAGATTAATAAGATTCATAGATAGTTTTACTACAGTAAACTAGTGATCTTTCTCCATATGAAAGTATTACCATTACTGTAATATTATGTTGCTGCTAAATAATGAACTGATTGAGAGTGAAATGTGCTACAGTGGCAATTCTGGAGATGGGTGTTCTTCACCTACTGAGGGAAAATGGGCATGATGCTGTCACAGTCCTCATACTCCTGATCTGAGGTACAGTTTGTACAATTAAAAGAATTATTTTCTACTCTATTTTCTTCTTGTGCCACTTCTTCATTGCAGCAGCTGGTGAGTTTTTAAGCTCAAGATAGTAAGATGAGGAACCCAACGCCTGCACAAGGGAAGTATGAATAACAGACATTTTTGATCTATGCTGAGCTAACATGGATTTGAATGTAAAACAGAAAAGGGAAGATTCTCTATCCAACCATCTCTCTGTCCCATAAAGACCCATTACAGCCTCGTAAAACACCTGTTGACAGGAAAATCATACATTTCTTTAAAGTATAACTTCATTAAATGTCACTTACAATGGAGAACTGTTAGCAAAACCAATACCTGCATTGCTCTTAAACAGAAAGCTTTTTAAACTATCACATCTTTTGAAGTGCAGAAGAGCAGAGTGAGAGGGCCTGGTGGCACTCCTAGCGACACTGTGACCTACGAGTCAAGCAGTAAGTGCTTCATGTGATATTCCAGTGGAGGTCAGACATATTTTCATCAAAACAAGAGGGCCACTGTTTGGTGTTTTAACATTTCACGTTGTTGAATGCTTTTCTGTGGGAGTTAGTCCATTAACACTGAAAGTTAACACCATGGGTTTTTTAATGCCAGCAAATAGTTACAGGTCAAAGCTCGCATGCGTTATAACCCACCCAGGCATATTCTGAAACACTGCCTGACTTTTCTTTCCCCAACACAAGGTCACGCAGCTACAGAGAATAGGAGGAATAACCAAGGGTTTAACATTTGTGAGTGCATACATCAAGAATGCATCCTACCAGATTTCTTTCTTTTGACAACGAAACTGGAATTCCTTTGCTAACAACAGGGCTACTTAGGGAAGACACATTTGAATTTATGCTCTATTTTAGCTCTTATGAAATACAAAATATTTTCTTGACCAGTGTTCAAAAGCATTTTCTGGCTCTGCAAAAACTACCAGGTGCTTCGAGCCAATGCATCTTCATTCTGACCTGCAAAAATTTCTCATGCTGAGAATCAGAACTGATCTGAAACAGGCTGCCAATGAAGTTAAACTGAGGGTCAATCTCTCTGTGTGCTCATACATTTACAAACTGAGTCAAGCTCAGTTATTTGCTGACTACTCATCTTTGAATAGTAGCCTCTCAGTTCAGTGCAGATTCTTTCAGCATTACAATGTCCTCAGTGCCACACAACCCAAAGAACAATCTCTGTGCAAAGAGTACACATCTTTATTTGCTCTCAATTAATGAAGTTAAAGATGAACTTTCACACAGGCTAACCTCAGAGAAAATATTGACTGAAATAATGCTGTACTTTGACTCCAGCTCCCTTTATTGTCTCTGCTGCTTTTACAGTAAATTTGAATTACAGCGCTCTCCTTCCTCTCTGTTTCTCCTTTAGCAACCCCTCACCATGACACCACTCCTTTGGCACACAGATTTTTACAGAAGGGCTGGATACAAATGCAATATCCTGGCTTCACTTCAGAATCAGAGCAAAGTGCAAGGCATGAAAGGAAAAAAATGGACCAGGAGAGAGAATTTGGGATGTCTGAGAGTATTTTATGACATCTCCAAAACGAGGCCTTTCCCAAGACTCCTTCCAACTTTAGCTACTTTAGAGAAGATGGCAGCAGGAGGGTGGCAGGGGGTTGAAAGACATTCAAAAATTGAATGCTTGCCCCCCTGCCTCGTTCATTCCTTTGCTTTCAAAGTAGAGGTATAAAGTTGTAGCATCACAATCTCCCCTGTAAAGATCAGTGATGGCCAGAAGGTGTCGAGCTCCTAATCCTGAACACAATAATGATGAGGTCGTTGGTCTGATGGTACCTCACCGTGAGCTGACTGCGGTACCTCTCCCTCCACAGGATAACGCCACTTTCCATAAGTCATCCCACTGACTTTAATGGGGTTACCGATGGGGCGAAGCACTATTCAGCATCATGAGGCTATTTACTAAAAACTGGTCTCCTTTTCACCTCACTGACAAACTTCATCCTCTTTTAACACCAGCAGTTCACTGACAGTTAATGCTTGTGACTACGCATTATTCTTTGCATTCTCAGCTCTATTTATGGAGTTACCCAAAGGTAAACAAAGTAAATATCTTCATATGCTTCCAGCCATCATCTTCTATAAGAACACTCCTTAGTAATGCCCTACTGCTTCACAAATCTTACTGTGCAAGTGTAAAGTACCTACACATAGCAAAGCCCACAGTGAGTCAGCCAGGAAACATCTCCACTCTGCAGAGACAGACACAGCAGAGTCTTGTGGTCAGACATGAGGGAAAGGATACCCTATGGTCCAGTACATTCTGCCTCTTCCTGAACTGAGAGAAGAGGGGTGAAGGTGTGGCAAAAGATTCCTCTGGGATCACAGCTCCTGTTTTATCATGAGATGAGCGGCCTGCCTCTCATCTGTTTTAAAGATAAAGCTAAGGCAAAGCTGGTTCCAGTTATTCACAGCCTCAAACCAAGCAGACCTGGATGGTACCGCAGTGTTACAGCCTGGCCTGTTGTACATTCCTGAGCCTTACACCTCTCCTGGCCTTTTGAGTGGTTTATGGCAGAGCCATACAAAAGCTTCAAGGGACAAGCTAAAGGCTAAGGGTCCAATGACCCTCAGCTAAAGGTTAAGTGGTCACTCTCCACTGAAGGAGAGGGAATAAAACCCACAGGTTCCCCACTTGAATGAATACAGAAATCCCCATTTATGTATTCACAGCAGAGAGCTCACTCCACTTTCTCAAAGGCTCAAAGTTCTCTTTTGAGAACAAGAAGTTTCTTTTGCTTCCTTTTCCCATTTATACTACTTGCCACAAGGCTTTCTATCATGCCACTGACAAACAAAACATGCAGTTTTAGTCCTGTTTTTTAACCTGGCCCACAGGAAAAATAACCAAGCACCCTTCACTTTCATTGACTGCCAATAAAACTAGTCCAACAGCATTGGTCCAACATCAGTCTTAAAGTCTGAAATAACTTCTCATCTGACTTCAGGTTGCTTCACTGACACTCCTACAGTCCTTAGTGGCTTGGGATAGAGGGACCGGGAAAGTGTTTTTAACTTTTACTATGGAGTTGTTTCAGAAACAGTATCATCAATCAAATTAACTCCAACCTGGCATTTTAGCAAGCAAACATGACAGAGAAATTTTCACTTGGGAATCTGAAATACTGCTGCTTAACCAAGTAGTAGACATGGCAAATTCTTTCTCACCCAGACTTATAGTAGCAACTAGCTATTAATTTACATGCTAACCACTATCACTGAAAAAACGTCTACTGCTTTGCACAAGAATACAACTGTGGCTTGAACATCTAGTGACAAGCTCTGAGCCTTCAGAAATAGTACAGTAGCAGTATGGAGCCTTGGCTTGAGAGGGAAGAGAAAACCCCAGTGGCCAAGAGTTACAGGTAGCCTGTCTTTAAGTTTCAGTAAACACTGTTCAAACATCCTAGATCTCAGCCCCTCCCTTCTCACCTCCCGTATGACTTGCTGCAGCTCCTCCTGCTCCACGCTTTTGTGGATTTCATCAACTGAAGGCACGAGAGGGACTTTTTCAAGTTTGTGCTCCACCTCTGGCTTGGAGTCTGCAAGCTCCTCGGAGCTTTCTACCTGCTGTCCAACTCCTGCTCTCACCGGGGGAGTTGGTGTTAAGGCAACAGAGGCTCGGTATAACTTCTTGCTTTGACTCTTAGACTTTCCTGTTAGTTCAGAGGATCCAACACCAGCTTTTCTACCTGCGTGACCGGAGCACACTGAAGAGGAATCAGAGTTTCCATGGGAGAATACAGACTCTGTACCCTCTGCTGGGAGAGTTTCCAGTCCAAGATCTCCCAGTCCTAAACCCAGTTCAGACTTCAGAAATGACTGCTCTCGAATAAGTTCAGAGACCTAAGGATTCAGAAAAGAAACAGTCCTGAATAAGCACATTAAAAAGTCACATACAGACACAACCATGCTTTCTTTTTATTTATTCAATCACTTACTCATTCTCTCCATGTAACAAATACAGCTATAAAATAAATATATGCTTTGCCTTTATGACTGCAACAAAGAGGATCATAAAAAGGAAAGGCCTTTTTGAAAGCCAACATAAATATGAATTGTGGCAGTTCCCCAAGCCACTGACTTTTGCAATACGGATGCATCCTGCCAGAGCCATTGACAGAGACACACGTAAAGGCTTGATTTTGTTTTTCTTTGCTAAAACAATTCAAGTTTGTTCTTTCCTTTCTGCAGTCTTTGAACTACTTGTTTTCAGTAGGGCAAAATGCACAGAAAAATAAGAAATAATTTTCCCTAGAAAACTCACCATGTAGTCATTGTATCAACTAAATCCAAACATCTCACTTCTACATATTCCTCTTAAGAACAAATAGACTTCGCAGCTTCTTACGCCTATGGTTAACTTTGCTTAAGGGAAAATGCAGCTGTTCACAACAGAACTACTCAAGTGAGTAAAGTATTTCCAAGATTATGTGTAAAATGAATCTCCCGCAACCTTTTTTAAGAAATCCCTTCCTGGTTCTTTTTCTTAGTAAAACATAGAGCACACAACAATTACTTACTGGTTCAATGACATTCAATGGAGAAGGGCATGATAGATTATCAGCGCTTCTGCTTCCATACATACCCTGAAAAATTAAGTCAAGTTAATGCATTGAGGATTTTTTTAGAACTGTCAGAAGCTAATATATAAACATGCTGTGTTTCAGACAACTTTCTGTAAAAGCAGAAACTTGGAAACAGGAAGCAAAGCTGGTTGGAGAAAGTTTATTTCAGTCATTTTTAAAGCTGGCCCTCTTCTATAAAAGGATTTACAAATAAAAAGATATTTATATGGTTCAAAGAATGCAAGTTTGGCTCACGATCACAGTCATACCATATTTTCCTGTTCTTGGGTTTCAATTTTTTTCCCATGACAAAATACTGAAGAGGAAGATGTGGCCTGTGCCTGTGCTTCTTTTACAGAAGAGGATTGGCTAAGAAAGAGGAATGAAACCCAGGAAGAACATATGACTTTTTGTCTGTGCTTCTTTTGTTTGGCTGATGACAGAATTGCAGCAGAAAAAAGAGGAACAGTCTTCCGCTGAGTAAAAGAGAAGAGAAAGTATATCACCATGCCACCAATGAACATATGGAAGTGTCTTTTTTATCCCCCCTCCTATGCTTCTGGGGAATGTCTGTGGGAGCAGAGCTTCTCCCACTGTTTGGCGGGGAGCCACACGTTCATCTGAAGAAGCTACAAAAGGCAATGGAGGAAAAAACTGAAGATGACAACTGGATTTTCCTGGTTTTTTGTTCCACAGATTGGCAGAGCTAGAGGGGAAGCACACCCCATTTCTTGGGAGAGAAACACTGCATTTCTCATCTCTCTGCCCTCATTTCACAAGTAAGAAAATCAGTGTAGGGAAACCATCAGCATCCCCCAAGGATTTTAGACATGAGTACTACCTACCAAAACTGTGAGAATTCAGGGTCATGACAAGGAAAAAGAAGGAAGCACTGTCAGAAAAGGTCTGAAATCTCAGACCTAAAGCCCCGCAAGATATGTATTGATACATATTAATGCCAAGAAAGTCCTTCTATTCACACACCTTTTCCCCAAGACAAAACACTGATTGAAAATAATAAAATATGACCCCTGATAATACACACAGCATCATTAGATTCCCCAGATATCATCCCACTCTAAGAGTTTTAACAGTTATGATTTATTAACATGACACTGAGAAAACATATAATGTTGTTGCAAAAGTAATACTTACTATGTGCGTCTGAGGTCTGTAAGGTGAAGACATGTGCAGACTTCTCAGCTGGTCTTCCAAAGCAAGTAGACGTTCTTCTAACTGCATCTCTAACTCCTGTAGCTCCATGCGGACAGACTTTCTCAAGCTCTGTAGCTGATCAGCTTCATATCTATACCGAGTCCATCACAAAAAGAACAAGGGCATTCACTGCACTCAGCTGCACACCACAAAGGGGGAACTGAGCAGGATAGTCCCACGACTAAAGGACTTCATATAAGGGAATTCAAAGTGGAACACAGAAAATTCCTCTTTCATGGAAAAATTAGCTGAATGCCTAGATGGAACAGAAGTCTTTCTCCATTTATAGAAAATATACAGCACTTCATGGAGAAAACTAAACAACATAGTGTATCACAGAACATTCTCCAAAAATTTTAGCTTTAAACGCTTAAATATATGCAAGCAGAAGAAATTGGCATTTATACATATATCTAATCAATTGCAATTTAAAACCAGTAACAACAAAAATCACAGAGCAATGCAGTAATTGTATATTCCTTCTCCTGTGTGGTTATAGATTCCCAAGCAGTCACAGCCACATTTTGGCCAAGATGCCATTATCTAAGAAGGCCAACTGATTTCAAACATGGTTAATTTTAAAGTGATTAGTCAAGAGCTGATTCAGCTAAAGTAAATATATAAGTAGTTTTGAAAATTGTTCCAGATCAGCTGCTGCTGCAACTCACAGTGAGCACAAGCAGACAGAGCCAGAGTATGAATGCCATCTGTAGCCTGCCGAGTGGCCACGGTAAGTTGAAAAAGCATCTGAATGCTGCAATGTTCATTCTTTATTTACATCTACGGGGGCAGGGGCAGGAATCTAAGCTGAAAATCTGTAAGCTTCCCCCCCCCCCAACATCTTATGTTCATGTATCCTGTGATAAAAGTCCTTAAAATCCACAGCTGTAAAATCACATTGGAGAAACAATGAAGAAAAAAATCATCAATTAATGAGAAACATGGATTAGAAGAAACAAAGAGGAAAAAACTGTAGAATGAAGTGTAAAGAAGAGAGTAAACAAGTTTTGGGCAAAAACTCACGCTCCAACCCTGTTCAAAGTGAAACTAAGAGATTTTTTTCTCTGATTCCAGGGACAGCGACACATTTCCTGCAGTGCCAGAGTATCTTCTCTCTTTTTTTAAAAAGATCATTTTACCTTTCCTCTTCTGTCATGTGCTGATAAACTGTTGTCTGTTGACGTAACATAGTCAATTCCAAATCCATCATTTGAGTTCTGAATAAGTTTAGATTTCGCCTTACCACTTGTAGCTCCTGGAAAGTATTCTGGGGAGGAAAAAAAAAAAAAAAAAAAGGAGAATAATGCATTACATGGAAAATCTGAATTAAAGTAAGCCTGGATCCTATAACCACAGATGTGCCCTTTGAGGCAACCAGAACCTTAGTAACTCAGTTATTACAGAGGCTGCATGTTGTGAACTCACAATAATTCAAGAAAACAACATTTTTAGATGTATGATACAAGCAAACACATGAAAGGATTTCCATGTATTTAGATTAATTCCTTTTTAACATTATTTGCAGGATGGAGTCATCTCTTATCTCTTGAGAGCAAAGATAGAAAACTGTCCAAAGTTAGCACAATCTGTGGCACATTTAGGATGTTTCTTTGTGTTTTATTTTGACTAAGAACCACTGTGTGCGCAGGGTCACTTACTTCATAGAGAGGTAGAATGGATGATCTCTGAGTAGTGTAACTGGTGGCCGCTGAAAGATCCTGACCCCTCATCACTGGGTACTAGGGAAGAAACAAGGAATTTGAAATGGGAATGTCAGCAATCCCCTTTATGAACTCATCTTCCCAAACACACAGATACTCCGACAGAAGCCACTGTTGAAACACAACCTTGCTGGCATTGCGATTTCTGCTATCTATGTAAATACTGTATCAGGAAAAGGAAACCTTACAAAACGGCAGTGCCAGCTCTTAACTGAAGCATGTACACCAAAGCTCTGTAATGCAAATGTTCTGCAGGTGAAGAAACAAATTAATCCTGACACAGTAAGTAGGAATAAAAGCTACGTTCTTCTGCAGCAGGCACGTTATGCCTGAAAACTCAGTAGTCTCAGTTGTCTTAGCTAATGATAAAACGAACAACTTGGAAAACAGAACTGAGCAAATTAAAGGGTGCCATTTTCAAGTCATGATTACAGTCACATATGTTGTGGGGTTTTGATCAGTTCTTAGTTTGTGGGTTTTTGTTGATTTTGGTTTTTAATCTCACTACACTGCCTACATGCAAAGACCCCTGCATGCTAATGATCTCTCATGAAAACAAGAGTGCTGAAGAATTTCTATTTGCATGTTGTATCAACACATGGAGCAACCAGATACAATTCAGGGACTGTTACATGTAGAGACACGGCACAACAAAGAACAGTGGAAACAGCAAAAACATTCACCTTTTCAAACATGAAAAAGACAGCTTGTCCAATGTAATTTTGAAAGAATTCAAAGGACTATTGACACACCATGGAAAATTTGAAGCATGTCCATTCATCCAGAGGAGTTTTGCTCAAACATGATCACATCAAGGGGATGTTTCTTTTTTCCTATCCCAGTTTTCTCTGTTCCCTGTTCTATCAGGAATTTATCTACTCCTTTTTATTCCTTCCTAAAATCAGAATCATATATTCGAAACATCTCAACTTTTTCTTTAGCAGCTGAGTATGCTGCGTGCCAAACTTGATATTGGTTGTAGGAAAAAACAGCACCAGGGAACTGTGTATTTTAAGCAACATGTTTTCATACAAACCTCTGTAATGAGAAGGACCAAGCCCCCAAAATGGAACTAGTCTAGACAAATTATGCTGGCAGTAGAACAAGTGGGCTAGGAGATATTATTATTCCCTTCGATAATAATTTTGTTTTTTTAATTGAACCAGCTTAAGCTTGAGTTCTGGATGTAATACAGAGACTTCTTCCTCAGCAGGTTTAGTTAGCATGGTATAAGTGATGAAAGTGCTGTAGCACACTTTAACCTTACCCATATCAAGGCTGCAATTGGTTCCCAAGAGGAAATTTTACAAAGAAAGGCTAAATTCTGCAAACGCTTACTCCTAGGCACACCATCCACTACCTTGGGCAATGGCTGACTTAAAATACAGTTGATCGCAGCCTTCCACCACAGAGCTGTGTCCCAGTACCCAAGCTTGCTCCAAGAAGCAAGGCCAGCTGATATAACCGAAGTCTGAATGGACTAGCCTCTAACTTTTGACAAGTGGCAAAATAAAACAAAACAACAGGCGTCTAAAAAAGCCCACTACAGCCTACCACCTGGAATATGGTGCAGGCAGGCGCATGTTTGTTCTTGGGTAAAACCCACAGAAATTGTTGAAGCTCTGTGACTGAATAGTGTAGAGCAGGTGTGGCAGAAAGTGGTAAAAAAAAATGCACTTGCATTTTAAAGCATTTCTTCTCTGAGTGATGAGATGGACAAAATTTCATACACTGTGACAAAACTGGTCCTTGATAAAAGATGGATGACTTCAGGATCATGTTTACTAGCTTCAGAGCTGAACATGCAAAAGGTTGGCATGAAACAGCACAGAAATGTATGTAAAACAGACGTCATTATTGACACCATGAGTGAAGCCATGGGACTTGCAATGAAAAAAATTCATTTCTATCAGTTGGATGGGAAGTATGTCAAAGACAAGAGAGAGGTTAAAAGACTGTCAATAAAGCTAATGACTACCACCTTAAAATAATAGCTGATAAAGAGTACACTGTCCCTTCCTCCCACCCAAGAATATCCATAAAAGTAAAAAAAAAAAAAAAAAACCTCAATCTGGATCAACTGCAAAAAGAAAAAATTAAATGCAAAAACAGTGGAGCACTGGAGAGATGATCATTTGCCACTTTAAACAGAAGCTCCTAAAACAGTAGCAAATCAAACTTGCACAAAATGTAATTTTTTCCTGATCTGCTGCACTATGCAAAGGAATATTCAGATTAACATTTTGGTTTTATAAGGATAAAATAAGAAGCCTCTTTGCCCAAGGTAAAAATTTGGCTTCCTCTTACCTGTGAGAGGTTCTGCAGAGAGTTTCTGATGTCGTGTAGGACCCTGCGCAGCTGCATCTCCACAGTGGAGGGAGGGTTGATGGCATGAGGTCGATGAGGAAATCCGACATGCCTTGGAGAGAAGGGACAGCTGAAGGGGGAAAGCAAGCCGCCAAAGGAAGAGCCAGAGATACTTGGAATGCTGTGGGTGCTCAGCGTCCTCATGTGCTCGCAGAGTGGTCTGTCCTGCCACTCAGCGGGGAGGGAGTGGAGGGAGCACGTCGACTGGGACATGTGTGCCGGCGTGTGCAGCGGGCAGCTCTGTACCCTGGTTGGACTGGGCTCCGCGGACAGTCTGTTGGGCCCAGTCTGGGGCACTTCTTTTTTGGAGGACGAAGGCGCAATGAACAGCGTGGATTTGCACACCGGCTGGCTGGCAGCTGCCTCACCCTCACTTTTGTCATTCTCAGATGCTGGTTTCTCATCTTCCTCCACACGTGTGTACTTGTAGGTGAAAGAAGGAGGACTGCACAGAGTCTCTTTTCCTGGAGTTAACTGGACATTCACAGAGGACACCACTTTCACTGGATTCAGCAATGCAGTTGGGAGAGACTGAGACCGCCTTAGAGGATAGCCCGATTCAGCAAACCAGAGTCTCTGCTTCCTCAGGAGATCTTTTGACTTAAGCAGGCTGCGTCCGGCCCTGGAATCAGATGTGCTAACGATCCTCATCTCAGCTCTTTGCAAGGCGACGTGAACCCTGTCCATGGACAATGGGGAGGAGTCACCACCTTCCAGAGACTCCATCGACTTGAGGATATGGTGCGTGTGGTACTGAGGAAACTCAAATACATTGCCTTCCTCCAGCAGGTCCAATTCTTTTTGCCCACTGGAAATGTCTTCCTCTTTAGAGCTGACTTCTCCTTGGACTGTCTCTGATATATGAGATGACTTGCTTTCTCCTCCTTGATTTTGTTCAGTTTCATAGTCAAAAATTTCTCTGTCTTCGCTCCTTCTGTTCTCAGAAGGTGCCCCTATCTTTCGTCTCTCTATTTGAGAGATAATATCCTCTTCATCATCGTCATCATCATCATCTTCTTCTTCCTCCTCAAACTTACTGAAACAGGGCAGTTCCTTGGCTATTGGTGTCTTCTGTTCCTCACTATGCGACGTCACGGTTGTCTCACTGTCACAGCTGTCAGCACTGCTTCCCATGCCCTGCAAAGACTCCTGAACCTAGGAAAGACATGAGCCAGCAAAGGGGTGGAGAGTCAACTACTGCCTTCTCAGGGATCAGGCTAAGAGTCCAAGTCCATATTCATTGGTCATTTTGGTAGTGAGCAGAACAAATAATTAATACAAAATGCAGTTAATGTGCAAGAAAAACAGTGAAGGAGAACAAAGAAACGATAGTATCAGAGAGACTAGAAGCACATTGAAGTATGGCACCAAAAGGAAATGGTTTAAAAAAATAAGAGCAAACTATTCACACATTTCTTTGATTTGACAATAAACTCTTTATTGCCAGAAGAATAGAAGTAGCAGCAGAGTAAAAGAGTAAAAAGAGTAAAATGCCTGTATTTTAGGTAGCGATGACAAAGGGATAGCATGGTAGAAGTACATGGCATCTCCCATATATAAAGGTTCACAGTCAGTACTGAAACAAAGGGTAGTATTAGGGAATGCATACAGAGAAGTGAGGAGAACTGCAGACTGCAGTGAAACTAGTGTCACAGGACAACACTAAGAATGGGAAAACTGGTTATACACTCAGCCTGTTTTAAGTCACAGAATTGTCTGAGACTGGGAATCTCACACTAGGCTGCTAATCTCTATTGAAGACTGCATCCAGTACTATTACCCCCAACCTCCCTTTCTTTCTCTTAATACTTCTTCCCCTTTTCATTCTAAATCACAGTTTAAAACAGAGCACATGGATGAGGGAGATGCTAATTTAACAGGCAACAAGTGGCAGGAAAAGCATCTACGAGAAAGGGGGAAAAAAAGAAAAAAAAAAAAGAGATCTACAGATTACAAAGCATATTCCTTAGGCTGGCCTGATCAACCAGCATATTTACAAGCAGACAAGACATTTTCATAGGAGTATGTGTTATAAAGTACAGTCTTGAAAGTTTACCACAGTTGACGCATGAACTAGAAATTTAGAGAAGCTTTTCCCATCTCTAATTTCTGCAGTTCTCACTGCCATTAGGATACTAACTATGAGTTTCTTCTAGAGAGATTACTTATGGTGTACGTCAGGCAATAGTTCCTTCTCCAACCATCTAGAAGGAAATTTCAGTCATGAAGGTCAACTTCATTAAGTATGTGTTTAACATTGCACTCACTGGCACAGTCACAAATTAGTATGAAAGACTGTACGGGTTCAGATACTGTTCAAGTCAAAGGTATTAAAAGAACAAAAAATTGTAATGTCTAGGTGAAATTAGGCGTGCTACATGCATGCATATCTGTGTCTCTAATCCTCCATCACATTGTTCACTTATAAGTCAGGCAGGCAAAACTTCAACAACTTGGATGGAGAATTCTTCTTGCTACTTTGGTAATACAAAACTCCCCTGCAGAATATCCCATCTTAATGCCAAAATCTCCCTTAGAAATCTTTATTTTGGATGTCAGGGATGAAAGGCAATACGGTTCCAGTTTTTAAGTTTTCTCCTGAATTTCAGAGGAATGCTATGGCTGCTAGAGTCAATTATTTAACAGTAGATGGCACTAACTTACCATACTTTTAAGAAACAGTATACACCCCTCTGTATCCCCTTCATCTTCTTTTCACAGGTTCTCTTCACTAGCTGTCAAGTTGTCATTTTCCCTAGTCTCATCATTCACCCGTATTTTCTGAATTCAGCTCAGCACTTGGTCTGAATAAGGCAGTGAAGGTGGCAGAAGAGAACCTAGTGACTCCATGGCACAAATCTTGTGCAGTCTCAATACATCTTTTCAAAACAGCATAGTAGAAAGCTGAAAAATCTCATCCCTTTACAGCCAACAAAAACAAACTCCACCAGTCTTCCAGTGAGGGGGCACTTAGTTGCAACATGCTTTTAATGGACTCTTAATCAGGTTGCAACCAATATAAGATCAAGAGTGAGGAACTCTAACCTGAGACTCCTTCTAACATGCCTGTCAACTTCAGTGTAGTCCCAGTTTAGCAGAGAGCAGAACCAGTATCTCGGACTATTATGCTCATTACAGAGACTCAGGCTCGTGATTTCCTTTATTCACTCTCTTGCTCTTGGAAAGTGTAAGCTGATGTTTAAGGGAGACACAAAGACTAGCACTGTCTTGGCTTTCATTTTGGTACTCAGTTGAAAAACTACTAAACTGGAAAGCACAGAATACCAGTACCAAAGTGGAAAAGCAACATTGATGGATGGGGAGGGTGGGAATCTCTTCCTAGTAAGTGCCAAACAGCTTTAAAAATGTTTGGTGTGCCACAAGGAAAAAAAACATACTGTAGCATAAAAAAAAAGTTCAGAAGCTGCAAGCCACAGAAATGAAATTACTGGTGATACCCAGACTCCCATCTTTGTATTCCTCCAGACTGTGGTTTAGGTCCCAGACAGCTAACTGATGGCCTTGAGGCCAGCATCCAACTCAAGACTTTTCTATGGCTGATTGACAGGCCAACCAAATCATGGCTATTACTGTGCAAATCTTTTAGGAGAGTCAAGAAAACACCTCTCCTAAATATCAGGTACGACACTAAGCAAATGTGTGTATTGAGCAGACACCTAAGCACCATGCTGGAACAAAAACCTCCCCTAAGGCATGCAGTCTCTGGTCAGTATCACGGTAAGTTCTGGGATCAAGATCAAAGCAACTGGAACAAGAAAGAGCGTGGGAGCTCAAGATCAACTAGACATTAGTATACCTTCACAGTGAAGTTAGTATGAAATTGTTTTCACTTTCTGTCAGCTGCTAACTAAAAAAAAATAGGAAGATAAGCAAAAGAAAATGAGTGGGAAGGCAAAAATGATACAAGAAATGAAATGATCAGCAGAAAAACTATATGCTTTCATTACCTTAATCTCTACCCACTGCTGTCATGAGAGGAATGGACTGTGATTCTGGAGCCTCAGTTGGTGAGAAAAGATACAGCAGCAACGGCAACCAGGACATACTGAACTTAGAGCTTATTCCAGGCCGATGTATACCCAGATTATCCTACCAGAAAGGCTTTAAAATTTTAACATAGTTCTGTAAGGGATTCAGCAGATCCAGTTCTGAAAATGAGTTTTCTAGGATCTAGACTGACGGTCATGATAGCAATCAAATATCAACATCCCTCCCTGGGTCCTTACTGTCCCACAATAATCGGTAACATTTCAACCACAGCATGGGAACCTTACCTGAAGCTGATTAAATGGAGAACAATCTGTGGAGGAGTCCTCAGCGAAGCCACTGCTGTCAGAGTGCTGACTCGCGGTCCGTAACAGCTGATCTGTTTAAAACAAGCAAAACCCAACTGTAATTACAAATCACAATCTTACATGCCAAATCACATTCAATACATGCTTTCCTTTTACATCAAAGTAACATTGAGTGGATAACACAATTCCTTTCCAAGTTCCATTTTGAACAATACACAGAAACAGCTTGTTTGTTTCAAGCAAAACCTCTTCTCAGGCAAAGCCCTACTTGTGAAACTTCAAGCAGCAGTGGAAGAGGAACCATCTTTTGCATTCTTTCCTGTGCTGTGGAAAAAAACCCACTCTGCAGATGTTGCCACTGCTGCAGTTTTCCTTCCACAAAACTGAATCACTGGTTAATTCACATGCAGGCAGTGGAACAGCTGCTTTTGTATTGACACGTACAAATTCGCCACCCCTCTTGATCACGGAGATAAAGGAGATCACTTGTCTCCTGCCAGCCTACAACACCCCATACACCCAGAAGAACAGCATCACATGAGCAGAGAAGGGCAATGCGCAGGACTCTGAGAACTGCTGGAGATGGTCCTCTGCTGGTTTAGCTGACAAATACAAAACATCTCTGACACATCAACGGGCAATCTGCCAAAGCACATTCCCAGTGCTCATTTTATACACGAAAGATAAGATCCTCCTGCTTCTTCCTTCTACTTAGATTAGGTAAGTGTTAAAATAGCCTAAAGAGACTCTAAAATCCTCAGCGCTACCCAGGAGTGGTTTCCTCTGGTGTGAGCGCTATAGCCACAAAGCTGTTTTTCAAGGAGATTTCAGTAAGCTCTGCAGTCCAGTATTGCATGTATATCGTTTGCTAGTAGACACAGGAGGCACTCACCAGGTATGGGGTTTACCTTACGGTACCATAAACATTTTGCTTAGCCAGATGGCAGCCTGGGCAACAACCGTATCTCACCTCTAGTTCTCCACAGAAGTGTAAAAGCTTGGAGATGGGATGAGACCACAGCGGCCTCTAGCCCCCAGACCCCTGCCTCCTCCTCCTCACCCTGGGGCAAAAGCTTGCTGCTGTCTTCTCAGAGGTTCAAGGCAGAATTTTGCCCACATTCCTTCAACCACTTAACTGTCATCATATAATTAATCCCAGTTCACAGCTCAATGCATTGGAATGCATTATGAAAACTGTTTTGAAACTACTGGATATTCAGAACTAATTTTTTTTTGTATTAATTTTGATGAACATTTCACTAACACAGAAATAAAAGCCTGCACAGGCCCAGAAGCTTGTGAACACCAGGAGAGGCAAACTGCCCGTTAAACTTCTGTATCAGAGATTTCACACAGCTTTTAGGGAGTGCCTTTCAAATTGTGCTGCTGTTCTGTTATCATGGTAGCCACAATATCCTGTGATGATAAACAACTTTTCTACCTCAAGACAGACATCCCCACCCAGCTCCCAGTCAAGACAATGGAAATTACTTCCCTGAGAACTGGACTAGCTCTTATTAACTGCCCGATACAATTAATACGGCTGAAAGAGTGTGCCATGAACAGGTTGCCAGTACAGCTGAGGCTGGTGGGAAGCTGCCACCTCCTCCAAGGTGAATAGTCACCTACTTTGGCCTCCTCTGTCTCTTTTCCTATTTGGTCAATTTTAATTTCAAAGGAAAAAGCACTACTGGTGAAAGCCTTAGCCACAGGGGAGATGTTCCAACTAGTTCAAATAAAGCAATTCACCAGTGCGTGTGCTGGCATCTGGTTTCGTGTGCATGAAGTTTATTACTGCTCAAGAAAAATATTGACCTGTCCTTCTAGTTCCTTCTCAGTCAATATTTCCTTTTCAGCTATAAAAAAAAAATTACATATACATATATGTATATGTCTCCTCAAATCAATTCTTGGCCTCCTCAGAAACACAGTACTAAAGTAAAAATCAGTGTTTTACATCATTTTCTATAGCATTTGTTATTTACACACATGCTTTGACAGCCTTACATGACACATACTGCCAGTCAGTCAGTCTAGTGCAGAGGCACTCATACACGCCTCATCGTCTTCATCCGCGGCAAGAGACTAGCACAGCATAAACAGATTCAAACTGCCTTGTTTTCACCTAAGGAGACATCCCCTTAATACAGCCATCCCTTGCTTTCTGTGTTGCAGAGCTGCTAGGATTTTTTTTGAACGTTTGAAAGCAAATCAAAGACATTTTTTGTAAGTAAGTGTGAGTAGTCTTCTTCTGCCACACCTTACCCTTGTCTCTTGCAAGTTCTCAGAGTTCTCCACTATACCACTATCATGTAAGTGCAGTAAAAACTTTTAAAGAACAGGAATCTCTACTACTTCAGTAGTGAAATGACAAGGTTTGGCTCTGTAAAGACTGGAAATACCAACTAGTACGTTGGGATATACTGATCCATAATGGTATCCACCCTCCTTGTCAACTACTGATCCAGATGTACAACCTGCTCTATGGCACCTGGACGTCTCTCAGATTCAAGCAGACAAGGAGGAAGCATGAAAACATTTTAAAAAAAAGCTAAAGAGATACATTCAGATCCTGATTAAAATGCCTCCTGGCAATGGAGAGTCTTAAGAGAAGGATGTCGTGATGAGATATGGCTCCCCATTCTTCACTTTGAATGCAGAAAACTCAGCACCAAAGGCTGGGTTGTAGGGGCTAACCTGGGATCATTCCTTGCCCATCCCACTAAGGCAACTGTACCTTCCACAAAAAGGTCACTGCACGATGCTGACCCTGCAGCCCAACGCTATTATCAATGCTATGTAGAGGAAATCTTCTGAAATAGTGGGAGAAGGCCAGAGGCAGCATAATAAGGAAAGTGTGGGAAAAGGAACCAGCCAAGATGAACAAAACCAGAAGGAATTATCAAACTCATGTCCCAGTTAAACACAGCACAAACAAAAATGCCCCTTGGATTGTTTTAAGCTGTATAAAAAAATCAAAATATTTTTAGGCACTGAATAATGCCAGAGAAACGTGGGTATTCAGAAATCTATCAAATAAGCTGACAAATTTCTAAACAAGATCAGATGACGAAGAAACAAGTCTGCAGATCACAAAACATGAGAGCACAGGTTTATCAGAGAATGACTATCAAATAATGGAATAATTCATCTATTGTAAAATAATATTCAGTCTCACCAATCCAAACAGTCTTATCAGGTACTTGTCTTACACTTTCTGTGTCACTTGACTGCTCACACAGAAGAGGAGGAGAAATACGTGGAAACTGCCGGTGAAGCTTTAGTAACATCTATGTTTCTTGTACCTGCAATATTGGCAAAGCTCTAATGCACTTTGTATTTCATGAGATTATTAGTAAATTGACATTCCCAACTTAGCTATAAACTATTCCATTACGGGATTAAATATCTGCTGCCCCTTTTTCCCATATTGATTGCACCCTGTACCCCAGCACTGCCAAAACTGGCCCAGTAGGGAGCCCTGCTGCACAAACTCTTTCAGAGTCCCTGGGGATTTCCTAGCTTCTGGACAGATAAGCACAGACTCCTACAAATACTAAAGCTGTTCCAAATGTTTTCTTCTCACTCCCCCATCTCCAATCGCCTGTGGAGCTGCACCCACAGAGAGCTATAAATACAATAATATATTAAGGACAGGAAGTGCTGATGATGTGCTTTCTTCATGTTCAAGAACTAAATTTTCAAAATGAATCACTGCTTTTGACTATCAATGTCAGATGCCTTAAAGGAAACAGGTTTGTGGCTCTTCAAAATTTCACAGAGCCACCGATGTCAGCAACCAGACACTCACAAATTACAATGCCTCAAGAATACTTTGTTCTCTACGCATTGTACCTATATTTGTCTTGTTTGTTGGGCATTTTTGGAATGGAAGGTGCTGCTGTATAAATATGTCAGGAAGAATTTTGTTTTCCAACTAACAAACCTTCCTTCCAGATAACTTCGCAATAAGTTTTTTTTATAGTGAACATTTAGCAGCACTGTATGTTTACAGTGCAAAGCAACTGAAGCTTTTCATTCTTCTCTACTGCATTCCTAAAAAAAAAAAACATGCACAAAAATGCATCTACATTTGAGGTTTGCAACAACAAAGAACAGAATGCCAGTTTTAGGCATAATGGATAAACTAGTTCAGTTTAGTACTATTTGGAAGACACAACCTAAAAAGTACATCAAGCTAGTCAATACGATACAGAATTCTTTGTATCCCCTATGAAGTGTTTAACAAAGACAGTACTACAGCAAAGCAATCATTGCAAGCCACTTTGAAAATCTAAGCTTACAGCTTATAAACAAAGCTAATCTGAAATGAGAAACATGATTTAATGGGGAGTCTAAGCAGCAGTAGACTCAGTGTTGTTCGAGCATATCTTAAGTCTCCAGACTATTTCAGTAGGAAAGAGAATCTCTTTTTTTTTTTTTTAATTCAAATACTTCACATCTTATTATAGGCCCTCTTAAAATGCCTCACAAACTGTTGTAAATGTCAGAGAAAGCATCCACAGCCCTCTATGTAGATATAAAATGACACTGCAGGATTTGTAACAGTCTGTACTGAACAGCACTAACCCAGCTAATTGACACAGAAGTACCCCTACATGAAAAAAAAAAAGTACAAATGTATTCCTTCAGGGGAAGCATTCATCTGGAACAAATTTTTTGTTTATGGGTGCTTATGTACAGTAGAGCCAACACCACTGAAAGAGGTGGGTCTGTATGAGGATCATCAACAGAAATCACATTGCAACAGAGGAGTGGTGCTTGAATTTCATGCTGATCCCACCTCAAGAAATTGCTAGTGAGAGTGGCATTTCACATTCAGATACAATGGCCAGCATTTTTAGTAAGTGACCATTAACTTTGGATGCCTTCATACTTGGTGAGCACCCGCTCTCTGAGAATACTGTCCTCTATGTTGTCTCATGTTGGACAACTTGCAAAAAAAATTGCCTACTGTTTTTTAACGTTTTGGAAAAGTTCTCCACCAAATGCTCTCCCTCTTGGCAATTTTACTGAAACCCATATAGAATAAAGTCCTAAGCTTTCCACATCTTCCAGGTGAAATAAAATGTTGGTCTCAGACTAACTTTTAGCAAACGTGCAGGCTTAGCAACAGCATTGACATCCTTGTTAGATAAGTCATAGAAAAATCTAGGCAATACTTGCACGATAACGAAGTGTCATTGCTAATCTCTGCCAAGTGTATTCAGAAATGGGTGGGATATACTAGCTGGGAAACATGAGCCAGCATGCCCCGCTTCTGCCAGACTGAAGAACTGCTTCTGCCATTGCTAGAACTGCTGGTACCTTTCAGCAGGTACACACAGGACCACCTGACATTTTTTTTTCCTTGCATGGAGGAAGAAGAGGGTAAGATAGCTACTGGGAACAGAAAACACAAAATCAGCATTTCAGAAGATGAAAAAATGTATTTTTCTCCTCGCTGACAGCAGCTCCTTGTTCCTTAAAGTTGCCTTTCTCTGAAAAGCTCTTTCTGAAACTGCCAAGGCCAGGCAAACAAGAGACCTGACCTGTAAAGAGTGCATCTCTTTACATGTAATCACGTAAAGAATGTAAGCATGAACTTTACAACACAGCCAAGGGAGAAACGCTGGGAACAGTTAGAGATGTAGTTTCTGGCAGTTCTTCTTGGTGGCCTATGTTTGTAACAGAGGAAGACTAGCAAGTGCAACGCTGTGTTGTGCAAAACACTGCTGAACTAGTGGCACAAGCTATCCCTAATAACCAGGCATTAACCTTCAGCGCTTAGTCCAGAGCATTCTCAACCATGTTAATGCAATTCAGCTGACAGTTCACAAGACTGTCAGTTCATTTGTGAAAAGGCAAATAAGATGGTCTCGGTTTCTTAAAGATGGGGTTTTCTGCCTCTCTTTAGCATCTAGAGATGCTACTTGTGTTTCACCAAGAAATTGCATCGCAGCTAAGCATCTCACTAAATGCAACAAGCTCTATTTCTTCTTTAATTACACATAATAACTAGAGAATGGACTTCACTTGCCAGAGTTGGGCAAAGTAATGATCACAAAATGAACTTAAAGATCAGCCTTGTCTCCCTCCCAAGCCATAAAATACATAAATAAGAATTTGAGATGAAAGCACAAACTAAGTGAGCCACAAGAGCCAGTGCACAGAGTTTGCCATGCGAAGGACTACAATTTCCATGTGGGTGCAGAGACACTAGTCTTCTGTGCAGCCAGCTTGCAGACGGAGCAGTAGCGCATAGGAAAAACATGGATGTATCATGCAATTTAGGTTTAAAACAATATAATTTTAGTTTAAATGAGTATCTTAAATTACAGTATCTGCCAGGGGAAAAAAATCCCATACAATCTGAATTAACATTTCAGTTCCTCTGAGCTATCATTAATTGTACAAAAGTGAAAACAGCCAGTGAGGTTATAGGGCTGTTGCCTTGCCTGTAATTTGGTTGCCGCTTTGCAGTAATGTTCTGTGATTTAGCTGAAAAAGAAACCCAGATCTTTTTTATTTCTAAAGAGAAACGAAACTTTAGAAGTTTTAAATATCTGAATCAGCATTTCAAAGACGGAAGGACACTCAGCAGACTGCTGTCTCCCGGAGTTGAAGTCTACTCACCTTTTCTTGACTTGGTCACTGCCAGCTGGTGAGAAGCTGTAACGTGTGGTAGGTCCCCCTCTGTACTCTGGATCTATCAGGAAGAGGAGATGAATATTTTCTTAGGACAACTGGAATATGTTTCTGTGCTTAAGAGTGCCTAAGCTATATATACTGCACATGGGGGGTGGGGGGGAAGGGGCTTCGTTTTTTTCTCCAGTCCAACAGCCTATAATGATTGAGGGAGTAAATTCTATCTCCTTGAACCAAAGTATGATTCCATCAGGTACTCAGCAATGCTCCTGTGGGACAACAGTGATCCTTAGGACAGCAGCTCTCACTCATAGCACAGGGCTCCCCTCCGGTTACATTCATCATGCAAAAAGCCCAGGAAATCGCATCCTGTGACACTACTGAGAGTTCTCAGCTCCTCTTTGACGGAAGACTGAAATAACTGCGTGAAAATACTTTTGACCACCTTTACACTACTACTGTCTTTTCCATTCAACACTCTTGGCCCCTCATTTGAATATAAAGAACAAGCAAAATACGTTTAGAAAAATATATCAAGAGGTCAGCACATAAGGATTTTCATCTGCTGCCCTACCACAAGCCACCAATCCTCCAGAAGGACCCAGACCCTGCCAGAACCTACTCCAGACTTCACCACACCACTACTCGTGGAAATAATTCTTGTGTCTTCCAGTACAAAAAAGAAAGATAACGTATTCAGAGCCATGCAGATTTCAACTGGGAAACTTAAAACTACATGAAAATAAATCCTATTACTTAATCACTCTATGAAACACAGCCTTATTAAGAAAGCAGTTCTCAGACAACTGTTCAAACAATGAAAAGAATATGCCTAAAATCTCAACAGGGAGGCCTTTGTTTAGTTCAAAAGCTAGAATATGTTTTCTCTTTTGTGTGCTACAGAAAAAATCCTAATGGTTCACATGCAAGACTACACACACAAAAACCCCAATCCAACTACCCCCCAACCCTTCCCTCTAACGGGCTGCCTGCCTAATTTCAAAATTACCAAGCAATGAAATCTTCATCTCCGTTTTTGATCAACTTAAAAATGCAAAACCAGGATACTGGTAGTTTTAAGCCCAAATTAGTATTTGGCTAAAGCAGCAGCTATATTTGCATCGATATTGTGTATATAGCAGCCACAAGGGTGCATTTTGTTAATTACAAGAGTTTTGAGAAGTACTTGGCCTGAACTTTTCGCCATGAATAAGTGAACAGCATTACTCTTGCACAATGAATCAAGAGGCTTCTCTTCCGTTAGGAGATGAAGGCTGTACCAAAGGGGTAAATGCTTATTTTGTCCAAATGCAGGGGAACATAGAAGGGGCTCACCATTTAAATTTAGGAAAAGTACCTTTTAAAACAATTAAAAAAAAAAAAAAAAAGGCAAGTAATCTTACAGGCCCTTTGATTGGACTGGCCTTCCAGAAAAGGTGTCTTGATTATCTCAAACCTCCCAGTTTCCAATGGCTAAATTTGCAGCCTCCCAACAGCCAAACCTCTTCTCTTCTAAATACCCTCCATCTCCTGTCCTTGGCTGGGAGACAACATCCTGGCCATGTCCACAGCACAGCGCAACTCCATGAGCGTACAGAAGCACTCCCCTCTCCTTCCCTGTCCCTTTAGCCAATATTGATGCTGGTAAATGACCTTCGGGACTGTAACTGGTCACCTCAGGAGCGGGTGTTTGGGGGAAATCCTGCCCTGACTCACTCCCGCACTAGCTATCTTCACAGCCACAGACTTCCGAAGGGCACTCAAACCTCCAAGGCATTCGTAAGCATGGAAAGAGCTTCCTTGATATATCTGTCATCTTTCTTACGCATATGAATGCACTCCAAGCCAAGCTGGGAAAACGGGGGCAGGAGTTATTGTCACTGTTTCTAATACAGTTTATTGTTCATTATACCCTGCTTCGAGACTCATGAAAACAAAATCATGCTGCCAGGTATTGTTCTAAAGTTTCTTCAACAAAACCAAATCCATCCCTCCCAGGGATCTGAAGGCAGTTGATATGTACATATTATATTGCATAAACAAAAATTCACCACAATCCCATCCCACATTGCATGTCATCTTGCCAAAACAGCTGTGCTTATGTACTGGCATCATTGCAAAATGTGTCAACCAAAACTTTGCAAATGCATTGCATTTGGCTTGTGCAGAATTCGGCAAGTCTTCTTCATGTCATAACCCTTTACAGTCCAACTTACTCTGAAGGAAAATGCCATTCCTTTTTTGTTTTTTTTTTTGTTGTTGTTGTTTTTTTAATTAGTTGTTTCAACTTTGCCAAAGAGTACCAAAAAACGAATTTCTCCTCTGGGATATGTGAAACCAGTCCAGCTATCAAGAATTTAGTAAAATGCATTGCCACTCAGACCCCTCCCACTGTGCCAACACAAACATCTGTGCAGCTACACAACAATCTTGATCAAGAAAATTATCCATCTGAAAACTAAACCAGGCAAAATAAATAAATCAAAATACACTGTGTTTCTTTTTCCCCTCTCAACTGGACCAGTCCTTTGTTCTGATTCAGAAGATGGCCACACAACCTGTGGGTGATGGCACACCGGCACAAACAAGCGGCAGGAACTACTAGGGGCTGGATTACCTCCTTCTACTTAATGAGAGCTTTCAGCTACAACATTAGTTGATCTAGAGGAGCCTCAAAAGCCTGTAGTGCCAATACAACACTAGGCATAGTATCGACTAAATCATCACTTCCTCATTCGCTGTAAAACTCTGGGGATTTTCTATTCACTTGCTTTCTTCACTCATTCCACCAATTAAATCACCATCCTTCATTTTACATATCTATTGCAGATGGATAAAAAAGTTAACTGCTGAATTGTTAACACTGGCCACTTTGAAATGTGTCCACAAAACCACTCACTGATTTAAGTTAATGCAGATCTTACAATTCAAGGTGTAAGCCTATGCAAAAAATTGCATTCTTGAATTTGTAGGCTGTGCATTTACTAGCCTAAAAAACAAATCACTTACAGGAGCCTGGGAATTAAAATCCCTTTATGACAATTATCAATCAAAAAATGGATACATGCATTTATGAAGATATTAAAAGGCAGCTAGCACAGAATATGTAACTAAGCCACCACCAAAGGCACATCAAACAGCAACTTTCAGTGTGCTAATTTTGAGAGAACAAACAAATGAACATAGAGTGGATTGCCATTAAAACAGCCCCGTTCCCTTTCATGCAACAACACTCTTGCTCTATCCACAAATTTATCCTTAATCAGTATCAACTGATAAACTGAATTTACTTTTAGGCAACAAAAATAAAGATTTCCAGTTAGCAATTTAAGCAAAGTAAAAATCTAAAACCAAAGGCTTTTACATGTATAAAGGCAAACCTACATCTACTTCCACAGGAAAAGTTCCTAGTATTTTTGCCAGTGGCTGCAATTACCTGAGCTCGATGCAAAAAAGAATGAGAACTTTCCTGCTGACTCTCAGGAACAACAACAGCAGCAGCACCAAGTTATTTCATTAAAAGGGTCAATTAGAGCAGCCTACCAAGAGAGAGAGTGACAACTGTCCTATCACTTGGAGAATTTAAAGTATTTCTGGAGAAAACACTGTCAACTACACAGGAGAGAACATTCCTCTGTTGGCAGCCAGCAAGTTATGTAAACTGTATGCAAAAACAAAGTCATCTGTCTCCACCTACCTCTTCCATCTCAAAGGAGTCCTTCTGCTGCAGCATTAGATTCATTATGGACGGGTTTGCAAGGGGAGCGCAGGGGTCTCTACCTGGCGATGCCGCAGGCAGCCTTTGCGTCGAGGTGCTGCTGCTGGATGTACTGGAACTGCTGCTGAGGCTTGGCGAGTCCAAAAGATCAGATTCTTCACACGGTCTATCCTGGGCGCTTGCCAACCTGCTGCTTTGCACATCTGCTGGAAGCACAGTACCCTCTCGCTTATCATCAGTCCCAGCAGCAAGGTTTGCAGGTTTACGTGTGTCCGCAGCACTTATCTGACTACTGGCTATCTCCTCTTTTACAGCAGCCAAAAAAGAGGGAGAGTCTTTCTTTTTAGAGTATTTTGGTAATTTAGATTCATTTTTAACATCATTTTCCTCGCTCCCTAGTTCAGCCGGACTTTTTACTTTTTCAACTGGTGAAGGAGCTGGGCAGCTGCTACCATCAGCTTGCTGTGTGCCACACAGATTGAGCTTAGACAAGGTCTTCATTAGCCGACTGGCTGTATTACTGCGATTTAAAGGGGGAGGGCTGGATGCCTCTTTGCTGGAAGACACTGAGTTCATACTACCAATTTTCTGCAAAGGAGTCCCAGAGACTTGAGAATACAAAGAAGAAAAAGCATTGGCCACAGTAGTAAGCACTTCAATCTGACGAAAACGACCTGCACAAGAGCAGAACATAAGGCAGAGTTTATGAGGCCGTCTGCTGTCATCACATCCCAGACTTGTTGATCCATCTCTACATGATTGTTTGAATTCTCAGAGACAGCTCTTTCTTCATATCTGAAGAGGGAATTTTCATCATAACCTCTGCCCACCCCCACCCCCAAATCTCCTCCTACTTACATCAAGGGTCCCAAATGTTGACTGAACACTGTCTAGTCCTGTAACAAGTGATACCACACAGTATGAAAAAACGGAAAAAACCTTTGCAACACTGTTTGGCAAATGCGCAAGGAGAACAGCAAGGAAAGCTTTCACAATGTAAAGAAGGGACACGGGTACACGAGTGCAAGTTAATTTACAAAGTGATAGGAAGAAAAGGGTCACTCGCATTGCTCTCTCCATCTACAGCTACAAGAGGACATTTCAGCTATGCCCTCATTTCAGCAACACTCATACTGACCTAACAAAGCTCGTGTCCAAGTCAACAGAAATACTGGCCTGGATTTCAACAACTACAGAAGTAGGTCGCTGCTGACAGATTTCAAAAATCTCACCCGGATACTGAAGAACACAGAAAAAGATGGATATTGCTATTTCTTTCAGTGCTCTAAAGCTACAACAGAAGACAAGCTTAGGAGCAAGAAGCAAGAATGATACAAACCAGAAGGCAATATATCTTAAGGGATGCCTTTCATTTCCCTCCCCCACTATAAATCCTTTCCTCTCACCCCAAGGTGTACAACGCTGATGGTCACCTCTTGCCGTATTTAACACCAAGCAAGAGTTTTATTATAGATTCTGGATGGAATTTGGTCTTTAGACTGTAAAGAGGTTTTGCCAGAACACTAGATATACACCTTCTTTTGAGGTTGTTTACATAGTTTAAAAACTTAAAAATAAACTTTGCTTCAAAAACATTCTTACTTGTTAAAGCAAAATTTGGATTTTCCACTTCCATGCGCTGTATTTGGGCATTCAAAAATACTTTGATATCTATCCCTCTGGCAAATGACGATGAATTAAAAAATCTTGCTGGAATTTTTGAAGCAATATCTGGTTCATCTCTTCCAAATCCGAGGTTATAGAGCACTTCTTCAGGATCTTCCTCATAAAGCTCCAGTAATTCAGAAACACTAGACAAATGAAAAAACGTTTACTATCTACTTGTCTCTTTTTAAGACCCACTCCAACTGCTAATTCAGCCCAGTAGCCAGCTTGGTCTATTGAACTTTTGACTCCTACAGCTCAGTCTACTTTAGGAAATAATTGTGGAGATCTCTGCATCTGAAGTTTTGGTTCATATCACCAGAGACATCGGCCCAGACACATCTCAGATCCAATCCTGTAATTTATAAAGTCAGCCCTTATTCTGCAGAGCTCCGATTTTAAAATGTAATTAAAATTTCAGGCATTTCTAACGTTTGGGCCCATTTGTTAGTATTTACTGCAAACCACAACTAAAACCAAATAGCAGTTTTTCAAGCAAACAAATGAAAATTCCCTTCTCAGCTACTAAATGCAACAATGCACATAAATCAAGCCAAGTCCATTTAAGTGAGGAACAGAAGAACTAAGTTTTGCCAGCAAAATGCAGCCAAATTCCACTGAACTGTGCCATGACCTTCGAAGCATAGGACTCTTACCTTGAAACAGTCGCGCTGCTTTTTCCAGACCCGGTGGAGTTCATACTTCTCCCCTTCTGGTGGAACTGCAGCCTCTTCTCCTTCGCCAGCACACCATTGCTGTCAACACAAATGGAGAAGACCCCTGCGATAAACCCCTTTCATTCAGGGACTTGATTCTCCGTCTTAGAGGAGAGCTAAGCCTCCAGCGCTGCTGAATTTCTCTTTTCCCCTTCAGTGTTATCTGGTTTATATTAGCCATGTCATTTATTGAAATACAATAACAAAAGCGAACCCTGGGATGCCTCAGTAAAAATGTACATAGACGGTAAGAATTAGAAGGCAAATGCAAGCTGAATAAATAAATCCCTGATCTCCCCTTGCTGCCCCACCCTCCCCAATCCCACCCTCCTCCAGCAAGGAAGCCCGGTCTCGGGTGAGCTGCCCTGCCCTGCCCTGCCTTTCCCTGCACCACTGCCTCCTCCCACAGGACCACCCCTCCATGGCAGGGCCACCTCTCCATGGCAGGGCCACCTCTCCATGGCTCAGGTACCTGGCTCCCCCTCACCCTTGGCTGCCACTCACGCAAGGCTGTGAGCCGCCCCGGCAGCGGCCAGGGAAGCTGAAGAGGCTCCAGGCTGGAGGAAACAGAACAAGACAAGCTCCAACCAAGACTGCCGGCCAGTTTCTTTCCCAATCCCGAACTATTTCCTCCCTGCATCTGGAGAAGCCGCCTCAGCATTAGGTGGTACCTCGGCCTCAAACATACTGTTGCTGACAATCTCTCTGGGTGACAAACCTTCCCAGGGTGAATTTTACTGTACAAATCCTAACTCACACACACAACAGACCAGCGAGAAACCAAAGACAAACATTCACCTAAAAACGCATTTACAGGGCACAGCTCAGGAGGAGCAGCGAGGCTGCTGCCCACACAGGCTGTGCTGCTATTTGCTGAAGGCTCAATAGGGGTTTTAGTCACAGCACATTTTATTTAGAAGCTCTCCGTACAAAGCAGGCTCTCTCAAAGTCTTTTTTTCCCACTCCCAAAGGATATCTGCTCTGAAAGGTAAAACTACTTTTCCCTTGAAATTTCTGAAATGGCAAGGGATCAGTGAGGCAAAGAAGGTAAATCATACTAAGTTACTTAGAAGTTTTGGCATTTCTCTGTTTTCCTCCTGCTATCCCAAAATCTATGTCAGGTCTGCTGGAAGAACAAAAATCTGCTTTTTTTCTGTATTTCATAATGACTGTTTCTATGCTATCTGGATCTTCTCTTTCCCTCTCACGTAAGCTGACATGACCAGAAGAGCTTTAGCTCTGAAGTAGCCTCCACGACTTCCACCGCCCCCTCTCTCTCCCACCCTCCAGTATAAATATTTCCCTGAAGTAAACAACAACAAAAAAAGATGTTTACCATGTTTCCATTTGGGTATCACTCCGTAGATGATTAGCTGTAGAGAAACAAGAAGTAGTTACACACAGACCTCTTCAGAATTACACTTCCCACAACTGGTATGAAGAAGCAGGCAGCAGGCATGTTTACCAATACTCCCACATAAGCCAAGTTTTTCTCTTCTCATATAAATGTGATTGTCAAGTGTTTCTAGTATATGGCTGATATAAAGACAATCTGGTTTATTCAGGCTCTGTTTAAAATAAAATCTCACATGTACACACGTTTACATGCTGTCATTAATCATATTAACTTGAAATTTTATGTGTGGTAAGCTAGTAATTGTTATATAAACCATTTATTGCTTTGCAACTGACGACGTGATTATCAGCTGCAGGGCTGTTCCCAGGCGGGCAGGGGAGGAGGAGAAGCGGGCACGCGAGGATTGCTCCGGTAGAGAGAGTAAAGAACATAAGAAAGGCAGCTGGCCCCACGGGCAGGTACTGAGACTATATTCATTAGTCATTACAGCAGCATGGTCTGCTCTCAAAGTGGGGCAGGGCTCCAGCTGCCCGAGCTGTGCAATCCATGGACAACAGCTAGGCGAAGCCTGCAGCATCGATGGGACCAGTGGCCACACTCGGAGTTGAGAGGGCTCTGGAGGGAGGCCGGCCGCCAGGTACCAAGCACCTGGTCACCAGCCTCCGAAGGGGAAGTCAGCACTTTCTGCAGCCAGATAAGCCCAGCTCCACACAGGAACATCCCAGGCAGCATTATTCTTTCAGAAAATCAACACCCTGTCAAGCCAAAGAGTTGAGCACCAGCCTTAAATTATGGGTTCCCCAAAGAGGTGACTCAACATTAACAAACTTGCCCCAGGAGACAGACAAGGAGCGTGCATATGCTATAGCAGCCCTCGGAATCAGCTATGAAAAGAGCAAACTGATGTCAAACACGCTGCCAGGAAAACCCTGCATCTCAACTCGGTGTGCCAGCAGGGTACAGGCAACAACAGAGAGCAAACATGGAAACCTCACAAACTCTCTCTTCCATTCAGAAGCATCACAAAGAAACTTAAATGTATACAAAATGCAGACACCACAACTCTTTTTTTTTAATATTCTTGCCTATAATATGAAGGTAAGCCTATCTGTATGGATTAGCTGGTGACTAGTGTCAACAGCTAAACCATGGGTTTTAATAGCTCAGTAGGGGGCTGGGGTTACAGGACCCTGTCCAATGCCCTCCCTATCATTCACACAGGGCTCTGGCTTGTATCTGGATTCAGGCAGCCACGGATGCACAAGGGCAGGCCATTCATACCAGCCTCAAAGGGGCTGTCTGTCTGGCAGGGCATGCAGTGCTGCTCCAAGCAGCTCTGTTGTCCCCTTGTTCTCGGATGGGAAACAAAGCCCTGCAGAAACACCCGCGTCCTTACCCAGGAAAATCAACGAGCGATTCGAGTATTGGGGCCTTTGTCATCTGAAAATGAGGGAAACGATCTTCTGCCTAAATCATGCTAAAGGCTCATAAAAACCAGAAATCCTTGGGAATGATAAGGGGAAAAAATTGAAAAGAAAATAGTGACATGATGTTTTAAAATGTACTGACTCTTGTATTACTGGCCATATGCTCAGAGCTTGGATTATCGTTACAAAGAAACTTTTCCTATGAAATCTTTGTACTGCAGGCAACCTAACAAGCGGAAAAGGCTGTCAGAAAGAAAATTTAATCCTATTTAATCTATTGCAGTAAGGGACTCATTTACTGCTTCTCCATCATTATCAGATCAAGGTCATTATCAGATCAACTGCTTTCCTTAGAAGTCTTGAATCTTTAAAAATTGAAGATATTTCCTTCCTCCAGGCCCTGTCCCACTACTTTGACACCACTGGCAAGACTGCAGTGGAAAAAAGGGCTTTCTACTATACAAGTTCTGACACTTTGCGAAAGCTGCAGTTCAAAAAACATTAAAAGCTAAGGGGAGGGTAGTGGTTTTGCCTTCTTTTTTTTTTTTTTACACTGAAAACAGATATTGTTTTATATCCCCTATCCTGAAGATAACCCCAGGATCCAGTTTGTGAGACTGGTTTTTGCTATTTTATTTCAGGATGTTGCTGTTAGAACAGGATCCACAGTGTGTTTGTTTGTTTGTTTATGGACACCTCTAACCCATGATCAACAGAGGGGCTAAAAGTCTTTTTCTAACAAAGAAGTCCACCATGAACAGCCACATCTCCTTCCCCTTAAAAAAGGGAAGAGAAAGAAAAGGCAAGCAGCTAGTGACAGCAAAGTGTATATCATGGCTGATCCAAAATACTTACTCAGCTTTGGTGCTTTTCATTTTTAAAAGCACTTAGCTCTTAATGGGTTTGCCTCTTGGCTGACAGAATTTCATTCCTCCTTTCAAAAGCCCGCACATGCCACTCCCAAGGGATTGAGTGGAAGTGGGGCATGCACGGCTGCCAAGAGTAACCCACGGACAAGAAAAGCAAGTAGGAGAAACCACTTTCTCACAGCCTCAGTGAGTGCTCCAGGCTGTGCTGCCAGTGTGGGCATTAAAATGAGAAGGCAGAAGTGAATTCAAGGGCTGCCTCTGACCTTCGGGTTAGACCAGAATGTTTAACACCAGCAATAGTCTAACAAACTCAAAAAGCAAATCTTCCTGCATTTTTCTATGTGCTTCATGCTAGTTTTCTAGCCAGCTTTATCAACTGCCTTTGACCAGAAGGGAAATGCTGTCTTTTGAAATAAAAATCAGATGACTGAACATATTTTTTTTTGTCATGCTAGAAAAGAGTCATAATCCTGCCACACCCACCTTCGGCTCCCAGGGATAAATCATCTTCAAAACTTCCTCCATTTCTCACCAGCATGCCTGAAAATGTACAGTTAGCAGTTCAACAACTAGAATGCTGCAGTGTTTTCTTTCCAACAGCTTAACTGAAGATATTAGCAAGACACTTCAGTTGATACAACAGGATATAACCAGACTATATTTACAATCCCTGCATTACTCATATACAAAAAACCACACTAAGAAATGAGAAGTTACATTTGAGAACATAGAAAAATTATTTTGAAAGAGAATCACAACACTGCTTTAGTTTCACACTCAGAAACATCCCCGAGTCAACCTGCAAGCAAATTAATTGCAAGTGGGAACTTAGAGGTACCACCCAACACATCTGTGCCTTCTGCTGCTACATTATCTATCCTCCAGACATCTTACCAGGGGGATCCAGAGTCCAGTTTAGGCATTCCCCTCTCTCTCCCTGTATCAGATTAAAGAGTTGAAGTGAAGACTCGAGGTACAGCAAGTAATTCCTCTGCACCCTGTCACTACCTGCACATTCTCGCTGTACTTTGAACTTTAGTATTCGCATCTGCTCAGATAGTAAAATTTTCAGGTGTGGCAACCAGAGTTATTAGAGGCAGAGACTGCCTAGTGCTCGCCAGCTCGGAGAGGAAATTACAGCCTCCCCATTCTGCACATTTTGAGGGGGTTTTTTTAGGGCTTACTAAACTCTCCAGAAAGACTTATTCAGGAGCTTTTCCCCATTCTCCAGTTTCTCGGGCACAACTGCTTCACAGTAAGAATAACTCCACAACACTGACTAGGCTGTGGACTGTGCCACTGCTAAAGAGCCAAGATCTCAGGTGAACATCCACGAAAGCACAGTTCCCAGCAAAAGAGATTCCAGTAGGTAAAGCCTTTCCTTACCCTTCAACAGAGGATTGCTTTGCTCATCCAGGGAGGCTCCCAGAGGCGTTCTGAAACCACAGAAGAGATTAATACTGCTTTAAAAACTTGCTGCTTCATGTCCTTCCTTACAGCGTGTAACAAGCTTGTGATAGCAGCAGTTGTCCCTCCCTCCGCCCCCAGAAAGCACAAACATCTGAGGACTGGCAATAACTTCCTAAATGATCCCCAGCCCTCTGAACAAATACTTCTTATAGGGGAAAACAACAAAACAGGTTAATAACTGCAATGCTCAGACATCAGTCAGTGGCAAAGCTTTGGGGTCAGCAGCCCTCTCTTGAGGAAAATCATGGGCTTCTCAGCAAGACACCCAGAAAAAATGATGTGGGGTTTTGAATGGACTAATTAAATCTCATTTAGATGACAAAAACTATTGCCATTTTTCTACACATTTAAAACTTCTTGGAGAGAGGGGTGAAAAGCTGTATTTGATGATCAGGAACAAGATAAAAACCTTGACAGCTGTGTTAGCTGTCACTTGCCAGGTCTGATACTTTATAGACTCTTTACATTGGCTCTTATTTGGGTGATCCCTCCTGTTGCTGCTCCCTGAAGGGCAGGCGACTTGCTGAACCTCACAGTGCCCAAAAGGAGCAGCAGCAACCGCACAAATGACAGGTCCAGTCCCTCTCTGGGTTCACACTACAGTTTTGACGCTAGCTGGATGTTTCCACATCTTGTCTCTGAGGCGTGTTTAACTAAAGGCCTGCCACTATTAAGTAGCACAGCATTAACTCTCAAAGCCCAAAACAAATTCAGAAATACAATACTCATAAAGAAGGGGAAAGCAGATGATTTATGTGCCTATATTATGTATATTTCACTTGAGTTTTTAATTAGACAAACACATAAACCTGCCGAAAGACCTGAAAGTAAACAGTGCTCTGATACATTATTTGTTTTGGTGCCCTGGCCAAATTAACCAAGGAAAGTTTGCATCTGCTTTCTAACAGGCCTTATGCTTCACAACCTTTTTTTTTTTTTTTCCCCTCTGAAAAGAGTTCACTCTTTCCATGTGTGGCCTGCTGATAGGGAGCAAGCTCACTTCGACGTGTCTTTTGCGAAGCAACGCAAAGCCAAGCCTCGCCGCGGTGAGACGCCAAGGCAAACAGCCAGAGCATCCAGGTGCACGAGCATGTTTCAGGTGACAGGACAGATTCTGCCGAGGCTCAGATCTCCCGGGTTTCTGCGTGTCTGCCTTGTCAGGGTTTGAAAAAACTTAGGGCATATTGTCTAAACCTGTCACGCTACAACAAGCCTTGTGTTCTGAGGTAATAACTATGCTGATTGTTTACTCTCTGCCTTTGATAGGTGCACTCCCATCCTTCTCCCTCTCCTTCCCCAGTAGCTACTTCCACATCTCTACCTTTTTGATGCAGAAACTTGCTGGCAGTGACTTCAACAGCCAAGGTCAGTGCTGCATGCACCGGCTGGCAGAAAACAGTAAAAGCAACCACCAAAGCTGGCATTTTCTTTCAGAAATTAAGTCTGTCACCTCTACAGCATGTTAGCAGCCACCAGCAAAGCAGCCCTGTCAACCACTCATCTGCTGCCCTGCCTGCACTGCTGTACACAGGCACAGCTGCCTTATACCCTCTGCCTTTGAAAAACTTGCATTTAAGAACTAGACACAACACGAGTTTAAACAAGGGACAAGTATCCATACAAAAATCCTCCCGGACAACAGCATGGACAGCTCTGTCTTTCTGTGCCAGGCTGTTTTACACCAGCAAGGCCCATGAGCCAGCTTGGCCGGCTCTGTCTCAGAGCAGCTCCGCGTATGCGGGAAGGTTAGGGCTGGGGGACCTTTCCGCCTGCTGGCCCTCAGGACAAGGTCTCCCTGGCAGAGGTGCATCACGGCAGGTCCCCAGCACGTCCCAGCAGCCTTCGCACAGCGGCTGGGGAGGAGCAGCACAGGGAGGCCAACAGCAACCGGCGGGCAGCCAGAGCAAAGAGCAAGTAAGCGGGTGTGTGCCTGGATCAAGGGATCCTACTGTTTTCCCCTTGCATTCACTCATTTATTATTGTATTTTAAAATATATGGTGATAACTTATCTCAATATCAGTCCACAAAAGAACTGAATGAAGTCTCGATGCCCACATTGCCATGGGACATGGGTACTGAGCAGTTAACAGGACCATATGCAGCCTCAAGGCTTCCTCTCATTCCAGAGGTTGGTTTGCTCAGCTACCAGTTGTGGTAGGGTGGTCTTCAGGAACAGGACAAGGGTTTTGCACTGTGCTGTAAAAGTGTTTAAACCTCAGCTTTTAAAGCCTTAATTGGGCAGGAGCCATGTTTATTTTAAACTTGAAGCAAAAAATCTCTTCTTTCTACGGCATTTCAAGAACTCACTTCCTGCATATCTACAGGAGATGGCTCCTAAATACCTCCCGCATCCCCTGTATTACTGGCAGAGTTTAAATACACTTAATCAAAATAATATACGTCACCACAGAGTTGACAAGAATTTTTTGTTTTCTATCAGTATAAGACAAACATTTGTGTTTCCTGTCTTAGCTTTACAAGAGTTAAAACTAAAAACCTTTGTAAGCTTTCTTATTACTTCAAAATGTGTTTTTGAAGTACCAGGGAGAGAGCAAAGGATGTCTTTCTCAAAGGCATGAGATTCCCAAAACATGAATGAACCAGAAACTTTGGGTAACATCTGACATTTCTTAAGCCTCCATAATTCTTACTGCAGTGTGATACATACTTGCTTTTTTTTTTTTTGGTTTTGCTGTTGGTCGTTTTTTTTTAAAAAAAAACCAACAAAAACAAACACCATGTGTCTACCAAGTTAAATAGCATGGGATATTAGGAACGTTCCTCTCTCCTCCAAAGCAGATGTGAAACAAAGATGCCAAGTAATAAGAGCCCCAAATCGCTAACATGAATATCAAGGGACAGCTAGTAATTCTTTTTATCCATATTATAACACTGTTGATGCTTTTGGAAACAAACAAAGGAATAAATCTTATAAGCAGATCTATTTATGCAGTGGGTTGGTATTCAGGTTTTTTTGTGCTGCTGCCAACTCAAACCAGAAAATGAGATTTTAAAAGTACCAATTTTCTTCTGATGTACATTTCACAAAAAACTCAGACAAAATGGGAAGGACTGCTTTTAAAAAATATGTAACCGAGAAAATACTTTCTTTTAGTAACTGACTGTTCACTTATAGTAATGGTTATATTTTTGCAACAGAGCTAACTTGTAAGAATGAGGTTGTGCAATGGACCAGAAACAGAAGCTCAGTCTGCATATGTTGCCCACGCTTTGTAGCAATCAAAGCTCCAGGCAAAAACAGTGTTATTAAACAAATAAGAATTTTCAGGGGGGACAACAACTGTAAATTTCACAACAACTGTTGTCCTCTTTTCCTAAATACACTCTTATCAAGAGACAATCAGTTCAGGGTTTCTATACATACAGTCACTTTATAACAGTGCAAATTGACTAGTCATTTTACTGCACATACTAGTTACTGCTTGCATCTATATTAGATACAAAAAAAAGAAACCATTCTGCAGTTTTAAAACACATGGGATTGTGGACCACTCCAGGCAGCTGGGATCGCACCTCCCAGATATGAACGGTACATGCATGCACTCTGCATGTTACAGAGTCAGAAGCTAACTCCTGTCTGAATAGCTTGGTTTAAGAGAGCTTTAAAAAAATGCAAATTTTATCTTTCTGAGGAGAACACAAGATTCTTCTGAAAAGATTTACAACAGTAAATAGCTATACTTCAAAAGACTTCCATGGAAGGGCCACAATGGGTTTCACAAACATGCATTAACTAAATTTACATCTCCATATTAGCAAAAGGGTAAACTCGTGCTTTATTTCCTCATGTGTAAAATATGGAAATAAAGTGTAAAATAAGATTCCCTTATTTTGGGAATCAACTGCCAGAGATGCAAACACATTCCACAGAAGTGTTTGGTGCCAGTTTTAACAACAGATAGTTACCAGAGCACAGGAATAAAACTGCAAGCTTTGTGTTATTACTCAAGACTTGTGACCATCTATTAGACGTTCACGTTGACAGTTTGCAGTTCTGTGCTATTCCTTAAATTCTGTATGGAAACAGTAAGGATCGCAGGACCAGGGAAGGTTCTAGACAGAAATCCTGCAGATACGGAGAGAAGTGGCACTGCAGCATTAGGAAGAATTTTAGGGATACAATATGATTTCAAGCCCCTAGCTGCCAACACCCCCTCCAAGGCACAGCCTGCAGATATCTGAAGAAAGCTATACCGAGGACCTTGTCGCTACAAAGCAGCCCACACTTCAGTTACAGGAGTAAGCTCAGCTCAGCCACTTACTGGATCAAAAGATCACAAAGGCACAGCTAATCTCAGAGGTAAATTTTCATCTTAACGAAGCTGCTCTCAAAAGGAGAAGGAACCAGAAATATCAAGTAGGGGAGGTCTTGAAATGCCACTGTTAACTACTGGAAAGCCAATTGTTAGCTTCTGCCCATCAACTCTGGCTAGGGCTGCTAGGACTGAATGGAGAAAAAGATGTGACAAAAGTAGCTGCTACTGGATGTAGCATTTACATGTTTATGTGACTGAGGATGAAGAAAAAGTAATGCTGTCAGCCCATTCCAAACACTGAGGAAGTATTTTGCAATAGTAACAGAAACATGGAATATATATACCACGTCGCAAGTTAAGCATGTCGGTCCATACGGCAGACGTGGAGAGAGACTTGGATAAATCGAATTAGTCTAAATTGTGCCATTGCTCTTTGAGACCCCAAGCACAGAAGCCATTACCGTGTAAGCTCCGTTTTTTTAAATCTGCAGCAAAAAACAGGCAAGGCAACAGGAGGCTTTAAACTGGAGCCCTTCGGTGAGAAACGGCACAGCTTCCAAAATAACACTGCCTTTCTTACCCTAAACTGAGTTCCTCTCCAGTGGTTGAAAGTCTTCAGCCTCATTACATGAGACACCAAGGAAAGAAAAGGTGCCAAAAGCCAGCTCTTCTCTAGCCATAGGTACGTATGCTACTGCTCCCCTTGTAACCCCAGCTGAAGGTATAACCCCTGTAAGACCGAAGGGTACTTATACTCCAGGAAGGCTCGTGGCAGCGCCGATGACAAACACCGCTCCCGAGCGCACAGATGCCCACGCTAACCCACGGGAGAGGACGCCGCCGAGATTTCCAGCCCTCCGCTACGTGGGGACGGCCCGGCCGCCACCCCCGTGGGGGGCCGCGGGCTCCGGCCCCGTATCCGCAGCGACCCGCCGGCGGCCGCCGGAGCAGGGCGGCAGGGGCAGGCTCGGCGGGAGCACCCACCTGCAGTCCTTCAGCCATATCGCGATCTTCTCGTTGGGAACGCTGTGGCCTTAAGGGCAGAGCGGGAGAGAAAAGCCGACAGTCAGTAACGGCCCGTCCGTCAGGGGCGGCCCGTCGCGGCCCTCCGAGGCCGCCCCCGCTGCCGGCCGGCGGGGGTCCCGGCGGTCCCAGGGGCCCGCGGGCTGCGGCCCCGGCCCCGCCGCCCCCCCGGCACTGACCTGCTTCTGCGGCCAGCGGCAGCTCTCCGCCGGCGAAATCCTCCTCCTCCTCTTCTTCCTCCTCTTCTTCCTCCTCCTCCTCCTCCTCGCCGCGGGCCAGCGCCGCCGCCGCTGCTGAGAAATCCTCCGCTTCCGACGCCTGCCAGGAGTCCCGGCTCTTGGCCCAGGCCTTCCTCTTCTTGGTCGCCCCTTGCCACTCCTCCTCCGCCGCCGGGGGCTCCTCCATCGGGACGGCGGCGCCGGCGGGGGCTTCACGCCGGGAGGCGAGCGCCGGAGAGAGCCAGCCTGCCGGGGGAAGGGAAGGGGAGCCGTGCCGTCCGTCCCCCCGTCCGTCCGGGGACGGGCCGCCGGGGGGCGCGGGGCCGCCGTCCGCGCAGCCCCGCGGGAGCGCCGCCACCCCGCCGCCCCCGCGGTCACTCCCCGGCCCGCCCCCAGACCCACTCACCGCCGCCCCCCGGCTCCCCCCGGACGGCCGCTCCCGGCCCCGCAGGTGCCAGCCCCGGCCCCGCTGCCGCCCGGCCCGCAGCGGGAGGGCAGGGCACTGGGCTGGGGTCGGCCCGGCCCGGCGCGGCCCGATGCCGCTGCCCGCGGGTACTCACATATTGCGCCGCGGGGAGGCGGAGGCTGCGCCCGCGCGGGCTGCGGACGGCGGCGGCGGCTCTGACTTCCTCATACCGCTGCGGGGAGAAAACTCGGCGGCCACGTGATGGCAGCGGGGCCGGCGGCAGCTCGCCGCCTGCCGGGCCGCCCGCACCGCACCGCACCGCACCGCCCGGGCCGGCCGGGGCCGCGGCGAGGCCCCCCGGGGCAGGGATGCGGGGCCGGGGGCTCGGGCTGGCCGGGGAAGGGGCGCGGGGCGCGGTCCCCGGGGAGGGCACCCTGCGGCAGCCGCGCTGGGGGGAAGGCTGGGCTGGGCGGCGCTCCTTGGCCTGGGCCCGGCCGGCCAGCCGTGGGCATGCGGAGGCTGCTTCCAAACCAAAACACGTGCAGAGCAGGCAGAAGAGTATTTGTGACATTGTTTCTTCGGGGAACTGGAGTGCTGGGAAGAGGGAAGGCACGAGAAGACAAGTAGCTTGCTGGGCACACACAGCTTTCTGTCTCGTTTTCAGGGGTGTGAAATCAGATAAGCCTCTGCTTGGGCACAGGCAGACGTCTGCAGGGACACCGACAGTACCAAGCAAGGCCTGTTAACATCTTAGATGCGCTTGAAGCCTTTATTGTCTGCTTCAGGGCGTACGCAAATCAACTGTGTACCCGAATCAACTGAAAACCCAGCAAAAGACGAGTCCCCGTGTCTGGGAAGGAGGTGTCGCACAAAAGGCCGCTTTCACTGTCAGGGACAGAGAGCTGTTTCTCAGCCACTGTCTCCTGCTTGCTCCGGCCAAGGTCTCTGCAGCAAGAGCCCTGCACCAGGCACCCTGCCTTGGCTGCACCCGACCTGACAGTGGCCGTGGCTGGGCCAGCCCCTGCCGGCCTAACAGGCCAGTCCGTGCCTGCCCTGGGGAGCAGGACCCCGCTGCTTCCCCGCGCGGGGTCAGGCTGCCGCCTCCACCGAAGCCTGCACTCCCAGCGAGCTCGCCTCCAGCCATGGCGCCTAGGAGAAAGAAGCTTTTTAAAAAGGTCTTTTACAGCATCTTCAGGAAAAGATGCTGAATTATTAAGCACAAACAGCAAAAAAGGACCAGAGTCCTCTGGCGGTTTAGCTGGCCTTGACAGGCAGGCACATGAGATACCTTTTGTTTAAAGGCAAATCTGCCTGTGGAAGTACCAGGTTAATGGTGCTCAGTAAATATCCTTTCATTTTCCAGCTTTATAGTTAAAACCTATCAAGGAATTTCTGTGACGTTTTTCCCCTACAAAAAATTTTGAGTTAATGCAAGCAACACATTTCTTCTTTTTCCTAACCCCTCCAACCCATCCACTACTTTACATACATATGGCCTTCCTAAGATTAATTTTTCCTCATTATGTGAGCCATTTTCCTAAACACACTCTAATTTTCTGAATACATTGTATTGAGATGAAAACAGAAGAACAGTAGCACAAAGAAAGTGTATTTGTATTTGTATTTTATTTGTCCCTGAAAGTGTTTGTTGCCATACATCGTTCGGGATCGTATTTTTAAATGTTGGTATTTTTGAAAAAAAGAGACAACTACACTTGAATCTTTCTTGGTGATCGTCAAAACAATCAACATTTTCTCAGCATGGCATGTTTCGTGCCCTACATGTGTTTGCATAAGCTAATATGGAACGTGTCCTGAGCCACGAGTGTCCCGAGGGGTGACTCAGAGGGCCAGCACGTGTCCCGCACCCTCCGCTGCCACGGTGTGCTGGGGCTTGGCCTTCGGCTGAAGTTCCTCGCAGGTACATTTACAGTACTGGAATCTGAAAATCTTTATTTTTCTGGGTTTGTTGGCAAGAGCCTAGCACAGCGTTACTTCAACATAATGGTCCACATTTCTATTTTGTGCCTATGCATAAATAGATGTATCTATTTAAAATGACTCTTTGAGGTTAAGCTGTCTGGGTGAGAGCTGTTGGAGTGGGCTGGGGGCGGGAGGGACGACCGGGAGAAGTTTAACCCCTGCCATTGTTTTGCTGCCTCCAAGGGAACACAATAGCTTCTGGGAAGTAACAGTTTTGCTGGCACAGCTAAGGGTGAACAGTTGCAAGCTAAAAGCAGCTACTGTCTGCCGCCGTGCCAATACATCCTTAAGGAGTTCTTAATCCACAAATTACTGGCATTATTGTCTATAATTGCTTGTCTGTTGTGACAACACTTATGCAGAGAATGTTTGAAATGTAAACAGCAGCCAGTAGCTTTTCACAATGAAGTCCTGCCACGTACAGCACTGGACTCTCACTTGCACCTTCATACCATCCCAGCAAGTTCCCTTTGACTCTATATGAATAAAGATTGCACACTCCGTTCCTAGATTAAGTAGGACTTTCTTCTAAGGAAAATATCTGGCTTGTTATTTCTTTTAATACTTGTAACCAAAAAGTGGGTTTGTTCTGTAATAAAAGCTTCTCTTGCTTCAGAATATAATTTGGTAGTCGTACTTCAATCCTGTCAGGTCATCTTGTCACTTAAATCAGACCAACTTCTTTTTTCCCAAATTATTTTTGAAACTATTCAAATAAAAAATACATAGGCAGTAATTAGATAAGGGAGAAATTGTGATTTACACTACATTATAAATTCCTAAAGGGAGATTTATAACCACAGGCATCGCAGTAAAAAACACACACACATTTTAAGAATAACAATAAAAGAACTCTCACGTTTGTCATCTGGGTGTTGGCCTTGAATATATAAATGTGCATATAAATATACTCTCACATACACACACACAGAGATACCATTTAGCCCAAGGAATGCCACTAAGTCACTGTCTTTTGTTCCTAAAAGAGCAAAAACCTTTGAAGAGGACTTAATTCAATTTTTGCCTGCAGAGGATTCTTTCAGATACAGGATTGTCTAAAAAAAATACATTCCTACACAATTCAAAAAGACATAAATGAGGTGTTTCCACTAGTTCCCTTGGGGACTTGTTCCCCTGTCTGAATGCATTGTGAGTAGCACTTTCCTGCTATACTAGGGCTAGGCTTCCCCACGCTTTTGAGCAGATCGTTTCCCTGCTAGATCTGTGCATCAAGAGATCCTTCACTGTTCAGGAAGGATTACACAATTTATCTATATCCCTCCATATAGTATGGAGGGATAGGGATAAGCCTCTGGAAACCAGAGAAGTATTTACAGGCTATGTAGCTGGGCCCTTGGTAGCATGGTCAGAGCCCGCGCTTCTTCCTCTGCTGCCTCCCCAGGAGCTACAGACATTCAGTGCCAGAGGAGGATGGGAGCAAACAGCAGGATCAAGAGGTGCTGCTGAGGTCTGGACTGGGCAGATTTGGAAGCAGTTTCCTCTGTTTTCCAGCTCAACAGAGGGCTAAGCCCATCCCACCAGGACAACCATCTGCAGCAGGACAACGTGCTGTCAACCAGTCCCCAAAGCCCCACAGACCTTGCCATGGAGAGGACACTAGGACCATGTGAGCAGATAACACACACAAAATTTTCTAGACAGGGTAATTAGGAATAGGTTTAGACCCCAAAATAAAAAAAAAATAAAACAAAAACCCAAGCAAAACTCTCTATGTGCCTAGTGCCTTCTTTGACAGAAGAAATGGGAGTAATTTTAAAGGCTGTAGCATTTAAAGAAGTGGTGCAATAAGACAAAAGGCTTCTGTTGGACTTTCACATGGCAGTGAGAACCGGTTCTTGACAATGGGAGAAACTGCATGCTGCTGCCTAACGTAGGCCTGATCCTGGGACAAGCAGCTCCAAGTCAGCGACATTTCATGACCACAATTGGATTTCCATGTTGTTGGCTTTTTCCAGACAGAAGAGAGGAGGAGCTAACAAACAGTTCACCTTAGCAAGCATTTAACAAAAAATAGTCCTACATAGTAACAAAGCTATGATAAATACTGTGCAGTTATTTGCTTTGGCAGGGTCTGTGTTTAAGAGCAGGAGAATGCGTGAGGAAACACACAACCCAGTGTCATGTACATCTTTAAAGTTTCCACAGCTCCGTTTTAGTAAATGCACTTTGTTACATTAAGCAATTTCTTTCTAGGCCAAGATTATTAAAAAAAAGAAAGTCTACTGAGGCCTCTGTTATACTATAAATGAAAAAGACAACCTGGCCAGACATGGATAGTAGCTACTCCATGTCAAAGGGAAAGGGCCTGCCACTGCCTTTTGCGATATTTTAGTTCGTATTGCCCACTGCAGGGATGGGCAGTTTGGTTTCCTGATTTCTCCGTAACACACCCTGCATCTGCAAACAGAAGCAAAATGTTGGAGGTCAGTCTTTGCAGAGCTCCTCCAAGGTGCTGGTGGCTGGGAAGGTGCTGCTGGCTCTTCTTCAGGCTGCATTGGCAACTTCCCGGCTTCTCCAAGTGTATCTTACCTCCCTGGTCCTTCTGTTCTGGTGATGGCAGGAGACTGACCAGCACCTCTTTCTCCAGAGCATCTATAGGCTGCTTCTCTCTGTCAGTGGAAATGCCTCTTTTTTTTTTTTTTTTTTTGGGGGGGGGTGTCTTGTAAGCCATTATCTATTTATTGTTTTAGGCTTTTTGAGAGCCTTGTCTCTCTCAATGCTGAAGCTGACCATGCCAAGACTACCTGCCATTTTAGACCTCTGAAGATTTTCTTAACATACTTAAAGGAAACCTCACTTGTTTCATATCATCACGGCTTGCAGGAACCAAACCAAGTAACTGGAATACTATATTGCTAAGGCAGAACAGAGTGTCTCCTTGTATCCTATGAAATACATATGCCATAAGATAATAAATAAAAAAAAGATGCCATGAAACAATAATATTACGCATTTAATATTTTTTCTAAATTTTCATTTTAAAAATTACATATTTGAAGGGAAATGTTGCAAGTCAAAGGTAATCACATCTGGACTGTCATTCAAGTATCTTTCTCCGTAAAGAAGAAAATCATATACTTGATTCAGAACAATCACAGTTACCAGACAGATGTTCTCTCTCAAATATATGGAGTAGAAAGGACAGAAAATAACCTGGCAGTTTTACTCTAATAAATTAAAATGCTAGGACAGCCTCCATGGCTTTGCCAGTCATTTTGTTTATACATGAGTGATATGCATGATGTTTCTATAAGGTAAGAAACAAACGCATTAAAGTTAATGCAAAACTATGTCTCTTTAGGCTCTTTTCAAACCAAATGTCTGTTTTATAAAGCGACTTGTATTTCTGGGACCTCTTGCAGCAGGAGGAAGGAGGAAAAAACCCACTTCCGTCAGGGCGTTTACAAGAGCTATAGCATAGCAAGGGGAAGTTTCTAAAGGAAGAGCCGGATATCTGTACTGAAGTGGATTACAGCTGCACCACCAAATCAGATAGAGGGAACTGAGTTCAACTACACATAAATGTACAAACACAAACACCATGGAGAGCAGAAGAGAGTAAAAGTGGCTTTAAATCTTCCAAGATGTAAATGCACTTCATGTCAGTGAATTATGTCAGTGGGTAGTTATAATTTTTGAAGACATGAATATCTTTGCCAAGAGAGCAGGCTAAGGAAATAAATCCACAGATGCAGGAAATGAAGGTTGTGGTTCATTTTAATTTTAAAGCTGATTCTGTGAATTCTCTCATTCAACGCTGTCTTTCTTTAATTTTAGCAACTGTATTCATTCCCTTTCTGAACACCACACAAGACTATAGCATTGGGACTGTGTCCATTTATGCACCTGTATCCTATACTACCCTATACTGTAGGATTCCGTGCTCTACTTTTACAGCTGAAGAACTTTAAGACAGTAATTTCATTTATAAATATTGCTCCTCCTCATAAGTTTTAAATGTTGTATGTTCCAAATGGCTGATAAAGAAACTACCCGTGAAAAATATAGGAGGGGGATATTTACCTGCACTTAAAAGATCTTTCTTTATGTTATTCTTCACATTCAAAAGCACTCTGCTAATATTCTGAGTCCTGTTTCTGCTCTCACTGGGATCGCTGATAAAACTGTGCATATTTAGAATAATTAAGCTTTTTAACATGCATTGAGGTATGGAGTGGCTATTGCATTGTCCACCATCAAACAGTGATCTGCAGGAAGATAAAACACGAGAACCCAGCACATCCAGGTCTGACCGACTTACCATACATTTCCTTCCAAATCCATTTAGAAAACTCACAGGATGGATTTTTTTTTTTTTTGCAATGAACCAGTGAAACAAAGTTTTATCAGCTCCAGAATGAAGGCAGTCAAGTTTCCTATGGATTTAGGCTTTGTGGCTGGATATTTTTGCTTCCACTAAGTCTTCCATCATTGGAGCGTTTGTAATGTGCCTCTCTTCTGTACATTACCTATTGTCCAATAATGAGCAATTGCATGGTGCAGCCTTTGCCACTCAGCTGTCTAACTATCTGTTTCATGAAGCGTACTGAAAACTTAACATCATCGAGTCCTCTTCCCTCTCTAGAATTGAGCTGAAATTGGCCTGTGAGTTCAGAAATTATGACAAGAGGAGGAGAGGAAAATAATCTATATAATCTCTGTTTTCTTAGGAAATTAAGATTTTAAACAAACCAACATGAAATATGAGCTTGAGAATTGCTCCTTGTCACAAAGTCCACACAAAGGCTGTGTATGAGCAAGCCCAGAGGACATGTCCCTCTCTTGTCATCTGGAACTGAACAGCTCACTGTGCGTGACCAGCTAGTTACGAAAATGTGCTGTCAGATGTTTACCCAATGTGCCAATTCATTTGTGGGCTTGACTCAGCTCTAAAATTAATGCATTTTGTTTCCTTGGGAAGTACAAGAAATTCCAGAGTGATAATACTATTGACTTTAAGGCGTTGACCAAGTTATCCTATGTCTGTGACCAACAGTAGGACAAAAAATACCACGGAAAATTATAAATGGGAACCAGTAGGAGTTCCCAAGCAAAACCACAGCTAAGATGGGCTAGATAGTCTTGGCGTATTCACATTATTTGCTATAAATCTCAATGCTGAGACATCAGTTCAAACAATGCAGCTCAGAATGGCATTGGTATAAACCTGATCCTTGGCAGCGGGAGCACAGGAGGCGGGTGGGAGGGAGGGAGAGCCCGCACAGAGGGAGGGGATCTAGGTGTTACAGCTCCATCAAGCTAACGCTTAGCCAACAACAGGCTGTCAATTAAAGAATATTGCAGCAGGAAGCAAAAGAAAAATTTTATCTAGGTTTAAAAAGTCAGTTTATAATTCCATTAAAATGAAGCTGGAATAAAAGGAAGAAAATTATGGGGTTTTCTTCCAGTATACATAAAGTAACTACTTCTGGACTTAGGGGTAGTCAAAGAATTGTGTAAAGGCCAGACTTCCTGTGTGAAGCTGTTTAAAGACAAAAAGGCATATTTTACTTCATAAGCTCTTCCACACTGATCAATAAATTCTAAAGAAAGATTTATTTACACATTTCAATAACTCCTTGATGAGTCACTGTGCTATTTCAGCCCTTTTCCGTAGACATTTAATGGTCAGATGGTATCATGCTAAAGAGGATTTTCCAGTCAAACAACTCCATCTTGTTGTATATGTTTTTAAATGTTTAAAAATGGATACTCCAGTGTTTGGAGTACAGGATATTTCTCTAGCGGACTGGTCAGAAGCTGGCCTGATCCAGTAGCAACCAACAGCCATTCCTGGCCTGCAATTCTTCGGTGACTTATGTGAATTCATTTGATGTGGTCAACAGAAGTAGCTCCCACTGGGCAGAAGGCCAAGCTGCAAAAACGTCACATTTTGTACTAATTGGGTACCCCACTGCTGTCTATGGTCCAGGCTGGCAAACCCTTTGTGCACAGAAGTCTCATTAACTTTAAACTCAGCTCCTTAAAGATCATAGCAAGGACTGGTAGTGGTAAACGTGATGCCAAAAATAGCTGGGAACAGAACCTGCGCTGCCCAGAGAAATTATTCCATTACATGGAAGTTCAAGCCTTCTGGTGCTAAATTATCAGAGGGCTTTATCTGCCTAGCCCCCTTTAGGTACTAAATTAATACTGCCTTTGGGAGCATTAATTAATTCAAACTCACATGGTTCCAAGCCCTGAACTCTGCCAGTGATTTTTCCCATCCATTTAATAGATTAAAATATTAACTGGAAGTCCAAGTGCAGTGTCCAAAAAAATAAACTCAGCTCTTTAAAATTAGCTGTCAACCAGAGGAAAACTTTCCTTCTTTGCTGTACGTTGGGAAGAGTCAATGTCTGCATGTTCCCTACGAGGCTGGCTAAACCCCCAGAGCTCAGTCTTTCTGCAGCTCCTATTTCCCACTTCCCTGCACTTAGCCAGCACTCTCATACCTACCCTAGTACCTGTGCCTCTTTCCAAGTACACAATCACTTAGTACAGGAACAGTTTGATTATCACAGGTAGAAAATTGAGGGCAGTAGATATGGAAGTGAGAAAAAACTGCCCTGCTAAAGATAAGGACTCTGCCTTTTGTGTAGATAAGCTAGGAGTTAGTTTGATTAGGGGAGATACTACAGAACACGACACCTAAAGGATAAGAACGTGATATAGTTTTACTAAGGCTCCTATCATTGCTGTTAAAGCAGGATGCACTGGACTGCGATGGTGTATTTGATTCATGTCCCTCTTTTCGACAGTCTTCTAGCCTCACCATCGGAAGGGATGGGTCAGTGTGCCTTGAATCATGGCTTCCTGACAACAGCAAGAATTCAGCTTTCAAACACTGCTTATATATGTTAGGCTTTACTAGCACTGGAAAACCTGAATTATGTTAAAAAAATGTATCATTAATGTTTAAAACTATTCTGATCCTTCTATAGAATAGAATATTTCAGCTGGAAGGGACCTACAATGGTCATCTAGTTCAACTGCCTGACCAATTCAGGGCTGACTGAAAGTTAAAGCATATTGTTAAGGACATTGTCCAAATGCCTCTTAAACACTGACAGGCTTGGGGCATTGACCACCTCTCTAGGAAGCCTGTTCCAGTGTTTGACCACCCTCTTGGTAAAGAAATGCTTCCTAATGTCCCATCTAAACCTCCCCTGACGCAGCTTTGAACCATTCCCACACGTCCTATCACTGGATACCAGGCAGAAGAGCTCAGCACCTCCCTCTCCACTTCCCCTCCTCAGGAAGCTCTAGAGAGCAATGAGATCACCCCTCAGCCTCCTCCTCTCCAAACTAGACAAGCCCAAAGTCCTTAGCTGCTCCTCATAGGACAGGCCTTCCAGCCCTTTCACCAGCTTTGTTGCCCTCCTCTGGACTCATTCAAGGACCTTCACAACCTTCTTAAATTGTGGGGCCCAGAACTGCACAAAGGTCAAGGTAAGGCCACACCAACGTTGAATACAGCGGGACAATCACCTCTTTTGACCAGCTGGCTATGCTGTGTTTGATGCACCCCAGGACGTGGTTTGCCCTCTTGGCTGCCAGGGCACACTGCTGACTCATACTGAGCCTGCTGTCAACCAGCATCCCCAGATCCCTTTCTACAGGGCTGCTCTCCAGCCACTCTCCCAATTTATACTTGTGCCCAGCCTTACTCTGTCCCAGGTGCAGAATCCAGCATTTTGACTTGTTAAATTTCATCCCATTAATCATAGCCCAATGCTCCAATCTATCTAGATCCCTCTGCAAGGTCTCTTGTCCCTTAAGAGAGTCAACAGCACCTCCCAGTTTGGTATCATCAGCAAACTTGCTAATGGTGCATTCAACTCCTGCATCCAGATCATTGATAGATATATTGAACAGAACTGGCCCTAGAATTGAGCCCTGAGGAACACTGCTGGTGACTGGGCACCAGCTAGATGTAGCCCCATTCACTACAACCCTTTCAGCCCTGCCATTCAGCATGAATGGAGGCAGTTGGTTTGTACTTAGAAACATGCCATTTGTGGTCCTCCCTTCCTCTGTCCCATACTCTGGTGACTGTAGGGACCACAAGCGTTGTACATTAATCTCTAACATGTATTGAATGTCACTGCTGTGATGCTGACAGCTGTCAATCCTGTGAGCTCACCTGTGCCCATCTTGCCTTCCGCATGCCCCTTTCAGAGCTTTTGACTTGCTCAAAGCTTGAAGAGGGCTGTGTATCCTCCCATCTTCCTGCAGAAAATGGTGCTCTTCTCTCTTCAAAACACACGGGGGGCACAGCAAAGTGCCATGTGTGCAACAAGTGTAGGTCTAGGTGTCCCTTGAAGGGAGTGCAGGATGCTGTGCTGAGGTGTGAAGCGGGGTCATCTTCTCTAGAAGTGGATGGAGGAGGCTCTGGAGCCCACCACAGCACACTGCACTGCAGCCTCCATGAAGGGCTGAAGTTTCCGAGGGATAGGCACTGCCCCCAAAGTGGTCAGAGGAAGGTAAGAAAACCTGATAAGGGATGAGGGAGAACCCCTTTCTCCACCTACCATCCTCTGAAGCCCCCTGATACCATCCAGGTGGTTTGGCAATAACATGGTACTAAGTAACACTGTGATAACTTTTTTGGTAGCAATATTGAGAAACATTCGAAGGGTGTTGCCTGTCTCTGAAATATACCTAACGCAGGCAAAGATGCAGAGAAATGTCAGAGTGATCTGACATTTGAAGCCACATCAGTACCCTTTCATAGAATAGTGTGTAAAGATCTGGACATTTTTCCCCTTGGTCATTAGAGAAAGCATAACAGTTCACTGCCACAGCCAACATCACGGGCTAAAATTGAGTTCTCCAAAACAATAGCTTGGGATCTCTTGGATCCAGAAGCTTTAGTTTCATAAGGTGGATTTGATCACAGAATACCAGGCTCACCATGCAGGAAAACTGATCATTTTAATAACTATTACTGGGCATCTCAAAATCTACCCTTCACACAAAAGCAATGGCATCTCTTATGAGAGAGAGCTCCAGCACCTCAGTTTCACTGCCAGCTTTATCACCCATCCTTTTTGATGCATTTTTTTTCAGTGGATGTGTGCACTCACACACACAGAAGATGACACAGAAAGTCTTATCTGTGAATTGTTGAGGTGATTAACCTCATGAAGCCAGCAGGGCACCGCAGGAAACGTGCATCCTTGCTGAAAGGTGGTCTAGCTTTTATGCAGACAAATCATGAAGGAAGAAAGACTGTCCCAGTATTTTCGGTTATGACATTCTTTGTTTTAATGATTACATGTGAAGGAGTAATTATGCTGGCACTACTGAGCACACCATACGCTAGAAGCTTTTTATTTGCCAGTTATTGTTTGTATTATAAACGCTAAAGTGAAATGACGCAAGTGCCCTTTTCATTGTCATATTGTTTGCTTTAGCTTTTGTTGGATCCAGTCCAATGGTATCTTTACGTAGGCTCCTGTATAATTAAGATAGTGTGCACAGCCTCTGAAAGGAAATCATTAAGAGCCTCTTGTGGAGAATGCACTGATTTCCATGTCTGTGCCTTTTAAGTGGGTATAGCTCACAATCCATCGATTAACTTCTTGATAGTCCAGGCACACTTCAAATATTAATCCCATGTTAAGCTTCCAAAGCAGCTTTAAGCTGAAAAAGTTCAAGTCACTTTGTAGGCTATAATTCATTACAAACATGAATTTCTTGTTATTCCTAATTGTAAGATGTTGCTTTCTCAGAAAAAAAAATAAAAATTGGATTTATTTTTTTTCCCCAGAAACACCTTGGAGTTGTTTAAAAACTTAGAAAAAGTATAACAAAACTAAAAAGCAGCTCTCCAGACTCTTTTGGAGTAACTAGCAGATGCCTTGGTTAGAGACATTAAATCAAGAAATCAAAAGAAACAGGTATGCTTCTGGGGAAGAAACCTGGTAGTTTAATAACTGAACAAAGAGGATAAAGGAATATACAATTTTGCAGTTTATTTGCTCACCTGCAGTTGCAAACACAAAGCATAAACTTTCCCAGTGCCTATAAATAGCAACATTTCATTGCTACAAACTCTCTATAGCTTCTGTATGAATTCCCACGTAGGTGTGGTGCATCTCGATAGCGGGTTATCACTGCTGTGAAGTTTCCAGGCTGCTGCACACTGTTATACCTGGTCCTCCCTACCCCAGAGAGCTCGCCCGCGAGCGCTCCTTAGGTGCTTCTGCATCAAAACCACCCTATCTCCTAGGCTACACCTCACAGTGGAAGATATTCTTCTCTTCTAGATCTAATGGGCCAGTCAAGAAAATACTGTGAAACTAAACCACACCCATGATACAGGAGAAGGAAAAGCTCTACTACTACTGTGCTCACCTGCCTTTATTATGAGTTCAACCCAAGGATTGATTTCTCTCATTTTTAAAACCTATCCAAAAATTTAGTAGACTCCAGGTGAGGTTTGACATCTAAAACTGGTTATTTAAGTAAAAACAAATAAATAAAAATACAACATACAGTTACTATATGCATATTTGTAGATGATCAATGCGCGATAGTAAAAAGTGGTTGTTGAATAGGTATTTGGTAAATTCTTAAATCTGCAACTTAAGACTAAACAGTAAGTATATTAAACCAGGAACTGCTTAACCCAACATGCTTCAGCTAAAATTGTATCAAAGTAATTATAAAACCTGATTAAACAAGGCTTCGTTCCCACATGCCACTCCACCTTACTGCCTTGGCAAAGCCATAAGCTGGTAACACCCTCTTGCTGGGTTTCACAAAGCACATTAGCAATAAAAGCAGAGTGGAGGAGTTCATGTTTATTTCCAACCCACTGAGGGTGTTTAGGGAATCAGCACCCTCTGACAAAGGGGGGTGGTTCAAAAAAAACACTTTGAATCGGCTCCTGTTTTCTGTCTGACTTCAAAGGCAGCAGAGTCAGTCCGGCACTGAAGACCTGTGCCAGTCACAGCCGCAGCGCCAGAGCCCAAACCATCCTCCTCATCCTCTCCTGCCAGGTGAGAACTGATTTGCTTCACAGAAGGTCCTAGTGCTCTCAGCAGCAAATTGCTGATAAAGTATTCACGCTTCAGAAGTCAATTAAAAAAGGAAATAAATTGCTCTAAATACAGATGACTATTTTTCACAACATCCAAACGGCAGCCACTTACAAGTCTTTTGTGCATTAATGTGTACCCTAATGTTTCGATTCTTGAAAACCAATGTTTTGATAGCAGCTACACTGTGAACACATCCATCTATTGAGCTTACTACTTGCTGGAAAATTAAATACTGAGCTTTCAACAGTGTGGGCTTCCAGCTGAGCTCCTATTCACCCTTAAGTAGACTATATGAGGTTTCAAAACCTATGATTAAGACAATTGAAATAAAGGAGTTAAAAACTCCATCTAAACAGGCTTCATCTGTACCATTAAGCACCATCTGAATAATCTAATTTCAATTGTGTTCCAACCTCTCACCCACTTTTGGAAAACAATAAACATTTCTTCCACCCCCATCCTTTGCAAACTTTCCATGCTTTTTCTATTTAAATGAAGAAAGAATGCACAACATTTTTTCAGACCAGTCACAATATCCCAGCCTCAGGAATTTGTCCATATAAAGCCACCACGGCTGTAGTGCAGTACCCAAATATTTTTTACCTTTTGCTAACACGTAGGAAATGGATTAGAGAAGGGAGGTGAATGACAGCATGCCCCTCTGCTAAACATCATGAAAATAAGATACTATCAAATAATTTTTGCAAGAATATATTAGATGCAGCTAGATTCTTGACTTTCCTACTCTTTTTTGACTCCATTAGTCTGCTGTATGTGTGGGATTTTAAGTAATTCAGCATTTCCAAACAGTTAGCTCTGGAGAGAGCATTCTGCACTGCTCTGGGAGCTGCAGGGACTGTCCCTACCAGATTCCAAGGGACATTAGGCATGCTCGTGGTCCAGAAGGATTTTGGCAAAGAGTGCTTGTCCTTGGCTTTGTTCTTACAATGAGCAGGGGCAAAAAGACACCTAAGAGCTCTGGGCTCACTTCTCACAGCATGATACGGTAAGGCAGCTTCAGAGGAAAACCACTGAAGTCATTCAGATTAGCCCATGGCCTGCAGCTTACAAAAAAACATAGGAACACTGATGAAGGTGTGGTGATCTTAGAGAACAGATATGTTTTTATTGTCTCCTAACAATAGATAACAAAACTTTATCAGAAGTCCAAACATCATGAAAATGGTGAACTGCTGCTGGAGCTGCAGTGCTGTTACTGACTAGAAGTGCCAAGCTGCCATATCTGAGAGTACTTCATTAGGGGTAGCTGTAACAAACATAAAATGTACCAGGTGATTTCTGCCATTGCTTTTCTCTAAGAAATATGAGAATTAAAGCAATTAAAAATCAAATGTAAGTCCTTTCTTATAGACCTGCCAAATAAATGCAATGGGCCAAATTCTTGTGGATACATTTGTTCCCCAGAGAGAACTGCATGTGTGCTTGCTTCTGCTGAATTTTAAGCTATTCAGTGAGGACTGCCCAACCTGTCAGCTGTACAGATTCAGAATCTATTTTCCAATAAAGCATCCAAGAGGAAGGAGGAAATTGAGCAACCTAAGTCCCTTTAAGAATGGTGCAGCATACACCCCCTCAAAGAGGCACTGGATGTGGGCAGCAATCTGGCAAATCTCCCAGGCTCTACATAAGTCTCATAAACCAGTGCCCCCCATCTTGATTTGTACCCATGGCACTGTGGCTGGGACAGGGGTGCTGGCATGAGCCACCCCCCATCATCACCAAGCAGTAGTGCTGGTCCCAAGTGTTAGCAAACCTGGGTTTCTGACCAGAAACCCTCAAGACTTTGAAGGGAGAAAGCAATTGTTTTTTAATACCTGAAAAATTGTGCCAGAAGGAGGAAGATGTTCGGAATTCAACAATTTATTTCCTTTTATCACAAGCCAAAATACTGTCATCAACCAGTACTATTTGAGAAAAATGTTAACTTTCAGTTTTCCCTAATTAACTGTTTTCACGATTGTGTCATTGGTAAGCTTCAGTAGATTGCTGAAGCTGTGAAGTCAGATGCACGCTCATTAGCAAAGATGCTTCACTTAGCTCCTTATTCTTATGTTAGTAAAAAAAATGTAAATATATAGAAGTTATTAATGCAAAAGTATTGCCCATTTTAAAGCATTATGAGGTAGTTCTAGTCACAGTTTTACAAGACTAAGTAGAAATTAACTGATCAGCATCTTCTTAGTAACTTTGGAGAATTAAGGTAAATAATCTATTGGCATAACAGTTTTCTTCCCAGGTGGAAGATGCTTTCTGACTCACGGACTGGCAGCATAGCTGCTTTTTGTCCTGTGCTGTGACCTGCCTGGGATATAAAGTAGCTGTTGGAGCAGTAGGCGCAGCTGCACTAGGTCTGAATGCTCACACTGTGAACTCTAAAGCTCTTTGACAGTCATACAGTAGAAAAAAAGCAGAACAACAATCTTTGGCACAGGGCGAGTCAGTCAGCCCACATGCCAGAAAGCAGGTTGGACACCACTCCCGACAGTGTGTGAAAGCATCTGCAGAGGTGTTCCTAAATGTCCAACTGCTCCTGCAGCATCTCTTTGGAAATTAGTAAAAAAAGTTAATTTGGCATTTGGATGTCAAAGGCACACAGTTGAGATTGTGGGGTCTCTGTGAACATCAGCTGTGCTCACAGCCAGGAGTCACTAAATTGCAGCTCTGTTGCAAGCAAACCTCCACAGCTCTATCTGACCCTACAAGGAGAGGCTGAAGAGCTGCCCTGCCAAGTGGGAGAGAGTTACATTAATTTTCTTTCACATTTTATGTAACTTAGCCTAAACCCTTTGGTTTGGTGATAGGACACCAAAGTCTTATCCCCCTATACTGAGGAAGGACACTGGAATATTCTCTATTTTACGCATGGACTTCGTTTCCCAGCAGAACAGTTTGGTGGGGGGAAAAAAAAAAAACAAACCAACAGCAACAAACAAACCTGAAGTACATTAATTTTTAAAGCTCAGATTTCTGAGTATTTACACCTAGTTCCTGTATTTTAATGGTGATGGTTCCTTTATGGGCTTCTTAATATAGAGGACGTACCATCCAGCAATCGTGAGATCACAGCATCCTGCAGGCAGGCAGATAAAAACCTCATGTTTTGTAACTGAAGAAGTGGTAAAATGTCCCTAAGAACTTGAGAGCATCAAACTAGAGTTTTGAGCTTTATCTCTATCGTGCTACTCTTATAGCTTCAACCTCTGAAAGTCCCTCTGACACAGACTAATCCCAAAATAGCTCCTGCTGAGTGCAGCGGCTGCTGATGCTGCTGAGCACAAGGACAGCACACTCTGTGGCTGCCCAAACCAAGAGCATAGCACATCAAAACGTGCGGCTAGGAGGAAGGGAGCAGAGGACATTTTCCAGTATTACTCTGGAAAAGGAGTCTTAAAGCTGCCAGTGCTATTCGTGCTCCATCAATCACTAATATCACCATAGGCTCATCTTGTACAAAAATACCTTAAAGAACAAACCAGCCCTCCTCCCTTTAATTGTTTACCCAGATGAAATGTTACATAATAAAAGATTAAGTGTGCTGTGGTAATGACAACAGTGTCACATCCTTAGAAAAAGATGGCATGGTATTAAACAGAAAGCTCCAGCCCTATTTTGCATCCAGAAGGAAAGAGTGATAGAAATGGATTTTAATTATTAACTTGGGTTAGCTATCACAGTACCTGAGAAACTGCCATATGGAACATATTCCAATATAGTTTCTATTCTTAATGGCCTTGAGCCTTCCAAGAAACAAATTTTGTGTTACATAAACTGATATCAAAGTGGCCTTGCTCGCCCTTCCCCTAGAGCTACAAATACATCAGCTATGCAAGAGCCATTAATGTACAGCTAATGTGTCTAGTAAAATTTTGAGTGAAACACTGTGGTTACTTGAAGATTTAAAGTAGTGGGAGACTTGAAGGAGCAATTCCAGCTATGTTACCCTCCCACTTTAATTTCTTCTCAACAAAGTCCTGCTGTGATCGTGGCTGTGCTTTAGACCAGAGTGTGAAGGATCCAAGGCATGAAGAACTGTGCTATTCAGCCCTTTAATTATCCAACTCAGCTATCCCTAAAAAGATGACAATAGTAATAGCCATGAAAAGATGGCACAGATGTCTCCTTTATATTTTGCACACATGGAAGAAGAAATAAAAATCAGCACCAATGGAAGCCACATGAACACCAGTGGCACTACCTTACAGCCTCTATGAACCAGTATCAAGTTTCCATCTCTATTTTTCAGATTAATATTTTGTTCTGGAGACAATCTGTGGGGCTCGCAGACATTTTTTTCCTTCGCCAGAGATGGTATAAATAATGGCACATATTTATATGAAAGCACCAGGATTGAAATACTAGAAACTGATTTCCTGTTTCTGCAAAAAGCAGTGTGCATGGGCAAACCAAGGCAGGGTTTCCAGAAATGCTTGTGAAAGCTGGAAGATCAGTGTCCTCTGATTTTGAGAGAGAGACGGGTTAGAGGAGAAAAGTAGCGAGAGCACAAGTGAAATGATTCTTCAGGCTGCAGTCTGGCTTCAGGAGATCTGGTTTCAATTCTTCTTCCATATTACTTCAGTAAAACAAGCAAGGAGGTATCACAGGCACAGAAAGTGCAGGTATATAGTCACGTGCACAGTTTTGGTTAATAGAAGTACATGGTGGATGCCAGCAGATCCAAACTCCAGCTACTGTGCTCTGAGGTAGCGAATGTGCAAAGAGCGATGGGGAACAGTGTGGCTCTGTGCCTTTCAGTCGATTATAGCGCTAACAAATGCAAGAGCTCATTGTTTCTTCAACCTCTTTTCGCTCATGAGGGGACAATATTCCTTACTATTTTTCTCTACAAAGCAAGTAAGGGCATTTCAGAAAACGGCAACTACAATGGATGTCACAGAATATTCATCCAATATCATGATGAAATTGACTCTAAGAAAGGCATGTTGTATACCAAACACATCCTGTGTGAGGCCAACCTTAGCCTTAGAATAGTGGAATACAGTGAATACATTGACAGGCTCAGTGTCCCACACTTGTTTCTGAATAATCACCATCTGAGGAAAAGCCAAGATGCAAAATAGCAATAGTCCTCAAAGGTTCACACATAGTTACACACGTGCACACAAAGACACAATTGCAAACAAATCTTGAACAGAATAGCACTAGCCTGGCCTTTCTTTTTCCAGAAAGCTCTTGCCTCTTCATAAACCAGGCTGTTCTCAGGACTCTCCACACCCCCTCCAAGAAAGCATCTGAATCAGTTCAACTTACGGTGGAAGAAGGGGAATAAGGGAACAAAAATCCCTTGTCATTTGAGGTTTGAGTGAGTAAGAACATAGTTTCTGCTATTTTATTTTTATCAGATTTGGCTCTCTGTTGGTTGGGTGGCTTTAACAGCTGTCTATTTGCACACAGTTGTGCAACCTTTTTTTACAGCTTGTTAATTTAGACTTGAGATTGCAGCATGTGGTTCCCTTCAGATGGAACTAACTTAAAATAACAAAACCCAAAAATTCCTTCTTAAGAAGCTCAAGGTCATTTGCTTAAAGTTTGAAAAGGGTCAGGATCCTGTAATTCCATGCATCGTTATGAAACGGGTGAAAAGTTTCCTTCATATTACCTTGCCGGGTACACTCTGCAGCTGTATTCTGCTGCAGAATCACCACCAAAATCAGCTTGCTGTGTGTGTGCTGATTGCAGAGAAAACTCTTGCCACAAACATATTATAGCTGCATGTAACACACCTTAGAGGAGGGGTGACTACATGAAAAGTAGTAACTGAAACATGATGGCCTTAAAAAAAAACAAAAAAAAAAAAAAAACAAGCAAACAGCAGGATATCTTTCATAGTTTCATAGCCTGATACTCTCACAGTTTATGGATGTGTTAAAGCTTGAAGAAAATGCAATTTTACTTATCTTAAGCACAGTAAAGGGAGAAATGCCAGGGAGATGACAGTAATGAAAAAAGTTTTCTCAAAAGATCAAAATGCAAAAGCTCTTCCCCTGAAGGGCTTTGCTCTAGCTGCAGGATGAGAACTGTATACATGATGCACGGGAGCCAGCGACAAACAGAGCCAGCGACAAACAGTTAGAGCCGAGTGCCAGCCAGAGAAAGCAACAGGGACAGAAGAGACGTGTACAGGAATAGCAGGACTGATGAGAGTTTTTGTTGTAACAAAGTGCAACTTCGTACTATGTAGCTGATAGAAACAAGATAAGTCTTCAAGATGCTTTGATTTGGTAAACAGTTCTTTGCTAAGCAAGCTACATTTTTGGGTACTCATGGCAAGTGTGGGCAGACACTAAGAGAAAGAGGGACAGGGTCGCATTAAGTACTGCTCCCTTGCCTGGGAGAATAACATCAGCTTCAACATAGTGAGTGACAGAGTAAGAACAAGCACTTCTGAGAAGTCTCATAAGCAAAGCATTAAAAGGCATTCACTTCGACTTACTGTTTCCCTTTAATGGCTGTAGGCTGAATGTATTATTTCCAATCGGTGTCTCACGCTATTTTTACCCCCATGTATGGACATTACATCTCTTTTCTTCAGCCTAGGCCTTTGGAGTTCTTCCCAGTGTTATGAAGGAGCAGAGAATATTATATTTTTTTATATTTAGCTGCTGTAGATTCAAGTAAAATATTTCTGATTCTCAAGAATGGATACTTTGAACCCAGACCCACAGCAGGCTGCTTAAAAATTACTTTGGTTAGATGGAAAAATAGCAAGCACTATTACCAATACGACGGACATATTTCTCTCTTCACCTGTTCTGTCTACCAGATTGCCTGAGGGACAGAAAACATGAGAATTTAACCCTGTAGTTTACCCAGAATATGAAAAATAGTTGCTTTTTGAAGAGTGAACTTGTGGTCTGATGATACAGAGAAGGGAAGGGAATTTCAGCTGAGTTGTCCAGTAGCTTCTAACTGAAAGAGATACAGCTTATAGACAGCTCCAACTAGCAATGAAGTATTGATAAACAGTAGGTGTAATGACATTTGCAGGCACAAATTCATTGCTCAGAGAAATGCCAAGTTGCAATGTTTATCTCTACAAAATGCCAAGAACGCTTTTCTGTTGTATAGCAAGTAACTACATTATCTTTTGCAAATCACATCATCTCCAGGGCCTACTGTATTACAGCCCTAGCTCATCTCACGGTTTATTTGAGCATTATGACAGCCCCAGTTAGATTGTGCTGAGACTTGTAGGATGGCTGCTCCATTTGATGGTACAGGTGATGCTTGGCTACAGGAACAGAATTTGCAAGCGCATCCTCTGTGCAGTGAAAGGCTTCAATGCCTGTGGTTACCATTCACAACATCCAAGTGGAAGAATGCCTGAAAAGCTTCTCCAGATGTTAGCACCATCCAAAGACCAAATTATAGACCAAATCTATAGTCCAAATCTGCTTTGGAGTGAAACGTCTACATCATTCCTCAGGAAAGAACAAACTTACACCTGATACCACGACAGCAACACAGGGCGCAAGAGATGGACTCTGGGTCTGCTTTGTGCAAACACTGGGATGGACCTCTGTTTTCCCAGCGTTCATGCAAAGCGTAGAAGCAGCTGCTGCCTGGTCAGCCAGAAACATCTTCATGTGCCCCCTGGAGGAAATGTCTCTTATGGTGAGACCACAGTGCCAGGCTCTCCTGGCCCCATTCGTATGTTGTTGGTACACTGTGGCTGGTCTTCACACAGAAGGGTAAAGGGGTCCCCGCAGCAGACGAGCTGTGGAGTTTAAGGTTTCCTGTCCAGGGGAAAATGTGACCTCCAGTTCGTTTTAACTACAAATGGTGCTGAGCTCATTTCTCACCTCCCAGCGAGTGCCTGCAGGATATTTTATAACGATGCTCCCTCCTGCAACCTACCATAATTTTCAATGACAGTGGGGCTGCAAGTTCTGTGCTTTTTGCTGACATCCTTTTAATCACCGCATCTTACTCATGCTCACATCACACTTTGCAAATCAGCCCCACAGGCAAGCTCTGCAGGAGGAATCCCAGGTGGCTTTATGAGGGGACAAGGTGCAGAGACACTTATTCACAATTGCAGTGGCTCTGACGAGGCTGAGTGCAACTCCAAGAGCCTACATAGCTCGTCTGGCAAAAACATGGATACCCATGGATGTCTGGGTAAGTGGTTGAGCAGAGCTCTTGGAGGCTGCTCTCAGATGTAGGTGGATACATTCTCACTTAATTGGCACTTTAGCCCTCCAGATTCTTTTGTGAATCTGGCCTGACATTATCCGATACAAATTCTGTTGTACTGATTCTCCAGATCATTCAGGGTAAAGTTTGCTGAAAGTCAAATCATCTTGTTCTAAGGGTAATTGCTACAGATGACTGTGTACGCATCACAGAAAGAAACACAGATACCATTCAGTCAGGAAGCCTAGCCTCTCTGAAAGGCATGAAGGGACATGGAGAGGCAGAGGTTGGCACATTTTCCACTAGGCCAACTAGAACAGATTGCTAAAGCAGATTGTAAACCTTTCCATTGGAAGTATTTAGTTTGAAAACTTCTCTCAGCATCAACGCTGAAATCCAGGTAGGAACAGAGCCCAGAGATGTGCCACAAGCCAGCAGGCAAGGCGAGCCTCTCCCTTTCTACAGGCATGCAGCCCTGGGGGCACCAGCACCAGCTGCTGCAGGGGCCAGCTGCACCCCCAGAGCGGTAACATTGCTGGCAGGGCCTGTCCTGCTGTACCTGAGTGAGGGAGCAGGTCAGCCCAAGGGCAGCCCCCAGCCCAGGGCATCAAGCACCTCCATGGGGATGAGGCAGGTCTGGGCTGAGGAAGAAGAGAGAAGAAAAGGTTGCTTGCTCAGCACACCAAGCAGGTGTCTCATCCCTTAACACCAACTGACACAAAGACTGTTGGGGGAGCAGAGGGTCCATATTAAGCTGAAAAATAGGCACCTCAAGAAGATACTTCCCCCTGTTCATCCCTCAAGTCCATGGTAGGGAGAACATGGAATAGACTTACAGAGCAGAAGTGCCATAAGCAGCAAGCTGGAATGCTGGAAATGGGAAGATGGGAAGATTGGGATGGAAACAAGCAGCTGGGAACACAAGGAGGCATGAATGATTGACAAAAATGATGACTGCAATTTAAGAAACACAAAAACCTGAGTTTTAAAGTGGAATAATTATAATTGGAAAAAAAGAAAATACCATAAAAGGCACACCACATCAGAAAAGGTTATCAAACATCCATCACCCATTCCACTAAACATTCTTAACTCATAAAACTAATCATAATTCTTGGCTCATTAGTCTTATGAGTTAAAGATTCAGGATTTCCTGGCCCACTTTCTGATGTCAATAATAGGAGAGGAACAATGCAGCAGGATCACTGGCATCAGGGAGCAAACTTACAAAGTGCAACCACAGCGCACTCACAGCACGAGCAAATAATTGTTCAGAGTAGCCGGCAATCAGCTTGGGAAGGGTTATTATTAGTCTATTAAGCTCTTCTTTTTTAACAGCAATCTTCACTTAAGTATATCTTCTCTTCTTTTCATCATGAAAATCTAATTCCCTTTCCTGAAGGTATAAAGTCATTGGCAGAATAAAAAAGCTTCTCTTTTAATGTTCAACGCGTTTGAACATCAGCTATTGCCTACTGGTACTCTTCATCCATTAGTGGAACTGAGCTCGTGCCACTGCTGTCAGGGGTAACTTAGTTACCAGAACATCAACTTCCTAAATGCTGCAGGAGAACAGGGGGATGGTAAGGCTCTAAGCACAACACTGCATTCTCTAAGAAAACTGTCTGTTTCTTGGCAACTGGAAAAACAATCTCTCTCAATTAACACACTTAGTCTAGTCTACATCTGCTGTTAAAACACTAGAGGAAAAATATTCAAGCCCTTTCAAATTGCCAATAGTGAAATTACACAGACAAAAGATCAGATTGTTCATTTGGAAAACAGTTTAATTAATAGCCGGCACATTTTATTTATACCCTTTCTAAAATCCTTGATTCAATCGTTTCATTTCCTCTCCCATCCATAGCATTGCTTACAGTGGAGTTATGAAAAAGAAAGAAGAAAAAAATACTTAGAAAGTTTTTCCAATTAATTCAAGACAGAGTTTGTGTTAGAACTTCTATTAAAATATATCTATTTGCTTATGTGCTCAATAAAAGTCATGTGCAGCAGTAGGGTTAGGAACACCACTTGACAATCGTGTGTTCAAAGCTCATTCTGGCCGGAGCATTGTGTTTGATCTTCAGTGGCTCTATTTTTTTTTTTTTTAAACACAGATAGGCAGTATTACTCTACATTTCTGTTCCTTGTGCTTTCCCCCCCACCCCCTCACACTTGTGACATGCTAACACTCACTGTCAGACACCTGCATTAGCTGGGGTTGTTTAGTTTGGAGAAGAGGAGGCTGAGGGGAGACCTTATTGCTCTCTACAACTACCTGAAAGGAGGTTGTAGCGAGGTGGGGGTTGGTCTCTTCACCCCAGTAACAAGTGATAGAACGACAGGAAATGGCCTCGAGCTGAGACAGGGTAAGTTTAGGTTGGATATTAGGAAAAACTTCTTCACTGAAAGAGTAGTCAGGCACTGGAACAGGCTGCCCAGGGAAGTGGTTGAGTCCCCATCCCTGGAGGTATTTAAAAGACGGGTAGATGCGGTGCTTGAGGACATGGTTTAGTGGCGGACTTGGCGGTAGTAGGTTAACGGTTGGACCTGATGATCTTAAGGGTCTTTTCCAACCTTAACAATTCTATGATTCTATAATTCTTACAATTCACAGGCAGCTCTCTCCATTTGTGTGTTTAAGGTTTAAACCCCAAAGGCAGTGGAAGTTTTGCCTTTTAGGTGAAGTTCAAAAGTTGGCAAATGTCCCTAATGAGCCTGTAAACACATTTCTCCAACTAAAAGAAATTGTCAGAGATTTCTGGCAATTAGAGGGATTCACTCTCCTCAGTCTCCCTAATGGCCTGTCTGTACTCTATAGCTTCTTTGCCTGCTACAAATTTTCATATGCTAATTTGATTTTTAAACTCTTACTTCACAAAATGGTTACTATTAGTTTGAGCCAAAGTAGATACAATTCACACAAAGGTCATTACTTAACTAGGAAACAATATTAAGTAAATAGTATTAAGAAAAAAAAAAAAAAATCACACCTTGGGCACAGGAACTCCAAATTTCCGCTAGGAAAAAACCCATCACCAAGAATCTATTCCGAGCTCCTCACAGAGCAGAACAGACACTATTAGCAAGCTGGCCTATCCATGAACCTCCTGATATTTTTAGTATGCCATCAAGTAAAAAGGTAATTTGTACCTTAAAAATAACTATTGCTTCCTACATTGCCTCTTTTGGAGCAAGAGCTAGAGAAAACATCGGTTACAATTGCGTAGCTTTTTCCAGGACACCATTAATGAGGCTTCTTTCTTTTCCTATTGATCAACCTTACATACTTATATTTTGTTGAATGACAAACAATAGCACAGGGGAAATTAAACACTGAAATCTGCAGACACTCTGGGACAATATTTGTTTAACAGCTGCCGAACTCTGGAAGTAACAGCAAAGAGTATTATGTAAGAAAATCCTGTAACCCAAACAGATAATATTCTGGTTAACATCACATTGAGGCTCTACTTGCTTAAAACATCAGTTGTTATAAGAAAACCATGTTCAGCTGAGGATCCACAGTGCAGAACTGCTTGTTCAGTCCAGAAATGTAACAACCTAGAAATGTTCAATAAGTCAAATTCAGGGAAGTATATAATTGCCACTTCTTCGAAAAGAAACAAATATCTAGTACAACAGATTACTTGGTCTTACTTAATCTTTGAAAAAGTATTACTGGAGTGATAGATTGTACACTAGGTTGTTCCAGCCTTCAGAGTTAAAACTGAATTCATAAAAATAAATCTGAAACCATCAAAGGCTGTAAATGCACACCCGGACAAAGTTGACCAAATAAAAAAGCTAATTGGTCCTACATTTCTTAGCAGAATGTACCAGACTTTGTGTCGTGATTGGTTTATGATACTAAATGGAAAAGAAACTGTTATTGTTCAATATTCATAAATAAAAAATCTTTTTATGAGCATTAACACAGAAGAAAGTTGACAGTTTGCCAAGTAGGTATATTTTTCCAGTGTTACCAGACATTTTTAATGAAAATCTGAAGCTGGCCAGTAGATTAACATAGCTTTAAGAAGTGGCCTCAAATTGTGTATTTGTTTGACTGTTACCAGAGATACTTTAGAAGTAACAGTAAAGAATTACCATTTCAAAAGAGGCCATACAACCTTTATCAAATTACTAATGCTATTTATTCATTCTAGCTAGATGACATTTCAGATAATTATCCAAACTACAAATAGTAATCCAATGAAGTCAGTGCAACATTTAAAATCTGGTTATTAAATTCTGCACAAATGGCTTCAGAGGACTTGCAGACAAAGTCTCGCAGGAAATCAGTTAGGTAGCGGTACACTCGGTAAAAGTATATAATTTTCTGAATGAAACAGTATAATGTGCATTTGCAATAGTTAAAAATGCCTATAGAAAAGTTAGGGGTAGCGCTCTCATCTAGTTTTACAGAGTTTCACTTAACTACAACCAACTGGAAAGTTTGAATTCAAGAGACTTGATCATAAATGTGTGATCCATGAAGACAATACGTGCTGAAGATCTCCTCTTCTGCTTAAACAGAGCACAAAATAGCACCAGTGAGGAAAACAAAGAGCTTATTCAATTAAACCAAGAGTAACTTTTCCATCAGCTTTGGAGGAGTCTGGCCTAAATCTAAAGTCCAGTACAAAAGCATATAGCAATAACATCTTCCTACCTCATCCATCAATTGGTTTTACTAGGATTAAACACATCAGTTGCACGCTGTTCTAGGGTGGCTGTTGTACAGAATCAAAGACCTCTTCCTGTCACATTTTTCTTTCCAGCAGAAACATAGCTAAGGAGATCTGTTTATTTAAAAACTCTGTGACTGTCAATATTCATCTCACTCTGGCTCCTTGAAACTTTTTGGTCAAAGCAGAAAAGTCAACTTCTTCCCTTTGTGCTCTTCCCAGTGGACATCTTCCATCAGGACAGGGGCTATAGCAACTGCATCGCACTTTCCTCATGCAGTCACTGACACACGCTGTGTAGCCAGACACAGGGCCAGAGAAACACAACATCCTGAGCCAGGCTTTGCTGGCATTGGATCACCAGCACAGGTGGGGGCAATGCAGGGTCTCATTTGGCTCAGGAGAGAGTGAAATGGGACAGAGAGGGAGAAAGGAGGCCATTTATCTGGAAGAAAGAGTAGTTTCTCTTGCTGTTATATCTGAGCATTCCTGCAGAAACACCAATGCTTTACTCTAGGCAAGATTTTATCTTTTTAAATTATTTTTTTATTTAACAACAGCAAAGTTGCCTTTAACTACAGACCTCAGCGCACAGGATGAGGACAGGAGATAGGAGCTGACCATTCAGAGGGTAAGGCCAGAGATAAAGATCATAAAATACATAGTGCTAGCTGCCAACATTGAGGCTGAGCAAGTAAGGAAAGTAAAAAAAAAACTCTAAGTAGAAGGATAGGGAATGTCTTTCTTATTGACCTTAAAGGTCCTTGGGTTGTCTCTGCATTGTGGCACAGGAAATAAGGTTAGGGCTGGGACTGCTGATTTCCCATTTGCTTTCAAGCTTCAAGAAAATAGCAATAATTCTGATGCTCAAAACACCAAAGCAGCAAGAAGAAACATGAGCAGACACTACAGGAAAGACAGGCAAAAGGACTAACCAAAAGCATTCCCTCTTTTTTTTTTTTTTTAACCTGTTAAAGATGGTTTTGTTAATTCATTCTCTTCCCCATCTGGTTAGATATTTTTATCCTTTCACTTCTATTGTCTCAGTAATGGAATTTGCCCAGCCAATGCTTAACTGTGTTGCACCATCTTTAAGCTTCTGCCATGTTCCGCTTTCAAAGGTTGTTTTTCCCATAGTACCAGTAGGGCCACCTGGAGGGATCTCTGTCTGTCCAGAAGCCCAGCAGTACAGGCCCTGATGTCATGCAACCACCTAGGGAGTGTTCAGAAATTTCGTGGGAAGCCAAATGTCTTTTCACATTGTATCTATTTGTTGGATACACCTTAGAAATCTTCTATTTACCTTGACAGAATCCCATCCACTAACTTTCATTAGTTAAAAGAACTTTCCCTCCTCTGTGCAATAGGACATGCATCTAACCTGAGGTAGCTGAAAGGACAGCATGATCACTGCTGGGTTAAACCTGGCTCAGTCTTCTTCACTGCAAATCTTCACTGTCCAGAGAATGAAGCACTAAAGTTTTACTTTGTCAGGTGGGATAGGTTTTCAAAGGTAAATCTGTAGGGTTTGAACAGAAGCTGGGAAAGTCAGTCATCTCCCAGCACTTGCTTTTTTAATGCCTTGCTGCCTTCTGTACTGCTTCTGTCATTCTGTCATTGTAGATTTTCTCCCTCTGCTTCTTGAAGGTCCCAGCTATATGGTCTTCTCCCTCTCTTCAACCTCCCACCAGCACAAATCCTGCATCCATATCCAACTGTGCTCTCCTGCGATACCATTTTGCCCAGATGTTCCCATAGATCTGTATTGGTCTCCAGTCAATACTATCACCTTCCTTTATCTTTAAACAGAAGTGGGGACCTCTCAGGCCCTCCAGTAAAAATATTTTTATTTCCTTCTCAAATATTTCAATGAAAAACAATTACTCATCTTCTCAACCCTTTATACCATTCCTGATTTGTACAAACAAAAAGAATCTGTAATATTATTCTGGCATTTCCTCAACTTTAGAGAGAAGTAAGAACAAAGGCAGTCCAGGCTCAATCTATGGCCCTGGCATGATTCTTGACTCTCATCAGAAAGCACTGCTGCCTTTGAAATGGATACCACATTCTTGATGGTATTTTCAGACCTTTGCTTCACTCTGAGACTCACAACGTATGGCTCACTCGCAGCAATCGAGGACCAGCTGCAGCAGACAGGCCACAGCACAGCGGCCAGCACAGTGCAGCAGCCACAGCACACAGGATCTGGTACTGCGCCGCTGACAGGCAGCTGTGTTTGGAAGAGAGGCCTCTGCTTACCTCTGTAGTTTTCCTCCTTTGTGATTCACAGTTTACACACAGCTGCAAAGGACATTAGTGGGAGAGATCCAGATTAAGAACTTTGCTTTGTTTTTGTGACACTGGAGTTTCCAGTTAAGTTTATTTAAGGTAATAACGTAGCCACTGATGAAGGCAACTTCCCAGTCACTGCCATGTCAGTGCTACAGATGCAGTGAAAAGCTAACGCTCACAGTCACTGTGTTAGAAAATGTAATTTGAATTTCTGATGCATTCTGGTACAACCGCTGCGTGCCAGCTGATGCTTTCACAGACATCCCCAGACAGGGGGGTGATTTTACTCTGGCTTTGCTATTTGTGCTGGAAGCCCCCCAGGATCCATGAAAGAACTGGTGCAGACTGGCTCACAGCTGCATTTTATGTGGGTCCTGGTTTCTGATGCACATTATCCTACTGTCCACACTTGGAAGCAGAGCAGAAAAACCTGCTCCCTGCCCACACAGAAGTCTGGTTAGTTTACTCCAGAGCAGATCTTGGGTGTAACCCAACATATATGCAATGCAAATAATTCAGAGGGACTTGGATCCCTGCATGTAAGAGGGAACACACCAAGATAATTTAAAACATTTACCCCATGTTTCTTTAGAATCCTCTGCCTAATGTTACAGCTTAGAGAGAGCAGTTTCACAGGTAGTCTAATAGGAACAACTCAGTCCAAGACCTGATTACAATGTAAACTTTTAAACTCAGGCTAATTTCTCTATGAAACCAGATTTCCTTTGAGCAGTGAAAATCTTGCTAAGCTCAGACTGTAACCAAAGAAGCAGTAGCTCTGTAAAAGGGTAGCTGTAGGTATAGTATGTATGGCTGTTTGTAACAAATTCTCCAATTCAAGCAAATTTATTTAGTATATCTTGCATGCTATTATTCTACACCTCAATTAAATTTCTCACATCAGCCTAACAAGTTCCCAGTTCCACTAGAATAAATATTTTCAATGAATGACATTCAACTCCAATTTATGACACCAGAGATCCCACCTGTTTACACTGGATGAATTTTCCCCCATTTTCTAGCTCACCACACTTGCACATGGTCCATACAAGGTTGCCTGTGTTGCCAATGCAAATTCACCCCCCACACTGTGCAGCATTCCCATCCCTGCTAAGTATTTCCAGCAGCATGTCAATCTGACTTGAGCTGCTGAAGTGTTTGCTTTTCATATGTTCTTCTATTTTTTTCTACATCTTAAGATATAAAAATGAAGTGCTTACAAGTTCATAAATAAATATAAACTCCCATGTTATTATAGGCCATTCTCCACTGCAGGCAATCCCCAGCATTCCCAAGGGAGAAGTAATTTGTTCATGTCACACTGTATGCCTAAGACTGGAGTAGGTTTTGGTACCTTTGGCTTCTGTTTCAAAATCATGAAGGTAACGAACAACCTCAAAAACTAAAGTTCAAAATAAAAGCAAGGAGGGTGCACACACCACAAAGCGAACTCTTTTTGGAGAAGAGATGCTGCTTATCCCATGGCAAATCACTACAAACTTCATCCGCTATGTAGCATGAGCTGAAAAATAATGACTGAAACCCAGGAAGGCCATTTGTTTTGAACTGAAAAAGGGTTGGGGTTTTTTGGTGTTTGGGTTTTTGTTTTGTTTTGGGTTTTTTTGTTTGGTTGTTTTGGTTTGGTGGTTTTTTTTTCAGTTTATGGGCTGGGAGAAAAGTCTGTCTGAAAGTCAGACTGAAAATTATTTCCATCTGGAAAAAGTCAGTTTGAAATTTTTTTCAGTAGTACCACAGCTTAACAGAGGCTAGTATGAGTATCATAGAAATGCCTAGGGAAACAGGGCCTTCAATTAAGTTATCCAGGGCCCTGTGAAGCCGAGGCTGGAATATTTCCTGTGGGAGAGTTCACCACTTTTCTGGGCAACCCATTCCAAAGTATGGCTGTTCCCATGGCAAAGAATATTTTTCTGATATCCAGTTTCCCGTGAAGCAACTTGTGCCCGTTGCCTCCTGTCCTGTCACTGTGCATCCTGAATGCACATGACATCCACAAAAAGGATGTCCCATCTTCTCTGTGACTACCTTTGAAGTGTTAGGAGGCTACAGTTAGATCCTACCGAGCCTTCTCTTCCCCAGGCTGAACGAACCCAGTTCCTTTGACCTTTCTTCATATGTCAAGTCTTTCAACATCTGACCATCTTTGTGGCCCCCCCCGGACCCTCTCCAATTTTTCAGTGTCTAGGGGACAAGAACTGGACAAAAGTGCCAAGTAGAGTGGAATAATCACATCTCTTGACCTGCTCGGTACAGAGAGGCAGAATAGAGACACCAGTGTACCCAGTAGGGTCTCTCAAAAGTAAGAGGATTTTAACATGACTTCCTTTAAGTTGTTAGGGTTTTGGGAGTTGTTTCATTTTTTTAAACCACAAATAGGCAGACTGATCCTCAGAGCAAGCACCAGGTAAAACAGAAGGAAGAGAGATCACAAGGATGCACGCTGGTACTCAAGGAAGTCTCTTTGCATCCTGACAGATGCTGGGATGGAGCAGAAAGAGGGGGACACTGTGTATATCCTATGCCACACACTTTTCCTCAAGCCTTTGGTACCGATCACAGTATAGACTGGACGCTGGATCTTTGCTTCATTCAGAACAGCACTTCTTGTCTTCATATGCTACCAAGCCTCACACCCTGAAGGCTTTTGCAGCTGAAATCATGGCAAAGATGAAAGGCTGCAGAGTGCAGGGCTTTCTGCTTATTTTCCCAAAAGAGGGTAAATGTTTTGGTGCCGCTCTGTTATAGCATGAGCAGGTGCCCGATAGGCTGGGCTTGAGGAGCTAGCTATGCTCTCAGAAGGTATCTCAAGGTCGCATCACAGTGTGAGCTAGTTGTGCCAGCACAGCAGTGGCCCTGCTATTTCAGGCTCCTCTCCCAGAAACAACACATGCAGCAGCTCCACTTGCAACAGCTCTCACAGCTTTTAACTCAGCATTTCTGTACAACTCCATTAGTTATTACTCCTACATGCCTGAAAATTTCAGTAGCAACACAAAATGAATGCAAAACAGTAGTTAGTGCTTCAACACATTTCAAACTTAAAATTACCTCCTCTTTTAAGTGGAATAAATACTTCTTATGGTTCTGCTGAAGATCTGTGCTGATGAGAGGGTCTCCAGGAGAGGAGAGCACCTATTCAGACAGCCCTTTCCAATCCACCTGCACTGGCAGGGAAGGGTAAAGCTGAGGGTTTCAGTGTTACTTGGTTATTTTCACTGAAAGGAGCTGGGTTTTGCTCGCTAGCCATTGAATACATTCCTCAGATTCTTTTCTTCTATGCTTTGTAAGTCGGGGTTGGAAGTCACTGCTGAAAACACAGGAAGTTAAAAATCACCTTTTTCAGCCTCCTGTCACCTCAGGGTACTTCTGTGATAAACTGACCCAGGCTTGAAGAATGGAGCACCTTTTATAGCCCCATCACAAAACAATTTACAAAATAATGAATTACTGCCCTTACCATGTCCTCAGCTGGCACTGCTGAGTCTGTAACTAGCAGTGCCCATTCAGAGAAGCACAAGTTGTGCCCCTGGTAATAAGAGAGTCCAGCTGTCAGAGAGGCCAAGGGCTCCTCTGGTGCCCACTGAAAGCATGTATTTTAAAAACCAGCATGGTGCATCTTATCCACTGAAATTAAACAAAGGTTTTCCATTGACTTTAAAGGGAGAAGGATTAAGAAATACATTTTCAATGCTCACCTCCCTACTTAGAAGAACATTAATTAAAGCTCCCAGGGGAATTTAAAATTGAAATCTGGGCAGCCAGGACACAACTTTGTCCTCTGTGAAAACCCAGATGATTAAAGTATTTCACAGTAATTGTGATCCACATGAAAGGCATTTTAAAATATTTACCCTATATTAAATATTTAACCATACTGGAAATGAAAAATAGTTAAAGTGTTTACTAGTGAATTTTGGAAGAGAAGAAATTCTATTTAGGGCCAGTACCATAGTCTGTGGGGCAACACATTGATCACCGCCTGTAATTCAATCGCTGCTCCAAGTGTAACAGGTTGAGTTCAAGCAGCACCTTGGTAACATCCAAGAAAAAGCCACCCTCCACTGCTCGCAGAAAGCCAGCTTCTGTCTGCACAGCTTCAAACTTCTCTCTTACGTTACAGAGGCCCATAACAGAGGAATAAGGCCCCAAGTGCTAAATGTGAAGAGCGAACTATCAAAGAACAGGGCACCAACCTTCGTGTCAGATGAGGGACCACAGAGCAGGACTGAGCTCCACAAGAAGAAAATGCTAAATCAGGCCAGGAAGCAGAAGGCAGGACTCCTCCTGTCTCTCTTCGAGTCAGGCACCATCCTCCCAGAGCTTTCCAAGCTGAGGTGGCTATTTCACTTTATGGTCTGCAACATATATTTTTTTTCCTCCCTGTTTGTGCTTCCAACTGCATATTTTTACAGGACTTCTGCCCTTACCTATTTAAATACTGGCTTTAATTATCCCAGTGAATATTTGCTTCTGATTTTCCTGTAGCTACCTAGAAAACTAAACCTAAAAGGAAGAAATCCAGAAAACTTTATTTTTGCATTCATTTAAAGGTATTCAGTTCAAAATTAGAGATGAAAGAGTTTGAGGTTTTTTTCCAAGCAAGTTTTTAACCAGAAAGTTACAAGACATTATGAGAGGACTGCTAAAGGTCAGCATGCTATAACCAAATTCCAGCCTGTTAAATTACTGCTATATTATGCTTCCAAGAAAATCTGTATTCAACATCTGTTTTCTTTACACGAGATCATTAGGAACAGACAGGCAGAGTCAGAGCCTCATTCTGCACTTACCTCAGGTTTTGAAAGGACAAATCTGTCCCTCCCTAGACACAGGACTAGATTCAAACCTGGCCTTGTTGGACTTGTTCACTACTGTGATGTTTTCAAGTTGCTTTGGAGTCAGACATTCCCCAAAAATCACTATTAACAAAGAAAACAGGAAGGCGAGCTGTAGACGAGCTGTCTCTGCTTCTCGTCATTTGCACTCGCTGCCGTTCAGGCTAATTTTTTATCAAGTCAAAGCAGATTTCTCTCTATGACATAGTTGGCAAAAAACTTCCTGAAAAAAATTAGTGGCTGAGAGTCAAATTCGGAATCAGTGTGGATCCCAACATCCTGCTACTTCTGAAGAGGTCAGTACTCTAAAAATTAAAAACACCCCAAACAAATGCACGTTGCAAACATCTCTGCAATTAAAGTTAGAGAAAGCAACTGTTACTCCCTAGCATGTGCTAAAACAAGTGTTTTACAACACCATCAATTTGAGACATCAACATGAAATATGGAGACATCTGGATATTTCAAGGTCAGTATGGTTGTGGATACAAATGCTACAGCACAAGTGTCCAGCTCTGCAGAAGGACAGGCCTCTCCGGGCACAACCCAAAACTGGACCAGAAGCACAGTTCTGGTGCACACCACCGCTGTGACTTCCAACGTTCCTCCTGTCCCTCCTCTCCTGACATTTCTGTCCCTCTTTCCAGCCCTGACACAAATGTGAGACAAAGGCTAAGAGGAAAATGGGGTCTTCTGGCTGTGGTGAAAATTTTGAAACTGCTCAACCTCTGTCAAGGTTGTCATTACCCAAATACTTGATGCCATAAGCAGAGATAAGTGTTTTCACAAGCAGGAATCCCAGGACTTATAGAAGAAAATGAGGACGAGTGTGCCTCGAACAACAAGGTGCTTGCAAATTTTGGGCAACACCCTACCCGTGGGCTTACCATGCTTTTCCAGGTGCTTTTTCATCCCAGACCCAAGAAAGTAGGGCCCATCACAGGAGCCTGGCCAAAGGGCTGTGGGGACATTGACTCAAATATAGTCACTATCTGGTTTTAAAGACTGATGAAATTACACAATGCAATAAAGATAAAAACAAAAAAGGAACATCCAAATAGATTATCATGACCAAAGTGCAACACTGCTTTTTTATTTAACAATTTTCAAAGGATCACATTGCTCATTTCCCTCATTCTTTCCACATCATGAACATCATGTTGTTACAATACAGACAGTTTTAAAATGGAAGTTAAACCTGGGGCTAGTACAGGGAGAAGTTCAGCTTGCTGTGGGATATTTTTTTTATTGCTTGTTTTTCCTTTGAATTATTTGTGACCTTGAAAAAAATTTCTATACCTCAGGTTACCCACATGCAGGATATTTACTTACCGCTTCAAACAGCTATAAAGTTTATATCCAAGAATTTTTTTGCAATAAATCTTGAGCTGTGTAGTTGAACTACTGACTTTTTTTGAACACACATCACTGATCCTGCAGTGTTTTAAGAAAAAAATGGTAGAGGTAGCATAGAATAGAGGGGGAACAGATGGACTGTAAAAAAATTGGTAGGGCTTCAGTTAACAGATGAGGGAGAGGATACAAAGCAGAACTCAGGAAGGAGCAAGGAGGAGGAGGGAAGAAGAAAGATTTATAAAATGGTGCTTCAAAGACCAGTGAGATAAAGGGTTACCCACAGCTGCACATGCCCACCAGGATAGGGCTTGGTTTATTTTTCAGTGATAGGGATTATCCAAAATTAGTAAAGCAGAAACTGCAAACTCAGCTACAACTGCCCTAATTTCATTAAAAAGTAGCTGCTGAATCAGAGATTGTTCTACTCAAAGGTGACTGTGGTTTCCACACTGCACACATTGACTGGATGTAAAGCAGCCTTGCCAAGGGCCTGAAACTTCCTCTTAAATTTGCATTAGTTTGTATGATACCTTGCTTTGTTTCTCCCTACAATGGAAAAGAGAGTTAAACCACCTTCTCCTAAATAAAACTAACATTTCAATAAGCTAAATGCAAAATAAGTAATATCATTTCACTAGTACTTCCAGGCAAAAAGACAAGTGAGATGTGACATTATGAGGCTTTAAATATAAGTGCCACTGTGGTTTCCCTCCAATAGCTGTTTTCTATCTAAATTATGAGGGCTTTTTGCAGTAACACATCTCAAACAGAGCATAAAGGCAAACTAAAGGTATTAGCTTTAGTTTTTGACTTTAAAAGGTGTGGACAAGACAGTGGCACAGCAGTATACAGAAGCAAGGGCTTTGAGAAGCAAACAAGCACAAGGGCCCGAGACAGGACTGTCAACTTCACATTTGCTGACAGGCCCCTTATTCAAATCCTGGGTCAGCAATAAGAGTTACTGACATTGCACTGACCATATAGCTCCTTCTGAAAGGAGTATTGACATTTTTAGGCAGCTTGCTAACAGACAAGTGTTTGCAGTATCGATAGTGAAAGCAAAGCTTTGAAGAGCAGAGGGCTTGACCCATCCTTTCGTCCCTTTGAGGCAGAGATGAAGCAGGTTGGGAAGGCAGGATGCAGAAGCATATTGTTAGATCTGCTGTTTGGAGAAAGCCAAGTGTAATGCCACTGAAAGGACCTCACTTCTTTCATATTATGGTAGAGAAGTTAAAATTCATGACCTTTGAAGAGAAATCTGTCTGGAGACTTGTTATTTTCACACACATGAAACAATTACAAGGAATAGCCCTTTCCTTTATCCCTCAAGGAAGTTTCAAGCTTAGTTAGCAACATCAGTTATTTCTATGGCAACAGACAGATATAAACACGGGATTATAACCTTCAACAAAGGATCAAGAAGAGGAAGAAATAGGACTTGAAGAGAGAAATGCCTGGAAGAGCTGCAAAAAATTTAGAAAGTTACTAATTTTCTTAAAACACATATTTCTTCTTGCTTCTAACAGAACTACAAACATTTTATCCTGTTGGTAAAACTTTGATTCCAAAGAGGGAAAAAGACAGAGGACCATACATTATTTTCTGCTGCAGGCATAATAGAGTCAAACAGTTGGGATCACTGACACTTGGGACAGGGCATGACAGGGTGCCTTGCCTGGGGTGCTTTACAGCTCACAAAATTAAGTTTACACTAGAAAGCATGTACTTCTATTCTACAAATGTTGCTACAGAGGTGGTATTTCAGGCACATATGTACCAGTAAATTTAAAATTTGCACATACACTTATGTACACTAAATGGAGATGAGCAGGTAATTCTAGTGTTGACAAACCAAACCTGATCTTTGAGGGAAAGCACAGATGATGCCTTTTAAAGTCTACTTTGCTGTGAGCCAAGTCACCATTCCCTTTCACCTGTGAAGCCATTTGCACCACTCCCAAATGTAATCAAGCACTACTAACACAACAGCAGCAAATCCTTTGCTGCTTGTCCCAGTGTAAATAACTGCACAAAGCACCACACAGTGCTGAACTGAGCCCTGTACAAAAAGCAGGTATTTCCTCTCCTATTTTTCCCTTCCATTTTCACTGGCAGGATCAACCAACCCTCTTGGCAGGGGGAGTCAAGGGAACAGCTGCCCCAGAGGGTGCCTAAGGGCCCATCTCCATCGCAGGCTGGCCAGGGAACACACCAAGGGCCATGTCAGGAGAGCTAACCCCAACCCCAGCAGCAGAGTATGCATGGCAGCCTGAGCCAAACATACCAGGCCAGGGCTTGATTGCTACTCAGGCAAATTCATTTTGAGCTGGTTTGGGTGTGTCTACACAAGCTGCAGTTACTCCTTTGGATTGCCCTACAGCAGCCATTTCCCAGGAACATCTGTCTCCTTGGGTCCCAGCCAAAAGAAGAAAGGTCGCTTTGGTTTTTTTTTAATCACCACCCTCACTTACCCCAGACACATGCTTCTACATGAGACAGAGAAAGTAAGAAAGGGAAAGCCCAGCCTGTGCAGAGACTAGCAACAGGTCTGAGGCATGACATGATTAGCAAAAGGATCCGAGAAGAGGCAGGTGCGTGGGAAGCTCCCAGCAAGTGAAACACAAGCCAGGCCATGAAGAAATCTTTGAGCCCTCATAGCTAATCCAGGGCATGCTGAGAGAGTGAGGGTTGTTCATCCTGGGCCATAAGCAATGAGGTCAGGAAAACCCTGCATTTGTAGAGATAGGGGGCAGGAGATGCACAGCCCGCTAAAGAGCAATGCAAGAACATCTGCTGCTGGGCAGAGGTCTGACCAGTCACCAGACAACTTGTCAGGAAACCAATAATAATGATAGCAATGAAATAATCAGGTAATATTGCCTAGCAGTAGATGTGGAAGGAAAGACAAGTAAGCATCTTCTGAAGCTTAAAGTAACTATTTACTCCCAAAGCAGGGAAGGATTGAAGGGAGCACATAGAGTAGACAGACCTAAAGACAGGAAGTTCTCCGCATCCTTCAGCATCTTTTGCCAAGAGAGATGCTGTGCCTCATTATTCATTGGTAATATCCCAGGCCCTGGAGCACTTTTTTGCTTTTAAAAAGACCCAGTGAAAGTTCTTATTTTACTATCCAGGCACAAAAGTTGCCTTTTGGAAGTCAGGTGCAAAAGCCCTGTACAATCTCACCTGTAAGTCACTTGCTGTGCTGGCAGGGCTGCACATGGAGAGGAAGATGCAGTGACCTCAAATAGAGCCAGGCAGAACAGACTGACAGAGCCCAGAGTTGTTACGAAGTTAGCAATGACAATTCCCTGTGTGCCTGGAGTTACTCTCATCACTTGTAAAACTTTAAAAATTAATCTACTGCTTTTCACATAAATAATTCACCCAGGGACTGATTTACTGTACAACTGTCAATGGGTGTACAGTGCTCACATGCTTCCCCTATTAAAACAATTCGTTGCCAGTAAGGAAGGACATAAGAAAGGATGACTGTTTTCCAGTCCTTTTCCAAAGTGGAAGCTGCCATAATATTTAATCTTTCCTCTACTCTTCCACTGACATGCACCCTGCCCCACCCCACCCCACCGTTGGTTCCCACACCCCAGATATGAAAGCAGATAAGGAGGTCCCTGGCTTGCTGCTTCCTGATGGTGAGTCACGGCTCTGAGTCAGCCTTTGTGTTCTAGGGAACCTGGAAGGCTTTGAAACCCACTGTTGATTTTGGCAAAACCACCTCTTCTCGCTTTGAGGGTAAAACAATTTACACACATCATTTTTGGTCTGAAAATAGCCACTGAGATGAAAACAGCAAGAGAATAACCAAAGATTTTCTTGTACTAGACTCTCTGCACAGCAGAAGCAGAACCTCCCTGTCCTGGGGCACAGCTGCACTAAAGTGACTGAACCACAAAATACCTGCTTAAGCACTGAAGATTCAAGCAAGATGTATTCACAGCCCCTAATTGTCTATTTTATGCACCATTATTTATGACTTTGGATACAACCACCTCTAGAACAACTCGTCACCTTTTCAGTGATGACCAAGAAAGGTGTCATCACCTGCTGGGTCACTGTCTGCTTCCCATAGCCAGGTGACAACCAAAGTTAAACAGTACCAGTTCCAGTCCTGACATCAGTAAGCCAACCTCCTCCCCTTTTCCCTGGTGCATTCCTTCCAGCAAAACCAGGGCACTCTCTTTAGGTGTTCAGATATTCAGGAGCTTAGCACCAGAGATCCAGACAGGAGAACTGTCTTTTGATAAACAGGAGTTTGTCCCGTCTCAGTTGAGACATGCCAGTAATGAAGGAAACTCTGGCAAATCCACCTCTCAAGAATCCATGTGTGTCTTTGCCTAGTCCTTCTCTGTATCCACAGATCAGCACTTTGTATTTATATAGAAAAAAAATCCCCTCATTCTTGGCAGAGAAAAGCCCCCATATTTTTATTAACATGTTTAAACATTACATCAGCTGTTCATCTCAAAGATTCATCTGCATCATCCGCTTCTGTGCCTACTTCCGTATCTGTTTTACAAAACCTTTAATTAAATTAATCACGCTTTAATATATATATTTTAATTTCCTTTTGCAATCATATTTCAGACATCTTTTGATCTCATATTATAATTCCAAACTACACTCCTTCCCTTCATGTCTGTTTGGTAAACACCTTTGCTTGGGCCAGATTCATTAGCATTTTAATTATTTTCTCACTCCAGGACTTCTCTGCTATCCCTTCTTCCCACAGTATGGCAAATTAGGCCATTTCTAGATTAAGCCCTAAATTCCCTAAAACGTCTTAAAGCATAAGTATGACAGCATAAAGAAAACAGAAAAAGTTATCTGTAAAAAGTACAATTAGTTGTTACACTTCCTTTCAGAGTGTAACTATTGTTAAAGAAATTATTTCAAGGAAATTGGTTTTAATATTCTTTAATAGGGATTTTGCATGATAAAGCACAGAAACTTGAAACATGCCAACGCACATGAGAGCAATTAAAATATCAGTTGTAACAGTATTTTTTTAAAGTTTTCTTGAATGAGTGTTGAGAAGGGGAGAACCTGATATGTTAAAACTTTGCAAAGATTTTAACTTTAATTTTTAACTTGACTTTGAGGGGAGAAAATAGCTTCAGTACTCTTCTCCCTACACATCTTTCGAATAGTTTCTTTAAAAATAAATTACCAAAAAACATAGCACTACAGAGCACTTTTTCAATTCTAAATGTTTTTATTTTTAAATTTGGCTACTTTTTAAAAATGGCTACACACTTTAAAAACCAAAGTGAAACATTTCAGCTAACCAGAGATGTCCTTTCCCCTCTCCCAAGTTTGGCCAAGCCAACTAAGTAACAAAATGTTTTGCTCAAGTTCTGCACAAACAGCTCCAACAATTTACCATGCATCAGATGCTATAAACTCAGGTTCATGTTTCTTAGTTTGCTTTAGTCACAAAGCAAGAAAAATGTAGCTTCCCCCCTTTTTTATTCATGTTTAGACCTCACTGATTTGTGACTGATGTAGTGAGAGCATGCATGTAATCAGCTATGTGTGTCAGCTACCAAGTGATTGTCTGATCCCTTCCTTATATCACTACCTACACAGCACCATCACTAAACTATACTTTAGAGAAGAAATCCACTAATGCTAATGCTGATCCTGTAAAAAAAAAACAACCACAAGCATCCTTAGCATAGTCAGTCTCATTCAATAAGGTAGCACTCACTGCTTATTCAAGGTAAAGCATATGTGGGGACATCCAGACAGAAATACATTTGCAATACTTTTAGGCTTTATTTTCATTGACAAAAGGACATGTTTCACCATGGGGAGAAAAAAGTGGGTGTTAAACCTCTAGCTCTTCTATAAAAGATAGGAGACGAAGCCCTTGGTTTTCATATCAGGTGAAATCGAGGCTACAGGAGGGATAAGGGTAAGACCTACTGATGGCACACTAAAAGCTTCCAGTGCTTTTACATCTCTCTGGATTTAATAAAGAGTCTATATGAAATGTTCTTCTCATGGAGGGTGGAAGCAACTGCAATTCACACCTTTAGGTCACTAGAAATGGCTCCGTTAGGCCACTTAGCTGCCTTTGCAGACAAACTGACTTAGAATGTAAGTTGCTATTTTAGCTGAATTCACTTCCAAACCAAAGACAGGCCACTTATATTTGGATTAATCAAAATTAACTTCTAATGGGAATTATTTAAGCAACATTAAAACACATGCATTGTACAACTGGTTTTTCCAGGCAGACAAGCTTTTAGCTTACCAACTTGTTTCTTACCCAGGAGGACAATTTTCCTAGCATGAACCCCTCCCACATGCATTCAAAATGCACCTGCTTTCCTTTCTGCCAGTACCATGGGAGCAATGCGAACATTGCACCACCTTTGTACCCTCTCATAACATTAGCAGGTATCTCAGGCTGGTCTAGCTGAACCCCTCAAGGATAAACAAACAGAGCAGGATCTGCTATTGCAGGTCTGGTGCTGCAATCACTCCCAAAAATGACTGCAAGCAGAAATCCTGTTCTTCTGCAGTCCCTTTCCAATTTATCTGCCTAAAATACTTCAAGTAATTCCCCACAGAAAACTGATGCAGAGCAGCAAACAGCATGTAAGACAATCCCTTGAGGTCCTCATAGCCATTTGGCTATGGCATCCATTTGGAAATGGACATTTCCAAATCTAAGCCCATAGCCAGGTTCCAGTGAAAATATTCTTTTCTTTTGCCACCTTACAGTGAAATTTAAAGGAATGCTTAACAGTGTTAAACATCTTGCCAGGAGGTATATATTAGACTCCATGAAATCTCTGAAAATTATGACTTGATTAACATTCAGTGTAACTTACATCTGAAGAAAAAAAAAATCAAAACTTTTTTCTACTGAAGAGCATCAACTAGGGCTTCTTTCAGGTAGGTAACAATACCACAATTCTGCCACTTCCTAGCAATAATTTCTCTACTTTATATGTTCCTGGGAAATACTTCCACTGGAAATGGAAGAGAGATTAATAAAGGGCAAGAGTGAAGGACAGCAACAGCCTAGCTTTGCTGGAACCAGCAATGTCCACGAGCAGGAGGTATGACACGTATGGTTTGACTGAGGAAGACAGAGTATGGGAACCGTGTGGGCTCTGTACAAACAGCTTTCAGATTCATTTGGAGACTATTCATAGACTGAAATAGGATGTGAAAGCAACACAAGAGTGACCAGAAGAAATATAACGACTTCCCACAACTAACAAGCTCTTTCCAGTTTGGCCTGCTACATCCAACCCTGCTTTCCTAATGCTGTATGCAAGTTGCAAAAGTCTGCTCGAGACCTTGCATATCTGATTTCACACAGGCACCTGTAAATGTAGGGCAGTGATATCGGGTATCTGTCTTACTTCAGTAGTTCCACCTAACTCCAAAATGCGTATTTGGAACCTAACCTTTCATTATACAAACAGGACAAAAAAAAACTCGGCAGGATACTAGCACTTCTATTTACAAAAATAATCCACCAGGAACTAGTGTATGGTCCAACACATTATCATCATATAAATCAGGATTTAATCTGAAAACAATGACATGCTGTTAATCTAATTGGGCTGTTAAAGCCTAATAATAATGGTTCTAATGTTAGGTTTTGATACAGGGAGTGGGGAAAATGGTGGAAAAAAAAAATGAAAGGCTATTCAAGAATAGGGAAAAGAACCAAAAATAGAGAAGGAAAAATTGCAGTGGAAGGGAAAAACGCCAAAACTGGAAGCTGTCCCAAAAGTGAATTTCCCTAATGACAATGAATGCAAGGATGAGCTAGTAAGCAACACCAACAAAAATCAAAGTGACTCTTCTTGTGGATTTGAGATTCTCACACTTCTGCCTAAGAAAAGATTTTGGTCCTCCGAGCCCCAGGGACACCTCAGTGGCTGCAGGCTTTTGAGACTAAAGCTCCCACTGAGTACTTGAACTCAACTACTGGGCATACCCCAAAATCAAAAGTCTTCTCAAAGTTACCCCTTGGGAAACCTACTTCATGCCTACTCCGCATCAGAGTACTATACACTTTACCCAACATATATCTAATGTGAAGTACTTAAATAGTGCTTGGAAAAGATGAGGAGAGTTCCCTACACCACAGGCAGAGAAAGGACTTGCTTTTGTAGGATAAGGTTACCTTATCCCAGAACATCTATGCCTTCTCAGCCTGGCCTTTGGGATCCCTTCAACAGAGGGGGAAGGTGATCCATGGATGGGTAGAGGAGATACATTTAAAAAGTCAGATATGTATTTTTCCCAGCTCTTTTTCCCTTTCCCTGCAGGAAAATATGCAAGTAGTATAGAAAATACCTTAGTTTATACTTTTACATACCCATAGTGATTTTTCAGACTGTGGCTAGCATTGTCTGAAGATGGTGTTTACCTCATATGCTTCAGAAATTTCACAGGATTGTCATGCTGACTAGGATCTCTTCCAAGTTGCCAAAGCATGTGTGTCAAGAGACTTCCCCAGTGCCAATGAGCAACACTTAAAATCATTGCATACTACTGATGCGTAACTGGTACCTTTAAAGTTCTCATATGTTTTGCACCAAGACATCAGAAATCCTCTTTTGTGGCCAAAGTCCATAAGCTATGGGTGTCAAAGTTATAGTAATTACCACCAATAGGATCTGGCACAGATTCTTAATTTGCTGTGGGAAGATAAGTCGTAACAAAAAAACATTCTTCGGCTGTGATATGCAAGTTTCAAATCTTAAAAGAAAACAAAATATGAGCAGAAATAAGACCTACACCCATTCGTTCATAATTTTCCCTCCATTATTTGCTGCATTCTATTGTTCACAAACAATAGAGATGTTTACAAATATATTTTTATGCAAACCCTTTGTGATAAAAATAACTCCTTTCACAATTCACATTGAAGTGCAGCAGGATTCTTGCTCCTCCTTCCAAATCAACTTGCATCTATTTGAGTAGGTCTTGCTGCCCCTCTGCATTTTCCTCCCTCTAAACATTGACACAGAGGGAGATGACAGAGCTGAAGGAATGAGCTTACTGCTTCGTATGCACACACAGCAAAAATGAAAAGTAGGTTGTTTGATTTTGAGGGTGAATTGAATCGATCCAGGCATTCCTTTCCAACACTATTATTTATGACAAGCAGTACGTATTATTGACCAGTGAACATACAATAATAATGTAATTAGCTTTCACTTAAACAATTACCTCGTTGTCATTTCCGATCTGAGTTCAGGAAGCAGCACAGACTCAGGAGGGCAAAGGGCTGCAATTAACAGGCACAGCTCACTGCTAGAGCTCCATTAACCCTCTATAGGTACATTTTCAGATACAGCAAGCAGTCAAATGCAGCCCACAGCAGTACCCAGAGGAAGACTACATTTCTACATTCATTAATGTTTGTGAAGTTACTCATTAAATCCTGACTGAGTCCAGTGGTGTGAACCAGTCTCATGCCTCAGCAGACAGATGATCTATCAGCTCCTGTTTATGGGATCATAACACCACACTGTTTTATAGACAATAAAGCAGCTCCTTCCTCACCTTCTCAACTCCAACTTTGCACTGGAGAAAGAGCCACCATCCAATCTCCTCTCATGCAAATACAGCACAACCTAGGACTTATGCACAACTATCTCCAACTGGCATTGTGGAGGCCAATTCAGTTCCAAGGCCAATAAATGCTGCTACGCTTTCCTATTAACAATTTCACCAGCATCTTCTCTGAGTATGGTTCTCAGGGAACCATCCCTGGCTAATCTATCTTTAAATGTTTTATCAGAAAGCTACTCTGGTTTGGTATATCTGGTGGGGAGAAACCACATCGTTAATTGGTATAACCATATCAATGATCAATGACATATCAATGTATCCAGTCTCGATACGATTATCCTAGCGACATATAACCTATTTTGAACAGGGAATAGGTTAAAATTGTTGTGGGAAAATGATTTCTTGGGGCTGACCCAAGAAAAAATATTAAAACATTCAGTAAATAAGAAAATCATCCTAGGCCATAGTATACCTTTTGTTTACAGGCATTGTGTCTTGAGGCCGAGAGCACTGGGAACCAACAGGTTAGGCACAAAAGAGACTTTATGCATTAACCACAGAACAGAGGACAAGGAAGGGCCTTCGCAGCTCCTCGTTCAGCAGTGAGAGAACTCACCACATGGTGAAATCCAGAGTCCAAAAACTCTTCTTCCAGATTCAGAAAGGAGACCTTGTACCACCAGGGAAAATATGCTACAGAAAGGTACCTGAAAGCCCATTCCCTCAGTCAGCATGTGCTCCCCCATGGACACTTTCATCCATCAGCCAGGGACACAGGCTCCTGGGCAGGGTGCACACAACGGCAGTTTTTAGTCCAATATGAATCAGATCATCAAACCCTTGTCAATTCGTTTCATTTTTTAAAACAGAAAAGAAATGCTCCCAGACCCTTTCTAAATCCCTGTTTCCCCACCTATAATCACTTATTCAGAGGAGTCAGTAGTGACAACTCTGTGGAAACTTAGAGGATTAATTATGATTGAAGAATTACAGTTTCTAACTTCCCACTTTTCTACTGTAGAGCCTAACTCCTCATTGTTTTAATGTAGAGGAGAGGTTAGTACCAACTGTGTTTAGCCTCTTATCTTTGCTCAACAAAGAAAGTTATATAATGCTTCAGGAAATGAGTTCAAGTGAAAATAACCACCTTTTTCATAGCACTAAATGCCTAGGAAAGATTCTGGTTTGCCCCTACTAGCATCTTATGTTTACTCAGGACAGACATAGCACAGGCAGTAAAAAGCAAAAAATCCTGAGCCGTAATACTGAAGGACCAGCCTAGGGTTAAAAATTATTTTCATGCCTAATAAATTCTTACAGCTCTGTAACACTGCCAAAGCAGGTGTCACTTATGATAGTAGCAATTTTTGTGATGGTGGTGGTCGACTAGCATCTCAGTGGAGACAATCACAAATTCATCTTTTAGAGGCAGAAGTATTATTTCACAGGCATATTAAATACAATATTAAGAAAACAAGTTATCTAAAAAAGTAGTGATATTCATGACACAAATAGATCTGTACCACAGGGAAGATCTCTGGGTGTTTCAGGATGTATGACCAAGTAGTAAGATACGAGAAACATCAGCTATAGGGAGCACAGTGCGAGTGCTCAGTACCATTGTTTTCGAAACTAATGTTTATCAGTTTTCCATGAATCACCAACTGCACTTTAAATACCAGTGCCTGTATTTTTCAAGAGACTATAAATACACCCAGTTTATTTGGCTGTTCGGGAGAAAGCTGTGAAAAGGATGACATTTGTTCTTAATATATAACAATGATGAAGAGCTGTCACAGGACTGAAACAGCACGTTTTTCTTTTTCTAGATGCGAATGACAGAATACTTCTGTACGCTGTCACATCCCTTTCTGATGGAAGAGAGCCTTATCAGTCTGCTTGGTAATAACACTCCTGAAGTTGTTTTGACTAGACTTTTTTCCTTCTAATGACGCCAGCCTACAATACATCATACTGGTTATACTGGTTTGTGTTTTATAACACTTGGTTGCCTCCCAAGCTCAATATGATCACCAGACCAATATTTTTGAAAGTTTAAATCTGCACAAATCCATTTCAGTTAGCGGAACTATAAACCCTTTTGCTGGTATTTCACAAACATCAGTTGTCTTGTACTTAGAGCTATGCTCAGATCACGGAAACTCCTCCAATTGAGAAAAGTAAGAAGAGTCAAGTGGCTTGTGCACTATTACACTGCAGGACCAAGCAAGTTACCAATCCTTTCCTACACCACTTTCTCACAGAGAGGAGGAGTGTGGGGAGGCAAACTACTAAGCAACATGAAAACACAGAGGAGCTGCTGGAGAGCAGACCTCTGTCTCAATCTCCAGGACCACTCACTTTCTTCCAGACTTCAAAGGCAATGTAAAAACATTAAGCTTTGGTCTTAGCAAAGATGCCTTTCCCTTGCAGTGGGATGAACCTGCAATCCACACATCAATCTCATTGTATTCAAAGTTATCCAAGAATGAATTTGGACTAACATATCTTTATCAAACATTTAAATAGAAAACAAATGAGTCTGTACACAAAGGAGCACAATTAAGGAATGTGTGCATTTCAATCCTGATAACAGGAAAAATTAAGAGCTCAAAAAAATAGACATGATGCTACATTTCTAGTGTTATCTGAGGTCTACTGATACATTTGTCTATTTTCTAAGCACTGTTAAGAGAAATAATTTGGTGTGAAATATATAATCTAGTCTTATCTTAAAGACAGGACAAAGTCAGTTCTTTCACCTTCCTTCCCACTTCATAAACAGCCCACTCTCCAGTCATTTGTCGTGTTTCTAACATGTCAGCTTTAGCCTTTCAATTCACAGGGATTTGCACAAGCTCCTTTTGGTTCTTATTCACATAACCCCATGCCCTATGAGACTTCACTTAAATTTCAGGTTCACAGTAGCCAGAATTGCCATGTCTTCAGCATCTTTCCTATAGAGTATAGTTTCTAAAGAGTACATTTTGCTGTCTTTGAAGTGACCCTTAAAATGTTTCTCTACTCAATGCGGCATATCATAGAGCAAATCAATAATACCACTGCACTACAATTGTTTGATTCAGGTCAGATCTTCAAAAACCTGGAGGATACTTTGAACAGTAATAGAAGAATGCTGTATCAGCCTGTCCTCGATGGGCTGTACCAAGCTTGCTTTGTAGGAGACAGGCACTGGAATCTGGGTAGAAACGAATAAGGAATTACAAGAAAACCATACTGAATTGTACATGTTTTTCTACCATGGATCATTACAGGTTCCAAGAAATCAAAGGTTTTGAGGAAAAAGCAACTTACTGTGTGCATACTTCTGAAAAAAAGTCAGGTAGTTGCATAATACACATACCTAAAAGGCTCAAAAGAAAAAACTTCAAAATGAATATTTGTATGTTTCCTTTTAGAAGAATTACTTTATGGGGCAAAATACATTTTTAAATATTTCAGAGTTATGTTCTATTACATGTTAGGTCTGAAGTTTTTTGGAGAGTGGTTGTATTTGTAATAAGAATGGTAACTTGACAGTACAACTGCTTTTTGTAGGCAACCTGTGTAGATTAGAGATGGACTTCCTGAGCGCAGACCAAATGCCAACACTTTCAGGCTGCAGCTATCACTGTTCCAAGAGACAAAGCACACAGATATCTTTCCTTCCCGCTGTGGCTGTTGGAAAGTTGTGGGGTTTCTGCATTAGTCAGCACAAGTGGACCTTGTTTTTCTCATTAATTGCACCAGCAGGGTATATAATAAACAGCTGCCTCAGAGAGAAGAGGAGTGAGAAGCAATATTATTAAAGGGGAGTCCAGTGTAATGAATTAAGTGTAATGAATAAAGTGGTTCTGTTTTAGCCTATTCATTCTCTTGCTGGCAGTTGTGAACAGAAGGAAGTAACAGAAATAACAGCCTTAGTATGTACCCAGTCACCAAAAGACTGGTGAGCTCTAGTATTTCCAAGGCTCATGTATGTAGCCCATGCGTGAATATTGAATGCATGCTCCTATCCCAGGGCTTGGCAGTCTCAATGTAAAATCTGGGGCTATTACTCAAACACAGCCTTTTTGGGGGAGTTTCCAAGCCTAAGAGAGGGACACAGATCCTGTCTGGAGAGCTGCTTGAGTAGGGGTGTGCAGGCATGGTCACTAAAGAGAAACAGCCAAAGGAAAAGGGAAATACCTTCTTTTAGAGTGACCTGATTTATCAAGAATATATTTTTCCCAATTCAGACAAGAGAATATTTAGCACCTGAAAATATGGCTGAAATGGCTTAAAGATTAAATGAACTGAAATGCCCTCACACCTTTTTTGTTTATTTTCCTCCCCTTCCTTCAGCTGCTCTAGTAGAAGAGGAAGCTGCTGGAAATGGCAGGTTCTGCTTTGTATACCTACATGCTTTTATAAACAGTGATATAAAATCCAGGCCCCTCACACTGCATGCAAGGAATTTTTCCTTTCTTTAAAATGAAAACTCTTAAAAGAAATCTTAATGGGAAATAAAAACAATGCTCTTCTGGGAATAACAGAGACTACTTGCACCTGAGAGCCAACCACCAAATGCTATTGTTAAGCATCTTGTTGATGGAATTACAGTGAAGGCTTAGAAGAGAGGTCTCCAAATTAATCCAAGGGTATTAGACACCCAAATTATAATACAATTCAAGTGTGCTTTAGCTCTTCCAAAAAAACCCAGCCTAAGTATGGAATTCAAGGCCTAGAGCACAAGCTTCATACCCATAAAGTAAGTGAATTGATTTAGGAAACCAAACTGTTAAATTGTCCTCTACCTTATATTTTCTTTAGAAAGCACTGGAGAGGTACAGCTTTTCTCCCAGGGAAGGTCTTGGCCAGTGCAAAAGCAGAAAACTATCAGAGCTGGAGAGCAGCACCCTACAGCATCACCAGCAAAGGGAGCAATGGCCCCTGGCTGTGCTTAATTAGGGCCCCAGGCAGGGGTGTGGGGGGTCACAGGTGGGGCTGAGCAAGGTTGTTGAGGTAGAGTAGGGGCTCTAGCAGATACATGCTGTCTGAGCTTGGAAAATTACACTTCCAGGCTCCATCTTTCCAGTTTTTGAGGGCATTTTCTTTGCTAATGTAGATAAGGAATGCTGCTTTCTGTAACATGGCAATAAAAGTCACTAAGAGGGAAACTTTCAAATAGGCCAGAAAGTTTTAGAAACATGAATCTCACTACTTGTCAGTGAAAATTGTACTCTTAAATATATCCCTTAGATACATCCATAAATCTCATCCAGAGTGGTAAAAGATTTCTAGGAAGGGAGATGAGAAGAAGCACACTTAAGGCTATTCCTGTTCCCAGTGAAATTCCTCTGTCCTCTCCCCAGCACCCCTAAATCCCATGACAAGCCGCAGTTAAATGGCTTGAATGAAGCCAAGCAGACACCAATGGGCTGCAAGTCAGTATGGCCGTAGGAGCCAGAAAGCATAGCAATGAAAGGGCAGAAGAATAGGGAGGGAGTAATTTAAAGCAGGGAGGAAGAAACCTTCCCCCATGGGAAGTGATCGTCTGTGTACTACAAAACAGCCTTGTGCTCCACTTGTCGTTGGCTTTCGTCCTGCAGTCGGGCCACCGTGGCCACCAGCTTTGTTGGGTGCACGCTCAGCACAGCGTGGAGCTTGTATGACCAGCATAGCCCTTCCAGCTGCCTTGCGCAATGCGTGGCATTTCCTGACCATAATGGCCTTTTGTACAGCTAAAATAAGCTGTGCATTCTCTTTTTAAAAGCGTCCCTCTGTCACTGTGTTATTAAAATAACATCAATGTCCCTCCAGTCTATCGGTTAGTGGTTAAAATCTGCTGTCAATTACCAAGCAAAATGTGAATGAAACGAAGAACAATTTGTCTAACTTCATCAGTGTTGTTTTTCTCTTCTTCCCCCAGATAATAATACCTTAAAATAGAATGCCTTATTAACCACAGACCAGAAGGTTAATAAGTACATCAACAAAACAAATGTAGTAAATTAAAACAATGCATTAACATTCATTAGTATTTCACTGTTGATCCCCAAACATGCTGCTATTGCTATGGTGTTATTATCAGGCAATAATTGTTATGTCAAAAGATAGGACCCATATGGTTCAACGAGTTCCTCTGGGAGCTTCTTCTGTATGAAAGTCAATCAAAAATATGATTCTATAAGGAAAGACGTGGACACGGGAGAGCTGCTGTCAGTGTATGCAACCCATGTGAGAGACTCAAATGACTGTTTTAAATAAAAGTTTTTAAATCTAGGGAAAAAAAGTGAGAGGTAGGAAACCAGCAGTAAAATCATCAGGTTTGTTCACAGTACGTAAAGTTCAAATGCCAGTCTTTGCCAGACTGTATCTTGTTATCCTAGCAATAGAAAATACCCTCTAAACACTTCAGGAAAATTCAAACTTTGTATATATTTTCCTACCCATAATAACTGAGAATGATGATCCAGGAGAGCTAAAACAGGCTGCTTTGAACAGCATTTACCCTCCGAAATACCCACAATCTTTAGGTGAAGCCTGAATAGATAAAAGGTGGCTAATGTCCTGCATTGAATATCCTGGATGAACATGTCTGCCATCAAACATAAATCCTGTCTTATAACTCAGGTCTTTGTGGCAAACATTGAATCCACATCATTAACTTCTAAGGTGTTATAACATACAAGATGTACAATCTCTCAGCTGCCTCTTCTCATTTAGCTGCCCTGGTCTTCATTTATCTCCTGACCATCCCACTGGCAGGAGTCAGGACAAGCCGCCGTGGCTGTGCCGTGGCCCTGGGTTTCAGTGCCATCTGATGTCCGCCTGGGACCTGGAGTCACAGCGTGCTCCAGAATCCCCTTTGTGGATTGATGCCCGCATAGCGCTGCGGCACCCAGCTAAGAGCAGCCACATCTGCACAGCGAGCATTTGCCTAGTGCTCTCTGCAGCATCTCTTTCTTTTTCTTCCCTCACAGCTTCGCCTCCTCTTCTTTTCTCCTACAGCTTTTCCCTCCTCCTGGGAGCAGAGCACAGCCAGCCCGGGGCTGGTTTGCTCTGACCTCCCATGCCTCTGGCCGAGCCACAGCCTGCGCAGCCTCCAGCAGCCCCCACGCACCTTTAACTCTGGCTGACTCGTGCTTCCACCAAGGGTTTATTCCTATCGCTGTTGTTGGTTTGTAGGGTTTGGCGGGCCATACAAATGAACAGAAACCCTAACTGTAGGGCTTTGAAGCAACACTTGGATTATGTCACCACCTTTGTATTTTTACATATCCTTCACAAGTTCATTATAAATTACTGTATGCTCCTTACTTCACTATTTTAATAGCACAGGCTCTTTTGCCTAGCTCTATCTTGCTGTTCTATCTGGCGGTTTATATTTACCAGGCACACGGGCTGTGAAAAGAGTTGCGTAAGCTGGGTTCTATGGTAGGTTTTTATTCACCATCTGCTTGACTGAAAAAATATCTTTTTCAGTTAACACACTGGGTCTGGTGTTTGCATCTTTTGTTTCCTTCCAGATGCAATCTCAGAAACATAGGATGGGCTGCGAGGCTTTGGGGGGGGAGGAAAGGCCTTTTGAAATAGCCCTTTTACCCAGCTAAGAAATGCATTGTCTTCGCTTGAACACTGCAGGAAACTTAACGTCCTGAAAAGCCTCTTTCCTTGTACCCAGCTACTTTCCATGGCACTGTTTTATCATAAAGGAGATAAAACTGTAAGCCTCTTTCTAAATATACATTCATCCTGTTTCTGGGCTGGTTTCCTAAGGAAACCAGGGTCTGTGCTCCCCATCACCTTCTTCCCCTCCTTCCCGGGCTGCTGTTGAGCCACTGGCCTATTTCTGCCCCATTCAGAAGAGGGGGCAGAAAAATTAAGTTCCCACAAAAAAATTAAGTTCCCACACATTTCACATGAACACAGCTGGGAAAGCGGAGAGGCCTATTCATGACCCCAACAAGAGAAGCACCAGAGCAAGAGCCCATCCCTTGCTAGACACCGGGGAGGCCACTCTGGAGAGGGATGCTCTGAATGTCCTGTTCATGGAAAATTGCTTTAAATGGAACTTGCAGCTCAGCAGACACAAATGCATCCAAGCAAGTCCATAGGAAACTGCTCGTGGGACTGCCTGTTTCCAGCAAGTCTCTCTGGCTAAGAATATCAAGCAGGGACCAGGCAAGCAGAGCCTCTCTAGAAGGGCCTGGATGGACAGCAGCAATAGCGGCACAAGTGATGCGTGATGAGATGTGTATTTTTGGATGACAGAAAACCACAGTCCTCAGGAGGAAAGGCTTCTGTTTTCCACAGCTGCATGAGGCAGTGGAAAGGGCAGGCTGTAAGATCACGGGTTAACAGCCGGAGAAGCTGAGAGCAGGCACACAGCATACACACCCCAAAGCAGTCCCAGGCCTGTGATTCATCCAACACCCACCGCTGCAGATTTTGCCATGCAAGGGGGATCAGTAAAAGCAAGGGCTGCCAATTTGCTTCAGTGAGCATTTCTGAGAGCAGCCTCCCAATCGCCGAGCTGTGTGAAAAAGCGCGTGTAAAGGCACCGCGGGTGGCCACTGCCTTGGTCCCTCTGCGCCAGCAGCACAGGGTGTTCCCCGCACACCACCTCTTCCTCCCATTCAGCATGGGGGAGGCATTGCCATGCGCTGGTGCCTGGCAGCACGCCACTGTCGCAAGGCATCTGGCAGCTTCACCAGCCCAGCTCCTGGGCAACGAACACAGTCACAGATTTCTTTTGGAGGAGAAAGCTAAACCGCCCCCCGGCCGTGCTCTCCGGGAGGGGAATGGGGGTGCACAGGCCAGGGCCAGCAGCAGTCCCCCCACAGTGACCCAGGCGTGGGCCCGATGAACCGGTCACCTGGAAGGTGACCCCAAGGTGGTGGACAAAGTGCTCCTGAGACCCAACTTATCCCCTACACGAAACAGCCTGGGTGCTCCTATGCCATGTGGCTGTTCATGGGACATAACGCAGTCCGAGCTGTTCCTGAGCATGTCCCATTGGCAGCTGTAATTCACTGCCAAAATACGTAATGACATTTTGATCGAAATGTATTTTCTTCTCACGTGCTGTTCCATCAGCCATGGCTCACTGCTGTCTCATTTTGCCTGGGAGAAATATTATATATGCTTCAAGCATAGCACAGGTACAAGACTGAACATTTTATTTTTAAGCTATAATAAACTAAATTTTTAGAGGAGAAAAACCATCAAGGTAGCATCTACTCTCACAGTGTACGGTTTTAAAACAGAGGAAGTATACAGCTCCTGCAGGAGAGGAAGCTGTTTCCAGGCTCACTTCTCGCTGGAGTGTGAATTTTCACAGACACCACAGTGAGCAGCAGGCAGCCAGTACAAGATGAGGGATCAGCTCCCCTTACATCGGAGCAGCAGGCTCTGAACCAGCCCAACCATCGTGGTGCTTTACTGTAGAAAAATGTGCACACCCTAAAAGGTTTGGGCATTTGCAGAATTGTTTTTGCAATCTACAGTTTAAAAAACAAACAAACAAACAAAATTTAACCTAGAAAGTAATTGCATGGTTTTTCCCCTAAAAAGTGAAAGAAGTATGGCAACAGGGGAAAAGTATAAATTTTTGTTTCAACAAGCAACAGCCTCAAGTCCTGAGCAGCTGGAGGGAAGAAAAAAAAAAGGAGGCCCAGGATAAGCAAACCAAAATTTACTTTGAGGGTTATAGCTTGTTTACAAGGTTCAGCCAGAGCACAAAGCACAGAGAAAGCATCTGGCCACAATCCCTTTGTGCATTTTAGCAGCCTGCAAGTGAGGTCTAAAGCAAAAATAATCAAACAAAACAACTTCCAGAAGGAAAGTTTTCTGTTGAAAACTCCTGACTACTCAGCAGCAGCACCCAGACCATGTTGATCATTATCCTTTTTGAAAGGCTGGAGAGCTCTTAGCACATGGTGTAGCTGCCTGTCCACAGGCACCCAGACACCCTCGTGCCTGCCTGTGCCTGGCCGGACACTGACTGTGACTGCAGCCCAGCTCTTCCTGGGAACATTAAACAAAATGAGATATACAAATAGGTCCCTCTGTCATAGCCTTGACAGCTCATCACGTAGGCTTTTTGCATTTAAATACATTGGGGAAAGTTTCCGTGCCCTCCAGAAATCTTTCTGTCACTGGGGCTCTTTCACTGTTTGATGGAAACTCTGTGTCTCACAAGCAGTCAGTCGCTGAAGCTGTAAAATCACCTGCCTTGGGAAGTCAGATTTTAAGTTACAGGTACACAGATAAGGCAATAGCAGAAGGTCTTAAAGAAAAGTTTAAGTGTGAAAAATAATGGTGCTGCAGTTACAAGACTGAGCTACTGCAGAGATTCACTCGTCTGCCTTGGTAGTACCTCCCCACAGTCTGGAGGAGGCAAACATCGTAAGCTGGGCCATATATGCTTCAGTCAATCGCTTTATTTCCAGCCCTGGTTAGGAGCATTGTATTCTGTATGAAGCAATAAGAGTGAAGTCTTGAGGACCAGGACATTTTAAAAAGGCATTTATATGTATTTATATGCAGTAATTTATAAAAACCAGTCCTGTCACTGCTATGCACTGAGGTTGTTGAGCACTGTTTATATGAATCACGGGGCTAGGCAAGAAATTACATTAAAAAAATCTTACACCTTTAAAAAAAACCAATAAACAGCAACTGCAACAAGGAAAAAAGACTGTATTGCCCCCAGCTATTCTTTCTGCAGGAGTAAGGGGCTAGACCTGCAATCACAGCTAGGGTCAGTGTGGGAACGCCCAGCAGCTGCTCCTGCTGCAGCCAGCAGCTGCCAGAGCTGCTCCAGCAAGACAAGGTATTTCGGATGTGTCCATCTAGACACAGTGTCTCCTACAGCATTTTTTTACATATTTCATGAAAAGCTTCAAATGAAGCAGAATCCTAAAGGTTGTGCTCTGGCAGGGGGAGCAGAACCTAGAGAGACGTAGGTGCTGGTTTGGGTCACAGTGCTCAGTCGTGCAGGAGGTCTGCGAAGGAGTGTTTGGATGTAGCTACTCTTCCCGAGATGATCATGCTGCGATATCTGTCATCTGCCAGCCAGCAAAGCTTCCTCGGGGAGTGTTCATTTTGGCTCTGAATGGGATTATCCTCTTCCCACTGTCTCCTATATACAGTCTATATATTAGATCATCTGTCCTGGAAGACGGTTTAGTTCTTCACTGTCGGTTTCTGCTTTGTGAGTTAGCTGGGTACTAAACACCAGTTTTCTTGTTATCCTGCAGAAAGACTTGCACCATAATAGTACTATAGTTATTTGCGTATATAATCCTACAGTGAGGTTCAGTTTGAGGTCCATCTCAGACTCTCTCTTGTTCATCTTTATTTAAACCTGAGTGCATATGTTTTATACTCTTACTAAGCGGCAGTTTAAGGCAAGTTTTTCTTCATTCGTGATGAAACATAACTTTTTTCATGAAGGTCTCATTCAAAAGGGAATGAATCACTTTGCTTTTGCTATCTAAAATCTTTTTTCTAATAAAATTCTATTTTTAATATGGTTTTCACCTTCTCAAATCTAAAACTATGCAGTCTTTACTTTCTTCCCAAACATTTTTAATTATGAATTCAGTGATGTGAGTAGTAATGTACACAAAACAAGTCAAAGACACAATCTGCCTGCACCCAAACCCAGGCGGAGGTGCAAGCTCTCTCCAGAGCATCCCGACCAAGATATAGGCCCTGCCAGAGCGTGACAGCACCAGGAAGACGCAGAAGCACCTTGGCCATCTCTGGGCCCTGGCTCAGCAGGATCCTGGCAACATCCGCTTTTATTGTCTGCTGAGTTGCTTGTTTTGGGATAAGATAGGTATGCACAGGGTACATGGTGTACAAAGAACTATTGCTCATTTTTCTTCACATGATTTGTGGCTTTGGCTTCCTTTGCAAGGACCAGCTTGCATTCAACCCTGGGAGATGAAAACCACCCTGAGAACAGGGAGTGTCTAAATCAAATCTTCTGACAAGACTAAATGGGACACTCATGAAAAGAAGAAAGAAATGCTTATGCATCTGTGCTTAACAGGTATATATCTCTCTGTGAATAAAAGTAGAAAGTACATTTTAAAAAAACACCTCTTCCTGACGAAAGGACTGGAATTAGTTCTGGAAACAGGTTCTTAGAGAACGGTGGCAAAATCCTCCTGGAGTTTTCCCATGCCATGGTAAGGGAGTTGCAGCAGGAGTAACAGGATATGCAAGTGCATCTGTAAATATGCATCTGTAAGTTAATGACTTACAAGTTACTAGGTATATTGTAGACTGAAATGAGAGAGTTCAAGCAACGTTTGACATTGACTTTAAAGCTGATTTAAAATAAACCGGAGCACAGTTCTGAAGAAGAGTTCAGCAAAACCTTTTCAATATGTCAGACAGATTAGGTTTTACTCTCTCACTTCCCAGAAAAGGCATGGTTGCTCTCTAATTTCCAGGGGAAAATCACATGTAATATAATCCTTTGGTAAAAAGGACAGACCTCAGGGTGCAAAGGAAAACAAACTTTATTCCACAGGCAAAGGTTAAACAAAAATTCTTCTATTAGAAAACATATCCAGTCTTCAGATATTAACAGAAAGAGGGAATTACAGCTACAATTAAAATAAACCAAGAAAAAAGAAACAAACAAACATGTTTTTCTTCTGGAAAAAAGTAATATTATGTTCAAATAATGAAGGGAACTTCCAGCCTTTTTTTTTTCCTTTTTTTTTTTTTTAATTTTTAAAAGAGCTTGAGTAAGTGGTATATGTTCTAATTTCTCCCATTCACAATCTGACGATGGGCATCTCTTTTTTTCCTGCCAGTAAATAATTCCCTCCATCTGTCCCAACTCCAAAGTCCACACATATGAAATCAGCCTCTGCGAAGCAGCTCACTTTTATCTACCAAGACCAATGAAATATGAAGCTTGCATGTTAAAAAGCATTAAAACATGTGTCCAAAACCAAAACTGATCCTACCATGTGTTTTGAGGCTTTCACCACACGGTACCACCAAGTAAGAACACATTTTCCTGCCTAGGAAGGCAGTTTTTCCACATCAGCTTAGTGCCTCCGTTGTTTTGGCAGGAGCACATTCGTTGTGCTTCTTCACCTTGTTTCTTCGATGTGTGTATGTTCACTGCATTTTGTCAGCTAGAGCGTTGTTTTTCGGAGCCTGTAACCTGACCGCTTCCCAGGAAGCCTGTAACAGCAGTCATGCTCTAGCTCATGCTTATCATGTGTGAATCACAACGTCTTTGGGTCTTTAATACTAATCAACCAACCAGATAATAAATTAGATTTAAAGGGAAATCTTTGGGGGGAAAGAACATATTTGATTTAATTACAATGACAAATCTTGATTATTTTCTATATTAATACTAAGAATCTGCACTTAAACAAGTAATCTTTGTCCTAATAATTAAGATCATTTGTCCCTACAGGTTATTTCCTGCCTGAAACAGAGGCTGTTGCTGTGCAAAGGTGGAGGGCTGAGCCAGTGAGAGTGGGAACAGAGAGACAGCTTCTCATCACAGCATTGCTCGCCTCCCACGCAGGAATGCACCTCCTTTGCAAGAGCAAAGCCTTGTTGCTAATCCTTCCAGGATCCCCTGCAATGCCTGCTTTAATGCTATGAGCATCTGTAAGGGCTCGTGGGGGGGGAAAGCCAGTGGGCATGCCAAGTTTCGGGGGTGTTGGGAGGAAAACCTGGAGACTCTCAGAACAAAGCAGTGAAGCAGGATGTCCATGCAGCTCCTCTTGTCTCCTACAGTTCCTCCGGCATCTGTGAACTTACAGATGAGCCCCACAGAAATGCTGGCACAAGCAAGGATCTCTGTTCCACTACCCACTGGCAGATATGACCATTTCTTGCTTGTGAGACTGGAACACCCAAACCCTGTGTGCCTCGTCTCTCATCTTTACTTAGGCAAAGATCCCATGTGGGAGACGCATATGAAAAAACACATAAAAGCATTTGAGGTATTCCCTTAAAGCCTACACTGGTATTCAAGATGAGGTTGGGCAGCCCTCCAGCTATCCTTGCTCCTGCATGAAGAGGATGGACTCCATGACCTCTCAAGATCCCTTTCAGAGCTTCCTCTCTGTGTTGACGCTTATAATTACTGGACCATGCCTGTATTTGCACTGTTTCACTAGAATGATGCTCACACATTTTGTAAGGAATGTGCACCATAAAGGCTGTTGTTGTTGTTGTTGTTGTTGGTGTTGTTGGTGTTGTTATTATTATTATTATTATTATTATCCCAGTTATTATTATTAACTTAAGAACTGCTGAAAGATGGGTAAAGGTTCCTCAGGAATGTGAATAATGTTTTTCTCAGGGGCTTCGATGGCTCAAGCAGTATCTGCAAATGAAGAGGAACAAACCAGCCACAGCAGAGAAACAGCTGCAGAAAAACAGGAACCTATTAACTGCAGCACCACCATGTGTCAGCATTGAAAATACCACGTATCAGGAAAATACCAAATTTCTACAGGAACTGTGAGAGCGAACGTTTAAAAACAACTTGGCATCTAAAAGAAAACAGTTTAATTTTAAAAGTTTTTGAAGAGCTGTGTCAACGTCTGGAACCTGTAAGCCTTCTTCCAAGCACCAAGATACGTTATGTTGTGTCAAGGTAACATTAGCACTTTCGGAAAATAAAATATATTTCCAATTAATAAGAGAATACTTTAAAAAGGAATTTAGATTTTAAACTTCTCAACATTTTGAATGGGTTCATATTTGTTAACTACATATGCACAAGCAGACATGCAATTACTCAGCAGCTGTCGTATGCTGCAATGTTTGCAAGAGTCACAGCTTTCAGCACGGGTGGGGATTTGCTCCACCTAACAGGGACAGTCACAGCAGCAGCAACCACCGATGGATGCTATTTCAGAGAAAATCTTTCTCTTTCTGTGTGTTATATTATTGTAGGTGTGTCAGAGCCTTGTAGACGTAGCTCCCTCCTTGTATTAGAGGACTCGATTGCACCTGTGTCTCAAGAATCCCATCCTCTGGCCACATGCTGACGTGCCTGGACGTCCCCTCGAGGCTCTGGATCAGAGGAGATGGGGCATTGCCAGTGGCTCCAATGCAGCTACGTACATGCTTTTGCCTTGTCAACAACTGTCAGGGACTACATATCTATGACACCACCACCTTTTTTTTCAGGGTATAGTAAGCAAAAACAGTGATTGATGGCTTTTTTGATTTCCAAGCAATGTGAGATTCTCAGGCCCTTACTGTTAGCATTTAGCTACAGGTGCTTTTACATGCTACACAAGACAAGCCAAAGAAGTGTCCTTCTGCTCTTCAGAGCTGGCTGTGCTGGTTGATCTGAGATCAAAATCTTCAGCAAGAATGGAGAGACACAGCACTTCCAGGTAAAACAAAGAAACCCTCATAACCTGCATATTTCTGTGGTACGCTTTAACAGTAAAGCACTAGCTATTTTTTTGTGATTTCCACATCATAATTTGCCTTGTCTGGCTGCAGCCGCACTCTGCTATTTGTGTCAGTGCCACTAGCTGTGCATGCCCTTGCTGAGCATCTCTTCCCTGGCAGGGCTGGGAGCAGGGGAGCGCGGTGCTACTGTGGCTTCCTGGCCCACGCTCAGCTCGGGGCTGCTCCGGCTGCCTCGCCCCTGCAGCAGGCTGCCACAGGAGCACATCCTCGACCTAATTAATTATGTCATGTTTGGAAATGGGATGAAGGCTCCCAAGTCACTTGCGCAAGTCTGAAAACGTTACTGTAGCTTGTGTCTGAAAGCAGAGCTCACAGGTGAGGAAAGGAGAGCGCTGAGGACAAAGCCCCATCTCAGAGTGCTGTGGCCAGGCAAGATGAGCTGGAGACCACTGTACTTGGCACTTTCCTTGGAGCCTCCATCCCATGGATATTCATGGCAGCCTGGAAATCACCAGCACTCGCTGATCCGTGTGTGTGTTTTCTGGATGTGGATTCCCCTTCCTGTTTTTCAGAGACAGGTTCAGGCATGGATGTGTCAGCTGGCTTCATGACTGCATGAAGCAGGGGGAAGAGTTCTCGCTCTCTTTATTTCTCATATGTCTAATCGTAATCATCTTGATCATGATTTGCTTAAAAGGCAACCACATACATGCTCCCTCCTCTGATTAATCCTGGTTCTCCTAGTGATTTGCACAAACAACAGTCCCATGGCAAACGCCTATAATCACATCACTTGTTCTGCTGAAAGCCCTCAGTGAAAAACGGGCAGCATGTAGCACCCACTACCGAATGCTATGTCATGGCAAGCCATTCAATGGCTAACAGCTACTAAAATAATCATGTAGACCAAGCACCACCTGCTGCCCAAAAAAATTAAGCTCTTTAAATCCATAACTACCAAACCCAAGCTAACTGCATCAGGTTTCATCAAATAACCTGCTGAAAGTCTGAAATAACCTGAGGAGGCCTTGCAAGAACACAATGTAAACTTGGTCCTGCAGACAGTCTCTCATACTCTCCTACAGCCTTCACAAAAGCATAGCAGCACTATTCCTACCCCAAAATTAAGAATAAGGCATTCAGATTCAGAAGACCATTCCTCAAATGATCTCATGGGACTTTTTGCCAAACACAGCAGGAAAACCTTACTTTCTTAACTCCTTGTGTTACAGTTAGTCTTCAAGAAAGCTCAAGACCACCTAAAATTCCTGTAAAGAAACAAGACATTCAAATCAGCCTTTAACTTGCCTCAGAGTATCCTACAGACCAGAGAGGGAAATGTGCTTGTCAGTATTTCATGTCCCCCTAATCCTGGCTGTAACTGTAACCGCATAAGAGGGAACACAAGACTTGCCTGGAAATTAAGAGTAAAGGCACTCAAACCCTTTCCTATGTGACCATCTTGGAGGGCCTCTGAAGTCACCACAGGAAACTGCCGCTGAGATCTGATTTTCCTAAACTTCACCTGAACTGCCCTGTGCCCGGCTAGTTTGAATAACACCATTAAATGTCTTTCGACCTGCCTTCCCTTTACCCTCAGGGAGCCACATATAACAGGAAACATACCTTCAAATTATCTTTTCCAAACCCTAAACTGAGTCGTAACTGTCAGCCTACAAGAGCTTAAACTCTTACGGCTCCTCCAAGTTTAACAACCAGGCATTCATATATGACTGTACCAATCTCATGGCTTTGCAAAATCTGGCAGAAAGACTGCTTCTGCATCACTTATTTTCCCTGATCCTAAACTTAACCTTAACCCCAACCCCTCGTTTAGATTTATGAAACCTCACATTTTATAAATAAAGCTGTCCTCAAGGCCAGTTCACTGCTTATCACTGAGAAAGTTGTTAAACGCAGGAGGAAAACATGCCCCTGGCCCCAAACCTTACTTTCCAAACTTGCTTTGTGCTCGGCTTTGCAGGTTTAAGACCGTCCCAAACCCAGATATCCGAATTTTCGGTAACGTTCTTCAGCCGCGACACGGTGTGCTGCGCTGCCAGAGAAAGGCTGAGATACTCCCCCGGCAGAGGGAAACAATCTTTGAAGTGTCCAGGCGGCGTTTCTAAACCGGCAGCTCTCCGCCGGGGGTGGCGGGGCTTGGGGCGGGCTCAGCTGGCCGCCGGGCGGGTTTCCCCGCTGCCCGGGAGATGGAGCTCCGCGCCCGGCTATGCCCGGAGCTCCCCGCCGGCCCTCGGGGCCGCTCCCGGAGGGGCGGTGACTGACAGTCAGCAGCCCGAATTTAAACATACTGCACTTATCTAAATCCTAATCTGACTGCTTTATGTCGGCTTATTACTTTCTAGCAATTAGTTGCCGTGCACGAAACGCTACGGGCTGATAGCTGTAGATCTACAACCTGTGTCACTACTGTTTCAGCCGGGAGCAGAGCTAAGTTCCGACCAGAAGTAAAGCAGCAGATGAATAATACTGAAAATACCACTTTCAGTTGATAATGATCTGAAAAAAGAAGGGAAATTTAGCAAGGGAAACGGAAACCAATGCAGTTCTTACATGATGATAACAAAGAAACAAAATGTGATATTCAAATGGGAGGACAACAGCCCAAATTCATCCAAAAATATATTGAGATTGATTTTTTCAAGCGGCACACTGTAAGAAATACAAGATGTTGAAGTCGTTTACTAAGCTAAACATTCAGGTGCAACACTATAACTAAACATTAAAATCACATGCAAAAATAATCTTAAAAAATCATTTGAAAAATGAAAGCTAAATTCAAAAATATATAAAAGTATTTCACTGAGGCATATACGAATTAACATCACTTAAACAAAGCCAGAAGAAAACTAGAAGACGGCTTCCTGGAGCACAGAGAAAACCCCAGACAAGAATAGGTAACGTATAAGTAATTAATAACAGATGGACCAACTGGAAGATTGTGCTTAATGTAATTAACATTAGCATTTACTGGTAATAGTTAATGGTCCTATACCATCACACATCCCAAAACAAAGCCTGATCAGAGATGCATCAAAAGACATGAAGTGAACCCTGAGGCTTGTCATTTGGATCACGTTGAAGACCTTTTCATCAGCCTTCAAGAGAAGCTACAGCCATTGAAGAGAAAGAGATATGAATAAGTTTCCATCTTGTGATCTCTACATTTTCTGTAATAATTACCCTTTTCCACCAAAATATTATATATGGTTAATTTCTTCTTGTCTGTCTCTAACTGCTACTGTCTCTGAAGGATTTACACCCCTTCAGCTGTCATTCAATAGTAGGAACCTATCTGAAATCACTGTTTTGCATTTTAAGACAGGAATCTGCCTTTACTGAAATTTGGCATGAAGCCAAAGAAATCTTTAATATTTACCAGATATGACTTCAAAAGATGAAAATGTTCATGTCACTAGAAAATCCTTCATATTTTCTACTAAAATTTAAAAAATGTTTTTCCACATGAAGTTGCAGAATTGCCTTTTTCAGTCAGAAGTACAGCTCTATTCAAAGCAACTTGATTGTGCAGTCAGAATGGCAGTTATAAATAATAATTCCCAGCAAAACCCTTTTTGCTCATAAGGTCTTGTATTTGAAAGCTCAGCAGTGTTGTGGTTTGATAAGAGCATTTACTTGAGAAAATGGCAACGTGCTTGTAGGTAATGGGCAAATTAAGACAGCATTCACTAGGTATGACGGTTGGTTGACTTTTAGTCTCTTCATCATCATGCTTGAGAATAAAATTAAAAAAAAAAAAAAGGTCTTTCCTAAAAGCAAATGTTGTCCAGGAGAGGTTTTGAATTCTTTTATATTCACAAACTCAAAGCCAGTTTGTGATCTGAGTTTTCCTCTTTCTAGGGCCTATCTGTAGGACAGGTTCTTTCAGTGCCATCTTCTGGTAGGCATGATCATCAGGAAGACCGTGGCACTGAAGCCAATCTAGGGGTGAGAAGATGAAATGTCAACATAGATATTTATTTCTGGCAAATTATAAAACAGATTGACACAATCTAGTGGCAGATTTTTTTTTCTGCATATGATTTGTAGCGTTTGTACCACACGTTGTTATCCTTCAATACATACACATATACATATATGAATTTACTTATAAACAAATAAATGGAGCACATGGAACACTGCTATTACACGTCTAGAATATGTGAGAAAGATTTTCACTCAAACAAATGTAAATGTGAAAATAGATTTTTAAGAGGAGTTAGCTTGCTTATTTTTACCATCTAATAAATATTTGCTCTATTTAGTACACAATAAAAGAACATCCTCATCTTCTCTGCCAGAGAAAACGGACAATTTTTGCAAAGGAGAAGAGGGCCTTTATCATAACTTTCTTTGCTGGCTTCACAGCAACATCTCTGTGCCATCGTCAAGGATATATGTGCTGAGATGAACTGAGGATGAAGGTAGAGAGAAACTTGTGCTCAGATATTACTGCAATTCCAGAGCAGAACCAAGTGTCCATAGGCAGAATCCTGCTCCCATGTATGGATAGCACAGTCCTGGATGACAATCACAGGAGACCATTCAGAAGACACCAACACTACTGCTGTGAGCTTCGACGGCTCCTGCAGATCATAGAGCACAGTGGTACCTCTCTGCACATTTTATTTGTGCAAAGCAGCTAGCAGCTGGTATAAATTGGAGACATTCTTCATCTTCTCTAATTTATTTGGAAAGTTGATTGGGAATGCAGTAGGTAAATGAGCACAGAAATGGCTTTAAGTTACCTTGTTTCGTTGCCTCCCCCACTCCTCCCACTCATCTGCACAGCACTGCCCTCATCGCCATTCATCTCGCCACCACAGCAGTAATACGCCTAAATGAAGTTCTGTACGGGTGCTCCGTTTCTTTTCTATTGCCTGTATGAAGCAAAATATTTGATCAAATCTATTTTTTCACTTCATTTCATATTCTAATACCTATATTTCATTGAAGACTTCTTTTCAATCCCTTGTAAACAATTTCACATCATGGTCAAGAATATTATTTCCAATTTGCATCTTAATTCAAACAAATGAAGATGTGTTCTCCTGCAGTTAACAAGAAACAAAACAAAAAAAAATAGCCTTGCTTAAGTTCATTGTGTTTAACATAAGGTTTACTTAACAGTTCCAGGCATTTAAAGAAAAGAGGTTTTCTTCTGTTTATAGAAAGGATTCATAGAAAACACGAAATTTTGTAATCAAATAAATGTTAGCATTAAGGTTGTTAGAAACAAGCCTCTGATGGTGGAAAGTGATTGTACATTGATCCTGTTGGCTGCACCTTGGAAGGAGGAGTTAGCTGCAGAGATGCAAGAAGCCCTGTGTCACTAGTGATGGATCCTGAATGCCACCTGCTCTGAGTCTGATACTGACTCTTGCGTGTTTCTTCCCAAATATCGCTTAGTGAATGCTTTTACAGAACCCACTCCAACTTAGTGTGAAAGATCATCGGTATCTCGCTGTATATTTTCTTCCCCGTGGAACTTGCTAGTTTGGTTTTTTACTAAAACAGTGCTGTTGCCCAGATGAATGAAAGTGACCATCTCGTCAAACTAAAAATGTAGATCTGAGCAGCCTTGTGCTGTCTGTTCTTCAGACTGAACTAGCACAGGAAACACATGAGGGTGAACTTGCAGTGAGAAGGAAACACATTGCAGGTGGACAGTGCTGTGAGTAGGATGACATGAGCTTAAGATATCTAGGGAGACTTCAGCCTCTCTGAAGACATCTCAGAGATCAGTTGTTCAGAGATCCAAACTAGGACAGGTGGTAATTCCCTCCTGCCACTGGCTCATTCCTACAAAGCTAAAAACAAGGAGAAGGACAGAATAAAGTAAACATAGTAACACAATGCTCCCATACTGGACCAGAACAAAGGTTCATCTAGCCTGCTAATCATGTTTTCAGCAAGTCCATCCTGGATGCTTTAGCAAGGAGGAGAAAATGGTGCAGTTCCACCAGACACGATGGCTCAACGCAGTACCTCATTGGAGCAGAAAGAGCGAGGGCCTCCTCCCACTCCCTTTTCCCCTCTCCCCCCTGTCTTTATTCTGCTCCTGGCTGCCAATTCCTGCCCCTTAGCCTGCACTTGTGAAGGTGTTTGTCAGGTCTTCCATGAGCCAATGTAACCTGTTGAGTGATTTTTCTAAACTGAGCCTCACAGGCACCAGATCTGGTTCAGGAGATGGAGCAAATTACACCAACGAGAGAAAAGGGAAGAGAGAGATAGAAAAGGAGGCAGAGGGAATGAGCCCTCCTACCTTGAGCAGCAGCAAGCTGTTACATTTATCTGACTGCACATGAAAAGGCAGCAAAACTGAAGTGTTTATCTATTTCAAAAGCTCAGTGAGATAATGCCCTGCTTCTAGCTCTGTAGACTTGTGAGCTAGAAGATGTGTAAGCAATCACACTAGTTCTGCTGAGATCCTTCACGTGCTTGACGTTAAGTGAGCACCTACGTTGTCACATTCGGGCTCATCTCAGAACGAAGCCCTTAATCAAAAGGTGGGAATACGACAGTGCTGCTGATGGACAACAACTGCAGCTGCTTCCAGTTCACAGCTCTGACATGCACTTGCTCACATCAGCTATTGAATGAGCTGCCCCAAAGTTTCAATAGATGATTTGAAATCAAGGCAATCCAAGAAACTTACAACTACTTGTGGATGTATAGTAGAAAAAATGGACTATAAATTACCTATGAACTTCATTATGTGGCTGACACCAACTGAAACTGCCAAGGGTCTCTAATTATATCTATGTTTTATCCTTTTCAAGCATAATTTATTATAGAAATACAAATTTCTCAGAGGTAGAGATTCTTGCTATTGTGAACCTTGAACCTATAGTTTAAAAAAAAAAAAAGGATGACAGTTGCTTTTAAATTCTGGAAGGATTTTTTTTTTTAAGTGAGATTTCTCACTCTAAATCAAAATCAACATGGACAACTTTAAGCTTTAAATTCATTTCAGAAGGAATATGTAGTCCTTCTATTTACTGCTAGCTTTGCAGACCATCAGTCTATCTACAGATGACACGGGTACAGAAGAACTACAGATGATAGTTTGAAACAGATCTTTAAAAAGTACATCTTAACAGCATGCTCTATATTTCTGCTTCCACCAACACTTCCAGTCAATTTTAAAAGATGCTAGGTCTCATTTTCCATTGCCCTGCTGTAGGTTTTGAGGTTTTCTGTGTTGCCAAAAAGATTCTGCCGGATACCGCAGCATGAAGTGCCAGGATAAATGTACAGAAATGCAAAAATCATAGATTTGTTTTCCACTGCTTTATTCTTCGTACTGTCAAACAGAGCTCTGCAAGCCACCTGAAGGGTGATCGGGGGAGAATTCTCAACTCCCGTCAGGAGGGGAGCTTTAACACCTACTTTCAACAGTGACTGTGCTCTGAAAAACAGTGGAGAGGAGGGTTATCTATGTGTTCTTGTACAAGTGAACAAAACCAAGTGGATGCTCTAGCAAACTGACAATAGACTACTAACAAAGTGCCAGATGCTCTTATCCTCTTAGAAGGGTGAAGAGGAACAAAATGAGTAAATATTTATATTATCATAGTGGCATGTAACTGGAGCTCAGTTGTGGAGGAAATAAATAGTGATTTACCAGCATGTTCCTCCTCTCTCAGGAATCCACATAAATCAAGCAAAGGTTCAGCAGTGAGAAAAAAATTCTAACAGAAGGACTAAGCCAGATGAGAGAGCTACAGGTTTTCAGGACATACTTTTCTCTGGGCTCTGAAGATGACCAGCAAAGAGCAATGCTTTCCTGGGCAAGAGTCACCACAGATGAATACGAAAGGTCTAGCTGGGCACATGAGAGAAGTGTATGTGCATCGTGGCACATATGCTTCAGCCCCAGCACCTCAGAAATCTTCTCTCCTACAGCCTTGGGCTAAAGCTCTGCGTTCAGGACCTCTCCCTGCAGGATGACTCCAGCCAGAACATCCTTAGCTATTGTGTCACTGCTCATGCCATAACTCCACCAAGGCCAGCCTTCCTCCAGAGGGTACCTGACAGGCTACGGTGTGTAGATCATTCCTCCTCTACTGTTTTTTTCCAGCTTGTCCACCCTCCTCCCACAACTACTTAAAGTCAATGGCCGTCAGTTCTCCTACACTGAGCACCCAAACAAGGCTTACAAGCCTCAGGTGCTTGGACCCTTGCATCTTCCCTACTGAAAGATCACAGAAAGTTAATTTTGCACAGAAACTTACAATAAAATATTTCGTATTTCAGTCATCGTTTTTATCCTAATGGACACTTGCCTTTGAGAGTCCTTGGAATGTCATTACAGGCTACTTATTTCTATGATGAGACTGCTTAGTCTCGGTCCTAGGGCCTTAATATGTCCATAACTCATTTAAGTGAATGTTCAGATTGTCCCCCACCAATGGAGGGCAATCGAACCATGCCCTCTGCAGCAACTGAGAGTAGAACAAAGACGCTTCTTGGATGGCAAGATGCCATCTTTTCAGTGCATCTCTGGAGTGAAAGAAGGCCATCTCTGAAAAGCAGTCACATGTCACAACACAGGCTCTTGGGCATTTCCTACGCTATTGTGAAATACCAGTGGCAATCATGGGGGTAAATTGGGAGTGATGACAGGAACGGCAGAGGAAGGCAACCACTCGAAATGTGGTACCATATGAAATGAAGAATATCCCCATACACACTTAAAATGCTTAGCAAAAGTTTCAGTTGGCTAGTTTTGTTCTACAGCTGTAGAGGTTAGACTATACTGTGATGGGAAAACGATTCTCCATCATGCCCAGCTCACTGTGGAGCACTTAAAGCACAGACCCAGGTGTGAACTCACTCTGAGAGGTAGAAACAAAGCCGCATTATGTAATAAGATTTAATGATTATTTGAATCTCTTTTTCCATCCCTGTGGATCATTGATTTAACCGTCCTTGTTTTGTTCTTGGGATATTGCTAAAACAAGTAACCATGTTCTGAAATTAATCAGGATCATTTTTTGTATAACCCTGTAAGAGCGTTTTGACTTTTGCTTTCTCTCTTCAAGAAAGGAACACTAACAGAGCCAATATCTTTGCTAGGAACTGCAAAATGTTTCCAAAATGTTCAGATGAGATGGCCAGAGGGAACGAATGTGTAAGCTATTATGTGCATAGCCTGGGGTTCAACCATTATTTTCTCTCAGAGGAAAACAAAAGCAGACCTTTTAAAGCCACCACTAAGGAGATTTCTATTTAGACAATATGCAATAACTCATATTGAGACAAGATTTTAATCTCAGCAAAGCTTTGGATAATCTGCTGGCACCTGTGTTTGCTGCTCTTCCACCCCATTGCACTGCTTAGACTGAGGGCCAAAGGCCAGATCCTGCAAGGCTGTTTGTGGCAGCAGTCCTGCTTACGTGAGCAAGAGTCTTGGCAGGAGTGACACAAAGGTTTTCCAGGATTCATCCCCGAAAGTGTCACCTTGGAGGAAATGACACCCATGCCATCATCTTTTATATTCTTTTGGAGCCTCTTCTTCTTTTTTCCAAGTACTGCACTAGTCGACATTATGTGTTGTGGTACATGTGGTACCAATATATTATGCTGACTTGCTTGAAGAAAAGGTGTGAAGTATAGACAACACTGCCTGAGGGAAACAGAAAGAAAGGTATTATCTGGGATGATTTTTGAAAGAATGGGAAAGGTTTTTCAGATGTAGATCTAAGCTACTGGACACATCAGCCTGTGTGCGCTCTGGGGAGGTTTTTATAGTGGTTTCATGGTATGAGCGAGCGAGGACATTTTCAGAACTATGTAGATACCATTACAGATACTGTGGAGTCTTGTTGCTGCTGAGGCCTCTGTACTTGACTAAGATATTGTTGTGCTTTAACCCCAGCTGGCAACTAAGCCCCACCCAGCCGCTCGCTCACTTGCCCCAGTGGGATGGGGGAGAGAATCAGAAGAGTAAAAGTGAGGAAACTCATGGGTTGACATAAAGACAGTTTAATAGGTAAAGCAACAGCCGCGCACACAAGCAAAGCAAAACAAGGAACTCATTCAGTACTTCCCATCAGCAGGCAGGTGCTCAGCCATCTCCAGGAAAGCAGGGCTCCATCACGCGTAACGGTTACTTGGGAAGACAAACGGCATCACTCTGAACGTTCCCTCCTTCCTTCTTCTTCCCCCAGCTTTATATGCTGAGCATGATGTCACATGGTATGGAATAGCCCTTTGGTCAGTTGGGGTCAGCTGTCCCAGCTGTGTCCCCTCCCAGCTTCTTGTGCACCCCCAGCCTGCTCGCTGGTGGGGTGGGGTGAGAAGCAGATAAGGCCTTGACTCTGTGTAAGCACTGCTCAGCAGTAACTAAAACATCCCTGTGTTATGAACACTGTTTCCAGCACAAATCCAAAACATAGCCCTGTACTAGCTACTCTGAAGGAAATTAACTCTACCCCAGCCAAAACCGGCACAGACAGGAACTCCAGTTAACAAGTGTCATGGTTGTAAGAACTCAGTCTCTGCAGCTCAGGGAAGGAGAAAGAAATGTAAAAAAATGGTTTTATGCATGATAATTTGGGCATGCAGTGAATGGTGCTGTAAAAGGAGATCACGTGGCTGGGCACAGGAAAGAAAAGAAACATCTACATCTGATGTATCTTACATAGGTTTCATCCTCTTAAAAATGAACATTATTCATTTGAAAGGGTTAAAAATAACATCAGATTTCTCTCCTTCTTTGATTCTGTGATTCATGCTTCCCATTTTAAAGTCTACACCCTGTGAAGAGGAGTGCATTATCAAGGAAAGGAAAGAGGCTTGCCAGGGACAGAAGGTAATTTCCCGTAGCAGGTGCGTACAGCAGGTGGTACGCAGTGTACCTGCAACGAAAAGGTAGATTTAGGCTAAGATTTTATTTAATATGGAAAACTTATTGCATCCTGAGCCACTACTGGGGACGTGCCAAAAATCGTGTCTGCAGCATGATTTATTACGTGAAAATACCACCGAACTAATCAGTGGAGTTACTAATTAATACAAATCTGCATTTTTGCATAAGCAATTAGTGCAAAGAGAGTGCAATGAAAGAGGAAGTTTGACTCATTTAATCTCAGTGTCTATTCAAGCGGAAAGACCCACTAGGGCAAGGCACTAGGATCTACATTTGGATTTTTTTTTTCCTTTTGGTTAGTTAAAGGAACTAAAAGGTCAAATTATCAATATTTAATTCAAATGGAAATGCATTTGTTCAAGAGGAAAGAAAACACTTTATTTAAACAAGGTGGGACTCTGGGGGTAAATGCCTGGATCAAAAATAATTAGGTTTTGCAGTTATAACAGCATCTAAATCCCGTCTGATAAGAATCCTTTTTCCTAATAACAGAGGTGGTTTGACACCGACAGCAAAGACTGCTGATGTTATTTAAACTCTGGCTCTGGCAGTAGCTGGCCTACCAATACAATTTAGACATTTGCTTTAATAGTACGTACTTCTCTGATTTGTTTGGAGTTTTTTTTTAATCCATTTGAATTATATTTTAAATCTATTGTGATTTCATAATTATGTGCACTTGACTAAAAGAGTCATTTAAAAAGCTGATAATTAAACCTTGGTGGTGATGTATTTTCCATTAACTAAATAGAAGTTTACATTTATAGAATTAAAACAACAACAGCACTTATCTAACAGGGAAAGGCTCAATAAAATTAATACACTAAGTCTTAAGGGAAAAAAAGAGCAGAAAAGGCACCTTAATCATTCGTACCGATTTCGAGCCCAGCTGTACATGTATCCTAGAGAGCAGCTTGGGCGATACAGGCGCACCCCGGCACCAAACCGGTACCAGAGCGGTGTTTTAAAGCGTTGCTCTCCGCCGGTGATCCCTGAGTCAAGGCAGCTGGAGCAAGCTGAGCATTGCTGGGAGCGTTCCCTCTCCTCCCGCCACAGGGTTTGGAGGGGGGGCGAGCGGGGCAGCCCCGCGATGGGGCCGGGCGGGCAAACCCAGGCCGGCTCTTCCCGAGCCCGGCGGCCCCGGTCCCGGTCCCGGCCCCGGCCCCGCGATGCGGCGCGGCGGGATGGGATGGAGGGGCCGTGCCGAGCGGGGCCGGGGCGGGCAGGGGGAGCGGGCAGGGACACTGTCCCTTCTCTTTTTTTATGTAGGATAACCCTCGGGCTTTGTGTGGGTGCCTCGCTGGAGAGAGAGGCAGCGGGAAACGCGAGAGCGAAAGGAGAGAGCCCGAACAGCCCGGGCAGTAAATCACTCGCTAAATTATAAGCGCGGCTTCCTCTCTCCAATAGCTTTAAGCTATTTGGGGAGGCATCCTTCTCCCGCACTCTCGCAGGTGCAATATGAATCAATTATCTTAATTAAGATAATGCCGCAAACCCAAGAGATTTCCTCGGGAGCGGATTTCGCGCTCCGGACAACTGTAAGGCGTTTCCACAGCGCTGCTCCCCCCGCACCAAACCCCCCCCCCCCTCCCGCCCGCCCGCCCGGCCGGGCCAGGGCTCAGCCCCGGCGGCGACCCGCGGCGGGGATGCGCTCCCCGCCACCGCACCGCCGCTCCGGGCCCCAGCCGGCCCCGGGGCTTCCCCTCCTGCCGGGGCCGGGAGCCGGCGGGGGCGGCGGCCGGGCCGGGCCGGGCCGGAGCTTTGTTGGGACGCGTGCGGTTCGCGTGCCGCGCCGCGGGGGGGGGGGGGGGAAGGAGAGGGGAAAAAGGAAAAGGGAAAAGAAAAAGTAAAAAGAAAAAGCGAAAAGATAAAGGAAAAAGTGAAAAGAAAAAGTGAAAAGAAAAAGTGAAAAGGAAAATGAAAAGTAAAAGAAAAAGGAAAAGAAAGGATGCGGGAGGAAAAATAAGCAGAAGCCGAATTAGAAGCCAGATGGAGAAGGAGGAGTCTGTAGGTCGGGGGAGAAAAAAAAAAAGAGACGCTTGGAGCGATAAAATCATGGGGCTGGGAGAAGACGAGAGGCAGGGAAGGTGGGGAACGGGAGCCACGGAGGCGGGGGACGGCCCGAGCGGGGAAGGCAGAGCCGGCTGCCTGGGGGCCCCGGGAGGAGAAGCGGTGCCGGGGCAGCGAGAGGAGCGGGAAGGACGAAGCCGGCGCGGCAGAGCCCCGCCGCACCGGAGCGCAGCGCCCGTCCCGCGGCCCGACGGGCTGCACCGAGGGGCGGCTCGTAGCTGCCGGCCCGGCTCCTCCACGGCCACGCGTGCCCCTCGCCCAGCGCCGCCTGCGGCGGAACCAGCCCCCCGCCCCGGGCCGGCGGGCCTTAAGCCCCTCTGCCCGACTGCCTGTCGCTTCATTTATCTGTCTGCTTATCTGTCTGTCGACAAAGCATTGACTTCATTTTGTTCTCGGGGAAGCTGATCGCACTGAGCACACGCAGAGACACACGAGCACCCCAAAGCTCTCGCCGCTCCCCGGGATCCCGCTTGCTGCCAGTGCCCTCCTCCTGGTGTTTTTGCCCACACCGGGCCCCACACGCCGGGTGTGTTCCCAGTCAGCCCCATCCAAACACGGGTGACATCTTCCAGCAGCCGAGGCAGGGCTGGCCCGGCCCCATCCCTCTCCCTCAAAACCAGTTCAGACCTCACCGCTTCCAAAACGCGTCCGCTCCGACAGCGCGGCGGCCCCGGTAGCGCCCCGTTAACGGGGCCGCGCTCCCGAGGGGGCGGCCGGCCCGGCGGGACGCCCGGCCCAGCCGCCCGGGACACGGCCATCCTCCCGGCCCCTGCCTCGGGGGCACCTCTGCAGGCAGCGAGAGGCTTGCCTCGGTCAGGGGCTGCCGTGAGGCGGGCAGGCACCGGCGCTCCCCTCCCGGCCCTGCCCCAGGGAAGGGCCGCGGCCGCCGGTGACCCGAGCCCGCCCCGCGCCAGCCCCGCTCGTCCGAGCCGGCGGCACACGCCGCGCTGCCGCCCCTCGCCTCGCACGGCGAACCGGCCGGCTTGGAAATAACACAACGCAGCCGGTTGGCCTTCGTATTTGGTTACCGAGAAGGCAAACATCCCCCGGAGCCCCCTCCTGCCGCCCCGCCGGCCCCGGGGCTATGTAGGTCACGAACAGGAGAGAAACATTTTAAAAACAACCCGACCTGGAGAAATATCTTTCGACTCTGTCTCCTCAGGGCGGAATGATCGTTTAAAGCCGCATGAGGCGAAGACAAATTATTTCTTTTTATTGACTGAATCTCCGGTAACGCGTGCCGGTAGCAAAGCAAAGGGGGATCCCTCCCTCGTTACAGCGCATCCCTAAAATTTGGCGGTCTTTGCAAACTGCGTTTGAAGACTTTAAAGCCGCCGCTCGGCATCTTTCATTCAAACCTCCCCGTTAATCGGCGCTTATTTCCACCGAAAACCCGGGGAAAGCGAAAACAGCCTTTGCTCCAGACGGCGGGACAGAGCGAGGGGCACAGCACCGGAGAAAGCAACGGGGGCGGGGGGGGGGAAGCGGCAAGGACGGGGACACGGAGGCTCCGGGGGTCAGAGGCGCCCGTTAGGACCCGCGGAGGCCGCACCGCGGAACAATGGGAACAATGAGGCTCCGCGGGTCGGGACAAGCGGCTCCCTCCCGGCGGCGGCGGGGCGGGCGAGGTGCGGAGCGGAGCTCCGCTCCGCACCTCGCCCGCCCCGCCGCCGCCCGGGGGGGCGGGGGGGGGGTGCTCTGCCCGGTGACAGATGGCGGCGCCCGGCGGGCCACAAAGGGCGTGGCGGCTTAACGGGCGGGCGCGCGGCGGCATACAAATCAGGGGCGTCACGTGCGGAAGGGGAAGGGGGGGGGGGGGGGTGTGACGATGCGTGTGTGTGGGTGCCGCCGCGCCTGACGTGGGCGGCCATATGGCGCGTGCCGCCGGGCGGGGCGGGGCGCGGGGGGGGCGGGGCGCAGGCGCGTTGGGCGGTAGCGATCGCGGCGGTACCCGGGTCCCGGTGCCGGCCCCCCGCCGCGCATCCTCGGTCCCGCTATATAACGGGGGAGCCCGGTGCTGCGCAACCTCGGGGAAAAAAAAAAAAAAAAAACCACCAACAAAAAACCACCAAAAAAGCCCCAACCACGCGGCGCCCTCGCACGGAGAGCTGCGCCGGGGTTATGAGACCGTTACCGCGCAGGAGAGGCTGAGCAACGGAGGTAACGGGAACCCGGGTTTCCCCCACCCCCTCCGCGGGGAAAGGGGCTGCTGGCGGCGGCTGCCGGGGTGGGAGAGGAGCCTGCGGGACCGGGGCGGGCGGGACCTGCCTCTGCCGGAGCGGCTTCGGGTTACGCGGTCGCTTGCGGTCGCGGGAACCGGCGGTCGTTCCTGCTGGTGCGTGCGGGCAGCTGCCTGTGTGCACACCTGTATCCATCCATACGCGCGCACGTATATATCCGTGAATACATATACGTATGTAAATGTATATGTGCGTCCGTCTATACGCACACATATATGTGCTTCCACTTCTGCACCTCCTAACTTCCAGCTCCCTCTCCTGCGCGGCGGGCGGCCGCCGCGGTCCCCCCGCGGGCTGCGCCCCGGCGGGCGGGCGGGCGGCATTGTTCCTCCCCGGCGCGACCGGGGGACGGTCGCTGTCCCCCACAAAAGGTCCCCGCGGGGAGCGGGGGAACGATGCCCGTCTGCGGCGGAGGGGATCGAAGGAGACGGAAAGCCGGGGCCGGTCCCGCACCTGTTACCGCGGGCGGGGGCCGGGCAGCGCCGCCGCTCGCCACCCCGCCGCGGGCACCCAGCGGCAGCCGTGGGGGACGGAGGCGGGACCGGGGGAGCCTCGCCGGGAGAGGCTGGGCAGCGTCGGTCCGGGGAGCAGGTGCCCGGCGCCCGTCGCGGGGGTGCGGGAGCCCCGCGCAAGGCGGAGGCAGGGGGAGCGACGGGGACAGGCGTCCCGGGCGGCCACCCGTCCCTGTGGGTGCCCTGTGTCCCCCCCGTCTTCCCCTCCCCCGATTCGGCAAATGTGTTTTGTTTGGTTTTTTGGGTTTTTTTTTGTTTGCTTTTTGGTTTTTTTTGTTAAAAAAAGGCGCTCGGTCTGCCCGCGTCGTGCCGCCCGGGCTGCCTCCCGCACCCGTAATCTGCTTATATTCCCCGCTAATATCAGCGAGTTACATAATGGCATTTGAACATATGTCAACTTAATTATAAGGCAGGAGCGCGGAGACAATTAAAAGTTTGCGCTGGCACGGCGGGGAAGCCGGGGCTTCCCTCGGGAGGGAGCGGGGGGGCGCGGGCGGCTTCTCCCCGCGGGGCCGCGGCCGCCGGCCTGGGCGCTGACACGGCTCTCTTCTCTCTCCTCCGCCACGCAGAGGCTCGCCATGACCAAGTCGTACAGCGAGAGCGGGCTGATGGGCGAGCCCCAGCCCCAGGGGCCCCCGAGCTGGACGGACGAGTGCCTCAGCTCCCAGGACGAGGAGCACGAGGTGGACAAGAAGGAGGAGGACCTGGAGGGTCTGCAGGCCGAGGCCGAGGAGGACTCGCTGCGGAACGGCGAGGAGGAGGACGAGGAGGACGACTTGGACGAAGAGGAGGAAGAAGAGGAGGAGGAGGAGGACGACGACCAGAAGCCCAAGAGGCGGGGGCCCAAGAAGAAGAAGATGACCAAGGCACGGATGGAGCGGTTCAAGCTGCGGCGCATGAAGGCCAACGCCCGGGAGCGCAACCGCATGCACGGCCTGAACGCGGCCCTGGACAACCTGCGGAAGGTGGTGCCCTGCTACTCCAAGACGCAGAAGCTCTCCAAGATCGAGACCCTGCGCCTGGCCAAGAACTACATCTGGGCGCTCTCCGAGATCCTGCGCTCGGGCAAGAGCCCCGACCTGGTCTCCTTCGTGCAGACCCTCTGCAAGGGGCTGTCGCAGCCCACCACCAACCTGGTGGCCGGCTGCCTGCAGCTCAACCCGCGGACTTTCCTGCCGGAGCAGAGCCAGGAGGTGCCGCCCCACGTGGCGGCGGCGGCGGGCGCCCCCTTCCCGGCGCACCCCTACCCCTACCAGTCGCCCGGGCTGCCCAGCCCGCCCTACGGCACCATGGACAGCTCCCACCTCTTCCACCTCAAGCCGCCGCACGCCTACGGCGCCGCGCTGGAGCCCTTCTTCGAGAGCGGCCTGGCGGAGGGCGCCAGCCCCGCCTTCGACGGGCCGCTCAGCCCGCCCCTCAGCGTCAACGGCAACTTCTCCTTCAAGCACGAGCCGGCCACCGACTTCGACAAGAGCTACGCCTTCACCATGCACTACCCCGCCGCCGCCGCGCTGGCCGCCGCGCCCGCCCACGCCGCCATCTTCCCGGCCGCCGCCTCCCGCTGCGAGATCCCGGTCGACGGCCTGGCGCCCTACGAGGGCCACCCCCACCACGAGCGGGTCCTCAGCGCCCAGCTCAACGCCATCTTCCACGACTGAGCCTGCCCCCGCCGGAGAGGAGGGGAGGGAGAGCCGAGCCCAGCCCAGCCCCGCCGCGTTTACAGGGGGCCGCCCGGCGGAGGCCGCCGCTGCCCCGGGGCCGCCGCGTCCCCTCCCCGCTCGCCCGCTCTCTCGCTTCCGCTCCTCGGAGCGACGCTGTAAATCTGGGGTAGGGGCATTGGGATCGCGTCAATTACCTGATCGGGATAACAAAATCACAAGCAATAATTAGGATCTATGCAATTTTTAAACTAGCGATGGGCCAATTACAAAATATATATGAAATCTATATTTTTCAACCAACGTTTTACTACTTGTTACCTTTCCCATGCTGAATTATTTTGTTGTGATTTTGTACAGAATTTTTAATGACTTTTTATAACGTGAATTTCCTATTTTAAACCATGCAGCTTCATCAATTTTTATACATATTGGAAAGGTAGAATTATATCTAATTTATACAAAATAATTTAACTAATTTAAACCAGCAGAAAAGTGCTTAGAGAAGTTATGTTGCCTTAGCACTTCTTTCCTTTCGAATAGTTGAAAAAGAAGAAAAAAAAATGCACAATCCGGGCAATTTCTTTCCCATGAAAGTCTCTTTTTTACTTTCTTTTTTTTTTCTTTTCTTTTTTTTTTTTCTTTTTCCTTTCCCCCCCCTACAACAAGAACCAGATCCCCTAGGTCTTGAGAAGATATAAGAACGAGAGACTTATTTTCTATTAAAACATATCAATTCAACACATTACTTGCACAAACTTGTATATAAAGATTATAAGCAAATGCCAACACCCTTTTTAAATCGAAAGCTGCTTGACTATCACATACAATTTGCACTGTTTCTTTTTAGTCTTTGAACCCCTTGGCATTCCGTGGTTTTTTTGAAGAGAACTTGAAGATGTTCATGTTTCCAGGCGATATAAATGCATGATTTTATACATGTTCACACAATCCGTGGTTGTCATATGCTCATTTTATAAATCGGAACCTAAAACTAATCAGGTTGTTAAAGTCGGGCTATATACCTATTGTAGTCGATTAGTACGGTAGCTTGAAACAAATTCAAACCATTTAATCCGTAATTAGAACAATAGCTATTGCATGTACAATGCAGTCCAGAATAAGTGCTGTTTGAAATGTAACGCTGGTTCAACTGGAATCAATCTGTACTGTAATTTTGTTTGTAATCCTGTATATTATGGTGTAATGCACACTGGGATTTTAGAAAAACATCCATCCTTTGGCAACAACATAGTATTGAACATTTGGTCGAATGTTGCATTTCTCCTTAAATGTGATTATTATTTTTTTTCTTAGTGTAAGTAATTCCTATGGGATTATTGTTTTATTCGGATAGCTCATGAAAGGTGCAACACTTATTATTTGTAGAATAAAATTGGACTAAAAAAAAAAAAAGGACACGGATTCTTTACTTACCTTGAGGGGTTCCGGGGAAAGGGGGGAGGAATTTTGTTCGTTTGTTTACAGCGAAACTGGCCATTTGCAATGCTGATTTGTCGAAGTAGGGAAACGGGGGCAGGCCCGCTGTTCGCCTGGGAGCTGCGGCTGCCGCTTTGGGCTGCGCCCGGCGCCCCGCAGCCGCCCCGGCAGCCCGCGGGCGGGGCGGCTCGGCCCGGCGCGGCGGCTGCCGCCCACCCGCCGCTCTCCCCTCTCACGGAGGGGAGGCTGGGGATGGGGTCCCCCAGCCCGCCGGGGGTGCGGGTCCGCCTCGCCCTGCGGTGCCGGCGGAGCTCCCCGCAGCGGGGCGGTGCTGCTCCGGCCTCGCCGGCAGCAGGTGCGCTTTCCCCCCGCAAGCCAGCGCCGGATCCAGCCCTATCGATTCGCCGTCTCCCCCTCTTCCCAGACGCGGAACATGTGTTTCTCTAATCTTCACTGATTATTCCGGGGCTTAAGAAAGCCGGTGAGACAACCTGCGGGAGAGCAATTCCCCTAATGACCGGCAAAAATCATCAACAGGTCTTTGCCTCCGACCCTCCGAAACAGGTTTAAGACGTTCCCTGAAATACCTCGTACGAAGCCTGCCACAAAGCAGAGGTATTTCCTAAATATTTCACTCAAGTCCAGCAGAAAGGGCACAGGCACTCCCGTGGATGTGGGCATTTTTTCACAAGAAAACAAGCTACGGACATCTATTTTAAAAGGTGCTTAAACGTAAGCGTCGCAAACCTGTACTGGTACTGCAGCACCCTTACGGCCCCTCTTTCGTGCTAAAAACACGCTGGAAATTAATTGCCACGCCGGCTGCTGCGTTTTGCAGCATCTCCCTGCGTTTTGCCCGAGCCCGCAGCTCCGCGCACCAAAACTGTTGCTGAATCTGAAAAGGAAGAAAGCAAAAGGCAACTTTTCAAGCACCCGATTAACCTTTCCCAGTCAGTGGCAACACAGCTAAATATACCCTAGATAACCCGAGGCGGGGGGGGAATGAATGACAATTTTTCAGATAAAATTGAAAAAGCTGACCCAGGCGTGCTCGCCTTTTGGTTATGTGCCGCCTTCTTAAACATAAGGATTCTTCTAGTCAGTCAAGGGGCAACTCACATGCCACCATCTTTTATTCAAAGGCAGGCACAGATGTTCCTTCTGCAGGGGAGGTTTTAATTTATGAAAATGATATTGTTTATGCATGAATGCACTCTGCATAACACACAGTACTTCCATCTGATGAGAGAAATACCACAGAACCAGTGCCAATGTCAGGAACATATTCTGCAAATTTAGTCGCTTAAATGTTTAATGAATATTTGGAAGGCATTTCCAAACCACAAGAAACCTTTTCAATTACCTTTTCTTTTTCCACGGTTAATAACAAAATTCTACTCCTCTAGCCAATGCAATTTACTTAAAAGATCTACCTAGGCTATCTGAATGTTTGCTACTGAGATACTTTAGAGAAAATAACATTTTAATGTTATGAGCAACCTAATAAGGAAAATTAATTAGGCATTTTGGTAACTAGAGGCTCCATTTTACAAATCACTTGTGAGTTTTGTTATTTCAATTAGTTTAGGGTTTCTTTTTCCCCACCCTTATAAAATATTGGACATCTTCCCCCCCCACCCCTCCTTTGCTGCTGCTTCTGATGCCTCCATGATATTTATTTTTTCTTACTGTTAATATCAAGCCAAATCTTGAAATCTCTGCTCATGACTCCCACAGGAGGGTCTATCAAGGTCTCTTTCAAAGGAAAGAATTACTCACACTGTTCCTCTCCTATGAACATATCGCTAATTAACTAAGGCTATAGTGGGATTATCTCACTTCCACATGCGGAGGAAACTCTGGGGTTGAGTCATACCCACACATGTACTGGGTCATCCAGCACAGGCTTAGGACTCTTTTTATGGCTTGTTGGGAGCAGTGGCCTTCCTCTTCTTCTTTATGCCGTACTTCTGACAGCAGAAATTGTTCTGCCACCAGTGAATGCTTGAGAAGACCCCGACGAAATCTCGTCAGGAACAGTGCCTGAGTAACAGTCTCGACTTGCAGCTTTTCCCTTCTTGGTTTTCTGAAACAACAGAAGAGGGTGCGGAGGTTGCAGACTCATCATTGCCTGTGATACAGCTGAGTCCCCAGCTATGACAGAGGGGTCTGAAATGGTGGAATTCCAGGTCACATCCACAAGATGTCACAGAAGCTGAAAACTCAGGTTTTACCTAGCCTGAATGAAAAAAGAGCTAGGTCATCAGACTTTGGCTCAGTGCCTTCAGGAGGACTTCCCAAGTGAAGGGAAGTAGAGTCAAGGACAACCAAGATTCCTGAATTCACCAGAAGACAACAGAGCATTGCTTTCTCCAGAAGATACTGTTCCAGAATTATAATAAACTAATATTAAAAAGTAACATACAATTCCAGAGGTAATAGGAATTAACAGAAATAATTCTCAACTATGTCTTGAGAGCAAGTAAAACAAACCTTTTCTATCATCTGTAACAGTAAAAATTCTTGCAAATATTTCAGTATTGTAACTGATCAAAACTGGATCCACCATGACCTTAACAATTGCTTTTGACAGTAAAAAAAAAAAAAAGTTTCCTTTTTTTTTTTTAAACAATGCAGTACTTCTATACAAAGAACCATTTTGTCAAATACTTTTAGAAATTACAGAGTTAAATTCTGTTCTCTAGTTTATATATATAGTATCTAAAGGTAAAAAACCAAACAACACCCACTCAGTTCTCATTCATTCCTATTGAAGAAGAACTCACAGAAATGAACACTTGGAGTTCTGCCTGGTGCTGTATCAGGGAAAATATGCAGAAATTGGTCTTTTGTTTTTATTGACCGAGATGGATTGTATGGTAATTATTTCAGAAATTATAAAAGGTCTACACTCTTTCCTTAGCTGAAAATCCCATATTACAAAAAGCCTTGAAAAACAGTACATGAATACATGTTGAAACAGCGAGCTGAGGATCTACAAATAGACTGTTCTTTAAATATGTACATAAGTGTTTTTTAAATAATTCATATATGTATTTAACAAACTGTCAGAAGCTATGCAATACAAAATTAAAACTGACAATGCTCTCAAAGCATTCTCTTAAGTATTTAGGTTGCCTACAGGGTATGTAAAACATAGAATATCAGCCCTGGCTTTCAGTTTCCTAGCTTGTAGTAGTTTGCAGCATAGAGTTAACTCATTTTGTATGAAGTAAAATAGAAGCAGCTAAGATTTACACTATTTGCCAACATTTTGGTGAAGGAAAAATAGAAAACAAGATTCAGAGTAAAACTTTATTATCTTAAAAAGATAGCATATCAACCTTAATAAAAACAAAATGTCTTCTGGTGAATGCACTCTTATTTTATATTCCCTCCCATTGTCACATTTTCCTCTATATTGAATATGATCAGTTTCAGCTCCTGATGCTCCTATGAATGACTTCAACTTCAGACTCCATTCTTGATGCTTCTTATTCCTGCATAATAATTTCACTTGTTCTTGTTCCCCTCTTGGCAGAGATTTGCCCATCTCCACAACTTCAGACTTTCTTTTCCTTAACTGCTCTTTTTTCTCTCTCTTTTTTTTTTTTAATGTTTTCCTTCTCCTTTTCAGACATATAGGAAGATGTATAGTAATAGTACTGCTTACTTCTATAGACCAGTGCGGTCATTTTTCTTCAGAATAATTTATGACTTCACTTATTGTGTAAAAAGTTTGGTATTCTGCTTAATGTCTCTTCAAAGTCAAGGAAAAACAAGAAAACAGACCTGAATTAATACTGGGAGCTATAAAGATGTTTTTCTAGACTAGCAATGTAAGAAGGGAACATACTTAGGAGAGCTAATATTTGGGAATGAACAGCTGAAGTATAACTGACTACACACTAAACCTTCATTGTATAAACAGACACTGTAGCCAGAAAAACATACAAGCCAAGGGTATGCTGCCAATTTCAAAATTCAGATTTTTCCAGAAGCAAATCTCTATTAGCCACTGAAAGAAGCCAGCTACCAGAAATGTCCAGTTGAATCCTCCAGATTGGACATAAGGTATTTTTCCCACAGCATCCCCTCATCTCTTCTTGTCTTAATTCCCATTCCTTGACTGCAGCATCACATTATCCATGAATCAAAAACTGTCCTTCCCATTTCTTGCCTATTCACCTCATTGCATTTTTCTACCCATGTTTCTTGAGGGGAGAGGAGTTATTTTCCAATAGTGTGCTTTACCTGCTTGCTCTCCTTCAGTAAACACTAGCTGTACTTCCCTCACTTGCTATTTCTGCCAGAGGTTGTCCTACCTCTTCTCTTTCTTCACTTTATAGGGTTCTTCTGGAAAAGACTTCTGAGGCTCCCACTATTTCTTAGCATCTAGACAGTAAGAGAGGATTTCCTTCATCCAGAGAGAAACACAGTTAAGGAGAGGTTAGCTCATCTCCTCATTTCCTACGACCTCTTGTCTGGGCCCAGAGGATGCTCCCCTCTCCTAGTTCAGCTGATGGTGCTCAAGGCCAGCACCCTGGCATGGAGCAACAGCTTCTCCAGGTCCAGACTGTTGAGAACAAGCTCTAAGAAACCACAAGGGGAATCTCTCCTCCCTCACTCAAGAACTGTGTTTAAGAAGAGGCTCCCATCCCTGATATCTGCCTTCATGATATTACAGCTATGCCTGTGCCTGACCCACAGACTTGATATCCTTGCTTGACCTTGGACCTGCCTTGACAGACACCTTCCCTGGTGGCTGCTGGGCTAGTACTGACACTGGTTACTGTCACCAAACCTGACCCTGACCTGCTGACTCTGCTTTTCAACTTGATGTTAGACCTACCTCATTGCAAAGGGTTTGTCCAGCTATCTAGACTCTTGTCTGACCTTAGCTACACGGCTCTAGTCAGGTATGTAGGGCTCTACCTGACTTGTAGTCACTCTCAGCTCTATGCCCTTTATAGAGCAGCCTGCCCTTACTGCTCCTTGATACTCCTCCTCTTGTGCTTCAGGCTGCTAGGGCCCTGAGACCACTACCAAGCCTTAAAAACCTTGACCAGCCCCACCTGCAACCCCCCACCAGCCCTGCCCAAGGGCCTGGAGCTCTATTTAAGCTCAGCCTGGGACTATCAGTCCTTCCTTTAGAGATGTTGTGAGATGCTGATCTCCAGTTCAGCCACAGCCCCAATCTGGCTATAAGCCCTGCTGATCGAGATCCGCAAAGTGATGTCCTATCCTGGCCTTAGTCCTGCCTCATCACTGTGAACTTGCCTGATGATTTGGATTCTTGGGGGATCCTGGCACCCTCCCCTAGGCTTCCTTGCTCAGGTACCACCAGATGGGTCCTGGCCAGAAAGGCCCCTGCCTTGCTAGCCCTGGGGTCCTTTTTCTTCCCCAGGAAGAAGTGTCTGTCTCAAACTTACAAAGGATTGTGGAGATTGAGGATCTGTGAACAGCAGCAAACCAAGAGTGGACAGACTTTTTATGTTCCTCCTATGTTTTTTGTTATTATATACAGTTCTTTTACTATTTTATGGTTTATCTACTACATTTTAGTATCTTAATAGTTACTGATTTAATATACCTTTCAAGTAACATCAATAGAAGGATGTTAGAAGTTTTAATGACATCAGTTGAAGGGTATTACGAGTCTCTTAGGAACTGTAATAGTCTTCCACTGATGGTACTGAAAATAGTATTGTTTTATGGTTCTAAGACAGTTATCAGCTTATCCTTTCCTGTACCTTATGAGAAATTATCTGGTGACAATATATAATATACATAGATGGGACAGGCTAATAAATGGTCCCAGAAACAAATACAAATGACTGCAGGGGATTATAAAGGGCATACAGCCTCAAAATTGATTCATCTATATCCAGTTTCATGTTGTGCTTTATCTTCTAGTTAATGATTTAGCTTTCCTTTTGAATGACATCAATGCAAACGCATTAAAGATTGCTGATGCCAGATAACAGCCACAAGTTTAATTGGTTCATCTACTGTTGTACCAGAATGACAAATTGGTAAGGCAAGCTTGCTTGTTTGGCTCGCAGTTTTTCCTGCCTTGTCACTCAGTTATCTTTAGGCAAAAAAAATGTATTTTGCACAAAACTTCCACAGTTTACACATAATTTCAATTATTTACATTTTATCTGATTACTCTGCAGTCAAGATACTTATATCCCAACAAAGAAGATTTGAGGGATAAAAAATATCGACACAATTAAAGTCAGAATAAGACTATTGACATTAACAGCTTTAAGCAAGCGGAAACTTTACATGGTCATGTTATGATTCAGAAAGGCAAATTGGTGAGGGCTACATTTCAGTGAAAGCTGTGTCAATGGCTCGATGCAAATTGAAAAGCACATTTTGTGGTTGCATATTTAACAAATATTCAGAGCATACTTTAAACATGGCAAAGTAATAACTGGAAATAAGTATCAAAAAGCTGTACCATAGTGATGTTTTAAATGTGTCTTAAAACTATCTTCTCAGCTACATAATTAGCAGCTTGATACAGGTTTTTATGGAACTATTAAGGAAGGCAGCTTAATAATCGTGATACCATGTATCATCTCATAGAATCTCAGCTGGTTTGATTGCAGACAGTCAGATTTCCTTACCTGTAACAGTATTTCTCTTCTAGAGAGACAGACATCACAGGAAGAGCCTTGGATATTTTGACATGCGGTTTGAACTGTAATTTGTATCAATCTGCAAAATGCAATATTTTTAGTTTATTGCTTTATTTCTCAGAGGGATGTTTTATATTTTTCTTATTACAAATACTAAAGATAAAAAAAAAAAACCCTCTTCGGTAAAAAAATGTCCTTTTAATGCACTAATAAGCCACCATGACATTATACATCTCAGAACTAAAAACCCCCTTGTTTTCCTTCAAGTTAAGCCCTTACAGGCTCAGGAGTACCTTATAAATTGGAGTTGATGCTGGAGCTCTAATGTGATTGTCATCAGTGAATCTTACGGCACCTGTGAGTGAAGCTGTCCTACCTCCAAACAGTAAAATCTATCATTTAAAGAGCGGGACTAAAGAAGTGGTCCCCCTCCTCTGCATTTGAGCTTTGAGGCTGAGGGATAGCTATGCAACTTTCTGGGTACGCTTTTCTGTATTGGCCTGCTTGATGTAGAATCTAATGTTGTACGAGCTTATATCGGACTGAGTCATTGTGTTCCTCAGTTGTTACGAGGGGTGTGTATAACTGTGATACCTCTACCTAGGTTTATGGTAATACTCTGTTTTGCGCCGTGAATGTCAACATGGTATTAAGGCTAAGCCATAAACACAACCTGTGGAAGACTTGACCTTTTTAGTATGAAAGGGCTATTATAACTTCATGTCATAGTTTTCCAAGGTTAATAACTGTAATATTTTAGTGACAACAGGAAAGCAGAAGACATATGGGACTCCGACAAAGAAAATGAACTTCTGTAGCTAGAGAACTCACACATTGCACTCCTTGGGGAAGAGTAACTTAGGAGAACACAACCCTAAGAAGCCGGCCAGCCTTGTGACCGCTGTCACTGTGCTCCAGTCACCCTACAGAGCACCGTACCTACTTCAGGGTCCCGGTCCCCGGCGCCGGCTGGGCGGCAGGGGACGCCTCGGCGGGCGGCAGCAGCGCCGCGGTGCCAGCCTGCGCCCAGCCCGGTTTCAGGTGCCCCGGCGGAGCCCTGCGCGCTGCCGGCAGCGGAAGGCTCGCCCTCAGCGGCGGAGGGGAGCGACGTCTCCCCCAGGAGGGGCTCAGCGCGGCCCCGGACAGCCCGGCCCACTGCCTGTGCGCAGACCGGCGGGCCTGCGGGCGGGGACGCGGCTGCCGGCCCGGGACGGGCGCTCTCCTGCCGGCCCCTGGGCGGCCGCGGCTCCGCCCGCGGGGCGGGGCGGGCGCTGCCTTGGCAGCAGCCGGGACGCCGCGGGCGGGCGGCCGGTGGTGCGGGGCGGCAGTGCCGCCGCCATGCTGGGCGCCGCGGCCCCCCTCCTCCGCCCGCAGAGACGGGCCCGGCCCGAGCGCCCGGCCGGCGGCGGCCGCCCCCCGCCGCGGGAGCAGCGCGCGCAGGCGGCGGCCGTTGGCGCTCGCTCCTCAGCGGCGGCGCCCGAAGAGCGGCGGCGGCGGCGGGTGGCCCCGCTGGCGGCGGCCCCGCCGGCCGAGGCGGGAGAGGAGCCGCTCCTCAGGGGCATCTTCGAGATCGGCAAGAGGAGCTGCGACGTGGTACTGAGCGCCCGGCGGCTCCGCTGGAGCCCCATCCTGCCCGAGAGCCCCACAGGTGGGACGGGCCGGGGCGGGGCGGGGGGCGCCCGGGCGGGGCGGGGCTGGGGCCCGGGCCCGGGCCGCCTCCGGGAGCGGGCGGGGGCGCCCGGGGCGAGGTGACCGTCCCGCGGCGCTGCGGGGGAAAGGCGAGCAGTGCCGGGGGCTTCTCCGGGCCGGGCGATGGAGAGTCGGGATTACAGTAAACTAGTTGAAGTCAGTGGTGCCAGGCACGTCTCTTCCCTTCAAGGTTATGCTGGGGATTAAAAAAAAAAGAAAGGAATAGTTCATAATGCAATGAGCATCTTGTACCTGAACTAGCTCCTCCTGGCAAGAGCCTTTACTTCTTGGCGGGTGATGCGAAAAGGACAAAATGTAAGAGAAGGTGTTTTTATGGCTTCTTAGCCCCAGGCAGAACAGTAAGAAGATTTGATTTTGTTTCTGCTGCATCAGCTCTTCTTGGCTTACTTACTCTCTTTGACAGGTGCATAAACTAGAGCGCGTGTAGGTGGGTATGGTTTTGTGAGACGTGCCCAAGTTTTGTGATGAGAGAAAGTGCTGTTACAAAGGATTTGATCAAGTGAATTATATACAAAAGTTTTCGAAGAAAAGGAATGCTCCTTAAACTTATCCAAATAGTCATTTTTCTCCTAGAAACTGTGAAAACATAAACTTACTTTCAAAACTACATACAAACTCTTAAAAGTGCCTGTTTACTGCAGTGACCTCCCAGTGCTTAGGTGAAGGAGAAATCAAAGGTGCATTCAGGAATGCAGAGTTTCCAGACAGCACAGTTGCTTTCTGGTATGGCACAGTTATTTGTCCAGGCCTAAAATAACAGGTTTGTTTTAGTATTCTTTTGGACTGAACTTAAAACTTCATATGGGTAAGTTCCAACAGCCATAAACTCAGCATACAGAGAAACAAAGTTTCTTCCGCATACCAGTTTTTCTATATTATGATAATGTGTTCCTCTTCAAGGTAGTCTGTATGCTGCAGAGGCTCGAGAGTAGTGTGGAAGCCTGCAATTCCAGTGCTGCTGCTGCAGAGAAATACTCAGATGCTCACAGCTGAAGTCGTTATGCTTCATTTCATGTAACCATGTTGGGATACCAGAGCTACTGAAATCAAACTAATACGGTGCCATGCACAGCTATTGACTCTTATCCTCTGAATAGTGTAACCGTGTTAATGCAGTGTTGCGCATAGACTTAAATACCCGCTTTTCAGCAGGACTGTTGAGTTCTGGTGACGGCCACACTGATGTGCGTATGGTCCTTCCTCTTGTGGAGCCAGTCTGGGTGCCTTAGTAATGCTGTTACACAGCGCTGTAGCCTCTCTTCCTTCCCTTTCGGGATTAACTCCAGGTCTCTGTGTATGTGATCTGAAATGAGATTTATTAATTATTTAGTTCTGTGTGTAGTGCTCTAATCTGATTGCCACTTTATGTTCTGGCTACTTTAATGTAGCTTGAATTGTCATATATCAGGAAGTAAGGTCCATGATTGTCTTTTAATTGTCACTGGTGAAAGATTTTAAGGTACAGACAGGAAGAATGAATTTCGATATGTATTGCTTCATGCTTCCAGGCATGGGACTATATTTTGGAGGGTTTTTGTTTGTTTGTTTTCCTAGGAAAAATCCACCCCCTAGATTGCTACTTTTTTGTAAGATCTTTTTATCCTGAGCTTACTCATACAGACATTGTGAACTTTTGTGTCTTAGTTCCTTCAAGGTAATAAAGTATGCAGTGCTTATAGTCAGGCATACTGCAGATGGCAAAACTTCAGGGATCTTATGGAAAGCAGCACTGACAAGTTGCTGTCAATTATATCAGGATTTGGGCTTTTACTGCATATGTATTAAATATATGCCAATACTTCATTGTCTCTGATAATTCAGTTTTGTACTATGTTGTATTGAGCTGCTGAATATTTTGGTTTCTGAGAAGTTCTTAATGTCCTGCTTCTTTACTAGCTTCAGTGGAAAAGGCAGTGGTGTCTTTCAAATGCTAGGTTTTTCCTGAAGTCTGTGGTAGGCTATGAGCTTTTACCGTAGGATTTCCAAATTCTTAAATGTCAAGTACTTACATTGAAGATAAAAGGATTTTCAGTTCCTCAGTTGGTATGGATACCACCACTATATCATCTGTGGCCATTCCTGCTCATGCAGTTGCAGAGGTTAAATATTGGTTTTGGAACCTAAATGTTGTTTTTTTTTTTTTTTTTTTCTCTCATGCTATCTTGTATCCCAGTAGCAATTACCCTGGTGTGCTGCATCTGTGGGACCTGTACTGGTGCTGGGAGGAGCCATCTGTGTTACTGTCTCATTAGGTGTAGCAGAAGTACAACAGTGCAGTGCTTGGGCCGAGCTGTCAGTAGGTACAGGAGAGGGTTGAAGGCTGTCTGAATAGGACTGTTCCACTGGGATTTGGCTTAAGCATACTTTCTCTGAACCAAAAACTTCATAACATAGTTTACTTTAGGTTCTAAAAGGTCAGGTCAGGTCTTTGCACTTTGCCAGTGATGCTAAATGAAATGTCCCTTGCTTGGACTTGTATGTAGTAATTCTTCATATTTTCAGAAAAGACCTTTCTTCTATGGCAGTCACTCTACCCTATCAAGTCAGAGAACTGCCAGGTAGTTGCTTTCGCCCCTTTTCCCTAGGCCCCACCCACCCCAATAGTTCCTGAAAAGTATTATTGTCTTGCTGAAGTTGTTGTTTGTTGTCCACAGTTCTGTGGTTCCTATCATATGTTCTTACATGTGGTAGCTCATGCAGCCTTGGCTCCTTCAGCTTCTCCTAAACAGAACTCAAAGCTCCGGCTTTAAGTTCCCAAGCAGGTGACACCTGCTGTGCCTGGGCTTGATCGTTTCACGCTCACGTAGGCATAGTTCTGCCCCATTGCACTGTTTCTGTGGAGCTTTTGGCAGCGTGATTATCAGGCAGACTCCCTTCTTTACTCTCCCTTTGATTTCTGCAGCTTCTGTCTCCTAGAGGTTTTTGGCTACCAGCGCTCGCTGAGGATTTTTGATGGCTTCCTTTGTTGTTCACTCTCCAGACCTCATAGTAAGCTCCCCAGTAACAGCCTCTTCTCCCCTCTCAAATAAGCATGACCCATTATGAATTTTGTGTGTTCTCTTATAACAAAGCTTTGGGCAGGCAACTGGATGTGGAGCCTGAGGGAGCAAATGTGTCAAGTGGGAACACGGGCAGTGTGAGGCATGGCTTGGCTTCCTCCTCTGAAACGCTAAAATTACAGCCCGGGTGTGCAGCTCGGCTGAGCCTTTTCTCCTCACTGGAGCCAGATACCCTCTGACCCATAGCTGGTTGCTTGCTTTTAACAATGCAGTGGGCGTTGCAATGAGTAGTAGAGCTCACAGTTAGTAGTTACTAGTTTTTTCTCTAGCTTCTTTCTATGTGGCTTTTCTATGCTGTAAGTATAATCACTGAAATTAAGAAAAAAACCAAGACTTCTCTCTCTGTATTAATAATCCAGCCCCAAACTGTATTGCTTCTCATTTTGGATGCTGCTTCAAAATGATAGCAGAGAAAGCTATCCTAAGTACAGATTTGAATATTATATGTGATTTTTAGAAGTTCCCAGATGATAAGAAGAATGACTGAATGATGGAAAAATATAAGTATTTACATTTAAGAACAAATGCTTGGAGTGGAATTTTTTTTTTTGGTGTGGCTAAAGTTTAAAAACTAGTGAAATGTAAAGAATTAGCAGCAGTGGACGTGGGAATCATTTGTATTTTAGAACAGTTTCAGTACGAATAGTGTCAATTCAGTCTTCTTTATGCTGTTCTTCCAATATGGCTTGTTTTTTGTTGTTGAATTAGAACTTCAGTCCTGATATTTCTTTAAAGCCTGCAGCATATTTTTAAAGATTGCCACAGAATTTCCCAATTTACAATAATTGCCATTTTTCAGCAGATTTCTGTCAGATAGGAAATGGAACAAGACTGGCACTCGCTCAGTGTTTTACTGGTATGTGAAGTCTGGAGGCTTTTGTTCCTTATGAAAAACTTTATAAGTGTAGTTTCTTGTGTGTGTAGTGTACTTGACTGAAGGGTATATGAAGTTGTTCTCTCAGACTGACAGCATGTAGGCTGGACTGAGTATCTGGATAATAATAATAATTTGGATAAAACTTGCTTTTTTGATGTAAGTAATTGAACATAATATTCTAAATTAATTGACCAATGAGAAAGTAAGATCTCTGGAGCAATCCAGAGGCTACTGTATTATTGAATATATATTTTCATAATGAAGTAAAAAAGATCAATAAGTTGTTTAAGTATACTATTCTTATATATAGTGTACTGTAGTTCTTGTTGATATTCTCCTAAAATGTAGATTTATAAATATTCTATATAAGTGCAGCAATAAGGAAAAAATCACTGATGTATTGCAACAGTGAGAGAGTTAGTAATAAAGGACTTAAAATTAATTCCGAGTGCATAGTGGCCTGCTGCCAAGGCTATTTAGGAACAGATGTGGCTGAAATAGATACCAATAGTCTGTTTGGGATCTCTAAAGTAAGACATCTGTCAGTCTATCGGTCAGTCAGGAATAATGGAAATAGGAACTGGCTGTTACAAAAGGTGAATTGCTGAAGTTCCACGTTGGTGAAATTCAAAGCTTTTGATTCTACTTCTGACGTGTAGAGAGCATAATTTCTCTAAGTGGCTTATCTATTGTCCAAATAGGAAAACTGTTTTTAAGGAAGAGACATAAAAATAAACAATATGAAGTGTAACTGAGTGTGAGATGTACATGTATCACATTAATATATGGCTTTAAGATGTAAATTGGAGAAAGAAAGCATGCAGTTTTAAACAATCCCATGGTGTCTGAACTTGTAAGACACTCTTAAATCTTTTTTCAAGGAAGTCCATAAAATTAACGTCTTAGATAAATGCTGCATGAAACTGCAAAAGAATTCATTTATTTACAACTTTTTGTGAAAAATTAAAAATATTTAAGGAAATGGGGTATACTAGTTAAAGGCCTCTTAAAATTTGTTCTTTATTTCAGGTGACTTCTAGACATAATGTCTTGATTCTCTGTGTGTCTTTTATCCTTCATCAGCAGATCAGTTCATGGCTATATGTTTGTGGAACAATTTATGTTGTTTCATGCTTTCTGATGTTTTTCTTGTATTTCGCATGTTTATGCACCTCTCTGCTTATGTTGAAAGGGATTAACGTACCCTGGGTATCTAATAGTGGCTTTTGTATGTACTTTAATTCTCTCTCTCCGAAGAGAGAGATCAGATATTTAAATCTTTGTTCCAGAAAATAAATTTCTGTGCTAGGTCTTGCAAATTGTCTTTGTGTGTTTGGGTTCACATTTGTGTTAAGCTGTGCATGTGTTAGTGAGTTGGCTTCTGATGCTACCTGAGTCTGAAATAACAGGATTTATTTAGCTTTCACACAAAGTAATAACTATTCTTCATGGCCTTTTCTTTTTAATGCAAAACTCTTTGTGTTGGTGATATTGTGGTTTGTGTTACCTTAAAGCTCTTGTAGGTCATAAAATGGCAGGTTTTAGACTTGCCTAAAGGTGACAGGTTTTGTTTTTGTGGTTGTTTTTTTGTTCTTCATTTCTCCTGTTGCACTATGTAATAAGTATGCCTTGCCATATACTATTATAGGTAAGGTGTTGCTCTGCTTTATTCATCTCCTCCGCCTGCTTGGCAAGTGAGGGACGGTGGCTGGCTGGGTGCTTGACGTATTATGCATCATCAGGCAGTTGGCACACCAGTAACAAGCCAGACGTATTTGGTGCTGTTTTTTGGCTGCTGAGCAGGCCAATTGAAGAAGGATAGGTTGGGTATTAAGGAGCAATCAAGAATACTGTCGTGGGGGTGAGCTGATATATTAAGGAGTGTAAGGGTTTTGGTGAAATGCCATACGGGTGTGGGAGGGATTTGTGGGTACTGTGGAGAGGGATATTAGTGAACGGAGGGGAAACTGAAGCTGTTGCTGGGCAGATAGGAAGACGTGCAGGGTGGTGCTATAGCATGTAAGGTATGCATGGTACAGGGTAGGGAAATCACTGGAAAGTCAGAGGGGACAGAATAAAGTGGTGAGGTAAAGAGAGGTAGGATGCAAGTTCATTTAAAAAAAAATTATCCAACTTCCATAATTTTCCTGTTCGTAGAATAATTGCCAGCTCTTTTGACTATGCTTTCTGTGCAAAGGTGTGCAAGAGGAAATTGATGGTCTTGCTTATATAGCATGATGGAAAGAATCCAAAAGTGTATATTAAAAAAAGTTGCTATACTTACCAATCTTTGATACCTGTGTTAGTGCTACTTTCATGTCCGTGATAGTGCTGTAGGGATGAGTCCCTCAGTGTAAATTAATGTTCTTTTTAAATCATTAAAAGCAACATTCAGTCAAATCCCTTATCTAAGCTTTTATCTTGTATCTCAGTTTCTGAATTGTGCTGTTCTTCAGCCTTTGAGAAACATTTATTTTTTTTTTTACCCCTCTTTAACATTCTAGGTGCTGTTGTAATCTTTCCTTGGTTGTCATTTTACCATATCATCCCTGAATTTGTATCTCTCTAGTATGCACTTTTATGTCTTTTCTGTTGCATCAAATGTTACCAACTTATCTTGACTTTCGAGTGTAGTTTACCGGAAAATGCGTGGTTTCTTTCAGGCAGTCCATCACATTTAGAAGCAGTGCTCTGTAAACATCAAAGAAGCTACATAATTCCTGAAATCCTTTCCTAATTTTTTTTTGTAGTAATGTCTGCAGGAAACAAATACAAAATCTGATGAATAGCTTGGCCTCTCAGAGTCTGAGACCGCTGCCTACTTTCTTTGTCTATGGCTGTTTCTCTTCTTGGCCTGTGTGTAGGATGTGGTCCTGTAGCACCTTGTGTGGGGTAGTTGTGGGGATCGTGGTGCCTAATGGGGTCTTCTGCTATGGTAAATCCATATAAACTTGCCTCCATAGTTGTAACTGTTCATGGTAATAAATGGGTTAGAATTCAGAGTATGATGTTCTTTTGCATTTTCTTATTTTGTATCTTGACAAAAGACATGCTCAGATTAAGACATTTCTATCTTTATTTTACAGTTACAAAGTAGAAATAAAAATAAAGCTGGAAAGTCTGTCATCTGCTCTTGTTGCAGTCAAAATAAACAAAACTTAGATAAACAAATTTCCTTTCATTGAAGATATTTTATTTGTTAACTATGTCTATTACAAGAACAGCAGGTAAATAATATGTGTTTTAGCAATTATGCAAAAACCAACCAAGTAGATATTGCATAGAAGGAATCCCTTTTTGTTTGCTGTTTTATTTAGGTATATCCAACTATATTATGCACTGCCTTTAGAAGGAAGTTTTTACTTAAATACATGTAGTACTCTAAAAATATGTTTATCCTTCTTAGACAATTTATGAAAAAGCCTAAATGGCTGAAAATCTGAGAACATAAACCTGAAGAATTGAATAGTCTTTGTGGACCTTAACATTAGTGGGTCATGGAACTAATGTTTTCCTTTCAAGGAAATCAGTGGTCCTGGTTTTTATGACTTATGTTGTAACAGTATGTGCACACAAAAAACCATAATGTGTTGAGTATCTGATACATGTATTACCATATTGCCATAAGGAACAGCTATTATGTTAGACACCAACTGATTTCGTGATAGTGTTGGATTTCTCTCACATATGCTTATGTTTTTGTACAGATGATCCTTTATGAACATCTGCTAGTTTTGTGGTGGTATCTGCTGTTTCCTTTCAAAATTTGACCTTTTTGTCATTTACTACTGGGACTGCTACAGAATTGCATTATACTAAGATCCTTTTCTAAATTGATTCCTGTCTCATAGACATTAACTGTCAATTTTTTTTTAGTTAATTGTGTTTCACCATTCTCTGAGATACTACAGAGTTGAGTGCAACTGTAAAGTTAATAAATTAACCTTTTAAAATACCATTTAATGATTTTTTTTTTTTTTTAACTGCTAACTCAAAATGAATGACTAGAAATTCCTCCTTCCAACTGTTTAGGTGGTCTCAAAAACACTTGCGTCTGCAGACTAAGTGTAGGGGTGGTATTTCTCAAACTATTTCACTAGAGAAGAAGTTTTGGAACTCCCTTCTTGCAGTTTAGGAACCTTTCCCCCTTTAGTTGAAGTGCAGATAATATCTTCTGGACAGTGATACCAGTTTAGGATCATGCCTTCAAGTGTAGCTGAATAAGTGAAAATGCAAGCACAACTGAAATTCAGTTGTGCATGTGGCACTGCAACTGGCAGGGAAATCATGACCCTGTAAATGCAACCAAAAATGGGTTCTTGGCATGTTGGAAACTCCTCATCTTGGATGAATAACCAAGACATATTATAATCTCTCTTTCACATGTAGACGTTATCTGGGTAACTGGATTTTATGTAGTTACGATGAAGAGTTGAAGACATTGGTATTTCCTAGTTCTGCACTCTGGCTGCGCATAGAAATCCTTTTTGTAGGACTTCAGATTTCACTATCAAACTGTTTTGCTGTGGCCCTCTGCAGGAACAAATGGTGTGTTGACTTTCTGTAATTTGGAAAAATGGCTAATTATTTTGTTTCCAACATATGATCTATGCTTGTATAGAGATAGTAGTTACTTTCATATAATACTCTTTGTGGTTTTAAAAGTTAAATGTGTATTTAAGCATGCATGAGACTTAATATTTTGAAAAATAATTAGGTTTCTGATATTTCTTTAGCTTCATTTATTGATATGCGTTGTCACCTAGTTATACCTTTTTACTCCAAACTGTATTAATTCCAGAGGTGATTTTGAGTGTTAAAAGTAATTGACTTCATATTTTTCAGTTACAATGCTGCTAAAGGAAAAAAACAGTTAACTCATTTAAAATGCATTTGTGGCTTTCTTGGTTGAACCTAAATTTCTTTATGAACATGTATTTTGTTATTATCAAAGTGTGCAGATAAAAATTGCACTACTAAATAAGACCATTTTGCTTCCTGTAAGGTCTCAAAGTAACTGTTTTCCTATTGTGTTTCCTCATGGAGTCATAAACTGCCCCCCGCCCCCCCAACATAAGTTCAGCAGAGCAACAAGAAATGTCCCACAAACCTGGATGTTTTGTGATAATAGAATTATTAATATTATGAGCTCTTCTTTGGAGAAGAATCAATAAGCTGTGTTTCACACAACATCCCAATTCCCATTATTTAGGTACAGTTATCAGGAGTGGCTTGTTTATGGTGTGGAATAGTATCAGCTGAGTTTATCTTTTGGGAAGGAGTTTGATGCTCAGAGATGAGTGCCTTTGTTTGAAGTCTTGAGCTGTATTTGTATGTTTATCATGCTCATAAATGGGAATGTTTGAAAATGGTTATGTAGAGATTGAGAGGGTTCTTCTGATTTTATTCCTTCCCCAAATTTTCCTAGTTTGTTTCTTTTTAAGATTGAAGAATATCCTCAGTTTATTCTTTGATGGGTGGGTATTTGATTAAAAGAATTTTTTTTGGGTGTGATTTACGTTCGTCATCCTAGCTGAATATTGTAAAATATTTCAGCATAGTATCTATTGTAAATGACAAATATTGAATGTTATTTTATGAATGTTAGAGATTAAAGAAAACAAAAACAAAGCACAGAACTCATGTCGAGCTCTTTATGTATATCTATCAATGACAATATAGCTCTTAGCAACTTTGAGATTGATGCAATAAATACGTAAGCCCTTAAGTTGCAAAATCAAGAAAATGCTTCAAGCCACACTTAATTTGGAGGTTTTGTAATATGATTGTAAGCCAGAGCATGTAGAATGGTTGTAAGCCACAACGCTTGATTTTTGTAAAATTGGAGCTCAGAAACCAGAGTGGATCACGAATTATTCAAATGATCCCAGGATAACTTGTATAAGAATCGAAAATTATTTTCTAGGCCCACCATTGGCTTTATGTTACAAGGAATGATTAGTTTTCCTTACTAGTAGTACGGAAGCTGCTGTTTTCTCTCATGGTCTGCCAGTGGTAACAGACACAAATAAATATGTTTGTTTTAAAAAAAAAAAAAGATGATAGAAGGTGTTTTAAAAAAAAACAAAAAATTGTAGGTCTGAATTTTCATGTAAGCCTTGGTGTACAGTAGCCTTTCTGTAAGGGATTTGATGAAAGAAAATTCTACTTCCGATGTTTCAGATCTGGTGTGACTTCCTCCCTCCCCTGGCTTCTTGTTTCCTTGTAGATGTAGGAAGATATTAAATCTCTGATTAAAAAAAAAAAAGTACAGTAACTTGGTTTACCTCACAGTTCTCTAATCTAGCATGTGGCTGTTTCTTGCCTGTGTGTTGCAATTTTAAACAAATGGTCAGTTCATGAACAGAATTCAATGCCGAACTCTGAATTTCCTGGCTTTTGTCTATTTGAGCTATGTAAGATGGTAGTTACTTAGATGCTTTTCAGTACAGAGTTGTTGCCGTAGTTGTTGGTTTATTTGAACTGTGACAATATCTCTCTTCTGTCAGTCCATACGCTCAAGTGAATATAGGAAAGTATGCTTTGCGAAGCTCAGAAAATGCAAAGCAACAGATGTTATGTACTGCACAGTTATACGTATCCTGGAAACAGATCTTTACACAGTGCAGACAGTCTTGGAAAAACAAAATTTGACATACAAATGATCAAGTTAAGGGTAACAGCAATAAATACTTAAGACTAAATATAATGCTGTTTTGCAGATACTGTTCTGAGTTTGAATAATTAAATGCTCATAGTTCTATTAAAATCCTCTTTGACAGATGTTTAAAAATAATCTCTGTATTTATATTTTTCTGTATTGTTTTAGTACAGTATCATAGAAATAGAATAAGTATTCTCACTTTAAAATAATTTTGTAGGAAAATGGCTTTTTAAAGAAAGCCTATGTTATTGTAACCTAAGTGAAAACCCTTGTAAATAAATTGCTAAAAGTAAATAGGGAAAATGTCAAGATAACTTGCTGGCTTTCTGTGTGAAAACAGCACATCTTTGCCTGGCTGATCTGTTGACTGTTCTGAAGATGGTTCAAAATGAGATTGCTCTTGTCCAAGTCCTCTCCCTGGTACGCTGTTTGTTGCAGGCCTTTTGGAGACTCGTCAAACAGCTCTGTCAAGAAAGGTACTGAAGGATTTCATACTTGGGTGGTTTTGGACTTCCCAAAGGCCTGCTGTGTCACATCTGTGTAGTGTAACTGGGGGTGAGGTAATTAGTCAGGGATCAAAATTATCATAGCACCAGTGAATAATACACTAACAGTTAGATTGCTATAGATGGTGGTAACTCATGTCGACATCAAACTTTGAAGAGATTTGTGGTTTCATTTAGTAAATTCTGCAGTTAGCACATTCCAGGGTAAACCTAAATATATTGATATGTTACAATAATTGGGAGAAGATTGTATATAGATGTCTATTTTTAACTTGGTATTATTTTTATTAAAGGAAAAAGAATCCTTCTGAATATTTCATGTGAAATGTAATGTTTCTTGGTCACTTGACTGCAACACACTCATTAAACAAGGCTGTGATTAAACTAAGAATATCCTCTAGATTCTTTTCTGTTCCATAGATCTTTTGTGATGGAGGAGTAGTAATAACTATGGTTGCTTTAGAAAACAATGCTTAGCAGAAGAAAAGAGTTACCTGATAAATGTTTGTAGTTTTCTTTTTTTTTTTTTACCATAGTACAAACAAAAATGCAATAAAAAAGCTTTTTTTTGTTTTTGTTTTGCACTTATATTTGTTGAGGAGTTAATTATTTAAAATATGATGGAAACAAGCAGGTGGTGTTTTTGAAATTTTGTCCCTAGGTCTCACTTGTTTTATGGAAACCATTTGTGGAACGTACACACAGAAATTCAGTACTGAACTTACAATTTAATTTATACATATATGCTTGTTTGTCTTGCTTAAAGCAGCTACTGCTTTTTACATTTGCAAGTTTAACAGTTTAGCAATACTAGTTTGTATGAAGGAGCAGACTAATAAAATGAACTTAGAGTAAAAAGAAAGCTCTTCTTAAATATGTTTCTCTTTGGTTTATGTTTCTAATGTTTGTTTTCTTTGTCTGATTCATGGAGTGAAGGCTGCCTGAAAAGTTCATAGTGCCTTTGGTGTATTAACAATGTGGTCTGGAAGGAGTATGGAAGAGAAAAAATGGCGTGGGATAAACACAGAAAAGCAGAAATGGTAAATATGTTTGTTTGGGGACTGTTAAAATAGGAGCGGAAAAGCATTTAGAGATTGTCGTTTATGTCCTACAGCACAGCTTCAGACACGTGGCCATTTTACCGATTTGACTAGGCAACGGGACAGTGAATCCAAGAGTTGATATAATTAAGCATAGTGTAATGATCTCTTATTTGAATGCCATCAGCTTGGGATCAAGATCAGGAGCTGTAGCTAGACCATTCTTAACATACATGATCATAGGTTTATTATGTGGAAAATGTCATCTGTCACTTAAACAGTTGTTAGGATTATTATGTTAAGGATCATTAGGACATAAATAGAGACTAAACCAGATGTTTGTATGCTCTATAAACCAATGGTTATTTAACCCCATCTTGAATACTGTGTGCAGTTCTCGTGTTCTCAGCAAAGCTGATGGGGGACTGGAGAAGGTTCAGGGGGTGACGGTGATTAAAGGTAAGGAATGGCTCCTGGATGAGAGCAACAGACTAGGCCAGCACTTTTTGGTCTGAAAGGGAGGCAGTCAAGACGGGGCCTGGAGACAGTTGATGGCGATGGCTTTCTATCTTCCAACATAAGAAATATGGTGCATCTAATAAGGCTAAGAAGAACCAGGCTCAAAACAAAAGGAATAATCATGCAGCAAGTAAGAGAACTGCAAAATTTACTGCCAAAGGATATTGTTAATGCTAAAAGATTTTGTGGATTCAGCTGGAGATGGAAGGCCTCATTTGAGGGCTGTTAAATGTGTAGAAACTGCAGGCAGTTCAGGGTGTCCCAAATGAAAACAGGTGGGGAGTGGAAAAGTATTAGTGGAAAATAGAATAAATGCTTGCTTTATTCCTTCTCTTCTTTTAGCATCTGCTTATGGCTATGGTTTGACATAAGATACTGGGACAGATGGACTTCTGCTGTGACCTGGTATTGCTGGTCTTACGTACCAGAAACCAGTTAAATTATATTTAAATGATATTTTATGTAAAAGCACACACATCACTAGTCTGTAACTCCATCTGTATTTGCACTCCTAAGCAAGCTTTCTTGGTAGAATTTGAACTTCAGTTTGCCTAGCCTTCCATTTGCAAGGTACTTATTTTTATTGGTGGATTGATATAGTTTAAAGATTGTGTGTTCTTTGTCTGACAAAATACCCAGAGGTTAATTTTATTAAATGTTGTTAAGAATTACAATACAGTAGCAGACTGTATAGGAAATGCGTATTTCTTAGCATTAAGTGCCTTGAAAATATTGCTCATATATATGTTTGTAATTACTATAGTCTTGAGGTTTTTTATTTTTATTGTGGAGAAGGGAAGTGAAATTACAAATACAACAGCTAAACTTGTATAGAATATTAATCTGAAACCATTACAAACCATTCCAGAAGAGTAATTGGTTTAATCAACCTCAAGATCAGGAAAAAGTGCAGCTTCAACATACTTAGCTAGTATTTTTCCATAAAACTCTTTCAGAAGATTTCTAATGTTCACAGGGTAGAAGACGACCCTCAATGTAAAACATCCGTTCGTTATGTCAACAGCTTAAAGATGTTGCCAAGATATCTATAGTAATTAACTCTCGAACACAGGTGATGATGATTTTCTTGCACTGGTTCACTTTAAGGCTATGCCAAAGATTATTGCCTGATATAAAATGTGTGGCTGGATATATGTAGAAACTCAGATTTGTTCAATTTACTTTTAAATGAGCAAGGTAGGTTTCATATTGTGATATAGGAAAGTTTAGATAGAATAGTAACAATAATGCACATACTGTGCCAGTGCCTGTTGGAGACAGTCTGAAGATGCATCTCTCTCAGTTGCTGTATAGGTGCTTTGAATATGAATCTCTCCCTGATCCTGCAACCATATGCAGGATCTTTATGCTGTGAGTAAAATTCTTAGGATCTGCAAGTAAGGTATTTACTTCAACCCCATAGTGGTAATCCCTGTACATATGTGTCCATTTGGTGTAATGCTAGCATTTAAAAGTTTGGTGGAGTAAAAATTCGTATGTATTATGAGAGGTTTGAATTGTATCTTTGTCATCTGACATGCATTTCTCCAACAGTAAAAACTCACCTGAAACTGGGTTTTTTGATATGTTGATAGATAGTCTTTCTGTTTGATTTTAGTACTTCTTAGTACTAGGATTAGGAATAGACTGCAATTAGGAATAGATATGTAAATGTGGTATGTAGCTAGTTACCATACTGGAGTTACAAGGAGTAGACAGGAGATGTCAAGGAATTTGCTTAAAATAGATAGGAGACTGCTTGTTTGACGCTATTGGTGCATGCAAGGATGAAAAGCATACACCATGGGAAATTTTGGGGTGGGTTTTTTCTTGGTGGTTTTTTGACTAGTGGCTCTGTTTTGAAGCAGTTGACATTCCTGTCAGAAAATAAGTAGGTTTCTGTATGTAACTTAGTATACTAATGTAGTTTGATGTAAAAGTGAAAATTATTTCTATGCTGATAGTTAATTTTGAATTTCATGGTACTTAATGCTAAAATTTTATTCACAAAACATTTTATGGATTCTACATGTTCTTTAAAATGCATTAACTTATTCTACTTTATGTGCTGGTTATTGCACAAATCAAAACCAAGATGGGAGATCTTTTGATGTTTGAGAATCTCATGAAAATTTCAAATAATGTGTTTTAAATGACTCATTACCATTTCTTCTTATAATTCCTGAACTGTATAACAACAGAAAATATTAAAACAACTCAAAGTACTGGCTTTACCTGATAATATTTGGGTGTATTTTGATTTCCAAAATAACATTATATATAATTTTCTTGTAGTCTAATCAGATATCCCTCAGAATTATTTTTTTCTGGAAAACATTTTGTAGAGCTGTTGATAGACTTTATCAGTGTCTTACGTACATGGTTTGAAATTTAAATTAGCTTAAAGATATTTATTATTTATGATTTTAGTTTTATTTCAACGTAAGTGTATTGCAGCATGTATTCCACAGTTCTGCTAAAGGAAGTAAGCATATACTTAGCTTGCTGCGCAGATACATGGGCACAGGTGGACATCTTGGTAGTATGCACCATGCAGTGAAACACATGGCACTACACAACATGGGGCAAAGAGCACGCAGTTTGAATTAGAAGTCATTTTATGGATACCTTGTAAATTTGTGCTTGTTCATATATGGGCTGTAATTTCTAAAAAGAGTGTACATGTTTTATATTGAACATTTGTGATACATGTATCACTCTAATGTAGTTGTCCTTACTTTGTGGAGAGAGACAGTATTGTATGAGCCTGTTTATGTCAATATTTTAATAATTTATCTTTATAACGGCTTTTGTCTATATTTATAGTAACATTGGCACCCTGTGTACAGAAGATACAATCAGTGCTGAAAGGAAACTTGCATCCATCTGGAAGCAATAAACTTTTCTAAAAGACTGCACAGTGTTACTTAATCCTGTGATTTCTTACTGTGAGTGAAATTAAGGTTTGGTTCAGTTGTGTCACATCATATTGGTATCAAATCTATCGTGAGAGCTTTGTCATAGTGTTCAGCTACAAACAAAATTTTAAAATTGATGAAAGTCTGAGAATGTAATTTCCTCAGTCACAGGATTATGCGTCACTGCAAATGTAGTCAATTCCATATAATAACAATAATTGTCATACCAGAAAGCTTCTGGAGTATTGCATTTTGTAAGCTTTCTCTTTATTTGAAGGGCTAACTTGTATCCAATTGACTAAGTATACCTTAAATTTTGCATTGTGTTCTAAGTCCTTTTTGTACTATATGTATATCATGTAGTATAAAGTATATTTTTAATATGCCAAAATATTTTACAAAGTTAGAGAAATATGGACAGTTCCCCTAAGAGGAAGGGCAAAAAACCATGTATGTTATAAAGATCATCTAAAAAAATTGTGGGTTTTTTTGTTGCTTTTCTCTTATGCCTGTTACAAGTGTGGTGTACGTGAACAAAATAGGATTCATTCATCCCTGCAGGCAAAGTGGTGTAGCTTACATTCTTCCTATTCCTAGGTGGCAACTGAGCTGAAGAGCTCAGGGTGAGGGAAGGGTTTTATGCTTGTCAGAGCACTCTGGTGGTGCTGCTGTCATCTCTTACCCTTGGGCTAGTGTAGAAGGTGCAGATAGAGCGATACAAAGGATGGCTGAGTTTATGAAGAAAGTTCCTAAAAAAAATAGGCCAAAGGTAATGAGGATAAAGCCAAACATGTGGCTGTTGATCAGAGAAGTTCATGGATGAGCTTATCTAGCAGCTGATAGCTATGTTTCAATACGTAAAAGCATGAATTGTTAATATACATGAATTACCAATAGCTTACGGAAGGAAATTGTCCTGTGTTTAGAATGGGATGTGTCTGTTCTTTTTTTCCTGAAGAAAATGTTTGCTTGAAAATCTTTTCCAGAAAAGACCAGAATTCAGATATTTGAGGCATGTTGAGTTCCCTGAAAGTGGGACACTGATATTTAGCAGTATGGGTGGTTTGTATATCTGTATTTGACGCTGAAGCAAATCTTGTGCCAGTAAGAGTCCGAGTAGAACTAATTATTAACTTGTAGTTAATCAAACTCAGTGATGTCATGTGGCCATAAGAGGCTATTTTGATTCCCCACTTCCCCTTATTTTCTGAAATGACAGAAGTAATTGCCATAATTATGACATAAATTAGTAGGTACAAAACAGTGTGTATGTGTGAGATTTTTTCAGAGGAATGTAAAGTTAAGCTTATGTTTCCTCTTTGGGGATTCTTTAGTGTCTTTCAGCCCATTGTATTAAATCATGTAAGGCATTAGATCCCAATCTTCTGTTTTATTTCAGAAATCTCTCTCTTTAAATGAGTTCCATTATATGATGGTTGTATTGTTGGTCTGTGTAAGACTAGTCATTTAATCTGATGCTTGTGTTTGCAGAGGTTTTACAAAATGATGGAAATAATTTGTTTGTTACCCTGTTGTTACTCTGAAGTTTGTTGCGTAACTCCTTTCATTTATTACATGAAAAGCCCCAAAGTTTCAGGCACTTAATAAAAGGTTTGCTGCTACTTTTTCAATCATATTATGAAATTAGGCAGTATGTGGGCCATATTCTTAACATAAAATGTAGAGCTTTCTATAGTAAACTTATTTTCAGTGACCTCTTTCTTGGTGTGGTGTTAATGAGAAAATGTAACTATTAAAAAGCAAAGTCTTTGCTGCATGCATCCTCTGAAATGCTTCAGGTTCAGAATCACTCGCTGTCTGCCTTGCTTCCTTTCAGCTAACATTGTTGTTCTGTATAGCATTATTCCCTGTAGATCTTCTTGTTAGGTGGGTTATTTTTCATTTCATCATCTCCCTCAAATTCTTTGTTGGAGAATGAAGGGGAAACTCTTCCTTAAAGTGAAGCTTCTTGTCTGGAACAGTTAGGCCTTGTGCTAAGCTTTAATCACACTTTTCCATGGAGGTATTTATTCAAGAAGCTATTGGGCTTCTTTTCAAACTGCCAGTTTCAGTATGTTTTTCTGACGAAGTTCTGCCGTTAGCCTGTAATTAATAAGCAAGATACTTCCCTGCTCTAAAACAGAGGTGGAACAAGACACTAATGAAAGCTTGATGGATAGATGTCTAATGAGCCTCATTACAAGAAGCAGGGCCTTGTCCATGGCCTGCTGGGCATCACGGAGGCCCAGGATGCTGGGTGCAGGTGTCACTCCTGAGATCTGGTTGTGCTCAGAGGTGAAGTTCCCAGATCTAGTTCCTCTCCAGGGGCAGTCATCTCCAGTAAAGACGACCTCTGAACTGTACTAAACTCTGTCCTTATGGTATGGGATTAATTGAACTGTTCCCATGTTTGCTCTGCCAGTTGCCGGCATCCTCTTTCATTTTTATTCAGCCAGAACTAGGTAGTTTGGCAGTGGTTGCTTCTTGTCAGAAATTTGCCATCTTTTAAAGGTGTAGTGAAACTTAACCAAATTTTAAATCCTTGGGTATTGTCCAACTCAGGACGTCAAGGACTATACCAAATGTCCCCTGAAGCTGCTCTTCCTGCAGTTGCTGTGATGATATGATGCTGGGCACAGGGGCATGTATCTGCAACAGCCCTCTCGGTTTGATAAAGATGTTCAGAAGAATGATGATTAGTTTTTAAAAGATATGGTGGAGAACAGGGATTGGAATCAGCTGGTCCAGAGGTCTTGGGGGGGAAAAAGCAGTTTGAAATATGGAGAGAGACAAGACAGGAGGATGAAAGGTAGGAGGCTGCAGTTTTAGATGTGTTTACCCATGCTATGAATATAGTAAAATTGTCAAGAAATACCCTGAGTAAAGAATAAAAAAACTTTTCACTTTTTGTAGAATGTAATGAAACCTGCACAACACCATTAAAGCCAGTTTTATATTGTTGTATTTATCACATTTTGTCTTTTTTAAAATTTATTATTTGTAAGAATTACTAAACAGAGAAATAAAATAATGTAGTTTCTGTTATCTAATATAAGCCTTTATCCCATGATCTGGGATTTGCATTGGAAAATTACTGGGTGTTTTTTTGTTTTTGTTTTTTTTTTGGCTGGGATTGAGTTGAAAAATTGGGGCCTGAAGTACAGATTTCTTCAAGAATATTATTTTTTTAGTCTAACAATTGTTCTTCATAATAATCTTATTTTTAGAGATAGCTATCTGTGACAGTAGTCTCAAATAAGATGACTTCTCTAAACTCGAATAGTGAATATTGCCTTTTACTGCTGTATTAAAATAGTGTGTAACTTCCTATCCAGTGAAACTAACTTAATGTGCCATTATAGGTTTATAAAGTGGAGTTTTATTCTGGGACTTATATTTTTTTGAATTGGTAAGATGTAAATAGAGTTCTAAAAAATTAAGAGAACCCATTGTGCATCTTGCCCAGTTCTTGCTGACCCTTGTTGATCTGTGTGTGTGTGATCTTTGGGGAGTTAGCAATTGGAAGTGAAAATGCACAGCAGATTGTCTCAAACCATGTCGACTTCCTGCTGATGAAAGGAGACAGTCCCAGTCCTTCCTTCTTCCCTGCTGTGTATTTTTTTTATCACTTCGAACCATCTCTGGTTTTGTAGAACTTGTGTTGAACTGATTATATTAAAGAACTTCTCAGAAGACTAAGCCAGCAAAAAAAAAAAAAAAAAAATGGACAATCTATGTTACTTTAGGGAGTTGAATTGACTCAGGTTGGTTTTGCCAAGTGCCAGACATAAGGAAACGGGCTGGACTACACAATCGTGGCAGGTGAGTGAGGGTAGGTGCCCGTATTGGAAAAGGCATTAGTGGCAAGGTATTGCATTGGCTTGGCAAAATATATCACTTCACCCTCAGATTCTCTAGAGAAGGAGAATGAAAATTGGTTGTATTCCTGTCAGATGTTTTTAAGCTCAATTTTCTGCCCTGAAGGAATACAGCTGTTACTGCAAGTGAATAGCTGCTATTAAAAGATGAAGTTAGTAGTTACACCCTGCTTTTACTCTCCAAGTCTGGAGGAACTGAGATGTGTCTCTTCAGTACGTTGTGGTACTTCCTGAACTCCTTGCTGTTCCCGAGGAGGTCGTCACACACAGTCTGAAAAATGTTTTTCTAGACTAGGGCCTTGGTTGAATTACACTTCTCTTACAACACCATTTAAAAGGACTAGAGTAGCATAAAGGTAATCTTCAAAGAAAAACCAGCTCCTCCGCAACCTGGCCCTTGCTGTACCTTCTTCTCCTCAGCTTAGTTTGATATTCTTGGCAAGCAGAAAGTGCAATTTTGCTTTCTCTGCTTGCAGAAGAGAGAAGGATAGCGTCAAATTTTGCCAAAGGTGTTGCATGACCTGTCTTTTTGAAATAAAAAACCCCTTGAAAATTCAGGTGTTCTGAAAATAGCTTTTCTGTCTCATGTTTAGAGTCTTTAAATTAATGTTAAATACCATGACAAGCTATACAGTGATTCTCAGCTCTTCTGTCAAGAATGATCATACTTACTCCTTTATATCTCTCATTGCCAGTCCTTCTTAATCCAAGTTGTAGCTGAAAACTGTAGAGGTTTTATGAATCACTTGCATGTTACTTATTGTGCTTTGCAGACTACAGTAGGGGAAAATGGGCTTAAGAGTTAATGAGTGAATAGTTGCTGTTTTATATGTATTAGCCATTATCATACTAATTTTAAATAATCCTAAGCCTAAATCTGTAGACATATTGTCAAAACTAATTTAATTTTTGATTCTATTTGTTTCCTTTTTGGTTTTATATTAATACAGTTATATTTTATTGTAGATCCTGAATGGTTATGTTGAAAACAGTGTTCATACAGTGTAAGATGATCTGTAATCAGTTCTGTAATAACTACTTTTGATCACTGTATTTTCTTTGGCATAGTCTTGATGATTTTTATTTCTTATTATTTCTATTATGTTACACTGCACTCAGCTGTAGCAATCAACTATTAATGAAGTAAACTTTGAGAGCGTAATGCGACAGAGAGCCTGAAATGTGTAAGACATTTATCTGTTAAATGTAGTTAAGTGGGGCTAGGTGTCTTGCCAAAGGTCATAGGAAGAATATATGACCAAGGGAGTATAACACATTTTCCTTCATGTCTAATTCTCATACTTTAATTATATAGCCACATTTCATGTATATTTTCTATTGTTTCTCATGTGCTCCAGAAATTTGTTATAGAAATTAAGTCCTTAAATACCACTTCTAGATGTTGGGCCTCTTATAGGAAAACAGTCCAATAAATGTTTTGTTGTTGAAGTGTCATATTTATAATAACACACGTCTCTCTACAAACTGTTCCATTTTTCAGTAGTACTGCTTTTTTCTTTGTGTATGTTTTCATCAATTTTGCTGTAAACATGAGATAATCTATTTGTTTAAAGCCTAGTTTAACACTCTTAACTAACTAAAATTTAGTCTGCCATTTACAATTAAACTGTATTTGAGTGAATTAGTCCCTCACCCTTTGATTTAGCTCAGTGTAGTGTATTTAGGCATGATTTTTTATTAAATAAGAGATAAGAGAGAGAAAAAATGTAGGATAGTCTCATTGCTTGAAATTAGTGAGAGGATAAACAGGGCCATAAAACTTCCTAGAAATTCATATATCCAGGCAGGCTTTTTTTCATGCTGTATTTGGGGGGGCGGAAAAAGTGGACATGTGCAGAAACTGTGAGTACAATTAGCGTCAAGCAGATAAATCCAACTCTAATCCTGTTTACGCTCTACATCAGACAGATGTGCTGAGATTGATTTAGACAAGCACTTGGCTTATAGTAATTTTTTTTAAGTGCCATATATTCTGTTTTTGTTAGATCTTTGTTAAATGTTAAGTGCTGTTAGTTTTACTCTTCCTAACGCCTGTAACCTACTTTAGACAGGTTGCCTCTCTGCTCTCATGATGACAGGGCAGCCTGGTAGAAGAGATTATCTTTATTCCTTGTAATTAAATTGACTTTTTTTCAGAAGATACAACAATGGGAACTGGGTACTGAATTAAATAAATAGCATGATATCTAATAGATGTATACTTAAATCTCTTGCAAGAACAGATGGTACCCAATATCTTTCTAAGTAATGTGAGAGGACAGTTAATGTCCTGAAACAGCTAGCAATAACCAATATGATACTAATGAACCAATAGGTTTTTTGAAGTTTAAAAAAGTGTCTAATCCAATATATACTTTATTTTTAAAGTAAACTTGGTTGTTATCACATACTAGAAATATTTTATAAATGTAGCTCTTTTTTTTTTTCTTTATCTTCATTGTTTTATAAAATTTTACTGCATTTATGATGATCATCTATTTTTACTGAAAATAAGATGAAAATTACAGAATATGCCTAGGGACTTTTATGCAGCTTTCTTTTCAACTTTAGTAAAAACTGGCTGTCCTAATCCTACTAGCTAGCTCAGTATTTCCTCTACAATTTAAAACTCGAGGATGATGCTTTTGTATGATTCAGTACTCCTACGGTTTATATGGTTCTCCAAGCTGTATCTGAAAATGTATTCCTGTAGAACAACTACAGTCAAATACTATTTTTGAAAGTGTAGTGCAGCCTAATAAGAACATATTATTTTAATTTTCAAAAGTTTTGATGTGCATCTGGGCAACACAAGAATTTGACAAATACAGAGTAAGAGGAAGATGTAAAAGCAAATAAAAATCTGGCTGAAATAGTAGCATGAAAAGAAAAGACAAGACAAGCCTTACCTGGCTTATGACTAAATGTCATTCTATGAAAGCTAGTAGGGGGAATAAAAAGTATTTTAACAGGCCCTCATTGACTTGATTTATGCAGGACAAATAGGCTAATGTTTGTAATTTATTTGTGATGCATATGCGTAACATTAGCATAACAGAATTTGTGATATTCTCAGCAAAACTAATAGTTTAATCCAAAATGTTATTTGTTTAAAAATATTTAAAAAGAAACCCATTTAGCGTATTTGTATTGGTCTGGGGGAATAAATGCCACAGCTTGGTTGTATGCTGCAGAACAGTCGTTGTTATGTTTCACGTGTCTTTATGTTCACCAATTTTCCTAAAATGTTGAGTTTGCGTGCTGGAATTTGCAGTGTTCTGTATGTCTGACAGTGAGACTCTCGAGAAAAAGATAAGCAGACCCCCTTGAAAATGCTGTTTTAAAATTAAAACAAGTCTTAAATAAAGGTAATAAACTATGTAGTTCTAGGTAAGTGATTCAGGATATCACAAGTGTTTCGTTTAAGGCCTACAAAGACTATTTATCCCCAAATGTTTTAGAAGAGCAATACAAAGTTTGAAAAAAATCACGATCTCTAATGTGGTAAAGTTAGTATTAAGGTTGCGTGTACAATGTCCACTCACCCTTTGAGTCTATGCAAAATCATAGTTCAAATGGAATCATACAATTTTTTTTCCCCTCAGCCCCCTGGTTTCATTTAATGTATCTTATAGAAAATACATTTACAGCAGTCACTATAGTACTTTAAGCTTTGTTTTGTTTTACATTGTTTGGTAAGTTGCCTTCTGTTTATTTGCTGTGTATTTCTGAAAATCTGCACTATAGACAATTTCCCGTGTACTATCTCAGTGCACACAAACATTTACTTGTCACAGTATTCCTGCTAAGGAATGGTTTTAGTCCAATTTTACACCTTAGTAGCTGACATATGGAGAAATTAAGGTGGTAAAATGTAACAAGTTGGAAAAATGTGTGTGAAACACAATAAGGTTATGCCTCTATCTCTGCAGTAGGTTATTTGGTATGGAATAGGACAAATATGGAAATGGGTTGGTTGAGAATTGTCGGGAGAGGTAATACTGACCTGTGCTTCAGCTGTGTTAGCATTGTTGAGGTGCAATCCTCCAGGATTTCTGGATAGAAAGATGATCGCTGCATAGTTTGGTTCAAGAAATGATGTTGAGAAATGCCAGCGTCAAACTGTTAAAAGAATTGATGCAGGCTTCTTTTCCTTACTCAGAAAAAGTATGACTTTCTAAAGCCCTCAGCTTCATGTGATGTAATGAAATTGGTCATACCTGATTTTGCAGTCTCACACCTGCAGTGCTGTCCATCTTCTTCAGGAAGACAGCTAAAATAGACTTTTGCAGCTTCTCCCTGGCACTTCAGGACAGCATGCAGCAAATATTCATCAAACAGAATCTGGTATGGCTTTTGCTATTGAGAAACCACTTGACTGAGCTGTTGCTAGATTTGGAAAAGGTTTCTAGTTTCTAGCTTTTCTTGCCTTGGGCTGCAAAGGGACCTTTATTGGTCTAGCGTATCTGATCTGCTGTAATTACAAAGCAAGCAGGGAAAACTTCTTTTTGTATCCAGAGTATCTGACACCTATAGAAATGGTGACATTTCTCCTTCAGCCTGCGTATTTGACTTTGTTTTTGAGGAATCAGGTATTTTACAGCTGTAGAGAGCAGAAAAAGGAGAAGCCTGTACCACAGTGGTTCAGTTGATACATCTCCAAAAGCATTTGGAACTAGTGTCATTGAAGTGATAGTGTCTGCAATCACAGTGTCTGTGTGTATAACAGCCCTGAGATAAGAACACCTTCACTTAGTGTTCCACCCTAACACAAATCTCCCCTGGGGTGAGGGTCTTGAACTGTCACAAGAACTTTAGAGGCATTTTTTTCTTTTATTTGTCTTTTAAATAAATTCATAACTCGAAAATGAAAGATAAGATAGGCGACACACTTTTGGGTTATTTTTCTTTTTTTGCTTAACTATTTTCTGATATGTCGCCAATCTAAACCCAAAAGGCAGCAGTTGTATCAAATGAAAAAATAAATTTGGCATATAGTCAGCTTGCATCATAGCACACTTTCTGATCTCTGAGAGCTATGATATAGAATACGATGAAGAATTCATTTTTTGAATGCAAACACACACACACACACACACACACACACACACACACACAAAGATGGTTCACTGTTCTTGGAGCCTGCAGTTCTATTTGTTTTTTTCAATATCAGAAAAGGGATTAAATTGCCTCTTTGAAATCATGCTGTTTGCATAGCTGGATACCTAACCTAAATAACAGAAAGTTGGTAAAATGTAAGACCAGTGATTGAGGCAAATGATATGCAGTAAGTTTCAATATAGGCATGAGCAGGTGCAACAAGTGAAGCTAGAGATGAAGCCATAACCATATTTTTTTAGATATTACTCCTAATCATGTTGATAACACTTTTTTTTTCTTTTTTTTTTTCTCCTACAGGTGATTCCCGTATGGTTTTACAGGCTCAAGAGGAGATTATTGAAATGAAAGATATCTTTTCAGTAAAACTGAAACGTCGTCGTTTTGTAGGACAGAAAAAAGGTGGTACTTTGTTGGGTATCACAATTTTTAAGTGCTTGAATAAAGAAGAAAATAAACTAACAGACTGTGCTATCCATTTAAATAACTTAAGTGAAGATCATTGTCATGCATGGTTTAGACATCTAAAGGAAATTTTGAATGGTAAGCACTTAATTGGGGTTGATGTCATTATTATTTCAGACTTGTTTCTATTGGCAATACGTAAGGTTGAGTGAAACTTAGAAAAATATTTTGCTGTGGAAATGAAGACACAAAGATATGAACGTTATTGCTGGAAAATTTTGTTTACTACTGAAGTTTTACATAGTGAAGTGTAAAATTTAGGAAAGTGACAATAATTGACTAATACATCTGTAAAAATTAAACAAATTAATGGTACATTTTGGAAGTGTTTTGGAAGCTACTGAAAATAAGTAGCTTACTGTATTCTGACTGAAGAGTCTTCTGGGAAATCTGTTTCTCAAAGAAATAAAATATATTGTTGATGTTTTCACTTGGAATTGCAGCACATCTGATGGTACTACAGTTGTTGCAATCCTGGGAACTCTTCAGGGACTTCCCAGTGACTGTTTAGGAGCTCCCACGTGAGACCTGCAAATTCTTTAAGAGACTAATGGGAGAGGCTTTCCTCTTCTTCATAAATTCACAGGTGGAAGTGCTCTTAAAGTTCTGTAGGACTCTTATTGTATAATTTGATACAAAATCTGTTGACACTAGCTAGTGATGAGAGGCAATTCTTTATTTTAAAAATATCTTTCTGTGTTTGCCTGGGCTAATGCCAGTTTCAGGATGCTTTGTTTAACCCATGATAGTTGCATTTTTTTTCATGGAAGCTGTATCAAATTTAAGAAAAAAATATTCACCATTTAGGGGAAAAAAAAAACCTCAAAGCCTTTCACTGTAATTTAATACCATCAGTGTTGGAAAGATGCAGAATATAGCACACTTGTGATTTAAAAAACCAAAACAACAAAAAACCCACACAAACCAAACTCTCTGATTTAGTTCCAAAATGTGTCTCTGTTTACAGACTATAGTGAATGAGTTTGTTTATTACGGAAGAAAAACAATCCATCTTGTAATAGACTATTAAAACTCCAGCTGAATTGTTAATACTGAGCCAGATGACAGAATGCAAATCTTACACATCTGTAGCATTTATAACAACACTTCCAACAGTGATTTACAGTGTACTTCTAGTAACACGACTTTGTCAAAAGCAGATATTAGAGAAAGTAAAATAATACGAGTTGTTAACAGTGCATTCTTGCATTGTTTGCTTGCAATATGCTTTGGATTTTCCAAATAAAAATGTGTATTAAAAAGTGCCTTCCCTTGCCCCTTTTTGAAAGACTTTATCACGAAATATCTAAATCTGCAGAAGTGCCAAGATTCTTGCAGATCTCCAGCTACCCATAAAGGCAGGGACATTTGCATAAGGAGCAAATGTCTGTTTTGTTCCCAGATTACCCTCCATCCATCAGGAGCAGTGATACCATATGTTCACAGAAAAAAAGCTGCAGTATCTTTTGCTCAGGTTGCCTTGACTTCGAGGTGCACTCTCTGTTTTATAGCTTTGTAATTGGAAGCCACCTGAACCTGAAAAAAGCATTCTGTGCAATGTTGCTGTTTCTAGTTCTTCCTTCAGCTTCAGTCTTTCTCCAGAAGCTCAAACCTTTTGCAGATTTTCCTTGATCTCTAATCAGTACATTTTTCTCCTTTCCTTTTACTTCAGGAATAATCAGGACTTGGAGGGGAAAAAATAACCAAACACAACCCCCAAAATATCATTTACTAATGTGTATATTGTTTGAAGGTCTGTAATTACAATAAAAGTAGTTTTCACACTGTTACATTTTGAAGTCTGAGTAGATATTCAAACTGCTTTTCTATCCAGAAAATCGGCAAAAAAGCAGCCGCATTTCTGCATTCAGTGTGTAAGAGACACATTAGCAGTAATTGAAACAGTGATGGTATAGTAATGGTATGATTCAGAAAAAAGTCTTCTGATTTAAAATGTACCAAACATTGGTAGGAAGTTCCCAGTGGGATTCAAGCCTGAACAAAAAGTATAAAATGCAGATAAGTTCTGTTATTCCTCAGTAACTGAAATCTCAAAAGGCGCATTGATATATCTCTGCTTGAAACAGTGATGAATTTTCATAGTTTTTGCCACAGCTTGTTTTCGTAACAGTGCTGGCAACATCTTTGTTAATGAACTCAAACTGGCTCCTTTTTGGTTTCCTTATGAACTGCAGGATAAAGTTAAAATTCCATCCTTCTAAAATAGTAAAAATTTAAGTGTACCTGTCTTTTTTTTAATCCATCTGATCACAAAGTAAATTTTCATTAACTGCTGCATTATTTACTTGAAGGTTTTTTATTGCTTCTAGGCTGGAGCAAATTAAAAGCAGGTGATTTACCAAAGTAGACTGTATATATATTTGGCTATGGCTGTCAGTAAACATGTACTTTCATTTGTCAGCATGGATAAATATTACTAAAAGGTGTGTCTCTCTTGAAAACAAATGCAATTTCCATTTGTTTACCTTACTCTTTGACAGGATTTTAGATTTTTATGCATATACATTAATTAAGGGACAACAACAGCAAGTTTATCAGTGATGATATAAGCTAGAGTTTTATGTGGAAATTTGTTCTAGTGAAGATGTCATTTTTTTTTTTTCTGAAATACCATGTACACAGTTTCCCTTTTACTGTACGTTTTGTGTCTGACACAAATGTTGCTTGCATGGCTTTTCCTGTTCGTTCTTACTCTCTTCATAGTGAGTATCCTCTGTTGCTCTGAATTTGTGTTCAGAGTACTTCAATTTAAAGTCTAACTAGGCTATAATTTTTTATGAAGCCTGCCATCATATAAGTGAGCACACAGATGTAATATAGTTGTTTAGAATTTAGTTACAGTGGCTACTATTATGGCTTTTTATGTGTTTGTGACAGGGTAACAAAACACATCTTCCCACTTTTAAATAATTTGTTATTTTCCGCATGACGTTGATTTTCCGCATAACGTTGCTGCTGTTCACATGCATGCCAGCTAGATACAAAGAGCTGGCTCAGTGATATGGTGTTCAGGAAAACTGATCTGTATATCGCATGTTTGTTCAACGGATGTAAAAAAACCACTGCCACCTTAAGGCATGCACTTAGGGAGCCTTGGTTCTGGACTGGCTCCTGGAAAACCCCACGTGGCAGCTTAGATTCTAGTATGCTGTTGATCTCACCTCAGACCTGTTGTACACCTGACTCGCAGTGATTTGCATTGATACATTGCATCTTTTTGTACTGGACTTACGAATGTGTACAGTGGACACACTGTGTCAGTGGAATTCACTGTGTAATTTAAAATCCTCTGTGCATGCAAATGCCCAGTGTTACTTAAAGGGTTAAGAGCATCCCAGAAATGAGGGAAACTATATAAGTATCAATGCTTATCCATTTATTTGATTTTTTTTTTTAGCAAGATAATACTTATTTTTAAGCAGTTGATTTGAAAAAGTTTTCTGTAAATTAACAGAAGACAGTAAATATGGTTAAGAATAAATGATAAAGTAGCAAAAAATGCATGAAGTGCATTTTATTTTTATCTACTATTCTGTAGTATCTCACACTGGGATTCAATATGAATGTCTGAAACTTCATGCATGAAGTTTTAATTAAACCATTAATGTTAAACATTAACTTTGGTTAGTTAATATTAACAGTGGTGTCTCCATAGTTACATTAACAAAACTGTCTCATATTATTAGTTTTCCTCATGTATAATATTCTTACTGTTGTATAAAGTATTTATAAACGTATGCAATAATGACATGATTCCAGGCTCTTAACTTTTGTAACATAAACCCATTTTCATAAAGCTAAGACCTGAAAGCAGCACAGATGTATGTCTGAGCATAGCGTCTCTGCTGCCCTATGAGCCTTTGTTTTCAGAACACCCTGATTGACCCACCACCCTTCATGGTTCACTGATTCACTTGATAGATCAAGTTTAAACTAGTGCATATTAGCACATTTGTTAGTACTAGAGGAACAGTTGGCCTTCCTGCTTTAGGCTGCTGGTTCATTTCAAACGGAGCAGCCACAGAAAACAATAACAGAATACCAGTTAGGAGAGCACCAAAAGGCTGACAGACTGAAATCAGTTGCAGACTGTAGTAAATGAGATCGATTCATTCATATAGATGTTGTTAAAGAAAATTAAAAGACAATTATTATTTAAAAATACTTTTAAAGAAGTTTCACTCTATAATTGTGTGAAAGTTTAATTCATTAAACTCAGTTGTTTGGTGTGTTATAACATGTCCGGTGCACGTGGGGAATGATAAATAATTTCTGTCATGATCATCCATTCATGTTGACAATCATTTGGCCCAAACAAAACCACACCAGTAGTGTACCGTATCTCTGCTCAAATGCCTTGTTTGTGATACCTATTTTTATAAATAGTTTACCTTTCTACAAAAGTAAATTGATATTCAAGTAGTCATAAAGAGAGTATTATAACACACTTATCCTGTGAATTCATTTGGTTCTCCCTAGGATTTGTGTATTAAGTCTGATTTCAATGATAGCCTAACATATATAATCATAAGTACAGTTCCTGTTTGAGAATAATTTAATGAATGAATTTTTTGTTTAAAAAAAAAGGAAACAAAAATTCAATTAAGTTTCCTTAAAAATCTGAGATTTTTTTTCCCCACCAGTTGAAAAGTCTGTATTCCTTTGCCTGCTTATGTTTTCTTTTAAAACTTTATATTGCCACCTGGGACTTAACTGTTTTTCGGTTTTATGTATAAAAATTTAAGTGAGATATCAACGTTTGCTTTTTTCTTTCAGCTTTCTCCTAATGGTAGTTTAACAGTAACAGAAAATGAATTGTAACTCACACTGCCTGGGTAACAGAATTTAAGACACTTCACCTTTTTCTACTTCTACAGACTCTGTACTCTCCTTTTTCCCTCTGCTTTGTGTATTACAAGTGTGTGTGTGTGTACATATAATGTTTAAAGATATACTTTACTTACAAATTAAAGACTCTGTAGTCAGTTTTTACAGTTTTCTGGCTCTGGGTGTTGGTGGGGGTTGAGCATTTAGGGCCAGCTGATGACAGGTAGGAGTTCCTGTAGAGAAGATAAGAAACATGACAGCACATTAATGAATGTGGCTAAATCTCTTCTCTATTAAATCAGGAGTCCTTATTCTTATAGTTTTCCATTTAATTTCTGTGGGTACTTTAGGAAAAATATCAAGTCACATAAGTTATTTTTTTGTCTTAATATTTTTATAACTTCTGAAGGACTGCAATAATACCCTAGCAGATTTCCAGTAAGTGTCTTGAATAATGATTATTATAACATCTTTTTGATGTTGATGATGTGTATGTTTTAATAGTCTTTAGGAACTTTTGTGTTCTAGGTAGTCTTCCTTATTTGTGTTTGCAATTACTATGATTAGAAATTGCCAGTACATACTTGCAGTGCTTGTTTCTGTTTCCAGAGAATCAGGAATAATTTCGGTTGGAATGGACCTCTGGAGGTTATTCCAGCCTCCTGCTCAGAGCAGGTGAGCTTCTAAACAAGATCAGGTTGCTAAGAGCCATGTCCAGATAAGTTTTGAAAATCTCTAAGGATGGACATTCCACAGCCTCTTTGAGCAATGTGATCGATAGCTTAACTGCTCTCATTGTGATGAGTGTTTTCCTTATTTCAGATTGGAATATACCCTGCTGCAACTTGTGTCCGTTGCCTTTTTGTCCTTGCACCTGCAAGAAGGGTGTCTTGGTGGTCTTTGTTAGTCCCACAGTAGATACTTAAGGACAGCATTTAGATAGATACTCTGTTCTCAAGGCTATACAAACCCTGCTGCCTCTGCCTCTTGTACGTGGCTTGTTCCAGCCCCCTTGCTGAAGTCACAGTTCTCTGTTGGGACTCGCTCTACTTGATCGGTCTTGTGCTGGGGGGCCTAAATGTGCATGCAGTTTTTGAGTTTCAGGCTCAAAAGACTTTGAATACAAGGGCATAATCACATCCTTTGAACTACTGGTTGTCATCTTGTTAATGCAACCCAGTAAGCACTTGGCCTTCACGGCATCAGTGGCACACTGTTTATTCATGTTCAACTCCTTGTCCATCGGGAACTTCAGATGCTCTCTAAAGAGGTGCTGCATAGTTTGTCAGTCCCCAGCCTGCACTGTTCGGGTTTTGCTGAGCCAGGTTCTGGACGTCATGTTTGTCTTTATTTAACATCTTGAGGCTTTTGTCAAACCTTTCTTGTAGCTAATCAAGGTCGTTGTGAATGGCAGCCCTGCCCTCCAGCACATCCACTCTCCTCACCAGGTTTCCTATTTTCTTTTTATCGCCCTTTTAAAGGAGATACTTTTAAATATAGGTACTAAGGCTTATTACTGAAGACATTCAGGATTCACCAGGCATTAAGGATTCATCAGGATTAATTTGCTGTGCAATGACATGGCACTGTGTGTAACATTTTGCCATAAATGTAATTAGAAATCTTGGGGTTTATGTATGCTTTCAGGTTATAGCAGCAAACTGATCCAGTAGTTTCCTTTAGTATCTTTGAGAAATCTTCTAAGATTTACGAACACAAACTGGATAAAGTGCTAGTTTTCATTTCCAGATTCTTTGATGTGTTTAAGTAAGTGAAAAAATAATCTATGGGACTTTTATAATTTTTATGTTTTGATCTTAAGGAATACTTTCCCCTTTGATGCTGAAATAGTATTTAGCTGTAATTTCTCTGATGAATTGTTCCTGTTCAGTTGTTGAGGTAGAGTAAGTGGGGAACAGCTTCGGGAAGTCCCAGCTGACACTCTGAAGGCACATGTGGCTGTAAAAATTGAAGTAATACTCTACATGGGGCAGGAAAATATGCTTTCACTCTTGGCTCCCTTTGGAGTTGTGGCCTACTACTAATTTTGTTCTTGAATGCTGAAAGCAGTATATTTGCCAGATACTCTAGCTTTCATTTGGCGAAGAAAGTGATAGTCTAACCTCATACTAAAAGAAAATTTAGAATTTATAAATGAATTAATTGAATACAAAATTGTCCAAAACATATATTTTAAATAACTGCCAAAAACCCAGCAGTAATGTATGTCACCACTTGCTTTTTGTAGCAAACCAACCTCACTGAATCATGGCAATTGTAGGAATTCTAGAAAAGAGAACTTGAAAAGCAATGTTATTGTTTTAGTATGAATTATTTACTATTCAACAAAATACCATATTCGAAGTAATAAAATGACTTAATGGCATAAATGTGCAAGACAAGGTACTGTTTGCATAGCAGTATTTTCAAGTGTTGTTTGCTCAGAGTTCATTACTTGAAAGACTTAAATGTAACTTTTTAAAAAATAAAACAAATAATAATTCTCAGATTCCTGAATGACATTACCAAGTTTTTTATTTCTTTGTATTTCTACTGACTTCTTTCAAGATGAGGGAATTTCCTATGCAGTGTTTGATTTGCAGTCTCAGAAAACAAAAGTATTGGATTGTAGTATCAGTTTTGTTGGGTGTTATTGTCATATGCCTGCTGGGAGTGTTTCATATTAAATTCCCCCAAAGATATGTTTTGATGTTTGGGGTTTTTTTTGTTGCCCAATCTTAACTTCTCCACATTCACCTTGCTCCTCTGTCAGGGTTTAACTAAATTATGACATATACTTTTTTTTCCTGGTTCCTGCAGTGTTTTGGTTAGTGTGTGATTCATTTCTACTGTTCATTAGCTGTACACACAAAAGTAACCAGTACTGTAATTTTAAAATAAATAACACACATCCAAGAAGAAATTGAGACTTTTTTTAGACTGTAATTTAATTATCCTGTTAAAGTACTGTAATGGTTCTAATATTAAAAAATCAGTTAAGCTGTAAAAATAGCTGGGCTGTGTGTAATCTTAAATGTTCTGCATTTTCTTTTTAGGCTTTCAGAATAGACCAAAGTCTTTAAAAGTGTTTGTTAATCCAAGCAGCCACAAAAGAGAAGCCACTCACGTTTATTACGAACAAGTTGCACCTCTTTTTAAGCTTGCTGACATCAAAACTGATGTCACAGGTAAGTTGCTTCAAAAGCATAGTTTAATCCTTTGTGAAACTAGTACTTAAGCGTGCAGGAAAATTTGAATTTACTGCTAATCCTTACTGGCTTTGCCTGCAAGTAGTGCATTTGGAATGGTAGTTAATACAATGCAATATATTTTTATTTCATCAAAAAATGTTTTAGTAATTGTTATTCTTTGAATATTTTTTCCTCTATAGCTATCAATACTAGTAATATATTTTTCATATTTTTTAAAGCAAGCATTCTATGAAAAGAAACAAGTGTTTAATGTCTGACAGTCTTCTATGTGCTTGCTAAGAGTTGTTCGGGCATTCTGACAAACACATGTCCTTAAATATCACTTCTCTTCTGAGATCATCTATTGGCCTGACATCATAAGAGGGGCTTATCCGAAGGACACGTTATTTCTGGATTCTGACTCAGTTTCCGAAATGACCTGGAAGCCTGAGTGATTAAGTTCTGTGATGACAAGGGCAGTTCTCATGATGCACATGGGCATGACTTAGTGTCTGGAGAATGGAAAGGTACAACTTTAATGTTGTAGTGATGCTGCCTTCTGCTCAACAACAGGTTCCCAATAGCAGGTTTGGATTTAAGGCCCTAATTTCTGCCAGAGTTTTGCTTTATGTCCTGAATTTGCCCTTCTGTTTCATTTGATTGACTTTTTATTTGAACAGGGAAACAATGAATTTTCTTAAAGCAGTAATATATTAATGATCTGATCATTACTTCTGCCCCCTTCTGTGAAGAGATTGAAACTTATGCCGCATCAAATGCGGTCCCAAAACTTACCCAAGTTTACAGAGAAATGGTATTAGTATTTCCCATTCCAAATACTTTTTTTTATCCATAATATTACAATTCCCTTTAATACACTGCTAATTTTTGCTTATGCATTTCATAACCATCTGAAGTGTAAACTCTGGTGCAAGACATTTTAACACCAAAAGTCTTTTTCCTATGTCTGTTGTAATTGGTTTGCAAAATAATCAGTTCCAGCTTAAATAAATTATAAGGCGGAGGGCTCATCTTACAGTTGTCCCTTAAACTTCTTGTGAAATCATGACTAGTTCAGGTTGCAGGCCAAAAATCATTCTAAGCAAATCTGATTTAGGCATGAGGATATAATAATGCAATAAGTGTTTGTGTATGAGATTTATCTTGCTAATTTTATTACCTGTATCTATGGGTTTTTTAAAATCACTTAGCCCACAATTTAAAGTAAAATAAATTGAAGATTAAAAATGCATGAGAATAAGTGTGAAAAAGATTCAGTCTGTGTTAGGATTCTGTAGTGATAATTTCTTAACTTCCCTTAATTGGCAAGGGAATGCCAGCAGCTTTATATAAACTTTGATTCTCACAGACATATTTTTCACCTGCAAGGCATAGACGATATTGTAAACAGATTAATAATAATGCTGTCTTCTTAGAAATTGAACTTAGCCTTGTTTGGTCACAATTTTTTTTAAAAAAGGTGTTTTTTTATTTTGTCATGCAAACCTTAGTTAGAGATGACTGACTATGTCATATTGTTAAATTAGTTATTACTTTGCTTTAAGCAACTATTTAAAGAAAATTACATTTTAAAAAATGTTATTCCTTACTACTGGTTAGTGTTTCTTTTATCTTTACTGTGAACATAACCTTGTTTGTTAAAGTCTGTTAAAGGCAGCTTTATCATTAACCTGTATAAGATTACACTTTTAGCTATGTAATGTCACCTGGAATCCTAAAGCTGAACTAATAAGCCAAATCTGTATCAATAATTTTTTAGATTAATTCATAGAATTTAATATAAGCTATGAATATAATTTGTAGTCGTTTTAAAAATGTTTTTCCTAATTGAATAAAAACAGTTTATTTTTATTTTTTATTATTTTTCTTTTAAATTTTGAAAAGAAACTTCTGGTTTTAGCCAGATGAATGTTTGATGGCTTATCCTTAAAATAAGGTTATTTTGGCAATGTCCAGCTGCTATTGTGCTTATTAGCTGCCTAACACTCCTCCTACAGGCAAAATGAGAAAACTACATTAGAGTTTTAAATGCTAGTCGAGACTAAATAATTAAGAACTATGCGTTTAAAAAAAAAGGGTGGTTGGTGGTGCTGGGTGCTGAGTGAAAGTCCTGTCTACTGGTACCATCTTCTAATAAAACTAAGTGCCTCGTTTCAAGTAAATTGAACAGGTTTTTTTCCTCTCATAATTATTTTGGATTTTGTGAAGTTGGAGTGTGCATCTTACTGTTACTGCTTTTTTGAAACATGGCCAATATTTACATACATAGTAGTGACAAAGGTGTATTAGGTAGTAAAAGTTGAACACTTTTGTACAATTTTTACACTGAAGATAGTTTACTTTTAGTCTTTTCACATACACATATTTAAAGCTTAAAATTCATTGTACACAAAAATCTTAAACAAGTTTGAACCTCCGAAGTGACTTCCAGCACATATACAATACAAGACTTGCAGGGTACTAAAAAAAAAAAAACCACCCCAAAAAAACAACAAACTTTGACAGTGGAGTGCTGAAAGACAGAGCTCTCCTCATCCAGTCTTGGATTTTGGTAGCTGGCTGTTGCTTCCTACGTGATCAAGCTTGCCAGATCTTATTCTTCATTGTAACTTCTGTTGGAATAAATTTATTTTTTTGTTTAGAAGTTTGGAGTGGAGGTATTCTCTCCTACTCACAGATAGACAGCAGTCAAAAGGCATGTATGTAAATAAGTGAGTTCTGAAATAGCATTTACTTTCTCCAATTATCTTTAAATTTGGTAGGGTTTTCTTTTTTTTGCCAAATCACTTTGCACACTTCAGATGTATTAATTTAGTGAAATTAACCAAAAGTCTTAAAGAGTGGATTGTGTTTTGTTGGTTTTTTTTGGGTTTTGTTACATGGATTAAACAAATCTCTGAAGTGCTCGGTGCAGTAGAAAGTGGGAATTAGCAAATTTAAACTGAAATAGTACTGTAACTGTAGCTAAGGCTAAGCAATACTTAAAAACTGGTCTTTATACAGTCTTTTAAGGGTTTGGTAATCTTGAGTGCTGCAGCTGGGATACGGCTGTTTGGAGAAGAACGGTGACTCTTCTAAAAATCCAGTTCAACAAAAGCTCGCTCCACATTTGGGATACCTACAAGTACTGGCAAATAGTGATAATTGGAGCTAGTATTTTAGAAATATATTAGTATCTTGCAAAATCTTACACATACTGAAGAAAGATAAACAGAGGTAACCCCAACAGACTCCTAGTTTGTCTCACTTCTCCTCCTAGTTTTGACTCTTCTGCTTCCATTTATGCACAATTACAAGGTGGATGTTTAGACAAAAACAACACCCTTCCCCACACCCCCATTTTTAGGGCAGAATCACAAAGGAAAAAAAGAGTGATTGAGAACTGGACAAATAACATTGGTTTAAACTTACTATACAGTAAATAACATTAATATTTTTTTTCATCCAGTGTCAACACCAGTTAATCTGTTGTTATCATTAGCAGTTTTAATCCTATTGACATTAGTCTGTGACACGAGTGCCAGTATTTATACATGTCATATGGAAGTGTTCCACGTTTTGAAATGTTGAACTAATTATACGTTGCTTTTTCTATATGTAGGGGCTGAACCCTTAGTTTCTGGTTGGCTGCGTGAGATAGGGTGTTACAATGTACTGGAGTATGTGTGACTTCACTGACACTGTCAGTGCCCTTCTTTCAGAATGCTATTAGTTGAAACTTAATGTGTACTGGAATTTACAAACTGGGAAGAAAGTGTCCTTGAAAAAGGAAAGCTTTTTCAATTATGCATTAGAAATGGTTGAAAAAAAGCATTAAATAATACTTTTGTGATAATATTTTTGCCAAGTATGTAATCCAAATCCTTCTCAAATGATGAAAGAAGCTCTTTCTTCCTCTTACCAAAATTTATTGTGTGGGGTTTTTTTTTTTTGTTTTGTGTTAGGTTTTGGTTTTTTTCCCCCCCCTGATTTGGAACAAGACCAAATATTCAAACATCTAGCTTTTTTCCAGCTATCAGAATGACCTTTACATGTCCCTCTGGAGGTTGTCAAGCCTGCAGAAAACTTTTTAGACATGGTCTTTTTATGTCTGTGTTGGATTTTTTCAATTTTTTTCTACTTGATCAATTTTCTATATGTTCTTAGGAAGTTTTTCCTGGAAACTTAATTTTTTCATTACCTTTTTGTCACAACGTTTCAAAATAGATGCTGTGTACCTCTGTCATTCTCTCATCAAATTTTAAATTTCTTGGAATTATCCCCAGTGTTAAGCCTTGCAGTAGTCCTCCTATATAATTCCCAAACTTAAGCTATTAGATGCAAAGAGGATGGAGTCCCCAGCAATCTGGCTCACACTAGTCATTTTTACTGCCTTTATTGATTTCTCTGTAGATATGAGTCCTCTTTATTTTCACGCTCTTGTTCTTTGAGTGAATTAATTTTGTAACAGTAAACATAACTTACATACATTACATTAGGAAACCACTAAGCATGGTTTGTTTTTTTTTTTTTTACAAAATAAAATCTTATTTACTGTACCATTTTAATTAGACTGTACTCATAACCTTCTAAATGTCATCATGTTCATTTAAAAAGGCATGTAACCTGGTAACCACTTGTATGTTTTCATGGGAAGAGTTTCTTTCACAGTTAGCAATGGTAAGATATTTGAACCTTTCTGCATTTTTACATGATGCAGTTTTATTGGTCACTTTTTTCACAATTTACAGATAATGATAAAAGGATAGTTCCCATCGGTAAAAGCAAAACTGAGTACGATAGCTTAAATACTATGCTTTGATCTTCCAGAAGAGGTCCTGCATGAAAGTAAATTCTGTAAATGATTCCTGAAAGCTGTTATAGGGATAGGTATTTCTGTAGCAAAATGATAATTCTCTGCTTTTGATACAATCAAAATAACTATAGTTTTTAATTAAGAATTTCCAAAACACTAAGTACTAGAACTTTGCTAATACTGGTTGGGAGAGTATGAAGTTATATGCTGATATACAATTGTTTAATGTGAAGTGTAAAAAAAATTTACCACTTTTATTTTGATTTTGTTTTTTTTAAAAAAAAACTTATAAATACACTCACTATATATACACACATTCTTCTGTGTGTGAATATATATATAGGGAGAGACAGAGGTGTTTTCCATTCTTGTAAGCAGGATTTGAATATACTGTAGAAATACTGTTATAACAGGTACAGATACGGAATGATCGTTTTAGACACCAAGACTAATAATTTTAACAGTGTTTAGAAACACTAGAGAAAAACCTTGAACTATGCTAGCACCAGGGACAGACAAGCATGAAAGATTAATGTAATTTTGCATATAATGATGCACATTCTTACACAAAAAATCCATCTGCAAGTGTCATGTCAGTCAGCAAAAATCTTTGATGGGTGGCTGCAGCTGGGCTGTCTCTTCTGGCAAAGCTGGCCTAGAAAATGCTAAATGTAGTTATGATGCTTTGTGCCATCTGTAGTATGCCAGTTTATCCTGTCTTCACTGGCATTTACAGTACTATATAGGGTATCAGCAAACACAGAGACATCAATGTAGAGTGACAGATTCATTTCCTCCAGAGGCTATGAACTCTGGTGTATACTTGTGCCACCTTCCTCTGTGTGTTATATTCTGTTGTCACTGGTATTTGGCTTGATTTCATACTTCCGTGTTTAACTCCTCATGTTTTTGATTTAGCAATTTGCATATCCTAACACAAAGGCAATTAAATTTGATTGATACTGAAATAATTCAGTCTTAACTGAGGATATGCTTGCATTTTCCTGAAGTTTACCAACTGCATCAATGCTAAAACTTGCATTTTGATGCAACAAACATCTTCTCTAATTCTCTGAATTTAACTGCACTAAATAGCCATGTGTCTGATGGCAGCTGAGTTTTAATGTCTTGTGTTTTAGCTAGCATAACTGTAAAGCATACCTTCTCATACTTCTAATGCATTTAATTATTTAAAAAAAAATCTGAAATGAATTACTGTGTGTTCCTTACGTTAGAAGGGCAAAAATAAAAAAAAAACCTTTTAGATTATCTAATCCTCCAATAATTAAATAATGTTATTTTCCACAGTAACTGAATATGAAGGACATGCTCTCTCAGTACTTAAAGAATGTGAACTCCAGGCATTTGATGGGTAAGTTGGTTAGTGACAATGAATGTTAGTAAACCTCATCATGTTAGTTTTTATTTGTATTTCATCCAAAACTATATTAGTAGGTATTTCATGAGTTACTCTGTTTCACATATATATTAAGCCTGAGAAAATCAGTTCTCATTAGACGCTTTCTTTTTAATTACTTACTGACAATAGGTATGTAATTTAGATTCATAAATGATGGTAAATAAACATAAAGCCTTCTTAAATATGCTTCGTGAAAGCTTCAGTCTCTGTATTTGCAAGAATGACACAAGCGCCTTGTATTTCACTCTATCCATTCAAATGGTTCTTAAGGAGAACATTTTATCTAAAAGTAACTTGAATGTTTTTTCCATTTAAAAAAAAAAAAGAAATAATTCAAACTTACTTGAAGTCAAGAGTGAAAATCGTTGTTCAATCACTTTTAAAGACCTTGCTATATGGATTAATCCTGAAATTTTTGGTATTTTTACATTAATCATTCAATAATAAGATTCTTAATATATAAGAATAGTTTTGCATACTGTGGAAGTCTTAGAGCATTCTTACAACTCTTATTGGAATATGCAGTGAGCCATACAAGAAGGCTTAAATAGTGTTTTATAGTCTAATCAATTTCTGTTAGTTCTAGAAACTCACAGTTAGGTAAGAAAATATATCTGAAAATGTATGTATGTATTCCAGATTCTGAGGATAATTTCTTTCCAATTAAGACATGTGGTTTGGGGTGCTAGCTGGGGAACCAGTTTGTCCTGGGAAGCAAATATGAAGACAGAGAAGAAAAAGCCTGAGTTGTCTTCTTGCACAAACCCCTTCTACTCTGAGTCATATTTGAGTTGTTTCATCTTTGATCATTGGGTAGAGTCACTGGAGTACTTCTCCTGTAAGATTTCTCTCCAGTAGCCAGAACTAAGGGGAAATAGGAGCAGAAGAAGCTGGAAGAAAATAACCCTTAAGTCAATATGATGCTAGGATTTCTGAGGTGAAAAGATCCCTGTCCTTTATAAGTTAGCTGTTTAAGTGTTGGGTTTTTTTCTCAGGTTGAAATTAAGTAGCTTTTATTATCAGAGTTCATGAGCAAAAATGAAATTTCTAAAGTGTTTGTAAAATTAGTTTTATAACTTCTCAAATAGCCTGGCCTCCATCTATGTACTCATTCAATAAAGCACAATACAGAAAAATAGCCTATTAAATAGCTAATTTGGGATGCTTTCTACAGAGACTGAGGTCAGAATTCATAGTACGCTAAAGGTCTGATACTTTGAAAAAGCAAGCTACAAAACATCACTAATCTCTCTCTTTTCCATTATCTTTAGAGTTGTTCTTAACAACAGGAAGAGAATATTTGAAAGTGGGATTTTCTTTTTCAAATTGTTCAAAGGCTTATGGTGTACTTTTGATTATGTTCCTGTGAAGTCCTTTGTGACTTCCCCGTTGTTGTCTAGCCTAAGAATTTTTGCCATAAATATAAAAATCTTATAAGCCTCCAAAACTACCTCAGTCTTTCCCAAATAAAATTTTAATGACAATTTTGGTTTATTGAAAATTAAACCAGAAAATGCATGGGATCTGGCTTGAATTGAAAATTAACTCCACAACAATGGAATCGTCCTACTGATGAAAAATTACGCTTTTAGCAATTCTAGCAGCCACCTGACACCATGTCTTTTCACTATTTCCATTAAGTCTTGAGAAGCTTTACTTGTCTCTTGAGTGGCATTGTTTGATGTGGCAGGCTTCAGCTCTTTCCTGTTTTGCCCTGGCTTCCTGTCCGGTTTTGTTCAAGTCAGATACTATATCTGCCACTTGGTTCCCTGTTTAGGAAATAGAATAGCACTTCTGTACCTCCTTTTAGATGTGGAAGGCACTGTATGTGGTGGTAAGAGGTAAGGTAGTTTCTGTGCTATTTCGACATGGCAGAGTTCATGTAGACCTGATCTGCCTTGCCCGAGCTTGGAAGCGACGGGAGGTGAGTTAGGTGCGGACTGGAGGCCATGCCCGCATGCATTAGTCTCCTGCTCTAACTCAGCTCGTGCTTTTCAAGTGTTGCCTATTTCAGATTAACTGAAAGCTAATTCAAGTAAAAATGTATAAAGGGCAAGACACAACAGGTTTTTTATTCATTACAGTAGGTAAGCAGTGTAGCAACATACAATTTCTGATCTTGAATTTCTCTCTAAGAGAGTTATGGTTCCTTATATGTTAAACAGCTTATGATGTAAGTTGAAGCTTAGGATTTGCAGTAGTAAATTGGAAGTTTGTATCTCAGTGCTTTCTGTAAGCAATACTGCTATGTTTTAATTCTTTGTCAAAGCTGTTTGTTTCTATATATAATTTCTTTACTCTGATTTCTCCAGTTCCCACTCTGTTTTGCAAGATCATATGCATATGTCATGTATCTCATATACTCCACCTTTTTTCCTATGCACTTTTTTTTCTTCTTCTTACCGACACTGGAAATTTAGGTACTTTGCCAACTTGGCAGTGTGGTTTTTTCCCCTGCCTTGGGGCCAAGCCTTGGTGACAAATAGAGAGTGCATTTGTGATGCTGCTCTCTCAGCTGCGTTTTCTTGTTTGTACAGTGACAGAAATACACAATATACATGCGTGTATTTCTTCCCTAATCAGGAGCCTAAGGTATTATGGATATTGTTTAGAGTAGCTCAGGTTAGTCAGACTTTAGTGAATAGCTGATTAAGAAACCTGTGTCTGATGGTTAGACTGATGGCTAGGCAGATGTTTCTTTCTCTAAGAAGCCTTCTTCAAGATCTTAGTCCAATCTGACTTTCTACTCCTTATGTGTAGCAGGTTCTCACTGATTAGCTTTGGAATCCCTGGTCCCTGACAGTATTTCCAGCCAAAAAGGCAACTCTTGATGATTAATGCTAAATTAATAAAAATTAAAATTAGCAGCATTTTTATGTTATTCCTTGGACTCTTCGTCTATTTCCAATAACAAACACAGCCCTTCAAAATCAGAAGAAAATGTATCTGTTTTCATTTTAATAGCCAGAAGACAATCCACGTAAGTCCTTCCAGGTGTACAGTTTATCAGACTACAAAGATTAACTGGTTTTGCTGCTGTGGCAGAAACTTTTAAGCCTAGGAATAAACCAGTCTAAACCAAAAATGAGACAAAAGACAGGAGATGACTCCTGATTACGAGCAGGAAGAAAATGTGCTCCAAACTTTTGCTATATACTTTTTTTTTTTTTAATGTGGGAAGGGTTTAGCTAGATAGAGAAAAGACTCCTCAAAATTTAGAAATTAAAAAATTGCTAGGAAATAATAATAGGAACTGAAGAAAAATGTTAAAGGAGCTGAGATACTTTAAACATTTAGTAACATAATGAGTAGTTTCTTATAAAGAGCTTACCAGTTTTATCTGGTTGAATTATTGGACATAGTTTTACAACTGCATTCATATAGATGTAAGAAAAAAAGTAAGTGCCTCCTAAAGTAAATCTGACATTTATATTGTAAATGTTTGGAGTGCACTATTACTATTTTTATCATTAAAATGTGTTTACCTTAAAAACATTCCACTTTCAGGCATTACTAATTTGGAGAATCACTTTGATGGTTACTTAAATAAACAAAAACAGAAAAAAAAAAAAGACGTTTGCTGTAACAGAGCTTTTACAGACAAATGCATTCCTCTCTATAGCCACAGCAGGTGGGAGTTTAATTACATGCTCCAGAAGCAGTGATTAAGTACCTTCATGCAAAGGATTGCTGGCACTAGGGTTTTATACCTAGATTGCTAAATCCCTCGACTGCCTGCATAGTGTGTGGAATTAGCTGTTTTCAAGTATTTTTAATTTTATTGTAATATTTGGTGAGTTGCTATTATAAGGGCAATTAAAAAGCATTGGAATGCTTGTATGGGTCAGCATTGAAAGATTTAAAGAACTTTTCCACTGAGGCACTTGAGCATGTGCTTAACTTCCATCTGATTGGTTCACGTGCATAACATAATAAGGCAAGAAATATTTTGTAAGTCGTTAAATATATTTATTCCTACTCAAATGGAAGCAAGCAGAAATAAGGATGCTTGTATCTTGTTAGTTAACGTTCACTGATCTGACAGTGAAGTCCTAGCTTGTCCTTAAAGAAAGAATGGTTTTTAACTATTTGAAATATCATTATGTAGATGATGTGTGATAGCTGCCTTCAACTTGTTTGTTCAGCTATAGAAGAGTTTATTTTGAACTGTTTACCATTTTTGTTTTGTAATAGGGTAGTTTGTGTCGGTGGAGACGGATCTGTCAGTGAAGTTGCTCATGGTCTACTACTTAAAGCCCAGATAGATGCTGGAAAAGACACGGACTATATACCAACACCTGTCAGAGCACCAGTTCCTCTTGGAGTAATACCAGCAGGTGAGACTAAAAGGTACTGTTACATTTTGTAAGTCATCTGTTTTAAGTCCCTCTGGCATGTTTTACAGTTTTGGCTACTAAAGGCAGTTCTTGGTGCTAAAGCTTCAGTTACTTAAGGGAGCTATTGAATAAATGTCCTAAATTAGTGATTTAGATTGATTACAAATGAATAGATTTTAAATCATTATGATAATTTATAAGTAATGGCACAGATGAGCTCTTTGCCTAAAGGAAGAAGCTCAGGAAGAAGAAAACTAAAATAATTTTCAGCTGATCCATGCAAAGTTTTGCCCTTATTCGCTGCCAGAAATGATACGAAATGAAAACTTTGTTTTCTAGAATTTCTTTAATATAAGCCATGCTGTTTCGCTTCTCTCTCCAGATTTCTTGGCAGGATTCTCCGTTGGATCTTAGGGTCTATTTTTAAATGGTGTCCCAGGAATACATGTTGTGGATTACATTAAAACAAAAACAATACTGTGCACACAAAACTGCTTTTTCTCTCCTTTACTTCTACAGACCTGAAAATGCATGCATCTCTCTTGAAAAATCCTCTTGCTCCTTTATTAACTTGGACTTGCATCTTGTGGTGTGGGGTTTTTTTTGTTTGTTTGTTTTGTTTTGGGGGGTGTGTGTGTCCCTTCTCCTCCCAGTTTTTGTATTTGCTCTTCTCAGAGTGTAATTTGGGCCAGGCAGGCAGGCTTAGCTACAATTAGTACAGGCAGGGTTGATTCTGGACTGGTATATGAATCACTTCTCTTTAAAAGAGGAGGGGTATTTATGCATGGACACTACTCTCTGGTGTGGATGTTGATGTGACTACTTGATGTAATTTCTCAGAGGTTTTTAACTAGTAAGGAAAAAAATTCCTGCAGCCGGGTGGACAGCAAATCATTGTTTTCAGTTTTCTACAAAAAAATAGGAGCAAGTCGCTTCCAAACTGAGTAAGCAGGTTTTAAGTGCTCTGACTTGCTTTGCACTTCTAAAAGGAGCATTAAGACAGGGACTAGTTGCTTGTAAAAATGCAGGATTACACTAGCTTTTTTCAAGTTAAAAAAACCTTGGAAATGTATTGGTAAAAGATACAGTAATCTCAAAGACATGAAACAAATGAATTTTAGTAAAGCAGTTGGACCACCACTTATCAGTTCAGTTGCCGTGAATGTCTTGATGGTGTTGAGATGGAATCTCTCCAGCACTTGACTCTACGCTGTTTAGGCGTGCTTCTGTCACTGTGCCTCATCATTAGTGCTTACTCTCTTCAGTTTAAGACAAATATGTCATGATCACAAAGGATTTGTAAACACAAAAGAATGCTGTACGGCTTGTTACACAGGGTGCCATAGACTTTGTTAAAAGAGGGTGAGAACAATTTGTAGAATGATAGTGTGAGAAACTCCTTAATAGGTTCTTAAAAATAATATATAGCTTATTTTATTTCCATATTATTGATATTCCAAAAAGTAGTCAGGAAACAGATGAGTATGATACTTGTGTACATGAAGAAAATGGAACTCAATGGTCAATTAATCCCCCCCTGAAATCCATTGTACCAAATTACGAGGATTCTCCAGCCGAGTAAAAGTAGAAAATGTATTACAGGATAGCATTATGTGAGTAGCTTAAAATCTGGTTTTAGTCTCTGTTATAAGTAGTTAAGACAGCATTTTGAAGTTTCAGTCAACTTGATGGGAAGGAGCTGCTCTTGACACCGTTTACCTCCTGAAGAGAAAGGTCCAGAGGGGAGTGTGTTTTTACTACAATACTCTGCTGAGCTGCCTTATTCTGGTCCAAATCAAATGGATGAGATGTGGGGATGCCTGCAGTTGTACTGCTGGCCATTAGCAAGAGTGTTTGTTGCTATGGGAACTACTGCTAAGAAACTGTACGGAGGGGGAACAGGAGAAAGGGGAGGGGGAACTGGAAGGACATTAAAAAAGCTATCCAGTTGTTACAGAACAAGAGACAATCTATATCTGATGACTGGGAACCTTTTGGTCCTAAATGGTTCCTTTAAATAAATTCATGATTTCCAATTAATTCAGAAAATAAAATATTACTGAGGGACTGTTAATTTCTGTGATATTTCAGGCAAAGAACCAAAATGTTGGTGCAGTTTTCATCAGAATTTTAGCTATGCTTGACTAGGAAGTCATTACATCACATTTATCTGTTTGGATGGGGGACACATTAACAGCCTTATGAATATTCATGTTGTCTGGTTAATTAAGTTAATTGTACTGCAGAAGTGCTTGCACTTCCAAGGACAATTTTTTTCTCTACAATTTCTGTTTGGTACCTTCATCAGTCATGCTTTACATGACCTGCAGATACTTTGTCCTTACTGTGATGCTTTTGCACATTTCATAGGAAGGAGGTTGTAGGAAGTTGTTTGTAATGTCAGGAAAATGGGTTAATATTTTGAACAGAATTATATTTTTTTTTGAATAATAAAATCTTCTTTGTTTCTGTTTAAAAAAATGTTGGTGACAGAGATGCTGGAGTTGTATGGATGAAACCTTTTTACAGTAAATTGAGTAGTTGGAGTGAGATCTAAAAATGTGACTGTTAGTAATGTGTGAGGGGTGCAAGCCCATACATGAGCATTGAAGAAGGTTATTAGTCTCTGAAGTAATACGATAGTGTTCAGGCGAACCATCTTGTTATTGGTAAATAATAATCCAAGCTTACATAGGGGAGAAAAAGGTTTAGATGAGTTGGGAAGATGAATAATGGCATTTCAACTACTATTATTGAATCACCACTTAAATCAGCAAAGCTTATATTCTAATGTTTTTTGTATGATAACTTTCATTGTTTTGGTTCTGTTTGTAAGCTTTTTTTTTTTTTCTTTTTTTGGTGTGGCATCCTGCTTGTATATGACCTAGGGAATGATCCTGTGTATATGACACTTTATTCAGTCATTACTGGGATCAAAATGCTCGTAGGCATGTATTAAGAGTTTTTTAGAGAAGGAGATGGTACTTGCTCCTGCAAAACTGTGCATGTTCTGGATCTTCAATTTGTGGAAGGGTGGATGCATTACTTATGTTTTTGAACACAGCAGAACTTGTTTTATTTTCCCGGGAATCATGAAAGGGTGGGGTTTTACCTTGTTTACTTCTGCAAATGTTAATGAGCTCCACAGATTTAATAGAAGGATGCAATTACTTGTGCCTATCCTGTTTGGTAAGAATGAGATTTAACTCTCATTAAAGTCAGTATGAAGATTGCTATTGACTTCAGCTGTAGTCATTTGTTATTTTGCTGCCATCTGTATTGACAAATTACTCTTACTTAAATGAGGAATCCCAGTTTTAAGACATACGAAGCCTGAGCCTCAGAAGTATATTCCGCCTTGTGCTCTTTTATTAGCTTGAACTTCAGTGACAAAGAAAAATATTTTTTTCAGAATAACAACTTCCCTGTTGTCAATTTACAGGAAATAAACACAATTTGCATGGCTTGTAATGATCTGCTCTTGGTGTGTGTGATTTCCTTTGTTTTGGAGAGGTTCCCATAAAAGTTGATAAGGGTTGGAAAAATTTGAAGGAAATATTTGAGTCTCCTTGAGCTACTTCTTTAGCTAGCTTCACTGGCTAAGCAGAATTAGTTGAATCTAGAGGTTAAACGTCCTAAGTCATTCAAACATGAAATGGTGTTGGGCATATACTTGTATTATTCTGTGAAGAATTGCTTTTTAGGTCAAACCTAATTTTTTTTGTCCCTGAATTTTCCTTATAGAACTGTATTTTATGTTCACTGAATTGAATAACTCCCTATTTTGCATAGTAAATGGTATCTAGAGCTACATTTCTGCCTTTTCTTTTACATGTGTATTGTACAGAAAGGCAAGTTCAAATTACTTTTAGTCAAGTTGTTGGATATAAGTTATTGGATATAAATGATGGAAATTGTAATATTCTTAATAAACTGGGCTCCTGTTAGTGTATCTAGAGAGACTTTCTTTTGGAAGAAAAAAAGCAAAGACTTGCATTTAGCTTTTGAAGTTGTCAGTTTATTCTTCTGTCAAAGTACTTCATAATCTCAATAGCTGGGTTTATTTAGATTTTTTTTTTTTTTTTAGGAAAAGGAGAAAGAAATTAACAGTATAGTCACCTATGTAAAATTCTAAGAAATATGTAAATGAAATTACATTTTTTTTAATTGTTCAAAGAATAAAACTGTACACAACCTGATTTCTTCCATGTACCACTGGAGATGAAGACTTCAAAGAACGTTTTGTATGTATTCTCTTAATAGATGTACCTCACTTATTTCTTTCACATATTAGGAACCCTGAGAGCCTTACTCAGAGCTCCTCTCTCGGACGTTATGAACGCTTTTCATGAGGTTCTGAGTATTCTGAATTACTGTCAGAGACTAAGGTGCTCTAAGGACGTAACAGGTGCTCTGTGAGATACTGAGATACAATTCCCAGTTGTTTTACAAATTCTTATTCACAGAAATTATTGGAAAAAATCGAAGCATATACTCCTGAATGACAAGATGCCTTTAGAGCTTTGTAACTATGTATATCAGTCTTTCCAAATATAGTATTTTTTTTCTACCACCAATGTGACACCAAAGATTGCAGAGTTTTGGGATGAACCTAATTTTTCAGTCTGGTACATGATGCTTTTGAAGTGCTTATTTAAATATTGAGTGCCTCTTGTTTGAAATGTGATAGTCTTTCCCTTTCTTCTCTCCCTCACTTTTGAAAGACAAGTTTAAATGCTACATAAAACTTTAGGCAAATTTAGCATCTAGAATTGTCTATTGGTGCTGTAACATTACATAATTCAAGCAACAAGAAAATTATTTGAAAATCTAACTAACTCATTCCTTTATGGAATGTTAGTTTCTCAGTTGTTCTTTTGTAATTTTTGTTATTTTAATTAATCTATTGAATTATTCATCCCTTAATCAGTGTTATGAAGAAGCTCAATATTCTGCCTGCTTGGTGGCAGGCCCTGGTTCTTTATTTTTGCAGAAGTGAATCCTATGGCCCTGCTGCTTGGCTAAGAAATGTCAGAGATGTGATCAATGAGAAAAATCAACTTGAAATTCTGTTAAAACTATACCCATTTAGGAAAGATACAATCATTCCTGGTTCATGATTTTTAAAATAAATTGCTGTTTAAAAGTCAGCTGATACACAGATACACAATGTCCTATACATTAAAGCAGAAGGGCAAAATTTACATGTGTATCCATGTTTCTTGTGCAGGTGAAGTGACTTGACATACCAATCACCACCAAACATGGGTCTCCAGAACCATGCTTCTTTTTTTTTACAATCTGATAGCTAGTTTTCCACTCTCTCTTCCAACTCCATGCTCACATTGCTAGTTCTTGACTTTCTTTTCTATTTACCAGCTAATTTACTACTCATTCCCTTGTTTCAAAATAAATTAATCCCTTCTATCCAGTGACTAGTAGTACAACTGATCTGCCAATGTCGAGGCAATGACAAAGACAAGTTAGATGGGTCAATTTTAATGCACTGAATGCAACAGTTTGTCAGACACGCGTCAAATTCTATGTTCTCTCTGGTTTTCAGTCATTAATGTGTTCTCATATGTAAAGCTGTCGTGCAGTAATTCATTTTATTCACTATTGCTTCTAAGGATCTAAAATGTAGCCTGCAAGAGGCACAGCAGCTATCTTAGACTGTATCTAGTAGAATTTTGTCTGGGAAATGTACAGTTTTACACTGGCTGGGTATGATATTATTTTTCCAACTTAAAAATATTCCCCAAATATATCTTATTAGATAATCTGCCTTCTACTACAGTTCCTCAGTACAGCACTTAAGTGTAGAAGAAGTGATTTTTAGGGAGATGGTTTTAAAAAAAGGCAATTTTTGCAAAGCTTTTTTTTTTCCTCCCTCCCCTATTGGTTTTTATGGCACTTATGAATGAATTTGCAGAGAAGATTTTATAGATCTCTGGAAGTTTTAATGGGTTTAATTTGTACTATTCAGCATTTCTGCTGTTACCAAGACTAAGTAATTTGTGGGGAGGCTTTCTTTCTTTTTGAAAATGGAGTAAATGTCTCAGTTTCTTCATTTGAAAAATGTTGTATATATTTTTTTCTTGCTATTCTGTATCTCTCTTATTTTTACAATAGTTTGTGTTTGCTTTTACAGGTACTACTAATATTTTGGCCCACACTCTCTATGGTATTAAGCATGCAGTGACTGCAACATTGCACATTGTAATGGGTAAATATTTTTACATACATTTTCAGATTTTAAATAATGAACCAGCATTTAGAAGCTTGCCGTAACCAGTGGTTTAATAAAGGCATTCCATTATGCTATATCACTGTAAACTATATTGTAAGACTTTTAAACCCAAATGATTCTATCCTGATTTACAGTGTACTGGAAAGGTTATGATTCTTTGAATATAGTTTAGTAGCAAAAGTTGTGAACCTCATCTTCTGGTAACTAAAATCCATCATGGAATAATGTCTGATTTTGGCATTCTTGACCTATTACTGATGTTCTTTTAATGCAAAAAGAAACCTTTTCCAGACGTGATTGTGTGAATAGTGTTACTCTGTGTGTGTTATGCAATGATTGGTTGCATAATCACTTGATTATTTTAATTTAATGTACCTGCTGAAGACAATAGGAAAATACACAATACTTTCAGCTTGAGGAAGTGGTTAGGATTGGACTTTTCAGGAAAGTAGTCATATTTCTGAGAAAGTATCATTAATCTTTTTAGCTCTGTGTGCATTTCTTTTAAATACTAACAGGTTCCATAAGAAAGCTTTATTAGTAGAAAAAACTATCACTTGCCATTTGGTCTGCACAATAAATAGGTTTCTGAATGTGAAAATGTAATTATGCTAAAAGGAAAAACTAGGTTGCTTGTGCAAACCTATTAAGAAATAGCAAATACTTAGTTGAGCAATGTTAAGCTTCCTCTCAAAACAATTTTTCTTTAGGATACATTTTTTTTTTTTTAAATAAAAAAAAAGAGAATAATGGGGAAGGTCCACCTTGAGTATCTGTTTTCTAGACCTTGCAGTCAGCAGTGGAAGAGCCTTTGCTCTGTTTCTTAGATAGTAATACACAAGGCAAATCTAAAACTGTCTTTTTTATTCAGGGACACTCAATCTAATGGAAACCACCCAGGTTCTATTACAGAAAAAAATTATATACGTGATCTTGAACAGAATTAGATGTCTAAATTCTATAACTGTAAACATAAATACATGTAAAACCTACATTTAAGAGCTCCCATATCTCCTCCAGTACAATGTTCAGTCATTACAAATATTTGGTGAAATGGTTGCAAATATTTATGTAGCAATATTCCATTTTCTTTGATACTAATTGTTGAAAATTTGAATAGAATTAAGAGTCAGACCCTTCGCAGCCTGATGAAGTAGCTGAATTTTTGCCATAACTATTTTAACATTTTGAAGCATCTGAATGTTGTTCTCTGAAATGACTACTTCTATAGAGTCTTTATATCTAGATTGATTCTGGTTTCCATTAGTAAAACTTGACTTCCTAAAGAGAGAAGAGTCTGGAGTTTTTTCCCCCCTGCTAAATTAGGTGAAAAAGAAATGGTAAGTTGTATTCTGTTTGAAATACAGCTGTTATTTGCAATTTCTGATCTTTATCTTTGAAATTTTAGGACATATTCAACCAGTAGATGTCTGTACTTTCAGTACTCCAAGCAAGCTTTTGCGGTTTGGGTTCTCAGCTATGTTTGGTTTTGGTGCAAAGACTCTAGCCTTGGCTGAAAAACACCGTTGGATGCCCTCCAGTCAGCGGAAGGATTTTGCTTTTATCAAAGCACTGGCAGATCTCAAGTATGCCATGAGCTGTTATATGTTTCTAGTATTTCTCATTTTCTTGAGGAAAATGCAATAATTAATGTGGTAAAAAAATAGACAACAGTAGTTTAGCTATCTTGACTTCTTAACTGCAGACAGATTTAACTCAGACGTGATGTATATCCCTCTTAGAAGTTAAAGAGGAGGTAAATTCTGTATATTCAGCATCTCCTTAAAATCATCTTACCTTGGATAAAAGTCTGTCTAGCAGTCAGAATATTTGTTTACATGATAGTAAATATCAATACTTTTCTAGGCCGGAGGAATGTGAATTATCATTTCTACCTCTACAAATTCCACAGGAAGACTCTCATGAAAATGACAAGTAAGTAAAACTGAGTCAAACAGCTCTAAAGCTACAAAAATATGTGTCTTTGAAGATAAAATTGTACAAATTCTTAATTTTGTTCAAATTTGATCATCAGGTAAACCAATCTTTATAAAAAAAAAAAAAAGATTTGACAACTGCAAACTTGTACGCTTTGTAAAACGTTCCATATAGACTACAGAGGATTTGTTACAAAGCAGTCTTCCGCTCAGTACTACTGGTTTGTTCAGTTCCGTTAATCCTTTCTTCCATTGACATCTTACTTTTTTTCTAAAGTAGATGTTGTTTAAATGTGCTAAAATGACTTTAAATTATTTTACCTATGTGTTTCCACCCTTTTAGAAAGAAGAATGAGAAAATTAAAAAAAAGGGTGAGTTTTTGCTTTTGTGATTATTTAAAGGCAAACTGTGGCCGGTTAAACTGGAGTAATATAGAATTACTCTGTTATATTTAGGTAGCAAGGATCAATGGCACAAAATTCAGGGTCACTTCCTGAATGTGAGCATTATGGCAATCCCTTGTCTCTGTTCAATGGCACCAAGAGGCTTGGCACCTAATACAAGGTCAGTAGGGGTTTAGAGAATTAGTCATGTCTATAAATTCTGATATCTTACCTTAAGACCTTGGCTTTTCCGAGAATACAAGCCTGTGTTTAGGTAGTCTGGACCCTCTGGAATGGGGGAGGGAGCATGGGCTGCAGCAGACTCGATAATCCCAGGAACTGTAATCAGTTTTTGGATCAGGCAAATAAGGTCAAGCAGTCTAACTAGAATAATGAGTGGATAATTGCTGTGACTAAATTAGTTGGCAAGTCTGACTTAAGCAGTAGTCATCAAGCAGTCATCTGTCATAGGATTTGGCTATATGTAGAAACTTCATTCTTGGCTTTTATTTTTTCAAATATAAAGGTGCCCCTCATCTTCTGCTTTACAGCCAGCAAAAATGAAGTATGAATCTTTCTCCTGTTATGAAGAACTGATATTCACACTTGTCTTTTGTCTTTTTTTTTTTCCTTTTTTTTTTTCCTCTGAACTTGGGCAATGCAGCTTCTACATGTAGGGTCTTGGGAAACAAATGAGTATGTAATCTGCTTGTTGACATTGACTCATTTTGCCTTTAGCTCATTGTTGAGAGCATGCTTTGTGGTGATCAAAACAGTTATCAGGTGATAAATATTTATACTTGATGTATCCAGTTGACAATTAAGCAGAACAGCAAGTACAAACTTTGTAGTTGTACATGAAATACAACACGGTCCCTCAAAAATGAATGCAGAAACTCATATATATATATATATATATATATTTATATATATGTGTGTGTGTGTGTGTATCTATTAAAAAAAACCCCAGTACTCAGGGAAGTTTATGGAATAAGTCTGTTTTGTTTCATTTGATTATCATTAGGTGAAAACAGATGTGCCTTAGAATTGATCAGGTGGTTTTCTTCAAAATTACTGGCTGATCTGGTAGAATTTGACTTCTTGGAAACAATGTAGAAACAAATGGTTTTCGCGAAACTCTTATTGAGAAGTTTTCTTTGCTACAGGGGTCCTGCTAAGCCTCATATACCTCAAAATAGTGCCCTGATGCTGTTCCCTCTTAGGAACTTACTCTGCTCAGCATTTAGTGTGTTATATACCAGTCAGTAGAAAAATTCTGACAAGAACTGAAGAAATTAGTCTTTTTTTAGCTTTGCTTTCTCTTTCCATCTGTTCTGGCACCTGTTCCTCAGTGACGGGGAATTTTATGACAACTCCATGCAATTATTGCAGGTTTGAATGAGCCTGTTTCTCCCACAGGGTAGTTGCTCAGTGGATCTCCCTATCCTTTCATATAAGGACATCCTTTTTTTCCTCTCTCTTTTTAAAAATAATCTTAGGAGTGCAGTCAGCTAGTAGGGTAGGAAGAGCAGACTCTTCAGACAGTTGCTCCATTTCTCATGGTGAATAGCATCTTGACTGTAAGGCTTTTCAATATGAGAAACATAAATGTTGCACTAATTGTTAGAGACTCAAGACTCATTATGGAAGCGTCAGCTAAACTCAGCTAAGTTTCTTTGCTCTGTCCTATTTTCCCCAAGAGGTTTTTGCCATATAAAGACATTTGAAGTGGAATGAAAGCTTTGACTGCTGCCTGTAACTCTAGTTATGCTAGTCTAAATTTGCAGAAACATGTCAAGATACGTTTAACTGTCTGCACTATTTGAGCCATGTGGGACATCTGTTTCTCATAGCATAGGTGGTGTGCTTCGCTGCAGATTGGACTTTCAAGAGAATTAATGAGAATTCTTAGTCATCTCTGAAGATAAAAGGCCATAGTGCCGAATGCGTTGCCCAGTAGCCTGCTGTGCCCTTTTATTGCAGCAAATACGATAAGGAGGCAACTTCTTCAATTTCACCATCACTGTTTTTCTAAATCAGCAAAGTAATGCTATGCCAGGTGACTTGTTTAATGGTTATGTAAAAATTATCTTCCTAGATTGTGCTGTATCATAGTCTGAGAGCATTCCTGATGCAGTCATTCAGTAGCCAGCGAACTATGAGTGGGGAGAGATCTGTGGTGGTGGGCTGGAAATATTTTTTTTAAACATTCTTAACAATTTTTCCAAGCATACATGCCGAATAAATAAATCTATATATACATATGTATGCATATATATTCAGAAGATATGAAATACATCATCTATATGTAACATATAATCTCAGCAGTCATCGTCACGTTCATCAGATACTCTCGTTGAACATTGATTTGTCTCTATAACTTAAATGGGACTTAGGCGTGATTGCATTGAGATTCAGGTTGTTAGCTTCTGCGACAAGGTACAGTTGCGTTAAGGAATCTGTGGATTGATACTAGCTCATTGTCTGACCCAAATTCTCAAAGGTGCTAAAATAACAATGGTGACTGCATACTTAGGGCCATTGAGTATCTGCACTGTAGGGTCTCTTCTTGATTCATCTCTAGTATATGACTGTTTTATCTTGTACAAAATTCCCTTCATTTTTTAACTTTTATGTGCTTTGTGAAATGTGTAAGTAGAACTGTGCTGAGAATTGCTAAGAGAGTTTGAATAGCGGCATAGTGGAAGCTCAGGCTCTATGTTAGGCCAGCATGAGTGTTAATGGAGGAGATGAAGGAACCCATCTGCACTGGGTTATAAGACGGGGATGTGCTTGCATGCATCATGGCGATGGTTTCTTGGTAAAGCTTTGCTTCACAACATTTGTGGTAATCAATCATACTGCACTGGAGAGAAAAGTGTAAAGATAAATTTCTGATCCCTGGCATTTAAAAATCGTCTGTTAAGTAGAAAAGCCGTTTTTTTTAAATTATATGTATTATGTTCAATAAATTCTAGATATTGTTAAGGGAGTACAATTTTATTATTACAGTGTATGTTATAAATATACAGATGCTAAATAACCTCAATCGCCTAGTTTATACTGATCTATAGAGGGTGGGGTGGGGTTTTTATTTGGCAAAAAGAGTTAAAAAAACCATTGAGACTCTTCTATTAATTTACTCTGGCTAGCCTTTTTTTTATTTTTTTTTTTTTTTTTAATCTAGACTTTTGAAGAGCCTGTTAAACTTCCAAATTAATGAATTTACTTTTGTGAACTAAGTTGGTCTGCTTTTCAGGTTGAATAATGGAAGCATGGCTCTTATTGTTGTACAAAATACTTCTCGAACAGAGTTTATAAAACACCTGAAAAGATACGCCAGCGTAAAAAATCAGGTACTGTTAATTTCTTTCTGGTGATTATAAAAAGAACAGTTAATCGTGAGGGTAGACATGCTGTAAGAGTTAATGTTAGCATCCTCATAAGGAGACTTAGCTTCCTGTCAGAATACATTAGTCCCCTTTTTATCTGATTTTTTTTTTTTTTTTAAAATCACTAGACTAATACCGATTAGCCTATTTCAGCCCATCTGTTGTGGTTTAAATTGTATTTGTGTTGTACCATAGTTTTATAGGTGTAAAGCCCTTTCACCACAATAAAGGAAAAGCACACTACGTTTAAATTTTGTGCAGTACAGAGATCAAGAGCACAGACTGGGGGGCATCATGCAACTCTCTAAGAAATAGGTAACGTCCATAATTTCAGCAGCTTGCTGCATGCTATGCTGGTAGCAGTGGATTATGACCATTGATTTTTAGCAGGTATGCATTCCATCTAGTTATGAATGTTTGCAGAACTGTATTTCAAATTTTGGTCATTATTCTGTCTTTGAAGAGAAAAACAAAGCATACAAACACAGTGCCTTATTGCTGTCCTAAATACCCAATGCATAGCCTAAGCATACTGGTACTCCTTCAAATGTTTCAGGATTACGTGAAATCTCTTTTACAAGAAGGTTTAGGTTTGAATTAGATAACCCTTCAACAGTCAGAGTTTGAGGGAGAGGTCGGTGACAGTTCCATGTCACCGCACTAACAAACAGCTGCATTTGGGAAATGGTTTATGCTTTCCAGTTATGCTTTTGGAGGAAGGCTTTGCTTTTCTCTCTGCTTTTGTAGTTAGAAATTAGATGAGGAGATGTGGACCCTCCTTTAAATTTAAGGTGACCATTTACTGGAATTCTAACTAGGCTCATTTAGGACAGGATTACTGGTAAAGACAAAGAGAGCACAGGAAAAAATCTGCTTGGACTTTCACATATTCCGAAAGCATGTGCCATTTGGGCACGTGCAAAATAGACCACCTCACCTGTAAACTGAGCAGGTCCGATACGGGAACGCAAATGGAACACTACCATTTTTTCTGAGGCACTATTTAGGATAAAAATAGCATGTTAATCTATAAATTGTAGCTGGAATATATAATGCCTCATATGGTCAAAGCTAGAGTTAAGTGTTCCCATCTACTTAAGACAAAAAAAAAAAGCAAGCTTTTTAACTTCAAGTAATCCAGTTTGTTGCTAAGCTACCACCTATATCTTTCATCTTCATTTAATATGTATCTGTGTTTGGTTTAGTTCAATTTTCCCTTTGTTGAGACCTACACAGTTCAAGAAGTAAAAGTACAACCAAGGCTTAAAAGTGGGCTTGATGCCAAAGAAAATACATATTTGAATGCTGCTTCTGCAGAAGGAAATTACCCTTGGAATATAGATGGAGACTTAATGGAAGAAGCATCACAAGTTCATGTTCGGTAAGGCTAAGTATTATGTTCATGGACTGTATACCTGTAACGGATCAGTACTGCAGTCTTAGATGTAATACAGATGACACCAAACCTGGGTGTTGTAAATACTGTAAGAAAGAACAGTACTTTTGTGTGCTTTTGTACACTGCACAGTCTGGCCTCTTTGCCGTTGTTTGGGCCTCTGCCCTGTTGCCTTGTGCCCATCTTTAGAAAGGTGTGTTATGACCCACTTGGCCTTTCCTTTCTCTTGCCTCATCAGCTTCCAGCTCCACTTCTCTTCTTTCTGCCTGTTACTTTACTCTTCTGTTTCTTCGAGGAGAACAGAAGTATATAAAGGTCTGTGACTCCTGGGAGGAGCTCCTTTTGCGATAAGGATTCCTGCTGGGAAAGCAGTGTGTGTAACCTTAATAAAAACACATAGTTGTTCAATTGTGGGAAACTTAGTGCTGCTTGAGAATAGTCTCCATATCTAGGATCAAAGAAAGAGGCTATGAATACACAGGGAAATAGGAGGATTATCAGGGGCATTAAATGGGCAGTGGCACATTCTTCTGCAATGTGCATAGGAGTAGTTGAAGGCACAGAGCTCAGAGTAACAGTCTGGTATGTAAAGTAAAAGGCAGATCACGTTATAGGATATATAATTATGTACTTCTAAAGATGATCATATAGGAATTGTCAAAATGTAATTCACCTGATTTTATTCCATATAGCAGTTCATACATATTTGTTCTCTGCCCGCCCCCCCCCCCCAGTGGCACACCCATTGCATGAGTTAATGAAATTGATAAAGTTTGACTTCCTCACTTCACAGTGTGCATCCTCAACTTATTCATCTCTATGGAGTGAACACCGATGACCTGGAGAGTTCCCAAGCAACATGCAATTGCATATAGAAGGGACACACTGCAAGTTCTCTATTAAAGAATCCTTTCCTCACCTCTATGCACAGCTTTCCAAGGTCTCAGTCTTTCACTCACTGAATTCAGTTGTTGTAGCAGAAGCTTAACTGGGATGTTTGTAATATTTCTGGTTTTAAATTTTTATCGAGATACATATTTTTATCAGGTCGTATTTAACTGTAAAAAAACGTGTTAGGCTTAACAAGAAAAAATGAAAACTGCTTATATTGGTCTCTTATAAATTTGGGGTTTGAGAAGTGTCTGTCAGAATAGAAGAAACTATTTTTTTTCCTTTAAAATTATTCTAGCTTTTGCAATAAATATAGTATGAGATACTTCTAAGTCTGCTGCTGCTATCCATGTTGTCAGGTAACTCAGTTCAAATAGAGCTGGTGAGTGGAGGTGTGGTACCACCTCGTGCTGAAGAATGGTGGCAAAATATAGATTATTTATTTTTTTAATCAAGTACTTCCATTTCTAGGTATCATTTTTAATGTTGCCTTAATGTATTTGCTTTCAAATCGTTTCTAGTCAAACAGTAACACAAAAGAATATGCTGATGTCTTATACGGCTTTTCTTTGTTGAAATGTATTTTAGAGACTACTCTTTGTACAAAATAAATATTTAAAAATGTTTTATCTATCCTAGAACTGAAGTGATGTTCAGCATAGTTTTTGTTGTTGCTGAGAATAAAGTTATGATAAATAACAGAGTTGACTTAAATTTTTATGGTTTGCTTATAAGGCATAAACATAATTTTTATGAGTGTCTGTTTTTTTGTAACTTATTAAATATTTAATACAATTATTTGAAATGACAGCAAATTTTAAAGACTATATTCTTTCTGGGAACTGGCTTTCTTTGAGATGATGATAAGTAGCAGACTGAAAAGTTTGTCCGTCTGCAGGACCATGGGAATAACAAATGTTTTCCTCTTCACTTGTCTATGCACCGTTCAGAAGGCGGCTGACAAATAATGGTATGAAAGCTGAATTATCTTGTGCCTAGAATGAGTTGCTTTAAGTTCTTTCTTCAGTAAGCAGTCGAGTATAATGTGAAATCCAGTCATTTATGATTTGGTTAAATCAAGGCCTTTACATGGGATCTATAGCTACTATATTTTATTTGATTTTAAATACTACCTGTGAAAAATTCTTACCTGTGATAAATACACAAGACAAAGAAGCACTGCAGATAATTATTTGTCTCCTAAGAACAAGCAAGCTGTTACTTGCTGGAAATCACATGCAATTTCTGCAGGCAAACCTGGCCAGCAGTAAAGGCCAAATTCATAGAGAATCAAATGCCTGCTTCGTAGGCAATTATTATAGGAATCTTAGAGCTAGTTGTGCTCTTTGCACTGGCTGCAGAGTAGGATCAGAGTCACAGCATCCTTTGGGCTGGATGGGGGCCCTGTCAGGTCTCTTGCCCAACCTCCTGCTCAGAGCAGGTCCAGCTATGACATCAGATCTGGTCGCTCAGGGCTTCATCCAGTCCACCCTTGAAACCTCCAAGGAGGAACAGGAAGTATACAATTTCCAAGGCAACATTATCACATGTACTGACTTACGTAAACTATTTCAAAGATAAATAAAATGCTTTAGTTTCACTTCTTTGCATTGCTTGTATTAAAAAGAATGTTAATGCCTCTTCCAGTATTTGAGGTATATTTTTCACCATCTGCTGTAAGATCAAACTAATTTCTGTTCAAAGACATTTTGGTTAAAGTGCAAAAATTCACTAAAGCCATTTGGAAGATAAGCATTTTGTGTATATTTTCACAGACTTGCAGGAAAATATTTCATTCTTCACATATTTTGATTTTTTAAAAAATATATACACATTCATTTGTCCTTACACTACAGAAGATTTTTAGAGAGAAAATATACTTTACAGTGATCCACATTTTTGGCATCAAATCAACTGAAAAGAAACTACAAAATGGTCCCCAATACCTTTAGAATCTGTGAACAATGTGGCTTTTGTGGCACCAAACACTCTTACCAGCAAAAGTGCTTGCTGAAGGCACTCTGTATCGCTTTTGAGTCTCAGGCTAATTCCTGTATGATGATGCTGCTTCAAAGTGTATGTACATGTTACATTCATTTCTCCTTGCAGTTCAGAAAGACATCAAAGGCACGGCAAGAAAGGCCATATTGCATACTGCTGTTGCAATAAAGTCAGCTATTGAAGAAGCTGTACCTTCTCCAGTTGTACAGGGGAGCAAAGAAACTTTTGTTTTTCCCCTGGAGTGTACTATTTCACCAAAACTAGGTGGCAATGCAAACTTATCTAGCTGAAGAAACTTCCTGTAGTAGCAGAGCAGTGGTTTGAACCATGTTTCTATTCAGTCATTTGCCTTTCTGCTGCTGAGTGGCTTCTGAGGATGCCTGTTTGGATGGTATTTACCTGAAAACTTCACAAGAACCCAGGCTAGCTCTCCAAATGACTTCCTTATTAAGTACTTTCAGGTAAAGGGTGGCACACCTAAAGATAAAATTTGGCCCAGTCAGGTTGGCATTTGGGAGTCTCTTGGGTATGTGTTTCTCTGTTTTGTCATCATGTGAAGTCTTTGCTCTGAATTCACCTTTGACCGTCCTCGTTCTGGCTTGCCTGGGTGTCTAAGTCTCTGCAGTGTTGTGGCTGTGCCTGTGAAGCCAAAGCTTGTGAGGTGACCTTCAAAAGCCCAAAGAGCTTCTGTTAGCTGTTTTCTATGTCCATGAACTCTACTTACAGTCCTTCTAGTGGTTTAAGCTAATTTACCCTTGTAAAACTGCCAGATCAAGATGAGGGAGGATTTCTTCTTGAATGTCTAATCAAAACATTATTGAAACTTGAAAATGAATAGAAGTAACTCATGCTAATGTGTTTGAGATCTTATTTTCCAGGATTGGCCAAACATTATTACTTTCTAAAAATTCTTCTTTCCGGTAAGTAATTCTTCTTCTGTTTGTCTTTAGTGTTCTGTCTGTTTGAAACCAAATATACACATGGCATTTCAAATATTACCGAGAGACTTCAAAACAACCTGTTTTACCACTTTCATAGTGAGCTTAAAACCAGTTTTCTTGTCACTGATGTTTCTCCTGTGAATTAACCTGAATCTTAAATTCTTCATTTTAAAATCAAACGTTTATTTGTCATCTTTCTTCCCATTTGTAAAATTCCAGCTGTCTCTTCTGTCTCGAGGGACCGGTTTGTATTGCCTTTTGAAAAAGCCAATCTGAAATACATAATTTTGGAATCTGTTGTCAGCAAATCTTTGTTATCTAAACCACAAAAGATGAACTAAAATAAAATGCATATATATGGTGTTTATGACCAATGGTATTTGCCATTGCTTTGTCGTACCAAGTAATTAAGTGTTACTCATAAATCAAAAAAGTGGATTTGCTATTTCTTTTACTTTTTGGGAGGCCAATACTCTGCTACAAGGAGTAAGGACATATGGGCTTGTGAACTATAACAGTCCACAGAATCCAGTATTTTTTTAAATGTGAAATGGTAATAAAAATTTCCTGTTAAATTTGTTTCATTTCTACACTTCCCTGGGAAAAATGATGGATGGAGAAAGTCTCCTTGTAGGTAAAGAAGTTAACAATCTCTTAATCGCTTGTCAGACAAGCTGCTTCCTTCGTGGTTTTCTTTTTTACTTATGCACAGTATTTTTTTAGCATTTATGTTGCAGTTTAAAATCTTAAACATTTTATTCTGGCATGAAACTATGATGATGACTAATAGTCTACAAGTGTCAAATGACATTAAATGTGGAGCACCATCCCACAAAAATGATCCATTTGATATCATTAAATTATATAAATTATTTGCAAACATGAGATGCCTTATTAAACATGGGAAGGGGTCTGTAGTGTTGAATAACAGAAGATGTAGAATACGCAGAAGATAAAATGAAGGAAAAGGGAGAAGTATTTTGAAAAAACACAAGTTACAGGCGGAATAATGTTTCTTTAGAAAGGACAGATCATAATAAAGTATTATTTATCCTTTAACCTGCATTAATAGATCCAAAGATCCACCAACAGTGTGAATTCCTGACTTGAGAACAACTGAGAAATACTGAAAACCTACCTTCCATAATATAAATGAAAGAAGCAAAAACAAGGTAACACCAACTATTAAGCCTATTCCAATAATTAGCACAGTAACACGGTATTTTGGCTTTTGGTGGTGCACTCCTTCCAAATAGACCTGGAAAGCAGAAAATAAGTTTAGTGGTAACAGATTTTTTTTTTTCCCCTAAAACAAACTCGGAAAATTAACTACATTCTTAAGTAATTAACACCATATTCATTGCCTATGTATAGATTGCATAGAATTCCATACTTTTAATTGCTGTTGCTTTTTCTACTTTAATAAGTTTATCACAAATTCATTAAGAGAATTCTTACATATGCAACTTGCTTGTCCTTGCGTAGTTCAATAACTTTTGCATTTTTTTCTGGTGAGGCTGTGGCTCTTACTTCAAACTTCAGTGCTGATGCATCATCCTGATTAAAAAAAATCCTATCTTTTAAAAAATAACTTCAACACATTAATTCCTACCCAGCAAAAATGGTAACACAGCTGCTCACAGAAACAGAATCTCACATAAACACACAATGGTGCCTTTTTCTGATCACAAAACAAATTAGTACCAGAAGCTGGAATGAAGCCCAGTTGGATTTTACTTAAGTCCACATCCATGCTGCTTTTCTTAGAAAAGTACAATTATGAGTTGAAATTAAATCCCAATCTTACATAAGCTAGACAGAATAGGCAAAGCAATACATACTATCAAATAAAGTGATAATCTAAAATACATATTTTTCAGTGGTTTTCATTTTTCATATATCACCTTGAGACTTAGCATTGAAAACATAAAATAGGTAACATGTAAAAGATTTGGATTTAATCATGTTTGCAAAAATATATTAATACCTAGAATTTCTACGCAGAGAATACTACAAATATGCCTTGAAATATTCCCCTTAAATACGAAAAATTCATGTTACCATTTCTAAAAGTGAAGGAGTAGCCTCCAGCTGCAACTGAACAGTTGCTTCTTTTCCACTTTCCATGTTTCCAAGCTTGCAATGTATTTGTAAGCAAAGGCTGTCATTTTTCATGCAGTACTGCAGAAGGGAGGGAAAGATTAAAACTTAAGTTTATCGAGTTTATCATCTTAGTATTAAAGACACTCAGGAACCGAGTAAAACAAAAAGATCCATGTTTGTTCTTGAAAAGTCAGGGTGTAACTTTAGGTTGTCACCCGTCGCTGTCAATCCATGGGTGCTAAAGGAACAGTACAAGGAATCAACCTAATTGTTACAGAAGAAAACAGGTCATTTTTCTTAAAATTGTAGGGTTTTTTAGACTGAAAAATAACAATTGTCATAATTTGGTTACTTTTTTTTTTTTACACTGTTATTTCAAAGTAGCTTTTATCTATAATGATAAATGACAATGACTATATGATATGCAGTATCAACAGTATAATTGATTGATCCTTACGCTTGTGCACTGACAGCTAGCACCATTTCACTCAGCTTTGGAGAAGACAATAAAGCAAGCCTGTACATGGTTGTATTCTTTATCCAAGACTGCAGTGCCTAAGTTCTGATTTGATATTCTAGTGCAGGCTGTCTCTCAATCATTGGCTGATGTTCCTTGTAACGTGCTTACTTTAAGTCCCAAATTAACATATTTAAAAATGTCCAGCTTCTTTTAAGATGAAAGTATTAAACAAATTGTACTTCATCAAACACAAGTTGCAGGACAGAGATTTCTATGAGAACAAACCCTCAAAAATGTAACACTAGAATAGCAATTCTGGTTTGGACTATATACTCGAGTATCTGATCTCCAGCAGGGTCCATAAGCAGGTACAGAGAGATGAGCTTGAACAGGCCAGGTTTGTACAATATTCCCCTAGCCGCCCAAATATTTTTTATAAGAACTTTCCAAGCCAAAAATGATTTCCGTATATTTTATAACTCTTAATGACTTTCAGTCCCATTAACTTGTATAGTCTCCCTTGGAATTCACTTAGTTTTAGCATTCATAACACCCTTCAGTAAGAAGTTCCACCACGAGTACTACTTTTGTTTTTTTTTTTTTAACCCGGCTCCTATTATTTACATTTGATGGCACTTTTTTGATGTGGAAAAGGCAATGAATATTTGATCTGCATACTTCATGTAATTAAAATTAAGACTGTTCTTCCCATATGCATAATTTTCCATTTGTTACTGAATTTCATCTGCCGTTCCGTTTGCCCACTCATTCAGTTACATAACCCTTTGGCAATTCTTCATAGGTGACTGTCATCCACACTGACTTCAGTGACGTGTCATTAATCAACTTTCTCATCTCCGTTCTCACCTCTTTTTCACTAAAGTCACTTATAACTACGCTGAACTTATCACAGGTCCCACCACAAATCCTTGGAAGACTGCTCTGGTGACCTCATTATATAAGATATACCGTTGCCTTAAGGCTCATTCATACAGTCATTTATTTCCCACTGATGCCAAAAGACAGACCTTACCATTTGTCTCTTAGCAGACTTTGAAAAGAAAGTGACAACATCCTTTAATATGTTTTCATTTTTTTCTGCTGCACTACAGTTTCTGGGATATTTATTATAGAAGCACTGGCCAACTGTTGTCTGGAAATAAAAACAACATCATCACTGTTAGAATTGAAACATCAGGTAATAATCAGGATACAGATTTCTGAAAGGCAAGAAGCTCAAAGGGAATGTAAATTTTACTTTCAGAATTCTAGAGCACATGGGGCTGAAGATCATCCTATTCTTGTTCACTCTGCTTCACCAGAGCTAGCAAACTGAACACATACTTCTCTTTTTCATAAAATTCATATAGCTAATAAAATTATATTAAGTAACCTGTGCTTACCTTGACATCCAATGTGTTGAATAATTTGAGGTCACTGGGTGGAAAAGCATTAGGTATCATTATCTCTAAGTTTGTATTTGGAGCCATGCTTGGTCCTGCATTCATGACCTTGTGGGGAAGAATGTTATACATTTAAAGCTTTAATTCATGGTAGCTATTCAAGTAACAAAAATATTTATATGAAGTATAAATACCTATAACTTCACAGAATGGGGTAGCACCTGCATTGTTACGCTGTCGTGAAAGTGGATTCTGCTAGGAGTTGTAACATTCTGCTTAATTCATTCTGTAGGCTTACTGAACCCTTCACTTCTCTGAACCCAATGAGTAAGTAGTGCTAATCTGTGACGACTACCCTGAGGTCATACAGACTGCCTTCCGGGAGAATATGCAAAAGGAACTAGGAGAGATTAATGTCTAACTCCTGCTTTTAATCCATTGGAGACAAATCTGATACCTATAGATCCTCTTATAAGGAGCACCTAGTTCCTTTTGCTTACCGTAAGATAATTCCTTTGAAAGTGTTTCTTAATGGAGGAAGTGGCAAGTCAGAACTGCCCTACCACGTTCAATCCTGCTTGTGCTAAGTATTGTTTCTTTGACAATTGTCAAATTTGAAGATTGTCCAGGCCAAAAAAAGCGTTCAAAGAGGGATTAACAGCCCCTTCCCATCACTAATGCTCACCGTGCCCCTGTACTCTTTAAAAAGTTCCCTTATTGACTGTGCAGACTGTCATTAGATACACTGGAAATCTAAGCATTAACCTTCAAAACAAGGGTAATAGGGTTTTTCAAAGAAAAACTCTTACATGAAAAGTGAAGTTGATATTCTCCTTCATACATGTAACTGGTGAATCATTCTCATTACTTCCATAAACAAATGAAGCCGGTGATACGAATCTACAATGGGTTTAGAAGCTGTTAATTAATAGAATTGCTATATATCATTAGGATAACTTTCTGCTCCATGCTATCTCCAGTAAGATTGGTTCTAAGAAAATAATGCCCAAGTTTGCGTTTAAGTAAATTTAGGAACACTGAGTAGAATTCCTCTACCTTTGTACTCTTTCCTCTTAAAAAGGCAGATGAATCAGAAAAAGTCATAAATTGTCACCCAAAACTATGCTCCATGAATGCCCCACAAAAAACCCAGAATATGGTCTATGTCAAGCAAGGAATGTGAGGATCTGCTGTGCCCTTATTAAATACCTCTTTCTATAAAAAATATTCCAGTTCTTAGAAAATATTAGTCTGTTAAGAGACAAGTTCAAAGCACCATAGATATCATTGTTCTCATCTCACAGTAGTGGAAACAAAACCTTAGAAGTGTCTGGGTCAGACCCCAGGACAGCTGTGCCATCTCATTCCCAGGATTTTTGAGCTACATCACGCTTCTGCTTAAAAGCTTTGGAATTTAGAATAGTAACAAGACAACAGTTCTATAGATATGCAGGTATAGCAATAGCTGGCTGACTTACCCATGAGCATTTAACTCGATCTCATATTTTAGAGGTACAACTAAAGTTAGTGTGTTATCCAGCAACATGTTCCCATCTTCATTTTTACTATAAAAACACAATGAGAGGAAAATGAGTATCGAATGCATCATCACATGCTATGCATTATTTCTATAAACAAATGTTAAACAGACCTTTTGGCTTATTAAAACAAAAATATTTTATTGATAACAACATGTCAGGCAGTAAAAAAAAAAAAAGAACATTTTATACAGGCAGAAACCTGTTCATTATTTAAATATAAATTATCTGGGTTTTTTTGCAATTTCCCTTTTTCTACAGATTTGCAACCAATGTGCTTTCTTGCAATTGTGCTTTGCTAAGTCTTTCCAGTGCTCCCTATTCTGTTTTTCAAAGCTAGTAATATTTTTCATTGAGCAATTTTTATTAGACTTTACCAGGTAGCATTAATGATGATGTTGAGGTCATCTTCTGCTCTGGTAAACGAGCTTGCATCCAAGAGGAAACTAAAATCCATCTGTAGAACAAATAAAACTTTCTTTACATCAACTGGTAGTGTGTCTTAACACAGTTTAAATAAAACTATTTTATTAAACTCATTTACAATTTCCTGCTCTAAAAAAATTCAGAACTAAGAAAATACTTGCTTTTTGTGTCTTCTACTCCCTTTCTATTGACCTAACACATTTGTTCATAGCCTTAGTCAGCTTGCTTGTCCAGGAAGCCAAGCACAATCAGTTCATGTATAATACAAACAATGTTGTCCCTTAATGAATTATTCCAGAGAGTGTTTAAGCAACTAATTTTAAAAGTAGCAGAGGGATTCAGATACCAACATGATAAAAGATGTTATTTGGGAATGAAGGAGAGATTCTGAAAAAACAAGTTTCCCCCCACCCTGAAAATCCTGATACCATATTTAGGATGTTTTTAAAGCTAGGAACTTTCATACATAATTTACCTTTGATTTTTGATCTACATATAAATAACCAACGCTGCACTCAAGTTTCACTGCATGAATTTCTTTATCTAATACTTCACAATGTATCTGTTTTTCTTCCTAAAACAAAGGACAAATTATTAATGATTAAAATAAAACCACTTTTTTTCAGACATTTCAAATTACATGCACACACTGAAATTGGGTGGTTTATATTTCCCTGAATAGGTGTTTGTTATTTCACTGATGCAAATATACAGAACATTCATATTATTCATGACTACTTTAACATACGCTTATATTGATTACTGTATCCTGTTACTTCATCTTCTGTTTGCTAATAGTGAAGCTAAGGTGTAGGCATCAGACCCAGACCCACTCAAGTTTAAAGCCAACCTCTGAAAGGCAGCAGGGGGATTTTACACAGGGAACAGTTATTTTTAAAGGCAGAAAGAGAGAACAATTAGGTTTGTTACTTCTTCCTAAGACTATGTATCTGTGAAAAAGAGCAGATTCAGTGAGATCTTTGTGATCACTGAAAACATGATCATCAGACAAAAAGTAGCAGTAACATCCTGAAATGCATTTAGAAACCAATTTTTTTTTTAATTTTAGTTATTACCATCACATCCTGTTATTGAAATTATTTAAGTCACCAGTACTGATTAAATTGCACGTGGTTTAGGTAGCTAGAAGTCTGAGAACTTAGAAACTGGAGTTTTGTCAGCTTTTTTGGGGGGGGGCGGGGCGTGGGGTGTAGATTGTCAGTATCTAAAGAAACTCAACAATCCATTAACATAATTTGAAAAATGCCTGGCTGAAAAAGAAAAATATCAAAGGATTACTGTTTGACAGATTTTTTTTTTCTTACCGATTCTAAAACTCGGATGAAATAAAGACCTTTAGGGATTTGAATGTGGAGGACAGTTTCATATGCATCATCTCCAACATTAAGCAGAGAAATGTTCAACAATAAAGTCTTCATACTCCCAACAGCAAGATATGTTTTCTTATCATGAGGCCTATAAAAACAATTATCATACTATAAGTGAAAAGTAATTCTATATACAGCTTGTATGCAAAGATTTTTCACCAATGCTCTTTTAGTTAATTTCATTTGGTTCTGACAAAAGCTCAGCTGGAGATCATTAGGAAAGTTTTTACTCAGTCCTGTCACTGAAGGTACTACACCAGTTATATGATGGTCAACTCCAGTATTGTACTTTTTAAGGCCTAAGGTTATTAATGCGAGAGCAAGAAAATTGTTATCAGACCAGTTGTGCTTCTGGCTTTTACAAGATAGGTCCTTTCCTTTACAGAAGAGAACAGCAATGTGCTACTGCTACAGTATTTTCAGACATTATTTCAAAATTCACTCTTTGTACTCTAAGTATAGGTTTGAGTTAATACGAAACAGGTCACAAAGAGGGCAAGTGAACTCACCTATCTTATGATCTATGTAATGTTCTATAATCATGTTACAAGTACAGACACCCTATGGGGGGCTAAAAGTAAACTTCAGCTTGACATTAAAGTTTAATTAAGACTTGTAGAAAGGCTGCCTAGAAATAGGCATTTATCAGATATTCTGGCTTGAAACCAAAGCATTAGTCACTGAACACCTTTGGGAGAGAAGCTGGCACTTCGAAAAGCAACAGAAGGTAAAAGCACTGCATAAGCAGATAGGTTCCAAGACAAAAGCGAATTAAAGAAAAACACAATGTTAACATTTCAGTAGCTTGATTACGTTTAGGTTAAATTTTAAAGTTGTTTTACTAGTTATATGCTTACTGTTCAGTCCTCTTATATGCATTAAAGGCAAGCTCATTAACAAGATGCTGTCACAGAGATGCCTCCCAGATTAACACACAAGTACACAAAAGCACCAGGTGCACATCTGGGACTACAACAAAGCTGAACTAGAGCTTTTCCCCGGTAATCATATTTCATTCTTCATTAAAAAATGCATGATGCAGACTAGAAATTTACACAGCAGGCCAAAATCTAAGCAATTTAAACAAAACATGATAGTGTATACACGAAGACTCATAACTCGGTAAGTAAAGCATTACATTGACACCCCTATTTGATTTCATTCTTTTAAGACTAAAAGTGTTTGCTTTGCTGTTCAAGGATAATGAATGCATTCTGTCTAGACAAAATAAATTAACGCTTCACAGCTAACTAGTTTTAAATCAAGATTCTAGGGGCACAATGTAATTTAAGGTGATACTTCACACTTTATCAAGATATTTAGCCTATTTATTTACACTGAAAATCTGCTACTGGTACCTAATGCCAAGCAGGTATGCTGTAATCTGTTTTCCTTTCTTAGAGCTTTGAAGTACTTACAAAACTGCATTGCTAATGTCACGAATGGAAATGCTGCACAATCTTTCTTTCTGAAACGTTTATGATCATTCAAATAACATAACCTTCAAGCCTAAGAAAACCAAAGGGCTTAAGACTAATGCTACAGGCGACGTGTTGAAGTAGGCAGAAAGATACTAATCTTATTCTAAAATCTATGAAGATGAAAAAGCTTGTGCTCAGTATCACACAGGTATGATTAATCAGCATTACGTGATTGTCATCATCTTTCGGTGTCGTTTTAGGTTGTTCAACCTAGTATCTCGATTAAAGTAGCATCAACTTTAAAAGTGATAAATTACACAAGAGAATCCAGGTCACACACAAAATACCGAACTAGCCGAGATTCACAGCAGGTACAATTTCTCTTTTTGTGCACCAACAACCCATATTTCTTGCTTTGAGTAGTATATTCAATAAAGAAAAAGGTTGTGATGATAAAATATAACTTAAAGTGAAATCATTAAAATCCAATCTGAATAGAAATAGTGGTACATGGCTTAAAACTTGCCAAAGATGATGCTAAATAGAAGTATTTCTCACAAAGTATTGCTTCGTGTAATACAGATCCTGCAAGACAATAATAATTGTATTTAAATACTTTGAAAGTGCATTAATTTTCTTGCATAATAGCAGGATTTAAACATGATACCTAATTGGAAGGAATGGGAAAACCTGAAACATTCTAAAGGGTATATTAAAAAAAATTAGGGATGTAAATGAAAAATCACAAAACAACATTAATTTTGGAAAATGCAAGCTAATTCATGTAGGGAAAAGAAGTCTAAACCTCACATAATACTCAACCATCTGGTGTCTCAATCAGCAGTATAAAACTGGAGATGTAATATTCTTAAGTAAATGAGGAAAAAGAGCCACTTAATTATTTTATAATTGAAATAATAACTATAGCAATGTCTTAGTACAAAACTGAAGTATCTTCTTTGTATAGTGCAAGTACAGTATCTTCATAAAAGCAGCAGAAATAATTGATAGCTTGTCAATTTAACAGTAGTTATGATGTCTACATATTGAGTATGCATTGTGCACTCTATCTTAGCCCAGTTATATCTGAAGTGCAGAATACAAGTTTACTTTTTTGTGAAGAAGATATATTTTATGAGCTGTAAAGTCTTCTAATTATGCAAGAACAGTTCTTCAATGATATACATTTCTGTTACATTTCCTGGAAGATTTACGATTCAAAAATATTCTTCAACTAAACGCAGCTTTACTCCTCATATTTTCTCAGGGAGTCCATAGTCTACTTTTGCAAATTAATGTTCTTTACATACAAAAGATTCAGGAATAATTTAGATAAAATCTTATAGAATCTCTTTCAAGAAAATTAAAGCCCCATTATACTTACTTTGGAAAAGCAACTTTTCCAGAAACTCGCAAGTCAGCAGAACAATTTTCTTGGGAGCAAAATCTTGCAAAAACAAACTATAAAAGACAAATCAAAAAGCACTTTAGTGTATTATGCATATTATAGTAAGTAAAAGTAAGAAACCGATCACCTTGGTACCAAGTATCTGGAACTGGCTAATAGCTCTTGCTCCTAAAAACAACTGAATCAGGCTATGATTTGTCATTTTCCAAACACATTCTGCACACCCAGAATAGCAACAGACAGGCTTTCCAGACTCCGTCTCTCACAGTTAAACCAGTGGGTGTATGTTCAGCTGATTTTTCAAAAGTAGTACATAAAAAGGGCAGAGTGTTTTAGAGGATCCAGAACTGAGTTCTCCGCAGTCTCTCCTGTGATACAGCACATTAACTTTTACAAGAGAGTTTCATTACACAAACTTTACTTATCATACTGTTAGTAAGGTTTGGTGAGACTAGACGCACCATGAGTTGCATGTGGCCGTGCCTTGCTTATCAATGTGCTATAGAGCACATTTATGTCACTTTATCCAACAACACCCTCTTTCTCTCTAACTCTGTGGTTTCTAAAACAAAATTTTGAATGAAGATGAAAAGGAAAAGCATGCCATGTAAAAGGAGCTTTTATATCTCTCAGAGTTCTAATAGTCAACTATATCCAAATTACATGAAGCTTACTGTTTGTGAAAAGTCATAATATGTTTATGACCATTTGGTAGTTAAAAATTCAGAGCATCCTGACTTTTGCTTAAGTCAGAGTAAAAGTCTATTAACTCTTAATAAGTTTTTCTTGGGAAAAAAGTTAATTTCATATTCATTTAAGGATACAGAATACAGTCTTTTTTCCCCCACAGACTTTGTGTTTGAAAACCTGCAATACCTTCACAGAACTAATATTTCAGCAACATCATTGAAACACTTGAAGATTAATACCAACACGATATTGTGCATTTAACAGAGAATTAATTTTAAAGAACAATTTTATACTGGAAAGTGACTCGTCCTGTGTAGTTGAAAAAGAATGAATATTTCAAAGAGTGAATTTCATACCTGTGTGTTCTGAGGTATATAATATTATATATTCTTGCAAGTTCTCTATACCTACCCTTTTTCTTTAAAAAAAAAAAAAAATACAAATTGTATACCAGTTCTGCAAAGATTATTTTATTTTTTTTTAAGAAAAAAATATGGCATTTTTTAGCATGCTGGTTTATTAATTAAGATCAAGGCACTAGGTGCTGGTCTGGAAAATGCATTCCTTCACGTGCTATGGATGTGTGAAGCTTTTTTTAACTGAAGATCGAAACGTGAATATTTACTTACTGCATTTGAAAAAAGAGAACTCATACACTAACCTTGCTTTTTACAACATCTTTTTCTTTCCTCCGTTGAAGAACGGGTTGAAGTGGTGAAAATTCTTGAGCATTTCTTTTCTGCAGAATATGATGCCCCAGATGATAACTTGCTTCAACATGTACAGGAGTCAAGATATCCCTTATATCTTTCTATGAAAATTGGAAACCTAATGAGTTAATCATATAAGACAAGACATGTATGCTTATGTTTTAAAGATTATAAGGTTCCCTAGAACTAACTTAAACAGGAACGCTTATTTTTTACAATGTTAAATAATTTCATATGCCATATGGTTCGTATACTTTTCCAGACATCTTTGTCGCTGAAAGAGGTAATCAGAAATGCAGAAAAGCATAATACATTCGATGACAGCATCAGGCATTTCAGAATGGAAGATTCTTTTATTAAAACAAGTCTTATTGAATAGTGAACCTATTTCTGTCAATAATACTGCCTTACACACCTATGAAATGCTGTACTGCCCAAATAGAAAAACAGGCAAAAGTTGGCTAAAATGGAGAAAATTAACCAGTAGGATAATGCTGGACAAAACCTATGGATATTTCTGTATGAAACCAAAAGGAGTTCTCCCACAGTACCACTAAATCAGGTCATGACTGCATTTTATTTTTCTGCCTCTCTATTTCCTATTCTGTATTAAAAAGATTAAACTCCTCAATAAATGGCCATTTTGTAAATGAAGCCTTGACTGTGTGGGAATGTTGCAGATCAGAGCCCAAACTACCTACTTGTGAAAGCTGAACAGCTTGAAGCACCGAGTACTAACAATAGCAAACCTGATTAAATTATTCCCTAAGTGTAGGAGATAGACAGACACTGATTGTCCCTCCACATGGCCACTACTTTAATTCTTCTCTGCAAGCTTGCTTTGGCCAAATCACATATTATCTAATTCATAATAATTTTCCACAAGGTCTTCTCTGCATCTGCTTTATATTACTTCCATTATACTAATTAGCTATTAATTAGTCTTTACGCAAAATACATAAAGTGTACATTGTCTCTTGCAAGGACTGTACTTGACAGACATTCACACTTACTTAACTTTAGGAGCTTCATACAAGTACAGAAACCTCAGTGGGTGGAAGGAGATGCTTATGCTGCTATTAATTAAGAATTAAAAAGAAAATTGAATTATATGGAGGAAAAAATACTAATGATAGACTATAGGAAGCGATGAGCCAAATCATATCCTTCCTCCTACACAAATACCTGCTGATGCTGGTACAGCAATCTGTACAAGGTCGGCTGTCAGTCAGATCTCTTTTAGCTTACCAAACTCTTATAAGTAAGTGGCAATGTGCCATTGCTCCTGTAAGTAACATTCACTTAGGTGCAACTACCAGTTGAGATGCATCTGGGCAATTTTCCAGTAGATAACATAAGCTTTCCTTTCTACCCCGAAGCTTTACCATGAAGAACTGGCTTCTCAATGGTGTCATAAACAAAAAATAAGTAAAAGAAAGGAAGAAGAAAAATACATGGAAGACTTTTTCCCTGCAGGTTTTTTTGTAGCTGTAGAAAATTAAGTCTATTTCCCAGCCTCTGTGCAGGATCAACTGCACCAGTCATCCTAATAGATGTTTGTTTCAAAAGGTCACAGAATTGCTACCTTGAGGATTTAAAAGAAAAGGCTGGGCAAACTAGTCCATTATTTTATTACCCTTGTTTCCTCTTACATCTAAATATTCCCTGTCCTTAGTATTTCTTTACAGGATTCTTTTCCCCCTTAGATATGGTCTTACAGGAGATAAGTCTATTTTTTCTGAGTTTAATAAAACATGGTTCCTCTGTGTCTGCTAGTTTTTATTGTTTGATTATGGTTTAGGACTTCAAGATCTTCCCATTTATTCTCCAAAATTTTTGTTGGAATACACAAGCTTCCAAGATGTTTCACAGTCTGAACCACGTTTATTCTTTCTTGTCCAGTGAATGGCCTTAAAAATATTATATCCTTGTCGTGATTGCAGTTGTTTTTACTTTCAAGACAGGCCCCTCATTCATCCTTCAGAGGGATACATCAAGCATGAATATGACAGTTCATTTCCTCCAGGGCAACAATGACTTTGAGACTGCTATTGCAGTTAGGATCTTACTGACTAGATTCTTACTATTTATTTTCAAGTCAATACCATCCTCAGTTTCAAAGGATGGTTGCTGTTGGAGTAAACTCTACTTCTGGAGAAATCAACAGCCAACTTCCTCCTGCTGAGTAGCTGGTACCATCTGTATTATTGGTGTTGGTACAGGCCTCCCTGGCTAGCTGACACCTTGCAGGTCTCCAGGAGCCTCCTGCTGAACACCCACTTGCCCTGGCAGCACTTCTACCTCTGTGGCTTCTCCTCTGAAGCACTTCTACCAGCAGATTCCTTCTACAACAAAGTTGTCTCTACACCTTCACAGAAAAATGTAACGACGTTCACTACTAATCTGGTCCAGGTTGGTATGTCCAGGAGAAAGACATATCTGTGCAGGCTTCACTTTTGTGAGCAGAGTAGAGAGATCACTTTGTCAGCACAGTGCACAGTCTTCATATTGTTCAGCTCTAAATTCATTCATGAAACTGTTGAGAGTGCTCTTCCTACCCCATTTCCACCTCTTGATTCTCTGAGTATTTCCCTTGGTGAGTGCTGCATCCCTTGCAGGGAAAAATCAGACAATTCCAAGCAACTGTTCTTCTTCATGCCCGGCTAGCCTGTGGCGCCTTGCAACAGATGCACAAAACAGACCACACTATAAATCTCGAACTACAGACTCTCTTCTAGCAATCTTCTTCATTTCACTTCCTATGGATCAGGAATGGATTCTTTTCTTATCAGGTGAGTCTATCTCATCTACTCACAGTAAAACGGGGAGCAAGACCATACACGTGTTCTTTGAAATAGTTACAGATGACAAAACATAAGGAATGTTTTCTCTGTGTAATTACAAGTTTTAAGATTTTGCATTGAGGAGTACATAGGAAAGTTCCATCAGAAATGTTCAGCAGGAAATGTATGTTATACTGTATCTTTTTGGTTCCTTCAAACTGCCCTCAATCTATGATCTGTCATCCATAAAAAAGGGTGAAAAAATGTCAAGAATGCTCACTTCATCACTGTGGTTATTATTATTATGCACATTCTTACTGACATAAGAGATGGCAGACCCACTGACTTCCCCACAGAAAGCTGAGAAAGCATCAGAATTAAAATATATTGACTGTGGAGGTTATGAACACCAATATTTTACTTCCAAAATGATATGATGCAACTGTAAACAACATTGGTTCTTTTGCAGCAGGTGTGCTTTTCAAAGGAGAACAAAGGATTTACAGGGCAATACATATTGAAAATTACATTACCCTCATAAATGCTGGATGATCTTTGCAGACAATATTCTTGCTGGAAATCTTTACATTTCCTGAGATTGTATCAGATGTTCCATTGGAGGAAAAATAAAATCTTGCTTGTGTATCCACTCTTCTGTTCACGTCAACACTCATGTTATAAAGCAGTACTGCAAAATAAAACCCAGGGAAAATAAAAGTTATAAAAACTTTAAGTGTTATAATTTTAATTAATTTATGATAGAAATTACATCTTCTGACTCATTTCCTTCAGTATGTTCCATAATATCCATTTTGAAATGCTCTACTTAAAAATTCTCTGACATAAATCCATACCTAACAAAAGCTGCTTGCCCTCTGAAAATTGATTGCATCATGACTGATCCCTGATACGTGCTTTTACATCAGGGATAGTTTTGTCAAGTTATATTTATAGTTTTCTATCAGAATCTATTTAAAGAAAATCTGCTTCAGTTATTTACAGGGGTGACATTAAATTTCAACAAACAGATAAGTGAACAGACACTGACAAATATTGTTTAACTTCACAGTTTTTTCTATTTAAGTTAGCATGAATTGCTATGATAACAAATTGCAAATAAGTTTCAGATCATTACTAATCTATTACTTCTTAATCTCTGCCAAAAGTTGAGTTAGGATATCTAGAATTTCCTCTAGTCTTTTCTATTTAAGTTGAAAAGTCTTATCATAGAATCATAGAATTGTTAAGGTTGGAAAAGGCTCTTAAGATCATCAGGTCCAACCGTTAACATATCACTGCCAAGTCCACCACTAAACCATGTCCTCAAGTACTGCATCTACCTGTCTTTTAAATACCTCCAGGGATGGGGACTCCACCACTTCCCTGGGCAGCCTGTTCCAGTGCCTGACTACTCTTTCAGTAAAGAAGTTTTTCCTAATATCTAACCTAAACTTAACCTGGCGCAGCTTGAGGCCATTTCCTCTCGTCCTATCGCTTGTTACTTGGGAGAAGAGACCGACCCCCACCTCTCTACAACCTCCTTTCAGGTAATTGTAGAGAGTGATAAGGTCTCCCCTCAGCCTCCTCTTCTCCAAACTAAACAACCCCAGCTCCCTCAGCCGCTCCTCATAAGACTTGTGCTCTAGACCCTTCACCAACCTTGTTGCCCTTCTTTGGGCACTCTCCAGCACCTCGATGTCCTTCTTGAAGTGAAGGGCCCAAAACTGGACACAGTATTCGAGGTGTGGCCTCACCAGTGCCGAATACAGGGGCACTATCACCTCCTTGGTCCTGCTGGCCACACTATTCCTGATACAAGCCAGGATGCCATTGGCCTTCTTGGCCACCTGGGCACACTGCTGGCTCATGTTTAGGTGGCTGTCAACCATCACCCCCAGGTCCTTTTCAGCCAGGCAGCTCTCCAGCCACTCTTCCCCAAGCCGGTAGCATTGCCTGGGGTTGTTGTGACCAAAGTGCAGGACCCGGCACTTGGCCTTGTTGAATCTCATACAGTTGGCCCCGGCCCAACAATCCAGCCTGTCCAGGTCCCTCTGCAGGGCCTTCCTACCCTCCAGCAGATCAACACTCCCACCCAACTTGGTGTCATCTGCAAACTTACTGAGGGTGCACTCAATCCCCTCATCCAGATCATGTCCAAATCCAGCAAGGGTAATCCAGTCTGACTGCTCATCTTTCACAACAAATATGAATTTCAAAAGATCTGAACTTGAAACTTTACAGTTCATCGTTGGATGTGTTCTCTGTAATCTGTTCCTAACGGATATTGTATATTCTCAAACAGAAGATTTAAGCAATTTAATTTTATATACCATGTAATTGCAGGACTGTTTCCAGTTTACAAATAGCACATGACAAGTAGGTTAAAAGCACCCAGGCAATACAGTCAAATTTAGACAGTAAATTATTTTTAAAAAGTTCACCATGAATATTCCCTCCAATAGATATTGCTTCAAGCAATACCAGTTTTTGCCAAAAGCAAACTATGCATTGTATAAAATATAATACAAGATATATTTTTCAATTTTGATGGGACTGCCTCTCTTTAACATAATGTTCCATAATGGTATGGTCAGGTGCTTGAGCTGCTCTATGAAGGGAATGTCTTTTCTCTGTTGCTGAGACTGCATCCTACAGCAGTCCCATATGGTTTGGTCCATGTCTGGGAGGACTGCTTTTAGAGGACATCTGAATATCATGCTGAATAATCCATTTGATTCTACATTAAGAAAAGACATTCACCCACCATTAATTCCCTACCTAATTGCAAAGCAACAGCCCAGACATTTGCATGTGGAAAGTTCAGAAAAACTTGACAGACGCTCCTGTTGGGCCCTGTGCAAAACAGAATAAGGTCCCTGGCCAACTATGTAAAAGAAAGCGTTCACAGAATAAGTGCACTCTGTTTCTTTGCGAACCCTAACAGCATACTACCTCATTCAAAAACCTATCAAAATGATGGATCTAGTTACTATGATGCTATGAAAGGACCATCTGAAATGGCATCATTACAGTCTAGTTCCAAAGTATGAGTGTGAATCTAATCACACCACTGTTTGTTAGGTAAGTTAATTCAGGTACCAGAATTAGCCTATCTATGATGGTACTGTTTTAGTACTGCTGCAAAACCTCTGTGAAAATATTACTAAATGGTTGTGCACAGCCCCAGCTGAACTCTTTAGTGCCACAACGCAGCTGGATAGCTAAAAATTAGTCTTTGTTTATCTAAACTAGTTGCCATCAAAACTTTAGATTACATTGTTGATGCAAGAGACAACTTGGAGTTTGACCTTCATCTTTACACTATCTCACCTTTTCAACATCGCTATCTCTTCTAGGCCGTGTAACTCCTAGTAGGGATGTGCTGTTATTCTAAATTGAATAAAAGTGTAATGGCTCGATGTTATAGGGTAATTATGAGCTAAAAAAAGGTATCAATGTTTTTAATTTTTCATTTTATACTGAACTCAGATTAATGGTCCACTAAATACCAATAGCATTATTCTGTAAATAGGTGCATTTAAAATGAATACATATACTGGAATTTTTTCCAAGCAGCTTACCAATATAACCAGGTACCTCTCGTCCTGTATAGGTAAAGCATATCTTCAAATTCATACAGATGGCAGGCTGGTCATTTTCCATGCAGTTTAAATTAGTTCGATTTATTGAATTAGGATGTTTTAAAGAAGCTTCAACAATTATCACTGGTTTTGTTCTAAGAATAGAAAAGAATTAATGTTCACAAAACACTTCAGAAATAGCTTACAGAATCTCTGCAGAATCTAAAAATCTCTGACAGAATCTTTTTTTATATGTTATAATTCTCCTTTTTTAAGCTATCTGCATTTTTCAGAATCCAAATAGTTGTATTCACATTATTTGTTGCCTCAAGAAGTTTCAGAATGATATTTTCTTTTTCTTCAAGGTGTTTACTTCAACGTTTCAGTTGTAGAGCATTCTAGAGCCTAATGACTGAAGTTCAAGACACCAAGAAGAATTTCACAAGGTTAAAATATACTACTGAGTTTTATTAAACTGCATTAAAAAATACACTTAAATTGTATGGTCTTTAAAAGCACTGAAATGTAGCAATCTCACCTCAGCACCACAGCAGAATCAGAGAGAAATGCACCAACTGCTACATCTGTACAAAAAAATAGATCAATAAGCAGAATTCATCAACAGGAATTACTTCTCAGGTAGAAGCATTTTGTAGCATATTCACCTTTTGGTCAGCATTAAAACACCATTTGCCCCTTCTTTATTAGAAGGCATATGCTAATATTCAAAGGTGGTGTTCCCTGTCTAGAAGATGATTCCTCAAATACTTGTCTGCTGTCCATTAATGCTGCGTGCTAATTTGCTGGACTGGCAGATATTGGTAATGTGATGATTTGATTTCTATTCCACATTTAAGTGGCTGATACTGAAGGACAATTCAGCTAAATAGAAGGTACTTGCCTTCTTTTTAATCCAAATATTCAGTACTGCTATACACACACACACAAAATTCAGTTATATATATAACCATATATATGTATGAAATTATATATAGAGAGAGATAGAAAAATATATTTAATTTATTCCAAACTAAGTGCAAACTATTCATGCAGTAAGGAAAGAAATATACACAGTATATATACATCTCAAATAAGGTAGCAAAAGTGAATCATCAGATGAGCCTAAATAATATAAGGGTCTGAGGATGTGACTCCCAAATCAACAGGTGACCTGACAGCAGACTACTTGTATACTACTTCTTAGCCCAGCACTACAAATTAACCTGGGTAACTTTTCTGTTGACATAGCCAGAGCATACAACATGCAGTTCATTATAACTTTATGCTTTTACACCCACAGGGCAGGACAGGCAATACCTGACCTGATATAATGCTTCTCTGCATAATGTCAAAATATTTTGACAATATGTAGAAAACAATGAATATATCCTTGGAACCAGCTAAGTTGTTTTACACCAAATTAACACTTCTGTGTCATGCCCACAAGAACTTCACAACAGTCTTAATCCAATGCCGTGAGCCCTGACTCAGGTTAATGCATGGTTCACACAGACCAAGAGTCACGGAGCTCAGTAACTCCTAGCAAAATCCAGACTATGTTAAGACCAGTAAGTTTTTTAAGTTAGCACACTAGTCTGGACAACAAACATGCTTCCATCGCCCAAACTAGCTCATTGTGACATTAGCAGATGAGATGGCTGCCATAAAAATAAAAATTATGTTTTTCTTCCTCTTGTGCACTATAATCTTACTATTACATCATTCTCAGTCCTTAAATAAGTTAGATGACTGTGAAAACTGACTGCTTGGCCTCAGCTTTACCTCTTCTTTTTTTTCCTTCCCAAAATGCAAGATATGACATGTCATCTTAATAACAGATTTTGCTTCTGTTAAAAGTGACAAGTAGTACGGTAAGGTTGTTCCCTATGAATCTCTACTCTTTTAAAGATGAAAAAATAAACAAAATTTTTTAATTCACCTTGATAACCATTGTTATCTGCATCAATGCCGCTTGCTAGGGATTGTCCAAACATGCTTAAAGAATTACTGACTTGATGTCCTTGTATTCTCTGAGGAGGAAAAAAACAGAAGAGAAAATTATTCTTGGAAACCTAATCTTTGAGTTACAATATCCAATGAAAAATGATTAGCACAACCATTCTGCTGCTGAAGGCAGTTACCTGCTTACCTGTGAAAGTATACCTCTGAAAGTAATATTCCTCAATTACTGCAAATGTTATATCCCATAAACCCTGTTTGAGGCCTCCACAACAATTTATTTTTCTGTTACAGGTTATATTATGACTGGAAATCATAGACTGCATAAAAGATTTCTGAAGTCTTTTACAGTACCTCAGATGGTCTGAGTGTTAAATGAAGGGAAAACCCTCTTGAATTTAAACTTAAGGTTTTTCTGGATTGATTATTTTTCATTGAAAAAGCATACCTGTGAAAATGATGGCGTTATTCCATCTTCCCTGCCATTGTATATATAAATAACCCCTTTTAGATTATCTTCTTGCGGAGCCCCAATTGCTACATCTGTAGAAAAACAATTTAACAATAATCAGTTGACTAGGAAACACGAACAAGGAAGAGTTAAAGAAATCCAAATCATGATGCATGCAACACCAGACCAAATTTATCTGACTGAATTCAAAAGAAGTGCTGAAGATAGATATAAAGCAAACGGACACAATACAGACCAGCTCAGCAATCTGACTCTGCCTGAAGTGCTATATTTCTGGGCCAAATATAGCCATTTTGTTCAAGACAAAGTCTGTTCCTACCAATACTTAATTTGACCCTTAAGAGTTTAAGAGGTTATCATGGAGAACAGCCAAAATTATCATGTCATCTTTTTTTTTTTTAAAAAAAACACCTTGTATTCATGGAATTATGATGATTTTCCTGCACGCTATTCCCACATGGATTAAATCACCAAAACACAAGTAGTACTCTTCTTACACTGCCAGAAATGAACCATTTATTTTTCTATGAAAAGTCCTTAACAGCTGATAACAGGCTTGAACAGGCATTTAACAAGGAAATGAAAGTAGCTGGTTTGTACAAAGGGATACGTTTTATGCCTAGATTATTTAATCCCCGAGAGGTGTGGTGACACAGAAACAAACCAACTAACCCACCCACCCTCAACAGCCCTTACCAAAAAGCCCCATGGTTCAAAGGTTAACAACCTTTGAGGGTGAGGGGGAGATGAATTACATCATCTTGAAATTCACTAATATAAATTTATAACTGTGAACTTTCATTCACAAATAAGCAAAACTGAACTATTTGCAAATCAGAAATACTGTATGCTGCACCAAACCAAAATCACAAGAAAAGCAAAGCTCCAACGATTTGGGTTTATTGAACAATTCTCTGATTGAATCCATATTGATCGAATCCATACTTTGGTGACTAAAACACACAAAATGTTATGTCTCTCTACTGGTGAAATGAAAATCCGACAGCTAAGTTGTGCTAATTAAAATTACACATATGTTCTTGAGGAGGTCAGATTCTACACCAGCACACACTACATTACCTTCACAGGGCTGATACTGATGGTTTAAATCATTGAAGAAGTTGGCTCTGCTGTGCTTTTTTATTACTTACTACAGACAAATGGTTTCTAACACCCAATTTCTCTTCATATTTTCCTTCCAGCTGTTTTTCTTATAAAATTTCTTTTCCTACTGCCACTCTTAATATTGCCTCCAATTTTTCTCTTCAATGTTTTTGCTCCTTTCAAAACCTAATTCACTTGTTTGCTCTGCCTCCCCCACAGTTTTAGGATGCCCATGCCCATTTTACATTATATTCTGTGTCATATATCTACTTTGCTATGCTGCTATTAATTTGATTTTACTTCTCTGTTCCCCAGCCCTACATTTGGATACGGTTTTCCTTTGCAGTTTGCAAATGTTTTGGGGCAAAAACTGAAACTTGTGTATAAAATTGTGAAGATAATGCAAAACAGGAGAAATGAAATTTAACAAGAGTTCAAGGAAGAGGTACCAAAGGTGAGGGGGGGGCAGGGAAGACTACTTTAGGGAAACAGAGAATGACTGTTCCAAGCTTTGCAGGTTACGGAACAGGACAAAGAACACAAGACAAAAGGAAGAGTGAAAGGAGAACCCTGGATGGTAACTGCAAATAAAAAGGGTAATTCAGAAGCGTGAAGACATGGACCTGGTAAAGACATGGCCCAGAAAAAGCTGACAGTTTTTGCACAAAGGATATTAGCTCCCTGCATACAGTCCAAGTTTTGATGATGGAAAAACTGAAACCGTTTATGAAGTTTTGAACAGTAGAAAATGCCTGTTGTATTTTTATCCTGTCTCTACACAGCCTATTGCGCCTGTCCTTCTGCTGGAGGGAAGCACATGCCAGTTTTTCAGACAGGAATACTGGCCATTCCTTTTTGTTTGAAACCATGACAAGATGAATGAAGCCACTGGGCCAGTTCCCCTCTGCCTGTCTTCAGTCTAGGAAGAGGCCTCCCAGTCAGCTGCGTTTTTGCAGGCTACCAAAACAGCTAGTGAATGGTTTTGGAAGGAAAGAAGCTGAGAGCAGTAGACCATGGGGCTTTCTGTAGCAAATACATTTTAGGCAGCCTGACTGGATGTAGAAGGGAAGTAGCAGGGCGTGAGAGTCATTCTAGATGTTTTAACACATCTTATATGCTTTCATCTGTTTTCTTGAACTAAAATACTATAACTTTCACATGGCATTCTCTTTTCAATGTCTATTACTTTTATGCTTATTACAGAAGTTAGACACAAGTCTGGAGACTGAATCTCTCTGCCGTCTGAGCAGGTTCCACCTGAGCAACATCAATGGAAATTTCAGCCCACATCTCATCATATCTAGAGAAGGTGTTTCAGCCTGGGCAGTGGGGAAGGAAGGGAGGATATTCTCAGTTTCTGTTTAGGCATCTAACTTTATGTGCCTGAAATAGATTCTCCTGTAGAGACAACAGGAAGAAAAAGCTCCCTCAGAGCCCCGTTAACATTTTGAAATCCCTATCGGGGCATGGCCATTGAAGCCCCTCCCTGTGTTCTCCGTCCCAGCCCCACTGGGAGCCCATGCTAGGCAATTCATGAGTCATCTGAGGGCTTGATTGGGAAGTAGTCCCACAATAGCCTCCCAGCTTGCAGGTTGTTTTTGACATCCCCATGTGTTTAGTACTTTCTATTGGTGACGCAGAAGTAGATCTTGACTCAATGTGTAATTTTTATTTATGTTACAAAATTGCCAAATTGTTACCCAGCCGTTGTCTCAGATGTCTAAAACAGGATTAGGGATTCCGCTTGAGGTCCAGCACCCAAAGTTACATCACCTTATGCTCATGCTCTTTATTAAAGCGACAGAACTTAATCTCTTGGTATTTACACATCAATGACCATGAAACAGCTATATTTCAAATCAGTGGCCTAGAAAAGAAAGGTCAAGTCACCACCTGAAAGTCTTCGCAGACTTCCATAATCCTCCTGTTTATTGTGACAGTCTACTGCTCAGAGAGAATGAAACCCAAGGGGTTTTTTTTATATACTTACCTTCAAAACCATCATTATCAATGTCTCCTAGATTGGCTATGGACTCTCCAAACCTGGCTGCATATGAGTCACTCCCGCTGAGCTCTATGTTGAGTTCTACCATCTTTGCCTCCTGAAGGAAAGCAGAGTCAATTGCACATTAACAAAGTGTCTTCCAGGTGACCTGGAATATTACTCAAAATATTAAAACTGCCTTGGATGCCAATATATAATCCTACTGAATCCCTTGGTGCAGAAGTGAGGATTATCAAAGACATTTAACAGTATTTAGTATAAGAACAATAAAGAAGAAGAAACGTGTTCTTTAAGAAAGAGAACAGCAATGCATTCCCATAGCAAACACCTGTAAACAGCAGCAAGCTTATATCAGAATACAGGGGCTTACTACTCTGTGAAAACTGTGTTTGCTAAAAAGGTAGTAAACAGTAGCTGCCTCAAAGCTATTGCGTGTGCCTTACTTAGTTGTAGGTATCCTGGAGTGACTTAGTTCTCCGTGAGGAAAACATGTTAAGAAAATGTTAATTGCAAGCATAAGAGAATAAATATGTATTAGTGTGGAGAGGAAGAAAGGGAAATAAGATACAAAGATAAAATTTACAAAGCCAGACAAATGCAAAAGCACACAAAAAATAGCGATTATACTTTCACTTCTGATCCTTAAAAAGAATAAAAGGAAGCCAATTCTAATGCGTGATCTGTCCGGTTACTTTATTTGCCAAACCAAGGACTACCACTCTCTTTCCTGACTTGTACCACTACCTGCATGCAAATTTTTCATTCCTTGTTTGTTTCTGAAGTGCTAAGTAAGTTGCTCTTCACATGCCAGTTCAGTGGTAAGCATGGTAATGGAGGAGAGCTTGCAAAGAGGCTGCAATGCCAGGCTGTCACCACCTGAAGTTACTATGAAACAAACCCAGTTTGTCCTCAGTTCTAACACTAGCATAAATAACAGCGTGTTATAGCTTATACAGCTAGCCTTTGCAGATGTGCTACACAGTCCTGCTGGGATTGTGATCATGGTTCTAGAGTTTACTTTTCCTATATCCTGAAATACTGTATAAGAGAGAGGAATTCTCTTCTTCTTAGCTTCTTAGACTAGAATGACTGTGTTACCATGTGTTCTTAAGAGAAAATACTTACAGAACCTGAATTCATATAGACATAAACTCTTCCTTCTTCTCTGATGGTACTTTGCATGGGAGCACCAACTAGCAAGTCTGAGAGGCCATCTGAATTCAGGTCCACAGCACAAACTGCAGCTCCAAAATAAGAACCAAGCTGTGGGCAAACAAGAAATCACATTATTTTTTGATTTTGATGAAGACATGCTAGAAGTTCTAAGGTGCAGAAAAGTAGTATGAAAGACCTACCTTTTTACCCTTTAGTTCAAATAGAATATTTAGTTGCTTCTCAATGCTAAAAATGTATGCCTGAAATGAAAAGAAAATATAAGTGGAGTTCAGCAAACAGTAATCTGAAATACTTTCCTATGCTTTTTCTATAGCATGTGCTAGAGAATCAGCAAAGCAACACACAATATCACAAGGTACAGCTATTTACTGTTTCCTATCTGTACCTTTCTTTAACACCATAGTTCACAGCAATGTTATCTAGACTATCTTCCCTCATTCCTTCTTTGACTTTCCTCCCCATGAGAAATCATATATATCTGATAGTTGTCTTTAATATGTTAATCTAAATTGGAAAACCATGGGTGGGTATGTGGGGGTATATCCTTCAAACCAATAGTATAGACAATCTCTTACTTTACCAGTCTGTTCCTGTTGGGGAGCCCCTCCAATTACTTCTATACTGGCTGATGTCAGAAAATGTCCAGCTCCAACAGAGTATCCTGTAAATTAGAAATGCACTATTCAATACTGGAAGTGCTATATAAAGAAAAAAAAAATGGAAGCATGACGTATAAAAGCTGTCAACACCACAAATTATTGTGAGTCTGACATTCAGAACTCATGCAAATTAGCAATGAAACGAGAAAAGAAAATTTTTGAAATATAACAAAAGGTCAATACAAACAGTAAGTTCCAGCAAGCAGAAACAAGTGTCAGAACCACTCATTTCTTCCCAGGATCTCAATTATCTGCCATACTTTAAAAGCCAATAAAATAAATCGCAAACACCTTCTGTTAATGCATATTCTATAATTGTTCAGTGAGTCCATACTGTAATACAAATAAAAACGATCAAATGTCCATACAGTGCAATGTGGAAACACTTGATTCAGTTGTTACTCTTTGACTATGGTTGCAACTAGACCGCAGAAAAATGAAATGTAGTGCTACTTATATGCATGTGCACATATATACACACACACACACACACAGAGCATTTTGGATACACACATATGAAAACTTCAGGAACAAACTGGAGCAAGAGCTTGATTATGTAATAAGAAAATGTTGCATCAGCTTTTGTATTTCTCTATGTGGAGAGAGCTCTAAACAAACAGGACCATATTTTGGTGCGGACGTCCAGCCTCAGAATTTGCAAACTGAAGGCTAACACCTTGATCTGTGGCTACACAAGTCATCCTTACTCTTTCCAAAATACATTATGGCTAAGTTGAAACAGGGAAGACAGTTAACATATTCTACTACTCTTGCATTTACTGAATGACTGTTGATTTTCACAGCAAACAGAGAAAATGGAAAAAATAATCTTGGATCAGATGAGAATGAGCGTTAAATCTTTCATTTATGAAGGCAACTGTCTAGAACTCAAGTTCTCATTAAGCCAGCTTCTTCTTTTCAAATTTTAAGCTAAAAGAGGTGCACAAGGCAATTTATCATTTAAAGGTCAACACCTAGTTTTTACTTATTCAACAAAAAATCAAGAAAGTATAGTGATCAGATAGTCCTTATTTTTACTGTGGTATTAAAATGTTTGGTAGAGATCGATCACGTAATTGACCCTTTAAATTTAAAGACATAGTCAAATGAAATTTTATTTCCAATCCCAGAATTCTCTCCTCTTTACCATTACTACAGTTTTTCAGTTTTCTCAAATGTCATTTGCCGTTCTCAGATTCCTAAAAGAAACTATCTATTACTTTGTGATTTAAGGCAGTTCATTAAGTGCCCAAGGTTACTCTTTTATCAGACTCAGCTGATTTGAAAGGCTGACTTACTTATCTAAATCCTTTTAAAGAAGTCAGTTATTAATCTCCAAGATACTCTGAGTCAAGGAAATACTACCAAGCGTTATGTATTACCCGCTTCTCTTTCCAACTTCTTTCTTTTAATTGTCTGGTACTTAAACAACTATGTTTCTTCCAACTTCTAGAAAATGTTACAATGCTTTTGCACACTCTTCCTGCAAGCTCTAATTTGTTAATTATTACTCTTTGACAGTTTAATGAAAAATGTAGATAAAGAAGCTGACTTCTCAGTCCCTGCCAGAAGTAGGATAGTGTAAGTAGGTAATTATGTCTAGTCATGTGCTTGAATTACACTCTGGTCACAATATACTTCCACCACTTGGTAAGGATATTTTTGTTCATTATTTATGGGAGAGGCAAACTCGGTCTTCAAAACAAAACCAAACAAAACAAACAACTTTGGTAACAGAATTAACCCTAAATAGATTTTGGCCTTAAACAAGGCCAAAGATGGGACAGAACAGAAGCTGAGGGAGGGAAGGGAAGCTACCTTTACATTCTTTCAACCACATTATATATTATTATGAGGGAACGAAGTGGAGGTTTAAGTAGCATGGAACAATGCAAAGTTTAAGGTTTATCACAGCTGCTACTGTAAAGACACACAGATGAGCCAACAGTCCCTTTCTTCACTTTCCTGTAGAAAGGGCAAGTTTAGAGGACACACAGCTCTGCCAAGCTAGTGCGCTGGCCGTTACGGTTGCACCAGGTCACTGGAGAAGTGTCTGTGAAGCAAACCCCAGCTGATCTCAGGTCCTGGATGGCCAAGAGAACTAGGAGAGACCACACATGTGTGGGAAGGCTTTCCCTGCACCCTCCCCAGCACAGTCCTTATGCAAGCTTTTACCTGTTTGCTTACATCTGGCTCTTGGCTATCAATGACTTGACTCATTCATTACAGAAATTCTCACTCTTATACTTGTAGGAGCAGAAATCTGGAATGAGCTTTTTTCCCCAGACACGTGCAATATTTTTTCTGCTAATTGTTACTGGAAAGCTGGAGCAAGCATTCTCTGAAGTTTTTCATTTGTCCTATGAAAGGTTAGAAATGTTACTGGTTAACCATAGTGATCTGAGTATCTGATCACCTTTTACCACTCAGCATCTCTTTTGCTTGACTTTCCCACGGAGCCCAACTGCAGCCTTTGCAAGTACTGAATTCTGAAGTGTTAGCCACTTTGTATTTCATAACAGTTATTTCATAACATATGCCTGCTTCCTATTGTCAAAAGAGTGGTATCAGAAACAGGAAATGTTTATCCACGTGAACTGGATCTATGAATGGGAAAATGCAAAAGCCAGTGGTCACAGGCAAAAATATTCTTGCTCAGGGGTTCAGGAAGGACAGATGAGGTTTTCTTAGTGTATTATGAGAAAACTGAAGCTGCTGATGGTTCTGGCATAAACACCTACAAATTCTAGCACTAAATCCAGCTAATGACTTGGATATAAGTACATGAGTAGGAGCTTCATGGCATTCTTTGCAGACATTTGTAGATAAGGTTTGCCTTCCCATGTATCCAGACTAAGATGTGGTTGGAATTAAAAAAAACAAAAAAAATCACAACTGGAGGCAAGTCTGTCTCTTAAGATGACAGCATACTTCCCCTTACTGACAATGCGATTAAGACTTGCTTCCTTGCAGCTTTCACTGTAATCAACTTTTCATATTTCTGTTATATGTGAAATCATTATGTCTTTTGCTATGAAAGCCCTTGGCAGTATTTCAGACTTAACAGTGAAGTGCAAACCATTGCTTCCCAGAGGCATATCTCTACCTTCTAAATCAAGAAATGACAGAAACTCAGTGGAGAGATGATAAAAAACAGAAATCCAATGTTGGAGAAGCTTCCATGTAAAAAGAACAGAGAGGAAGCCCTATAATTAAATAATATTTAGCAAAATCAGAACACATCTTTAGAACCTTTAGGTGCTGGAGCATGTCCAAAGAAGGGCAACAAAGCTGGTGAAGGGTCTGGAGCACAAGTCTTATGACGAGCAGCTGAAGGAGCTTGGGTTGTTCAGTTTTGAGAAGAGGAAGCTGAGGGGACACCTTATCGCTCTCTACAACCACCTGAAGGAAGATTGTAGCAAGGTGGGGGTCGGTCTCTTCTCCCAAGTAGCAAGCAACAGGACAACAGGAAATGGCCTCAAGTTGTGCCAGGGGAGATTTAGATCAGACATTAGGAAAAATTTCTTCACAGAGCGAGTGGTTAAGCATTGGAACAGACTGCCCAGGGAAGTGGTGCAATCACAGCCCCTGGAAGTATTCAAAAAACATGCGGATGTGGTGCTTAGGGACATGGTTTAGAAGTGGACCTGGCAGTTAGGTTACCGGTTGGACTCGATCTCAGAAGTCCTTTCCAACCTTAATGATTTTATGATTCTATGATTCTATGAACCATTGCTTCTGGGATTAATAAAGAAAGCACTGATAAACACTGTGCACTCACTTCAAGATCAGCTATTTAGGTAATTCTTTGACATATTTGTGTAAAGTATTAAATATTTTTAAGTACCTAGATAACTGCCAAATTTCACTTGGTTATTTGAATCTGTATAAACATGGATTGTATTTGCAGTTGTATTGTATACAAAAACAGAACCAGTCCAATAATATGATCCAGGGGCTCCCATTATAATTAAGTCCTAAAAGAAAAATAAAACAAAGCCATGTTATTCATATTTAAATATTCATGAACATAAGCAAAACAAGTCAAATGCTTTTCTTTAGATCTGTGAACTCCATGAAATGCTACATCTGGCTCAGCACTGGGGGATTACCGCTAGATCACAGACAACATTTTTCAGACTTTCTAAAAATATGGTTATTAAAAACTATGAGCTGTGAACAACTTAAAAGAGAGTAACAAACAGGATATTCTCTTCCCAAGAGTTTTTTTAGAAATCATAATCTTAGGGTGAAATGAAGATTAAATAATACAGAATATTACTCTGTAAAGCAAGAAGGTAAGTGTTACTAGTGTTAATGTTACATCAAACAGATTACTTTAAAGAGAATAATAAAACTTCATACTCTGTTATTTCATGCTCTTTTTCCAGATGAAAAGTAGTTTTGGATTTAGTAAGGTGTAAAAGTATTCTTGGGAATAAAAAGTAAAAGTATTAGTTGGGAATTATCATGTAAGTCTTATCAAGACTCAATTAAAAAGAAATGGGCAAAGTCTGATTTTTTCCCTCCCACAAAAAAAAGACAGTGTTAATGTTTGCATTTACATATACATATATATACATACATGTAAGTATCTATATATAGAGAGAAGTTTTGTATCTTTAATACACACCTCAATGTAAAAACTAGACATTCCAGCCTGGCACGACCCGTGATTTTCTCCAAACTTTCGCGCATGATCTGCAAATGGACAAGAAATATTAAAAAGGATGAGAAGCATGTAGTTTCAGAATTTGTTACCAGGTCTTCAACAGAAGTTGAGACAAGTTAAGAAACAAAACAACGCTGGTTTTCAGTTCTGTAATAAAACTAAGAACACTGGTTTCCACTGTACAGCCTTTAGCTTCAATACAGTATTGTAACAAACTCAAAGCATGATGTATGACTTGATCACAGCTTCCTTTGAAATCTTGTGACTTTAAAGGCTATACTTTTCTTTTTAAATTGTTACATGCATGAAATAGCACAAATAGTTTGAGCAGCACAGGTAGATAAGCTTAACTTTTCTCTTCCACTTGTATAATTCAGGCATAAACTGATTGACAGGTATACGTATCTTGATAGGAGTTGCCCTGATGTTCCACCAGTGCTCTGAAGGGCTTGTGTTATGGCTATCTTAGACATAATTGGTATCTATCGTCCTTAGCAGTTGTCTTTACATCCAACTCTCCCACCTCCGTTTTCCTGCTTTTCTTTGCTAACTGCCTCCCATCAGGGTTCCCTTCATCTCATCCATAGATTTGTTCACTTAAAAAGTCACTGAAGATAAAAGTACCATTTCACCAATGCTCATAAACGTCTCCGAAGCCAGCAGTGGGACATTTGATGGTGTTACTCTAGCAGTCTGCACGGAAAGGCCAGATTGTCAGCTCTTCCTTGCATTGGCAAGGGGCAGGGTCATGAGATCATTCTCCTGGATGGGTGGGAGGTATGAAAGGGAAGGCAGGGATGGACTTGTTTGATAGCTTCAGGTCTTGAGTCTTATTCTGCTCCTGCACTCCTCTGAGGAAGGGCCACTGAAGGTATCACACCACAGCAGCAGCCTTGGCAGGAGGCAAGTGAGGAACAGGGATACACACTGTGTCGAGGAACCACAGCAGCTTTGTATCAAAGGCTAAGGAGCAGACAGCAACAATCACTTGCAGGTATTACTGCTGCTCTGCTGTGAGGCACTCTCCTGAGTAGAGCAAGCAAATGCAAGAGGAAAGGAAGGAAGGATGTCCTCTACTGGCCTATTTTTGAGAAGCACACATACTTCAGTGATCCAGTCCAAGGAGCAAGTGGTCTGATGCCCTATTTAAACTAATTTTTTGCCTGTTGAAAGCAGCTTTTCCTTGAAGTGATAAACATCTTGCTAACAAATTTACATCACAAGTTGGACTTGTATCATCAGCACTCAATCTTCAAACCTTTGGCTGCAGAAAGCCTGCTCAGAGCAACGCAGGCTCTTCACAAACTCCACACCATGCAGATACGTATCTTACCCTTGCCTACAAAGGACCCAAGCATTCTGCTTACCTATATAGCATGGGCATATCCTTCTGCTCAATTCAGTTCGAAAATCAGAAGAGATGGCAAAACAAATACCGTGTGGGAGTTTGTGTTCATTTTTTATGTAAAAGATATTTTTCCATCTATGTCCACAAGCCTATGGATAAAAAACAAACATGATGTTTGACACAGAAGCATAAGAAAGGTGAAGGCAGTCTGACAAACAGACACGCAGCTCCAGCGGTTAATACATACAACGATAGATCCATTGTCTTTTGGCTGCCTCGATAAGCTGACACCCAGCCACTGATTATCACGCTCTTCCAAACAAGTCTTCCCACAGCGCTCTCCATTGGGGTTGCCTAGAACACAAAGACCAATGCTCTGAACAGGGGGAGAAGCTGAAGGGCTACGTGGTGGGTAACAGGAGCACCCAAGAACCCTAGAGGGATACTGCAGTAACTCAAGTTTGGTGGACCTGACCTCTGTCTCACATAGGCCACGTAGACTTTTCACTCTCTTCTTGAACAAAGGTATGACTGCATGTAGCCAAAGGGAGCATACTGCTTCTGAACACGATAGGTTGGCAGTGAGGATTGGCTTCTTTATCATTATTAAAATTAAGATAGAAAATGACATTACACTCAATCTGATGAAGGGCTGGCTTTGCAAGTGTTCTTCAGCCTAAAAGTTCATAAAAAACACAAGTAATACCTGTGAGTGCTATCTAAACTCTAGCCTAAAGCAAGCGTCTCTCCAACTACATACCTATTGGTAGCAGACCTTAAAATGATCTCTACTGCAAATGGCTATCAAATAAAGGGTGTATAACTGCAGTGGCTACTGGGGATGTCAGATCATTATGTATGCATGTCCTGTGTACTCCTTGCACTGTTGCAATTATTTAGCAGTAGCTCTTTGGTTTTTTCCTTAAGGAGAGTTAATTTTTAAAACCTTAGAGACATAGTGAAATTTATTCTAACTCCCCCAAAAGGCTACAGTATTGCCAAGTTAGCAAATACTTGCTTCCTTCTAGAAAGCAGTAGTGGTACCCATGGTAAGGAGAAGCTACACATTTAAAAGTATTCTAAGTTATATAAAGCAAGCTTTTCCTTTGTAAGATGTTTGTATGAATAGTATTAACCGAATTATGGAACCAGTACTTTCTACACATCAGCATAACACAGTTTGTGAAAAAGCTTCTTATAAAATAAGGAAACACATCATGTCATTTGAACAAGCTCATCTGCATAATTTTTAAGACTTTCCCAGATTCAATGCAGTTACTGGTGAACCCGAAACTTTTGAGGTTTAAGGGGTTTAGTTACCCAGAAGAGGGCGCCAGTGCAGATCACAGAGTACCAGTGCAGCCAGGGATGCGATCTGAGAGGAAAACGCATAAATCAACAGCCCCCGAAACTATGCTTGCACCAGAGCTGAAATTTATTACTGTCCAATGCATTAGAGAGTTTAAATAAATACACTCCTAATTTAGGCGACTTGCTGAATTCCTTTTACAGGACATACAACTGCACAATATTGATTGAGCATGGAAACAGAATAAAGGGATACTCCTTGTCTATTTAGTAGCCAGGAGAAAGATGAATGACTGTGGGCTTTGCTACATACATTCTCACAATCAACAGTGACTTAAATGATTTTATACCTAGGATGTCATGGACTTTTTGAGAGAAAATACCAGATTAATGGAATCAAGATAATTCTTTATCACGTGGTAAGAAAATGTCAGGAGAAGCCCAACAACCATCCTTATTTCAGAGCTTGGTGCCTGCTGTTTTGTGACAGGCCTAGCAATTGACATTTGTCTGAAGAAACTGCTGGAGCCTTGATTTCTTCTCCTTCCATACTACCTCTCCACTTTTTCCAAACATCATGCTTTCTCCCTGCTCCGATGGAAAGACCAGAGTAGTGCAGTCAGGAACCCCTCACCATACTGCAGAGAGGATGACACACCCTACACACTGCAACTGTACTCCACCTTCTTCCAAAACAACACCCTTCACAGGGTCAAGAAGCATCTGACCCTCCTTCATCTCTTCTTTACCACTTCCTTCCCCATCTGCCTTTCCCTAAGACATCAAGGGAATAGTATGCAAAATCCAAGTAAACAGGAACTGACCTTGGCACTCACAATAACATCACATTCAATTGTCTTTGGGCCAAGAGATTTTACGTTACTGTAATTTAATAATTCCTGTAGGTCACCTGAGGAATGGTAATCAACAACATGTGGGCTCTTACTCCAAGACAAGCATGAAGTAAAATGCCTTACTTTAAAAATCTACTAAAAAGAAGTTGATTTTTCTGCAGGTTGTCAGTTACCGAGGTTTAAGTGATAAGCTTCCAAATTCTCCTACTTGGCTGACGTCAGTGACATGAACTTCCACGTACTGAATATATACCATTTTCAGACACAAGTTTGGAATTTAGCTTTGGAATTTAATTTCGGAGTTATGTCACACAGAACTCCTCACTTCCTAAGGGAGACATTTCCATGGTTTGTATGAATTATAGAGCATGTTAATCTGATTGAAATCTCCTCAGAAGACAAAATTCCATTACACTCCCACATGTAAGAATTAATCCTCCTTTAAATCAGAAAAGGCACTTCTGGTAACTTCCTTCTAGCCCTGCTTTCTGTCCTCTTATGACAATGACTTAACCTAGGACTTGCATTACAGTGTACGTGGATTTGCAGGAAATGGAAGAAGTGGAGAAGACCAGTGCCATAAATTTAGATCTCAAGGGACTTTCTGAGACTTTCTATCAGTAAGTCAAACAAGACCAGATAATGATGACGTGAGAGATAACACGAAGTTTTGCTTGCCTCAGTGCTTCATTCCTGTGCCTATTTCAGAGGTCTGTAACAAGAAAAAGCACCACCATTCCTTCATGCTTGTTGGATTGTATTCCCCTTTTCCTTGGCTCCAGCATACATTCTTGATTCAGGTTCACTTTAGCCCTTTGCTGACCTGCTATCTTACGTTTCCTCTCTTTCTCTGACTGGCAAGTATTCAACCACCTTGGAAATGATAGGCCTTTGTGGGCAAGAGAAGCATGAGCTTGACATCCCAGACACCGTGATGAGCCCCTGCTCAGGGTATGACATTATAAAAACTTTATTGAACGAGAAGAGAAAATGCTGTATTCTGTACAAGCAACAGAAGAGCACTGCATAAGCTCAAGAGGACATGCCAGCTTGGTTGCCTCAGGGAAAAGGAGCACGCGCTGTCATAAAGTCACCGAGAGATAAGTAATTGCCCAGCCTGTGTACATTACACAGCTGGAAGATACACTTCTGTATAATCCCCACTGCACGCATCCACAGAAACAGCACAATCGCATATAAATAAGGTCACAACTTATAAAGCCACTTTTAGCTGTGGCCTCAAGGACTCTAATACAGATGTTTTCAATGTCATCTGAGAAACCAGTTGTATATAACTTGCTTCAGTGCTTTCCATGCCCAGCAGCCTCCCGTGATCCTTTTTATCCTCCCAGAACTCCTCTGGTCCTATTGCTAATTGATTAAAACTATGAAGTCTGCTTCAAAGACAAGCAACCTTCTGATATCCTGCTCCTAGATGTCAGGGCCTGATCAGACTCTTTTTTCATTCATCCAGGGCAATCTTTTCTCTTTTCAGATTCGATAGGTCTTATCCCTCCTATGTGCCTCAAACCACTTCTACCCAAAACATTTTAGTTAAGTGCCAGCTGTTTCCATAACTCTATAACAGACCTAGGTCCAGAAGGTCCTGTCTGCCTTGGAAGAGTACAGCTATTTCCAAGGAGATCACTGGTAGGGTATGAGCAATGCAAGTGAGATCAAAAAGCCAAACTACCAAAGGCAAAACTTACTGAAATCCAAGTTGAACAAACACAGGTCAGCCTTTTGGGGAAAACCATTAACTGTTCACTTTTCCAGTGTAATGATTCAGCTGGGGGAGCTAGAGGGCAATTTGTTCATAGGTTAATTGTAGCAGGGACTTAAAAGGAAGGGTGGAAGGCTGAAACTGCGAGCAGAGCTTTCTAGCCTTATGTTAAACAACATGCACTGAATTTACTGTGTACATTTGTAGTTCAAACTTTTTTGGTTTAGACTGGATGGAAAATTTTACAAATTGTTTCCCGTATTTTTAGCCAATGAATCACTCTGTATCAAATCTGAGAGCAATTTTGTTGAAGAATTTCTGTAATGTTTTGCAAGTCCAAAATGTAATAGGTCAAAACATCTAAAGAACTTTGTGCAAGTCCCTCTGCAATAATCTATGACTACCCCAAACTGACATGGGCAAGGTCCTGAAATTCAAAAGACTAGAAGACTGGCAGAAGACAGACACGTAGTGCTCCAAATAATAAACCCAAAGCACTGTATTTTGTATTTGTGCCTAGAGCTTGATTACAAGCCTCTGCATCTAACATCATCTAAGTCATCATTTAATGATACTCCAAATACAAATAAATCAGCAGTCTAGAATACTTGACACCATTGACAGAAGTACTAGAACTAGAGAAAAAACTCTCAAAACATTACTCCTCTATTCAGCAATCAGAGAGACATTTGAAAGTACCAGTGACAGGCTGGGAAAACAAAGATTTGCTAGTGTATCCCATGGCTCCTCTCGACTCTTAAACTATCCCAGGCCCCTACACCACCTTGAACAACATTAAACTTCTCTAAAGTATGCCTGGATGAGTTATTTCCAGATGCTGGGATGATTGCAGTACAGGACTATTCCCAGAAACTCTTTCTCTACTGAGGCAGCAGACAGGAGCCTGTTACATAAAAAAAATACAACAGCAGTTTTGTGTGATCAGAGGCTTCCTAATTGTGCGTGAATCTTTCATTAATTAGTTACACCAGTTTCAAGGCTACTTTAGTGAGAAATAGCAACAAAGTGTTTTAACATTATATGTCTCTAAGTAATTCACATCCATTTATTACAGAGGCCCAACATTTGGAAAAACCCACTTCTATTGCCTGTTGTCACCTCTACATTTCTATGACTCATAATTAGAAACTTATTACCTCAATGATTCTTTTACTGAAAGAAATGTGAATTCAAGTATTTAAGAGAAAGATAGAAATAGTTATTTCTCAATTTGCCTGTCCCAGCAATGTAATATATCCCTGCAATGTAATATATCCCTGCACATTTTTCAAAGGAAATTACCCTATTCTACAAGATCAGAACCCAAAGTTGTCACTGGCAAGAATCCAAGCAGAAGAACGAGGAGGTCACTGACTGAAAGACACAGTGCCGATAAAACCATTATGTCCAAAAGTTGCTGACAGCCTGAATGAGTTAGACAAGAGATAATTAAGTTTAGCTTTGCAATTGCAAGTTCCCTTGTGTATTTCTGTGACCGCTTGACAGGATGGCAGAGGCTTAACAAAGCTCAGATACTCTCCTACTTCATTTACATCCCATGCACCACAGCCGCTGTTGGCTTCTTCATTGACCTGTTTTACAACAGAGCACTTCTTTTCAGTATCTATTTAACGTCAGAAATACTGTAGATGTACCTTAGTGATGTAAAGATGTCATCTAGCACTAAGGGAAACAAGCATTTTGCAAAAATCTCTTGTAGTATCACTGTTTTTAAAAATGCAGGGCAAGACAGTAAACATCATTGTGTAACCTGTGGCCTCTAAACCCGGGAATAGAAGCTGTGCTAAATTAAGCCTTTGGAACCACATAAACATTTTCATTCACCTGTTGCATCATTTAATTTAGAATCCCCTAAGCTACTGAGGAAAAGCCCATCAAGTTACTTCGTTAGAGCTTTTGTTTCTCCACTAGCTGAATGACTGAGTCGAGAAGTACTGCAGATGTATGTAGTTTTCAAAGAACCTGAAACTTTCTGCCCTTCCCCTCCTTTCCTTCCCCCATGCAATGAAGGACTATTTTTACCTCCAATCCAGGAGTAGGGGTTTACTGCCTCTTAGCATATGCTATTTCACCACTTTAGCTGACTTCTTTGACTTTTGCAAGCCTCCTCTTACAAACAAGCAGTTGGAGGAAAAAAAGCTCATTGTTATGTATCATTTTTCAATAGATCTAAATATTGGAATGAATATCTTAGGGTTTTGTAGCTTATTTACAAAAAAAACTCTGATTTCTATCTGTAGGAAAAAAATGGATAGAACCCGTCAGTTCTAAGCATTATGCATAGATGTGGAGAGAAAGAATTACATTTTTGTCACAGAATGCTGTGTTCTGCCCTGAAAGCCCATCAGTTCATGCTGTGCTATCATTTTCATTGGTTTCAAATATTTTGAAAACCCTTTCCCGCGCTTCTTATCCTTACGGGGCGGCAAGTTCATAGTTTTAACGGATCGGATGGTCTCGGTCACAGCAGGACAGAAAGTTCAGGAAGCTTTCTATGCATAGCACAGGGACAGAATGAATGGCACTGTATGCAAGAGGGGCAAGAACAGAGCCCAAAACAGTCCATGCATATTCACGGTTACGCATTGCTAAGTGTTCTCCTTTTTAACAAGTATCAAACACTTGGGAAGTTGGATAAGCGCATCCAGTTACATCTCCCAAGCATGGAGACTGGGGAGGTAGAGAGGAGTTAGGTTAAATGCAGGAGCTGAAAAAATTGATTCAGTCAAAAATAGTTTTGTTCCCCTGAAACTCAATTTTTCAACAAACCTGCAAGCAGGGAGAACCCGTCTGCAAGACGACTGTGTTTCAGTTACTTTAGGGTGGCTTCTACAAGGGGAAGGCTTTGCAGAAGAAAAGACGATTTAGGCACATTCTTCCACCCCCTCATCTCTGATCTGAACCCTGCTCTGGAAGCTGGCCTAGCTTTCTTCTAAGAAGAACGAGAGACAGACCGAAACTCTCATGAGGCTTTTGAACTGGGTGCTGAAGGTGCGAAAGAAAACTGTGGGACGGGAGCCATCACATGCGACTTCTCTGAGTTGAGTTTTGGTGCGTTTCTTTCTGTCTACAGAAAAGAAGGTGCCACCGTTGCAGCTCTTCGGCAATAGCGTTGATCTGGCCCGTTAGCGAGAGGCAAACGCCAGTTTTACTCTGGAAAGGACCAGGAGAAACCGCCCGCAGACCGTAGCCTTGCAGGGGAAGCCGGAGGAGCCGCGGTGCGCGCAGGGCGGGTGGGCACGGGCCGGGCCGTCCCGTCCCGCCGCCGGCGGGGGCACCCCTGCCGCCCGCCGCCGCCCACCCCGGCCCCTCCGCGGCCCAGCGCCGCCGCCCCCCGCCCGCGCCCCGCCGCCGACTCACCCAGCTGGAGCTGCTCGCACCGCCCGCGGGGGTTCCTCCCGATCCGGCAGCGGAAAATGGCCCCGGGGTTGGCCACCGAGACGTTGGCGGGCCAGCTGGCCCGGGGGGCGCCCACTACTAGCCTGCGGGGCAGAGACGGCAGCGTGAGGGGCCGCGGCCGGCGGGAGAAGGCGCGACGGGCGGAACGGGCCCCCAACGGGGGCGGCCCGGCCGGGGACTCACCATCTCTCCTCGCCGTGGCGGTGCAGGAGGACCGAGTACCCGAAGAGGGTCCCGTTGCCCCCCCGGAAGAGCAGCGGGTGCTGGGTGTCCAGGTTGTAGGGCCGCGCCGTCGGCAGGCACTGCCACAGCAGGAGCAGCGGGGCGGCCCAGCCCGCAGCCCCCCTCGCCCTCCCGCAGCTCCGCATGGGCAGACGGGCCCCCGGCGCCGGCTTCCCGCCTCGCTCTGCTCTCCCGCTCGGCGAGAGGGCAGCGCCGCGCCGCGTCCGCGCCCCTGCCCTGCCCAGGGACGGCGGCAGCCCGCGCCCTGCGCCGCCTCTGCTACCGGCGGGGCAAGCCGGCGGCCTGCCCGCAGCCCGGGGCGGGGGTATCCCCTCCGGATGGGGGAGTCGCTCGGCCGCGCCGCCTCCTCCCGCGCAGCGGCAGCCCCTCTCCCTTCCCAGGCGGCGGGGGTCGGGTTTCTCCCCGCCCCGTCCGCGCCCACGGGGGTGCTGCGGAAGGCGGCACGGCCCGCAGGCAGCGGCAGGGTACGGCCCCCGGGACCCCGTATCTCCGGGCAGGGCAGGGCAGGGCAGGGCAGGGCAGGGCCCTGTGGGACGCGGCCGTCCCGACCCCCGCCCCCGGCGGGACTGCGAGGGGGTCGGCTCGGCTCGGCTCGGCTCACCTCAGCCCCGTACACCTGCCCGGAGGGCGGCCTGGGGGAGGCGGCGAGCCTTTTAGCGGTAGAGGGGCAAGGGAGAGCCGGCAGGCTGTTCCTGAGAACTCCCGACCAACTTTCCCGCCCCAGCTACACTTGAAGCGCCCGGGCCCAGTTAGTTCAGTTTCCTGCTCCCGGAGCCCATCGCCCCTGAGCACCAGCCGGGGAGCTCCAGCCAAGGGCAGGCCTGTCCTCTGGGAGAGAAACTGTGTGGCCAGGCTTGCGTTTTCCTTTCAGATTCAGAAAAAATCCCGGTACCCCTGTGCTGTAAGCCTTGCCACGCCACCATTGTGCTGAGGGGGGCTTCCCTGCCACCCCTCCTGAAACCAGTGCCCTACCAGCAGAGGACAGTCCCGAGCCCCCCTGAATACCAGGGCTTCCCTGCTGCTATAGTAATCCATGTGTATGTGTAACCTATGTATAACGGTATTTTGAACCAGAGGAACAAGAACATAAGCACTTCTTCAAAATGAAAAGTTTAGTTACAAAGATTACATATTGTATCTGGAAGACAAATCCAGTATCGTTTCAACTATCGAATATTATACACATAAGAAATAACTGTGGTTATTTGGTAGAGGACCATCCCCTAACGAAGTTCAGAACACGGCATTTTAAACTTCTTGGAACAAAAACCCCTTTCATTTCCATTCAGTTGGTGGAAATGTGTAAAGTTTAACACTTCTGCAAAATGCTGAGCAGCTACCAGAGCAGGACACTGAGGCAACACAGGAGTGAAACATCTTGTCATCCTAAGCACATGCAGATGAGTAGCTCCTGGAATGAGATCAGCACGTTGCAGGACCTGGCAGTTTGTCAGTCAGTCAGCAGTGTATCTTCTCTTAAGTCCTCATCTCTAGAACCATCAGAGGGCTTCCCTGGATCACTGGTGTGGAGCAATGACTGTTTCGTGTAAAGGAGTCCATCAGCTCCTCAGCTGCTATTCATCTTCCTTCCCACTACTGACATCAAAGGAGTTACGACAATCAACAGCAGCTGTGAATCTGCATTTCTACCAGTCAAGAAGTTTTCACCGTCATTCTGAAAGCAGCAAAATAAGCATGATTCAAAACTGAAATGCTAAATTGTGGTTTAGTTGGTGGGAAACCATAACATTGTTTCACCACCACCCTGACCACTTAATCAGTTTGCGAGGACTTTCAGGCTTTTCTCCAGGAGATCATTACAATTCCTGGGTTCATTTCTTATTCACAAAAATGGACACAAAGCTCTGTCCCTTGAATGACAGAGAAGGGAACAGTTTCCCAGACTGCTTTTCCATTGCAAGTTTATGTCCTAAACACCTCTGTTCTTTCTGGTCTCTCTCAAGACCGATCTAAAGTCTATCATTTTGCAAATAGCTGATCTGGGAACCATGTGACTATGCTTGAGCAATCTCTTTGCAGCTGTATTTCTAACCATTTGAGAGAACCCCACCCTAACCCTTGATTAGGTGACTCGTTCTTCACACTTGGCCTTGTAGCTTATCAATGAGTGTCACGTAGGCAAGGGGTAAACATGTGCAAGCTGCTTATGGTACTCAGACAAATTACAGTCCCTTGAGACCAGTATTGCTGGGAGATTTTGGGGAAAGAGAGACACTGCTGGAAGTTATAGGGACTTTGTAGAACCTCCAGTCTAGTGGCCCCTGGTCTGCTAAAGAGGGCATTGAGCTGGTGGCAGGGATCCTAGTTGACAGGAAAATGTAGGTGGTAAAGCTGTGGAATTCAGCTATTGGCACATAAATAGCTGCTTATGTGATGTAGATGAGACCTCTATTGTACCTCCCCTGTCAGGAGGAAAGTGTCATCTCCTAGACCATGCTAGAGTAAGATGCGATCATGATCCACTAGACATCAATGAAATCAGCTGAACATAAATCTACTGGAGTGTGAGAAATCCATATTTTGAGAAATATTTGAGGCTTTTAGTACCGATCAGGTGCAGGACTAGGCAGAGAGCAAAATCAATGCAAAACTGACAAAATGGTGTAATAGAGAGAGAACCTGAATTTTGTTAGGGATTAGGAGAACTTGCAGAAAAGCTGGAACCAACACTGGAAGTCAAGTACCTGTACTTACAAAGAAAATATATATTTTTATATAGAAAGTTATCCTGAAATAATAAGAAGAAATTCTTCCCAAAACATCTTGCCAGTATGCAATCTGGACAGCACATCTCCCATCATCCTCTGTGAGTTAATAACACTAGAAGCAAAATATCACAGTGACTTCCTCTTCTGCTTGACATTGGTTCACCATCTAAGGCAATTTCAGAGGAGCTATTGGGATGGTTTGTTAAGTGAGAAAGTATATTAGTCCATAGTTTGGCAAGCATTTTTTATAGCAGATGCGTGCACTTCATCTGACTGTCCTCACTTCTTGCTGCTCATTCTTGAATCATACTGCTGCCTCTGTTACACTGATACTGTTCTGTGTCTGAGCAGTGAACCAGATCAGAGAAGTGATCTGGGTTAAAAATAACCCAGCAAAACTCCCAAACCTCGATCAGATTTGCAGTGCATATCTTGTGTGGTTGCCCAGTTCTACTGGTTGTTTTAGTAGGGTGGTTTAAGCTGGTGCTGCAGCTTTAGGAGCTTTCTCAGGCAACAGCCTTAACTTTCTAGAAGAAGTGGCAAGAGTCTGCAAAGTTAAAGCCTACACATCTACATTAAAATGGAAGCAGAAATCCATTTCCCCAGCACTGATCTCCTGCTAGAGTTCAGGGATCTTGGCCCAAATAACTCCTCTGCCTATGTCCTGAGGGGTCCAGCTTAGAGAGAGCTGTATTAGAGTAAACCTGATTTACTGATGCCGTAAATGTCAACATACAACATCACGTGAACAAGGTGGCCATACAGGTCTATATAGGATCATATATAGTCCTTCAAGATTCAATATTTCAAATGCAATTATGAGGTAGCAACTACTGCTGAGATTTTCATGTGTGTGTGTGTTGCATTTGGAAGGGGTATGAAAGGAAGTCGCTGGGGGAAAAAAAAAACCCTTGCCTTCCCCATAGCTGTTCAATTTGGGAAAAGCAATGGTTTGGGTCTTCAGTCACTCTGTCAATATTACTTACCTCTAATACATCCCACTGCTGGTGAGAAGAAGGGAAAGAAAATCACTGTAGGAAGAACATATTCATTCTGAATGTCTGTCATTAGCTTTCTTCTGCGTAACCTGTACTATTCCCTTTCTGATTCCTTAACTTGGAAGGCATTTGTATTCAGTTAAGTCCTGTGTATGGGCTGACGCTGGGTAACCGATCACGAGTGCTTTCACTGTATTGCAAATACAAGGGAAAGCACACGTTCCTAAAAATCTTCATGCATATGCCTGCTTCCAACTGTGTCTGTCCTTGTTCTCCTTTGTGTCATGTAAGCCTACCACTGCTTATGGAAGAGTATTTCCAAATCTACTCTCAATTAGAAATAAAAATGATCAGCAGTTGATTTCCTGTTCCTAATTAGAAAGATTTGAAAGTTTCATTTTGAAATTGTCTAAGTACTTAAATATTGGTATTTCAAATTTAAATTTTCTAAACCTTTGTAACTCACTGAAACATGGAAAATCTGGGGGTTTGGTCAGACCAGAACTATGTCTTGTTTTTCTGAAAGCTTCCCCCCACCCCCAACAATGGCAGTGGGCCAAAAAGTCTATTATTCATATGCTGTCATCTGAGAAATTATAGAAGGCAAATATACTGTTACACTTATCCCTAAGATTCTCTTCAAGAAACTTCATCTTCCCTCTGCTGTAAGTTATATGTGAGCTTGCATGAAGAGGATATATTGTCCACTGACAAGTATAATTAAGCACAGATGTCTGAGGCACCAAAAAGCAGCTAATATTAGCAAGGGTCTTAATTTTTATCATTTTGCTTATGTTCTCTTTAGAGATCTGAATTTAATTTAGAATCGGTTAAAGATGAAGAAGCTTTTCATTTAATTGACAAATATCTTCACGCTCACGTGATGTCTTTCTAGGAAATACTTTAAAGTTTTTTCTTCCCTTGAACACTTGTGTTGGTGAAGTAAAGATAGGCTTTCCAAAAGGGCTTTCCAAAAGTGCTTTCCAATATTTAAGCTTATAATGGTGTCATACAGACAATGACTATGGCATCCTGACTACGAGAAGCAAACAATAGATCACTGTAGTTAACAACAGCTTAACTAATGACTGCATTCTGATTTATAGATAGGAAAGACTGGAAATTAATCATTATATGTGTATGTGTGGTAAATGCATTGCATATCCTTTTTCTTCCTTAGAATTTTGTCTAAGATTTTTGAGTGGCAAGATCAGATCCAACCATAAATAATTAGTTTTGAGTGGAGCTGGCAGGTAACCTTTTTTCCCATCCCAAAGGAGTTGCTGAGCTTTTGAAACTTTCCCATCTCAAATTCAAACAAAAAGTGTTTTCATGTGCCATCTCTCTGTCTTCCATTGCAAAAGTCTGGATCAGCACAGTTGTAGCTTTTTTCATTATTTTCACCTTTTAAAACAATTATTTTAGGTTTGATACAGTTATTTTGACAGGAAAAGCAAATATGTATGTTCAGAGAATTTCAACATAAAATATTATTCAGTTTTCATTTTTTTCAAAATGAATAATTTCTTTAAATTGATTGTTTCCTGCAATTAATTTCCTTTTCAACGTATTAATCTCTCCACAGAAAAAAATCCTGACCATCTCTTGATATTGCGAGTTTCTATTTTTTTCATATTTCTATTCTTCCATAGGATCCACGTCTGCTGAAGAAATTGGGTGCAATGGGAATGGAACAGAATCCATAAGAACTTTGCCTAGGTTTATTTCTTAGCTGCAAAGCAACTTTAAGTTAAACATTGGTCTGTTGCTTCTGCTAGGCAAGATAAACCAGAGGACAAGCTAAAAGTACAAGCTTTGGTTATTTAACCAAAGTAGACCAAAGTAGATATTAGTTTTGCTGACAAGAAGCATCAGTTCTGTACTCAGGTATGAATTCATACAGCATTTATCATCACTGGACCAAAATCACTTGGACATACAATAGTTTCAATTTGTATCAGCCTTTGAGTATGTGCATATGCCAATACAATGAGACCATTATGTTACACAGGACTGCCTTAATAGTTGTTATTTTCCAAAGGTGTCCATTCAAGGATACTTGAATGACTGAATATTTTGAGAAGAGTGGGGGTGTTCTTTGCTCTCTCTCTCTTTCCTTTTTATTTTTTTTTTAATAATTTGTAACAAAAAATAGGCATTGTAAATGATTGGTGAAAGTTGGACAATTAATAGTTTAGAATCCGTGGATCAAATGATACTGAGGCTGAAAGCCTTTGGCTCCTTAGGAAAAGTAAGCGCTATGAAAACAGCACCCAAATGATGAAGGTTTTCATTGTGTGTGGAGCATGTTCTTTCAGCAGTGACAACGGCATGTTTCAGATGGGAAACAAACTCATAAGACCCCCTTATTTCTTGGAGGGAAAAAAAAAAACAAACCAAACCAAACCAGAACAGTTGTTGGACGAGAACTGTTGAAAGGAAACATCTGGAGGAAATGCCAGTCCAATTTCAATCTTGTCTTCAGGATACCATAACTTAACGTTTTCCAGGATGTGATACTGTGCTTCATCAGACAACATCACAATGAGATCATACCTCTGAATATGGACTCCAGGCCACCTTTATGAAGCATGGTAATCATTATGTCTGATTCTGCTTCCTGAGAGAGTATATTAGAAATATTTCTCATCCATCGGTCATTTCTTTGATGCTAGTAGGGAATCCTAGTTATGCACAAAAACTATTACTTCACAAACTCTGAATCTATGTGAGGATGGAAGCAGGCATCTCTAACCAGGAGCCAGCCCTGAGATGTCAACAGAGTTGCAGAGCAAAGCATAAGACAAGCCACAGCTAAATCCAGGACAAAATTACAATAAGAAGGAATTATGGCAGAAGGCAGTGAAAATTCAGTGATTTTGTATAGCCATATGCAATGTGAGACTTCTGGAATTTTTCAGAGGAGATGAAAAAAAGAGATTGTTCTAGCTTGTTATGTACGTTATGTATGTATATTAATACTGTTCTAGCACTCCTTCCATGGATGCTCTTAGTATGATTACAAAACCCATCCATTCCCCATAATGCATCTTCATGGATTTATTAATCTCTTTAAAAATTAGGGAAAACAAAAACTTTCTGGCAAGCTATCAGAGCTCTAGTTGTTAAAATGTTGACTTAAAATGTCCTTGGTACTGTCATTACCTTCATAAGTAGTTATTTGCTAGCTGTGTATCTATGATTTCATAGTAATCAGGTCCAGTAAAAGTTTAGACCCTCACATTTTAAATGTAAAGAACTTTTTTGGCTTGCAGGAACAAGACCAGTCTTAGTATTGTCGTGTAGTCTGCAAGAGAGGTTTTTTTAAAGTCACAGCCTCATATTCAAGAAAAATTTAGGAATATTCAGACTAGGCAGAAAACAAAGTATGTAGAGAATATACTATTAAGAGTTCATCCACTTACAGGTAAACTTAGTTGTCCTAGTTCCTGCTTTTTGCTGAACTGTGTCTATTTTCCTGTGTCTGTTTACCTGGTTTTTTTTTCTGTATAGTGTTCTGTATAATAGGCACCATAAACAATTAGTTACAAGTTGTTGCTATGAAAACTGTAATGAAATGAAACAATCAGCTGCTGTCCTACTTAGAGAAGTCTCTCTTAGTTGTCTTGGCTCTGTTTTAGAGTAGTACATGTAGTAGCTTTAATATTTTCTTTTTTAGTCTTTGATTTTGACGTGTCCTAATTCTCAGTTTCTTTCTGAATTGTTGTAATCATAGCTGGATGTATTTGAAATGTATGTAGCCTTTTGTGTACTTGCAAGCTCTACAGACTCAACACCCAAAATACATGTATGAGCTATGTACATATGTATTTTAATCTCATATTCCCATGGGTATGTCTTCTGTTGCAAAATGGAACTGGAGCATTCATAGCATACTCTTACAGTCTTTCATTAACTTATTCTAAAAATTTACACACCCTATATGCATAGGGATCAGGTCTGAAAAAAGTTATTCTCCTTTTTCAGTGAGTGCTTATCATACCTGAGCAGGTGCCCTACAGTATGGCCTGTACTGAGAAGAGAATACCCTGAGTGCATTGCTCCTCCTGTTATCAAAGAATATTGATATTCAGCTCTTTGTTGCTAAAATACATCACTCCCAAAACAGTTGTCTGTTACAGCAACACAAGAAGCAAGATGCTTTAACAAAGAAGAGCTTTGGCAAAAGAGCCTTCTTATACAAACAATATTATATTATAATTCTAAGACATCAGTGATTTCCTAAGGAAGGAGTAAGATCTACCATGTTTTTTCCTTTTAATGAGACAGTACTTTCAAAAGTCAAGGAAAGGCCATATGTCTGTCTTTCACATAGTTGTGGTTTGCCTCCAACCAAGCGTGATAATCTTTTTCTTTGTGGGAGAGAACTGTAAACACACGTGTATCGGTTATTTTATGCCAAATGCATAAACGTTTATATAGGAGCAGAATGAACAGTGAAAGTGATTATTTAATAACTCCAATAACACAAATGATTCAGAAAATCACTCATGTCCTGGAAGACCATGCAAGCATGTGTTCAGCTGTAGCACAGCCCTGAATTTTAGTGAACTTAAAGTTCAGCTCATATGCGAATATCTTGTTTAGAGACTCATTGTATAGCTTAGAGAATTTCACAGGAAATAGTGAGAATATTGCCTAATTTATGAACTGAAATGCATTCCTTTTTAATTTCTAAAAAATCCTGCAGAGATTTTTGCGTTCTAGAGTTGCAATAAAACGTGTTAGCTAGTTCTTTCAAATCAGCTTTGCATGCGTGGAAACACGATGACTGATTTCTATAGTTTTCCTGCCTTCTATTAAATGGAGAAAAACAGCTGAGTTAATAAATGATTGAAACATGATCTGAATTGTGGAAATTTTGGGAGAATCCTAGCTTCACTGGCTTTTGGTACAACTGGGAACATTGTTATGTTTAATAGATGGTGAAATCTGCTAGTCATTTAAATGCTTAGGAATGGTTGTTCTGGTTCAGACCAAGGGTCTGCCCAAGCCAGTGCTCCTGCCTGCAGGGGCTGCTGGGGCAGACCACGGCAAGGACAGGAACAACTGATATGCTACTCCCCCACGGATGCTTTCCTGATCTCAGTACCCAAAACAATTTTCCACTTAGGGTTTTCCTGATTATGCATGAAGAACAAGCTCCTAATGTTTGTTTTGAAGCTGGCTCCCCCAGCTGTATTTGTTCTCCCTGAGCTCTCGTACCAGAAGACTCAAGGGGTAACCAGGGCCTGCCCCACACTCCGCTCCCCCATCTCTTCCCCAGGCTGAAGAGGCTTGGCCTAATTCGTAACTCCCTGCATGGAAGCCGTTATGCCTTTAATGAGTGCCCGCTGAAAGGTCGTTTTGGGTGTCCGTGGCAAGGTGCTGGCAGCAGGGCGGCTGCAGGGTGGCCTCTGCGGGAGGAGGCCAGGGGCCGCCCTGTGCCGGACACAGCCGGTTCCAGCTGGTTCCAGTCAGCTCCTCAAGGGACTCCCTACAGGCTGGGCCAATCAGCGAAGCCGGTGGTGCCTCTGAAAATAGCTAAGAAAGGGCAAAACGCTGCACAGGCAGTGAGGAGCGAGGGGGAAAAGAGTGAGAAACAGGCCTGCCAGCACCAGGGTTAAGGAAGGAGGAGAGAGAGGAGGTGCCCCAGGAGACGGAGCAGAGACTCCCCTGCAGCCTGTGGAGAGGAAAACACCATAACAGATATCCAGACTGCGGCTCATGGCAGACCCCACCCTGGAGCTGGTGGATATGTCCCGAAGGAACTACAGACTGTGGAGAGCACACGCTGGGGCATGTTTTCCTGACAGGAACTGTGGCCCATGGAGAGCTGATGCTGGAGCTGGTTCTTCTGACAGGAATTCTGCCACTGGAGAGCCTACGCTGTAGCATATTTTCCGGACAGGAACTGTGGCCCATGGAGATCCCATGCTGGAGCATGTTCTCCTTACAGGAACTGCACCCGTGCTGGAGCTGGTTTTCCTGACAGGAACGCTGGACCGTGGCAGCCCAGGCTAAAACAGGTTCTCCTGACAGGAACTGTTGCATTAGAAACCCCGCACTGGAGCAGGTTCTCCTGAAAGAAACTGTGGCTCTGGAAAGTCCACACTGGAGCTGGTTTTCCTGACAGGAATTCTGGCCTTGGAGAGCCCACACTGTAGCAGGTTCTCCTGACAGAAACCTTGGCCCTGGACAGCAAACACTGGAGCAGATTTTTCCTGACAGGAACTGTGGCCCATGGAGAGCTGATGCTGGGCCTTGTTCTCCTGACAGGAACTGTGGCCCTGGACAGTGCACGCTGCAGCAGATCTTTCCTGACAGGAATGGTGGCCTATGGAAAGCTGATGCTGGACCCTGTTCTCCTGACAGGAACTGTGGCCCTGGAGAGCCCACACTGGAGCTGCTTCTTCTGGCAGAAATTCTGGCCCTGGAGAGCCAACGCTGGAGCAGATTTTTCCTGACAGGAACTGTGGCCCATGGAGAGCTGATGCTGGGCCTTGTTCTCCTGACAGGAACTGTGGCCCTGGACAGTGCACGCTGCAGCAGATCTTTCCTGACAGCAACTGTGGCCCATGGAGAGCTGATGCTGGAGCTTGTTCTCCTGACAGGAACTGTGGCCCTGGAGAGCACACACTGTAGCAAGTGGTCCTGACAGGAATTACACCGATGTTGGAGCATGTTCTCCTGACAGGAACTGTGTCTCTGGAGAGGCCACGCTGGAGCAGGTTCTCCTGACAAGAACTGGGGCCCATGGAGAGGAACTGCAGCCCATGGAGAGGAACCACACTGGAGCTGGGGAAAAATGTGAGAAGAAAGGAGAGGCAGAGAGGGACTGATATGTATTCACAGTAACCCTGCATTCCCTATCCCCCTTGCACCTCTTGGGTGTGGGTGGGGGATGTAGAGGACCTGGGAATTAAGGAGTGAAGTTGAGCCGGGGAAACAAGTTGTGGTGGTGGGGAAGGTGGTGTTTTAATTTGTCTTTGTTTCTCACTCTCCTAATCTATTTTAAGTGACATTAAATTATTTTTCCCCAAGTCAATTCTTTTCCTGATGACAGTAACTTGTAAGTGGTCTCCCTATCTTTATCTTGACCCACAAGCTTTTTCATCATACTTTCTCCCCTTGCCCTGTTTGAGGAGGGGGAGTGAGAGAGTGGATAGGTGGGTGTCTCGCAGCCTGACAAGGTCAACCCACCACAAAGTTCCAGACCTTTTCCAATTCCACAGTACTGCTTTCAGTGTAAATGGACTAGGGCTGTAAAATTCGAGGTATAATCAATATTCAGGGCAATATTCAAGGTATAAGTGAATGGATTTATATAATATAATGTAAATGTTCTCTATTTAACTCTCTTTATTTCCTAAAATTTGATTTGGCTTTTTTTTTTTTACTTGTTTTTGGTGCAGCTTACCATGAGAGTCACAATGAAAGAAGGCTTAATCAAGGTCTAGTACCTGCAGAAGAGTCAAGCTAGTTCTTCATAACTAAGCGGTAAGAAACCACACAATATTTGATTTTTCCAGACTTTAAAGTGATGTGGAATTTTTCACATGATATATAAGCAAAGAATCCAACTCTTGGTTACACAAAGACCTCCCTGGGGTTTACAGCAATTACAAGCTCAGTATTATACCTCGTGATCTCGCCTCTGAAAACCCTTCCCTACCATGTCTTCCCCATGAGAATCCTCCCTGGGCTGTACAGAGGGTTGAAGAGTTCAAAAAGGGCTGAGGATCTTGTCCTAAATATGTGAATTTGTATCAGTTTTAGATAAGGTGAGTGAAGAATCTACAGCATAGTATTTATTACATAATGATTAGAGAGATGAAAATGCATCATAATTTTAAGAACAAAGGATTCTCTTATTTTAGGGAGAATACAGTTATCTTTTTATGGTCTGTCATAATTTTAGAGCAAGTGAAAGGATGTAGTAATGAAAAAACCACACCTATATTTAAGCATTATTATAAGCCATATGCGATAGCACTTAAAATTTTATATAAAAAGTGATAAGGGTATTAACCTACCACATAAAAAGAGAACAAAAATAACTGAGCCATCTTCTTTCTTGTGACATATCTGAACCACAGTTTTCTCTTTATTCTCACAGTCAAGATTATTTCATGTACACAAACTGACCAAAAATGAGCATGCAATTTGCATCGTAGACATGCCTGTGGAATAAGAAGACAAAATATCTGTTTTGAGAAATGAGTGTCGCTTATCTAAAATTTTTTTTTTCTGCTTACTGAGGTCACAGAAGGCAGTTCAGAGAAAAGTAAAACAGAGTTTAAGTGTCATCACAGATGGGTAAAAATAAGATGTTGAATATGTATTTTGTGTAGCTCAGGCAAAATTTTATGTTTCCCAGAAAAACAAATTCAGATCTAGAGCTAAAAAATGCTGAACATCTTCAACAATGGGCCATGTCTCTGTAACCCTCAGGAGCCATAAAAGCTGTTTGGCATTTCACTTTATAAAGCAGAGATTTGCCCATACTATTCATTATTTAAGGTTAGACTGAGTTTGAAATTCTAGCTCTTTTAATAGCTAAAGGAGTTTTTCCATTGTTTTCAACTAGGCCACAATTTTGCCATCTGTGTATTTGTCTGGGACTGTGTGAAGACTGAAGCATAATCATTAGGTAGAATCAGATTAATGTGCTTTGCAGTGTGATTTTTTTTTTAGGTTTTCTGGCTAATGAAAATTGACCTTCTAATTAAAACCCCCACTGAAATTCTGGTGTATTTACTTAAAATATGATTACATAAATACTTGGCACAATGTGTAAAAAATAGATTATCTATTTAAATGAGTTTTCCCCAGATCTTTCTATTTTGAAATGATACAGTGTGTTATAATGTCTTTACTATATCGTATCAGTATAATCCACCTTCTGTTTTGTAAAAAGAAGTTACGTTTTTTCTTCTTGTTAAGTAGAATGAAGTGTAATATTGTACATCTCTTTCTGATCAAACTTGGTTTCTGCTATAAATGTATAGCAATTACTATGAGGAACAAACCACTAAACATCCTCCCTCATGTCCCGGTGGTTCATGTGTTGACAGCAAAACTTTCAAAGTCAAGAGTAAAGGTCTTTACAAACATAAAAGTTATGAAAATATAGTGTTAAAAAGGCAGTCATCAGTTTAAAAAAAATAAGTTAAAGGATGAATTTGCTTGTGGTAATTTTATCTGTTACAGATCATTTTGACCATTTTACCACTTAGTCATTTTCAAAGTTATAGCTTATCTGAAATGGTAAATAAGGCTCACATAAGCAAATCTGACAATCGACCAAATTTGTATATATTGGAAAGCTTCTGAGTTGGGCCTGTCTCTGCATGAATACAGTTATAGCCTTCTGAACCCAACTGGATCATGTGCAGAGATGTCTGCATTGCTTTTCCATCTTTCTTCTTGTCTAGATCCAGTCTTGTATTTACTTCTAGTTTTCAAGACAAGTAATGTCTACTTTTTTGAAATAAAAAATCCACAACTTAGACCTGTGTTGTCTCCTTTTTCAGAAGCTTTTTGAATATTCACATTGTGTTGGCTGCTTGTTCATCTTTCATGGTTTAGATCTTGAAAATATCATTAGATGCAGTTTCTGAAGACCATGAAATCAAATAGATCTAGTTTTATATATTTCCAGGGGGTCTGGTGTTTTGAAATTAAGGAAGCCACACGTGTCAGTCCAGTAGTACAATTCTGCTCCAAAAAAGATACTTGGGTCCAGTGTTCATGGTCACTCAGTTTTGCCTGCCCATAAAATGCTAAAAATTTTTAAAGAAATCTCCATGAGACTTCTCCATAGAAAGGGCAATCCAGTGCTTCTGAAATCATTAGGAGACTGCAATGACTGTTGGACTTCAGGGTTATGGTAGATGAATAGAGAAGTATAGAACAATCCCAAAAGTTAATGGTAGTAGAGGGCTGCTTTCCGCAAGGAAAAAGAATTACAGCTTTTCAAATGTCTCCATGTTTAAAGGAACAAGTTGGCTGACGGAAACCTCATTGCAAATGAAACCTCTTGCTTCCCTGAAGCTTGTTTTATTGGTTTGCTCTTCTAGAAACTGCTTTCTGAAATGAACTTTTCTTTTTTTTTCTGTTAATCATTGTTTATGCCTGCTAACTGTTAAGTATAAGCAATAGGTAATTATTCACAAGGCATGTTGCTTTTCCTTCATTTTCGTATTCATTTGTACAAAAGATAAAGCAAAAAGAAGTCTTGGCATTACAATTTCAGAGCAAAAAAAAAAGTCATCTGGAAACAAATACATTTCACTTACTTATAATCATTAATTGTTTGGGGTCTGCTGCTGTAATGAGTCCTTTAAGTACAGGAAGATAGATGTAGAATGTAGATATAGATGTAGCTATAGATATGGATGTATACACACACACACCCGTACACCCATAAAAGTGAAAATAATGTCCTTTAAAAGGGTTTAAACTGGTGCCTATGCATCTTTTAAAATCTACAACATGGCAAACTGTGTATTTCAACAAGAGCTATAGTCACCGAAAAGAGAGAATGCAGCAAGCACTGTGATACTTAGGAGTGGGAAAAGGCCTGTTTAAGTCTGGGTTGATATCTGAAGGACAGATTCATAAGCACAAAGGAAGTGTCGTGCATAGTTCCGGTATTTGGAGCAAAACTGCAGCTCTGGATCTAATCAGTTGAGCACAGGGTCTGACTTCAATAGATGCACGTGCAGGAGTAAGTAGCTGTTTGCCATCTTAGGCTGTAACAGCCAGCAGAGCTTATAATGAGCTGTGACTTGTAGAGAGATACACCGTAGTAAATCGTGCAGATCATATATGCAAAACTTTAAGATGCAGCAATACAGTTTGTTAGGCAGACCGCAGACTTTTATTCCATGTCTCAAAGCTAAATAGTATATGCCTGAGGGATGGTGGGGGATGAGAGGTCAGTGGAGTTAGGCTGATTTACACTAGCAGAGAGTCTAGTATGGTAAATTATTTCCAATCGCTCTTTGAGCAGTAGATACATATTTTTATCTTTCCAAAAATATTTTCCCCTCCACTTGCCTCTGTTCAGCATAGTTGCTGACGTTAAATATTTGAGAGCAATTTTACCACAAGTAGGGCCAGTTTCAGTGACAGCTGAAGTTTTCCCGTAAAGTTGTGTGGATTACACAATTTAAATGGACAGAATTCAATCTTAGCTGCCTGTCATGTTGATCATAATCACAGCTACTTTTTAGAGAGTATTTTTGTAGTCTTTGCACATATGATCTCTGCAACTCAGAGTGTTTGCATACCACGCAGCATCTGGCTCAGTTTTTACAGGATCTTAACAGATGCAGTCAGGAACAATGTACAGCTCCCTGAAGTCTAAAAATAATTGTATTTCAGTAATCTCTTATGCTATAATCACTATCCCATACAAATACAATAATCATATAGCATTGGAAATGACTCTGAAAAATCAGAGGAAATGCCCACAGCATGTAGCCACTGAATCTTTTATTTAACAAAGAAGAAATATTAGAGATAGAGAATACTTAAATAAATATATTGAAATCTTTGTGTCAGAATAGTTTTAACTTAAATCATGTTGGAAAGATTTTGAATATCAAATCAACCCTCCATATAAAAGGTGTAAATGACATATTCACTTAAACGAGTACTAGGATTTGGCCTGCATTATTTTAAGTAACTTAGAAAATTGCTTCTATTTTCTTCATATCAAGAAGAAAGAAAACTGTGTTTTCTTTTACATCTGCAGTATAGATACACCATTGTAACATACTGGAAGGAAGTCTAATTTCACCAAGCCGCATGTTGGGCTCATACTTTTAGCTCTTCCACAAAAGTATCATTGACTGAAGTGAATGCTTAGCCTGAATAGATGGAAGTCAGAGAGAGCAGGACAAAATGACTGATGAAACAGGCTGCTTACAGTAACTCTAAAATAAATATAATGTCCCACAACTGTAAGGAACTCCAAGTACAAATCGTATGTGACCCTTTCAGATCCAGGCAGCAGATACAAAGTTAAATCCCATCCTCAAAGTGATTGCTGAAAAGAAGAAATAATTAGGTGCTGAAAAGAAGAAATAAATAGGGACTGAAAAGTCTTCAGCTATTCATCAGTAAAACCATGTTTTGGGATATTATTTTGTTGTAGAGAGAATCTTAAAGCTAACATTTGTCTAGGTTTTCCCTTTCTTCTGTCCTGCAGTTTTGACTGGCAGGAAGAGAGGAGTATCACAGTTGTCTGGGATTCCCAGGGCTCCAGCAGGACTCTGGGCTACATTCATTGGAACTAGTAACCACTAGTACAGTAACCCCTACTGGGCTACACCCATTGGACTAGTAACCACTACGTATAGTTTTTTTATGCAGGGCATGTGTAGTGAGATGGAAAATGAGCAAAATTAGGAAGAGCATTAGGTATGACTCTTCAAGTTAATACAAAGGCCAGTGGCTTCAGGTCAAGCATGAAACAGGTGTCTGAAATTGTGTGCTATTGAGGAAGGATATAGTAATTCCTGCATGCACATATAAGCGATCAAAGTGAGACCAGGCTCTGTGGACATTGTATATGAACAACATGAAGCACATGTTTCCCCTATTACTTGAGACTTATGTGTCAAGGAACAAGGAAATGAAAATTTTGTTAGGCAGCTCATTCAAACCAGAATGAGCTTTGAAATCTGAGGTCTCCATATATTACCAGCAAAGATGTCTCTAGTTAGTCAGATTTCCCCTGCAACAGAAAAAAAAAAAATATTCCTGGAATTAGATCTCTGTCTAATCACTTAGAGATTCTAAAGGTAAATGATTTTCAGGTATGCTCAATTTTATGAAACAGAGATAATCTAATTAACATCTAAATAACATGTGACTTGAGTGATCTATCACATATAATTATGTGCAAATAATAGCCTTACATTTCAGATAATCCATAGGCAGTAATTTGTTTGGACAAGTGTCAGTGAACAGTGATGAATAACAAGCAAATTCTGCAAGATCATTATTGTTTTGTGGTTCAGTTCTAACAGGGAAAATGACATGTAGTAAACAGAGTGTTAATTTTGAATGGTTCATCCAATTCTACTAAAAGGCTTCTTGGGGAAATGATGACAAGGTTTCTGTCCTCATTTTCACTGATTCATTTATGTATTGCAAATAACTCATAGATAGCAAGTGGGGAATGTTCTCCCTTACAACATGAGCAACTCTAGCTGTGTGTACAATAAAGCATTCATTGGTGACAGCATTAATCCAAAAAAGCCAGATGTATAATATTTTCATGTTTGCTTTTCTTGTCAGTTTCACACGGTTCCAGTTTTCATCTCCTAAAGGTTTTTATTTTCACAAGCAAGGTATACTGGAGAGCACTCCAAATTATCTATCTGACATCCTTTAAGTAGTGTTTTTTTGATGTTTCAGAAATTTAGAATGAAAATCCTAGAATCTGAGAGGTGTACAGTAGCATAAATTATTTGTTAACATTGTTTAATTATTATGGGTACTGAATACAACATTCAGCCAATAGCTAGTACTGTTGTTTGTCTTTTGTTCCATATTACTCAAGTCTGCCCTTTCATCTTTTGAATAACACACAGGTCTTCTTCAGCCATCCTTGACTTCAAGGTTGGTTGCATGACAAACTTCTGCTTAATCCTCTTTATCATCTTGTGTTAGAGAACTAGCAGATGGTAGGGATATTTATCTGCTCCTTTTGTGGACCCTGTTCCTGGATGACCTGCCAAGGTTAAGCGTGCTCTGATATCCATGCAGAATCAGTTTTTCTTCACATAGGCACAGCTTCCAACTCTAGAAGTGTCAGCTGCAACCCCATAGAAATGGGATTTCTCCTATGCTCCAGTGAAGGAGGGGTGCTATACACTGTTGTATTTCAGTTATCGGGATAGAATATGGTGGATTTTTTACTGATTTTTATACCCTAGTGCAATACCTAGTGCAAATTTTACCCAGATACAAATTTTAAGCCAAATGAATTTGGGAAAATTCCTCTGAAAGAAAAAGCACCACTTCTGCTAGTAAGTGGTTTTTGCCAAGTCATTCATCTATACTAAAACAGTCCTCAGTTTTGTGATCTTCTTTTAATGAAGATTAGGAAGTTCTTGATCTGACAATACAGCATAAAATAGAAAACAAAGCAGGTTTCCTCTTTATTATATTCTATGATGCATATTTTTTCACTTCACTGCAAATTTATGTTTTTCCCTACTAACTGAAGTATATCATAATTACACTCATGCTCATACCATATAGCATAGTACAGCAACACCAGGAAGGTAAGGCATTTTGTATTTTTTTTGTTAACTACAACAATAAATAACTTATGCATATGGGAAATATGAAAGGACTTAGTATTTTAGCTCTGTATCTTAGCTCTGTATCTAAGCTTAGCATCTTAGCTTCTGAGCCATCAAACTGCAGAAGCAGTTTGATGGCTCAGAAGAAGGGAGGATGAACTTCTGTTCGGTATGTTACAGTACTTTTCTCATCTATTATTATGCAGAGTGTATTTAAAGCAACAGAACCAAAGCTAAGCACTTACTGAATTAAGTTTGATTTGTAAACTTCAGCAAAACTGGATCCATCTGGAGGATATAATGCCCAAATATTCATGCTTCTTTTGGTCTTCCTGCAAATGTTTAAAGCAACAATAATTTTTCTGTGGGGCTTGTGGAAAAATAAAGCTTGCTCACTGTTAGGATTTTAGATTCTAGAGCTAATTTCTTCTTAACTAGACTTTTTGTAAAATGAATTTGCCAATATTTAAACCATCTCAGAGGGGAATGAGAAGACAAATGCATTCTCAGCAGCTGAAATGAGCTATTCCTATTTGGTTAGATCTTTCTGGCCTCCTCAAAAGCTGTGGTTTGACTTCCTCAAGCTCCTCATGTTCAAATAAGAATAGATACTAGCTAGCTTATGTTTCCAGTGATGTGCTAGAACAAAGGCTCCTGTCTTGCAAGCACCTTCTTTTATAGTGAGAGGACACTAAACAATATAAAAGGCACTAAGGAAGGTGCAGGCAAATCAGTAGTTCAGCCTGCACAAAGCAGGGGAAATTGTGAAGCACCCGAACTTGAAACTCCCATTTGAGTATAGCAGTATTTATGCAACAGGAGTTGCTGTTTTCAAACAATACAACAAAATTGTCCATCTTCTTCAGAAAGTTTTAACTGAAAAAAAGTAAGATAATTCTATTTCCAGTTTTGGTAACATTTTCTAGGGGAAAGGAGTAGAAGGGATGGAATGTCCTTTTTCAGATTAGTTTTACCAATGCTTGTCCTTTCTTATTAGCAATTCTTTGTTCCCACTGTCTTCTGACTGACCTTAAACTATGCCCTGAGACAATCTAAACTGTGCCACCCTATAGTGTGCATAGCTTCTTCAAAGATCCAGGGAAAAGATGTTATTCCACTTTTCCACAAGGCCTGGGAGATTTGGAGGACTGAGATTGCTAGCATTTTCATTCCTGTACACCTTGGGAGTGGGATAACATTTCCTTAAGGAGCCTGGATGTAACTGAGAGACTTTAGTTATATGAAACAACAATAAATCTGGATGGTTTGTTAGAGAATAGAGAGTTTCACTAGATTTTAATTTTAATTTGATACTCTCAGTAACATAAACTCAAATGAGCCTAGGAGCTGAAAAATGTACACAGTCGAGTTGCATATCTTATTTTAGTTGATTTCTTTTATTGAAATCACAAGAATATTTTAATTATAAAATCTAGTTCATGTAAGTAGATAAATTCAAGATGTACTTCTTTCCTCTTTATTTGTTTACCCTTATATTTGTTTTCAGTATCGGTTTAGTGCAGTTGCAGACCTCTCTTTCACAATCCAACAGCAATGCTTTGCACAAGACCTTTCTGCAGAGATTCTGGTAACCGGAAGCTTGATGTAAACAAAGCCCAAACAGGAAAGAACTTTGCAAGGGACTCCATTTACATGCATGCTTGGATCCTGACAGCAAAGGAAGGCTTTTGGAAAGGGTTAGGGCATTTCAGAAAAACAGTTATTGTTTATTACTAATATTTATTTTATTTTGTTTGACTAGAAAAATTCTACTATCTTATATTCCAACTCATAAGAACAATTACTTCCTAGTTAAATATTTAAAGTGAAATTTTCTAACTTGTTTTGGACCACATCTTTATCTCCTGTGAGCTTTTTAGAGATACAGCCTAATATTCCTTGAGTGCTTTTGAAAATCTTGTGGTTAATTTAATATACTCTTTTCTATGTCTCTAGTGTAATGTACTTGCCAGCAAAACCTTTTTATAGCATGCAAACATACAGTTTTTGAAAGTTTTACCAAGCATATCTGAAGGATTATTCTCTTATCACAGAGAAAGAAAAGAAAATGTAACCAATACTCTATTTACTGGTCTTGGATAAGAACATAAAAATACTGAGAATATTTCTTAATCAGTACCAAATTTATTTCCTGCTGACTATGGGGAAAAGAAGGCTTAAAATCCTTTAGATAGTACTGAGCAGAGAAAGTGCTTATAAATGAAAGTTATATATAAAGTCAGTGAAGAACAAAGAGACTATTGTATATAAGTAGTAAAGCAGGCTGATTTCTGAAGGACAGAATAAAAAATGGGTGGGAGAATGGGGAAGAGGAAGAAGCTCAGGATCTCTGGGATATAATATTTTTTCTGGCGCGTTCAGAGGTTGTGTCAGAGTTGATGTTAGATACGATTATGGTTGCTATCGACAGAAATTAGGATGAAGTTACATGGTCTGAAAAAACAGGAACAATTTTCTAACCCAAAGGTCTGGGCATGTCACGTACCCCTGAGTTAGAAATGGAACTAGGTGGAAGCAGTCCAGGGTAAAGGCTTCAGTGCCAGCAGCCCCCCAGAATGTATGGAGATATAAGCTTGCATGAGTATATGGAATAAATCTAAAACTATGCAAGCCGTTTTGGTTTCGAACTAGAATAAAAGAATGCAGCTTATTTATCCAAGAGGTGTTCCCAGTTACCTAGACTGGTCCATTTCCTCTCTGAAGACAAGACATTATTTAAGCAATAATTTGAGGTATGCACATTATTACATCTAGTTGTGGTTATCTACATGATAACCTTCTACCCTACATGAAAAATGCCCAGATGACATCTGCTGTAAATATGACTCTAGTACTGAATAGGAATCAGATAAAGAAAAAAAAAGACCGAAAATGTTGAGGCTGATTCAATATTTCCTCAGTGATCTGTAGCAATTTTTTCTTCCCATAAGTACAATACAGTAACATTAGGTGGAAAAAGGAATGAAGGACACACAGGAAGGTATTTCATCTGCAAATAAATTATTATCTAGGAGGTAATACTTGGCTTACTCACAGAAGATACCTCTATTAAAATGTTTAATTTCTTGCTTGCTATAACAATTGTTTTATTATGTTAATTAACAGTTTCGTAACAATGACACATTAATGAGAACAAACAGCATGAACATTTTTTTAAAGTTACTTTGTTAAATATTTATAAAAATATACAAACTGGATAGCTAATGTATTAAATTAAATTACCACCATTTGTGATAAATAGAACATATATTATGTAATAATGTGATTCTAAATTGTTTAAACATTCCAGATAAATGGTGGAAGCGAGACCCTGGCATTTTCCCATTGAATTCAAAAGAGACTAGGCTACCACTGAAAAACCTTAATTTAGTAAATCGGTATCCATGATATACATGTGGAAAAGAATGTAATACGAAACTACCACTGTTGTGAGAGCAATTTTACTGTGCTATAAGGGAGAACTTAATAAAAAAAGGAATTCAGAAGTCACGTGGAAAAGCTAGAAAGAAAAACTGCTTCAGTCACAAGTAGAAGTTACTGGATCTGGCCAGAAATTTTCTGTCAGAATCCTTTTCTACTGAGTAGTACAGTTTTAGTTCAGTCAAATGGACTGAAATTTTTAGTGTTCATTATTCTTTTCACTGGGAAAATAAAAAAGAAAGATGTGATTCCTTGGACTTGTGAATCCTTGCCTGGTCACGCAGCGAAGTAGAGCCAGGGCTGCCTCAAAGTCAAGGACCTTGGCCCTGAGGGAGGCTCATCCCCCTGTGTCCTGGGGACTTTGGTCACTGCAGAGCTGCTGCCTTTCTGAGTGGGAGGTCTGGAGGCCTGCAGAGCTGGGTGATCTTCTGAGATAGTCAGAAAACCATTCCATAGGGCCACCGTGTCCTTAGGCCCTTGCTCCACAGATTCCCACCTGTCCTCTTTAATGACCATGCGAGAGGGCCAAATGGTTTAATAAAGCCATTGGTGGCATTTCCTGACCATCCAACTTAAAAATCAATAAATCACAGAAAAATAGTTCACCACGGCACACCTCCTCAGAGGCCCAACCCCTTGCAGAAGGCTGAGCCAGAGGAGGGAGTACTATACCTGGAAGTCCGGGTGAATGTGGGTGTGTTGGGTGTTGGAGTGAGCATCGTGCTCCCTTGAGTCGTGGGGCAAGGCCTTGGCTGTTGTGTGTCTGCACAAAGTGTTTGCGTGTCATGGAACAGAAATCTTACAACAGAAATAGCCATCAACCTGCTATACTCATTCTGCTTAGTAGACAAATTGGAGATTTTGTGCCACTGAGTGATGTGGTTCAGTTCCTGCTGTTGCTGCTCTGTTAATGCCCCATGACAGACTGAAATAAGCTGATACTCCTGAATTGGACTGAATGGACCTTCAAATATCTTATTTTCCTGTTCAAAGTTTCAAACAATTCAACTACAAAATATATTTATAAATCATTAGCAAGAATATCTGTTACTGCTTAATTTAAAAAGAGAATTAAACAATAGACCAGTATTAAAATAATAAATAAATACAAAGTCCAGGTAACTCAGGAAAGAAGGGACTTCTAACATTATCATTCCTTAAGTTCTGAGCCAGAATTTTGCAACTCTGCTACCAAATTCTAATCTTTGTTTTTTTTCCATGATATATGAGCAGAAACAGATGTTTTCCACTACCAACATCTGATCTTTGTGTGAAGAATTAAGGGCATTATATGCTATCAAAGCAATAAGTGATATTTAACCATGCAGACTCCTGTTAACCCCACACAGAACTACAGTGGTAAGCATCTGCATATTGTCCTCAAACCTTAGATTAACCTAATATGACAGTCAAGTCTCTATAAATGATGTGTATGTATTTAAAGAAACAACTTGGTTAATTTAAATAATTCCAAACAAGGGCAAGTTTTAGTTTCCAGCATTGTTAGAGCCATGGAATAGTTTTGGTTTGCATCATTCAACAACAATTTCAGGTATCAATCATACATTTTAAAGATAAGCTTGAATCCTCTTCTTAAGTATTCCAGCACATTCAGCTTCTTTTGGTTCTGCAGGCCAGCCCCATGGTGGGCTTAAATGGCCACTACTGCTTAAGAGGGTCACTGTCTGAGACACTATTTTTGTTGTTCATACTCTGTTTCCCTTCCCAACCTGGACCCAAGAAACTGGTAAGTCAAGAAGTCAGCATTTCTTTTCAAGTTTCCTCAACCACCCAGGCTGGAATGCCCAAGGGAAAAAGGCATTTAGCAACGATAGCTATGTTATTGCTGCCTCAGTACTGATCTTCTTGGCCATCAAGTTAGAATAAATTGTGGCATGGACAGAGCCTGTGTAAATCAGCTTCAGGGTCATGACAGAGCACAGCCATCCTACTGCTCTTATCCCTCCACAAGGATGTTTTATGTAAAGTTCCCCTGGATCTAGTATATTTAATAAATATCAAATCTGATGCTGTTACTTATAATCATAAAGTGACAATGGCTTGTTTTATATGGCCTTTGTGAAGCTCATTTTTGCACATCCAAGTATTTGTTCCAAGTTCCCTGTAGTTCATATAGTCAAGATTGGTACTAACAAGAGGAAATTCCCAAGAGCAGCCAAGTCGCTTGAATTGAAAAGAATGCTGGAAATGACATTTCTAAACCAGCATTTTCCAAAGTCATCACCATAAATCTGCCAAATACGTCTCAGACTGGTATTTTATGACAGAGTATTCCCCTTGTTATACCCAATGGGAAAGACTGTAATCCGTGCCTTCCTTGCATTAACCAAAGAGGCAAACTGGAAGATGTTAATTTAGAAAAGATGAACATGATGTAACATTCCATAGTAATTTGCAGTTTGAATAGTACTCATGTAACAAAACAATAATAAAGGGCCAGATGCATCAATGAGGCCACTCTTGTTTAGCAGATGCAACACTGTAAATAAGGAATTTGTTATCAAAAGTCAACGGACTGACAATGCATGTCAGTCAATGGACTATGTTAATTTGTAGTTTGCATTAATTAAATAAAAAGTTCTATTGCAAATGCTATAGCCTGCTGTTTTAGGAGAGAATTATTTTATTTGTTGAAAGAATAGAAATCACAAAACCTGAAACCCCTGTAACTTTCAGGAAAATGTGTGGCCAGGAAAGAAGAAAGATTCTGTGAAAGTCTCTCCAAAGTCGCATGGATTGTGCTCTCAGGTGACCCCCTGAGCAGTCATATCAGAGGCCCAAATGGCAGACTCCTAGCTCCCGCCATGTAAATCTGAGGTGTGCCTAAGCTAGAAATGTTGGATCCATGCTTGCAAAGTTGGACAGGCTTTGTTTGTTTCTTCAATAGTCTTGTCATCTGCTGAAACTCTTTTAACTTAAAAAAAACCAGGCTGCATTCTGCTGTTTGGAGGAGTGAGATGAGCAGAACAAGGATTAGGAAATATATTATTGTGTCCCTTGCTTTTCCTAAGGTGAAATTAAACAATCCAGACATACTGAAAGTTGAAGTAGGACTTTGTCATGTGCCCTATGATGAAGTTCAGAGGCACTGATTGCTCGAGCATGTGAGACTCTTGTGTCTAAGGGTGATCCTGGACTCCCTACCTACCCTTGCAACTCCGCAGGTGCAAGCTGGACTAGGTATATCATCTCTGAAGAAGGAGAAGAGAAGCTATGGACCAGATAATGCAAATGTATTTGATCCTTGGTTTGCTATAAAGAAAACATTGCTACTTGCTTTGTCAGGGCTTGTGGCAAAGCCACCAGCTAGGCACCACTCTGCAAAGAGATTTGGACAAATTCCTGTCACTAGAGCATATTATTTAAGAAAAGCAATATGGAGTTCAGCAATATGGAGAGGTGATTTTATTTCATAAAGTTCTTGTCTGTTATCACCTAGATGATGCCACTGAAGACAAGAGGCAGATTTAACCACTCTTAGCTGATCCATAAGGGCATGCGGCTTCCTCTTCTCCTTCTTGTCTCCCTAGGGTTGGCCTCCCATACTCTCTGGGGACAGTGCCCTGCTTCTTCAATATGTCACAGAAGGGGCATTAGGCTAATGGCTTTCTTTGTTTTTCCTGGAAGAGAAGTGAGTTACATGATGAGGGTAAGCTTTCCCTCATCAAGGGAAAATGGTGTGAAATCTCCTTCAGGGTAAAGCGTTGATAGTTATTCTTCCTCTTTTGGAGTTATTTTGATACTTTTTGTGCAGCAGAGGACATGCAAGGCTCTAACAGTCAGTCAGTTATAAATTCCTTTGCATTGAGTAAATGTGGGTTTTTTTTTCCTATATGCTAAAATTAATGACATCACCTCTTAATCATAGTTAATCGCTCACCCTATTATAGTTCAGCTGTGCTTGGACATTAAAGAAAAATCTGTCAGACATATTTTACCATTTTTTTGTTGCCAAAATTCTTTTCCACAGTTCATTCCCTATGAAGTTAACTTCAGTCATTTTGAATTAATTTAGAAGGAATGGCTTCTCTCAGTCATCTACCCACCCACAGATGCATGCAAAAACCAGAAAAGCTTAGTATATGATTTACTAGGAGGTTGTGAACAGCAGCATTCCTCCTTGTGATGCAAGGGAACAATAGTTGAGGGTCTGTACTAACTGGGTTATTAGTAAATACCTTCCCAAGATCCCAATTTGTGTGTGTAAATATGGTTTACAGACTATCAGCAACTCTTTTTCACTCTTTCCTGAGTTAGTTTTGGTGATAACCCCACTTATGATATTAATTATCTCAAACACAAATCTGTTTAAGTGAGCTTGGCATGGTCAACTCAGTTTCCATAAGACAGTTTCAAATACAGTCTAATATCATGGCAGTGGCTATCACTACACCATCTCTATTCCCAACTCCACACTCCTTTAAATGTACTGTTTCAGCCAGCTCTCTGGCACTTCACATGTGCTGTAACCCTAGTATGGGTTCTTAAATGTACCATAAGATTGACTCGAAACTAAGAGAAACTGAGCCTAAACCCATGAATTGGCCTGTAGTTAAGCAGAGCCACACATAAATTCCTAAGCAACATGATAAGTTAGAGATCTCTCTTGTTTATCCATTTCATGCTTTCTTTAACATTTAATGCTCCAATTAACTTTTCTCCATATTAATCCACATGTCCTTTTTGATTCCCTTGGATTATGTTTTCTGGATTTATCCTTTCTTGAATGTTGTTTTCAATCCCTGAAGTATAAGATTCTCCTTAGTTTCACAAAATTATAACTGTTGTAATTATTTCATCCCCACAAAGCTAGAGAAAAAAATAAATTTTTGCCATTAGACACCTGGAATGCTTGGAGCATTATTTTTCTACTGTATATTTCTCTATTTGCTATGTAGAGAATTATAAAAACAAATTTCAACTTGTATTAAAATTTGTTGAACACGTTTAGCACAGAACATTACGACTAGCATATGCCATCCTGTAATATTTCTTTTTGTACTCTTTCCATGGAAAAAATTGCATACTGTAAACATTCATTTATTAAATGTTACTGAATGATAGATGTGCGATGACATATTTCTTGCTAGCTCAGGGCCAAAGGCTAGTGTCCTATTTGCAAGATGCTGTTTAGCTTACCTTGTGAGTTCATAAGCTGTGATCCGTTTAAGCCATATAATTGATATTATTTTAAAATGTTTTGCCATGTTCATTAAATTTTTGTTTTAAAACAAAGGACACAAAGAAAAATCTCAATTCTTGGAAACATGCAAGTGTTGATGCAACAGAATTCATGGTCTTTGAACAATTTTTCAGTAGGTCATATGTGTACATTTCAAGCAATTACAGGAACAATATTTACCATGAATTCAAAAGTCCTTAACATTTTCATTCAGTATTAATGATGCAAGTATCTGTCTTGTCATAAGTTTTGCATTGCATATACAGTGCACAGCAAAGGCTTAAAGACATAAGAATAGTATGAAAGTGTTTACTTCTTAAATGTGGTAGCGACTTTCATAGTTTCATGTCCTTTTTTTGGTATTTTTCTATTATCAGAAGCAACTTGAGCAAATTCTAGAGCAAACTCAATCAGTCTTGCTTAATTTTACCTCTAATGTGTAAAAAATATAAGTGTAATCAAAAGACACTAGTATCCCAAATATTTTTCATCTTTATGCAAACTGATTTTTAAAAATACATTTTTTTTGTTTAAAAATGAGATGACAAATTCATGTCACAAGTTTCCAGTCAGCAACTGGATCTTACAAAGAGTTTCATGATAAAACAAAGGAGGCAAAAATCAAGTGGCATGAACTTGTATAGGCTGCAGTTATTGAGACAAGGATTTGCAGGAGAATAAAAGGTACTGTATAGGAAACATCCTTGCTGATCAGATATAGAGCGTTTCCATATTACTCTAGTGTGGAATAAATGAAAACCCCACACGTTTGACAAAACAAAGGTGAGCAGAAGGAAAATGTGCCTTAGGAGACCGTGAGCGAGCCCAGACCCAGAGGCTATTCCAGATCTGTTAGCACAACTGCCTTTAGACCTCACCGCACAGCCAGATGTTGCTGCTAGAGCCTTCCCAAGCTTGGCATCTGGGTCCTGGCATGCCCCAGGAATGGCCCGAGGTGCTACCCCCCCTCATCAGGGTAGGTGCACAAACAGAAAGGCTGGGTGAATTGCTTCTTGTCTCAGCTGAAAGATCTAATTTGCTTCAGACTGCAGATCCTGTAGACTGCAAATGTGAAATGTTTGAGTAAAAGTGCCACAGAGTAAATATTTCTCACTGAATATAAAATTGTATACATCTATTAAATATGATTTCCTTTTCTTCTATTGATAGAAGCTCTTTTTTTCCCAGGATTTCAGGCTCTGTGTAGTAGTACTTTTTCTCCATTTCTAGTAATTTGTAGTGGCATTTATGAGGTTTAAAAATTGTGTAAGTTTTCAGACTGAATCTTATGAGGTTCCTGTAGCCTTTGCACTTGAGATGTCCATCACTGGATGCCGTATTCTGTCCTAGACAGATAGGATTTCACCCACACAATAGGGATACTGAGCAGTAACTGTAAGGCAGATCTTCAGCTGGCACAAACTGCACTATGCTTAATCAACTTCAGTGTGAAGCTATGCCAGTTTATACCAGCTGGACATCTAGCCCTTTGTCTCCCCCCACATAAAACCTGTGTTTATCTGCTTTTATTGAAGCTTTACATTTTCCATGTGAGCATAAGTAACTTTTTCATTTTAGAGCCAAAACTGACTTTTTATTTCATTTCCCATTTCTGCTCCATCTCCATCCATCTTGAGAATTAAATGCACACAGGGGAGGGTAAGTAAACTGCTTAGGAACATCTGGGATGCATAGAGTCTCTGTTTCAGTCTCCAGAGAGAGCAACCCATTTGCACGGTACCTCTGATGAACTATTCCAGCTATTACTGGAAGCAGTGGCTACTTCACAGGCTTAATGGGATGTCCGAATCTTGCTGTGCTCCCTTCCCTTTAACACCAGTCCACCTTCAGTAGCTACTATCTGAGCCCAAATAGGTTTAGTGATGGACAGATGCTATATAAGGGAAAACGGGCTTGATCTCCATGACAAAATCCTGAAATGGCTGTGTGTCTGCAAGTTTCTGTGTCTCCCTACTTCAGTCTGGATGAGATGATTGCCACAAATTCAAGTCTGCTTGTGCTAACCTGAATACATGAGCAATCATGTATCCACCAGTGCTATTGATTTCAACTTCAGTGTCTAAGCGCTCACCACATGAGTAAGGCTTGAACATAATAGCCTTCTGATAGTGTTCCAAGTTTGGGGGGGATATATGAAGGTTAATTGAAGCTACAGACTTGGCAACTTGCCTCAAATGGCTGTGTGCCATGGTGTTTGGGGATTTTAGCCATTATATGTGTAAGTAATTGCTCTTTACCAAATGTTATAGGGAGAAAAAAATCACCAAATCTAACAATTTAACATATAAATTCCTCCATGCAAACAGCTAAAGCAAAACCAAACCTTCTATATATGTAAGGTATGCCTTGGCCCTGGTACTGTTATCTAGCACCAAATATCACGTTCCTGCTTCTGAAAGCATTTAGCAGCAAATCATTGACTTAGTAGATTTAATGTTGCTGTACAGCAACGATATTTCTGGGAAGAGTCAGGCCCATTTTGCATACCTGGAGACCTGGCATACAAAAAGGCAGCAGGCAGGCTGAGCCTTTTTAAGACAATACTTTTCCCACCTGTCTGTCCTTCCCTGGTGCTGGGGGTGACCAGCCCCATACCCTGTCAGCCATCAGCTGAACAAAATACGTGCTTGTGCACCAACCATTCTAAGCGAGGGTTTGATATCCTAAGATTCAGCAGATCAGATACACCAAGTTAAGCAGTAGCGAGTCAAGCTAATATGGTGAATTGTGAATTGTGAACTGAAGGAGCTGGGAAACGTTCACTTCTACCCCTGCTATGCAGGCCGTAACCTCCAGCAAAGGGCTGAGGTGGACAGCCGGAGCAATAATGTTTAAGTGACTGATGCTAAATCCAACAGAGTACATCTGTCAGGACCCTTAATGAATACTGCCAAAGAGGATAAGTTTGTGTTCATATGTCAGGCTTTAGAGGTCTTTTCTGCTGTCTAGTACCAGCCAGTGTCTTGGAGCAAAGGGCAGAATGGATTTCTTGGCTAGGTTATTGTTGCTCACATTTTAACAGTTGAAAAACCTTCCGTCAAAATCTGATCATCTGATAATGTATAATAAGAATATATTGAATGAAGATATTCGTGTTACTATTGTTAGAGATAAAAAGGGGACTGTTGCTGGAGATAAAAAGGGGAGTTCTTTGAGTTGACACTTCAGAGTAAATACTAATTCAACATATTCCCAGGATCTAGGAATATCCTTTGGACTCTGGCATCAGGAGAATGCTATAAAATCAACTGCTGTCTCTTTCTGAGGATGGCAGCATTAGCTCAGCTGTGCCAGTCTAACTGCAGCAGTCAGCAGAAGCTGTGTATGCAGCCATATAACTACAACAGAGTCTGATCATCATCCTGATGAAATTACACTGATCTAATTTGCACGCTGTGAAGACATTTGGCACTGGCTGGATCTGAGCTGTGACATCTTCATTGGAACTAAAAGTACACTAAGAAGTGACATTACATTTCATACTCTTTTGTGCCAGACCGTGGCATTTCTTCCTCTTTAAAGGCATTATTTCAAGAACATTTAATTTGGCTTTGATATGTCTGCCATTTTGCTATGCAGGAATGTACTGAGCCAGAAAAGCTCAGCTGTAATAAAGTTTGGCACCATCAGCCCACCATATACCTGCACCATCCTGTGCAATTTAATTGGCATTCAGTGGGTTGATAAATGGATTGGCTTAATGAGACAATATACTTGACATATGCAGGATTCTCCTGAGGAATAAGATTCATTTTTGCACTTCACACATCAACATGCTACAGATACCAACACAGTCACCTCCAGCAGCTGTGCTATAACCAATGACATGCCTTCCACTGTGTTGACCAATAACTCCGCTATCTCTCAAACTAGCTTTACCTCATTTTCCATATGAGCATTTTTCTTTCTTCATTTTTTCATTATATTTCTGATTGTAAAAATAAAGCAAGATACTGTAACTGCCTCTGAAAGTTTCTGTAAAGTATAATATCCATATTTTTTTGCTGGTATCAGTCAACAACTTATCTTCATAGCTTCCTGAGGATTTGCCTCCATGTTTAGAAAAAAGTTCTAATTATAGTTCGAATATAGTATAAATAACAACTAAAAATATTCAATAAAATACACATAAAAGCAAAGATCTATGTTATGTAGTTTTAAGTGACTATGACTAGGCATGACCTATTCTCCTCAAAGGTTCATTTGCATGGATGAATTAGGTTTATCTTAGAGCCATCTCTGGATCGAGTGCAAAGATGAGGATCTCTGGGAAATTGTGCAGTAGCTGGCAGAGAGGAGCGTTTCAGTGCTATTACAGTACAAATAATTACTGATAACAGTAAAAGTTTATTCAGCCCTTTTTTAAACAAACTCAGTTTTGCCTTAGTCAGGAAAGAACAAAAGAGGATCAGTAATATCAAGGATCTGGTCCAGTGTTTAAAAAATAGTAGTTTGACGGTAGATCTTTGAATTCTGCCTCTCAGATGCAACTGTGAATGTAATCAATGTCCTTTGACGTTTTTCAGAGGCCTGCTTGTTGAGGTTATAGATCATTTAAGAATTGGGATTTAATGGCAATCCAGGGAGCTAATCTATCTTTCATGGACAAGAGAGATACACATCCAGCTTTCTGGTATTTTACAAAGGCTTGGAAAACAGTTCAGAGACAGAAAACATCAACCCACTTACACAACACACACACTGACTTAGTTTCTTAGATGACATTAAAAGTGTACATATATATATATTCCTTATTTTAGAAAAAAAAAAGGTCAATATAACCAAGTCCTCAGTCATCATTACCATGAGGATAATTAAAATAAAAGCCAAATAGTTTTATTGGTCATTCTGCTCTGGTGCAATTCTGAAGGCCAGATTTGGATGTTTTAAGTGAACCAGCTGTTTATCAGAATATAGAAAGGAATCACTACCAAAGAGCTGGAAAAAATTGGCAAAATAATGATGTGGGCAATTTTCTGCATCCATGAGGAAAACTGAGAACCAGAGCACTGTTTGCCTGTCTTGCCCCTGAGAAACTGGGCAAGGATTTTCAAAGGAACCTGAGGGAATGAGGAGCCAAATTCCCACTGAACATTCATGCAGGTTAATATGTTAAATTCCTTGTATCTGTTGGAAACTAAAGCTAATCTGCATACCCAAGAATGTACAGACTCACATGATGGGAACGGCCACTGCTTCAACCTGGAAAAGAAAATTTGGCAGAAGCAGAGAGGTAAGTGAGGCTGCAGCTGGATGCTGCTGAGCTGTGCTCTGGGCCGTCACAGTACCTGCCGCTGGCTTCTTGTCCATGAGGTGGAAGAAGCCCACGTGTCACTGCCTTGGATTTCAACTGGGTGCCAGTTTGATGCTTGCAATTCTGCTCTAAGGAAAGCCTCATACATGCAAATAAGCCCAAGGAAACTAAAAAATGAAACGGTGTGTGACAGTTTCTAATTACTGCGTAAAAACAACATATGGAAACTTCATTGTCCATTTCATCCCTCAACATGTACTATCAAGTTAGATTTCTTTTGCTCAATCATTCTCTCTAGAGCATTTGGAGCTGTTTCACTTGTATTATATGAAGAAAAACAGCACTTGATATGAGCAGTGTGATGCTTTTACTTTCTCTGTCCAAGCTCATTAATCTCATGGAGGGTTTAAAAAAAAAAAAATCCTACTGGCTTGGCACAAATTGTAGTTTTCCAAAAAAGGAATCAATTGAAAGTCCTTTTTCAGAAATATTCCATCCATTGTCATGAATCATGTTTGAAAGAGTGTAAACATTGAGAAACAGGAGAATAACTTAATATTTAAATGTAGCCATGGTAAATGCTAACACGTAGAGAAAGTCACTTACTGATATGTCTTGATGGGGTAAATTATTGTGGAAGATCAATGAAGGAATCTTAAATATGACTTCTTACCATGTACAGTTAAATAGGAGGATGTATTATTCTAAGCTTTTAAGTGTTTCCAGTGAGATTTCAAATTTAAATATTTATAATGGAAGCATAAGAGGAAATTTAAAGGATATGGTTGGGTCAAAGAAACGAAGCATACATCAAAGTCCCATTTTCTGGGAGCAAAAGTCTTGCAGCCTTCCCTATCAAGCCCTGTGGCCACAGAAGCAGAGTCAGTTAATGAATCAGAAAAAAGCTGGTTACCAGATGTCCTTACTTATTAACACACACATCGCATTCTGTAATGGCATTCACTAAACAATCTGTGTGGAGCAGACTCTGCTCTGTTTAAAGTCCCTCTTTCAAAAAAACACTTCTAACTTTTCTTCCTCTGTGGTTGATTTCAGGATAGCTGTTGTTTAAGATGCTGTCAGGCATTTTGTCTAATTGAAATTTCTCCACTGTTCTGAAGGTTCCTAAGGCACACAGGAAAACAAAACTGTTTTTAGCGTTTATTATTTTACCCCTTTTTCTAAAATGATAATGAAATAAGATAAAATAAATAAAAAATATTAACTTAAAAGCAAAGCAGGAGAGAAACCAATTCTCTCTGATTGGTTTCCACTGCTGCTAATTTTAATGCCACCCATTGTTCAGCTCTGCAGTCTAATTTTATGTTAATATCCTGAAAGTTGTCAAATCTTGGCAAAACCTATGCATAAATTACACAGAAAGTAGCTCACAGGAGGGGGAAAGTAATGACTGTCATGGTTAGCCAAACCCATTAATAGTCTGACAAGCAATAACCCAAGAGCTCTGGTCAACTGCTGCAGACATCTGTGAAACTTTTGCAATTAATTTTTTTTTTGGAGGAGGTATCAGCTGTGAAATAGCACATAAGTGACTGATTATTATCAGCTCTGCTGGTGAGGGCAGAACTGATCAACTCCAAGCATTCATCCTTTTTCTACAGACTGATTGTTTTATGAATATAAAAGTTTTATTTTTTCTTTATTTTCTAAGGCACTCTAATCTCCAGAAAGGGAAAAGGAGAGTCAGTTATACATGAATAATGCTTTGCTTATACATACTCTTTCACATCAGCAGTTTTCAAAGAACTTTACAGAGGTCATTAGCATTATCTGTCTATACAGTGGAGAAACTGAGGCAGAGTCTATGTCTGTGTGTTCATGCGCATGACAGAACAGAAGAGGGGCTGAGAAATGGATAGAGGGACTTCCCTGAAGTCAGATATCAAGCCAGGGATATCTCTGCTACCCCAGGCACTGCTCTGGCAGACTGTACAGTCACCTATTTAAAAGCTGGAAAGATCACACTGTGCTGAGAACAATGTAGCTATTTGACCAATTTTCTCATGTCTCCAAAATCACCCTTCCCCTGGATTCTCTTTTATAGGCTGAGGGTACAGCTGAGATCAGTTCCATGGTTCCTCATGAATCCAAAATTCTCAGTGGCACTAAGTCTTTGGGGAAAATGCTTTATAATTGGGTTGACCTGGTAGAGGTCTGCTGCATCAAAGTGCAGGCCTGTTAAAATTGAAAATGCATATATTTTAGTTGCTGAATTAGTACCTAACATGACTGACATGCTCACAAGTAGCCCCTTGATCTGTAAAGGAGAGTGAATTTGCCCTGTTGCATTATCGTGCCTGTTTTTTTTCCTCTTGTATACAATCTAAAATCCTGATAAGCACTTGTCACTGGTAAACTACATTTTTATCTTTAGCCGGATACTATTACCAGAAGCTTTGACTGAATTAAATACTGTAGTTCTTCCTTGTGCTCTTCCTTAAAAGCTTTTTCTTATGCAAGCAAATTCTGCTTTTCTATAAGTAGATGGTCTGAAATATTGTCTCTGAATTTCTTATTGTCACTACAGTATGAAATGATCCAGTAGATGCCAAAACCAAAATCAAATCTCTAAAAATCCTCAGGCATCATGATTTATATGGAATACTATACCCTTAAAGAAAATAATTGCTCTAAGTATTAGTATTAATGAACAGATAATTGACATGATATAATACATGGGGCATATAAAAGTACAGCAATATCTTATTTTTGACTACTATATAGACCTTATTGTGCTGCTATAACACAACCATTACATTCCAGATCTCTCATTTTCATACTTTGTTTTTTTCATTCTCCATCTTGAACAGTGGACAATATAGAATAAGCAGGCATTTTAGGATGTATTCTGAAAAAAAATGTTTTTCAAAGAATAGGATTTTTAAAAAGAAACTTATCTTGGAAAACACAAGAAAAAGAACATGCTAAATGTAGCACATAAACTGATGCCCACAGTCTGGAAAACAAGTTTGCTACTGCCTTGGGACACATAATTTTTAGAAATAATGGACCATTTGGCAGTTCTGCACATGTCACCAAGCATGCTTGGAAACACCATGGGCTTTGCTTTATTAATATACATGGCTTGAAATAAATTTCCTCTGAAATGCTAGAGGAATCCTCAAATCAACTGATTCATATGATCTTTCTTTATTTAAGACAGCTTTTATACTTAGGCTGTTCTGTACTCTCAAAAAAAATAGATATTAACCAGTCTACTGTTTTTCATCTCCAAACTATGGCAGAAATCAGTCCTGTGGGATGGATTGCAGTACATAGATGGGAAACTAGCAATGGGCATTTACTTTGGGTGCTGCCTCATTCTAATTAGAAGAACGATAAAAGGAAAACAGATCCTTGATCTTGATTCTGTGAATCACTTCAAACTGAGTTTAGCAGACCTTCCCACCTCAATAAGTCTGTTTCTAACAGGATAGTATGTGCTGCCTTTTCCAGAAGGGTCCTTGAAAAGAACCTGAACCACAGGAGTGGCAGTGGAGAGTTCAGAGACTCTTTCCATAGTGCCTCAGTCAATTCAGTCCCAGGAGTCCTAAAGGTGAACATTATTGGTACAGGCAAAACAAGTACTTAGAAACTCTACTTCCCAATTCCAGCCATATTCATGGTGCACTAAAGCGGGTAAGAGGGCAAACCCCTTCTCACACATAATTTCTAGGGGCTTTAGCCCTGTGGAGTCCTGTCATTCCATGAGTACAATCACTGCTATTGTGCTCGACCCTGTGCAGAGACTGAATGCCTGAAGAAGGTGCCCTTCTGCCCTTGTATATCTCTGCAAAGACACAAACACAATTTAGCTTTCAGTTCCCCAACCAAGCCAATCCTTGTTATTCAAAAGCATCTTTTGGCCATATGTTATTCAGAGGAGAAGAATCTGAACAGCCCCCTTTTTTGCCCTTCAGCACAGAAACTTCAGTAGAATGTTTGGGTTGGACAAAGGCCTGCTCAGAATTAATGTAGCTACACTTTTTGTTGTGAAATTTACTAATATGTTAAACCCATGCATTTTTTCTTTGTCATTTTATTGATATGTTACTGCAGAGTAGGAAAATGGTGAAGTGAGAGAAAAATAAACCAGTATGGACAAGGTCAGAAGGAACATCAGGTTTTCCTAGCATCGAGAAGATGAGAGAAGGGGATATTCCATTTAAAAAAATCTGGCTGTTAAAATTAGATAATCGTTGTTTTCCCCCTTTCCCTTCTCTTCCCACCTGTCTTCCCTTCCATGAAGAGAAAGTCAAGATTTTTATTTTCTTTTTTGATCCACACTGATTATTTCTTCACCCGTAAATTAAACTTACTCATGACTGTTCTCTGGCATGTGCTGCAGACTGGCCCACATCCATGCTATGAAACTCTCTCACTGTCCAAAGGGTGTTTGTGTTCACGCTACCTATGGGGAAAGGTCCTTGAGAATTGTTTGGAACTGCTCTAGGTGGGAAAAGTCAGGAGTGTGCCAGGCACTCTTTTAACGATTTAACAGTGTAGACAATCAAATTCCAGTGCCTGGAAGCGCTTCACTGGCACTCTTAAATCTACTAGTCTACACACAGCCACTGTGGTCAAAATCTGCTTCCCTTATTCACGTAAATAGCTCCAGTGAAGTCAGCTGTGAGATTGGCTATAAAACAAAAATTCTGTTTTGCAAATGATTTCAAGCATTTAGCCTTCATTCTACATTGGGGAAAAAGAAAACAACCCACAACCTTGAGCTTTCAAATTTTAAAAATTAAACAATGTAAATGAGAACTATCCAAATAGCCAAGTGGCCAATATGTTCGTCTAGAATGTAGGGGCTCATGGTGAAATCCCTCTCTTCTCTTAAGTGAGAAGGGTCTGTCATATTCCTGATGAGTTTGGGAATCCAATGTATCAGGAATCCTGGCTCTCCAGATTATTTTCTTTCTTACATTAGCAAGAAAGCTTACCCTGAAGTTGAGAAAATTCCAACACTGAAAAATTTTGACTATAGAAAAAGTGTTTTGTTTAAAGATACCCTGGAAATTTACAGGATTTGATTCCAGAAGTTCAAAAAAACCCCCACAAAACAACCCCAACCCCCAAGCAACTCAACCTACACTACAGTACTCGTTAAGACATTTGCCAAAGTAACATCTGATTCCAGAGCTCACAGGAGTTCATGTGGGTCAGGAATTTTCTCAGATGACAGTTTTTTCTTTTGTAAGTAAATTAACTGGAACATGAATTTGTCAAAGTCAAAATGTGCAAAAATATACCAACTTTGACAGTACTATTTTTGAAAAAATACAGTGAAGCATTTGATGTTCCTTTAGAATATAAAATATTGACCCCTCATTTTGAAAGTTTTTTTATTTGAATTTCATCTTGTAGAAGAAAATTGGAAGAGAATTATTTGGTTAATTCATATGAAAAATGTAAATTGAACACAATTGGGTTTTGAGGCATTTCTGAATATTTTACTTTGATTCTTGCTTGAAAAATCAGTATTTTAGTTTATAACTTTAATCCCCAAATGAAAAATACAATCTATCCCAGCTTTAATAAAGCCCTTTTTACTGGTAATATAGAGTTTGGGTATAAAGCTAATTCTCTGGAAAAATCATGAGTGAAAGAAAGTTTGTAGCAATTCTCAGAAAAATATTTTGAATTGAATTCAACTCTTGCTAGGCATGCATTTTCCTTATGGTTTCCCGTGTGTAATGACAGATTCGTATTTATATACTTCAGTTGTTTGCTATAATGCCTCTCCATATAAAGAAGTATGCCATAACTGTCATATTTTGAAAAAAAGACTTAATATTTTATTGAAGAAATACCTTTAAATATAATGTTATTTGGTTAAAATGAGTTTAAATGGCATGGCCTGCACACAACGGACCATATATTAACATTAATTTGAGCCACTTTCACACAGAGGCTGTTGGACTGATGCAGGCTCATACAAAAGCTTCATAGATATAAACCCCATACAATGCATCGACAGTCACGTATTAAACTCTTGTTTGATCAATGACATGAGCCTTATCTCTTTGGATCTTTTTGGATCTTACAGTATTAACTCTAAGCTAGTGCACCTTGTATCAAGCTGTCGCTGATCATAATGCTAAAGCAGTCAGAATATGACCTATACAATCCTAATGGTATTGATGTACATGCCATGGCTGTATTCAGCAAATACTTGCTGGGAGGCTGTGTGACAGAGCTCAGTGCATGAGGGGTCACTCTCCATAGGGACGGAAACCCCCACCCCAGGATGACCATAGGCAATATGTCTACTAAATTCACTAAATAGTCGAAGGACTTAGGGCATGTGATGGAGGAAAAATAAGATGAATCCCTTGAGCAGAGAGGACAGAAAAGGGACCGCTGTGTTTCCAGCTAGTCTCTTGTCTGATTCAGAGAGAAGAGGGGAAGGGAATCTTGACCGTTAGCAGGGTTGTGTGATATTCATCCCCTGGGCAAAGAGCTGACTGATGGACACCCACAAATCTCTCATTAATACATAGGTCATCTGATTCTCTACAGCCTTCCTAGGACTCAGGCATTTTATTGACACCTGCCTCTGAAGCGAGAGGATGATGGCTGGATGTGAAAGACACTGAGAGCAAAAACTGAGTGAGGGCTACCCACAGCAACCCCTAGCATTGGAGAGAGGATCATGATGTTGCTGTGGCCACATAGAGGCCTCATTGTCCTCTTTGGAGACAGACAGGGGCAGAGCCGAAAACAAGTCTAAAATGAGAAATATCAAGGGCTTTTTCCACTTCAACTCCTTTTCTTTATGTATGTGATTTTAAACTCATGTTCTTGCTCTGTAATGTGATCCTGCTGTATTTCACATCATTCTAGGTGAAGATATGAATGATTCAGAGAAAAATACCCGCTGAACCCTAAAATGATTGTCACTGGCAATAGTGTAGACTAAGTTCATGAGTTCAGATTTTTGTAACTCTAATGATCTCAGTTAGCAAAATACATTGAGCAAACTGGTAATCTATTTAAATTCTAGTACAGGACTTTCAGAATAAAAATGCAGGTTGAATTGAAAAAATGTCAGTCATATTTGGAGAAGGCTTAAAGGCTTACATTTTCTTTATTATTTTGTATGAAAATACTTAGAAATCCAAATACTACTGTGAAATGGAAATACTTTGGAAGGAAGTATCCATCATTAAAAACAAAATAGAAAAGCTGAAATATCAACGTTACATTGTATACAGCCCAGTTATAATCAATACAGAGTGTCTTAACACAGCATCCTAACCTTTTGATTTTCTTATTTCACAAATGAAGATGTATTATAACATCTGGAACTGGTATATTGATTGATTCGTAGTCACCATCTGTAGGAATAATTATATACAACTATAATAAGTATCAGAACTCTTTTTACTTTTTCAAAATACAGCTATCTGCCTCCCCTTTTCAGATATATTTTAATATTTAAAATATATGAGATCAGGTACTCTCAAGTACTCAGCTTCAGTCTACTGCAATTCAGTAATGTTTGACTGAATTTACACCATGATAACTGAAAACAGAATTAGATTGTCTTACTGCGTGTTTATGTACTTTTTCCTCAAACTGATGAATGGTAAGCAAATCAAACTAAGGTATCTTTCAGGGTTTATTACTAAACAGGAGCTGTCTTGCTTCCTCTTCATCTCTCATTCCAAGTCTCATTTATTTCTTATATATCTTTCTTAATTCTTATTTATTTCATTAGATCAGAATGAATAATTTTTATCCTTAAGGTCACTAAAGGCATTTGGTGAAAATTTGATGTTTATTTTTGGTTCAATAGTAGGTTTTGGAATGTCTGAGGAGATTGGTGTCCCTACAAAGTTGTCAGTCAAGCATTTTCAGACTGATATTTTTAATTAGTAAAATTGAAAAGGGCCATTATTTGAGATGTATTTTATGATATATGTGTTTCCAAGTAAAATATTCTGATTTGGGGATGTGGATCTCAAGAACTTCAATCTGAAGTTAATCTTTGTAAATCAGGCTAGAGTGGATTAAAATGCAAGAAAGGAAAAACCTTACTACAGGTTAATGAAATGGACTGGATCTAATCCAAAAGAAACTAAGTGATTATAAATTGAAGATTACTACAGAATAAGTCCCCTGTAATCCTTCTATAGTTGACATTGGATGTGTGACTTTCTAAAGGCAGGTCTATTAGGGTTTAATTCATTCAGTGATTTTTTTTATTTTCTAGAGCATTGGACTGTCTTATATAACTAGTTCACTGCAGTTTTTATAGGATTTAAAAAATCCTTTTCCACTTTGTGTATAACTCATAGAGAAATCTGTTCCTTGATTATTAACAAGAGAGTTGAGTATTTTTTATTTTTAAAAACAAAGAAATTTCTTTTCCAGCATCTCTCCCTGCATTTCTTTTCCTAAGCAAGTTAAAATAATAAGTTATTAGAATTAAATCTTTTCCATGTCTAGCTTTGATTTTCAATAACCATTCCAAAAAAAGGTTGGGTGGGTTGGATGGGATGCTGTTGGCCGTGTTTGCTGTCAGGGCACACCGCTGGCCCATGCTCAGCTTGCTGCCCCCTGGGTCCCAGGGCCTTTTCCACAGACTTGGTCTCCAGCCTGCCAAATGGTAGTAAATCTGGTCCTTCACTCATACAGATTTCAGAAAAAATAAATCATCAATTTATTAATGGTATTCTCATTGAATTTTACCGGATGAAGAGAAACTTTTCATAATGCGAGAAAAACTGGCATTCATTAAAGAAGAGGATAAGAGAGAGTAATAGGAGGTTTGTAGAACACCAGCACAGCAGGGCCAGAGCTCATTCTTAACAGATAAGTACAATTCCACTGATTGCATTGAAGCTAAAGTCAGAGTGATTAACAGCCAAAACTCTCTTTCAACTATAATTGTGTATTTTAAAAGTCCATATAAATTAATGTAAATTGTTGCACTAACAGAAAAGTCAGCAACATAATTATGAGAGAAAAATGTCTACTATTCATAATAATGCACATCATAGAAACAATAGTGGATTTTTTAGAAAATTACAACTGAGAAGAAACTTTAATGTTAGTATTCTTCTCATTGTGGTTAAGAAGTAGAATCACAACAAAGCACACATGATTCAGATTAAGATCTTGATTCTATTCTTATTTCTTTAACCGTCTGAAATATTCCAGGCAAGATCCTTAACTGTTTTATTCTCTAGTTTCTCCAACTAATAATTAAGATTACAGTGCTTCATTATTTTTGCAAGATGCTTTGTGATTAATCAGTATATATGTGTATCACATATCTGTATAAGCATATAAAGTGTATCATATTAATCTCTATAACTTTTCATTTCTGGTGCAATATATGGTATTTTTCTCAAAGAGGTGGTTTTCTTATGAAAGTTAGATTTTAATACACATAGGGCATTGCCCGTGATCGGGACAGCATATATTTCAACATATTGTTGGCAGTGTGCATTACTAGTAATACAGTTTGACCTTCACCAGCATACATTAGTCTAAACATCTGTTTTCTCAACCATTTGGAGCATTTGCAGAATATATCCTTCTGGATGTCCAGAAACTTTACACCCTGTGCTCCAGAAATTCTATAGCTTTTTCACAGATGCAGGGAGGAAGAAGGAAGACACTGATGTAAAGTTAAGTTAAATTGCTTCTTTCTTTTGTCTAAGTGAAGATTTTATAAACAAGGAACACAGAATGTAAACTCATCTTCTAATAAAAAGTAATCTTGAGTCCACTAATGTCCATGACACTGAAGAGGAAACATTTCCTTGCTTAATCCAGTGAAGTTTCTAAAACCGATTCTAAATCCCGAGACCGCGAATCTAGGATTTCTAAATGAAATCCTGTCATCTGCATGACCAAATGTGTATGGGTATTACGGTACCACTTACTTCGTTATCACGTGTCCTTCATTACATCTTACAATATTAAAAAATGTCTCTGACAAGATGCTTCTTCATTTGATATCATTTATTACAATGTCTTGTGTACTTTGTGTGCTTTTAGTCTGTTTTACAGAGTACGAAAACAAATCTCATTGCCTCAAGTTTATACCAACATAACCCAAGAGGAGGCTTGTCCTATTTTATTGGTAATCCCTATTGCTTCTTAGAAGCATGAATCCCAAAGCTGCTGCACTGGAAGGGCAGAAAACATGATTCCCTCCGATCACATCACATACCTGATCTCTATTTAGCCTATTTCTATATCCCAAGTCCTTGGGACTGTCAATTTGAAGAAGTCTTTGAAATGGGTTTTGCATGTTTTTTCACATGTTTATGTTTTCTCTCGTCACTCCACAGTCATCAACAACCTTAAGTATCCCAGAGTAAATTCCAGGAACTGGAATCTTTTTTTATTTTTTTTTCTCTTTTTTTAATATATGAAATTTCCCTTAATACTTAACTTCTTGTCTTGAGTTCAAATGATGCTTCTTTACGCACACACAAACACACACACACAGACACATATATGTATGCATTGCCAAGACACTGCTTGGGACTGAGTAAAATCATAAATAAGATAATGTCTACAGGATACAACTGTTCTTAAGAACTATGGACAACGTAAAAGTGGACAAAGGAACTGTTCTTCCTCCAGGATGCTTAAAAAAAGGATTGACCTTATTAATCATTTGGGATGAATCTTAACATAACTCAGGGGTTGTGAAATGGTTGGAAGCTCTCTATTTACCTAGCAAGACTAATCTTCAAAGAATTGGTAAACTGCCTCCGTAGCCTTTTTTTGCTGCATCTAATAGGGTATTTGAATCCTCCATCATTTACAGAGATGCTCAGGTACTCAGGACATAAAGGGTTTTTCTTCCTGTAGAGCCAGTGAACACTAATTTACAGAAAGCAGAGAATCTGCCTAAGGTTTTGTATCTCAGAGTGGAAGATCATCCATAATCTGGGTTTTAAAATAGCAGATAGTTAAGGGATATCAAGCTGTAGTGCTGAATTCCTGAGCCTGATCTGACTTCATTTAGGCTGCATGGTTATGAATGCAGGAAAATTTTGACTTTCTTGAACTTTGAGGTTGTTTTTCTCTGTGAAAAAAATGGAAATATAAGTTATATGACAAGAAAGAAGAGTCCTGGTTCAAGACACTGTTTAAAAAATCCAGAAATCCAATGAGTTTTAAAGACACATAACCCTTCATAAAAGTGAGCATGAATCTACAGTCATTGGAAGTCGAGGCTTTTTGTTACTAACATATCATGACCTTGCCCACACAATATTTTTACATGCACTATCATTAATCATTAGTACTATTAGAGATCCAACACAGTATAATTAAATTAATCTCAATTTACTAAAACATTAACATACAAACAGCTACCAAGTTTGTTAAATCATAATGCTATGACAAAATGACTAAAACTCAGGATCAGTATAACAAACAATGTAACTGAAGTTTAAACATATTTTTCTGCATTTCTTTTTTGAAAAAAAGAACAAGCTATTTACTTTAGTATGGTGACATTTTATTTTGTGATTAATTTTAAAATAACATTGTAAAAACTATAAACTCATTTTAATTTGACAAGCGTTTGGTAATTAATTTTCAAACAATGCTATGGGAATCTAAGAAGCACTCTTCATTTGACATGTATTTTATAATTTATTTTAAAACAATGCTGCAGAAATCTGCAAAGGCATTATTCATTTGAGAGTTCATTAATTATGCAAATGAGTTGCAATTAACAAATCTGTTCTGAGGCTGGCATTTGCATAATAATGAACTTCATGTTTGTGACATTATTTAATAAGATACCTTTGTGCATTTTTAAACAAAACACCCTTGTGAATACTTCAGTTAAAAATGGACAACCAGTCAGTAACATTAAAAAACAAAGTACTACCAAGAGCAGTATCGCTCAAATAAATTGAATTACCTAAGCTCTAAGTAATAAATAGGGATATAAAAGCTGATTCTTTTATTAACCTCTGGCTTCCAAAATATAGACTTTAATTTTCATTTATGGCATTTTCAAAATGGTGCTTAAGGACTGGCATTGGAAAAGAACTGGTATTTATCAAGACAGCTGGAAATAAACAAATGAATGCAAACACCTATTTAGCATTGCTGCTGTGTGGCATAGATTGAGTCCGTGACTCTTAGATGATGGATCTTATTACAATCTTATTATATGCAGCATGTGAGCCAAAAGTCTAGTGATGATCTTTTGCTGGTCCTATGCTTAGCAAATGGCAGCAGCATCAAAAACAGCCTGGGTTTAACATTCTTGCTAAAGGAGAATGGCTAGGTAAAGACCTTTTCTTTGTACCACTGCAGCAGTTAGTTGCAGCTCACTGCAGGCAGCAATCTGTTCCCACACATCCCATTCAGAGCTTAGTAGCAGCAAAGTTTTTAGGGCAATGGAGACCTGCATGGTAACTGAAGGCAAGATTTCCAGTGTGAAGAAAAGGGACTTCAGTCAATCACGAAGCCTTTGTGGCACCTATTTTTGTGTTTAGCCCAAGACAGGGTTGCTTGGCAACGCTCTGGCAGAGTCTTGGTCCTCTGATGGGAGACATGAGGCAATGAATCAGTGATGCGACTAATAAATTCACAGTGGCACCTTTTAGGTGCATTGCCTGCAAGCTCAGAAGGCTGGAAATCCTCAGACAGAGCTTAGGTCCTTCCCTAGTGCCAGTAACTTCCTCTAGCATCTCTTATATTTATTATTCTGCCGTCTGTCACTGGTGAGGAAGTATTGTGGATCATAGCTGTGTGTCAATTCTCCAGGACTCAGTCAAGTGCTTTTAAATGCACGTGACAGCAGCTTCCATCTGAGAAAGTAAGCTATACATGCATTAAAGGCAGGCAAAAACTTAGGATGAAGATATATAGAAAAAGGTGAAAGAAAGTCTTGCAGAAAGTTGTGTCTCCAAGCTCTTCGGTATTTGGAGACAAATAACTTAATTGGCTATTTCTGATAAAATATTTTTAAGTAATGAGCAGGAGGGGGAAAATGAGAGAGTATGAGAAACTTTTTTAATAAAAGAGTTGATTGGTGTTATGTTCTTATTCACATTTACACTCAGTGAAGTCCAAGATAATGATTTTATTAACATTAGTATTTGTAGTAGTGCCAAGGGATTTCAGCTGAGAATGATGCTACTTTGTGACAGACAAGATATAGGGACTTCCCATCTGGGAGAACTTACAGTTGAACAAGCAAGGCAGAGACAGGATTTGGGCAGGAGGGGATAAAACAGACAAAATAGTGACATTTTGAGATGTCACATTAATACCACAACACTTCTGTTTGTACCTTTATAAAGTTCAAAGAGATGGGGTTTTTTGGGTGACAAAGGGATCCAGATAGGGGAGACAAAAGAAAGGGAATGTGAACAGGAAGGTGAGGCAGAATAAAGCGGTGGTATCGAAGGGTTTGGGAAAGCGTTGAGCACAGCTACTTGATAAGTGTGCAAACGTCATTCTTCTTGGCAACACCTGGACAAAGTACCTGCTGCAGCCATTCATCCTCAGCTCCTGCTGGATGGTCATTAGCTGATATCAACAGCAAATTTTATGTTTGGCTTTTTTTCTTTTACCCAGAGGCCCAGTGGCTAGGAAGAAGGAAATTAGGTCTGGCATCTACAAAGGACCTCTGCATTAACATTTTCTTTTCAGAGGGGATGAGAGGAAGGATCTTGCTTCTCAACCCCTTCCATCAGGCTGTTCATCAGGTTGAGAAGTGATCCCAGTCTTCAAGGTATCCCCAATTGGTATGGGAAGAGAAAGCATGTTGGCTCTTCTTTTGCATGATCAAATGAAGAACAGGAGTTACCCCTTAGTACAAAGTTAGTAGGGGAAGAAATTTTAACAATCCAAATGTCTGTTATTTTACATTATGCATGCATAGGTGACAGAGTGAACAGAAACAACTAGAGATACGGTTATTAGATCATAAAATGATCACTCCTGAGGAGTGACCATGCCGCCTTGTTGCTGCCTTTTCCTTTTCTTTTTATAATATTTGTACCTTTAATTGCCAGCTCCACCACTCATATTTCCTCTGAGCATCCTTCTCAAGGAGCCTTGCCATGCAATGGTGTCGCAAAAATATTTGTGATGCTGCTGGTGTTCTTATCTTCCCTCAAAGCACACAGAGGCATGCTGTCTCCCCCAGGCCTGTCCCACTGCTTCAGCTGCAGTCTAATTACATTCACAGATTTTAAATGATTTTGATAACCTTCTCCTTTGTGATCACACTGCCAGGAACTAGCAGCTCACTGGAATTAATCCATGCTGCTTTACACAGGCAGTTTACCCATGCTGGTTGATAGCTTCTTGGTCTTTGTGGCTTCTCCATCTTCTTCCTTCCTGACAGTTTTAACACAACTTCTGGACACTCTTAGTCAGCCAGTCCACAGGCAGGGATGTACCATCTCCCTCATTCAGTATGGAAGGGGCCGGCAATGGCTTTTGGAATCCTTCTGACAGTATTAATTGGTATTTTTCTTAAAATCGTTAAGTCAATCAAGTCACTTACTTGATTGTAAATCAGTATTTAGTGCAGTTTTATCTCTGTTTTGAGTTAACTCTTCAGGTGGGATTTCCACTCATTACTTGAGCAATAAGCAGAGCAAGTATAATGGTATTGCTATATTAACACAGCATAAGTGAACTGTCTTTGGACAGTTTAACACATTCACAGATGTCTTGGTTGGTAAAACATCTGGGAAACCTTTGATGTACTATGCAAATTTGAGATACTATTTCTATTATTAAACAATAACCAAGGATCTTCTTCCTTCTTTGTTTTCTGAAATCTCATTAACTGGGTAGTGACTGTTGATCATATAATTTTGCCACACACATTGAGTGAAAACCCAGTCTTACATGTATACGCTCCTGCTTGTATTGATCATCCATAAAACATTACCCTCACAAAACACTTATACTTCTTTTTATCTTAGTTGCTTTTCTGAACTCAACTTGTGCAGTTAACTCAATCTACATCTATATAACTAGAACTCAGTAGAAATATTCTTGATATGTGACACTAATTTTTGTTTTAACCAAGTAAAATTTGAGTGCTTTGGAAAAGAAATAGAATCTATTCGAAGTTCAATGTGAAATGCAGATTTGTCATTAAAATACTACTATAACAATGGATCAAGTGGCGAGGTTTTGATGTTTGCTCAAGAACAGAGTAAAAACGGATGTGAATTTCAGACTTATGTAATTGTTGATAAATGTGATTCTTCTTCCCATATAGAGAAAATATTTCTTAAAATTAATTTTTAGACAGAAGGAGCTAACATGCAATTAGATCGTGTAAATGTTCATTAATTAATGTAAAATAATTAATAGCTCAGCAATTGCTGTAGGAAAATAATGTATTAGCACTAGTCAGCTCTTGTTCAATTCTCCTTTATATGATTCAAACACTGGATAAGTCCAGAAGCACTTGGGACAATTTCTATTTCCTGTAGTCTTTCCAGATGAAAGCATGACAGGAGTAGCCAATTGATACAATATTGAAAATAACTGGGAAATTAAAAGAAACTGCTATATCTCAAAATCCAAGAATAGTGATGTTAATCTTTTGCCCTTATTTCACGGCATTTATTATTTCCAGCTTACATGTCTCAACTGAAACTTTATTGTCGGTTCTCAGTGTCTTGGGAGCTTGATTAACCTGCAAAGAACAGAGAACAGGTACTTTTGCAACAGCCACTGACATGAAAATCTGCAGTAAGAGACTGATGGTCTGAATACGCACCCTGCTCTGGAGGTGCTTTGTTCTGCAGATTCTTGGTGAGACTTTACTTGAGAAAAGTTTGCAGAACTGGGCTGACGGAGGTTTCAGTTATACATTCTGGCTAGCTCTTTAAAATATATAAAGGCATATAGAGCTGCTCAAGGGGAGCAGTGGGATGCAGTGTTAATCAGTTTTCCAAATCTTACAAAAAAAAACAAAACAGTTTTATGAATACAGACTTTAAACACTATAAAAAATATAGGTGCATATAGCACTGGTATTCTTAAATAAGTACTCAGCTGCAGACGTGCACAGCATTTATGGTGTTTCCTTATTGCCCATAAGTGGGACCACTGCGAACTGTGTTAGCACTGAATATTGAGATAATGAATTAGTACAGATGGGCATAGTCTACGCTACAACAAAAATTGCCCCACTTCCGTAAATTAAGTAAAACACTGTTATTAGTAGCTATATCCTGTCTACTGTGATAACACCGTAGTGGGGGAGAGTGGGGACACTGAGGTTTAAAGGAAGCTGTTGTGGAAACAAAGGCCATGCTTTCTGTAAGCTGCTGGGGAGAGGGAACTGAAAGGTTACAGCCGAGGCTCTATAATGAGTTGACCATTTGGCTGTAGCCTCTGGCATATTTCTACTGTGTTTCACTCCCAGCTATTGACCTTTATTCTGCTAGATCATGGGATTTCCTAGTCATCCTATCTATCTTTAACAACACTGCAAAGACCAGTCAGGAGTTTGGTACCAGAAAGTACTGTGAACTTTTTTTGTAAATAGCTGCTCACTAGCTGGCAGTGCCCTAAATCTGAGGAAGTGATGCTTGCGAAGGATAAGATATAAATAACTAATTATTACCTTCTATAAATAAAGAGACCCTTTTCACTGGTTTGTTCTATCCTTTCATTTGTGCTGAGAGTGAAGAACAAATTCCCCTAGAATAATTGAATTCTATTTTGCACTCTTCACCGTATGCATTGGCAATGTGAATGAAACTTTCAAAGGTTTAAAAGCAATAGATTGACTAAAATAATTGGTAAGGCTTTTTCTCTTATGTATTCCTGAGCTATTAGGTATTTCAGATGCTTGTTGCTATAAAGTGAATATATACCAGAGAGCATAATGAATCTTACTGGTTTGTATGTATGTATGTAGAAGGCCCTGTTCAACCTCACCTCTGTCAGTGAGATCTGGAAATCTCTTCTGTATAGCCACTAGTTTCCCATGGTGATCCCTTTGACAGCTAAACACAGGATGAAGCAAGCAATCCTGGCATCACCCCATTTTTGACCTCTTAATCATTCCTACATGCTAACTTACTGTAGTACCAGAAGATGCTATTTTTGACCAAGCTGCATATAACCATGAGCTGAATAATTGACAAGGGAAGAAAAAAACAGTGTGCCATACTGTGGGGAGAGGACGTACAGACACTGAATCCAGGACGAGGAGGACTAGCAGCGGCTGTGGCCCTGCTGGGTGGCCAGATAATTTTCCTGTGCTATTCTGTAAATTTCTGTAACACCCATTCTGAAGTAGCCTCTGAGTCAATGGAAAATTCTTACAAACATGAAGGTTCAGAGCGAGATATTGGCTGGTTTAAAGTACATCCTTACTGCAGTTTAATCTCCTGTTTTAACTTTCTCCAGTATTCCCACAAGATTCCATTGAGTTCCAGCTCTCTCATTTAGTTCTGTACCAGATTTTTTTCTGTCTGCTTGACGACCAATACTGTGCTTTGTTCAACAGATCACATCATGGGTATAAGAGAGATTCCTCATGGAGGGATTGAGTCTTGACTGTTCAGCATTGCATAAGTGATCTGCTGTGCTGTACAGCGGCTGTTTTAACTGGATCCTGTCAGAACTTCTTTGTGGCGCAGAGGAGGTAGCAGAAGGAAATACCCCCTTCCTTTGTACTCTTGCAACCTGTTCTTGCCAGCATAGATCTGTAATTATATAGGTTTGACTGTGGGCAATGGTTACATGGGAAAAATCTATTCTTTGGCCTTCCTAGTACATGCATTCTTTCTGTTGGGTAATTTCAAGTCTAAAAACTTGTCATGAAACTTGCCCACTGGCAGGGTGTGTTATTTCCTTCTGGGACTTCAGTCACTATCTTCACATCTCTAGTGGTATCAGTGCTACTGTTATTATCACTTACCTAATACTTATCTGCCTTAAATATACCTTGTTTCCCTACTCTTCTCCATCTCTCATAATTCTTGTCTAATTTGACCATTTCCAGACTCATTCTTCTTTCTGCTTGGGACCATTACACCTGTGTAACCATTAAGAGCTTTTTTGAAAGCTATCTTATTCAACTGGACAGTGCTCTTAGAGGCTGTACAAATTTGTGTTTTGATTGCAGTGAATCAAGCTGACCTGTAAAATATCTATTGTTGTTCTTTCTCCCAGTTATATACTTGTTTATCTCTCCATAGTGTGCAAAGCTCTTGAAGACAGAAACATCTTTTTTAGGGCAGGGAATTATCCAGGACAGAATAGGTGCTCTGAACACATCATATGTGAAGATCTTGCCTGTTATTTTTTGCAAAACATGAGAAAACGTAGTGAGTAAGGCAAACCCTGTGTAATAAATGCATATAAGGACTATATTTTGCCTTCAGCTTGAATACTATTCTATTTGGCTAGTACTAAAACACCAGATGAAAGATTGTTTGAGGCCTAACTACAACTGAAATTAAAGCACCTTTCTGCATTTTATAAATTCCACACATTGAAACACCAGAAGGAGGAGGGTTTTTAATCTTGTTTCCATTCTTTATTAAGATGCTTTGTGTAATTAGTTGCATTTCTATTGGAATAAATGGTAATTTGGAATTCATCCAAATTGAAAACCTAAATGAAAAAGGAGCATTAGTGGTGGGTTGCATGCTAAAAGAGGCAAACTTCTCTAGGGCAGATCTGTTCATGCAACTTGGCCCTGCTTAAATAAAATCTATAGAATCCATGTGGAATTTAAGAGGGAATGTAGCACATAGGAGGGATGGGAATGCAAAAGAAAACAGATTTTCAGCCAGAAGGGCAATTCACTTATAGTTTAATGAAAACCCCCTAAAACCAGACAGAATTATGTATGCTATGTTGAAATTTTGTTTTGGAATAAAAAAGAAAGCCTATAAATAAATGCAAAAATATGACTGTGTATTTTACATTATTGAATTGAGTGTGTTTCAGGAGTGGCTGATACAAGGACTTTGTTGCCAAATGAAATTATGCTGTATTCAGGTGACAGTATTATAAAAGTACTCTTGATGCTGCTGTAGGGTATAGTGTGTCACTGCTTCCAATTATAAATTCCACTTTGCAGCTGGTTGTTTGGCCCTTTTAAAGTGTTCGAAAGGCATAACATTTTCACCTAGTTTATTCAGGCAGTTATAAATTATAAATATTTTTCCTGCTGTCTTTTTTTTTTAGCTAAAGATTCGAAGACATTAATCTGTGACGCCCACTTAGTGCTTTGGGGGGAAATGGCAAATGACTAACTTATTTTTGGTTGGGGAAGTTGTTACTGATAATGCACGTTACCTTTCTGGGGATAAATATTTCATAAGGAGTTTTAGTGCACAGTCGTGTACAGGAACAACAGCCACACAGGACATGATGGACTGGAATGCCTCTGAAAGAGCTGTCACAGTCCATCGTGTCAATCTATGAGCTGGGGTGTGCCTGAATAAACCTAAAAATTCTGTGTTCGTTCAGGTGACATTTTGATTGTGGTATGAAGAATCCAGCTAAAGAAAGCAGAGATTATAGATTCTTGATACTTGATCAGAAATGGTATACTGGTTGGTACTGGTTTTCATAATGTGCCACATAAACCATTAATTGCTTGACTTTCAGTGCCTAATACTCTCTTTAAAGCTGAAGGTAACTGGGCTTTTAGAACATGACCCATGATGATTTATATGATAGATCCAAGAGGTCTCTAATTGTGTATGGATTTAATAGTTCACATGTTTACATTATAGCTAAATAAACAATAAGATGAAATACTGAAAGTGTCATATATTCCTCTTTAGAGTGAGCGATGGAGGAAACATCTTTTTCTGCTGTTGGAAACCTGAATTACTCCTATGGAAGCCTTATTCTCCTTTGTTTATTGTTTTAAGGAAGCACTTTTCCTTTGTTTGGTGGTAACAGCAAAGTTAAAGATGCTTTTGTGTTCCAGCTCCACAATTTTTTTCAAGTTGATTGATCTAATAGGAGTTTTCTATCATTGAATTCTATAGGCAGACTACAGATCCCTCTTCTACGTCATGCACCAAATTTGAAAAGTTTCCTTCCTTCTAATACATACGTGAAGGAATCAGCTACAATTTACCTAAAAATTGAGTCAAATTGCAAATTTACAGGGTCTTCTAGATGTATAAATTGGAGGCTTGCCATTCAAGTACCCCACTTAATTTCACTTGGAAGTAGGACACAGGCTCTACAGTGCTTAGTGATCTATACTAATAAGTTATTTTATTTCCAGAAATAAAATGGATGCTAATGCATTTTTCTGAGTACATGTAAAATGTTACTTACAAAAAATAAGCCAGCTAGGCAGGCAACTTAATGCTCTGCTCCCTGAAATTTTGAGATGAATAGGTAGGTAGAGGCTGACTGCAATAATCCAATCTGGTTATGACAAAGGAGTAACATAATTTGGCAGAGAGCCAGATCCAAAGGAAAGGCTGCATTTTCTTATTACAAAAATTCTAGCTAGCATTGAGGTATGAACCTACCTCTGAATTCTTTATCTTGTGATCAGCATTTCCTTGCTGGAAACAGTAAAAACAGTCAGTCTTGAAGACCCTTTGGCTATGAATCTTTGTAACAAAAAGATGGCATTCCTACTGTCTCCCACTGTGCCATCAATATGTCGCTTTCTCAAAACACTTTTCTTAGTTTAAAGGCATCACCTTCATTTCAAAGTGAGCTATAGTCAAAGTGTTCTCATATAAGCTTCAATTTAGGCTAAACACAAGGGAAACCCAAGCCTGTGGTATTATCAGTGTCTGTGATACATCAGGCTAAGAGTGACAGCTAGCTATTAGCAATACAAATTAAAATGCCTCCTTTAATGCAAGAAAGGTCAAAAACGAAAGCTGGGAAGTTCACAGGAGAAGGCCCAACAACAGATGAACACTTACCCAACTTTTGCTTCTTAGAGAAAAATCAAGTGCTATTTCTTACACACTTCAGAGTCTGTAGCATGACAAAAATACCACAGAATAAGACATAGCAAAAAAAGTCTAAAATATTCTTGAAGATCAGTTTGTCCTGACCAATTACAAAAGACTATGCATAGCTAATTAGATCAGTATTCTCATCACTGAACCCAAATCTCTAATTAGGGGAGCCAGGAGATGGTTCACCAGATCTTTTGTTCCTCCCTAAACAAGATGATTAAACAGAAGAGACAATGACAAAATAAGTAATGCAACCTCTGGTTATAAAATATTGTGGTCATTTCAGCATGAAGTATCCTATGGGAAAATGTGTATGACTTGATCTCTACCAGGAATTGGAGGAGATGGGCAAATTCAGTTTTGGAGGATACATGAAGGGGCAGGGTATCAGACCTTTGCATAAAAAATATGAATGCATAAATTCATAAGCACAACATTTTTGGTACTTGTGACTGTGTTTGCAGCTGCCAAAATTATTTTACTGAAACTAAGTTTCTCCTGTTACATTTCGGGAGTGATCTTCCCAGGACTATCACAAAGTACAGCTGTTTTTTCCTGGTTCCCATTTTACTTTTTCACATTTCACCTCTGTTCTCCTGGGCACGTGGCTAGATTAAGTTTGAGAGCTTTTCCATATACAGAACATCATCACGTTCTGAACATACATAAAAGTTGTGTATTGTTACTGTCTTTTGATCAATCTCTTCAACTTGTGAAATGCAGCAGTTGGAAAACAAATACAAGGCAGTTGTCTAGTAGTTTTTGTAGCAGGGCAACTAAAATCTTGGACTATATTTAAAATCTCAGCTTTAAAAGATCCTCTGCACCAGGTGTAAGCAACTGGTTTGATCTAGCATTTCTTTATGATCCTTTTTTATCCTATCATAGCTTCACTTTAAGCAAGAACATTTTCATGTAAATAATCACCTCATGCAATAATTTTATCATGAGTATTTCAATAATCAACCTTTCCTATTGCTTCTTTTGCCAGTTTCATACTAATGTGTTCTGTATGGCTTAGAAACTGAAGGTATTTACCATGGAATGGTTTTGATCACAAACATTTTTCTCAAACATGAACTGAGACAGAACTGCTTTCTATCTTTTCAAAAATGTAGTACTATAATGGCTCTTTCTAGGTCTGCTTACCTTGGGAGTCTGAAAATGTTGAATTGTCATTTTGTCAAAGACATCTGTAAAACAAAATTGGCTAAAAATACGTTCTGTGTTACAGCAGAGTGAAGCCATGAATCACATGGTAACACATTAGAGTGACTAGTATCAAAGGACCCCATGGGGAATTTAGGAAAAGGTAGTTAAGCAATTAATGAAGATATTTAAAATCCTAATATGGCTGAGACAGCTTTGAAGGCAGCAAGGGATTAATATTTATTTAACAGATCGTCAGATTCTGTGCCAAAAAAGAAATATAGCAGAAGCCACCCTACTCTGAACGCAAACATGCACAATTTGAAGAATATTTTGTGGCATCAGTGACATCAGCACATCACACTTTGTCGTGATAGATGAGAAAAATATCTTTCCTTAAAGAGAAAATTACCTTTGCTGCTTTTGACTGTTTTGGCTGAAAATTACTTCAGTGATCCAAGCCGTGTCACAACACATTGAATACAATCTTCAAACAGAAAGGAACATATTGCTGCTTTACAGAGGTGGCACGGGTTGTTATATGATTAACAACAGATCACTGTAACTGCTCTGCAATGTTTTATGGGGTTTGATGTGACTATTACCTGTTTTTTTTAAGAAGTTGCATGTAGCTGAATGGAAATTTCCATTTTCCTAAATTGCTGGTCATGCTGGATGAGTAAACTCCATTTAGGCCAAATTTTACTTCTCAGCAAAGGTCAAACTTCTATGTTAATTGTAACGGTTTTCAGAAACCGTTTATGACTGACCATGCCTGGCGTTGTCTCTGAGATGCAGCCTGTTAGGAGTGCAAAAGATTGCTGTAAAGTTCCATTCTTTCTTTTTGCAGAAAACCTGGAATTCATAAAGAGCTCATCTTCCTTAGTGGTATTTATTTAGGTTTCCAGAACATTGATATATTGCCATTCTTCCCAGTTAAAGGATTAATGAGGCTGCTGAGGAGCATCATGAACAAAACTACTTTTAATGTATTTGTTCCTTCAGACACAGGTGGTGGGATTGCCTTATGTCCCCTGCTCCAGGGAAAAATAAAATTGTGTCTAAAAGCTGGCTTTTCTTAAATCAGTTCAAATAGGAGAGAACTAACAGGTGACAACTGTTCCCTCGGTGAAAATTCAGGGAGTTTCACATACAAAGGTACATAGCTGGAAAAAATACAGGCAGTATTTCCACTGTTACCAGATATCCATGCATGGAGAAGACATGAGGCTTCAATGAGTGCAGTAGTACACAGAGACTGAATCTATCCTACAGTTGGCATTATTTCTTTTATAGCAGTTCAATAAAAATTACAAAACTGTAATACAGAATTAATCTAAAAACATTAGGATAGATAGTCTTCATGGTTGCTTTTGGTATCACAGAGGACTGAAAAAAACTCAGTAGCAAGGCAGAATGGAAAGCTGAGAGTCAACAATTCTCACTGGACCATCAATCTATGCAATAATGATGAGGCAGATGGGATTTTTTTAAAAACTTCTGCTTAGTATATAACAGGTTTTTTAACTCTATTTGATTTCTTTCAGACCTTGGCACTATTATACCCATTGCTTAAATCCCAAGCAGCCTTTGTTTTCGACATGTTGATTTAAGGAGAATTTCTCAATAAACAGTTAATGATGGCATGTTTTAAAAACAGACCTACTGGTGTGCATTGCTGAGAAAGTAGCTTTGCATGTATCATTCTATTTTAAGTGACTGTCTAAAATTTATTGATAAAGATCATGCATTTATGACACAGTGAATTTAGTAACTACCACCATGTATCTCTCCTAGAATCATATGCTAATGAAAAAAATGCTCTAATAATTAGGGCCGAAGCCCACTGAATACAACACCTTCCAATTAGCACTCTCCAGCTTGAATACTACCATTAACATTAAACAACAAAACCAAAAATGGGTATCAATTCACCTAATAGAAAATAATTGATGATGTTGGAGGGTGTGATTATTTGTGATTACTTTACAGTCATGCACTGAAAGTAGGAGAACCCCAGTTAGTAGTTAATCTCTGGCTACCTCTTTGAAGATAATGAAATTGGCTTCCTACTGATGATTATTCATTAACAATTAATTCTTTCTTGGTGATCTGCTTCATTTTCAGCTTCTCACCACAAACATGCAATGGAATAATTACAAGTGGAAATGAAAAAGCAATTAGTGGCAGATAATGCCAACATCTGATTAAAAAACAGTAGAACAGATTAGCTGTTTGGTAACTGCAACTCTGCTGCCTTCAGCAGGGAGATGTAAGTTACCCAGCAGTATTACAGTTCAAGCTGCGTTTCCCTTTTATTGCTTCCCCTACATCATGGTCTGCCACACTAAATGTTTTCTTTTATTCTTGGGGGCATTGACTTGTTGAAAATAATTTCTAAAGATTAAGTATTACTTGAGACGATTTGTCATCCTTCATGCTGAGACTCTCTGTCAAGAAAGAAGGAAGTACTTAAGCCAAGTCATTTATTGTAGTTGCAAGCAAATGTAATGGGATTTTTTTTTTTGAGGGGAGGACAATTGGAGATTTGCTTAACTGAAGTGTTTGGAGACAAAGATCCTGGAATTTAGACTCCCCTCCCCTAGACAGTATTTTCTCTTAAACTAGAGAACACAACTATCTTCTGTTGTAGCAAATGACAGTTGTCTTTACTGTCACAAGCTTAGCTTGTTTTTGAAACATGTATTGTGATGCTGTTGGGTCTGCAGATCACCACCACCACCACAGAAATTCATAAATGTACGCTATAATCTTTTAAAATTGTGGATGATTTACCTCATGCAGTACCTAGAACCCCATAATTAGCAAACACTTGCTTAGCAAGAAACCCAACGAAGCAAATAAATGCTTTGCAGGAAATCCACAAAGTCTGTGGGAGATCTGAGACCTGAACCTAGGGCCCTGTTGCATACACAAACCACAAAAACTGAAAGGCACAGTCTCAGCCCTTTCAGGAATCCCAGGCTGCATTCTCGCATTGCAAATCCTTTAGCAGAGCAACTTCCCATTTCCCCAAGCAGTGTTGATGTGGCCACGCTCTGGACTAAGTTTCCAAAAAGGTTGCTTTTCAAGTGCTGGTTAAGGAAGTGACTTGCTATAATCTGATAATTTTACAGTTCTGCTTTCAAGAAGAGAGTTCACAAACAGGTGAATAAGCACAGCTTATGACAGGAACCTCATTAACTACTTGGTCAGCAAAGGATCAATAACATGGAACTACAAGTTATTTTGGTTTTCAGTTTAGAGTTAGCACGGTAGTCAGTGTTGTCAGGGGCATATGGTCCATTGCCTATTTTTCAAAACAAAGAAAGAATTTTAGGAGTTAATGTTGCTTGATGAGTTTGAGAGCCTGAATATTGTGTTTTCAAGAAGGATGACTACAGACAATCTGTGTTTAGAGATTTCTGTGAAGGGAACTGAAAATTACCGCCAAATACATGTAAAACAGGGTGTTTTTCATGGTGTTTATTTAAAGGTTTCATTGTTTACATTTGCTCCCAAGGATGCATGATGCAGATGTGCTGAAATATTTGTGGCAAACTCATGATTTGCAGTCTGAAAGCTCCTTCTCTATCCTAAGCACAGTTAAGATATGGTAAGAGGATAGCATTTCAGTCACTGTTACTTTAGCAGGTTCTGTATTCTCTCTCATTTTGTAATTTTCTCTACTGTTTTCAGAAGTCCTGGCAAAATCTTTGAAAAGACATGCCTTCTATCTTGACTTCCCTCTCTCTCCCCTATTTACTCTGCTTGCTCCCTATAGAAGCTTTACTTAGTTTTACCTTACCATTGGTTCTTGAAAGTTTTTCTCTTTCTGTCTAATGTTTCCAATTTTCTCCCTTGTTTGTCTTATCCCAGCTCTTTCCTTCATCTTTTCCTCTAGCAAGTGAAAGAATAGTTTTATTTCCTCTGTTCTCGGTAAACCATTTATTTAAAAAATATTTGTCCTATCATCCTTTTCTACACCTCTAAATTATCTGTGTGAAATTTTCACATACATTGTCTCATATTCTCCTGGGGATGATGGTTCTGTGTTATTAAAAAATTGCTCAGATTTTTTAAGGTACCTCTGTCAACCAGATCTGAGACATCATCCTATTACACACCTAATTTCTTACCCTACACCTATTACTATGGAAAGTGGGTATCAACAGGAAAAACTTTCACGGCACTGAGCTTTTCTTTTTACCTGTTAGCAGCCACAGTATCACCATCTTCCCAGTTACATAGACTTTCATCCATCTGTATTACCCATACGTAATTAAAGTGTTAAATATGTGAGATGAGTTAGAAAGAAGCAGCAACATATTTCCCTGCAAAACAACAGTATTTTCAGTCCAGAGAAAGCTTTCTTTTTGCCTTCTGTTGATACTAACAGCAAATACTGACCTGCAAAACTCACAGTAAAGGACTCTAACCAAATATTCTAACCACATATTTTGTGGAGTATGAACTAGTCAGACTAATTAGCTACATGTCTCGTGAGAAAAATTAAGGGTGTTGCATGTGCAAGGACTTGCCTTAGTACCATATTTCTCCCACTCGGTAAACTTCTCGTTTTGGAAAGACTTCCCCTGTGCAGCTGAAGCAGGTTGCTAAATTCCGTGTAAAATGTCAGGGAGTCCTGGTGGCATTGAACTGATGTGTGGATCTCTTTTTTAGCACCACCACCATTCAGTTATGCAGGAATTTCTTGCACTAGGTTTATAAATGTAGGTTTTTTTTGTAAGAAAAAAATAATTTATTTGAATTTTTTTTTGCACGTGCTTTTTTCTCAGTTGACTCATCTCTTGACAGAAGGTTGTGAAGTTAGTGCTTGAAGATATATAAATCACATTCAGATGTTAAAAAGAGAAAGAAATCCATAGAAATTGCAATGTTTGTGACAGCTAGTTTTGACTGGCTGAATCTGTGCCCTGTGTACTAGAACTGTGTTACTGACACTGGAAAAGCACTTTCAGGCGAAAAATTGACTCCTAAGGAAACCCTTGAATGTTTTATATTTTTATTTAAAATATCAAATATAACATTCACACCACAGAAGTAAAGCATTAAGCTAAAAATACGCAGCAGTAATGAGGTGGCCATTTAATTTGCAATTGCCAATAAAATAAGAGTCCTCAAATACTAGATTACATTTGTTGACTCATTATCATATGCTGCACTTTTTTTTTACTCCTTTCATTTTGTAATTAGTAGTTCAAACCTGTATCAATGTAGAACATTTACTTAACAATCCTATAGTATTTAAGGCATTAGGTGGTTTGAAGGATTAATTCAAAATAATCTGAGTAGTTGGTAAGAACCTATCCACAGGCCTTTCCAAGCTTCATGAGCCAAGCATGTGATCCTGCATGGTCCCTCAACAGCAGCAGCAGCAGTAACATGGTGTTTGCAATACAGGCAGGTGATGCTTCTTACCCACTATCCATCAGGTATAGCAAGTCATTATCACATTCCCCTACGAGAAGGCATGTTTCCCATACTAACCTACCACCATAAATCTATTTTTTCTTTATAGTACCAAACACACGTAGGGATAATCCTACACATTATTTCCCCATACAAGTTTATCCCTTATGTGATTGGACATGTTATTGGCCTGTTCATCACGATTTGAGTTTCTTGGGTTGGGCTTCTGATAACTTGCAAGATTAGTAACCTGGTTTAGACATGAAAGCCTTTACAGCAGACTTTTATCAGCCACCTTACAGGAAGTATGGTTAGGCAATAGGCAGATGACTGTCTCATTTCTGAAGCAGCAGAAACACTACCTGACCTTTCTTCTGTGTTTAGCAAGTCAAGATCTCCACCTAGCTACTGAACTTCTCTTGTCTTTCCTAAAAGGCTTTAGAAAGGAAGAGCTATAGTTTACCTGCAAAATGAAAAATGCTGCATGGAGCCAGGGGGTAGAAGGTACATGATTCTAACAAGTCTGTGGTTATTGTTGAGTACAGGTTTTAGATCCCACAGAGGAAACCAGGACTGCTACCTGCCTGTAGCAAGCTGTCAAAAGCAAGAGCATGAGCAATAAACATTGAAATATTCAGGAAAACAAGGGTTTTCATTCTTGTTTCATTGGCAAAAGTTTTTCCATTGCATTCCCCAAAACCATTTTCTCATTATCCTTAGCCACTAGAGGTTCTGGCACAAGTAATACTGATACTTTCGTTGTGTTCTCTTTTGCATCATCATCATCAGATTTCACCTTCGAAAGTCTTAAAGATGACATGTTTTGGGTCTAGTTCAAAGTCTGTCTGCATCTGTAGATTGTGTTATCCTCAGCTTAAGGTCTTCTTACTTTGTGACACTTGCAGCAGTGCATTTTACACTCATTACTTTCCTCCTACTGAGCATGGGGCAGATTGTCAGTTCCAGAAAAGCAGAGGCAGATTGTCTGTTCCAGTAAGTGCTTGCTGCTTTCTTCAGACTTCTCAGAGACACTTCTCAGTCCAGTGCTGTCACTAGGAAATGAGAAGGCATCGCATCCCAGACAGCCACTCACTTACTGTCCAAAGTCATATTTGTGTCTCACGTCCTACTAATTCTTCTCTTTAAATTGTGACTGTGACAGTTTTCCTCTCTCTATGCCTACTTGAACTGTCAGACCACATCAGCCATCCATCTTACTTCTCTGCTGACCTTTCCTTCACCTTTATGTTAGAAACAACCTTTTCTATTTTGACTTCTAATGCTTAAAACTTATATCACAGCTTAAATCTTCATCAGCACACATAGGCAGAACAGGGAGGAATTCAGATTGTTTAGAGAGAGATTATGTGGTGGAGACTGTAAACAGCAAAAGAACAAAGCTAAGGATTAGCATGCCAGCTTAAACCCACCATGACAAACTACTGGTCCTAACACTTAGGTGTCAAAATGTTGTTTAAGGAAATTACTATAATGCATAATACAATAATTTTATTGCTTGAAAGACTGTTACTGGCTTTGTGTGCTAGATGTTTTGCTTATCTTAAAAGCTCACTCTAAATGTCTTTGGGCTAGAAAAGAAGCCCAGATAGGAAAATGTCTGAAATAATCAATAAAAATGCCAGCATACAAATGCACTAAGATTCATGTTGTATTGTGATCAGTTTGTTTTACTAGCATAGCGTTGTGATTTTGACATAAAGGAATATACCAAACCAGATAACCTTTTCTTTGTGTCTAGTGTTAAGGACTAATTAGTTTATTGTGCCTGTGGCTCCCTGGTAGTTTAAAATGCATGTAATGTGGCACAATTCAGTGACAGCTCCAGGGACCAAGAAAGTCTCTGTATGAAAGAGTGTGAAGAAACCACTGTCAGCGAGATGACACTCACTCGCAAAGGACTGTGAAAATAGATTATACTATACCTGTACACAGGCTGTACACAAACTGAGTGACAAGTGTTACAGAACTCAGTCACACATTTATAAAGGAATGGATTGTTCACTACAGAGGTAATTTTACCTTGTGCAGAAGTACTACCTAAAACACTGTGTATTGCTAGAGAAGCGTACAGGTAACTGCCTCATTAAGAACATTAATCTAAAATGTAAAATGCCCTTAGACATTCTGGTTAAAGTAATTTGCTGTTACTATCTCACAGCCTGCTTAAACTTCATGGATCTTTTCTCCTTTTCTCACAAGATCTCTTCTCCACTTCAGAGATGATTACCTTTTCTTCTATTAAAGATTCACCATAGTTTCAAGCTTGGAGAACTATCAGTCACCACCTGAGATCCTAAAATCCTTAGATTAGGCTTGGAGTCACATTTATGGTCAGTTCAGCAAACCAAGATGGAAGAAAACATACTTTGCTTTAAGCCTCAACTTTGTTTCTCATCTGTGGAACCTTGCAGTAATAATGTAATATTTTTAATATTTCAAGAATTTGAACTAGCCTTTCACAAAAAAACCCCACATTTCTGCACCTATTCAGTTTGCTACCCACCCCTCACCCCCTAAAAAATCCCCAAACCAAAGCCCACAACCCTGCGACTCTGCAGAAGGGTACGATGTATGTATGTGTAATACAAAAGGAAAAGTACTGCGGAGCTCTGTGTGCTGCACACAGCCTCTCTGCTGTCCTTCTCCTCGTCCATCTCTCCCAGCGTACTTCCTTCCACTGGATAGACACCTGCCTCTGCTTTTTTTCCATTGAGGTGGGGGTTACATACAGCAAAACATGGCATGTCCTGTTTTCTCATTTTCCTTCTTTACTGACTCCCGATCTGGACCTTTAGGCTAAAGTTTCCATAGGTGCCAGGCAGCAATGGCAATCATGATGGTGATCTCTAGTCAGTAAGGAAGACTGAGATCTGTGATGGTTCTGTGAGTGGATATTCAGGGCTTCCTTGTTCTCCTGCAAGAGGGAGAGAGAGGATGTTGTGTCAGGCGTCCTGGAGAAACTGAGCATGTTTTTAAAAGTAGGAACAAATGGTAGAAAAAAAAAAAGGTGGATTCTTTCAATCTATTTGTCCAGTATCTCCAGGCACTGCTGCTCACATAGACAGATCCGCTGTATTTAGTTCAGCATCTAGCAGCATTCAGAGCAGCACAGAGCTCAGCAGGAACAAACTTCCTAAGTGCATGCTTAGTATTAGTAACACGAAAGTGTTCAAAGTCTTGAAAAGACTTTCACAGCCTGTGCTGATCCCCATACTACTCTTAAGTAAGTCATTGATAGAGCAAGCTTGTTTAATGATAAGATGGCAACGTCTACATCAGCCACCTGGAGCCCTAGTCTTCTGTGGAAATTAGTGTCATATACTCAGTGCATTACTCGTCCACGAGCTGTGTGGTCCATAGGCAAAAACAAAACAAACTGAACTCCACCCAAAATCCCATCTATCGCTGTAACAAGCATGCCTGTGGAGAAGATAACAAACCCAAAGTTTTTGGTTTGTAAACTTGTTTTGTTTAGCACGTAGTTACTAAACATTGTTACAAGTAGCTACTATATGCAGATAAGATGAAAACAGTTACTGAACTGCCTTGAAGTTAAATTGAAGGAGGAAGGGATGACGTTCACAGTTGAGCTGTTTTCTAGATTTGTTGGTACAAACATTGTGAATGGCAAGCCTGTAATATAACATGTTCCTTTCACAAAGTCTTCATTCTCCCTGAAAACAGAGTAAAGCTCTGCATTCCCCAAAGGGAAAATGTAGTTCTCCTTTTATTGAAATAGTAGAAGTAGAACCATATCGCTGTCTTTTATTTATACAGTGTGTGGTGGTCGATATTAGGTGAAATGATTGCACTATGTTCCTGGCCAGGCATTTTTCCTAAAGGCTGAATTTTATCCTTCACTGCTTAAAGCATATATGACAAATAAAAGCTGCAGTTCACAGGGCCTTTTCCACAGAGGTCCACCCTAGCCAGACAGTCCCCAGCCCATATTGTTGCAAGGGGCTTGTTCTTCTCTAGTACAGGACCTTGAGTTGTCCTTGAACTTCACAAGGTAGGCCCTTTAGTCTCTCTGGGTCCCTCTGAATGGCAGCTCTGCCCTCAAGTGTATTGACCGGTTCTCTCCAAATCAGCGTAAGCTGCAAAGAACTGAAGTATTTTTAATCAAAGACAGGAATTGGGCTCCTGTCACTCTACCACCCCAGTTATGACTCAGGTCCACATGACTCAAGTCCACAAGTTCTTATTTTTCTCCACAGTAATTTCTGAAGCTGCCCAAAGTGCTGCCATCTTCTCCTGGACTTTCTCCTGCACCTATGCCTGATCAGACTGTGGGAGCAGCTGTCCCTCTGCCCACCACCACAGTGGAGCCCTGCAGGATATATTATCAGGCACAAGGCTTGCACAGGACACCGCAGCTGAAGTGAACTGCCACATTGTCCTGGTTTCAGCTGGGACAGGGTTAATTTTCTTCCTAGTAGCTGGTATAGTGGTGTGTTTTGGATTTAGTATGAGAATAATGTTGATAACACACTGATGTTTTAGTTGTTGCTAAGTAGTGCTTACATTAGCCAAGGACTTTTTCAGCTTCCCATGGGTGGGTACACAAGAAGCTGGGAGGGGGCACAGCCAAGACAGCTGACCCAAACTGGCCAAAGGGCTATTCCATACCATATGATATCATGCTCAGTATATAAACTGGGGGAAGTTGGCCGGGGGGCAGTGATCACTGCTCAAGGATGGGCTGGGTGTTGGTCAGTGGGTGGTGAGTGGTTGCATCTCTTGTTTTCCCTAGGTTTTGTTTCTCTCTCTCTCTCTTGTTGTTTTCCTTTTCATTACAATGTTGTTGTTGTTATTGTTATTATTATTATTACTATTATTATTATTACTATTATTATTATTTTATTTCATTTCATTTCATTTCAATTATTAAACTGTTCTTATCTCAACCCATGAGTTTTCTTACTTTTGCTCTTCAGATTCTCTCCCCCATCCCGCCGGGGAGGGGGAGGTGAGTGAGTGGCTGTGTGGTGCTTCGCTGCTGACTGGGGCTAAACCATGACACACATTCACTTGAAAACAGCAGCGGCATCTGGGAAGCAGCAGTTTCCATTAATGTAATAGCTCAGTCCTCAGTCTAAATGTGTTAAAAAGATTTTGTTTCGGATTTAGTTGATTTGTTTTCATACCATTTCTGTCTGAGCAAAACCAGCCTTCCAGTGCAGCTCTATAACTACTGAAGCCAGTGAGTATTTTATCACTAGTCAGACTCTGGTGCAATTGAAATCAGTGAGGAACTTTTGCCCTTGGAAGGATTACCATTCACACCTAACAGGGACTCCATATATCATCTAGTTTAACATTTGAAAGGAAGCCAGTGGAAGAGTAGAGTTCCCACTGTTACGGTCTATTCAATTTATACTCCACAGACTCTAATTTAAAAAAATAAACACAAAATTCCCTTTCTTAAAGAAGTGCCATCTAGAGTTTTCTAATAAATTAAGTGGAATAATTCATATGCTAGCATGTGGGTTTTTTCCCTTCCTTCTGTACAGTCTCTGCAAGTCAGGATACAGTAAGATGTTATGTTTTTAATTTATTTATTGACTCAGAAGATTGAGGTGAGGAGCGAAGCAAACACTTCTTACTATAAAGAAAGTGAGATCCAGATCCTCATTAGAGTATATATAATAGATTTGTTCATACAGTTGCTGCTTACTCTCAGAAGAAAGTGGTTAGCTCTTCCTGAGCTTATAGAATAGTCTCAGCCTCTTGCCTTCCAGCCTATCTGTTCCTCTGGCGTTCAGCTCCTGGACTTGTTTCCAATGAATGCTGCTGGCCTGTGAGAAGCTCTTCATGAAAACAGAAAGTCTCACACAAAGGAAACATCTCAGCAGCTGACTGAGTCTAAAAATGGTTGAAAATAAGCCAGGAGAATAACAGGAAGCAGTTTTAAAGTTCTAAATATTGATCTACTCAAAGCTTACATTAATTCTCCTTACACTTACAGTAGACTGTGGTCCCATTCCCCACTTAGTGTTTATTGTAAAGAATTTTTGTAGCCTACAAAAAACTCTTTGCTGGTGTTGAGACAGATTTTTTTTTCTATTTCTACAAGCAAATGCGAGATTTCACAGCTCTTTTATCACATTACAAAAGTTCCCCCATGCTGTGCATCATGATCATGCAGACACAAGGAAATGAAGCTTACCAGGTTACCCAAGCACAGCTGAAGGAACAGTGTGTACTAAAAATACATGTATACGCTCTACAGTTACATATGTGCACACAGATATTATGTTGTTTTGCAAGATGGAAAAGAAAAATCTTTTCACCAAACAAAAACACTGAAAATGAAATGACAACAGCAGCAGATGCTAAAGCAAATCATTTAATTAAGATGATTTCATCAACCGTTTTAAAAGACATTTAAAAAAGCAATATAATACTAAGTCACCAGAAGAAATGTTGATTATGCTTGCATATACAGGCACAATAATACTCTAGCTGAAGCTGCCCTTTCAAGCGTGAAAACAAATGATACTTTCAAAACTGTTTGTTTTTTTTTTTTTAATCCAGCTGTGCTTCACATCCTGCTAAGGAAAAGTATACACATTAAAAAAATTCTTAAGAACTATAACCCACAGCCAGGAAGATACAATTCAAATCAACAGAAGTTTTGCCTGGGTCAGGACTGAAGAATGACTTCCATGCAGCACGGAGAATTGCTTCATTCGGGCAGTGGGAAGAATTTTCAAACCAATTTGCAAACATGAGGAACCTCATTTTCACCTTGTATTCTTTGCATGGGTGGGCCAAATTCTATCTCAACAAAATCTGTATCAAAAAGCCAGGATGAAGACTGAACAATACAGTAAGAGTCTGCATTTTAAGTCTAATATTGACTGAAAATCAAAATCAAAAGGCAGAACTTTTTCCTGGTCCCTTAGAATAATGTTATTCTAAACTACCTTCCCTTCCTCTTACGTTTGCTCTTCCTTTAGGTATACTATAGAGTGCAGTATACTATAGAGTGCAGTATTGGGTTTTTACTGTTCAGTGTCATTCTTACTGTAAAACATTTAGTGTGGGAGAGGTGCATGGGCTGCCTCCTTATCACAGCACCACACTTATTCAGCTTCACCTTTCACTGAGATTTATCGCAAGGAGCACTCATGCCTTCATGACACTTGTTGAATTTTTGCTCCCTGCTGTTAACCTCTTTATTTTAAAATGGCTGCTGGATAAAATAGTAGGCATTCAGTAAAAAAGTCAAATATATACCTCTGCTCTCTTCTTTCTGTCCTCCATGAGATCCAGTTCCTGCTGGACTTCATACTGGGCAGTTTCATTTCTCCAAGGCCTCTGGTTCCTCTTGTTTTCTTTGCTTATTGTAATTGCTGCTGTAATAATGTATCTTTACTGCTTCTAGAGCAGTCTGCAAAAGCACATTATGCTTTGGAAGAAAAGGAAGAAAATTTTTAATGTGAATGTTACAGTAAAGGGTAATAACTCCAAATGTTCTCTATTTTCTTTTAACCCATCTTCATGCCCTGTTTATCTTTGTCAGTTTTCCTTTTACTTAAATCCTCCTTCCCCAAAGCAGGGCATTACCACTTCATCTCTTTAGAGGAAGACGACTAGACTCTTTCTAGCACTGGCATCATTCCTAAAGATTTCAGAAGGAGGTTTTTCCCTCCCATCTTGGCCCCAGTGACTGACTACCAGTACAAAAGACTTTTTTTTTTTCATCTTTGCAGAGTAGTTAGTCACAGCATGAGCGAGCAAGCAGGCTCTTCCTAACACCCTCCGCAAGTGGTAGCTTACAGACAGTGCTGGGGAAGAAGAGCAGGGACAGAATTAACCTATCATCTGGGGCAATGAAAGAAGTGCAATGCTTACTGTAATAAAGTAAAGTGAGGCTGCAGGAACAGAATTTGGTTTTCACAGACAGCATTCTCTGACTGTAAAATTCCTCTGTTAGAAGCTCTACTGAGCTTCTCAACAGATCTGCCACATCGTCAGGGGTGACTTGCATGTTTTTGTATGGATGTTTTTGAGATGGAAATAAAAACATCTTGAGAAAGTTTCGATTTATTCCCCTTCCTTCCTGAATCAGTTTGGCAGCAAACACATTAAGCAGTGATAAACCTTGAATGGAAAGACACTAAAATGATGTTGCAACAGTGGACGGTACTTAAAAGTATTACTAATATCATTATTTTCAGAGGTTACCTCAGCAACAATGTGGAACAAACAAGCAGATGCTGGCAACATTCTAGGTCAAACGAAATGTTTCCTCTTTCTACAGACAAATAGTTCCTTTAACACTCTCATGTCCACTGACACTACAGTAGCTTTTTTTTAAGAGCCTGAAGGTAATCACTGGACTCACAAGGACTGACAAACCTGAAAACCCACTGTAAATCAGAAACCTTACAGAGACAAGTTCTCAGAGCAAAGCCACCATTCTTTTGGTGAAGGCGATATTAGATTTTGTCAGAGGAAGCAAACTCCAAAGCTATTCTCATTTTCATCAACAGGGAAGTGGAGCATCCAGTAAACTCTCTTGGTGCTGAGAATGACAAGGATATCATAACGGTTATTAAATACTTAAACTGGTGTTCAAGGCTGCCATTGTTCCAGTCACCATGAAAAACCATCACTAAATAGTTGTTTTGTCATTAAAAAAACCACAGGTAGATGAAGGGTTGAGATATGCCATTTCCTTCAAAATACATCACAGGCAAGGAACACCTGAATATTTAAATAGCCTAAGTCAATTCATTTGAAACAGTGACATCAAAAGTACTAAATATTTATACCAGATGGAGGAAAAGAAATTGTGGCTGGGGGCTTGGACACGATAGGTGCGTCGTGGCAGACTGTCACAGCTGTGAGGCAGGGCTTCTCTTCTGACTAACAGCTCCCTTGCATTTTTCATCTGATTAATGAAAGACAGTCTACAGTAGAAAAATGTAAGAGTCAGCCACTGTGCCTGCCGTCTATTGTGAGTGGATATTTGGTATGTTGCTACACAGCAGTGGTGAATGGCTTCTCACAGAGAGGAAGAACCCTTGTCTAAAAGTAATTCTTGGTGGATGTTGAGATGGGAGTTCCCTAGCTCAGGAGGAAAGTTAAAGTCTTTTTCTACTACCGTAAGTATGTATGTTAGCAACATTCCTAGCTGCAGTTAATTTGTTTCAGTAAAGAAAAATTCAGCTGCAACTACTGGAATTGAAATTTTGACAAAACATTGATTTTCAGATAAGCAGTGTTTTTCATTGTTTCTTCTTCACATGGACATTTCAACTGAGCCCTGTCATTGATATTAAAACTCAAAATTTACATTTGAAAATCCAATGTTTTCATCCAAAAAATATGTATGTATTTCTTAAAACCCCACACCTTCTACAGAAAAAAAAAACCCACAAAACAGTCCTATAACTTCATGGTAAATAGAAGTTGTTCTGTTAATTTTGAGCTAGTGTCATTAAGCTGGAGTTTCTGGATGACTGTGCTAGTCCTCGTTTAAATGGATTATGAGGTCACATCACAAAAATGAAACCAGTTAAAATGACTAAAATCTCAGAATTATTAGCATATTTCTCACACAAATGGCCTATAAAACCTCCAGATTGTCTCACTGCCAGTTGATACAAGCTACCTTTGTACAGACTTGAATAACCTAGCAAAGCAGAACTGTTGCAGCGTAACCTTTAGTGCTGGTCTGAAAGCCAAGAAAGCCAAAACTTGTCCCCCGCGCTTGGTTCTTCACAAGCGTCTTCAAAGAGAGTGACATTTCATAGACCTTTGATTGTATGCCAGCTGGATCACAGACCAGGCCTGCTCATGCATTTACAGCCAGAAATAGGAATATCCTCATTAATTAAGATGACTCCATGACTGGGTTGGACAGTAGCTGGGAAGTGTCTATGGTGGGTCCTACAGCATTAGGAGTTTATGCTGAACTCTCCATTGAAAACCTGAAGCTGAGCACAAAATAAGGATGAGACGTTAGAGGAGGAAAAGCTAGCCTGGAAAATGGAGAGATAATGTGTTAAAGCTCCTTTTTTATTTAGTGGTGAAGGAGGTGTTTGTGGTCTGTGGTGAGAAGTGTTTCGGAGTTGTGTGCGCATTTAGAAAGTTTTTTATCTGTTTGAACACATGTGACAGTCAAAGCCCTGTATATTTGTTGCAGCAGAGGTAGAAAGGCACAAGCCCTACCATTTCCTGTCCTATAGAGCTGTCATTTGTGTGGTTTTGCCTGATGGAGGCACTTGAGTGGGGATAGTCTGCTGTAAAGATGCTCAAGGCATTACTGGGAAGGTCAAAAGAAAGAAGTCTGGTTTTTTGCTCACATATGTGTAAGCTGGTTCCCATAAACTGTGCTATAAAAGTTTTCTTTAACATCTTTCACCCAGAAATACAAAGCGCTGTTGCCTGTTTTGCCCTCTTTGTATAAGATCACATGAAGGTAAGCTTTGCTTTCACTGTTAGCCAACCATAGATCTGCTGTGGTTAACATCATGCCACACCTCAACCAAAAGGTTTTGTTGAGAGGCAGACTGTCTTGGCATGGGCTCATGATTTGCTTCTAGTTGCTTGGAGCTCTGACAGCGTACACATACTCTGAGAAAAACTACAGCAAACAGGTGAAGAAGAAAATGTTGCAGGGGTCATCCACAACTACAGAGTAAAATGAGCTGGAAGTCATCTTTGCCATGCCGCCAGCTGTTGGAAGACTGGGGCCTTCTCACAGCCCTCAGGAGCTTCTGCATCTCTTGTCCAACTCACTGGCAGAATGGCTCCACTGAAATTGCATAGCCTGCTTCCTGTAAAGCTTTTGTTAAAAAGGGACAATTTGGGGGCTGGAGTTGCAGGATTAGAAAGCCAAGCCAATCTGCATTATAAATGTAAGACAATGTATCTGAACCTGATTTGCATATTTTACCTTTTTTTTTCACTCATTCCTCTCCTACCTATCTGTTTTGGCTCAAATAAATCCATAACTTATGGAGCAAAAACTGCATGTTGATAGCCAGCTGGACATCCTGAGCACTGTAGGGCCTGATGAGGGGTGACTAACATATGAGATGCAGGGAAGAGATGCTGGCCCTTTCTGCAGACTCTTTGGCTTTCACAGAAGTAGTGGGTACTTAGCAATGCAGCCTTAACAGGCTCAGGATTACAACTGGGTGAATAAAGAGTAAAGGTTCAAAAGTCTGCCCAAACATCACATGAATTAGCCATGTTCCTCTCCATGACATTATAAGACTTTCCATAAGACTTGCATAAATGTCAGCAGAAAGTCTACTTAAGGTTAAATTTCACAGCATATGCTCGAGCACTCATCTACTGAGATCAAAAGAATTACTATTTCTCAAACTGCACAATTTCTCAAATTGAATTAAGTACCTTCATTCACTATTTTTGTGGACCACAGCAACTGGACAGTAGTCTTTAAGCCTTAAGCATCTCAGAAATTTCCCATAAGATTTCAATCTAATTTAGATTCAGTCTCTGTCTTTGCGGTTTGACATATTAAAACTCAAAAAATTCCCACCAAGATTCTGAGATGAAAGTGATGTCTGGCAAATTTGCTTATTGTGGAAGAAGTAAAGCTTGAAATAAAAATTTCCATGGAATTCACCTGGAAATGAAATTATCTTCCCCAGGTATAATCCTCTTATTTACTGTTTCAAGTGCACACTGATTTTTTTATTGTCTCTATCAGAAGAAATACATAGCAACAAAACAAACCAACCCGTGCTTCCGTAATGCTCAAGAAAAAACAAATTCATCAAACGTAAACCTTTTCAAAACAAGTAGCTCTACAAAATATACACCTCCCTCTAGTGAGAATATGGGAGAAGAAAGCAAACTGAGACATGTTATTCACATCATTTAATGTTTTCCTACAAGTGGCTGCTGAGGTGATCACTGAAGAACCTATACAGAATATGGTTTTGGTATCCACAATGTATTGTTTGAAAACATCTGTCTAATGTGTTTAAGTAATGAATAAGTTTGAGGAAACAATATAACAAAAAGAGGCTAAAATCATCTAATAAGTTAAGTGAAAAATGATTCATTTAGCAACTTTTAAAAGCTGGTTACAATTAAGATTCTTGTTAAATCCTCCTAGCCTATATGCCTACATAACGGTCTAACACAAAGGATATACTTACTTTAAGTTAAGATCGTCTCTATAGTGTTAAGCACAACTTAGGATGGCTTCAGGAAATTCAAGCACATAAGAAAAATATTAATCAAAACCAGTGTTAGTCATGCTCAGATTCAAAAGCCAAAGCCGCTTTATTAAAATTGAGAAAATTCTTCAAATGAACACTGAACCTTGTGTGTCTTCCCTGAGTTTCAGTGGATGAGCAACTTCACTTTACCACAACGGCCCTGAAGAGGGGGCAATAAAGAGTTCAGTCTTGCTCTTTATAATGTAATGGTAATGTAAACTAGTCCTGCCACAACAAATTAGCACCACTGAGAAGAGCTGTTTGGCACCTGCAGGCCAATAAATGCATTGATTCATTTTTAGGAGAGTACGTGACGTCTTGGGGTGCCAGACTCCAGACATCGTACAGTGCTTCCTCACAGAACTGTGTTAGTAGATCAACTACAACCTCAGCAAGGATTCAGCTCACATGATTTCTTCAAAACTTTCCAAAATCAGAGAAAAAAAGTCAATCAATTATGGCCAGAATGGAAATAATAGGCTCAGTCTTCACCTCAGAAGCCATTTCTTCATGTTACTGTTCAAAGATCCTATTTCTTCCAAGATATTCCTACTTTCCTTTTTCAATGACAGTCACGTGCCCCCTGTTTCCCTCAGCACAGTTACCCAATTTGTCTTTGTAATGCCAACGTCAATTATTTCAATTCAAGGCACTTGAAACACACTGTACCTATTCAGAAATGCAATTAAAAACAACCAGACAAATAAAAAGCCTCAACTTGAGGCTGGAGATAAATTCTGCTATCATAGGACACAAGTCAACTTTACTGATTATACTGAATGAAAAGCAGAGGGTAATTTACCACAATACTTAGAGCGAGTCAGTGGTAAGGAAAGAAATATTTCTGTACTTGGCATTTGATTTAAATTCATATGAATAATAGCTACAATGGTGACAGCTTATTCTCAGAGAGAAGATAGAAAGGAGGAAAGAAAACAAATGTTGCTGTTTCCTGATGAATATCCATTCTTAATAGTCTATACCATCTGCAATGCTGGCAAAAAAGTTTCAGTCTTACCAAGATCCTGGGGACTGTTGGGATTCTTTCTCAGCTCTCTGTACTGACCAAGTAACTATGATCCCTTAGGTACCTCTTCATGCTCTGTTTTTTCGTTTAATGAAGCATAGTTGGCTGATATGAAATTATTTTCTACTCAGGTTATAAGCCACATTAGAGATGTGGCTAAACCTATACTACCCTGTTAGTTCAGGTTCAAATTTTTGTTTCACTTCAGTTTATGTATGTCTGCTGTAGCTCAGCAGACAGCAGCTGTGTGCTAGTAGTGAAACTTGGGCTTCGGAGTGGAAAATCCCTTAAGAAAGGATAAAAGTGACCAGCAGCCACCTGGCTCAGGCCAGATAATCCAGAGTCCTCTATAAGTATCCCTGAGACTTCTCACCACCCTCTATATCTTTCCACATCACCAGAACACATCAAACTCAGCAAAAGCAACACATGGTGAGCTGCAAAGCTGTCCTTGCATTTTCTGACAACTTCTGTATGCATTGTATCAGGTTTCCGCCTTCATGTGGGTGAGCAGTACCAGTATGCCTGTCGCTTCAAAGCTGGCACTGCACTCTCGAGTGTGCAGTCACAGAGCGGGAGACGGTCACTGGCATGCCTGCTGTGCAGTGCAGGGAGAGGAAGCCGGGAGGGCTTGCTTTGCTCATCCTTTGGGTCACTGCCACAAGGTAGAATCAGATATGTTTATGGCACAAGGCAGGCACCAAATACTGAGACAATGACAGCACAACATTAGGGACAGAAATAAAACTATGGATGGTCCTAAGCCGCTGTGGGCATATCATACTGGCTATTTCTTTCCCAGGAAGACATCACACCTTTGTGTGCCTGGGAAAAAGCATTATGTGAAACCGCTGTCTATGCACATACACCGAACAGCCAGCTAGCTCGTTTTCACACGGCTATTTCCAGCAAATCTTTCACATTAATGTGAAATTCTGGCCACATTTCACACTTGCGTTTCACACGTGCCTTAAGGCACAAACACGTTAGATCTGCAGAAGTTGTCCACAATCTCTTGACTCTCTAAACTGATTTTCTGCCATTTTGTCTGTCTAGCAGCTCTGACATGATCCTTCTCACCAGGATTTCAGGGAAGGAATAGGCAACCTCTAACCATGATGGCTAGGGAATTTATTCCTCCCCACTAGCCCAGCCCAGTAGCTGCAGCAGAACATGAGCTAAGGAACTGCTCCTCACAATTCTTGCAGTATGTAGTGTTTGGGTGGATACCACACTCCCTCTCATTGTGATCCTTGCTGCAGCCAGCAGCATGATTGCTCAGCATGTTTGATGTAGTTGCTGGGGAGCTTACAGGTAACTTCCTTTACTGGTATTTAAGGATGTTTGTCAGCCAGAATTCATTCTCTACTGAATACGGTGTGCACAGAGCTGGCATAAGCCAGAAAAGCACTCATCTACAGTGTAGATGCAACTGTTTTAGATCACCCAGACCAGCAAATTCCCACCTGGGCTGGGTCACTGCTCCCACAGGAAGTGTATGTGACTGCTGCAGGATCTGATGACCTGCACATTTAAGGATGTCCAGTCCTTGTTAGCACTACCCTGCCCTCTCAGAAACGTCTTGATTCCTTTGTGGGGGCTCCAAAACCTCTTACTTTCCCATCCAAACCAGCAACTGTTTATCGAATGGAGAGTGTAAAAGAGCAGATTTAAATCTTTGCATTAGTCCTGACAATACTGTGAAAACTAACTCATCTCCTAATATCTGTATTAAGAAGCCAAAGAGGAGAATTTGTGTCTATTCTGTTTTGACACAGCACTGGTGTGAGCTTCGCATGGTATGAACAAAACCAATTACTGAGAAAGTGGTGATGAAGCAATATTTTTTTTGCCACACACTTTGAATGGCAAAAAGTGAAAACCACTGGTCTTAACTACTCAATAGGTGTATGATAATTCATATACCACCAGCACATAGAAAAAAGGCTTTAAAATTTGTGTATGTACAAAAAGCATTGGTTTTCATTGCCTGTTACATTTTGAAATGGACTGTGCTTAATGTGTACTCGCAGCACATTTTGTTTTCAGCCAAGTACTAAGACAACACAAAACAACTCTTGTATCAGGACTTTTATCAAAAGTTGCTTTGGCTTTCATGGTCTATATTATTTTATAACTGTATCTCGTTGTTGCCTTCTTAAAGCAACTTCTTCTAGTATTTAGCCTTTTTATCATTAGATACAAAATAGAAACTAAATTGAAGTGGAGCAGTGTTTCCTAGAAGCAAGTTGCACAGAAATCAGTGCAGTGGGATCACTGTCTTACGCAGTTGAAACATGACAACGTGTTTTTTTTTTCTTCCCCACCACCCAGTGTGTCTTGTGTTATATCTTCATTACCAGGTACATAAACTCTCACAAAATGTCAAAGTCTATACTCCTTTAAGGCTGGATTTTGTTTGCTCACCTTGATGAGAATTTATTCTCATAGGAATTTATCTGGAATTGAATTTGTTATGGGAGGGAACACGTTACCTTGTTTTCCAAGGAAATACATTACAGGCACCAACTGGCTGCCTAGAGATATTTTATAATCCTTTCACCATTTTTTTCTGACACAAACTTGCTTTATTCTCCAGGCCGTAGTGGTTGTTTCATAATTTACTTTTGTAGGAGAGAAGCTGTTTGAGACCTTCCTCCTTGGATGATTGTGGTATAACATTTAAGTTGTGTGACTTGGTGACTTTTTGGCCCACTTAAGCTCAGTTATGGTCACAGAGGGATCAAAGTGATGCAGTGCCCTAGGACAGAAGAGGCAGATTCCAACTGGGGAGCATGGGTTTTCATGGCAGCTGTGGCAGACATATGGAAAATCTGCTGATGTGCTGCAAAGTGACTGGTATTTGTAAACTGTTTGCTGGGTCATCTGTCTGCTTCAGTCTGCAAACACAGGAGTTGTGCAGGGAAAATAAACCCAGCAACATCTCAGTGAAATACCGCTCACTGCAACGTACAGAAGGGTTTCATCTTCCTGCAATTCAACTTTCACAGACATTGATAGGATTGACTGTTAGTGACTGACAGTGATATCACTCCTAATTGGGGAAAACTGAGAGCTGTCTCAGATGAGTGCCAAACCATATGTGTCTTAGGGACAACTAATGAAGGATTTAACTGTACTTCATCCAAGAAGGGCCACGCATGGATGCTGGGTTCTCCCCATCCTGCTGCCTTTGTCTGCCAGGCTCCCACAGGCAGAGTTCACACCTACAGACTATGTGGGTGTTTTCCAGTCTTCAAACAAATGAACAGGAAGGAGCGAATTATTGCTGAAGATCTTGGTCTGCTTTTTCTCCACTGTGTCTCCCTTATGAACAGGAGACAGTCCTGACTCAAAACTACTGGATTCACTGGATGGGAAACACGGGCAGGCAGCTTGTGTGCTGTGCACTGCTGCTGCCCCGTAAGGCACGCTTCGCCTTTGGTTGGCATTGTTTGCGGCTTACCAGTAAGACTCCTGCTGGTGAGGAGATCCCAAGCCAGAAAGGAGTTGTCCCCACCTTGCTGTACACTCTCCAGCCCTGTGTTAGGGCATGAAAGACTGCGATCTTCTCCCCAAACTGGAGGTATTCCCTGATGTGAAACTGAGATAGGAACAGACTTGCACTGGTATAAAACGTAGCTGTCCTCAGGGAGGTGGGCACGCCAGTCACCTTTCCTCCTGCCCCTCGGTGCTCTGCCAGCAGAGGATAGCAGTGCCCACTTGAAAGGATTCAGTCCCTGGGGGCCCTGAGGAGTCCCCCATAGCTGGGACTCATGATTAGCACTGGGGAACCTGTGTGTGTGCTGCTTCCAACCTCAAGTGCTGCCAACGGCACAGGGAGCACCCTGTGTGCAGAGACCTCGCACACTCTGTGCGGCTAGCTGGGTACCCTGGGAGTGGGCAGTGGGAGATGTACAGCACACTGATAGCACCAGAAGAACCCTCAAAGGTGCCTCTGTGGATTTAGGCCTTGAGGATTTGGTCTGAATGTTATAATGTGAGTGCTCAAAGGTCCTAATACAAAACAGTCCCTCATGACCACTGTGCTGGGCTCAGCAGGGAAGCTCTCTGATACAGCACGAGTCAGTGACTGATTCCACTTTTAATCAAACATTACATATAATATATAAAACAAATTTTAAAATGAAATAAAATACATGCATATAAATATAAATAAGATATATGTATACATACATGTAGATAGACATACATATACTATGCATATATATGTATTTATATATATAATGTACATACTTTTAATTATACATAATCTACTTACTTTTAATTATACATAATCTACTTACTTTTAATTATACATAATATATTTACTTAGAGAACTTACTGTAGAAAGCCATCCTGTGGGAATCAGCCTGCCATTTTTCACCTTATTGTTCAGAGTTAAACGCATATGAGCTCTCTCTACACAGACTTGAAGTAAAAATAGTTTCAAGAAAAAAATCCTGAAGAAAAAGGACTTCAACATCCCTGATCAGGCACAAAACCCTTTTAGCAGCTTGCTAATGGTTGCAGATATTGACAGAATAGTTTGATGCCGCACAAGAGGTCACACAAGATTTCTGATAATTACATTATACTGATGAAAAGAAGGCTTAAGATGCTCTTTGTGGTACTGTTGTTCAGGGGACTAGAAATGCGCATCCTAGGCCACACAGCCCATGTGTATTAGGATGAAAGGGTGAAGCATCCAGAGGAAAGAACAAAGAGCTGTTGTCATTTAACCTGATTGTAAATCAGGGGCATGGCAATTCTTTAGCCTGCCTCTCTTAAAGTGGCTTAAAAATACTGGAAGCTGGATTATGCTTCCCCCATCTCTACTCCCCTCACCATGCAGGAATGGGGGCCTGGGGGCTCACTCTTTGCACAGCCCATGTGAGGGCTGTCCCCAGCATCTCTGTGAGAGGACAGAGCCTGTGAGTTGTCCATTTGCACCAATGATGTGAAAAATAGGGGCAGACTGAAAGGAATGATCAGGTAGTTAACAAGAAGGATGTAACACCCCATCAGGCTTTCCAACAGTTGACTCTGCCCAGCGCAACTAAGTGAATCAATAACCTCTGGAGTTAAAAACACTGAGTTATCCCATGAGCTGCCCTCCCCCCATTCCCACTCCAGTTGTTCAGATTTGGCTGTTGATTCAAATGCTGAAAATCTTTTGCTAGGTAAAATGCCATCTAATCTGGCCAATGTTACTTACAAACTAAAATTCAGACATAGAAACTTCCTTGGCTTCCAAAAAGATCAGCTTTTCAGAACATGGCAATGGTTTGCATAGATAATATACATACTATTATATATAAATAAAATAAAGATAATACAATATAAGGGTAATGCTTGTTCTTACATGTTAAAGGTCCTAGATTTATCTTTTTTGACTATGATGAGCATCCTCAGGCTGAAGTTCCTGTAGTAAAAGATGCACACAAAAATCTCTGTGTAAAATTTGAAATCCTAAAACAGGCAGAAAGTTGAAAACAAATAATACATATATGACTTGGTCTCAAATTCATAAAGGTTTGAGGAGCTGTAAAGGTCAGATATAAACACCAATGTTCCATGACATATCACAGGTTCAGAGTTTACAGCCATGGCCCCAGCAGCACTTTTTGTTAATCCCACTCCAACTTTATCAATAATTCTGTCTGAACTACACATACAAGCACAACATTCTTTGAAGTCTGAAAACAAAATTCAGCCAAATTGTCTCTGGGCAAACTTCTGTCATCACAAAGCCCTGTGGAACTGATTTAGAGTCAATAGGAGCTTTTAATGAACATGAGAATTGGAAAGGCAGGGGGCATGCAGGAGCAGTCTGTGCTACCCTTGTTCCTTATTGCATGTTACACAATACTGGGTTTGTGCAGTGGGCAGGAAGGAAAAGAAATGGGTTACAAAGAACAATCACCAAAATGAGAGCTGGCAAAGGAAGAAGTGAGAAAACTGCTTGTCCAGCTCTCATTGTGGATAGGACCATAACACAAGAGCAGATATGCTGGGTTTGACCAGCATCCATTTTGCCTGTTACACTCTTTAATACTAGCCATTAGTGGATGTTAAAGTAAGCGTATGAAAAAGGCACGTACTGAAGGCAGCTTCACAGAGGTGAAGTGAGAATGAGCAAAACAGTCCACCGACTTCACTGCTAAATATATTGAGCACAGAATATTACAAACGCTACTGGCATATTCAGGCAGGCTGAACAGTAATTACACCTTTGCTTTCTCCCAGCTTCTGTTTGTGTTTCTTTTCTATCACAACAAGCTAACAGTGCTGCTGCAGACTGGGAGGATATTGTGTCCACAATAGAAGTAGTGATGGTGATATAGTAGCCTACAACTTCTCATGCAATGACGTAAGCATGTCACATGCTGTATATGGCAAAGAGACAATTTCATCTATCACACAATAGTGATTACCTCTAGGGTAGAAGAGGGGAGCCATTTAAAGGCACATAACACTGCCCAATGACTGATGACAAAAAACAACGATTATCTATCAAAATTAAATTATGCAGGAACTGTTAGCTTTATAATGGTTTCTAATTTCATTCTGCTTCCACTAAAGTCGGTTTGACTATTTTAACATGGGCAGAATTAGGCCTGCTGTAATTTCTCAATGGAAGTTTGATTAAGGTATGACAGCTAATACCCTAATGATAACAAAGAGGACTGGGGGAGCAGTAAAGACTACAAACTGTCAAGATCTTGGAATGGAAAGTTCTACTTACCAGCCCTTGCTGAGAGACAGCCATGGGGTGCGAGTCCTGTATGCTGGATCACCACAACCTGCTCTGTGTCAGGTTTCTTGGGAGTTTGTCCATCCAAGTACTGATTAGGCCTGACCTTTCCTGACATCTGAAATCAATCAAGAATGCAATTAAATGGTACTAGAGTATCTATAAGGCAACTGTTTGAACATGTAAGTTTGTAGAGATCTGATACATCTCAGGAAAAAGAATTACTACTTGACAGCTGACCACTGAAAATTGTGAGTTTTAAAGCTATTATTTGTTGGATGTACTTACAGAATGACCAGTAACCTTAGAATTACAGCTGAAAATTCTGTGATGAAGCGTTGATGAAAAAGATACTTTTTCCTCCAAAGATGTTGAGTCATTGAAACTAAAACTTCTGCTAGACAGGGTCATTTTCCATGGATTAGACAGAGCATGCATTTGTTCAGAACAATCCAAACTCAAGTCTCAAGCTGTAATCAGAAAAGGATTTCAACTTGGCTTTTTCCCATAGATATGTATGCAATCACCAGTTGCTTGCTTCTTACATCCTATTGAGCAAGTAAGTCTTAAGCTGTTGCATTCAAATAATTATTTACCACTCTGAGATGAAAATCTTTGGAGATATCTGTCAACCAATACCACTTTTCAAATTTTTCCTTAGAATCTTCCTTTCTTGCAAAGACTATCAAAAATTTGAGAGCAGGCAGTCAGCTGGTTTCCTGTGCCCCTGGACTGGCACACTGGCCAATGCTGTTTTGCTGGTTTCCTATAAGTCTGTTAGTTTGAATTGTCTTGTACATAAACTGAGATATCCAGCTCCTTAGGGACAGACAGATTTTTTTGCTAGATATTTGCATATAGAGAGGTTCCTGGCCCATACTGCCATGCAAACAAACTAGTAGGAAAACCATGTCTGAGTAGGTAGCTCTTACTTCCATTTTAAGCAGTTGCACCTCTTCAAAGCAAATTAATGTTTGTTCTGTCTGCATTACTGGTCTTCAATCTTTCATTTAAGCCACAACATAGCTGAGACACATCAACAGAATAGACCACAGTTTCTTATCATTGCAATGATGTTCTTTTCTCTTTAAGGTAATCAAGGCCCACTGGAGAGGTCTTAAATGCTGCATCTCAAACGAGATACTACTGAGGGAAGGGTAGCAAATTAAATAGCCATTTCCACTGCTTTAATGAGAAACCCCTGGCTCCATTTCTTTCTCTTCATTGACACAAGAAGTCGCAAAGATTCAGGTTTGCTATATACTTCTGGTAGGGGAAAAGAGAAATACCCTTAATACAGTTGTTCTGTGTCCTAGTTGTCAGTTGGATGAAAACAGCACCTTCCTGAAGCTGTTGGTTAAATATCAAAGAGTGCCACCTGAAAAAATCAATACCTAAGAAAACAGCTCTGAGATATTGCCAAGCTTGCAAACAAAAAAAACCCACCAGGAGCCTGCTTTCCTAGCACTTCCAGCACTGAGGCCAAAAGCTGCAAAATATATGTTAGCTTTTGGCTACCTTTCTGAACCCAATAATAATATTAATAGCTTGGGAAGTTTGGATAAGAGTTTCAGTAGTGTGCCTGAGTGCCTGGAAGTTAATACTAGGTGCGTACCCAGTTACATAAATTCTTCAGTTCCTTTCTTTGTATACGTGCTTCAGGAGTCTTTTTTTTCTCTTATATTCTCTTCTAAAACTTCAAGCCATCAAGTTTTAAACCCGGCTGAAACCAGGAGTCATGGTTTAGCCCCAGTTGGCAGCCAAGCACCACACAGCCGTTTGCTCACCTTCCCCCACGGTGGGATGGGGGAGAAAATCAGAAGAGCAAAAGTAAGAAAACTCATGGGTTGAGATAAGAACAGTTTAATAATTGAAATAAAATAATAATAAATCATAACAAAAAGGAAAACAACTTGAGAGAGAAAGAAACAAAACCCAGGAAAACCACCGACCAACACCCAGCCCGTCACCAAGCAACAATTGCTGCCCGCTGGCCAACTCCCCCCAGTTTTATATACCGAGCATGACCTCATATGGTATGGAGTATCCCTTTGGCCAGTCTGGGTCACCCGTCTTGGCTGTGCCCCCTCCCAGCTTCTTGTGCACCCGGCAGAGCATGGGAAGCTGAAAAGTCCTTGACTTAGTGCAAGTACTACTTAGCAACAACTAAAACATCAGTGTGTTATCAACCTTGTTCTCATACTAAATCCAAAACACACCACTACACCAGCTACTAGGAAGAAAATTAACTCTTGTCCCAGCCGACACCAGGCTATAGTCGTACAGCTGTAACAGGTTATACTACTTACAGAAACACTTTATCAGATGCATTCCTTTTCCAATTTTCACAACAGCTTAATTTTTTTCAGTGGTTTGGAGTGCCAAACCCAGCCAGAGCACATTTCTACTCATGTGGTATTCCTCAACTGTTAATTCCACTATATCTTTGCCTATTCACAACTGATTATATAAGATTAGTAACCTAAATCACATGGCACTGTTCCTACTCTTTGACTGGATGATGGTGAGTGCCCTATTGGGGCACCAATACCTTATTTGCAAATAAAATAAGTTGTCACTTAGTGAAGAGCCAAACATTTGTGTGGGCAGATGTCCATTAGCACAAATGTTCATGGATTAATCACCAAAAGGGGTGTGAACACTTTTGAATAGAAAAGCAATTTAGAATTCATGCAAACATTTGTGAATAATTTCCCTAGCTTTTCTTTAGCTTGGAGAAGGCCTAATGTTTTGATGTGGGACTCGCTGATTATTTCAGTGCAAAACAGAGTATTAGAACTGAATTATGAATTCAAGTTTCACTGAGATATTTACAAGTAAATTTGCTTCACTGTACTTGCAGGTCGTACTTTCTATTGTACTGATTGTAAGAAGAAAGCATTTTACAAAGCACGGCCATGCACTGTACAACACTGTTGCAGCTCAGTGCAGAAATCAAGGGCAGTTCTGGGACTCCTTAAACTGATCAAACAACTTCTGTTTTCAAATCAGCACTTTCTTTAAATACTGTATGTTTTAGTGGTATATTCCAATTATTTATTATCTGCAGATGGGTGTATTCTCCACAGTGCTTTATAAGGTGATAACCATTTTCAGCGACTCTTAGCATGCTTATTGAGCATGCATTACCTCAAAGATATTGTCTGTATATCATTAAATGCAGCTTTGTAACAGAAGCTGAGACCTCTACCTGTGATTTATAGACTAAAGAAAATGTTTCTTAAACATGTAGCCTTGTGGAAACAGGGGTCTCACACTTGCAAGACATAAAACATTACAAGGACCCTGCCAGTTTAAACTGTTGTATTAGTTGTTCATTGCTAATTGGATAGCTTGTTACAGGTGGTTCTCTCCCTACTGCAGCCAGAGCAAGTTAGAAAGATAAAACTTACTGCGCATGATTTTAACAAAATCAGATAAGGAAAAAAGCTGCTGGACTGATTGTGAACATCAGAAAAGGAGCTTTGGAAAAACTTATATTTGTATGAGAGTCTGTGAATTGTAGAAAACCATTTACTTGGCTTGTGACGCTAATATTTTGAAAGGCAGTTCATGGGTATTGAGTGCTTGATCTTTGGAATAGCAAAGATTTACTTAGAACTAAAGGTACAGAATTAGATCCCTAGAACTGGAAAAGTGCTTTTAAAGAAAAAATACTGCAGTTATTTTTTAAGCACATATCTTACTATAATAACATATCTGTTAGTTATAAACACTAACTGCTGTTCAAGCACAGCTGTTTACAGTGATAACATATGATCTGACCTTCATAACAAATCCATGTAACTTAATGAAGACCTAATACTATGAACACAAAATACAAATGAGAAAAGGAAGCATGAGGTCTGACAAATACTAGGAACATCCCTTTTTTGCATATTACTCTCTCTTCTCTCTCCCCTTCTTTTTTTTTTTTTCCTTGCATGATTTTAATAATTAAAAAAAAAAGCAGAAGAATTTTTGTAAAATCTCTGAATTCTTGTGTTATGTGCATGTCTTTCCCTTGGCCATGGATATCATCAGGATGAACTTACTTAAATTTTCTCAGCAATAAAGCACCATTATAACCTGGCAGTACCATTTCCTATGATGATAATTTCTGTTGCAGTGAATAAATTCTGGTCCTTTCTTAGGAAAAAAATTATGCCTGCTAAATCATAGGCAGGAAATCACCAGTCAGAAAAACCCACAGCCTAACAATGCACTTCTTGGATCGTGTAGGTAAGGCAAGCATCCTGGACCATGATCAGAATCTAGGGACACCTGCCCTGTGGAGAAAACATAGGGAACAGCTATGTGACAAAAACCTTTGTCACTGATTAAAAACAAAGAAACAAACAACTTCTCTGCCGCCTGAAGGTGCAGTTCATGGCTAGAAATGAATAAGAGTGAGATAAGGCACACCAGAGTTGCCTTGTGAGATGCAACCCTGACAGCTGGCCAAAAACACATTAAAGAAGAAATCAGATTGCAGGATGTGACAGACATCCCGATCTTCCACCCTCATGTTACTTTTGGCATAATGGTTTTGTTTCTTACTGGTGAGGCCCAGTTGTGATAAGATATACCTAGCAGCTATCATTCCCCCGGTGTTCACCCCTCCTTCCCCCCACCAAATCCCACTGTCAGCAAAGAAATAACCATGAGCTTCTTCACATCTGACCTTCTCCTGGTAGGAAAAGGGCTAAAGGAGGAAAAACAATGTACTCTCAGGAAATAAAAAATACGAAGCCATCTTGGGCTGGATGAAACCACTTTCTATTGCTTACACGCAGCGATGAGTACAGAAAAAAGTTAGATCATCACATATGGTTGTAAGATATGTAAACACTGACCTGCATAGGAATGAGAGATAGCAGAGAATATAAGGTAAACCAGGTTAAGTATATATAGCCCTTTAAAGCCTTACTGAATTGAAATGTCACACCCTAGCCAGATTCATTTCAGTAACCTAACAGAAAGAGATGCAGTTTTCTCTTTCTTTCCCTGTAATAGCAGCTAGCTTTACTGATACCAGTAAGAGCTGTGAGTTTCTGGGTTGTCAATTGCCAGGTAAGAGCAGTGCAGCAGTGCTGTGCTGCCTACAGAAAGTGCTGGGGACATTTTTCCCTCCCGAGGATGGGGATCAGTGTGCCTCCCTGAGTCACGCTCTGCGAACCAACAGCTGCAGTGTACCATGAAGGGCTGCGGCGCGCTCACAGCCAGCCAACTCCTGTAGGCAGTGCGTACCTCCAAGGGTCCCCAGCGTGAGCCAGCTGGAACCAGTTGTTATGTTAAGATGGGAGCTTGTGCTTAGCAGTGCTGTTGGGTTAGGGCACAGGCGCTGAATGAAACACAATCTGACTCTGAACGATTACTGAAAACACATGGTACTGGGAGTAAAATGAGGTAAGGAAATATTCTGAGTGGAGAATCAGAGGAGATAAAAGCAGATAAAATGCCATAGTTGAAACTGTTGAGAAATGTTGAGGACAACTGGGGATGGTTTCAACCATCCTGTGTGCTGAATCTGCTTGCAATGAATAGGGTCTATGTAACTTTGTATCTGATAAAAATTACATCTGAAGCACTTTATTTTTTGCAGTAGTTTTCAGGCCACAAATGAGAAGGGCTACAAGGACTTTTCAAGTGAGAAATTGTCCTCATTTAGTTGCACGAATGAGGAGTATGAGAATGTAATTTTGCAAAACTATCTGGTGGATATGGGAAGCAAATTTTAACACATTTCCAGGATCTCATGGTGCTAAAAAGCGTCTCCTTTTACTAGATGTGATCAAAGGGCAGAATGATATTGTTCACAGGCAGTTCCTTCACTCTTCCTAATTTTAAGACAACTATTTGTATTTACTAAGTCTTCTTCTAACCACAGAAGAGCAGAAGGAGAAATTAGGGTTGCAGATGGCTGGGAAGAAGGCTTTGCTGTGCTCCTGTGATACATACATTTCATTCTATCCAGCTCATGTATCTCTTTGAAAGACTGAACTGCACAGAGAAGTAGTACGCAAAAGGTCTTCAGAGCGCTACACAGAACACCACATAAACGGGTTAATCTGCCAGCTGGAGTCTTTCAAGAGGAAATTATTTTAGACACTCATGAGTGAGCTTTTATCTTGTGAATCAGGAGACAAAATATTGATCCCTTCTGTATCCATGGGAGAAGATTTCCCCCTAGAAGCTGCTCAGGGAATAACGAGAGGACTCTGGCATTAGCTGTGAGGGATAGTGTGTTCACACCCAGCCGCAGCCTGAAGTCTGAAAGGAAACTCTATCCCTAACATCCAAGCTGGCCTGTGCATTGCTCTGACCTGTCATTTTATAAAGGTTTGGGGTTTTGAGAAGTGTCTATTAAGTATTTGTCTGGAATAGTATTCCAGTAGTGAAAATGGTTTACTGTACGATTTCTCTTTTTTGATATTTTAGTGTTGCTATATTTCTTCTCCTAAAGAAACTCTTTACAGGGTTTTTTTAACTTACTTACTAAATACTATAACACTTCATAAATTCTTCCATTCAGGTCTATACCTGTGTATAAAATTAATTATCACCTAATGTAAGTAACATGTCACAAACAAATCCTTTAGTAGAGATGGATGCTTAAAAAGCCTAGGGAAGCAGTTCACTATTTCAGCTCTGGAACTGGGTTCTGCAGTAAGACTGACTGTAGCGTAACAGCCAAATTTGGAAAACTCTTCAGATGCCTAATTGCTCTAATACTACTGAGATTTAGGTGTCTAACTACCTTTATAGAGCTGACTCTACACAGTTAGGCTCTTGCTGTAGCACAGAAATTCTTGACTCAGTTGGCATTTGTCAAGTTGCATGAAAAATAGTAGTTGCTTTCCTAAAGAGATACTACCCCTGTCAGGCTCTGAGAATGTGGAGGCAGGAAGTATATGAAATATTTCATTCAGTGTGCTCTTCTGGGGGAAAAAAAATAATGTGGTTCTCAGGATCTTTTGTGCAAGAAGATGGTGGTTAAGGTTACACTCCCACAGCTTATAGGAAACTAGTGGGCGTAAATCATACAGTTGTTTTCTGGCTTACTGCCACAGTCAGACAGGTGGTTCTTTGCAGCCCTAAAAGACATGAGGAAATTGGCTTACCATGCTAAGTATTAAGCTTATAGCTTTATTAACACTCCTTTACAGAAACTGCTAGGTAAGGACCTGAATCAAAGTTTAAGATTTTTATACATATATATATATAAATATATATATTAGTGTTTGACTTTCTCATGAGGCAGCTGTGAAAGTGGTGTTGAAGATTCTAACACTTTTAAATAACAGAGAAGATGAGACAATTATCTTGTCAAGGAAAGAAGAGTTTAATTTGGGAGATAGGGTTCAGAACCCTGATGCATCATGATCTGAAATTGCAGTCTCAAATGATGGATTATTAAAGGGTTAAATGAGTGCTAGCTAAATTTCACCTCTCCAATATTTCTGGGATTATATTCTGCTCCATTCATTCTTGCTTTCCCCAGGGGAATTATCTGTCCTTCTGCTGCTTCAGCCAAAGATTTTCCCCAAGCTGTTTTCTCACTATGGTAATGGTAGAAGACATGATTATGACTTTGTCCAAAATACACCCTCTTGGCTGTGTATTCCCACCCTCGGGCCCCGCTGTGCTGCCCCCTCAAATGGTGTAGCAGAGCTTCACTCACTTCCTGGGGTTTTACACTCACAGGAAAGTATGTGCTGGCAGCTTTTCTAGTAGCCAGCTGAAAATATTAACCACAGTTTGAAGCTTCTCAATTGTTTCTGCCTAGGTATATTGCCTTTCTCTTGTTCCTGTAGATTATATATCTGTGCTATATATTTACAATGACAAGCATACAAGAGTAAAAATTAGAATGTGTGTAATTAGCTGAACACGAGTCAAAACCGTTGTGGTACTGAAAGGTCAACATTGCACTGACATCATAGATAAACATGATCTATTTTTCACAAGTTACAATTCTGATGACTACAGATTTATTATTTACTGGTTAATATGGTGAGACAGATGGGCGATATCATGATTTGATACCAATTACACCACTTGACAGAATACTGAACCTTCAGAAGCAGTGAGTCTTGTTCTCTCACACAAATTATTTTTTGAGTACAAATATTAAATCTCAGTCAATACCAGGAATTACAATACTTAAATAATGGATTATTATTTTCCCTGTTGGGGAATCAAGAGGGGGAAAAAAAAAGTTGTTTAATAAATAGCATGGTTTGCCACCAACAATAATGATTCTAGGTGGAAGCAAGCTAGCTGCCAACTGTGTTCCTTTCTCAAAATGTAACACCACCTGTTGACATTTCACATTTAAGATCTTTAGATTCTGTTATCCATGTACATTCACTCAGTATTTACAGTGTAAGATATGTCTTCACTTTAGAATATGTTCTTTGCCTGATCAGCTGATTCAAACCCTATAACTTGATCCAGATATTGTACACTTGGATACTTCACCAAAGTGGGAAGCGGTGATTATTTAATACTTTTTCTGAGTGTTTGCTGGCAAGGAGTTACTTTTCTGTTCTTAACCTGAAGGATAATAACAGGAACAATGTCAAGATAATAAGTTGTAAAGTAAGTCTTGATACTTATTATGTGAAAGAATCCAGTAATCCTTTATGTGAAGGAAAATGTCTAAGAGAGAAAGAGAAATGGATTTTACAGAGAATTGGATCTATACACTTTGGATCTGGCTTGCCATTGAAACCTCTTCAAACAGTCACTAATTATACTGGAATCAAAAGTTTAATATTAATCCACCAAACATCAGGCATCAGCACTGGCTGACTGTGTTGCCTTGCCAGAATGCCTGAACTGACATGTGGAAACTACTTCCCAGATTTAGAGGACAGGACATACTCCTTGTCTATGCTGCTCTTAACCACTCTTCAGAGATGTTGTCAGAATAATTACAATGTAAGGAAAAATACTGCTTCTCATTAAGCTTATGATGTTTACACCTAAAACTTTGAGCAGTGAATAATACCTAATAAGAAGTATCGCATGAAAATATAGAAGTAATATTAATAATGAACCAGACCAGAGCTGTCTCAAAACTATGTTTATAATCTTATTTTTCCTGAGTATGTAACTATTTATTTTTTCCAATTATATTTAGTATTTCATAATGTCTCAAGAAACAATTCTTAATTTGCTAACAATCATCTCTTGGCATCACATGGAAACACTGATACACATAGAAAGCAGGATCCTGCTCTCATTAAATGCAAGGAGAAATTCCAAGGCTATCACTGACAGTGGATAGTTCCATTAATGTCAATGCAGGTGTCACAGTATGGGCATTGCACGTCAAAAAGGGACTCCTTCGACTGTTACCAATGTGCAAAGCAAGGCTTGCCTTTTCTTGCTTCACATATATTTGAAGGAAAAATAACTGATTAACAGAAGATGAAATATAAGCAGTGATGTTCCTTTGGTGCAAGTTATTAAATGTCAGGTGAGAGGATCAGGTGGCCTTGGGAGAATTTTTCCTGCATTTTTTTTTTTATTTTCCTCATTTGCTCATTACTGCACAGACAACCGTTCGGAAAGGCTTCATTACAGGAGCTTCAGTATCTTCTGTCATCTCTCTTTTGAGCTGAGTCTCCACTGAGCTCTTCTACATATGTAGCAGATCAGCAGAAGCAATTGTCAGTCAGTCCTGAAGACAAGAGAAGAAATGCTTGTGTTGGGGGGGATTTATGGTCTACCAGGAAATGACACAATAGACCATAGAATTTCACCATTGTAAAGAGTTAAATAATGGTTAAAATAACAGGAAAAATATTAAAAGTGTGTTTGTAGAACCAGAAACTGTGTGAAACTGTGTGAAAAAAAACAATTAGTGAATCAGTGAGGTTCCATAACAGTATATGTAGAAAAATGTATTCAGAGGTATTGAGAAATTCTCAGGTTTATTAATACTCTGAGAACTTCAAGAATTTTTATTCTTGTCAGCGTTGTGTGAGTCAATGCTGCTTCTTGCTTACAGTATTCTTAGCAAGCTAAAATCTGGCAGGTTTTTGTGATATTTCTGTAACAGTAAAGAATCTGTGACTTGATGCAGAATCTTTCTGTGATGTTTCTCACAATCAAAAGGGGACACACAGAAAGTCCCTTCCAGAAAGAAGTCTTTCCCCAGAAATACAGGACCAATTATGCATTTTATTTTATTGCCCAGAAGGTTGCCAAGAAAGCATATGTCTTTCTGCTAAGTACTAAACAAAGAGCATGACAACAGTGTTGTTTTTAAAGAGCTCACAACCTAAGTAAAAGACAAGTGAGAGGGCTGGATCCAGAGCTGTGGAAAGTCCAAGGGAACTACAAAACCAATATTGAACCATGTGAGGAGCAGAGGTCTCAGCATCAGCTGTCTCAAATCATTCGAAGACCTTGGTCCTAAATTAGGAACTCCCTGCTGCTAATGAGATCCATTACTCTAATTTTGAGCCGTCAGTTAGGCCTCAGATATTTTTTCAACTTCAGTACTGTTGCTGAACTCCATCTGCGTGATCATATATTATTCGCAATATAAGGATGTAAATATTAAACAAAAAGGGGGGAAAGAATTGGCTAGTTTAAACATTCTTAAATAGTAACTATTTTTGCAGCAAAGAGGGCATTAAAAATGTTTTGCGTAATAAATGAAATAATTTAATTTGTTAAATATTAAGTTCATTGCATTAGCAAGTACAAAATCTTTGTTTGCATGCCAGTTAAAGACCATCTAGGGATACTTTTCTGTTTGACAGTGGAGGTGCCCAAAAGATGCAAAACACTGCATCAGATTTTGTCAGTAATTTACATAGGGGCCAGGAATTTTCCATCTTCCACTATGCTCAGTGAATGCTAGTTATAAACTACACCTTTGTTAATATTTTATCAAAATTTTAACAATCTTAAAAATAAATAATTATGTGGAGGAAACTAATTTAAGCAGTATAAAACACTTTTTTCTCCTATTCTTTAAGAAGTTCTCTGAAAACAAAATGTGACTTGATTGACTAGTTCCCAGAGTGATTTTTGCAGTTACTTTCTCTTCTTAAGTAGATCACTGCAAATGGTGCAAACAGGTATTTCAAAAAAATTTTTTGGTGGTTTTTTGTTTTTGTTTTTTTTTTTTTTTACTGGAATACAATTCTTTTGTAGTATAAAAGCTATTAATAAAATTTCAAAATTGCATTTAATGAGTATATGCAGCAATATACCCGAGTACAAAGTCCTCTAGTTGTGCCTCTGTTACAGTGCAGAAATAAAGGACACTGTCAGTAAACTAGTCTGCTGAAATAATTGCAGGCACAGATGCCCTATGTCAATAAACTGTATAAAAATTTAAATATTAGAAGAAACTGATTTTTCTCTATTTATCATGCTGTATACAAAAGTAATATTGGACAATCTGAAATTATTGCATGCATTGTACTTCAGAAGAAAGGCTGACAAGCTCCTGTTGAATAGCCTAAGAACTTGTGTTCTCAGAGGGGTTTATTAAGACTTCTATTCATCGTTTTAGATTGAGTCTCTTTAACGAAAAATGAGCAATCCTCAGAGGGCCTCAATTGTATTTAGGATTTATAAACTATACCCTCAACAATGTGAATGTTGTTATTTAAGGAACCGAGACTGCATAACACTTGGACAATAGTTTCCCAGAGTCTGCAAAACGCGGACTTACTACAGAGAATATCTTTTTCTCATTTATAAACATCTGGACAAAATAGTACGCTGTCTAGATCCCACAGCAAATTAGGGTCTGATTTTTAATTAACTTTGGCATGCATCAGAGGGGTACATATGTTCAGCACATGTTTTTACCTTATACATCTTTTGCTCCATTACCTACATATTGTTCAAAGTGAATTCTGCTGCTGAATACAAACAGTTCAAATATTGCTTTACTGAAAAAATTCACAAAATGAAAAACAATTCTCAGCTTTGTCAAAATGGAGCCATGATTTTTCTGAAAGAAAATTCATGGGTTGGGGAAAAATGACTGAACTTGTAAGATGATTATGATTAATCGCCAAACCACATGCACTTTCCATATTTTGAAACTTCATACTCAAGCTAACTTCACCAAAAAGGTGTTAATTTCTCCCTAGCATTTAAGAATCCATGCAACTCTTCTCCAGTGAAACTGGAAAAATTTATTGTTCTGAATTAAAAAAAAACAAACATATTTTCATATAGTTCTGAAGCGGGAAGGACTCAGAATTTAAACCCTGGAGCTCATCAGCTTTGAGAATTATGATTGTAGGTACAATTATAGTGATATGCTCTCCGGGAGAACCTTTGGAAATGAGCTTTATGACCTTGAGTTGCAAAAGGATGGGATAAATCACAAGTCTTTAAAACTAAGTCTAAAATTACTGCTGCACAAATCCTGGCCTGGCTCTGCTCCCTGAGCACACCTGGAGCTGCAGGACAGTACATTCCAGAGAACTCTGCTTGGACCCTTGCACCACAGCAGATGGGACAACATTTCCAGGACTGCTAAATCTTGCATCCTTACAAGAATAAATATAGATTTCTCTGTGACCATGCGCGTCCAGAAAGGCAGAATTATACCTGTTATTGAGTATGTGAGCTGTCCCTGCCACTAATAGTAAGAGAAAGAAACTAAGACATTGAAGACGAGTACCTGCTGGCACCTTTCACTCCAAAAATCTAGTCTTGCAATAGTCTTACTAGAAACAAGATTTAAATGCCTTGGAAAAGAAAATACGAAGTATTTTATCTACTTAATCTGTCAGGCCTCTCAGAATAATACTCCATGAGTGAAGGAGAAGCCAGTTTGGCAGAGTTGCCATGGAGACTGGAGGTACCCCAAAAGTAGGTGTTCTATTTTTGCTCTCCTCAGCTCTGCTGCCAGATACTCTGCAACCCCAAGGACAGGAATGTTGCCCAGGACATGATGCGCTGAGCAAGAAGAGAAGAAGACTGGGGATTTACTGTTTGGTGAGGCCCATCAACCACACAGAAGACTGGAAGGGAGTTCTCCTTATGAAGAAAGAAAAAAGAGATTTGGTGCAAAAGAGTATTCAGCTGATATGGGAAGGTACTGACCTACCAAGGGACACCACTGAATACTGAAGTGAGATACACAGACAGGTCTTTGTGGTAATGCAGAGTGCACACATAGGAACACGCGCAAGAAACAGGAGCTTTGCCAGAGAACTTATCACTACAGGGTTTTTTGCCCAGCTTCTTGGTCTTAACCACAAGTCTACGCTCACAACACAGCTATGTTTGGTAGCTAGAGGCTCCTCGTTTTACAGAGAGCGGCTTCTTTTACCCAGTTACAGCTCTTGACCATGCCTCCTGCCCACTCAAGCCCCAAGGAAAGTGAAAACAGTGGATTTGGTGGATTCTTGCCCCCAGTCACATCCCATAACCTGAAGTGATAGTTCCTTGTTTCAGGGAAACAACCAAGGAGACATCTCATAACTACATGTTTTTGATTGGCACAGCACAAACATAAAAGTGGTCAGCACTTAAAGGCATACATCCCACATGCTTATACAGTTCCAAAGTTTGCATCTTTTAAAAGTATACAGAGCTTAATGATAGGTTTTCCCTAGGGGTAAAATGTGCACAGTTTTGCTTTTTTGTTGTATTTTTCATATATGATAGAAAATGTTTGAGAGGAAGGCTTGACAAATCTATGCATTCTGTTAATATATGATTGTCCTAACAGTTAGCGTCTTTGGCCAGGGTGATTTTCTAGAGTTTTCTGTGAAATTCACTTAAGTTTTTCAAACTGCTTTGAACAACTCCATCTCTGGCCTCTTTTCATCAGTGAAGCATCCCCCTTGTTTTCACATAGATGCAGTATAAATTAGGAAACACCAGGGCAGATGTTCCAGAAAGTCCAGTGAACTTACTTTCCTGACACTTTCTACCTATTTGGGTTAGCAATTTTCTGCTGTCCAGTTATCCCCTTAAAAGGTCTTTGTTATTCAGAATAGTGGAGTGTGTAAGCCTCTTTGTATGGCAGTAAAAACTTACAACACTATGTATGCATATATTCATGTACTATGATACATACTAAATGTACGCATTGCATGTATATGGGTGTACTGCAATCTGTACTAAATGTACGTGTTGTCAGGTGGTCAAACGGCATATTTTACCACAGACGGAGTGTGGTGATGTCAAAAAGAAGCTGAGCTGCTAAGAAAGCTCTGGTTTAGGGAAGCTATGTCCCTTACGTTCTCTATTTTTCATCCTGATCAGATTGGCATAGGATACAGGGGTTTAATTGGCCATTCAGATTGCACTCCAGCGATTTCTAATCAGCTTCTGGCAATGCGCAACACAATATAATCCAGAATGTATCCTGAGCAAAACAAAGCACCCTGTGAAATTGTTATCATGGTGAACTCTTATTTGTGACACCTGGTTGTTGTCGTGTCCCCCCCTCAAAACATGCCAACACCACAAACAAATCAGAAAAAGGGCAAACTTTTTGAATTGGAAGGAATTAAGTGGGTAAAAATTGGCAGCAGGCGTATAGTGATCTGAATGAAACTGAATCCAATAAAAAATCTGTATAAAAGCATGGCTTGCAAAAACTTCTTTTGTAAATCATGGCCTAAGTTTAAGAAGGAGGAGTACTGGAGGTGGACAACAGGCAAGGAACAGCCAGATCCAAGGGTGAGGCCAGAGGGTAGGGAAGCAGAGATCTGGAGGTTAGAACCTAAGCAGGCAGAAGGGGTCACTTGCAGAACTCAGCAGATTTATGAAGCTTTATGATTTCTGGGAAAGGACAGATGACAAAAGGGATTAGATATTTCTGGAGATGACATTCAATTCAGAAACTAGCTCTTCTACCAACATTGCCGCAGACAATTGTATCTCCAACACAATCTGAACTGATGCAGCTATTCAGTGAATAACTCTTCATTTTTTTAGCCTTACTTTATAGTAATTTATAATACAAAAACTATTAGCTTGAATAGTGCATGAACAGCCTCTGTAGAAACAGCATACCAAGTAAATACACTATTTCACTTTGTTTCCCAAGAATGAGATTTTTTCTTTTCAGCATTCAGTGCAAGAAAAGAAGCTTTTTAACCTGCTAAATGAAACTATTTTCACCTCAAGGTAACTGTAATTTGCTTTGTGTGAATCCTGAAGAAGTACAAGAAGATCCTCTCTTCTGAAACAAGTAAGAAGCTGCTTGTTTAGCTTTCCTCTTCTGCCCATGCGTAAAGTGAAAATCTGAGAAACAACCACAGAGCAAAACTGGATCTCCACTAAATAGTTTCTCAACCTGTTCTTTTTCATTTGGAAAAGTGCAGACCTGCCTACTGGGGAGACTCTCTGAGGCAAAGAGGGTCTATAAACCACAAAGGCATGCTGCATTTTTGCCTGGCATGAATCAGCTGAGACCCATCTTCTTCAGTGGATCTGTTTGGATTTATGCACACAATAGGGAGCAGGGAGTCATGAGCAGTTGTAGTTCTCTGCAATTCTTTATTCTTTACTGTATATCTTTCTCCACGTTGCATGCTAACCAGAAAGATTTGAAGATACCATGTGTTTCTAAGTAACCTGCATTAGGTTAGGGATAGAATTCATTAACATTTCCTCCTTTTCCCATTAGCAGCTTCTTTTTGCACAGAATGGACGTAAAAGTGGATATAAAACACATTACAAGCAATATTTCATGTGTCCTTTTAGCTGCTTTGAGAAACACAGCAGCTTTAGAGTCTCTTAGGACCACTGCATTTATGCTCCCAGCACTCATCTGAAAATAGATAGCTAGTTAATAGATACTTTCAAAGATTCTCTTGATATTTCAGGAATCTGTAATAGGAAAGAATAATTGATGCTTGCAGTAACTGTTAAAAGATTAAATAATTGTGTAATTGTTTCAAAATTCATGTATTTAATATTTTTTACAGTGACAAAGACTTAAAATAATAGAGTTTACTTTATCTTATGTTTCATTCATGAGGTTATGATAGATATCTATTTACTTTTTAGAGAATGCAAGAATTACTGGGACAGAAGTGTTCCCAAGGCATACCACATTTTCTCGTGTACTGATCTACAGTAAACACTCGTATAGTCTGGGAAGGGGCAGTTTGATGCTTTTTTTTTTTTTTTTACCTGTGTAGGTTTTTTGAGTCCTTAATGAATGCTGTAAAACTGGTATGAAAATCCCTAACTCACAAGACTGTTGTGAGGATTAATTAGTGAATGTTTGTAAGATGCTTTGAAGATGAAAGGTGAGATGTAAATGCTAATTGTTTATTATTACTATCTTCCTAATCTTGGACAAATTTGGTTGATGTGGAAGTGAGTGATTGATCTTGCTAAACAGAGGTATGCACAGTGGGAGAAGGGCCTTTGCAAGCTTCACATTAATAATTCTCTGTATGAATCTCAGCTCCTTTCTGAATCTCTCCACCTACCCTAACCCTCTGCCTCTGCATGGCTTTGACAGGGCCCTTCAGACTAAATTGCTACACTACTGCAGTCTCTGGGCCTGATCCAACAAGCCATGAAATCAAAGGAGATTTTTCCACCACTTCCAGTGAACTGGGCAAAAGCTCAAAAAATAGGCTTTTATGCAGTATTTTGGAAAATAACTAAATGACAAAAACCTGTTTTCTGAAAACTGCCCATATTTGCTCTCTGCATGATTAGCTTGATACATACTGTCAGGTTTTGTCAGTTGTGTCAGATCATATTCATATCATACAGTTTCCTCTGTGCACAATAATATGATTCTTCGCAGGTCTGTTCAGCAGTGAATCTGTAGCTGTCTGCTGCATTAAATTATGTGCAACTTCAGCATCAGTATACCATATCACATAGGGCAAGACATTTTGGTGCTCCAGGGCATAAGAGCAGTTTGGTTCCCACTCCTACAGCACACAAAAAAGTAGTCTTTTCTCTGCGAGGTAAAGACTCTCAGCTCCCACTGCCTTTACAACTCAGCAGAAACTGCAAGCCACGGCTAGCTACTTTTTATACGCTTATCTCTGTCAGCTGTACCTCAGAAATGTCCCTATACTGGAAGCTGTTCCCCTCAACTTTCTGATTGTGAGGACGCACCATGCGTAGCTACTACCATAATGACTGTGAAATTGGAGGTTTGCTTAGAATTTGGCTCCCTTTGACTTTACAGACCATTCCAGCATAGAAAAAGGTGTTAGCGCCTTAAACCTGATTGAGGATATGATTGCTTAAATAAAAGTGAATGGGTATATGACAACATTTGCCAGATACAGCAGAGTAGGAAAGTATTAAGTGAGAGGAAACATGTAGGCATTTCTTACTTGCAAGTACCAGTTCACATCTGTACATGCTGTCAGTGTGCTATAGGCAAGTATCAAGTAGGAGGCAACAGATTTGGATAGCTGACATTAAAGCTAGAACAGCTCAGACTAAAATAAAACCTGTGTTGTTATTGGCAATGGCAGTTATCCAAGGACTGTGATATATTCTCTGTCACTCGCCATTTTAAAAGGCAGTTTAGATAGTCTGTGTGTTCATCCAAATGAAAGAGTGAATTCCGGGCACTCCTATAGCTGATGTGAAATGAGGAGCCAGGCTCCCTTCACTATCGAAGCATCCAGGAGCGCACACAGTGAAGTGTAATGCATTGGGTACATTCATTACTCATGATGCCTATCAAGCAGAGGTGACATTTATCTGGACACAGCTCAATAAATACCAGTTCTCATGGACTATCCCAGCATGTCATGCTACTAAAAACTGAGGTACAAACAAAATCCTTTCTGTGGCAGTTGGTGAATGGGCTCAACTGTGAACCGAAGTTTTCTTCCTCCCAGTTTGGCACGGGCTAGCTAGCCCCATTGTGTAAGGGAATAGCACATGAGCTGCAAAAGACAAAATAAACCAATAGCGAGACTGTTCTGTGTGTACAGGTACGACAGATTGCATCCATATAGAGATGTACTGGTGCTCTGGGAAGCAGAGAACATGTAGACCCAGATTTAGAAAAGGTTTCTGTGTCCCCCGAGCAACTGTGGGTTTTTTTGTTTGTGACTCCCAAGTGTCAGGGTAAATCTTTTGGGATGTTCTAGCGCTGTGGTACTCAGACTGTGGAGTATTAACAATTACAAATCAAGCAGTGGGGTGTGGAGCCACTGCGTGCGCTTACACTGGGAGTCTTACAAGAGCAAAATTTGCATTTACAGGTTTTGTTGGCCCCTTTGTAAATCTGTTGTGCACTGTGGGGGTTTTACATCATCAGACCAGGAAGTAATGTAATTACTTTCAGTTTGTTTTGTGTTGGTTATTTGTTTTTGATGCTTCTGTCATTAAAGATACATAGCTAGATCACAACAGTCATTGAGATGTTTAAAAATCATGTGTAATGAATACATTGATAATGTTAGACTTGATGCTGCACTTAGGGAAGTTAGTACACAGCCACGAAGTTGCTTGCCATCTATCTCAGTGAAGGTCTAAGTGTTGAAATGGAGGTAGAAAGCACTTAAAGCACCTCTATACCTCCACAGATCTGGGCCTTAATTTATAACTACATCACACAGTAAAATAGGATTAACCTCCTTATGAGCTTCTTTTAGTTTCTTATTGCTCTATGGTACAGTGCCCTCCAAGAACAGATATAAAAAAGCTACTTACGGGGTCTCCAAATTCTCAGTGGCTGTGGTCAATGCCAGGTTGCCCTGGCTGTGTATTGTTACATTTTAAATGTAATTTTTATTAATTTGATCAGCAAGATTGCTGTCTGCCATTAATAGAAATGACATTGGATTGTGAGGCAAGTTTGTCATCAAGTTAATAAGCATTATCTGTCACTATTATATTTTTAGTTTAAAGATATGACAACTAAGGGAAATGACACTGCAAGGACTGAAATATTTGTCTTCAATGCTCCTTAACCTAGTAATATATTATCCTGAAGTGCTGAGGAGCCACATGAATATCAAAGCTTGAGCTTCTATGTACTCAATATTGAATTACTGCCAATCTGGAAAAGATTAATTATTTGAATTTCAAGAGGGACAGCTTTGCTGAACCTATCTGAGTACATTACATATAACCTTTTTCAGCTGCCATAGGAGAGCCCAGACGGATCTTTCTCAGTCTGTTTGAATTCTAAATGAGATTTCTGAGATTAAAGGCCAGTGCCAAGGAAAAGAATTCTGTAGTGAACACCAGCAAGATTGACAAGGCTATGTGGCATCATCTCTAAAATAACTACCATTCTCAAAAATCATACTAACAGAGATCCTCCTTAAGCAAAGGAGCTAAGCATTGGGTGTTAAGTATGATAATAGACTGGTAATCCTTACCTGTGCCCAAAATCCTAGTTATGATAGAATAAGTATAGCCTGATAGACCAAACCAGCCCTTCAGACCACAAAAATTATGCCTCTCTAATCTAGTAACAGTTCTTAGAAACATTAATAAATACTTTCTGATGACTTAGTGAGTACAATTACTGAAATTATTAGAAGTCCCAGTAAAGACACTACAAGATGCTTTAAAGGAAAATAATCATGCATCAGAAACAATATTGGGCTGCAGATTAAAAACTACTTTCAGTCTACGCACATGGACATGCTGTGCCTGGGAGAGGCTCTGTGTGGGAGGAGTGTGGAGGAAGGAAAGCAAAAAATCAACAGAGCACATGCAAAAAAAGAAGTTTCCATTTTTCCGTGTAAACATGCAACTAATTCACCTCAGAGGCTGAGCGCCTGCAAAACAGTCTCTAAATCTTTTGCAGAACATCTGTGCTAGAGATGGGTGGACACAGCCGTTCTGAATCAGTTCTGCATTTACTAATTTATTACCACCTGCAACAAGTTTATCACATATTACTTTCCCCAGAAGGTAAATTATAACAGCAAAACACATAGGACATGGCAACTCTATGTGAAGAAGTGTCATTATATTTTATTGTATTGCTGGCAAAGCTTCTGGTGAATTCAACTCGTGTTTATTCAGGTTATGTGATGTACGTGGGTTTGGATGATGGATAGATCCTCCCACAGGGTCCTATAGAAAACACAAACAAAATACTCCACTGAGTATGGAACTGAAGTTTACTGGGATTAAATGAATAAAAAGACACAAGATGCAATTTCCCATCTTCTGATTTAATACTACAGAATGAACTCATCAAATCTCTTTTTTCCCCAGTGCCTGACTGGCTTTACCCCGTGTATTGTAGATAAGTACTGCAAACAGGACAAATGAAGGTACAAAGAGGTATAGGCCATGAGTTTACATCTTTAATATGCATAAATAGACACTTGAAAGAAAAATGTAAACAACAAGTAAATGTTGCAATAATAGTTGGAAAAAACTCAGAAGTCTCTGTAGCCCTGCAAATCAGACTATTAATTATCGTTATAATTTTCATGCATTTATTCCAGTAGTTATGTTAAAAGGTCACACTGCTCCCGTCCAGCCTTCCCTGGTACCCAAAGTGAAAGCATTTCCTGAAGAAGCAGACAGATTTCATGAAATAATATTTATTGCCATGTTTTCTTCTCACTGCTTTCTGTTTGACACATGTTTTTACCTTTCATACTTGCTTCTATTCTATATCCGTGTGACTGATCAATGACTATTATCTTCTGGATTTTAAGACTAGAGTTAGCTATATGCTATATGAGTTTTCTCATACAGACAGAAGATTAAAATATGAAATAGAGAAAAGAGAAAATAGCAATTTCATCAAAGAACATTCCTTTATTCAGCTCTTTTGCTCTGAGCTACATTCAGAAAGGAGCTCACAGTATTCAGCTGCTAACAAATAAAAGTTCACAAAATAGTAATTTCATTATTGACTTGAAGTAGCATGTTTTCAGAAACATTCAAAAGTTTTTTTCTAGTCATCACAGAAATAATGGATATCTCCTGGGCAAGTTCCCATATAGTAAGTTATGTCCAACAAGGATATTGACAGAAATCCTGCTGGGGGTCACTGGGAAAAAAGGATCTTTAGTTGACTTTTTTCTCCCAGGGATCTATTTTTAGCAGGAGCTTAATTTAAAATTTTCTCGATTACATTTTTTTTTTAACTGGATTCATCCCCTAGAATAATTTCAACATTTCTTGTTTGTATATTTTGATTGAAGAAATTTAAAGTATCTAGTCTGTTTCTGCTTCTGCTGATGGAAACAAGAAAAGTTTCATTCATATGAATGCCAACATGGTTATGTATTGATGTTAAACATATTCTTTTATTCTTGTCAAGAGTACATTATGAATTTCTGTTATGGATAAATTTAAACTGTTCATACAGCTACCAATTGACTTCAGTGATTGTTTACAGACTTGTTTAACGGAAACAGTCACTCTGTGACTTTTGCACAGGCCAAAACATGCTTTTCTTCTCTGTGCTTTGGTAGTCCTTACAATTGAAATTATGTACTGTGTATTTTTTATATACAAGTGATTTTTTTTCACAAAAGCCTACTGTAAAGAGTTTTACTGAAATCTCATGCACAGCGAGGACATTTTAAGTACAGTAGTCAAAATATGTGCCTGCCATTAACATTACAACATTTTTCAAGAAGTGTGAACCTAAAATTTATGACAAAACAGAGATTAAATCTGATTTTGGTGACATGGCACCATTAAATGTAAACAAGGCATCTTTTATTCAGGAAAATTTCCAGTGATCAGAACAGCCTCTTCCCAGGCCAAAGAAGAAGAGAGCACAAAGTGCAGTGGACATGCACAGAGTGCCTTAAATTAAAGTATCCGGAAACTGCATCTGCAGGTGCTCTGGGAGAAATACATATTCTGACCAGTAAATGTGTTGCATCCTTCTCACTGCTTATAGAAAGATGCAAATTACATTATATGATTTTATAATTCATACATGAAGTGACATTTTGAAATCCCCAGTCAGACATGAGGCTTTTAGTAGCATATTTGTTGAAGTATTTTTCTCTATATCTTCATGGAATTTATTCCTTTATTTTCACCCTGGAAAATCCCTTTTAAGCATGTCTGCCTATCCCTTTACCAATGAGGTAAACTTTGCAGCAGTCAGTATGCGTGATAAACTTCCACCAAAGTCAACACTATCTATTTGTGCTTATAAGAAGTGAGACTAGGGGTTTCAGGAGGGTTTTTTTTTTTTTAGGTGTTTGGATTACTGTTAACAATTTATAAACATTCTGGGGTTTTGTGGCAATCAGACCTTGCTCTGTTTTTAAATATCTTTGCTGCCTTTGTTGCTGTGGAAAAAACAGTTAAAAAAAACAGAGGAAACATTTAACTATAAAGAAGGGAAACAGCTGAAACAAAGTAAAGACCAAGTACAAGTGGATAAAGCAAGTAAAATGCTTCTCTCTAATTTCCATGATATAATCTGATACTTGGGAAAGTAAAAGAGCAAACAAAAATAAACAGAAAAAAGATGTTTTAGTTGGTATCCCTTGAAGTTACTTTATTACAAATAAATCTTAACCATCTGAACCCTGGGAAGGACCTTAGAATTTGCAATTTGAACTCTTGAGCTTTCATAAACTGCAGAGATCCACTGAAAAACAGCGCACATCCAAACTCACTTCATATAATCCATTTCTTCTTTTGAGCAGGCAGGTGGTGACTATTATCATAATGTTCTGAGAAACTGATTAAAAGTTTACTAAACCTAAGGGAAACTATTTAAAAGAGTTCAGCTCAAGCCCTGTAGTCCTTGATTTGGGTGAGAATAGCAAACCCGCTCTTGGAGCTTAGGTCACACCAAGTAATGTGGTACAGATAACAGTCTCTTGGTCCACTTAGGAAAAAAGAATGTCAGTTTTTATGCATTATCATCACATACGTTGCCACTTCAAACTTGAACAATACGCTAGCAAAGAACTGGAGCGGTTAATATCGGATTCAAATAACTTCACAGATATTTCTTCTTATCTTCTAAAATTTGTCCCCGATCATAGGAATATATACTTACTTTAAAATCCTTTTTTTTTCAAACATGATTTTAATCATGACTCTTGCCATTTAATCTCAATTTCCTACAAAAATGATGATAGTAAATACTATTTGTTACACAAGGTGTACCTTTTCCTCTTTTGTTAGTATGACAGAGATGCTGAGAACATCAACAGGGAACTCTCTCTTGACATCAACAGTGAGATCACATCTTTTTCTTGTACAAATATTTCACACTTGATTTAATGATTTACCAGATGGAAGAACACACACTGACATTTGAAATAATTCTATAATTTCACTATTGTTTTAATGACATCACAAAGCCCCTTCAGAAATATTGCCTAAGATACAGTTCTACTAAAGAGAAGTGTGATTCTGTATGCCACCAAACAGTGCAGACTGATTTTTTTTGCTATGCATGACTGAATCTTTTTCCTGTGTGACTGTGTGGCAGTCTTATAAAAGAGGAACTCTGTGCATATTAAAATTATGAATGATATGAAGAGGAATTCTTAAAATCAGTTTCCTTGTTTCTTAAGGCATAAGGTACTTGAATGTACTTCAATGACTCTCAAAATGTTGCAGACGCTGAATATGAACCCAATGTGGTTACTTCTAATACTATGTACAAGCTATGAGTAAAGCAATGATGTAAACTCTATTCAGCTAGTTCATTTGGTTTTTAAACTGAATGCTTTATTATCATTCTTTTTCATTAAAATGTACATTCTTACCATAGAAAGCATTAATTAAATAATAAGTATTTCAAAAAGTTCCCAGACTTCATGAACTGTTAATTAAATACAGCTCCGGCTTTGGTTATATATCCTTTTAAGAGTTCCCATTCCCCTGAGTGCAGAGATCACAGCAGGTCACCCTGTTGAACCATGGTCTCTCATGCAACACGGAACAGTGTTGCTATTTTCAATGAATTCTCCCATTTCTCTGTACGCTTATTGAAGATGAAGTTGTCTTGTAAAATGATCATGTGTTAGAGATAAAAAAGAATAATTAAATAGCAGTGCATGCTTTCTGGAAATATTCATTTTTGATATTTAAGTGCATTACTGTTATACAGATAGCTAAAATAATTTTTAAAAGAAAATTCTCTTTAAAAAATAATAAGTGACACAGAGCATTAGAGCATAAATACAGTGGTGGTAAACTTGTACCTGTAATCCCATAAGGAGTAATCCTACTTATTTCTAATAATAGGCAGGTATTCCTTTTAACTCGTTTATTTTAACACATTTTCATCTGCCCCCAGGCTTTCAGGCAAACAGCCAAGTGAGTCAAAGGGCAGCCTTGCATGTATCAGTTATAATTCAGGGCTTGTTTTCACACAAAAAGATTCATCTGAAGCAGCTAAAGGTGGAATATGAAGTCAGTTAGTTATGTTACCTTAAATCCCAATGTGTGGATACTTTCATTCACAATAAGTGATTGTAAACTGAGTAGAAAGGGATTGATGTGGTTTACTGATTCATGTTTAAGAGGCTACTTGGATTTTATCTTTCCAAATGTTCCTGTGTAATAATTTTTAAATGTTAGAAAGAGAGCTCAGGATTTGGTCTTGAACTGCGTGGGGGCTGTACTAGCACTGGCACAGGACTCAAAATCCTCACGTTTGGGGAGGTGGGAATGGTTTGAAATCGTGCATGCATCTTGAATAGCCTTGCGGGATCCATGTGATTTCCACTACTTTTTATGACAGTTTGCACCCCCAAATTTTATTTCATCCTATTTATTGTACACTGCCATCAGCTTCCACTGAAGTTAACCCAGCCTCCAAGACAAGAAAGGCATTCATACTTATCTAAAACCATGTTTATTCACAACATTTCTGAGATGCATCTCAAGGGAGCCTTCCAGAGGTTACAGATCTGGGTCATATGATCCCATAGATAGGAAAAACACAAACAAAAAAACCCCAAAAACCAAACCAGAACTAGTAGTCTCATGGTTCCTGCTTGCACAGGATGGTTCGTGATCTTTTGTTTGTGAAAGAGATGATACTCGGATTTTTCACAGACAATGTATGGAACCACGCTGTTCCTTTGGGATGTAACTGTTTTATATAATCTTTGGCTATGCTGAACAAGCTTACATCTGTGCTCATGAGAAGTCCCTTATGCCAAGGACAATGGGGGAAATGCTATATACAAAAGTCTCCCCTGGGAAGCTGTGAAGGTCATGTGATATTTCTGACAAATATCAAAGACAGGTAATGAAAACTTGAGTTGATACAACTTTCACCTTCCCACTGACACGTTTTGTCATTACCACACTATCTTCTCCACAATGTACCACAATTTGCTTCCTTTTTATCTCTCTGCATACAGTCCTTTGTTAAAAATACTTGTACTATTATGTTCATTATTTTTCTTAATCTTTTGTGTGTGTCTGCCTCATAGCAGGGATTTGCTTTCTAGATTTATTTAAAATATTAATTGGCAAGGTGGAAAGGAGCATAGTCAAAGCAAAATATACTAGCTGTTTGTGATAGCACAGGAGTCCTTCTGTGTCAGCAGCCCACATCTACATTTTCTCTACGGGAAAAGGTTATTTTTTTAGTAAGAAAGATATTATATTCCTGCTGACTGTCAGTCAGGCACAGTACACAAAAAATATGCTCCTGAGAGGCAGTAAAAACTCCCCTCTATTCTGAAATCTCAGAACCACCTTCATTCCTCCTCAGTCAGAGCAGACTATATGTTCAGAGTATTTGGCCTACTTCAGGACTGTTAATCCTAAACTCTCTGTTAGAATACAAAGGAGGACAGAGGAGGATTTTCTGCCAGCAAATTTATGCAAGTGCCCATTGCTAACCACTATACCAATTATATAGCAGAGAAATGTTGATTAATGTTAATGTTTCTCACCCTGTCTAAATATTATATAGCCTGAATGGTCCATACCATTCTCCTAGAAGTAAGGAAAGAAAAGAAGTGCTATGTTTTTCTGTATTTTTCCACAAGTAGTCTAATGCAAAGGGACCAGATTAGGGGAGGGCAGGGACACTTACGGAAGCAAAACATCAAAACACCATCCCAGGCCTGCCCTTAATTTGGTTGCAGATTTTTAATACATTTTTCTCACAAGCCCCATGAGGGCTTCCAGTACATAATTTCTTCACTGTAAAACACAGAAACTGTCAATAAATGCAAAATAAGCTCAGTGTGTAACTGGTATTTAGGCCAATACTGTCAATGAAAGAATGCATGGCTGTGAAGTCCCTTGTGCATTTCTGTTAAAACAAGGAATGGTGGCACCTACATTCCTCGGAAAGAACACTTCTTTTTTTTATCTGGGAGTCCCACATTTACTGGTCTACATCATGTTCCTGCCTCCTCTTCCTGTTCAGTTAAACCACACCCAGCAATTCACTCCTTTTCAGCTGCTATAACATTCTTGGACTTTTGAATATTAAGGGAAAGGCAGCTTTTTACTCTCAGCATAGTAGCCTAGCTGACTATGCTGAAACACTCCTCTCCTTTTCTCTCCGTAAAAAATGAATGACAGGGACCATGGTTACTCTGCTTTGAAATAACAGGCAAGGAATGGTGTGTTTCATGATGCTAAAATACACTTTTCCCCCCTTTTCAATTTTTAATAAGAATGGGATCACAACAGAAGTTTAGTGATTAAATAAGGGGCAGTTACAAACCTTCTATCACTGCCTTTATATAAATCAGCATAAACAAACCAGAGGGTAAATAGGATTATTTCTTATGTGGAGATGTCATCTATTTATTTCTAACAGATATGGTGCATACAGTCCCCCTGTGCGATTCAGAGCTGACCAAGGGAGACTGCCTCCAAGGAGAGGGCAGCTACGGTCAGTTAGCCGGGTGCCAACTGGTAAAATTGTCTTTTTAAAAGTAATTGACTATGACATTAGACAGCAACTAACCTCTTCAAGTTTCTGGATGTCAAATAGGCAAGCAGGGGGGTTATTTTGCAAGGAGGAGTTCACTGTAGCATTCAGCTATGCCAAAATAACTCCAGTGAGACAATAAAATCGCAGTGAAGATGTATTTTCTATATTAAGGTGTAAGATAATCAAGAGTTTAGCCATGGAAGTTGCTCCCACATAATTCTTCCACAGCACCCACTTTTCCCTGATGAACATGTGATACAAGTTAAATACAAGGGAGAAAGCAGCTTTTATGTTAAAACAAGAGAAACTCAGCCCCTGCACATTTATCATTACACAGCTCTGATGTTCCCCTGTGGTACTGTGGAGATTAGAAAGCAGATCCCCAAGACTCACATTTAAAGAGCCCCATAGTGGTTTTCATTTATTTTTGTGGAAGTTGCAAGGCAAATAAGCATGGTGCTATGGGAGGGGTCCTCAGGGAGCCACATCAGTGGAAAAATTTTATCCGGTGATAGCTTGGTTACAATGAATGTAGAGGAAGCAATTCACTTTGCCTCAGTAACAGGAATTAGCTACTAGAGAAAACCATTCTTTTAAGCAATCTGGATGGACCAGGGAGATATCCTGGTGAGAGTCTGTTATAGACCACCCAACCAGGATGAGGAAGCAGATGAAGTTTTTTACAAGCGGCTGGCTGAAGTCTCAGAGTCTCTAACCCTTGTTCTTGTGGGAGACTTCAACTTACCAGATATCTGCTGGAAATACAACACAGCAGAGAGAAAGCAGTCTAGGAGGTTCCTGGAGTGCGTGGAGGATAACTTCCTGATGCAGCTGGTAAGCGAGGCTACCAGGGGAGGTGCCCCGTTGGACCTGCTGTTCATGAACAGAGAAGGCCTGGTGGGTGATGTGGTGGTCAGAGGCTGTCTTGGGCACAGCGACCATGAAATGGTAGAGTTTTCGATTTTTGGAGAAGTAAGGAGGGGGGCCAGCAAAACCGCAACCCTAAACTTCAGAAGGGCAGACTTTGGCCTGTTTAGCAGTTTGGTTAACAGAGTCCCTTGAGAGGCAGTCCTGAAGGGCAAGGGAGTCCAGGAAGGCTGGATGTTATTCAAGAGGGAAGTCTTAAAGGCACAGGAGCAGGCTGTCCCCACGTGCCGCAAGTCGAGCAGGCGGGGGAGAAGACCGGCCTGGCTGAACAGAGAGCTCTGGCTGGAACTCAGGAAGAAAAGGAGAACCTACCACCTTTGGAAGAAGGGGCAGGTGACTCAGGGGGACTATAAGGATGTGGTGAGGTTATGCAGGGAAAAGATTAGAAAGGCGAAGGCCCAGCTAGAACTTAAACTGGCCACTGCTGTCAAGGACAACAAAAAATGTTTCTACAAGTATATCAGCGACAAAAGGAGGGCTAAGGAGAATCTCCCTCCTTTGTTGGATGCGGAGGGAAACTTGGCCACGAAGGATGAGGAGAAGGCTGAGGTACTTAATGCCTTCTTTGCCTCAGTCTTTAATAGTCGGACTGATCATCCTCAAGGTTTTCATGCCCCTGAGCTGGGAGATGGAGATAGGACCCAGAATGTAGTCCCAGTTGTCGAAGAGGTGGCAGTCACCGACCTGCTCCTCCACCTGGATGCCCACAAGTCAATGGGGCCAGACGGGATCCACCTGAGGATACTGAGGGAGCTGGCGGAGGAGCTTGCCAAGCCACTCTCCATCATTTATCAGCAGTTCTGGTCAACTGGGGAGGTCCCAGATGACTGGAAGTTAGCAAATGTGACACCCATCTACAAGAAAGGTCGGAAGGAGGATCCGGGGAACTACAGGCCTCTCAGCCCGACCTCGGTGCCGGGGAAGGTCATGGAACAGATCATCCTGAGTGCCATTATGCGGCATGTGCGGGACAACCGGGGGATCAGGCTCAGCCAGCATGGGTTTATGAAAGGCAGGTCCTGCTTGACTAACCTGGTCTCCTTCTATGACAAGGTGACCTGCTTAGTGGATGAGGGGAAGGCTGTGGATGTTGTCTACTTGGACTTCAGTAAGGCCTTTGACACCGTCTCCCACAGCATTCTCCTGCAGAAGCTGGCTGCTCACGGCTTGGACAAGTGCACTCTGCGCTGGGTTAAAAACTGGCTGGACGGCCGAGCCCAGAGAGTGGTGGTGAATGGAGCCAAATCCAGTTGGCGACCAGTCACGAGTGGTGTTCCCCAAGGCTCAGTGTTGGGGCCGATCCTGTTTAATATCTTTATCGATGATCTGGATGAGGGGATTGAGTGCACCCTCAGTAAGTTTGCAGATGACACCAAGTTGGGTGGGAGTGTCGATCTGCTGGAGGGTAGGAAGGCCCTGCAGAGGGACCTGGACAGGCTGGATTGTTGGGCCGGAGCCAACTGTATGAGATTCAACAAGGCCAAGTGCCGGGTCCTGCACTTTGGTCACAACAACCCCAGGCAATGCTACAGCCTTGGGGAGGAGTGGCTGGAAAGCAGCCTGGCTGAAAAGGACCTGGGGGTGATGGTTGACAGCCACCTAAACATGAGCCAGCAGTGTGCCCAGGTGGCCAAGAGGGCCAATGGCATCCTGGCTTGTATCAGGAATAGTGTGGCCAGCAGGACCAAGGAGGTGATAGTGCCCCTGTACTCGGCACTGGTGAGGCTGCACCTCGAATACTGTGTCCAGTTTTGGGCCCCTCCCTTCAAGAAGGACATCAAGGTGCTGGAGCATGTCCAGGGAAGGGCAACAAGGTTGGTGAAGGGTCTAGAGCACAAGTCTTATGAGGAGCGGCTGAGGGAGCTGTGGTTGTTTAGTTTGGAGAAGAGGAGGCTGAGGGGAGACCTTATTGCCCTCTACAACTACCTGAAAGGAGGTTGTAGCGAGGTGGGGGTCGGTCTCTTCTCCCAAGTAACAAGCGATAGGACGAGAGGAAATGGCCTCAAGCTGTGCCAGGGAAAGTTTAGGTTGGATATTAGGAAAAACTTCTTTACTGAAAGAGTAGTCAGGCACTGGAACAGGCTGCCCAGGGAAGTGGTTGAGTCCCCATCCCTGGAGGTATTTAAAAGATGGGTAGATGCAGTGCTTGAGGACATGGTTTAGTGGTGGACTTGGCAGTGGTAGGTTAACGGTTGGACCTGATGATCTTAAGGGTCTTTTCCAACCTTAACAATTCTATGATTCTATGACTTTTTCTTTTCTCCGTTTCAGAGTCCTGAAATCTTACATGAGTACCCAGAGAGGCATGTATGCTTCTGATTCATGTGTGAGCTTGAGCTGTCCTGGTTTGCTGGGCTGAAATATCATCAACCCAAGCATTGTGCTTTAATCCTCCAGCCTGCACAGCCTTAAAACCAATTTGAAATGCACTGAAATGACTTTCTAATCTCTGGGAGCATAACTTTAAAAGCATGCTAAGAGCTGGCAAAGATGCAAACATGCTGACTCTGTAGAGAACATTAATAGCATATCTCAAGCACAACTGCATCTGTGTCTCCTAAGTTTGCTTTTCACAGTTAAAGGTCATTAACCAAAATTAGGCCAAAAGAAGAAGGCTTGCAAGCAGCAAAACATAGAAGTTATCACATAAATTCTTCTTAAAATCAAGTCAAGTGTTTCAAGTACTTAGAAGTCCAAATTAATACCTGGTGTAAATGCAGAATGTTTCCTTTTCTATGCCGAAACACATCTTGCTTCATTGCTGTAATCAAAGAAAAGAAAATTAATGACATATCATCAGGAACATGATTTTAAAATGAAATTAATGTTCTTTTGGGTTTATTTTGCTTAGTGCTGCTTTTAAGCAACACACTGCCTTTCCTCAAGAAGTTCTGGGCAGGAAAAAATATGTGTTTTGGGTATAGACTGTATATTTTCCCCAGAAGTGTTTTAGCTGCAGTTTGTCAGCTCCATACCATACAGCCCCGTTGCATTAGCAGGTGTGGTTGCACCTTCCACAGGTGAAGCAGTCTGCCTTCCCTGCAAAGAGGTGCTTCCATAGACTTTGTAAACCTGAGGACTTGATTGCTGGTAACTCCAAAGCCAAAGAAACAATAAGGAATCTGACACTGGTCCCACACCGCTATTCATCATACCATATTCTGGCAATGTCAGAAGGCACAGTACTAGCTGAAGTAGAGGGCAAAATCAACTTCCAAAAGTGAAAATGGCATACAGTATTTTCATTCTAAATGATCAGGCGATGAGCTGTTGTTTTTTTTTTTAAATTCCAGTCAAATTAAACTTTCAGGGACACTGAATTTTAAATATTATTACAAATAACCAACCTCACAACCTCTGCAGAGATTCCCAAAATTCCTCCTTGATTTCATAATGAAGCTGAACTAACATCACTAGGACTGAATTCTTACCACAGGTGTGGTTGAAAGTGTCCTGAAAAGACTGTATCAGTAATTGCATGTAGCAATATAATCTCTTTCAAAAAAACACTTAAGCATAAGAGTATCTTACATACATTGTCCCATGTATTACGACATGTTCCTTCTCGTATAAAGTCATTCATCTGCTTAAGTGTTTCATGAGTAGGATTTGAATGCCCATGACAATGCTGCAATGAATTTTACCTTTTGCAATAATTGAATTATTTGCATCTAATCAAAGTATTAATTGATTTTTTTCATTTTATAAGTATTAACTAAAAGAACACTGGCCTTGTGTTAACATATGTTATTGGCTCCTGGTAGTTGACACGACAGGTGGGTATGCTGTTTTATGTCCCTCTTCTATATTAATAGCTTAGAAAGTCATCATTCATGTTGGAAAATGCACAGACTTAAAAAACAATTGCTATTTCAACCCTAGAGGAGATTCCATGAATACTCTACAGTCAGCTAATAAAATCAGTGTATCAGTTAATGGCTATAAATAACTGAGAATGGAAGGTCATGAATCAGTTTTGATTTGGATTCATTCTGTCAAATACAATGATCTTATGACAATGTGAAACTGCTGACAGTTCATAATCAAGCTCTTAGCTTGCAAATCAAACTATTGATATTGTAAATGTTATTAAGAGTGTCTGTGAAATAAATAAATAAAAATATATATTAAAAAATGTTATGAAGCATCCAAATTGCCGCCTTTCATACAGTTCAGCAGAGATTTTTATCTTTCTTTTTCTTCCCTTTTTCATGTGTTTACCAAACTGTTACAAAACATATGCACTATTTTTTAAGGAAAAATAACACAAGCCAAGCAGAAGGATCTATTCATGATCAGAATGCAATGGCCTTCATTATATTTCACTTTGCTTATAAGTGACTGATCGAGAGTTAGCAGATGGTGTTTTCTTTCACCCGTTCGCCTCCCTCTTATTTAATTACTCCAACTTAGTTTATGTGCTGGCTCTATAACGCCTAATAAGCATGTATATTTGTAAGATCATCACTTCTATGATCTCCAAATTCAGCAATGCTTAATCTACCCTCACTCAAGTATCGTAGACTGGGTATTTAAGCTATATGCCTAAGACCAGCCCAACCTCTTACACTTTATGTTGCTCTTGGATGTGTTTCCATCAAATGAACAACCTAGCATCCACCTAGGAAACTGTGGCACCTGTGGAAAATCTGTCTGGTAAGTAATGTATTATACTTAAGTGTCCTTCCTAGCAGCAACAGCTGCCGTTAGTAGTGGCACAGAGGGACTCTGCAGGCTGCCTTGCTAGGCTGTGAGGGGTCTCCCTGGTCTGGGAGGGCAGTTTTCTAAGGGCTGATATATGGCCAGGCAGGAAGGAAGCTTGCAGATGTGATGATCTGGAGCTGTATGGAGATAACAGTGCCTTCATTTGACATGGTAATTAAAACACACAGTGTTATTCATAAATTGCAACAATTCCATTGCTATTTGCTTAACAATCCTCTCTTCTTCCTCAGTCTCTAATTTTATCCCAACTTCAAACATTCAAAACATACCCAGACAAGATTTATGGTGGGCCCTCACTCTCGTCTGATGATGCTTATTTCCCTCCAAAGTCAGTTCTGTTTCAAATCCAAATATTTCTCACAGGTAGTACCTCACCAGCAACCCTTTCTACCAGGAATTCGAGGTCCAGTCTTGGTGGATTTACACCAAGTCATGTGACTCCTGAAAGCCCTCCCTGGTCCATAGCCTGATGGAGTACAGCTCAAGGGGCATCCCAGAGTGGAGGACCCCCTTTAGCAGAAAACCACAACAAAAATTCACTTGTGGTTGAGAAGATTGAGATTGGAAGACATGAAGGATGTGGGACGAATAGAGTCCCCTTCCATCTGCCTTTTCCTCAGTAAAATCTCAGGAAAGGAAGATTCCTCAGGCAGGAACATATACAACTCCTAGGGCCTGTGTGGGCTAGAGACACAGTCACATCTCCCTTCTCCCCAGCCTGCTGCCTCCAGTGCAATCTGGCAGATCTGGGTGTACAGCAGTTAGATGAAGAGGTTTTGTCTCCCCAGATTGCTTTAACTTTGCCATTCTGTCCTTTTAATAGAAGTTCTGCAGGATCAGAAATTCAAATACAAATTCATTTTAAAGCAATCAGCAAACATGATGCTGACATAACTGGTTTTTCCTATTACTAGGGAGAATTCAGAAATATCACACCGACAGCACCTAAATTCTGAAGAAATGACATTTTTTGCTGAGTGATCTACTAGAGGACACCAAAGACACAACTAAAATGCAAGCCTTTGTATTGAATCAAAATCAAGAGATCATTTTGTTTTCTTCTTACATCTGTTTTAGCACTGATCTAAGTAGTCCAAGTGAATTTAGTGATATTGAAACTGTGGAAAGATTTAATTGGCTGAAACTAATACAAATATTTGTCTCTAAGTGACATGCATTATTTATATCCACTACAAATGTCCAGCAGACAAATTCTGCTTGTTTCCATTTAAGGTGCAGATTCCTGGAATTAGCCAAGTTCCTTCAGCAGCAATGTTTTAATCTCTTCCAGGCCATCTGAAATTCTGGAATATCTGGAAATTTATTCTTCTGACTTGCAACTTAGAAGGCTGAGCATGACATTAGTTTATTTTTCTCTTAAGGGAGCTTTAGGCATCTGATGATTACTAGACAGAAAGACCAGGCTTTTTTTCTTTCTCATGACTTCATACTAGTTCTGAGTTAAAGAAAAGAACTATATAGATGGTACTTTAGAAATGGCTAATACAGGACCTAACTCCCATCCCTGTGAAATCCCCGGATGCTCCATTAAGCTGGATTTCTGGGTTGTTTCCACCTCAACAGGAGTATCAGGGCCCCAGATAGTATCCGTGATCTGGTTCATGGTCATTAGAGTTTTAGGTTTCTTGACTGGTTTGTTCATGACGCAGTCACTACAAGTCCTTTGGATAAGCACTTCAGAGTGGGTATGAGGTTCAGCTCGAAGGACAGCATTACACTGCATTAATCCAATGAGTTTAATACCTTTACTCCTACTATCTTTCAGCGATGTAGCTGAGAGTGAATCAGGCTGAAGATTTTGCGTATAGGTGATTCCATTATTTTTATGAGGCCCTGCAGGGTCTAATTCTTTGCACCATGTGGGAGCCTTCCATGAATACAGAGTGCCATCTGTGCTTGGGTCTCATTCCTTAAAGAAACATTTAGCTTTCTATTCATCCTTTCTGCATTCCTGGGGCTGAGCAGTGTGTGAGTGCATTACCCCTTCCTCCCTTGTGTCATCAGAGTTTATTGATCAGCCTCAGGACTAAAAACACAGCAGAGAGCCCTGCTGTTTCCAGTAGCTGTTGCCTATCTTTTGAAGCAGAGATGAATGTTTGAGCTATAATGTATTCTTCTGACATGAGAGCATTAACCTATTGTGAAAAATAAATGCAAGAGATTCTCAAACTGGGAGGAGAAAAGGCATTGGAGCATCAGAAAGCTTGCACACCGAGCCTTTTGCTTCAGCTCTTGCAGCCTGAGCCTCTTGTATCTCTGACTAATTCTCTCCCTGTTCACCACAGGAATACTAATTGCCAGATGAAGCTCTTTGTTCAGCTAATGCTCTAATTGTTGCTTAGAAGAGGAATTGTCTCTTGCAATCATTTACTCCTAAGGAAACCTGAAACCTTATTTCTACGGTTGAGTCCAGAGAGCGCACAGTTATAAAACTACTGAAATTACCTGACCAGAGTCACTAGGTCAAACAAAAGCCCCGATTTGTTCTAAAATGGGTTGTTCAAATCCAGATATGTAACATTTTGCCTTACGTCGCAGGTGAGCTGCAACAACATTAAGTGCCTTGCATCATTCTACTGTGACACAAAAACCACAAGACATCTGGAGTTTCAGTATGAATGAGAATCCAGAAGTTCAGATATGCATCACAGTCACATTTGACTTACCAGCACTAAACCACGGGAGCCTATAAAAGCTACCTGAAAACAAGAAACATTAAAACAGAAAAGCACATACTTAATGTAGGTAAGCTTTTGAATGGAATAGGTCTTTGTGTTGCCTGCATTTTGATTTATATCCATCTAGCCTGTACTTGAATCTAAAAATTTAAAAGAGCTCTTTGAGGTGCATGGATGCATACCTATTTTGCAGCACACTAAGGACAAGAGCACCTATTTGGGCATAAGCTCATCTTCTTCAGCTTTTTCAATTATTAGGATTTGTGACACTCTACCTGAACCCAAGAACATACATTAACGCAAGCACACACTCAAATGTATGCCTGGAGTAAAAAAAAAAAAAAAAAAAAAAAAATTAAAAAAAGATGTCCTAGTTTCTCATGAGAAAAAACACACATAAGTGTATAAAAGAGAACAGAATAAAAGTAGAAGAGATATGTACCACTATAAACAGGTCAATAAACTGGTGCCAGATTATATGTAAGGATAAAACCAGCACAGGAGAAAGTCACATAAGTAATTAAGAATTCAAACTTTTTTTTGTCTGAAGGCACTTCCTGGGCACCTTTCATACCTTACAGAGGACTCCTTAGTGCATGCTCTGCTGACTGCGATCCTAGGCATGGTAGCTACCAGATGTCATCCATTCATTAAGACTGAAGTGGTCTAATGAAAAGCAAGACTTCTTAACATCGTTGGTAGTATAAAATAAAACAAGACAAAAACATGCATAAATATCCTGCTAATGTATTGGGTTGTGCATTTTAGAGCTAGCTACAGTATATAACAAAAATCCTATGTATTTCTTTAGAGAAATGTTTCTTCCTCTGACCTACCAAACCTTCAAGCATTAGGCTGATCTGATTTCCTTTTTCTTGACTTTTCAAAGCTTAGTAATACCTTTAAGTTTCTTTTATGTGGTCAGGTTTCTTATGATATCACATAACTCCTGTGGTCTCATCCCAGATTTGCTCAGGGTGTGACTAACTATTCTCAGTTCATGGCTGTATCACCTTTGCCTCTTAATAAACCGGTGTGAATGTTGACTCTTGCAACCACTCATTTCCAAATATAAAACTGCATACTCTCACTGCACCGTGGGAACGAAGGAGGCGGCTGTGGAAGAAGCCCTGTAAGGACAGCAATGCTTGTAAATGCTTGCCATCCCTGACCAAGAATGTTAGAGAATTCATTACTTTTAACACTAATTCTTCTCTGTATGAAGTATGAATTACTGATTAATGAACACCAATCTGTTTCAACTACATCCTACACCCCATATGGCATATAAAAAACCCTCTTAAAAATAAAGTTATAAAAAGACATCTACAACATCATAGCCCAACCCATGACTAAAGTAGGGTTTTTATCTATAATCTCATGACTTATTACATTATTCAAAATAGTTTTAAAAGTGACTAACAAGGATCCAGATGCTTCTTTGGGAGACTGCCTTGTTCCCCAAAAATGGTGTTAGCAAATTTTCCCAGATGTTCAGGGCAATTATTTCTTCCTTTATAGTAGATGTTGGTATTGAGTCTAGCAAGAAGAATAATAGATAAGATACACAAAAAATGTTCTACATAAGCCAAAAATTCCCCATGCTGAAAATATATTATAATGAATAAGGAGAAAGATGTTCTCTTAATACTTATCAATGATGATGGGACCACATTAGATGTACTTTCTTTCAGCAATGTAGCTATGTCTCTGATAGCTTACAGAACAATTTTTTTCCATTTAGTGTCTTCTTTCTCAACAATGCCCAGAGCAATGTTACTGGCAGTCTATGGCATATGACAAAATAACAGCTGGTAGCAAGAGCATTTCTACCGCAGCTATGCAAAAAGGAGGCAGGGAAACAAAGTAGCTGGGAGCTGTTTGAAGGCTTAGAGCAGGCTACTAGACACATCTGGAATGAGATATAGCACTCCTGAGCCATGTCTAGATGGCACCCAACCCCAAGGACACCAACTGCCCTGTGTTCCTGATTGTCCAAACTGGGAACCTAATGGCTTTATGCTGCCACTCCCCTCTCTACTGCTTTCCAGGTCCCTGCCAAGAAGCCAGGGCATGGTGAGAGGCATTGGCTGGTACAAACTTCTCCTAACCGCACGATGGAGTCCAAATGAAGCATGAACCTGGGTGTAGGAACTCAAAGCACTCCTAGCTTTGCCAGTTCAGACATAGCTTTGATGTCTTGCCTACATCGTTATGCTCGTGTCCTTAAGTTTATGAGGAGTGGGGTTTTAAAACACTCAGACAAATAATTTTGGCATCAAGTATAACAAAAAACCAAAGGTTTCATGCAATAAGTCAAGCCCTACACAACAGTTACACTTGTTTTCAGTGAATAGGAGCAAATGTGACTATTAGCAGAGACTAAGTCAGTTTTGCATAAGATATATCTAAAGCAGATTAAATCAGCATGTAATCATGTACAGAGTACAAACCTTGTGTACATTCAATCTTGTTCATTCCAAACTCTAATTCCAAAAAAAGTGGAAAGTTAGTGGAAATTCATATCCAAAGACTATTGGATGTTATAACCTGAATAAAGAGTAGAGTTCTACCGGGTGGTATTCACTTACTTATATACTAGGACTTATATTGTGGTTTATGGGCTGGTTGGGTTTTTTTGCTTCTGACTTTTTCAAAGAATACAGGGTCACTAAACTTAAGTGTTTCCCTGTCATCCACAAGTAGCCGTTAAAATCATAGATTGTTTTCTCTCTTTTCAGGATATATTTGATTTACAAAAGTATATATTTGGTTATATACACATATTCCATAAATGTTACTTTTTCTATAATATTTGAAAGACCTTCAGGTGATATATAGATCATGTATGACTTATCCTGGACAGGGGACATAAGGTACTTATCAAAATTCAGCCCTGTTATTGCCTCTCCTTTTATTTCTGTCCACTATAGCGAAAAGCTTTGTATGCCCTTCCAGTAAAGGAGGCAAGGCTGGCTAGCAGTCAGTGTGACAGAAGGAAAGCAGTGCAGCAGAAAATTGGATAACAGGATAAAAAACACAAGGACCACAGGAAGCCCATCAAAACTGCCTCCTCTTGTCAAAAACCAGACAAGTGACAAGTACAAATATAAAGTATTATCCACAATTCAGTATTTCTAATGATATCACAATTACAGTCCTGCTTCCTATAGGCAACCACTTAACTTTTTAGGCTTGACCTTACAATAGCAAACCAAATGTGGTGTGACAAAACAAATCTGTGGAAGAATTGTTTGCAGTAAGACATCTGACTATACAGTCCCAAACTAACTTTTTTTTTTTTTGTTATTTTCCTTTAGAAAAAAGTGTTTAAAGAGTATTGCTCAGTCACTGATCTAAAAAACATGTTGACTTAAGACCATGTACATGTTTAGTGATTCCAGATCGTGCATCAGAAAGAGGCAGGCAATTTAAATTGTCTGCCAACAGCTCAAGACTGTGGCTAATTCATTACTCACACATCTCTAGTTGGAGTACTAATTTAAACTCGTGTGTGTCATATTAATTGTAATCTTGTTTTAAAGTGACAAGATAAATATCTCAAGGTACATAATATATTATGGACATAGGTCAAAACAAATGAGTGTCTAAAAGAGATTAACACTAAATACATGCAATATGTCATGTTTGTAAATTAAGAAAGGATAAATTACATTAACATTTAACAGATTGTTCATTATACTTCATCTATGCTTAGGCTTAAATACACTAACGGATACTTTTCCTGTGTACAAGGTCTCCTTAAACAACTCATACAGAATATTTGGAATTGCATACTTGGGATACAGAAGCAGCAGTTCCCAGATACTATAAAGAACAGTACACAGTGCTACAGGATAAACAAACCTGGCACCCTGTTGTAGCTTCTTTGATTTATTCTTATTATTAGTAGGAGTGTAAAAGAAAAATTCAAATATATTCCCTGCTTTTCTCCTTCCTTCCTGTTACAAGTTTAGTTAAACATGTTGGAGACCAGTAGTTTAAATTAAAAGCAGTCTTGGAGCTTTTCCTAACAAGGGAAGCTTTGAGCCGCTTCCTCAGTTCTATCACCTGAGCAATACACTGTCCTCACTGCACTTACAGAGCTCTATATCCTGCTTCTGCAACAGCCAGTGTCATGTGGGGGCAACCAGCCCCCAGGACATGCACTGCTACAAGTCCCCTCTAAATGCAAACCCTTTGCCAGGTTCAGCAACTCACAGGAATGGCTTTGAGAGTGCTCCTAGGTAAAAACTAATGAAAGTGTATAGGAAATAAATATAACTGCTCCTGTGACTGTTGAATTTGACCTGTCAAAGAGAGTTTATTGTCACAAACGTGTGTTAAAAAAGAAAGGAAGTATCTCTATATTCACTAATATTCAGAAATGGGACCTTTTGTAAAAATCTGTACGTATGATGTATGTATATCTGATACATGGATTCATCCTTTTTGCCACCTGCATAAGAAACATATTTTACATTCACAACTTCAGCTGCTGTCCAGTTTCCTGGTTTGATATTATCACTTAAATACTCTCTAAAATACATTTCCTTTTCCTAGGGACTATTCTCCCAAATGCGTTATTCAGTTACAAAGTTAATTCCAAAGCAACCTGGATTAGGAGCCCAGCTTCCACAGAATTTATCAGACAAAAAGAGAAAGAAGAATAATTATTATATCACAGTAAATAAGTATTTCATATCATTGTAACTAAATCTGCACTAAAATTTCTAGCTGTGTTAGTTGTATTTTTCACCAAAATCTACATATAGACCAGCTATTGTACGCTTTCAAAAGCAAGTATAACGTCCATATAGCTAAAAATAAGTAAGTAGGAAGCCTTAACACAACTCATGTTTTAACCAATTTACTGAAAACAATAATCATTTCAGGTTGAAATCACTGATCATGCTGATTTTATCAGATAAACTGTTTTTTTCCAGATGACATTTTAATTCATTCGATTTTAGTCACTCTGATGATAAAGGTATAACACTGCTTTCAGATAAAGAAAATCTGATGAGAATTATATACCGAATGGAGGCTTTTCCATCACTAACTCATGCTATCATACATCCATCTATTTCTACAGAAGACTGCTGTAGCCTCATACCCTTTAATTACTGCCATGTAAAGATAATAATTTAAATTCCATTGCTTTTGCCATATAAATGTCATTCCTTATATAAATAAGCCATTTAGATGTATTTGTTTTGATATGTATGTCATCTATATTTCATTTCACTGTTTTTCATCTGTCTCTTAAGGCATTGTGATGCTTCTCACCCTGCTTTGCTATCCACCCTGACATTTGTCAGTAGGATAGCAGCATTGTTAACACGATTCATGTATCAGTCGCTGGTTGTTGTCATCTCTTGCCATTTCCAACACCCTTTTTTAAAAAATCTACCAATTTTCGTGGAAATGCACAAATGCTAATCGGAACCAGCAACAACTCTAACTGTGCAATAAAGGAAGGAAGGAACAGAAATAGGTGGGATAAATCAGACTTCATTGATTACTAATGCAGATGTCAGTACATGCATGTACTTGCAGACCTCACATTCTGCTACGTGGTAAAAACAGAAGCAAAATTGAAGCCTTTGCTGCCGCTATATGCTAAACATGGGCCACTGGTATTCAAGAAAATGGGCAGTTATCTCAGTGTTAACAAGGCCGACGGAATAGTGTCTCATTCCTTATGTCTGAAACCCCTGGGTAACACGGCTGTGGGGATTATTCCGATTAGAAATACATTTGCTACATGTTTTGAGTGTAATATGTCTTTGAGTGTAATGTGTCTTTTGTAGACATATTATTATCTGGTTCATGTGGAACCTCATCTGGCTCCCACAGGGAAAAGATCCTCTAGTTCTTTTGATAGTTTACAGTTACATTACCTCATGCTAGTAATATCTGTCAGACACTGGCCGATGCTTTCAGGAGAGCTGTGCCTAGATCACTCTTCCTCATTCAAGCAGGTACGATCAGACTGACAACATGGAACGACAGAAACACAAGCTGGACGATCACATTTGGAATCAATACATGCAAGGCAGAGGAAGGGTCAGCACACATAAGCAGGAGACTATGGAATATAAGATGCAATAATTTTAAAGCTTTCTAAAACTCAGAACAGAGTTAACCAATCAGAAAAACTGTGAAAAAAGACATCCCAAACTAGAGTAATTTTGTTTCTCAGTGTATTCCTTTCCACTTCTTTTGACTAAACTGAAATATTGTGGCATTATTTTTTGACATATCAAGAGAGAATATTTATTCGATGAACAAAACTTACAGATAAATTCAATCTGACAAAACAGACTAAAATGTGCATGAAAAAACAAATGAATTTATAAATGTAGCACTCAGCAGAAATGTTCGTGTGCCAGGCAGGCATATATCTGATATGCCATCAGGTTATGATCACTGAGATAAAATTCTTTTATGAACATAGTATGTAGGCTGATTAATGAGGCGGAGCTGTTGAATGACCTCCAAAGGTCTCTTCCAACTTGAATTATTTTATGAATATTGATATCAAATTACTTTTGTGAAGTGTCCTAGATCATTGGAACTGCAGAAGGAGCAAACTTGAGGGCAAAAATGTGATCCAAAGAGTACCCTCCAGGGAGTCTTAGTAGAAATGATAGGAAAATTTAACATTTTCACATTTTTAGGCAGGAGCAAAAGCATCTGCTTTGCGTGTGTGGGGAACCTAGAACACAATAGAATGGGGTATTGCCAGTGAGTACTCAGAGAAAGGGAAAGATGGCCAGCAGAAGTCTTTCATGAACAACTCCTTCCCATGCTCTCCTCTTGGATAGTGTGATATGTGGAAACAAAACCTGTGCAGATTTATTTATTACTTCAAAAATATGTTTTCCATCAAATATTTCATGTTATAAGTGATACTTCATTTCGAGGACATAGTCTGCTCCCTGATTATTGCTGTAAGGGCTCCAAAGAAAGTGCAACAAGAGGTCAGTGCCCTTAGTCTAGAGCATGGCAAATTTTTGCACTTTTAAAAAATCATTTGTGTTTGGAAACATGAAAATTTTGAGTCAAGTACCTTTCTCAAACCTGCTGAAATAAATGGAGATTGCATACTGTATTTAAACAGGCAGAGAGATCAGGGGTCAAAGACACTTTTTGCAGCAATAATGACAACACATGCAACTTTTTTTCCCCAGGAAATTCTTAGATCTTGACATTTTGAAGACAGTGAAGCCATTTTGCTTATTTGTTGTTTTTAGGAGGATTTTGAACTACACTGAGCAGATGCTAAAACAGATGGACACTGTCTTTTGGAAAAGTGGGAAAAATATCTGATTAGAAAATGTCATGCTATTGTTTCGTCTTTTTTCCAGCTGAATAAGCTATGGAAGAAAGGACTCTTCCTTCTGTCGTAATTTAAGGAAAATATAAATGCTGACACTACCTTAGTGCCCAGGAGACCTCCACTCCTCTTTTTCTAAAGAGTGATCTCACATTGGGTAGTCCCAGTCTCTGTTTTCCCCTGAGGAAGAGCATCTCAGGGTGGTAAGAATCACAGCGGACTATAGCTGGAGTCAGAGCAATCATCTCAAACAGGCAGGAGGGCCTATGGAGGCGGTGGGCCTTGCTCTGACTGGTGATAATGGCAACAACTTGGCAGGCTGAGTTGTTTCCTATATTTTGTTCTTTCACCACCTGGGCTAAATGTCTTTGTGGGAACCCAGCAGGACTGGGAGAAGGAAAAAAGAAGAGATGCTACTCCTCATCTCTTGATGGTATCTTTCCTGACTACTGCTTCCCCAGGGGCTGGCGGTGTTATTGCTCTTCATAAAAGCCTCCCTAAAGATCCCATGTTTCCTTCCTCCTGGCCCTGCACCAGCCAAACTCTTTGCCATTCAAAGTTGGTGCATGGGGACGTCTTTGTTGCTTGCATATAGCTGTTTCATCTCCAAATTCAAGCAGCTTGAAAGCAAATTTATATTGGTGACTAGTCTAACATGTATCATAGCCAAAAGAGTGTCCGTTTGCCCTAATGCTGGAGTTGTATGATAGAAATCTACCCATGGAGGGGTTACACGTTGTGAACAGAGCACAAGGGGGAAAAAGGGGGATTTGTTAGCTGACCTGAGTTCTGATCTTTCCTCTCCTATAGAAAACTAATCTCTCCATGTTTCATCTGCATATTAGACAATGGACAGCTCAATAAACCAGGCAATTTTTCTCAGGCTCTCCAGTAGCATTTGCTGATGTATCAGCTGGTGGGAGAATTCTCTGGTCTGCTTCCTCCATCACACCAACCTGCCTTTTTGTTTTAATAACTGTTCTTTCTATTGTATTCTGTTTTGTTGATTTCTACCCCTTGCTTCCAAACAACATGGGAAACAATTACAAACAGTTAGAATCAGAGCCCTGTGAATAACTGAATATGTACTTGATTGACTGAATTGGGCAAAGATTCATTTTAAGACAAGCTGGAATAAAAACCTGAAAATTCAATTTTATATACAGCGAAATACTTATGTCTAAACAGAATATTTTGTTTCATATTTTTAGGTCTGTAAAATTTAACAGGATAGATCTATTTTTACATAGAAATGCATTTCCTACAAGAAAAGCTGTTTTGATAGTAGAAGCGCTTTGCTTTTAAATTTTGCAGCAAGATGTTTCAACATTGGATGGTTTTGGAGTTCTGTTTTTCTTCACTGAAAACAATCAAAATGAATTCAGGAAATGCTTTGTTCAACTCAAATTGGTAATTTGGGGTGAAAAACATTTCAGGCAAAATTATTCACCCATCTCCTGTTTGAAACAAGTTTCTTTGTGATGATGATTCAAAGTAAATGTGAAAAATTTGCTTTTGGTTGCAGTTTGTCCTTTGGCAACATGGAACCATGCTGTGAGTGGATTCTTCTAATGATCTTTTCTGAGGCAAACCTGAAATGTATCTGGAGTATGCCATCTGTCGGCCTTATAACTTGTATGAAGTGGAGTGTGTGAACTTGTATAAATGTGAGATTTTAGTCTAACTGAATTTGCAGCAATTGCAATATAGGCTGGATTTTAAACTGCTCATGAAGTTGCTACATGAACTGTTTAACAACTTAATCAAAAAAAGGCACAGCTTTTTTTGCTACACAATCAGTTTGCTAAATTCTTTTAAAACAATGGTGAACTGACAATAAATAGACCACACACATGAGAATATTGATGCAATGAAGTTATGTCCTTGCAGCAATATGGTCAGGTTATGTCATAACGGTGTAAGCAGAAGACTGAGAAGAAGTTCTAGCTTCTTTAGAGCAATGACTTTTTATGCCAGGTTGGAAACAGATCAAAGAAACGAACCATCATGTTAAGCACATAACACTATGTAATGGAATAAGAGTCTGCCTTAGAATTTATGCCTTTTTCTTCTGTACACTTAATTCTGTACAGAAATATGAAATACTCACTTCTTCTTTTCCACTGTGATGTGTATCCACAAGTCTTTAATATTTTTCTTCTAGGATAAGTCATATCTCCATGCTCTTATTCTCACATAAAAATTATATGGAAAAATTACTGTGTACCTCCTAACATTTTTATGATGCAATAACCAAGTCTAACTTTTTAACAATTCCATTAAGCTGAAAATATTCATAATATCTTTAACCTTATTGTTCTCACCTTTACCTCAGTATGCTCCTTATGACTTTTTTTTTTTTTAGGATTATATGCTCCAGCTAAATCCTTAATTTGATTTAAGAATCATACTAGTGAACCTCATTCCACTGTTTTTATATTCTATGTAAATTAAGAAGAAAGTGTAATAGTCTGTCAAACAGTTGTTCTATCTCAGAAGTCATCCAGATGGGGAGACCAATAACTATGGGATTTCACAAAGCTTATCTTTTTCACAGTATGTTTGTATCATTTTGAAAGAATGCACCTACCTCCCTTCTTCTTTCCATGTGAAGAGTTTCTTTCATGTGAGTAACAGAAAAAATACACAGTCATGAACTGAGAAGAAACCAGGAACAAACTACTATGGCTAAAATAATGCACCAGACTAGTTACCCCAAAGAAACCATAGGAGGCAGTTGAAATGGCATATGAGCTCCTTCAGCACAGCTCCCAGCAACTCCGCCCCCATTGCTCTTCAAACAGCTGTGGGTTATTAGAAAGGATCTTGAACTGAACCAAAGAGCCCTTCTTAGAGTCATTTCTTATCACAAAACTGTTAACAAAAACCCGATGTTGCTGGAGAAATACTTATTACAAAGGAATGGTATTTCACTGCTGCTTGGTGGGTGACATAAGCTACCAAGAGTTCTGTATCTTATCTGTGTCCTATTGAAAAGTTCATTTTGTATCTCCACCTTCTTGCAATCCCTTGAGACTAACAAACAAGAATCTTTGCACATAATTATTGGGTTTATGGAATCTTTTTAAAATACAACTAGAGTAAAGCAGATAACCCAAAATTTATTCACCTTTTTAAAATTTAAGACTTGCATGAATAATTAAAAATACAAATATTCATTATGTTGGGAAAAAAAAAAGCAGTTTGAACAATTCTGGAATTATACTGTTAAATCTGCTACATGAAATGGTGAATGGTGAATGTTTAAATTAATTCTAAGCATCCTTGAAAAACTCCTTTCTCCAGAGGGCTAAAGTTCTGTGTTCAGCAGCATAGTAGGCACAACGTCAAAATTCAGTGAATTTTAAAATTTCACACGAGATCAGTGTGATTCCTCAGGACTGAAGAAGTGAAAATATGGGGCTTTAATTCTGTGCTCTTGTGAATGTTTAGTAGCAAAGGACATTTTCTTTAGTCAGTGCCTTAAGAAGCACTTAGAAAGCCTTCTAGAATTAGACATTGGTAATGACATCTGCTCCAAGACAGTAACAAAGGAAGTAAAAGTGGAGTGAAAAGAAAACTGCTTGCCACAGAAAACATGCATTGCCAATTATTTATAAAAACAAGAAAACCTCCCAAGCTGATCCCAAACCTCATCATTCTACTCTATCATTAAGAAGCTGTATAGAAAAAAAAAAGTACGTTTTTTCCTTCCAGCATACAATGAGTTTCCAGTTCTACTGTGCAGAGCAAAAAAATGTATCATGTTTTGATAACTTGTGGTACTGACTCATGAGAAAGTATATAAATATTTATACATGTTAGTCATTACTAGACAATACTTTCAGTGAGATATAGCCCAGCTGGGACGCAAAGAGCATCAGGTATTAATGTTCAAAATCTTATGTTTTGCACTAAAACAAAGAACAAAAATATATCAGGTCTATACTGGAATAAAATACACAGTTGTTTTTTCTAGTCCCAGCATCAACTTAATCAACCATGAGAGCCTATCTGGAACCATAGTTGCACAAGTACTAAAGTGTGTATGAGTGGTACATAACAGGAAGTTTTAATGAAAAGGAAGAGATTCAGCTAGAAAATAAAAGGCCATCAGGGAAAAAAAAAAAACAAACAAAAGAGGTAAATATGTATCCTTATTAGGAAAAAGAGAGGCTTTGGTCCTCATTCACTGTAGAACCTAATCACAACAGCTGTTATTACTGTATCTTTGTTTATAAAAGAATCTAAAAGTCTCCAAGTGTTTTAAAAGCTGGAATTCTCACCCTGAGGAATATCAGAGTGTGACAAGCTGCACCCTACAGACAGATTTCAGGGCTACATGATGAGGGGCAGAAATTAAAAAAAAAAAAATAAAGCTCCGTTCTTTCGGAAAACCAGCACACTCTGGTTTTATACGCCAGTCTTTGCATTGTCAGAGGAGGCTTAAGAAGCTATTAAGTAACCTAGACAGAGACCCAAAAGTTCATGAACTGATGTTTACTTATGTAAAGTGGCATTTAAAAGAAAAATAGATGAACTAGACTGTGTAGAGAAGCACCTTGGCATCATTTGCATTCTGCAAAACCTGCATTTAAAATTTGTGGGTTGCTGTAAAGCCTAGACTGCAACAACTGATTCTCAGAAGCTACAGTACAGTGGGCCAGTTGAAAATTTCTGCAAAGCACAGTAAAATTCGTAAAAAGCTAAAATGCATCTTTTGCAATCCTGTAAATACTTCCTTGCTATTATCATTAATATTTATATTGCTGTCTCACTGAGAGTGTTCGAATTTCACAATTTTCTTAGCTTCAAGAAATCAGAGAGCTGTGGGTTTTGAATGATAGAAAAACAGCCTTTACAAAATCCTCTATTTCATTATACAGGACCTATTTTGCTAGAACAAACAGAGCATGTCAAATGTTGTAAGTGGAAGAAGGTTTTAAGCTTTGTCTGGGACAAATTTTGCCAAGCAGGAATAGTCGGCTTTAGTATTTCATTTGTGCCAATGTAGTTAGTATCTGATCCAATTTGGATGGAAAGTGTCTGTTCCAAATGTTCAGCAGATGGAAGAGTGGTGAGTAGTCACAAGAAACAGGTTATTTCTATTACAATAAATTACTTGGAAAACCAGATATTCTTCCACTGCCACTGACAGATATCATTATAGCACAGAGTGTCTGTAAATCAGGTAGATTACTGTCAACCCAAAGGTAAGGTCTCTCACTCTGGGTAGTGCTTCTTTGTAAAAACCAGTTGCTTTCCAAATGCTCTGCTCATTGCTCATGCTCAGGGCTACAGTTACATTGTAAGGAGTTCGGCTGGCACGTTCTGCCATCCCTTCAGAGCAGGGTAAAGCTCATTGATTTGAACTGGAGATTTTACCACTAGAAGGACTATACGTTCAGGCCCCTCTTTGTTTCACTGTTACCTTGGAAATTTCTTGTATGAAGGAAGTATTTCATAGTACTGTTGCTGCTGCTTTTGCTATTAAAAATAAAAGGTACCAATGGGAAAGGGACAGAATCAGTATTTCTTTCTTTTCCACACAACCACTTGTAATTCTCTTGGCATGAGAGCTGCCAGACACTTTGACTCATGCAGTCAGAGCTAATATACCAGTGTAAAAATAAGAGATACTGAGACAGCAGGAAGTGTTCCAGAAAAGCAGTCTGATCTTCACACAGCTTCTTTTCTCCTTTCTTCTACTCGGCATGCTGTATTTTGCAGCTCATTAGTTATCATATGTTCACTTTGCTCTCTGATTCTCATGATAAATACCTCTGGTAAGGAAGAGCACAGCTCAGAGAATCTGCCTCCCCATTTTGGGTACACTGAAGAAACTACTTTTAACCCCATCATCCTCAGTCCCAGACTGCCGTTGTGTCTTTGAGGTCCTCATCTCATATTCCATTTGCTGTTGCTTATTAAAAAAAAAATAAAGAAAACAAATAGCAAGAATATAATCAACTTAAGCTGGTAAGCATGACACTATTTCTTGGGTCTAGGCCGTATCCCTAGCATTGTTTTATACATGCAGTGACAAATGTAGCAAAGGCTATAAGGTTGGAATATTGATTTAACCTTGAAAAACTTCAGCGTCTGCAGAGTGCTGTTTCATGGCTCTTCCTTTGGCCAATTGTATATAGAGGAAATTCTCAAAGTTCATTCAGAAACATCAGATCAAGTTTCTGATTTCTTCTCAACTGAACAGAGGGAAGTTTTATAATTTTTGCATTTTCATTTTTATAATAATTGAATACTTTCTGGTATTTGGTATTTTGGTATGTGGTATTTGAGTGGAGCTCTATATTACCTTGTAGTTGTACCTAGTACAATTCTAGCATGGTGCTCTCTGTGACAGGAGGAAGATTTGTGCCCTAGCACATATCAGACATTTAAAGCTTTCTGATACTGAAAGCACTGTTGCCACTGTGATTCCATCCAAATAAAGTCAAGGAGGGATGTAAGCATAGCTTGGAGAGCAGCACTGAAGGTGCACTGTGGTCATTACAAAGCTTTCTTCCTGCTTCTGATTCCAGAAGATCTTTGCTGGATGACAGAAATATACTACAGGCTTAGACTGTAACAAGAACATATTTCGAAGGGCAAAATGTGCACTATGGCTATTTCTTTGTCCTCTGGCTGTCTTACGGACAGCTCCTCATCTCATTAGTTTTACTTATTCTTCAAGTCTAAGTAGGGAGTTTCTCAGTGTTTATATAATGCTATGGTAGTCTCCAATGTTATACTTCCATGGATTCGGTATGTGGAGAGCAGCTGCAGAATAACAAGTTTGAACCCTCCAAGATTTATATGCTGATCTCAACAAGGCACAGAAGATCAGTTTTTGATCTCCTGTGGGGCACCTTCTTTTTCTATGTGTGCATGTTTGTCTTAATATGTAGTCACAAATATATCTGTATTTAAGCCAGTTCTTTAAATACCATGGGAATTGGATTGAGACCAGTTCCCACAGACTCAATAGAAATGGAAAATTAGGAACTGGGAAGAAATCCAATGTATATGAATTATGCTTCTTCACTTCCACCCGTTTCCATTTACAAAGAGCCAGAGCTGATGATGCCACTCTGAAGGCTGAAGAGACTAGCACTCCAGTGAAACTATCTTGTCTTCTGTCTCTATATAATTATTATTGCTAGTTCTTACAAAATTTTACAATAGTAATGCAATATGAATAATTAAAGAAAATAATATTAATTTCAGTATTACAATAACACTTGCTTTAGGAAAATGTACAGGAAAGCTTGCAGTCCTCATTAAGTTGTCCAGAAACATTTTCCCCATTGCAGTTGTTCAGCAGTTCTTTTATACCCTGAAGTGCAAGCACGAGGATTTATATTCCTACCAAAATTCTTGAATATGATTCTTTACATTATAATTTTAGAAATCCATAGAAATATCCCAAATCTTGTCCATCTCCTCATATTCGTGATAGCATATGTAAACAAGATCCATTGACCAATGCTGTTTTGCATGAGAACGTTTCTGAAACATGAAATGATTTGTAGTCTGCCAGAGAACTGTTTCTGTTGCAAACACAAAGCCTCAGGGACAGCTTGCAAGGTGGAGGGGAGTGGGATACAGCCTTTGAACAGGTTCAGCAGCCCAGAGCGCCTTGTGCATCAGCGTTTGCCTTTCTTGCTTATACGCTGAAGGCTGTATTACTCTTCCAAGCAGGCTGCAAAAGACATTGTACTTTCAAAGCTATCTGACCAAGAAAATTGTTCAAATGTACAAAAACCTTTTGAAACTTCTTCTTCTGTGATGGTAAAATATTAACTTAATCCTTTAATTATAAGTTGAGCTGGAGATACAGTTACGTAATTTGAATCTGAAATATAACATGCATAAATGTCTAACAACTGCTTTTACCCGAGAACCTGTTGTCCAGTTTCAAAGAGCCAAGAGCAATCAGAAATCTGGTTTTCTCTCATTCTTTTTAGAAACAGTGTTCTGGCATCATGATGACCTTTTAAATAGATGGTATACTATAATGACTGAATGAAAGAAAACGTATATTGTCTGTCTGAGCAAAATATCTAAACCCTAGGATTAATCACCTTTTAGTCATCCTCGTGATTCTCCAGATGTTAATGTTTAAGTTTAAAAGTCTACCAGCAGCTGTGACACTTTTATGATACCCCAAGGCTCATACCTGGGTGTGAAGCTCAGTGTGTTAACGGGAACACCAGAGAAAGACTTCTGCATGATCTGTTACCACTGAATCTGTCTCTATGTAAGTTCCCTATGATATGGTTCATTTTAATATGAACCCAGAATGAAAATAATCTTTCATATGTTTTCTTAGTAACATACTTGGTTCTAGTACAAATGCCAAATGTTTTAATGAGTTTCCTCATTTTCATGAGCCTTTTTACTTCTTATTCTGAAGCTTTGTTGAGACAAACCTCAGAACAATGAAGAAATCCCTAGTCTCAACTATCTTCATGTAAACTGAATCACTGGTGTTAAAGCTTTTGTAACTGTGGATCCTATGAAGAATAATTTTTCCAAGATCTGAAGGTGAAATAGAATCTGTGGGTCCTGTACTCCAAGGGCAGTGTAATATCAAAGGTGTAATATCGGAGGTGTAATATCTGAGCATAACTACTGACAAGCTCTCATCTGAAACATGCCCAATGTCAGAATTCCACAGTGCTCTCCTATTTTTAGTTTGTTTGTTTACATTAAGTAAATTAAAAGATATCATCAAAACTTCCAGGCATTGTATGTTTTTATAATAACAGATAACTATTATAAAGGATTTGCTACTGTAGCCTGAAAGTCTTTCTAGACTTTCTTCTAGTACTGCCCTAGAACCACTCCTATCTTCAGAAAAAAACCTAGGCAGAATATATAGATCTGTAAGTTGCCTTGGAGCTTTTAGCCAAAATTCATCTGTCTCTTTCTTAAAGCCGCTATTGCACTAGTATTTTGGGAGATACATAACCATAAGTAGCATCATTCATTTGGAAGATACATAAGCATAAGTAGGATGATATTAGAACATCATTGTTCAACTTTTAACTTACCTGGAAACACTGTGAAATAAATGCTTTACAAATAAGGGAACATAGTCTTAATAACATACGTTATTAGCAAGTAAACACATCAGTTTATACAAGCAAAAGGTTTTTAATGCTCTGTCTTCACAGCATAAACAGAGTCCAGGAATTTACACTTGTGCTTACAGAAGCTTAGTATAAGATCCCTAGCTGAGAAGATGATAGGTAGCTTCCAGCACAGATCAAAATAATGACGACGAAATGGGTTTCAGACAGTTGCCAAGGGTTCAACAAGATCCTGTGTAACAGCATAGAGGCATTCTCCTGCTCTCTCCCGTTGATATGTGTGTTTGTGACGTGGCTGAGTCGTTAGTTAGTTCAGAGGTGCTACCCAGCACCCCAAGGAATCTCTGGGAAAAAGGTGGCATCAGAGAAAAGGGAGAGAAATCCCTATCCTCTTCTGCCACTGAAATCCCTGGAGCTGGCTAGAAATTTAATTGTATTTCTAACAATCTATTCCATGTGACAAAAAGGCCTTTTTCCTTTGAGCTCCTGTTTCTATGAACTCTAGGGAAAAAAAGAAAAACAAAAAAACCGAATGTCATGTAGGAAGAAAAAGAAAAGCCTATCTTGGGATCCTGGAAGCAGAAACAAATTAGATCAGAAAAAAAGAGAAATCAATTTAATTTGAGAAGGCAAAACTGCAGGCAGGCAACAGCAACACAAAATGACTGTAGAAAGAGTCTATCAAAGCTTTCATGGTAACCTTTGGAAAGTCTCCATAACAGCAGGCTCCAAGATGGGCTTTTAAACCTTTTGAAGTTTTTTTAATCACTAGTCATAAAAGTTTCCCAGGATTTACTTTGTGAAAGTCTTCTTTATAGTTGTAGGAGAGGATTGGTCAGGATATGTTAAACCAAGATGTGCAAATGCTTCTGAACTTAACCATGCCAGCCGCAGACTAAGAACTCTCATGCTGTGAAAGCAAACCTTGCTGCTCAGGCAAAAAGATATGATAATTCAAGCTCCAAAGACTGGTCAAATAAGGAGTATAAACATGTTTTAGGCAAGTCTCTTTGTATAACTTAAAACTTCTGCTCATGTCTCTGCCAATGCATCCTTTTCCAGGAATATGAAATTGAGATCTTCCAAATTTGGCTTTGCATGTTTTAGCAGCTTTTTACAACTGGATCCGACATCCAAACTGATACCATAGCTCTGTTTTTCTTCACTGCAGATTGATGACAGATTGAAAAACAGCTTTATATGGAAAGAGTTTCAAAAAGCCTCCCAAACTGTTAGCAATTTATTTATTTTTCTCCTTACTGTGGAAATGTTTTGGCTCTGTATTGCAAGGTAGCATCTTTAACTGGCATCGCTCAGCCAGTTTCAGGCCATTTGTTTCTACAGGGAAGCAGCCCTCTGAGCAAGCTCCAGAAAGGGACCCCTTGAACACACAAACATTCACATTCACATCTTCACAGAGTCCCCATTATTTTCTCAGTAGAATCAAGATTTAGACACTTCAAATCACCTGACAGGCATCAGACAGGAAAGAAATACATAGTAGGGCAATATCTATGCAATCTATACCCATACTGTGTAATCAAAAGCAGTCTCACGAAACCCAGCCATTGAGTGTGCTCTTGGTGACCCAGACCCCATTCCCACTCCACCTGCAACGTAAACTTTTTTCCTCTCTTTTCCGCTGGATTTGTTCCCATGGCACTGGAGAGAGCACTGGCCCTGAGTAAGGGTGAGAGCTGCGGAGGGGAGGAGCAGTTGGGTGGGAGAGTTCCCTCCTCCAGGGAGCTCTGTGAGTTGCTAACTTGACAGCCATATAGCTGACAGGCACAGCTCCTGCCTCAGAGCCAGACCAGAGCAAGAAGAAGGAACAGTTACTGTTTCATTTCTTGTGACAAAATAAGAGGTAAGCCAGGATCCCTGTGTGCAAGATGCTGTGCAAACAAAACACTCCTTCTAACCCTAATATCAAGTAGATACCATATATAAAGACAATCCAAGGGGATGTAGTAGCATTTTCTAGACCTTTATATGAGAATGTGAGAGGTTTTATCCTAAATTGCTCAAAAGGGAGATTTTGAAGGAAAAGGAATCAAAGAAATGGGCATTTGCACAGTTCATTTTTAACCACAGATAGTTAAAATCGATGACAGGGAACAAGACCCCAGTGATTCAGGTAACCTCAGAGTGAAAAAATTAGGCTGTATCTCAGATCTAATCTCTGTAAAGACAGGTGGCTAATAGGCTGGTGTTTTCTGACACTGACCTCATGCCCATGCTGAGCTTTCAGCTTGCAGATGCAAAGACACTCTTAGCCTTTGCAGTTTAACTTCTGAGGTGGGGCTAAGATTTAATTCCAACAGGCTGGCCACTTTCTTCTTTCTTAGCATTACATATATCTATGCATATCTTATAGGTTAGTAGTATGCTATTGTCATTCATTTTTGTATTCTACCATCAATATGTTTAGTATAGTTCCTTTAAAGCCAAGTCTTTGAAAAAATTTGTTTCTCTAGAGCTTGATTCTTTTACATTTATGTCTTTCTCTGGGGATCAACATGTAATGCTTCCAAATATATTAATTAATTTTTAAGCTTTTTACTTTATTTAAATACTCTCATTTTGCATTTGCATGAAAATGACCGCTTTCAATACCAGATAGGCTAAGGCAGGAGTCTCCTCCCAGAAAAGTGGCAACTCCAATGCAGTGGTCCTGTTTCACACCACCAGCCCCAGGGAGCAGCTTAAAATCCCCTGAGAGCTGGCAGGGCTCATCATAGAATCACTGAATCGTTTAGGTTGGAAAGACTCATCAAGTGCAACCATAACCGCTGGCTACTTGGCATGGCAGTGGCAGTAACAAGGACACTGCATCTGAACCGAACTTCCACTGGATGAACGTTGCTTCTGCTGCTGTCTGTCATAAGAAAGAAACTGTCTTTGCCTGGTGTCAGGAAAAGCAACTACAATTTCAAAGGTAAATAAAGATAAAGTACATAACTGGTGGTGGGTAAACATCTTTAGAAGGTCACAAGTCAGAGCTGTGCAGATAGAAGATGCACAAATGTAACTTCCTGGACCCCTCTGAAACTGGAAATAGTCATAAATAACTGTCTCCACACATACTCTTTCTTCTGTGTGACTTTCCAGTTAGCCAGAGTCACTCCTTGCTATGCAGCAGTCAGCTAAGCCACTGAATAAATGCCTTGCCAGGTCATCTTGGTTTATTTGTCTGATGTGTCTCACTTTCCCTGCAAACTCTCATCCTTGCTGCTGGGTGGCCCACAGACTCTTCAGATCTGGGATGCACCACTGCATACTGGATTCCCTGGATTTAGCACCAAAATTTAGCCACCGACATTTACAAAAGTGTCTGTGATCCATGTGCAGGAACTTAGAGAAATAATAGTTTCTGAAGACAAGGAAATAACTGGTAGAGAAGGAGCTTGATCCTGCAGGGCACAAATGAGGATTATTGTGTACATTTCAACAAGCCAAATTTAATGAACAAAATAAGAAGGCACAGACTAACTTATTCTTGCATGATTGCCCCTTCATAGCTCCCTAATGATGTATGACCATGATTATCAGAGGCAGATGGAAGAACGTAGAGCTAAGTATTCATCTGCACAAAGAGGACCATGGTTCAACTCATGGTCCCCTAAATGTGCTCATTCACTGCCCATGCCTTGAACTTCTTTTAGCCTGCACGCTGGCAAATAGGTGGGTGGAGCTGAGATTAACTTCTGCTTAGGGCACAGGGATCTGCTTCATGCAGATGTGACCTGAAGTGCAAATCATCATGTCCCCTGGGACATACCACACAAGGAGCTGCTGGCTCAGAGAAGACAGGGTGTGCCACCAGTCAGGTTCCAGCCTCAGAAAACACCAACTACACATCAGATTTGCAAGTAAACAGGACCAGCGTAACTCTCATTCTTCAGATGAACTGTACTTATACACATGCACATACTGAAGTACCCCCATGAATAAGAAAGACTCCAGCACATCCTTATTCATAAAAGATATTTTCAATTATTTCAAATGCAGAATGATTCCAGATAAATTTAGTTTTTAGATCTTTTACCATCCAACATACAAGTTTAACTGTTTTTTACTACATAATTCATATTAAAATCATGCATGCTTTTAAAAGTTTGTTTCAATGTACTGGTTCACATAAAAGGGCTTAAAAACTTTCAGACAAAACTACCCCTTTTCAGCAAGTCCTCAGCTTGCTCTGTTTCCTCAGTAGCACTGAACACTTGACTTGGAAGGTAGATATGAGAAAGGGAAAAACACTCCCATGCTGAAATACTGCTTTCATTGATGTAAAAACTTGGATATTAAGCAGAGTGCCAGAAGGTAGGGATAGATTCTAAAGCTAAATGCTTTCCAGTACTTTCAAACATAAATATCTGTTAGATGAAAGCACAAGACAAGAAAAAGTAAAGACCATATGGTTTCAATGCTGTCCATGTGAAAACAATGCCACTCTTAAAAATAGTTAGCTGATGATCTTTCTGAATTAGATCAGACATCTTCCTGCCACTGAGGGGAAGAAGACACAATAACGCATGCCGCACAGTATGTGTTCCAGAAAAAAAATCCTTCGATGAAGCATCTTAGATAAGTAAATAAGTTATTTTACTGGTTCTAAGAGCTATTTTTATAGGCATTTCTGTGTTTTATTGGTTGCTTGGGAAGAGGGAGAAATGAGATAAGAGAACTATAGAAATAGGCATTTAATGTCCCAAAAATTGATTTCCCACAAACTGTGTAAACTTTTTATACTTAAAACAAATTAATTTTAAAAGTTGTAAATATTAGTTTTTCAACAGAACATTTACAAGAAGCCTTTTCTGCTTTTGGCTCTTGTGATGGTTAACAAAGAGTTCACAAATCTCTGCTGCCTATCTCTGAGTTTGACATGTTAAAAGGTGTTGATTGATCTCAGATTCCTTGCCTGATGCAAATATTCCCAAATGGAAACATCAACTAGATTACAGATAGAAAAGCACTGGACAAGGTTTCTGGGGCAGCCAGAGAAGATTGCACTAGATCAGGATTTTTCAAATTTTAGAAAGTGATGGTGACCCTCTTTTGGGTCACCGTTGTGACCCAAACATGACACCTCTGGATCAGCTGAGCTCCTGTGGGAGGAGGGAAGAAAACCTGTGCCTGATTTTGAGTGTTTTCTCTTAATCCCCTTCATCCTTGTAGCTATCTGTAGGAACTGCTCAGCCTTCAGCAGTTATGGCATTGTCTTGTCTGGGGGTACTGGAGTCACTTGCAACCACTAGTTAGGGCCTGCTTTCACTCTTCTACCTTGGGAAAACTGATCTGCTGCTAAATCACTGTGGTATAAAATACCATGTGACCCTCTACGAAACCTTTTCTCATCACCTTGGGAATCACAATCCACAGTATGAGAACCTCTGACCTTGTCAAGCGTATTGATGTGATCTTCCAGTGTTTTACACTGTGTACAGGATTGTGTCAGAAGTTTGGAGCTTGACTTTCCAACCACAACCAATGTATAAGTGAACCAGGTGAAATCACTTGTCGATTTTTGATTCGCACCTGAGGGCAGTGCAAGGGCTCAGGCATATGCTGCTGCATGCCCATGCAGTTTGGCAGAGCCCCTGCCACTGCTGTCGGCCTTCTCAGCCCACTCACACAGCCCAGTGTCATTCACATCATTTTTCCTGTAATGTGAAGGGCAAATAAAACTGTATCCACCAAAAATAAGCACTGAAGTTTAGCTTTGCATAGTTCTCCACCAAACTTTTTGGCTGCCTTCAGTCATTGTAAGGAAAATACGAAATTCCCAACATTTGGTGTTCAAAAAGATTCCACAGCACTTTTTGGTGGGGAGAGGGGGAAGCAAAGAAACCCCAAACAACCAAAGTAAAAAACACTCTAAAAGCCCAGAGGCATCAGCATAGTGTCTGGGCCAGATTTCTGGATTCAATTTTTCCTTGCGAAACTAGGTTTACATGTTATCTATATTCATGCTATTTACAGTATCAACTGGTGACACACATCCATTATTATAGCAGTGTGTGCAGCTATGTGCACTGCTGAGAGGATAGAAGCAAAGGGGTTGCAAATGCAACATAATTCTTAGCTATTTATTGTGTTAGGATTACATGGTAAGGCTGGGAAATGGGGAAGAATGTAAAAACTTATCTTTATTTCCATATGCAACTCACTGTTTACCTTATGCGGATACAGCTATTGTTATTTTTCATTTCTTATGGATTAGTCAATAATGTCCCAAAGGATGGTAAACCACAGAAAAATCAACTTAGTACTACAAACTGCACTCCTAATGAGCTGAACGTGTACTTTGGTGTTTCCTTATACAAGTCATCCTTTCGTAACAGGAAGTCCCTTGTTAAAAAAGGAAAATGTTAACTGGAAAAATACAAGCTACTCTCTGTTTTGAGAAAGACCTTGAAGTCCTTGTAGAGTAGCAAAAGGAAGTGGCTTAGTTTCTTCCCATATCTGAAAGTGGGAACTATAAATAGTGAGTAAACTGAAGCACTTAAAAAAAAAAGAAAAAGTATGCAAGAATAGCACATGATCAGGAAATGAAAAGGGGCTTTACATCTTGACACACTCAGCCCTATCTAGGGGAGCTACCTTGATCACTGAGCAAAGATCAGAGCCCAGACATATAAAAGAAAAAGCTAAATTGCTCTCATGATTACCATAACACATATTTCTTTTTCTCTGAGTTATTTTTACTTATTCCCTGAACATAAACTCATTACTTCAAAATTGCTTTATGGAAAACTAATAGAAGTTTTTCATCAAGAGTCTGAGGTTTTCAACTCACAGAGTCTCTGTGGGTCTTTTATGCTGGACTTAACAGGAAAATGTCCCCTGATCAAAACATAGCTACAGCAAGAATGACACAAGCCCAAACAACTCATGGGAGGTGAAAACATAAATCATATTTCCAGCCTCTATTGCTTTCTTAAACACAGCAGCTAGGTGAGCTAAATCTGTTCTCAGATTGAGTGAAGCTGTGATATGAAAACTGAAATGTTGGATACTTTTAGGAAGTGACCATTAACTTGGACTCTGAAAAAAATTTTCCATGTCCTCTGTGTGTGCAATATGAAAGTAATAACCCTTGCATTTCTGGGGTTTGCCTGTGTTTTGTTCTGAAATTAGCTCCTTTTTTTACCCTTATTTTGAAACACTGTCCTTTTCTTAATGTTGAATTCTTACAGTTCTGCTTTTTTTGTTCCTTTCCTATCCCTTTAGATATAAAACCAAAACATTATACTTCAGGCACCTAAACCCAAAGCCTTTAATAAAGTTAATGAGGATTTAAATAATGCTAAGGGCTTGCTTTTTGTTTTAACTTTCTCTTGTCCTCTAAAGTGCATGCCTTTTCCACCATGCTGATTATCTTTGAATTTCCAAAGGGCCCATCACAAATGGAGCTCTGAGTTAAAGGAGAGCAGCCTTCTCCTTTTTACAGGATGCTATTTGAATGAAGATGAGACTTTGAAAGATGATCATTGCAGAAGTTTGCTCTGACAGCTCTTCAGGAAAGGGATTGATATCCACGGCCTCGTATTGAAAAGATAGTGCAAATGCTGCCGTTAAAAATGTTAATCCTTCCTAGCAGCTGCATTTATATAGGGAAACAGCCCCTGTGGTACAGGGCTTACTCTTAGGTCAGGAATGCTGACAGGGAATTTTATTCTGCACTGCAGTGACTATGCAGTGGAAGACCATGGTGTCTATTCCACTATATTCAGAATAAGTTGGATTTCCTCCTCTTTCTTCTGGGGTGTCTGGATACTGAGGTGAAAAAAGACAAGTTCATTCTAGCTAGCTTTTACTCCAAGAAGTCAGCATTTCTTGATGACTTAAGGAGAAGCAAGAAAAATCCAGTGCATGAAAAAATTCACTCATATAGTGCAAAATCAGTTGGATTTGGGTACATGCATTTATCTGACTCCTTTGAAAATCCTGTCTTAAACTCATGGAGTGATCAGCAATGTAAGAATATATAAAAGAAATTAAACCGAGTAGAGATGTATCCAACAAATCGAAACACTGAGAGTAAGAATCAGACTCTCCTTTGGAGGACAGTTGTTCTGTGCTGACTAGTAAGTCACAGACCATGTGGTTCATTCCTGTTTAACCAGAATTTCTTACCGATATGGACTTGATTACTTTTTTGGTATTTATAGGCAACAAACAGAACACCTGACTAGGGATTGCATTAAATTAAGACACTGGATAAATGCTATAAGATATTGGTCAATTATCAACCTTATTTTCACTCTAATGGAGCAGAGGAAAATCTACACTATTATAATAACAGCTATTTGCTCAGCAGGTTTACTTAATGGAATCATAAGAATTAAGAGAGAAAGTCTTGCTGCCTTAGCACAGCAAGAAATAATTCCCATGGCTTGAAAAAGGATCTGAGAGGATAAGACTGCTAAATATGGCAATTTACTTGAGTAAAAGTTCCTAGAAAATCCATATATTATCAGCTGAAAGCACTGAATACACAATTACCAATTAAGAACACATATAGTCAGATGCTTATAAGCTAACTTCAAGGAGAGTACTTGTAGCATGACACAAAAATAAAAACTATTATGTTCTCCTCCTCATCATAATGGCTACTTATCAGTACACACAGTTCTCTTTTATTTTCATGAAACCAACAGCTAAAAATAGTTGTGTATATAATTAGTAGACAGTAGCTGTGAATATAATTACGCAAGTATAAACTTATAAATATTGTAGTGCTTATATTTAAACTCATAAGGAACCCAGTGCTGTCTGTATTGCTGATGTCTTGTTGTTGTTGAAGCAGATTAGATTTGGCATCATCCTTTAATTTTGCACTGATTCTGCATGGAAAACAACAGGAGTAACTTAATCAGATTTTTGGTTGCTTAGGTCCTCTGTTCCCTCAGTAACCTGTATCCACGATGGATAATGTGATACTTTGTGTCATAGATTTTAAGTAAAGTTTATGATTCTCTAGTATAATAGTTTTGTTACGTACCTACCTGTCAGCCTACAGAATAATTTTGGAGTGTATTGTTCATAGCCTTCTTTAACTCCCTGCTGAAATGAAACTTCATGTTTCAATCATGTGTGTCCATGATTTCTGTGCACTTTCACTGAAAACTAATCACACTAGATATAAGGCTGCATTCTGGTTTATCACAGGAAGGGCTGTGCCCCAGAAAAAAAATAAACTGTAAAATATTCAAAATATTCACATTGTTGATGCAACTTACAGGGACACACTAGAGTGTCTAGGGCAAATTATGCTAATTTTGAAGCCAGTGCATTTGAACTAGGGAGACCTGAAAGCCAAACAAGATGCCAACAGTGAGGTCCACAGCTAAAGCATGCACCCACAAGCACAAATCACCTAAATCACAAACCAATGCCATCTGGGAGCTGAGATGTTGACTCCCTTCATGGCACAATAGGAATTACTTGGCCAGAACACCTTGGTGGCTACTGTTACAGACAGGACCGAGGACCAGAACTGTCATCACTCAGTCAAAAGAGCACTCCTCAGGAACTGCAGGGAAGCTGAAATTTTACATTAAAAAATGGATGTCAATGTCCAACTACATCTATGAACCCAAGAATTCATTTCGTTGTTTGCCTGCAAAACCCAAGACTTCCTAATGCTTTCCCTGCAATCCTTACAGTGAACACAAATGTAACTAACATGTTAGTGTAGGCAGAAAGCACTCTGCAGTGTATCAGGAAAGAATCCCATAGAAACAGATTAGCAGCTGTTCTAGAAAACCAAACAAGCCTCTAAATTAAATGCAGCTTCACTTTGATGCTGGTGAACAAAGCACTTCTGGTGCCCTTGAGATGCCTTTCTCTAAACAGAGGTTCCCATTGTGACATCCCTGTACAGAGCAGTAACAACATGGTTTTACTTTCTATTATTTGATAAAGTTGCATGCTTTAAGTCTGACAACATTCATGATACCTTGCTGCTTATCAGCACTTTGAGCAAAGCTCTTTTTTTCACTACAAAACAGTGCTGATATGTTATTAATTTAGGAATAAAATTGCAGGTTATCAAGTGGTATGTTAGAAGATGCTCTCAAACACTGAGTTTTACAATCCAAAATTGAGATTTTGTAACAGTTAATAATCTAGTTAAACATTAAACATCATTTGCACAGTGCCACTATTGTGCAGTCAGTCACGATGCAGTCTAAATAATATCTAAATGAAAATTCTATTATTTCTGCTAGGTGTATCTCATTATTATTCTTACTACTCCCCTCTAATTTGTGCACCAAGAATCCAGCAATTTTACATAACGAACATTGGATAACATAAGGCTTTCTATGCAGGAGAGTGAAAGAATGACTAACAGGGAATATAATAATGGAATAATCATCTGTTGAATAGTCCATTCAAAATAATTCTCCAATTATTAAAAGACCATAACTGAGCCCTCTTATGGCAAATTTGCAGTGGTGTCAAAGCTGTTATCCTTAGCTGATAAAAGGCATCACATATAAAACACTGACTTCAATGAGACTTTGTAAAAAGAACAGGAGAAAAATTCAAAAAGATATTTAGGAACCTGATTTTACAGACCTGTTTTTTAAATCCTGGCTTCTTCGTGACATACATGAATGGAACTTTGCTGAACATGAGTTTCTTGGATTTGGATTAGCTAATTTGATGGATTAGCTAAATCACACTCTGGACATGCCTCTCTCATCTATTAGCTATACAAATAGCCTAGGGCAACTCAAATCCTAATTTAAGCACTTCCTGTAAAAGCCAGATGCTGAGTGGGATTGATCCATGCCTCTGTTCATGGTGAGGTGGGCCTTCCAGGCAAAGCACAGCCAGATGAAAGATCATTTTGATGTAACAGTGCTGGTACTTCTTGACAACAGGCAGCCTCTGCCTGCCCTCTCAACTTCACAGTGTTCATCCCTACAGCAAAGAAAAAGAAACCTTGACAAGGTCCCCACTGACCCCAGTAGGACCAGCAGGCAGGTTAATGGCAGCATTTGACAAGATTCAGTTTTCCTTTCAGAAGCAAATACAACTTTTGTAATACCTCAATGACTACAACACAGAAAAAGAAATGCAGCCCCATGGAAATTAGTGACAATACTGACTGTTGGCCTCACCAAGTCACCATTTCATCCACCTCAACAGCCCAGTTTTCCTGCCAGCTGAGGTACCTCTGTACCACAGTGAATTGCTCGGTGTAGATATAACATCTTGCTTAAGACCCTCACCTTGAACCAACCCCAGCACTTATCCAGCTGCTGCTACAGCTCCGGGAAACAGCAGGGATCGAAGGCTCTGATGCACACCAGTCGTGGCAAAAAACATTTATTTCCCTTCGTTTGAATTTTTAATGTCCCACTGGAACATGCTCCCAGATTAACACATTTCAATACACCCACATCCCTGACCAGAGGCTACAGTGGTTAGTCAGCCTTGTGGGAAGTCAGCATTGTCCTCTGACTTTGTGTCACTCGATGGACTGAGTGACAGCTGCTCAATTCTCTGCAGCCCCAGTCATTACATACTATCGTATATTCCAGGTTTTGTTACGCACTTTTTTATAAGAGGTGCTGAAAACATAGAAACCAGGTCACTTGAAATTTTAGCATGTCTTGTCTTCTCTGAAAGCACTTACCTCATTAAATTAATGGTCTACTGGTGGTGGTTAAATGAAGCCTTCACTATGTTATCTATCACCTCTACAGACTGCTTCAAGTAAACACAAGACTCCATCCTTCTCCTGAAATTCCCTGTCTATATTTTTGTTCTTGGCAAAATTGGACACTTCTTCTATTATCTATTAAGCAAAGTTCCAGATGTGTTTACTGACACTTAAAAACTCATAAGTAGAAAATGTTTTGCTCATAATAATGTTTACATGATTAGATACATTTTTAATTAAAAGTAGCAGAAGACATTAGATCATAGAAATGAAATAACCGCCTCATTGACTGATTTATTGGAAAGATTTAACAAGAACATTTTACTCCAATAATGGTGATAGCACCAGTTTCCTGTTTAATGTATGTTTTCAGAGATATTTAGCCCACAAATATTTCAGAGCTATCTCAAGCGTAATATCAAGTTGTTATGGAGGAGCTATATAGAAATAATCAGAAATACCAGATTTGAATTACAAATACATCTTTTGCCCCTTTGAATCTTGTTGGGAAAGTTAAAAAAGGGTTCATTTTATTAAATGTTAAACATAAATTGGAAAATGCAAAGATTGAACACATCAAATAATAATTTTGAAGCAATGGTGTTATAAATAAACACAATAAACAGAATAACAGCCTTAAGAGATTACATATGATTTAAAGTTAGCTGCAGCCCTCATGTCACCATAATTTTTAAGGTAAAGATGTATTTGAAGTGATAAGTTACTAAATTCCAAGACGAAATCTTTTCCGTAAATATCGAGAATAAATTACTACTTTGTGATTGATTTTCATATCAGTTCTCTGCATGGATTTTGTTAAGGCAAATTATTTCAGTAGCAAAAGATATTATGCAGAACCAAGTTTCTGTCATTATCAAAAGACTCATTAATGTATAAACTAATGCATTACTTGAGTCGATAGGTTTTATTTCTAAAGGCTTTGTCTTTGTGAAATAGTTCCTGCCAAATAAAGAAATAACTACTTTAACTTCATGAACGCAACTACAAGCAGATTGTCCCCAGGTGCCATATAACTTCATTAGGTTTATCTCAGTTTGCTTTGTGTAACCTGCCCCACACATCATCATCCGATTCTGACCATTGGTAACAAAAAAAAGAAGTGGAAAATAGTGAAATCTTTCTCACTACTTTTGAATCACAAACATCTGAAACTGGCATAAATTCTAAGGTGTTTTATCGCATTTCTCAGCAGATCTTATAAAGCAATGACGATCTTAATGCCAAATGGTTCTGTAACCTGCAGGAACATTGTACAGTCAGTGAATGAAACCACTTGGGCATTACTCATGCTTGTATTACCAGGGCCATTATCTCTTTGCAAGTATTCATTACTGCAGTGATTCAAAAATAAAACCAACTTCACAGCCTTCTTTTAATTTAAAAGAGATTAAATAACTATCTGTATGAGGAATATATCCTAGCTCCATAGCTATTTGTGCATACAAAACCAATTTAAAAGCAATAGAGCAAGCTGGCAGTGGTACGATATAATAGCTCCTCATTTTATAATACTACCCAGAAGTCTCGCTCAAGCAGGCTAAACATTCTTCAATGATTCTCAAGTATTTGAGTTTGCCTGAACTATGAGAAATTCTGATTCAATATCTGCAGTAGAGACTGCAGAGAAGACGGAATAGTTTACAGTGCATGATGGCTCTATCCTGAGCCAATTCTTTTGACATTTCTACAGTTCCAGTGTGGACCTGACAAATTAATACCCGAGGCAGGTTGTAACTTTGAAGTTAAATGCGCAATTATTCCAGTTGAATGTAAAATGTTTTCATAACATGAAGTGCCTGTGAGGCAGCAATTCATTTACAAGACTACAAGATGGAAGGTTTAACATCAGTCATGCAAATGGCATTTTAATCTTTTCCCATCCTGAGCAGAAATACTTGCAGGGCCTGGAAATCAGTAATATGACCATCCTCAAATGCTTTCCTTTTTTATAATTAGAAAACCTGATTCTCCTACATGATTAGGAATTCCCTAGTGACAATTTCCCCAGTGCTCATGAAGAGAACAAATCTCTCTTTTAGAGGGTGTGTAGGATAAATAAAATGGATGTTATTTGTAGGAACAGGACTACATGCGAATGATGTGTGAAACCAATAGAGCTGGACAACTGTGCAGAGAACCCTGACTATTCTATTCTGCCTGTAATGTTAAATTTACACAGTTACGGAGAACAACAACAAAAGAGCCCAACACAGACATGTTTCAGCAAATAGAGCAGCTCCCAAAAGAAAGCTGATGATTGAGGTTGAGATTTTGTAGCAGGAATTTTTGGCACAAATGTGAGGCTGATGACCTGTTATTTTTATAACTTGGTGCATGTATGTTTGTATACACACTGCATATAATTGTATATCAGTATATGAAACCGTGAGCAGAGAGATAACCCATCCATCCATTAGAGTCACACACACGGTACATAGACCTAACCCAAGAACTTGGTCATTCTTTCTGGTAAAGAACGGTTTGAAATCTTTTCCTCCAAGGAAAGGGATGAAGAGAGATTCTGCTAAGAGAGGTTGTTTGCTTCCTTAGGAGCCAGAACTATCTTATTCTCCATCACTATTTTCATGGTAGCATATCTAAATAGATATTTCTGACTGTTTTGGGTTTGCTAAATTTAGGCATTCAGTAAAAATGAATTTGTTTTGCTCTTCTGCATATACTGAGGCTCTCTTGCAAAATGTTCCTTTACACCTATATTCTCTGCACAATATGAAATAAAGTTCTGATCCATTGAAATCAAAGGGAAATTCCCAATAAATACAGATTTTCACTAATAGTGCTAAAAACAGTGTGAAAGATATCTTGGGGAAGAACAGTACTCAGATGTAAGGAATAAATAAAAATGAAGCAAAAGCTCTTCTATTTCCTACTGTCAACAGCAGTGTTGTTTTGCAGGTAAGTTGGAGAGTAACAGATTTGAATTCATGTTCCCTGAGAGCCTTGCATATAAATTCGCACATGCATGTGGCTTATGAGTGACACTATCACCTGCTTTATTTATTAACTAGCTGTTTTATTTATTAACTAGCTGTTTTATCACCTTACTGTTCTAATTTTGAAGTGACAAGGAACAGCAACCCATGAAATTCAATTCTTGGTTCACAAACTGCACATGGATCACAACTCCGTGGCCACAGAGTTGTTCTTCAGTCGAGCAATGTTTAGTACTACCTGAAAACTCCCCATGAGATTCCTGGCTGCTGGCACCAGAGCCCTTCCCCAGGCTGCCAGTCGAGAACCAAGGGGACAGGGAAACCTTCACATCAGCAACCATGTTCAACAGTAATGCCAGATGTGAAGCTCTCATTAACGCTGAGTGAGATCCTGGCCCTGAGGAAATCAATGACCCCAAACAGACACATCCCCCTGAGACATGTTTATAATGCAAGTATGCTGCTAACCATGTTAGCATTAATGTGCATCTAGGGAACAGAAAGCCTACCCTTATCAAGACAGTATAGACAAAGTACAGATAGTATAGCATAGCAAGGCAGTAAGCTGCACATTAAAATATATTTGAATCAATTGCTAATATGAATTAATGTAAGTCAGTTCCTATTCTATTGCCAGTTATGTTAAGGCACTGTCCTGAAAATGGTTGGTTGGATATAGTAAATCAGAGTGGCCCTAAATTTCTACTTTAAGTCGTGATCAGTCCTATAGAATAATCTTAGGGCAATCTCTCCTTTTGCATTTAGAGTTATTTTTGGAGTTATTTTTTGTCTTTCATATTTATGAAGCAGAAGAAAGTCATATTGAAGCAGATGGTCATGGCAGAACACTGATTTCAAATAGGAGAGTGTGAGTCAGCCTGTATCTAAATGCAGACAGGACAGATTAGGAAAGAACAGTGACCTTCTGATTAGGAATTCAAAACTCACGTGAAAGGGGAGCCTGTGAATGCTTGTGGATATTTCAGACAAAGTGGGAACAGGTGAGGTTGCCACTGGGAGCCTGCGTGGGCAGTGCTACCCGGAGGGAAGGAAACAAGCAATTTTTCTGGTGCTGGGGAGAGACTGCAGCATTGCCCCTGTCCCACTTCTGCTTTTGCTCACAAGGAAGCACACACATAAATCATGTCATTTTGTAAGAACAAGTATTACAGCACCTGAAATGTTGAATGCAATAAAGATTTTATTAAAATACACAAGTCCATATTTTTTTCCTTTCGGAAGTAATATGTATATGCAGATAAGGGCTGCAACTTGAGGAAGAGCCTAGAATGAATCAGCAAGAGTTCCTTACCTTCCAGAGGTGTTTCTGTACATGTGACGAGCCAGAAACATGCAGAATTAATGACTACAAAGTCACACTTCCTGTATCATTCCTTCTGTAAAGATCTTGTAATGAAGTCCGGATCTTGAGACATGCAATATTTTTTTTCTATGCTTACACATTTGTTATATATTCAGGTTTCTGCATGCTACTGTATCACTTTTGAAGATATTTGGCCAGGTCAGTTCAGACAGTCTGGGGAAAATACTTTAAAATGAAGCAGGTGAAAATTATTAGAAAGTAGACTTAAAAAAGCAATCCTCTGTGTTCAACATTGTGCATGTATTCATGGAGTTTAAAGAAGAAAGGACCATCAGATACTGCTGTCTCATGACTTGCTAAACACCTGTTAACCTCATGTTTTGGGAATTACTAATATGTGATTTGCATTCAATTAGAGCCTATCCTACTGAAGATCATCGATTCTTTATTTGAAGGGAATGTGTGACTATAAGTACATGACCTCCAAAAGCAACTCATTCTAGCAGTTCATCTAATAACATCTAATGTTTATCTAAGGTTCATCTATCATGCCTCATTTAAATTTATCTGGCTTCAGCTTCCAGGCACTGGTTCTTGTTATGGCTTTTTGCACTAGGTTAAAGAATCTGGAATATGTATTTCTTCTTTTTATGCAGCAGCTATTTGTGCATTGTAGTCAAATCACCTCTTTCTAGTGAATAGAGTGAATTCTTTGCCTCTCTCATTCAAAAACTTTTTTTTTGCATCCACTTGTGTAGCTTCTTTTGCACTTTCAATACCCTTTAAAATGTGGATACTGGAATGGAATGAATTGTTTCTGTATCATCCTTGTCAATGAGAAATTTGGAGTTAAAATTGTTTCTTTCTCATTTTCGCCCTAAACGTATGCATTCAGTGACAGCATGAGGGTTTCTTTAGTTGTGCACTTTGACCCTAAGTCTTCCTGAAAGTCACTGCTTTCCAAGGTATAGTCCCTTTTGCTGGGCATGTGGTTTGCATTCATTGTCCCTAGACGTATTTTGCATTTAGCTCTACCTGAGTACTTTGCTTCAACCAGCCCAGCCTGTCTTTGTTGAGATTCACCACTCTGCCCATCTTGGCATCATCTGTAAATTTTATTCACCATGATTTTATGTGTGCTTTCCAGTTCACTGATGTGAATATTCAGTACTGGTAAGAATGGTTGCAAATCCTTGTAAACCCTGTGTAAAACCTCCTGCTTAAGTCCCAACTGAAAAGTTAATGCTACACTGTATCAATAAATCACATATTAGATGGTTTTATTAGACAAATCTAAACAAATAGCTATCAACAGGAACAGTATGCCAAATGTCTGAGTGAAGCTTATTACATTTATGTAGTTACTTTTACCAACCGCGTCTTAAAGTTTTCCGGGACTGAATGAAATCAGGCTCTTGAAATAATGGGACAATATGGAAAATTTCCAGAAGGCTGAAGAGGATTCCTTTTTTGCTTTGAGCCTCTGCCTACGAGTATTGTAATGCTCCTTCCTGCTCCTGGCTATGTGATTCCAACCTTTCACTCTTAAAGCTGCTATGAAATTAGTGGGTCACTGTAACCAAAAAGATTCCCTGTATAAATCATGAGAAAAAGCCATCTGCAAAGGTTAGCTATCAGATCAGAGAAGGCGGGAGAGAAAAGGAAGAACTGAGCATCCTTCAGTAGGAGACAGCATGACTGACTCGTGTGTTTGCTAACACTGAGTTTAATCACCATCACTAAATATCTGTTGAGTGGATTTAAACAATAAGTCTTGGTTAAATATAATGAGCAAAAAGAAAAGGAATGGGAAGCCCAGTACAGGTCTGCAAACTGTTTCACTCACTCAAGTCCCCTCTCCTAGCTACAGTGTCTGACTCCCTTTCAGTGAAAGCAATGCCTGAAGAGCACAGTCTACAACCAAGCGCAGACCTATATGAGAACTGTGTCTGGGATCCTTTTCTGTGGAGCTTCATCTTGATTAATTGTTCAGTTTATTCCTCTAGTGATGCTGGCTGAGTAATTTTTGGAAATAAGTGTCTGCAAGACATGGAGACACACACAACCCACGTACCGCAGCCCGTTCCCTGCAGCAGTGCCTTCTGAGTAGCCCAGCATATGCTTGCAGTGCTTCTCAGCAAGGATGAAGTTGCATGAGAAGGAGGAGGGGAAGGGTCACTGGATTCCATCTGAACACCACTACTGAAAGATGGTAGTCTCAGTCTCCCCCTTCCAAATCCTTTTCCTGCACAATCCCATCTGCTTATCTTCATTATTTACATGGTGCCAGCTATGACATTCTTCTGAACTGCCATGAGATGCAGCAGCTCACTAATCCAGCACAAAACTAAACTTGCAAAAAGCCAAAGTGGACAGTTTTCTGCTATACTTTTGGAATTGGCTTGTAGAAGGATGTGAGTGTCAGGGGCAGTGCAGAGCTGAGAGACAGGAGCAGAGGCAGAAGAGGTGAGCAGCAGGGTAGGAAGAGCAGGAGTGGGACCTTCCTCAATGGCCACTGGGTATCAGAGGTACCCCACGCTCTCGGGCTGCAGTCCTGAGTCCTCCAGAGCCAGAACAAGCAATGCAGCTCCTGCCTACCAGCCACCTCAGAGATGTGGGCAGCTAAACACCTGCTTGGAAAAACCTCTTTCCCAGAGATTATTTAGACTAGCTGGTTTCAAAATGTTTGTGTCTAAGATTTCCCTTAGCTATAGAAGGGCTATATCTACCTGATTCCTAATATAAACAGAATGATTTGTCAAGCTCTGCCTTTCCTGAATCGTTGTTACTAGGTTCTCCTGCCTGCTTTGAGTAACGTTGTGAGAGAGCTCCTAAGATTATTCTTGTTTCTGCTACTTTTAAATTTTCCAGCTTGCTAGTTTTCTAGCTTCTTATATCATGTTTTCATACTCCATAAATCTTTTTTTAAATTGCCTCTTTTTTAATATATTGTTAATTCTCCCAATGAAAAAAAATGCTGTCTTTTCTTTTTCTTGGAACAAATATATCTCCTTTTTCTTGTTTTCCTCAGGTGCAAGACAGTATATACACATGTGCACACAGATCTCAGTGTGCCTTGACTCAGGGTATGCGGGAAACACAACAGGATCATTTGTTCACACATTCTTCTGAAAATTTCAGTTCTAGCCACAAATAGTAAAAGAGTGACATTAAAATATCTTTTAAAATAAATAGGTAAACCTCATAAACATTCACATTTTAATCAGATGTAATAACTTCCTAAGCTGATCAAATAATAAAACCTTTTAAACAGAGTATTTATTTAACAGAAATCAAGTAGCATCACCTGCTATATAATCCACAATAGTTAAATCAGTCAGTGTTGGGTTTTTACTCTGTACTAGAAACCATGTTTGCAGTGTACAAATAAGGTAAACACAAATAGCTGTATACCAAGTCAATCAGTATTACTCTCTTTGACTAGGAATTTCCCAAGGTTACTCTCCTCTGTATTAAAGTTCCCACCTTTGGACTTTCAATTTAAGAAGGAGATGAAGGGGCATTCATTGTGAGATTAGACAGGGAATGATTTTATAAGTGGACATAAAATCTGTGCCTCATAATTTTGAAGGTTTCATTGTGTGATTTACTAAGTTTTTGTTGGAGTTTTGTTTTGGTTTAGGCTTTTGTTACTTTAATTCACAAAATTTATTTTTATGACAATTACTAATATCATGTGGGTGGAGAATAAGACCTTGTTTCTCCAATTCCCACAGAAAAACTACAGGGATTAAGACATCCATGCAAGGAAACCAATGCCCTATCTCCTGGGGTTCTTTTAAACCGACACCCACTTAAATTTTCTTTAGGCTGTCAGGGAGCAAATAAACATTAAAATTTCTGTTTTTTCCTTTTGTTCTCTGTAAGTAAAGGAGCATCCATAGATACTTGGGTTGAAACACTGACTATTTATTCCATAATAGCTCTTTTATAGCCCACTGTGGATGATAATGATGTAATTACAATCCTTTTAAGGCTACATTGTCTACATGATAAACTAGCAATTACCTGATTAGAAATATTTTGGAGACCAATATTAAGTATACAATAGACCACAAGTCTGGTCAGCCGTGCAATTATGGAACCAGAACTCATGCTGTTCCTAATCAAAATGTATCTAAAAGCAGTGTTTTGTGCATGTGCAAAACATAAGTTTAAAACCTGGTTGTATCAGTTTCCTTTAATAGTATTAAAGAGTAACAGATGTTAGTTTGGGTTGAAAATTATTTTCTTATTTTGTCCATTTATTTTTAAGTTTATTCTAGTTTTACACTAACGTATATCTGCCTTACTAGTTGATGCCATTGTGAAATGCCACTTTTAACCAACTCATTTGGAGGGATGAAAATGTACCCAGACTTTGGAGATGACTTACTGCTGCGTGAGGTCAGAGTAATCTTCCCAGAAGGTGGTTCTTGAACTGAGTATACAAGAATGTTATTTAACATGTTGATCTTTTTTCCATGTTATACAATCTAAAGCTATAAAAATATCAGCTTCACTGTAGCAAGAACATTCCCTGTTAGAGAGAGATCATTAAAGTGTGGATAATGCTGAAACTGGTGAGGATGGCAGATGTGGTGAATAATAATTAAAGAGACACAAATAAGCAGGAAGTTTCATGTGCTCAATTGAAAAACATCCAGTAGGTTGGGCATACTTTGAGCAATTCTGCCCTGCCTTTCCCATGACAAGGAGCAATAGACAGGTGAGAGGAGACTGGAGAACTGGATAGACCCTGGCTCAGTGCCTTAAACACATGAACCTCCTCCATCATATACAAAGTTTTGAGGCTGAAGTAACTTCTGCAACAACGAAGAGATTCCAAACCACTTAGAACAAACCTGGGAAAGGTATTACAGTAAAAAAAAAAGGCCAACAAGTTTCACTCAACTTTCCTGAAAAACTAAACTCACAGGACAAGTACAGAAAGAATTTGAATTACCTTTCGGGTCCAATGGGAGCTTAACTGTGTCTATATTCTTCAGTCTGTCTTCAGTCAAGGATTTGTTGCACATGCAGTCACTAGCATCATGGGATTGTAACCTGCAGTAAAGCCTTCAGGACAGGAAAGATGGAAAGTTGGAAGTTGGAAATAAAATCAGATCCTCTTAGTGTGGGGAAACATGTAGGTAAAGCATTATAAGTATCACAGAGGGGGAAAATAGCCAATTGGGCTGTAATAACAGGGCAACTGAAGGAAGAAGTGACCCAAAATTGGAACCAAGGTAAATGTGTTAAAGGAAACAGGAAAGTAAGGCCATACCCACAGAAAGAGAAAAGGGGTCACTCGAGTGTAGGATACTCTGTTTTAGGGTCTGATATCTGTGGCATGAAACCTAAAGTAGCACAGGGCTTGTCCAGAGAGTCTGGCAGGGGAATAACTCCATGACCTAGAGACTGGCATGCCCTGAAGAGGGTGCAGGGTCTTGGGGAACATATCCATCCTGGCAAAAGCAAGGCAGCTGTGCTTCTGTTCAGACTGTGTACCTGTGGTCTCCCTGTGATGACGGAGCTGGGGATGCCTAATGCTGATGGTGCTGGAAGGAACAGGGAAAACGTGGCAGGGCATGGGCAGCTGGGGCAGGAGCGCCACAGCTCCTGCCCAAGCAAGTGTCCCATATACCTGTGGTGGGATCATCCAAATTTTACTGTTGGAAAAGTTTCTGTATAAACACACTTTCCTAGAACAGAGATCATCTCTGTCATGTTTTTTGACATTCAAATTAGAAGAGTAAGCAACATCTGTGGGAAGAGTAATTATCCAATGCTTACAAATCATATATCTGCGTCTAAGCTGATCTTACTCAGACACTGTGCTACTCTTAACAGCTCACTTTTGTGAAGTCTCAGGTTACTGAGTATTACACACAAGTGACCACAGTATCCAAAAGGCAGTGTATGTAAAGATTTGGAAGGGAAGTCACTTTAATTCCAACTTCCTTTTCTGCACCTGAACCATAATAACAACAACTATAATAATTGTATAATCCAACTGAGTTTTTAAAAAACCTGTCACAGATGTTTTAGTAATGCATGTAGGAGAAACTGGCATTTACATATACATTTTTGTAAACAAAAATCATACCAGCTTCAATGTCAATGAAAATATATGATCCTATATCTTGGGATTTGTCTATGTCCTGGGAAGTGCCCCTAGAACTGCTCTGCAGTGAAACAGTTTCTGGCCTGGATCTCAAGCTGTCTTTGACAGCAGTATTTCCCATTTGTGATAGAAACAGGCTACTCTCCTACCATACACATTTGTGAGTTCATGAACTATCAGAGGAAGTTTTCATATTGTGAACATCTGGTTTTTCCCCATTCAGCTGCACAGCTACAGCTGGGAAAGACATGAACTGAGCTGTTAGTCATTTCTGAAATAAAAATAGATATAGTCTATGACTTTAGACTTTGGCTGTGAGCATGAGACCATCATCTAAGGCTGTTTATTCCACTACATTGCATTACATTAACTTTCCTAATTACAAGATCCTTATTTAAGAAAGCATTTGAAAAGAATAGAAGAAAAAGCACAATCTTTTCTGATAAATTAAAATGCCTTTTTAATGGGCTATCTTCCAAAGGTGTGTAGTTTTTGTAGTACTACTCTTCAATCGTTAACTAGCCAACACATCACAGACAACATGCATGGATCCAAACAGCTGAAAAACTGGCATGCTGGTTAAGCTTTTTCCTGGAAGCACTTGCTTCTGGAAGTCATTTCATGTAACAATGTAGCAGTTCAGGTGTGGCCAGTGCTCTCTCCTGTAGATTTAACATAGAGCAGTATGATAATATATAAGAAAAAATATCTAAGAATTTCTTATTATGAGTAATTTTGTTTGAGAGCTAATTTCGTCATGGTGAATAGAAGAGTGTCGTGGTTTAACCCCAGTCGGCAACTAAGCACCACGCAGCCGCTCACTCACTCCCCCCCCGGTGGGATGGGGGAGAGAATCAGAGGAGTAAAAGTGAGAAAACTCATGGGTTGAGATAAAGACAGTTTAATAGGTAAAGCAAAAGCCGCGCACACAAGCAAAGCAAAGCAAGGAATTCATTCACTACTTCCCATCGGCAGGCAGGTGTTCAGCCATCTCCAGGAAAGCAGGGCTCCATCATGCGTAATGGTTACTTGGGAAGCCAAACGCCATCATGCCGAATGTCCCCCCCTTCCTTCTTCTTCCCCCAGCTTATATACTAAGCATGATGTCATATGGTATGGAATAGCCCGTTGGCCAGTCTGGGTCAGCTGTCCTGGCTGTGCCCCCTCCCAGCTTCTCATGCACCTGGCAGAGCACGGGAAGCTGAAAAGTCCTTGACCAGTGTAAACTCTACTCAGCAAGAAACAAAACATCACTGTGTTATCAACATTATTCTCATCCTAAATCCAAAACAGAGCACTCTACCAGCTACCAAGAAGAAAATTAACTCTATCCCAGCTGAAACCAGGACAAAGAGGTTCATGCATTCTTATGAGGAAATAATGGTATCGGGCAGGTTTATCCAGTGAAGACACACATGGAAAGAGTGCTTTCCAACCCATCCACCTCTGCTGCACTACTGCTTCCCTGTTGGGGAGATATGGGGAAATAGAAAAAGCTATATTCTATATAGAATAGATATGGGAAAAGGGTATGAGCCAGGAGTGGGATCAAGGAGAATTAAATTGTTTTCCCCATGAAACCAACAGAAAATTTTAACCAAGGTTAAATCAGCCTAGAATTTGTTAACTTTCCTGTAAAAGCTTTCAAATAGAGATGATTGCTAGATTCTTGCTTTGGGCTAATCTGACCGTGGCAGCCTGACTCTGAGTGACCGTAAGGGTCTTCTGCACAGAATGTCATAGGTCTCACTGGTTTTCAGGCAAAACCTCCCTCCTTTTGCTAAGAAAACCTTTCCACTCATCAAAACCAAGTGAGGAGGCATGTCAAAGATATGGAAGAACCCTCAGAACTCTCCCACTTCCTAGTTACCACCTGAACCCTTTACTAAGTAAAGAGAATCAATCTATCTGGCTAAATGGCAAACGTGAAGACATATGTGTGTTTCTATAACCCACAACATGAAGACTCATCAATGAAAGGTGCTAGGCTAGAAGAGGGTGCCAGCTGAATCTTTCCTGAGAGCCCTGTGGTGCTTCTAAATTAGGCAGAGAGTAAGCAAGAACTATCCCGGACACCACAGTTACAAACTAACCAGGGGAGATTGATACTCATCTTGCTTGAAAGACAGCAACTCTCAACACTACAGACTTTCTCAGTAGCATCTTGGAGTTAACATGGATCAACATGCAAAGGCATTAAAATCTGAATTAACTAAAAATTGTTTTTCATTAATTCAATTTTCAAAGCCATTGACATAGCTGATCCTTAGATTACAAGGAAAACCAAAATTACATTTTCAGAAATGTAACTGCCTTTGACTTAGTAGTATTCAAGTTTCTAAAATACTTCACAATTAATAGTTTTCCAAAGCTATGTTCTATGCTCCATTTCACTCTCAGTAATCCTTTAACTAAATCTAGGCAATAAGCAAACCAGTTTTAGGTGATTGCAGTTGACTTAGGTGTGGCTTTGTTCAGTATACTGCTCACCCACCACTAACTCTAGTGGCATGAGTGTTTTTACAACGTTTTACAATGATCAGTGTGCTCTCCAGTCCAAACCAACATATTCAAGCAGCTCCTTAGACAGCTCACGAGGCGCCATGACAGCAAGCACTGGCAATATTCCTGTAAACACAATTTGACACAAAGGTATCATATACTGATATACCAACAATCCCAGTCAGTCTCAGTGTTTGGACAATATCAGCTAATGAACAAAAAAATGGCTGCTTGAAAATGAACCTCAGGAAGAGAGATGATGCTGATCTGTGAAGGAAAGACTTGAAGAATTTGCAGACGTGGTGCAGTCTTCTTTTTTTAACGGCACATGTGTATGAGTAAGTGGTTAAATCCATCATTGTAGAAGTCATTCAAGTAAAACGTTCTGCTCTCTGTGACTCGTAGGGGAATGTGTCCCACCCTGACAGATGGTGGCCTCATCTTGGATATGTGTCTTCTCTAGCTGCATGGAAAAATAGCAACACATCTGGCCATGAAACTGCGAGCCTTTAGGAAACATTGATGAAGAGCAGAGGAGCGTGGTTCCCTAACCACTCATCCCCTAGTGAGCTCATCACCCTCTCTCCACCTTCCTTTCCTCTCTGTAAAACTCAGGAAGAAGTTTGAGGCTGACAACAGAAATCCCTACCATAGGGCAAAAGTTCAGCTATGCAGAAGACAAAGCTGCTCTGGAGTAATCCCAGATTAGAGAACAAATCTGCACCAAGCAGAACAGCCACTGCAGACATCCATGCCCTCCTCTCAAGTGAAAAGTGTAGCTCTGTGGCCTGTCTCCTCTCATACAGATGCAGTAGCACAGACCTGTTTTATTTAAAAAGAAAAAAGAAAAAAAGAACTTGCAAGTACTCATTTTTTCCATTAGAATGAAAAAAATGAACAGCATGTGGTAGATATTAGTCATGTTACTTAGTACACTACGTACTCTAACTTTTCTATATACTGTGGTGGCAGGCATTGGTATTAAAACTTGTATAATCTGTTTTGAAAATTCACCTCAAAAAAGAAAATGGGGATCAGACATTTTTTCAGTAAACATTTTCTCATAAGTGAGTTAAACACTGTTTCTATTTACAAAATGTGCGAATAAAACACAGAGTGTGTGAGAAGTCATCACAGGAGTGAAATGGGAACTTGGAGCAAGATGAGAGTGTAGCAATTATTTCTACCCACTGGCAAGGATCAGCTGTCCTCCCTCCTCTTTATCTTCCTCCTTCTGCTCTTCCTACCCCACTTCCTACTCTCCTACTCTTCTCTTGTTGTGAATTCTTCCATATGCTTCTTGTTTTTACAATTCCTCCCTCTCCTGGAGATTGGAATTAACTTACATCATCATCTTCAAATATCCTCTCTTGAAATACGCTTTTTCTGAGATGCTTTCAAGTGGGAAATCATGAGAGTTATATCAGCATAAGAGAGCAGAATATGTCTGACAATAGATAATTTTCATGAGTTATCAGTTACTGTAGATAAGAAAAAAAGAATTGAGTCTTGTTCCACTAGGGAATTATATTTTGCTGATCATTTAATTGCCCCCTGTCTGCTTACAGGAAGATAATAATACACCTATTAACTTCCAATGGTAAAGAAATTAACAGTCATTCATACATACTTTTCCAGACCAACACACGCCACCATTTGGAGGTTCTTGATATTGATACCTCTGCCCAGACCTGTGGAACAAATGCAATCTATGTAATTCAGAGGAGACTTTTTTTCTTTCTGTTTCAGCAAGAACAAGCTGTTTCTGCCCTGCTTGCCCCGGCAAACCACAAGAAGCACCCCCAACCTATTTCTTTGGCTGAGATATGAACCCAGTACAGAAGACAGTGGAACTGCTGGTGTCCTATTAACAGGAAGAAAGATTCATCAGCAAAATTCACTTTTTAGAAAGATATGCATGTATGTCAGCACTGCTACGTTACTGTACAGTGTTGCCAGCTACTAGAAGGGAGAAGCTGGGTGGTGTTGACGCACACTACAGGAAACAGTGGTGAAAGAAAAGGGTAAAAGGGTGATGGACAGAAAATTAGGTGCTACTGCCACTGTGATTAGTGAGAAGAAAATATGCAAACCCACGTATTGGTATTTCCTCTGATACATCTGCCTCTATGGCTCCCAAGCCTGGAGCATCTGCACAAACTCTCCTGCTTTTACCAACAAGATTACAACAGCTGCTGTGAGAATTGCTTTATTTTCCTGCAGTACAAACGATTAATCTTTATTCAGCCCAGTTATTTCTACCAAGTATTACACAAGGTTTGAATGCCCACACAGATTGAACAGATAGCATTTCTCTGCATATTTAACAGCAGAGTGCACAATGGTATAATGAATGTGTTGAACTTCTTTTCGAACAGACACCCTAGTGCTGCAACTTGAAGCATGACAAAAGACTCAAACAAACATTTCCTGACGTTTTGAAAAAGTCCAGCCGTCTTTTACCAAGTTGAACTGCCCCTTTTCTTAGCCTTTACCACAGTCTGGATGAAGACTAAGACCCTGGAATTGCAGAGGTACAACTAGCTACTATGCATGAGCCAAAAGTACCCTAACTCTTCTGCACAGCACAGTTTGGACAGGGCATATCACGTATCTTTACCCCAAAGAGAAACATGCAGAACTTGAACATGAACATGGCTTAAATTTCCCTGTTGATGTCAGCTCTTCTGTGTGCTAAATGTGGCTGAACCTCCTTCGGCCTCAGTGGGTCAGCTCCTGAAATCCTGTTAAGAAGAATATAACGGCAGCCTTTAGTTTATTTATTTATTTTTAAAAAATAGATATCTTGAAAGCAAATTGAACCATATCTTCTTTTCCAAAGTGTTTAATTTCCTCAGAATCCAGGATACATTAACAGAAATTGTAACTGGGAGGCTAAAGGAGCCCAGACAACCATCTGTGGCTTAATCACAGAACAAGCCCAAGGGCACCTCCAGGGCCACAAACAGAACTGCCTCGGGAATCTGTGGAGAAACCAGATGCTTCTATACACAGGAGAAGTCTTTGCCATTTATGCCCCTGAGGCTTCTGTGAGCTTGGAGAGGAATCTGCACTGGGGCCAATATATCCGCAGCATTCCTCCTTTAAAAAACCCATATTATTAAAAGACATCTCAAGTTCAAGAGCAGAAAATAAATGAATAAATGGATCAAAGACAGAAAAATTAAGTTATTAGTTTTGGAGTTACTGCTCTCATTTTCTCAATGACTAGGTAAATAAAAAGACAATGGAGATGACAGGCTCCTCTCAAACTACAAAGCAGCATATGAAGCAGACAAAGGTTCCAGGAAACATTTGGACATGCTCTGATTCTTTCTAAAAGAGCACAGATTGGCGAGAAGGTCGCTCCTTGGTTAGTGGAGAATTTTGCCACCATTTAGTTTCAATGTATGAGTTATGTCCATTTAACTATTAGGTTTTGTGCTGATTTCTTTATGGGTGTGAATGTCTTATTGCATGAGGATGATTCTTACATTCTTGAAAAGAGCTCTGGTGAAAGTAAGAGCTTGCTCCAGATTTCAGTGTTGAAAAACACCTATGCTGTATAGCTGTCTAATGTTAATTCTTATCTTTGACTTTGTTTTGATTTCGGATGTTCAAAATTCATCTTTTTACACCATGTGCCGGCCACTAGACTTCTACAGCTGTCTAACGGGAAACTATCATCACAGCAATGGTTCATCTCCATTTGTTTAAATGCCACCTTTTCCCCAGTATCCTCTGCTAACTCATTCTCTCATATGATTATCAAGAGGTCTCAGATTATGATGATGGCACATATCCTAAGATTGTTTGACCTCCACCCCATCTTTCTGATTTGCATTGTACAAAAAGCCAAAGCTAGGTCCAGAAGATTTTTATTTTTTTTATCTCAACAGCTGTGACACTGTCCATCAAAATATACAACTCTCTTCCTAAAACAGAGTCCAAGGAACAGCTCAGATTTGTTAACAAATTAGCAAATCTGATATCAGCCCAGAATATTTTTTTGAAAGAAGAGAATGTCTTTTTCATTTTATGAACTGCAATTGCAGATCTTTTTATGTTTACCTGTTTTTCATGAGCATTTTTGCAGGTTTATTCAAAATAATTTACCAGTTCATATAGATCAAGCACAGTGAATTTTGACAGGCATTGATTTCTTTTAAAATCTTGTGAAGATCATCTTCCTTATGACTGAAGGTTGTAGCATTGGTGTTCATGATTCACCATTCAAAACATAATTTTCTACAAAGGTGTTCTAAGATTATTTAAGCTGATAAATTTCCTGCCAAAACCCCAAAGGTTGATATACTTTTGAAAGCACAAATTTCATAAAATTTCATTTATGAGCTTTGAAATGTTTCCTTGAGTAATGTAGAAAAGACTTTAATCCAGAAAGAAGTTGGTGGGCGAAATTAAATGGAAATGCATTGGGAGCAAAGGAATACATTGGAACTGTTAGATAAAAATTCCCTTGAAGCATTTCACAAGACATAAATGTATAAACATCCCATCTAACATTTGGCTGTGTTGTATCTGATATCCTGGATTGCTGCAGGATCAGAGGCTGAGGAATTATCTCAGGACATATGGAAATTAAAATGTCTTCAGATCCATATGGGAAATATCTCTGAGAGCAGGGCAGAGATTTACAGGCTAACGTTACTTCCTGTGTAAAACCAAAATCCTTTCTACAGGAATTGTCCTTGTCCAGGGTGTTTCCAAAACTTTGTTTCCAAAGTTTTATGTTTAGTTGGGTAAATTTTCCTGTGTCTACGGGTCATTCATCAGGCTTTCATAGTGATCACGGCATTTCGATTGACTAGTTTTCTTTCTTCAGTGGAATTAGTTGGGCTAGTTTGAATTTATTACAAAAATTATCTTCAAAGCATATAATTTTTTAATGCCTTCCCCTGCAGTATCATTGAAATGTTTAATTATGTAGAATAAAACTGTTTACCTACCTCAAATCAACAGCAGACTAGAGGCAGAAGAATATGGAAATGACTGACGAAGATTCCCTGTGCCTCTCGTTAAAGGTTATCCTAACCACATTAGGGCTTATTTTGTGAGCACATACATGCGTGTGTATGCAAACCTGCCAACACCGACAAATTCAAAAGTGGCTGTTTCATAGCCGCCCTGTGCCCATACAGATGAGTTTACCTGTACAGAAAGGCTTGGCACCACAAACCAGCAGGAGAGGTGAGCAAGCAGATCTGCTATCCAAGCTCTTGAGAGAAGAGCACCACATCTTTTCCCTGCACCTCAAACACCCGCAGTGGAGCTGATAACATCTGAGGAAAGGACTCAGAGTCCATTAACCTCAGGACAATGTCCTTTGTTCAGGAAGAGGCAAAGACACAGGGAACAGCATTTGCTTACACCGATACATGTATATATGCACGTGTACACATGCACGTTTTTTTCCCCAAATGTACAAAGACCAAACAGATCAAGTGATTTATGTTTCCAAGAAACATATCAAAACTTGTTTGAGAGAAGTGGTTAGGGTAACTAGCTATCTTCTGTTCTGAATCTCTGTTGTTTAACATCTCTACAGTAATGGCTTAAGATGCCAATTAAAAATCTGAGTTAAAAGCAAAATTACCTGAAAATCAGCCACCCAGGCAGGCCCCAGGAAAACAGAGCTTTAAAAAAATCATTCAAACGAGTAACAAGGTTTTCAATATGGAATTAAAGAGCGAAGAAAAGACTCTTCAAAGAAACTTTCAAAATCCCTAAGCTGTTTGACATGAAGTAACTTACAACCCTCAGCTCTCAACTTGGAATCACAACAATTCAGAACCTCAATCCCAGTGAAAATCTTACCCTTTCTCTCCAGTTTAAGTGATTGATTTATTGCTGAAGGATAAACTGTAAAATTTAATAACAAATGGATCTGGGATACAATGCTGAAGTATCACTTATTGCAATAAAAAAATCCTCCTTACATCTGCACAGTTGATCAAATGTCATCCATTGTGTAGCAATTAATGTTTGCCTTTTTCTGCCTTTAAAACAAAGCAAACAACAAACCGACCACCTAAAAAAAAGAATTTCCATATGATTCAGCAGTGGTATTAATCTCATGAATGAAACTGTCTTGGTGTCTACACACCACCACCTGCTGCACGAGCAGCAGGAAGCTGTAGGATGGCATTGCTCAGGTAGCATTAGCAGGCAAACCTTCAGGCTGAAAAAGTAACAGCCTTTCTTATTGCACCTATATGTATTTAAGTTGAAAGTGTGACAATTGTCAGTTTGCGTGGAAGGGGACTACTGAGATCACTGGAGAGGACTGGAAGAGGCACACAACTGCAGCAGGGACCACTTTCCCACTGTGTTCTGCTTCGGCGCAGCTGTCTGACTAAGAACAAAAATTGTCAACTTCACCTGCTGATAAATTTGACTTTGTATCTCTGTACCCAGACGGGGAAAGGAAAGTGGAGTAAACCATTTGGCTACTGGTCATGCTGTTAGTTGTGCTATCTGCCTTCAAAGCTGAAGGAAAAGCTCCTCCCTCCCTCCAGAATGTTAGTGTGTTCAGTAAACAAATATAGCAAATTCACCCTGTACAGTATGATTTTTTTTAATATTGCCAGAACTTGAAAAGTCAGTAATCAGTTTCAAATGCTGACAAAGGTTTATTTTGCCTCAATTTTTCTACTAAAGAGAATAATACTGCAGCGCACCTATCTGGCAGTTCTCATCTCTGGCTCTCAGCTTTGAGTAACCCTTCATACTTGAAGGAAAAAAATGCTTAGAGGTTTTTCCATCTTAACACTCTCCTGTTGATTTTGCTATGTGGCAGGAAGCAACACAGTGCTGAGACTACATCTTTATTGCTTGGGGCAGCATAGACCAGAGAGCAACTAAATTGTGGCTGCCCCATGCCTCCCTTCCTCCCCCCGTCCCAGCAACCCCCAGGACACCTCCAAAGGAGCCACAGACATGCCCAAAGGCGTTGCTGCATACAGTAAGGGCAGCAGCAACTTGTCTGCCGGGTGGCAGCTATAGCAGTGCCTCCTTGGCCTTACTGCAGTCACAGCTGTCTACAGAGGGGAGCTTAAAATCAGCCTGGACGTGTCCTGTCTGACTTCTGTGTCAGCAACACAAAGGAGGAAAACTCATCAGATGCAACCTTGGTCTAATGCAATGCATACAACTGTGTGGCAGCCAGTTAAATATGCGGTAGAGGGCTTGCTGGGCTCTACAAAAGTTATTGCTGTAAAAACACAGCAGTCACACAGGATGTCCTACAGCCTGCCGTCGCTCATGGCTACCCTCAGCTACTCAGCTATTGAATGCTACTCAGCATTCCCTTAGCAGGAATGAGGGCATGTATGAGGAAAGACTCAACCACCTGTGGATATTTACAAGTCCATCGAGGAGAACAAAAATTAAATGCCTCTACTTTGCTTTATTTCTTGTGACATGTGCATCGCGTTACATCTGGATGTGTCAAAACGTATTATGCCATGTGACGCTCTGTAACCTGGTGGCACTGAAAGCATGTCAGGCTGCAGAAGTAGCTTACTCAAGACGGACTTAAAATGAACAAAAGAGAAAAATTAAATAACAGTTTCCAAGCTAAGGGACCCAGCAGAATTTACTCTCTTGTCTATGAAAGCGCATCAGCTGGGACATCTCTGCTCACAGAAATGCATCCTTAGCAAAACCACCAACTATGTTGCCCCACTTGTATCTAATCTCCATGTACTGATGAGCTGAAGTTTACTAAGCAAGGGGGGGAAAAGAAAAACAATCAAACAGAAGTAATCTTTCATTAATTCAAAAGATTTGGGACATTTATTTGAGGCTATCTACTGCAAACTGTTCATTTGGCTGCATCGCACATGTATGAATGCATGTTTCTGCAGAGGGAATTATTCTTTCGTACTTCACTTCTGCTACAATAATGTTAAATTGATACAATCAAATATACAGTGTTAAAATGCTAACTTTTAATTTCATTTACTTTACGTTATTTGGGTTTTAAAACTTGAATTTTAAACATAGCCTCGTGCTTGTTTTTCCATTCAGCATTTTGAAGAGAAAAAGAAGTGTGAATCTTAAAAATATCTAAAGGGTCCCAGTTAACCACTGAAGCTCATATCTCACTGAAATAACTGGATATGGGAGTACCCAGAACTGTTGCAAAAGGCTGAATTAAATGACTGAAGTAAATAGTAATATATTGTGGTTGGGTTATATTTTTGACTGTAAATGGTAAAACCACACTCTTCTTTCAAAAGAAAGCCTAATATATCTTGTCTACCATGTATATACTAGAAATGGGAAGGAACTCTTAAAATACATGATGTGAATTTTTTTTTTCTCCACTCACAGCTTTATTTTGCTAAGCTTCAAGCAGCAGCTTTTGCTTGCAAAGACTCTCCTGTGTGGTTACATTGGAAACTTAACAGGCTCCTGCATACAATTAGCTCAGCCTCAGCCCCATGGGCCTCCCAGTCTGAGTAGGGAAAAAAGGACACCCCTATGCCACAGAAAAGACTTTATAGCCTTGTAATAGAACTCCTGTAGTAGTAATGGAGTTACAATCAGCCACGATAGTCTGCTAATTCAGGAGAAGCAGGGTTTGTTTGCAGGCAGAGCCAGTATCTTTTGTTAGACCAACCGAAAATAGCAAGTGAAAACGGACCCATGTTCAAGGACACAAGCATGAGGTTAAACTGAACCTAATGAAGCATTCATGTGCCTGCAATTTTGTCCATTTTCATGCAGTTTTTACAATTCTTTCAGGTGTTCTAGTAAGATGTTAAACTTTCCAATAAAAATCAAGGTAAAGTGCATACTCCAGTGGTTTGAAAAACATAAAAAAATCAATTGATTAACTTTCCTTTTCAGCCAGGCTCCCTCCAGCTCTGTCAACAGGCACATTACAGAAAGGCTCTACTTTTTCAAGATGTGGGTGAAACAGACCTTTTTAACTCTGTAACAAAAGAAACTCTTGCTGTTCTTACTGTGGAAATGGAAGAGAAGGTGTTCCTTTCAGTCAAAAACAAATGTTCCCTTTCACTTGCAGCTAAACATCAAGAGGTGTAGCCTGAAAGGTGATTTTTTTTCTGTCTCCATGCAAGTGAAAATAGCATGTATAGCCTGTAACTGAATGTGTTGTGTTGGACTGTTTGTCTCTAAATTAGTGCGGATCAGAATGTATGGGTCTGGGCTCTTATTAAATTCTAACCACTATTGATTTAGTTTTGATAATGTGAAGATATAGAAACAAAGCCGCACAAACTCATAAATTTCTTTGAGCCTGTTTCCATGATAGTCTTTAAAGAAAATACAGAAGAAAATGTGGTTCTGCTTCTCTTTTTCTTCCTTTAGCACCAAGAAGTTGCAATACAGTAATGATAGTTTTATGTGTGCTTGTGATAAACAGCTAGCAATAAGTTGTGGTCAAGGAAGTGGTTTTCTGTTCCATACAACAGCAGGTACAAGTGGTGCTGCTTGAACCAGGCACAGAATTTCTATAATACTAAGAATGAGAAGTCAAAGTAAGTTCAGAAGCAAGTAACGAGAGTTACACCTTTTGCACTGCGAGGCATTTACTTGGCCCTAGCTGAGTGAAGCAAGGACATGAACATTATTTTCTTGTAGCATTTGCCACCAAAAGCTGTCTCATTCCCAGAATTTAACCATCCTTGGGTTGCTTGTGCCTTCCCCGTCCTTGGCATTACCAAGTTCCCAGGCTGTGCAACTGCAGAACTTCACACTACCTGAAAAGATTCACACATATATTTCCCACCATGTAGCTCCAGCTCATCAATATATACATATGAACTTTCAACAGGATTCAGCCCGGATATTTTACTACTTCAAGACTGTCCCAGTTTGGCTATGTTGTGCTTATTTGCACCTCTAACAGGCCACAGTAAAACCGTAATTTGCACCTTTCGAGGGAGGAAATTCAGAGAAAAAGAGAAAGGTGTTACTGTTCAAAAGCTGTCAAAACAGAAACTTAACCAGGGAAATCCATATAAAAGGGAATGTGGGACAGTATGTGATGACAGCCTCTTGTTACAGTGCCTGTGCACAGCATGGGGCTTCTGGATCACACTTCTGATGCAGCTGAGACACACACTCTGCTTTCCAGGTGTCTGAGATAGGTTAAGCAATCTCTTCATCATCCCACTTCCTCTGTAATGTGATCAAATCCATCATTCCTTTTGCTATCTCCTTTTGTGTTTGCTTTGCCCTGCAGTAATTTGCTAACTGCAAAGCAGGCAAGTGCTTTAAAAACATACAAGCCTACTGCAAGTTAAGTCATACTTATCAGATGTGCTGGTAGTGAATCATGCTGACAGATTGGCTCTGTTTACCTCAAACAAACTGTCAGAAATGTTCAGTACCCGAACCAAAGCATGGAAAAGGCTTTCAAATACACACAGAGATCAGATCATAGCCCAGTGCATCATATTTTGCATATTTCATAAAGGTATCACATGTACATTTGCATGTAACAGTCTGAACACGCTGTTTACAAAGATATTTGGTATCTCTACAAGAGAAAGCAATTAAGACTCATGTAGCTAATGGGGCAGGAGTAGATTTTCTGTCGCTCTTTCTGCCCAGTGAGGCTGGCTGGGGGCTGCAGGAGCTGCCGAGCTGCAAACACTGCTGTAGTTCCTCCAGTGCTCTGTCCCTCCGCTTCATACGTGGTTTTGTGCCACTCTGTGCTGTGCTGGTACTCCAGATGGCCTGTGGGACCACATGGCGACTAGGAGTACAGGAGCACAGAGAGCACAGTCTGCTCGAGTGGCCAGAGCACTCATTTGCCACAAGCAACGAGCAGCATTAAAATGTGTTTGCTTTACATCGCCTGGGAATTTCCCTCTCCATAGGGGGCTGGATATAATAATCTTGCTTTTCTTTCTCTGCTTCAGCCTTGCAATTTTGGTTCTAAGACTAGTTTTCTTAGCAATTTTAGAAACATTTTTAAACTGAGTTTCTTGAAAAGACACATTCCCTCGACATGATCCTGTTTCCAAAGTTGTAAACACACATGCATACAGCTATGATTTCTGATAGCAACCGTTACCTACCTGCCACAGAGACCCCTCTGCGCGTGGCTGTAGGTTGGGAACCCAAGGTGATGTTCTTAAAAAAACCCTTAGATTGGTGTGATTCCATTTCCAGTGCTCTTAAAAGAAACCCCTTCTTTGTTTTAAGGAGCTTTTAAAATAATCTACTTCCCTGCACAAGATTCAGAATTAAGAATAAAATTATACAAAACCTAGTTGAAATTTATAATCGCAAAGTTCAAAACTGTAAAATCTGGGGAAATAAATAGTTCATATTAAACAACTTACTCACAGCCTTGCTCAATATTTAAATGGAAACCAAGTGGGACAATCTGAGGCTAGAGCAGAGGGAGCAGCAGAGGGTTGTTTTGTTTTTCATTTCTCCTTGTTTTGTGGGGTTTTTTTTGTTTTTTCTACCTGTGAAAGTGTCAGAAAGCCTCCCCCTGTGGCCATGAGGCATCATTTCTAATTTCCCTGAGCAGGGACCAACCCAAGATGCTCCAGATCTCACTTACCCAAAGGGGCTGGCAAGCGCTTAAAATGCGAGCAAGGTTTCTCATTAGAAAGAACTACAAATCAGGAGTTCAGAACCAGGAACGTCCTGGTGAGAGAGACAGCACTGGTTACAGCTTATTTATGTGTACAGGAATTCAATTAGAATCGACCTGGACACCCACCAACATTGTTGTGATAGGGTGACTTAGGAGAGAAAGGCTTTCCAGGGCTGTACTCTGCTATGAACACCGGCAGCGCCTGTCCCATCACTAGGTCTGCATGCTCCCCAGGAAAACAACAGCTTGTTTGCATCCAGTACCACTGAATGTGGCAAATAAGGCACTCTGAAGGGTGCTGTGGCTAGGCTCATGGCGGGTGGATGTGATACTAATGCCTAGTTTGTGTTTATGATCCAGGACAGGATTACAAACTGGCCACACTAGTCAATAATTAAGTAAAAAATAATTCCCTTGATCATTTTACTGCTAGTGAAAAATGGATTTGTTTATATAGGAAAAAAAAAGGGGAGACAGTAAACTCTTGATTTTGTAGGGAACTTGGTAACGATTCTTTCCTGCTAGGTGAACAGAGCTCCTGACTTCTTACACTACGTGTAGTTTTACAATCATCATCATGTTTATGGAAGGGACAGACAAGGCTGCTGTGCTATTACTTTTTGCACTTGACTTTTATTGTGTTAGTTTTGCTTCGCTATTACTTTTTTGATCTCCAGCCATCACCACCTTAAGCCAGTACTTGCAAACAGCAAGAAAGGAAATAGCGAGTTGTTCTAGCCAAAACACCTGCAGTACCCTGGCTGCTGGCAACTTCATTTCCCTTCTTATATGTTTATCTGTTACTTAGGGAGAGACTAGCCTTTGTAGAGGACAAGAAGAGGAGGGTCTAGAGAGATTCTTGTGGGTCTTTCAGATCCTTTTACAACTGTTGTTTTAAAAGGTTCTATGACCTGCAGAAATCCATCAGAAAAACAGAAATACATGCAGACGCAAAAGCTGCCTGAAAGATTTCTTTACATAGACATTTCTTTCTCTTTGTTTTCAAGGCATTTAGCAAAAGCATTTTATTCTTGTAAATATGGCAGATAGATAGAAATTTTTCTATTTTTATACAGCTTTTCACCTTCATAAATCTGGAAATGATGTGCCACTTGCCAACTCAAAATGAAAACGCAACCTTCTGTTCCCTCTTGAATAGTATTTATCTGCGTCTATAGTACAGGCTACAGGAATGGGGGAAAGCAAGCTAATTAAGACATTCTTCTTGCTCTATGATACTGAGGCAAACTGCAGATACATTAAAAATATTCCCTTCACAATACTTTGCATGTTGTATAAAGTCCTGGGAATGAATCGTCCTCAGATGGCAGATATTTTTAAATGACAAGCTAAAATGAAAAAAGTTTTCGATAGCATTCACATAGTTTTGTGAAGCAGACCCTGCTCAGGCTTCAGCTTTGGGCTCAGCATTTAAGTGACTGAATCTGTCAATTACCAAAGGGCCGTGGGCTCTTTCTTGTCTCCTTGGGTTTGTTGACAGCAGCTTCTCAAGTCCACAGCACCCTGATGCACCACCTACACAAACAGGTGTACACAAAACATTTAAAGTAGTAAGATAATTTGAACTGTGTTTTGGAATCAAACACAGCTTTTTCTTACTGGATGAGAACAAAATTGTCAAGGAGTATTTTTAATGTTGTTGCAAGTGTATTTATTTAATTGTTCCTTCCTGGTTTTCCTTTTTCTTACTGAAACCGTTTTTATTCAGTTCCCCGACAAAACCACTAAAAACTCAGCCTTTGGGACACCAGAATGGGCCATCTTTTACATCACCAGAGAAGACACAAGCAAAAGAAAAAGCTTCACAACCAAAGGGTCTAGTGGGAGATAGGTATGCTAACATCTGCCCCACTAGCTCTCCCTCTTTATAATATCTAATATAATAATATCTAATATCTAGCAGTTTCAGTGGAATCTTTCAAATCTTGACGATGCTGTGGGATATCACAAACTGCTAGTAAAAATGAAAGATACTGTGAGTCATCAGTCTCTTTTTCCATTAATAGACCTGGGTAAGCTCAGGGTCTATCTGACGCCTGGTTTATTGGTTTTTCTGTCATATAAGACACAGGAGATGAAAAGATTCTGATTTGTTTAGGTATGTTACCTAGTTCTCTGGAATTGCTTGTGTTTCAGACCTAAACAAACTTTCCTGCAACTAGCTGAAGATGTCACATGGCAAATTTCTGTTCATTTACTCATCCTAGAACTGTCATTTTTTGCGTGTTCTGTAAACCCCTAATTCTCCCTCCCTCCCTCATTTCCCACCACCACCTTTATAAAGTAGCATTCTGCTTTCCTGTGTTGCTATGACAACATTTACACTTGCCTTTTGAAGGCAAAATATGTGGCTTCCTTCCATATTTTTGTCAGCGTGCTCTTGTGTTAGAGGGACACACAGGGGAACGAAGGCAACTGCAGATAAAGCTTTAAGCAGCAGGCTACAACTTTATTTCTCAACATAAAGGGCATTTAAGTGGGTCTAGCATGGATTTAACTATGATATAATTCCTCAGTGTACCCCTAAGATAGATTCATTCAGTTTAGTCTTCTGAATCTTCTTCCTCAGTGCAAGAGAAAATTAAAGCAGAAGCAGTGAAAGCTTCAGACCTGCCTCCCTCTCCTGCCTCCTCTCGTGCAGGCGAAAAAACGCCAGCAAAATTCACAGTGGCCTTTACTTCTAGGACTTGTCAACTAATTCCAGAGAGGGAGAGCAGCTAAAAGGAACTAAAGATTAAAAAAGGATGTGAGCTACTTTTTAAATTAATCATGAGGCAGAAACAAAGAGAAAAAGCCCTTTCCTTCTCCCTCCAGCTGCTCAGAGGAAGGCTTTTGCGAATGTAGCATATTGCACTGCAAAATATAGGAACTAATGCTTGCACCTGATAAGAGTGACGGTTGGTTATATGGACAGAGAGGGGTGCTGTGCTCCAGCTCCCAACAGGATCCTCGGTGCCACTACCTTGCCGATGACTTGCTGTATTATGAACAACCCAACTGACCTCTGCCTCTTCACAGGTCTGGAAGCTGGCTCATAGCTAATCTACAGCAAAGGTAATGAAAAATTCTCCTCCAAAGACAAAACCTCTGCAAGATGTTTTGAAACAATTTGGTCTTTACTAGAAATGCCAGACGCTAAAAACCTCCTCCCTTCACCAAGTGCCTGGCCCTCCTATTTAAGCCACAGGACCCAAGTCAGATAAGTCTTATGGGCTGCAGCACCCTCTGAAACATAAAAACAGATGGAGACATGACATTCCCTCAAAGCAACAGAGATAAGCTGGCTTAGCTGATGCTTATTTCAGATCTCTTTAAAATCCTACAGAAGATACGCAGCAGATATATCTCTATATTTCTGGCACTGTTAGCAATCTGAACTGCTTCTCCTTATTCAGGCTGTGGGAACATTGTCCTTTTTTTAACAGAGCGTACCTCTGCAACACGCTAGCTAAAGGAAAAGCTTGTGCTCACTGAGCGTGGGAAAATACTGAACTCTGAACACTGCTGACAAGATGCTAAACCATGTCAACAGACTATGGAACAAATACATTTGCAAACAAAATGTGTTGCATTTAAATACATTGTTAATATGTTCTTCAGTGTACGATGGTGTCAGCTGAGTGGGCTTAGAAAACTCACTGCAGTCAGAACTAAGTTCTATAAGAAGCATGAAACTCCATTGTTAAGCTAGCTTGTATGAGCGTGCCGTGAACTCAGAGGAAACTATGAGGGCCTCTCTTGCTCCAGCATTGAACCCTGTATTGCCCAGTAGTTGCCTGTCACTCCCACTTTCCGAGATATCCCTCAACAAAATGCAATCCACACAGACTTTAGAAGGCAGATAAATACACTGAAAATTATCAGTGTAGAACAAACATGATGTAGCATGCTCAGAGGCCAAATCAAGTTTGCACAACGCTGGCAACAGTTCCACTTGTGACAGAGAGGCTGGGTACTGGCGATGTCTCTTCAGCACCCCTCTCCAACTGTGGAGAAGCAACTTAGCAAACCAAGAAACAGAAGGTGGCTACAGCTGTCTCGGAGGGAACCTGATGATCCCCATCCCCAAACCCTGAAGTCTAAGTCACAGCTCCACTTGTCGGCTCCATGTTGATCACCTTGTGCTATTCTATCAGTAACAGCTACACTCTCTGGATCCACTTTGTGGTATCCAAACTGTAACCACTGTCAGCTTCTTAATGTTTTATATTTTTTCTTAATCTAAAGATATACATTAGAACTGAACCAATATCTAAGCCTCCTCCATGGAGGACAATGATCTGAAGAATGCGGCTTTGCTACATATTTACAGGGCTTAAATCAATTTTCCTGTCCATGCTACTGAAAACCTGGGAGTTATGAAGACATTACTGAAAGAGGCGAGTTTTGGCACACATCATTGGCATATACAGCATAGATGATGGGAAGAGTTGTTCCTGTGTAACATGAGAACTCAAGGGAAAAGGCAGGTGGAGCAGGAGCCTCTCAGTTTCCAGACCTTTGGTCTTTCAGAAGGCCGTTCCCTCACACGGTCACTTTTGTCCTCACTGGAGAGCAGAGGGCAGCTCTGGGCGGGATGCATCAGGGCACAGTCCCGCAGGCACCGGCAGCAGTAGCACCCTGGTGCCCACACAGCAGTGGAGACGGGGTGCAGCGTAATCCCACTGCGCCTCAGTCCAGCTCCCCCTTTTCCAACACACTTTTCTGTCTCTGCACAGATTGACTGTGTCACATTTATATCCAGCAGCGTTCCTCTACGGCAGGGGATTCTTTGTTGTCAATTTATGGCTGAATTATGTGCCTCTTTAAGCTACCTCAGAGGACAAAGCAGCTGTAACACATGGTCCTCACAGCACTCCCGCACGGGAAGCAAGCGTGAGCGATGGGCAGTAGTCTCACCCAGCCTCCGTTATGTTTTGTCACAACAAAGCCCTCTAATGTGGTAAGAAAATTCAGGCAACACCCTTTTCCCTGAGGTAAGAAGTTTTAAAGCTTGTATTTCAGCCAAGCGGTGTAAGAAAAATAGGAAATGAAATACTCGTATCTTCTGAAAGCATATTTTCAAAATTTGAGCTGTATGCACAGTTTTGGTATGGGTTGCATCATTCCTGTTTAAAACTCCGTTTTAAAAAATCCACAAAATAAGTATACAACAGCCAAGTCGTCTTTTTTTTTTTTTTCCTGATTCCTCAGTGATATTACTGCATGTATGCAAATAAGGGTACATTCATTTGTCCGTGGTGCGCTCTCTCTCAGCTCATTTTTCTGTCCCAAGAGAGCAGTCTCAGGATGCTAAGTTTCCTAAATCAAATAATAATGAAAAAATACTTCAAGCTAGGGACAGTGAGGATTACTAGCTCATGCTAACTTCCCAAATCAGAAGTGCTAGCTGCTGTACTGCCCTGTGGCCACGTAACACGATGTGGATATTCCTAAAAGACTAAATGATCTGTACCTGTAGCTCCTATCAAGCACATATAATAACATACTGCTCTTGTTCTGATCGGTGTAAAACATCAGTCTGGAGACACACACGTAGATGCAGAAGTTACAGTCAGTGAATGTCTCACCTATTTAGGGCGTGTTGGTTGCTGTTCTGTTTTTATTAATAATTTGGTTGCTTTGTTTTGGTTTTAAGACCCAAACAACGAAACCTTACTGATCAGCCACAGAAAGCAGTTCATAGCCTGACATCTTCTGTGACAAGGGCTCTCTTGATTTTCAGCCTTAATTTTCTTTCCTTTAATTTCTACTTCTTAATTGGAGTAGTGTATGACATGCTAACTAATTTCTCTCTATCATTAGGCTGTAGTCCTGCACATATTTATGCACATGATTAACTTTGTAATCACAAGGAATCTGAAATGAAGGTGGTAAAGCAATAAATGTGTATACATGCATAGTTTGTTGGGAATCTGAACGTTCTCCAATATCTCTTGACTCAGACAGCTATAATCTCCTTAAACACTGCATTGTCAACCTACATATTTTGCCTAGGTTAGTCTCCTTTCCAAAAGCAATCCATCCAGATCATTAATCATGTAGCAACTTTTCCTTGTTAAATATCCAGTCTCTTCAGTTAATTAAGTATCTCAATATGAACACGATATTCCAGGTCTGATTTCTTCACATCTGTCCGTTATCATGTAAGACTCATTCACACGGTTTGTCACAACCATTGATGTACATCCATGTTCAGAAAGATACAGCTCCCAACTGAAAATGCTCCTGGGGGTGAACAGCATATGTTCCATTTTATGACACTGGAATGGATGTGCATTGCTCAAAAATCTTCCATACTTTTTTTTATAATGCATGAAATACATTAAATAAGACAGAAAGAGTAAGAAGATTTGGTAGATCAGAGCATTATCTATCAAGAGGAATCAGGCACGTCTAAAGGAGCAGTGTTATTTACAATGCTCTAAACTGGAATTAATAATTTAATGTAATTCAAAGCCTTTATCTCAAATAAGAGCACTAGAAGTTCCAGAATTTCGTGGTGTTTTCCTTATGCAAAAAAGCATAGGGAATAAATAAATAAATAGAAAGTGCAAGAATATTAAATAACAGCAGGGTAATCACTTTGAGCATAGGAAGAATGAACTAACTAACTAACTAACTACTTATTTAACCCTCATTCTCACACACTCTTAATGTCTTTCTCAAACTCAGATGATCTATCATTAATGTCCAACAAAATCCAGGCTCTCTACAAAGCGCAGTGCAAAATTGACAGCCATCACTAGGATTCAGCTGTTATCTTTATCGGACAAGAGCAAGAAAGAAAGTTGCATGAGCTCTCACCACTACTGTAGCCCCTGTGAGCAGTAGCAGGTGGAAAGTCTTAGAGCAAATACACAGTGCTGTCTTTTTTAGTCATGATTCTTCCACACATTATAATACATTTAAGTGCTGTACTTGCTTTTTAAGACAGCCTCATCTTGATAATCAATGTAGCCAGTCTAGTGAAGTGCCACTTTCCTGCTGTGAGAACGCACAATTCTTCTTGCTGCCACAGCCCCCTGCTGACATGTTTTACAACATTTAAGCAGGAAACTGTTAAACCTGACTTCTCTTTTTTCCCCTCTGTGCAGGCAGAAATCTTCTTTCCTGCTGGTTTCTCACTTGAAGTAAGAGCCGTTAAGATGTGTCCTGGCTTTTACCCTGAGCATTGCCCTAATTTTAACCTTGTGCAACGGTTATCTTAATTTTACTCAGATTTTTAAAACTGACTCATTCAGTAAGACAAATATTGTGAAAGTGTCTGGTAAAAGACTAGACTTCCAATAAACACGGTAAAAAGGTCACCCACACCAGGTTTTCTTCAGAGGCAAGCAGGAGGCAGCTTCAGTGCATTCAATTACAAACCACACCGAGTCAGTTCAGGGCATTCTTGTTGCTGTAAAGGATGCAAAAAGCAAAGAGGCTGGACTTTGAAATCTGCATCTGCAACGTCAGGCACATGTTTTCATGCCATGAGCCCCACTTGTCACCAGCAGCACTTTTAAAGAAGGAAGGGAAAAATGAAGTTAAGGGGCTGATAGCTCCATCAGGCTGAATAAGCACCATTAATAGATGTTAAAGTTTATGACTGGGAAGCTGATACAGGTGCAAGTTTTATCAGTTTTAAACTTTACTTTGACGTCATCAGTAGGGTTAAAGCTGGAGGCTTTTATGCCATTATGAAAGGGTCTGTCAGTGAGCACTGTAACCTAATTAGTTTTGATGCAGCAAATCAGCAAAGCCACTACTGGTTATGACCTCTGCCAAGAGCACGAGAGAGCCAGACAAATGAAGCTTAAGATGTTATTAGTTGTTCTGTCACAAAGTTCCAGATAAAATATGACAGGAGGTTGTTGCTTGACTTCAGCATCAGTTCTCCAGATGGCACTCAGCACTGGCTTGTAGCGAGGCTCGCAGGGAGGCTGCCACGTTGTCTCTGTCAAAATGAAAGTTTTCCAATTACAAAGAGATAATGCAAAGAGATGCAAACTTAATCTCCTGAACGAAAGGTTGCAAACTGCATAATAGCAGTTGAGGGGAGAGGTTTCGCATAGTTCACTTGCTTTAAATACTGCTGTTCAGGAAAGCTTTATTATCCTGCCCAGGAAAACAAAGAAATCAGATGCACTTGACACTGTCCATTAGGGCAGCTGTGGCTGGACACGGCTGTGCCACAGCCACTCTTGTGGAATTAGTGGGTCTGATCCTCCTGCTGGGCTGTTGGTGTGAATCAGGAAGAGATGCCCCTGAGGTAAAATGGTGTAAGATGGATCAAAAAGGAAAATTAAGGACCTTTGAACTAGCTGAGAGCTGTTCACTTACTTTTATTTAGTGGTAGACCAGGTAACTTCTGCCAGTTTGGTTGAGGGAAATAATGTATTTTCTTTCTCAAATTTTTATGAAATCTTTAGTGGAAAAAAGAAACAGAATGTCATGCAAGTGGTGAGCTTACAGAATTTGACACTGATGTTATGAAATATTATCTTCATATTTATAGCATTGTACCAGGCATGTTGAAGTTTTTCAGTAGCCACAGTGACAGAACAACAGGGTAACGGCCTGATAACCAGCAGAAATAGCATCTCACCTAAAGATCCTTTTGAGCTGCTGCAAAGCATTGAGAATTGTATAAAGGCTAGAAAATACAGTAAAGATACTATCCTCCACTTGACCCATGTACATAAAGAACTGTTGAATGAATGTACCACATCCAATTTTAAAAGCTCTCAGTACTATAGCTTTTAGATATCACTCAGTATCACTGAGTGAATCACGACTGCGCTTTTTGGGGTGTGAGTGTCCTCTTCCATCTAACACTCTTCTGACGTTTGAAAGCAATATGTTTCAAGAACATTATTTGTAATACTTCAACACAAGAAATTCCCTTTAAGCATAAGAGAAAACCTTCATCCTGTGAGGGTGGTCAGACACAGGTGCGGTTTGTCCAGAGAGGTTGTGGAGTGGCCAACCCTGGAGATACTCAAAGCCCGACCAGGTGGGCGGTGAGCAGCCGGCTCCAGCTGACCCAGCTCCGGCCAGGGGTGGGACTGGACCAGGTCTGGAGGCCCCTTCCAGCCCCAACCGGGCTGGGTTTCTATGAGTCTATCCAAATTATCATCTACTAAAAATTACCATCCATCGACAGAACAATTTAAAAAGAAAAGCAAAATCAATTTTAAAAGAAAGTCACAGTCTCTATCTGATTATAGGGATGTACTTTTAACACATAGGAAAATATGCAAATACAGGCAAGCGGTATCAGGACATGAACCAGCAGGATTATTTTCGATTCTCTGATTTCTGGCTAAAACAAAACTCCCCGAACAGTCCCACCAGCACAGAAAGGGGGGTGACTTCTGCCAGGCCACAGGTGAGCGCCGCAGCAGCCACCGATGGCTGCAGCCGCCTGCACCTCTCCGCAAGGAGGCCGAGCGCTTTGCCCGTCTCCAGGGAGCGGGCTCCGTCCCGCCGCCGCCAGCCGGGCCCCGGCCCCCCGCGCCCCCCGCGGCCCCCGCCTTGGCTGAGCGGCCGCCGGCGGCACAGCGCGCCCCGCCGCGGCGGCAGCCCCACCTGCCGGGCGGCTTCTGCCTTTAACAACCTGAGGGGAAAAAATACCCCAAAAAACCTCCTCGCCCAGAGGCGGCCGGCTCAGCCTGCGTGTGCGCGGCAGCGCCCGACCGAGCCCGCAGCCGCCGGGTTGACTGCAAACCCGCAGCCTTTAGCTGCGGTTTCCATGCTGCCCCCCCGCCTGGATGCTCTGCGGCGCTGCCCGCTGCTGGCTGCCCGGGGCGCGGGGGCACTGGGGTGGCCTTCATGCCTAGCTCGCTCTCCCCGGGCCACTGCCGGGGACGGGGAGTGGGCTTTCCCTTCCTTCTGGCTTTGGAAAGGCCTACTGATACTGAAGTTGCATGAGGTGGGGGTAGGAAAGAGACCCTACACATCACTAAGTGGGGTTACGTTTTTCCTTTTGGGGGACTAGTTGTAAACCTAAGGATGACAAGGGAAAAGGGCTTGGAGGGCTGCAGAGAAACCTGGATTGTGTTGCCTGGAAGCAAATCTCCAGACAGGTCTTCAGGAGGGGCATTTCTGTGCTTTTTTTCCAGCCTAGTCCAAACACCAAATTCGGAGACAGCAATTTCTGAGTAGAGCCTGTTCTTCAGACCGCACTGCTCTTGCTTCATGTACTTTAGGATGTTTGTTTTCCAAAGCCTATATATCCATACTGGTTAAGGCAGTACATATACTCTCTTGACGGTACACTAATGACTGTCATAAATGCCAGTGTGCCTCAGCCCTAAATATTTAGTAGGTAAGAAATATCTCTGCTTACTAGAATGGAGAGGAATGGTGATATACATGCCTATGCACAGAGCCAAGAATGGCTTTATTTTCAAAGATGTTGCTGTCAATAGTTTGCCTTCGTATGCTGCGTCCTTTTTCCTCTAATTAGGACAGGACTTTTGCATAGGTACAAACAGCCATGTGCTGCCATCAGGGAAAGAGAGGAGTTAAAGAAGTAGGTCACTGAATGGCACAAGGCCTTACCTGCAAAGGGCTGTGCACCTTTATTTCCTGTGGAATCCAGTGGGAATAGGATACTTTGAGAATCACCATCAATGGCATAGCTAGAGAAACTGAAAACTTGGATCTGAAGGGAGATGTGACAGCGTTTTCCCTGCTTCAGAGTCGCATTTGTTCAGACTGCCAAAGATAGCAAAGATGAAGGAGGAGATTGTCTTATGATTGTAGGATTTGTCTTCTTCAGGGCCCAGAAAGCAGCTGTCCCAGATTCTATTCATGCATATGGTTTAAAAAAAAATGCACCTCTCCCAAAAAACTGTCCCCAAAAGCTGGAAGAGCTTATACTGAAAATCAGAGCAGCACCATGAAAAGAGGATCCAACAAAAGAGCACAGAGTATATAAGAGACAGCTATTAATTCTACATGCGCTCTTTAGTTCTTTGTAGGCAGCAGCATGTTGGTAAATGCTCAGCTGAAGGACGAGGGGTGCCGTGGATCTCTCCAGGGAGCTTCATGCACAGGGAGAGCTCAGAATATGGCCTGGAGCTGTTTGCTGGGGCTGTGCTCTACCTGGTAACGGCAGAGCAGAGGCCGTGACTGACAGGTCACTGCAGCACGAGCCATCATCTGATAAGTGAAGATAAAAAGCCTATAAAGAGAAGAAAACTATTTTGCATGTTTGATTTGGTAGAGATGGGCAGAGTCTTGTTCCCTCAGCAAAGTTTAACACTCCCTCAAATGAGCAGGAGACCAGGGCCTGCCACTGCTTACTGTTTGAAATTATATTCTCCCTTTCAGCTAAAAAGAACCATGAAAGGCATCTTACTCCAAAGCATAGCTGTAAATTCAACATTAATAGTTCAATAGAATAAGAGAAGGGCATTTTCTTTTTCATTGAAATAACAGGATGTGAAAATCTCAAGTGCAATTGAAGCACAACTGAAAGGAGTACTCTATAAATGGGACTAAAGAAGAAGATAAATGCAAAATGTAGAGAGGAAATCAGAAATTCATGCACAGAAAAATGAAAATATCTAAAGCAGAACAGCTTGGGGGAAGTGACTCTAGTTTCACATAGGTGTGGATGAGAACAAAACTGTGGTAAAGGGAAACGCCCTGCAAGGTGACACATGCATTTACTGAAACAATTAATAGGGCTGTGGGGTTTATGGGTCTAATTTTGCATTGTTTGCAAGATCTGCAAATTCTATTGCCTCTAACCATCTCTGCACAATGAACCGATCACTGTCTTATCTTCCTGAAGAAAACTTAATTCTTGTTTCTTCATCGAGGAAATATAGGTTTGATGTAATCAAAAGTTTTGCAAGAACACATGATATTCATCAATATTATATCTCATAGAAATTACTAAGAAATCCCCTCTGTATTTTTGGTCAGGTAAGGCCGCTTTGTTCTGGCTGCTCATTCAGATGCTGATAGTGGTGCTCTGGAAGGCACACATGCAAACTGTAACATCAAAACGAAGCGCTCTGATCTTATCTCAGTGTAATGCCCGAATACATTCCCTTTGGAATTCCCACAGTGCATGTTTTTTTCCATTCCATGACTTTCAAAATTTCAACTCCTTATTCTGTCTTGGGATGAAAGGAAATTGTGAAATGTTAAGCCTGTTGTTTGTTCACATCGGTGCAGCAGAGGCAGAGAGCAGTCAAGGCTTAAAATTTTCTTCTGTTGGACATTATGTATGGACAATTTTTTAATAATAAGATTCTGTGGCATGGTTGAAAACATTCTTTCACAGCTGTTGATGTATTAATCCAGCATGGGAAAACTGAAAAGACGTTTCAGCTATAGTGTTTATATTTATATATAAAGGTAGTATACGGTTAAAGCCAACAGTATGTTTACATCTGGATCCTGTATGATAGCAGTTGATACATTTAATATGGCATGTGGCATAAAACAGGATTAGATAAGGTTTTCTGCTTAGCCATGCTTCTCTTGTGCAAGAGAACATTTATAACAATGTTCTCTACAAATCACATCGTAATGCTGAATACTGTTTCAAAATGCACTGTGCATCAGCAGTATTTTCCAAAGGTTATGTCCCTGTGATTTGTGCTAATTAGCAATGAGTTGGCTCTGGGGTAGAAGACATGCTCAGGAGGATTTTCAGAGGTTTGATTTCAAAAACCCAAACTGACCAGACCATTCCCCAAATTAGCTGGTGTGAACGGACCTGAAAAAATACAGAACTGAGAAAAAAATACATGTTAACGTGAACTTTGGAAAAGCCTGTACTCAAAATCTTAGGCAAGGGCCCAGATGGTACTTTATAATTTGACATTTCTTATCCACGTGACTTAGTCTTCAAGTCCTCCCCGAATCTGAAACCACACCACCGTCTATTGGCACAGTCCTTAATGGCTGCTAATTTCTGCGTGCTGCCATTCCCATCTCCTCAGCTCCTACGGCACTATCCTTCCCAAATTGAACACATAGGACCTGAGTGTGAATTTTTTGTGAAAAGCCCAACTAAATCGTAATAACATGTTCAGAGGAAACCTTCTCCCTCATACCCCCATGCTGAGCATCTTTGTGTATGTCACTACAGTACCTGGCAGTGTGTACTAGAGGCTGGAGGCCTGGCACTGTGGTCCCCAGGCAAACAGGAAAAAAAAATGAACGTGTGAACCAAAGGTAGCTGTCGCATCTACCACTGATCTCTGTCCACTGGAACTTGCTACCCAATACCTAGAAGTGATGAGGGGAACAGGCACTGAAAATACTTTCCACCCACAAGTGAACATGAGTGAGAAATCATGCCTGTACATGCACTGCAGGTACATGTTCAAATCCACTTTTAAGTAATAGAGACATAAATGAAGTTAAAATAAATGGGAGACAGGGCTGCTAGTCATTCTCTAGGCTATAGGTATAACACAGGATAATGTTTGATGCTGTCAAAGAATATGCAATTCACAGCCTAAAGAAAAAATGTAGCTGTGCTTTCATATAAGTCCACTAAAGACGGGAGAGAAAAATGCACGCGATTTCTGTAGTCAGTAGTAAGCACTGCTGGCATCACTCTGTGTCCGAATGGTTACTGCTGAACAGTAACCATTATGAATATGGAAATAATGAAATATAACAGGATTTGTATTTGTAGAGAAAAATTTCAGTATGTAGAGAAATTATTTCAGGATGTATCTTGAGTGCGTCTATGAGTCACGTAGTCTAAATGATGAGAGAGTTCAAGCACTGCAGACAGGTCATAAATAAAGCCCTAGAAATACCCTGTCTGGTGTGTGTTGCTTTATCATGAAACAGAAGGATTCAATAGAGAGGAAAATTGACCAGCCGCTGACAGAAGATAATGGACTTATCTGTTAAGGGAGTGGAGATAATGTAATATTTAGTATGACATTCCTGATAACTAGTCAGGAAGATCTACCTGTACCAGATTTCCAAGCTTATTTGTAATTGAATGCAACTGAATATCACTAGAAAGCAATGTAAAAGGGAAAGAAGTCTCCTGCAATTTATTGTTAAGTGCAGAGGAGAAGGACTCTCATTTTGCTGCCACTGGGAAGGGCAGACATCTTCCCGTCCTCCCTCTCTCAGCATCTCTGTCCCTGCTCACGGCTATGCACTCTCACCCACGCCTGTGCATGAGCTCTGGCACCTGTTTGTCCCCAAACTGAGCTGATGTAGCATAATGCAGCTGCACAAAACTAGATCTTTTTTCCCTTATAGTCCTTGTCTGCTGGTTTAATGAGCTGGGTTGGCCTGTAGTTCATTTCTCAGCTGTTAGAGGGCTGGAAATTACAGCTCCCGGTAGGTACAGTCCTTAGTCCTCAGCACATGGTAGTAGCCATCCGGATGTATCGGGGAGAGCAGGGCTGGCAAGGCTTTTTATAGTGATTTAACAATGTGATTCCTGACATAATTTGAATGATTGCTTTTTCTTTGGTGTAGGGTCTCATTCCCCATATCTGCACCAGTACAGTATCTGTTGGTTTCAGTGCAGCTGGTGTTGGGCCAACAGAAAAATTAGGCTGGTGATGTTTGAATCATTCGTGGAAGACATCTGGGCTATTCACTTTACATGTCTGTAAAATCAAAAACCTCTCTTTTTCTGTTCTTGCCACTTTTTTTTCTCTATAATTCCAGCAAAGATGGAGTTCCTCCAAAAAAGAGCATTCATTTCTTAACACTGAAAGCATTTAGAAAACGTGTAGAGAGCAAGCAAATTGCCAGTAAGTGGCGTGTCAACACTTAGGGATGCAGACTAAACTGTGGTATTGATAAATCACCATAAAAAAGAGCCTTATTTGGGGAGTGTGACTTGAGCAGAGCTCATTCTGGTGTTGACAGAAGTTTTGCCCACATTTCAAGTTTGGTTAAAATTGTGGCATTCACTCTTTTGTCAAGAAGCGAAGTGCAAAATTAGTCTCCTGACACATTTCTTACCTATCACATACTGTAATAAGTATTTTCCTCAGACAAAAGCCTGATACTGGCACTGCAAAGTACTCCTGCCTGGAAGGATAAAGTGCAGTTCAGAAGTAAGAGATGATGAAAGGAAAATAAAGCATGAGATGATTTGATGACAGCCATGGGGAGAACACAGATAGGATGGAAAACTTGAAAAACACCTATCCTTGTTATTTAAAAACACAGGGTCATGAGAGAAAAAGAAAGAAAAATGAAGGAAAGAAAGAAAGAGAGGAAAGAAGGAAGGAAGGAAGGAAGGACGGAAGGAAGGAAGGAAGGAAGGAAGGAAGGAAGGAAGGAAGGAAGGAAGGAAGGAAAGAAAAAGAAAGAAACCTGAGCCAAAGATACCTCCAGACTGCAGAGTGCAATGAGAAACTGTCCAGGGCTACAGAGCAGCTCCACTTTGTGGGGTTAGTGCCTTGGCAGGGCTTGTTCGTCCCTAGCCATCTCTGAGCGAGCCCACCTCTCCTTGTGGCGCCCACGCTGGGGCTGGTGAGCTCCATCCAGTCCCGAGGCCAGGCGCAGTGGGGTTGGGGCTGTCTGCACCCTCTTGTGCAGAGAGGAGAAATGTTTACACGGTGTGCTGTTCTGCTCTTCACGTTTCCCACAGGGCCATTGAAGCCGTGACATACTTTTCAGCTCTCAGTCTCTTGGGAACTTGGGGTTTTGGGAACCAGAGCGTGCTTGCTGCAACCGCTGCCTCTGAGTCACTCTTTGCATCAGCCTGCAACTGCTGGCAACTTCCCCCACTGAAAGGTCTTTTCTTTTTTTATTTCCCTTTTGAGAGGCAGGGCAAAACAGCCCTGCCTGGAGTTGGGTGTCAGGACTCATGACTTCACATCTCTCATGCTGACTTGGCGTTTGGGAAGATGCTCTTTGTTGAGGCCGTTGTCTTTACTTTTCTTGCCTGGTGGCAGATGTTTCTGATTTACATCCATACTACATACAACTTCCCAAATACATGTCTCTTCAATTCCAAATGATATCGCTGTATTCGTCAGTTTTTAGATTCACTATGAAACTATACATTGTGTGTTCATTAAATGGGGTGTTTCTTTGCCAGTTTGAGACTCTATGGATTTGGCTAATTTGTTGTTTGTTAATTTTTAATTGCTATTGCAACCCCCTGATTTCAGCTACTAGAAAGAGTCTTGAAGCATGTTCTGGAAGTCCGCAGGTTTCAGGAGAGTTTTTTTCTCTGCTGGCAGCTCTTCTCCCAGGAAATACTCTTTTCTCTGCTTTTCATGCTGGTCATTGTCAGCTGTAGCACTCAGAAGAGCAGAACAGGAAAGGAGAGGTAGTACTTGACATAAGTTGTTCCTGGAAACACCAGCAGCTCAAATTAGCACAGGGACTTACCTGGCAACTTATGAGGGATGGGGTGCTTTGGTTTTGTATGTTTTTGACACATGGCAGCGTGTAACTTGAGTCGCAGTGCGGGATGCTCTCCAGCATGGAAAGAAGGAGCAGAAGGAGTGTGTAACTGAATTCAGGCAAAAGACAAGAGCTGGGTTTCACCATAAGATGGAGAAGAAGTAACCCACTGCTGTCCCTAATTTTGTAGGGAGCCAAGGATGCTCTCTATGTGGACAGTGAGAGTCTCTGGTGTTGAGGAACACCATTATTAACTTGATTTCTTTGTTAGTGTCATTTCCACCTATACAACAGCTCCTGTCCCGAAACACTTGAACCGCCATTTAAATCAGCCCAGCACGTACTCTATTTCTTGTTCTTCACCGTGTCTTTTTTCTTCAACTGCTGAGAAATATGGAAGTGGAGGATATACGGATCAGTGCCTTGGAGCACTGGTTTCAATATAGCCTGAGACATCCCAGACCCTTGGCACAGATTTGTAAGTGGATTGAATGACTGTAGAAGATGAAAATAAGGGACTGACTGAAGTACACATTGAGGTTAGCATAACATAACAATACTGATCCACCTACAGGATTCTTGGAAGAATCTGAAGGAGAATATTTAAGCCAAAATTTCCAAATTTATATTCCAAAAGTTTATGATGTCAATCTATTATCAGCATATGACTTGATTTCAAAGGCCCTCTTGTTGATGTTAATGTACAGGCTAAGGCCCACCCTTACCTTCACTAGATAGGAGAAAATTAATAGGATTAAAAATCCTCCTCTCTCTGTTGCGTCTTTTGAGGAAGTCAAAGAAATAAACAAAGAACTGTAGTTCCCAGACTTGCAATAAAAGCCTAGGTGACATGAATCTCAGGTCTTGGGTCCAATCTGTCACTGCTCCACCTTTAAGTTTTACGCTGAGTTAAACTGGGGGGTGTATGGCAGCAGTCGGTGGCAGCTGCCCAGCCTTAACTACAAGGAAAAGTCAGGTATGTAGTCACAGCTCACATGAATACTTTTGCTGAAAAAAACCCAATCTCTGGTTCAAAGCTGCCATAACCAGAGATAGGTCTCAGGGAACATTTTGTTGTTGTTGTTTTTACCTTTTCTAATCCAGCGTAGACTTCCAGCATTCCCAACAACATCCTTGAGGAAAGAAGTTTCCTAACATGCTTCCTCAGTGCTTTGAGGAATATTTATTGTCTTCAGTTTGTTTTGAAGCTGGGCTGTCCTTGCTTCATCCTGGCATTGGAAGAGACGATGAGCCATCAGTCCCAGGCATCACTCTTGGATGGCAAGCAGCAGCTCAGATCCCATCGTGTACATAAAGTCAGACTCTTTTCCTTCTGCTTATCACTTTACATTTAACTATACTGAATTTTATTGGCTGTATTAAATCCTGGTCACTGTAAGTTATTTTGATAGTTCTTCACAGATGGCTCTCTTCTTAACCGTTTTGAATAACTATAAATCAGCAGCAAACTTTGTCCCCTTACTATTCAGCCCTCTATTGCTTGCTTGCTTTTAATAGCTTCCCTTATCGTGTAGCTAGATTTTTTTTCATATTTTTAAAAATCTTTCCTGATAAGAGCTTTGCTCTGAGACCCTATATGCTTTCTCAACAGAAACAGGTTTCCTTAGATACTTTCCAGTCTGCTTATAATGATTTTACTCCTTTGAATGTACTCCTAGTCTACTGTTAGCAGGCTTCTACATTTTCATGTAGTTCTTTTTTTATTTTCTTTTTCCAAATATGTCTTGGTTTCTGAAGTTCCAGTATGGATGCTGAACAGAAGTATATTTTGGACCCTATTACATTGTAGCTCTGCAGAAGTAGCATTTTGTCTGCAAGGAGTAGGGCTGTGGTGCTTCTCTTTTTCATTTATGGGTGCTTTCTGTAGCTGCTCAGTCTTGGGACCCCAAGCCACGGCCCAGAGGATAAACTGATCTGGGGACCAGTTTTTGGGCAGCACGGCTTCTCCCTCAGTGGCCTCCATCCAGCAGCACTCCAACCCAGCACCAGGCTTTGTCTGTCTCCTAACCCCATCCTTAACCCTAACGGGATAAGAGCAATGAAGGCCCATTGGGATCACAGCCGTCTCAGAAGGCAGCAGGCATGGCAGCCGGGATGGGGAAATCTGCACTTTCCCCTCCACATCTTTTGTCTCACAGCCGAATTACCATCCCTCTCCCTAGGAGGAGGATGAGTAGAGCCATCCATCTGTTCATTTGCCACCAGTCAGGCCTAGCTCCAGCACGTCAGTGTTATTTTCTTCACTCCCACTGTCTTGCCCCTCTTGTTTACCAGAGAAGTCCTTCAGATGGGTCCAAGCTTTTGGGTTTTATTCAGTCAGGCTTTATTTCGGCCCTTTGCATTGTGTTGGATTTTTGCAGCCACAGTGGCAGGCTGAGCTGGCCCTTGGTTTCTGGCTCTCCGAGGAGCAGAGACTGCACGCTGAGCGTAGCTGGCTCCTTGCCACCTGCTCCTGTGATAGAGGATGGGTGTCAGAACAAAGCTGGCGGCATGAATTGGCATGATGAGGTGAGAAAGTAGGGTGCACGGTGCTCCAGCTGATGCTTGCCAATGTAATTGCCCTTCAGGCAATAATTCTTGCCAGTGTGATGGCCTCCAGGGACCTTCTGCAAGCCAGCGTAAGCCAGAGCCGCTTCTGCTTCCCCATCACTCAGCTGCCATGAGTGTTAACCTTATATTAATTCAAGACTGAACCCCTAGATTCACATTAGTCAGTTTTTCATAATAACAAATTGAAGGAAATTACCTCTTCTTTCAAAACCCTTAAAGTGGAAGGAAAAGAAAGCAGTAGCAAGATTTGGAAGGAAGGCCTTGGGAGAAAAATCTTTTGTACTAGTGCACTGTATAAACACCACGAGGAAGGTGTACTCATCTGGTGCTTGCAGCCTGCTTGGCAATTGCTACAGTAACTTGGTTGTTCTTAAACCAGCAGAAGCAGCTCCCAAAGCTGCTTTCCCAATGTGTCCCTAACAACGGCCAGGAATGGCAGAGTCAGTTGTATGGCAACAAAAGGAGGAAAGCAAGAACAACCGTAAACTTAAGGCAGAGAAATAAAATGGGGACAAGACCTGAAAAGAGCTAAGTCAGCTCCCTCGGTTATCTGCAATGAAAACAAAAAAATCTGAAATCTTAGATTCTAAGAGACAGCCAGATCCTCACAGTAAAAGTCATCTCTAGCAGGTCGGAGCAGGTAGTATCCATGGGGACTTTTAAACCTTCCCTTCTCCAGAGCTTCGTGTTTCCCAAATGCTTGAGTCTCAGGGCACTGCAAAGACCTCATCCACTCCCTTCTTCTGGAGAGCTGGGGGTTGAATACCAAGGACTAGCTTGTCGCTACACTTTCAAATTGCTTTCAAATCAGCTTCTTGGTTGATTCTTGTTTTGTGAGCTTTTTTATTTTACTGTGTGGCAAATGTTCCTCAGCTCTGGATGACTGCTGTTATACAAATAGATTGGGTTGGGTCACGAAACGTACCTCCTCTCTTTGTAGTTCCCCCTCTAAATGGAAGGTTGAAGGTTCCCAAAGGCTTGCTGGACTGAACAGCAGCTAGAAGGTCCACCACCCTGAGGGAGTGAGCAAGAAGGTCCCTCATGAAGTAGCAACTGCCTATAGGGAGCATCACTGTGATGGATGGGGCAGATGGGTCATGAAGTGCCTGGGATGGGGGCTTAGTGCCATGGGACCTCCCCATGATGCTCCCCTGTGCCAAACTCCCAGCCTGAATCCTGGCCTGGTTGGAAAAAGCCTGATCATTTTTAACCAGCTGTCCAAGCACTGCTGCTGACTGTTTAAATTGTTGAATGTTTAAAAAGTCCACAGCCAGGAAGTATTGGTTCTTCCCAATGCAGTCTGTGGGACTTGGCAGTAGTTTTATAGGATTTCCAGCACATTTGCAGATCTACAACATGTTCAAAGCATAAATCTCAGCAATTTGCATGAACCATCCCCCTTTGCAGTTTATGGCTCTGAAAATGTCTTTAATAAAAACCCTACCACAGGAAATGTCTTAAGACGACTGCTATTCACAGCTTCACTACAGGTTCCTAATGTAAGTTAATAAGGCAAACACAATACCCGACATTTGTGATGATAATTGCCCAGGCCTCACTTTGAATGATGCCTAAATCTGACTGTGCGTGACTTCCTTTGCGGAGTGTCTGAATTCCAGCATAGGTTGAGGCCTGAAAAATCCATGGCTGCTTTAATCACTCAATTAAAGCCTTTGAAAATCCTTAGCTATTTGGTAAATTTAAATTTTTTAAGCAGATGGTTCCAGACCAGCACAACTCCTCTTGTTACACTGGGGCACTGCTGCTGGAGGGGTAGAAGGAGCAGCATTAGTGCACTGCGGCGGAGTAGGCAAGTGTATCACCGAAGCTGAAAGGCTGAGAAAGTCCCAAGTCTCCTCTGTCAGCTTTACCTGATTTACAGTGTTCAGCTGAGGTCACCCTTCAAGTGGCAACATACAAGCCAAGGGCCAGGAAAAGTCTTGCTGGCTTGCAGAGCAGTAGCCCCCCACAACCGCCCCAGGTTTGGGTAAACTCCTCCGGGACTCGAACAGCAGAACAGGCTGCGCAAAGGAGAAGGGGAAGCAGCGCCGTCGGAATCCTTTGTAACGGAAAGAAAACTAGCCGTCCATGAGGCCGGTTTTCAGAGTGGGACTTATGAATGAATATGGCTTATAAGTAGAGGATGTTTTCTGATGCCAGGAGCCTAATATTTAATGTAATAAAGAAAATAGAAACTGAACATGATATGTCAGTCCATCTGGACTAAATCTACCGATCTGCAAAGATTTAACTTTGAAAGATAGCTGAAAAACTCTCTTCTTAACTTGCATATTTATTTTCTTTAACTGCCTCTTCTTGGAAGCAGTGGCATCTAAGTGCAGCACTGCTATTCTAAATATATGGTCTCTCTTTCTGAGAAAAAAAAAGAGGCACTCAGAAAGCGTGAACAAGTAGGCTGGGAGGCACTGGCCAGTACACCGATGCTTCACGTCCCTCTCGGGCTGTCGGGCTTATGTAAGTGATATTTAATTTTGTGGAGCTTAAGGTAGCTTAATGAACTCGGGAGAGATGGAGTACCTGGCTAGCAGCAGCAATTTCAGATGATCTGCTGCAGTTTCTTATTTTTAACAATTTGGGGGGCTAAAAATATACTTTAAAGTGAATTGTCTGTCCTTAGAGTGCAACGTAGTGGCTGTTGAGTAGAACAAGGCAGTAAGTCATGCCGCTGCCCCCCCCAGGAGCAGGGGAAGCCGCAGGCCGCAGGATCGGGCCCTCCCGTCCCGCGGGCGGCGGGCTGCGCTCGCTGCAGCCCCCGCTGCCCTGCCGGCTGAGGGGCCGGGGCCGGCACACCGCGCCCAGCTCCCGCGCACGCTGCGCTGCCGAGCCCCGCGGCTCCGGGATTTTCAAGGCCGGAGCCACCCACCCCGGGCGGAGAACCGCAGGCTGGGCGCAGCCCCAGCCGCAGGCGGCCGCCAGCCGCGGAGCGCCGGGCCCCCCGCTCCGCCCGCCGAGCGGCGGCGTAGCCGATGCGGCAGCGACACCTAGCGGGGACCGCCCGCCCCGCAGCGGAGGGGCCGGCACCGCCCGCGTTCCGGGCGCCTCCGCCGCGCCGCTGAAGCTGGGTGGCTCGGCTCGTTTGAAACAGCTCCGCGGCCCACCGGCAGCTTGCCGGCGCAAGCCCGGGCCCGCTTAGCGGAGGAAAACGCCGAGAAACGGGCCAGGAGGTTCGTGCGCTGACTGCGGCGGGAGCAGGGGACCCCACCGCGGGAGGGCTGCTGGCAGCGGGCTCCCAACCCCTCCGCCCGGCTGGAGGAGCGCAGCCGCCCGCCCGCTCTGCTAGCGAGGCTTTAGAGGAGCTGCGGGAGCAGCTGAGCCTGGGATGCTGTGCTCCGCCAAAACGCAGGCACCTGCAGATAGCTATGCGTGCCTCAGTAGGAACCGCTGCCCCTACAGCTGGGTTTAAAAAAGCCCGCTCAAGGGAGAACTTCCCAAATGTTTTATTTGGCTATTTCCTTGGCTTGGTATTTATTTGGCTATTTATTTTATTTTATTTCCTGCATTTATTTTATTTTATTTCCTCCTCGTGGAAATGCAGGAAGTTAGCTGAGCCATAAAGGCCAGCGTTTGGTTTGATTTGTCCTAACTTTAGTTTTTCTTTAATGCAAAGTTCAGACATTTGATTTTTTTTTTTAATATACGTGACAGTTTCTATTTTCCTTCTCCCTTGCTACAAAACTCCACAGTACTTCACCTTTTTCATTTATTCCATCTGCTAGTTGGATGCTTGGATCAAATATTACGCAGTAGGCAAACGAAAGTTGTAGTAAACTCCATGATTTATCTATATAATGTACTGAACTAGGCAACAGCCCTGCTAATAAACAGCATAATCTTCCAGAAGAACTACTGTGTAATTTGATTCTTACTCCTTTAGTTTAAGAAAGATCATTCAAGTCATTTTACAGTAAAATATCAACTAAATCAATGAATGAAGCTTAAATGATACCTTAATGTTTTTAGTTCTTCATTAAATCCATACTTATGAAAAAAATCGAGCGGAAACAGCAACACTCAGAGTGAATAGAATGAAAAATGTTGCTCGTACATAATTACTAATCATTCCAGCAGTGAAAGGACAGCACATTAGCTTCACAGCTAACAGGGGTAGTCAGGCAATGGCAGAAAAGCACAGGGTGTATTAATATTTCCCTTCAGAAACTGACAACAAGTTTAAAATAATTTGTCACTTTAATTCCGCTGCCTATAAATTAGGAGCTGTAAGTACTGGTAACCTCTCTATTTAGCTTGCAGTCAAGAGAATCCCAGCTTGGTTCAAATTTTCAAAAATGTACACAGATTTAAAATGCTGGAATACATAAACACAACCATAGACTTCCACACTTGCAAGAAGCTACCTTCTTCAGTATAAGAAATGCCATCATGCACCACTGTATTTTAACAGCTTCATTGCGCTTCCATTTATCACCTCTGCATTTCCAACCCTCTAGTGCTGCCTGGCTCCGTGCATGAACATTAGACTGTGGATTCCTAACCCAACCATATCCATCAGAGATACATCCAGTTGCTACATTCAGAGGAATGGTCTCCCACAGGATTTGTGATTCACCCCTGTCTACCTGTATGATATCCCAGAAAACTAATCTCCAGGATGACAGCTCATTCAGCACTCTGGAAAATTTACCCACGCTGAGCTCCTCTTTAAATAATGACCTGACATTTGTTCTGTAGAGGGAGACAAAGCCCAGACTGATGAAAACAGTTGGCAGCTGCTTTCATTTGTGCCATTCAGAAGCCAGATGATAATTTGTCCTTGGGGACCCATCACTTCTTGGCAGACAGACCTGTCCAGTGCACTTTGCTATTACTTTTGCTGTTACCTCCCACCCCTGGTGCATGCAGCACACACGCAGAGTCAATATTCAAGGCAGACAAAACTAAAACTGACTGCCAAGAGTCATAAAGGATTTCATGATACTGACAACTGGGAGAAAAGATCACAGATTAATTTGGTGATGATAAATACAAAGTAGCAGATATTGGGAAAGACAAATTTGTTAGACCTACATAAAAGGTTAAATTAGCTATTGCTCAGAAAAGAGATTCCAGCAACTTTCAGCACAGCTTAATGAAGACATTAGCTAAGCAATAAGCAATGGTCAAAAAAGGCAGAGTATTACGAATTACTAGGCAAGCAGACCAAACCAGAAAACATTATTCCAGATGAATTGCGAGTTCACCTTTTGCATACAGCACGCAGCTCTCATCCCTTTAAATTAGCTGGAGCAGAATTACAAAATGTACAGACAAGGGTGACCGGGATAATCAGAGCATCTTCCATACAGGGAGAGATTAAATAAATGGGGACTTTCCAGTCTGGAAAAAGAGGTTACTAGGGACTGATAATAATGATGGTACATAAAATCATAAATGGGATCAAGGAGGAGAACAAATGCAATTATTCATTATTTCTCACAGTATGAAACTAGGAGACATAAAACGAAGTGTTCACATAACAGATTACATGAAATAATCACATAACAAAGTTTTTTTCACACAGTCTGTAATTAAACTGTAGCATTCACTGTCAAAGGATGTTGTGGAGGGTAACAATTTAGGATGGTTGAAAGAGATGTTTATCTTGGACAACAAAGTTACAAAATGCTTCCCAATACTTGGAAACACTACATAAACAGATAGGGCTGTCCACACCTTACCTGCAGAAGAGCAGTAGCAACAACAATGAAAGAGAGACAACTATATGCATCGGTTATCCATGCACGGTGGTCCCACCACAGCTTACATCCCTATAGATGCAGGGCCTGTGCTCAGACGTAGTCACCAGGAGGGGAGGAGATAAGTGTATTTTTCATACTATGCCTCTTGTTCTATCTATTCCTGGCAGTTTTTATTTTTAAGGATCCCCCACATTGTTGCTAGTATGTTGGATGCTTTCTGTTCTACCCAGCAACAGAGGCAGTCATAACTGCACTCCAGAGAGACATGCACGCAGAGAGGTGGGGGAAGACAAGCTGAAGCAGGTTTCCCTCTTTAAGGATGAAAAAGCAAAAGCCCCCATGTGCTGCAAACGTTCCAGCAATTATCTTCCAAGTGCATCACCTGCTCTTCCACCTAAGTTACAGCTGAACGTGTCTAATTATCATTGACATCAGCAAGGTCAGGCAGCAGTACAAGCAGCTGCGCTGTTCTCTCACTTCTCCCTTTAAAACCTGTGCGCACTCTATTACACGATCTCTCCTGTTGTCTTGGGATCCTCTCTGGCCACTTTCAGTCGGGGTGGTTAGTGAGGGAAAGGGAGCGGCGGTTCAGCCTTGGAAGTTACCATGCAACACAAATGCAAGCAGTGCCACCATGCAGAGGTTGAAGGGATACTGTACATGAAGCAGCACCAAGTTCTCAAATGCATCTGTTTCCCTGGCTATAGCACAGGCTGCAGGAATACAATGTTGGTTTATGGCTGAATCAAATCTCATTTTAGTGATGCTACTGTCACTGCCCTTTGAAGCTGTTTTAGTTCAGGATGCCTTCCTTCTTTCACATAAATATCCAATGCTGAGTTTTGCTGAAGAAAATGCAGGAAAGATGAAATTCACTCTTCAGCCTGGAGTCAGGAGTCCTTCCTTGCCGTCTGTGCCCATGCAGACGAAACCCCAGGGGCAGAAGACCATGCGATCAATGTAGAAGCTGCTGCTGCGGTCTCCAGCTTCCTCCCCTACAGCGCTGCGGTGACCCAGGCAGGGTCATGGGGAAGCCGTGGCAGCAGCAGCAGAAGGGGCAGCCGGGGCTGCCCTGCGGCTCAAAGCTGCACCCAGCTGGCGCAAAGGCCCTCGGCCCAAGCCCTGCACCCGTCGTGGTGCAGGCAAGTGGGGACGCTGCTGCGAGGCCACAGATCTGGTTCCCACACATGAAGGTGAAAAAGGGTGAAGCTTGGTCTCACTTTCTGAAATACCCATGGCCACAAACAGCCTGGTACAGAGCAGGAATCAGTGTGCAGCAAAGCATGGCAGAGTTCCCTTTTCCCCTCAAGAGGCAGGGAGGGAGCAGAGTACAAACCAGACCTGGTTCAGTTCCTGCTTTCCCTACAAGGCTGTGCAAGCCTGGCCCATGGCTCAGGCTACCCTGCAGTCTTGCTTTCTAGCCCCATATGACTCCCTTCCCTTCCCAGCTATAGACTTTGAACTATCGCTAGTCAACATAGATCAGTAAGTGAGACCGTCTCCACATAAGGCACCCTGCACATCGCTAAGACATCACAGAACATGAAGCAGCCTACCAAGGACATGTTAGTACAAAAACAACAAGGCTGATATATATTTGCCTTTCCATTGTATTTAATATGTTTATATTTACTCATCCCTTCTCATTTGATATGACCAAGTATTTGCTCTGAATGTAGCCACCACCGCAGCTGAAAAGCAGAGATGTGACCATGCTTGCCCTCTGCTCCTCAGCAGTGGCACAGCTCAAAGGCTGGGACAGCCGGTTCCCACGCGAGCACCCCTTGTACCATGAGATCACGGAGCCCGGTTCAGGCACCTTCCCAGCCAGCTGCGTGTGTTCCCCACTCAAATCCCAAAGACAACAGAACAAGAAAAGTCTATCCAAAATGGAGAGGAAGAGGGGATGTGCAATATCTTTAGCTGGTCTTTTCCCAAAAATGTCATTTCACCTCACTTTTTCCCAAATACAGAACCCAGTGATTTGTGATAAGAAGATGGAACTGAAAATTAAAACTGTGAAATAGGATCAGTGCTGTGCTTTGGTAGTGTCCGGTATTCACCCCAGCACAGCCAGGAAGGAAACAGTTTGAAAACACCAGACGCTCTTTGCAACTGGTATTTTGGATGTATTTCCAGCAGGGATTTCTCCCCTCCCCAGGAAAACAGACACACATTCTCATTTAACAACTAATTGATTTATTTAACAATACAAATTTCTTTCTACTGCATGGTTTAGCAGAGAGAACTTGAGAAACAAAATTAGCTTCTTTTCTTTTTTTAAAGTTTAATTGTTTACACAAAAACAACCTTTACTTCAGTAAATATAAAATTTACACACAAAAAAACTACATTAAAAAAGAACGGAATCATGACAAACCAACAAAAAAAAAAAAAGGATGGGAATTCAGTGTAAAGGATCCAATTGCAAGGAAGGCAAGATGGGGCAACACTAACAAGGCATCCCACTTGTACACCTAGGTATCTGAAGTTGTAGGTACAATACAAAACCAAAATACATTAAAACTAGGATTAAAACCTGTATTTTTATACCATAATATTTTATGATATAAATATCTGTAAATTCTGTAGGCAACACAGTTAACGTGTGAAATACATAGTTTGCTCTTCACTGGAAAGTCACTGGAGTGGTGTACGAGCACCGTGTCACCCACGAGTGAGCAGACTTTAGACGTCCAGCCCGGATGTGATAGCCCCTTGTTTCTTTGCCAATCTGTGCTATTTCTCACACGTCCAATGACATAATGAGAAACTCTGGTCACCTTCAGCAGTGATTTCCAGCACTTCATCTCCTGGCATTAGTCTGTTACCTGACTTAGGCATATTCACCTGCCAGATCCCCTGTTTCTCATTCCCTTTTGCACTTTATAACCTGAACTCTAAAGCTATCTTGTAGCTACCAAGAGAGACTGGCTTCTAGGTTAAGATATTTGGGATACACAGTTCTTCAAGCCACCTTCAGGAATCTGTAGAAATATTTAAAGTAGGGTGGACAATTCATGGTCAAAGGTTATGTGATACAAAAAACAGGGACCTATATAGTGATGGCTAACTTTAGACCTAAATCTTTAACATTTTTTCTATTGCTTTAATATTTAAACTTAACATTCAGTTTTCATATATTAAATGAGCAGAGCATCTTATTGATGGAAGTGCTACATTATCTCCAAAAACACCAGGTAGTAAGGGAGACTGTAAAGTTTAAAATTAAGTGTAATCTTAAAAATCATTTAAAGGGATCAAGTCTCTTTTTTTTATAATCAATATTGTGACTGGCAACCTATAAAAGCTTAAATTATAAAACTATTACTGACTCTACTTTTTAAACTGTATGTACTATAAAGCTGTATATCTTTTGTTACTTACAGATGTTACAAAATTTCCAAGCCAGAAAGTGAAGTGGGGGGAAATGTAGTCTAAAAGTTTTACAGATTTCATTTTCACTAACAAAGGTTCATTTCCCCCACAACTGTTTTTATGTCATAAAAATCCGATTAAATTTATTCTACTACTTTCTTTTCCGGACAGATGATAACAGTGTTCAATCATGCTTTGGAAGACCATTTTCAATGGGTACCTGTAGTTCTCTAGATCAGCAAGTCTGACTTGCTTTACTCAGAAACAAAAGCACCAGACTATCTCTAACTTGGCCCTCGTCCTGCAAAAAAAAATTGTAGCAAGACTCAGGCAGTCTGTTAAGAGAGCAGGACTGGCCCTGAAGCAACCAGCTACATTAACTTCTGCAGTAAGCATGTGCAATGCTCTCATTCCAACTTGAGAAAGAGCCGAACAGTATTAAATTTAAGGAAATTGTAGAAATGACATTTGTTCTGTAAAAAACAAAACAGGGAAAACTTAAGCAATCCACAGGTGTGCATTAAACATTTAACAGCAAGCCTTTGCTTATGTATATTAATTTAAAGATTATCCACAGGGATCTGCGATACATTGGCCCTGCCTTGTTACTATAATTAAATTTATTCAAATATTAATTTAAAATAGGAAAACAAAGAAACTACTCCTTGGGGAACATGTTTATTGTGTTTGAGATGATACACTGGGTGCTCTCTGAGCTACAAAGGGAAAAAGGAAATCCTTTCATTACAAACTGACAAAGGTAAAAGTTAAAACAGTTTTCACAACAGCATGTACCACATATTGGAAATAGATCTGGGTTTAATACAAATGACATAATTCCTAGTAATCTACAGCTACCTTTAATAACTTCATACAGATAATGAATTAGGCTAAAATGCACTATAATATTTGGTTGACTTCAGGAACAGTATCCTTAGTACATCACAAAATACATTTTGATATCCCAAAGAAGCAAGACTTGCAAGTAGGCATTTTAAACATAACTAATCTACAGCTACAAATTTCTACTCTTGATAGCATTTACCTTTTTGGGGGGCAGTATCCCAGTCTTCAAAAGGATAAAAGCAGAGTAGAATCAGTATAACATATACACAGAAGTCCGTATTGTAAAGGCTATAAAGATTTGTTGCACACTGCAAAGTTGCCTTCTGCACCTTCACACTGCACAAGTAGTTTGTCATTTATGTTGCATATCTCTTGGTCCACTGTCTGGCTATCCTGTCATGTTCTGCTCTGTTGGTCAGGTACTGAGTGGCTATGCTTCCAACCAGAGGGTCAGCTGCAAAAGGCAGGAGAAGATGCATTAGAAACCATTCCACAATAATAAAAAAAACCAACAAAACAAAACGTGATTTAAAATACAGAATCTATTCCAAAAGATAGTCTTTGTTAGGCCAGAAAATGCTGTGAGATATAGTGGGACTCTTATCATACAAGACATTTCCAAGAGAAAACACACAAGGCACAATGAACAGAAAAAGAAAACAGAAAAATCTGTTGTGGTTATCTGCGTATTAACGAATCTTGCCCCAGCCAGGTGCCCTGCTTTCACCCCTTTGCAAGGGCCGATGGGTGCAGGGGACATTCAGTGAGTGCATCCTGGCACAATCCTGTCACAGTGCTGGGACAAGACAGTGTACGTTAGGGTATCAGGTCTATGGACACACACTGAGGGGATCCAGTTTGCTTCAGGAGTCATCAAAGAGGCCAATTCATTTCTCCCTGATCGTTACCAGTCTTCTGTAAATGAACTGCCATCTCAGCACTACTGCTCAGTTCCTGCCCTGACCGCAGGCAATCAGCATTCATTACCTAATGACACTGGTCACACACTTGTTGCTGAGAAACTGTATTGCTTCCAGTAGAGTTCCTCCCAACAGGAACAAGGAACTCTCTTTGAAAAAGGGAAAAATCTCTCTGAACATCGTCCCCCTCACATTTGCAAGATTAAACATTTCAATTGCTGTCTTAAGAGAAGGGACTTCCTGTGGCCCCTTCCAACCTGCAGGATTTATGAGTTTACAACTCAAGAGAACTTTGTTGCTTTCCTGGATTGACCACTCACTTGCTGCAGCTCCTGCAATACGGATCTTCAATGACATCAGCTTATTTTCTTCACCATACCTTGGGGAAAAAAAGGGCTTAACGCTATTTACTTTCTGTTGCGCCACAGGAGCGAAAAATGCCATTAAATGTGTGACTGCATCCAAGCAGGAGTGTTTCATCCCCAATTTTAAAAATATTAATTTTTATTTAATCTGCATACAAGCAAATGCGCAAATTACATTCCATGGCAAATAAGTCAAACAACTACGAGTGGACGCTCAGTAAACTATCAGCTCCTTACCCGGGTTGCAGTCTGTCAGAAGAGAACAAATAGACAGCAGAACCTTTGAAATAGTCAAAGCAGGGCTCCAGTTGTCTTTCAGGATATCCAGACAGATGACTCCCTGACTGTTGATGTTGCAGTGATAAATTCTGGTACGGAACGTAACCTAGAATCACAGCATAAGAGACAGAGAGAGAGTCATTCGGTGTTGCCCAGGGATGCTGCCCCTTGTCTCTGAGCAGCAGCAGCGCCTGGGGTGCTCCCAGTTCTGCAGAGCTTCTGTGGAGGCAGCTCCTCACTGCTCATTTTCTAAAACACATTTATTTAACAGAAGAGAGCATATTTACTGTAGTCATGGCTACCTTGGAGAAACCTACCATGGAGATCTTTGGTGCACAAACTGCTTTCACACAGGCCCTCTGTCTGGTACCCACAAAAATTAGGACTACTACTTTGTAGTACTGTATGCTATTTAATGAACATCCTGCATGTCAAGAACGATCTAATCACAAACATAACTTTACTGTTGTTTCTGAAGGTGAAGAAGTAGACAGAATTTGGCTGCATGTGCAGTATTAGTTGATCTTTTCCTTTCTTTCAAAAGCCTAAATATAGTCCATGAAAATTAATATTTAAAATTGCAGTATTGTATTATTCTTGTTCAAATTAGCAATGAAATCTTTACCTTACCCTTCATTAGGCAGGACATAACATACATCCAAAACAACTCTATCACATTAACACACACCATTCTTGTTTTTAAATTATTTCAGACTAATATTGGTAGAGCATGTAAGCATTATTCTGCACAAATAAGAAGTTAGAAATATTTAAGTGCTTTAAATACATAATGCACAAGAAGATGAGGGAAATTTTCTTTTTCATACAGATGCAGGGGGGGAAAATCCGTGATGTTTCTGAAACTACTGAAAATTCAAAAATGATCATGCTCTTAAAAAAAACCCACAAGATTGTCATGAGCCATTTGTCTAAAACTCTGCATCACTTCATTATAACAATCTTAACTCAGAGAATATTAAATTTTGCGGGTTTCAGAGAAGTGTGAAATACATAGAGGGTATATTCTTCTTTATGCTGTAATCCTTCTGGGAATGAAAAAAGAGATCTGATTTATAACATAACACTGTAGCCACAAGAGCCGTAAGTTGTAGCAGCGTTGTGTAGTAGAATGTATTTAGTGTTTGCGAATGTCAGCAGTGTCCTTTCTGGTGACTTGGTCAAGAGCTGTAATTTGGCATTAAGGGAGGGCAGAAGGGAACAACCTTTAACTTCTTTGATATCCGTTAGTAAATTATGATTTCTTACGTATTCATACTATTTCTGAGCAAGGAAATGAAATTTTAGTTTAAGTTAAGATTAGTTGCATTTAATAAAAAGAGCTTTTCCTTAAAAATATTATCAAACAAGGTTGCTGATCTTGCCAGTAGTAAATAGATTGACATTTTACAATAATGGAGATCATCACAGTAATTTACCCAATTTTAAGTCACGATATCACACTCTAGTTGTCTATCTAAGCTTATTTTAGTTTTCTGTTATTCTGCTGAAAATTACGTGAAAATATATAATATAGAATCTGGTTCATAACAGAACAAAGTTTATTATATATATATTTTAGTAGCTGGAATGAGAAGATGAAAGCATAAGAAGGTTTTGTGCTGTCTTCTATTAAAATTAAAATTTTTTGAATCTTAACTCTTGATCAGAATTATCATCTCATCACTTGGTAAAGCTTGGAAATCAGTATTGACTGTGGTAATCAGGAAATACATTAGACACAGGATTTTTCTGAAATTGTGAGCCAAGATTTTGGACCTTGCAGTTTTCAAGAGACCATAAAAAAAAATTATATTCAGAAAGCAATGAGCATTCACTCACTGCAAGTTACATTCTTCTCACATGTGAAAAAAAGATAAACACAATAAACACCTTACCCTTACCTTTGGTGGCTTGAATGGATAGTCAGATGAAAATGTGATATCCAGGAAAAAAACGCCTCCTTCGTATACAGAACCTGGAGGTCCAAGTATAGTAGATCTCCATTCATAAATGTTATCCCCTTTAGGACCGGCACTGTGTAAAAAAAGAGGAGAGAGAAAGAAGGAGTCAGGTGTACCTTCGAGAGAGGCATTTTATGGATTTCCTTCTACATTAATTTTGTTTAATACAAACCACTTGCCTATCTAACATCTGCCTAATTTCCAACTGATCTCAGTGTGCTCAGTGTTTTAAACATGCACAAAAGCTGGGCGCTCCGCTGTCCTTTGGAGATACAGCAATGAAACAGATTGACCATGAACTACTGGACTGTCACTGTCTGAAACATACCCCCAGATCTGCTTTCTCGAGTATGTGGTTGCTCTGAGCTTCTGCATCATGCCCTTCCAATAACATCATATCCATACACAAAAGGAGTTGTACCACAATCTTGACCACATTCATCTTCTCCAGGCATTGAACGGATCATACCTCCATAAAAAAATGTGACTTACATGTATATTGATACACATTTATTGCCACTTGTTTCACAGACTAGAGTGAAATGTTAGTCCCTTGGGCAGGAAAACTGGGGATGGGAGAGACAGAATCAAGTAACCTGGAACTGAGCTCCTTACAGCACTGTTAATCCAAATAACTGTTTTCTTCAGGCATTTTCAATCAGCATTGACACTACTAGCCAAAAATAGTTTATTTTAAGAAGTACAATACTGAACGCATTTCTCACTAGGGGAAGGGTTATTGCATAATTAATAATTAAAGTAAAGCTTTGAAAGAAGGGATAATGAACAAGCATTTTCTCGACTTCTGAGACATCATACTTAATGCTATTATCACACAGTAATCATCTAACCTCCTCACAAAAAAAAAAAAAATCAAAGGACAATCCTATTTCTGTAAGCAAGTCTCGGTAAAAACTAACCTAACCTTTTGCAAAAGGACCTGAATCTGAACCGCTGAGATCCAAACTGACTGCTATGGAAAACAACACTGCTGAGCTCAGGCGGGCACAGTGGATTCATCACACCTCTGCAGACAAGTCAGTAACGCGGCACTGTAAAAGATCCTTTCAATTCTCCCCACCTTGGCAGCTTCCCAGGCACCACCTACATCTCGCAGACGCATGGTGAAGCGTCCCCATCCTTCTCCCTCTGCGGTCCCAAGGAACAGGCACTGAGGACTGTCATATGTGATTGCACAGGAAGCAAGCAACAGGGCATGGCACCAAGCTGTAGCCTGGGAGTTTGTGGTTTCTGGCATTCTCGATACTCAGAGGAGCCTCCCTACAAGCCCTCCAAGTGTTAAGGCTCTTCCCATGTCATGTCACCTTCATGTATTTGTCATATATATGTCTGCAGTCTATAACATGGCATGTTGGACATTCATCCTTACTATGTAGCCAAACATGTGGAGACACTCATCAGAGACAAGGAATATGAGCAGTCTGCACTAGGCATCTGCAATTCCCACACCAAAAATTTAGCTATTTTTACATTAAGATCATATTCGAGAAACAACCAAAAGCTGATTTTGATTATGAACTCCCTTTCAATTCATAATTTCCCAACATGTTTTTTATCTTGTGGATGTTTCATGTACCAAATGTTTAAACTGTTATAGGCCTTTCATGAACAGGACAAAATAATCATGGATTTTGGCTGACATCCTATTTAATTAAAAACAAAAAATATTTGATGTAGCTGTAGCTATTTTCCTGTTGCCAAAATGAAAGTAGGTAACAACGGTGTGCTGGCCTCCAGAGTACAGCTAAGAAAGAAAAACTAGAAATGCTGTCAAAATAAAGTTTGGGTCTGAAATTACTGGTCTTGCCTTTCTATTTGCAATGCATGCACAAAAGTGGAAGAAAAACAGTAGATAAATTTTAGAAAAAAAAAAAAAGGGAAATCCAGAGGCATGGAGGTCCATTTTCGATGATGTAATGAACTGTTCCTACCCTCCGTCACTCCAGAAGATAATTCCATTCATGCTCTCTAAAAAGCAATTAGTGTAAGAACTGAAAATATTGGGGCAATAATGACAATATTTAAAACCCAGACAGGCCACTGAAATGTTTTAATTAATTATTGACATTCATCAAGCATACAGCTAATTAGTATTGTGCTTGGAAACCAAATTTCTATGGAGCAATGCAATTTCAACATTAGATGGCCTAATGACTGTTTTATAGTTTAAGGCAGAGGTTAGTGCTCTTGCCTTGTGTGTCAGGTACCTTTCCTTCATACACCTCTAACAGCTGGATGCAATTCAATCAGATTAATGAAATAGCTGAATTAAATTAGTGACATATTTCAGCCCAATGAATCAGTCACAATTAAGTGCGGCACCAGTCCGGTGCCAAACTATCTGGTAATCACTCACCAAGTCAGAGCAAGGGCATCTATCAGCTAGTAGCCAGAAGCTAAGTGCAGTAACTCTCCACCTATTACTATCTGCTATCCTCTTCTATGCTACTGCTAGCAATATATAAAAGGATCAGGCTATAACGTGAGAAGGGGAACTCCTGACCTTGTAAGTGGAAGAAAACTCTGTGTTCGAAACCCCTCCTACTGCTGAGAAAAGATTGCTGCAATGTCAAAAGTAACACAAAGCTGTAACAATAACTGCACTCAGATAAAGGAGAAAATTGTTAAATCAAACAATTTCATTACATCTGATTGAGATTTGTGAAATTTCTGTTTAACAGCTGAAGCGCTGCCTCACTTCCAGTGGTGTAAAAAATACCCTTGCTTCATTAGCAACCTGAAAATCCCTGCAATTACTACATTATTGGTCTGAGGAGACAGGAGATTAAAGAGCAGAGACAAGACACCACACTTGGCTTCTACCACCTGTATGTTTCCACTGGGGATCATCCTCAGCCAGCCATACTCTACTTTGTCTTTTGTATACATACCAAGGTAATCTTTTTTGGAAGTAAACAAACCCACACTCTCTAAGGTTCAGCAAAACATACCAGACCTATTCACAGCAGTCTCGGCCTCTGCAGTGGTTTCCACAAGGACAGGACAGTGGGGTTACACCCACTTGGTTGACTACAGAAGAGCAGAAAGCACAGTCCTGCCTCAGGCAGCAGCTGGGTTGTGTACCGAGCTGCAAGCGAGTGCCAGAGCCCTGCTGGAGTCACTGCCTTCGACTCTCCGTCACCGCAGAGCATCGGCCCGGTGCCACAGAAAGCCACAAGGAGGGAACTGCTACTGCCTGGTGCAAATCTAACTTCTCCATTTCCACAGAGGACAGCAAAAAGCCTGGGCTGAAACGTGGGAATAAGGAGGCTTTACTCTGTCCGCAATTTTCTATTTCATTGATAGACTCAGAAGAAATACTCTCCTCCTGTTGGGCACTAAAGAGGCTGGCATGGGAGGTGCTTCTAGGGGCTGTACTTGAGCTCTTTATTCCCAGAAGTTCTCCTGCTATTCAAGAGACTCACTCTCCTATTGCAAGCATAGGCTTCAAGCATCCCACCTTAAACCTTGAGAGCTGTAGTGAGTGACAGCCCAGGAATCTCTCTCGCTGTCTGCTACACTGGACAGAATACCCCAGGCAGAGCACTACAATGGGGAATTTCCACGGGCTTTTTCCCTTTCCTTTTTTCATCACTGAAAGACTGAGCTCCTTCTGACTTCCCCCATGGAATCCATATGGACATAAAATCCTCCTCTATTCTGTCCTTTAAAACACAAAATCCCAATGGAGCAACGGATGTGATGACAACGGCAGTATTTTGGCTACACAGCATACATGTGCAGTTCACTGCCACCAGCCTGCTGCCCTCCTAAATTAGCTTACAGAACATCACAAATTCAGTAAAGGCACCACCCGCATATTCTCAATAAAAGAACCACTTGATTAATTTTTTAAAATATGGGCTAAAAAAATCTCAGACAAAGTAACAAAGCAAATTAATTGAAATGACAAAATATTCTTCGCAAAATTAAGGGGTTTTTACTTCATACATAAAAGCTGGATTGATTTTTTTTTAATAAATTAGATAAATTAATAGAATAAAGTTAACTGGCTACATCTGCTTCCTAAGTAAATATTCATTATGCCACTTCACTGAGGGATATATACCTCATCCAGATTAGACAAAGGATTTATAACCACGCTCTATCCAAGCTAGTCCACTGAACAGATTTAATTTACAAGTGTGACTTCAGATGGTGAATTTGAGAAGACATGAGGTTAAACTCTAGGGGCCCATGAGGTCACACCAGGTCCTTTAAACCTAACTCTGCTGAACCCTGGCTCTCAGGTTTCATGAAGATGAAGAAGAGCTTTTCCAGCACAGCGTTATGAGCATTCACACAGATGCAGTGGCATTCACACCAGCAAGAAGTCTGTTAGAGTCCTGATGCAGTGGTTACAGAAATCAGAATTCAGCATTTGTTACAATTCACTATATCAAAATGCATTAAAGCTGCCCATATGGAACTAGCTGCAGGATGAGAAACTAGGACAAGAAATTTCCAATCTACATGATGCTAGTAGCATGCTGCTTTCTGCACTTGCTAAATGCACTTCTCCTGTCAACAGCACTCCTCTGAAACAGGGGGCTTTAAATTTGGTGACAGAATGCAACTTCATAGTGCTGAGACTGTGACAATTAAGAAGAAAAAGGGTGAAGGAAAATGTAATTTAGTTAGATTTGATGTTAACTGTTATGCTTTATTATGAGAAACAATTTGGGTCTGCAATAGGATACAACTGAGGGGGAAAAAAAAAATATCTGTTTTTTAGGAAGTGACCTCTGTCAGACTCTAAAACAGTCTTATGAGAAATGTCATTGGTACCATAAAACTAAAGGTACTGGTCTATATCCCAAGATGGCCATCGGGGGTGCCTACATAGCACAGATTTAAGTGGTGGAATATTTTCCTACATTCTTCTTTCAAAGACCCCACCCTTAGGTCTGATACCCAGGCAGGTATCACAAAGGCAGCAGCTAACAAACCAGATGGGGTACCTGGAGTGAGAGTTAGGTAAGGAAATAGCCCTCTCCACCCTCCCCAAACTTTTTTCTCAAGATGAGATTCAGCAAAAGTAAAACTCCCGAAGCTCTTCACAGACTGCCCAGTCACAGAGACTTGGTGACAATGGTATAACTATGATTTTTACAGCAATGTACGAGAGGACAGTGCTTTAAGAAAGGAGTAAGATATCTTTTTTGATTTTTTTAAATTCAACTGAAGGCACTAAGGAAAAGAAGAACAAATGCCCACAACCTCATGCTCGAAAAATCCACTTCATAAAGCTACATAGTGAGTTTTGCAAGATCCACAACATAGCTTCAGAAACTGAGTTTTACAAATCCTGCAGTAAGAAAGGCACTCAGCATGTTACCAGCACGAAAGGCTTTGTTTTGAAGAGCAATGTCTCAGCTAAAGCTGTTGGCTGATGTTCCAGTTCAGCACCGTGCCACTAGAGGCTAACGGGGCTTTAACAGATCCTACCAGCACATAAAATTCAGGCAAATACACAGATCCCATCTCTAGTGAGTCTGCCTGCCTCACCATCTCCAGTGGAAGGAGAAAGCCCCACGCTCAGGTAACTTCAAGTTATCGCAGAGGGTATCTAGTGTGGATGCTGATATTTGCACCCCAGACTTCCCAGACAATCAGCGTAGAGAGATCGGTGACTCTCTGTAGCACAAGGAACATCTAAATACTCCCTAATAGCAAGGTTCTCCATCTCTCTGGTGACACCTACTTTTCGCTGACTGCATGGGGAGCTTGGCTCCTAACTCAAGCCTCTAAGCTCAGTACTCCATGTACTCCTCACCCTCCATGCAGTGAGAAAGGGTTGTCCAGCTCTGTATTCACACGCTACCTTGTAGCACACTTAACTACATATAGATACACACTGCTATGCTGCTGGTAATTGAAAAAAAAAAAAAAAAAAGGTCTTACAAAGAACCAAAGGATCTCTGTCTGGTGCAAGCTGTCTGAGAGTTAGTTCAGTGTTACTCTGTGAAGCCTGAAGAAAGTACAAATCACTTACCAGTAGTTGTATTTTAATGTTAAACATGGGAATGGAAAGATGTTCAGATTATTCTCCTGCTTTGATATTTTCAACATTTTGAAGAAAATTTATCCATTGCCTTTTTTTCTTAATCCTCTTTTCCCAATTGCGGAGGCACTCTTGTATTTTTGGTTACAGAGCACAAGAAAGGAAATGATCATTAATTAAAAGATTTAAAAAAGGCTTTAAAAAAGGGCTTTCAGTCCTGTGCCCTTTAAAAATTAACAAGCATGGACAGCAATTTCCATTTTCTTTATTTTTCAATGCCTCCTTTACAGGGCTTTCTGGAGTACTTATTCTCAGCATCCATATTATCAGCACCGGTGCCTGAGCACCTCTACTTACAGAATCTGGGTAGCACGTCCTCTGTACACGGAAAGCATACTTGTTTCACTAGCAAGAGCTTCAAGTACAGCCCTAATTTGTGGATTACAGCATTTTTCTAGGGTTGCACACATGTGGGTTGTCTACAGCAATGTATCAAATCCGTGTTGAAAACACTTTTTGATAAGGTACTAGCTATTATTAAGGTTTCCAGGTTATGTGCAATTTCTTACAAAGAAAAAGTTCCAGTCTATTGTGTTCTTTATATAGCTACAACTGTTCTTATTTTACCTGGCACTGAACTATCTGCTACATCTGTTTGCTGAAAAAGGTTATTTACTGCTTCTAGCAGATCCACAGAGGCTCTGTGTAACTGAGGATACACAGAGTCTAGTTCACTGTACAAACCTTTGCTTCTGTCACTTCCTTAAAGTCTATCATGCCCTTAAGACTGAAATCTAGAAATTACTGCTGAAAAAAGTGCCTATTTTTAACTCACGGATCCCCTGCTAATTCAGCTGGTTGTAAAGCAGTGCAGGACTGGTGCCTGAGGCCATGGTTCGATGCAACAGTAAATCCAACTTGAGAGCTCCTCCTACCAGATCAAAAGCAGCGTGTCTACTCAAAGCAAAGTGCTGATCCAACGTAAACTAACTTGGCCAAACCGTACACGTTCCAAAAACGTCAATGGATTATCCTTGTAACACCAGGCTTTATGCTTAATCAGGTATCGTTTGTCCTCCTGCAGCCAGCATAAAGAGGGCATAAACTTTAGATTGCACGGTCCGGCTTAGAAATGTAATCATGTGGCCATATTTGGTTCACATCAAATTGTACCATTCGGGGAATCTAACCGAGTGCAGATCTGTTATCAATCACCCTAAAGAGAAAGATGCCAGATTGTAGTGTTTTAGACGATTCAAACCTCCAGCGCCGAACTTGCCATTAGTAGAACACACACTGTTGTTACCAAAGGAAGCTGAGTGACAAATCCTTTGATAATTCCATCAAAGCTGTAATATGTAGATAACCAAAGTAATGTATTTTGGAAAGCTGATAGTCTTTCCACTGCCAAAAGCACCATTAAATTAGTTCATTGCTATAATAGCTCAACTTTACTTTCCTCTTTGTATTCCTTCTAGTTCCTAGGACCTTTCTTGCTGCTGTTAGAAGTCTGCTCAGGTTTGCCCCATCTTCCAGAACAACCGTAGCCAACTAGGGAGGCAGAATTCCTGTAATTTTTCTTTTGAAAAATAACTAACCCCAGCAGGTAGTTTGCTAAATTACAACAGAAAAACTGAATTTAAACCAGGTAACAAAACATATCAGATTGTTTCCGTCTATGTCTCGACAGAGGAGTTGTAAATATATACTACCCAGGCAATACATAAAAAGTTTACCAAACATGAGTTGTTTTTGAAAACAGAGAAATCACAGGATTTGCAAGCATGAAGAAAGTTCATGCTGAACATTTGGTTTATTTTAAGTATCTTGAAATCTGCATAGAAGTCCCTCTCACATGCCTACACTAGAGAAATTATCCATGATCCCTATTAAAACACAGAGCAGGACAGTCAGTAAAGGGAAACATTTCCTGCTACTTCACCATGTGTTCATAATAACAAAGCTGTAATTTAGCATAAAATAAAAGACCAGCTCCCTGTCATCAGTGTTGAAACACTAGTAGTACTAGTGGCAAAACGTGTGCTATTTTCTTGCTGTTGGTATAAAGCCCAATTTGTATTAAGGCCAAATCACTTTGTCAAAGAAATTTGTCTACCAGGTATACAGTTCACATTTTCCTTCCACTCAAAATTACTGATGAACCTGTATTTAGCAAACATGTTAAATTTTGCTTTTCTTCCAGGAGAAAGGCTCCTTCTCAACTCCCTAACACAAACAAAACCCATGTGGGATACACATATATTTTATTCTTCAATATGTCACAGCCTCCATACTGATGCTAACAATCCATACTGAAAGAATCACGTGGTACCTGAGAAATCATGCAGACTTAGTTTAAGGAGTCTGCCCACAAATACACAAAATGGAAGCACTCAGACACAGGATCATTTGCCTAATATCATCCAGAAAACGTGTGCTGTGGAGTATGACTGCAACGTAAATCTCCCGAATCCCAGGTCACCTCCATCATTCACTGCAAAATCTTCATGTCAGAAAGGTAAGTGACGCTGAGAAATCCAGTTTAGGATTTTCTACCAATATTTTCAATGACACTTGTAACATCAACAAAGAAAATCTATTATTCCCAAAATCCTTTACACACACACTTTGGATGGAGGAAGAAAGAAGAGTTAAAACAATTAATTTCACTAAAGGATCTAATTAATCTAAAAATACAACTGGCTTTAAAACTGTAGTAAACTTATAAAGATTCATGCCCAGGAACAATAACCAGGCAATTTTCAACAGACTAAGCCTGCAAGTCAACTAGAGCTGTTTAAATGAAGTCCCCAGCTATCAATCTACCCAAAATACCTAAACATTAGGCAATTTCAAATACTGACTGATGTATTAAAGAAATCTCCACTGCTCTGTGGATTATGTTGTGTTTTTTAAGGAACGTATCTTCAGCCAAAAATTGAAATGAACTCCACCTATGAACAGTGCTTTTCAAGACAGAAAGCACATTAGTGAATTAAAGAATCACCACAGTCTGACAATTCAAGCCTAAAGGCAGACCCCATGATTAAACTTGTGAATGGTGTTAATGTTGTGGAAAAACTTTCTTCTAATATCATAAAAGGAGAAAGTGCAATTTAGTGAACACCATTTATTCAGGGACTTCATTGAGGACCAAGAAAGAGAGAATTGCTGGGAAGTCACCTTCACTGAAATATGGGTGTATCCACCTGTCAAGAAGATGAACACCCAATGTGCCTGGTGCTACCACAGCGGAACCTCCTCCTCCTCCTCCGGGATATCCAGGATTGGGCTTCTCCACCACTTCATAGCAATATAGCTAGAGGTTGCTTTTTCCACCCACCCCCCCCTTAAAAAATTGGCTTTCAACTTCAGCAGCTAAGTTACAGGTTGCCCACATAGAGATGGAGAAAAGATGAAACCAGTCAGTCGGATAGCCTGCTTCCATTAAAATACATCAACACTCTGAATAAGAAGGACCTACTTAGGGATTTAGTGATCTTTAATACATACATATTAGTTTCATACTTTTACTTGTTTCATACTAACTTCCTGAATGTTGCCCTGTGGCAAGCACTGAATATTTTCCCTCAAAAGAAGTCTGTATTGTCATCATCTAAGTCAGTTCTTGGTTCAGTCTTCCTAACCTTCTAGCATAGGCTTTCTTCCAAATGTAATTCTGTTATTACTGTTAAGTACTTCCCCCCTCTTGCCTCCATCCATTTCCACATCACACTGTACAGCCTAACAAAACAGAAAATGCTGTGCCACAGCTCCCTGTGTTGGATGCCTAACTTGAAGCCATAAAAGTCTGATGGAAATCTCTGTAACTAGTAAAGAGCTGTATTTCTCAAAAATAAAACCGACCTTTCCCAGTTCATGCACAAAGACCTTCCCCACCTCCAGCACAATAAGGATGACTTCTCAAGCCTGGATCCTTTCTGAACATGGTTGGGGTCACTACGTGGCTTTTGTCACTCGCTGCTTCATCTGAATTGAAAGAAGCCAGCTGTTTTGAAGGGGCATGAATCTGGCTAGCCAAAAAACAAGAACCCTGTTCAACGCAATGGTCCAATGTTCAGAAGGCCTGTCTTTAGTCCTCTTCCCACACTGGTTAACAAAACTTCCTACACCAAGGATTGCTTAAATGAGATTTTCACTTTTTCACAAGATTCATCATCTGAAATGATCATCAGAGCTCTGGCTACAGGCTTTAAACTCTGCTTAAAGCAAAATGATGACAAGCTTCACATTCAGCGCAGGGCATGAGTTTATCATTGTTGACAATTTTTATACATTTCATATAATTTATATATTTGATTTTAGATTTTTTTACCTTTGTACTTTTAAGAAAACAATTCTGCAAATAAGCTTTTGCCAATCTGAATATATAAATCAAACCTCTGGGGTATAACACATTCCAGTAGACCTGAGCACAAGGTGACTGGTGCTGTCCCACAACTGATTAACCCCAGCAAAACCAGCCCCGTGCCTCCTCTCAGTCCTTCCCCTCCCTCGACACCTGTAGTGGTGCTTGTGAAATTATATACTGAATTGCTCTGTGGTGCCGAGTGGGTTGAGAAGTCACCAAGGATTGCTGTCAGGCTGCCTGGGCTCAGTACATAAGCTGTAGAGTGACACAACATTATGAGCAGTAACAGTCCTGTACCAAGCATCAGGCAGACTTGATTCAGGTGCTAAAACATTAGCCCAACAATGTACATTTCACTAGCTGAATATGTATATTTGGAGAGTTTCAAAACAAAAGCAGTTGAGGATAGGAATCTGTTTTGTGTAATGCAAAATTGGAGACAGCTGAAGCAACACTTGGTACAGAGTAGATATAAATGTAGCTTGTGTATTAAAAGCATTAAAAAACCCTGTGAATATCAGCTTTAGTTCCAAAAGCACACCAATTCAAAGGAATGGAGAAAGCATCATGCATACAAATACACAGAAATCAATGTCTGATATGAGTTCATTTTACTCCACAAAAGTGTACTACACTAAAGAAAAATGTGAAAATAATAATCATTCCAGGGGAAAAAAAAGTCAATAAACATCTAAGCAAAACAAGTCTCACACAATAAAATCTGTTTATTGAAAAGCCAGCTCCAGTCCAACTATTGCTCCCTCTAACAATGTTAATTTAATGAGTAACTCTTCCAAACGAACGTTCTCTGTGGAGACAGCTGTAGCGTACAGAGCACATGTGCCCTGCTCCCAAAGCTTTGTACCCTGCCTCTAAGACAGCTGCCACCGCTAAAGGATGAGCTAAGAAATTTGTGACCCACACAGAGCTTTGCTGTAGAGCTTGGACCACTGGTACCAGTGGACTAAGATACGCTGCAACTTCATTCCACCTTTTTACACATCTGTCTGTTCAGAACTATGATCAAAAAGAAATGTAATTTTCCTCCACAGCCCAGATTCAAGGCAGCTGTTAGGAAAGTGGCAGTTTACTGCCTGCAGTAGGATACAGCAACTCAGACCTCAGGCAAAGCAAAAGCACATGGACAGCACCGACCTCCTCCTGGGCGTTAAATCCTTCTTTCCAATAGATTGGGTTGCAGCACCAGTTGCACTGCATTCAGGAATTAGATACCACTACAACACGGACATGGAATGGCTGTAATCTCAAGAAGAAAAGGCTCAGACTGTGTATGGTTTTTATTTGAGACTATAAGCATGATTTATCAGTGGAAAGAATACGCTTAATGACTACCGTTGCAAAACGCATCAGGTTATATACAAATTAAGTATAATCTCCTCCAACATGTCCCAATACTATATATTGATACATAACTCTACTTCCTTCATATTCTCTGTCAGTTATAATTTAGTGAACGCCATTAACCGCACATTTGCTTACATTTGCAATCTAGGAAAAATAATGTTCTTTCTGATAACCTATCTCAATAAAGCTCTTTCTTTGCTGCGAATGCCTTATTTTAAAGTACAACACTGCTAGAAAAATTAACTTAAGACAGGCTGCCTGCTCATTGTGCTTAACAGACTCGGAGCTGAAAGGATAAACATTTTTACTAGTAGTTAGCCTACCGGGATTGATTACCGATGTTTAGGCGATTAAAAATTTGTAACAAAAAAAAAAAAAGTAGTAGTAAATATATCATTTTGATCTTAATCATTTTTACTGCAGGTGTCTAAGACAAGATCAATATTCTGTTTTACAGACAGAATAATAAATGTGACAGGGCAATGACTTGCTAAAAGTGACTGACTGTATAAGTAAGGGACAGACCAGGGTACAGAAGCAAAGTCTCCCAAGTCTCTGACAAGTAACCAAAGCACCAGGCCTCAGCAATTCCCATTCAGTGCTTGAAGGTTCATATGCCTGAACTTCAGAAACCACACAAGCACACCTTATCCTATAACCAGGGTGCAGATAGGTGCTCCCAAGGGACAACTTACAAAATGAATCCAAATGGAAAGTTTTCTTTCTTGTTTAAATCTTTCTTAATGAAATTTAAAAAATAGTGCTGGAAAATAACAGCAGCAGCAGTAGTAGTAATAGTAATAATAATAATAACAACAATAATGAAAGGATCAAACTCTGTGGCCTGGCCCTGGGTCCCTTGCACCCGAGCGTGCTGCCGTACCTCCCTGGAGAAGGTTACTCAGCAGGTGCCCAGCTCTAACAGCAGTCCCAAGCATCACCGGCATTTTGGGCCGGGCAGAGGGAGGTAACTTCAGCCGGTCGCACTCCAGCAATTCCCAGCTGCTGCGCAGTCCCCGGGGAGCGCAGCAAGCTGGTGTGGGGCAGACTGGCAGATTGGCTCAGGCGGGGAAAGTCATAAACAGCTCTTTGATAGCTTGTCCCACTGCACCAAGCAAGCAGAGGCGACGATCCTGCAAAGGGAGAGACGCCGGGCATTTTTTTTGTAGGAGGTAGTTTTCCAAAAATGTACCCGGAGACTCTTCAACAGCCCACTGATAATTTGTGAACACAAAGATCTAGCTTTTCAGGGTTACGCTTCATCTCCCTCCTGCTCCCCCTCCACTGCAAGCGGCAGCAGCTTTCACAGGGCAGGACTCCATAGGAGCTGGAAGCTAATTACCAGATGTCTTGTAAATCTTTCCAATCTGCACAACTTCATCCAGTTTGCAATGCTTAACATCAGCTCTTTTGGAACCTTTTCATCCTTATTTTTGTGCAACAAATTTTCAACAAGCCAGGAGTTCTTTGTTCTCTCCTAATAAAACAACCTAAAACGTTAACAGTTCAGCATGAAACTAATGAACTAAATGCACTTTTCTGGAGATCTGAGCAGAAGTACAGGCATTTCCAGATTTATGTGAAAATTTATTAATTCTGGAAAAAGTGCTTTGGGCTGTTTCTTTAAAATAACTTTAGAACTACAAAAATGAATACAAACAATGGTTGTAAATTATTTATGTGTTTTGCCAAACATATGGCCACTCAAATACTGCGCTTATTGAGGACAACTTAAATGAAAATCTTAAAGGGGGCTGAAAAGAGAAGCGGACCAAGTCAGACGTTTGCTTGGATGCAACTGTTCTGTCCACAAAATTTTACTCTGAATAACTGCTAGTGGCAATGCAGAGATATTCTGCAGAGCGTTGAGCATTCAAGTCTACAATTTACATGAATGGAAATGATTTTCAATTGCCTTCTCTTGGGGGATTTAGTAAAAAAGATTAAGAGTGAAGAGTTAGTCGGTTGAATATTTCTGCTCCTGCACTACTGCTGACACAGGAGACTGTCAGTTCTCTGTAACCTGTTTCAGCGGGATCCATACCAAGTAACCGTATGGATTTAGTGTAAGGCAGGAATATAGACCCCCACTCACATGAATCCTCCAGCTGGCAGAGTTGGGCCGGGTTTGAACCACCACCGAAGGCAGCTGGTAACATCTCCATAGGTGCAGCTGATCGCAAAGCAAATGCCTGACCGTGCTCTGACTGTGCTATGGGAGGAAAGATGACTCTGAACTACCTAGGAAATGTGTCCTATGCCCAGGGCCAAGAGGAACGGGTGACATACATGCAGCTTTTTGCTAGCTGTATAGTGGGAATGTCCTGTTTAACATCAAAGTTGCTTTATTTAAACCTCTTTGGCCAAAAGAAACAAAGCAACAACCTTCACCTCGGGCAAAACACCCAGGCTGCTGGATGCCACCTGCTCATGACTTTGTCATGACTAAAAATGCAAGCAGTACCTTCGCTTTTATTTTGTACAAACTCTACCCTGTGGATGCTGCAGATTATGTGGTGTAAAAATAAGTATTCAGCACTCAGTATTAAATGTATTTAGATGCATGCATTTTGGATAATAAGCCTAAATTACACTGCACTTCTTGGTAGCTGAAGATCATCTGCTACAAGTAGCATCTTTCCCCCCTCCAAAATACTAACTTAAGTACCTAAAACATTGTTCTCAGCAAATTATTTTCACAAAAGCATTCAGGAAACATCAAGTTTATAGGAACTGCCACTATAGAAGGAGCAGCTATGCCCCAAATTAAGTCACACTTCAATCACAATCTTCATTTGAGCTGCTGTTGCAAGCAAACGCTAGTATTAACTACAAAACCTCTGTTGCTAAAAAGAAAAGTGGCAAACATAGAATTAGTGCCTGTGTTCACATGTGGACAACTATCCAGGAGGATTATGGTTACATGAAGCTCCCATTTTGGCAGGCGCAGAATGACATGATCCCTCCACCACCGGTACGGCCACAGCTCCCAAGGAGCAAAACTCAGTGAGAGAGGACTGGGCCCTTCTACCACATGTTACATCCCTCGTGCCTTCAGAAGAAAGGAAGCAAGAGGCCTCATTCATTCAAAAGAATTCAGGACAACAGGGTAGAAGAGTTGCCCCCATTCACAGAAGTGCAACTGCAGTACCTGAAAGACAGTGCTGCTCCTGAACTACATGACCGTGATGAACTTGAGGCCCACGTGGGTATGCCATATGGGAGCCAAAAGCATAACGCTAAGGCAGCAACAGTGGTTTTTTTCCAATCAGACTAAAAGCAATAAACTGTTTAAAATATATTCTAGGAAGTGAAGTACTGCAAAATCTGGTACTGTTCTCCTGCTGAGAGTCAGTGCTGAAGTGATGACATCAGTAATTTCTATCTGACTTTTTCCATATGCTTTTCTTGCATTCAATGGGGACAGTCACTCTTGTCAGCTCTAAAGAGCCCACCCTAAGTTTTTGTGTATTAAAGATAAAAAAAAGATTTACACTGTTTTCCTCCAGGGCACTTGGCTGCCCATGCTATCCTGAATGCCTTAAACACTTATAAATGCTTCTTTTCTTTAAATGTTAACAAATCTCAGTCATTATTACAGCAATTTTACGAGCGTGGCTTTGTGAAAAGATAAATCTCCTAACGTGCTCTGAAACAGTCAATCTACAACACTTCCACGTGTCTCTCGAACACTTCAGAGCAGGTACCTCCCTTTAAAGATCTGCCCTGGAGAGACCTCCAGCACCCGGCACGACCTCATTAACCACTGACTCATCTGAGCCATGGAAGAAGCAGCAGTCCACCTTTAATACAAGGCGCTAAACCACTGAAGGTATAAAGACAGTGATTAGCAATATGAAGTGGAGCATATCATGATGATATATTCTTGACGATGCTTCTTAGCTTTCTTCTTTCCATTTTTAAAGCTTTATATATACTCTGCAGATTGGCATTTCTGTGCTTCTCAGATCAACTAAGTGGCTATGCCAAGCCTTCCTACAAACAAGAATTACATTAGTCACTTAAACATCAACTGCCTACACGGTCATAAACTAATCCACTCAGCTCAATTATATTGCAGTTACAAATCCTGACCAGACCTGCAGTCTGATGGGGGGAGAACTTTGTGGAGCACAGAAAAGGGTGAACTCACTGGGGTCTGGTGAGCGGGTGCCATTGGGACGCACCTCGGAAACCCGAGGATCCTCCCCAGACAGCAGGAATGGAGCAGAGAGGAGCCATCTCTCACATACCTGGGCCTTGAAAATCTCTAATGCTCTGAAGGTCAAGTTCCACCTTGACCACGACACCATCTGAACGCCAGGAGGCAATTTTGTTGGCACTCCCAACAAAGTGCTGCCTAACAAACAGGCATAGGCCGGATTTTAGCTTCTGAACAGTCTCTAGGCACAGCTCCAAGCAGTGTATCATGGAGTCAAGGCACAAGGTAAAGCAGGTACAGATACGGGCCGCATTCAAAACAACATGGTGCACTCAATATGCCAAGCACAAATAAACTAAACACAGCTGTCTATTTGGCATCAGAAAGCATCCAGCAGAAAAATAAATCCCAACTTTCAAACATTGACTTCCCCCCACCTTATCTCCTTGCTGTTTGATTAATTTTGACAAGTGAGGTCCACAAAATGAATGTACTACTTCTGCAAAGTGTACGTTTCCAGCCTCCTCATGGTTCAAATTTTCAAGTTCTTCTACACCTTCCCACTCCATTCACATCCTTCTCAACCTCCCTTCAGAAATGCAAGGAAAGTATATGTCTTCCGCTAAAATCTCAGCCAGCAGAGACCAACCACGGTTCTCCCAGAATGTGCCTACATTTGCTCTACCTCTCTCCCTCCATCTGGCTCAGCTGAATGCCTCCCATCCAGTCTCCAAGAGATCTTCTTCCTCTTCCCTTGAATATGCCCCTAGTACTCCTTCAAACTGTTACTCTTCTTACAATGAAGACAATCTGCATCTCATGAAGACAAAATTCCCTTTCCTTGACAATGTAACAGACTCAAGGAAAAAATATTAATTATAAATGGCATCTGCTTCATATCTATTGAAAATATTCATCAGATAGACAGCAATACCTACGTATCTTTCACCATCACTGATTCCAACACAGATTGAATTATTCACCTTAGACTCATATTCAAACTGGAGAAGTTTTGTTTATAAAACTTTCCTTCTGAGCATGCCTGAAATAACCACATGAAAACCATGAATTACTGAAAACTAGAATATTTTTTCTTCCTGGATTTCTAGTCAAATGAATGCAATGATCCTCTTTGTGCATGGTAAAATACTTCTTAATTGGTTTATGCCTGTTGCATAATAATATAGAAATAAGCTATCACGTTTTTACTATGAACAAAGTCTAAAGAGGATGATACGCTGCCTCTAGCTGTTTGCACGTTAATCTCAAACAACTGTATCGATGCATATCTGCTGTAGTTACCCGAAATACCTTGATCTGTTAACAGTGTTTATATTTCTACTGTCAACATTTATTTCTCCTTAAAAATCTTTCTTTTTAATCTAGAAATATTCAGTAGTGAAGAATAGAAATAGAAAAGGAAAATGACAAGGAGATTGATTAAATATTCATAAACTAGGAAATGCTAAATTTGAAGTTACACATGGCGACCTTAATTCTAAACTCTCCTACAAGTTCCTGAAGTTCCCTTTAACAACCTGACTATACACTCTATCTGAAATAATTTTTCACAACTTTAAAGACACCACCTTTCAGTATGACAAATATTTTGTATCTATAACCTATAGAGCAAATTGTCTATACCCAGCTTCCTGCCAGTCAAAAATACCAAAATACCAGAGAACACCTACAGCTCGTACGCTGAGCCAAGTTCACCAGTAACACATCCCCTGAAACAACTACGAGGAAGACAGTTCTGCTGCTAAAGTGAATTACATGATATAAGATTATTAACCTTGATAGGAAAGAAAAAGTCTTGGAGAATAGTGGGGTTTTTTCTACAAAAGACGTCAAACTAATGCCAGTGTTATAAGAATGATGCAAATATACAAGAAAGAAAATATTACAGGATGTATTGTGTATGAAAATGTAGACAAAAATAGCACCATCAATTTGAGAAACAAACAGTAATTTAAAGGGACTGTACAGTATAGGACAATTGTATGTACAATTCTAGAAGTACTCCAAGAAGTCTGCTTAACATAAAAAATGCATATGTATAAACATTCAGACTTGGGCATTTGTAAAGTTATCCAAGCAGCAGCAGCAACTGCATTCCTTCTGAGCTTAGCACGCTGAATCCTCGTTTTTTGTCAGAAAGCCGAAAAATGGTAAGGCATAAAAAAACCCCTCTGACTTCTTCAAAGTAAATTCTCAGCCAAACACTGAGAGTTTGCTTGCTTGCTCTCAGTCCCCTGACCGTTACATTTTATACACTTGTCAAGCACAAGACTGTTTCCCTGCCTCCTCCTTTCTTCCAGTTATGTGACACTGCTGTTACTTTTCTGCAACTTGTAGCTAAATCAGAGCTCGAGACAATACATGTCAATACTTAGATATCCACAAAAAAGACGTAAGATTGAATAATTTATTCTTCAGACCCCCAAGAGTGAGAATGACTTCAATCTGTAAAGAAATCATCTCATCTTCCCTCTATCTCAATAAATAAAACTCTCCTCTTTTTTTTTTTCTTAATTTGTAACACGTAAACAACAGAAACTTTCTTTGGATTTCATTTTCTCAAACACTTCATTCTTATTTTAGCTGAGAACCCAGATTCAAAATATATCTGCATTACTGAAGAAGACAAAAAATGATCCCAGCAGCAGCACGTCTAACCCTAAACCAGCTCTCCCTGACAGACAAAGAAAGTTCACCAGCCTGAGGCTGGACATCCCAGTCTCACAGCACAGAACCACCCACAGAAGACACATTGGCAAAAGCACCCAAAACCCAGTTAAAACCTACAAAAACATTCTCAGGGATTTCTGCACAGCTACTGAATCATGACTGAATCCTTCAAGAACGCTCAGGATCCAGCAGCAGAAACAAACAACTAGTAAGAAGCAAGAGCAGCAGAAAAACTCCACCAGTGTGCGGTGCGCATAAATAATACGGACGAATATTAAAGTTGCTGTTCCCAAAACGCACCTCAGTGCCACCACGCTGCTCTGCTCTGGGAATACATGCCATGCCAGAGGCTGAGGGAGGCACGAGCTGGTCTTGTCTGTGGTGACTCAATGAATGAAGTCTGGAAGCAAGCCAGCTTGCGTCCAAGTGCAGCATCAATCCATTTCCCTGCCTGGCCTAAGACAGGTAATGCTGAGGAGAAGTTAAAGCTATCTGTATGGGGTTTATTGATTCAGGCCTCTACCAGCTGGACAGTGCCTGGGCCGTGCCCTACTCCGTAACTGAGAGGAGTTTTCAGTGTCACACACCACCACCAGACTTCAACGGTTCCCATGGATGTTGTAACTACAAAAACCCAACAAAAAACCAGAAAGACCCAACTTCCAAAAACTAAACCCCCAAACTCTATGTGGCTCGTTTTTTTTAAATCACGCTTTCCTCAGAAACACCAAAAATAAACTCTGCCGAGGTAGGAAGTAATTTGCTTATTTGATGAAGTAAACCAAACTATGTCAGCAGACTCGCTGCATCCCAAGGAACTGTAGCCAAATGAGGGTGCTGCATGGGATTTTAAAGAAATACAAATCTGGCTAGAAAGGGGTCGGTACTGTTCCCTCAGCCCTGGGTCCTGCCCCCATATGTCCTGCACCAAAAGGACGGAGAAGGTGCCCTATACTAGGCCGTTACTGGTCTTAGATGGGAATACCTGTTGGAGGCGAGGTTACAGATGTCTTTGTTCTGGCAGAAGTACTGCGCACACAGCAACAAGCGATACCAAGTCTGAAATTTGACTCCAAGACAACATTCAACTTCTTTTCTGCATGCTGATGCAATGTTAACTTTTGAAGCCTAATTATGATCATTGAAATTTCAATAAACTCCACTGTTGAACAACAAACCCAAACATGTTATCAGGCAGGGATTTGTTCAGAGCCACCAAGGATACACTTGGCACGTCCCACTCCTCTGTTCATTTCAGTGGGGCTGTTCCAGAACAAACACACATTCAGAAAAATTTAAATAGTCTGGAGCAGCTGGATGCAATCTTGATTCTTACTTAGGAGAGCAGTGTTCAAAAGCATGTCCAAAAATGTACCAAAAGCCGTGTGCTCAGGTCCAAACTTGGAGAGGGAATTGATATGACTGTTGAGGAGCTGTCAGCGGTGGGAACTGGTGGAGAGGAGCGGAGAGGAGAGGACCACTTTCCTGGTGGTTACAGAAAGTCAGACAGCGGCTCAGTTTTATTATCTGGGAAACGTTACAAATGTCAGCAGCAAGGGGTCAACTAAAAGGAGCCTTAAAATGATAAATGAGATCAGCATAATACACAGTATTACCTTCTGTTCCTAAAGAGATAGAGTTTATGTTGGCTGGAATAATTTTAGAAACATCCCATGCAGAACATACTACAGGAGGATTTTCTATTCTCCCCTTTCCTGAAGATTTCCTCAACTAGCTCTCAGGGAAGCAGGGGGGAATCTAGTGGGAAGAGTTGGTTTCTCACAACTAGCCACTGCCTTTGTCAGTCTGATGAGCAGGTTTAGCTCTTGAGCTCTTAATGGCTTTTAGTTGCAAATCCAAGAAACGTGCAACAGGGCAGGAGAGAGGGAGGCAATGACGACCAATGAAGACCCAAAACTCAGGACATTTTTCTATTTAAATGCTTTCTGGGTAGATGCTCCCTCCAAATTTAATGGAGGAGGTAGAAAAGATTTCAGCAAAGCTACTTCAATCTGTAGCTTTTCACAGGACATATGCAGGATGTATACTGATTAGTATATTTAGTGGGTACAGGAAATATTTTGCTGGCATTAGCTATGCAGAGCATTATTAAAATGAACGAGCGTACTCAGCCCCTTTGACTGAACTCTGTTCTCAGTTAGTCTCGGCTGAGGCTTGACTAATGTCACTCAGGTTAACGGAGCTGCTTTATACCAACACAGTATTATATTTTAGACACTAAGAAATGCTACTAAGAATTAATTTACTTAATTCAAAATTCATAAAAAGACAGCAACTCGTGCTTTTATCTATAAACGTATAGTAAAAGTATAAAGAATACTTTAATGTATAGCTAATGAATTAACATTAATAATTAACATTTAACAATTAACAATAATTAACATTAATAATGTATAGCTAATGAATTAGTATAGCTAATGAATTAATAAACAGTATAAAAAGAGGCAATAAAACTGAAAATGAAACAGACCTCCAGTGCTTTAGATAGAAATTGATCTATAATTTCTTCAGATTTAATATTTGTTTTACAGAAAAATATCTCTCTCAGAACCTCTACAACGTCTCCAAATAAGATACAAAATCTCTTAGAATAAGATACAATCTCTTAGCATAAGATATGAAATCTCTTCAGGTTAATTCACCGTTCTTTTCAGCAAAGGCAAAAACCACAACCATCTTATTTGGGTTTCTTGGTAAACAGATTAGATCCACAGATGCAGCTACTGTGTTACATATGCATGTGACAACCACTGGCATATTGCTCTAGCAGTGCTCAAGCACACATTTCTCTACCAGTTAAACAATCATGCCTGAAATAAACACATCTTTTCCGTTATCACAAGCTATAAAGCAGTTCAAGAGCCCTGAAATGATCTTTTCATTAGTTTGAGATGCTTAAGCATCCCAGTACTGAAACGTCCCATATAAGCCTTATGAGACAGGAAGAATATAAATCCTGCTCTCCCATTCCCTTAATGAGAATGCCTAATAAAAATGTAAACTAATTCTCTTGGCTGCCACTATCCTGTCTACTGAATGAAATCTTCCTTTTCACCCTCATATATTTATATAACTTTAGAGCTACAAGATCAGTATGGCTGTTTGAGATTACTCATCCAATGCCACAAGCTGGCACTAGTTTCTTAACTTCCCCCATTTCCCTTTTTTTTTTTCCCTCCTTGTTTGAGATCAGACAGGATCACCTGTGCTGTTAGCAAATCCATCATAGAATCATAGAATGCTTTGGGATGGAAGGGACCTTTAAAGCTCATCTAGTCCACCCCCCCTGCAATTGGCAGGGACATCTACAAATAGATTAGGTTGCTCAGAGCCCCATCCAGCCTGTCCTTGAATGTTTCCAAGGATGGGGCATCTACCACCTCTCTGGGCAACCTGTTCCAGTGTTTCACCACACTCATTGTAAAAAATTTCATCCTTATATCCAGGCTGAATCTACCCTCTTTTAGTTTAAAACCATTACCCCTTGTCTTATTGCTACTGACCCTGCTAAAAAGTCCGTCCCCATCATCTTCAAGTCAGTACTTGTAATAGCCTCACCGAAGTCCATCCTCTGTCAACAAAGCAATCACAAACCCCTTAGCGTGCAACATTTCCTGGTTGAAGCTATACTTCAGTAAATTTGAATTATCTATTTGGTTATAAACAGTTATGTGCTTTTAAACTCAAATACGTATTAAATATGCTTAAACTGAGCTTTACCTTTTCTCTCTCTGTAAATGCCTCCTCGTCTTCCTGATCCAAACAAACACAGACAGTGCTTCTCCCACAGCAGACCACTCGCGTCTCCTGTTCTACTCACACAGAGGGCCTTGCTCAGCCCTTTCCCTGCATCCCCTGGATCTCTCTGGGGAAGCGAGAGTTTCAGGCAGGCAACAATCTGATTGTCCAGCAGCAAAAGGAAGAGAGTGGAGATTTCAGCTCATTTTCATGCCTGACCTGGAAGCCAGCCAAGAATGCCAGCAGTACCTCTAGACAATTTGAAAAGCTATAGAAGAAAAAATAATCTTGAAGCCTCCTAAAAGCCAGGGGTTATAAGAGAGATTCCAGAAACCCTGGGATGATGCAGAAAAGCAAGTTGTCTGGAGAATGGGTCAGGAAACGAGTTGAAGCCTAGGCCACGCTCAGATGAGGCCAGCAATCGCAGCTAACGGCAGAGCAGAGCCATGCTGCCCGCACCAGCCTGATTTTACCACCACCCGGGCAAAAGCAGAATCACAAGACGTGTTTCAAGGCAAAGAGGTACCGCAGCAGAAGCTGCCAGAAAGAACACGTAGAAGATGAGACTGTTGGAGAGCTGGACTGCTTTTCACCATACAAAGCTGGAAGTGAAAGCATGCTCATTTGGTCCTGGTTGGACGTTGAAATAGCTCTCAAGTCTACTACTACTTCAAGTTCACTCCTGAAAGCACACATCTTGCCAGGGACCAAACAGGGAGAAGGCTGCAAATCTGCTCTTCCCTTCTGCAGTAGACTGCTGCTCTTGTGGCATCGTTAGCAGGTAAAAAGAAGCACTTGGGCCCCAGCTAGCCCAAAGTACTCCCAGGGGACACAGCTGGACAAACTGGTCTTTTAGGTGTGCTTCTCCAGACTCTTGCTGGGTGCCCTCCCTCCTACTGCCCCGTGTTTGCCAAATCACAGCTTTGGAACGGGCTGGCAGGCACCCAAGCTTGTTCCTGGCTCTCCCAGGTAAACGCTCACTGCCAAGGAGATGTACTTTCCCTGGAAACAGCAATCCTCCCCCTCCTTGTCTCACATCCAACAGGGTGAGAGAGTGTCTCCTTGGCCAGAGAGCAGGTTTCCATGTAGAGAAGGCGCTCAGGACTGGAGCACCCATGAACATCAAGAGAAAGCAGGAACTGAACACCACTACTCCTTTGTGGGTTTGTACAACAGGAATTAGACCACCTAGGAGACAGCCTCCAGCTCATTTGTTTACTATATGGTGCCTAATGCATAATTAGGCAGGGGGCTCTGCCCTTCAAAGTCCCTCTTCTTTCAGCCTGTGCTCTAACCTTTTGATGAAAAACAGACAGGAGAAAGGAACCGAGTGTGTTTAGTACATGTAATATAAGCAGGTCTGGTGGCATGCTGATACTTCCCAGTCTCCAAGGAGAGGGTAACAGCTGTCTTGCTGCTTCAACCTCCTGTTCCTGAGTTGATTCATGCAGTGTCTGAAAAAAATAAAGCTATGTCACAGTGCCTCCGAGCTGGGGGACAGGCAGAGGAGAGCCTCTCGCACAAGCCTCATTACGCAGCCCTACACACAAAACGTCCCACGCCAACCACCCTGTCCCCGCATGAACCATGAGTGTTTCCTCCCAGCAAGCTCCAGTTGAACCTTCTGTTTTTTTCTAATGCTTTGTTTTTATGCAAAAAAAGCACTTTTCTTTTTACTTCAGTATCGCCGTCTTCCTGGAGTACTAGAAGATACAAGGCAAGGGAAGAAATTCTCCTGAGAAATGCTCTGCCAGTCTTCCCACCCCAGGCCGCTCCTGTTCTCTTCTCCACACAAGTGCAGGACATGGAGGAGGTCTCTCTTGGGGGCACCAGCTGTCTTGCCTCAGTTGCGTTGGTCTCTGCTGTGTGAATACAGCTCCTTGCAGGACCCAGTGACGTTTCCGTACTGAGCAGGCAGCCTTTGAGATGAAGTTAGGCCAGCTGGTTTTCCCTTACAGTATTCACCCCTCTGTGAAGCTCTGCCTTTTGGCAGTCTCTGCAGCCTATACTGTCGGGCCTGGCAGCTCACCTGCGCTTCACGCTCCTCGCCATCCTCCCAGCAGCATGGGAAGGGGAGCTCGCCGCCACCTCAGCCCCTCTCTGCGTTTCCTAATGCTGGCAGCCACACACCCTGGTTCACACAGAGAGCAGCTCCCAGAGGAGACAGCGAATCAAGACAGACCCTCTGGCAGCTGCCTGCAAGCCTGGTCTACACTTTTTAAATACGCACATGACTCCACGTAAGAGCCGCTGATGCCATGGTGCCCCTCACCACAGCCCTGCCCGCACAAGGGCTGAGGCCTTTCTGAGCTCCCAGCTTCCAGCGCTTAATGCAACTTTCTTCCACATTCACAGAACAGACCCAACAAATGTCATCCAAGCTGTTTTGCTCTGAAACAACAGAAGTGGGATGAAATCACCTGTAATCTCATAAAGGTGTGTTTCAGGTGCTGAGGGCAAGCCAAAGTTTTTTTTTAATTGCAACTGATTCAAAGCAAACGAGAAATTCACATGCCTGGCACTGAAGTAAGACATCAGATCCTCTTTAGATGATCTCCTGCAGTGCTGACATTACACTGGGCAGCTCAGCTCTGCGCAGAGGAAGACAACTTCTGCAGTTGTGGCAGTCTCTTGTAACACAGATCCTCAAACCTGCTTCTCACAACCACTAAAAACTACATTTGCTCCCATTTGGCATTTTTCCCACCCTCCTGGAAATGCCATGGTTAAACAGTTGGGTTTTTTTCCAAAAAGTTGTGACTTAAAATAAACACAGAAAGTTGCTTTTGAAAATGAGAACGTAATCCTGATTTCAGTGATCACACAACTGCTAGAGGAATAGCGCTGCTCAGCACCCAGGCCAGGCGTCTTAGCCATGGACAGGCAGACAGACACACAGAGCACTGGCAGCTGGGCAGCCACCTCCAGACACTGCCCATTCCTGCCTGGTGCCTGAAAGGGACCAACCTTCTGGGGTGAAGCACCCTAAGGCTCATCTCCTCCTGTCACCAAGGATATGCAGACATCGCCTATTTACACAGGAGCTGCCAAGGAAGGGAATGAATGAGGAGGATCTGCAGCAGCAGTTGCTAGGGGTTATAAGCTGCTCTTGCAACAGAAGAGGACAGCTCAGAGAGACACACTGACTCCAGATCTGACTTTTTATTCCACCACCCACCCACATTACAGCCCAAAGCCTTTGCAGGGTACTGCTCCCCCCTATTTGGGTCACTGCCCATTTATGTGTACTGCTAACGAATTCAACAGCTGCAAATCAGGCAGGGGAAAAGGGGTTTTGAGATCTAGGACTGCTTCATCTGGCTTACACCTGCATTTCTGGCATATGTGCAAAGTGCATCCAGATCACACTTTCTTCACCATAGATAGGGACCACAGGAATTGCCCAGATTGTGTGGAAAATGTACTTAACCGACTTCTACCAAGGACCAAGATCCTCTGTAAGACACTCTGAAAGGGGTAAGTGCTACCTCCCTATGCAGCTTAACAGCCTGAGCTCTAGTTCCTAATTATATCTGACCTAGAGGTCATCAAGACAAGCCATCCAGCCCTCTTTTTCAACCAAGCAGGAGAACCATTAGCTATAGCGGGTAAACTCTTCAGAGCAAAAACTGTCCTTCTGAACGTGTTTGTGTTAGGATTAGCACAACAGGGTCCCCTGACAAGCATTCCAAGAAAAAAAAAAAGAGGTATTTGCAGTGTTGAGGAGGCCTGTACAAACAGACAGTGCAAACGAACAAGAGCCCATGTTACCTTTCAACCCACTTACTTACTGGGTAGCGCTAGGGGTTGCCCACCCTTCTCCCACGTGAGCCCAGAGACTCCTGCCCTGAGCATTACGCCCTTCAGCACTTACTGATGACAAAAGAAGGTGCAGTTTACACTTACTTTTACAGCTCCATTAAAAGGTGACCTGCAAATAAAAAAAAAATCAAGCGCATTTAGTATTATGTGCTGAATGCCCCCAAATAAACAGGATTAGATGAGCATTCAGCCCTCATGTAAAGATTAGGTGAAAAAACTGGCACTGAGCGTGTACTTTGATTTTACGCTTGTGAAAGAGTCCTTCCTAAAAGCAATGTAGTGAGCAGTTCCTAACAACTACCGGCTTCACATTCTGCCTCTCGCTGCTTGTAGACAGCATACTGGAATGGAGGTGTGGCAGAAATATTATTCCTTTGAATGGCATATTCCTGAAACCACCACAAGAAAGCTGGCAAAGGCGAGGGGACAGCAGGCAGGTCCCACTTCCCCCGCTTTCTCTCTCCTCACCCTGCTCGGGTGCCAAAGGCTATGCTTTCCAAATGCATTGACCTGACACTGGGCTAAACCTCGTGTGGAGCTACTGGTGGATCAGACATCTTTAAAGATGAGGCTTTGATATGTTAAAAATATTAGCAGTGCACTGCACAGCTACAGGTAGAGCTTTCTTCTGTAAAACAGTGAGCGCAATAGCTACTTCTGACTCGCGATCACCACACTGCTTTCCCCTCTTCCTTCTGCGTTTGGCTCCGCTTAACCGACTCCCCTCCCTCGGACCCAGCTCAGGAAAGCGTTTCTGCATGTGCTTAAAACCCACCGACTTCAACGGGAGATAAGCACGTGCTTTAGTACTTTACTGACTGGAGTGTTTAAATGAACGTAGACCTCTCCCACCAGTGCTCTTTTGTACCAAATTTTGTACCTTTATTATCCATTACCCTGTATAAAGCGATGAAAAATTAGCCCATAAGTGATTTGATTACTCCATAGCTACTCCCATTCATTCTGACTTAAAAACATATGGACATGCAAAAGAAGATTAAGGGTTTTTCTGTCATGGTATTCTTATACACAAGAGGAGGCTGTTAAGCGTCGTGCTGCAGTTCTCAAACAACCTTGCTCCCTCCCTGATTCTTATTTGCCATTTCTCTAAAGTGAGGCTTCACAAGAAACTACGTTAACCTACAGAAATACACTGCAGTGGTGTTCAGAAAGTTGTTCAAATAAGGCCTAGCACCCAGTTGCAAATCTCTTAAGTAAACAGAAGCCTTGGTGACCTACTGTCATCAAAATACATTTTGGGACATGCTTACTGTTTGTTGGTTTCTTTAATTTGGCTTTTTTATTTCTCATTCTTTTGTGAAATCTGATACTGTTTTATAGGTGACCAAGCTGTTAATGTAAATCAGCAACGTTATCCTACAACTAAAACTCTACTATAAAAACTTTAAAAATACTGTTTTGTAAATACAAGTGTTAGAGCAACCAGAGGTGTGCACACTCTCTACATCTAAATGTAGAATTTCAGGCAAATTGATTGACATTAACAAGAACTATTATTTAAACTAAGAAACCAAACAAGCGAGTTATATCAATTCCTGCCAACAACAATTCTTGAGTTTTTAGTAGACTGATAAAGACATCTGCAATGGGTTAAGAAAGAATTTAAAAGTAACTATAATTTTAAGCAGGAGATCTTTTAAATTAAAAATGCTGGTGAACCAAGAAAAGGGAGTTGGTTATGCCAAATTCGCACTTACATTTTAGAAGAGGCAGATGATGGCGTTGAACTGAAAGCACTGGACAAAAGCTGCTTGGCTTCATCATTTCTCCTTACCATCCTCCCTGAATAAACCCACCTACCTGATTTCTTTCTGCTTTCAGCTAAATACGCTGCTGACATGAAAGGCAGGTTTCCTCTTGCCTTGCCTGGGCAAAAGCTCGCCAGAGAACAGGACATGGTCATGCCCCATGCGCAGGCACAGTGGTGTCATGCCAGGGCTGCAGCCAGGAGCATGACTGACCACTAACCAAACAGAGGAAACCAGCCAGGAAAAAAAGGCATGGTGTCTAAAACACAAAATAAACAGAATAAAATCCCCAAACAGCACTTTTGTTGATTTCACGTTGCCTGTAATAACAGTGGACATCATACTTTAGAAAAATATGCCATCCCAGGAGCTTTCCATAAAGTAATACTGGCATGGCTTTTTGTTGTGTGTCTGATCTAGCATCCTGCAAGCAGTCCTTCCGCTAATATTTCAGCATACAATTAAGAGAGGCTAATTGTGTATAGAGAAAACCATGCATGAAACAGCAGCATGGGGTCTGGCTGAGCCTCAGTCCCTCAGCAAGTGACTTCAAGAAGTTTTCAAGTGAGCTAAGGAAGAGAGCAGAACCACAGTAGAAACTGCAGCAGACAGCTTGCCTAAGAGCTATATGTGCAGAAGTAACACTTAAATGAGATGTCCTCTCTTAAACAGTTAGAAGCATGATTCAAAAGGAAAAAAAACCCTAAGACATACACACTGAAAGATATAAATATTTTTGAATTACTCTACCAATTTACATTAATTTCAGCTATTTTCAAACTAACACTCAACTGTTAGACCACTAGGCAACGCCATCTAGTGATGCTAGTTGAAAAAAATCACACTACATCCTTTATTAAAAAGGTTCACTCTTCCAAAATCCTTGTTACTGGAACTACGGTTTCAAGAGGTGCAGAATTTTCAGTACCTATGAGCATTTTCAAACCTACACTGTTAATTTAGCAAAAAGGTCTGAACCATTTTATTTACCCTGAAGTAATTTACAGAACTGACAACACAGAAAATTAGCTGGGTTAATCGCATCAAAGTTTAAACATGCACACCATGTAGTCTTGATACAGTGCAAAGCCCAGTAAATTACCTTCCAGTTTTGGGACCAGCTACAGATAGTATTTGTGTGATAAAATAATCGACCTCATTTTTGAAGATTTCTGTTGGTGTGTAAAATACCTGCTTGAAAAAATTTACCCCAGCCTTACAATCTCAAGGGAAAAGACACTCTGTGCAGGTTTAAACTCTCCTCTTTAAGAGGTGGAACCACTCAGTCATCTGCTGGCGATAGCTGCTGGCTGTAATTAGCTTCTGGTGGAAATTGCCAGCAGACGCAACTAGAAGTTTAAATCAATTGGCTCTGCTTGCTCCTTACAAGAAAATTGGCGTTTCAGGGCTGCATTCCAGCATGATGGATCTAAGAAACCAAAGCCAATTTGACAAGAAAGGGAAGTGTCCCTTTTCATGGCCTGCTTTAACCCTGAACATGCTGCATGTTCCTGGAGGATGTCTCATTTTTTCATTTTTTTTGAATCCCCAAAGAAAGTAACTACAAATATACAACAAAAATTCCTCCGAAAAAGCCAGTGTTCGGCCCCAATTATTTTCCCTTCACAGCTGTGAAGATGGGAGAGGGAGGGACAAGATGTGAAAAGTCAGAAACTGAGAATAAAGGCAGCACGTGTGCCAGGACTTGCAAGAGGAAGCAGAGCCCGGTGCGTGGAAAGCCAAGCAAAACCCTCAAGCACCATACTGCAGCTGGTTCACACTCACCCCAAATGCCACGGGCTCACGACAGTTCTGTGTTTTGGCTGCACCGTACTGCACCTTTCAATAGTACCACAGCAACTGCTGCACAGGTACCTGCTCTCACCCTGCTCTGCTGCACACCCTGCTTTCTCCCAGTTTTTTGTGTTTGATCAATATTTCATTATTTCAACATTCAGGGCTTCATCAGCTTGTAGCGGCGTACGGGCTGTGCATTCTTGTGACCTGTCCTGATCTTGTCCTCCTTCATATAAACTTTGTCAAGCAGATACTGAATGTTCAGCCATCATGAGTAAGTGGCATCATCGCTTTGCCAGTGCTGGGCTTTGCGTAACTCTTGCTGGAATTTAGCTTCCTCATATCTAACTCCCGGGGCTACCTGAAGACCTCGAATGGTAAAGAAACACTTCCCCAAGGCCACCATTAATTTGCAATAAACACGTCTAACACGTAAGCAATCATTTTCAACGAGATGGTATCTATAACTGGGTGTTGTAACTACTCTTCAGAAATAACAACTTCTTAACAAATCCTGTAAACATCTACATCAGGTGGCTGCCTAAAGTCTCCACGTCAATGGCGCACATGCGCACCTGCCTTACCAAACCAGGCAGCATGTGTACAGTAAGGACTTCTGTCAGGCTACCTTTCAGCACCCACTTTATCTGTACACTACGAAACTTAATCGATGATGTCTTCAGACTCACCAGAAAGTAACATGATTTGAGATATATAAGAAACTCACATGCAAAATATACTAAATACAGCACTTACACGAAAGCTTAATGGAACAGGGAAGAGTTTAGTCAAGCAGAAACTCAAGCATGGCCTTTTTTTGAAACTAGATAGACTGGTCACATTGTAAACTACTGGAATTATGTAGATGCTGCTACAACAAAGTGATGCTAGCGACTGTTTTGATGCATTTCCTGAAAAGACACGCAGTGATAGCACAGCAGAACTGCCACAACCACTCACACTCCAGCTGCCCCATATATGCACAACTGTCCCCTAAATATCTTTTAATACTCACTTTGTAACCCTATTTAAACAGGTCAGCTTCTGAACAAAGTGTATGGGGGGGTTGTTTACCAGACCGTTTCTAGCAGATTAACCAGAAAAAACATGCATGCACACACTCAAGTATATTACTCACACACAATACTACACTTTTCAGAAAACAGGGTTAAGAGCGCTCTAACAATTTTACTTCCTTTTAAAAAAGCCCATTTTAATAGCAAACCTCTTCCAGCATGCTAGATGGCTTTAGCTAGATGGGATCTTTTCCCCTCCAATTAAGAAGAAAAAATGCTGTAGATCTAATCCTGCCTACAGGCTATCTTTTTCTTTCCTTTTTAAAAAGCCAACACTTACTACTTAATTATAAATCTGGTGTTTTGCACAAAAATGGGATCTTTTTTAAGCTTTCTTCTGCTCTGTGTTCCTCTGACCTAAAATTGCAAAGCTGTTTCCCAAGACTTTTATCGTGTCTTTCTTGTTAAACAGTTATTCTTCTTATTAAACAAGCAATAGAACAAATCCTGATTTCTTCTTTAAGCAGTGGAAAAGTAAAGTTTCTGCCAAAAATATCTACATAGCCAAGAATGCTAGCTAATGTACATTCATTGCTTTCAAGGCTAAAGCAGTTTACACCAGGTAGGAATCCCACCCAGGAGCTGAAACTCTCCAAGACACATGCTCTTCAGAGAGAGAGTGAGCAAGAGATTAATAGCTGTACAAAGAGGAGCAGGGAAAACTGGATTCATACTTAGTCCAAGGATTCCCCGCACACTTAAGCACTGTGGAGTGCGTAACCCTCTGATATCCCAGTTTCACATCGTGTGGCTCCATCCCCCAGGCAGCGTGGGGCTGTGGGACACAAATCAGTAGTTCAGCTCTGCTACGAGTAACACAAGCCTTAAGTCTTTCCCAATGGAAAGCAGGCGGCTGCTAAACTGAACGTGCTGCATGCAGCGCCAGCATCATTCTCTGCCTCTCTAAGACACCATTCACTCAAAACGCAACGTCGCCTTCACACGAAGTATCTGTTTGAGCAGAAATATGGCCCATAGGCTTTTCTACTCCCGTTGAGATCTCAGCTCGGGTTTTGTATGCTTGCTCTTTTCTAAAGGGCAGAACAAAGAGAATATTTGGCTTTAAAAATGCCTCAGAAACCACAAATGAAAAATTACATGAAAAGTGTACAGCTTTAATTACATCTCTCAAGGGGATGAGATAGCATTTTTGCGTCCCCATCTTGTCTTCTCTCTGCCCTGGAAATTCATGAGATGATCAGAGGTACAAACATTTGTATTTGTAGGGGAAAATATCACCTACATTACATCCTCAGCAGATCATGTAAATAACAGGACTTAAAGTCTCACAGAATTAGTTTACATTTGAAACATTTTCAAAATATTGTTTTAGCTGTGTATAATAGACCACCATAAGATGTGACACACAGCAAACACAGGGCTGCAATTAAACAGCTGGCAAACAGCCAGGAAGAGATAAAGGCCCAGGCTGTCACCTGCTAGACAATATATATGGCTATTTTGGCAGCCAAAACCGAATGTGATAATTGAGCCATGACACATTAAAAAGGCACACAATTTCCAAGGAAAGAGTTCCTGAGCACTAAACAGGGAGTATCTATAGTGTGCTTACAGCAAACCAAGATTTAGGAATAATAATGACATCGGACTGATTACAATTCAGTGGTGCAAAGCCAACCTTCTTTAATGCACTGCACCACTATAAGCAGTTATATACAACCAGACACAAAAATACATCTGTGAAGCCCACAAAGGCTGTCAATATTAGAAACAACGGGAATCTGAGGAGTATGTGACACTGTCTTGAATTGTTTCTCTGTGTATTTTTTATATTAATAAGGATTTTATACAGTAGCATTCTTATCTCCAGAACTTACAGTGCACTCGACCTGACTTCCAACACTGGGAAAAGTCCCAGTCTATAAATTCAGTTTTATAATAAAAATATATAGGAATAAATGAAGAGTAAATAACTCTTCAGAATTGCACTTTTGCTGTAAAGAAAAATGACTGTTTTGTTTAAGACATGAAGAACCTTAACACTGACAGCAATAGCTGTTTGGAAGACAAAGTCCAGGAGCTTTTCTAGTGTTTCACTGCATGTTTTATTAAATAACCTAAGGACACAACAAACTAACAACTGTACCAAATGAAGACACCGTTTTATGTTAACACCCAACAGCAATACAAAGCCTCCTATAAATGCACTCCATCAAATTAACATGCTGACATCAATTGCATTTCCTTCTCGAGTAAAGGACTTGAAAGCCTATACATTGTCAGCCCCCAGTCCATTCATTCACCAACCTCCCACAAAATGTAGGTACTTCATGATCTAAAATTGTGCTTATATAAAATAGAAGCTAAATTTGGGCTCTGTAATAGGGAAATCCCTATGAAGGGTTTACTTCCTAATCTTATTCTAAACTTAACCACATTAAAGATGTATTCAAATAAAGAAATCGCATGTGTACCTTCCCTAACCAAAACTTGCAGTGTATCAAGACAGCTTAAAAAAAGAATCCACTTTTAGGCCCACTAGCACCAGTGATATAAAGAAGACAGTTGCACAGCTCTTCATAATGTCAATACCAATGAACCAGAACTGAGTCCAGTGATATCGGCAAAACTTTTGGAAATGACCCCCTGCACTGAGCATCAAAGAAAAAGGGGAAAATACAGAGACATTAAGAAGGGGTCCCTTCAATTTAACCTGATTTCTTATCACAAATAAAAATATCAAGGCACTCCAAAGCATGCAGATTTCCCCAAAACAAACTCCTTACCCACCTCAAACTCAAACGCCCAACACACACTTCATATCTAACAACCAGAGCAAACTGGCATTGCCATATTGGGCCAAAATGAAGAATCAGCATCAATACTTGACTTCGTACTAAAAACAGTACAAGAAACTGTAATAGTTACATAATCTACTTTTACAAAATTATCTTTAATGGCTGTGATAGTAACTTCATTAACTGTCAGTAAAGGAAATGAAAAAGCTTAAAGATGAGGTCAGAACATGCACTTTTGGCTGCCTCCTCCGAAGATGTATCAAATGTGTTATTTCTGTCTGAGGAACAGCGGACTCCTGAGGGTAGCTGTTATGCAGCCCCAAAAAGAAAAATGAAATCATGATATGAATTTTTCTGACCCCCATATTAAAAGAAGCATAAGGGGACAACTACAAGAATAAATTAGTTGATCTTCTGAAAATTTCATACTATTACATGTATAAATGGCATATTATAATAGCGAAATATATTAAAGAAGCATAGTCTTTATTTTTTTTGTCCCCAGTACTGCAGCAGACACACAGACATACTATTCCATAGGCTCTGCCAAGTGATATTTAGTGGCAGATGAAACAGGGCCAATTCACACTCCCTTCAGAAAAGCATTTAAACACACACAAGTTTTCCTGAAAAAGGTGAGAAAGGCATGGTATGTTTTTTCTGACTCAGGGCCACAAAGCAGAAAGTTAGTAATTAAAAAGGTAAAAACAAAAAGGAATGAAGATAAGTAAGTCCCAGTTAATTAACATAGCTCCTATACTTGCCCCTTATCCAAATATCCTATGAAATCTCAATTAAAAAAAGATTTTTTTTTCATGAATTTTGTATCCCAGCCTGACTGTGAACAGCCAGTTATGAAAAGAGCTCTCATGGAATTAAATTTCATCCAAAAAGTAAATTTTCATACAGATTAAGGGAAAGTATGATGGAAAACTGTTTTAGGACAAGAAACAAACAAACATAAATAAATAGCTTTGCAGTATGAGAACATTTGAGGACTGTGACTAAAACTGTGCCAGGCAGAAAAGGAAAGACTGACTAACACAGATGAAGAGGAATATTACAAGTAGTAGGTAGTTTATTTACACCTACCAGGGAATCAGGAAGTGTTTCTTGTTATGACTATGTTAACTCCATTCAACCTTTGGCCACTAGTAATCAGCTGTAATTGCAAAAGAAACTGTCTGAAAATACACGGAATTATAAGTAAAAGTTTTTAATCTTCTGCTGAGTAGAGTAGTAGCTGTAAAAAGGTGTGTCCCAGTATAATGCAGAGCACTAATCCTCCCCACATAGTAGAATACCCTGGAGTAGATAATAACATTCTCTGCAAAGTAAATCCTCTCTTTATTTATACTCTGGCACAGTTTCCCGATGTTTACATTTATTCAATAAGCCAAAAAATTACTCAGACTTTTTTCTTTATATTTCACATTTAGAAGAACAGCAAAGCTCTGAGCACCTGGACCATAATTAAATCTATAATTCATCCAGCAGCATGAAGACTAATACACAAATAAATTAACTCCACCTGCCAGAAGAATTAATAATACTGGGAATAACTTATTGCAGATACCAAAAAATGAGAACAGAAAGGTTTTATAGCAAAGCCTCTGTCTTTCAAACTTCACTTAGGAAGCTCTTTTTCCCCAAATTCCTATTCCAGTGGCGATCCAGACTCCAACACTAAAACTTTAGAGGCTAGGAAAAAAATCAGAGAAACTACTAACTGTCAGATTGAGAAGCACAATACCCGTTAGCGCAGTCATTTTGAGTCGCGCCACAAGCAGAGCACGGCTACACCATTACCATGCTGGGCCACCACTGTTCCTCGCCGGGAGAAAGAGGTGCCCTCGGCTGGTGCTGCGCTGCTGGCTCTGGAGCAGAGCTGGGGCGCCCCAGAAACACCTTCGCTCCTAACAGAGGTTTCGGCCTCTTGGGACCACATGCAGCCGGTGCAGTTTCAAACAGCAGCCAAGATACTGCAGTTTCCACACCCGCCCTAGGACAGAAGAGCACAAAGGTGTGTTTCTGTCCTGTTCTGCTCTGTTTCTCTGTTCTGTTCTGCATACAGACCGGCTAAAAGCCAGGGTCTGGCTTGCACCTAGCTTAGAGACTGTAGTTACACACTCCAGCAGCGCCAGGATGACTCACAGTGCTTTGCACTCTGCCAGCTGACTTTGTACCGAACAGAGATGTTGCATATGGAAAGCACAAGCAGTTGCAGCACAGGATCTCACAGACGCTGCTCATCAAGCATTCATTGCTAATGACATCTACTGCAAAACTAACCAGAACTGACCCCTCAGTTTTGTGATCAGTGACCGACTTCAGAAAAAGATCAACAGAATTACTTTCAGAAATAACATTCAATGCACTGCATGGACTGCTCACTGCACAATTTAGTGCTGCCTTTTCTTTTTCCTTCAGGCTTCAAAAGTCAATGGCTCTTTCGAAGTTAACAAACCTGGAACGCTTCTAGGCATAAATGGATTTGGACTAAGACCTGGGGCAATACGGTCTCTCATAACTACCTGTTCTTCTTCACGCACTTTCAAGAAGCAGAAAATCAAAGTGATATTTTAGCACTCTTATCTCCCCACCTCCTGAATTAGCTGCTATCACATTGGTGGGCACACATCATCTTTACTGGAAAGTTGCCCAGCCTGGATGGAGGATCTTAGAGGGGAGGTATCCAGCTTATCTCAGGTGTAGGAAGAGGTACGCTCACTGTCACTCCTGACTCCTTATTCCCATGTTCAAAAACAAAAAGAGAGTGCCAGTACAGCCGAGTCTTACAGTCCTGCATGAGTGAAAAGTAGGCAGTAGCCATTTACAGCGCAAGTATCAAGCACGGCCTGCTCCTCAGCTAACAACGCAGAGCAGCACACAGAGCAATTCAGAGGCGATGCAAACGGCCTAAATAGCATCCACCAGGATGAGGAGTCCCACTCACTCACTGAATGGCACAATCCTGTACTTAAGCAGGCTGCAGAAGGTACAGGTACCTGTTAGAGGGGAATGACCTGCCAACACACAGCCCTACCACCCTGCCGGGACTCAGGCTATTTCAGTTGGCAGCACCATACCGGGGAGCTCAATGATGCGATGTGCCCACAGCCACGTGAACCTGACAGGCAAGAAATCCAGAAAGCTGGGTCTCAAGTTCAAAGATGTATTTTTCCAATGTTACGTACAGCCTAGGTATTTGCAAGGACAGATTAATTTTGGCTTACGATTTCCAGGGTAGCAAAGCTTTCTCTGCCTCAGACTACAGAACTCCCTCCCTATGCTTAAACGGGATAAGGACCCGGGGAATTTGAAATTTTCTAATAAAATCTCACTGCAAGAGTTAAAATGTCAGCACGTAACTGTTTCACTAGTGATCAGCTAACAGAAGCAGCCAGCAAACACGTTTGACCCATTCCACAACCCCTCTGCCTAATTCAGTCCTTCACGTGCTTCAACTTTTCTACCAAGTGCCAATCCAGATATGAGCATACAAGGTATAAAATTAACCTCACTCCATGCAAAGCAGAAGGTGCCACCATGCAGATTTAACAAAAAATTTAAAATTTTGCATCAGCTTCTCCAGCACTTGAATTAGGCTGGAGCGCAGTGACACTCCTGGTTGCAGAGACTGGGACGTGGCTGGTGCAGGGCACAGCACCGATGTGCTCCGCAGGGCCTCTCCGCACCCGCCGCCTGAAACAAAGCACTGAGCCAGAAAACCTCTGCAACCCAAAAAAGAGATAGTTCATTGCGACCACCAATTCCCCTTAGGAAAGGGATAGAAAGAAACTTTAAGGAGAATCTGAAAACACCTGACAAGCGTATTAACAAGCAACAGTAATGCGCTTTCTCACTGGTTGTGTCTGAAGGGGTAGAAGGCTAAAGGTGAAGAAGGTTAGCTAAAGCAGGAGAAACCTTTTCCATCTCTCCAGCCAACAATTGCCTAATGGAAAGTGCCTAAAGTAGCACACCTTTTAACTGTTAAAAAGGAAAAAACCAAACATTAGGGTTCTTTCCGCCCAACATTCTAATACCTTTTTAAAGAATCTATTACTGAAAACAGCTTTACATATTTGGTAACAACAGCTTCAGTGCTGTAAACTCATGGTTCCACAGAAAGAGCTTAAAACGTCTCTCAGATGCTTCTATACCCTGGCATCGACTTGCAGAACCAGCTCCTCCTTTTCATCTCCACTAAAACACTACAGAGAACAGTGAGGATCACCATCGCACAATGCCAGGCCAAATTAAGTTTATTACATCTTCAGCAAATAATTATTTCTAGCTTTATTTAGACATTGTATGTAAAGCATAGAAAAATCACACAAAAGACAAACAAGTGCAATTCACAGGAAGCAACAATTGCCAGTTCCTTCTCCCCAGACCAGAATTAGCAAAGTCTAACTGAAGGCATATTCTTACAGAGCTTGCTTTCTGTACAGAAAGACAATAAAGTGATAACAAAACATTTAACTGATTAGTACAGCTCACATCTCTCTCTATTTTCCTCCATCCCTGACCCCACCTTCACTAATTTCTAGCAAGGCACACTTGTCATTGTATGGGAACTTTGCCCAGAATGCCCTTTATATCTAGGAGAACCACACAGTGCTCAGCCTACAATAGTTGTTTTAGTATAGACAACCACTACTGTTAGCTTGCCTTTTAACTGATAAGAAATTATTTTCTTTCTTCTGTTCCTAAGACAAAAAACCCAAGCAGGCTTAACAAAACCCAAGGACTTAAAATAATGCTAGTCTGCAGTATTACCATGAGCCAACCAAAATACTTGAAAGAAAAATGTTTCCACCATATTTGTTCTCAAAGAATCTAGAAAGTAACTGATTTCTCCATGTATTGATCTATTTAAGGTTTGGTACTGTATATTATCAAACAAATCACTGCTCTCTTACTGCTCTGTTTTGGTGATGCCCCTTTTACTTTAGTAACTTTTTTTTTTTTTAAAGAAAAACTGAGTTATAGTGTGTTTGCTCTGGTAAAAATAAGTACATCAGCTGTAATTCTGGCTTTCAGTTAAAAAAAAAAAAAAAAAAAAGGCAAACCAACCTCAAAAACCGAGGTGGCCAGGTTACTGTTTCAACTCTTCACACTACCCCAGCAATCCCAGCACTCTGTGGAGGAAGAGGAACGTGGAGCTAGGTGCTACCTGGCTGTATAAAATTTGTATGGCTATCATACAAAATATCTACTCCAGACAAGCAAACACTTTTGCAGCTATAGACTGTGCTTCAAATAGTTTATCATATGAAGATCACCCTCTCAGATTTGATTACTGTTTAATCACGCTTGTAGAATCTTAGGTTGTACAGTATTTCTACCTTTTCCATAAGAAGTTTGTTTAATCATTCAGACTATGCTTAATATGCAGTAGGTTGTGCTGTGTAACTTAGATCACTTAAATTTGCTTCCATGGGAATATAGTGTTTGTTACAGCGTTCATTACAAGTTGATTTTAGTCTCTTAAGACCTCTCTTTGCTTTTGCTTTATAGGCTAGAAATTAAACCAAATCTCATTTTTTTTTCCCCCAGATGTTGAAGTCCAAAGCTCTAAATACAAAACTGGGCTTTGGCATAATGGGTTTGGTTCACTGGGCCCTTAAGGTGTCTGTCAGGGAGGTGTTGCTAAATCTGTAATGTCCCATTACAGCTGTAATGTCCCACTACAGCTTCTGCCATTGATATTAATGAAGTAGATACAGATATGCCCTAGGTATCTATGAACAAGTTAGGACAAGCACCGATGTACTATGATAACACAGAGCTCAATGTCAACTAACCATCCCTGCACCACTTCACTTGTCCCGTGGATCCTCCAGCCTGGATGAGGTCTCTGATGTTGAGATACCAGGGGGAAGGACAAAAGCTAGTTAAAGTATGAGCATACCCCAGGCGGTGGCTGCACAGTAGACAAGTCCTTTGTCTGTTAGAAAAGGTGCCTGTGTGCAGGGAGGAATCTGGCTCTCCATTGTCTGCTACAATAGCTGCGGCTTCACAGCAAGAATCACCGTCAGCTGAACATATCTCCTATTGCATAGCTACTAATCTGTTGTAACACTTTTTTTTCCCCAAACTCACTTTGCTCAAAGCATTTACAGTCTAAATGCTTTACTTAAATTGCAAACAAAAATAGCTTTCTGCTGCTAACCTTCCCTTACAGAAAGGAAAACACCAACGTTTCTCTTTGCCGTTTGTTTTCCATTTGTCCCATGGAATCTGACATGCTGATGCTCTACTCATTTAGTCTGTCTCTAATATTTTGGTGACTTCCATGTCTAGGCTTCAGAGTGAAGTGATAACCTGAGTTCAAACCTACACCGCCTCACTGCAGCTTCAAGCTCAATGAACTGACCTGGCATGATTGACAGCCCCCGGCTTTCTGCAGCACCCTGGACCGCTAATCCACTCACGTGGTGGCTTGAGTGCTGGGCATAGCTACCTTTGCTCAAGCTACGCTCATCAAGCATCCACAAGTCAGGCTGGCTTCGCGTTGAATGCGCACCCTTAATTTGCTTCCTGATTTCCAGCCCTACCACCGAAGCTACATGAAGGGTTTCTGGCAAGGGAGGAACCCACCTCAAAAACAATCGCATTGTGAAACCTTGAGGCTGGCCTTTAGCTTTGCCGTCTCCTCTTTGCCTTCGTTGGCTACCTTCCCAGCGCCTGCACCCTTCTGCATGCCTCAGAGAGGAACTACTGAAGTTTATAGCAGCATTAACTCATCAGCTGGAAACCTGCCAGGCTGCTTACATTTCCACTCCAATCTTCTGAGCCCTGACTCCAGAGGGTGCTTGGAGATAGGATCCATGGGCAGAGGCAGTATGCCATACAACTGTTTTCCAATGTGCTTGGATACATTTGGGGTGTTGTGCACAGATGCATTAGGGCTTGCATATCTACTGCAAACTGCCTTTATGAAGCAGGGAAAAAATGTCCCTTGCTTTTGTTTATCTCAGTGTTAGAGGTACTTACGTGCCCATGGAACAAAAGCAGAGAATCCAAGCAGAGAGCACATGAAGTATCAAAAATCAAGATCTACTGCACACCCAGTGCTATTAGTTTCGCACAAAGGTGAAATACCTCTGGAGAAGTGATGACGTGTGCCTAGCATATTTCTAGTTAGCAGAATGTGACAACTTCGTGCAAGGAAAGTAGGACTGGACCCAAGATGAAAACAAAGCCAAAATGGGGCGGGGAATAATAAATCAACAGAAAAATCACTAGACATTTGCTTTTTTTATTGACAACAGGACAAAACTTGTGCGCTTCCAGTGACTTTTTTAATAATTGCTGTTACTGTGTTGCTTGAAATCATAGAACCTGTATATTTTCCAGGATGATTACACTACAAAACCCTGATTAAAATACAGTTTTTAAATGAGGGGAAAATCACTTCCTGATGAGCTTTCATTTCATTTCAACACTGTCATTTAAATCCAGTATCACAGATAGCTTGGTCAAACTGGTCCTCAAGAGGTCACTTAGTCCATTTTCTGCTTAAAGATAAAATCAAACTGTATCTAAACTGCTCCTGCCAGTCATTTGTCTAAACTTTGTTCTTAAAATCCTCTGGTGATGCAGATTCACCACCTCCTTACACATACTGTCTTTACAGGTACTCCTCACATCTGAATTAGGTCTTCATTATGACAATTTAAGTTGCTCTCCACAACCACCAGACAGGACTAGCAACAATTGCCTCATTTCCTTTGCAGCAACTTTCTTCTATATCCAAAGATTATTCTTTCTTTCTTTCCTCTAATCTGTATTCTTTCCAGCTAGCCCATGTCACTTTGCAGTGCTGTGCTTAACACTGGATAAGGTACTCCAGCTGGCTTTTACTAATGCTGAACTGAATGGGATGGCTTTATATATCATGTCTCCAACACTTCTTTTTTTTTTTTTCCTTTTTTTAAATACATCCCCCTATTGTGACTGCTGTTCTATTTATTTCTCTTGCTGTGGCCTCGTATTGTTCATTCCTGGAAAGCACATGATCCTCAGAGTGGCTACAACTTTTCTGAAGAACTGCTCCTCATCCAGTCTTTTTTCCTCCCATGGATTTGTGCAGCTGATTATGCCTACTAAAGTGCTGTGCCTTGCCGTTCCCATTATTAAATTCCATGCTATTTTTAAGGTCACTTCCTATATTTGTCCACATCACTTTGCATTCTAGTCCTGTCCTCCAATGTGCCTACAACCCCTTCCTCCCCGCTGTTACCTGCAAATGCAATATTTATGTATGTGCTCTAGTCCAGTATCCAGGTCAATAAAAACCATCAATTACTAATGACTGCAGGATGGTCCTCTACAGACCCTCTCTACAAATTCTTCCAACCTGAAAGTGACACAATGGTAGCCATAGGTCACCGTGGTGTTTCATCAAGGCAATCTCTCCCCTCATTTGTTTCTGAAAGCGATGCTTAGAACAGTAGTTTCAGCACTGTCAACTAAATCTGTATCTGAGTTTCTAAAAGATCTGGCCAGTCAGTTTTACAGTAATTGCTATAAAATTAACAACTGCTTCAGCCACAGTTCTGAACTAGATAACAGTATAGTGCACTCTCTGCCCAGGGAAAATTAATCCAAATTAATGCAAGCAGGCTAGGACTCGTTTATCACTAGCAGTTACTGGCTCAAAGTAAGGCATCAATTTAAAGTTACAGCATAGTTCCTGGCTAGCTTAATGATATGCATGCTCCTGTCCTAGATGGCAGCTGGATATCCTTGCTCCTTCCTACTTAGCCCTAAACTCAGAAAATATTCCTAAGTTATTTTTCATGATGTCTGTATTACCTGTTTCGAAATGTTCCACATGTATGCAAATCTTAGTTACACCAGCTCTGGAAAACCTCCACATATCAGTTTTATATGAAGTAGTCAACTCATTTTAAATAAAGAGTTTAATGTAGTTTAGCTGATTCTTTTATATTTGCACTTTGTTAATTTGAATTAAAATTAGGTGGCCCAAGTCTGTAAAAGTAAAGATCAAATCAAAGAAGAGTAACTGATACACACAGACAAATCAGTCTGATGGGGAAGCATTCAGTGTGCTAGGACCTTGCCATACATACTGTTTATCACAAACTAAATATGACAGGCTGGCAGCGGTGAGCAATGCAGTTTGAGTGTAAAAAGAAATATATATATATATATACACACGACATATTTTAATCAGTTTTATCACAGAGCCTGAAGGGCCTTTGTACAGTTATACAAATGGATATTTGAAAAGCAGATTTGTCTGTAACTCTAAGGACACATTACTTCACAGTTTTTACAAATTTTTGCACAACAATGCTTAAAGAATTGTTTAGAAAACTGGTCCGGCTCGGGCTCTTCTATTGTTTCCAGATAAAACTTAGACATAATGAGGGTCAGTTCTCTAACACCAGTAGCTGAGTGAAAAGTGTCTGAACTATTTCTACAACTCTAGAGTAGATAGATAGCCATGATTTTTTTCATTTTCACAGTAATGCTAATGAAAACTGGTGAAAGATTTATAGTACCTCTTGACTAACACACAGACATTTAAGAGCATGTACGACAGCACTGTGGACACTGCTTACACAAGTGCCTAACCTGCAAATCTGTAGGCACAAAAATTTACTCCCTTGAGTAGATATGCTGATTTGTGTTGCATAACCCTTTCTTAATTATGCCACTGAGATTACTTGCATGAGAAATTCACTGTGTGGGGGTTGGTAAAAAAACTTGGTTTTATAGCTTGCAAGAGGTCGATACTAGCACAAGGAAAAAACAACTTGAGGCATTTTGAGTTAGTGGATCTGTCATCTACTCTCAACTGAAAAGAAAGTAATTTAAATATTCAAAACATTCAGGAGTTACACAATCTTCCACTGTTGCATTTTTTTAATAAAAGCATGTTAAATAACAGTGCGCTCTAGCTCTACTTAACACTTAAATGTGTTACTGAAACGCCTTTCTAAATTTGTTTCATCCCTACTCCTTAAGCAGTTTCACTGACTACTGGCAAATAAGGCAAAAGCTACTCTGCACACATAAAGATGGCAGAATCAGGCTGTTACTACAAATGGACAGAAATACAAAAATACCAGACTTCTGATTGCTGTGCTCAATTATACCACTCCTTCCTACTCTGATCTAGACTACACTCTTCTGGTAAGAAAGAGAGAGGGAAGAAAGGGAATGGAAGAAAACACTTATTAGAAATAATTCTAGATAAATCAAGGCTATCACTAGATAAACATATCTTTAAATCACTGCAAGCCACTGATTTACGTTCAGCAACTAACAATGAAGGAATTGCTTTAGAAGGAATGGCAGGACTCTGTTCAGAGCTGGACAATACTAAAAAGCGGTATTTCAATATTCACTTGAGAGCGACTTCAAACATGTTCTTACAGGAGTTGTGAACCCTCTTCATTGTATTTTTGTAACTGCAACTGCAAACTTCTGTATAGGGAAGGAAGTGTTAGAAATAATCGTGTGGGTTTGTGTTCTCAGAACCATTCTGCAAACTTCAGCTTTCTTTTCTTGTAGCATGCGTTTATTGCACTCAGTGGTGAGAAAGTGCTGGGCAGGGAGAGACAATAAAAAGTATAATGTAACTATCAGAAGATACAATATCAAGTAGAGTTTGGGTGATATTTTTTAAATTTTGCTCATTCAGCTTCAGCACAGGCATTTTTGCACATACTCCTAATATACTGTCTCTTCCATACCTTAATCAACTTCTCCTTCTAGAGGGTACTGTTTAGTGTTCACAGTTGGGGTTTTCACTGCAGAGGTGAAAACAAGCAAAACTGACATCATCTTTTTCTCAGTGAGACTCAGTATTTAGCAATATGAAGATGTTTGCCCAATAAGAAATTAACAGAATAAACACAAAACTGGGGGACTGCCATTGATCTGAAAAGTCAAAAGCTTGACTGGAAAAAAAAATAGTACATGTGAAGATTTGGGCACATGTTTGTGCTCCTGTATAGGGGCCTGGTATTTGACTGCATTCAGAATATTCTTCCTCCTACTGATTTCAAAAAAGCAACAGAACTAACGCCTGGCTTTGACAAAAGAGAGATGGAAACTTATTACATTTGAGAGACAAAGGAATGGATTGACTTATTCATATCCTGGTGTGTCTGACAAAATGCTTTGTGTGAACAATGCCTACTCTGAAGGGAGGGAGGAAAAATCCAGCAGAGTTAGTTTGAATCACCTATTTAAACCATTTGAGCAAACTTGGATGACTTTCTTTTTTTTCTTTTTTTTTTTCTTCCCCTCCCTGGGGAGCACTATGGAGTAATCACATGAATCTGCTTCACTTACTGACTGGAGTAGTCACCTCCATGGCAGAACTGCAGCAAACCACAGCTGTGCAGTAACATCTTCAACAGGCACAACTGTTTGCAGAGTAAACATTTGCCTATAACCTTACTGTAGATAGAGTATGTTAACAAAAGGAAGGCTCCTACCAGCTTAGCTGCGGCACCTTCCTCGCTAACACAAGGCTGCGTTAGCTCAAATCCAGCGCTACCTCTGCACCTGGAAGAGCCTGCACCACCAGCGCAATTGTTCATTGCTCCTCGTTGTTTCAGACAGCTCAATTGAAAGAGCTTAAATTGCTGGTCTGAAGAAAACCTTCACAATATTGCTTTAAATACATACTGCAGTGCTTCCCCACTGATGGGGTAATAACCACAGTGAGACAGTTACAAACATCTGGATTCATGGGTCCATAACTAAACCAGTAATAGCATTCGTCTGCCAAGGTTTTTCAGGCATTTTTCTTTGTGTCAAACTCAAGACCGTGGGGTTGGGTTGGCAACGCTACTCTGCAGCGTAGAATTAGCCCAAGATGTGGCAGTAATGAAAGGGACAAATGATGTCCTTAGGAAGCAGAAGAATCCTGTATTAAACCCAAACCCCTACATGGTCTTGCTCTCATTGTGCTCACTACACATACTTTGGAGTGTTACTTTAGAATAAGTAATTTTAAAATGAACTACTCATAAATTATCAACCTATTTGCAAGCCTAGGAAAGGCTACAAACAGCAAAATCATCAACTGCTACCTTTTGTAGCACTGCTCAAGAAATCATGTTAGTATATATTAGCATACAAGGCCTGAAAATAAATAGTAATCAAGATAGTAATCCCTATTAAGGAAAATCTTTTCAAATGACCTATCAGGTCAGGCACTCACTGGCTAGCGGATGAGACAGAGCAGGGAGGCTTTGGGACAATCCAAACAGCTCTCCCTTGGTAAGAATTCCCATTTCCCAGCAGCGACGAAGGAGGAAAGTTGTCTCTCTGACTAGTGCTCTAAGGCACCTGTTTTGTCTGGCCTTTTTTTTTTTTTTTAACCACTTGCTTTCAGATGTCTGATCTTTAATTTAACAAAGAGAAGAGATTAGAGCCAACTGACAGAACAGACTATAAAATGCTTAAATTCTCCCACTTGCATGGGAAAGATGCACTATCTTAACTCACCTCTTTTTAAACCACATGAATTAAGCTCTGAGTGGATACACTGATTTTGGTGTTTGCTTTCATTTCCTACAAAGTTTATACCAAACTGGATTAGTTTTAAAATGGGTTGTAAACTATAAACTAAGCTGGCATGGGTGTTACTAAATTTACTTAATACTGGGTTGAACTTCAAAAACTTTCCCATGAAGATGAACAATCATTAATTTTGGAATGGAAACGAGGAGGAGTGAGGAAAGAAGGCAGGGAGTACATATTTTTGCTATTGTGGATCAGCAGGGCAGCCAGGAACAGCGAAAGGAAGCTGCTATAAATCACGGTACCCCTGGGAATGGCCTCACTTGCGCCAGCCCTAAAACCCGGGAAGTACAATGAGCATGGGAGCCGGCCGTGCCCTGCTCCACCTGAGCTGCAGCCTCCAACTTGGGCACGTCAGAACAGCAGCCTCAGATATAACCTTAACGACAGAGCGGTGACCTCTGATCTAAACAGTTTTATGCCATGAACTGAAAATAGTTATTCCAGATATGTCAAACCTATTTAAGAGCATCTCTGCAGCCCAGATTTACCACGCATTACATGCAAGATCTTTGCAGCATTTTCCTGAGAATGTATAATGGTGGGGTTTGGCACACTTCCATACCTTGAAGTATGTATAAGCGCTTGGCCATGGTTTGAAATTGAGCTGCCTAGGAGCAATAGGGCCAAGACCTTTTTAGCTTTGCTTTATGCTATTAAAAGCACAAAAGAAATTAAATACAGCACACTGCACCAAGTAGCACAGCTTTGAGTTAAGCCAGCAAAAGCAAGAAAAAACAGGATCAGATACCTGTGTCCTCAGTCTACCTATCTGTCCTAGTGCTACAGTGCATGTTGGACAGTAACTGACTCGTTTCAGGCTCTTCTGTTGGACAGGAGAAAATATAGGGAGAAAGCAGTACTTAATTTCCCTTCAACATCTGTAGTGGCTTAAGACCAAATCTAATTTTATTGGTTTTGATGTTCTGTCTCTCTTGGAAATCACACCAAAATCACAGGAATTTAGTGTATTACTGTATGTTAAAGAGTAAAGCTCTCAGCATAAAGATATTAAGTTTTATACTGGGTACCCCCAAGATGCAGTTCGTATTCACTGCTCACAAACATGACAACGTGATGCATGACAACACGATTTTTCTAACAGTTCATTGTGCAATTAACAGAATCAAAAATCAATCTCTACTGTTGAGAAAAGCAAGCAAAAACACACTATTTAGACATTTTTACTGTGCCTGTCATTCTGCTATCCCAGTGCCTAAAATAGAAGTTAATGTGCAGCCCAGGCCTGCTCAACACACCCAGGAACAGGGCTCTCTTGGGGCTCTGGCATTTTTATAAAACAGATGTTACAGCAATAGATGTGACTGTGGGAAATTTAACTGCTGAGGAAACCTGCACCTCTTTTGCATGAGAATCATAGTGCAACCAGTCGATGTTATTTTAAAGTAGCTAAATCAGCCTCAGATCACTCCGACAGAGCGACTCCATGTGCAGTTACACTGGCAGGTGAGAACTGGCAGCAGCCATCAGTGTTTAGCACGATATGGGAGAGTTCAACATACTCTTCGGTATTTGTACTGTATCCTGTTAAAGTAATGTTAAATGTTTTATATCTGCCATTATCGAATTTAAAAAATTGCTAATTTTTTATCACCTATGTAACTGAGTAACCAGAAGGGCTATCAATGTCCAAGAGCATCGGTTGGCAGTTGTATTCTTGTAAAGCCTGCAACATGTGGACTGCAAATGATAAGGGTGTGCTCTGGAACTGGAGGAGAAACAACTTTGCATGAAGAAATCTCTTTGGGAGAACTTATGATACAAAGTTTTTTATTTTTAAAGCACACGTGAATATGCCCAAGTTATACAGGCTTTTATTTTTTTTTTTTACAAATTCTTTTTCTTTTACAAGAAATAAGTAGCTTGTTGCATGACGAGCAACGAAGAGGTGTCATATGCCTGCTGTGTCAGTCTGTCGCCTAATCTGTGCTACTACACCCTATAAGAAAGCGTTTACAAGCTTCAACTGCTCTGCACATAACGCACAGCTGCATTTACATCCTGATACCAGAAAGGCTCCTTCTAACAAGTCAATTCCAATGTAACAGTAATCCTCTGGGCACTGAAACTCTGTTCAAACTGTTCATTCTGAAAACCCAGAATTTCTATTACAGAAGCCAGTATCTCTTGTAAATATTTTTTTTTTATTTTGCAAAAGGTAAAAATGCACTCATCATCCAGTTGCTATTGAGTAAAAGGGTTAAATTCCTCTTAAAAAATACTTATAGGAACAGAAGCACTGACTTCCTCACTGGCAAAAAAATAATCTTTTCCCCTATACTCTGTAGGAGAAACTTGAATAATTTTAGACACATTGGGGGGTTTTCATCATTCTCAACAGCATTCCTGGGCATCTGGTAGTACCAGCTCACAAGAAAAACCCTCTGCAATGCTCTTGTGCTAATAATACGAGCGGAACATGCTTTCCCAAGGGGCTAACTATCAGATCGTATTGGAGAGTGTGAGGGGGGGAGGCTTCTCTTTCTAAAAGCCAAGCTGTAACTTGCTGTACCCGAAACTGTTACAATTATCTTTTCAGCAACTATAAGGTAAAGTGTTGGTGTTCTATTTCATTTAAATACTTTCTCTCCTACCATGCCCCCTTTGAGGGTCCAAGTATAAAGTGCATGACCAACATAGAATTAGGTCCCAGTAAGTTATTAAAAGTTATTTAAAACAGCAATCTAAAAACAAAACAATCCCCCCCCCCAAGAAAAAAAAATGACAACACAAACCCAACAGATACTTGCTCTCTCAACAGAGCTTGCCTCTATTGAAGAAGGAGAGCCACTGACCCTGCATGCAAATACATCAGACTGCCATAGGCAATCTACAGCACCGTCCTCAGCGTAAGACACCTTTACCACAAATTCAATAGAACACAGCTCTGGTTAGTCCCTGGTCTCACGGACTAGTCAGATAGGAGAACGACTCACATTTTACTGAATTCACAAGACCTGCACCAAACCTTTCCAACTACTGAAAGAGCCAAACAATTCCAACATAAAATCAGAAAGCACTTCCAGCATTTTTTTAAACGCATACAAGGCTTGCTGTTACACATGAGCTATTAATCTGAAGATACCTTGCAGTCGGAAATCTTACCGAGATGCATCAAATGAAAGCAACATTATTTAAATGTAGCTTTACTGCAAATCTGAACACTGGATGCTCACAGCTAATGAGAATTTTTATGCATCCTTTAAACAAAAGTAAAACATGCAAAAGATTTAAAGAAATTAGCTAGCTATGCTACTATTTCACTTTCCTACAGATCAAGTGCTCCAGTTACCGTCACTTCATCTAAGACTAAATCACTCAATCTTCCAAGCTTACAATTTCATCTTCTAAAACCTAACAGAAGTGTCTCCCAAGTTGGGAACTTCCTTACAAATATTCTCTATCAAGAGACTATAACTTTGACCAACAGACACATAAATTTAAAGGCAATACTTCAGTTTATCTAACTGTTAAGCAACATACTAAGAGAAAGCATATAAAAATCACATATGGTTCTTTACCTTTACTTCAGAATGAAGTGATAACTCTATAAACCTGGCGCTCAAAAAGCCAGTTCAAACTACATGCAGACATTAAGTTGAAAGCTTCAGCATATTTTGAAGTTCATATAATTAATCTTTCACAAAGCCAGTGACCAGCTACGAAAACCAAACTGAATACACTTTACTATGTACATCAATCACTAATGACTACGCCTCCGACATGCAGACGAAATAGCAAACTTCAATACCAAACGTTCCCTGTGCTTGTTCAATCTGCTGTACGCAATTTTTGTCTAGCAGTCACCAGTCGTAAACACTAAGTTTCCCATTTGTTAGCCTGAGCACATTAATCTCCTACCACCGTCCACAATTTAAGAAGCCGTTACATACCTGCAGTTAGGAGGAGGATCAAGGGTTATTTCAGCTAGCTCCTTCTGGATTCTGTTGGTGAAATGAGAACAGACACAAAGCATTTGAGATAGTCTATAGAATAAATCAGGGAATTACACTGCCCTCTACCACCATGCAGTTAAATGCAAGATTGGCTTTGCCTTCAGTAATGCTAACATGGCTGCTTCCTCTTTGTTCTCAGAGGCATAACCCAAATCCCACAGCTGAGAAACTTTGCAGCTTTTTTCCTGCTCCACGCTGTATGTAAACAGAACACTTACAACTGAGTTCGGTAGAAATTTCCCACGAGTATTCAGAAAAGTAGCTCTTTTTCACATCCGAGCACTTTTTACCAGAGAGATTCTCTTTTCAAGCTAATATGCAAATGAGGCAAGGGGGGGGGGCCTGCACAGGCAGATTTGACAATGACTTTAAACCAGCGCTACAGACCTGTGACTGAGGCTGAAGAAGTGAACCGTGCTGGCAGCAGACACGCTCTTTTCACAATATTTTACCTACTACTTTGCAGTGTGTTTAAAAAGTGGATTTGCAGATCTGCCAGGCTGTCTCTGTTACTGGAATAATCTCTCTAGATCAACTTTGCTTCTCTCCACACCTTCTGCTGCCTTTCCTCCCCCAACCTTATCCAGTAGCTGTATTTACATGATAAAAAGCAATATAATAACTTGAAGTAACCTGTGCTTAGCTTTACACTATTACAACCATTCCCAAGGTGTTAAGATCCGGAAGAGGAATACCGAAAACTTTTTGTCAATTTAATAGCTTATTCAGGTATATAAGAGGTGTAATTTCAAAAGACATGTAGTAAATTCCTCTTAAAAATATCAAATAAGACTTCCCTTTAGAAGAGGACCCATACAAGCAACACCATGAATTTCACGTGAATAGCAAGTGTTAAAATATCTAGTATCAATAAATTCAGTCAGACTACTGAACTATTTGAGATGTATGGAATTAGACTTGCAACAATTAAGTGAAATAAAGGCAAGAAGGGAAAACTCAGTCTCGAAAGCCTGCATCTCAGACTTTTCAAAAAAGATAAGTAATAACAAATTACAAAGCCTACATCGTAGTTCCAGAACTTTTCTTTCTTTAGCCAGTCCTGTTTCAAAGGGTTTCTTTAACAAGCTCAAAAGTCATCAAAGCCACCCAGTCGCACTCTGCAGCAATTTTAACACATTTCAACAGTACTTACTGAATTTAAGTCCAATACAAAATTACTAAAGTGTTCCTAAAAGTTAGAACTACGGTATTGACACTGAATAAGCAAAACTTGAGACTACTATGGCTACTCTACAGTTTTTCTTGCTACAGGATATTTGTAAGTGTTTGTAAAGAAAAGCAACTCCAGGGAAAGGACTGGAAAGTTATGTTGCATCTCCAAAGATGACCGGAATCAAGGGATTTAAAGTTTGCTTATTTCACACAGCTGAACTCACAGAAAATTATCATAGTGCATGACTTGAGAGCTGGACTGCCAATAACCTCATATGCAAATAAATATGCAACAGATATAACTAAAGAAGGTTTCTGAAGATTTTGATATTTAAAGGTAGAAGCTACCTGTAGAACCCCATGGTTTGAATCTGCAGATCCTAAGGGAGAAAACTCGCCTAAGTTTCTCGTGAAAGAACTGCAGAACGAACCCATTACTTCAAGGTGTGTAAGGCTCTCCCATGCATTGACATGAAAAGCTAGTCATAAGGCCCACATAAGCCACTGGGGTTTTGTGACTTCTTTAATTAAAGAGCATTGCTTGTCATCAGTCTAGAGACCATAATAAAATATACCAGGAGGACTCCACCCCATACCAATCAGGCATGGAAACCTAACTCTGTAAAAGACAGCTGAAGCTGACACTCTCTCATGCATTTTTGCAAACACAAAATGTATTTAGGTGCCCCCCGCCCCCCCGCCAGCCTGTAAGCTACCAGGTTCTCAAACAACCCTTCAAAAGACGTATGACAAGTCTGTGTAATTATTACCCCAATATAAAGACTTTGATTAATGAAGATACCGCCTGGTAGGTTCCTGCACTACGAAAGTTGGTACTTCACTCTTTCGCACATAGCTTTACAAGAAGAACCCCTCCGCCTTGAAAAGTGCAATGCAAGTACTGCGACTCAAAACACTGTGCAAAAATACTACAGAATGTTTTGCTGTCCCCTTTACCTTTTAGCACTAGTAGATAGCTTAGCAGTAGTTTTGCTGGATAGTTTGGTGTTCTTCTTCTGCTGGGTGGCAGAGGGCTTTCGTTCTTCTTGCTCTTCGGGTTCAGGTGCAGGTGGATCCCTCTGATCGGCATCTGAACTACCGCTGCTGGTACTCGGACTTTCATCGTCTGACCTCTGCCTATCACTGGACATCGTGGGGAACTTTTTTGGGGAAGGAGAAGAAAAGAGGCAGAGTTAACACAACAGGCAGGACTCTCTCTCTTGCCATTCCCCAAGTTCCAGAGAACGCTCGCATCGGTGACAACTCCGTTTCACTGAGAAATTAACCAAAATATACTTCTTTGTCTTGTCCTCAAGGGCTGCAGTTTGACAGCTACAAAGCAATATTTACACTTCTGAAAATACAGATATTTCCAATTTTTAAACCCACTCGCATTTTTTTCATACTTTAAACAATATGCCAATTGTCGACTTTGTTCTAAGGCATGAGACAGATTTAGCAGGGTACTTAGGCAATGAACATTAATAACTTATGACACATTGTAAATAACAGACCTCACTGAAAATGTTTTTTAAAAAGTCACTAATGCCCTGTAAATATTTACACTGGAGCAGAGCATTTTATTGGGTCCAAACGCCAGATCCCCCCTCTCCCCCTCTCTCCGAGAAAATATATTGCCAATAACACTTGGGTTGATTTCAGATGGAAATGTACACTTGCTCTGTGCATTTAAAGGGCTGGGCTGGGGAGGGGGGGGCGGGGGGGGACGACGAGGGTTTTTTTTGTTGTTGCTGGTTTTTTTTTTAAAAAGGGAAAAAACCCCGAGATGCATTTAAAGCGACTCGGGCAGCAGCAGCCCCGGTTATTTACATGGCCAGCAGCGAGAACTGCATTTGGCCACCACAGAGCCGCCGGAGGGGGAAGAAGCATAATTCAAACTGCACCTTCTGCACAGCTCTCCCCGCCGCCGCTCCCCGCGCAGCTCCACCAGGCAGACCGACATTTTTCCGCCGACCGGGGGGGGGGGGGGGGGCGGGGGGGAGGAGGGGGCTGCCCCGGCGGCCGGGGGGGGCCGAGGAGGAGCGCGGCGGGGAGCTGCGGCAGGGCTGGAGGCGGCCGCCCGCCCGCCCGGCCGCGCTTTGTGGGGAGAGCCCGGCGCGGCGCGGCTCGGCTCGGCGCGGCGGGCGGCGGCGGCTCGCCCGGCCCCGCACCGCACCGTGCGTGTGCACCAAGTGAGGCGTGAACTCGGGCCGGCTCCGCGCCCCCGGCCGCCGCCAGGCAGCGAGCGCCGAAAACAAGAACAAAGCTCCTCTACCAGCCCCCCCCGCCTCCTCCCCGCCTCCCCCCACCGCGCTCGCCCAGCCGCCGCGGCAGCCGCCTCGCCCGCCTCTCCCTTACCTTCACCGGCGTCCTGTCCCGCTGCTGGGTCGGAGGGGCGGGATGGCGGGGGGCCGGGCCGGGCCCGCGGCGCCCGAGGAGGGGACGGAGGCGGCCGGGGGGCTATACGGCGGCGGCGGCGGCTCTGTGGCCGGGCAGTGTGGAACATTGAGAGCCGGAGCAGGGGGGGACGGGGGGAGGCGCGGTGCGGCCCCGCGGCCGGCGGGTGGCGCTAGCGGGCCCCGCTCTGCGGCGCGGGCTCCCGCGGCGGGCCGGGGGGCCGGGGCGGGGGGCGGCGGGCGCGCGCCGGCGGGGGCGGGGGAGGGGGCGCCGGCCGCCTCCGGCCTCCCGCCTCCGCCCGCCCCCGCCCGCGGCCGCCGCGGCGCCGCCGGCGGAGCTCCCGGCCGGCGGGGGAGGGGAGAGGGGGCGCTCGCTCCCCTCCGGGCCGGGCCGCGCGCAGGCGCTCTCCCACCGCGGCCGAGGGCGCGCGTGCTCCGGGCCGGGCAAGGACAAAGCGGCGGCGCGCGGGGGGGGGCGGCCCTCGGCGGCCGCTCGGCTCCGCTCGGCCCGGCCCGGCCCGGCCCGCCGTCTACTTCCGCCACAGCCGCCGCCTGCGCCCGGCGCCCGCCGGGCTCCTGCCTCCAGCCCGCCGGCGCCTGCCGGGCACCCCCGCGGGCTTCGCCGGGCCGGGGCCCGCCGACGGCTGCGCCCCACTGCGGGCCGTGGGGCCTCCTCAGCCGCCCCGGCCTCACACCTCACACCTCGCACCTCGCCTCGTGCCTTGCGCCCGGTGTCAGCGCAGGGAGAGATGCTGGCCGCTGACACAGGAATGGGACCCTTGGTGGTTTCTCACCCCGCCATTGCCTCCCTCACGTATTCCCCTCCAAAAAATCGTTGCTCTGGGCATGTCTTCACACATGGCAGCTGGAGAAACTCCGGTCTCTGGCGTGGTGTCCCTGCGGGAGCCCAAGCGGTAGAGCGGCGGCCCTGGCCCTCCCGCCAGCCAAGCCCTGCGCGGGGCTGAGGAGACCCAACGTGCCGGGAGAGCCTGTGTCCCAACCGCGGTGCTGCACCCCTGCTGCAGCAGCACTGCAGCCCTGCAGCCTCACCGCTCCTCATAGGAGTACTCGGGATTAAAAACAGAATTGGGAGCTGTTGCGTCAGCAGCCAGCATGCCAAATTGTTAATGTTTTCAAGATGAAAGGGGATAATTGATAGCAGTTGCGGTAGGTGTCACAGGAAGATGGTATAGGATGGAGATTCAGTTTATTTTCTGGCCCGTCATGAATGCGCTGTTCTGGTCTGTAGTTGAACAGCTTTTCACACTGTGTGGTAAAAGCAGTCCTCCAACTGAAATAATGTAAATATCCCAAACTTAGAGCCTGATCATACTGGCAATAAAATCCACTTGTAAAAAAAGATTTATTCTATCTGTGAAAAGTAGATGAGGTTGTGGATAACTGGCTTCAGCAGAGAAGGAATTAATTACTGTAAATGTTTGTGCGATTTACATGAAATCTCAGGCTAAGGTTGCTGTCCAGCACAAGGGCTTTCGCCTCAATGGCTTTTACCTCAAGGGCTTTCATTATCAACAGCCTAATGACTTAAAACTACTGTGTTTTCTTAGCTTGTGCAGGATCAAGGGGTCAGACAGCATATCTTGTGCTCTAGAGGAAATAAACAATTGGTGTGTCAGGGAATACCCTTCTCTGGGTAGCTGAAGTTAGCTCAGTTGAAAAGTATGCTGAAGATGTGGTGAGAGAGAGTTGAATGATGTGATGTGGAGGAATACTGGAGGTTTGTTTGTTAAAGTAGGCTATAGAGAATTCCCAGATCACCACTACAGGCAATTTGCCCCTGAGGTATGCTGTAGAAAATTCCTAGCATAAACAGTCTCTGGCATGATGAGCAATCTGGGCATAATTAGTAAAAGGGAAGCATGGCAATATCAAAAATCTATCAGTCAGCACTAAGAGCCTTTTTTTTTCCCCTTTTTTCCCCCTCCCCGTATTCTGTTGATGATGCTCAAGATGAGGCTTGCTGGAGCTTTGAAAGTCAGGATTAAGTGTTTAAATTTTTATTTTATTTCAGGTGAAAATTAACACAGGCATCCAAAAAAAAAGCACTAGAAGAGTGTGCATCTACACAATAAAAGTAAGTAGGTTGGTCAAGGGTTGCACACCACGTCAGCTACTACACGTTGTGTGGCTTCTGTGGCTTTCAGGATACAAAGTGAAAATAAAGCAAGCCCATTTAACAGAGATTAATTGAAAAGCCAGCCTAGATTTTATTTTTTCCCAGCCTTTTGTACCTTATTAAAACAGATTTACTACATCAATGTGTGGATATAACAGATGTTTATTTGAATGAATATTCATTCATTTGACATCAGGTCTCAAAGGATGACACTTTCTTCTTATGAGGTTGTATTTTCCTTGGGTACGTTTGTTATGTTGTCAACCACAGAAAAAGTACCGCGCTGAGAGCTACAGTACAGTTTGAAGGAGAGGGATTTTAATAGCCGATTGTTACAAAGCTACATATCACAATCTCTCTGGCTTTTCATATCCCTTGTGATTTGACATCAGTGTAATTTTAACTGATGTACCCATCATGAATGCTTTTTCTCTGCCAGTTTATTGGGTACTTGAACTGTGAAAGTGCAGGTGGTGGTGTGAAGCACAGAGCCTTCCTAAGGACCGTTCAGACTTGTCTGAACAGTCCTCGGCACTCAGGAGTGGGTGAGGCCTGCATTTTTTTCCCCAATCAGTTGCCTTCGTTGTTTGTGTTTTGTTGTTTTGTTTTGTTTTTTTTTTCACAAGCCCTACTCCCAAAGGCAGTTGATGTTTTTTTGGAAGCCCAATGTCTTTTTGGGTATGTCTCCATCCCTGTTCTGTCAGAGCGCAGGTATGAAGTTACTGTCAGCATGTGGAGGTTTAACAGCTGCTTTGGGCTGCACAGACATCTGAAAATATTTTTCTAGGTTTAGGAATTCACAGTTCAGTCTCCTCCATCTGACATGAAATTCTGTGATAGCAAACAACTCAATGCCTGGCACCAGAGCTAGGGTGAAAGGCATTTTCTGCTTCTCACTAAAAACTATGAGGGATGGAAAAATCATCGCTTATCTCCTTGCCCCTACCATTTTAAGGGTGTACAGATGGTAAAATAAGGCCAGCATACATTTTTCATGATTAAGAGCAGCTCAACTGAAAATACTACTTAATGTTTACAGTTGTATACTCCATCTTCTTTATCACAAAATCATTGTTTCCTGACAGTAAATGTATCTCCACCTAGCAATGCATCTTTCTGTTGTATGTGTGTTCCCATACCAGGCTGTGTTGTTAAAGCACCTGTTGGAGTGCTACTACAGTGCCACAGCTAGATGGGCACAAACTGCAGAACCAGGAAATGAACAAAATAGTTTTCTTAAAAGTAGACGGGGTAAAATTAAGGTTGTGTTTTTATTAGTAATTAGTGTCATAGTAGCAACTAGTGCTCCTTGTAAGGTAGATCCTGTACAACTATCCAGCATGTTTTTTCCCAAGATAATTAACAATTTTAACAGAGAGAGCTAGGAAAGTAGATTAGGCAAAAACCTTGGGCCAGGAAGAGATGGAGTGACTTACAGAAGCGAGTGCAGGAAGCCTGCTACAGAGTTAGTAATTGTAGCTCATCCTGTTGTACCTTAAACTTAAAATCACTACCAAAAATAGGATTATTTTTACATTGTGATGCTATAGGTTCATTTGGGTTTACGAATGAAAAAGAAGCCCCTAAAGAACAATGTTCCTACTATGTTTCAATTAATTTGTATCCTCAAGAATTTACACGAAAAGCAGAGGTAACTTTTTTGTCCTCAAACCGAGAAGTAAAGTAAGCGTGGCAGCGAGCAGGAACCAGCCGTTAGGAAACCACCTCCCAGTCCCTTTGTCAGCTGGTGTTTAGCCCATCTGTTGGTTTTGTATTGCCACCTTACAAATCCTGGCACGGGAATATGGTGGAGGAAGGATGGGGAGGGGAGTGGGGGGAAGACATGAAGGCAAGAGCCAGAACACTGCTGTGCTTCAGTTGTTCTTGTTTGAAGAATGACTTTTTGGAGGCTGTTGTAGCTCAGCAACAGTCCTGAGACTGCTAATGCAGACTGTCACAAGGCCTGGAACTTGGGATGCTTAGAGGAGTTTTTCAGGATATCTTTACTTTCTCTGGATCCTTACGTGCTTGAATAAAGCCAGGAGGAGAATTTTACCAAATGTATTTTAACACAGGAGTTAGCTAGTTAGCCAGGGTTCCTTATAGTGTTAAATGCTACTGTATCTAAATCCATAGAAAAATACTTAACATATGTTAAAGCACCACAGATATTAATTAATCTTCATCGTAATCCTATGAAGTAGACAGTAAGTTCTACTGTATGGTATACATTGTTTTCAACAGTTGTTTTTTACACACTATAAGACTAAATGGTCAGTTGGGTACTAGTTTTTAATGGGCAGATTAGCGTTAAGCACTTAAAAAACATAACAGGTAAATCCATGTTTTTGAAGCACAAAGTCATGTGGAAATGTTTTTATTTCAGTGTTCCCATGGAGTCCTTGTATTCTATTGTGTAAATTCTTTCCTTGTGTGTGGATTATTGATGCAAGAAAAAACCATAATGGCCCCTTTGGAGTTCCTGTAGTCATTCATGTGAATCCAGTGTCTGCATGTCAAATGAGTATCAGTGCTTTAAAAAAAATCCATACTTTTTTTTGTTGCAAGCAGCTTGTATTAGCCAGCTTTTAACCTCCATAATTTTCATTTTACTTGGAAGACTGCGAGAAAAGTGAGAAAAATTAAATAGAGCAAATTCAGGTGGGATTGGTCTGTCTACTGGACAATAGTAATTTGTACTTCATAAGGGTATTTCCCCCTATAAATAAGCATTATTTCAGTGAGTATTCATCTGCAAGCAATGTCACGAATTGAAAAAATATCCTTGATGTATATATATTTCAGCTTGCATTAACACAGACTTAATTTTTGGTAGAGTATCATGAATGTTTGACTATAGTACATTAAATTGAAATACTGGCAGACTTTTACCTGTAGCAAAGTGTGAGAATGAGAGGTCTATAAGCAACTTCATAAACTCCATAAAATGATTTTGTGGTGTATATTTGACAGTATAGTGTGTAAATCATAAGTTAGGGAGAACTTGGCTCTACAGAGACAACGCTGACAGACCAGCATTCTCAGAAAACTTTCAGTGTGAGAATCTGCCCCTTTTCTGCACACAGGGCGTAGTAAAATAACGCTGTTATTCTCGGTGTGTGATACTCTGCTATGAAAGTAGCAGCTGTTGTAGTGAATAATGTTGAAGGCCTAGTAAACTTCTGATTTCCGTGTTACAAATAGAGATTTCCACCCTTAAACCATCTCAGATTAAATTGTCTATGAGTATGTACACAAGCCTATATCTTAGTGCTATCTACAGACTGCTTAGATTGGAAACCTTTGGCTCCATAAAACCTTTGGCTCCAAAAGACCAAAGTTTGAGTGAAAGCAGAAAGTTAATGGGCTGGTAGTAATAGAGCTAATATCCTCATTCATGCCAGCCAGAATAAGGCAAGATAATTATAAAGTCAAACTCACTTGACCGAGTTGAGGTCAGAAACATACACATGGGGCAGGCATTATTCATAAGCTGATTGATGTTTTTTAAAAAAAAAAAATTTACTTGAGTAAATTGGTCCATCCTGAGGGTGTTATTAAATAAAAAGAATCCTGCTTCAGTCTGGCTAACCTGTTTCCCTGGGATTAGGTGGGTAAAAGATTTCCTTTATCACCTTTAGGGCTGGTGACAATTGGCACAAACAGCTGTATCTGGCTTATCAGCAGTTTGACATGTTGGCCCCCAACAGGCTCTTCAAATTCTGGTTTCTGACATCCCATCGAGGAGGGAGGAACTGACCAGCATTTAAAGAAAATCTTACAAATCCTTGAGAGCAGTCACACCCTTTAGTGATGAGTCACGGTGCTTTACATTTGCCTGCCTGGAAAGCCTGTGACACTTTTGAATGCACCCTAATGATAGGGTAAGGCCCATACATATTTCCCATTATCATGTCTGCACTGGATAAAAGGCCAGCTTGGCTGATCACCTGTTCTACAATAAAGAAGTAATACCTTTTTTAGCGTATGAAGATCAGGATTACCAAAGACTCCTGTGGAGTAGCTTTGTGGCATCTTGCTTTTTAACTAGGAACATTACTGTCTGCATTTATCCACTCCCTTCCTGCTGTAGGAGCCCTAACCTCCTACAAAGGGACAGGAAAGACAGGTCAGGGCCCGATCATGATAAATCACTGCTGCAAATAACTGGGCAGGGCAGATCTTCCACAGCCTGGACTCCTGAGCTTGCTGGGCACTCTCTGCAATAGGAGTAGGTGTTGCAACTCCCAGCAGTTTCTCTTGTGCCCTGGTCAGTGGGAGTTGTTCCCATAGCAGTCGCAGCAGGAGCAAATGTGTGTCAGGAATGGATCTCCACGGTGGTGGTGGTGAAGGCTGAGAGGGGAGGACAGCCCTGGCTGAAGAGCTTCCACATATTTGCTCTGTTACCTCCCCTGCTGGAGCGGTCACATCCAAGCGGAGAGCCTGGGTGATGCCGTCTTAACTCATTGTAGCTAAAGCCATCTGAGATGGAAAGTCAGGCCCTGGAGATACACTGGAAAAACTCAGGGGCAAGAATGGATTGAATCCTGCAGGGTAGGTGGAGGGTTTATGTTTGTCATTGAGCGTGTTGAAAGGTTTCTCTGAAGTATTTGAGTGGTGAAGTGGTGCAGACTTAGAAATGAGAAATGAGCTGCTTTTAGTGTTACAGTCATTTTTATCACCCCCATCTGTGTGATGTCAAGATGTGACTACCTTCAAGTAGCTCTTTTAGTATCACCAGCCAGAAGTCTTTGCAAAGGAAAGAAGTTATGATTAGCAGGTGTGAGACCAGTCTGATTTTAGAATTGTCCGATGGTTTCAACAATAAACTGTTCTTTCAGCTTTTGCTTCTTTTTATAAAGAGCATTTCCATTTTACACTTTTGAGCAACATCCTCCTTCCAAGTGAGAACTGAACCAGGCTCCCTCTGGAGTCCCTCATTACTGCTAGGCTGGCTGGGCAGCAGCTGATGGATGAGTGTCCTTCCTGGCCAGCCACGTGTGCTGTCTCTACTGCACTCCCAGCAGAGAATGAGAGATCAAGGATGTTCTCCGTGCCCCTGCAGAGCACAGCTGCACTGCCGAGTGCAGTTATCCCTCAAGTTGCTTTTGTCTTAAGTAGCCATTGTGTCGTTTCCCTACCTTTATTCACATGTATGTCAACAGACTGACTTGTGTGTTTTCCAGCGCAGTAATCCCAGCTGCTACTGGAGCCCTCCTTCACAATGCAACGTGGCACTGCAGTGCGTGCTTCTACTTACAATGTTTCATAAATATGTAAATTAGCCTCCTCTATCTCTTCAGGTAGGATAGTTGTATGACTGCACTTGTATATCACTGAATATGCTATTTATGACGATGGCACAGTGTGGAGGGGCAAGGAGCTTGAGGTGGAAGTTTTAAATATAATTAGCACAATGAAAGTGTCAGTTAAAGCCTAAGTTTAAAGCGTTTCAGTGTTTCCAACCAGAGTTAAGCTGAAATGATGCTCCTGTGTTCTGTGCAACACTGGTGAGGAAGACTAGGAAGCGCAGGCTTAATTCATGCCAGTTCTGCTTGGACCGGTGTAACTGTAGCATTGCATATTCATACTTGAATTTCTAACAGTTATCTTTTACTACTGCTTTACTATGTTCTCACTAATATTTAATGTGCATATTAGCATACTATGTTTTTAAGAGTGCTTATGGTTAAATAAAAATAGAGGAGACTGTACTATGCCAGAACAAATAAGAACATGGTGCTAACTTCAAAACAGCAGAAAAAAATATGCCAATGAAGCTGCTTCCACTCATCTAACATCAAAAGATTACTTTACTTTGTATTGTATCCATGATCTTGAAAGACATGAAAAAATCTCTCAGGGGTATCCTTATTCCTAAGTTACCTTACGTTGTTTTAATTAATTTGCTAAATGGAGATCATCATTCCTGAGGTCTGCTTATTTTTGTCCCTGTTTCAGCTGTGTGTGAGAATGAACTTCTGGCCTTTGCTGTCAGGCTGATCATGGTTTTAAATAGTAACGTTCTTGCTAGTAGACTGTATTAATCCTACTAGTGGAAATTTTAAGATAGGGAACATCTTGGTCAATGGAATCAAATTAATCTACTTTAGTGTTGAACTGGGACACAGGTATTTAAAGTTAAGTGTTTAAATGCCAGCCCATAAACAGGTGGCCAGATTGTCTTAAAAAAACCCTAGTAACTCCCATCAATATTTTACATATGTTACCTTCTAATATCTGGTATAGATATCTGACATATTGGTGTGGTACTTCCCTGTCTCAGTATCAAACCAAGGATAAAGCAGATATAGAACTGAAATGGTTCTGTTAATCGGAATTGGTTAAAGCATATCCATTTAATAACGGACATTTTGCAATGTGCATTTTAAGTCTCCAGAGTACATTTTTCCAACTTAATTATCTTTCTCAAACTAAACTTTGAAATAGTATGGTGCTAATATAATTCTGGCTGAAACATTTGTTTGATACCTCTTTCAATGAAGAAATACAGTGACGCTAAGATTCATTTTATCAAATTAATAGCTGTTAAACTTTGGTGAGTGGATAAGTGACTCAGAATGTGTGAAATCCTAAAGCAAACAAAAACCTTTTTAATGCTACATTATTTTTCGTTGTTTTTGGTACCAAGGAAGCAGTGAAGTCAGTCTTTATGTTCCCAAATTTATTTTTCACAGAATCCTACCCAACAAGTAGATGCGTACATGAAGAAAGAGTTTTAAAAGTGCAAATCAACTTCTTTTCTTTGCATTGTTTCTTAGCAGTTAAATGCTATTAAATGGGGTCATTCTGAACTATCAAAAAGCCCAGTTCATACAAGTAATGTCCAGCAGAATAGAAAGAGCTTTTGTGCTGAGGCTCAGGGCTAACAGGTTATAAGCTGTGGTTCTGCTCCCAGAAAAAAAAGGAAAATGAGAAATGAGTTGGAGAAAGCACCTATCTACCACTCCACAGTATTCAGATATATGGATCTCCGTTAGCATTGTCCTTTACTACACATTGCTGCAAAAAAAACCCTACAGAGGAGAATAAATGCACCATTTTCTTGAATAATTATAGGTGAATTGATTATGTCTGGTTTTGTACTTTATTAACAGAAAACTCATGCTGTTGAGTGCAAGATCCAGAACTCTGGAATTTCGACCTCAGAGCTGATCTACAGCTGCGCCCTGACCTTCATTAACAAAACCAGATCAGATGGTGCCAGCTAGCCAAAGTCAGTCCACTGGGCTCTTCAAAACAGCAAGGAGAAAAGGTATGCTATACTATTCAGCCACAAATGCTAAAATGATAGTAGTATCATTTGAATATATCTACCTTCAAGCCAGCTCTCAGATCTCCCCACAAGAGAGGGTTCCCAAGATTGGTGCTTGTAGGTTTTACATGCTGGTGAAGCTCATTTCCTAAGGCACTTCGGAGTTCACGCAGACTCTACTGAGACATTCCCAAATCCTCTCTCCAATCAGTCACATGATTGTCATTCAGGGAACCACCTTGGCACATGTTGGTCACATTGCAAACTCAGTTACAAACATAGGTGTGAAATAGGCCTGAAAAATAAAGTTGCTCACCTACCCTGGTGTGTCTGCCCTCAAATTGAAAATCTTTCAGCTCAGGTACTTTAAAGCATCTGCTAAAGAAAAAATCATCCATTTTTTTCTGAGAATGTGGGGCCTCCTGCAGGTGAACACCACTTGGAAAAATATTTCATTTTTCTTCCCTTCTCTTCCTCCATTTTCTTAATGGTGTTGTCAGATATAACAGGAATAAAGCAAATCCAATTTGCGACATAGTTTGCAGGTCATGTAATACTTGCAGATCAACTTGAAGATAAACTCTGTCACTGAGGTTTCCACAGTCTGAAATTCGGCTCTCTGTAGTGTCTTGAGGCTGTGAATTAATTTCTCACACTGGGCTGAACGCAGTGAACTGTGGAAGGACTGTACTGTAAGGAGACGTGAGCATACTTACCAGAACAGGCCAGCCTTCTTTGGTGGGCATAATCATGCAGCAGGCACCGGGCTTAATATCCTGCAAAGATGTTGGCAGGTTTCTGGGAAAAGGCACTCCCTAGAAATGTAGAATGTGCCTGCTTCTGATTTTGGATGATGCCTGTCCACCTTTGCTGCAGGATGCTTCAGCACCTGGCAAAGGAGCTGCGAGATTGTCAAGATCATATCTGAAGAAGCAAACTTGTATTTTGTTCACCACTGTGCTCAAGTTAGACCTCTTTTTCTGACATTTCCACATACAACAGAACTTCCAACTAACTAACAAATAAATAGTCTCTCTCCGCCAACCACTAGAAAGGGGAGATTTGTATTCTGTCTTCAGGTGTACCTGTTCACTAATAGTTATCCTGCTGCCTGGATCTAAGAGGTTTGCTTCCCTCTGTAGGCTGGCCCTCCACAGAATTTGGGTCAGTTTCAGAATATCCTTATTAAATTTAAAAGCTTTGTTTTCCAAGTCACTATCTAGAGCAGCTTATTTTCAGACAATGTTCTCTCCTGCTATCTACTTTAGTTTAGGAACAGCATTTCTCCTAACCTCAAGGGTAAGTCTCATGACAGTAGAAGACACAGAAGACTTTCAAACCCCTTGCTGAAATAGATAAGAATGATCGCAACTTTCACAGCCTCCAGGGTTAAGTATAACATGTTATTTTAGCCCTGCTATCCCCACCATGTACACAGCTTAAAGCAGCAATGAAGAAAAGAGGAAAGCAGAAAAGGTCAGAATGGAGAGTGAGAACAGGAAATAAGTTAGATAAACCCTGTCTGGGGAAAGGAAAGAGCGAATTTAGACTTGTGGCCTGTTGTAATATTGGTTATTAATTCTTGAGAGAAGATCATATACTGTGGGAAAGGGCAGCAGAGATTGACAGATGAGATAGATAGCATTGCTACACTCTGACCCCAGCAGTCACAGAACTGTTCTGTGTCTGAGTTTCCTCATCTGTAAAATGAGAATTGTTCTCACATTTCAGGGTCCTTGGAAGCATTAATTGGTGCTTATTGATAAGGCCTGTTGAGACCACCAGTTGGAAATACAGAATAACCTGGGTCTTCTGGGCTGTCTTTTCCATCTCTCTATATTCTAGCCAAATTTATTTAAAAGACAGGTACTATCAGTTCAGAGTTTCTTGGAAAATAATCAACTTTAAAAATGAGAAGAAGGAAGGGCTGTTGTGAAACACATGCCTAATTTTAAAGCAGAGGAGCACTGCTAATGTGCTCTCCTGTCTGCTGTGGTGCTTGTCCCCCCATCCCTGTTCCCATCAAGCACAGCCAAGTCTCAGAGACTGCTCGGGCTCCTTGTGGGACCATTCTCTGGAAGCAAAATTGACATTTTCTTTTGAAGGCAAGAGATCATGTCCTTACAAGAGCTGAAAATAAGATGCCGACCTTGCCTCTTCCCTCCATACCACATACTTTTCTTACCACCAAAAAAGAGGACTGTTCAGCAGCTGCCGTCATAGGGAAGGTCAAACTATGGCATTTCTTTTTCTGGAGAAGGTGCAATAGAGAAGTGAAGAGGTCTCACCCTTTGTGAGCATGGTGGGCATGGGCAGTTATGGAGGGATTATTATATGCCTTTTACATCATCTTCAGCACTACCCACCACAGCACTCCTATTAGCAAGGAGAGTACCAGAGCTGATGAGATGGTCTGGCCCTCATTAAGCCAATGTCAGGAAAGGATTAAAATCATCCAGTTGCATTTCTGGGTTTTAAATTAACATTAAACCCACAATAAATTACTAAATAAAACCAAAGACCTTTTCATCCTCAGATCAGGTTAATTTTAATCTTTAAAATTATTCCCATTTTTATAACATTTCCAAACCAGTTATAGTGTCAGTGCCTACATACAGTTACTCATTATTGGTTACTCAATAGCTGTCACAAAGCTCTGTAACTTCTCTCACCATGACCTCTTTCCCAAGGCAATCCTGGAGCATGAGCCTTCTTTTACTGAAGTTTATTTTCAAACATCATTCAAATATCTGTGCTGAACAGCTTCTCATTCTTGCCGTTGCAGTATGCAACATTCTTTTTTTGCTCCCTCTGCTCCATCTCTTAGGTCACCTGAAATATATAGATTTTTTTCCTTTTTCAGGTTCCATTGCTTGCATCATTCCTCTGTGCTCCCACAACTGATATTCTCCACAGGAGAGTTCTTCAAACTGTTTGTTACAGCCCCCAACAAGCTTCCAGTGGGTTACAGGAGCTGTAAATTTTTAGACTCTTGAAGGAGCAATGAACGACTTTGCTTGGCAGTCTACATCTGCAGCTGTTACATAAAACTAGTTTTCACTTCCTTGCCTTGGAAGGGCTGAGCAGATGCTGTTTCCTCAAAGAAGTGGAAGTACTGAGTGGATAACATCTCCTCTGAGATGCCCTTCTCTTTTTCCCTGCATAATTTGCATGAAAATGAATGAATTTGTGCTTGCAAATAATTTGAGACTATGTCCTCCAGAGGGACTAGTTGTTAAGCAGTGTCAATCTTTCCTCCCCAACAAGCCAGTTTTTACGCTCCATATTCTCATCCATTCTCCTGTTCTCCTCCATTTATTCCTCCGCCTCTTCTCTGTTTTTCTCTCTCATCTTTCTCTCTCCTTGTGTTTTTCTGTTTTCATCCCCTTAAGTTCTCATTTGGCAGGTTGGCCACCCACCTCACTGCCTCACTTGACCGTTCACGCTAGATCAGCTCTTCCCATTTGAATGCCTGCTTGTCCAGCCTTGTCACCTCTCACTGTAATAAAACAACTGCTCCTTGTTAGTGCTTCCTTCATCCAGTTTTAGGCCTGGTTTCTTGAGGAAACAAAATTTATGCGATTAAAGTGTATAAATGCATATATTTACCCTTTACTGTGAATAAAGTATTAAGCCTTTGGCAAAACTTGGAAGAGGAGTAGAGGGATTCAAAGTGTGTTTAAGTTTTATCGAAGAAGATGGCCACACAGAAGAAAAGGAGTTTATTTCGTGTTGCTCTGAAAAGAAAGAATGCAGTTTGAGCTCCTTCTTACTAGACAATAGAAAATCCATGCAGAGGACTGTGGGACTCTCGTTGTATTAGGTATTACATTATTAGATATTATACTGTTAGAGCTTCAGTCTGGGTTTCTCTCCTCTGTGAACTCTCCAGATGCAAACTCTGATTTTGGCTTTTCCCACAGCTGCAGCCTTCAAATTATTTCTCTCCTGTGTGTATTCTTTGCTGTCCAATAACAAGTGAACTCATGGTATATCATTAATATTATTCAGTAACAAAACCAATCAATCACAATGTACAACTCCAACGGAAAGAAGACCTCATGGATTCTGATATTCACAGAACTACTATTTTCTGACACTTGTTTCTTAATCTATTGTCTGTGTATTGTTTAGATCATAAATATTTGGGATAGGGATCATCTCTCTTTTTTTAACCACTATCTTGTTATTGGAATAGTAAGCAATGGTTATAGTTAGAAAAATGGTTCCCATAGTTTTTAAACATTTCTATATGTTAAGTATGTTTTAGGAAGATTAAAGAAAACACATGCTTTCAGTTGCACTGCCTTTTGACAGTAGTAAGCTGAAGCTTCCTTAACGCATACTTGGAATATTTCAGTCTTAACTTGGTACTATGGAATTCTTAATACAGGCGTTTCTCAGAAATACAGAACTTACAAGTGTGAAACGTGTTGTAAGTAATAATGAGCAAAGGTAAGTAATAGCATCCCAGTTGAAATAAAAGCAAAAAATAACTAAATCATTTGAAAAGAGATGAATTACAGTAAAGTAGTGGTGCAGTGGTATAATGATAAGAAGTGGCTGTGGTCTACAGTAGAATGAACTCATCTTGCAGTGTACGAGCCCAGGTCCTACAAAAATGTCAGGGAATCACTTCTGGCCAGAAATATGTAATCAGACAACATCAGAAAATGTGTAAAAAAATCTGGTTTTTGTAAAGATAATGTTATGCAGTTGTTCCTGGAGGAATATTGGTGCACCTGTGTAACTCACCCTGTTTTGTCCTGAATTATATAAGACTAATGAGTAGAGAGAGATATTTTCACACAAACACACAAAAAAGAAACCAAAACCACAGGTATGAAAAAAATTGGAAATTGTACCTAGGTGAATTTAGTGACAGTTAAAAATGAATCTGAGTAAAAATGGCAAAATTTTTGCATCCTGTGCAGTCTGCTGTACACTCTGTGTCCTGTGTGTAATTAATCATTTACACCTGTGTGGAATGTCACAATTCTTAGTTGGTAACATTTTGCACCGGGATAACTAATACAGTAGCTGCAGGGGTTTGGTAAATAAACGGCTTTCCTTATTTACTTATTATCTTTTCCCCCACCTAGAATATGTTAAACATGTTTCAGACCTGACTTGGTTTCAAGTACGAATAGGTTTTCAATAGCAACATCATATATCTTACTTGAAGGTGTGAAGAAAAGGAAGAAACAAAAATGTTTTAACTCCAGCACACAGTTTCCATGCTTCAGCCTACTTATGTCCCCTAGGTGTCATAAAAGTGATAAATGAGCACTTTTGACAGCAAACCTATTTTTATATAACCTTTTTCACAATAAGTGACTAGTTATCAAATTTAATTGCTAACTGTTCTCTGACTTTGCAAAACTTCTTTGGCACCATAGAATTTCTTGGATGTGTTTGCAGGGAAAAAGGCCTGACTAGATCCTAAGAGGGGGAAAACACAATGTATTCTGATTCAGTGTTAACTAAGTGGCTAATGTAGATGTTTACAAATATAACCAGGTTTTTTATACACACCCACGACATTGTCGACCCCCATCTTCAGTCAATAGATTGCTTTTCCTTTGAGGATTCCTTTTCTATGGAAAGAGCTGTGTGAAATGTTCCATGTGGAAAATCAACTCACAAGATATTACCGTTTTATGGAGCTCCCGGTAGACTACAGTGAGAGCTGAATCCCTAGCACTTTTCATTTTAGCCAGGAAACAAAAGTAATGATGATGCTGTCACCAATTCAGCACCTCCATGAGCAACACAGAAGAATTGTTAAGTATCCCAAAGTGCCTATTACTACCTGTCATCTTTCTACGCTGTTGATAGCACTTAGACCAACTGTTGTTATCGTGGGAAAAAATGAGAAGGCTCATTTGAAACTGGTATAAAACCCCAAAGATTCAATTCAGACACAGTTTACACAGTTTAAATGGTTGATTTCCATGAAGTTGCAATTACACTGCAGCAGGTCTGGATCTGGATGCAAGTTCCCTGCCAGGAGCTGTTGTACTGCTGAGGGTTCCCTGCAGTGTGTGTCAGCTGTCTCTCCTGCTTTGTCATCTTTTGGTGTCACTAAATTGCGAAACTGCCTCGATGCAGAAATGTAACTCTGTTTCTGGGGTGTTACAGCTTCTTTATTTTTCTTAACTATATTAACAATGTTGCACGCTGTTATCATCCTTTTGGACTGTTAAGACAATGAATGAATTTGGACCTTCGACAACAGCAACTTCGATACCTATATTAAAAATGAGATCGTCATCACTATGATGTCCTACATTCATCCTACATTGATGTCTTTGATCACATCCTCTGTATCCCAGCCAAACCTACGTTACTCTTTTCTTTGACGACTAATATGCAAATTGAACTCACTGTTTCTGATGCAAAAACTTAATTTAGTCGGAGTCCCCTTCTGTCCCCTAAGTTTGAAATCTTTTCTGGTCCACAGGCAGTGTTTGCCTGTATATTTTTCTCTACATTTTGTATCCATTATTTGTCATGTTTAATCGGTATCCAGAGGTATAAAATACAGCACGTAAGAGCTGTACAAAAAGCATTTGACCAATTAAATGTGGTTGTCTCTTCCTGAAGAAAAAAGTCAGATATTTTGATAAACTACTCACTTATCAGGGAAGAAACATAATCTTTCAGTTGGTGTCTTTTCCATATGTATTTCTTCTCTGATTATGCCAGAAACAGCTGTGTTTAGGAACCTTTAACCTTAGGAAATGTAAAATCTCTAACTTACCTAAAATAGGAAATCATCGTTTTCTGTCAGCAAATGCTATGAAAGCAGTGTCTTTGGCTAGGTGTGTTCTGCAGGAATCAAGGAACTTGTGCCATGTGAATTTTTCAAAGAGACATTTGAAAATATTCTGGTCATTAATGTCTATTAGTATGTGCCTGCTACTTATAAGGGACTTTTTCTATAGGCTGTTCAGCACCTATGGAAAAAAGTTTTTAAATGTGAAAATAAAAACCATTGCAATTTTTCCTTCAAGATGTAATTTATATTATATGCAAACAGAAAACATTTCATGAAAAAACCCTTCATGAGATTGTATATTTGTATTGTATACAAAATATTCAGGTAAAACTGAAAAAAATTAGTAGTAGCAAATTAGATTTCATTAAAATTTGGACTTTTTTATTTCCCCCGGGTGAATGTGTCTTTGTCAGCTAAATGATCTCTAGTGAAAAAATAAACTGCCTGTCCTGTAAGAATAGCACATTGAGGAGTGATGATGTAGCTTCACAAGTCACCACATCATCATTCACACATCATCTCCTGCTGAACATAGTACTTTATCTTCAAGAGATAAATTCAGCGTAATTGCAGGAAGAGAGATTTATGTTAGACATCAAGAAAAACTTCCTAGCCCTAAGTGTGGTACAACAATAGGGCAGGTTGTCTTGTGAGATTGTGGGATCACTGAGGATTTCTGAGAAGGTGTTAGAGGAAAATATCCATCAGAAATAGCTTAATCCCATTCTGGAGTAGGGAGATATATTCCTGTGATTCTGGTCATGATTGTCTCATCATGACCAGAACAGCATGATTCAGCATTGGCTCAAAAAATGAAAAAATCAAAGCATTTGCCTTCTGTGAGAAAATTTGATTTTTCTCTTTTAACCAGAAATGAAAACGTCAGGTGTGAGAATGTCCTATTTGTTTCACAGTCTTCAGGCAACACTTACAGAAAAGAAAAATAGTGGGCTCCCTAGAGTACTCCACTTTGCCTAGAGGGTCCTTTCATTGCTGGGGCAATAGAGGAAATCTCCACACAGGTCTGGCTTCCTTCAAGAGCAGTCTAGGTCTTGAATGGCAGAGAGCCAAAGTAGACCTGCTTCACTTGGTGGCCAAGAAGAACTACAGAGCTGATCCATAGCCCTGCATATAGGTCTGTAGGTGAAAACTGTTGTTACTTTTGAGTGGAAACAAGCTGTTGAAGGGAAAACTTGCCAATGACAGGCTTTCTTCTCATCTCTGCTGCATTTCTGCCAAAGAGTAAATCTGGTCCTACATTAGCATAAGGTCTTGTACACACAAGTGGAGAAATTGCTTCCCGAAATAACCTTAACTTGTGCTTACATAGTGCTTTGTATTGCCGTGTATGCTGCTTACTTTAATCATTTAATGTGTGCACTGCTTAGTATGTTATTCTCTCTGTTCAGGGCAGCATTACAAGTGTGGAGGATATAATAATTTTTAATTTACTGGCTTAGGTTTGTATAAACTTACATCCATACTCATCATATCAACATTTTTTGCCTTTCATTTCCTTTTCATTGAATACTGCCTCATCTTCTGAACATACTTCTTAATGCAAGAAGTATAATATTTATACACGCTGATTCCTCAAGCGTGACATTTCCCCTCCAAAAAACTTTTCTAAAGTGTTTGCTATTAAGTTAACAACAGACTTGAAATATTTAAGCTGAATCTGTGAGCATTTTAAAGCATTTTCAAAAGCTTTAAAAGTTAGAAGCACCTGGGTAGAAAGGCTTAGAAAATGTCTTTTCAACCATAACTCTAGAGTTGCTATAGCAATGTTATAATAGTGTCTTATTAATAGACAACTACCTAAATATGCCTTAAAAAAATCTGTGCAAATTTGTGCAATAATTTTTTTAATGTCAGTGCTGGTAACAAGCTTAAGAATCTGAAGACACTAGCCCCTTCGTTTTGGGCTGCTTTAAGCCAGGATGGAGCATCCTGGATTTATCTGTTTTGCTTTATCTAAGCAAAATGGCTATCTAAGTTTTGTAGGTAACAGAAAAGGCTGGTTCTATCTTCAGTTCCTATTTACATGCAGTAGCTACATTTCCAGCTCTGTACATCCTCTTCTGTGAACAGTGTTCCCTAAATAGTTTTGTTGCTTTAAATGGTGCCTGGCTATGCCATCCCCCTGTTAGAATGTCAGTTGCAAAATGATCTGTTACCTCTATACCATGTGCCATTTTTTTCTTCTTTTGATTCTTATCCCTCCCAGTGTGTTAGCGGCTATATAAACCCCTGGAAATGAATTGAACCAAACCATCGAACACAACAGTATTCCACTAACTTTGGCTGAAGGATCTATTCGGGCTGTTTTTTCCATAGCATTTCCTATTCCTGTTACTGAATATAATAGTGAATAACAGCAGGTAAGATGTCACACTGCATGAGAAGTTAATACATTTTTCATGCTCTTCACAAAAACCTTTTGAGTGTCTACCATTGCTCTGAGGTCATGTCCTTTAGGAAGGAAACAGGCCACTGTGACCAGAAAAACAGTTTGTCCTGAGCCCTTAGAAAGAGTTAACTCCATCATCCACAAGGCTTTTATTCATAGGCACTATTGCAATCTTGATTTTTGCTGTTGTGGACATTAGAGTATAATATTTTGTGAGCCAGACTACTTTTTCAAGATTTTCATTACGTCCACTGTTTCATACTCAGTGTTTCACCTGTAAGAGAGTAAAACAAAACAAGAAAAAATAGGAAAAAATGACAAGAACTGTTAATGTCATGACTCACTGATTTACCCAAATTCATAAAGCTCTTTGGTAAAGGGAAATACATTTTTCTCTTTCTGTACTGAAAACAGGCAGTCAGAATATAGTGTTGATGATAAGCTCATTGAGTCTACTTATTATTAAAAAAGTTAACAAGTACTGAATAAGATCAATGTCTTTAATTTTGTCTCACAAGATTTTACACATTAACCAGAAGATATTTAAATCTCTTCTGTAGAATAGGACACTTTTTCAGGAACGTCCTTCTGACTGATCAGACTTCTTAAACATTGCCATTCTTTTAACTTTATAGTAAAATCACTCCATTACTTTTCTCTATGTTTTTGTTTAACAATTTGTCATTTAGCTGAATTTTTTCCCCTTCTGGCCAGAACATTTTCACATGGTTTCTGAAGGTGATGATCACACGTTACAAAAAAAGCAGTGCTGGTATATAGCATAATAGTTTTCATTTTCATGGCTTTCAAGTTAAGATTACAAATAAACATCATAGGTGATGATTGAGGTTGCTTGATGATTAAGATCATTAAGGTGATATATCTTTGTGACTGAGGACCGATGGGGGAACAAGGAAGGATTTCTGTCTGGCAAAAACTAGACTTCTTTTGTGGTAATTTTTGACACTTATTCTTTAGATTTGCCATAAAGTCTTTCTCCAAATTAAACATTCCTGGATTATCAGTAGATTCTGGTTCAGATAAAGTTCCTTGTGCTCAGGGAATTGCATTCATGTTTTCTTAGATCATTGTTCAATTGTTTTTCTGCAACCTCTTTCTCTAATCTCTGTCATTTCTCTGTAGTAGGGGGGGCCTTTTTCATAAAATATGCTGGTTATACCTTCATTTCTATGAAGTTTGTCATTTAGGCTATGGAGCCTAAATTATTTTAGCTTGCAGTAAGTTAATTTTCTCTTGATTTGCCCAAGTTTTTCAGAGTTGTATTCTGCTGCCTTGTGTATTTTCATTTTTTTCATGAGGCTTTTTTATTATGCTGTTTTCTCCATGGAATTAAGTAATATTTCAGTTATTTTTTAATTCAAAGGCTACTCATTACATTCAATGCTCTTTTCTTCCTTCCTTCGGGGAACTTTTAATACTTCTACATGATTTTTCTGTGAAATTCTTAGAATTAGAGCTAAAAACCAGTCCTTAATTATTGGCTTAATCAATAAACACTAGTGTATTCACTTTCACTTTTTTGTCCAGTCTTCGTATTTGCACAGTCTCTGAATATTTACTAAAAGTTCACAAATTTCAGAAGATACAGGTATTCATCCAGCCATACATATCAGAAGTGTATTTTTCTTTGTTATTTCATCTCTATTTTATCTGGACATTCTAAGTCATCCTTCAAGAATGAAAATTTTGGCTTGTGAGCTAAATGATCAATTAGACGCTATGAATAGTCAGTGAGCGATTCGCAAACAATGCAGAAGATTGTGGCATGCTTACATAGAAGCAATTTGGTATATGACTACAAATAAAGAAAATCTGTTCACAAATGATTAAGGAACACTAAACTTATAGTAAATCTTATTTACAACGTGTAATTTGACCCGATAGACATGAAATCAAATTTCAGTTGATGTTGCTTAGCCTTTTTTTCAGATTTAACATTCCAGCTTCCTGTAATGACAGCAAAATGGATTTTATTTTAGAGCTCAGCCTTCATAAACTCTTTCCATTTTAACTGAATGACTGCTCTATCCAGCTGCATCCTACCTGCTCTTCACTCACAGTATATGTAATTCCTATCCTTTAATGTAATTAACTAATTCACTGCTATTTCAGAATCCTCTGCATTTTCATTTCTAGTCATCACACTTCTATGTCCTCCAGCTGATTATGTGCAAGAACCTAATGCAGCCAAAACTGTGTGCTTGGACTGAGCCAAGGATAGCGGATTAGTGTAAAGTCTGTGTAGGAGGGCTCTGGATCTGTTTGCTGTTGGTGTGACAAGTGTGGTTGCTCTCCACTGCAGCACAAAAGCGTTCTGATGCCACGTGGTCACCTGGACCCACATAGATCTCTCTCAAGGGAGGTTAATGTTCTGCATCTGCTTCTCCCTCCCTATTAAAGGTTGATTATATGGACAGCCTGGGACAAGTAGGATGTGAAGATATTTTTCCACCAACCTGTGGGACCTCAATTTGTGATTGCATTTCCAGGCCAAATTTGCTAAGGAAAACTGAATCAGGTAGCTGTCTGCCACTGTCTTTTTATGCAGTTTGGCCTGTGACTCTAAAAATGCATTCAAGGATATTTCTGTAATTGGGAGACAAAACTGGGGGGAGCTATCTGGAAGGAAATCAAATTTTGTAATGGCCAATAAAACACTCTTATATGCTGTAAAATGACTGAATTTATTATGCCACAAATTAATAAGAAATGATATATTTATTAGAATTACTGTACTAATATGAATATTACTTTTTAGGTATCGTAGAAGCTATTATCTATCCTAGTAATTTTTTTGCATTAAAGAACTGCTACTGTCAGTAGCAGTTTTGCATAGATAAACAAAATGCTTTTGAAACCAAAAGTACTTGGCACTTAGGAAATTGCTGATTAGACTAATATTTCTTTGTGTAGGATAATGTTACCACCATGACTTGTATGCCAATAGTATTTTCAGGACTTTTTTTGCAATCACGCTTTACAAAAAGTGTTGGCAATAGCATTTCTGACTTCCAGATCTTTAAATGTTGACAAACACAGTCCTTGCAATTGTTTTGTGGTGCTTATGTAACTGTGTACCCGGGCATGCTCTATTTTAACATGTATGTTGATCAAACACTATGTTTATTCTATATGTGGGTGATTTTTTTTTTTTTTTAAATGAAACAGGCAGCCTAGAAACTACATACCCTTTGGAGCAAGTGCTTCTCACCTAGGGGAAAGAACATACTTGCTGCTTCTTACACTTGTTCTGTGGGTGTCAGAAGGTGAAGAGGAGAAAAGAGAAGGCGAAAAACAGTCTCTTTTTAAAATTTTAATTTAAGCATTAATTATCTTCAAAAATTAAAAGGGTTCCTCTGGCAATAGATGCATAGGGTCTGGTGCTCAAAAGGGGCATGGTGTGGCAATGAGATGTGAAAAGCTGTGAGTTTGTACTCCTCCTCCTCCTCTGTACCTCCCACTGAACATCCTTAACAGAAGAACAAAAACATTTCAGTTGGCAGTCTTTCTGCATCTGAAGGGAACTTACTATTATATACATAAGCATACATATATGCCTAAAAAGAATAGCCATAGTGCATCATTACCTAGCAATAGAGCATAGAGAAAAAATGCAATCCTGATACACAATTATTATGCAGATGTTAAGTATTTGTTTGAAACCCTGTCTGTGTTCACCATGTCTTAGCATCAGTTGGCAATATCCATATCAAAATCTAGAGGATGATAACAAGTTAAAAATAATCAATAGTCATTTATCATTTAATTTATTACTACTTTCTCAAATTCTGGAAGAGTGCTTGATATAATCAGCTGAAGACATATCAGGATAATTTAATACATTAATAGTTAGATGCTCCAATTGAAGCTCCAATTTCTTTCTGGGCTTGATTATAGATCTGTAAAATATTTCTTTCCAGCTACATTAATTGATAATTTGGCAGAAAAGATTACAGCAAATTAACCTCTAATAATCGTCTTTTACTAAATGTGTTTGTGTCTTCTGATCTGAGTACAGAAAGACAGAATATTTAAGTGCATTAACCCTAGTCCACAGAGGATACTACTGAGACAGTGTCCTTGGGACCACTGTCTGGCCCCAGCCTTGGGACCAAATGCTGTGTCCCGTGGTGCTGGCTCAGGTAGGTGACTTCTAAAATTCATCTAACTAGACTGCCCCTGAATCTGGCCTTACACTTAGTTGTTTGGCTTCTTCTGGAGTCATCACTACCCAGCTGGAAAAATTGGCTGGTCAGTCAAATGATGAGGCCACTGAATGAAACACACCTTTAGGAGTCAGGCACTAGCTGCAAGCGTCTTTTGGTCTGTAGATGGAGTTTGGTAGGTCTGAGTTTGAGACTACATGTGTGGATCCAAGCATTGGATTAAGTTCTGCTGGGTAGTTGGGTAGGAACATAGCTCTGACTGGCTAACCTGAAGAAAGTGGTTAGCAATTAAAAGTTAATTACTATTATCCTTGTGTGGTAGGTAACCAGAGCAACACTCAATTCGCTATGGGGTTTGGGCTTTCAAAAAGAAGTTTAGGACTATAGTTCTCCATTTAAGATGTGACAAACAAATACCATTTCTTCTTTCCCCTCTCTCCATCTTCTAACACACACATAAAAGACAAAGATCCCCTAAATGGTCTGGCAACAGGTGAAGGGAAGACCTGGAGGCTAGGCTCCCTCCAATAGTCGGAAGTGATTAAGGAAGAAAAGATGACCTTCACCATTCCATATCTGTCAGATAGTTACTGGATAAGTTAAAGTAGCAAAGTTACAGCTTAATAGGTCACATTCTTATTTTCATGTAGTTACATGTCTGGGGCAATGCAGCAGGTGACAATCCAGACAAACGGTGTGAGGCAGGTGGAAGAACTAGATCACAGGTACACAGCAAATATTAGGCAATGCTATTCTTGGCAAGTTTTTAAAAAATAATAATAACCAATTTCTAACATATTATAAAAAATAATAAGCATATAGCTGTATATGAATGAGATATTTACACTGCACAGGGACATTACTGTCTAAGTATCAGAAGTCTGAAGGAAGAAAATTATTTTTATCTTGCCAGTTTATTTCGTTTTAATTTTCCTACTCCCTGTGTAATCTAAGTTAATTCAATGTGTGACACGTAATTCGTAACAGCTTTAAAGTATTTGTCTGTATCTCTTTTCATAAGTGAATGTGGACTTTTTCATCTATGCAGCAAATTCACAGGTTTTCTATTATGGATTCTTACAGTATCACATAGCATGTTATTTTCCCAGATCTGATGGTATTTACACTGGAGTTTGGAGTATCTAAAGCGACTTTAACATTTAGAGTAATCATGAATAGTTATGTGATGATGTGCAAACCTGAGAACAGCAGGGAAATACACTTCTTTGTAGCATACAACATATAACTATGCAACAAACACTGGACTGACAAACCCAGATCCCCAGGCTGTCCTTCTCAGGGGTGTCATACTGAATTTGAGTGAACAATTTTACTGGATGACAACATTTGCTAGGTCTTTAACATGTCAGGTTTTGCTAATTGTCTTTAATATCTTCATTATTGGCAGTATTTTTTTCCTTGAATTCTGCAAATGGTGCAGCCAACTGACCTGTGATTGCTAGTGCTTGATATGAACTTTTGTTGGTTAGTTTTGATGAAGCTCAAACTTCCTTGCACGATCACTTTCCCTGACTGAATAAGCATACTTCACAGAACAAAGATTCTAGTGTTACCCAAAAAAGTGAAAAAAAAAAAATCTGATTTTTAAATCTATTTTTTTTAGATTAAAAAAAACCCCAACAATTTGCTACCAGTATTTGGCAATATTCCCTGCCTTCTGAAATAGTATGCTAGTACTGCTGGTCAGACCATACATCAGGCCCACAAACAGACCTAGTAAACGTTAAAAATGTGAATGGCTATTCCTGGAAAAACATTTGCACTATTTATATTAGGTCTAATAATGAAAACTTATGGCAGCAAAAATGCTTCAATTCATACTGAAGCGTTTCACACTGAAGAAATGTTTCTGTGGAAAAGATGAACAGAATAGCTAGAAAGAAATTTCTCACAGCTACAAAGACTGTAACAAAAGCAGACATTGTGGCAGTAGAAAACAAATTGCTAGCTATTGTAAATCCTATTATTTTCTCAATGTGCCTAAATAGCGTACTAGCAGGACTCCCACTGACATTACTAGCGTGGAAATAGAATATTATTGTGAATGCATTTTCAAAATATTATTGACTATGCAATATAAGCTATCAAGCTCTGCCTCTCCTTTGGTGTCAAAACCCATGTTCCTTACACAGAGTGAGCCTGATTTTTGGTAAGGCCTCTGTTTTACCACAATAAATATAAGTAAATATGACTAGTGCATTCCCAGGTTTAGAAGACATTTTTACAACCTGATTTCCATTTGATTCATGCAGTCTGCTACAGTTTTGACATGTTTCAATTTCGTCACAAGACTTTTCCCTACATGAGGCATGTTGTGGGGAAATGTGACATGTCGTGGCTGAACATCATATCCATCTCTTCATGCTCACCCACAAACAGTTGGAGATGATTCCAGGTCAGTTGTTTTTGATACAAAACAGGTGACACTGAGCGCTACAATAATGCTGAGCAAAGTTTTTCCAACACATCTGTACAAAAAAAGTGTTTTGCCCAAATCTGTTGTATCTATCAAAATTCTTTCCTCCCCCCATGCTAAATTATTGGTTTATGCATAGCTTTCAAAAGAAGTGAGAGGGTTTTTTAAAGTCCCATTTTTCTTTTCTACTCTATAGTTACATTGGAAAAAGCTCAGCCATACTTCATCAGACAAACAGTTCATTTTGTTAGTGACACATTGAGGAAGATATGTTCACACACATGCATGCGTGCGCGCACACACTCGCATCTATACTCCAGAAAATTAAGCTTGCACCATAACATTTTGAAAAGTTCCTAGGTGATTTACAAGCTTTAATGATCAAAACAGTTTGAAGATTTAGATTCTAAAGCAAACAGGAAAATAAAGATTTTTGCAATAAAAGCTGAAGACTTAAAACACTGGCAAGTAAGACTTGGGTTGACCAATACAATTGTAAATTCAGTTCTTTCAGCTCAATTGTTTTTGCTGTCCTGTGACACTAGTTTAGATGTTATCATTCTCCATGGGAGTTTCACAGTGTATTAACTGATATGAAAAGAATGCTTCAGACGTGTAACTTTTAAAAAATAAAACCAGCAAACTGCTACTTAAAGTAAAATGTACATTATTTCTAATTCTGATTATTCATACACTGATACTGGTTTCTTACATGATCGTAGAAGTTTAGATTTTTCAGCTCTTTAACTTAATTTACCCTATAAATTCAATGGGAAAAGCAGCCTTTTAAAATCATTATTTTGAAAAGCCAGATAACTTGCTTGAGATATATGACTTTTAACTCAATGGCTTTAGTATTTCAGATTTCTCTGTCATTTCCAGTGTAGAAGCTTTACTGTCATTGTCAAGCGATTTAAAGAAATTAGTTTTCTGTAGTGGTGGCTGATTTTTATGTGGTCCATGTGCATAAAGTCTTGTGTTTTCAGTTCTTGCTTTGTAATTTTAACACGAGTAATTTGTTTAAATTAAAGTTTAAAGTCTTCCATGAGTGTTTGCTGTAGGGAGCTGGGGCTGTATGAAAATACCATGTATATCAAGACTTGTAAATGTTGAGGATTGGCAGCACTGAGTTTGAGATTATAATTTTTACCATGCATGCACATAGTACGAATTTCCAGAATGAGGTCAATTTATAAATCTATAAATCTATAATCTATAAATTTATAAATTATGATTGTCAAGCCCATAAAAAGTTTCTCACAGAAATGTACCTAAAATCTTTCATGTGAAACTACATTTCCATATGGAATTTCATGCAGAATCATATGATTTGAGGAAAAATCTTGCTACTATTCGTTAGAGTTTTGGCAAAGTCTGTAATATCTTCAAGATCATACTGTCTGTGTGTACATCTGTGTCTATGTGTTTGTGTACTGAGCACATGATTTTGCTACAGTGCTACCTTCCTTTGCTTTGGTAAAATCTGATCTCCTGTTTACACTGAAAATTTTATAGAATACACGTTGTGAATATCTTGTGGGAGAGATAAGTGGTACGCTCATGGTAAACTCAGGGCAAATTTCTCATTGTGTAGCTCAGATTTCTCAGCATGCATATATAATTTGGAGCATTTAATACAGTCCCTACAGCACACCTGAGGGAAGTGCAAATATTCGCATGAATGGCAGCATGCGTGCAGTACCAACTTCACAACAGACAGAGAACAAATTTTCAATATGCAAAGTGTAATACATTTTAACTTGCCTGATAAAAATTTCTCAGCCCATTCAAGAATGAACACAAATTTAGTAGCATAAGTTTCAAGTTTCATGCAAAATTAATTGCAAACCACACATGATTAAACTTTTACAGTAGATCTCCCACTTCTGTACGTTACTGGAACATTATGAGCCAGGTTATGTACATTCCACATCACGTTACATGTTTTCACAAGATACGCATTATATTGCATCTTAAAAGCTTTCATGCAGAAAGAGTTTAAATCTCATAATACAAACTTCAGAGAATTACTATGAATTTCACTGAGCAAGACAAGCTGCATATTGTAATATAGATTGGACACTCTACAGCTGAGTGAAACCTTAAATGTATAGATGGATTCAAAGTAAATGACATGAGAGCACGTCATATTAGTATTTCTAAGAACATCAAACAAGTACCAGCAATTTTCTCATATACCAGCTGCAAAAGTTAATAGATTTTATGTTCTTGCACATCCTATGCCTGCACGTGCACACACACGTCTGCCCACCTGCAATTTTTTTTTTATTTAAAACAAAAAAAAAGAGAGAGACAAAAAACTCCCCACAAATACAGAGTTATTATTAGAAATTGAAACAGTTCAGATGACAGACAAGTAGTGTTTGGATTAGGAAGTGGAAAGACACTAGGGTGCACTTAAATGCAGTGGTTAGACAGCTAACGTATCAAGCAAATTTCAGCAGCTTGGAAATGCTGGTAACAAACAATGCAAATTCAACAACAACTGTGATGAATAATTCAAAGCATACCCTCAGTGCAAGTTTTCCCGCAATATTTTCCAGCTGACACAAATTCAAATTTTATAATGTTTGTACAACACAAGTTTCACAGCACACAAAACTCATATTCAATAAATGAAAATTATCTCACATGGAGAATTTCTACACAACGTGGCTGAATGTGCAAACCGTGTTTTGCAGGGCTTGTTTGCGTAATAGCCCCAGCAGTGGGCTTTAAACTTTGACTTTAGTTCTCTATTGATATAATCTAGTAAACAGCGTTAAGAAGTACCTGCTGGAGATGGGTGCCACCTGTTCACTACCAGTTGTTTCACATGCATGCTATGAACTTCTCTGCTCCTCCTGCAGCTTCTACAGTCTTGGTAGAAGACAGATTTTGAAGAGGACATCATGAAATGTATGTTGTACAACGTATTTGCAATTTATGTTGCACAAATTGCTTCATGACTTGATGCCAATTTGCCATCAAAGCACACACACTAAACAAAGAATAGGAAAAAAGAGAATTGCATGTATTTATTAATGGCATCTGCTTTAAGTTTGGAGGGACAAAGCTGTCTTATTGGTATATAATCTTGCCACCTGACTTGCTAGCTGTTGGTTCTCTCTGAATCCTAATAATTCTGAGGGAGCAATAAGACATACTAGAGTGCATTTCCTCCTGTCAGTCAGCCAAAGGATTAGAGCTGGAGCTGCTATTCACTACCCAACCTTAGCATCAAAACAAGTATTTTTTTTTTTTTAACTACAGTTTGAATTTGCTAATGACAAAGGGAACTCCCAGTGGGTGTGACAATCATGAGATAATCAGCTTTAGAGGATTAGAGGACCCCAGGGGTGTGATTAGCTCAGGTCGGCCAAGCCCTCTGTCATGAATTAATTCAGAAATGAATATTTGCATTCCAACACTGTATCTTAGTGAAACCAATTTCCAGCCTAAGAAACATTTTTTCCCCTCTTTTTTCTTTTTTTTTCTTTTTTTTTTTTTTTTTTTGTTATGAAAAGCAATTCACGTTGCACAAGACAATTGGCAGCTGTGGCTAATGAAATGTGAGATGATTAAGCAATAAGGATCTGAATTTTGTGCAATTTACTTCTGCCAGTGATCTTTCAATGCAAAGAACATGTTCATTGTTATTTTTAGTCGGTCTTTTTCCTACACTTTCGTTAAATGCTTGATGGAATATTTTCAATTCATTTGATTCCATGGTTGACAATCAGATAACTTTTCCTTCCATAATTAGCAATTATCAACTGTACAAAAATACTGAATGCTGTTGGGTTTGCAAAATAAACAAAGAGCAGAAGTGATGGTAGCAAGTTTGCTGAACTGAAAATATATCTTTTGTGCACTTGACAGCTATTTGGGAATTTGAAATGGTGTTACATACTTACGAATGCACTGGTGAAATGGCCTATATGTCTGACAGTTACATTAAATCCAAGCAGGCAAAATTGTCTCCTGACACAGATTTAGCCGATGCATTTGATAAAACAGGCCAGAGAAACATAATCTGACAATGCAGCAGTAATTTAAATCTGTTTTATCAAATAAAGGAAAATAATTATGTGCAATAAGAGAAACAGATACAGATTTGTATGGCTAACTTTTTGCTCTACGAGAGTTCATTATATGTATGGAGGATAATAGATGAATAGCAACCACGTGGGCTGCTTAGTATGGCTTGCATGTGCACTCTCTCTCTTCTTTGTATCCATTTGCCTGCTGGTTCCACAATCTGTTCTTCAGTGTTGGCAATTTCTTGGATACATTTTTTTGTAATCTACTTGTTCTGATCATGTATCTCAATCTACATGTTTATAAAATGAAGATGATAGTGATGAACTCTCTCTAAACAGTGCTTTGAAATTTAGTTACAAAAAGCATTAAATGCCATCAGCAAAGATAATTTTGCTATTTTCTTGCCTGAACTTACTTTTCATTAAAAATGTTTCTTCTTCTCTTTGGGGAAAATTAAGAATAATTCTATTCCAGTACTGCCTGTGTTCCCATAAGAAATTGTTTTTTAACTGAACAAAGATATCCTATAGTTCTCATTTCTGACTTTCTGCTTTATCAGTCCATTTTTCTGTCCTATCCACCAAATCTTATTTAATCTGTTTATCAAACGTCGCCCTTTGCTGAATTTTATTAGATTTTTCTGTTACATTCCCTGGGAGAAACTGATGATTACTTTTTGGTTTAATTGTCTGCATTGTCTGCCTAAGTACTTCAAAGCACTCAGCAAAATCTGAACTTGTATTTCTTCACCAGTAGTAGCAATAGTCATAGCTGTAGCCCTGATGACAGAAAAGCAGTAACATTGTGTAAAAGCCAATACTGAAGCCTCTTAGCCTGAGTATTAAATTGTCCTATGCTATGTGGACCTGGAGAAAGGCAAGGAATAGAGATTGGAGTTGATGGGCTTTCACAGGCTTTGTTGAATTGTAACACGTGTTAATCCAAAACCTGAAGGTTAGCTGCTGCTTTGTTCTTAATATTTGCATCTGGCTTGTTTCCTTAGAGCACTTCTGTACTTAATATTCTTTATTAACATTTTGAAAGGAAATGTTAAAAGAGTGTCTATGGTTCTGTATCCCTGCTGAGATTCTCCTCCCTTAAATCCCTTTGCAACCTGTTTTTCTCTCTTCCCCTATTAATTCCTCCTTGAGTATGCTCCCAGCCACTGACAAATTTATCTATGGGTTGTATGGTTTGAGGGCTGTGTCTTAAAAAACTGAAAGTCTGAGTGGTGCAAATCTTATCTTATTGTTATATACTGCCATAAAGCACTAAATATAAAATAAAGTAGACTTCTTGTGAGCACTGGAGTCATTAATAGCCCGACTGTGAAAAAATTTTACACATAATTCTCATTTGTTTTTAGTGGGTTCATAAGTGCCTCCATAATTCTGGCCCCCAAAGACAGCTGAAGAAACATCTTTTAACTGTGAATGGTCTTATCTTATGCAATGGAAAGCAGTCAGCAGTGAAGGCACCTTCATTGATAACATTGCAGTTCATCCATATTCAATATAGCACACTGTCAACAAAACCGTATTCTGTATTCAGCCTAGTAAATACTAATAAGCCCACAGCCATTGTACAGGGACAGTACCTTCCTAAGGTGCATGTTACCAGTCTCACTGGGAGAGAGCAGAAGACTAAATGAGCTCCTTCCAATATGACTGCAGCCAAAACAGTCACTGTTTGGGGTGAGTTTTTTCCCTGCAGCCACAGTCAACAAAACTTGCAGAGCTGCAGGCTGTCAGAGGACCAGCTGCTGCTGTACACAACTGAGCAAATAACGCTGCCAAACCAAGAGTGCTTTGCACAGCTGGCCCTCTGCTCCCTCAGAGCAGCCCGTGGCTGAGCCTGCTCAGGTCCAGGCAGACCACTGACTTCACGAAGAAACTCTGCAGAAACTGCAGAGGAAGTTGTCCTGTTTTCTATGTTGGCTATTTCTAAGCAGATATATTATGTCGGAAAAAAAGGAATAGGGGGACCGAAACATAAAGATGCAGACAGATGTGTCCAGCATGACATTCATACTGACAGAAACATGGGTTGAATGCATGCGTGGGAACTCTTGAAATTCCACAAGGTGCTCTTCTGTATTTTCAGGTGCTGCTGTGTCTCAAAACTGTAGCCCTTAATGTTTCCATTTCAGGTGTTAAAGTACTTTGCAAGTTCCATTATTTCACAATTCTAATTCTTAAGTGCTGATTCCCTTCATGTCTAGTGAACAGATTTTTTTGTTTGCAATTCATCTTGAATGATTCATAATATGTCATTTTAGGATGATAAACAACTGTGATACAATATATTTTTCATATTTTCCTTAAAAGGGTAAAGAAATCTTAAAAATGTTTTAAGCTGAGTTTAATCCAAATAAAAAAGTGTTGTCTGCATCTAATCAAATAGCATGGATAATAGGTTACTGAACTGAATAGATTCTTCTCAGGCCCCTAATGCTATGACGAGCATGAATGTGAAATTCCTGCTGCACATGTTACAGATAATGGATTTTCAGCAGTCACTCAGAGAAATATCCTTTCAGATGCTGTATTTTATTTACAACAACAACAAAGTTTTAATATTTTATACAACTTACGGCATTTTTTTATTAGGTTTATTCTGTAAACAACTTCCTAAGCTTAACTGGAAGGATAGGTAGGTGGTAGTAACGCAACAAATATGATGGGGATGGATAATTGGGTTTTGTAATGGTGTTTTAACCATACTGCTGTTCGACAGGAAGGACCATAGAAAGGGTCAAATTCAGCACTCACTAAAAATACGAGAAATCTGGCTTCTGTACTAAGTTAAGTTATAAAAATATCTATTCTGGAATTCATATATGGTGCTCTAAGTTTCTATTATTGAGCAGGACTCCTTTTTTACAGTCATAGCCAGAGGAGTCTGTGCCAGGTAGTTGCTTCAAGACATTGGGGTGTCGTAGCAATGGTAGGGACCAGTGGCTAAAAGGCTGTGAGTCCTTGAAGTCCTCAGCCTGTGTTCAGTCCATGAGTATGGTCTGTATCTAGTTTACCATGGTCAGCCATCATTTCTGCACCGGTTCTGTGTCCACCCTGACCCACATATTGGAAAAAAATTAACTCTTGGGGTTTCATAGAGGAAGATGATACAGAGAAGGATTCAAAAGACAGGTACCCTGACCAATATTATAAAACATGAATTAAACCTTCTGGTCCCCTGTAGCATGATCCAAGGTGCACAGCGTCTCAGTGGACATTTGCAGATGACCTGCAGACGACCTGCAGACAACTAGCTCACAGGAGATGGAACTTAACTCTTTAATACAGTTTCTGTGTTCAGGACTGAAATTTTCTTTGATAAGGCGGGAGTTGACGAGGTTTGCCTTCTGCAAAAGTAACTGTCAATATGAAACCCCTTTGTAAAGCTTCCGTCCTCAACAAGGGGCTATAGAAGCATAAATAAAATGTCCCCACTTAGCAATAATACACAGGCCTAACTAATCCACACATTGCTTTAGTTGTCTGTATTTTCCTTATAAAATTGGTAGAAAGGTCTTCCAAAGACTCCTTTTTAGCCGTAAAAAAGTTGCTACCTTTGGATTTTGTGCAGTATTTTTGCACTGTTGTTCTATTCTTTCCTTACACAAAATAGTAATTGGGTAAACATCATGGACACTTAACAGTCAATCCAACATCTGACAGAGCTCAAATGCAGATTAACTTGCATGTGTTTCGTTGCATTTCTGTGTGCTGGTAAAGGAACTGCCAAAGTCAGTGTTTCACATTCCCAGAAGATTTTTCTTAACTAAAATTCAAGTACCAGATAGCCTGCTATTCTGTATGTAAACACAAAGCTGTAATTAATACATAATAAATTTCAAACCTAGGATACAGGGTCAGTTTCCAGAAGGCACCCAGAGTATATGAATATATGTGTCAGATTTGTAACACGAATGTTCCCACAAGACAGTCCTCTAGAGAAAAATGCATACTCATTTTCACTCCTGTAAAATTTGAGCGTGTCCAAACTGATGTTTAGCATGGAAACAACTCTGCAGTGTGCAGTCCTGCTGTGTAATTACGAAGCATTTTAGAAAGTAGTTGCAGTAGCTGTCTTCTAGATATAAGTATCCAGTCCCTCTCACAGCAGCAAAAGTAATTATCCTTCTTTTAAGTAATAAGTGCTTGCTAACCAATATTCCCCCCCCCTTCCCCCCAAAATAGAAGTTTTGGGTTAAGAGCACAAAAAGAATGACTTTGCTTGGTATTCATTAAATAATTTGTTCTAGAAAAAGCTTTATAGCAGTTTTTTATATTTCTGAAAAGGACATTCAAATGTTTGTTTCAGTGCTAAATCAAAACACCTTTCATGAGAGGCACATTGCTGGGCACACACACGTCAAAATCTTACAAATAAACTTGAATATATGCATTGTGCAGTAACTTCAAAAGACCTCCTGTCCCTTCCCAATGTAAGCCTTCTTTTAAAATACAGAAGTCTTTGGAGATGTATGACCTAAGATAAGATATTGCTATCAGCCAACACCCACTTCAGAAAAAGAAGCAGATTCACCACCTGATAGCAAGGTTAAAAATGAGATTTGATCAACAATTTTCCCCAGAATTAATTAACTGAAGGGTAAAAGCTTATTTTTCAAGGCTAGACTTTCTCAGATTGTTCTACATTTATTTTCTGTGTTTTAATTTTGTGATGACAGCTCTATGCCTGTCCGCTAGCAATGCCCAAATCCCTTTTGGTTGCTTTTAGGAGGAGCAGCGTGGCTGCTTAGCTGCAGGGAAGGAGCGGAAGCACAGAACTTCCCACTCTCTGCATTGCCTTATTTGGACGGGGAGACGGTCAGCTGTGGATCTTATAGCTGCATTTTGGATCTTCCAGAGTGGAAACTTTCAGGAAATCTCTTCCCAGAAGAAAAAAATGTGATTTCAATTGTCTTCTTACTCAGCATTAAATTTTCTCCAAAATCACACAGATTATTGATTATTTTCCTAGTATCTGTAAAGAAAATGAAGGTACAGATGCAGACTTTGCAGCCTAGGCCTGTCTCTAATATGTGCCTGTTGAAGGAAGAATTCTCTGCAAATGCATTGAATACTTGGGATTAAAAGTTTAAAGGTAGAAGTAAAACACAGAAGACTTATGCAATTCATAGAAATATATCTGAAAGGGAAGAAGAGGGGGATTTCTTGACAGAAAGCAAACGGTGAGGTGAGATAAATGATGCTAAGAATCTGCATTATAATTAAAAATTCTAATTACCAGGTCTATATACAAAAACATACTTTTAAGCAAAAGTATTGTTTAAAGTCATCTGGTCATCTGGTTAGGGCTCAAAATAGAAACTCTTTGGCGAGTTTCTGATTTTGAACTATGTCTCTACTAATATTGGGTGATGTAATAAATTAATACAATAGCATCACAACTTAATGATTATTATCTTACTGATTTATACTGTTTCCTTGAAAATAACCAGTGCTCTAAGTTCTCTGAATGAAATTCGAACCTATTAGTATTAATGAATTTTACAAAAGATGATAGTTTTCTATCTTGCAGTTATTTGTAAGTTGAAGTAAAAAAGTATCTTCAGAAAAAAATCTGTATCACTCTAAATCAGCAAACAGAATCCAGGGAACCAAATGAAATATCTGCCATCCTTTTGAGGGAGTCTGGGCACAACTTCGTGCATGTCAGGTTTCTTTTGCATCAATTTATCAATCTTTTTCTTAGTGACGATCTTACTATTGGAATGAAGCCTGACCTCAAATGGCTGAAGTTCATACCGGCCTTAATCTCACCAGTTAAAAGGAGCAACAACGGAAAAGACCCTGCTTAAAACAAATAAACCAGCCATCTTAACAAATACACAGAAAAAAACCCATATGAATTTGAATGACAGTGTGTGATTTTAGATAACTCTAGCATCTCAATTTAACCACCATTTTTTTAAGTTTATTGCACACACAGCTTTGATTTTAAATGGTAAACTGCACTTGCTTTTCTTTCCCTCTTCGTTCATACAAAATTTGGACTTAAAGCCTGTATTTCTAAAGGAAATGTGGACTCTGCTAGCACAAAAGTCTGGCAACAGACCATGGTCAATATTGTGCATGGTGTGGTGTAATCAGAAGTTAGCTGCCGGGGCTAGCTCAAGGTGTTCTAGTGAACTGGACCAAGTGGAGCCCATAACATGCCCAGCAATGTTACATCGACACCTGTGTTTGCTGGAGAGAGGGAAGTTAAAGTATGACATTGATTTCTGACTGCTGAGACGGTGGGCCAGGAGCTTCCTGGGAAAGACCAAATACGACACTGATCTTGTAAGTCTGGAGGGATTTATTGCTGTTGTCACCAGAGAAAGGTCGTAATGCCCAGTACCATACCACCATCTAGACATCTTCACCAGCTATCCAGTTTGCCTAGTATTAGTATTTGCTCTGAAATATGAGATCACCATGGAAACTAGTTAGTGTGTATAGTATAGAGTAATGTGTGGTTATTACAGCTTTGTAGTCCATGCTGTTACGTGTGAACAGGTTTCTGGATCTGCAGAATACTTCAGTTTTTCCCATTTAGCACAGTTATGTTTGATCAGCAAAGAATGTTAGTTACTGAAGATGACTTCATGTGATACAGTGGTGTTCAGTCAGGTGTGAGATGTGTTATGTTGGATCTCAGATAAGAAACTGAGGTATTAATCAAACTTGGAGCATCTTCAAGTTAGGTCTTAATCCTAACATGCTGAAGAAGGACAAAATGGTACAAACATGAATGAATGTAGAACAGAAATTAGGGGAAAATGTTCCTAACTCTCATAGTAGTGAGATTCTGGAAGAGCTTTCCACTAATAAAAGCACTGTTTCAAATACGGAACTCTGTTTCTGTAGGGCATTTATTTACAGTAGTGTTTCAGTGTTGGAAGACTGGCCTTGAGTAACTAAGAGTTTCCTTCCTTTGCTTCTAAGGGTACTAACATGCAGGTGTACATGTAATTTCACTCATCTGAACTATGGCAATAAATCAGTGGGAATGTTCACAGTACCGTTGTTAACATCATTACAGGCTGGGAAGATCAGGGCTTTGACTTTCCATAATTTAGCAAAAGGATCTTTTGAGTCTGAACTGGTAAGTATTAGAAAAAATACACACAGTTTGAAAAGTCAGCTGTGGGACATTCAGAGAAGGCTATGGTCCCACAACACAGATCAGAAAGCTTGAGGAATGCCCTTAGAGTGTTTTGGACTTTTCTTATTTGCTTCATCCCCCAAAAGAATGAGGGAACTTGTGATCTACAAAGTCAGGTGCCCTTTGGTTTTCCTTGATTTTTGCATTTCACTTGCACAGTTTCCATGTGACTGCTTGTATCAAGGAACAGAGTGCATACTTAGTAAGTGTCTTCAGTCAAACTAAGATTTCACAAAGATGATTTAAAAGTACATCTCCAACTATAATCACGCATTACTTCATATTAATAGAGGTTTTAAGTCTGAGTAGATTTTATAGTATAAAAAAGCACCTTCTTTATCTCTATATGAGTCAAGTGAATAATTCGCCATGAATAATTTATAAGATGAATTGAGGTTCCTCTTTCATGTACCACCTACGTGAAATAATTTCATTTATTTTACTTTTTTCTTTTTTTTTTTTTTTTAATTCTGAGGTAATATGCACATCTGAAAGCTGAGCTTCCTTACCTATTGGTGCCTGGTCAAGTAAGATCCATGTTTCTGTATCTTGAATGGATGAGCAGAATATAAATATGTTGTGGAAGCAAATGTTTTAATTACAGATTTTAAATCTGCTTTTGACAAACACTGCTTAATATGAAACATGCTCTCAGACGTTATTACCAGGAGTAATGTGAATAGGATAAGATGATTACATAAATGAAATAGAACAGGGTAATCAGAATCATCTCTCAGTTCATGTGCAGGCATTTTTGTGGTGAATCCTCTTTTGGAATAGATATACAGGAGGTACGTTGCCTATTTTAAAGGACCCAAAGTACCTGTGAGGAATAGAGCAGTAAGCGCAGGCAGAAAGCATGCTTTCTGGCTCTGTGGTGCCTTTTAGGAAGGTCTCCAGAGGGAGCAGCATTATACGACAGAGAAAGCATGGCTGAGGCAATCACATTATTCCCTTGGTACATCAAAGACTGTCTCTGGGATACAGGTTAGGGCAGTCTCGGTCCCTTTTTAATATATGCCAACAGCTAGACCAATTCCAAGCTGCCTGAAAGAGGAAGTAGGAGCTGCCTCCCTCCTATGTCTGTGCTAAGCTCTGCACCATCTCAGAATGAATTAGGCCTATGATACCTACTTTATAGAGTTTCAGACTCTTAATCCTATTTAAATTTTAATGTGAAGGCTTGTTATAGTTTCTATAATTTGAGGCATTAAAAGCAGATGAAGCATCTTTAATCATAAAAGCTTCATTGCTCTAATTTATGATACCTGCATTTTAAGCCCTGCCATAAAGTGGATTGTGTTTGGGGGATGATAGTTCACAGTAAGGAAATGTGATCCATCAGGAAACCTGTTTACATTAAAACATTTTGACAGCGGCAGTAATTAAACCTGTTTCCCAGGTGCAGAGCAATATTTTAAATGCCCCTCTGGCTACAATACCATTCAGGTTTGTCTGTCTTTCTCCCTTATCATCTACTGCAAAAACAAGATAATGAGAAAAGGGCAAATATAAGGAGGGCTGGACTAACAATTAATAATCTAAGTATATAATAAGAACATTAAAATCTCATTTGAACTGATTTGTGTATTAGTTTGTATGACACTGAAAAATTCTTTTGTGCATTTCCATGTGCCTGAGAAACAGTAAATGGGAACTCATGGCACCAGTGCTTGCTGCTATGACAAGTTATAGCCTAACACAATCATTTCTGACTTTGAAACGTGAGTTGGCTTTAGAGCACAGCTACGCAAACCTTTTTATGCAGCCAGCATGTGATTTTTTTTTCTGTGAACTTTTCTTTGAGTAACAGTGCATGAAGACTGGCAAATCCTAAAAACCTGATGAACTCATGAAAGCATAATTTGGACAAGTACATACTTGTGCCATGAAGCCAAGGGTAAGATCTATTTGACTTGCACACAGCCTAGATCAAACACTGCTCCCTGTCAGACTGCTAAAATTCTTTTTTAGCAGCCCATGCCCAGGCTAACTTGCTTCCTATCAGGCTCCTCCTTAAAAGCCCCAAACTGACAGGAGAATGGGTACTTAACCATCCACTTATTGGTATCATTTGGGAGTAACCAGTCAGTCCTACTCTCATCTTTGTCCACCAGAACAGCTGGCCACAGTGCTGCATTTCCAAACCATGCATCTGAAATCTTTGGAGATCTTTGGAAGCAGGGTCCCAGGTATTGGTCTGCCCTTGGTACTGTAGCCAACATACAATTTTCTTCTCCTGAAGACCTGGCCCTGGCACACCTAGCTGTTTAACTCTTTCCTGGTTTTGACCGCATCGTCAAGGTCACTATATCAAAAGTAGACAGCTCAGCCTGGGAAGTTTGATTACGTTGGAGGGATATGGTGACTCCTGGAAGTGGGCTGAAGGCAGGACTAGCAACCCACCCATGAGAAGTTTTGAGAGGGAGCAGGACAGTCACAGGAGGTCTGAAAAAGAAAGGTTTTAATACCAACCTGTTTCACAGTCAAGTGTGTCTGCCCACCCTTTCCAATGCAATATTTTCTACAGCAGATGAATGGAGAATTATCACCATTTGTAAATGCCTGAGAGCATATATATCATGTGCTTAACTGAAGTATTTATTGTTTAAAAACACTTTTAAAAATATCAGAAAGCCATAATTATCAAAATACTAAATGTCATCATTATTGTTCCTACACTGCTTATATGCAAATATATGCCACTCCCCGGAGCTTGAATTCCCAGGAAATGAAATGGAACAGCTTTTTTCCTCTTTCACGTATTTTTTTTCCATATTGTGAAATAAGGCATTGCACAAAGCTGGCATGTCACTTGTACAATCTATAGTCATTACAAGAAAATTTTCATTGCTAAATCAGAAACTCTGGGAACACCTTCATATTCAGCACTAATTCCAATCATTTCTATGGCTGCTCACCAGCTCTGTACTGTGGTCAGGAAGCCAGCTAGAAATGTTAGTAACATGGGTCTGTGCCTGGTGTAAATGAGATCCACTTCAGAATAAAAAGAATTTTTGAGTGTTTATTACTTTCCGTAAATATACAAATATATACAAATATTTGTTAGAAGCAAAAGCCACTGTTCACCATCCATTTTATTGATAATGGAAGTGATCTGATTTAGCACAGCTCTAACGATCATGTTTTCATAAGTATGGTCCAGGAGCTATTTGTTTAAAAACCACAACAAAGCAGATCTCCTGAGACGTTGCTCATAAAAGAGAAAATATAACCATTATTCATATAGTTATTGTCAGAGGGCATAAGTGGGCATAGTGAGTAAACTGTTAATACTCTACGTGTCCTAATGCCTCTACATGCTGCTCAGCTGAAGCACAGCACACTCCTTTCTATCTGGGTTTCTAGGGTAAGAGGCTGCCTGGATCACCAGAGGACTGGCAAGGACTGTCTCCTAAGCAGCGTAAGAAATACCTGTTAGGAGTCGTTGTAGAAACCTGTACTACAGGAAAGATCATAGTTTGCAACAATGACTTGTTGTTAGTCTTACAAAACCGCAGCTCAGTGCTGTGCTGTGTGCTGGTGCTGTGTCTGTATATACTAACAGTCGAAGTACTTCTGTAACCACAGGACTGGGTGATGTCCTGTCTTGTTCATTGGGGAATTAATTGTACTTGGTTTAGAGTTAGCTGTTAAGGAGATTAGGAAGGTGAAGCATAGCAGGGTAGCTGTGGTTGCATGGCAACTGGAAAGAACAGTAACATCTGGTATTCTTAATTTTTTTAGAACCTATAGATCTTTGTGCTGTTATATGAGTATTGTTATTTCTACCGCCATGCCTCATTTTTCCTATTTGTTAGCCAATAGGTAATATCCTTGGTGTTACCAGTTAACCCAAGGGCAAAATTAGATATAACACTGGATGCTGTGATGTTAAACTCAGCTTCCTAATTCCCAGGCACGGCTAGCACTAGAGGGTACTCTCAAGGAGCAGCATAGAGGAAAAGGTCTATCCTCGTATGAAAGACCAGCTTTGAGGTTAGTCAGCCAGTGCCGTTAGCTGCTTGAGTGTATGGTGTCTCTCCTGTCTGCTGAAACAATAGATCTATTTGAAATTTTGTTTACTTTCCTCCCGCAGGGCCATTTCTTTCCTGTTAGGAGGGCAGGAAGACCAGGCCATCTGTCACGAGAACGGCATCTATAAGAAAAACTGCATTAACTGCACTTTAACTCACCTTCCTTGATAATTTCCCCACTTGTGGCTCCGACTGCTTCATGTTTTATTTCTGACAAACAAAAGAGCCTTATTAAAGCAGTGGTTTGCTTCATTCATTTTTGAAATAAAAACTCAGTAAGTGATGGGGTGTCAAGTGTAGACCAGACTGGTTTTGTTCAGCTGCCTTTAAGCATTTGACATCACTCCCCCACCCTGTGGTTTTCTTCAGTGATTACTTTAAAATAAAAGAAAGGGAACAACAGAGGGGTGTCCACAGAGCTTCCCACCGGGGAGCAGCAGACGTCAGGCAGATTCAGCAAGCACCACAGCACTGGGCTGGTACAGAGCCTTGGAAAGCCTCCCCGGCCTTACCGCCCCAGAGACAAGCTCTATTTTAAGCTCTCCTTGCCTCTGTGTAGGCACCTGAGCCAGCCCATTCCTGGGGCAAAGCTGCTGATTTCATCAAGCCTGAATGGCAGTGGGACTTTGGAGAGCAGGAGCTGCAAGGGAGGGTGGGCGTGCTCCCCACACTGCTCAGCACCTGCCTCCTCTGGACCCACTGATCTGCCCAATGCCCGACAGAAGATAAATATAGAGGAATCGCCTATGCCACAGCCCCCTTTTCAGCCTGAACACTTTGCTGGGAAGATCAAGCAGGGACCTGGAGTTTATGAACATTGACGAGGAACCGTTTTCCTCAGCCGATGAACTTCAGCAAACCTGTGTGTGCATTTGCTTGGCTGGTACAATTCTCATTGTCTTCCAAGAAGCTGATGAGAGCATTTTGAAATAGCTAACCATTGTACAAACATGGAAAATTAATTTCTTATATTTTAAAATATTGACTAGACTAGCAGATTGTTTAATCGATGCATAAAATTTTTTTTTGCATATTCTGCCTTTAAGACTTCATTTTATAAAACCACCTTTATAAATCCTCTTTTGCTACTTCCTATTCATCCTTTTGTTCAGATCTTTTTCAGAGTTAACCCAGATTAGAATTCATCATCTCTAAAAAAATGAGATGCTAAAGGTATTCTTTCTTCAGTGTGCATCTCCAGCCTTTCTTGACAGGCTGTCAAGAAATATGTCTCTAAAAAGCCAGGTTAGATCCTCAGAGACAACCAGTGATGCCGTTCTTAGTAATATGCTAAAACCCAGTCGGAGTGCACCTTATTGTTGCTGTGTGCAGTGATGTGACATCTGAGTTATTTGTTTGCTCTGCCATAAGATAGCATTAGTGGATATAATGTGAGCAGATCACTCATTTGTGGAAATATTTATGGTGCTGCTTTCGAGGGATCATTCAATTCGAAAGCAGATGGTGAAGCATGGATATTCATGGACTACTTTAAAAGCTATCTTAGGTAAAATGTTTTCATACAGAGCAGTTAAAGCATGTAACAATCTGATATTTTACAACACTTATCATTTAATGTTTACATATATTTACAATAAATCTTCATAAATACTACTGAAGCAAGAATTTGCTAGTTCCAGTTTTTATTGTAGTATATCCCATGAGTTCTTTATTGCTCAGGCCCCTGACCCTGCAAATAGCTATGCATGAGTTAACACTCAGCTGAGGGTCCTACTGAGTGCAGCAAGACTGAGTGTTTGTAGCACAGCAAACTCCAGGAACGTGTCATGTGTTGAGATTTTCAATTGTTTGGGGATTTGGGGCATCCAGCTTATGACAGCTAAAAGAAGTCTAGCTTTAGAAGTGATGAACTTGTCTGCTCAGAACTGGAAGATCATTCTAAGGTGTTACGTTGGGCATCCAGAAAACAAATCTTTTCTAAAGATGCTGTCCAAAGGCTTGAATATTCTGCAAATATGAATTCAGCTAAATGTGAGGTAGCTGTTTAGATAATTTCATGTCCTTCTTCCCTAATTGCCCGAAGCCCAGCTTTCCATGGTTCAACATTTAGAAAAGATGGTGAGTAAAAGTCTGTTAATTGTGTTGAGTTGGAGGACGGGCCTTTTTCATGGAATAGGTGTTTTAACACGTATTCAGATGCCACAAACTTCTCAGCATCTTGACTGCATTTGGTATCCCTCACCAGGCACTCCCTGGGCTGCCTCTTACTCACTGCCTTCTGTCCTTCAGGGAGCATACATATGCCCCTTTCACGCTTTAAAGAAAGACCTGTATGCTCTAGCAGCAATATCACACATGTCCTGTTATCCAAACCCACGTGCTTAAGTTTGAAACAAATGCAAAAAAAAAAAAAAAAAAAATTATCAGAATAGGTTTTAAAACTATTCCCTCAGTAAAACCTATAACACAGGATTTTGACCTGTCTAGTTTAGCTAATGTTTCACTTGCAGTTCTCCTGTTCTCAGTTGTCTGATAGTTAAGCTAGGTCCCCATGACATTGATGTACTTCAGGTGTGGGCTATGTGCCTGCCTTTGGTGGGGCTTGGCCCTGGGTTCACAGCTGGAGCTGTTTGGGGTATCATTGCCTCTCAGCTGTGTGCAGTGAGTGCTGTGCTGGAGGCTGCTTGATTTGGGAGGGGGGTGGCCAAGGTAGGGCTTTTCCTTGTGTCTGGGGCTGTGGGTTTGGCTGCAGCACAGGACCTGGTGGGAGCATGTGGGCTGTTGTCAGCTTTGTGTAGACCCATTTCCACAGGACTTGGAGGTAAATTATTGAGGTTTTATGTTGCTGAGGCTGCTGGGCTCTGGAAGATGAGTAACTTCCAAGAGAAGAGGTAGGGACTGAAGTGCATTAAGATACCACAACTGTTTCCTAAGCAAATATCTTTTGAAGTGCTTGGTTTTAAATTTGCTGGTTTGGTTTCTTATAGCTGTATGAATATGGAAGCATTGAACTGAGTGTGGATCAGGCTTTTTGGTTGTGATCTGTAGTCTCTGAAAGACTACTACTCATACTGGGGATTAACTAATTTGAAGTTTGCTGAGTTGAATGCACTGGTCCCTGCACTGCTGGCATATCTTTAGATATCAGGGAGAGGGTTTTTTCCTTTCTACGGTTTGTGTGGCGTCTTGTCTTGTTACTAGTTCTCAGGGTGATAAAAATGATTATTAAGCATACTGCTGCTTCTCTCTATCTTATCCACCCCATTCTGCGTGCAGCTATTTCATGTTAAAATTGAAATAAACTCTGTGACTGAATGTGACTTCTGCACCCACAGTGGGCTGTGCTTGTTCTCTGGTAGTGCCCTTGGGAAGGGGCCATCCTGCAGACCTCCATCTAACTCACTGTTTTATTTTCCAGCTCAGTTTCCCTACAGCCTTGCAATGCTGTTCTCTTTACTCTTTTTAGTCCTTTTTAATCAGGCTGTCTCTCAGCTAACAGTAAACGCATTTGGTGGCATAGCAGGAACAGTAAATGCTCTGGGAAACATCTTACTGTGAGCAGTTCAAAGGCCGATGCAAGAGCATGTACTTATATGCATATGTATGTAGTGTTTATTAAAATGTGCTCAAATAAGTGTTAATAATGGATACAGTGCTAATGTTTGCTAGGGGTTTTTAAGCCACTGGGGAAAGTGGAGTATAAACTACTGTAACTTGAAACAGTTCCCTGGTAAGAAGTAGCTAGATTACGAGTACTGCAGTGTGCTCGCTTTCCAGGAAAGCAATTAGTTAAATCTGATTAATGGCATAAACTGTCTGAAGAAGATAATGCATATCAGAAAAATGCTTTTAATAAGTAAACAATCGTGTCCAACTGTATTAACAGCATAACAAAGACTAAAGCTGTTCTTTCTGCCTTAAATACAATAGGTCTATTATCTATGCTTGTAGAGAAAGATCTGGGTAGAACAGACCTGGGATTTTCTGTCTTTATTCACTTTAACTCAAAGTGCTACCAATTTTTGTAGAAAACAAGTTGGAAACTTAGATTCAGATTTTCTTTGGTTGAAGCCTAGTGCCAGTGGTTAAGATGGTGTGTAGAGTTTGTGTGTTAGTTGGGTTAAATTACTTCAGTCTGGTATTCGCCAAGTTAGCATCATTCATGGTCTGTGGTGGTTCATGCTTTGAAAGCCTGTGAAGAATTGCAGCAGGATTTTTTCAAATTCCTCATCTTGCCTGGCAAAAGGAATAATAAGGGGTAAAAACAAAACAAACAAATTGGAAATGGCAAAACTTACTGACTCTGCACAATGTTCAGGCATGCAGTCTGTGGTTGACTAAATGAAACAAGAACACAGGGGACTATATTTAATTTAAACACCACTCATCCTAAAATAACTTAACCTGCAGAATGATTGCTGTGCAAACACTGTAATAATATAGCAGAGCTGTCACTACAGTCAGTATTTAATAGTCTCTGGCCAATTTCATTATTACACTTAAAGCACTTCATGAAAAATGATGAAAGTATGGATACATAACCCTTACTGAACTCTCCAAGATCCCATAGAAGATGTTTGTAGCTACTGCCTGCTGCTTGTCAAGGGGGACAGTGAATGGTTGTGAACTGGGCTGTTAGCAGCAGATTCCAAACTCCTCTCATTTCAAGATTGCTAACAAAGTAGATGAAATGGGCTCCTCACAGCTTTTGCTTCCATGTGGTCTGTGTGGAAGCCTTCTAAGTGAGGGGTAATGTTTCTTCCTCCTACCCTAAGGAGTTGGGAATTTTTTTTTTATTTCACTTAAATTCATACGAAGACCAGGCTAGAAGATACATCACAGGAACAGCCCAAGAGCGAATACCAAAAAAAGACTGCAGCTGCAGAAAAAATATCTGTAGTTGTGGTGTTAAACTTTTGGGTTTATTACCCTGGATTCCAAAAGTTCCTCACTGTAACACAGGTCCTGGTGTTTGTGGAAAGAAGCAGAACAGCCAAAATTTTTATATTTATTTATATTTGTGTGTGTGCACATATGAGAGAACCACTAAAGTCAAGTGAGTTCCTCTGTTTTTTTTAAGGCTCTACAAATCCACTTGCCTGATACTGGAAGAGAGTGCTTGGGCTTCTGCTTGTGTTGCCATTGGGCTTTGTTTGGTTGATGGTTCATGTGGTTGTGCATGGGTTGATGGTTATAGTTAGTAACAGCTGGCATGGAGCTTAGCAAGGGCTTGATCACTTGTCTGAAGGAGCTGAAATGGACTCTCTAGAGGGCTTGGACATTTCCTTGGTTCCTGGCATAAGCTCAAACAGCAGTCTCAACCTTTCCATGTTGAACTACAGCAGCTGGGAGGTTTGCATGTGTGTTGTGTATTTCCATTAATGACAGATTAAGTAGCCTTAATTTGAACTTGGAGGTGTAACTTTAGGTGCACCTGTGGTGGCATCTGACCTGGAATGAGCATGAGCTTAGAGCTGCTGGCCTCCCAGGCAAGGGCAGTAGGTGGGAGAGATGAGGCCAATGATGCAGAGGTCTCCATGGTTAACAATGCAGAAAACCCCTTGGGAAAAGCATTCCTCTTTCTGCTCTTGGAACTTCTGTAAGTATCTGCGAATGTCTTAAGGCATTTGATTGGTATTGAGTGGTCACTTGAGTTACTTTGTTCTGATATGAAGCTTATGTCTTGAAATAGAGAAAACCTTGATTGAAAGGAGAGGGAATTACTCATAATTGAATTTTAATCGAATTCCCAGCTGAGGTATCTCCACTGGGTGCTTTGGTTGCTCTTTCTGGATAAGTGCATTTCAGGTGGAAAAAAATCTAACAAGAAGGTGGCTAGACTCTTTTTTTTTTTTTCCCCTTACAAAGAAAATTTGTAATGTGTCCCCACTGTGCTCCTCTTTCTTGTTGTTTGAATGTGACACAAACTGTGGAATTTATGAAGTGCTGAATCTGTATAACGCATTGGTGCTGAATTTCTGCAGTCTTGATGTTGTCTTGGTGCAGCTTTCAGCTGACATTCTGGGAGCACTTGGGTGTAAGCTGTGCTTGATTTAAAGAAAAATTAATGCTTAGAACTTTTCCAGCCTTCATGTGATGTTGTTTTGGATGTAAAAAAATTCCAAATGAGCTTTAAGCTTAGATTAGAATAGATAATAATTCCTAAAGTTGCCAGTATCTCCAGAATGTGATGTGACAGACGTGCATGGCCCTGCTAGGAGAACTAGTTAACTCCATGACAAATTGAGCTAACCTGGTCTTAAAATTCCCCCCATGCAGTAGAACCTGGAGCAGGATGTGCAGCCCTGTGTTATGGTGACAGGTTGGACAAACTCAATGCTATTTCCATATGCTTTCCAATGCCTCCACATGCCCTGCCTCCCTCCTGCTGTGCTTGTGCTGCCTGGTTGGCTGTGTGCAGCTGCTATTACATATTTCTTGAACTTTTTTCTCTGTACGTGTGTGCATACCCTCCAAATGTACTGTAGGAGTTAGTATGCTACAGTCTTGCAAGTTGGGACAGTGTTTAAATTTATTCTGGAATTGAGGAACAAGGGATTTATTTAGTGAAGAGGGTTATCTTTGGAAGAGCAACCATGTAAATTTGTTGCTTATTCATAGAAGCAGTTGGACAGTGAGAGTCCAACTTTGTTCATGCCTGCTCACACACTTTGCTGTTCCCATGGGGTTCTGGGCTGTCTGGCTCCTGTCATAAATTAAAGCTTGTGCAGGGTTGATCGCACTAATCAAGGGTTATGGGTTCAGCCTTTAGTGGACTAACACAAAGGTACATGCAGCCTGGCTCTTGTGGCTGATGCTAGTTAAAGCAGAAGGAAACTCCTGGTCCTCAAAAGCAGAGGAGGCAGGCTGGGTGCTGCCTGTAGTGGGAAGGCAGGTGAGGGGTCTGGCTGAGGACCTGAGATGTGGTGCAGGAGGAGGCTGATGCCTGCTCTGGCCTGGGCTGGGGGTAAGGCTGACGGTGGACAGAGGGCAATGGGAGGTTGCTACTTAAACTCATGCAGCTCTTAGGGTTGCATTAACTAAACTGGGCTTGTTCATTTAGTAAACTATTAAAGAAGTTGTCTCTAGGGTATTTATTTCAGGCAGTTCTAGTGAAGTAATCCCTTAATTCCTCAGAGTAAATCCTGATGAGGATTTACTGCTGGCTAGGTGGTGTGGAGGTCACTGTGAGAGTGCTTAGAGTGTATTTGGGAGCAGTGCAGCTGCTGTCCCCTGGGGCTGGGCAGTGGGAGCTGCAGGGTGTCCCCCTGGCTGACCCATGGCAGGGCTGTCCTCTGTGTGGGCATTGGTGACTGCGGGTGGGTGCTGTACTTGGGAACGCTTGTGTTTCCAAGCCCAAAGGAAGGGGCCAGTTCTGCTTCAACTTTGAACCCGCTTCTCCTCCACATGTTCTGCGGCATCTTCCTCTTGTTCATGCTGCTCTGCCTTCTCCCCTCTTCCTTGAATCTTCCTTTTTCTGGGTCCTCCCAAACAATGAGAGAAGCCCCAGCTCCAGCTGAAACCATGCCCTGTTGCATATACTTAAACTTCAGTGCTGTTTCCTCTGTATGCATCGTCTTGCCCACAAAAACATAATGATTTCTCACTATTTAGACTGAGTGATTTCTTCACTCTGTACAAAGAGTGTTCTGCTTCTTTGGAGGCCAGGAGATGGCTTGGGCTCTTCCACTTATTAAAAATGGATGTACAAGGCTTCAAATAGCTAGGTTTACAAGTTAGGAATTATTTATCTTCATCTTGGTACTGTGGGAGTAGTCAAAAGAAACGCAAGAGAAGTTGCAGCCCATGTGGGCAAAGGGACTTCAGTATTTTGTCAAACTCCCCTTCCTGAGGGAGCTGGTTTCCTGGGCACACCAGGGCAGAGGTGCTTAGGCTGCATGACAATGAAACTCTCTGTGAGTACATCTTATGCCAATATCTCAGATGGTAAGCTGAATGGTTACAGAATGGCATATGGTATTGAGAATGATGAGCTGTATTATGAAAAGGAAATGGTAGCCTGCAGTGGCAGAAAATGTAGGTGGAGTAAACAGCTTATTTGCTCTGGAAACTCCTTTGCTTAGGGAAAATTTCTTAGTGGCCAGAGCATGGCTGTGGTCTGCGCAGGTACTCCTGGTCTCTGCTGGGCACCACGCTGTTCTGACTCTTCTGTAAGATGTCCGGGCTAATGGATGCAGGATTGTTATGCGAAAATCTGATATTAGAAGTTTGTTCTTGGATAGTAATAAAAAAATCCAAACCTGAAAGTGTTGGAAGAGCAGAGTCATGTAGAAACCCAAGACTTGTAGCAACTTCTCTGCTGCAGAGGGAAAATGATGAACAACTACTGTGACCAATTCCAGGTTATTAAATAAAAATTTAAAGTATCATTTTCTAATAAACTGAATCCTTTCAGCTTCTTCCACTTCTCAGTATCTCAGCTCAGACCTGGAGCTGGTTAACATGGATAACTTGTTATATTAGAAGTTCCAACATCTTGTTATGTTTTCTTTCCATATGCAAACAAAAAATTATATTAGAATGTTTCCTGAAATTAAGTATTTTGGAAGGCATTTGAAACTTCAAATTGACTAATAGACCACTGTAATTGTAAAATGTGCTGTGCTTATATATAGCTGCTGTATATAGTTTTTGCATTACTTCTGGTTAGGTACCGAGTAATTGTAGTGCCTGACAGGCCCCATAGTGAAAAAGGGCTGTTTTAATTTAATACTAGAAGCTCAAAGCTATTGAAAGCAGCTGCTCTTCTGTTTATAAAATAGAGTTTAATACTTTGATCTGGAAAATAACGATGTGTCTCATTACAGGGTAAAAAGGAAATATTTTGATCTAGAAAAGGTAAGAAGTTTCAAGGAGTACTAAGTAGCAGCAGCCACCCTTAAAGGTTTTAAAAATAGAATATTTCAGGTGTGCCTTAATCTGACATGTCATTATGATTATAAAGCTTGTGATGTGACTTGGTACAACGATGTGTTGTATTAAATGTTATCACTGACCTATGTCATGAAACAACGCATGAATAATAAATGTAAAATCAGATTTTATTTTAAAGTATTTTTCAACACGAAATAGAACCTAAAAATATCATCCTGTTTCTGGAAATTGTTCTGAAAGAACAGTGCAAATTCTTGCAGTTTGAGTGACACAGGATGCTGAATATGTGCATGCTCCTGCAGCCTGCCAATATCGCTGTGGTGCTGGAAATAAGTCAAGGCTGTTTACACTTCATAGCCTCAGCAAAGGGTGAAACTTAGCCTCATGGGGGTCACTGGCACATTTCCCATTGTCTCCAGTGAGGCCAGGGTTTTGGCTGTAGCTCCAAGAGCAGCTTGGTGTGAGCAGCCCCCATTGCTCTTGTGGAAGTGGGAACATGGGAGTCCCCATTCCTGTGGGGACTGTGGGTTGTGCCATGCTGTGGGCTGTCACAGGCGAAGCCTGGAGGCTGCCAGGGGGTGGAGAAGAACATGCTGCAGAGTAAGCAAACCCTGGTGTGACTTCCCTCTCTTCTTGCAGCAGCTGTTGTCTTACTAAACAAACCATCTTCGTATGTAACATTGATAGGCATGGGAACTTCAACTTGGTGTGTTTAAAATTGCAATGCTTTATTATATTTTGTAACAGAAATATGCCATCTTTCTGAGTATTTGAGGCCTAAATGCAGACCTTTGAAAGGGAGAACAAGTTAATATCAAGGCCAGCATGTAGGAGCCTCATTTTCCATTTACCCTATTCAGATCAAAGCATTGGGTTACTAAACCCTAATCAAGGCTTGATTATTGAGAAGTCTTTATTTGAGCTCTTTCAAGGTATTAAACTACTGCCTGTTAAATTGAGTTTCATTTTCCTGGCGCTAAAACAGTAGCAGATTATCTTTATGTCTTGGCGGGGAGGGAAAGAAGGGAAAACGCCAAGGGCAGTGAAATTACAACTTATATTATCATAGAATCACAGAATAGTTTGGGCTGGAAGGGACCCTTAAAGGTCATTTAGTCCAACTCTCCCCCCTGCAATGAGCAGGGACATCTACAACTAGATCAGGTTGCTCAGAGCCCTGTCCAATCTGACCTTGAATGTTTCCAGGGATGGGGCATCTACCACCTCTCTGGGCAACAGATTCCAGTGTTTCACCACACTCATTTTAAAAAATTTCTTCCTTATATCCAGTCTAGATCTACCCTCTTTTAGTTTAAAACCATTACCCCTTGTCCTGTTACAACAGGCCCTGCTATATGTATGCTAGCATGACAGCCTTCTTTGTCTTATGTACTTGTTGCTCGTTCAGTTTAGTACTTGACAGTCTTCAAGAGTTAGTGGACTCTACAATGCTCCTGTGTAGTTATCTCCATTTTTGCAGAGGAGAAACAGAGTCGGACAAATTAATTGATGTGCCAAGGTCACACAGGAAAAATAGGGAAAGGCAAGTGTACTTGTGTCCTCCTCTGGTGCCTTTGCCTACTGTCTACTCTGCCTTGTTTTAGGGAAAAACCACAGCTCATCTTTTCTCATATCTATTGCTGTGAGACAGATATTTTACAACAGATCTCAGGAGCAAACTGGATGGGGGGAGCTAGAAAACATCACTACATTTAGAGTTATTTTGCTGGTGGCCTTAACTGTTGCCATTTATCACAAGGCCTTTTATAAGGTTTGTCGTGATGACTTTTCCTCTACCACTGCTAGTTGTTTGCCTAACAAGCAGGAAGAAATGAACACAATTATCACTGTTAAGTAGAGAAACACTGCTTCAGGCTAGAAGTTATGATAGCTGCAGACTTTATAACTGTTAGGATATTTATTGTTTAAGGTGGATAATATAACTAATGTCAGTAAGTGGTGCTACAGCTGCTATTTGTGGTCACTAGTTTTGTGTGATGTACATATCTCAGCTTTGGTCCATGTTTATCTTGCTAGTCTCTGCACTATGCTCATGCCCAAATCAGTCCTGCTGAGAAATCAAGACAGCTGTAGTGCTAATATTGGTTATTTTCTCCAGGCTCTCTGTCTCCCTCTTGATTAAGTATTTGCAGGGCCAGTGGCACTTACAATTCTGGGAGGAGATGCTTGCCTATGGCCACAGCTACTGCTCCTGAGTCTTTCCACCCTTTCTTTCCAAAGGCTCAGCCTTGCCTCACTATGCAGGTCTACTTGTTTATTCAGGATGTGGTTACTAATTTTCTTTATGTATGTTGTTCTATATAACCAGGTAAGAGTTGTATGATAAGATTATTTTTCTGCTAATTTGTTTATCCATATTCTAAGTGGACAAATGAGTACATCATGAGTTTACAGTGTATTTTTTAAATGCCATATTTGGACCTTTTTATATTTTCCTCTATAAAATGCTACAGGTGTCTTGGATACCTTCATTAGCCATTTAATAGACTACAGGCATTTTACTCATTAGTCTGTTATCTGGCTGCTTATCAGCCTTGCTCTCAAGTTCTGAACATGTTGTCCTGTTATAGTGATTGGGCTTTGTTCTTATCAGGTTTGTGTAGCATTGTGTTAGAGTAGTTATTTTTCTGAGTATAAATAACAGGAGCATGAATAACATTTTCCCATGTTACAGAGAAGTTATGAGGATTCCTGTGCATAAAATGCATTTGTACTTTTAACTGACAAAGCTGTAACAGTGCACTGCATTGAGAAACTTGATGGGTTAGACCTGCTAAAATAGTAGGGAAAAACACAGACCCTCTGTAGAGACAAAGAAGCTTAAAAGGGGAAGGTCTTCAGCGTGGATACCCCTGCCTTTATGTCAAACTATGGAACTTCCTGCCTTGTTGAGGAGATGTATGGACAGCCTGCTACTGTCTATCAGGAGAAAAAGGGAATTGCAGATCAATTTCTGAGCCTGTGGTGAAGCGACACAGTCAAGTGCAAGGTAAAAGTAGCTATTGAAATAGGTCAGTGCTGTCAGAATTTGTCTGAGGACTCAGGGGTGGAAAAGTCAGGCCAAATAAAAAGTGAAAGCTCTGTACCAGTTCTTCCATATCTTAAACGCCTTAAGTCTGAATTGGATTTTCAGTTTCAGTCCCCACAGCAGTTCCTGGTGTGGTGTGGCAGAATGACAAATCCGTAGCCTGGCTGCCTTGTACGTGATATTGCAGAAAGGTCAGTGCAGAGGGAAGGAGGAGGGCCACTTGAGCATCTCTTATTTATAAGGTTGCCTACTGGTGGAAGCGGGGAAAAGCCATGGAAACAAAGTGGGACATGGAAAGATGGAAGCTGAGAAAGGAAACCACAAAATTGCAATAGAAAGGTGGTTTCTTATCTCTGTCTAGAAATATTATTACCAGTGTTTAACTGCATGCCACTGTGAGTAGGATATCACATTAAAGAAGCAGGGTAAGATTATTATAGGAGTTCTTGCTGGCCAAATATGACATGAAGAACGATTTAAAAAAAAAAAAAAAAAAAACAACATAACCCTGGTATTAGCCCCAAGGTTGCATGCAAGGTCCCAGGCATCTTGTTTGTCTTGCTGGATATACTGCTTGTGGGGAGAAATAAGAGCTTCCCACTGGAAGCTGAAAAGGTGGTCACGGGGAGCTGCCATCCCAAAATCTGATACACCTGGAAATTGCCTACCCTGCTTCTTAAAAATGCAGTCAAAAGCAATTCCATGTGACAATACAAATACTCCAAAGCATTTGTGTAGCTTTAATGGTTTCAGTAATTAGTCTGTATTCATTTAGACACATGAGATATGGTGAGTCCAAAATAAATGCCCAATCAACTGTATTGAAGACTTCACTTATTATAGTGTGGTTGAATAAACGGAATGGTGCTAACCCAGCATATCTGACAAATAACTGTGCTACACTCTGGCTGGCATATGGGATTAGGCATAATGACCCTCCATACTGATGCTTATGGGTACAGCAATGAAAGCATTAATGTACATCTGTAGTCTGGCTGAGAGTGAGAATTAATCTGCACAGAGCCAAGAGCTATGCAGAGAGACCTTTGCATCCTCTGTGTGTGCATGAAAACGTGTGCTCTGATCCTGACTCTAGGCTGTCCTTTCTGCAGCTTCTCATTTGTACACTCTTTCTTTTGGGGGGGGGGAAAATATACCTCGATCAGTGTTGCTCTGAGACTAACAGTGTTTTATGAGACTAACAGTGCGTGACACTTGATATGCAGAAAGGAATGTAGTCGAGTCCTGTGTTCCATTTAGATGGAATAAATGCAATTTAGCTCTCAGCTGACTGAAATACAGTCGACAACAAATCTGATTCAGCATTATCTGAAGCAAAAAATAGCCATACTTATTTAAGGAGTTTTATTTCATTGAAGAAGGGCTTGGCTAAGCCAAAACTGAAGGGTTTTCCCCATTTAAATACTGGTTTTGATTCAGTTGTTACAGGATTTAATATTTTTCTTTAACTTTTATTTTTGAAAGACTAATGAGTTGCAAAATTGCAACCCTCCATTGAAAGGGTTATTTTGTGTTATTGCTCTGTATGACTGTTTCTCTTTTACAATGACTGACTTGTTTGCCTCTGAATATTATATTAACTTTCTGTCTATATAGTAGAATTAAATCTGATCCCTTCTGGCAGAAAAATTTACTTGTGAAATTGTTGAAATAAGGCCTTACAAACACTACTTAGTGCAAAATTTTGAAATGGATGTACTAGGTGCATTTAATTTTTGGTAGCTGAACTAACTTTCAAGTTCAAATGTTCAGGAAAAACTAAAAAAATCTAATTACCTTATTCTGAAGCTGGGTGTTTTGAAAAGTTACTAGATAAAGCAGTTGGCTGCAGGAACAGAAATTAAGGCACTGTTTGTTTACTCACAGTTGGGGGGAGCTTGCTTTATATAAAATTAAACTGAAAATCTTCACAAAATGTCTTAAAATGCTTCAAGAAATATTCAGAAGCAATGCAAAGAATTTCCCCTTTCTATATGCTTTGCAAAGATATTGCTACCACCTTCTGAATTACAATGTGAAACATTCTCTTGTTCAGTCTCTACATCTTTGAGTGGAGATGTATTAAAGTTCTTGCTCTGAGGCAGGCACCACAGGTCCTCAATCTGGCTTTATGTTGGATCCCTGCAGCAGCTGGCAGGAGGCTTTCAGTGAATTCTGCAATACATATGTGAACTGAATTGTACATAATTCAGAGTGTGTTATTCTCTACCTACTTTAAATAAAATCCAAATACTCTTCAGCATGGGTTGAATTCAGTTCTCCAATACATTGTAGGTTTTACAGATGACTCTTTAGTGTCTGGTCATTAGTGTCCTATTTGTGGACCATAAAAGGCTTTTCAACTCTTATAACTATTTACCAAATGAGGTAGAAAGTCAGAGCTCTCCTTTGAAAAGATAGTACACAATATCTCTTTCAGTCTTGCAGTACATATATTTTTTTTCTGCACTATTCAATTTAAAACATGGATTTTTTTTGGAGACCAAAACACTACTTTGATCACTATGTTCAGTGCAAGACTGACCAATTCCAAATAGGATTGGGAGTTGTTAAGCAGCTCTGGGGACAAAAAAGAAACCATGGGATGGACCTCTTTGGCACAAAGCTAAGTCTGAAATTACTTGAAAATAAGCAAGCTGTACCATCTACTTCTGCTGAGCTTCTGGGGTTATGTCTCATTGGCTATGTGTGCAAAACAAGACAGCTTTATTTACCTCTTTCCTTCTCCCTGTTTAAAGCAATACTCTGCGATATTATAGGTGTTTGCACAATATACTTACCAAAACTGTCATAATGCTAATTGGTTTCAAATTGTGCTCATTCGCTATAGTACACGTTATCGCTGTTAGATTATTCTCTGAGGCTGTGTTCACCTCTGCATAAGCTTCACCAAATAGCTGTTTTATGGCTTCAGATTACATGACTGAGATCAGTTCTGTCTCTTAGGCTGCCTCACACCTTTTTGCTAAATGTTACAAGTTACTTGGATCTCCCAGGCAAAGAAAATCCCTTGCATGGACAAAAGAGCCATTAGAAGTAGCAAAGCATGTAAAGTTAGTTTTCATACAATCTTGATAATTTACTGTTTTGTATTACATTTCCTCATAATCTGCAAAGTTCCTTGGAGAAGCACTTAGCCATGTTGAATTGTTACTAACTGGAAGCTTAAAGTGTGAGGTACGAAATGGGGCACAGTATTTATGCTTTGCTTTCTAAGTATGTATTTCCACACCTGGTTTTCACAACTCCACATTGAGGGGGTTTAATTATCGTTTAAAAGCATCTCTTTACTAAAAAACACTAAAGCTAATGCTAAAGAGGTTCTTAGAAATCCTGTCAAGAGTGAAGAATTAAGGTCTGAATGGAGAATAATGTAAGTTAAACCCAGTACGTGCTAAATCTCTCAGTTGGCATCATCGCAGCTATTCCCTGGCCAAACTGAGTCTGCCCAGTACTTCTTGGGAACAAAAAAAGTGTCTCAACATCAGCAAAAAAAAATCAAATGACACTTATCTTAAAACTGTAATAGGCTATTTGTGCCACTTACATTTACTTCCATTTTCACTGGAAATTAAATGTTGCCATTTCTGTGAGAACTCATTTAGGGTGTGGTTCAATTAATGTGTGCTGGCTTTGTGTTTGACAGGTACAGACTGTTCTGTACATGACTACTCATCCTATAGAGGATCTTTAATGCCCTGATGAGATCACATCTTTCTCATCCAGGAAATGCAGGAGTAGAGCCAGTTCTGACCTGGGCGATACCCCCATCTGTGACCAATGGGACAGTTTGGTTTTAAATGAGGACAGAGTTTGGCCTGAGTTCTGTGTGCTTTGGAGCAGAGGAAACCAAGAAGTGATCTCATCAGATATAAAAGATGTAAAATACACTCACAGAGTTAATGAATGCTACTTCTGAAAAAAGTATTTAACTTAATCTTAAGACCTTAGGACTTTATAGGCAGGGTCTGAGTAAATTAATTAGTGGGCCTTTGTAGGGACTCTTGCTTAATATTTATTTTCAGGTGCACCCTGAAAGAACTTGTGGATGCTGAGGCCTGTTTTATGATTGATTAGTAGATTGACCCAAAAAACTCTATAAAAGCACAGATCAGAATTAATTTTACTTTGATCTCTTGTTGGAGAGAGACCAGCCCAGGTGTGGAAAAGTAGAAAGTCTGAGTGGTAAAATCACAACTATGCCAACTAGTTCTTGCTGCCACCCTCTCTTCTTTCTCAACTACTATAAATCATCACTGTCTCTACTACTGCACTATCACAGGATATTGTATCACTCAGAACTGTTTCTCTAGAGTGAGAGTGCTTTTTACCTTGAGCAAGCTAGGAGTCATCTACCCTTATCCCCTGCCCACACATAATTTTTTCCCCACAAAGTCCATATTTTTTTTCAGAAAGAGTTTTCCATTGGAGAAAGTGTTTAAAAAAAAAAAAACCTCTTCAGCTGCCTTATTGTGATGAGTGTTAGTCTTTTTTTCTTTTCTTCTGCATAGATAAATGGGAAAATTGACAGGATCCTCTAGGTCAAGCTCTTTGCATCCTGGGATAGCAAGAAAAGCTGAATTCTGAGGTGACAGATCTATACACTTCTTTGTTGTGATTTGCTTATCAGGCTCTTGAAAAATTAAAATTCTTCTGGGTTTAGATGTTTTGGTTTGGGGTTTTTCCTGTTCTGAATAACTTTGGTTTTTAAAAGCGTGCTGCCTTTGGCTGGTTTAAGTGATGTGCTCATGGAAGCAATATAACACTGATAACAAAATGAAGTGTCTAAATGAATCTCCGATGTCAACTACTGCTATTAGAGCTGGGCTAAGCCAGCAAGTAAAGCTGTTCCAGTGCAGCTCTCAGCTGGAGCTGATGGCTGTGAAGAAGATGGAAAGCCATGCCCTCTTCATAGCTTGGGCCAGCTAAAGAGCCCTGGCGGCATGCCAGTCCCCATTCCCTCCTCCTTTCCCTACCAGAGGCAGGAGAGCAATAGTAAGTGCTGCCGGATGTGGAGACATCCTGCTGTGTGGCTGTGTCCAGGACTGGTGATCAGGCAGCCTCTCTGGACCCTTCTCAAACCACTAACGGCACAGAAACTTGCCAAGCTGTGACAGGCATGGTTTAAATAGTCCCACAGCCTCAACTTATGTTTCTTAGCTGCTGGGTGGAAGGTCGTTTCACATGTTAGTTTTGTAATTTTAGTGCACTGTTTTTTTTTAAAAGCACTTTCTATACCCCAAACCTGAAGACTGGTGTAGTCTGTAGCTCAGGTTAGGAAAAGCATCACAAACAATAGCTGTCCTGAGTAAAGAAACAATTAGGTTTGATTACTTCCACTGTTGCTTTTTTCCAACATCTGGAAGCTGCCACCACACCCAAAACTGCAGGAACAAGTTGGAGAAATCTAAGCATCTTCCTGAGATGCCACGCCTCTCCCATTCCAGCTTGTTCCTTGACTGCTCGGCAGCACAAGAAAAGGAAAAGAATCCCTAATGGAATTGCTCTTGCCCTGGAGAAGCAAAGTGTATGAGGTGAGCACCCTGAGCACTCTTCTGGCTGTTTCAAGTTTGAGATTTCTCCTCCAGAAAGTGTTTTCTCTTCCCATCATTATATAATTCAGTCCAGCATGCGAATGCTGGCTTCAATGGTAAGTGATATATCTTGCCTGGAGCACTCGAATTCCTAAGTTGCTGATGTATCTCTCATGCTGCAGGCTACCTTCCAGACCTTGAGGTACACAACAGTTTTACCATTGACTTGTAGAGGAATGGGAATTTTCCCTTTCTTCATATCTGCACTGCTGTCTTAAAAACAAATCTGTGACTGTAACATGAAGATTAGGTGTGACTTCTGTTGCCTGGCATTTTATGACCTCAGCAGTACCAATAAATACTTGCTGATATAATAATACTGGTAATAAGCTTTAAAGCATCATAAAAGTATAAAAGATGCAGCACCTGGCAAGACCTGCCTAGCTCTAGCATGTCCAGGATATGAAGATGCAGACAGAACCATTATTTCTGTGAAGGTAGAGTGTTCCTGGGAAGCCTAATCATCACCAGATATAAAAGCCTCCTTTCTCTCACTAGAAATCTTCTTTCTGCAAGGCTGGTATTAAGTGTTTCCTTGAGTGTATTATGCCTCTGCTTGCCTGTGCTCAGTGTGAGTGCTCATTTGAATGATGCATCGCACGTACTCAGTTTGGAGAATATTGTTGCTCATTATTACAGTAGAGTTCCTTCCCACAGTTTTGTAAGTGCACTTCAGTAATTGCTGCTTCATATCTTGGGTCAAAGTGTTCTCCTAGTCAAAGGAACGGGTATTAAATTACATTCCCTACTTAGCTTTCCAAGTTTTCTGCTTCTGGCAAGCAGCTGGTCTATGCAGCCACTCTGCAGTTGTAGACTTCAGCCTCCCAGAAAACAGCGTTGAGTGTAATCTCAACATGAGTCTGCACAAGGCAGAGCAATCCAAGTGCCAAACAGTATTGGTATGATTATCAAAAAGAGCAAGGAAACATGCCGAGCAGCAAAGTAACCTAGCTTAAAGACAGGCAGTGGTTTCTCAAAACTTCCTCAGAAGTGCTCTGTAACTGAATGGAGTGTTGCAAAATCCAGTAGTGCAGCTGAAGCTCATTGCCTGTTTTTTTTTCTAAGCAAGCAAGGTGACAGTACTGTTGCAGTCATCCTGTGTTATGCCTGCGTCTTCAGGCCTGCCAGAAGGCTGTGAGAGGGCAGTTCTGCATGCCAGCCCAGGGCTGTTTCCATTCCAGGCAGTGTTTAATTTTTCTGATACGGAAATGCATCCGGTAAGAAGTGGAGCAGGACAGCTGGCCTGCTGGCTGCAGAAGGCCAAGGAGGATCTCTCCTGATGGGACAGGAGTTAGCTGGCAGCCTGCCGATGAAAAGCTGCTTTTCCATTGCCAATCTGTATTTCATTACCAATCCTCTGTATAGGCCAGTCCCTGAGATGGAAACTAATGCTTAAGCAATAAAAAGAAAGGAAAAAAATCTCATTTTATATGATGCATTATAGATCTTATGCCATAATAATTCAGGATAGATATTTTTCTTATGATTGTTATTTTTATATTGATTATAATCTGATTTTTACCAATTTAAAAAGCTCAGTGGCTGAAGCTGTAAGAGCAAATAAACCTGCCTATAAAACACTAGATTGGTCTTTGTGATGCATACATCCTGGCTCTGCATAGACAGGCAATAGGCTTAGATATCAGCAAATCTGCTTTAACATAAATTCTTTGCTAATTTGGGTTTATATTTCCAGAAGCAAGAATCATTTCCAGTAGCATTGGCCTTGATTTGAACACTTAACCATTCGGGCCCTGTCTTTGCCTCTTACTCCCCATTTTAGGTCAGGTGTTTCAGCTTTCTTTGTAGTATAAGCAAGAGGTCTATATCATGTAAAAATCTACGTGCCTGACAGTGCTTTCTATCTTGAGCTCTCTTTACGCTATGCAATTGGAGAGCAATGCCACTAACATGAGCTTATTTATAGCTTGCTCAAAGGAACAAGGTATGCTTACTCTGGTCTGAAAACCTTTTTAAAATTTCGGGCACTTCATACTTCTGGCTCTTTTGCATATCCCTTCACCCTTGTCCTTGCTACCTATTAATTGACATGCTATTGAAATGGATACTTTTTTTTCTTCTGTCTTTGAGTTCACCACCAGGCCAAGTCAAGATTTTTTTTTTTCCTTCCGGGAAAGACAAGGGCCATATTGTACATGATGCCAAGAATATACTTTCTATGCATTACTTGGATGGTGAAATCCATACGATGAAAGCCACATAAAGTCAACTTTTTACTGGTTAGCTTTGTTTCAGATGCTCATTCTGTTTCACTAAATATGGAGGGCTCATACCAGAGATATGTATGGGGTCAAATTAATTGTATGGCTAACTTGCTGTTGATCTGTTTTTTCAAAAGGCCCCTAAACACCGCAGCTCAACAGCAGTGTAGTTTATATGTGTGTGAATGGTTAATTTACGGCAGAATCTCCTCTTCCACCAGGGGTGCAGCTACAGCAAATCTGCTCCTGTCCTGTGGAAGACTTAAATATCTATCCCCTTACTGCCCTCCTAGTGTTTTTACAGTTTCTTGAGTACACTGTAGTGGTATTTTAGCTCCTTTGAAGAAAGGATATTAATTTGGTTTGGAGTAGGTAGCTCTGACCTATGACTCAGCCTTGAGCTGTTCTTTCAATCTTGGTCAGATGGCATCCTCTGAATCCTACAACTGCTTCCACTTAAGCTAGTGGGGCAGCTCCTATTAGCTATGCAAAGGCCACACTTTGGAAGGGGATGTTAGGTGATTCAACTTATTGGTGGGCAAAAGAAACCTGTTTAGAGAGAAGTGGATGATAAAGAGAAATGCTAATTTTCAGTGGCTTTTTTGGTTTCATTTCAGAACCCTTTGGACTTTGCCTATGGCATCATTCCTAGAAATGATCATAAAAATTAGCAGCTCACGGAAATCCAATTTTCTTATATTCAGACAAAATAGTTTTTCCTCAGCTTTTACACACTGAGGCATGTAAGTGTAACTTTCAGCCTTTGATTTTACTTGTGTTGGTATTGGGCTTATCAACAGAGTAATTTTGTGTTAATTTCTATGGCTTTCTGCACTGAGACTGTATTAATTCTACACTGATTTACTGGAGCAAAACTTCTGGGATAAACTCTCCATGCTGCTGTAACCCGTCTTTTCAGGTGGTGAATAGTCATGCAGCCTTGATAAATGTAACTAGTCTCATGTTTAACTCTGCACACGGAGGAAAGTTTTGCTCAGATACTTAAAGCAAAGAAGAGAAATACTAGCCTAGCTAAAGCAATACAATTTTTCAACAATGTACTCAAAGAAATGAGAATAGATGGTAGCACAGTACAAACCTCTCTTACCATGATTTGTGTGACACTGATGCTTATTGCTATGTATATCTTTTCTATGGGGATTCATAGCCAAGAATGTATCTAAATATAAATGAGCAACATAACTCATGTACAGTACTTAAGTTTCAAAAATGTTCAAAACTTGCCTAAACTTTGTGTGTAGATCTATCTCCTTCATGTTTTCAGCAGATTAAATGTGAATAGGTATAGAGAAAGTGTATATTGTTGTTCTCACTACATTATCATTTTTAGCCACATAAGCACAGATGCTTTTTGGTATGCTAAAAAAGTTAGATATATCTAAGATGATTAAAGAGAATACTTTATTATTGCTTCTTTGCCCTATCTTAATTTTCCACCTAAACATCTGACAAGGCTGTTCTTAGCTAAAGCTTGCTTTTATCTTCCTTTCAGAGTAATGAAAAGTGCTTTTTGCCCTTTGAGCCAAGAGCTTCTTTCTTAGTCTATTTTCTTGTACAAACATTGCCTCCCTCCGAGGCCCTCGGCAGTCACTCAGCCTCTGTGTTACAATTCTTTCTGCAGTGTAAAGTGAGGATAATAGCATCACTAATCGCACCTTCACAGCAGTGTGTTAAGAATTAGCTAGTTACAGTTGGCGAACTGCTTTTATGATAACATGCGTTATTGGTTCAAACCTTATTCTCATTGAAGTCAATGACCAAAATTATGTAAATAGCATAGTATTCTTCAGCACACCCTCCCACAAGGAAAAAAAAAAAAATCCCTGAAAGCATGAAGCTGTCAAGAAAATAGAAGGCAAAAAGAAAATAGGAGAATTCCGTAAATTGTCATCGGGATTGTATGAATTCTAGCTAATATGTTGTGTCTATGAAATTTGCTACTTTATTTCTATTAAAATTTAATAAAAAGGTGGTTTTCTTGTCTTGAGCTATATAATTGTACTGGACAATCTAAGAGACTCTAAAAGCAATAGAGTGTGTGAATTTAAGTGGAATAATCCATACTGAAGTCCTCGATGCAGCTTTCTGTAACTGTATAATTATTTGAAATATTTCCCCTGGCAAACAGAAGATACTAAGAATTAGCCTTGTGGCAAACCTAACGGGTGTTGTATATCTTTGGGTGATGTTTTTGATAATAACTGATCTGTAGTCCTTCAGCAGTAGCCTTTATATCATCTGCAAATAATTGAGCTAGACTGTTGCTCACAAAGCTGAAGATGGTCAAAAGATGAAAGACTGTATCTTTCATTGTCTTGAATCCCATTTCAGTTGTCTACAAAAAGTAAAAATTACTTTCCTGTAGTCTTGTATTGCGCTTTTGTATACATTGCCTTGCAAAGATAAAGTTAGTCGTTTGTTGTTATATCTGAGCCAAAAGCAATTTGAGTTTCTGTTGAAGCCACAGTTATGATCACGATGGGAGCAGCAGCAGAGGTGCTGCCTGGGCACAGTGCTATGCCTGGCCTCCGGCCTGAATCAGAGGAGTTTGAGGGTTGGGAGCTTAGCTCACGCTGTCAGTTCATGCACGGGACTGTGTGCACAGACTGCATGTGACAGGCTTTTTATGAGTAGGAATGTGCCTTTTAATTTTTTCTGTTTCTTGGTAAGTTATGAGGTGGCTGGAACACAGCTAGCAGAGAAAATACTTGGTAATATTGTGCCTTTCCCCACCAGCAAGGAAAATGCATGTTCTCAGTCATTATTTACTGAGCAAGTAACTAAACATTACCCTAACCTCTGGTGAAGGACAGTACTGGAGGACTTCATAATGCAAAAGTGTTTCCCACGCAGCCTAAAATAAAAATCAAGTGTGTTAGTTACAGAAAGAGGCACCAACTCATTAATGGGAGGAAGTGCCTTAACCTGTTGTGTGATCCAGCACATGCATAAGATCATCTTGAATATTTGCAGCAGCTTTATCTGCCCAGATCTTATCTTGTAGTATAACAAAAGCTTCAGTCAGTTTTCAGGAGCATTTCACTTTGTGAACAGATGCCACAGGATTATGATGTTTAGTTGACAGGTTCTTTTTTTTCTTAAATAAAATGACTGCTTAGAGCTGTGTTCACTTTTGTGTCAAGTATCCTGTATGCTTCAGAGTAAGAGCATATAATTACTGATCCTTGATAACTTTGCAAAGCAGAACTGTATCTATTGGACTACTCCATGTGCAATTTTTTTCAAGCAAGTTAGTCAATTGCTTACTATGCTTGAAAAAAGAAAGCTCTTTAAAGTGCAGTGGATAAATTCAGATTGAAGTCAACTTTGGGGAAACATAAGCAGTCAGTCTTTGAAATCTCTTTGGTACTGGCTCATGCCTCAGAGTTCAGCGCTACTTTTATCTACTTTAGAGACAATCCAGTCGGGACTGGATCCTGGCTGTTGTTAACTAACACAGTTTTATCAAAGGAAATATGCTGATTCACACTTGCAGAGGCACTAACCCTCAATATTTTTAGGTCTTAAAGAAGCCTATTTGCAGAGGTCTTAATGCACTGAAAATAAATACTTCTAGTTTAAAAAAAAAAAGTTTAAACAGGAACATCAACATCTTGGATCTGCTAATGAAATTTCAGGTCCTTCAAATATTTACATGTACAAATGAGGTATATTTGGAAAGTGAAACAAAGGGAAACCATATATATATATATAACAGTGGGGGGAAAGAAGCATCATCTTAGAAATTAAGATATTTCCCTGGCTGGTGAGGGAAGAGGAAGGAAGTACCATTCACATACTAGTAAACTGAATACTATTAGGGGTACAAACCTTATGCAGAGCTGAGATAAGAAAAAATTGATTAGAATATTATTGCAGGGTGAACTGAACTCTTGTGAAGCATTCAACCTTTCTAATGCTGTAAGAACAGATTAATTTTCTCAATTAAAATGCCTCACCAGAGTTTAATATGCTCTAAAATATACTGGGAGTCTAGGTCAAAAATAGGGAATATGACAGCTGAACTGCTTCATTACAGCTGACCTGCTGAAACCTTTGCAATCAGTCCAGTCTTATCCAGTGTTTTCTCACTATGAATATATTCAGTGTGCACTACCACTTTGAGTTAATTCAGAGTACATTTCAGTATGTGGATTGCACAATATTACCTGATCAATGTTGGCTATAATATAAGATGTAGCTCAAAGTTGCAGCTGTTTGCATTTGTGTCTGGTACACCAACACATTTGTACTTAGTCTACTGACTTCAGTAGCCAAACTTCCTAAACTTCATTTGGGCTCGAAAAGAAAGGAAAGACATCAAGCTAATTGTTGTTAACAATGTGACAGAAAACACCACCTTTGTCTAACACTTTTCCAACCCAGTTAATGTGTTTAAACCCTGTTAATGGGTGGGTTTTTCTCAGATGTCAACCTGAGGCATAGTGACCATCTCACTTTCTCCAGACAGTGAAGTGCATTGGGACTAATTTGTAATATGTTGATTTAGGATATGAAAGTGGATGATCTTGTGCTGTTGTAAGCTGAAGATACTTTGCTGCGAGCAGTCCTCTTCAGTAGGAACAGCTTGATGTTTCTTTCTGGAGATGTGCTCTACTGATTCTTTCAACACCTTGTGGGGATGAGATGATTTCAGCTTGGGTCACAACTTGCAGAAGATGGTCAGTGCTCTGCATTTTTCTGAGCATACTTTTAGAAAGGATCAGGGGAAATAATACATGAAAAGCAGCTAGCTAATGCTGTGTGAAGAAAGGCTAAGGTGATTCTGATGCTGTAAAGAAAAGGTTTGGAGATCTTTGGTTGCTGACATGCCACCAGTGTTGGTCTACTTGCTCTACACACTCATAATGCTCCTCTATCCCTGGTTTACAGCCTTGCATAAAACAAGTATTTTTTTTTGTCAATTGGCTAGAACAATAAAAATAATAGTCTGTTTTACACTAATATAACTGGACAGGCAAATGAGATTGTTTAATAAGAATATGCTGGTAAGCAAAAACTGTTGCTATATTTTATAGAAGTAAAAGCTCAGTTCTGGTGAAGGCTGGAGAAAAATCCAGGGGTGCTCTGGTCTCTTGCCTCTAGAGGTTTCCAGAGTCCATTGGTGCTTGTGGCTCTTTCAGGCTTGGGAGCTCCAAAACTCTTCTACAGATGAAGAGCTCAAGTCCCATCATCAGAAAGAGTCTTACTCTTCACAGATTTGGTCATTGACATTTAAATACTTTTTTTCTTAATCCGAGGGGTGGACTATGCAGAGTGATCTGTATTCAAGTGTACTTGAATTGTACTCAGACTGGAGCTAGCACAGAAAATAGCAGTTTACTTAAACACCTTCTGAGCAAGCATGATGGTACCTACAATCCCCAGGCTGCAGTGGTAGTGTAGTGGCTACAAGATGATACTTACTGTGCTACTTTTGCCAGTCCTAAATGGCCTCCCTAATATATGCAGTGTGTTTTCTTGTTAAGCTCTGCTGTACCTCTTCCCTAGAAAGAAGTTCATGAGAGCTGGTGAGCACCAGTGTTATTGTCCTGGGCTGCTCCTCTTCTGTAGCCCTTCCATCTGTCTTGGAGATAGGCTGGCAAATAGGGGAAGCTTCAAATCCAGTTGCGTGGATTATGCCATTATGGAGTTCTTATAGGATTTCTCATAGCTGAAATATGATAGCAAAAAAGCTCCTCTTTCAAAAAGAATTTGTTGCTGATTTTGTTCATGACACTGTTTGTAGAGCTTAAGAAGGACAATATTTTCATTTTTAAAAACCTGTGTTAGCATATTGCCCTCTGTATTGAACATATTGTAAGGGAGGATCTTATTGTAATTTTACAAGTCTGGAGGCTGGAAAATCTATACCTCAATCACTTGTTCCCTGATGTTTTTTTTTTTTCTAAATTGAGAAAAAGATAGATGGAGATACAATAAAGAATGAACTCAATGATACACCATTTCTCCGGGGCTGCTTTTCCAAGCAGAACTGCATTTTGCACTTTATGTATGAGGCTATAAAGGTCTGGTAAACATTTTTGCTAATTTTGACATACAGTAAATAAGGTTGTGCACTCCCCAGGCCAGAAATGATATATTATGCTCCTTGATCAGTATTTTTCTTTCTAGGGAGTAATGTTATTTAAATAAGTGGCACTTGAAAGCTGTATGTAAGATAGTCTGTGGTCCATGAGACAATTTCTGTATCACTAACAAATATAGGTCTTCTAACTTAATATACACCCTGTATTTGAGGAAGCAATGCAATGAGAAAAGGCCTTTTGATTTTTCTGACATGCAAAACAAATCTCTTACAGAAAAAAACCTAGCTCAAAGTAGTGCTGTTTTGGTGAGCAGCATATATTGTTTGCTGCTGCTTTTTGCTCTGGAGCTGGTGTTCTATCAGTATGTTTAACAGAGCCCTCCTGCTGCTGTTATAGTGCTTACTGCAAGCAATGTTGCATTTTGTTTGTTTTTAAAGTTAATTCACAACAGTGTCTGTATGTGTGTGTCTCAGCAGGGGAAGCTCAGCACTTGCAGATGGGCAGGACCTGGTAAAACAGTCAGAGGTAGGGAGGGGTCCCTGAGGCAGGGTCCCCTGCTCCTGAGACTGCCCCAGCACCCCCTAACCCTGGGGGTGTCCTGGCTACCCACCAGCATTGTGGGGTGGTTCTTACTAGTGCCTATGCTCTCTGAGTTGGGACTGAGGTGTGAAATAAAACAGGAGTTGATGCCAAGCCCACAAAAGAAGAGTGGGTGTGCCATGCATGTGACAATCTTTAGCTTTTTGTCTTGCTCTGGGCCATGCAAATGTTGGTATAAATTAAAAAAAAAAAAAGCTTTAACTATTTCTCACTAAAACTGCTTATTTTTCTCATCTTTCCAGCATAATTCTTACTTAAATAGCTTTGTATAAAGGAATGGAATTTGTATTAGGATATTCTTGCCTTTGTCCCAAGGAAATACTGGCAGATTGTTCTAGTCTGAAAATATGTAAGCTATGCTGAATGAAAAATTATACACTTCAAATACCAGGGCTGCTGTGAGCTCATCATTTCCAGAACTCCATTGCTGGAGATGTAGGGAAAGAACAGATGAAGCAGATTAATGTCACTGGTTTTCTGTAACGCCTGGGCATTTGCTTGGCAGGTTTATCTTTCCAGCAAGTTCCCTGTCCCTCTTCTGTTTGTTCTTAACTCCTAGCTCCTCTTTCCAAAGAAAGAGAAGTCCCTTTCTAGCTTTCTACACTTTTCTCTGGAACCCACCCCTTACCCTGGTACTGCAAAAATGCTGTACCATGCCTTATTTCAGAGCTTGATCAGGCTTATAGTGGGTAGGGGCTCATTAGTTAAGGGCTGGTGAATTGGCTGTGGGGACCTCAGCTGAATTCCACATTTCAAACCAAGAGAAATTTAGCCTACGTTCATCTGTAATTAGTGTGTGTGCATTTATGGATGTGCGTAGATATAAAAATAAAAAAGGCAGTCTAAAGTCTGATTATTTTTTCCCTTGCAGCAAGTGCATAAGTATTCTAGATGCAGTTTGTCCTTGAAATTGTCTTTGTGGGTGTAGTTTTGACAGCTTATTTCCATTTGATCACTTTTTGTTGTTTGGGGAAAAAACAATGATGTTTGTATCTGCAGATACAAACAATTAATCATTTTCTGTTGGCATTAAATTTTCACTGATATCACAATCTGAATTTGAAAACCTCTCCCTCAGCCTTTGGTTGTCCTACCACAACTACTATTTACTGAAGCTACTCTATGCTGAAGGGCCCTGCGCTTGTCCTTCCATGTGCCCTTGCTTCCAGTAAGTCACATGCACCACTTCACTATGAGGAGGCACCACGTCTTCACTACATCTCATCTGCACACCTTCATATTACTCATGTACTAGGATTTTTTTTTTCATCTTACCATAGTGTAATTGGAGCCTCTTTGCTTTCCAAAATGGTGGCTGCTCTTTCCAGTTGCTCTTCTGCTGGCTGGTTCCAGAGATGTGGACAGAAACAAAATGCTTTTCTCCTTTCAATAAAATGTTATTTGTGAGACCTTGCATGAATCCACCAAATAGAGAAAACCTACTTCCCTTAGCTCATCCCACCTGGTGCATTTTAAATATATTGCCAAGTGATAAATACAAATAACTGGTGAAACTGTGTTCGGTGATAGTAGAAAGATTATTATTTTTTTTTTTAATCTGCTACCCAGTGTGTTCTGCAAACAGAAGCTCTTCCTTCTTATGTTGTTAAGGTCCCTAAGCTCCCTCCATCTCTATTTGGCCAAATAGTGAAGAGGTCAAAACTGAGATATTTTTCAAGTCTGGCTTTCCTGCTTTTTGATAAGACATGTATGATCAAATTGCAGGTGCATAGATATGAAAAGGAGGAACAAGTGAGTTAAAGTACATGCCCATGGTCTTAACTCTGGGTCCTGGCACTGCCCCAGTACACCTGCAAAATGTAGATTTCTTACTTGATTTTTAACTCTACTGCATAGAACTTACGTCCCCTCTCATCAAGTCTTTTATCCTGTCACGAGAAGGAACACCATGCCTGCTTAATTCTGAAATCCTTGTTGTCCTTTGCATCTCCATCCCTCTGATGTTCCCTGCCACAAAATATGATACTTTGCTACCTGTCATTAATCCTAGACATCACATCCATCTGCCACCTGACTGTTGACAGTCCCTCTGGTAAAAACCTTCCTCAGTTGTGACCATGTGGTCTATGTAACACAGTACTGAAATAAGCTGTTTCTGTTTATCTGAAAATACTTTTTAAAAATTTTGCTTTTAAACGTACATAGGGGGTGTCTCCTTCCCCATCTCCACCCCATGACATCACTGGTCCTCTGATGTATCTTCACAGCACTGCGAAGCTGCTTTGTGTAATCTCCCTGCTGCTCTACACCTACATCCCTCCCAATGAATGCACCTGACCTGTTTGCAGGTAATTACTTTTGTCTATTACCAGCTTCAGGGTTGGTTGTGAGAGGGCTGCACTGGGCTGCTGGGTGTATCTTGGCCCTGTGTCTTCACACTTTTGGTCTGAGTTCCTCTGCATGTCTTTTCTGCAAGGCAGAAGGTACAGTTTCCTAACAGTGGTCATTTTTCTCCCTCTTTGAAGCAACAACATTCAGCAGTAAGAAAACTTGACTAAGTAGTACAGAGCAGTTTTATATAGTCTGGCAAATCATTCCTAACCCATTGCCTTATTAGCTTAATTGGATGGGGTAGCAGACAAAAATAACACTTTCAAGCCATCAGGGAGGAAGATTTCATGAATGAGACAAGAGCTAGTCTTGCTCAGTGAGATTACGGAGGGAGTTATTCCTCACCTGCAAGAGATGTAAAAAGTTTCTAGTTTGGCTCTGTATGCTAGAGAAATCAGCCTTAGCTGGAGTGCTGCAATGAAGGTAAGATGCAGAGTCAACCTGGCAGCTGGGCATAGCAGCTCCTGGAATATGGCTGATGGGCTGCAAGTATAAGGTATAGTATTGCAGATAAAATGCATCCATAGCAATCTCGGTAACCTGTGCCTTTGGAAAGCCTTCTCAAAGCGGGGAGAGAGGGACAAAAATCCCACTAAAAGAATATAAGCAAAAGAACTTGGCCTGACTGCAAGAAATTTTCCACTACTGTCCATTAACCCATTAATCCATTTGTCAATAAATACATGTGCACTATAAATAACAAAAACCATCAGTCTTTCACAGTGTTTCTAATAGAAATAGATGCTGTGCAAAAGATAGTTAAAATGGGAGATTAACCTTTATTGCCCTCTTGGAGAAAGTTATTGTAAACATTCAGTCATAAAAAGTGTAAATAGTAGATTCCCCTATTCCTGCACTCTCCATGAGCTGTCTGGTTGTCTCTCTAAAAAAAAGTTCTATGATTATTTTTGAGTATCCTGTTCCCTCATATGTCCTTAGTTATGCTTCCTGGAGCAAAAAATGTTTTCTGTCCCACACTTGTTACCTGATAATATTTGATATGATATTTCATTTGCTTTGTTTCTCAAAATACAAGTTTGATAGCATGTGCTCAACAGTAGAACCCATCAGCTAGGCACATCTGGGTAAACAGAATTTGAGAGAAAAGGCTTTTTAGTGCATAAGTCATTGACTCAAATTTTCAGACTACTTTGTTCCTTTGAATGCCAGGAGTTGGGAGTGGAGGAGACCCAAGAGATACCTGAAGTAGTGTGGATTGTTCTTATTTTTGCTTCTGTTTTCAGATAGTTAATATTTGTTCATTTCTTAAACTGGTGCTTTTCTCACCTTGGACTGAATCCAAACTATTTCTTACTTTAAAAAGTAAGCCTATCAAACAGTCTGACTCAGACAATGGAACATTAAGCCACTGCCCATCTTTGAATTTTGTTATTGCATAGGTTTAGCACCGTCACACTGCTTACAATAAAATATTCAAAACTAAATTTTTTAAAAAAATTATCAAAAGTAGAGCATGAGCTAAATAATAGAAGTCCTAAACTAGAAACAGAATGATGTAGATTCTACATCATGTGAAGCAAAAACCCCAGAGTTAAACTGGGCATGCAAAATGACGTAAGAACAGTAACCAATTCATCTTCATGGACCTAAAATAACATGATTCAGTGCAGGAGCATTGCTGTGCTATGGGAGTATGTGCACATGGGTTAAGATGATGCCTGTCCCAAAGTATGTCACTCCTATAAACGCTAACTGTTCAGAATGATGGATTGGATTGAAACACGTACAGGTGATGTTACATGAAGCACTGTAGTGCCACTGAAACAGTAGATCAGGAGAAAAAATTTTCAGCTGTTCTGGGCAGCTTTAATTCCCTATAGGAAAGAAGCATATAGCTCCCTGAAGCACATCTCTCCAGGTGTCTCTCTGTGATTTGCTGTAGGTGACAGGATCCCACTGGACACCGTGCTGTAACTTGCTGGGCACTGCTGTCATCTGCAGGCAGCGCAGGCTCAGACTGAGCAAGCACGCAGCCTGTCCAGGTTGTGACAGGCTGGTTTAGCCCTGACAACGAGCTAGAGCTGGATGGTGTAAAAAGATCTGTGCAGTCTTAGAAACTGAAGGCTTCCTTTTGCAGTTAGTGCAAGGCATGCGAGTAGATAAATGCGTGCAAAGGAGGACTTTATCAGCCCTCACAAAATTGAACATGGAGACTGAAATACCCTTAAAATCCCAGAACATGATGGAATAATGGTTAATATTTCAGAAATGTATGTCTTATTAGTTCATACAAACTCAGACACTGTGTAATCATCCTATGTGATAGAGAAAGCTGGGGCTTTCATCTGGATTTATTAACATGAACTACTTAGAGAAGAGTTCAAAAATCTGTCTCAATGTTTAAACATTTGAGCATATAACTGAGGACAGACACCTAACAATTCATAGCCTACTATAATCAGCCTTGCACATCGTAAAACATAAAACAGAATCCTTTCTTTTAAAGCGGTTGTTAAGTCTAGATCAAAGGTAGAAGATTATGCAGCATGCCCAGTTTAAGAAAGTGCCATTCAAGAGGTTAACATAAAACTGCAAACACTAACACTTTATGCGTAGTCTTATCTACTATCTCTCTATTATGTGGAAACATTAGTGAGTGTTTACAGCCAGCCATGCCAAACTTCATTGAGCTCAGATGAAGAAAGAATAAAGGAATGCTTAAACTGTGGATTTTGTATTTTAAAGTGACTACCTAGAAGTGGCATCATGTTACTCAGTGTTTCTGATCACTGGATGTTTGCAGGCTTGCAGTTTCTTACATTATGTTAAACAGTAAGGTGTTACATACACCTGTCAGCCCTGTGAATCTGACCCAGGTATGAAAAAGTATATACTGGGTCTTGCGGCCTGGGTGTCAATAGTGGAAGTGGTGATCTGGTCTGAAAGAAGGCCAGCTGCTCAGTATCCTCTTCAAATCCTTGCCTGCTCCATGCTCTGTGTGGTTCCCAAGACCACAGGATTAAAAGGTGCATAAATGTGGTATGACTTCATGTGCTCTTTTTATCCACACTTATAAAGATTTTTGCAAGTCAGAACTAACCAGCTTGAATTTCAAGTTTCTTGGGGAGCTTGAAAGAGCAGTAAATAGAACTGCTTTCCTGCTTTGGGAGCAATTTTGACTGCGCTGTTGAGATTCGGAGATGATGGAATGTGGCTTTGCCCTTTAAACAAAGTCACTCTTCAGAGTACCAGTACATTAGCAGGAATTCCTTCTCTTCAGTCCTTTGATTCTCTGTAGTTATCTGTACTTCTTCAAGATTTATGGTGCCTTCTGTAATGAGAGCAATCTTATATAATATATGCAGCCTTTGTACTTTCTAGACTAGAGCCCAATCCAGCTCTTAGTCCTTTGAAAAATGCCTTTGTGTCTGCCTGCCTCTTTCAGATCTTGGGCTTTCAAAGTCTAAAGACCTATATTTTTAATAGTCTGTGGCTGTATTCTTTCCTGATGAAGATCTGGTAAGCTTGGGGGAAAAAAAAATAATTGTGAACCAGATCCAGTCAGAAGACCTGGTGGGCTGAATGCATAAATATGTGTATACACACACAGTTTTTTAATGATAGTACGGAAACTATGTAGGCAATCTATTGATACAATAATAAGTGTAAGGACTGCATGAATAATAACTTTTATGTTTGGTATTATGGCTGATTAGTGCTATCCTCTGTGATGATTCATTATTATAAAGCCCAATCCTTACAACCTACTGTAGTGTCTCAGGCAACTTGGCATAATTACATTGTGTTTTCTTCAAGAAAACATAAAGCCTGCCTTTGTCTGGCAATTGCTGAGTGATTGCTGAACAGTTACATGTTTATGTGATATGAAATACAAATGATACCATAATATTTTTCTCTTTTGTCTGACTGCCCTCTCTGCTGTGATCAGTTTCTGTTTTTTGTTTTGGTTTGATTTTTTTTTTTTTTCCTGGTTCACTTATAAATGAGCCTACTCTTACTGGTGTTTTATTGGTACAATACATTGTGCTGATGCTGCTGAGTTTGCTGCCCTGCATGGTTTAGCAATTAAGACCTAGACTTGAATGATTAAGTGCTCTCCCCTGGGATTCAGTGACTACCAGTTAGCAGTGCACTGGATTCAGGTGTCATCAAGACTTGTGCCATGGAATACATGCTCTTCTTTTTTGTGCTGTGCTCACAGTAATTGAAACTTTCAATGCTTTTGAAAGAAGCCTTCATCGCTGTATTTGGTATTTAGCTGGCTCTCCTTGCTCAGTGTCTGGTACAGTCGTTGATTGTTGTGTATGCATTTTCTGGGTTTTTTTTGAGGGGGGAAGAGAGAGGGGGGTTGTTGCATTATGAGTGGACATAGAGATTAATCTTATAGGTTTAATAGGAAGTTATAGGAAGTTTGGAAGTAGATGAGGCTTCCCAGGTCTTAGTCAGTATATTCTCAAATATCTCTTTTGTTGCTCTTTGATCTCAGGAACATTTTCTTTCACAGAATGGAGTCTGATTCTGTCTTGCATAACTCAAATTATAAGCCTATATGGGAGTAAACACTGTTACAGAGTAGCAAAGAACCTTCTTCTGTCATGTAACTTTTAAATAGATTCTTCATTTCATACCTAGGCAGTATACTACATAAAATGTAAGATATGAATATATGTGTACACTGAGTAGAATAATAATAAAAAAGACAAGACATGCAGTTAACATATAAGAGTCTTTGTCTGTGGGGTGTTGTGCAGACCAGCATGTGTTTCCCAAGGGCGGGTTATGAGGAGACTGAATGGAGCACGGAAAGACCTGCACAGGAGTTTTGGCTGGAGCCACAGTATCTGGTCAGAGGTGCCCCCAAAACCAGGACTGGAAGCATCTTCTCTTCCTGAGAGAGTATCCCCTAGGCTCCATGGGATTTTGCTGCAGTTAACCTCTAAGTTAGGAATGCAGTATGGCATGCTGCCTTAAAAGCTGATGATTCCTGCCATATGCAGCAGATTTTGGAAAATGATTTTCAATAAAGGAGCAAGAGAAGGAGCACTTTGTATTCCTGATACATCCAGTGCTTTTAAAGAAACATATTGGGGCAAACAATAAACATTGCTTGAACACTGTTCTAGTGCTGTTTGCAGTACCTTAATACCACCATCTGGTGAACTGAAGTCATGTTACAGCTTATTTGTACGGTTTTTTTATATAGCTTAATGTGCTTGTCTGAGAAGATGCCATGTTTTGACAAGGGAGCTTAACCTCCTAAAATAGGATTGTGGGGTAATTTCTGAAATGCTGTGCACTTATCTTGCTTTGTTTCCTGATTCTAGGTGGGTGCAATGCAAAGGCAACAGGAATGCTGTTCTCATAGGTAGGATTTTGGTGCCCTGTTCAGCCCATGTCATGCTGCTGAGCCACTGGAAGAAAAAAATGCAGCTCAATTGCATTCTAAAAAACCCTTTTGCTGAATGACTTGTAACAGGTTCACCTCATGCATGTTTTTGGGGTCTGACTGATTACTCTTAAGCAGTCTCAGGATGCTTATCTAATCTGAACTCCCAAACCTTCTGAGATTCACCTCACTAATCTGTGCTGTTCCTCTTGAGTCCTGTATTTTTAAAGGCATGCTAAATACCCCATGTTGATTAAAGTCATCATAATGTAAACTCATTCAATGAATGCTCATTGTGCTCTGTTCTAACTACTTCATGTGGTGCCAAAAATTCCCTTTTTAAGTGTTTTTTCATCAGTTATTGATGAATAGTGTTCTTAAACTGTGAAATAGCTCTCCCAGACTGTCATTCTGGTCCTGTTCCAGCTTAAACATATTTTTTGATTTGGAATAAAATATGATTATCCAATATCTTTAAAAAGAAATTGGACCTGACCTGAGCCTGGCATTAGTTGCTGTTGCTCCTGTCTCTTTGAATTGCATCCAATTCAAAACTAAGCAACTATGGAGGACATTGGCAAGTGCAGAAAGATATATCCAAACAATTAAATGTTATGCTCAGTTTTTCCTAATTATAATATTTCAGAATCCCGTAGTACAAACTCTCAGACTAATGATTAATTGCTCATAATTAGTAAATAGCCCAGTGGAAAAGAGGGTTTCTTTTGTGCTAGCAGAATAAAAGGAAGGAAACCAACCATCTTGATTCTTCTCCTGTGGGGAAGATTTTCTTTATTATGAATAAATTCAGATAATTTATTTTATTATTAACAAAGACAAGTTTAAGAGCAAGGACAAATGTTGATAGCCCCAGCCTGCATGTTCACACTTTATAATCATTACATGTTATTCCTTTGATAATAATTCCTCATATGAACAGTAGTGACCATGTCCTTGTAGCAAGAAAACCTTTGCAGCTAAAAGAAAAAGGCAATGTACCCTCATGTGCTGTGACCGGAGGTAAAAGATAAGATCAGTCTCAAACACCTACCCTCTAAAAGGTATTTCTTCTCTCATCTGCCATGGGAGAAAAGAAAAAAAATAAATGTAGAATAGAGGAAAGGAAGATTACTTTTCTACTGTTGACTGAATCATCTCTTTTCAGTGTTTATAAAATATAATATAAAATATAATGTGACGATTTCAAATTAAAAGAAAATTAATTTCTCTGTTAGGCATTGTAAGACACAAGTTTACTGAAATGGTGTTTGGGTTTGTCCAGCAAGGCTTACTTTTTAAACCTGCTTGTTCACTATTCACTCAAAATCAATGATAAATAATCCCATTAATTTAAACGTATTGGAACAGTTGGGTATTATGGACATCTTATTCCATTGACTTGTAAAAGGGACAGGCTTCCTAATTTGTTTTTCTAGTAATGCTAGGAGCCCTATAGGAAGGGGGGACTCTAAATTAGGTTTAAGCCATGGTCCAATGGTAACATATGATAGTGTGGATTCCTGTTTAGATATTTCTCTCCTCTTTTAACATCTTTTTTCTTTGATTTTTTCAAATTAATTTTGTTTGAGACTTTTTTCATATTTTTCTAATTGGTTAAACAGGAGTTGTAATAGGCTAACCACATTTTGTTTTTATTTTGTATTTTATTTATGAACCTTTTCTTTTTCTGTTTTACTCCTTTCTAAATTACCTATACATTTCCAAGTGTGTATATGTTGTCTAATTGTTTCAATAAACTATAATGCGTAATGCCTAGACCAGTTTTTTACCTTAGTTTTCATCATTGTTTTTTGTCTCACACTTTGCAGGTGGGAATTGCTCAACTGTCTGTTTTGTTCCAGTAAAAGGTGCTTTACTAAAAGATGGTTATGAATGCCCTCAGCCTAGGGACAATATATTCTGTTATTTGCTCTTCAGTAATATTGAGCTGCACTTGTATGCTAAATGTAGGCTGAAGTGAAATTACGTGACCATAGAGGAATCCCTTGCACTGCCCTGCAACGTAGTTTCCCCATCCCCAGCAAATGTGTTTAAATGAGTGTCACTGTTGCAGTGGGAAGCAGGATCCCACCATGTTGGAGAACCTGGAGAAGTTGCTCTTGTTTGCCCAGCATCGACTGAAAGCTGGGAGGGACTTCACGTGGCTATAATGTCTTCAGGATGGATCTGAAATGTAAAATCACAGATGTGGTTACTAGAGAAAAAGGGAAGGAGCAAGAGTATCTGGTTGAATTTAGCTTGGTTGCAGGTGTCAAAGATTCAGTGTTGACTTCATCTTTCTTACTATGCTGAAGTGAAAGCCAGAAGTGGTGGAGGTGATTTCAGTGGCATGTGGTACTTTCCCATGACAGATGTAAATGTGGAAATAAAAGGGTCATCTCAGACCTTGGTGACACAAACATGAGTAATAGCACTCTTGCTCAAATATGGTAGCATGCAACTTAGCAAAGAAACACTGTATGTGTTTTTTACTTAAGCAGCAAACAACAAAAAAATGTAGAAAAAACTTGTACTCTAACCACAGAGATGAGTATACTAAAGGTAGTTTGTGTTGGCAGGTTAGATGGTGTCTGGTCATATGGTAATGACTGATACATGAGCTGGTGTTTCATGTATTCTTTACATCAACAGCTAAAGTGAGCCAAGAGCACCTAAATATGGTGTAATATGCCCTCTGCTGAGTCATTTCCACCCAGCTATCTGAGACAAACTTGAAGGAGGATCTTTGCTTGGGAGCGTGCGTACGAGGCTGGCTAACCTCTAGAAAAAGAGGACCAGCCCTTATTTTCCTATCCGCTGCCCAGCAAGAGTGGGCAGTGAGGAGCTGCACTCAGCATGTGCTCTCAGGGCGTGGGAAGGATGCTGGCAGCTCCTCAGCGAGGCTGGTCTGCTAAATGTGTGTGTGCGCGCTAGCTGCTGCCTATGACTGCACAGGAGAAAGAGGGAGCTTTGTCTGATGGACGGCTAATTAACTGCCCCAGCTCAGCACTTCCTACAGTTTGGTAGGCAGCTAGTATGGTAAGCAGCGTAGCTTGCTTATACTTTGCAATTTCTCCTCCTCCATGTGATAAACTGTGTACTGCCTCTTTCCTCCCTTTGCAGAGACCTTCTGCTGATCACGTGGAACAAATGCTTCTTGCCCAGATGTTTTCCCTTTCCCTTCTTTGCATTTACTTGAGGCAGATATGGCACTGTCATTCTGCTCGTGTCCCTGCTGCGGCTTGTCCTGTGAATCATGCAAACCTGCTATTGACATCTGCTCTTGTATAGTGGGAACAAGGATAATGGGGTAAGAACCTGACCTTGCAGCAAGTGAAAGCCTTGCTCCTGCCTCCAGTGGGACCAAAGTTTAAGCCAAGATTTTTTTTTCACTGCCCCTGTGTATTTTATTTAGCATGGTTGTTAAGATAGACACCTATATTTTCCTTCCCTACATAACAGTAATAAATGGGTAAAGGCAGCTGAAAAAATAGAAGTAGGAAGGTCCCTGTAAAAGCTGGCATGTTTAGTGATGTTATCCATGGTTTGCTACTACAGCCCATGACAGTGGCATAAGAAAAAATTTGACAGAGGAAAAGTGCATGAGGGAGTTCAGGCTTCTACCTGCCCTCCAATATTTATCAAGTTTGATCAAGTAATTAAGCAGTGACAGTGGGATTTATTCAGTGCATGCTTTTTTGGTGAGTTGGTACCCTTAGGTTTAAACCATAGCTGTACAAACAGAATTATGTAACTAAGTGAACCAATACATAGAAAATCACAGCTAATAAAATAAGGATTCTCCCCTCCTTTTTAAGTAAAAAATGGTTACATGGCACTTACAAGCACTGAACACACAGACAAGTGTGGAAAATATCTACTAGTATAACACAGGGATTATAAAATATTATTTTTAAGGCACTTTATGTATTAGAGTGAATATATCTAACGGATATTGCTGCATGTAATTCTTTCAGATTTGAACACCTGGTTTCAACCTTTAAAGGTTTTATACAGTGAATTTATGGGATAGCAGAGGCATGCGTAGGCTCATTTACTCTGCACAGTAAAAATACAAGCCTTAAACTTCCTCAATGGTTTAATGTTTTTAATAATAAGAGATGAGAAGCATATTACAGAATCACTTCCTATGCTGCATTTACTTTTAAATGGAAGTTAAAGAAAAGCATTGCACAAGAATTACATGTTTCACAGATTTAGTCTACTTGTGCAATCCTTGTGAAGACTGATGGTGCTTGCTCCTCTCATAACTACGTATTATAGTTACTGGTAAATGTAATGAGCAGTACTCTTCCAGGTTTTGACTATTCAAATATAAACACAAGGTTGTGCATTCGATCCATTTGACTTATTTTTATAGTGTTAATGATAAATTTCAGGTTCCTATATAATTAAATAATGAAATATTACCCTGTTTTTAAAAAGCAAAATGAATACTATAAACACCAGTGTTATACAGTTATTTTTAAAAACTGTTGAGAAAGCTTGCTGAAAACAAGTCAATAGAACAATTGTGCATTTAATTGCTAATCTATTTTATGTTTTATTAAATGCTTAGTGTTGTTTTCCTAATTCACTTACATGGTAATGGGCAATCAAGTAATGATCAGTGGCTTATAATTTAAAAATAGTTTCATTGTATGGAACCTTGAAAGCTAAACAGGACCTGCCATCTGGACGGACAAAATGTGAACATACATAACCTTTTTTCCTAAGAAACAGTAATTGTTGTGTTGGTAGCTGATGTTTGAGTTAACGTTATACCAGATGATTTCTTTTCAGTCTGCTGTTCTCAGTGCTTCTGAAAACTGACTTTTGGACTGAAAACTTTGGGGCTTGAAGTATACTTTAAAGAAATTTTTTGCTTTCCTTGTGGTATTCCTGTGGGTGTAAAACTTAAAATACTAGAATCTACCCCATTTAACTTCTAAGATGGTGTGGGGGAAAGACACACATGACGATTCCCATTGTTTAGAAAACTAAATGGCTATTTGAGCATGGATCTCTTGGGCCAAGCTCTAGGCCTTGTTCCCAACAGGGTGTGAAATGGTATCTAGTAAAGGTGTAAGGGACTACAACTCTCATCTCAAAACCCAGTGGGAGGAGAGGGGAGGATGAGAAGCCAGTAGTGAATAGCAGGATGTGTGTTCAAGAAAGCAACAGGAGTGAAAGACTATGGTGTTGCATCTATGCTAAAGTCTTTAAGGAGTAATTAAATCTTCCAAGCATTGGAAAGCACAGAGCTGCAGTGTTTTTCTGAATACCTGAATCTCCTATATGTTGCCAATTACAGGTTAGGTGAACCAGATGTGTGTGCTTGTGACAACCTGATGGGATGCCTTATGTATCCTTGCTTGCCTCGACTTCGAGTGGTCATGTTGGTGTAACTGAATATCTAGCAATAAAAGCAACAACATGCTCTGAAATAGCCCAGACAACTGGTTAGCTTGCAAAGGCACTTTGAGATAAAAAACAAGTTTTGAGTGTAAAATTTTCCATTGTAGACAGATTTCCTCCTGAACTCCTAACAATGAGACTTTAAATCAGCAGTGTCATATCTATGTGCTCAGAAAAAGTCAAATTGGGAGTCTACTTGTGAAAACTGACAGAGTCAACTGAGGTGTTATTTTACAGTTTACCAGTTCGTTGGGTAGCTATTTACATGAGCCAGTAAAGGAGATAATGCACTGCGTGTAAGTCAAAGCACAAATTTCACTTCTGGTCAGTCTAGTAGTATTGTTTTCTCCAAGGTTAGAGCTCATTTACTTAACCTGAAGCACTTGCATCCAAGGCTTCACCCTATGTACCAAAAATTTTAGCTTGCTTTGAGGAAAAGGATATTTAACAGCAGCATCAAAATACTTCACCACACACAAAGCCATCGGGACAGCTACACATGTTAGAGGTATGGACTGACAATCTTCAGAAACTTCTAAATGCATATGATGAAAAGCTAACCACTGGCTGGTTGAGTTCAAAGATGAATTGGTCATCACTGTATTTAAACAAGGAAAAATAAAGAATATATATATGGCAAAATTCTGTTTTCCTTCTAGATGTGTAGCATAGCCAGGGGTACAATGGCCAGAATTGCAAGGAAAACAATGGCTGTGCTGTAGGCTGCTGGTAGCTGTGTTTCTGTACGGGTGGGTGCTTGTAGAAGTGACCTGATATATCTTAGTGTCTATCTGTGCCTTTTCTGAGGGACAAATTTTGTGTTTTAAGGAGGCTTAAAAAAGCAATACTTCTCTTAAGTTAGCCTATGGCACCAGATGTTGTGTGGCCAATGAAAGGTCTCTGGAAATTAAATAGGATGAAAGAGGGTAGTATAGTTGAAGCCCTTGGCTTCAACTGTGAAACCCATTAAATGTGGCTGAAGTTCTTTGACTAGCATCAACTGGCTGATTGTAAGGTATTTAGAGACGCCTTTCCATCCTCAGTGAAGGGCTTCAAATAATATTTAGGGAGCATGGATTTGTAAGTAGGATGACAATAGGTGCTTCTAGAGGTTATATTAGTTTTAAAGCTATTGCCTTAAATGGTCAGATGCTCCTGCTTTCACCTCTGTTCAGTGCAAGGAAACAGTTATTTAACTTTAAAGTTCATCCTCTAGCGAAAAACAATGTTCTCATTCTGATAATTCAAAAGTATACAGAAGAAAACAAAATTACTGATTATGACAGGAATGAGCTGGAGATGTTTCAAAAAAAAAAAAACCAAACAAACAAAAAACCCACCAACCAACCAAAAAAACCAAACAACAAACCCAAACCAAATTACTACAGTACAGAAGATGAAAATCTTAAGTAGACTACTGAAGGGGGCAAGGGGAGAATCAAAATATGCCAGTGGCGTTAACAAATTCTCAATCTATCTTCCTTCCAGGGTTCAGGACCTTACTACAGAAGATGACAAAGCATGTTTAACATGAATCGAATTGCTACCTGTAAAAGTCAGGGTACTTATTAATCTGACCAAGTAACTCTGTTCTTCCTAGATGTAATATTAAATAATCATCTTGTACTTCACAATTAAGTAATCGCTCTTCAGAAGTGACAGGTGTGATGGAATATAGAAAAATGCAAAAGGGGATACACAAGCCAACAGCAGTTGATCTAGGTATGCAATATCTGGAAACAAATATAACAGATTAGGTGGCAATGAATGTTAATCAGTTTTGACATTGAATTGGGGGGCAATCCCAAGAATGTAACTTTGATATAAGTGTGTGTTTAAGACATACTAAAATTAGGAAGATGTACTCTAAAATTTTGAAATGAGGCAGGTTTTTCTAGCTCAGATGCGAGCAAAGGGTTTTGACAATATATTGGATTTAAAAAATAGGATGAATCTACTGGCACACAGAGGATTGCCCTTCTGTCAGTTAGTGCTGTGCCCAAATGCATTCTTCACTAAAATGTACTTGCTTTGAGCAGCAAGCGAGGCTGAACTTCCTTCTCAGAAGTCTACCCTGCCGATGATCCTCTGATCCAGTAACAACGTGGTGCCCTTCTGGAGTATCTTTGACTTAGGTCTCTTGGCTTCAAATGGTCACAGGTAGGTAGCACACCTGTGTCTTACAGAATGAGGTAGAAGGTTTGGGTGAACCTGCAAAGCATTTATTCAAGGAATAAGTCTTAAACATCCTTATGTGCATCTCTTCACTGACTTAGCTATGGTTGTCCCACCAGGTGCAGCAGCATCATAAGGGTGTAAGGCAGCTTAGTGGAGTATTTGCAGTTGTGCGCGGTGTTGAAGAAAGCTGCCTGGGCATGGCGGGCTGCTTAGGCGTGAGAAGCAAAGAAAACAGTTCAGAATGTGACAAGTTGAGTTACAAATAGTGTTTTTGCAGGACAGTTTCTGGTAAACTGTCACTGAACTCAGAGCATGACTTATGCTGGAATTTTGGTTTTCCCTGGAAGCTTGGCTAAAACTGGAGCAAGTCTTTTCCTAGTGCTTTAACCAATGATAGAGGCATTAGCCCTGAAAGACTGGAGATTATTCCATAATCAAGTTATTGATTGGGGGGGAAGGGGAAGATGATGGAAACTGTTTAAAAACCATCATGTCTTAGTGCTTGTATGCAATCACTACTCTTCTGAAGATTCACTTCCCTACTGCTTTGTTGCCCCCTTATAAGTAAAATACAAAGGACTAGTATTGTTATATTGTAATGTGAGTATATAATGCTGTTCAGACTCGAATGAATAGCAGAGAAATTCTATTATTGCTTGCGCTGTGGCTGGATGTTAGGTGAAGATTAAAGATTTTGTGTGGCAAAGGAAGATTGCTGTTAGCAAAATACCATGGAAGGCTTTAGTTTGTGGCACCTGCAAACTGGTCTGCCTATCTCTTTCTTTTAAAGATTTTGAACTGTTTATTTTAATGGTGTTGACTGTGCTTCCTTCAGTCTTGCAAGCCATGTGAGCTAAGGGAAAGTAAATGAAAAGTTCTGTATTTGAACTGTCATTGTGGCTTAGGTTTTTGTTTTCTTTTAACCTACACCTTCAAAGGAAGGAAATGCCAGAAGCCTTGCAATATAATATGCATAGCTGACCTTTTGAGTTCCGGATCGCATCAGGAAGGAGGAAAGTATTTCAAGGTACAAAAGCGGAAGGTTAGAACAAGGTTTAGTAATTCCAGCACTTTGAGTCACTGGAAATAATAAATACTGCAGAGATAATTGTGCAGTGCAAAGATGGAAGAAAAAATGCAAAGATATCCTGAACCATTAAAATACCAGAGCAATGTTTTCAGTATCACTTGTAACTTTTTCATTTGTATTGAACTATGAGGTTGAGTACAACAGAATTAAATGCCAACTGTGACAAAATACATAAAACAACAAGAGAAGGGAATTAATACCAAATGGTATCATCCAAAGCTATTAAACGAGAATCAAAATAGCTACAGCATTCACTGGCATGCACTAATTCTGATAAGCAATTTAGCAGCATCTCCTCTATCCTGGATAGGACTAAGGGTAATAAATGAAATAATTGCCCCCTGGGTTTAGAAGTTGTATGTGAAAAGCAGAAATTGTCTGTCCATTTTTTTAACAGTAGGAATAAAATCCTTTTTTTTAACTGAGGTTTGTGGCAAAACTGCTATTGATGTTGGTTTCACTACTACGTTAAAAGTAGTAACACCTCATGATCCAGCAAGTGTGAGGCCTGTTGTGCTGCCAATACAGAAACGTGGAATAAGAGATAGGTGCTGCTCCCAGAGAACTTGCTATCTAAACATAGTATGAAATAGATGGTGCACTAAAGAGATTTCATATAAATGATATCTTTCTAGCGACGAATTGCGAGGCTCCAGAATCCCAGAAAGTAAAGGGAGAGAGATAGCAAGAGAATCCAAACCTTCACTGTAAAACTTTGAAGTAAAGGCATCAGCAGTGGGTTGGGAGTTGACATCATCTGGTTGGGTCAGTTCTGAGAGGCAACTGCATCCCTCCCTCACACAGCCACGTGGCAAACAAAATGGGAATGCTGGTGGTGGGGTCCAGAGGCTTGTTTGGCCAAGCACCAAGTTGTGTGTGGCACATTCAGTTAGTCAGTTGTAAATTTTCACTTTAACTGTGTATGTACCACTTGCTGAGATGGGTGGGGGAGCTGCTTTTCTCAGAGAAGAAATGCTGCCTCATTGTGTCACAGGAACCATGATGACAGCTGCCTGGGGTGAAAAGGGGAGTGCTGTGCTCCCAGCGGCAGGGCTGTGAAGGAGCATTGCTGGAGTTACCTGTTATGTGGACTTTGGCCCCTTAGCTGAAGGAGGGCTGTCTTTCATGCCCCAGTATTCCCCAACTCTTCCTTTTGAGTTGTTCCTTCCCTTTCAGTGGATGACAACAGTCAGAAGCACTCCTGCAGTGCCTTGGAGCACTACATACTGCATTGAAGGATTAGAAAAGACCTTTCACTGTTGGATGGGGTTGACTGGGGTTCAGTGGGTTTTCTGCCTGCCTTGCAGCTGGAGCACAGAGAATCAAGAGTCAAGTGCTTCATCAGAGTACAATAAAACAACACTTCTTGTGACTTGCGATTGCAAAGTGGAGCAGAGAAGTGATAAACGTGCTGTTCCCCCTTGTAAATGAAATTTGAGACTTTTTCTGTTTGATCTTTTGCCAGAAGGGGACAGATGTGTCTGTCGAACAGAAGCAGTCACACCAAGGTGTTCTGTTCAGTTTCCCCCCACTTTTGCAGGCTGTGCTGGAGCACAGGCTGCAAGGCCACCCAAGAGGAGCTTTGCACCCCATTACCTGAACCAGGTTAGATGCTTGATCATTGAAGTTGCAAAAAGATACATACTTTTATCCAATACTTCTTAAAATAAAGTTCAAGCCTGCTGCTTCAAACCTCTTCCAGCATCTGTTTTCCATCCACTTATGTGCCCTAAGCAAGTGCTTTATTTCAAAATGATGTTTGCTGGTTTGAGTTGGTCTTTAATGCAACAAGTTAGATATTTATTTTAGGCACAAAGTGGTTCTAGTTTTTTCCTGTGATTTTATAGCTCTATATTCCAGTAGCCTGTTGTACCCAAAGCACTGTCACTTTGTGAAACAGAAAACACTGCTCATTATGCAGAAGGAACAAATCATACGCTCTAAGTCTTTACTCTTTGTACTTGTGCTATATAGTTTCACTCTTATCTAAAAGCAAACTTGCTTACATTGAAAATATATTGTTACTAGTTACAAAAAGCTGTTACACAGTATTAAGACGTCAGTCACGGCTAAGCTGGTATTTTTAATAGCATTTTGTCCTACTTGTAAAACATGCTTTTTTTTTTTTTGCATCTTACTTATGGTCCACAGCCCTTGAGGTTTTTAGGCACTCCCAGATGCTGTTGTGAACAGCACTCAAGCAGTGAAATAACAATTTCCGTACTTCATGATGCTCACAGGTGCATTAATACTGCACTGAAATAAGAGCTTGTGGCATGTTGGTAACACGCAGGCTAGCGAGCCACAAAACTGTCCCTAGTAAGATTCTGTAGTGCTAGGTGCACACTTTGATAAGGAAAACTAAAATCTGAGCATTTGGGCTGCTTTTTCTTTACAGTGGCTTTGTGCAGCTTAGCACTTAAACTGTCTGGAAAAATCACTCCAAGCCTCCTTATCGTCACTCAGGTACTCTTTCATGTGCAGTGTCCTTTCCAGGCTTTCCTGCAACTGAGATAATGTCTTGCAAGTGCCTTTTCCACAGCGAAGGTGCTGATTCTTTGGATTTGAAGGCACAAAGGTGAGGTTGGCTGCAGCATTAGATGTAGACCTTGGATGGTGTCAGCCATCCTTTCACTGGCAGAGATGGAAATGTGGGCTGCTGTGCCATAGCAGGGCCATGGGCAGCCCCCACCTGTGCAAATCTGTAAGTACCTGTAGAGCTAAAAACTCCCTTGCTCTGAATGCTCAGTCCAGAGCTTCAGCTCCTGTATCCTTTCCTGATGTGGCCACAAATATATCTTAATGGTTCCTCATTGATTTCTGCCTCCAGATGGATGGGCAGCAGTTGCCTGCATATATTCTGTATTTGAAGTGTGAGCTGTGGTGTAGTTAACCACTTATAAGAAATCTTTTTGTTTCTCTGATGGGGTGAATGTCAATAACTGCATAGTTAGTGCTGAAACTTGTTCTTACTGCAAATTAGCAGCTGCCTGCAGCATGTAATGCAATGTTAAATATTGTTTTTCTGAGCCCTGTTGAAGGTATATTGAAGAATGGAAAGTGTTTTTTAACAGCTGGAGCACTTCTCTCAATTTCTTCTGCTTTTTGGTCACTTTCAGACAAAAATGAAATTGTGGCTCAAAGTGCCAAACACTATTAAAATTACTTTTCTAGGGGGTGGAGGGGAACAATGGCAGATATAATAATGTTGTGACTTTGGTAGAGTAAATGAAGCATTTTTAGACCAGATCTCAAAGGTAAAGCTCACTTAAAAGGGTTTTTCAAACATTTAAAAACCCCACAAAAATCCTCCAATGAAAAATATTTAAGATCTTCAGTTTGGCATAGGTGGAAGAATTGTATTTATTACTTGTGCTATAGGATCCTCTTTGCTTGCTATTTCCTAGACTGGGGATCTCTGCCAGCTCTTAATTCTGAGGGGAAAATGATATCTCAATGATTAAGCCAGCAAACATACTCTTGAAAAATGAATTCAATCTTTTTTCCATGATGCTGTTTTTATGCTTACTATAAAAAAAAATAAATAAATGCAGAGAAGTCAGACTAGCATTGGACCTCATACTACTGTCAGTGTTTGGCCATGACAGGTGAACCAGAAGCCTGAAAGACAGTGTCTTAACATCCAGTACATCCAGCTGGACTAGGGTAGTTGAATTTAGTTCATCAGTTTAACAGTTACCCCTGTCTTTTAATAAAAAAAAGCAAAATTCAGCATTTTAAAACCAGCTAAAGACACTGTACTAATTCTTGTGGATGAAATGTTTTGCACAACTTTAAAGACCCTAAATAATCACATGCCACAAGGGAGAAGAATGAGTGCAACATCTACTAACTGCACAACAAATACAGTTGCAAAATTGCAGGGTTCGTATGTTTGGTCTCTCCAGCCTGGCCTCTGAACCAAAGAGATTGTCCTCATCCTGTGTAACATGGCGAGCAGAGTTTCTGTCAGAGCTATGACTATGGCGAATTTCCTTGGATTATAAAATTAAGCACGACTTTACATTCATGTTAGCTCAGTTTAGATAAACTTGATATTGCAGAGGATGTCTTGCACAGTAAGGCTGGAGGTTGCTGCCATTGAGATGAAATACTGGTTTTGTGTTCTTTCAAAGTGTATTGCTTAAAATGCTTGGCAAATATTTGTGTTTAGTAACAAGATGTTCTCATTACTAAATGCAGAAGACTCTTGCGTTAACAGATAAGCTCTGATGAATCTTGCTTTGTCAATTTATGATGTTGGTCCCCACCTTACTGAAGGTTATTTTTGTCTTAGTGAAGTTAGCAGACAGCAACATAGCCCATGCTGTAGTGTATCCATTACAAAGTCTAGCATCTTAATTGAAAGCTCTGTTCTTCAGCAATTAAAGCAGAGGGGCAGGACTGATGGCTCAGGCAGTAATTTTGAAACCACTATAGGTAGTTGCTGGGACTTAGTTGCATGTGCAGCCAAAGAAGCTAACTTCTCTTCACCAGGTAGGCTCTTGGGTGTAGTAGGGCTTACCTAAAGGGTTAGGGGCAGCCTAGGGTGTTTAGCTGGAAACAATTGCATTAAAACCTATTAGATTTCATTTGAAAATGGGGGGGGGGGGGCAGGAAACACTATTATGCATGTAATCTAATAGGGAATACCTGTTTCCTGAACAGAATTTCCTGGTTAAATATGATGTCTCTTTGACAGTTTCCATGGTCTCCTTCACTGTCTCTGAATTGGAGAACATTAAAATGTTAAGTTCTGCTACGTTCTGCTCTCAGTATTTTTATTTTCTGAGTTTAGGTTTTCCCCTCTTGCTGGAGATTATGACCAAATATTCCTGTCAGCTGCTATGGTGTAACATGGGAGCAAAGATCGCAAGCCAAGGTGTTCATATTTCTTTTGTCCTTTTTTGCCCAGTAATGCCCATCTGCTGCTGTTTTAAGGAGAAGCGAAAAGTTGATTCTTTAGAGTGAATTTGTGGAGGGAAGGGGTGTGCAAGGCCAGTTGGGGCTGGGGGAAGGTCTGTTTTATCCAAAGCTGAGCAGGACACTGGTGTTGCTCCGAATTTGTAATGACTTGTCAAGCTCTGTACTTGTGAACAGTGCAAACTATACAGGTGTTGGTAGCAGAAATAAAGCATTTTGTGTAGCTTTAAAGATTACTTTTGTCACCAAATACTGCTTACTACAAAATGTATTAGTTCTTTTCACTGCATCAATATAATTAGTTCAGTCTGTTAACCAGCATATTTCATCTAATACTTTGTTCTGCATTTGCTGACAATACAATTACAAAAAATTACAAACCAACTGAAAACAATGCAAATACATTTGTCTGTTTGCTGTTTCTTCTACAATGGCAGTTTGCCAGAGATGACATGCTTCACTAAATGTCACTAAATATTATGTACTTAGGACTTAATTATGCCTTTAAGGCACTGGCCCTTTCAGGGAAGAGAGTGGATAAAATTGCTTCCTTGAGAGCTTTGAGCCACACTCTGCCTGAGAAAACATGACTGCTGGCAGCGTGGTAGGAAATCAAAAGGCAAGTTGATCATCTATTCGAGATGATGGAGCATATGTTCTTGCCCACATCTTCTCAGCTCTGATGATGGGTGAGCTATCTCACTGCTCTGGGCATTAAATAAACCTCTGATAAAGCTATGTCTGCATCTGTAGCCTCAAATGCTCTTTCTGTCCTGTTATCTAAGACTTACAATGGGGAGGTAACTTGCAGGCTACAAAGCCCGAGATCCTAAATACTTCTAGATTTTCCTACACTAAGACATAGTATGAATGCTTAATTAAAAAACAAGAAAGAAAAAGACCCACTTTGCAGGCCTTTTGTCCAGCACAAACACTGTGAGCCAGGAGGACTGAAGGGATGAGAGTCCAGACTGGGATCTCACTGACCTCTAAAGAGGTTGTCAGACCCAGGATGTGCAATTGCTGGCAGCTTCTAATTCTTAACTTCTTGAAAATAATATATTTCATAGCATATTTATAAACTTCAGAATATATATATTGAGGCAACCCATGGGAACACAGCTAAATCAGGATTATATTGCGCTGTGGAAGTATGTAGGATGTAGCTGTTGAATAATTTAATGCTGCTTTTTTCTATCAACTTTTTAGTCTATCCATTCTCCTTAGCAATTAGTCCACTCTTAAAGGGTTCCTTAGAAGTCCTTTCTAAAGTCAAACTATCACAAACTACTACAGATGTGAGTCAGTAAGTGCTATTAGTAGTGCTGGATTTCCCAAGAGCTGTATCTCATGTCAGGTAATTTTGTTTAGTTTTATCTCTTCAGACAGTTACTCACTTACAAAAATAGTATCTCAGTTTCAAAATCTGCATAATCTAGGTTACAAGAGCAACTCCCTAAACTGGGTAACTTCAGTGTTAAAATTTCTTCTTCCAGTGCTTCCTCATGGTTCACAAAATCACTGTGCGGAGTAGCGGGTTGTAAGTTCAGGAGCTAGTCCTGGCAATCACCTTTTCTCTGCCATAGTGTCTTCTACTTCTAATGTGAGCTTTCTCCAACTCACTTCTGCTGTATGTCTTTCACTCAAGCTCTACTCCTGGGCTGAAGTTTTGAAGAGATGAAAATGGCACCTGTCCTCAATGACACTTGCTCCCTGGCCCCAGTCAATGATTTAGCCTCCTCACTGATTTCTGGAAACCTCTCTTCTGAGTTTTCTTGCATATTTAACTCTGCTATCCATACATGTGTAAAACCAGAGATGATCACAGCAAATACTTTCATTTTCTTTGCTATGTGTGTACTCAAACACACCTGGGCTAAAATTTTATAGCTTAGAAGAAGGTAAGCAACATATGCTCTAGTCTCAAGCACTGTCTTGCAAACCAAAAATAGCAGAGCTTGAGTTCTAATAAGTGAAACATCAAGAGCTGCCGTTCACATGGGCTGCTTGATTTTACCCTTGACTTCAATAGAGAAAATGTCCTAAACTGTTATATCTTCCTTGCTGTAATATACATAAAACACAAATGCATTCTAACTTAGTCATCAGTGATATTTATATAAAGCACTGGGTTTACAATGGTACATAATTTATTATTGAAATGAAATTTAATTGCACTTATATTACTCAACTGTATGCCTTTTTCCATTCTATTATAAATGCATCTTAGCATGCTCCCTGCTTGCAGCTGAAATAATAAATGATTTCATAATTTGAGTTATTTGTGGGGTACCAGAAATGGTTTTTCTGTCAGTACAGAGCCATTTTATGAACTTGTTATGGTGTGGGTATTCATAGCTTCCTCTCTTTTTGCAGAATAAGTCTGAACACTAGCATATAAACATTTTGGAGGAGCTCATGCTGAAACGAGAATATTGACGGTAGATATCAAGTGATGTTTTTGCCAAAGATTTTAGTTTTAGTGACACACATTTAATAATGCTTCACTAAATACCTTCAAATGTGTACCTTACACTTGCAGCCTTGTTTTCATGTAATTTCATTGCTATCGGTGCTTTTAAAGCAGATTTTTTTTTCTTTATCTTAAAATTTATCAATATGGAATGCTGCAATAGACTTAATAGGAAAACAATATTTTTGGTATAATAGTCCTCATGAAAAATATTGAAATTGTGCCAGTTCTCACAGAGAGTATTCTCCCAGTACTTAGGTGAAATACAAGACATCACTCATGCTAAAAGATTTTCATTTTCCTATGTAGTAGTTTTACAGAATGTATTAAATGCTACATGACATGTAAGAATAAGTTACTCACCCCCCTTCTTAAAAAGCTATTAAGACTACGATGTGAAATACACAAAAACTAAAAAAAAAATTCAGAGTTCAAGAGGGTTATGAAACCCTAACATGGTATCCCAATATATGGTATCCTAGTATATTCCTTTCTTTCCTTTATTTTCTTCTCCTCTCCTTATTTCTATCTTATTCAATACTTGCTGTGAAAGATATTTTTTTCTTTTCATCTTTCAGTGTGTGGTCACATGCATTATTAACTACTTGCTATTCCAACCCTACAATAAAAAAAGTTAATGTATGCCTAGACTTCTGTATGACACTGTCATCAATTGTGGTATTGTGACAAGTATTAATGAATTCATCCTTAAATTGGATCTATTATGGGAGATGGTGTGTGTATGAGAGAAAAATGTGTGTGATTAGATAAAGATACTATCCACACTTCATACATGAGGCTATGAGGTGCAAAGTTAATAGCAGAAACTTATCTGACATTGAGGGCTCAGTTTGGAAGAGATCTTATTTTTAAAATGCTTCATATGTTAGAAAAAACTTTTTTTTTTTTAATCATAAGGTGAGTGCCTGAGTACCTGTCACTTCTGCAAATCACTCTGTAGGTATTGGTGTTATTCGGTGTCTGTAGGTGTAGTTGGTGCAGAGAAAACACGAAGGGCTGTTAAAGATTAAAGGACTGTCAAAGGAAGTTAGAAGTGGTTTGGTCTCAGGGGTCTGCTCCTGGTGGGTTAATGCAGTGCCTGGATAATGAGCTGGGACCCAATAAACCCTGTTACAGAAGCACCGCTGTCAGCATGGTGCTGTGCTTCGGCATACGCACCATTCCAGCTTTGGCAGATATAGCTTGCCTCTGCCTTGTGCGGAGCGCAGGCAGAGGCACTTGTGTGATAAGAACGTGGTAACAATTGCCCAAGCAATGTTATCTTGCCTGCTGTTGATTTTTTAAAAATATGCTAGACTTGTATGCTTTTGGATAGAGCTTCTGAAATTACAGGTTTTTAGGAAATTCTACGTGTGGAGGAATCACTTCTAGGAAGAAGTCACTATCAGGATTTGCAGTGCATACCTGTACAATTTGAGCTAATGGAGTAACCCGATTATGAGAATCAGGTACTAAAAAAAGAACAGAAGTGCTTTGTGAGAAAAGAGTAATAAAATTTGGGGCTCCTGGTTTAATTTACAATTGCGTAGCAGTGCAGGCTTCAGTAGGATTTCTGCTTCTGCCACCGTAACTTCCTTATTGCTTACATCTGCTCCTGTTCCTTCAGCTCCCAGTACCTATCTGTGCCCTTTTTCTGTGGCTTTCTCCTATGTCCTTTGCCAAAACATCTATATTTTTCCACGGTGCCTGTCATTCTCTCCAGACCTATTTCTCTGCCAAGCTGTCCTAGACATCTTTCTTCGCTCACTATTTCTTGTTTTTCTGTGCTTGACTAATGTCCTTCTCTGCCCTTCCTTCTCCTTCTCTGCACTGCTCTGGTGTCAAGAAAGGAGGCAAAGTACACTGGCTTTTCTCTCTTCACTACTTCTTAGTGTTGAGGCAGTGGAGCTGTTTTGGGACAAACTTCAGCAGGAAAAATAATTAGGCTCAGCAGAGAGCAGTATGGCAACTGCATTCAAAAATTTTAAGTTTGGGATGGTCAGGCAAGTAAAAAGATTATTAGAATGGAAAGATTTGAGCAGCTTTAGTGGTAGACCTCATCCTTTGACCTAAAGCAATGTTTCCTGCTTGAAATATATATCTGTAGTGAATGATCCTGTTTCTCCTATGCTTTGGGCCATTTTAAGAAGGATTAGGACTATATTGCTCTAGGGATGTGAATGCACAAACTAAGTCATGATTTCATACCCAGACTATTTTTTAAAATAATTGCTATGACAATGTGACATGACTTGTGCTAGAGATGCTCTAAAGGAGACATAGGGTTAAATCCAATGCATTTCAATGCTAATTAAAATCTTACACTAGAGGTGATAAGTGACAGTGGGCATCCTCACTGGATAAGTCAGATCCCTCCATATTCCTACCCATTTTCCCTGGATCTTGCATCAAAAAACTCTTCTCTGATCCCATAATATGTATTATCAGTTTTTAGTAACGGCAATGCACAGAACAGAATGCAAAATGACCTTTTGCTTTGCTGAAATGGTTTACATCTGAATTTCTGCCTGCTGGTGGTTGTTGATGTATTGTATCTATAACATTTCTTTTTTGCAGATCTCTTAACCAAAGTGGTAGAGATGGTCATTTCAGTTCCTATTTGTCACTAATGTAAATTTATATTGTTGTGGCGTTAATCTTACTAACAACATATAACTTACAGAAACATCACAGTGGTCCCCTAACATATATGTAACATACTAGAATAGAGTTTTCACTGAAGCTGTCAACTGCACAATAGATTTTAGCTTACCAAACTGACAAAAACTAGCTATTCAGAGCCACCATGAGATGCAGTATTAAAGACTACACTGTCTCAATTTGTGCTAGCTGTAAATCTTAGTTTTCAGTAGGAACACACAGAGATAAACTTGGCGCACTGTGTCAGCTAGTGGAAAATAGAAGCTATTATCTTTGCTTAGAAGCAATGGTGACAAGACCTGATAGCAAAGAGCAGCTCCAACAATATAATTAATAATGTATAAGGCCAGAAGGATCCGTTGTTATCACATACAAACCATAAAACTTCAGCAGGTAAATTCTAGTTTGAACTAAACTGTATCTTAATTTAATAACTGCAGGCGATGGAGAATCTACCATAATTAATATAGCTGCTTAACAGTACTCATCGTGAAAAAGAAAACTGTAAATTATGCCTGCAACTTAAAACCCTAATTCATTGGTGATTATATATGAGGCCTTTGTTACCATTCCTTGTTCAGCTTTGCAGAATTAAACTTTCTTCTACCACACATGAAGATTTTGACTAAGAAATTGGTAGACCCTCTTTTGACTGAAGTAGCTGTGCTCTGTTGTCAGAGATTATCAGCAGCTCTGCTCCCTTGCAGGCTGACAGATGCAGTCTGATACTTCAAGTGAGGACTGCCAAATTTTTTGCTGAGCAGAAAAATTGCCATTTTCACAGGAAGGTGACCAGGATTCAGAGGTGATTATGCTAAATACTTATTCTATACCTGGTCATTACTAAAAAAATCTGAATTGACATAAGTGAGTATTTTTAATGCTCATAAATACGTATTGTGTCAGCAAACCCACAACACTTGTAACTGTAAATAAGGCAAAGGATCTGCTGTTTTATTGTAGTATAATAGTTTTTGAAGGAGGGACAAGCCTGTAGAAGGTGTTGGAGGGGAAGGGTCAGAGCCAAGAGATTTTGCTATTAGGGGACTTTCTGGAAGGAAGAATAGAAATAATGGTGGGGGGTGAAGGGGATGCCTGATTTTTTTAATTTTTTTTTTTAAAACCCATTATAGAAAGCATTTTTCCTTCTTGAAACAGAGCTTTTGCTGTAACATATCATACTGACTTTAAACTTTGAATGTCTTCTGTCATATAATAAGTATGAAGATCTGCATTATGAAGGAAATTATTTGATTTTACTGAAACAATGTTTTGACCTGAAATAGGTTGTTCCGGAAGCTTGTGGGATAGGAAATGGTAACCCCATGTGGTAATGGTTCTTGGAGCTGTGCTTGACAGAGACAAAAATAGATTTGATGGCTGCTTGTATTCCTTTAGCAGGACTGCGCTTTAATCAGGATGAAGGGGGTTGTGCAGTCAGGGAGCAGGATGATGTGGTATGAGTTTTACCTAGTGAATGCAGGTTTGTTACACTGGGCAGAGGGGCAGCTCTTCTGCTTACCGAAGGCACTCATGAAGGATCGGAGCAGGAGGGGAGACTTTCCCCTTGGCAAAAACAGTTCAGAACTCATTATAGCAGGCTGTCCCCGGATACTTGTTAGATGAAGACTAAAATCAATCCCTATGTTCCTGTGAACTCAATCACAGTATGGATAAACTGAGGCTTTTCTTCCTTCTTCCATGCAGCTTCCCTTCCTCTGTCTTGTACTGTGGAGAACAATAACCCTTTGCTCTGCCCCTTCTGTGTTGTCTCTGTGGCCCTGTGTGTCCTCACCCCACCAGTGCTCTCCTGCACAACATTTCTAAGACCTGGACACTCCTCCATGTTCATCCTGTTTCACATCTCTATTGCTCAAACATCCTTCTGTTTGCCCCCAACACCAGCAGAGTTGTTCTCGATTATACCCATTGTCAGTTCCCCTGCTAAAACCACTTTTGGAGCTTGCTGTGCTGCCAGTGCTCCCAGTTTCTGTTCACCTCCCTTTCTCTGGCTCCCTTTCAGTATTGCATCAATCATAAACTAATTGACTCCCTACCTTTCATTAATCATTCATTAATGACAGTTTGCCTCCTGCCCTGATTGTGCTAGGACTTTGAGAGGCAACAGTACTGCAAGAACTAAAGAACAACATGCAAAGAGCTCGTGGACAGAACAAAATTGATGGTGAAGCAGACTACTGTAAGTAATGAGAGAGAATGAAAAGACCACCACCGCAAGGGTGTTTAGGCAGGGAGTGTTTTGGAAACCTCAATGTTAAGGACCAAGGAAGAGAAAGGAGCAGGATATACTTTCATGGCTGGCTTAAAGGGATCTAAGCCAATGCTGCTCTGCTGTAAAGGGATAGTCACACATCTGCCTCCAAAGGCGCTCTCATCCTTCTCACATTGGCAGCAGCTTTCACCTGGTATGGGTTGAGTTGGGTCAGTTTGCTGATTCAGCAACAATGAGCTGCCAAGGCAGGGGTGAAGAAGGAATAACACTTTTTTCTCCCAGCAGTTTGACCTTAGATTGGTTTAAAACTACCATAAAAACATCTCTTTAGAAAGGTGAATTTAGGGTTCTGAGGAAAATAGAGGCAGAAGAGTGCCTGGAGGAGAGAGAGACTGCGTAGGAGGGAACTCTGACATTTTACTAGGTCTTAATACCTCTACAAAGAGAAGGATGGGGGAAAAAGATATCAAAGTAGTTGGGAAAGGAGTAAATACCACATCTGTCCTTCTCTTCCCCAAAACATGTGGGAGGAAAAGGGAATGGTTGTATTGTCTGAGCAACTAAATAGTCAAAAAGTCTGAAACAGTTGTCAACTTCAGTTTTGCACAACTTCAGTCTAAGTGGAAAACTATTTTACTGCCACTTTGCCTTTCTTCTCCGCCTCCTCTGTCCTTATTTCATCCATCTGTTGTGCCCTTTCATTCCCGAAGATTTTTTTGTTTGTTTGTTTCTTGTAAGAGTAGTGATCCTTTAGTGTATGATTATGAAATGCTGAAGATAACAGGACCTTGATCTCTGCCTGGGGCCTCTACCTGTCTGTAGTGACATTTCTAGCGAGTCAGAGTCTGTCCAGACAAGGAACCAGAGCTCCGTTAATGAAAGATACAAAAATAAACCATGTTCACCAAGGACCTGCCTTAAGCTGAGACAAGGCCACTTCCAAATGAAAGTGTTCATTTAGGCATATGGCTACTGTGAACTTTCCTGAATGTTAGTTAAACTAATAACAGATGTGCCCACCTTGAAGTCATATGGCTTGATATAGAGGAGAAAGGAAATCTAATAGAAAACATCCTCTGAAAATTCAGTCTTCTCCAAATTAGTTTTTTATATATAAATAAATAGATAAATTAAGACTTTATTAGAAATTTTAAAAGATTTTATCAGCAATAATGACATTTTAGGGTACATTACAAATTGATAACTAACAGGTATATACCAAGTAAAAGGATCTGTAATTAATATCGCATTCTGCAAAAGGTGATATAAAAACATTTTGGAGAAAATGCTAGCTAACAGTTAGGTCTGAGACAAGGCTCTCTTCTTAACTCTAAACTTTAAGTCCAGATCCAGTTCATGTCTTTTATAATAATAGGGTTATATAGCAATCAACCTCAGTACATGTATCTTTATTTCAGCTCTATTTGCTTTAAATCCTAATTTTCCCATAATCATAACTTTGTTTTCCTCCACCCTGATAATTGTAACAGAGATCCTTTAAAACCATGACCAGATTTTACTAGCAAATATCTGTCATGTCTGAGTAGCTTAATAACTAATAAATAAATTGTTTGATGTCCTATCTTAATTGACACTTGAACTATCCTGTCAGCTGAGCTTGTTTTTGTAACCCAGCCCGCCTTCATGTGGAAAATCAGCTCTGACAAAGCCAAAGCCCTTTACACCTTGCATATTTCTGCCTTTTAGCAGACTAGCTTTCTGTTTAAATAGCCTCTTGTAATAAATCAAGACAGGTTGGCTATTGGCAGCAGTGCTAGAAATAATAACTCACCAGCAACAGTGGGCTAGACCCTGGAAAAAATCAGTATTATGTGGATCCAGAGCTGTGAATCCTCTTTGGGCCAGGAGACAGCCTTGTCCTTGGCTAGCTGGAAGGGGGAGCTCCTTCTCTTAGCAGAGTCAAGGTATTTACCCAGCATGCCAGTGGGTTTTGGATTTGAGGATAAAGCAGTGTACTTCTTTCCTCTAATAGACATCAGCAATTAAATTAATAATAGTTATTACCATTTGTTTCCTTTTTTACTAGGTTTCTAAAAAACTTGAGAGACGTTTCTGAAAAAGGATGGATTTCTTCAGAAATGTGAGGATTTCTCATACTCAGAGGAATTTTTGGGTAACAAACTAATCAGTTGCTGTTCTGTGCTGCCAACAAGTTGAACATCTCAGAATAACTTGTTTTTCAGATGCTACAGGTTATCTTTCATTGGTACACGCTCATGGCATTTGTTGGAGCTCTGGGCAGATTTGGCCCCGCTATTTCTGTATTTTTTCTCTCATGCATTTGTTTCCTCATTAATGTTAAGAGCAGAGGAGATTCCTGGGTGGTTTCTGTGAGTTCTAATTATCTTGGAAAAGAGACTCTTACCTATTCAGATATGTTTGCATAGTGGCAGTGGGGGGGTTTATGCCCAACAGACTGGGAAACTGCCAGGCTGTTCAGCTCAGGCACAGTCTGAACCATCACTATCCTGGAAGGATTTGCCCTGTGCTGAATGCAATGCTGTGTATAATGTAACCCTTCTTCCTTTTGTTGAGTATGTTAAAATAGACAATTTATACACTGTAAGTCATCGCAATTCAATCTTTAAGTGTATTTAATCTCCTTACATGTAATTTGACAACTGTAAAATACATTTTAATAAACATGATTTCGGTAGTAATTTTACAGAGAAAAATCTTACTAAATTATGCCTAACTGTACATTCAGCTGCACCTTCTGTGTGTTGAATTTCTGAATGGACTAGTGCATGAATGGCAATGCTAGAGAAATGGCCTTGCTGGTAGTTAAGAAGAGATCTCAGGACGTACTCCTTGCTGGTGTTACCCTGGCAGATATATGTGGTAAAGCAGCAAACCATGAAGAACAATAAAAAAATTAGTCTGATATTACAAAAAGTCAATTAAATGTATAGAAACATAATGATGAATTTTTGCAAGTAAAAGTGAGAGTCAAGTGAGGTTGAGTTATGAGTCTGCTGATTAGGATGCATTTGTTTCCCCCAGCCCTCTTTTGCATTCTTTACTTGATAACATTTGCAATATGTTCTATAACCTTCCCCCCATGTAACAGTATTTTAATGCTACTTGTCCCTTTCTTTAAAAGAGAAAGAAATATGATCCAGTAGGCGGGATGACAAGCTAAGCAACTGCCTTCTAAAGTGATTTTAATACAGTGAGGAATCTAGTGCAGTGATATTTTAGTGGGACTAAAAGACTTGTTGGTACTTTTTCTTCAGTATTAAGCTACAGTGCTTGCAAAGCGGTGTCCTTTGTTTTGGAAGCAGGAGCTGGTGCTTCTGAGATGGTTTTGTTGTAAAAGCAATTACAAAGAAAAATTGTGGTCCTAAAAAATAGAATCTGCCATGTCATATACTCATTTTCTTGCCCTATCAAGCAAATGAGACTAATGATATCAATAAGACTGCTCATGATGCAAGTAACATACTTGGAAATGCAAGTGGCAGGTTCTGGTCCTACAAAGGTAATGAAGTTTTGAAGGAAAAACACATAATCTGATTTATGGACTTTTTATCATCTTTAATTGGCTGTCCTAAATACAACCATCAAAAAGGTCTTAGATAAAACCACTAGCTCAGAATGCAAAGGATTAAGAAATTGCCTCTATGACAAAACCATGTCACAGAAAGATTCTACACCTCTGCCCCTGCTCCCCAGCAGAGCCTTAATGAATATTTCCAGAAGAAAGAGAATACTAAAGCTATCAGTTAATGGTTATTCACAGTGTTAATACAAACATACTGTCAGAAGAACACAGGTACTGTGAAAAGTACCAGTTTCAGAAAGCATCTATCTCTTCAGTGGAAAACAGGAGCACCTGACTTTTCTTTTTTTACACATAAATTTGTTGCAGTAAATTGTAATTCTGTTGTGACTACCTGATGTTTGGACCAGGAAAATAAGTATTAATGTTGTCTTACTGCATTGGGGAAAGTAGAGATTTAAAATTTACATTCCTTTCTCTCTTTCCATTTTTAGTATTAAGTTTCACTGAGATGATGTTATTATCTGCCTGCCTTTTGAAGAGCTTACTGCAACTTCAGAGAATCTCAAGACATGAGAAAAATACTTTTTTTGTGTTCCCTTTTGTTTATTTATAAAAGATTACTTAATGGAATTCATTCTTTCCAACTTGCACACTTATTTAAAAGTCGAAATCCAGTTGCCAAGCAAAATAAACACAGCAGGGTAAGCTGCTGTGGAAAAACAAGGCATCAATACGTAGTTTTGTTGAACTGACAAAGTGAAATCATAATATTAACCTAATAATAGTTTCATAGAAAGTCAATCATAACATTATTTAAATATTGTAATAGATTTTGAATCACAATAAGCCTTATAAGATAAATTCCTTTGTTTTTGCCACGGAGATGCATGTTGTCGTCTTCACTTATAGATGTTAGTGAATCAAAGAGCTTGTAGTAAAGTAGATAAGGCAATCAGCTTTGTCCTAAATATTCTGTAATATCCTTGGCTGCCTGGTGCAGTGGCAGTCTCACATGCCTTGCTTGGGAAGTGGCGTTCTGCAGAGGTCCCTGCGCACTCTTCTTGGTCTCCAGGAGCCTCTGCAGAGCTGGGGTCAGAAACAGGGTGGGGGGACTAGGGGCCTCCGATGTCCCTGCACAAATGCTTTTAGTCTTATAGTACTATACCTCTAGGAGCACATCAGGGTTTCTTACTGATCTCAAAAGGACTTTTTTTAAGTAAAATTGCCATAGAGAGGGACGTAGTCCAGCAGGATACAAAACTCTGCTGTTTGTTGTACTGCAACAAACCAACCTGAACATGCAAGTAGCAAAACTATTTTACTAGCTTACGGGTATTAGATGCTATTTTTTTTTCCTTCTGATCCAATTTTTTTCACCAAAAACTGTTATAAATTGTTCTGTCAAAACCTGGCAACAAAAATTCTTGAGAAAGGAGATTCATGCTATAATGGAGAACTTTTTTTTTTTTTTAACTGGGAAGCTAAGTGATGGGTTCAGTTCTTCCAACCTGTGATCAATTAACAGGACATTGAGCAAAAGGAAGCAGGATCTGAACCCTTTACTCTGTTTTGGGAAGTTTGAGGAGTACTGCTTGGTTTTTGTTTTGTTTTCAGGAGCTTTTCAAATGCTGATCTGGAGACACCTGTGTTCAGGGCTATAAAGTGGGGTTTGTGTTCCTAGAAGATAACCTACTTTATTTTTACAGTTATATCTATGCATAAAACAGCATACTACCTTTCCCTGTGAATCCATGTTAAAGGATTTTTGTGTCATTCTAAATGTGAATTATCAGGGTTCAGGCTCAAAGTCTTTGAGATGATGAGCAGAGTGTTTCGCATGATTAAGCCCCTTCCTGTGCACCAAATGTGAGCGCTAGTCAGTGAAACTTCAGTGCTTTTCACTCTGAAATGTAACTGTATATTACTCTTTTCCAACATAGGCACATAGCCCTGAATTGCCTGCCAGAAGAGGTGAGCCCAAATGCTACAACACTACTGAAGTGTTTCCTTCAGCTGGAGTATCTTTAGAGACCAGAAAAGGGAGGTTTCGTGTTGAAGCTGCTGTGTTGTCCTTACCAATACAGGCAGCTTAGGCAGCTGGTGGGCTGACTGCAGTGGAAGTCCATTTTCCACAAGATAAAGGTGTTTATGGAAAAATTATCATTGGAGGACTTTTCACATGGGTGAAAATGTTATCTCATTGACAAAATCATTCAGGATTTAAGGCACTAGCATTTAAAGGATGTGTCTGTTCTCACGAAAGTATGTAGCATTGATCTTCATGCAATGTTCAGGAAAAGCAAGCACTTAATCCCTTCCTTCCCTGCTTAGCTGGTAGAGGAGCATGTAAAGCACCACATCTTTGTTTCTGTCCTGGCAGCAGAATTGACAGTGCGTGGTGTCTCCTGTGAGTCAAGATGATCTCATGTCCTCACGCACTGGCTTTCTGGGATTAACAGAGCCTTAAGCAGGGGTAACTTCTGTGGCTGTAGCCTGGATAAAACTTGGCTGTTCATTGGGAGCTTTAACATGGGAGATGGAAATGCTTGGGTTAAATGAATAACCAGAAACTAATACTTGAGAGGTTGTGCAGGTTCCTCTGCTAATCAAAGCACTAATGCCTTTCATATTATGCAAATCCCATTGTATTACATGTGTATAAACTGTATGAATATTGTAATTCCCTAAGTAATAGAAATAATATGATTTAGCAGGGAAGAGGCCTTTCTTAAAGTGATAAGGTACTCTGTATAGAGCTGAGACCAGAATAAACGAACATATCGTAAGTCTTAAATTACTCCTTATTGTCAACCAGTAAACTGCAAGTTACATTAGAACCTAATGTTTCATGATTTATTTTTTGATTACTGTAATAATATAAAGCTGCATTCTTCTGCCTTTCTGCCATGTCTTAATCACGTGCGACTCCAGGAGAGATCTTCAGCTGCTGTGTGCTGTCGGCTCTCTGCAAAGCCATGACACAACATGGAAATATGCCAGTGGGAAATTTTTTCCAGTGTTTCTTTGCATTGCAGTGCAAGAAAGGGTGATGGAATCAGGCCTGTAATCTTAGTAGTAGCAGACACATGGTTTGCAGTTGAAAACATTCCCATAGTTTCACGAGCTTACAATGTTGTCAGTGAAAAATAATTTTATTTTTCCCATAACTAGATTCATTTATAAGTGATTCAAAATACATATATTTGTTTATTATTGCATTTTAAAGTACTGGTACCAGAGGAAGAAGATGTTTTCTTATTAGAAAAATAGATGAGCTGTGAAACTAAAAAATGACTGAGCTCCTCAAATATGAATATGTGTTTCTCCTGTAGCTGTGCCTTAGCACTTGACAAAGGGTTGACAGCCCAAAATGTTCAGTTGACAAATACTTCCATTCTCTCCCTGACCCCTCCTTACATGATCACTCTGCAGAGTTCAGACCTTGGCAAGCTGCAGCACTGATAAATACTTGGTTATGTAGCTGAAGGGTAGAGCAGGTAGCACAACAGGCACCAAATATGAAATGCAGACTGTCAGGTGGATGACCTGATGTCCAGGCATGTTTTATTTCAAACTATAGAAAAGGGGGTGGGATTTGGTTTGGTTTTGTTTCTTTTTCCAGGATATGAAAAGCGACATGAAGAAAAAACCCAAAACAGCTCACCAAAGTCATCCATAGTCCTACTTCAGGCAATTGAAACTCTGCTCTCAAATATTTTTTTTGTTAAATTCATTGAACAATAACAGAACTAGATTACCCCGTGAGTCACACAACAATGAAGCGCACTCACACGTCTGGTGCCTATTTGGTTCTCTCTTCTGAGGAAGCAGTGCTATAGATCTAGATGCAAGGACACTAGAAGTAGTTAAAACTCTACTACTGTAATGATATGACATCATCTTCAGTAGAGATAGAAAAATGGGTTCTTTGGACTTTTTGTGGGGCTTTTTTGATAATGAGGGAAAAGTTATTTTTCAATGAGAACAATTAATGTTTTGTTTTGGATATAAAAAGGGCATGCTATGTAAGAAGTAGTTAATGTTTTTCATATTTAGTTATTGCTGCTTAGAAAAAAAATCTTTAAAATCATGAATTATATGTGAAGTAAAATCACAAACTCTAATAAATTAGAGAGCCTCTGAAGAATTACTTTGCTTTAGAGCCTCTGTAGTCTTCAAATTACTTCTCAGTTTCTAAAGGGGTCTGAAGACTTTCATGGCAGTCACCAGCAATAGTGTTGGCCACTTCTTAATACATACATCTTCACCCTCTTTTGGCAACCTTTGTCCTTCATATCAAGTAACAACAGAGATATTTTCTTTAAGCAATGCTCAGCAAACTAAAGCCATAAACTCCTCTCTTTTTGTCCTGCTAGCCAAAGGATGTGCACAACAATTCAATTTACTGTCAAAGTGTGAAGCAACTTGCCTGTGGAAATGACTGAAGTTTTTTTTTTCTTGTGGTTTTTTTTTTTTTTTTGACTTACTCCTTGACACCTTCATAGTTGCTCAGCATGAGTAAACTTAAGCAACTCAGGTTTCAGCCTGTGGCAGGAAAAGAAATTTTACAAGCAATTGGCTGAAACCTCACAAAGATTTTAAGGGAGAGCTATGTGGAATATAAATCCAAACAGCAGTAAATTGAAATTGTCCATTGCAAACAAAATGCCTTTTTCTATTTTAGCAGCAAGCATTACCTGCTTCTGTGCAGTATGGCAACTGGTTTCTGTAGAGGGGCAAGGGAGAAGCAGGGTTTACTTACTGGCGGCTTAAATAATTAGCATTTGCTCTTTATGAGGTTAAATGTGTTAAGGATAGGTTAATGTACAGAAAAACACATCAATGACTGTGAAATGCTTAGATACACTCCTAATGGCAGATATATGTAATTCAAATTAGTGCGCTATTACAGTGCTACTGATTCTTATTTTATCTGAAATGACTCATTTTTGACAGCCCGAAGGGGTGAATTACTTTTACACACCTTTGTAAAAAATTTTAGTTGAAACACGTCAGATAAAACTAGCAAAAGACTTCTTTATAAAGAACAAATATTTTAGTTTTAGATTTAAATTCTATTAGCTTTTTTAATACAACTGCTACCAAACCCCCCTCATTATCTTCTTTCTCATAAATGGTACTAAACTTCACGGTAGGCCAGTGAGTGGACTAGTCACATGCAATCAGAGCAGCTGTTTTATGCGGGCCAGAAAACTGATGATACATTATCTTAGCTTAAACCTTTGCAGATTTAATGATTTCAATGTGAAATTTGCATGTAGAGGAGACTGCATTTATGTGATGGGCAAGGGAGGAACTTCGTGTTACCTAAATACAGACTGAAGTCCCTCTCTAGTCAATAAAGTTGGAGGGTAATCCAGAACAGGACTCTAGTTTAAGACCTCTTGGTCCTCCCCTGGAGGACGCTCTTCTACTAGAGGACTAGAAGGAGCCAGGAGAGAAAATCCACCAAGTTTGTTAGGTGGTTTAATATTCAGTGATGAATTTGTTCAGCTCTTGACTATTTTCTAGAGGGTATCAGAATGTGTCTGAGGAGGTTCTAGGGTCTGCTCACACACAACCCAACACTTGAGGAAAACTTACAAACAGTAGTACTGGACAAGAAGGAAAATACAATTGCACTAAACATGTGAAGAAGAATGGCAAATGGCCAGTCCTGTGATATAACTATGCTGCAGATTGTATTCCTTGCAAGTGTGCTAATTAGTAGCCAGATTTGTCTGTCTACATCCTAAATGTTAATTGCCTACTTGAGCAGCAAATCTGCTGTGAGTGTACAGAGAGTTTATAGCTTTGTGTTGGATTGTTGGGCACTAATTCGCTCTGTGGAAGAAAAATGATTTCAGAAAACTTCAAGATTTTTTTTCTCTGGGTCATTCTGAACATACCCTTAGAGATAGTAAGCAAAAACTTGGTATATCCCAGCAATTTACTGGTCTGTGTGCATGACAGAATCTGTCCAAACATGCACTTGAGATTTTAAAAAAAGCCGTAGTGATTTTCACACTTGAGACATGCAGCTGTTTCCTTGTTCATCCTCTTCAATAAGAGATGCCTCAGACTGTCACCAACTACTAAAACTCATTTCCAGCACGCTGAGAGTATGTTTTCATGAATGATGGTATTGTTGCTGGCAAGGTTGTTAAGAAACCGTGCTGAAAATAACTGAGGAAATTATCTTGTCTGTCTCGGTTAGTCCTATCTGTCCAAACTGTCACTATGCTCAAAAGTTAGAAGCATAACAGCTTATTAACACCTTTACTTTGTGCTTAGGGTGGAGTTCAATGGGGAAAAGAAATCAGAGTCTCCATAACAACAGTGAACCTAGAGAAGACGACCCAATTGTCATTAAAAAAATGCGGTTTGCTTCCCAGAACCTCATTATGAATGACACTTTGCATTTGTCTCATGCAAGTTGGCCCAAGCTGATATTTAGAACCAAAATGGACATCTGTGTCCTTAACCAGCTAAATGCATTTCACTCCTCCAGGAGAGATCTTATTTGTACTTTTTCATTAATCTTTTAGGGCTTTTTGGTGTGTGTTAGTTGGGTTTTTTGGGTTTGTTTTTGGGTTGTTTTGTTTTGTTTGTTTTTTTTTTAAAGCTATCATCTCCAGTCTCTGGATTTTGGACTCTCAGAAAAGGATGGCTTGTTGCTTTAGATTTTTGACTTACTTATTGGCTATATTTGCTTTGCAGTTTAACACTGGCATAATTAAATATCATTATTAAGTCACTAATTTTATTATTCTGATTTCAGCTGTGACTTTATTTGATAATAGTTCTGTAACATCTCCCACCAGATCAATAGAAATGGAGAGCAGTTCAAACTAAGTGATGGATTTCTTGAATCTGCTTCATTATTGTACATTTGTGAGAAGAAGGTACTGAGGAAAACTATTTAAGGTCACCAACTGATATTGACCCAGCTCTGTAAAAAACAGGAGCTGGTGATACCCTGCTGGGTACCAAACCTCACAGCATGCTTCACACACAGAAGAAAGCAAACTCTGGGGTGGATGATGCTGTGGTGGTTCTTCCCTAATCCTGGAGGCTTTAGCAAATGCTCCTTTCCTTCACTTACTCTGTCCCCATCCTGGTTCTCAGAAGACGTGAGCTTGGCTTACTGCAGTGTTTCACTCCCTTTGCAAGGTCTTTGGTCAAATCAGGCCCGCTCTTGACTGAGGCGATTTAATCCAGCTAAGGTTCTGATGTAGTCATGGTCATCAGTATGTAAGAGGCTTTATTTAAGTCATATTTAAAATGTATTCAGTGTTTTGAGTCAGGTAGAGGCTTTGGCATTGCTGCTAGCTGCCTCCCTTGACACTGAAGAGTTGAAGGAAATGCAAGTGTGTGAACAGTGAGGTGTGTTCTTGCCCTGGAAAAAATCTTAAGTTTATATTGCTGTCTATTTGTGGAAAAGACAATAGAAATATATCTAATTAGGAGAAAATTGGCAGTCAACATTCACATATCAGCAATGATAGAAACTGAGCTGAGACACATATTCCCTTTGGTGCAAGCACTGAGAGGTGAAATGAGCTGAACCCATTGCTGGTGTAACACAGGTGTGGTTATTTTGAAGGTACAGTAGGGATCTGTCTTGCTTGTTGATCCTGAGCCGAGGGGCAGGCTCACCGGTACGTGCCACAGCACCTGGTAGGTAATAACCTCCTGATGGCAGAACCATGGTACAATTCAGCACTTACTGGACAGTGCGTTAAAATGGATGCATTTTGGTGGAAATACTGCTTTGAAAAGGAGAGGAAGCGGGAGAAGCTGCTAGAGGGTTGTAGGATACCCATCCTATAGACCACATGTCTGTGCCCTGGTCTCAGGGCTGCCAGTGTGGCTGTGAGGGATGCAGCCATGCAGGATAAGGCACAGACTCGGGCGTCCTGCCTGGAGGCACCAAGCACTGCCCAGCAGCAGGGTCTGTTATCTTCTGCTCCACAGTGTGCACAGTTTTGTCGTACATTCACAAAGGTGCAAGTTGTACTCCATATTTCTAGCTAAACTCACTGATGTGTCAGAGCAACAAAAATGTCAAAGAAATCGATGTCCTACATTGTGTCCTCAAAGTTGACTTCCTCCAAATTCTTTAGTTCCCAGGTGCAAAAACCCTGCCTTGCAAAAGATCGGGGGGGCTCTTGCTGTTGACATTTTCTAGTCAAGCAGGGATTTCCTTTGAAATACTTCCCAGCTGCTTCAAACAGGATAGTGCTTATTGATTGCATCCCTGTAAGACAGGCATTTGTGTTTCCTCTTCCCACCTTTCCCCGAGGAGAGTTTTATTTCGTATATGAAAAGATCAACAGGAGCAAGAAAAGGAAAGCACGAGACAGGGAATTCCTGTGGAAGATTAAGCAGTTACTTATGCAATTTAAATTAGACTTGTAATAAATTTGTACAGGAAACGAATTAGGATGGCTAGCTTTTATGGAAAAGGGATTGATTTTCATAGTGCTTTTTATTATTCGTTTTGCTCATAGTTTTTATCTTTCTGCCTCTTTTTTTTTTTTTAATCTGCATAGGATTAGTTTCTAATTAATTCAAACTCTACATAGATTGATTAGTGACTTTTAATGTTTGGTCTCTCCTCCCCCTCTATCTGAGCCTTGCTAGTTGGTTTTAATTTTTTTTTTATGTAATTACTCGGAGGCAATGGTATAAGCAATATAAAATGTTACTTTGCTGCTTTTCTGTGTTGTCAAAATGTGTTGGGCTTTTGTCTGCTCATTGCTGAAAAATGCTGCCCTCAAACCTATTCCAGTACCTGCTGAATGCTTATACTGTTACTCTTAGTGGCAAAGCCCTGTTTATATTTGTAGGATATTATTGCTGCCTTGGTGCTAGGTGGAGCACTGAATTACTTTGAGGAAGCAGCTTTATTGTTCACTGAAGAAGTATATCAATCTCCTTGAAACTACAGAGAAATTGCCTTAGGAGTGTAATAAGAGCAGCTGTCCAGTCAGGCTTTCCTGATAATGTTATCCCATAATACTGCTGCTGTGATCAGCTGGTCCTAGTTGTACGCACCATGCAAGGGATGAATGACGCAAACCCCTTTGCTCTGTTCGAGGCACTGCTGCTCGCCCTGTGGCCATATGGATTGTGGCCACAGTGCTCTTCTGTGAGCTGTGCGCCAGGTGAAGCTGCTGCTTTCCTCCTGGATGCATTGCTTTGGGTTTGGGATTCCCACTGCTCGCTGGGTGGGAGTGCAGACTGACCTCCTTGCATCTGCCCTTTTGTGTCCTCAAGCCTTTCACCCAGGTTTCCTACAGGATTGCTTTAATTTAGATAGATAAGCTTGACTTAATCTGCTATCATATCTGACACAAGAATGCTCTAATGTGGCTGAATGTGGAGTATTAGTGCTGTTTTGTCCAAGGCATGCCCAAAAAGTTAAATGTCTTTGGAGAATTTCTAAACTACTTATCCTGTAGATGTCAAGATTTGTGCCACAGGCAATCAGCTGGCTTTCCAGTCAACCAAGGGTGAGCACGGGTTTGTTGGAAGGAGGGGACAAATTTAAATAATCAGCTCTCTTTCTGGATGGTAATGCCCAGTGTTTTTAATGTCCTTTTTCTGTTTGTTATAGGACAACTTTGACACCTGAAGGAATGATTACATAATATCTATTTAACTTTGATATTCTGTGTTTAGTTGATGTGCACTAGTTTGCAGTCTGATTTGTTCATCAGTTTCAGTAAAAAAGAGTTTAAAGGAATATGCTGCTTACCGGCATCCTTTTTGCTACCACCAATCATGCCACAGTATGAAACTGGAAGCTACTGTGAGCACTGAGTTCAAGTTTCTGCATAATGGACCCTATTTTATATCCGGTAGGCCTGTATATAACATAGCAAATTGGAGTTGAACTTGGGCTCATCTACTCAATGGATTAGAGCAGAAGATAATTCTGTGACAATACAGGCAGGTCGTCTAGAAAAAAGTAATAAACCATGTAGTGGCATGTGTCGGCATGTATCATTTTTCCTGTTTGTTTAATTTTCATTTTCTCCTATGAGTGCCTTTTTAATTTCCCTGCAGCATTTTAAGATATTAAAAAAAAAAATGTATTCAAACACACATAAAAATGTAGAGCAGCTTTGGTAAAACAGAAGATTGTAAGTGTAACACTAAGAAGTTAAGGGTTAATTTTTTTTTTCTTTGAACACACAACGCATTCCTTCAAAGTTATCCTGCTCTCCCTGTGAGTACAGCACCCCTATTGACATCAATTGGAGATTAATACAAGCAGATATTGTAGAATAGACTTCAAGGGAACCTGTGTGATGATCAGTGAAGAGAATTTAACTCTTATTACTTAGCAACTGAGAAAATAAAAATTATATATTGGAAACTCCACTTGTATTCACAGCTGGCGAGAGCAGTGTTACAGGTACTCTATGGCCTGATTCTGCTTCCAGTGGAAAGAAGAGATACAGAATTGAGCTTCAACTATCCAATTTTAAATGGGGGCTTATAATATCAAAAAAAGCCACAGGAAATGGCAGGAGTATGGAGGCTGGTGTGGCTATAGTGTGAAACAGATGTTATCCTATAGGAAGAGAATCTAATTACCTCTCCCGGACAGGAGGAAGCCCTGAAGTCTGCATGTCTGCCCTTTTATATCTGATGCTTTAAAAGCCAGTGGGGGCAATATTACCTCAATATTTTTAGTGGTCACTTTATCCCAGCAGACCTTACACTAGATCAGACATCATTAACATGACTTACTCAAACTTTCCAAAAGATCTAGCATAAAACCAGCATAAAAGTGTAAAGCCAGCAGAAATGCAGTGTATGCTATGTCTAGTTGGGTAGAACTGTTCTGCCTGGTACAGGTTAGATTGGTACCTGAGCAGCACACAGACCTGCTGCCCATTACTTGGGGACCAGCCACGTGCATCTTTTGCAGATTAGTAATAGAGGAAACAACATTACTGAAATTCATGCAAAACTTTAAGTAATGGTGTGCAAGTCTTATGAAAGGGTGACCTTGTAGAGGGCCTCATGCCCAAAAGGTAATTGGGACAGGGTGTATTTGACTACAGACTTCATGCAGCTTGTAGGTGTTGTTTAGTTAACTTTGGAAATTGCAATCTTGCATTTACATCCTTGGGCTGTTGAGCTGCAGCAAGCCTCCTGGGGTAGAGACGTGCCTGTTCTCGTGTCAGTAAATGCTTTTAATGATGGTGTTTGGCCCATGCATTGTTCACATATTCAAAGTACAAAAACGGTAGTTGCCCAGCAAGTGAATCATAGAAAATTAATTATAGCATGAGTGGTGTCTTAAGACATGTCTTAAGAGCCTACAGCTGGATTAATTAGTGCCGATGAGAGTTTCCCTCATCCTATGCTAACTGCAGGCTTGTGCTTCTCATATTGGGTTGACAGTGGAAGACAGGAAACCAAACCTTTCAGGGACGTGATCATGGTGGGAAACTCCAAAAGTGTTCATCCCTTGCATACAGTGAGACTCTGACCCCGTGTGCTGGCAACCTCCCTCTGTTGGCTGCCACTGCACTAAATGAAAATGGAGCTGTGTATCTTTTTTTTCACACAGCTTTAGCATGTTTTAATAATGGACAATAATACAAGTTTCCTTTCAAAATAAGAGGGAAAATAAACATTGTCTCAGCTGTTGCTGGAGGTTACAGTCAAAACATTATTTCTTTATCATTTGATAGAAACAAAGCTGGCAAAATATTGATATGCAAGTGCTTTAAATCTTTCTTTGTCATTATTCAGAGCCACCCCCTCCCATAATGCTAAATTTCCCCACGTGCCATCTGTCAGTATCCTGTGATTAAAAAAAAAAAATTAGAAATTAGTCACAAGATTATATACAGCATCTGTGGGTGCAGTAGCTGTGATAAAACCATCCTTGCTATTAATTTTGATGACAAAATCCCGCAATGGGTACAAGTAAAGAATAACCTTCTTCCCATCATATAGCAGTGGATAGCTGGATAAATGGATGTAAAATACAGCTGTACATAGAATACATGTCAATATACATGGGTATTTAAGACCTGCTTTATCCTTGCAGCTTTTTATATTTCATCAGTACAGAGTAAAATTCAACAGGCTTTCATTAAGACTGCAATGCAATGGCAGACTGACTGTGCAAAAAAATTCAGGATACCATAGGTTTTATTAGTGTTTTAAAAAGTGCACCAAATGTAAATTGACTTAATTTTTGGGTATTATTTTTAAAAATACAAAGATGCTTATTATGATTCTTCTGCTCCTTATTTATCACTCCTATATATGAACTGCTACATGGTTCAGTATCTCCTTTAAGATAGGGAGAAAAGATCTGACACACAGTCTTGATAGAGTAACACCTTTACAAAGTGTGTATGATCCTTTAATGCAGAAATCTTTTACTTGCACAAAAGGAACAGGCATGGAAAGATAGCAGTTGTAGTACCATCTCTGGTAATATATGAATGTAAGCATTACTTTATTTTTAGACTAGATTCTAATGATTAAGTAATCAGTCCTGTAAAGCAAATGCTGCTTAACTTTTAATAGTGTAAATATATTCTATACTTTTCTAGGAAAAATGGAAACATATATCTACTACAGAAACATGTATCTACTTCAGTTAAAAAAAAAATACTGTTTACAGATGTTTTAACAGATTTCCTGTAGTGGTTGAGCCCTTATTCATAAATTTCAACTTGACAAAAATGATTATCAAATTACTTTTGATGTAGACTGCTGCTATTGGCATAAGAGCGTTGCTTCGTCTCTTTGGTCTCCGATGAAATTTTGCTGTGAATAAAAACAGGTGGTCATGTATAAAGGTATCCAAACCCATAATTTTTGAAGGTGGTTAGAACCAGATGTGCAACTGCTCTTGTAATAAAGCCAGTTATACAGATTTCAGAATTAGTAGGTATAAGAATCAAGGCCATAAACCTCTCACTGATGCCCTTATTAACTCATGGATTAAATCAAAATATCTAGATCTGAGCCCCTCTCAATTTCATCTATATCTGGTGGCTAAAGCCAAATGCCATAACAAAGGGTATTTTTTTTTCCTCTTAAATCATTTCAGGTTACTTATATTGCACAGAAACTGAAGTCCTTTTACCCCTATAATGTATATCTCTCCCATCAAATGAAAGGTACAGAAGGTAGGATCATTCAAAAAACCTTGGAGTGTTGAATCTAGGGCAAATCATACGTTTATCTACGTTTAAGCACTTAAAAGTGACATAATAGTAGATATAGGTTAACTCTAGAAAATAGTGGAAGTAGCTTGCTTTTGCAGGCCAGGAAAACATGTTTAAAATGTAAAAGGTAAATTAAATGAGCTTGAAGAAAGGTGAAATAATACGGTTCATTGTCTTTTTCAATTTGTGCTGCTTAGTCATAAAGTGACAGACATTCAGTTTTAAATTAAACCTTTGTTATAGTCACTAGTATATACATATAAAATTGAAATATATTTAAGAAAAAACATCAGGTCATTCTGCTTAACATGACTTTTGTTCAGAAGTAAAAGTTTGTGTCAGCTATAAAAGTAAACCAAGTTTAGGGTTGCTCAGATCACTCATCAGATTCATTACTCCAGAAGTAATCCTGCAAAACTCTAGGGAAGTGCTGCTGTTGGTTGAGGATATTGAGTCCATAGGAGCCTCCACAACCAAAGTAATTCTGGCTTCAGTGGGTCAGAGTTGAGATGTGATGGTACTTTGCGCTCAAGGGACATAGTTTTCCAGCTCTAGCCAGGAAAGGCTGACTTCAAATGAGTGACTGGTGGATATTCCCAGAGAGGACCTTTCATGGGAAGTAATGAGCCACAGAGGGATCTGAGAATCCAGTTGATTGTGATGCATAATGGGGACAATAACGAGGTCAGGCCTGGGCAGGAGGATAACTTGTGTTTGCTGCCAGGAGCCCTTACTGATGTTGGGATGTGATGTAAAGTGCTGTTACCGTTAATGTGGTCTTTTCAGGGGGTTTGGTTTAGGTTTTTTTTATGTTGTAACTCTGAAGCCTCTTTAGCTTTATCATTGCCCTCTACTGTCAGTTCAAGCTTCTGAATTGGGCTCTGATTTAGGGATTGTGTGGTTTTGCCACATGTTACTGTCTGAGATAGGAAGGATGTTTCTCAGACCCTTTTTCCTTTTGTAACTGAAATGCAGACTGTTGCTAAACAAAGAGTTTCTTGACTGCAGGGGGTGGAGGGAGAAATCAGAAATGAAAGCTTCCTTAAGAGCCAAACTACTTTGTGATTTTAAAAACAAGATAAAAATTGTATTATTCATCTTTGCATTAGAAACCTGTAGAGACCTGACATCTCTTGGATAGTAGAAATGTTTATACAGTGTATTTGGGACAGATGTGAGCTTGCTCCAACCCTTGCTCTCAGCTGAAAGAAAGGTTTTGGTGCATCAAGTATCCCTTTGATTAAATTTCATTTATTCACAAAGGATAAAAAGGCAATTGTGTAAAAACTCTGATTTTTTTTTTTTTTGAGCATAGTAGAAATCAACAACAGGAGGCTCTTCCTTTGCTAACCATTTCAAGCCTCTTGTAGTGACCACGTTAACATAAATCTTTTTTTTTTATCAGAGAATGCTACCATGACTACTCTGCCTCTGTGTGGGTTTTCTGTTTTGTTTTTCCCTTTCTTTTGGTGGTGGTGGGGAATGTTTGGAGAGGAATTTCAGTTTATTTTTAGGGGATGAGTTGGTTTGGTTAATCTGCTTTGGCTGTCTTTGTGTGTTTCTTCTCTATCCTTTATGATCACAGGCACATTGTTCCTTTACACAGCTTCACCAATTGATACTCCAGCAATGTACAAGCTTTGGGCCTGCTGTATCAGGCTCCAAGAAAATCCCATCTTTGATAGTTCTTTGGTTGCTAACTCCTATGGTTCCAGGAGGAGGTTTTGGTTTTCTTACATAGACCCAAAAGTAGATGCATATACCACCAATGTAAGGAATCATGCTGATAGAGGGTAACCACCAGTACTCTAATTTTTGTGAACACACTCGTGTCTCAGAACATGCAAGCTGTTGATCTGCAGCGCCCTGCACTGGGAAACATTTGGATTCCCCTGTTCATTCTCACATCTTGAGTTTATCTGCTGTACTTCAAGTGCTGTCATGTGAACAGCAGTCCCAGAGAGCCACGGGAGAAGTATGAACGGCTTTGTACTCAGTACTTGTGCAAAAAAACCTGACGGACTCTGGGAAACAGCTATTCACTTTTCAGCTAGAAGCATTGTTTATTTTGACAAAAAAGGACAGTAGCAAAATGAAAAGTTCTTGCTTTATTAGCGTAAAAATTTCAACGCACACTTAGGTAAAAGGCTGGGAATATTGTACCCTTTATACTGTTAGAAAAATGTCATGTTGCCTCTTTGAAGAGCAGGAAATATAAATACTACAAAAGTGCTACACTATATTTAACAAGTGTTACAGTTAATTTTAAAAGAAAAAAGAACAGTGGGAATAGCCCTCTACAACAGGGAATTATTGCTTTTTGAGTTCATGGGCAGCAATTCCTCTATCATGCCTCAAGCCAGACTCCTGACTGCATCCCAGGTAATGGGGTTAAACTGTAGAAATCCCTTGGGCCCAAATGTGGAAGAGGTTCTGCAGCCTCTTCAGTTTGTGGTGAGGGCCAGGATGGGGAGAGAAAAGTGGGAGCATGAGGCAAACTGGAAGGTTCTATATGTTTTCGAGCAGGGTTTTGCTCCTCGATCTCTGTAATCAAGTATGAGGCCAGCTGAAGTCTATGGAAGAAGTCCCATCTCCTATAACAGCTTGGCCCCTGCAGTGCTGGGCTCATTAGGGTGTTGTCTGACCATGTGCTATGTAGAGGTTTTTCTCAGTTTGTCATTTAAATCAGACATACAAATATAAAAATGGGGCAGTCAAACACCATGTATTGCCTGAAGGGCTGCACATTCTTGCAGAATTGGGTGGATTATACCAGGGTATCGCCACAGAATTTTCATCTCTGACAGCCTTCTTCATACTTTGTTCAGGATACACAAAATAGCCTGACAGCCCCTCTGAACTTGAAGAGTCTCTGATATGCTGTTGTGTATAAATTGACTCACTTCTCCATTTACTGGGTTTTTTTGTAGGGAAATTTCTATGGTTTTGCACAACCACACAGCAGCAAATGCTTCTCGGTGCAAACTGCCTCTTTAACACATGAACTGGGATGGAAGGTGTTACGACCCAGTCTGATTGTCAGGCTCGGGGAAAGTTCGTAATGATCTCAAGGGCGAAATTAAGACACAAACGAGGTCATATGCTGCCAATCAGATGTTTTATTAGGTAAATATAAAAGAGTAAAGCGATAGGAAAAGGCAGGAAATATTAGGAGGAAGTTAAGCAAGCATTCAGAGAGATAAGCAAAGGATAGTCACCACCATGGATCCAGTGGCGTCCCATTGGTCCTCAGTCTTCAGTCCTTCGGTGGTGGGTGTGATGATTGCAGCGCTGGGCAGCACTGGGGATTCTCCACCATAAGTGCTCCCTCTAGTCAATGAATTTTTAGAGAATATATACTATACAATCATGCATATTAATAGGATTTCCGAGAATTGCTATGCATAAACATGAGATTTCCGGGAACTTATTAACATATGCAAATATCCGATTCGCATGCACAGTCATCTCTTGTGGTGGTCTTTGGGGGTCTTCAGATGAAGGCTCATAGTCTTCCTCACTGTGTTCGCTGATTGACCTTTGCTTCTGCGCAAACTCAGTCCTAGGGTCACGTAGACATTGCCCTTCAAGACTGCTGTTGCCATTCTGCTGTTTCTTCCAAGGCCGAGTTGTCTGTAACGAGATTATCCCGGAGCCCCCCTTATCTTATAACTGTTCTTCTAGCTACTCCCTAAATCACATCAGGCCGCCCTTAAGTCTAACAAGGTATTCACAACATCCTTAAATCACAACAGGGTGTCTTCTGGTCTAATTGAGTGACTAAGGTATTTACAACATCTCTCTTGCTCTTGTGGTTTTTAACCCTTTCAGGTGGCCACACTCAGGCTTCATTGTGCCGTCTTTTATCTGGTGTTGGAGAGGGAGTTTGCCCTCTCGGTTCGGTCCGGTTATCCAGGGCAACATCCGGATGAGCCAGAGAATGGCCTGCTGCTTCAGCAAGTTTGCACATTCCCTTGCAAGCTAGTGGTCAGCCAGTTTGCACAAATTTCCTTGCAAGCTGGTGGCATTGGTTAAGTCAAAGCATGGTCTGCCCTTGGGTCTTCCCAGACAAAAGAGTGGTCTGCTGTTTGGTCTTATTAGATAAACACACACAAGCAAGCTTTGAGACAATTGTTAACACTTCAGTCTCTTACACCACCCCGTGGCTCAAAGATTGCTGTCTTGACTCGCAGATCTCTGTCTTCATGGTCCATGGTGGTGATAGAAGGAGAGGATAGTAAGGTAAGAAAAGAGCATTTGTTTACACAATCTTTACAACTAAAGGTTTTGGCTGGTACACTGCATGGATACATTTAACATTGTCAGGTGATGGGACAGCAACAAACTGCATGTTAGTCAAAACACATTGAATTAATTGAACAAAACATGGAATGACACGTGGTAAAAATAACAACATTGCTAAACCACACAACATATAAAACAAGATACGCTTCACCCAGGGGTTACCCGGAAGCCATGAAAAGGGGTCAAATTCCCAACGTCTCCAGGTCTGCGTGAGTGCAGTCCGTGTTTCTGCTTTTCACACCCTGGTCTCTGCACAGGCGCCCTGTGGTCTGCATGCATGCAGTCTGTCGGAGGCTGGATGTCCAAGCCAGAAGATGGTGGTATAACGGCAATGTCGGGACAATTCCAGTTCCATAAGAGTCCTTGACAGAAGGGTTGGGTTTTTTTCCTAATAGTGTCATAGTATCTTGGAAAGATAAAGCATAGGTCAGTGTTGGGTCAGTGAGTAACGCAGCTTTGGCACAGCAGGCAAATGTAGCAAGGCCTGGGATCGCTGTGTTTCCTGTTGATTTGCTTCCATGTTGTAGGGGCGGTTAATTATTTTGGGGGACAGAAAACAACCCCATAACCTGACAGTTAGAGGACTTGCTTGTGACAATCTGATTCAAGAGACAAAAAAGGAAACTACTGAAATATTCATTGGACCAGAGTGGAAGAGCAGGGTGTCCCAGTGCTTGTGGCCTCTCTCGCAAAGGGAGGAGGTGAGTGCAAGTCCTATGAGGGAGAGGCTCTCCTTGAATCCAGGTCATTCCATACTGGATGGTGCTTTTGGTCAGTGTCTATTCAGTAAAAATGGGATCTTTGCCCTCTCATGTATCCATGTCTTATTTTCCTTGAGGGGGTGGGGTGAGTGATATGAGCCAAAATGGAAACAATTTACTTCTGTTTGTCAAGAAAAAAATGAAAACATTTCCTTTTGGTTCCATCTAAAGTGTTCATTTTTTCAAATTTTGCTTCACACTAGCAAATTGATTACTGACACAGCCCCATTCAGATTGTTTTAATTCAATGTTTATTTGTTTTCACAAACCTTCTTGATAACTTTTAGTAAGGCCTTATCTCAATTAAGAAAGTGACTTTATTCTTCATATAATCCTATCATGGTGGTATTTTTCTTTTTTTAAGCAAACTTGTAAATGATTTTTTCCAGCAAAACTATTATGTGAAATGCACTCAACAGACTTAAATAGTTTGGCACTCCTGATGCATAGCCCAGCCTCTTGAACTGAAGATCATCCTTCCTCTCTAGAGGCTTCCTTTACACCTGTCAGCAAAGCTGACGTTACTTTTTTTCCATGTTTACATGTCATGTTTCTTCCATTCATTTCTTGCTTTGTAAGACTAAGGTACGAAATAAAAACCAGCACATACTCCCTGTGGTATGTGTGTGGAAGTAAGTTATCCATCACACCTGTCTGTGCCAAGGGTTTGTTTCCACTGGATGACAATCGTATGAAGAGTTCCCTTTTGATGAAAACTAGATTTTCAGTCTTTAGAGTTTCTTTTCACCTAACTCTGAGCAAACTCATTGACTTTCTATAAGAGAATTTCCACTGTCAGTAACCAGGAGGCAGAGGTGGGATCTTGGAGAAGGGAGCGGGTATGAAAGTGCTCTCTAACCATTTTCTGCAGTCATGGTTATTGGGACAGCTTAAGGACTCATTTCCACAAAGCAGATACTGGGTTATCCTCCCCGGCCCATGCTGAGGAGAAGCTAGAAGTACAGAGAGCAATTAAGTCTTTCTTGGTGCCAATTGTGTGTGTGTTCTCAAGTGAGGCTCACAGAAGAAGGTCCGGTGCGTGTGCACACAGCCTGACGTGTTTCTGCAAGAACTTGGTTAGTGTTTGTCCTGCAATAGTAAATCTGAATCCCCTTACTAGTAGGTGTAGTCACTTCATTCAGAATAAAATGAGCTCTCTAAAAGGTTTAACTTTGCTCTATTATATGCCCTATACAGTGTAGAAGATCAATTTTTGTCTCCTGATAATAAGCACCTATATTAGAATATAAATGATGTTCATGGCTTTTGGGTGGTACTGCATACAGATTAGCAGCAGCTCCTGCAACATGCAGAAAACTAAAGAAAATATGAGCATTTCTGGGGCAATCTTCTGACTGCTGCTTCTTTTGCTATGTTATTTTTTCTACTTTTAAACCTTTACATGGTTTTGCAAAAATTAAGGCTGTTTACAAAAACCCAAACTTCTCTATGGATAGCAACGATCCTTTGCAGCATATGCCATAGGACAGAATGTGGGGGGAAACAAGGCATCTGTAAAGGAATTTTACCTTCTGAAATTGCTAAGTTCCTTGAGCTTGACAGTGGGGACAAGATTCAAAATTATACAGGTCCTTGGTACTGTTCTGCTGCTGGTGCTTAGTGGTAGCAGTCAGGCCAGAAGAGCAGCATTTGGTATTAGCTGGAGGAAGCAGAAAGGGAAGAGCATAATAAATAGTCAGATTTATCTTTGTGCTGTATATGCTAGTATATATTGAAGAAGAGACTGCTCGTAACATTTGAAACATGTAACTGGTCATGTTTTCCTGTTACACTCTGTTTTCTATCTTATCTCACAGAATTAGAAAAAATATTCAAATCCTATTCCAACATTATTTAGAAAACTTGATTATTAAAGTAAACATTTCAGTAGTTAAAAACTCTTTAGTGACCATGCAGAAGTTGAGTATGAAACTTCATAATAATAAAAAAGCTTGCTTTTTTACTCACAAGTGGTACTCAAAGTAAAAACTTCTGAGTATTGTATATTTGAGGTAAAACTGGCTGTGTCTATAGAGGCTTCTAGAAGGTAGAGGCACTACTAATTTTTCATGGTTTTATATAAAAAGAATATTACCACATCCTCAAATTTCATATCTGATAGCAGTAATTTATCATTATTATGTCATTGCAACTTAAGATTTTTATTAGACAGGAACAGTAAAACTTTTGCTTGCTCTCTCCATTTGGTACTGCTTCTTTATTAGACTACAGTCTCTGCACAGAAGGGAGCCGTGCCTTCTTTTACATTTATATAGCACTTAGTTTCAGTTGTACCCATAGGATGCGAAGAACAGGAAACAATAAGGCTTCAACAAGTAAAATTGTAATGTTTGATTAATATGTGCCAGTGGTGCAGCTGGGATCCTGGTGACTCTAGAAGTGGGAGGAACTGCAAGGGTGGCTGCTGCTCAGCCCCGCTGTGGTATGGAACTGATTCTCACACCATGAAGAAAAGAGTTCAAATATAGTATGTCCTCTTTGACAGTGACTCCTTCTCTACTTCAGGATGCACCTAGTAAAAATTTGAGTGCATCAAAGTTGGTTGTGGGTATCCAGAAGGCCTGTGGATATCTAACTGCTTCATTTGCTGGCAGTTCCAAAGAATTGTATGGAAAATGACCAAGCGTGACTTAAAATAAAATCAGTTTTCCCATTTTTGGAAATGATCAGCAAATCAAAAGTAAAAATAATTTAATGCTTTTGGATTTAATCAATTTAAAGTTTTTTATAAATTAAAAAATAATCAAAGAAAATGCCAAAACAAGTTACTTGGTGTTGAAAAGTTCGTATTTCAATGTCAGGAAGGTTTTTAATTTTTTCCCTTTTTTTTTTTTTCTTGAAAAAAAAATAACATGAGCAATTTAGCGGAAGTGAAGCAGGTTACTTAAAAAGTTCTCGTGTAGATGAATCCGCAATTATTACTCCCAAAGAAACATTTGCCAGAGCTATTACATTGCTCTAAGACCAGCATGTTATCAGAGCAGTGGCTTTTCCTCTTCTGTGTCCCAAGGGACAGAGATTTGAACAATTCCTACCATGCTTTCCATCAACTGGTGGTGCTGGCAAAGCCCCGGCAGCAAACCCCATTCCTCCTGGAGCTGGCGGATGCCATCTGGGTTGTAGGGTGGCTTCAGTTTGAGCAAGGATGGCATGTGAAATATTGCAAAAAATGCTTCCTTCCAGAAGGCAGAGGCTGTAAAGAGCACCTCCATACTAAGGGATTCTTCTTCAAAATAAATTGGATTTTTATGGTGATATTTGAGTTCTGTCATTCTACACATGCACACATGCAGATCTGCTGTTTCATGGGAGTTTAGAGAGCCCTAACTTTGTATGAGAAAGAGATTCAAAGTCTCCTCTGACTTGAATAATTCTAGCATTAAGATAACACAGCTGTGTTTGAAAATAGGCCAGATGAAGAGAGACTTTTTTCCCTTTTCTTCTTTCCTCTGCAATGTGTCTGCTAAGGCAGAATAGGGAAGGGGCTCGCTTGCAGCAGGCAGCCAAGCGTGATTTGGGCAGAAAAAGGGGCTTGGCTTGTACAAACCTTTCAGCAGTCCTGGGTGACCCCACCGGATCCTGTAACCTCAAGTCTTTGTGGTCTGAGGTATTGTGGCATCAGGCTCCCCTTGCACCACAAGAAGTTTTCATAATGCATGACTTCATTAGAAATGGGATCTCTGTTATAAACTCTGTATTATAAAGAGAAACAGGCTTAGTAAATTTTAAAAATTTTAAATATAATTCTAAATCTACCAATAAGGCTTCAAGAATAATAACAGAACAGAGTAACTGTTTCACTGCTCAAAAAACTACTGCTTCAACAGCATGTTTAAGACTGCCTTTGTGCAAACTTAAAATGAGCTGTAACACCTTTTAGTTATCAGTTCTAAGTGATTTTAATTATTGACTATACTAATAATTCATAACTACATGAAAGTATTAAATTTTAAATTAAAAATTACTGCCTCTGTGAAAAAAATAATTTTTATTCTTGTTTTTAAAACCTGAATATAATATCTCTTCAGGTTTCCTTACTTTGATTTTGTGTAATATAAAGCACCAGTATGTAGCTCTAACGCTGATTTGTTTTCAATGCTAAGTATGTTTGTAATTTAGGACCAAATGTAAATTGGAAATGCGATAGTGTGAATTGTCATGTAAAAGATTTTATAGCCTATAAACACAAGTACAACTGTGAAATGCAGGGACTATTTTGGAATGTTTTATTTTCTGAGAGGAGTAGAGGCTGATATACATTCAAGATGCTTTAGCAAGTACTCTCTCAATCCCTTGAGTGACTCCACTCCAGGAATAGCCCTGTTGTTTGCTTTTCAAAGTGAACTAACATATGTAGAGTGAAATCCGTGGAATTACTACCATTGACTCCACTGTATTTCTCTTAAGACTGAATTTTTTTCTGAATTTTTAGGGTCCTTGTATTTTTGTATTATAGCAGCATGTATTGAAAGAGTGTTAATTGTGCTTCATATGCTTCTTCCAAGTATCACCCTTAGATGGATGCATGGGGAGCTGAGAGTGCTGGGACACGGACTAGCTTGGCCCAGTTAGCCAGATCATTGTACGCTGAATGGGATGGAGAAGCACGTTACCCATCAGTGCTAGCTGTTAGCCTGGGCTGGGGATGAGTGTATTGATTCTTGAGCTTTTCTAACATTTACTTTGACTCTCATTATATTTCAGAGTATGGCAAAGCCAGTTAAGATACTTTACAGCTCGTAACGTGGATTGCATTCAGCGTGCACAGGCTCTGAGCTTGAAAGCAGGACAAGCCCCATTGCCTTTAACAGTTCTCATCATGCAGGATGCTGGGACGATGGCTCTGTGGGGAAAACAGCTCTGTGTTTGGCAAAGCAAAGGACATAAAGCAAGAATGGGATGCATTTCAAAGAGGCGTTCTGCCTAATGTTTATTTGAAACCCACAGACTGACTTAATCAAAGAAGGAAAAGTGAATTGAATAGATTCAGTGTACTTGGAGTAAGTAATTAACTATTGGTTTTCTGACAAGATCACACTTGATGGCCAAAACATTTGAATAGGAGCAGAAAAGAGACACTTGGCTTGATTAATTAAACCTCAGAAGTGCCTTCCTCATCACTGTTACTGTCAGGGAATCAGGAGTCAAGGTGGGCTAGAAAAAGCAGGTCAGGCTGCCATGCCGCTCTTCAAAGAGCGGGGACTTCATTTGAGGAGAGACTGTGAATGCCCTCACCAAATTCCTTGTCTAGTTTAAAGGAGCATTAAATTTATTAAGAGAGAAGCTCTAGAAACAGACCCACAAAGCGTATTTTTCCATGATTGTTCTTCTGATTATCAGTCATGTTCCATATTGAATAAAGCTAATAAATTATGCTGTAATCTGAAATAATGTGAGCAGCTCGATTGAGGTGTTGGAGCTGCACGAGCTGGGAGGAAGCAGAGCGTGGCCAGAGTCTGGTGCTGCAGCTGGTGGCTGCTCTTACCCCCTGGACAGCAGCAGTTTTGGGAAATGCTATGTTGTGCTGCCTCTGCACAGCTCTCAGGGCAATTTTTTCAAAGACAGTTGTTTCATCCCTTATAAAAAGGGAAAAATTTTTAGATTTAACAATTTTGCAAGATAATTTGCAATATTATTTGCAATATGCACAGAGAACTTTAAAAGCAGACAATTTTAAAAAAGTGTGACTTACAATGTAAGCAAACATCACGGGTATGAGAGAAGGGCTTTTAAAATTAGTGTTCTAAAAAATACAAGGCCAACTTGTATTCAATTTTGAATAAAATAACAATTTTCTAAAGCTAGTATCTTATTCTGGGGTTCCCTGACATAATACCAAATTTTATTTCATACTTTAATGTTTTGGTTTTTTTTTTGCTTTGCATAATGTCTCCAAATGGGCCCTGATCTCCGTAACACTTGTGCTGAAGTCCAAGCCAAGGAGTTCAGGTCAGGCAGGGCAGGAATCAGCCTGGGCCTGTGTATCCATCCCTCCGTAGCCACAGCAGTGCACTGGTGGCTTCTTTCTCCCTCTGCCTTTCCTCAGCACCTGCCCTGCACTCTCTCCAGTGGCTGCACCACTGCTTTTTGTATTCCCTGTGGAGCCTGCTCCTTAATGTGCATCAGTGAGGCCGAGAGAGTTTTCTTCCCTGCTAGAAAAGTGTTCACTGTGGTGATGATTAGGGAAACTGGAATTAGTGAACACATTAAATGTTACTGCTCAGCTGCTGTTTCTTGTGATGTTCCCTTTCTGTTTCATTAAGGCCGTATCCTGCAACTGGATCCACCATGGTGTGTATGCCCATATAGATATATAGGTATTTTGTGTGCCCTTTTGTATATGCCTGTATGTGTTGTCTGCAAACCTTACTTGCGTTATCTATTTTAACTTTAAATATGACAGAAGAGAGAACACAGCAAATCTCATAACTCTAGATAGATACTTGGTGTGTTTATTTTCCAAAAATATGCTGCATTATTGAAAGAAAAACTTACCATTTTCTTGTGCTCAAACTAAAAATGGTATGTCTTGACTTTGGTAAAGCACCCAGTTTATACAGATTGTACCTTGAGTTTCTCTAAAATTGAAATGCACAGACAATAAGCTCTTTTGTGTTCAGTCTGGCTGAAATGCATTGAAAAAAATTGTATTTCCTGGCCTTCATTTCTGCTCCATTACCAATGCAGATGCGCTCTTTGCAGTATGGTAAATACCAGTGTTAGAAAGAAAGGTTGTCACTTAGAGAGCAAGTTTAATATTCAGTTTCTTCTCTGTAAATATATACAATTTGATTAATATAATTCACTGGAAAGCAGTGCCTTTGACTCTGAAATTTACCTTTTAAGGCCAAACTATAAAATAATCCCTTAAATTCACCTTTCTTGGAGCATCTGAACCAATCAGACCTGCTATTTTCTGGTAGTCCAGAAGAAAAGGTGACAAAGTCAGAAGTTGTATGCTGTATGCTAGACCTGGATGGTACTGTTGGAAGTTCTCAGAATACTCGTATATACTGGAGCACCATCAAATTACCAGCTGTCACACTAGGAAAGAGGCAGTGGTTTTCTTTTTCTTACCTTTCTAAACCATCATTGAGCTGCTCTGATCCACACCGTTGTCTGACTTTACCCTGGAGTAAAGGCTGTTGTAGGCTATGGTTTCCAGGAGACCTGAGCCACTCCACCCACAGCAGCACAGCATCCCTTGTCCCAGACAGCCCATACCCTTCCAAGGAGGACACGTGGGTCTCCGTGCTTGAGTCATCACCTCTCTACTCTGCACTTTGCGGGGATGAGGGAGGAGCGCTTCTTCCTTCGGCCTCTTGCTGAAGCAAAAAACTCAGTGCAGGCACCTCTACTTCAGGTTTGGAGCTGCTGCAGAGATAACTGGGGCAGTGATGTAGGGCTAAATGTAAAATCAGAATTAGTATTTCATAATTTGTATGTAATCTAATATTGCACACATGAGCAATGGTGAAACTGCCAATTTTTTTGTATATTGTCTTCTGTATGTTGTTGCACCAGTTTGATGTAGAAACCCTAGAATTTGTTAAACATCAGTCAGCCTAAGTTATCATATGGTCTCTTCTACCCATAGAATCTGTAAATCTATTATAACAGCTGGATTTATAAAGCACAGGGGTCAAAACAATCATTTTATGCAGGCAGCCAGGCAGCTGAGGCAACAACCCCTGCCCCTGGGATGGCTGCTGCTTGCCCTCCGCAAGACTTGCGCTTTCTGTAGTCCGCATCTCTCGTGCATGGTCCACTGCCTCTATCCAGCCAGACACAAAAGACACTTTTGGAGCAGCCACATCTTTTCCTTCAGGTGTGCTGTGAGTTACAGCTCCTGCAGTGCTCATTAGAAGGCTGCCCTGGCACCCCTGGCAGAGTGCTGGGGTTGGAGGGGCTGCAGCACTGGCATGCTCCATGGGGCATAGTGGAGGTTCTTGCGTGCACACCGGCACCAGCGCTCTTGTCTGCATGCACGTTGTTTCACAGATACCAATCCAAGCTTATAATTTTATCTTGTCTTACACATGCTTCTCCCCTTGTTTCTCTGGCAGGACAGTGCAAGAGTGGCGTGCTGTTTCACACATTATTTCAGATGCGGATGTTTCAGCGGTGCTACGTAAACATACCTACATTTAGAAAAAATGGGAATAAAAAATGCTGCATGCAGCCAAGTTAATGTTGCTATAAAATCCGAATACATTCTTGTTTTTCTAATGTTTGAGCTGAAAATGTGATATTGAATTATCTTATTTATCTTTGCACTTAAAGTGTGTGTAAAAATTAAAAGCCACTGCTCTTTAGAAGCAAATATCAGTCCACTTTATCTTCCTGATGTACTGTAAACTGCACACACAGAGGAGGTTAGTAGCTGAATGGGGGATGATTATGAAGATGAATGAGTGGCCGGGAGACAGAGTCAGTTTAATGAGCTGAGCAGTAAGGAGGCTGTAATTTTTATAGATTAGCACTGAACTTGTCACTTACCAGCTGATACAACAACTTAGTTTCAGAATTACAGTATGTCAGAATTGAGCTCAACAAGCTCAAAACCAGTGGCAATCTGATTATCTCCCACATAATCCAAATTACAAGCGTAGTTCTCCTGGATGTGTATTGCCTCTTCCTGAAGTTCTATCTGTTGTAGGTAATGAGCAGAACCCAGAAATCCGCACAATTAGTCGTATGTCAGATGATTTTTTAAAAATTTTGTTTTTCCTGTGCCGGCGAAGCCTTTGGGCAGCCTCCCATCCCCAAGCTCTCTTGTGCCGAGTCAGCTCAGCGCATTGGCAGACGTCTGTCCCAAGGGAAGCAGCCAATGTGGGAAACAGTGAATTCCCAAGACCACCAATTTCCTAGAGAAACTGTTGAAGATACAGTACTTTCTTTTGTTACCATTGCTTTGGGTCCTTGTGCTAGTCCCTATAGCTGCCTCCTAATATGTCTGCTCACCTCTGTGCAGGTTTGTCGCCAGGGCTCGTGGGCTTTGGCTGCTCAGTAAGAGCTCCCAGTCCAACAGGCTGAAAGTGGAGTCCCTTTCCCTGCACTGCTGGATTTAGAGGCAGAGGAAGCTTGTGATCCTTTAGTCTGTTACCAACAGCTGCTTGTCCCAGGGTCCCCAAGAAATCCATGCTTCCCAGTGTCATCACGCATGTAATGTCTTAATTGACCTTGGGGATGAGGACTCCTTTAGGAGTCCTTGGCATGGGTGAGCTGAGGACCTGGTTCCCATTAGGGAAGGCAGCAGCAGAACAAACACCTAGGCTGATTTATTTTTCACAAACCGAGTGAAAGCCATGATCCCCCAGTCTGGCACCATTCCCAGAAGTGTTATTTTACAGGCGTGATGCTTTTGATAACGGCATTGCTTCTGGAGTAGCGTACAAGGGATAATTATTGTTCCACAAGCAGATGACAGTGTTGATTTCTCCCCCTCATAATTCACTCAGGCTGTAGGCTGGTTTGTTGGAAGGAGTGTTTTGGTTTTAGACAGCGCTGGGACAGAAGTGGGGAAGGCCAGATTTGGGTTTATTAAGAAAATGGGTATCTGTAATTCTGGAGATAGCTCTTGCAGCCAGCTGCAGACAGAACTGTTGTGGCTCCATTTGTTTTTGGGGACCTGAATTTGACTTTGAGCCAAGCCCTGGGCTGTAATCCTCTGTTGTGGCAGTGCTTCCCTTAGAGACTGCTTTATAAAAGGATGTATGTTAGCAGTGTGGGGTTTTTCATGTACCATGGTAAGGTTTTTCTACTAGTGTCTACTCTCAAGCCCTTCTTTTGGGTGGTTAACCTTTCCAGTGAACACATACTTCATTCCAAAAGCTTGGTTTTCTCCTGATATTTACTCTGCACAAGTGCAGCAAAGGCAGTATAATCCAGTTAACATGAAAATTGGTTTTCCTTTCCTCAGCCACTCACCTGCTATTTCACCCTAGGAATTACTTTTACCCTCTGTCTCTCCTCTCTACCCATAAAACCAGAGCAATGATGTCTGCCTTTTTTCAGCCCCCTGAGAGTTTTCAACTACTGCAGGGTGTTATGTAGTCACTATTACTACTGTGCATCTTATAAGTAAATAATTTCACTTGTAGCAAATAGCAGTAACTCAGTAAAACTATTTTTAAAATAAAGTGTGAGCTTCTTGATCGGTTTTGCTGACAGCTGTCGGCAGCCAAAGGCAGAGGGCTCTGTGCTGCCCTCGGGCAGACTCAAATCCTGCCATGCTTCTCCCTACACCTGCCCTATCTCCTCTCCCCATTTTCTGCTTCTGGATCACAGTCTCAGGAGCGGTGGGTCCTCATGAACATGAAGATGTGCCCACATGGCTCTTGATGACTTCCACCAGCACATGAAAGCAGAGCTTTTAAAAAAATATTTTTCCCATGTGCTTTCTGAGCATTAGTTAAATAAGAATGCTAACCTGTCAGGACTCGAACAGATGAGTCGGTGATATTTTTTTGTGTGTGTAATCTTGTCTTTTTAAATGTAAGTGCCTATTTTTTAAATGACCTATTTAAAAAAAATAACACATTGACCTTTTAAAACCACTATGCCAGACCTTCTTAAGAGATTTGGCACTGACATTTTTGTCATAATGGAAGATTCATTAAGGTCAGTGATAAATTTGCTGCAATAAATACAGAAGAATTAAGAGCTCATCAGCATTACCACAGCGTAATGCTCAGTGGATTGAATTATGTACTTAGAAAGATGAATCTGTGGCAATTGGCAAGCTTCAAGAGGAAAGCTGTATGTGTGCACAGACGTGTGTGCACGTGTGTGAGAGGGAAGGCAGAGGAAATGAGGGGACAAAAAAGGAATTTAAGAAAGCAAAACATTTTTTCACTCATTTTGTAGTCCAGTAATATTTAGAGTAGCCATGACAAATAGTATGATTGTACTCTCATTCATTGCCCTATAATTGACGTTTCTTGTGGTAAATGTTGTGGTATGACTGGGTATCTGTCCTGCTCTCCTCCCCTTGCAGAGTGCACGCTGTCTTTTAAGCCATATTTAGTGCAAACAACAGTATTGATCGTGATTGATGAAGCAGTGTGAGAGGGTCAACCCTTTACCTGCCCCCTAGAGTAATTGGGCTGCAGTTTGTTAAAGGGTAACAGAAGAGAGATTAAAAATGAAGAAATGCACTAAGTGGCTGTGAGCTGTGTTCCCAGCTGTTCAGAACATCTATTCCATAATATGGAGCATCAATCTAATTCTCTGCACAGGGAAGGAGCATGGCAAGTCAAACGCCTCCGACAGGCAGTCCTCACCAGCAAGATACAATGTTCAATTTAAGAAAAGATTGAAGAACATCAGTCTTCCCTTAAAACAATTTGTACAGAATAAATTTGGCACTTGCTAGCTATTCCCACTGAGGGAAACTGATAATAGGACAGAAAAAATCATGTAACATGATTTAGGATTCCCAGAATGGGATTACTGTTGGTAATAAAACAGGAGGGAGGCAGGAGAGAGAAGAGCTGACAGTAAGCTCGATGTTAATTCAGAATGCTCTCAAACCCCTGGAAATTCATCAGGGCTGTGGGTGCTGGATACCTCTCAGCATCAGGACTCGGTGTGAATGCGGGTTCAGCACGCTTGCAGACACTGGCTCCGAGTGCCTCAGCTGGAGCTGCTGGGTGCAAGTTCCTTTGAAAACCTGGCCCTTAGGGCTTATGTATCCTACAACATAATCCTCTGCTGAAAACTGGTGTCAGCTGCTGAAGTAGCACCACACATGGCTTGCCTTTTGTCTTTCTTTTTGGCAAAATGATTTACAGGACAGGTTCAGGTGCATCTATGTTGGTATCCCTGGTATCCCATATTGGTAATAAAAAAAGCTTCTGTGAAGCTTAAGACTAGATTCTGCTGCAGGTCACCCATGTCAGCCCCTACATACCACCTGGAGGAGATTGACTGAGAATTTCTTCTAAGGGCCTCTCTTCTATGCTACTTATACTGGGTGGCAGCTCATTTTATTTATTTGCTGTGTAGGTAAAGGTAGAAGTCACCCTATTTGAGACTGCTTGCTCCATCTTCTGAAAGTACAAAAGGGAAGATAAAGTGTAACAGATGTTAAGTGCACAAATTTACTTCAAGACCCAGCTAGCTTTAGTTGTTCTTACGCGATTATTATTTATACAATGTGTCATATAAACGATATGCCCAAGTCTTTCTTTTTTGGGGGGGGTGGGAACTCAGCTGTATTACGGTATAAATTGGAAGGTTGTGCAGGTAATGATGCTGGAAGGGATTTTACCTAGAGAAGGCAGAACTGGTGTTCTAACAAAGCTTGGTACCAAAGATCCAGTGGTTAGAGGATGGAGAGGGAGGTATAGCCAGCCCTAAAGTTAAAGTATCCATTTAGAAGATCTCGGTGGTATGGGCCTGCAGCAAACCCCAAAGTCCCACGGGGCAGGAGGTCAAACCCTTGCTTCTCTGCCCTCCTTTTCTTCTCTTTGCTAAGTTGCATGTCATTACCAGGCATCTCATAACAATGGCACTGAGAGAGAAAAGATGGAATTTGGTTTCCTCACCATAAAATCATTAGTGTTCACTTCATTTAAAGTCTCTCCTCATAGAGCAGAAGCTGAACTCTAAACAGCTGAGGAGCTGAGTCCGACTGTGCCTTACAATAATGAACCTTGATATATATATTCTTTCAAAGCTCTACTGTAACTAAAATATATTTCTCTGATCCTAATTTTAGTATGGTTTTAGTGGGTGAAACTGGAAATTTCCCAAACCAGATTTCCTCAACAAAATGATCTTGTGCATATACTGAATGTCATTGACATGTTTCTGAAAAATATTAAAATCTTTTGAATACCATTGGAATAGTAAATTTCCTTTCTTTAATTTTGTTATTTAAATTGCAATATTTTAAATTAGTGATTTTTTTCTGTGACATTGTCATTTTCTGGAGGCCAACCATGATTTGGGGAAACAGCAGACAGTATTCTCAGAGTGATACGTAGCTTTTAATTATGTATTTCCTTTCTTCTGCATAGTAAGCAATGACGACATTTTGGTCATTGTTCCTATGGAATGCACACTAGCCATTGGAAAGAAAGTGGTGGGTCCTCATGCTATATGTCAGAGTACCTATATGTATATAACATGTGTAATGCTAAATCTAGAACTGTACAGAAATGTTCTTAACACACAAGCTTCCCCCATCTCAGGTCCCCCCAGCTCCTGATCAAAATGCCCCCAGTGCATCCGGTCCCACAGAGTCACTTGCTCTCGTAGTTTGTGTGTGAAGTTGGTAGTGTGTAAACTCTTCAGGGAAGAAGCTACCTGGACAAAAAGCAAAGGGACACAGGGGACATCACTTGCAAAGACCTTTGCCCTTAGGGCCTTATTTCAGAAAAAAAGAAATTAGCTTTAAGATGGTAGAGGAAATTCATTCTTTACACTAATGCTGCTGTTTAAGACTTCCTGAAACACAAGAAATCTGCAGTCCTGAAGCTGAGATGAGGAAGTTGAGTATATGTGCTGTGATCATTTGTATTTATAAACAGAAGTTTCATCACTGGTATTTGAATGTAGGTTCTCCTTCAAGGCATGCTCAACCCCGAGCTGAGAAGAAGAGGACTAGTCAGAATTAATGCAACTCAGCCTTAAACCCAGCTCTGAACCTAAAATCAGAGCCTGAAAGAAGAGTTTGGATTTAAGTTCAACGTGTAAATTCATTTTTAACCAGCTTTAAAAATCTGCCTTTGAATTGATGTAATAGTTTTCAACATGGGAACCTTGGAAAACTTTCTCGGGGTCCGTGAAAGAAAATAAAGACTGTATGTGCCATACAATTTATACACCTTATTTATATGCTGTACAGCAATCTGCAAGCACGAGACATCTTCACTGAAAGCTTTTAGAGGCCCTATTGATCCAAAGAGCATGAAAGCAACAAAGAGTTCACTAAATAATAATGAACAAAAATGTGTTAGTTTACAAGGAACAAATTATATACTTAAAGATCTCCTTTAGTTTTTTAGCGATATCATTCTTATTTCATAAATAAGGCACATTTTTAATACCTTCAGAAGAGAGATTTAGAGGAATATCTACCAATCAAGTGCCACTTACCATTTGTCCTTGTATTTCACAGTGCACTGAAATACATACTTATAATTTTATCATGCTTTTTTGCTTCCTGTTGCCTAATACACTGAGACGAACTAGTGAGGCGGAAACAAAATTAGGGACTTCCATTTAGATGCATTAGTCACACAGTAAGGTAATCAGCTAGTTAGAAATGGCATCATAAACTTGTCTCAGTGGAGCATATTTACTTTTTTCCCAGCAGCCACCCTGTTGGAATAAAAGCTGTAGTCAGGAGGAGAAGGGTGATTAACAGGATTTTAAATATTTAGGGTTTTTTAATATTATGTAATTACTGCCTGGCTCAGATTGCCTAAATGATGATGATACTAGTAGTATAATTAAAGAAAAAAAATTAGTCTGAAGTAAACAAAACCAGCCTACTCACTGCTGCCTCCTTTCCCCTAAAATAACCAGATGGGGTCTAGTCCTGAGAAACAGCACTTCAGAGGGAGGTTCTCACTTCAGGCAAAGCCAGACAAGAAAAGCGAGGTGATTTTTGGTTTCTTTTGCTGAGTTCTCCCTGTGTTCACATGCAGACACAACGTGCTCCTTCCCCAAGCCAGCGCTGCCCTGGCCTGGCGTTGCTGGGGCCTCCCCCGTGCCCTCCTAGGCAGCTCAGTCCCAGTGCCGGGTGATGTCCCCGTTACTGCCATCAGAAAGGCAGTGTGGCTGAGGGGATGGAGGAGGTACCAGTGTGGGGGCTCTGCTGCCACCTGCTCAGCGTGGCCAGTGACTGTAGGAGGCATGGAAAGCAGAACAAGATGCTGCTTTCCAGGAGGTGAAGGGACAGCCCTAAGTTTATTGAGACCTATGCAAAAGGTCCTGTCTGTTTTTAATGAACAAGGCCAGGTTTTACATTTGTGTTCAGCCAGCAATTAGCGGGAGAGCAGGTTATGAAATGTTCATGGCAAAATTGCTAAGGTGTACTCTGATGTCTGGAAAGGTTTTAAATACAAGATTCATGAGTTAAGTGTGCTTTAAGATCACTGAGTAACTAAAAACCTAGGGCAGGTAGTGGTTAATTACCATCAGTGTAGTACAGTGTGGATGACAATGATAATGACAGTCTGAACGGGCTGACAAGCTTTGCTACTAGGCAGAGAAAATGATGATAAATGTCTACATAAAGTCTTGTGTTTAAACTCTTGCTGACTTCTCATCTGAAGTGCGTTCTTGAGTGGTCAAAGGCTTCTGCCCAGTTTCTATGTTGAACTTATTTTATATTTTTAATTTTATATTTCAACTATTTTTTGTCTTTCTGTGGCTTTTTTTTGATGTTGAAATGCCTGTGAAGTACAGTAGTTACTTTGTAGTGAGGAGTAGATGGTATTTAAGCACAAAACGCCTTGAAGTTCCTTGTCCTATTTGTTATAAGCATGCATTCATGTGAATAAGTTACATGACACTTCTATATTTTTATTTGTTTGAGGTGTGGAGTTTTGGATTTCAGCAGTGGGTTTTTTCAAGACTTTTAAAAGTCTTCTTGGAATGTGACTTTTGCAACTTCATTCCTGTAAGTGTCTTTGACCCATGTAGCATATAAAAGGGGTTAGTAACTGCACCAATAATAGCTGATGCTTTCACTTCTCAGCAAGCGCCTAATAAACAAGAGTTGAGAAGAATGTTTGAATAGTCAGGAAGGAAAAATGAAATGAAGGGGTTGCAAACAGTAAATCATATGATTAAGACATGTGAATTCACTCCACAGTTTCCATATGAGGTTGCTCAGGCTGCAGTTTCTTGGCAGTTTGACATCACACTGACTGTTTTCCACATATGTCAAAACTTGTCCTTTAAAAGGGCTAGACCTGTATATTGCTGGCCTAGTTGAGAGAGCTGCATTTTTTTGGCTTTCCCTCTCTCCAAGGGAACCTGCTGCCTGAGGGCACTTTATGAGCACCTTTTATGAGGTTCTCCAGAGCTCCCAAGTTGGTGAATCTTGCTAGTTAGCCTTGTGGATGGCCCAACAAGTAGGTGAACACAAAAAGTCAAATCAGCCTTTCAAAAGAAAACATTGTCTAATATCCCTATTCAAAGCATAACATGAGTATGCAGGTTTTAACTTAATAGTATACTTAATGTTTAGGTAGAACTATTTCATCCAAGTAGGTCTCATTTGCTGATCTGGTAAATAATTATTGCTAAATGAAAGCATGTGTTTTGTTGCATACAAATTGACTTATGCCTGAATTAGGCAATGGAAGCTATATAGCAAACAACAGAGCAAATAAACTTGTACATGTTCCTTTCTCAAAGAACTGCAGATTTCTAATGTCCTTCACAGACTTGCTCAAAGCGTGGTTCCTCTGGCAAAGCAGATTTCAACAGGACTGCTTGCACAGTAAGGTGTTATAGGTATTGATAGAGCATAATGCAGAGGAATTACAAAATTTAGTAGAAAATGAGTGATAGCAAGAGGGTTTTTTTTTTTTCTTCTCAAGTAGAAAAAAGAAATGCTCATTTTAGAGGCAAAATAGAAAATTAAAAAAAAAAAGAGAGTTATGTCTTTTTTCCCTACCAGAGTAAAAACCCTGTGGAGGTAGATCTGTATGCCTGACTATAAATGCTGTTCCCAAGAACTAAGTTTCCCTGTATATTAACTTCCCTCAACTATCATTTACTTTGTAAACAAAGGCATTGCATACAAACCTGAAATGAGGAGCAAAAAAAATGACATGGGAGAAAAGCAAGCTGTTGATGTGAAAGCGTAGAAGTGCAGTCTCTGGCTGCGTGTTTGCCTCTGTAGCAGGAATCATTCCTCTGCACAGGGGAGCATGCTCTGCAGCCTGAGCGGGGAGCCAGGCGTGCTGGGGACCTCAGCAGCACAGCTGCTGCTGGGGCCACTTTGCATGCCTTCAACAGGCAGCCAAAACAGAATGCAGGGGTGCTCACCCAAAAATCCAATGTTGGCTGCCCTAGGTGTGTTGCAGCATCCTCTTCCACTCAGTAAGCATTTTAGTCAATGTGCGTGTTTCTGCAAAATATTGATTACTATGCATTACAGAATTTTTCATTAAGCTTATCGAAGTCTCACAGATGCTGTGTGAGTGATAAAAGACCTGAGCTTTGAAATTGGATACGTCTGCATCAAGAAAAAGATGGATCTATCCTAAGAGGATTGTGACTTACAAGGATGAAGTTATCCTTGTTATATGCTATTCTTTACATGAGCAGAGCTGCAAAGCAGAGGATAACATTTTTTAAAATGCTGAAGTGACTTGAGACCCCACATTTGATTCTCAGAAGAAGACTTGAGCTACTCATGTCCTTGGATATGCTTCAGCCTTGCAACTATGATCAAGTTTAAAAGGAATAAACAGGGAAATAAAAGCTCTAATAAAAGCCACCACCTCAGCTAAATCTCTTCTTATCTTTTCCAAGTCCTGGCAGTACTAATGCTGAGTTAAATGTGCTAGATGTGGTAATGAAGGGTGCCGATTTCCTTCTCGGTGTGGAGGACGACTATCATCCCTTTATACTTTGTGTCATGGAGTCCACCTTGACCAGGTACCCTTCTCTTTGGTCCAGGCAGAAGGCCAGGTGTGGCCTAACCTGGCTTCCACTGCTGTGAAGCTCTTACTTTTCAGATAAACTCATAATTATTAAAAGCATTTCAGCCACTGCATTAGTTGTAACAGGAGAAAGAGACATTGAGCAAGACAGCAGGATGAAAGGGTTGCTGTTCCCTAGGGACCGCCTGGTGCAGTGAGCTCAGCGGCGAAGCCAGTGGCTGCTCCTTTCAGCGCATGCTTTCCTGAATGGGAAAAACAGGGTGAGTCCTACCCTAGGGGCAGAAATTGTCCTGAGCATTTCTAAGACCACCCCAGGAGCCCCTATTCAGCAATGACTGCCTGCCAAAGCAGGGCTTCAGCCACTTACTGTGTGAAATGGGTTGTCAAACAACTTTTTTGCTACAGCCGTAATAAGGCCATTTAAATAATAAAATAAACATTGATTCATTTTAAATGCTATTATCTAGAAGGAGAGGCATTAAATCTCCTCCAGATCCTCTTGGAGAAAGATCTAGCACATTTGTTATTACCTCATGGTGATGTTTCCTGAAGCTGCTGTTTTCTCTGTGAAGATCCCTGTTTTATCATCCCTGAGACAGCTACCAGGCAGCCTCCCTTACCCTCCATCCTCTGCGTGATGTCACTGGCATTCCCAAAAGACTGAAGCTTGAGCTTTTACTGAGATTTTAATTCAAAGCAAACACAGAGGTAGTGATCTCTAAGCCATGAGCTGATGCTGTTAAGTATGGTATAAAATGCAAAAATGTCATCTCTCTGCCTCTCCTTACATTTAGAAGCACCAAAACACTTTTCTTTCAGCAATAAATGCCATTTAAAGAATTATTAAGATTTCATATGTTCTGTTTGGCAAAGAGGATTAATTATTCTTCCTGCTTAGTTTCTATTCAGGCAATAAATCAAATGACATTAAGCTAGTTTGCTCTTTTTAAACTGTTTAGTTTAATAGAAAAAAAGAGATCTCTGTTTTTCACATACAATGCCTAGATGATTCACGTTAAAACAATTTGAAGCAATGTCAAATTAAGCGTTTCAGTAGGGTTTTTTGTTCCATTAAAACCTGGTTTCTATTTCCTTAACACCTGGCCCCTGCAAACCAATGCTTTTTTGGTATCTCCCAGTACATTTAATTTATTTTACAAAAAGGGTGCTTTCAAAGTAGTTCTAGAGCTGTATGTGCTTCCTTAAAATGAATAGGATTGGTGGTGTTGGGTCACAGCTGATGGTTGAAGTGCTCTCAGGGTATTCACTGATACTACAGCTCCAGCTGGGAATGAGTCCAAAGGCCAAATGAATTCCAGCTCTCTTTCTACCCATGAGTGCAGTCCAGGCTGAGGGTGCTTAGAAGGGCAACACATAGAAATGTGTCTTTATATTGATGTTCTGGTGTTGGGAGGGCTGGAGGGGATGGGGGAGAAAAAGGGAAAAGTTGTAAGTTCCTTCTGCAGGGCCAGGAGAGCCTGATTTCATGAAAATTAAAGTCAGTGAGAGCTTGAACTCTTTATTCTATAGGATGTATTTTGTGAAGGACTTGCTAAGAAGGTTCCCTGCAGACAGCATCCAGTGGTCTGCTTGCTAAGCTCCAAAGGCCCGTTAGATCTGCAAAACGGATTCTCTTATGATTTCTTTGTCTTCCTGCTCATTGACAGCCATGAGGGAGGCAGTGCAGTCTGTTCTGGTGTCCTAGGTAAAACATGTAAAACCACATCAAAAGAGAAAAGAAACTGGTCAAGAAATTGCAAAAAGAAAAAACAAGAAATAATCTCTACAGCTGTAGTAAGATCTTTAGCACTTGCATCTCCTCCCCTTCTCTTGGGGATCATTGCAGAAACCCCTGTGCAACCCCAAACTTCTTATGTGGGAGTTCAGTGGGTGCAGAGAGGAGTGCTGAGCCCCCGCCTGCTGCCTCCCATGCTCAAAGGGCCACACTTGCTCTGGCCCCTCCATGCTCCTTGACACCTTCCTGAAACCTGAGCACCGTCCCTGCCAGGGCTCAGCACCCCAGGAGCTCCCTTTCTGGGATGGGCGCCCCGCGGAGAAGCAGGTCTGGGGACGCCCGTGCTGCGTGGAAACAAGCCTGGGTCTGTGCTCTCAGGTGTTTTCTTCTTGCCTAAACAAATGTAATTCAGAATGAAAGAACTGTTTGGTCTCTGAGTATGGGAAAACAGGACAGACAGAGGTTATATTGGCTCATCCAGCTCATTTGTGTTTGTGAAATTTAGTCCCTTTAATGGGTTCTGGTAGTTTAATCTGTTTCTTATCCCACTGGTCTTCCAAATAGAAAAATGCTAACAACATATCTTACTTGAGCCTTTCAAGTGATCCTCGTGAAACACTTTCATTTGCAGTGTAATGAGAACTATCAGGTATTATTGTTAAGGGCTGCTTCAGTCCTAGCTGGATACCAATTCACCTCTCGAGCTTGAAGAATAGTGTATTTCACTCCACATCATTTGCTCCTTTTTTCATCTCCTTTTTTGTTTAGCTGGAAGGATTGACACTAGAAAAGCTCATTTCATGAAATAAGTAGTTCTCGAAGTGATGGGTGACAAAGGGATATGCTTTAAAGTGAACAGCAACACAATTCTCTAGTTATCCAACCTGCGACGTTAGGTCTATTCACAGAGTGCTGGAACGGCTGGAGTCAAACTCCCATGCAATCTCTTGCAGGCAGGCTGTGCTCACTCCAGCATACTCGCCAAATACGTGTTAGGCAATCTGCAAAGGAAATATATATCACTTAACCTCTCTTTCTCAGTTTCTGCCTCTCTAAACCAGGGAAATTATTTTTATCACATATGCTGGTCATAATGCATTTATAGCTATACGTAAGGCAATACTGTTACCTCTCTTCTGTACATTAGGAAACTGTCTCAGAAACCTAGAGAGGTTCAGTTTCTTCCAAGAGGAGGCATTCTGCGGCCAGCCAGGATGGCACACAAGGTAGCTGATTTTGGCCCCAACATTAATGATGATACTAATTTGAGTGAGCAAGTTGTCAAGCTCTCCTGATCTCAAATGCTTCATCTTTTGGTTTTGGTTGGTTGGTTTGGTTTGGTTTTCAAATGAATAATAAATCATATCTCTTGTATCTTCTATGCTTAGTTCCTAGCTTTGCAAGCAAAATTCTGTGCTTACCCAAAGAAGAACTGTAGCACCACGAGTCAACATCGCTGCCCTGTAATCCACCTCTAGCTCACACTGCCACACAAAACAAGTGATGAGAGCCAGGCTGGGGAAGTTGTCGTGGTGAAAAGGGGACAAAAATTAAAGCTGCCCTCCCCTGGCAGAATCCTAGCTGGAATGCAGCACTGCAAACACCATCCGCTTTCTCCTGCAAATAAGGCCTTGCAGGGTGCAGCAGGCCTGCCTGGTAGAGGAGGAGGGAAATTCTACCCCTCTGCATCACAGCCCCTATGGATTTGGGCTCAGCCTTTGCTAGTAAGTGCAAACTATTATTAACTCTAAGTCATGTAACTGAGTCTAGAATTCAAGCCTAGTTAGCTCTTCTCTCGATTTGTGACCATCCAATGATATAAAAAAATCGCTTCTTTTTTTGCAAGTTTTTCAATTTTATTTTTAAACTAAATGTCACTCTCAGATATTTGCCAGGCATTTAAATAAACAAAACCAAAAAAACCAAAACCCCCAAAACTCCCTCCAGAATTTTATAGGAAGGATTTTGGAAAGATGTGAAACTGTCGCAGGACTTCTGTTAGTGTATAACAGAACAGCTTCAGTGTCTCAGCTCCTCAAACCTCTGAGAGAAACTTCCGTTACAGAAATATCATCCAGATCTTAGAATGATGTCTGCAAGTGACCACCGGTTCCTGAAAGCTTTCTGCATTCATCTCCATAAAGATAAATAAATTCAGGGGTTAAAATAAGTTTGTAGGTTTCCTTAGGAAGCACAGCTATGAGTGACACACTTGTTAGTGTCTCCACTTCTGTTGAGGAAAGGTGGACAGCTGATTGTAATATGCTTGTTAAAAAAAAAAATTGGTGTTACTGATGAACTGCTTCTTGAAATTCATTTAAGCAGTTGATGAAGCAGAGACTGTGGCATTTCAGTTAAGTATCTGAAACTGGTACAGTGGTAGCTGATTTGACCTTGAGGCTCATGTTGTAAGGCTTCTCCATACAGGGTCCTACCATACTCAAGCTCTGTCCTGGAGAGACACTAAATGTTCCTCTGTGTTTTATGGCTATAGACTTTTACATTTGTTTGTCCATCACTGAAATAACTGGGTGTTTAGGTTAACAAATCATACCTTTAATTTGAATATCCACTCAAGCTCTCTCTCCTTCTGTTTTTTCCAATTATGTATTGAAGAAACATCATCTTCCGAAGTAATTTAGTCAGTAACTAGGGATTCTCAAGCCCTTCTCTGATTTCCAAAAATCATATTAAGTGCTGCCTCTTGTGTAATGAATAAGTACTTATCTCTCCTGCCTCGTATTCTTCCCAACCTGAGAACAGGCTCTGCTCTTTTGTCCCTTCTAATCTCAGGCTATTGGGAAAGCTTCTATTACTTCAAGGCTGATATCACTTGAAGTACCTTGGCTTAAGCCCATTTCCCTAAAGATATAAGGGATTTTTCTTCTTGGATTTTAAAAAAATATCACTATTTAAAAATAATTTGGCATTAAAGCCCAGCTAAAAACCCTGCCCTGTTTCTCCTCTTTAAAGCTAATGGATAAGAAAGGCTCATTTGGCAAAAAAATACTAAGCCCCAAATTGCCATTTCATTAAGTAAGTTCCAATTCCATTATTATGATTGCTATTAAAATTTGCAGAAGGCCAGAAGATTTATCAATAACTAAAAGAAAATCACTACATCTAGGCTATAACATTTTGGGTGGTAGAGGCAGATATTAAAGATATGTGAGTAAAAAAAGCTATTGCAATCAACAAAACCTCAAAGGTCAAATAGGTCATTAGTAATAGATAATCATAGATAATTATTATTATCTATTGCTACAGATAATCATAGATAATTATTATTATCTGTTACTACTGAATACTATATATTATTAGCTAAAAGATAATTTGCCATCTTCATGGGAGAAATTCACCATACACCTACATTCATATTAAGTTATCTAGCTCTTGTTCCTTAAATTCAGTCACTTTTGTAAATTCAGTTTAACCTCTGTCGTAAAATGCTTTGCACGTGTTTTCTATTATTATTTTCCTTGGCACATGGAGGTCCCTTTAAAATTTCATGTATGCATTTAAATCAGGTTCTACTATTCTTCAGGGTTGTATAATTTAACAAAAATGTTATTTTTATCAGTGTTTTAAAATGTATTTTAACATCTTATTCTGTGGTATAATTGCCTATTAAATTCTATATGACAGTTAAAAACCACTGCATGCTGTAAACTGTCCCATGAAGGTTTTTTTATGTGTTACATCTTTCTCTTTATTAGAGCGCACGAGTCCTAGGTGCACGTAGTTCTTCCACGCTGAGATTTAACAGGAGCCACATAATTTACCCAGGTTGTACAGTACCATTTTAAAGAGAAACTAAACAAAGAGCCTGATTCTTTTGAAGTGCTGCTGTGTGCTTCGTAGCCCCAGCCAAAGCCAACGAGAGCTAAACGAACTCTGCACTTCTGATTCAGACCACAAACTTTGATACTCTGCTAAAAATAAATGGCACATGCACGGCACTTCCAACCAAGCCAGCAGATACGGTGCTGTGTCTCTGAAGAGATACAGCAGCAAGCTAGGGTGCAGATGCAGGAAAAGGTAGCCAGGTCCCCCATCCTGTGAACGCGTAGGCTTGTCATGAGCTTTACTCACACCAGTGGTTTCACTGATGCTCTCATGAGATTACTCACATAGTAATGTTTAAACACACATGCGTTTTAGAAAGGTGACTAAAGTGGATTTCAAAATTGCCAAGAGTAACATATTGGGGGGAAAAACAGACCTGCTATAAAATCGTTGTGGAACTGTTGAAAGTTTATTTTTTGATACTGTATTTTCTTGGCCTTTGATAATGGATGTTAGGAGAAAGCACAGAATAGTCTCTTATAAAACAGAGGGTTGGGGTTTTTTTAAAGGTACTTTTCTATTTTAAAATTACCAAAAATGAAGAAATAAAGTTAAGACAAAACTTTTAATAAGAAGAAGGATTTATTTTGGGAAAACTGAAATTTTCAAGGAAGACGTTTCCTCAGCTTCTGAGATCCAGAGAGGCTATAACAATGGGATTTTGATATGCCCTAGAAAAAGTAGAATTATTAATTATGTATCTGGTTTAAACAATTATCATTTTGCAGCTTACATCTGAAGGGTTTTTTTTTATAGGCCTGATATGTACCAACATACATATTTTGGTCATACACTAAAACATTTTTAAAAATCAAAAATAAGATTGCTTGTGCCACCTGCAGCTTTACCACTTTTTAAATGATTGTTCACAGTACGTGGTAACTGTATTGGTTTACCATTCATCATAGGTCTTTTAGATCCTCATTAGCAGTCAAAAGATCATCATTTTTCTAAGGTTCTGGGTTAATTCCCTTTGATCGCTGTATATGTCTCGATTATTTTGCAAATGCATTTTGGCTATCAAGCAGGTCCTTACTATCAGCACGGTCCCCATTGTGTAAATCATTCTATCTCAAAGCAGCCTTCATGAAAGCAGTCTGCACCTTGCTGGATGTCGTTCCCCTGATATCTAAGTCTTGCCTGGGAATGCTACTTCCACTTCCTATGGTAGATGGCATCTGTTACGGCTTTTTTGTAGATCTAGAGGAGAGCTACAACTGGTATCAATAATGTTTGGGGGATTTGGGGTGTTTGGGGTTTTTTTGTGACAGTGGGTTTTCGGGCAGTGGTCTGAACCAGTTACCTTCTGAAGGAACCTGCTGGTATTTGAGTGTAGTGTTCATGAGAATGAGGAAATCTATATTTTCTATACATTTTTTAGATGCATCAAAACACTGCTAAGAGCACCACCAGCTGGTGCTGGTGGACAAGCACAGGACACGGCAGTGCAGCACCAGCCACAGATCCACCACGCCTGCTTCTCACCAACCCATAGAGCGTCTGTTGCCACAACATTGCTTTATTCCCCATATTCAGATATGGAAACTTCATTTCAGCCTTCTCCCAAGCAGAAAAGGCATCTGATATCCTATTTCCATCTAGCTGGATGCAGCTGGTGGCTCAGCCCCTGTGGGAATGTTTCCTTCACAAGCTCCATTAGGCTCCTTTCCTTGTGGCTCATTTTGTCCCCACCAGTCTTTCCAAGTATAAGCTGGCTTCAAACACAGTAAGTGCTTTCCTGTTACATAGACATCTATCCCCAAAAAGTTCCTGGGTTTCCCAGGCACCTGCTGTAATTCAATCTGTCTTGGTGGCAACCAGAAGTGCCCGTGAACAAAATGTTATTTGGCAGGCGAGGGGAAACAGGTGTCCTATAGTATGAAGGAGCACGTGTTCCTGCCCTCTTGTAGCCCCCTGCGCCTGAATAAATCAGTGCTCCATGAAGCATAAGGCTGAAATCAGACCCATATTGTGGAACAGTAAGGCATAGGCGTCCAGGCAGTATTAACAAGGCTGGACAGTAAGTTTGGGAAACAACAACAAGGAGTAATAATATCTGTTTTGTAGCTCTGACTGGTAAAGAAGCCTGCATTTCCCCACCTAGAGTGATGGAAAAGCCATAGGGAACGTGAACAAACCAGCTTTCGTGTATGTGGTAGGGCAACATCGCGTGAGACTTAGAACTGGATCCTCTACTTCATTACAAGGCAATGAACCTCTTTCAGCGCCGAGTTCACACTGAGATTTTGGCTCTGGTTACTGTATTGGCAACAGAGTTGTGCACAAGCTACAGGCGGCTCCAGGGAAATAGCAGGAAGGCCCCCCAATGTATGAATTAGAGTTATCCAGATGGGACATAACACAGGCTGTATAAGCATGTGATGATCAAGGCAGGAGATAATGATTCATATCTTGGAGCTATTCCTAGAATTATTGTGGGGAAGCTCAATAGTGTGGTCCTGTGACCCTCAAAGCTCTGGAGAGGTGTTAAAACAAAGATCAGGAAATTTCATGGAAGGGGGAAAAATAAAGTTACTTTTGCAGGAAAGCACCTGTGAAAACAGGCAGGACTTTAAAGGAAGGTTTGTCCCTGTTAATACTCCTACTTTGTCAACATCTTAAAAGAGATATTTAGCACCCTGAGCTCAAAACACGGCACGTGTTTCAGCAAGAGCTAATTCTGAGATTTCAGGAACAAGGCTATTCCTGTGCTACCCTGGTATTCAGGATACTAAGTCATAGGAAACATTCTGGTGCTCAACAGAAATGTGTATTTACAAAACAAGTTGCCATGGGGATCCACAGTAAACATAGTTGTGGAAAAGTTAAAACAAGGCTAAGATAAACACCTTGCTTATATGTTATATTTGCAATCTCTAATAAATGGGAAGTGGGGAGAAAAAAAATAGAAAAAAAAAAGCCACTGGGAAAGATCAAAGTAATTCTTGCAAGTTCATGCAGGTAATCATACAGTCACTACCTTGAAATTGTAGACCCTGGTTGTGGTCCCATGATAGACTGGCTCTAAGAACACAGCCCAAAAGGAATAACCTACATGTGTAGAGAGGAACATTAAAGTCTGTACTACAAAATTTAGCAGAGATGGTCAGTTACTGGCAGAAAACCTGAGACACCTTTTTTTTTTTTTAACACCTGCTTTATTTGTAGCAGAATGGATTTCACTGTAAAACACCACCGTTGTTTCAGTGCTCTAGACTAGACAAAAATCACTCCACTGTAATCTGCCCTATAATTATTAAAATATAGATATTTTTACAGGTAGGGAATAATGGCATGGTTAGTAGTTTCTGACAGGTAAAGAAACTTTAGGGAAAGAAATTAATAATTAGCAAGGTAACATTGCCAGAAAATTGGTCCCAATTAGGGTATCTTGAAACCATAGGGAGAACCAGCTCTGAGGAAATGATACACTGATGGTGTTACTAACACCAGTGCTTGAACTCCCCAAAAGCAGCAGGCATGTATGTAGATGTCCCACTGATCTTGCTAACGAGTCTGCTTCAGTGTGCTGTTCTGCTGGAGCAGAGGAAGGGTGCACATGCAGCCCCTGCTGACAGCCCAGGCACGCAAGGGCAAACTCGAGGATTGCCTGCGGCCAGATGGTGGTTTTGTCCCTAATCCATTTCACAGGTTGCTGGCGTATGTATTTAAATAAAAGCTGGTATTTCTTAGTAAAAGCCAGTACTTGCCATCCTTTTTTAGGTTTAAGAACCCACAACCATTGTCTAACTTTTCTGAGAATGAAGAATTTACACCATCTCCTATACTATTTACTTTACCTTAGCTTCTCTCTGGCTGGTTTTTCAGCACTGGCATGCAAGCAGAACTTCCTGCAGAAGCAATACTGCTCGCTGTGTTTTGCAGGCTGGCCACAAACTTGTTACTGCCGGGCACCTGTGCTCTGGGGCACAACTCGAGAGCAGGCACCACTTCGTCCTGACAGATGGGGATTAAAGTCCCTGGCCATGAGATCATGTACTCTGTACAAGATTCCCAGCCAGGGCCATCCTAGCTGTAGTCCATACTGAGTTTCTGCTTCTCTCTTTAGGAGATTGTGCTGTCACTAATCTGGTCTCAGACTGGTTTTCAAAAAAATTGGGGAGTTTTCAGACAAGCCTGACTGCCTTGCAGGTTTGTAATGTGAGGCAGTAGGGCAGCGTGGTGTGCAGGGAGGTCTTAAAACTAATTTGGGACCCAGCAGCAGAAATGCTGCAGTTGATAGGAGAGGAACTCATTGCGATCTCCCTTCTCAGAGGTCACAGCTCCAGGGTGCTCAGGGCATTCCCCTGTTTGCTGATCCCAGCTCTGCAGTGGGGAATTAAGAAAAAAGTCATCCCAGCAAATATCAGGCCAAGTGACAGGCTGAGTTGCGTGCTCCAGGGACAGCAGGAGCCAGAGGTACAGCTTTTGTAGAGAAAGGATAAACAGCTAGAGACAAGTTCATGTTTATTTGCTACTTTGATTTAGGCTTCTGACAGAACAAGATCAGATATGGTAGGACTCATCCTTAAGACTGTACAAATGTGTGCAAGGCTGGAATCCAGGCTACCATATTCCATTTTGGCTGGCCTTTCCCCCCCCAAGGTACAGACTGCACTGTTTTCTTCTCCTGTGCACCTGCATGCAATGTTCAAAGACCAGCCGGTTCTTATGTTTTTGTAGTATTTCTGCGTATTCAACTTATTCTTTGTAGTATTCCTGGCCCAGCAGGAAATAACAAAAACATCGCTTTCTAGTAGTCTGTTCCTGGAAGACTTGTAGCCCAGTTTTTCAGTTTAATAGCTCAGTCCTATGTGAGCAAAACCCAGTGTTTTTTCCAATGTTTGTGTCTGTAGTACGAGACCATCTCCGGGGTGTGTTAAGCATCATGAACGTCTGAGCCTTCCTAGGTTTGCTCATTTGTGATATGAAAGAGTATCTTTCTTAGTGAGATTCTAGGTCTTATGAGGTAATTACAGCTAATGGAAATCTAATGCAGACTTCTACTTATCACTGCTGTGTGCACATAATTCTTATCAAAATTCGAAAGAGTTAAAGATCTAACTGGTTGAAGGAATTTGGAGCAATAATAGTTATCACATCTCTTTTCTCTTGGATGAGGAGAAGAGGAGAGAGACGCATTTCTTCTGACCTAATTCCTCAGTCAGTTGAAAGTTACTAGGAAAAGCACAGGCTAGTATTGCTCTTACTGCATACGCTTACAGTTTGATAGCATTGCACCCATTCCTTTACACTGTAAAGGCAGAAATAAAACAAATTTATGTCCACCTTTGAAAATGTCAAAAGCTCAGTTTTAATTCTGTTAGTACATCAAGAATAAAGAAATAAATACTCCCTCACAAACTGCTAACTTTGAAATTTTGACCCCAACGCTGGCACATTTCTCAAGATGAAAACATAACCCAGAATTTTTGAGAGAGAAATTTTGATCATCCTTGACTGCAAGTCTGCATTATGATCTTACTTTGACTTAAATGGGTATTGCGGGAGTTCTTTTGTGAAATAATACAGCATTTCTCTCAAGAAATGAGATGAGAATCTGGGCCAGTCTGTCAAAATAACAGTTATTTGAGTCTGTGGTACCTTGTAGATATAACTTGATTTCTCAGTCAGACTTGCTACTACAGTTATGTTCTGAGTACAGGAAAATATTGTTGTACCTCAGATGCTGGCTAAGCACCAATTATTGGTAAATACCGCCTCTACCATCCCTTGATCAAAAGACATGGAAATGGTCTGTGCCCCAGACTGACCCACCTGGACTTCATCCCTGCCTAACTTTGAGTCTTATCTAAGTGAGCTAGAGATGAAACTTTGGTTTGTCCCAGAGCCGCCCTGCCCTCTGCGCCATCGTATCTAGCTGGGTTAGCTGCTGCCATCCCCCTGGCTGGTTGCAGGTCCTTCTCACAGCTTTCCAGTTAGGGGGGGCTGGCAGCTGTGTGTCGTTTATGGCCTCTTTGGTGGGGAGGATCTCCAGGAGGGAGATGTGGTAGCAAAGAGCCGTGCCCTCAACATTTGGAGTTCAGTAGAACTGTGTGGGAATGGAACAACCTTTATAATTTGCTTTTACTAAAGTATTTTGATAGGTTAAATACATACAGTAGGGTTTCCAGGCTTGAATGCATGCCAGAAGAGAAGAGGGGAAACAAGTTGGGGCTGATAGTTTCTGCAGTCTGCACTCACGCATGCTGTTCTGACCAAGAATACAAATGTTGCTATCAATGTTACATGCTGATGTTTTCTGGTGCAGGGGTCACTCCAGAAGTACTTCAAAATCATGTTCAGAGGCATTTACCATTTCAGTTCAGTAAGAAATATTCTAGAGACAGTTTCTCTATCAGCATAAGCAGAAAAAAGACTGTACAAAGGTTCACAATGACCCTTCCAGTTTGATGTAGACAAGCTCAGTAGCTGCCACAGGCAGCAGTGGCCAACCTGCAGCTCCTGAGCCACTTGCCGGTCATACACCAGTCATGGAGCTTACACGCTATGACCATATTATGTGACTTATTGTAAGGCTGTGCTCTCCTAGGACTAATGCAGTCTTCCATGCAATCCAGAGCACAGCATCCGTGGCAGACAGTGAGGCTGGAGGGGCTTCCAAAGCCAGTATTGCCAGTTCACCACGGAGTCACCAGCAAGTCCAGGTGGTGTCATCCCTTCATCCCTCATTGGTATTAGTGGTCCCCCAGGAAATCACTGTCACAGCTCACCTGTGAGCATCTCTCACAGCCCCTCCTCTTCCCTTCACTTTTCCAACACATATGGCATGTTGTATGACAAGTTTATAGCTCTTCACAGTGTGTTGGAAGGTGATTTATGATCAGAAAGTTTGGTCTCTCCTATATAGTGTTTGAGAAATTATAATTGTATTGGAGAGAGAATTGTTTTGCTTGAAGGTCTGTTAAAGGTTTGGGTTTTGCTGCGTCAGACTTACTCCTTGAGGGGAGTTTTTGATGCAAGTTAGCTTCAGGAAACTAAAAGTGTGTATTTTTCACACTACTATTAAATGTCTGAAGCTTACTTAGTACTGAAGTATGGTTATTAATAGCACAGTTCTGGATATGATATAAATATGGCTACAGGAAGATTTCAAACTGATGCTTGGAAGTGTTGTTTGAAAACTTGTGATATTATTACAAAAGAATTTTATGAATTTCTAAAATCTCTGTGTATTAACCCCATCATCCTGAGCTACTAATGCAAAATAGTTCCAAATTAAGAAAGTTTAGATGCTAACCAATCTCTAATGGTTTTGTTTTTTCTCTTTCTTTCAAGGAGATTAAATGATATTAAATCTCATGAAATATTAAAACATTGATGTTAAAATTAAAAAGTTAAGAAATGCACTCATTGAATTTCCAAAAGCTACATTTTGTCATCCTTTGTGTTCCATGGCATGTTTTTATCACACCTAGATTATTTAGATGGATATTTAATAAAGTATAAATAGAAAATATTTCTTCGTATGCAACTTGAACAAATAAGATTACAGGAATCTTGATATTGCCATTTTGTGAATTTCTTTGATATTTAGGTTTAGTTTATTGTTAATTCAAAGTTGTCTTTCATTTCATTAGAAAGGCTAAATTTTTGTGAGGGAGGAAATTCCTGTATGTATGAGAGTATGCATGTGTGCTTCAGGGTGCCAAGTGTCCTTGAGATGTTCCTGAACACATTTTGCTGATCCAGTCAGTTCTGTGCTGTATCTGGCTAATTGGAATAAGGCTTCATTATTAATACTTTCCACCCAATTACACAGATTCCTACACTGGACGCAGTGTCATGTTGCTGTTCCTAAATGTAATCACTAATAGGAAAGACCAGTCAGTAAGAGAAATAAAAACTGGTTTGCAAAGTTAGCTAGTATCATCTTTTTTAAATATATGTGTTTGAGGCGTTGTGGATATTAGCTCGTGGGGTTTATGTTTATTTCAATGGTCCCTTAAGAACATTTTTGTAAATTTAAAAAGTTTATCTCCTGAAACAGTGGATTGCTTCAGTATCTCAGCAGCTTATACAGAGTCTTTTGCCATCTGGCTTCACCTTGAACAAACTAATTCAGAAAACAACTCTATCCTTGACTTCAAGCCTTTCGAGTCAGGTCAGTAGTTTCTGCGTTTGCAAAAGGCGGCAAAAACCCCAAGTGTAACTAAAATTAATTTACAGAAAAGTGTATTTATGGAGTTTGATTCAAAAAGAAAAGGTTGGTTCAGACCTGGTATAAAATTCTGTTTTTATAATAAAGAGGACTTTTCACTATTATTTAAGTAATATTTCCCAGGGAAAAAAAAATACTAAATTTGTGGTTTAAGAATGTTTTAATGCAATCTTTTAGTGCAAGACATTTTGGAAATATTAAAAAGAGATTTTCAGTTAATTGAACATTACAATTACCATTTAAAAAAATGTAAATGTTTGATGGCATCTCAGTCAGTTTTTGGGAGCCACTTCATCCAGAATTGATAAGAAGAAATGAGACTGTATTTTACTTATAGAGAATTCTGGCCTATTTCTCTTCGTGTCAGTACGTTCTTTATAATTACATGTATCCCAGAAAATGGCTACCTTTGAGAATGACCTGACTATAGCTGGAATCTGCATATTTTCTTTTTTTTTTTGCTTAATGCTTTTATATTAAAGTTTTATATATATATATATGCATATATAATTATCATTGCAGGCACATGAATAACTGATAGTGGCTTCTGAGCACAGAATGAAAAAAGCAACTTAATTTAAAAAGTCAACATCACAAATAGACAAGACTTATTTCACCAAATAAATTTTTTTTCTAGTCCAAATTCCTAGGATGACTGTTAGCAATCTTGTTACATTATTTGACTATCTCTCAAATTCAAAGATTATTAAGCCAATATATTGTAAGGGTTTCATCAGTGTCATCACAGTCTGTCAGGCTACTGCTCCACAGAGCAATTGCAGTGTACGTTAAAAATGTGTGGGAAATTTTCAGAAGGGACATAGAATTTTTCTGAGGAAATATAAAAGTGCATCTGTGCATACAGGACACATATCGTTAGTAGCATAATGTCTTATAAAAAGGAACATATTTGCAGCTTCCAGAAGCACGGTAATGAGAAGGCTACTTCAGTATACTCTCTGTATTATTATAGTCTAGTCAGAATTGGAGTTTTAAAAAATGTAAAATTCTCTTCTGCTGAGACCACATAAATGGTTTGTAATGCAAGTTTGTGATTCAAAAGATTTGCAGACACATAAGAAAACCTTTAAAGAAATAGGGTCAAAACATCTTCCATGGTCATGCTGAATCCTTGCAGTCTTCAGTAGTAAAAGCAACCTATATAAAAAAATGTATATTTAATTTATTGTTCATGTATAGTTTTAGTAGTTTTCTGTTTTGTTTTGTTTTTGTTTTTTTTTTAACTGAAGGAAATGTGGGAAAAGGAAGTCGTACAATTTTGTTCATCCCAGATCTGCTAATTAGAATTTATTTCCTTTAAAGCATTTTTTTCAGATCTTCCTTTAAGCAAAACACACATCATGTTTGCTCACATGAGCTCTCCTGTGTGATACTGTTGAGACGCTGAGTAAGCCAATGTGCTTATTTGAAAACTAGGAAGGCTCGTGAGAAAGTCTCCTTTATGTGACAGCTGAAGCCAATGAGTTCTGAATTTGTTTTCAAGGATGTTTCTGTCTGGTCCTTGTACAATGTTTTGCCTGAGGTGTCACACCCCACATCTCAATAAGTAACTAATTCCCAAACTATGCCTACATGGACAAATGCTGAATTACCAAGACTTTTTGGAGGATGGGTGCCACTACCATACTTCAGGACTAAGGGATGGAAAACAGTCAATTGATTTCTTTTTTAGGCCAAGTGTTCGCAGATTGAATAGTGATGACGAAAGTGATAATTGATGACATGAAAGTGAAACAAGGACAGGAAGAGAGAAATGCTAGTACAAACAGACCTTTGGTTAGTTATGGGGGAGGCATCCTCAGCATGGAGCTGGAGGGCAGAAATGGACCACGGGGCACAGAGAAGTATCTCTCTATTCTCATCTTAACTCTTTCTAGAGTAAAAAATCTGCATATTTTAAAATTTGCCTCTGACTCACATTTTCATGGATTACTGGGGGAGAAAGGATTTTAAAAAGTAACCCTGCAAAAAAGTACCAGTGAGGAGAACAGCTGTCATCATCCTTTTCTGTTGCTGTTGAACAACAATGAGGATATAGCAGAGCTTCTTTTAGTGACAGATCTGGCTGCTACATGAAGTGTGTTACACTTCCATTTGTATACCAGGAGGCCAGCTGAAGTTCCCAAGATCACACTATAAATCTCCAAAATATATTTTCAATTACAAGTTAAGCAAATTAATACAACACTGTTCCATGAATATTTATTGGCTCTTAAGAGACATGGACGAAAGATATCTATAAACCTGGAGCAATGTATGTTTTTAGTTAAAGAACCAATTCTACTTTGCTTGTGTTTTTCCTGCCCAAGAGACCCACGTCTGTTTTCTTATCTGGGAACGAGATGCCTCAAAAGACAATGTACAGTAGACTCAAAGGTCTGAATATTCAGGAATTTCATTTTTATCTTCAAAATCTGTTTTGCAATGTACCAGTTTGGTCAATATATATAAATTAATACAAATAGGAGAAAAATTGATTTACTAGTTATTTGGTTTCATTTTATTTTGCCCATTTTTATTATCTCTAAAATACAGCTAATAACAAAAGTGGCATTGCGATCCTTAGCTGATAAACAAGAATCTGCTGCTAAGTCTATAAAAATGGCATTCAGAATATTGTATGACAGCTTCTCTTGTTTGTTCATTTTCCCCCTTCAGGTGTGTCTAGTGTGTCTTAAACTGTGTCACTAGGAGTTTTTTATAAAGCTGAAGTTAATTAAGAGGTGCATACAACCGTGATATTGCAGTAAAATGCAGAAAACCTGAAGGATTTCAATTGGCTCATCAGCTACACTGTCATAAATGACAATTTTCAGAGGACTGTCAATCAGTTTAAGACACAGATGGGTAGGATTTTTTCAAGAAAAAGCAGGGTTTGAAAACAAACAAACCAACCAAAAAACCTAACCTGAATATAAATGCTTTCAGTGCTGAGAGGGTTCGTGCACTTGTCTTTGGTTTAAACAGTCACCCAGAATTTTTGACTCCTGGTGTCACACTGCTAGTGGAAAAGGACACACCCACCCCCCCCACCCAAAAAAAAAAAAAAAGAAAAAATAAGGAAAAATGACTGAAAGTAAAGGTGAAATAGAAAAGCAAATAGTCTAGGTTCACTATTCAAACTGAGTGAGGTACAAGGAGGAAATGCTGCAAACACAGGAGCAAAAACCTCATGCTGTTTTTCCTTGATAGTATTGCTTTAATATAGACTAAAACTATCTCAGTTCTTGACTGAGTATTTTCTAAAATGTTTCACTCAAGCTATGACACGTTCTAATGAATTCTTGTCTAAGCAAAGGGCTGCAGAGTCTACTACAGAGAAGTTTTGGATGGTGCATTTTTCTGTTACTAATTCTGAACTCAGATCAGGTTGTTCAAAGCCCCAGGTCAGATGGGGCTTTGAGCAACCTGATATAGTGAAAGATGTCCCTGCCCATGGCAGGGGTGTTGGAATGAGAAGACCTTTAAAGGTCCTTTCCAACCCAGACCATTCTGTGATTCTACTCTTAATACTGCATTACTGATTAAGCTGGAGGTATTTGAGTTACCATCCAGGAAAAACATGAAAATCTGGATTTGCAGACAGATGTATAAGATCTCTTTACCACTTTACCTTGCTTATGTTCAAATATTCATAAATACCAGAATGGAGTCTGTAACAACTCCAAACTTCAGGTCTAAGGTTCACAGTGCACCAGGAAATATTTTAGTTCACACAACCACTAAGTGAACTATTAAATGAAATAAATCTGTATGATGTGTGGACATAAAGACAAAATAGGTTTAAATCAGGTTCTTTCATTTTATGGCTTTCTGAGCAGTGTTTTACTTAGCTGGTGGATAATCGGACTTCAAAAAAACCCCATATCCTAACTGTTCCCTGAACCACGGGCATACTGTTGCCCTCTGTTGCATCCTGTGCAAACCTGCTGTCCTGAGACAAGAAGAGAAATGAAGTCAGTCTTTCCCTAATTGAGCTGATTGGTCACAGTATTAGTGACAGTCTCAGAGGTAATATGAAGAAGCCTAGAACATAGCATATAGAGAAGCAATAAAATATGTAAAAGGTCTGCTTTTCCTTTCTTTTTCTTTTTTTTTCCATCCTTTTTTTTTTCGTTTTACCTACATAAAATCTCCTGGGTCTGTATGTGGAACAGTTTGTTCCTTGCTTCAGTGTCTTGGGATGAAGCCTTGGGGGTTTGACTTGGTGACAGCCTTGTTGCACTGTCAGTGTGGCAGCAAGGAGTGCTGGTCACTCCTGTGAGGGACACAGCCTTAATTGGCAAAAAGCCCTGTTGGTTGCATTTTCAGCAGGTAGGGCAATCTTCCGTGTACCTAGGAATTAAATGTTACAAGTCTGTCTGGTTGAATGTATAAAAGAAGACATTTGGCAATTTTACTGGAATCATAAACTATGTATAGAACATTGATAACACTAATTGTTACTTGAGGGATTTATTAGCCAAAGTAGTTACTTTTCTTGAGTATTCTGAATTCAAAACTTACTGACAAATCTTGCTTGCACATAAACCTCAGGGGTTATGAAATCTTATTAATTGGGAAAGTGTAAGACAGTTAAGCCACGAACATAACGAAGATGTTTCTAGTAAGACACTCCTGGGATACAGCTCTGTGCATTACAACGAGCTGAAAACTTTCTCTAGCAAGTCCTGTTCTGTGAGCAATTACCATTTAATTCATACCATTGAGCTTCCTCAATCAACAAATACAAGTGTGATGAGATTATGGGACAAATGAGTATATTAAAGATCAAGAGAAGACACATAATTTTTCAAATTACTCTGAATTCGAGAGAGAGAGACGGTAGAAAAGCTATTACATATGTCAAGACTCAAGACATGCACCATTTTTCCAGCAGCTTAATGATTTAGCTTCATAAGCTTTCAAACATTCAAGTGAACACCTGTCAACGTGCAGGTGTGATATTCTGCTATTTTGTACTATAAACTGCGATTCCCAGGTATAGCAATGCTGGCAGCTCTATCATCATTTAAATGTAATCGCGCGCTCTTCTCCGCTTGTGACCAATGAAGTCTGCGTGGTCACACTGAGACACTGCATGTCTTGGCAGGTCTGCTGCTGGCTTTCTTCACACTGGGATTATTTTAGATTGGCTGCAATGAATGTGTTATTTTCCATTTGTTAACACATGGGGACTTGTAACTCTGACAACTGAGAAAAATACACTCATTTATACGATGATTACTCTTGTTTTCTCAGATGTAATCTGAAAACACACTCTCTTATCTTTACCTTCTCTCTCATGCCTGCATGGTCCTAAAATCGGCAACAATTGCAGTACTAATTATACGATGCTTTCTTTGGCAGCAAGGAGAATAATTCATTAGGATTTTCTATTACAGTAAATTCCAGATGTGAAAATAAAGATAATCTATATCCTTCTAGTAACACAGAAAAAGAGCAGAATGATAGCAAAATACACTTCTTATATTTTTTCTTTTGATCAGAAACATCATTATTTCACAGCTGCTTCTGGCTTGAGTAGGTAACTTAAATTATGACAATTAAAAACCCACTGGGATACTAAGAGTGTAATGATACATTGAGCTACCCTAGAGAGCTGGTGCAGTGCCAGCTGAAGTACACAACCAAAAGTGAGTTTGATACATATGTCCTGATGTGTCCCAGTACTCAAGCCTCATGAGTAACAATAATAAACATCTGATCACAATTAATTGTTTATTGGATCTAGCACAACAGAGAGGATGCAACTGATTTAAGAAATTAAAATTAAATTCTAAAAAATGAACCCACATGTAAATCAATATTGCCTCTTTGATGTCACAGTGCAATCATTCTGTTTCATATCCCTAAAGGCTACTTTGCAGTGAGGTTATTAATAAACTTTTTCTAAATAGGTTTTTGAATTATTCCCTTGGTTTATTTTGTTAGGTGTGGATCTGGTGATTACTATGTATGTCTTCATCGCCCTGAGATTTGGCCAGTGCAGGGAGAGACCCAGCCCTGACCTGAATGGTGAGACTGCCCATAGGATAGTATTGGGGATGCGGGAGTCCATGTATTGCAATAGAGTGGTGTTAATTGGAAGAATGAGGGTTACAGTCCCACTAGCCCCGCAACAGATTTGTTCCCGAATTTCATTGTGCTTTTTTTAAGGAAACACTTTCAATCTGAATTTTGTGTTCTTACAAGATGGTCTGGGTCAATTACAAGGCACATTTCAGTGATGCCATTGAATATCTGGATGGAGTTGAAAGTGCCATTTTTGAGCTGCTAATGACTAAGTGGCTTAGGCTATGATTTCACTGCAGAAGCTTTTCTTTCTACGTGGTAGCATAACAATTATAATCACTATAGATATTCAAGCTAGTTCCTCTGATAACAAGAGGAAAAAAAGGCTTAATGCGAGTCCCATGGTAGAGTTTGCTTTATTTTCCTTTGGTCTGTAAGAGTTTTAATTTGCTGACTCTTATCTCATGCTGAAAGATTCCTCTCTTCCATGGGCTCAGGGGGTAGGGGAGGATGACAGTTCTGAGGGAGTTGCCTGCAGGCATTATTTCTCAGAAGTTTCTGTGGTTGCAGTTTTACCTGTTGTTTCAGAGCCTAGCACCAGGAGTTAAAAGAAACCTATACCTCTTTGAAGGCGAAAAATGTCTTGTCTTATGCTTCTTGCAGGTTTTATTTTGCTTCTGTCTTCAATGCAAAACAGAAGCCTCTGTGCATGCCATAGTCCCTTAGCACGATTCCCTGCCTGGCTAAGTCTTGCGGTCTTCCTAGTTGATGGCTTCCACTGTAAAATCATGAGCCTCTGCAACCTCCAGGATGGCTGCTCTGTCACACTGGCAAGATTGTCTTCTGCCGCGGTTTCCACTGGTTTCAGTAGTCCCACTGCTTTCCAGATGCTTTTAAGATTTGCCCTTAGTGCTTTGCTGACAGGCATATACACCTCAAAAGAATCAGCTTGAAGTCACCAAGCCAGAGAAAGAGAGCACCGAGCACAAGCGATGGAGAACCAATGAAGTTTTCTCACTTGCCTTCTGTGCGTTTAAGCAAATTCCCTGTAAATCACACATCCGTGACCTTTCCCAGTAAGCCTTCTGCCATGCAGCAGACCTCCAGCAGCTAGCATCTCTCTTTGACTTGTGCTGAACTTGCTGGGTTATTTATATTAGCCCCTGAGCCCAGACTTGCTAGGCCTGTGAGAAGTTGTTTACTTGTGAAAGTGAAACAAAAATATTGCCTCATACTGCGCCTTTCTTGCCCATTTGAGTGTTCAGCTCTTTGTGTGCAAGACTTCTCAGGGAAAGGACTGCTATGGCTGTTTCTCAAAGGGCTTTAGGGGCCTTTACTAGCCAGAAGATGACTAACTCAGAGCGTACCTCCCCCAACTTGCCATTTCAGGCGAGGGAAGGGTAGAATGATCTTCTCAGCTCGCTCCTGTGCCATCAGTCATATTTCTTCTTTCTTAGTATTTCTAGGGCTTCCCTTTTATTATAAATTGTATTCTTTCCTCCTTGTGGTCCTTTCCCAGGTTTTTGACTTACTCATGTTAAGTGTTTGTACTGCACCTCACATTTCCAGAGCACCATGAAACTAATGAACTCACCACAAAGACTTTTACTGTCATTTTTCAGAATTGTTAGTGACAGACCTGGGGGTATGGTGTAAGAATTCAGTCTGAGATGGTGATATTGCTTTCTAAGATAAGCACGAGCATCATAAACTAGTGCAACTGGTTTGGAGGAGTTGATGAGAAAATGAAGCCTTTACTCTGGTGCCTATTAGAAATGTTTCAAAAGCTGTTTGGTGCTGTTGGTCCTCTGTTCCCAGTGAGAATTCTCTGCAGTGTGACATGTCTTCTTCCTCCGTTCTCTGTTAATCAAACCCATCTACTTTTTGGTTTGCCCTGTACGTCCGTACCAAAGTACTGTATCGACCAAAGGTCAGTGTCTCACACTGAATTTCATTATATTGATTTCAGGAGATTGGCTGGTTCTTTTTCTTTGAATGGCTTGGATTTCCTGATGGTTTAAAGCAGTGACTTTTTGTTAGTATTCATTTTCCATCATAAGCTAAAGTTACCCATGCAATCCATCCCTTTGGCCAAACTCTAATCAAGACACTTATACCACATTTGGTCTTAATACATCTAGTATTAGAGACTGTCACCAGACAGCATCCCAGTGCATGACTCCCTTTATCTTGACAGTGGTTTTCCCAACGGCTAACCTGAATGATTCATGTTTCTGATTACTTTTGAAGTCACCAGCATCAAGACCTGATCATTCCTCCTTTTTTGCAACTAGCTTTCACGTGTCTATTGATTATCATCACATCCCTCTCCACTCTTCTCCTCTGTAGCCCCAACAGCTAAGTTTGTCCATCACGTTGTTTTTCCAGAGTTCAGGCAGTTGACTGTGACTCTAATTTTTCAGCCACTGTACTATCACATTACAGCATTAAACGTACACCCATTTATTTTATAAGCAATTTTCTGTGGGTATAATATTAGAAAAGGAGAAAGGAGGCATTCTGTTCAAAAACACTGTTAACCACCTGTGGAGGGAAAATCACCAATGCACATGGAGTAAGAGTAAATCTGAGACTCTGTGGTCTAACACCTGCTTCTTTCTAATGCATGTGGGGTTGGCAGCTCGGGTAACCCTGGCACAGAAAGTTGCTTTTTGTACTTTTTCTTTTTGTCTTCTTTTAGCCAACATAACATGATCTGTGCAAGGCACAGTCTGAAAGCAGGCACTGAACCCATAAATAGGATCTTTGCAGCAGTGTTCAATGGTTGGGTAATTTAAGCAGAAGACAACAAGCGCAGCTGATGGGATTTGGTTGCTTTGTATGTCTGCGTTTCTGCTTCTGTGAGACTGGAAAGCACGACTGCTCGTGCTTTGTAGCTTCTCGTGTGCCCTCACCTTGTCATCTGAATTTGACTTCACGCATGCTGATTTCTCTGATAAAAACTCCTGGTATTTTTGCATTTTGCTAGTTACAACAGCCACATCTTTGTTTAATTGTGCTCTGCAGCTTTCACAAATAAATGTAGCCATCTGTGGTTGTAGACCAAATACATGCCTTTTCTTCACATGTTATCATCAATATTAATGTGACTAATCTTTAGCACTGGTCCCTGCATCATTCTAAATAAATAAGAGCAGTTGTAGCTTGCAGCTATCAAAATCCTTTGGTGGTCTATTTAACAGAAGTGATATGTTTTTACTGACTTGTAGAGTGGAAAGAGGAGCACTGGAAATCCCCCATTACACTAATGGGTTATAGGGATCTCCACTGTGATCTGTTGCAAAATTAACATAGGAGTTGGTAATGGCTTTCATTTCCATGACAGAACAAGAGATACACCTTTAATAAACTGATTGTTAAATGATGCAGTCTAAACCTATGCTTATGTTAATCCATTGTGATCAGGGGAAATCATGCTCTTCAGCTACGCTGGAAGAATGCATTGGGCCTGGGAAAATGGAACAGATTTGGAAATTGTTTGTAGTTAATGATGGTTGTTGATTCAGCTAGGACATTACTACAGGCAAATTTGTCCTAATTGGCACTCAATTAGGCAAGAGCTCTGAAAGTGTTTTAATTTGATGAGGGTACTTTTGGCCTTATTTCTATATTTAAAATCTTTACCTATTTTGGAGGCTAAATTATTTTTTACAGACACACAAACCCAGCTATTTACTTACAGATACATATATAGGGCAGAATATAAGTAATACATACATCAAGACAAAGATACTGTGATTATAAAGATATAGAAACTTTAAGTCCTGCTTTACTTTAAAACCCCACATGACCAAAGTTTTATTTGTTCACAACATAATGACTTCAACTTCAAAAATGAGAATGACACAAAACAATATTTTTATTGCCCATCTCAGCACAGATGCATTCACATTTATGAGATCCATTAAAGAAATGTATTAATATTTAGATAAACATTCTTAACAAAAAAAAAGCAGGTTTAGAATAATCTTATTTTTAGAATATGTATTTTCCTGTAGGTACCTAAATCAGCTAGAAATTTGCAAGCTCCTGTTTGACAAATGCCTTCTTTTTGAGGCTTTATCAGTGATCAAGTTTAACATGTCACATTTTGGTCTATGTCCAGAAACAGGAAAATTTCTGACTTCAACCTGCCTTGAATATCGTTGCATCCCAAGGAGGTGGAGGCCCAGCTTTGTGCACAGGCAGCCACAGGAGGCACTGGAATACCAGTAAACGCAGTAATAGCTCAGGGCATGAGGGATGATGAGACCTGCACGGGTGAGGGTCACTGCTTGGCACTGTATCTGTGGGATCTCATCCCCCACGGGTTGGTGCAGAAAGGATGGGTTAAGGGAGATGCATGCCCACGTATCTGATCTCTAAAGCTTCACACAGTTCCTGAAATGTGCAGATCCCTCCCAACCAGAGCTTCCTCACAACCCCATTGACGCCCCCCCCGCCCACTCCTCCACCCAAGCTCCACTCAGTTTTAATGATCGTTCTTTATAAACACAGATTGATTAAAATATGTTCAAGATATTTTTTTTGGCCAAGTGGTTCAGACAACGTGAACACACTGATCCAGAGGGACCAAATGCTGATGTAAAGTGAGGAATGAGATCAAGGCAGGACAATCATATCAGTATGTTTATATCAAGAAAGAAGAGAGAGTGCATTTATACAAAGTCCCTGACTACGAAGGTCAGGATGAGCTAATGTGAACTACCTTTTTTGAAGAATTTGCATCAAAAGCAAGGAAATCAGTGTGTAGAGGTGTTTGCTGGGGACATTCCATAGTGTCACCATATGTCACAGTCACAGCACTGACAGGGAAAAACAGAGAGATGGCTTTAGGTCATGAGAGAGGCACAGCTTTCCTGCCATGCAAAGGATCACATGAAAATCTACATGTTTTGTAGCCCAAAAGCAGGAACGTGCTAGGAGGTTGTTCCCTTGTTTCCCCCTCAGGCATTTGCAATGTAACATCTTTTTGTTTCTGTTACCTTGTCCTTCTGCAAACTGTGAGTAAAGACTTTTGCTTGTGAGCTGGGCTGTGGCTGTTTTATCTGAGGATGTCACTGAATGAGACTCCAGTTAGAATCTGATTTCTCTCTTCTCTTGCAAGGGTAAATGGTAGAGATTGTGCGAGTCAAGGGTGGAGGAGACAGCAGCCTCTCCTCCAGGGCCCAACAACAAGCATGGTACAACTTTCCAGCTTAGGTAGCATCCTGAATACCAACTCATTGTATAGCTGGTAACCAGCGTAGTAACTCCAGGTCTGATGTTGTGTATCAATAGCATTTGGCAGTCTTACAGGATTTGTGTATCAGGATTTTACATCAGTCTACCAAATGGAAAATCCCTTAGGCAACAGATAATTTAATATTATAGCAAAAAAAAAAAATCAGCAGAAATTAAGTAATAACAATTTCTTAGTACGGAATGTAATTGAAAAATTAACAAAACCAGCTATGTTCCATAAAATATGCTGTGGAACTTTTAAAATACAGATTGCATGCTTTTCTAAAGGTGAAGTATGACCTTCAGACTCTACATGAGAGTGGGAGTAATTTGATTTCCATCAAAGGGAATAGCAGGCATATCTAATGGCTTTAAACAGTGTTTGGATGCAAGAAGCAGTATCTTGGTCGTTTCTGAATTACGTTTGTATGTATTGACTGACATTCAAGAATCAATGTCTGACAAGCTGATAGCTCTGGAGCTGCTCTCTGCATGTCAGCTGAAATGGAAGCAGAGTTTCATTCCAATAGCCTGTAAAAAGGGGTGCTGAATATTGCTACCTACTGTCAACTCACTGACACCTAGTAAAACAGTAAGGGTAGAGCTTTGGGTCAAAGCCCGTCATACAGATACTGTGTCAGAGGTGATAGTGGCTAGTATGAAATAAGCTTTTTGAGAAATGCAATGCAAATGAGTTGAGTACTTCTTCCTCTTGCATTGTCGTCTAATTTTAGGAATCCAGTGGTTGCACCCACCAGCAACAGGAAAGGCTAAAAGCTGACTCAGTCTTACGAAGACTCTAGGATTCCCAGCATTTGAATGAAACCAGGTCTGTAACACACACCTGTATCTTCCCTATACTGAACCACTAGAGCATATTCACTCTATGCAAGCTATATTTCAGTCCATCCAGAAGCGAAGATGACAAAGTTGCTTGTTACGTGGAGTGTGTAGTCACAGCACAATGAACTGGTTTGGCCAGTTCTTAATCTGAGAAGTTGCAAAGTGCTGCTTTTAGTTTACGACAATCTAAATGAATCTGGAGCTGAGAGTTGTTCTCAGTGCAGTCCTAGTGGGGTTGTGTCAAGGAGAACATCTTCAGATTATGAGATGGAGTTGCAAGAATAGGGTGTACCCTGAATAATTTTCTTCTAAGGAGTTAGCAACTTTGTCAGCACCAACTCCGATAATCTGGTAGTACTGAGATGCACAGTCTTTATTTTGGTCTGTGTTAAGGGATATGAGAGATTTCATTTTTTCAGAGTTGGACTCTGTGGTGCTGTTTTACTGCCAAAAGCCGAAGGCTGTATTTGTAGTGGATTTGTGAAGGCGCATAAGACTTTGGAATAGGTCTGGAATTGGAATTTGATGGACTGAGCATTGTAATGCTTTTTATCTTTAACATCTGGACTAATACTAAGTTTTCAGTTCAGTTTCTAAATATTAAGTCTGCTTTAGAGAGCTGCCGAAAGCCTGCAACTCCCACTGTTTTCAGTCTTTCGCATTTACTCAGCTTCCTAAATTTGACCTCTTTCATTTGAGAGCCTGACACTTGGCTCTCAAGTTCCCAGTGTCAGTCTGCATTGCATTAGTACATCAAAAAAGCTTTTTATTAATTCTTCCACTGAGATGTAATACCTTTTCCAAAACTCATAGGCAGATTTTTAAATAATATTTTAAATCTGGACATGCTTATAGCTGCTGTCTACTTTTCATCTGTTTAGAAGCCAATGAAAATCAACATTTCCAAATTTTTGCACATGGTGATACTGGATCTTCTTATAGTGGTGTGATGATCGTTATAGACTATTGATTTTCTCACAACAGAAAACTAGTAACTTAGCAAGCACCATTCAGCATTAGAAAGTAATGTAACTGGATGTATGATAAGCTTTTTAATCTTTCTCCTTGGCACAAACAATGCATTTTTCCAGTTTGCAGGCCTCAGGAATACTCCCTATTACCTGCCACCTTTCTTCTGAAAGAGATGTAACTCCACACAGTGTGCAACAGTAATTCTCCTGCTGAGGATGCAGGTTGGACACCATTCTCTGCCTTCTTACAGTGAGAATATGAAGTTAATTTGAAAGTTACTTGAGTGTCGCTCTTTCAGCATACCAGACCTCAGTCGCCGACAGGGGTGCTCCACTGACAAAGCATCTTGTAGTGTTCTTACCCAGATATTCCTCCATAGCCATCAGATAGTGGTGCTTGGAAAATTCACCTCCCTCCTTTCCGTGGCTTTATGTTCCCTCAGACAGTGCCAATGCAGACTTGTTATTCATTTCACCGTTATGAAATGGTTCTGCAAAATGTTCTCTTTTCTTTAATGAGTGAAAAAGAATTTACGATCTCCTCTTCATCAAGCAATGTATGTGCTGCCTTAAATCATACTTCGCTAGATCTCTGAATGGCATGAGTAATTAACAGCCTTTATAGAAGCTTTGTAATAACTAGTAACATCAAAGGGTAGTAATAAACCAGAAAATAAACTAATAATTAAACCAATAAATCTTTTAAACATCAGTGGATTAAAAACTCCTTTGAAAATAAGCATGTGCACTAGCCAACATCTAAATGATGGACTTTGTTCAAGAAACTCATATGATGCTGAACAGAAGATGTAACAAATGTCCATCACACAAAGGGATTAGTCTCGGTGGTTTATGTGATAAGAAACACATACTCAGTCATACTCTGCCTGGCAAGCATTCAGTAGCAAAATGCCCATGTGTTTTGAAACCATGCAGGTTAGGCTTGTAAGTCAGTCAGTAGTGCAGATCAGTAAGAGCAGATCTGCAGAGCAGAACAGTTGCTGCTGAAGACCTGACACCCTCGTTACACATTTTCATGGTTTTATTTGGACAGCTCTGGACTGGTCCTGTGTGATGAATCTCTGTTACTGATGGGAGTACTGTAGATGCACTGCTGGAGGGTATCTTCCAGCTTTGTTTTATTCTGAAGGAATCCAGTTTTTGTACTTGGACACTGCTATGTGAAGCAAACATGAGGGAGCAGGGATGACGAGGAGGTTCAATTCAAAGCGGCTTTCCGCATCTGAGCTAAAGCACTAACATAGACACGCTCTTCAATGAGTAAGACGGATAGGAAAAAATGCCCTTAAATGCTTTTTGTTCTTGGGATGATTCTGCTGCCACATGGCTGAAATACAGGGATCACCTCGTGGGCCACTGTCCACACCTGGTGAAGGGCGTAGTTTGTGTCATGCCCCAGGCAGGCACACAGCCAGTCACCGCTGCACGGCACGGGGGCTGGCTGAGACTCGCTGCAGACACCGGGTCTATAGACACAGTGAATTTACAGCCATTTGCTATGATAGAGCTGAAAGCCTGACAGGAGCTGTCATACAGCATTGCCTGAAAATCTGAAACAATGTGGCAGGACTTTAATCTGATATACTTGATTTTTATAGTGCAAACTTTATGGTTTTTGAAAATGGATATTATGGTATTGGTATTCCAAATTTGACATTGTATCTAGAAGTAAAACTATATGTGTTGTATAAGACTCAAATAACCAGATAAATATTGCTAAGTGCCACTTAGAGAATGAAATGCAGAGCTGCAGTACACCCACACACAAATAAAAATACTGTCTGCTGGGAGTTCTTTATTGTGTTTAGCAGAGCTATAAATGCACATTTAAATAGTGACTTGTATCACTACTTTATCTTATGTTTAGATCTCTGAATGTACAGAAATCAGAGCCTCACAAGCTCAGTTCACTCTTGGATACCTGAATACATTCAAATAATGTCTTACAGCCTTGTGCAGAAAATGAAATTGAAAATCTTCAGCTAACTTTCTTAAGATAATCCACCAAGATTATGGAGTTTTAGGTCCATGAATGACCACAGCCATGATTCCAGAATAAAAAAAACAGTGCCAGGTTACTAGGGAATGCTACACATGGAGCACGGTTGCAGCCAGAGGTGGTATCTTAGTAGATTTTGTTAAAACAGATCTAGATAAATTCAGGACAAAATTTTCCCAATAAATGATCTGTTTCACGATATAGACTTAGCATGTAGCCTAGGCAGTTTGTGGTTGTGAGTCACTTATTACAGAGACACTCAAAGAGATTCTTTGGTTTCTTTATGAGCCAAATGTGCTTTCCAATCCTTTCTGCAGTAACTCTAGAGCTTGCAGGCTTTGAGAAGTAATTTTAGGAAAGTCCCAAGGAGTCTGGATGGAAGTAAATCTGTCTGAAAACAATAAGTGGGGTTGTTCAGTTATGTTTTCTGTCGTGTTTCTTTTTTGCTCCATCAGTGAAATACTGCAAACAGTTCCCGCAGTGTATTCTTTACGAGTCATTTTGTAGATTGGTGCTTCTGTCTTCCTTTTGCTACTCCTCTGTTTGTGATATTTCTGCATCTTTTATGAAAGTCCACAGGATTTCAATATCAGGCAGAACAAAGCGACTGTTTAAAGTGTAGATTTCTCCCTCACCATCTTCTTTCAAAATATGGCCAAAAATCAAGATGAGTTTGCAGTTCTAATTTTTATTCCTTCAGTTCAAAGTCTAAACTTTCTTAAAATGTGCATGTTTACACTGACACTTGTCTTACAAAGTTTGTCTTTGATCAGCCAGTGCTAATATACAGAGTATGATACAAGTGATCATAATTTTATTCATCAACTAGAAATGGCAGTTTAGGAGAGAAAAGAGGAAGATTTATGCTTTGTAAAAATATATACTCTTATACTGTATTGTGAATTTCATGAAGTAGGAATACCTAGGGGAAAAAGAATGAACAAAAATGTTCATGATTGCTTGAAAGAATGTAGCAAATCAACCTGTATCACCTCTAAAGTAAAAATGCCCTAATATAAACCTGTTGGTTTTTAGCTGTATCCACAGATGTGTGTGGTTTTCTGGCAGAAGGCTCAACTGTCTAGCCCATTTTTGGCAATCACGTCCATGTGGGGTCAGTGTAATGAGTAATATAGCTGACGACCAGGTATTTACAGATACATTGAATTATTAGAAAGCATTAAGAAACATGATACTTTTAAAAGCATGAAATCATGAGCATATGTCACAGAAATTTATTTATGTTAAAGTAAACTTTTACAAACCTTTCAGATAGGAACAAGGGTAGAGTCATTCCCAATCCTTCCTTTGAATATTTAAACTTCCTGAAAACTATGAAGTGTATGACACAGCTGACTTCAAAAAAATAAAAGGCACTATCCTCTTGTTGAATTTCTCAAATAAAGTGACTATGAAAATTTATTAGACTGACTGGAAGTCATGATGGGAAAGTAGTTTGGGGACAAGATGTCCTTTCAGTCATTGTTCAGAAGCTGCAAGACGGATGGTGAGTGGCAGCTCAGAAGAGGAGGCTCTCTCCTCTGGAAGTGTGGTGATGAGCCAAGGCCAGCTTTGGCATGCTCGTGGGTGCAGAGCAGAAACCTTTACCAAGTGCTTAGAGAAGACTTTTGACAGTCCTGGCAGGTCCTAGAAGGCGTTGCAGGTAACAAGGAGCAAAAATGCTCCCTGGAAAGTTAGCAGAGGGAGGAGTGTGTGGCCAGTACCTTTGGAAAAATGAACTGAGGCAGGGTGCGGGCTCTCCTGCATTTCCTATTGACTGCCCTGCGATGTGTTGGTATTGGGAATAACATTTTCTGGTGTGCCTCCGAGGCCAGGAGAGCAAGGGAGGAGGCAGACAGTTACATGGGGGATGCGGAACACGTGTGCATACCTTCCCCAGGGCCTGGCTGTGCTCAGCCTCTCCTCAGCACCTCTCTGTGGGATGCAGCCTGGCTTCAGTGCATGTTACTTCGTTCTCCATTCCATCTCAGGGAAGCACAGTTAGCAACGTGACTTGCAGATTTTTTGTTCTGGGTTATGCTACAAGTTCTTTCTGTGAATACGGGCTCGTGTATGCGTGCATGTTTTCCTGCACGTGAAAAAATGACTGGGCAATAACTAAACCTTCTTGTATGGATCCACAATTTCTGTGGTCTGACAGGTATCGATTTGCAGGTACAGTCCCCATCCCTGTCCCCACGGAGGGATGGGCAGAAACCTGAGCTAGGCACAGAGGGAGCAGTGGGGAGAAGGAAGCCCTCCTCGATAAGCCTGCTGCAGCCCTTGCTGCCGAGCAGATGGCTCTCATGTTTCATCCCAGCTGGAGGTTTTCCATGCCCATGGCTCCATTCCTAAATATAAGGAATTTTAATAATAAGGCCTTGAGGTTGTAAATGCATAGATCACTATTACATGTAGAAGAGAGAGGGGTTTTTTTCTGCTGTGGCTCTGAGTGTAGTTTTGCTGCACAGTGATAGTAGTGGCCTGCAACGCATCTGATCTGGGAAAGGTGTAGGTTATTTGTACACTTTGTAGGATACGCAGGTGAACAGATATGCATCAGATATCTCTTCTGTTCCCTTCTAATCTTTGAGGTGGAGATAGGCCTGTTTCACCAGATACAGAAACAGGGAAACCAAACACAAACCAGAGGATTCAAGAGCAAAACTCCCTCTTTCCCCATGCCAGGGAAAGCATTTCCAGGGTATCAGCAGGGTAAAACATGCTCCAGACCCCACTACACAGGGATGTGAACTGAATACAATTGGAAAAGCTTACAACGATTACAGGTGGACTTGTCAGCCGAGGTAGCTCCACAGGGTCCCGTGGGTGCCTTGCACCAGCTGAGGACCCAATGAGGATTACGGCTGCCTGTCATGGGCGTGCAGTGTTCACAACAACTGAATGGTGTCCATCCCAGTTAGATTACCTGGCTCTTTCTATTCCTGAATTGCTAGCTGAAGCCTCAAACGTAGATGGCTTTCTAGAAAGGCGATCAAGCCTGCATGTGAACACAGGGTAATGTCCTCTCTCTGACCTTTTCAAGCTCCCAGGAGAGATGAAAAGAATTGAATCCCTGCCAGGAGAAGGGTTTAAGTTGACATGACAATTCTGAGATTAAGCGGCTGCCTGCCAATGCTTTTGGTAACTTAAACTGTGTCTTCTTCCATTAATTTTCCTGTCTTGGGTCCTTCAGGACTGCTGTTAAGAAAAAGTTTAAATTAGCTTTGTTTTGGTCCTTTATAAAAGCTGCTGTTTCTTCGATGTTTGCACTCTTCTAAATGGATAAAATCAATTTTGCTGTACGACTAGGACTACTTCAAAAGAGAGAGAGAGGAAAAAGAGTTGGAGAAGTCATTTCTGTGTCTCCTGAGGTGTATGGACCCCAACCTCCTTCTCTCATTGAGGCGGCAAGGAGTTACCACTCTGCTGGGGAGGGAGATCCCTGCAGATGGGCTGGGGCAGAGCCAGCCGCCTGCAAAGGGACCCGGCGCCTAGGGGCAGAGCCACGGCTCACGGTCATATTGTGCCCTGTCCTCCTGGTGAGACCTTGTGTCTAGCACCAATTTAGCAAGGAAGCGAAGCACGCATGAATGACGAGCACGTGCTGTGTACTGCTTGCAGGTTTTTGTGTAATTGCTATAGAATTAGAAGGTCTTTCTCCTCACTGAACTCTGATTTGCATGCCAGATTTCAGGCTCTCTTTCCCTCTTTATTTCAATACTAGAGATGTCATAAAGAAGGCAAGTTTAAAATGAAGTGGTTTATTTCCTTTCTTTTGCTTAAAAATGGGTAAGAATGTGCGATCGAGTATTATTTTCTTTTTTAATGCTTTTATTTTGATGCCTTTATTTTTTATTTACATGTTAATTCTCTTTCAAGTTATTAACATGCAAATGCAGGTGATGAAACTTTTCCAAATCACTTTTGCATTTTCCATTGACAAACAAACAAAAAAAAAAACCACAAGAAGACAGCATGGCATGGTAGCTTGTGCAATAGCCATGTACCAGAGCAGATCTATCACCAGCTGCCTTAGTTTCTCCCCCTACCAAATGATACATCACCTTTACTCTTATAAAAGTTTGAAAACTGTGAAGTGCTAGAGTGAACAACTGTAGTAATGGCAGATTGTCTGTGGTTTGTAAACACAAATAAGTCAGATACCGAAGTCTGTATTGCAAGTGTTGCCTGGGAAACCTACGTACAGCATAATGGATTTCTAAAAGCCACCATACAGACAGAGTATAGCATCGTACCTAAGGAAAGAAGAACACATTTCATACCAGCTCTCAGCCAAGGTAAGAAGAGGGTAACTGGGACACCAGGGCACATCGTGATGACCAGAGTCACAACCACAGTGCAAGCTTTGCCTATCTGGTGTGCAGCTTGAACTGTGGACAGACTGTTAAATCCCTTTTATTAGTCAATCACTTATGGATTTTTTTTCTTCATGAATACTTAATGCAACATATAATTAGACATGGCAAGTGAATGCTAGGTCTGGAATTAAGACTTGAGCTTTCCTGGCTTTCATTTTAATGCTCATATTACCAGACACAATGGGAAGGTTTGCAAGAGCTCTTGGCGCAGGCAGCTGAACACTTCAGCTGGCGCAGGGAGCAGCCGCCCCACTGGAAGCCCATAGGTTAGTGCTGTGTCGAGCTAGGAGGCAGGGCTGGGGTAGTCACTGTCAAAAACTGGCCCCTGCTACATCGTGACCTCTCAGGGCAAGGTTTTGGTGTTGTACTGTTGAAACCAAAGATGTCATTTTAATGCTTTCTCGATTTATTTTTTGACTTGGTCTATCAGCCAGTCTATAGTCTATCTGTTGCTGTAGGGAGCTCCTGGGAAACAAAACCTCTCGTTCTGCAATGAAATCGGTCATGGGCAGGGAAGAGTTACCCTTTCTTGGCTCTTCTCTACTTGCAAGTGGTTTGTTCACTAGACAATGAAGAGAAGACCCACTGGTGACAAGTTGCTGCGCTCATCAGTAAGGGCACAGCTGCACTTTCAGGTGTCTCATGCTTTGAAAGTACATAGTTTTGCCTCAGATCCCTCAGAAGAAACAATGACGAGGAAAGTGTGAATAAAAATCCTTGAATAGGAAAGAGTGGAATGGGATTGTCCCCTGTGGGATGATGCTGATATACTTGGTTTTCCATTTTTTTAAATCTCTGAATATGCAAAGAAGTCACAAATGTCATTAGAAAAACACAAAAATATACTCATGATAAAAAAAAAATCTGTTTTTCCCAACCAAAACTATGTTAAAACTGACTCAAAATATTAAGCTCTATTTTTGTATCTCCATTGCTGTAAACAGTGCTCCCATTCACCCCAATAAAGCAAAGGCCGTGGAGAGGTACATCTCTGATTGCACAACACAGATTTAGGTTTCCTTCTGAAAATGTTCTGTGCAGTTGCTCATCCATATGTAATTGAATTTAGCACGGGATAAGAGACTGTTTCATTGTATTTAAATGCACAAATGCTTTTTAAAAAACATGCAGTTTGAGGGTGACGGATTCTCTTGGTAAACTATGTGAGCAGCATTGATTATTGGTCCAGATAATATTTTTTTTAAATCAGACTATTTTAACATTTCTTAACAAAATGTTTTATAATAGCAGTGCTTCCAAAGTGTTAATAAATAACAGTATTTCTCACTGATTTTGTTTGGCCAATGAGCTGTAATCAATTTTTAACAGTACCTTCAGTGGGATGCATATTCTGACAGGAGTCCTTGGCTTGTCAAAGAGAGCAGAACCAGGGAAAGACATTCTAACAAATTACAACTCCCTGAAAGTAGTGCTTTACTATGAAAAAACACTCCTTAAATTTAAGCTGACTCAGAGTAGCCTGTTTCATGACAATATATCATCAAGGTTTCAGGAGTGCTGAAACGTATTATTAAAAAAATGAAAATAATAATGTTACAATGTTTTGGAGAGCTCAAAATGTCCTATTCTTCTTGCAGTTCTGCTTGGAAATACTTTCTGCAAGTGGGACTTGTCACAAAAAGGAAATTCCAGAGCTTGTTTATCTCTAAACTCAAGCCATCCTGCATATGCAGAGTGACCTGGAAAGTTAATCAGATTTATTAGCTATGCAAAATGCTATATCTGCAAAGTGGCTCTTCTGCAGTTGCTTCCTCTCTAAAGGAACAGAACATTTTCATGTTGCTTTGTTACTGTGACAGTTTTGTTCTAATTATAACCGATCAGATTCAGATACCTTAATAGCTTTGCAACTACTAATTTTCATCAGAACTGAGTACACTGAAAGCATGTCACAGACTAGGTAGTCAACCCTGCTTCTACATGCTGCTACTCAGAGGAAATAAGGGGTGTTTAAATCAGGGGAATTACCCAAAGGGCAAATTTGATCCACTGTTTTTACAGATAAAGAGAAACACAAACTCAAGGGGGTAAATGTAGAGGTATACAGGCTGGTATCTGTCATAGTTTGGGAGCCACAGCTGTTTAAAATTGTAGGTTTTCAAAGGCAAGCCTCAGCCATTGCTACAGCTATTATTATTTTAGCAAGACTAGGGAATACTTTAGGCTGACAAAAACCTTCTAACTCTTTGTTTATTCATTGCACCTGTATAGCGCCCTCCACACCTGCTGAGTTAAGGTCCTGTTTCTCCCTACTTTAAAATCTGTTATAGCAGGAAGCAAAGGTCTTTGATAGAGAAAGGTAATTGCCTTGGTGAGGAAAGCAGCACATCTTCAGATCTAAATACAAATGAAGCCACCTGGTGAATTCTAGGGACTATGTTAATTAAAAAATAAACAACCAAACCCAATATGGCTGAGTCACCTGTGGAGAAAAGACCTGCGCATCATACTGGTAATTGCAGCCCTATAACCTTCTCTGGAACGGGTACAGTGGGGGTTGCAGCAAGTCAGGTCACTGTGGCTGGTGAGGACGCTGCCTGTGAAGGATGCTGTCCCCATTCCCTGGACCCTGGGGTCCTGGGCCCCTCGGCTTTGCAATGGCGCTGATGGCTCTGCCCTAACCCTGTGCTGCGCTGGACCATTCCCCAGCATTTGACCCTGGGCACAATGTTTTCATCAGTTGGTCAGTGGTAATCTTGGCAGCATTTAAAACTATGACCTGCAAGTGAATGACATCGTAGCTCATGACCAGCCAGCACTTGTAAGATATCCACTGTACACCTTCATTTTAAGGCACTTCAAGTGAAGAGCTTAAAACGTGCACATCGCTAGTGAAGGACTGAAGCCCTAATTAATGTCATTAGCCTGATTTATTTGTCCTCCATCTTCACACATCTTTCGCTGCACCTTAGCTGCTTCTTGGAAGGCTTTAAGTTTTATTCCAGTGCAAATAATAGAATAAAGGACCAGAAATCTTTGTCTAATCAGTTTGCCCAGTGAGGGATTGTATTTAGTTTTATGGAAATATCAGTTGACACCCTCAGTTTCAAAAGCAGTTACACCTAAGTGTGAAACTCACTCCCTCTTCCCTGCCCCATTGACATAAGCTCCTTTACAAAGATTGTTACCTTTGGATAAAAGTCTGCTTACAATTTTTAAGGGTTTTCCCTTCTTAAATTATGAAAGAAGAAAATAATTTAGACTATTTCTTTTTCTCTGGTATCTGACAGTAGTGATGTTTTTATATACAAAATATTATAATATAATATAAATTAAAATATAATAAATAATATAAAATTGTTACAGAAAAGACTCTTGAGCTCATACAATTATTGTTCAGTGAAGATGGTAAGTAGAAACTTGAGTACTTGAGTTTAAAGGTTTTATTTTGAAGTTGGAGAAAAAATTATGCTGTATAAATTTGGCTCACGGAAGAGCAATTTGATCTGATTACAAAATGGTTGGTGTGAAAACAGCCGGTCAGGGAAACAGCCAATATAGCCAATAAGCTATATTGGAATAAATTGTTGAGGTGTGGAAACATATTATTAACAGCCACTTCTGAGCAAATATTGCTAAGGAGAGAGACTGCAGATCCAAAAACTTCCACCATCCCTCAAAGACCTGCAGGGTGACCAGGATGATGCAGGGGTCTCGTCTCACCCTGCACAGCTGGTCTGGTATGGAGGGATGCAGACCAAAACAAATGTGTTTACCACATTACTCAGTTACAGCATCTAAAACTAAAAAAGTAAGAAAGGGGTGTTGGATTGTCCTGTCCTTTCTTTTTCTCGTATAGAACAATTTGTCTCTTTTAAGAGGCATTTACTAGCCTCTCACTCTTCCCTTAAGTACATTGTAGTTAAATGAGTTTCTATAAATAATGGAACTGCAGGTATTGATTACTTTTAAATTGCAGTAATGTCGCACAATATGATATTGGCAGCTGTGCTATGATAAAATAGCATGTTATCTAGTTGAGTCCACGGAGGCCTGACTCATCCCCAGTGCCAGCGTGGCCGGCAGGCACTGCTGCCACCCACGGGGAAACAGCCCTTGGCACACCAAGTGGGTCTTTACAGGCAATGAGGACTTGATAGCAAGCAGACCTCCTTATATAATTAGCTCGGAAAAGACTGCTCTGAGTCAGAAGGAAATCCTGCTCTTATCTAGCTGAAAAGCATAAAGTCAGGGGTCACCACATATACATGGAAAAAGATGTGGACTCCTGAAAATGAGAGGTAATGCTTATTCTTTGTTCCTGAAGGACTCTTCTTCCACCGGCTTATTCTTTAGTAATGCTCAAAGTTATTTTTAGGTTACAATTTGTACTTCTGGAGGGGGGTGTCAGATAATTTTCTAAATTTGAGCACTGGTCTGACTCACAAGGTACCCTTGAAAGCATTTTTTCCATGTAAATGAAAAAATTGCTTCTCCTTCTTTTCCAGAGTTCTAATGGAATTAATCCATTGCTACAGGGATTTATTAGGCCATTAATTAGCTGCTTACAAGTATCGTGGTTCATTTACATTTCTGATTATGACACTTCATTGTGTGCCTTTTGAACTTTTGTGATTCTGTAATTGCTTGGCTAAATAGTTAGGACTGAGAGCCCCACCACACATTCATTATGCATCCAAATTTCTTCTTCTTCTAATTATGAGACATGAGCATGTCAAGGATACAGGACAAGGCTGTATACATTGAAGACCTTCCTTCCAAATACACCAAGGGTAAATGTTCCAGTAAGGAGAAGAAATGGTCTAGGGTGCTGCAACTCTATACTTTACAAAAAAACCCAACCAACCAACCAAAAAAAAAACCCAAACCATAGGGAAAACACATAAGAGGAAATATGACCATATGCCAATGAAGAAATTGCTACACAAAGACCTCTGAAATCGCACATCTGACAACACAGTCCTGGAAACCTCTCTGCTGATAGTGAGAGCGAGCAAGTATTAAAACTGTAAGAAATACGTCGGAGTGATTCAGTGTTTAGTTGTAATTCTTAGCACAGAGCGATTAGCATTGAATTATTCTTGCAAATAGTTAAACACTTGCATATTCCCTGCTAGTAAAACTAACTTTTAAGACCAACATGAAAACGGCAGTTACAGTAAACTTTGAGCACAGTTCTCCTGTCTTCACGGGCTTCCATCACACCCTTTGCTGCTTTATTAAAAAGATGCAGAGTTGAAAGGACTATTGTCAGCAGAAAAAAAAAACCAAACCCAAAACATGCACTACTTCAAGCAGAAACATACAATGCACAAATTCAATACAAGTGCTCCTATCCATCATATCCATTCTGATCTCATGGCATATTCTGTCACCAACGGCAATCAGGGTCTTGATTATACCATTAAAATGTCATCTGCCTTCTCTGTTAGTGAAAAGTGGAAAAAAAATATTAGCTATTTATTCCATCAAACTGGACACCCTTTGTATTTTGCACATACTTGCCTTGAATGGATCTTTTAAATAAATGCAGTTGACGTTCACTTCTGGACTTAGGAACTGTCAACTTGCATTCTTCCAGTTGTTATTTTCATATATCATTCAATCAGAATACTGCATCAGGTTTCCTACCATGATTTCAAGCCACTCCTTCTCTAAGTTTCCAAGTACCTCGTATCTTTAGAAAGGCATTCAAACACCTTCTTCAGAAATTTTGTTTAGAGACAATAACTATCTTAGTCATTATTTGGCTGGTGTGGTTAGCAAAATTATTGTCGTGAATAATACCAGTCTTAGAGCTGACAGAAATACTCGGAAGTGTTCGATGTTTATGTACTTGGTGTAATTTAGTGTGAATACAGTACTTCATAATACATTAGTGAAAAATTTTCATGATGTCTATTAAGAAAAATAAGATGGCTGAATCTTGGGGAAAAAAAGATGGGCTCATTTTGCAGTGAGGCTCTTTTTTAAGTGCAGCTTATTTAAGATACCAAAACAAGAGCTGAACTGGTTAGGAAAAAAAAAAAGACAAATATAATCCTTTTTTTGTTAAAGATCTATGTTAGCATTCTTGAGCGTCTGAGCACATATGCATAGGAATAGGCTCCGCCTGAATATAAGCACTCATGCTGTAAAGCTGTACCAGAGGGATAATCAAATAACTCTACCCATATCAGTGCTTCATGGACTTGGTACTAGGACTCATGAGTACCTGTATGATCTTAGGGCTGCTCCCAAGCTAATACTGTGATGAAGATGTACACAGAGACTCATGGTGTCATGTCACTTATAACAAATCTTTCACGTCCATGTTGGGAGGAGAATGTAATGCTGCAGTGATTATTGGCTTAGTGTTTAGTAGTGGTAGTTGAACAGCTTTTGTCTTTATCTTAGCGATATGGATGAGAACATCGATGACATCAGATTAGCTCTTTCCCTTCTACAGGTCTAGCTATAGTATGTGAGATCAGTCCAAAATTTCTTGCCAAGTTCTTAGTAGTATTCTTCATGTTCTAATGGAGAGAGGTCGTACTCTTGATATTTGTGCTTCAGTCATAGACATTTATTCTTTGCAAGGTATTATTGATCTGATCTAGGGACTCTATATTTAATCTCCAAGTATTATGTATGCACTATCAGTATCTGATTTTTATGTCAGTTTTCTGTTTGGCTATTGTTATATATTGGGTTTTAATTAATCCTTTTTTAAATAGATTCATAGTGAGCTGTCTCCACCAAGCTTCCACCATCAAATCTGTTTTTAATATGAAACACCTATACATTGGACTGCTTATTTGATGCTGGTGATGGTGGTGGCTTTTAGGACTTTCAAAGAAGATTGGTAACCATCCTTATGTTCTGTTAAGTGTCTTAAAGGTGTGATTAAATGGGTGCTTATAACCAGAACAAGACAAGTGCTGCATAGTCTGCCAGTAATTCAACAAGACCATTAGGTTATTTGAAGAAATCAATACCTCAATTTATACGACTGAAGGTGTTGAGAAAAAGGCTAGGTGTCACTTGCAAAACTGAATAGCAATAAAAATACTAAAATAAAATCAAGATATAGTTTTACCAAGTAAACCGCCTGTACCCAGAAACGTTAATACCATGTCTGATTATCATAACTTGGTCTGTTGATATCCGCTTTATAGATCTATTTAGTATTACAATGTTTAGAGAATCCTGTGTGGCAACAGGCAATATACTTGTACTATTCCTTGTAACTAGAGTAATTTACAGTCCTTGTTTAGAGGACAGATTAGGTTCAGAGAAAGAGTTTGTTAAGATGTGGAAGAGAGATCAAATTATTTTCTGAGATTTCCAAGAAAATAGTCTCCTGAATTCAAAATCAGCACAATAACACATGACCAGGCCTCACCTCACGGCTTTGCCACTCTGCCACAAACATAATGCTAAAAGGCCGTAATTTGCAGACCAGCTGCAACTCTTGCTGAAGTCAATGAAGGCTGCAGTGGTTTGGCACCACTCAGATTCATAACCATTCGTGGCACTGAGAAAATAATGATCAATGGAGAAACTGTAAATTAGAAAAATCTCCAGATTGTTGCTGTTAATGGAGTTAATGATCCCTCAGACTAAATACAGTACAGTAAATACAGAATTGCTCTGCAACTGAGATAAGAGATGAGGATTAAATTAATGTTACTGTGGCCAAGAGACTGAATTCAATGCAACTAATATTCAGTGATTTGTTAAATATAGATTCAAACGCATTCTTTGTATGTAAAAGTCCAGTGTATGCTTTCAACAGCCTTCAAATACAGTTCTTAAGCTTTCTTCTAGGAAAATCAATTCACAGGTCTTGCAGTTCAAATTTACATTAACAAAAAAGGGCCAACTTGGGTTGTCATATATAGGTTCAAATCCGTTTGATCCAATTCAGTTCACTCTGAGTGGATATAAACAGCAAACTAAGCCACAGTAATTGCATAATGTATAACATCTTAATCATGGCTATGGCTTATTTACTTCACAGCTGCAGCTGGTGTTGTGTACCTGCTTATACCAGTTAAAACCTACAAGTAAATTTTCCATTTTCTAAAGATCTGTTGAAATAAATGGATCTGGTCTGAAAAATACCACAGTATTTATCGGTCTTCAACTTAGGCTGTTAATGAAAGACAACTTTGTTTCTTTTTAAAATACAGAAATTAAGCTGCCTTTCATCAAACAAACTGAAAGGCAAGCTTTTTTCTCCCTCTCGGAGGAGGGCAATGTTAACCCTCAGACTGGCATTTAAGATCTGAGATCATTTCCGCATCACATTTTGCTTATTGTTCTGTTTTTCTCGTGGTAATTCCTAACGCTTCCAGCTGAGGTCTCAGGCTGCCTTGTGCTCATCGCTGTGCAAACCTACAGACCAGCGCTGTGTGCAGGGGCAGGCACCAGCTCGCTTCCCCAGCAGATCCGAAACCCAGACCCCAGGGTCACAGTCCTGAGCCTGTGCTGGAGGGAAGGGCATGTGCACCTGGCCTCTGCAGGATGCCAATACGGGCAAGCAGAACGTGGTCTGCTTGTCATTTGGAGCAATTGTATATATGCCCAGAATACATCATTTAAATATATGCAAGAGTTCCTGTCCTAAAGAGCTCTGAGGTCCGAATAAGTTCTTCAGGACCCTGTTTTTTCAGATCTTTTACTGTGAAAAAAATTGAAGAAAATAATTGAACTGGATTTCTTTGACTGAACAAATAGTGCTCAAAATAAGATAGGAGTTTATAAATCTAATTACTAATTTTATTACCATCATTTTATTTCCACATGTTGTTAAACAGCTGTCACGTTTCCTGACTGTGTGTTTGGCTACACTGTGAATAGTGCCTTGCTTTTCCCAGACGTGCTGTTCACAGAGGTATGTTGTTATCAGGTTAGAATTGAAACTCTGCCACTGACATGAGCTTCAGTATGTATTTATTATTAATACAGAGAATCCAGTAATGTTGTGAGCTTGCTGAATTAAAGGTGAAATCAAAGGCATTTTACCTGTCAAGACCTTAGTTCAGAGTTCTCAGTTTATCTTACACTGGATGACAATGTGTCATTGTTTTCTGAAACAGAGCAGGTAGCTACCTTCATTATACTGAACCAGTCTGGCAACTTTAAATCTGCACTCAGTGGCAAATCTACCGCTTGTTCAAACCCCCGTATGGAACTTCCCATGATAGGCACATTGTTTTACACTCCTGTATCGTTGAATGTATCGAGTGCGCATTTACTAGATGTATCCATCAATGGTGAAGGCATCTATTGGTAAGGGTTTGATGAACAAAAAAAATGGTGCCCCAACAAAATGCAAGGTTCAATACTGGGAGCCCTACTGGCAAGACATGCATTGCAGAGCTGGGCCTTAAACCTCTGCCCATGGCATGGATTGCCAGCATGCTCTTTGCTTCATCTATTTTTAGGTTGACTCCAGTCATAGGCAGGCTACAGACAGTTGCTATTATTTTAAAAGCATATGCTGTTCTGTGCAAAATCTAGAGGTGACCAATCCTTAATGGACTCCTTACTGAAAACAGCATAAGCTTCTCCATAGTTCTCCAGGAAAATGTATGTGTCTTTTCAACCACCTCCACTTGAAGTGTCCATAAAACATCACAGGAGGTATCCTCTGCCTCAAAGGCTGAGGAATGGAGTTTCTGGCACACTGAGGAGGTGAGATAGTCCCAAAGCTGTTGGAAACACCTAGCCAAGAGTGCATCTGCAAAAGGGCTGGAGGAGCCAAGCTGGCATGCCTGTGATGCAGAAGGGCAGCTCAGCACCTCAGTTGGACACTGTCTCAGCCTAGTGCTTTAGCTACTGTCCTGCATCTCTTCATTCCCTTGCCCTGGACCACAGCAAGCTAATCTATGTCTAATGCCAAAGTGTCCTGAAGATACCAAATGTTGTGTTCAGATGACCTGCATTCATCCTTTATCCTCATGTCAAGCATTTTCTGTCAGCTGATTTGAGGCTTCAGAAATGCCTGCAGGAGACACTGGAGAAAGGGACGGTTTGGATTGAACATGCTGAACCTGGTGCTGAGGGACTAGTTAGATGATGATAGCTGGTGATGGTCCTGTGTCAGACCTGAGTTTGAATCCAGTCCCATACATGACTTTAAAAGTGCAGTTGTTTTCTCCCCAGTTCCCATAATTATCTTTCATTTTATTTTGCTAGCTTCAGTCAGGACTTGGAAAAAAGCTTTTCAGGGAAGGCTTCCAACTCTGCATGCATAATCTTCTGCATTTATGTTCATCCAAGCTATGCTTATACTATATATCATTACAGAATAGCGGGCAATTAAAAACACAATTAATTTCTTGCTAATTTAATATTTTCTGAATAATTCACAAACCTGGATGATTACCAACAGCAGGCAAATATTTAGAACTGTTAGCATCTAAAAGCATCAGAAATAATCATCTGGATTTGCACAACTTCTGGGCTATCTGTGTAACACAACATATGCTGCTATCTTCAGTCAGAGAGGGTGTGAAGACCTGCACCTTAGGAGGGAGAGTGTTACGTATTTAGGATATGCTATCTGGGCTTTCCTCTGATTACTTCTGTTGTGGGGTGGAATTCTGCTCTAAATCTGCTTTTGAGGAGCTGCATGTGATGCTCAGCAGAGGCCCTCCCTGCACCATTGACAGCAGGAGGCAAAGGGAGGGAGTGTAATAACACCTCAGTCTTCCTACTGAGAGGGCATCTGAGGGGCTGGGAAAAAATGAAGCAAGGTGTGGATGCTCACCATCTGGAGATCAGACTCCAGGCCTGAAGAAGGGCTGGGATTCCTCAGGTTTTTTGCATGGTTTGGGTAGACCTGAATCAGAGGAGAGATACCAGGAGTGTGGGAAATTTGGAAACGAACTGCTGAGTCCAGAAGAAGCTAGCCAAGAGCTGTCACAAAGTAGGGAAAGCCTGCCTGGACTGTCTCCAAAGAGACTTGAGACCAAGAGGAGCAAAGCCATCTCACTACATCACTGGAATGAACTTGAGGCATGGCAGTATGCCCAGGTTAGAGATGGCATCAGGACTCTGTTATGATCCATCTGCAATAAATTGAATGTTCTCTCTAATGCAAGAACATGATGTGTCCTTCTCCAGAAGGAATCACTGTCCTTCACCCAGAGATCTGCATTGCACAGTGGATGCTGTAAAAAGCCTTTGGTGTGCCCAAGCAGGGGTTTCCCATGGGGCAGTACAGGCAAATGCCATAAGCCTAGCCCCAGTTATGTCTTTTCTGCAAGACAGACATTGCTAGGTGATAGCAGATGTTTTTACTTGTCCTATCTCCTCTGAAACCAAGAGAAATATTGTGTCTTGGTTGGTGATTTTTGTAGACAACATTTTCTGTTACCTCTACATCTCATTTAGCCCAGAAGAACAAGGTTTGGTTTCGTCCTTTGCCAAGAGCAAGAAAGAAGAAAATACTTCTCTGCCTCCTTAGCCTTTCTCTCATCTTGATCACTCAAGCCCTTGTTGTCTTGACAGACAACTGTTGCTTGCTCTAGTACCACTACCAGTCTCACAAGCCATAGGGGATAGCACAGTCTCCTGGGGAAGCCAGCAAGTCAAGTTTTGGCCATTGATTTAACAGCAAATCACCCACCTACGTCCCTGTGTTGGACTGTGCCAGGGTAAAGTCAAGGAAAAAGTAGCTTATTTTGAAATCCTATTTCATTTTGCTTGTGGTAAATGTTTGAACCATCCAAAGCGAATGTGATATTAGGAAATGATCCTCTGCTGCATGCTAGCTTCGAACAAATCTCGAACAGCTCTGATAAAATGAGGAAATCTTTTTTGTGTACACTGTTTCAGAACAAGTTACTGAATTTTGCTTTATTCTCTAGGTAATGTGAAATTTCATTCACAGTAACAGTGCTTGGAATCTAATACTTGGTTCTTTCACATCATTTATTACCTCACTGAGCCCCACAGACTAGTTTTTGAAAAGGTTTGCTTTTAAACCTTCCAAGGACAAATATGTCTTTAGTAACATGTAATGACTCAAAATATCCTAGAGAGAAAACACTTGCTGTGCTGCTGGCTCTACTAACTGCATTGCTTCCCCCAGGACATTAAAAACTGGCACCGTACAGTGGGTGTGATGGGTCAAGCTTTCAGAAATTCTCCTTACTGTAGCTATGACTTGCTCTGTCTCTTCCCTTTTGTTTTTGTTCCTCGAGTGGCTGCAGCCTTTGTTACCCAAGTATTGTGCAGGGATTTGGGGTTATTTTGAGACTTGGCTAGGAGGTCTGAGTAGATAATTAGCCAGAGGGACAAATGCTAATTGCCCAACCTCACTGGGAATCCCAGATGGAGGGAGGTAGAGCCAGTGGCCTACCAGAGGAATATTTAAGGACATCCCTCAAAAACCTGGGAAGGAGAGAGCCCAGTGGGAGCTGTAGGGCAGATGAAGGCCTGTGTTGGCTGTAGACAGTGTTACAGTGCCTGTGTGCTCTCCTGCCTTACATGTGAGTTACCTGTCAAGGCTGTATGTTCTTTAAAGACAAGTAATGGGGTATGATGACCTATAAAGCATGTAACTTGGGAAAGCGGGTGGTGGCTAAAGGAAGAGGAATAGCTTGGGGTGGAACATCTGCTCTCTGCTCCCCGTTCAGAGAGGTGTGTTCCTCACAGACTCCAGCTTTTGCAAGGCAGGACCAGACTGGGGGATGCAAACCCCTGGTATTGACACATCTAATTATTTTTTCCTGCCCATCCTTACCTGCCCAAGTTCCGAACCCCTCATCCTCCTTCCCATCTTCTCTTTTCCCTAATCTCTATTCCCATAAGTATATTTCACATATAATTTTTTAATCACTTGCACTTATACCAAACTACTGGGAATTTTCAAGTTATGTTTCTCAAAGGGATAAAAATAAAATGATGACTGTATATAGCACAGAATATGTTGAACACAGACAGTATCTCTGATGGCTCGAGGACACCAGCTCCTGTTGAAGCTGTTACAGCTGTGTCTTATCCACTGGTCGGTACTGCTCAGGCCCAAACTGATCCATGCACTCACAGATGAGTGACTTCTTCCCATTAAAATGTCAGTACTGTGGCAAATAATCACTGACAACAAAACTGTTCAGCCCAGCAGTAAATCAGGCTATTCCGAAATCTAGATTAGTCTTTTTTTTCTTTTGCCAAGACTAGGGTTTGATCTGGCAATATCTGCATCTGGTTCAAGTTCAATAACTGAATTACAGTCAGATGGGCTATCTCGAAACTCTTTAGTCTTTCTTTACAGAAGTGTATGTCCAGACATATCTTCACTCTTAAGTTATTTATCCTCCTTACACGTTGCCAGTTTCCAGATGATCTAAGTCAGTATTTAGACGTAAAATTCCTAGAAGTTTCATAGTGAGGGTTGGAGGGGGGATTTATTTTTTCTTTTACAACTTTTTTAACTCCAATCCTAGGCAAACAACAGCACACCAAACTAAAATACCTTTTTTTTTTTTGCAGGGATCAAAATGATTTTCAGATGTAGGGAAGAATTGTTTGCCTTTCTTCAGATAGAGAAACAGAGGCAGAGTCAGCTGAAAACACGGTGTTAGCCAAAATGACCCAGTAAGAGGCAAAATGCGACACAGAACATAGCTGGCCTGTTTCCCAGTTGAGATAGCTGTGTAAGACCTTTGAAATACTTAGCAGCAAAAGAGCAAATGACATTCAAATAGCATGTTCAACAGCATTCAGTTTAAATTTAACCTTCTAAAAGGTATATTGAAATCACCAGCTTGGAATTCGACTCACCTGATTTTACATTCTGAAACGCTTGTCCTGCACCCAGTGCTGGGAATAGCTTTGCTGCTGAGACCATGGCTGCCGCTTCTCCATTTGCTTTTATTGGCTGATGTTCAAATTTTATTTCTTTAGTTAAATTTTCTGGTTAAACATTATGTATGGGCACACCTCATTTGATCAGTTATAGCCATAGAGTTTAGCCAATTTATGGCTAAATAGCCTACTCCTGTCAGGTAAGGCATGGAATTTGCTGAATTAATATAAATTCTTGAGGCAGTAGCTCCAGCTGAGCAGCACTAAGGGGAACCAATCCTGTTATATTATGATAGTTCAGAGACCTGCAAGTGTTGCCCTTTTCAGTATGGTAAAATCCACATATGATGCATTTTAAGGTAAATGGAATCTCTTTTTTTGATGGATAGATGATGGGAATTATTGATGTGTCTGTCTAATGTGCTGTTCTCTTGGCAGACAGCCTAGTCTTCAGAGGATAACTGAGAGCTCTCGTATGCTGTTAGTGTTTTTTGCAAGTGTTCTCAAATCGCATACAAACAGACCAATTCTTGCTCTGCAAGATGCATGTAATGGCATTGATCTCAGTGGATGATGCTCACATCCAGCCAGGAGAAAACTGGGCCCGCATCGTTTAAACCTACTGCACGGTTAAGTAAGATTCAGTCTCAAGAGGCTTATTTCATCAGCACACACTGCCTGTGGTCTTCCACGACTGGCCGCTCCAGAAGGCGCATTTTGCTCTCAGTATGCTACGTAGGTTTCTGTGCTTATTCCTAAAATACAAAATAAGCATTCTTATATCCATGTCAAATGATGAATCTCTGCTACTAAAGTTGCACCCGTGCGAGGCAGTGAGGACTGCGCATCCACTGTACTTTCAAAGTGTGTAATACCGTTGCTTAGTGCTCTCCAGCCAAGCAAATGCTTTACACTCCTCTCCTTCCATCTTTTTTGACAGGTTTTATGAGGATACATAATGTATCAATGGCATGCCAACAGTTAGTGTTTCATGTAGATGTGGCCATCGAATACAGTCTAGATGAGCAAGACTATTTCAAAAGAAACCTTTAAAGAACAAAAAATACAGGTAGAAACAAGGAACAACCTTCCAGACATCATTACCAGCACCCAGGGCTTTAAAGGATATTCTTGCTGCCCACATGCCAAGTGTACAGGCAGCGTGGACTGCTAGCACTTGTTCTGCTATATAACTTCCTTTCTTCAGATCTGCGTCTAACTAGGCCTAAAATGAAACACCATTAAATTTAGCTGAAGACTTGAACGAACATAGTAACTGACTGAACCCCTCATGCTACTTCAAACACAAGATTACCACGGCCCAATGAGAACTGGGTGGAGTCTGCAACTTTTCCTGACGTGCTTTTTTGTAGGCAAGTGTGTGAGGCATTAGAAGTGAGGATTTTCAGTCTTAGCCAATAATGTGATGAGTTTGCAAGTTATCTTCTGCGTGTGTGCATCTGTGTTCTGGGATATTTTGGGAGGATGCCTGTGTTTTTCATGTTACTTTTGCCTTTATATGTGACCAGAGTATGTGAAAGATGATTACTGTGTCTTGACTGCTTCAGCTCCTTTAGGCACATTTTCACTATATCAATGTACTACATTTGGGATTGTTTTCATTTGCAATATTATGGCTGTTTCTTCTTCCATGGTCTCTTGCTCCCTATATATCCCCCTAACCATCCTCTCTCCTACTGTAGCTGTCAGCTGAGCAGGGGCTTACTGTGCCCATCACAGTTGCTGCATGGTACAATGTATGGCTCTTGTGGAAATTTGGTTTGTATCCTTCCATTTTAAGATAATTTTTTTCCTATATACTGTCTGTTTATTCATTTAACTTGCCAACTAGAAGAAAGCTGGCTAGAGGTCTCAGGATGAAAGTTACTAATGCAAGCACGTTGAAGGAATTTGCTGTTCCTGAGCTGGTGCTCATCACGCATTTCCATGGCACAGCCATGGGCACAATGCCTACTGGAAGACCAGTGATGTAGTCCACTGTAAGTCACGCTCACAAATTCCTCAACCAAAAGCTGTTGATTTTCACTCTGGCCAATGTCACTTGTGACTAGTTGAGATGGTATGATTGGCACTTTTCTCTGGGAATCCTTATACTTCTGACAAATTTCCTACTTTAACATCCATTTCTTCTGTGTCATTAATCATACCGCTCTTCTATTTAATTTGACCAGCCCACAATGCATTTGGGAATCCCTGCCAATACTTTCTTTCTCCTTATATTGAGAAGCACAATTTGTGTAACCTTCAAGAGTATTCCTGACATTACTGAAAGCTCCCTTTTATAGTTGGAATTTATGGATGGGGATATGTTGACGCTTTCTTTTTCCTCTGTTACGAATGGTTGCTGTTGCCATGTGTGCCAATATCCCTCTTGCGCTATCTATCTTCAGATTTTTCCCATGGGTGTAAATAATGACATGAAGCTCTCTTTATGACAGATGCAGGTCTACTGCTTGTTCATATCAGACTGACCATGTGATGGAGGTGGACCATAAGCTTAATGGTAATAATAATGGTACCTTACTAGCATTGAGTAGGGCCAGGTCTGCTACACAGAAATCACTTCATGTTTCTGCACTGTTTCCCTGATGCTTCTTTTCCCAAGTCCTTTTCCAAGTATTTTCTGTGGTGTTTTTTGCTTTTACGTTACACTTATAGTCATGAAACACTGACTGTTCATCTACCAAGCCTAATGGATTTCTTTCAACTTTAGCAGACACCCTTTTTTTTTTTTTCCTAGCTACAGTAGTCCTTGACCAAGTCACTGCTTGCTGATGTTAAATCTAACAAAACTGAAGTGGCCAGTGAGTCCTTCCTACAAGGGCTGGATTTCATTAAACACTCCAGTTTGCTCACTGAAAAGCTGAAGCTTCTAAAGGCAACACTAGTAAGGTTTGTTACCTTTTTTTTAAGGACTCAGTGTTTCTAGAAACCAGCACAGTTCTCTCCAAACTGTATTTTCTCCCTAATTATGCAGCCTATGTAGGCTACTACCTATGCTTTTACAACACTTTAACTTGGAAACCACATAGGAAAAAACGAAATGCTCAAGTAGCGCCTACTAGATTTAGATGAGTTCAAGTAAGCACTTAAATAAGTTAAATAGCTCTTGGATGCTGTGCTTTATCCCACTATTACTGATTCTGTACTAGAAGTACTCTTGAGTGGTGCACAAATTTTGTTTGAAGGCCAAATGCAGATAAGAGAGCAAGCCAGGAAAGGGCTGTGGCAGGTTATCTGTTTTGCTTTTGTTTCTCCCCAGTATAAATCAATGATCCTTGACAGATTTTTGCCTTTCAAAGCCGTCCTCTTCCTGTAACATCTTGTCCCCAGCCACTTTTGTACTTGCGTTGGCTTACTGAGGCTTTGATTCAGCTCACACTGCTGAGAGCAGGTGTTGAGAGCATGGCTTTGGGTGCTGCATTCTTCAGTGCTGAGATTTTTGCACGTAGTCCTTCGCTGTGTCTGTAAGAGAAGGGCCAAAACCTTCAACAGAGGACAAAGCAGTTAAGTTGGTGCAATAAGCAGCTATAAGGTGAAACTTTGGAGGACTTCAACTTTAAACTTAGCCTTAGTTCAGCAGTGCTCCAGGGAAGTGGTGCATTTTTGGGTGCAGCGGGTCATTTTGGGTTTTTTTTGTCATCAACCGAAAAGATGTAATGTAAACTGTCTCAGTCAAATTACATCATGTTTTACTGCTCGGAAGCTGCATTGCTATCATACTTTCATATATTACTTATGCTGTTGTTTCTTTTTTCCTGCTCATCCCATTACAGTCAAAAAAATTACCTTTTACGAAGCTTTTCTACTGGTCTGTCAATATTCTTGCTTCTATTCTGCTCAGCCCTTCTCCTTCTTCACAGACAGTAAATCCTCCACCTCAATTTCCAATCAACTAGTTCATTATCTAGGTGTAGTATTTTGTTGGTTTAGACTATATCCTACCAGCTTTCATGGCAACTAATCTCAATTCAGAGGTTCAATTTCATGTGCTGGTTTAGTGTGAGATGCTTTGAGAGTTTTTTTAAAGTTGTTTTGGAAAATTTGGTGCATCATTTTCTCTACAGCCCCCAGGACCATTTCTGAGCTCAGCAAGCCTATGCTAGCATGAACAGAAGCACCTCATTTTCTTTGGGGCGGGAACTCAGAAGCTCCTTATTCTGCAAATTATAGTTAATGTTCTAGTATAAAAATTAAGTAAGACCATAGTTAATAAGAATATCTCGTGTACACATTAAATTTTAAGGGGTATATTCTCTATTCATTTCATGTGTGATTATTCTTCTTTGACATTAATTGGAATTCTGTGTAAAGGCTGAAGAGAGACCATCAGTGGTAATGTAAATTGAAACAAATCTCTGATATAATACAGCTTTTAAAGAAAGAGTCATTCAAGCAACACTGCTGCAGTATCCAAATATTCTGTGTCATTAACGACTAAAGGATCCTCTGGACTGTTAATAATTATGTAGTTGGATGGTATAATCTACTGTTGCTACATGAAGACATTAAATAAATATTATCAGTTAATAATTTTATGTAGCAAATATTTGAAATTGGCTACATAAGATGGACTGAGCTCTGTTGCAGGCTCTCAGCCCACCACAGTGAACTGAGAAGGGATAGCTTCAATGTAGTTTACAGCACCTATAAAAAATGATTGAAAAATTGATAATAAAGATGTTAGTTCCTGACTTGTACATCTTAGTCAGCTGAGCTGGAGACAAAATATGAGAACAGCAAGGTCTGACTGCTTCCTTATGCAACTGGAAAAAAAATCCCTCTTTCTGTTGACAGACAGCTCGGTGCTCTGTCACTGCAGTTCATCTGGGAAAGGCAGAAACGGGGGATGCTAAAGCTCAGCTCACTTCTCCTCACAGCTCCCGGATGGCTCTCTGACCACTGCTGCTGCACTTCATACAGCTCCATGCCAGGACTGCCTCGCCAGCTCCCCGATGTGGGTCCTGCCTGTGGGTCTGGGTAGCCATGGCACAGACTGAAGCCTCCCTCATGGTAAGACTTTCCAAGATCTATCTTTAGGGAGAAAAGATAATTGATAATGTATTCTAGTCTCTTCATCTAAGTCCTTCCTTTACAATGGTACCTGTAAGGGTTATTGTTGTTTTGAGCAATTTTCCTAAATGGGATCCCTGCCCTGATTTCATTTACCATGCAGCCACACCAGCTGTGGTATCAGCAGCAGAGAGAAGAGCATGGGGTAAGAGGGGCATAGGGGATGCTTAAGTTGGCCTTACCGCTCATAGAAATACTCATTTATCTCAGCTTTGCTGACACTTTCCTCCTTGAAAGCACTGCTTCAGAACTCACTTCTTCTGTAGGGCCTCAAGTGCCAGCCCTCCTTCGTTACGAAGGGTGTTAAAACAGTGCAAAAACAGCCATATACACCCTCAGAAGGAGAAATACAGCAACTAGTGCTTCTGATATGCCTTTTTGTTCTGTCCCAGTTTAGTTCTTTAAGTGATGCTTCACTCTTTTTCTACCTGATGAAATGCACTTGCAGCAGTTAACTCTAGTTTCTTAAGCACATGTATACACAGACCAGGATTTGCTTAGACTACGTATTTGTTTCCTTTTTAAATGGAGTTAATAGCCAATTAGCTTGATCTAATTAATGGCAGTGAATGCAAATTTACACCTTCCCTAAAAATTTATTCCAGGAAACAAACAGTTGTTTCTAGTCTCTACTTGTTCTAAGGCAAGCCAGGATGAGGCACAAGCATTTGTGTCTTGAAAGAAATGACTGCAAAGGGGGTAGATTTGCATTTGTCATCATGTGTTAATGATTTCATGTTAAATGGCAGCCAATTAAATAAATGCAAAAGAGGACCAAAGCATCTAGCCTAGGCAAGGCTTTCACTGAAAGATGAGAAGTGTGTTTGAAAGAGAGTGTTTCCACATGTTGGAAAGCATCAGCCAAATGTAAGTGTGAGAAGGTGGTGGGACCGGAGGGAGGGGTTGTGGTATGCTGTACTTTGAAATGTTTACAGCAGTAAGATTGGGACTTATTTTGACTATTGCAAGATTTGACTTACTGTACAGAAGTGAGATTTTGAGTATTATCAAAGTTTATTTTAAATAAGATCAAAAGCAAGCCTAGTTCTGGGATTAGAGTATAGCATGGTTTGAGGTCTCTACAATACAATTTAATCAGATTGCTGTAGCATTCAATACTTCAGTTTGTAGTAAGGCTGTGGTGCACAGCTGTATTTTCCAATCTAGGATAATTAAACTTCGTATTTTCAGTCATTGTGGAAAGCACTGAGAGGCAGAAGCAGAGGGAGCTGAATGTTTCTACTGCTTTGCAGGGTAAGATTAACAGATAAACCCATAAAAGAAGAGAACAAATATATTTTTATTTTTAAATGCTAACTACTTCTGAGAGGCCAAGTTAATTCTTTTAACTATGAAAATGTGGGGAGGAGAAGAGAAGGGATACTTTGCAGCAGGACTATGAAGGTTAGCCACAGTATGGCTGATCAGAGGAAATAAATCTGGGGCAAGTAAAGAGACTCCCTGGTAAAAAAACAGGCATTGGAAGAGGAGTGTTCTGTATTGCTCTACAGACTCTGAAGATTAGTGCAAAGTAAGGAGGAAACAGGGGGAAATGTTTTCCTGGTTTTGTCTGGGTTACGAGGAGAGCAGCTATGACTGTACACTTTTTACCCACTTTAAATTCTCACATCCCTTTCCTGCTCCCAAAATGGCATCTGATTTCCACTCCCAAGTTTCCCCTTTAGCTGTGCTTCAAAAATGCTGTGGGTAGTCTTGTATCATAAATTATATCGCTGAATTGATCCAGTTTACCACACTGACTCCCTGAGAATATTTAAGTTCTCTTTACTTCTGAGAAAAAGCATGGAAACCTTTGCGAAGGGTAATGTGTGTGTCCTATGTGTTAAATTGCAAACCCGCAGCACATAAACCTTAGAGTTCTGGGAAAAGGTGTGTTTAAGCCCTGGAATGTCCCTTGGAGAGCAAGGGAGAGCATCGCTGCCTGGGCATGTGCCGGAGCCCTCCAAATGCCATCCCAGGCACCTCAGGCTGAAAGTGAGAGCATGATAGTGAAAGCTAGTTGAAGTGTAAAGAAACTTTTATCCCAAAAGATAGATTTTTTTGGGAAGCCTTACGCTGAAAACAACAGAGTCCATGGAAAACAATTCCCAGAGTCACCGATTTTTTGTCACAAAAGCCTGGAATGGTACAAATGCGTTGCCTGAAGTTTAATATGTTGACCTCTTTCAGGAAAGCAAATTATATCCACTTACACCAATGTGGTAGCTTACACAGTGCTTAAAAGACTTGTAGGCTAGTGAATAGTACTTTAAATGAAGGATGAACTTTTCCACCTGCTGTACTAGAAGTAGATTCTTTCTGAAAATGCTGGTTTTTAAAACGTATGTTTATTTTAAAAAAGCTTACGCTAAAAAAAAAAAATGCTTTTGGTAACCCTGTTTTTCAACATTCACTGAATAACTCCTAATTGTCTCACTGAGGGTTCTTATGCTTGTGTTTTGTCTTGGAATACACTGTTATTTTGTCAGTACCTTAATATGCATGCAAAACCCTCAGTACATGAAGCTGCAAGGAAGCAAACTGTGTATTTTTGAATACTTGCTGAAACTCAGATCCTTGCTTTGTGCTTTTTGCAGCATTATTCTCTTCTGATTACTGTTCCTACTGCTTTTTGCTGCCACCTCTGCATTTTAAGTCTAGTGGAAATGATGCAACATTGTGTGTTGTTCCTTTTTTAGCCATTATAAAGAATCAGGTAAGTACAAAAGTATTTGCCGTGATTTTTTTCTGAGTTTGTTTGTGGCAGTTTGGGAGTGCAAAGTAGCTTGGGTTTGGCAGGCTTTTCAGGTGAAATGTAGCTGTATCTGAATTCAGAATTCCCTGAGCTTGGTAGATCATATTCTCATAACGTGATTCAGCAAGGGTACTCTGGGGTATGCATGCTCGGAGTGTGCATATTTGTCTTCCTTCACTGCTATTTGTATAGCTTCTTTCAAATTTTTGCCAGGATGACAGTGTTTGCATTTGGCCTACTTTGGTTATTATTAGATTCTTTCTGTGCCCCATAATTGACTCTTTTCTGAGATGCCACGTAAGATGCCTGAAGTCTTTTACATGTGTTATTTAAATATTTGATTTCTACCATTAGTTTGTCTGTATGTCCTGTTTCCCTCTTCAGCAATAACCTTAAATGTTTTCAAGCCCCATAACATTCTGTAAATCTACTGAAAGAAACCAGTAGTACCTAGTGGGAAGCTAACTGGGAAATGTCAATTAGGTATAATGGTGCTAAAGTTCAAAAATAACATCTTGCAAAGGGCTAAGACTTCCCTGCCGTTTGGTAATGTGGCAGGAAAAGATTAGCAGGATGGGAGGAGATCATGCTCTGTAGCTATTTTGTCAATTGGGTGAAATGATGAGGCATCAATAGTTTGACCAGTGTTGTCAGCTGAGTATTTTCTTCTTACGTCAGTTATGATTTTAATATCAGCCAAATTCTGCTATATCCTTGCCTTGTTTTAAGGTCTCTTTTAAATGTTATTTCTGTACTATTTAATACATTCCTTCCACAACCACCATCCAGACCTTGGGACCAAAGTAGAATGTGTGAAATTATTTAAGTATTAGAGAAATGCTTGTGTTGCAAAACTGGGATGGGATTCCAACATCAGCATTATTTGAACACAGAGATATTTTTAGAATTTGAGGGAAAGGCGGGTGGTGGAGAAGAGAGAAGAATCCAGGTTATTGATTTCTTAATTACAAGCACGTCATGTCAGACACTACAATCAATAAGCTGTTCACTCACATTTCTGCATGATTGGAGCATACTGTGAGTTATCATGGTGTATATTTTTATTTAAACAGCTGTGTAGATGACCTTACATAAGGGTCAGAGCTGGTAAGCTAAAGCATGTTGCAAGTGAAATTTCAAAAGCATATCTGCCAGCTAGTGAAATTATACTTTCACGTGACTAAGCAATTTAAGTACCGTAGCCAAGAATCAAAATGGAATATTTTTTCCCCAAGTGATTAAGCACAAATTTTTCACACTGTAAAAATATTTCTCTGAGTTCATTCAAGCATCTAACCATCTGACTGGATCATAGCCAGACACTAACTGAACAAACTTGTGCTTGTATAGGCTGGAAGCAATGAAAAAACTATTGCTGGAATCTGTAGTTTTGAGAAAATATCTAATTCAGTTACTCTTTAAATACAGATTATTGGAGTCTATCTCTTTTAATTTTTTCAACCAAAGTCACAGGACAGCATACAACCACTGGGAGGCAACAGAATAAATACCCAACATGTGTTCTAGCAAGCATTTTATGATATTCTAAAAAGCATTTTATGGAAAAAAAAAAAAAAAACAAAACCAAAAAACCAAACCAAAAACCCAACACCCAAAACCTCTTTAGCAGGCTCATGTACATTCATTAGGTTATGAAAAGACTAAAATATGCCAATGAATACTGTACACTTCTTTCCCCTGTTGGACATCAAATAGACATTGTGTTCACAGGGGGACTGAAGCACTCCAAATTCCACTGTATCAGCCAGGTGCCAGATATTTCTGTGCTTGAGAAGCCAAACTTTCATTTTGGTGTGGATTTTTTTTTTTCAATTGCTTGTTAAAATTTTTGAGAACAAGAACAGGATGGACACTAACAGTTCTGCAAAACAGGATTTGTCTTACTGATCTGAAAAACTGAACATGGCAGTACAAATACCTGAGTCACCTTCTTCAAGTTTACTAGAGGTATCCTACTCAGGAATGATGCAGGTGGTGATGCATCAATTTAATCTCAGCCACCAGAATTAAAACCTGCTTCAGTTCAGATGCTATTTGCATTAAAATGTTGCTGTTCCTAGGCTAGTAAATCCTGCTTCCTAAGGCTCTTCTGATGAGGGGTAGCAGTTAAGCCTATTCTTTTCATTAGGACCTCAATATATTGAAATCTTCAAAACAAAGATGTGCTGAGGCTACTATTTACCCCAAAACCATGCTCAACAAAAATAACTGGCTCTGCAACAATTCTTCAAGTTTTGGTTTAAACAGTTTTTTACAGCAGAATTTGTTTTGGATCCTTAGGAAAGGCGGGGAGAATGCAGGGGTACGTATGTCATCTCACAGACCAAGCCTGCTCTCACCAAGTCAACTAGCACGACAACTGTGATTGTAGTGAGAATTTGGCTGGCTCCAGAATAATTGAAGCTGACAGCCAGTATGGAACTGAAGCACATCTGCCTCATTCAAGGAGGAGAGCTGTTCAGGAAATTAATATTGCTGTGTACTGTATTTTAGGAATTAACTAGCTGTGATGGAGAAAACATGGATATAAGATGACAGTTGCAAAGCAGAGAGGTTGTAAGCTAAAAGGAAACAGGCTTGCTGGAACAAGTAGTCTTCATTTTTGTTGTTTGTTCTTTATGGCTTGACTTGCATCACCTGATTGTTTGAGTTACTTTGTTCACTGGTTATATTGCTTGCAAATTTAGGAAAACAGAATTTAGTTCAAGGCACCGAGAACTATAGCTTAAGTAAAGGATATGCTCCCATGCTTAAAGTGAAATAATATGTGCTTAAATACTCTGTTGAATTGGATCCAGAATGTTCAACATCTCTTGGGACTCAACTCCTGACAAATAACTCCTTTGCTGCATGTATCTGGAGACTAATTCTAGCTAGTTAATGTACAAGAACCTTATTACTGCCCAAATTCTTGAAATGACCAAAATCACCATGCTAAGAAGTTAAGTCTGGTCATGTGGAGTAAAACGAGAGTCATGTTTCCATTCCCTATATATTTTCTGTTGAACAGATTATGGCAAATTATGTTGCATCACTTTGTGATACATATATAACTTGAGGGACTTAGTCCAAGTTCAGTCTATTTAATTTTCTGATGTTAGATCTCAGTTATTGCAAGTTGTTATGGTCACCAATTTATGCACATTTGAGGGTTATGAATTTGTAAATGGATTACACAAGGTTTTTTAAGGAAATAAAAAAACAGCATGCTTTAAGATTAATAGAGCTTCTGAATTGCGTGGGGAGGAAGAAAACAAATACAAAGAATCGAAAATGTGCTGCAAACTTGTTTACCTACCTACTCAGCTATTTTTTAACATCTGAAAATATTATTTGTAACTTATGCTTCTTGCCTTCAGCTAAATCTCTAGCATATAAAGAAAAACTAGGAAGTAAGAGGAGAAAAATGAATATTGTAACTCTGGGAAACAGATCAAATTATATTTAGAAACACAACTGTAGCATCTTTCATACATGTGGGGACTCCTAGGTTTCCTTTGCGCTGCTGCACTGACTAAAGGGCTGTCTTCCAATACGAGATCTGAGTCTAAGTTAATGTCTTAAAATTAACTTTGTGCTTTACAGTATGTTTAACTTCAAAAAGATTTTTCTAACGGCTATTTTAGCAATCCAAAATATTTGATACAAAGAGTGGAGAAAACCTGAAAAGCTCACAAAAGTTGTTTTTTAATTTGAAAAAAAAAAAGGGGATGAAATATAGATGGAAAAATACGCTAGCTAAAGCAGTGAATAGGTGCTGGAAATTCTGAGGACAAGGACATGGGGATGGCAGGGGATGACACCAAAGTCAACACAGGCAGCTGCAGCCTGGGCAATGCAGCCTTGAATTCACAGCGGAGGTGATTCAGTTTTGAGGGAAGGATGGCTACTGTTAACAACTGCTCCTCTTCTCCCTGGAGCATTGCCAACTAATAAAGACTGTGTTATGAATCGAGTGCCCTCTCACCAAGTGTCTCATCAAAGACCAAAATTATTTTCTTAGGATTGCAAGAATTTTTGTGGTTATTTAATCTGGAGAAGTGACACTGGAATGGTGTTACACCATGTTGTCAGTTCATGAAAGTTTGTAGGAGGGAAGTTGAAGCCTGTAAGTTAGATATTGGTTTGATAGCCTGAGGTATCTGGAGGTATATTAAATAACAATGTTTAAAATATCTGTATTAATTGAATAATATTATGAAAATATTGCTCTTAGGTAGTGGTTTTGGAGCAGACCTGATTGATCCTGAAAACTATCAATTAATGTAATGCCATGTGGTGATCAAAGAATGGCACCCCTTTCATTTTCCAGCCCAGCGTTGATAGTAATCTGACCCCCATTTTTGTAGCTTTTATTTTGGAACTTTGAGGGAAGCTGTTCTCTGGTGTTGCTGGTTTGGAAGGCATTCAGACATCTGAAGCTGGAGATAGACATCTCTGTTCAGATTTTCAGCACGGGAGAGATTTGCTAAGCAAAACAGATCAAACCGTGGGTCAGAATCTCGGTCTTGCTGAAGGTCTAATAGTACTCATGGCTGGCACTGAAGTGATCTCAAAGCCACCCTAAAGAAGCCTTTGAGAACATGCTGTCTGGATTTAGGCCAGCTCCCCTTCTTTTTATGGCCTTCCCTTCTTCCCTTCTCTTCTCCTGAGTTTCCTTTTATCTGGCTAATGGATCATGACTAGAAGTCAGAGAGGATGGGCCTAGAGCCAGGAGAACATCCCTTTGTGCACCGGCAAAATCTAGCCTGCAAAATGAGCCTTAGGAACCAGTGTTGCAAGTATAAATTGCAGAGGCTTATCTGTGACCATGCCCAAGTAGAGCATATAAAGGTCTCGTGAGGTTCAGCTGGCCTTATGCTGTCCATCTTGCCCAGGTACATCAAAGTTCTTATCAAACAAAGCCTGATGTTGGAGATTCTCTTGTGCTCTCAGTATGTTTACAATTAATTTTACTAAATGACTTTTTTTTTGTTAGACAATGGTCAAGGAAGAATTCATTATTTTCATCTTTCAGAGTTATCTCTCTCTCAACTTTCCATCTAGGCATAGTTGTGATACAAATCTGCCAGGTTTGAATCCTAGAGTGTCTATTTAAAAAAAGGTGGATTCCATAAAACCAAAACTCTTAAGTAAATTCTGTTGTGTTTTTTTTTTTTTTTAAAAAAAGCTTTTCCTAAAAGGTTATCTAATTGTTTTCCTACTCACTGTCTATTGATTATACTACTATATTTCAAGTAATTCTTCATCCGATTATCTCTAAGCACTATAATTACAGCCAATTATCATAATACATATGTTGTATAATTTCATTGTATCCACTAGTGACTCAAAATCCAAGCTGATAAAACTGAAAGCAGAGTCTAGACCATTATATTTGTTCTGCTACTGTGGCAGTCTGATGTAAGGCAGTCTCCCTAATGTCGTGTGAAAGAATGTGCACTTTTATAAAACAGCTTTTCTCATAGGAGATGAAAGATGCAGTGGGTAATAAAGTAGCTAGGGCACCAAAGCAGACTTTAAAATCCTTGCTGTAGCTGCAAAAAAAACCCTAAAGTTTTTGTTGCTTGGTCATCGAGAATGATATTAGATTACCTGACCTTGAGATCTCATCCCTAAATGTAAGCCTTCCAGAAAGCAACTGAGTAAATCTTACCTTGGGCTCATTCAGAAGGGAATTCAGAGCACCTGCCTCCACTGACAGGAAAAGGGTTTCAGGGGGCTTTGCTAACTAGATTTCCTGGTAAAATTAGATAAACTAAATTCAGATGGGAATAATGCTGCTTTTGTCCCAAGGGTTCAAGCAGAGAGACAAATTTCCCTAGATAAAGCTTCACAAGATTAAGGAAAAATAGTTACTTCAGACATGGCATATAATCCTGTGACTTTCACATGCATTGCTCCCCTGTGATTTCACCCAAGTAAGGCACTCTATATTTTGATTTGTTAGTGTGCAAGCATGACATTATCTTACATTCTTAGGTATTTGGACAAGGTCCATAACTAACACTGCCTATGTCAAGATACGTTCTATCAGAAGCAAAACATGGACTTCATAGCTCCTTCTCTTATAATTCAGAAGAAAGTGTTCGTCCAACTACCCAGTGACCGGGAGGATTAAAGATACAATGTTACATGCTTTAGAGAAACAATGCAGTTACCCAAAAAACAGGCACTCAATGCCATTTTAGATGGCTCTGGTATCCTGTCTAGCCTTTGCTTGCTGCCTCAGAGCAACTTGGATCTCTCCTATGTACTGCATCCCGTTGCCAGTCCTGCATGGATGTCACTGATACCTTAGGATGTCTCAAATGTCACTAGACAAACACATTTGAGCACCTGAATCTCACCTTCTCCATCTAGAATATAAATGTTTCATTTTAACAATACAAATTGGTGTGAGATACTGTCACTGAGATGTCCCATCCTTAACAAAAGTAACTTCCAAGCTGTTGTTATGTCTGATGGAAACCTATGAGCAAATCTTCTAAATTACTGCTGTTTGGTTTGGGTTTTTTTTTTGTAACCCAGAATCGAAAAAACGAATCCTCAGCAAATTTGGTCATTGCTTCAGGAAGCAAAGTAATAATATTACAAATTGTTACAAAACAATTAAATGCCTAAAGCAAAACAGCAGTTATTTGGAAACCAGGATAATTTTGGTACCATTATGATGTGTTGTATTGTGCATCAGAGAATTTTGATATCATTGCATTAAATTTCAGCTGGAGCCTATGGAATGTGACAATTTACACCAAACCAACTTTTGACCTGTAATGAATTATCTGCACTGGAATCTTTGACAGTTTATAAAGCTGCCACATCCGTAACTTCAATAATAAATTAGAATGTTAGCACAAAATATCTTGAACTGAAAATCAGTGGTCTTCATGTTTATTTAAAAGAATAAACTTAGCTGTTAATTCTCATGTTGGGTTTTATTCTCCCTTACACATAAAGTGCAATAAAATTGCTGGCTTCTGCCAAATACCTGCAGAGGATACACTTGCATAATGCACTACCAAGTTTGACGTTAGTGAAATACAATAAGTGTAGGAGCAGGAAAATGAGGTTTCATGAATGAATTTTTTTAAATAAACTTTTTAAAAATAAAGATTTCATAACCTGAATTTTTTTGAGGAAAAAGTTTATCCTCTGTAGAAAAATTTGATTAATCAAAAAACAATTCTCCTCTGGAAAAAAACTCCAATGGAAAATCTGCAATCATTTCCACCTTGTGATGCTTTGTTGGTTTAGTGTCTTTGCCATATTGCTCTGCTAACTTCAGCAACACTCAGTTCTGTTGCCATAAGGTATAATAAATTGTATTTGGAAACGTATCTGCAAAGCAAATGTTCCTCCCAAGTTAAAAAGTCGAACATCTCAAGTTCAGTTGGCAGCAGATATATGTTTCTTGTTACTTACTACATCTCTAATGTAAGCTACAGGCTGCTTCAAAAGAAGCTCAGACCTGACCCAGGGAAAGCTCTTTCATTTTTGTATGCGCATCTTTTGGAAACATGCTCTACACAGAAGTGTTTGTAAAAAATAAGAAAGATGTTAGAACTTTTTGTGATAGAATTTAATCGCCAAAAATAAAACGTGCCCCTATTTAAGATAGCAAGAGTAGTGCCATCGCTCTCAATGAAGCCAGAACTAGGATGCCAGACTGGACTTAGCTGCTTTTTATTAAATGAGGTCTGGAGTTTCTTGCAGATTGTTCAGAATCAACTCTAAAGCCAAATCTCTGGTCTGCTACGTGTTACTGACAAGAATAAATCTACCAATTAAATTTAAATAAATCTACCAAAATTTTACAGTCTACTCTGAAATTTTCTGCCTTTGGCATAAATTTTTAAATGGATACATATATATATACGCATTGAATGTTTTTGTAATGGTTATAAATACTCTTGGCCTAATCCAAAGGTTATTCTGCCTCTGTAAATATCTCCTGCTGATGTCAGGGGCCCTGAACCCTCCACCTCTGTTTCTCTAACCTGGCAAAGCACTTAAACTAGCTCTTAACTTCAAGCACAGGAATAGATGACTGGCTAACCTTGTGTGTACATAATTTCTAGGTTACCTACCAGCTCCTTAGAGGAAAGGAATTGGCTTCAAAATATGCTTAGGCTTCCATAGCTTCAGGGGCAAAAGTCACGCAAATCAGTAAGACCCGGTGCATAGTAGAAAAGAGGCCAAAGGTTCAGATACAGAAAGTTCCGTTTCAGAACACAAACTTTATTGTAACTGTGACCTTGCAGAGCATTATCAACAGAACAGATACTGCTGAAAATATTGCAAGTGTCAGGTGCAATTACAGCCAATACATGCGGGAGGTAGTTGATAGTTTTATTTCAGTTTAGATGCAGGTTTTTTGTTTGTTTTTTTTTTTATTCAGTAACTTACAGTTTTTTTTCTCAGTTACATCATTTGACTAGGCTGATGTGGCCAAAGTCAGCCATGACAGAATTGCTTAAAATTTGTCATGACTAAGAACTATGTAGATTCTGGATTTTAGCAAGCAACATGGAGAGACAGGCTTAGCAAAACCCAGTGTAACCAGGGAAAAAAACAGGAAGACAATGAGGTGTGTGGTGTTGATTCCAGCGAATACAACAGATAAAAGGACCATGTTGATCCTGGGCAGCAAGTCATTGATAAAAGTTGGTATGAGAGCTATTATTATCCTGCAGAGATAGGTGGAAAAAGTGTACTACAGACAGCCAGGAAGATCTCTGCCCAGAAGGCCCTGAAACAAGAGGTGACAATGTTAATGGAAAGGGACAGGTCTAATTCTTCTTTAGGTCATCTGTAGTCTCAGCAATTCCAGTCACTTCCACTTTCCTTCACTAGGATTTAGCATCATCTTCTAGCAGCCTGAGTTAGCTTTCAGTCCAGCACTAGCAGCCTTGCAAAGCTTTAGCCGGATCTGAAAGTCTGTTCACTATAGCTCAGCAAAAAAATGTTTATATTAGTTGGTGAGTCCATGCACATTTTTATTATTTTTTTCCTAGATAAGCTAAGTATATTTTCATTATTGCAAAAATAAATATCTGTTAGATTTTACCTGTTTCTTTTGCTTATCTATCTACTAAACTCAAACTCAATCGTAAAAAGATGGTAAATTCCTAATACGGTAAGAGTTTACCCAGGAAAATCAATGTTGAAGAATGACAGCAAAGAGAGTAATATAAGTAGTATGACTTTGCCATGTGCTCAAGTATTTTTGGAGGCCAGACAGTACATTAAGAAGTGACAGATTCATGTAGTTTAGCTGCTGATTTATAAAGTTTGCTAGCTGATTTAATAGAGTGCTAGAAAGCGTTGTTGTTCGACCAAGTAAAGAGAATCATAAAATGGTAATGAATGTTATGACAGTTCATGAATATTTCATTTGGGGTCTCTTTCAGACGCCTGTTAGTTTATCTCAAGATCTAGGAGTATACGGTATATAAATCTGATGGAGGGTAGAACTGCACAGTATGCCCAGAGACAGAGAGGAGAGAGGTTTGGTGAGAGCAACGTGTGCTTGAACAAGTGTCTCAAAAGCACTATGTCTCAGTTAAGTTCTCTACTAAGTGGTCATGAACTGTAAAGTATCTAGGGCATCAAGCAGCGATCTCGTATTTCTTTATTTGCTATTTGAACGTTTAGAAACAACAGGTTATGTCTTTCAAGCTTGTCATCTTTACCAATGACTTCTGAGAGTACTTGTTTACTGTAACTTTGGAGGTGAGCTTTATTTGAAAAGGCCAAATGGACTCCCATCTCATCAAGTATTTCTTACACGTGCTGATCAGAGCAATATATAATGTGCACAGACGTTTGTAATAAGGTAAATCTGGAACAAAGACTTCAATTTTTTCATCTTTAACATCCTGAAGTGGGGAATGTACTCTCTATGCTACTTTGTCTTGCATGGCTGTATCTACCTTCTAATCAATTATGTATTCCATTGCTAATTTTGTAATAGGTCTTGAATACTTCAAATGGAATTCTTTGTGTGATCTAATGCCAAATATTAATGCAAAAAAAAAGAAAAAGTTTTGTCCATGTAAGCTGTATTTCACTGTCTTTTGATCCACACCAGCAACATGGACCTGACTTTTCACAGCAGTGCTGTCCACCATGAGGTAGGTGTTCTTCTGTTTCCATTTCCTTGGTTGTTTCTTAGTGATAAACCCTTTTAGAACAATGGACTTTGTGCAGCCTTTTTGCACAACACGAAGGTTTGCACAACACGAAGGTTTGCACAACACGAAGGTTTGCGCAACACGAAGCAATGAACGAACAATGTCTGAGAGCAGATCAGCAATAGCGCCATGCCAGAAGCTCGGTTTAATGGGAATTACTCACTCAGAAGAGATGAAAACAAATATGAAGGACTCGAAAGGGCTTACACAGGTGGTTCATAGGTTTTCTGTCAGTGCTTGCATATGAAACAAGATTGAATCCCATCCCACAGTCTGAAGGCCATAGGATGAAGGGTCTTGGTTTAGCTGATAAATCCTTTTGGTATTAGCCCATGGATCCAAGATTCAGCTTCATTTTTATACCTGTGGGCAAGATGAGCTTGTATCTGAGGATGAAAACGCACTATTGCCTATAAATTAGAAGGAAGTTGTTAGGACAGATTCTCTGCTGCTAACTGTATCTTGGCACAACTTTGTACCAGTTGACACCATCTGAGAGACAAGATGGCAGGAATGGCTTTCATGAAAGCTGCAAGGCCTTGCAGTTTGTCACACTGGATGAATCACCATTTGTGAAGGGGCTCAATTCAGTATTAAAATCTCTGTAGCGTAAATCATTATTTACTTTCATTAAAAAAAATAGAATTCCATCAATGAGTCTGCTTTTACCAAATGAATTTGGTGCTGTAATACAAAGAAAAACACGTGACTTCCCTATATAGTTTATCATGTTTCATTATAACCAGCACAGATAACTGTGGTGCAGTCTCATATAGGTAAGCCCAAAGAAATATTCTTTCTGTTATTATCACATCTTGAACAGTAACATTGAGAAAATAGGGTACACAAATTTTTCAGTGACATCTTCTGAGGTAGCTTGATCTATATTTGCAAGATGGACAAAGAAGTCAGAAAACATTTGTGAAGAATTGCTTGTTTGGTTCTGCTTTGTGTCAACGTCTGTTCTGCAAACCAGAGGGAGAGAGATAGGCTGTCCTAGAAGATTTGACTTATGTTTTCAGTAACTTGTTTGGCCAGTGTTTATTACTTAATAATCAATCTTTATTATTACATTAATTCTAATTGGGATATGTGAAACATGTAGTGCATTGACCACATGACATTAGTTTACTTGCTGAATAATTTAAGCTATTTCCTTCTAATACCTTAGGCTGCAATATCATTACTTTTAGGCTGTCCTAATATTCTAGTTATATTGATGTTATTTCACTTGTTATTACCTTCTTGACATGAAATTGTTTTTCAAATATGGAAATCTTGCTCAAATATTTCTAGATGACAGAATCCTGCATTAGTCTATAATGTATCATAATAACAAAACAGTACAACATAAAGCAAATGATTTGTTTTCTAACCTGTGCCAGCCTTCACAGTAAGGGGACAAAAGATGCCAGAAGGAGAATTTTGGTCTGTATTTTTTCTATATATTCTTATCCATTTTCCTAGAATGCAGGGAATAATCTTGCTGATAACACAGAGGCAGCAAACGCACAACCATTAGATGGACAGTGTGATTTATCCCTCTTCACACTGCTTTATAAGCAGTATGTATCACTCCTGTGAGTCGTCTTCTGCTTAAAGAATCGCAAGAAATATATCTTACTACTACTTTTATTGATAAAACAGACCAAACCACCTTAATACATTCTTCATCCAGAGTCTTCTATCACAGCGTGGTTGTGATTAGGATTCTGATCACCCTGTGTGCCACTCTGAGATTGAGAGGCTCTATCTACTCATCTATTATTCTTCATGAAGCAAAGCTCCAGTGTACCATCTGTTTTCTTACTGAATCTTGCATGTAGCTGCAAAGAGCTGGTCACCAGAGATTGAGTCTGGCAAGCAAGCTCTCGGTTTGCTTGGAGATAGCCAAGCATTCACTGCTATTGGCCTGTTTAAGTTTCAGGTGAAAATAAACAACTGTTCTGTGCTGTATTTTAGTTTATATTTGATCTGATATTTAATTTTTATTTAATTTGTATTTGGTCATATTCGATCTTGTATTTTTTTTGCTTTTTTCCAACCAAAAATCAATTGGGAGAAGACCCCAGAAGCTATAAATAAGCATGCCGTAGAGCTTTGATTGGGGATAGGTCTGTCTTGCATTTTATAATACAGTTTGAATTAACAAAGGCTTTTTTATGCTGATGATGCCTGCCCCTTTTGACACAAGGAACAGAGATGGTTCCTGCTGTGATCATGCTCAGATAAACATGGTGGCAGCAACCAACTGAGTATAACTGAATATCATCATCCCATGATTGCTCTTGTTTAACCAGGTCATGTAGTTAACTTTGCTTTATTTTGAGAAGAATGTAGGATTGCAAGGGACCATCTGAATCACCCAGGCATTGCAAGTTTACATAATGTTGTACAAGGTTGAGGGGCAGGGTGCTGAACGCTGCGTAAGGCTGGGACGTGGCCATGTCCAGGGTGTCCCACCATCCCTGCCCCACGTACCACTGCCTCCTATTGTACGGAGGTGTAGCTCTACCCAACTTGCTGCCACTGAGCTTTCCCCATCTTCCTTGAGGCTTTTTTTCCTTTAAACTACATGATGCTATTGGAGCTTCGCAACCTGCAGTATTTTATAATAGTGTGCACTATTCCCCAAAGAGCAATAAAAAGTAGCTTTTGAGGCTCCTCTTTTTGATCCATTATTTAGGGCCTGATTTGTGCTGTCTGCAATCCCCACATCAGTGCCAGTGGTCCTGCAGTTCTGCAAATTCCCTTCAGGACTAGACTAAAATCGTAAATCTTTTTTTAGGAGGTATTTAGATATCATCATAGTACAATTTTTTACAATCTGCTCCTCTTAACATGGATGTCATTTTCATAGCAGAGAAAGACTGTCTAAGGAAACAACTCTATTTCTTACTGACTCTCAGCTTCCAGATTAAATTTTTACTTGGCAACAAAACTTCCATTCCCAAGATGATGGTTAGACTGTATTGGTCCTGGGCTCAGCTCAAGCAAACATTTGTGTTTGTACAAAACCTGGCTGTTTTCCCTATATGCTCAGTAGGACTCTGGGAACTGAGCCATACAGGGTCAGCACGACCTGAAGTCATTAGCTCTATGCAGACTCTACATCAAGCAATGCAGGTTATTAGACTATGTCAGTAGTAGCAAAGGAGTTTAGTTTTGCTTCATTCCTGTAAATGACAGCTTTATAATATGGGCACACTTGGGCAATCAATCTCTTTTTTTCTTTTTTTTTTTTCTTCTTTTACAGCAAGAGTAAAAACCATTCTTTTTCTTAAATATGCCAAGGTCTTTTTTCACTTCTATTTAATTTGTTTTGTGACATAAAATGTTTTGCCTGACATGGTAGGCCGGTGATGCCACATGGCAGTCTGATACTGCATTATGATTCATTCAACTACCATAGCTGTGCACACTAATTGACAAAACTAGTCACTGACAGGGTCTTTAGCCCAAGCAACTTGCAGTCCAAGTGCTAATGATGCTGCGTGGTGCAAACCCACAGAGTCATGGGCGTGCTGCTGGCAATACCTGTGCAGAGGTTTTGCGGGCTTCATCTTTGCATCTCCAAGGAATTTTTTGTGGGCTTTAAAGTAGCCCAGAAGGAAAATTTGCTGAGTGAGACAGTGAGAATGCATGTGAGCACGTAAGTTACAGAAGAAGCAGCATAACTCCCCTTCCTGCCAGGCAAAGGGCCCTTGCACAGGAGTTCAAGGAGCACAGAGGTTTGGTCCCTACTTCAAAGACCACAAGCATGTCTTAGATTAGTCCTTGAGACATAGTTGACCCAGAATGCTGCTCAGAGGAATACTCTAGGGATACAAGCTATAATGGCACATTACCTTGTTTAGCCTCACAGTCCCTCTCTGAGATCCAAAGACAACCTTCTTCCCCGCGCCCCCACTTCCCTCAGAGCACTGAGGGCGTACCTCTGCCTAATTTCCACATCCTGTTTAGCTGAGGAATACTTAAGCTCATGTCTGCTCAGACTGCAGCAATTTAGGACACAGAAGCAAAATTCCAGGTACGCTGAGTTTATGTTCTTCCAGCGTCAGGCTGCAGAGGAGTGGATGGGTTTGCATGTGGCTGCTTTGCTTCTTCCTAAAGCCTTTTTAATGAGTCCAAAGTCCCTAGTCTCTGGCAAAACCCTTAAGCTTTCAAAGTAGCAGCTTCATTAGTTTATTTTGCTGATCACAAAAGGTAGCCTATTAAAATGATGACAGTTTAGGGCCTGATTCAGAGGTAAGCCTGTGCAGGCTCATTTGGAGATCTGGGTACAAGCAGCTCCAGAAATGGGAAGCACACGGTCTCTCAAGACTCCCAAAAGCAGTAGTCTCCAAGTCTTCAAGCAGGAGCTAAGAATCTAGTTGTGCACATTACATAAAAAGCTAGACAGAACAAAGCCCTTTGAAGAAGGCAAAGACAGGAGCCTAGAGACTAAAAATGGTATGTCAGAAATTAGTTAACAAAAAGGTGAGATTTATTCAGCCATTGCCATGAGGACTATTTAATTTGATATCAGTGCTAAAAGTGCAGATGGAGCAAAAGAAACATTCTTTTATCATCATGGATGTCCCATCCAGCTGCCTCCTACACTCAGTGCCACCGGGGCCTCGCTGGAGTGAGGAGATGTGTATCAAAGGGAACCAAACGACATCACCCCTTTTACTGTCATCTGTGACTCTTGCCCATGGTGCTGTGAACCTGTCATCAAAAAAGGCAACTTCAGTTTCAGACTAGAAGGCGTATCTATCCCTTTGCTGTATCTAGAGGGACTGATAAGGCAATGGGAAGTGCCTTCCTTCTCTAGCCTACGGTCTGCAAGTCAGAGCCAGTCTCAGAGACATGAGCTGCTGCTTCTGCCAGTGCTGTTTTGCTCCTCTCTCTTTGTGGGTGTTTCATTTTGTCATCTCTCTAAAAGAGCTGTTATCTTCAACAGCATCTGAAAAAAATCTAGCGTGATCTTATGTAACAGGCTAGAATGATCGCTAACAGTGGTGGTTTGCCATGGAAATCAGCAGATTGATATCTCTCTACTCAGAATCTCAAACCTCATTTGATTGCCTCATATTGTAGGATGATAAGGCCATGCTAGCATTTTGACCAGCTGAACCCATTTATGCCACTGAAATTATCCACATTGCAGTGTGGTAATTGAGTAATGCTTCTGCTGTAATTCTGGACACACTCTGAAAAACCTCAGGCTGGAAGAGGCTGTACGCAAGGAAGATTGTCATTCGAATTTCTGCAAACCCCTCCCCATCCCCCCATGCACACTTGGTCTGGCTCTTACCTATGTTGCTAATTGTTTGTTTGGGTTTTTTTTTTAATAACCATTCTTCAGTTATCAAAACCATTGCTGCTTTTTGATAAGTTGCAAAATATATTATCTAACCAGATATAACATGTCTGAAATAGTAAGGGAAAAATGAATTAAAGTGGATACCTGCTGCTTTCAATTCTGATATCAAAACCATGTGTGACACAATACTGCTGGTCAGAAGAAGCAGACTGAGCTGCTAATGGCCATGTTATCTGTGAAATACAGCTATTGCCTTTCCACAGATTGCTTGGGGGAAAAGTACAGAACAGTGAATTCTCACATTTCAGAGTCCCTCTTGATAAAAATAACTATGTTTGATTATTCAAATATATGCTCATTGAAAAACAACATTCAAAGTAGATATTAAAAAATTAAATGGAAAGATGTCTTCATGCTTAGGGACTAGAGCATGAAAGGTTCACGTTCATGATCATTTCTGCACTAAAGACTCCATCTATGGCATTGGACAACTCTGCCAGGTCAGAGGCTCAAAGTGGCCACACAACATTGCAATCAACTTGGTGGTATGCAGATCTTTAAGCAGCTCTTGACAATCTGGATTTGGTCCCTGTGGGTCAGTTTCCCACCTCTATAACAGCAAAAAGTAGTTTTCTGTTTCAAACTACATTTTGTAGGTACATTGTGAGTAATCACAATACTTCTGTGATGGAGACCATAGCAGAATAGTTATAACATCATCGCGGACATAACAGTCAAATTTCTAACTTTGCTGTGCTTAACACCTAGGTCTGAACTTTATATAGTAAGCTATCTCAATTGAAAAGTTGAAGAAAATAAAACAATAGAAATAACCTACAGGAAGTAGAGATTTTTATTAAAAAAAAAGTCAAAATAATTAATATTCTAAAAAATACTGTGTCGAACTTAATTCCATATGAAGGGATTTGAATTTCATTATAATTGTTTAAAAGCACAAACAGTATAAATACATTGACTTTATGCATGCATCTTGGTTAACTTAAGCAACTGTCACACTCATAGTGACAGGGGCTTGAAGTTGTCTTTCCTCTTGTAAGGAAACAGTAAGTTAGAAAAGCAAAGTTTTCCCTAGTTCCAACTTTACTTTCTGTGGTGATGACAAATCAGTGTCTCTTAACCTACAGCTTTTATCATGAAATGTGTATGAGAGGGATGAGTGAGTTTAAAGAAAATAAGGCAGCAGGTACATACTCCATTTTATTTATTTAATATCTTGAATTATTAAAAAGACAGGTGCTGCTTGTCAGATAGCTTCCATTGTTGTATGAACTATCAACCAGCAAAAGAAGCAATGTGTTGACAGATATCTTGACCATGAATTACAATTACAGGGATTGAACCATGAAGGACAGAAAAGAGTGAATCCCATTATATTTATAGCTAGAGTGGATAGAAGACTACAGATACATGATAACAATATAAACTGGCATTAATTATTTTAGGATTAATTCCTTTTTAAACAATAAATGTAGAAGATCACAAACTAGAGGACCTCTTTGCTAAATGACACTTAACACTAGGGCAAACTGTCCCCGTAGACTGGTAACAGGCTATAGTGCTTTTAATCCATAGGTCATTGACTTGAATCTGTCTCAAAATGCTAATGATTAGTGGAGGGTCAAGGATCTCTTCACTGATCTAGACATTTATGTCCAGAAAATGGCAAGAACAATATAAGAAAAAAATGAAAGACAAAAGAAGAATGAAAAAGAAAGAAAAATGCAGTGATCCTTTTTTTTTCTTTTACACCGTAACAAGGAACATAGGCAAGATACCGAAAAAAGTCTTCCTTAAGGAAATGAACTGTCTTTGCTTATAAAGGTAACTTTGAAAGAAATATTTTATATTTACTTTTCAGAGAATATATAGTATATTAATAGATTAGAAAATAGCATGATATTGCAATGTATGTTCCTAACTCATGAGGGAAAGAACATGATTTTAACACCTATCTTGGACTAGGTATTTTGATTCAAGTCTTTTCATCTAATGATGTTATTTTTGTACATGATGTTGGGGTTTGTTGTTGCTGTTTTTTTCCTGGGCATGGACTACTGAACTAGAACTAACTAAGATTTGATTAAACCGCCTCTCTCCTAAGCTCTGTTTGACACAGAATAGAATCAATTCTAGCGCAATTGCTCTGTGCAGAATTCCACAGCTGAAGAAAAGTAGAGTCTTATTTCCTTCTGCCTCATATTGTGCTCCACTTTCAAATATTGACTATGAGGTGTCCACAGGGGGATTTAAGTGTGCTTTAAATTTCCACCATAAATTTCTCTGCACAGCATCCTCATGTAAATAAACCATACAGTATCAGTCCTTAAAATACATCTATTTAGAAGCTACTGTTGCAGCTCCTATGGCATTTCCGGGCTGGATAGTCACTGTTTTGCTGTCAGTGGGTTTTACCTTCTTCCAACTCTCAGCAGAGAATGGAGGCCAGTCACAACCCTGTCTGCAACTCTAGAGTAGGAGGTTCCTCATTTTTTGAGACGAGAATTCCCTGAGAAAATTAATAATGTTTTGTTTGTTATTTGATTCAGCCTCTTACTAGCACTGCCCTTGTCCTGCTTGCACTTGGAAAGCCCTACCATGCTCATGAGATGCCGTTCAGAGCCACCTCATGGTGTTTTTATCACAGTCACCTTTGCAGGGACACCTTATGTGGTTGTGCAGAGCCAAGAACTGATTCAGCAGAGCTTATCCACTTGGCACTGCCCTCAGTGGGCCAAAAGCAGAGCTCCCATGTGGGTATTGCTTCTGCAGAGTACACACCTGTGTGTGAGCTCTGCCTGGAACCAGGGACATCTCCCACCTCTTGAGGCCCTGCGTCTACACTGAGTCTCCCCTTCATGTCACCCTCTCCTCAGAGGTCCTCTCTCTAGTGCTCCACTCTTTTTTTTTTATGGTTAAATTATTTGAGGTCATATAACAGGTCAGGTACAAACTTTGAACTAGAATTTCTTAAATGTGCATTTTGCTATTGGATAGCATGTGAAATTTTTATAATTAATGAAGTCTAGGAATTTAGATCCTGAAATCAAATACATCAACTTTTTTGAGTGTCTGGGAAAAGTTGAAAACACTGCTGCTCCTACTTTCCCCTTTTGTGCTAGCAGCTACCTATCACAGTAAGAATATTACTTTTCACAGTATAAAAAGATGATGTTTTTATTTTAATTCTTCTGTCTCTACTATAGCCTCTTTCCCTACTCAGATCTCTCTGTTTCTGACAGAGTGACTAAGAGTCAGTGGCTTTACTTATCTGCAGCCCCATTTCCTAACAGGTTGTTGGACCTGTTTCAGCTTTCTTAGTTGCCACTCCACTTCTGCTATGGAACAGACCTTGTGATCTGTAATGGAGACTGTAGACATAAAAATAATAATAGACAAATTGGCATCCAGATGCTGTCTACACTGCCACAATTATGCTGTTATATGTACTTCTGGCAGTTGAATAACCTGCTTGGGGCGTTATTTTTCATGTTGTTAATAACGTTTTATGACATTCTGTCCTGTGCAGCATGGTAGATTTGAGTACTATCAAGAATTAAATTCACACTGTAACTCCTGTATATTTCACAGAAGAAATTTCTCTTTAACAATTTAAATAGCAAAATTAGTGTGGGCAGAGTCAAAGATTTTAATTTAAATAGTATTTATTGATATACCTATGATCCAGCAAGTGAATCCAGCTGTATATAACATACAAAAATCACATCTGCTTCCTTCTGCCAAAGTTTATAAACACTCTTTCTGCTTCTTTGCTGCAATAGCTTAGATCTTCAATAGAACCACTAATGACCATGTGAACTCCGAGGTACACTCTTGATTGACTGATCTCAACTTTCTTAAGTAGTCTTAAATGCATAACTTTTTGTTAATTAGGCTCTGGACAGATGCTTTTATTCAGCAAGGGGTTTCAGGATGCTGTCATGTGCATTAGACGATTAGATGATTATCTTTCAGGAGACGATTAGATGATTATCTTTCAGGAGAACATTGCTGGACCATTCTGCTTTACAGTTCATCACCATTATCTCTCATTAAGAGTCTAGCCTGCATAGAGAACAAGGAAGGTTTTCTCATCCTCATTATTTTCCAAAGCACTAGTTCCCTGGCAAGAATATTTGTAAATCCAAGTTGTTCCTTACAACAGCTAGATGAAATGTAATCTAAAACTATTGCCACATAAAATAAAAAACAGATTCAGATACAACGGTCACATTTTTTACATAAAATGTGAAAAACATTAGCAATTGTGTATTTATAGCTTACAAGATACCCTTTAGGTTGCAGGTATTTATGTACGCAAATGTAGAAGTTACTAACACTTTAATTTAAATGTAATCTGTTATGTCTTTGCCACTTTGTTAATCCTAAAAAGTTTAGAGACCATTAAATTATAAAACTCTGTTATCAGAAGCAGTAAAATGGGAAATAGTTTGGCAAGCCACAGGCAGAAAGGAATAAGAATCTACTGAAAACTGTACATCTTATCTGAAAAAAAAAAAAGCTCAATTGCAGGCTAAAAATCTCTTCAGGCTGTATTCTCTATTTTTAAAATAAGTGACGTAATTTGAACATGCTACTTTAAGACTATTAAAAGACTAAATAAGCCATACCTAACTTCTCATGTTGCTATTCTGTTTAATAGTTATATTGACAAAATGTTTCCTTTTATATGGCAGGAACAGTCATGAAATACCTTACTCTACATAACATAGCACCCTGGTAGCGTGTGCTTGTAAAAAGAAAACTGGACACATGCAAACTGACTCAAAATGAGTAATTGACGCCTCCTCTCTGAAGCACTTAGTATTGTAAATCAGGAGGCCGGCTGGGTCTATATGTCACAAAACAAATGTCCAGGCTGAGACTGAAGAGGCTAATCTGCACCCTCTAGTGACCCAAACTAGTTGAAACACTGGCAGCTATAAATTACTAAATGACTTGGAACACTTCTCCCCTAGTAAAGACCTTTATCGCTCTATTACTGTTTTAGGGCAAAGAATCAAAAATCTCAATAAAATTGGGAAAACTGGACTGTATCAGGATATACAGAAGCCTGCACAGACCATAGGTGTTGACTTCTCCCATCTGCCAATCCAGCCATGAGCAGCTGTATAACGTGGAAAGCAGGCTCCTTGACATCCATGCCATTTGCTCTGTCCTGCCTGCCAGCCATTCTCAAACTCTGCACTCCTGGAGCACAGACTGGGGGGGTCTGTGCCCTCCATGCGGTCCCCGCACTCCGCTTCCCCTCCGTGGGAGGGCTGTGCTGCTCCCAGCTTGCTGCAGCCATGCAGCAGGACTGTACGGATTAGCCTGGGGGAGCCTCGAGAGCATGTTCCAAAAATAAAGGCAGTTACAGTAATCTGCTGTGGCAAGCATGCGTGTGTATGATATGCATTTACTGCAAGCCTAGTGATTTAGTAAGATTAAATTCTGATCAGCAGAGAGAAGATTGATCATAGTAATGAGAAGACGGGTAGAGTACATCTGGCTCAATGGCAAACCAGCGTGAAGAAGAAAGTGATACAGTTCAGTGTATATTATGAAGGAATTGTATTGGACCTTGGGCTTATTCGCTATATTAAGTGAGTAATACTGTAAGAAAATTGGATAGGCTAGCATCCCCTTTTTAGGTAAGCATCTCATGCTTTACTGTGATATTTTATTCCTTCTTCAGTACTAGGCATGAAATGAAATGTTCAAAATAATATGGTTATAAAAGCAGATTTGCAAACAGAGAGAAGAATCCCCAGCCCAGTAGAAAATGTAGTACCATGTAATGCAGCATTTGGTAAAGATTATCACGAAGCGATTTTCATGGCTGGATTCAAAACGTATGCTGTCAGTAGTCCTGTTTTCAGTAGTAGTGAACCTGACAGGAAAATCATCTGAGGAAGAATAGACTCCCAGTGTTGTCAAACAGCAAGGCAACTCTCCAAAAGGGACAGCTTGCAGCATACAGATGAAGTAAAGAAAACTACAGGGAGTTAGACCTCCGGTAAAGTATAGTATAGGTGCTCATTACTTAGAAGTAAAGCAAGTAGAGAAAGAAAGTTCAAGCAGAGGGCTCCAGGGAATTACTAGAGAGAATAATTAAAAATTTGGAGGAATGCTAATGTGCTGAACGAAGAAAAAAGAGAAAATTTAAAGATTAGGAAAAAAAAATAGGTCAAGGGAGTAGAAAAGGCAATGAAACCTGACGACTGCAAATGTGCTTTCCTGCCCTCCTGGCAGCCTTAGACTTGATAAGGGGAGATTGGCAGAAGGCAGGCAGTGCAACCAGCATATCCAAGTGCAACCAGCAGACACTTTTAATGAAAAACATTAATTGGAAAATGGCCTCTTCAAAAATAATTTTGCCAGAGCTTCCCCACCCCCACCTCGTACTATTTTGTGTTTCTAGAACTTAATTGTATTTTTTTTTCCTGGCTTTTTGTTGTTGGTGGGTTTTGCTTCAATGTGGCCATTCTGGTATCTTTGTGTTGCTGCCTTTTGGTTTTGATTTGCTGCTTTGACAGTATAATAGGACTTTATTTAAATCTGGAAGTTTATCACACAAAGAATGTGCAATTTTTAAACTTGGGGAAAAATCTCAAGAAATCCATGCATGGCTTCAGGATGTGTGAGAAGTCATTTAGCTACCAAAAGGAAAATTGAGACGTTCTTCCAAATTGCAAACATCTTTTTACGCTATTGTATTTTATTTTTACCATGTTTAATAGTAAGTCTTTACACATGGTCCATCTTTTTTTTTAGTTCAAGTCTTGAAGCAGAAGCAGTAAATAATAACTTCCCTAATGTTGATTATCTGATTAAAGAAATTGAGGCATGTAACAGTAGAGGTTAAAAGATAGGGAGGATTAAAGGATGAGTGTAGCTAATTAAGGAACCAGCCCTGCAAGCAATTACATACATGGTTAACTTTAAGTACTTCAGCATTAATGGGACTACTCGCATGCTTAAGTTAAGCACATGTGTTTGTGAACTGGAGCCTGAAGACCACATCCTGTGAGATGCTGAGAACATGCTTTACATTGAAGGCAACAGGATTGCCCTGATTCCAGTGGGAGCTGAGGATATTGTGCACTTTCTAGTACCAGGCTTCAGGACAGGGTAGCACAAGCTAATTGGGAAGAGGCGTTGACGGGGATTTCACAATAAGGCTTCCTAGGTAAATAATGGGCAGCATTTCTTTTCAGAAACATTCAGAAGCAAGCCTTTGTTGATGAGCATCTATTTTTAATAAGCTTCACAAGATCCGTACTGAAATTAAGAAGGTTTTTTTACGCTATCACACAGCAATACAGGATAAAAATGACATGAGCTGAAAGGGATCCATTCCACTGGGGCAGGCTGGTAGAAGGTCTGGTACCTGCAACACAAAGTGGGTTGTGTTGTGACAACGTGCAGTTTTACTTCCCAAGCTGCATTTGATGCAGCAGCATAAAGCGAGCTACCTCATTCATATGTTTGGGCTCATGCCAAAGTCACAGTACAGCCCTACACAACCAAAACCCCATACCCAAAAGACATAGAGCAAGTGAGTTATTCTCTGTATACATTTGATCCAGACATCATTGCTTAAGTTAGCGAATTCATACATTGCTGGGAGCTGTTAAGATCTTAGAAACACTAGCAACTGCTTTTCAAATAAAAGTGCACTGAACCTACTCCATTTCTATGTAAAAAAATTGTGATGTGCTCTGTATTATCCCTCTTCCCCTGATAAAGATAAATTTAATTTGATTTCAGATTAAAGTTAGTACATCTTCTCTCTTCTGTAGTGATCATCTATACTGATTCAGGAAAAACACAGAATCATTGATCCACTAGGATTAGTCTAGTTTGCTAGTTTAATTTTTAGAAGCACGACTATCTGTAACGTAAACGAGCAAAGGGATCAAATGTAATTTGGTCACATCTTCTGATAGTCATAACTGCCCACGCCACCTGGGAATATACTTCTTACACTGTGTTTGGTTTGCTGTTTCCTAGGAAGAAGGAATGGCTGTGGATATCTTTTCTTGGTTTTTTGGTAGTTGGTTTTTTATTTTTTTTCCTTCTCCTGGTGTGCCAAAAGGAAAGGGCTTGTTTGGCATCATGCTCTACGCCATTTATGGTCTCTCTGTATCAGTTCCAGAGAAAGAAATAGTTGTTGACACTGATTTAGAAATTAGGATTAAACTGTCAGCATCATAACTGCCAATCAGTTGAGCAGACAGTAAAATGACGAAAAGTAAGAAGACAGACTTATCTTAGGCAGAGTACATCTCAGTGTCCTATAGTTTCCTCAGTTGGAACCCATTAAATTTTTTTTTTTTTTTCAAAGGACCTGACCTTTTTTAAACTGGGCACTGTAAAAACTTCAGTACTGGTGTTCTTTCAGCTGTTGTCTTTACAAGTGATGCTCCATTAGTGGTGACAATTGTGAGAATTCAAAAGAGGGGGGAAGAAAAGCATGGAACAGAGGAGGGATTGACTTGATTGATCAGGCTATCAGAGAAAATGTCCTTTGACACTGAAACCCTTGGTTACTGTTGACTTAAATGTCTGAGGCAGTCTCTGGAGAGACAGCAGGAGTTACAGGGAGGGTCCCTTCTCTTGTACTGGTTGTTGTTCCACTTTGAGGTGTGAATTCTGGAGCAGAGCAACTGGCAGAGTCTAGATGCCAGCAGCAGTATGTGGCTGCTTACTCACTTCAAAGGTCTACCTTCTCACAGAGACATGATTCTCCTCAAGGTCAGTAAGCTGTCCATACCCTGGCTTGAGTAAATAGTCTCAGTGAAAGAACCTCTCCCAGAAGAAGGTGAGATTCTCCTGCTTTCCTCCTCAGCTCTCACATTAGCAAGGTAATGCTGGATATTATTTCTTTTCTGCCATTTTTGAGAGAGTGTCCGTTAGCGAGTCCCAGATTCTCCCCATTGTGTTCTTTTGTCCCACTCACGTACTCCCATGCACATTTTGAAAAAAAAAAAAAGATTTCCTTAAAAGGCAGAATTTGTGTATATTTTTTTCAGCAGTACCTTTTGTGTCCAGTGATAAGCCTTATGTTGCTAGTGTGGATGCCCATGCCAGTATGAGAAGGGCCAGACTACACCCTTCTTTTTTTCAGTCATCTTGTCACAGTTCTTTCTTCTCCTCCTAACAACATACTCATGTACCACTTTTCTGCCATTTTGAGTTAAATTTGAAGGACTACTGCCACAGCTCTAGTGCTCCCTCTAGCCTGTCCAGAGGGTTGGCAGCTTACCTATCATTCTGTGTATCAGTATCTGTACATCCTTCCCATAGCGTTTACCCTTAAACTAGTCTGAAAACCTCTGCCTGGCACGCAAACTTTGCGAAAGGGTCAGCAGTAGTATCTCAAAGCTGGTTCTTGTGCACTTGGGAGACCACCGCCAGTTCCTTTATCTTTGTTGTTCACTTCATTTAGACACCTCGGAGTGGGTGCATCCCAGAAGCTGTGAGCAACCGTGCGGTGCTGTGTGTCAGGCTCACCTGGACCAGCCTCTACTCAACCGAGCTGCCAGCAGCAGCTTTGGGCTGTGGAGCATAGAGGAGGACTTGGCCCTCGCTCTGCCCTGGAGTCACCCCTCAGAATTTCCAATGACAGGTTCTTCTAAAGGCCCTAATTCTTCTTAAACCTTGTGTAATTCAACATCAAAGTTCATATCCAGCTGTGCTCACTATTGCTTTTTTCCCTCTTCAGATCCAAATCTGTCGCTAACTGCATTTTCAACTTTTTCAAGTTCTTGGGTCTTTTGAAGTGTCACTACGCCTGTGTTCCCCACAGCCTATTCCCCAACCTGCTTTGCACTGTTATCAAGGACTGAGAGATCCTTTGTCCCAAATCCTCAAAGGAATATTTCAGTTCGTTCTTTATCCGTTTCTGAGGCAGCTCTGTCCCTCAGCCTGTGCACTTCTTAATTTACTCTTAACATTCAATGCATTTTTCTATGGGCACTTAAAATTCACTCTTAACTTTCCTCATTTCAATCAACATTCACACAGGGACACTTGGCATGTGTCTTGAATTGTCATTTTATTAAAACCCTTTGCTCCTTTACCATTTCAATTACCATTTTGTATAATATCATTTGCATTTGCATGGTACCTTCACCCATAACAGACAAAAGTTTTTATTCTCTCTTAACAGATGAGTAAAATGGAATCAGAGAGATTAGAAAGATATCTTTGCAGCTCAATACAACTATATGGTCTCCAATGCGCGAGCTTAATTGCATTGGAGGAAAATACTGTAAGCACGATGGATTGACATGTAAATCAAAGCGATATAAATCACAGATCTGCATCATGGAACCTTGATTTGAATAACTGCCTTTAATCTTGGTTTGCATTTGCACTTTTCATTGTTATTCTAAAAATGTTTGTTCTTACTGGTGTGCGTAATCATTCAAAATTGCAACTGCACATAGCCTTTACTCCAGCTGGATATTTCTTACTATGTACTGTTCATATAAGTGTTTATTTAAGCAGAAAGTTTAACATATATTTATTCAAATTGTATGATAGAAACCTTAACTTGCATTAGAAAATAGTTCACTACATCTTCAATTTTAGTAGATGAGGTTTTTTTTAATTTGTATTATTTATTATTGTATTATACATAATATATTAGTATCAACTACACTTAATAAATTGGAAGCTTGTTTCTTGTCACTATAAGCCAGATTTTAGGATGCCAAATCTGCAGTAGAGTTCAAAACTGCACTGGCAATCAGATGCCTGCTTCCAAACAAATCCATGGATACAAGGTGACCTGTAGGTAGTCTTGAAAAACCCCAGAGACATCTGTTTGCAAATGTTCTCAAAAACCTGTGCTGGGGACTTTCACATTTCTGAAATTAGCTGAGTTTATACTCACTTGCTGTGTCTATTCATGGATTTTAAAATACCAAAATAGGCTGTTCTTTTCAACTCAAAATTGATTTCATTACTACGAATGACTTATTTGGAAAATAAATACATATTCTCCCTGTTCTTGCTGAACTGCAGCACAAAGTCATTTGGCCAAAAGCTTTTCCGCGTCCTGAAAATACTTACAGCTTCAAAAGTAAACAGAACCCATCATCTGATCTGTTATAAATATAGATATAGAAAACGTATTTAGTCAGTAGCACATTGTATATGTTGTTAATAAAATGGTTGAGATAACGTAAAATTCTAAAAATGTTTCAGTGATTCTACATATAATTTAAAAAGTAACGTACTTTAACTCATTAGAATGGATAGGGTACTTATTAATTAAACATGGTTTTGTTTAGCAGTAAATTATACTAAGTGTAAGTCAGCACATGCTTGCTACGCATATAATTTCGCATTTAATTTTAAATAGTTTTAAGATGAAAAATAATCTTTTTTATATATATATTTTGTATGACTTCTTTGAAAATCTATTTTTGTAATCTGTTCTTCCATCGAGCTAGCAGCCGACCTCAGGAAACTTTTCAGACTTTCTCAGCCCCGAACCCTGGTTTCTGTACACAGTTGCCAAAACCCTCTCGAAGTCCCTAACAGCAGCTCTCTCGCTGTTTGACTCTGCAGTCCTTTTCCGTGCAGGTAATTCTGCTGCTGATCATCCTCTAAGCAGCCTTTTATTAGAAAATGATGTTTTTCAGAGTCCTAGATCTTTCCACAATTAATACAAGAACAAAAAAAAAAAAAAAAAAAGTAATTTTCTCTTGGATCTGTGTGCAGAAGGAACGTAGCAAGAGATCTGAGAAGAGGCAGAAACAGGGAGAAGGGATGGGGCTGGCCTGGGCACAACAGGTAGACAGGCCTATGGTATCCAGAAGTCAGACCACTTCAGGCTGCTGTGGCTGCCGACCTGGAGGAGCAGGTAGTCTTAGCAGTGCAAAATTGATGTGTGCCTCTGACAGGCTATGCCGTAAGCAGGCCATCCCCATTGCTGGCTTGTTTTTTTTTTTTCTCCAGTATTAGGGTAATAGCTGTGTAAGGCCAGACTCTTAAACACCCTCCTTGGTAAGGCCAAATGGCAGTTCTGCTGAGGGCTCACAAGCAAGCCAGCTATGCCATAATTAATGCTTTCTTTGGGTAGAAGAAGCTGTACCACTGCCTCGTTTGCCCCACACCTTTCTACGTCTCGGCGGGGGCAGGCGCGCCCTGACCCATGCTCCTGTCAGAGCGGGCCTGGGCCGCCCCTGCCCTGCGGCGGGCCGGGATCGGCGCTGGGGCGGGGACCTCGCGGCTCGGGGAGGCGGGCGAGGACGGGAGGAGAGGGCCTAAGCGCAGTGACACCCCGGAGAGGCTCTGCCCCGGCGCGGGGCTACCAGGCCTTTCCGCGCCGCCTGCTGCCATCTTGTGGGGAGGGGCCCGCGCTACCCGCCGCCTGCCCGGCGGAGGGAGATGGCGGCTGCAGCGCGACCCTGTGGCCGTGTCCCTCCGCGTCCCCTCAACGCGCCTGAGGCGTTACCGCGGGGTTTCTGCTGGGGCGCCCTGTCCCCCCCCTGCCCCTGCGCTCACACACAGCCGGGGGCCTTGCCAGGACCGACAGCTGGGCCCAGTGCGCATCATGGCGTTAATCAGAGCTAACACGCCAAGCCCCTCTGCCCTCTTGATGAGGCGATGGGGGGAAATGATGATGGTGCAAATGATCTCTTGTGACCACAACTGTTTGTATATTGGTCATTGGAGGCACCCATATACGCAGCACATACAGGACAACCAGGGAATCAGGCCCAGTCAGCGTGGGTTTATGAAAGGCAGGTCCTGCTTGACTGACCTGATCTCCTTCTATGACAAGGTCACCCACTTGGTGGCTGAGGGAAAGGCTGTGGATGCTGTCTACCTGGACCTTAGTAAAGCCTTTGACACCATTTCGCACAGCATTCTCCTGGAGAAACTGGCTGCCTGTGGCCTGGACAGGCGTATGCTTCTCTGGGTAAAAAACTGGCTGGATGGCCGGGCCCAAAGGGTTGTGGTGAATGGAGTTAAATCCAGCTGGCGGGCGGTCACAAGTGGTGTTCCCCAGGGCTCAGTATTGGGGCCAGTTCTGTTTAATATCTTTATCAATGATTGGGACAAGGGGACTGAGTGCACCCTCAGTAAGTTTGCAGACGACACCAAGTTGGGTGGGAGTGTTGATGTGCTGGAGGGTAGGAGGGCTCTGCAGAGGGATCTGGACAGGCTGGATCAGTGGACCGAGGCCAATTGCATGAGGTTGCATGAGGTAGTTACACCTACCTGAAAGGAGGTTGTAGCGAGCTGGGGGTTGGTCTCTTCTCCCAAGTAACAAGTGATAGGACAAAATGAAATGGCCTCAAGTTGTACCAGGGAAGGTTTAGCCTGGATATTAGGAAAAATTTCTTCACCAAAACAGTTGTCAAGCAGTGGAACAGGCTGCCCAGGGAAGTGGTTGAGTCCCCATCCCTGGAGGTATTTAGAAGACATATATTTGGTGCTAAGGGGTGTGGTTTAGCGGTGGACTCGGCAGCGGTAGGTTAGCAGTTCGACTTGATGATCTTAAAGGTCTTCTCCAACGTAAACGATTCTATGGTTCTATGTGTCAAGGCCATACATGGTATTTCTTTGCCCAAAGTTACCTTCTTTCCCCAAAGGCCATGAGGCAGACCTTCACGCCAAGGGCCACAGGACACAGCAAAGCCGGGTTCAGCTGCCCTGAGAAAATCCTCAGAAGCCTGTCAGAGAGGATGCTTTACCATAAACAGCCATGTGTCAAAAGCTCCACTTAACCTTTCATAATATAGAGACCAGAAAACACTTCCTACCAAAGAATATTTTTTACAATGTGAAAATTGTCATGCTGTGTACACAGAAAAGTAGATGTTTCAGTTTGACATACTAAAAGACTTATTATTTCAATTCTAACTGGTAATTTTAAATAATTTCCATTTTATTCTAAAGAATGACGTTTCAAGAACTTTAAGAAAGAAATGTTTCATTTTTTAATCAAAGGAAATGTTTCATTATGTTAATTTTTTTTTTTTTTTTACTTTTTGCTTTTCTTTACTTGCAGCTTGCTGCAAATACGAGCACTTTTTTTGTTTTGTTTCAGGTTAATCCAATACAATTTTAATTTTGACAGATCTTCAGGCAAATCACAGTATCTGTTATTTATACAGCTCTGTCTGTTAAAGCAGTAAGTGATATTCACTGCTTACCACTTTAAGGACAAATTGAGGCCCTAATCCTGTAAAGACCTACCTATTTTAATGGGTAGAACTGCTTACTGAGCATAAAGTTAATCACATTAAGCTTGTAAAGCACTAGAGATCCTAGAATTGAAAACATTAGAGATGTGCAAAGTAGTATTTTGACTTTCAAACACTTCTACCTTTCTCTGCCTTTTCTTGCTGAAGGATGGGGGAACTTATTCAAAAGGAATTAAAAAAAGTTTTAGTTAGAATCTCAGTTCTGTGTATTTTCTTTCATTTTATGCAGAGACTGTATTCTTGATACTAGTTGTATTTCAGTTTAAAATAATGTCTGTCTGCTCAATTCAACTTCAAATATTTTACTCCAATCCTTCATTTTAAAATACCATATAAACAGAATGGGTAAGAGCTGTGCAGAAACGTAGAAAATTATTGCTCACCTTAATTCAAAAGGTGCTCTGAGTAAAGTTTTTTTTACAGCTGGGATAATGCCCTGTTTGCTCTCCTTTCTCTCCTCTCTGTTCTCTTCAGAACACAGATTTCGGAGATACTGACCAAACCAAAAAAAATTGTGCTCTTTGCTAACCCTCTTCTTTGCACCCTCTCCCACCCAAAGTGCCTAGGAGTATGCCTCTGCTGTAGGCTTCACTCAATGTCATAGCTTAGGTGATGTTTTTTACTCTCTTTTTTTGTATGTGGAAAAAAAAAAATCATACACCAGCTTGAGAATGCTTTACATTCAAACAAGTCAGACAGAATGAGGGATAGACTTAATCTCAGTTTTGCCTCAACCAGAGTTTGAAATGGGCTTTTCTCAAAATGCATTCTAAATGAGCATGGGAGATGTTAATTTTGGCATTCACAGTTCCACCTGGACCACACTCCTCCTAATTTCTTTCTTCTTTCGCTCTATTTTTCATCCTCTTTGCTGTAATTTGGCTGCACTTTCTTACTGTTCAAACAGAGACAGACTCCAAGACCTGCCCTCCACCCTGCACTTGAGATGTCATGATACCTGATAGACACAGATTGGTAGAAGACCAGAACAGTTGTTAACAAAATGTATTGTTCCCATGCTGGGCAAGACAGAAATAGAAGTTAAGAGAAAAAGCTTTCCTAGGACTGGGAAGTCAGAGCCATTGAAAGCTATAAGACAGCCAGCTGTAAATCCATGCCTTCGTGCTGCGAAAACGGCTGGACTTTGGCATGGATGGTACCAAGCAGTTTCTGCCAGGCCGGAGTGTCACGTGTGCACAGCTAATATTGCAAGGAAGCTGTAACACACCTCAGGACAAAACTCTTAGATTTTATCCTTGCGATAGGAATTCAGGTTTAAGCATACGTTGGAGTTGCTGATCATTGTTTATCACTTAGGTTGTTCAAAGGCTAAATTGGGCTCTGGCAATGTAGATCCTCAGTTCGCATGGCTCTGAAGGCTTGTCTTTATTGCCTCTGCAGCTATGCCAGACTAGCCTGGCTGGCAGAGGCCCTAGTACAGATTCAAGACGTGCTGACAGAAGGAATTTTTTGGCTGGTATAGCTGCACCACATTCCTGACACACATAAGCAAAGACAGCATTTTTCTGCTGACGTAGCTGAGCACACAGAAGAGGTCTGCCAGCGTAGGTAAGAGAACTAGAACTGTGGATTTATTTTTAAATTAAAAAAATATTTATCTATCATGATGGTTTCAGAAAACTTGAAAATCTGAAGCTAAAAGGCTCTAGAACTATAAAACAAATTTAAAAAATCAAATATTATAATTTTTAAAATCTCATTATTTGTAGTAATGGGGAAGCACAGGTAGTGATTTATGTTTTCCTGTAACTGGAAGCATTGCTGTTTGATTCATGTGAGCCCTTCCCTTGTGTCCTGAAACCACTGCAGTCAGTGTAGTCATATGTTGACACAAGTCTCCATTCTTTGGGCAGAAGCAGGGTGTAAACAGCATACAACAATTGCTTAAAGGTTCAAATATCTTCTTTTTTTTTTTTTTTTCTTTCTTTCTGGTACTTTTCAGGAAATAAAAGAGTATTGGTACCTCGTTGCTTACGTACCCTTAGTATTGTTTTACCAAGCAACAAGGATTTTTTTAATTAAAAATTGATGGTATGGAAAATAGTTACTATGTCACTGGCAGAAAAACACAGGAAAGAAAAATCTTTGTATAAATCCACAAAACTTATGACTAGTGACAATCCTAATAAAAGTTATCTCAAGCCAGAAGATTAAGGGATGTTTTAGCAAGTAAATATAGATGCAAAGAAGAAATTTAGACATTCAGGTCAGGCATTCATATAAGTAAATATATTCTTTAATTTATTAATGAAGATCAGAATCCTGTTAAATTGTTTATTAAACAGAGCTTCAGTATCTTTTGTGTCTGTAGCTGAATGTATTTTAAAGAGTTAGAAAGGCAATACATAAAAGATTAAAATAGCATTATTCACTAGTCTGTCACTGCAGGATGACCGAGTCTGCTTCCATTAAAGCTGTTACTGCCATGCTACCTAAAATACCTCCACTCAGAGACTGAGATAAATGTATACATGAAATATTGTAACATTATCAACCAATGAAAATTAGCAATTAATGATCTTGTGCATCAATGTTCTGCTGCAAACAACAGTCTTCTAATATAGTACACATTTCAGACTTAATATTCATGGATTTGAAAGGATTTGTATCTGTGAGGTTTGCCACTGATGCAAACACGAAGCATCTTCAAACAAGTTAACACTGTTAATTGCATGTGTGCCCACTTCACCCTAATCTAAAAGTTTTTCCACACAAATTGAACAGCATGCTATGTTGCTGATAAGGCACTCAGAGGCAACTATATGTTAGAATACATAAAACATTTTTAAGCCCAGCTTTGTTTGCTTAGAATAGTAAGCTTTCTGGATTAAATTTTGCTAGAGATTTTTTTCCTTTTGCATATTGTGTTTTGGCAAATAAGCATTTCGGCCATTTTAAATGAGGAAAGATTGAAATGTAATTTTTTAAGATAGTCATTTTTTAAAATAGATGATAGAAAATACAAGCAATTACAGCACTGAAGTAATTATACATAATTGGCACTTCAAACAGATCAAGTTCTCCAGTGCAGTTCTGTATTCATAACTTCATCTTACATTTTAAAGAAACGTTACACCTGGAGGACACTTTACAAGGAAAGCATTGTCATGACAGTAATTCCTTTATGGTACTTTACTATATTTTATATAAAGATATCTGTGAGTGAGGTGTCAAGTGAATGCAGAGTTATCTAATAGTGTGTATCTGTGTATTCCAGTTTGTGAATCTGTGTGAGTGTGCGTGTTTGTATATAATACGTGGGGTGTATTTTAATATCTAGTTAGCTATTACTACACCTTACTGGAGTGGACCACAGTTAATTTTGGCATTTAACAACATTATGCATAAGCTCCAAGCAAGCAAAAAACAAATAATGCTGTTAGCATGTCTGTTGTACCACAAGTGACCAAACCCGTTAATACTGAAGTTAAATGATGTGCTATAGCCATAGGCATACTAGGGGAAATATCCAGCCGACAGCTTCCAAAACTTTTGAATAGAAGAACCACTGTTTTTTGAATTTTTCATAGACCACTGTTCCTCCATATCATCAATCTTTATGAACACATAAGAGCTGTAAATTAATGAACACGTAATGTGTTTAAGTAATTCACACATAAATTCATGAACATGTTGAAGTGTGTGTTTTTGTACTTGGAGCACCATCTACTGGGAAGTCGGAATTAATGAATATAGCTTTACTGTTTCTTAGGATCAAAGTATACTGTTTTGTAGAAAGAAAAATACTGTAGCAGGGATAGCTATTAAGTGACAAACAAAGCTTTCTTCATAATTATATTTCACACTGGTATCAAATATAAAAGGGAAACTAGAGTATTGGAGTGAAATTAAAATTTTGTAGACTTTTAAAAAATTATTATCCACAAATAGATATCATTAAATAATGCAAACTTGCATATCTCATAACAAATCTTCACACATACAGTTTTGAAGTATTTTTAGTAATATCATGGTAGCCATACATTGGAAAAACTGTTACTCCCTGAATTAAGATCAAAGCTTTATTCTTGACTGATCTTTTTACTATATATGGTGAAATAATAACCCAAGGTTATGATGCAACAAATCTCTTTTTTTAAGACTTAGAGCTAGAATGTAGTTTTGTGTAAGGAAACCTTCAGAAAAGGAATTCAATATAAGTGAGAAAATGGCAAAATTCAGCAAGCATAAAATAAAAACTTTGCAATATACCTGTAATTCACAAAGAATAATTATAAGGAGCTTACCTGCTAGTTACTTTGTTGTCTGCATCCCCTTTTTTTGTTGTGGGGTTTTTTCATTTCTGATTCCTATCCTACCATTCTTGTTCAGGAAAAAGTGGGACCAAACAGGGGAGCCCACAGTTTGTGGGTTTAGGACAGCAGAAGGTGGCAGGAGATTGATTGTAGTGAGCATTGGTCAGTTTATGCTCGCTTTATGTAAGGTATTTATTGTGATTATGACAGCAACAAAAAGTTAAGATGAAGAGGGAGTGGGGGAAAGAAGTTGCCTTGCAAGAGACCTCTGAAAAATGCTGTATGACATCATAACGAAATGAAGGAGACAAAGAAAATAGGGGGTTTTCCATTTTATAGTTACTGGGTTACCCACATACCTACTGCCTTGTCTTACTGAGTGTTTCCTGCAAGATCATGCCTGGGCACTCAGGCAGGTCAACTTCTCTAAAGTCAGCTTTTGTGGCTCAGTAATGGTTATCTACTAGACCTTGCTGTCTCTCAATAGCTGTGGTTGTTGTTCCATTTAGTAACTTGTGACTTGCTTTAAAACCTTAAAATTAAAAAGCTTCCTGAAAGGAGTAGTGTTCAGTTTTAACAGTTACAATACATCAGAGTTAATAGAAACTCAGCTGCTAGTCTATGTTTCCGCTGCTGTTTTCAACTGTGGTACTACTTCAGATGTCTTGAAGCATAGTTCATGATATCATTAATTTATAAAGGATACAATACTGAATTGCTGAGTCTAAATAAAAATCTGTGGGGTGCTACTTCATTATTTTTTCCTTCTGAAAAGAAAACTGGAAGTTCTTTTGTGAGTAGAACTGGATGAATTGATTCAGGTAAAGGAAGCCACCTGAAACATTGGACAAAATTTTAAAAGGATTAAAATATCTGCTTAAAAATTTGGAATAGCCCAAGTCATTTTGGGTTGGTTTGTTGGTTTGGGTTTTGGGTTTGTTTTTTTTTTTTTTTTCCTGTTTATAATCCCAGTCATTTTGGTTTTGTTTTGGTGGGGTTTTTTTGTGGTTTTATAAACTTCTTATACTGGTACTTTGAGACAAAATTTTCCAAGTTTTATAGAAAAGTCTATCTTTGAGGAAATTTTGACCAGACAGAAATGGGGGGGTGGGGGTATCAGATACCTGACTTGGAAATATGTCCTTGCAAACTTACCTGTTGTTTGCAGTTCCAAGTTCTATGCAAACTTCTTTGTGCTCATCTTTACCAAAGATCTTAAGACTGTTCATCACTGTTTTCTTTATGGGGATGGGTGAAGGTTCAGTTAAATTTGAGGCTGGACTGAAAAATCTGGTGGTGAGGACATTGACTGGACTGATACTGCCTGTACAGCTTGGGACACAGAAATCAGTGGTTCCTCTATCTGGAGGACCATCTAAAGGGAAAGCTGTCTTACTGTAACTAAGAATAAAAGGTATAGGAAGACATCAGCAAAGGAAGAGTTAGCAAGAGATACAGAAACACAAAGGAAAACTCTGATAAATAGAAAATGTCATGAAAATGAATAGATAGACAGTAGGAGAGAAAAATGGGAATCTGTACAATGGGAGAAAACAGGGACTGAGAAAAGTTCAAAGAAAATACTAGCTTAACCTCAGTAACCCACTCACACTGAAAGGGCAAAGAATCTCATTTAACATTTCTTAGGTTTCAGAATTCATTGTACTTTGAAAGAATACTTGATAAATTATTTAGACAGTTTCAACTGAGATTGGAAAAGTCCCAGCCTGTTAGAAGCTAAGTTAAAAAAGGTTGGTGCTGTATAAATAATTTACTTCTTTGGGGAGGAAAAAAACATACAAATGCTAGTGTCTAAAGCAGAGAAGCACTAAACCTGCTGAAGCTTGCTAGCCATATAGTGAACTTAAGCCAGCGCTACAAACTGAGTGCTCTCATTTAAAAGCAGAGGCTACGCCAAAGCTATCAAAAGAAGGTCAACATTAAAGATTCTACAATTTGCTGCTTTTATACGTTCACCCTTTTAACACCATGAGCATACTCCAGTTAAAAAAAAAAACCCTGGTAAAATCCTCTTTTTTCAGTGATTTCTCATAGCAACTAATTTAAGTAAAGCAAATTTATCATATCAGTGTTGGTTTTCTTCTTAATTAATTTGTTCTATTTCTATAAAGCAGACACCCTCCAGCTTCATCATAACAATCCACTGTTCTTAGAAGATAGTGCCTGTTCCCGTCAGAATTGCTTGACATTTCAAGGGAACTAGAGGAAGGGGTTTGTTTGTTTTTACATAGAATAATTATTACTCATTGTGTTTATTATAGTACCTTTTAAGACTAATCACCATAGTAACAGAGGAAAGGAATTTAAAAAAATATATATTCTATTATGGCTTTTATTTCAGTAAGTACAAGTGCAGAATTTGGTGACAGCAATGCTCTTCTACTCTGACATACCAGGACTATGTAATATTCTGAGTAATGTCACTTGAGTAGTATCAGATGTACGGTGAGCACAGTAGCTGTCCCCACTGCCAGCATAGCTTTGCTGGTTGTCATGAGATAACGCTCCTCCCCAAAGACACCGTTCCGTGAGGGGCTTTTGTCCCCCATTCCTCACTGAAGCCTACAGAAAATGAGGTGACTCAGCAGCTTAGGAAGGCTAGAGCCCTAAATGCAGTCCTCCTTTCTTACTTCTGGCCACTACAAGAGCCCTCAGATAAATAACTAATCAGCCTATCACTTAATTCTGTGTACAGTCAATGCACTCAGTGGCAAGGATGATGAATGATATTTCTAGAAGTTTGACCGACACGTATCAGGACTGTCTCAGGTTTGTGGCTAGCAAGAGAAAATAAATGCTATAGATCTGGTAGGTGATTGATGGATTGAAGCTCTGCAGAAAGGAGATTAGCTAGATCACAATACCTAAAAACTGTTTAGTGTGTGCCCATATATAAAACTGGAATTCCACTTGTATGCCACCTACGCAGTCCGATTAGCTCACTAGTCACAGTTAGGATATTTGCATCTCAAAGTTACTGTGCAAAGTCTGTCTTGATACTTGTCAGTAGAATTATTATGTGTTCCCTGTGAGATGATGTATTTAGACGTGATTTTCAAAGTGTCACCACTGTGAGAGAGCATGCCAGGGCAGCACACCCTGTAATTTGGCTGACCTGTGGGGGAGGTTGGGGGAAGCAGAGTCATGACTTCATTAATTCCTGAGAAACTTAATAGCATATGGCCCACAGCGTGACAACATCTACTGCAGGCATGGCTGTGATGCAGCCTTTTGCACCCTATAACTAGAAGCATAACACTTTCTATCTATCTTCAGTGTCCTCGATATGTTTTTTTTTTACTAATTCATGTAATTTCATTCTGTAATACTGATGTGAAGAAAATTCCTTTGTTTTGACCTATTAGCCCCAACCGCCTTTCAGTTCTCAGAGGGTCTAGTAACGATCTTCCTTCTTACGTCTGGGGTTTTAGCCAAGTAGAGTGGCAAATCCCTGCTCTCCTCAGCCTTTGCCCAGGGACCCCTCTGGATGTTTCAAGGACCTTAGGCTGGAGCAGAGGCAATCATTTGTTATCCTGATTCTTGTCAGCTCTGAGGCCTGTATTTGGCAAAGATATGTAATTCTCACCAAAACAGGGTGTGCCTGAAACACTGGCTTTAGTTTGGTATCTTTATACTGCATATTAAATCTTTTAACTGCAAGAGCTTAATGAAAAGATGATAATAAAGGAGTCGGCAGCTTTCTCTTTTGCATTTACGATGAATATTTTTTACATAACTAGTGGACAGAACATAGATATATGTTCCAGGTTGTCTAGAAGCACTGTGGATGAACAGGACCACCCTCAGTTTTAGAAGCAGCATATTGATATCGTAGGTATGACAACAGCTTCTAAAGTCACATGGAGATTGCAGTAGGGAGTTAAATGAGGAAGAAGAAAGTTTCCCTGTTGGAGAAATTTTTCAAAATAAAGTGGCAAATCCAGTGAAGAAAATATTGTCCATGATGATGATCCTTCATTTTCAAAGAATAAGGTAAGTTAGTTCAAACTTACTGCAAAATTGAGTTATTATTTTGTACACTTGAATTAAAAAAAAGGCAAACTTGAGAAAAATCAAGCAATTCTTTAATGTTTATTGTTGATCCCTTCCAAATGAGGCTTTATCCTCTGCTTGTCATAGATCAAGGGGTTTATCAAGGTTTTATGTATTTATATTTTTCCCAGATTTGCTAATTGTAGCATAACAAATGGAGAAAGGTAAACAGCACTAAATAATTGCAATAAAAAATGAACAAAAAGAAATGGAGGATTAGTTTGCTTGTTAAATTTGATGTTATTCTTTGCTTTCAGAATTAGCTGCCTAATCGATATTTCTGCTCTTCGCATTCACTTACATCAGCTACTGGAGGGGAAAATCACTAGTGAATAAATATCACCAAGGATAAAATCTATTCAGTGTTATTTTGTCTTATATTGAGTAATAGTCACTATATGGGAGAATACTGATATGGCAAAAGAAACAAACTTAAGTGCCTCTGCCTTTTATTAAGGCTAATGCAAGCTGGAGAGCAGGCTCCCTGGGGAAGGGGTTTCAAGAGCCTCTGCAGATCCCTGCCCCCCAGAGTATCCTGCTGGGCTACTGGGTTACCTCTGTGAGAACAATTGACACTCAGCCACTGATAGGAGATATGTGCAACTCTGGGTTAAATTCTCTGTGTAAAAAGTGATGTAATGACACACACAGGGTGGGAAGTGTAATTTTTTTAAACTGGTACAATATATTACTTCATGTTCTTAATTGCTTGTTGGTTGGTGGTAGGAGATAAAACACAGGAAGGAGATGGAAAGGGACATTGTGTGTGTTTGCAGCCTGTCCTACAAGGTGGCTCTCACAGGGTGGGTGTCAGGAAGCATCAGTTTATCTAAACTGATGTAGCCCATCACTAACCTGGCACAGCACTACCTTCCAGGCATCCCTCTGGGGTCTGCTTCAGCGCCAGTTCCCGCAGATGCCAGAGACTGAAATGGAAAAACGGGCACTACAGCTACCACTGTGGTTGTTGGAAGCATAATCATGGGGGCTGGGCTGGGGGAGGAGTATTTAAACTGCATTTTGTTTCTATTCTTGCATGGCTGCGTAACAATTACCGACTTCTATTGAATCTCTCCCTGTTTGCTCCTTGGCCTTGTAGCTACATGGGATGCAGCACCCAGGCACGCCCCGGCATTGTTGCTCGCCTGTTCTGCACAAGCAGTGCCAAGGAGCTCTGCACGGCCAGGGCTGCCTCTGAGATGCCTGGGCAATGCTCTGCTGTTCCCCCGCGGTTCCTATTTGCATCTCAATACCAGAACTGGGCTGATGAGCTGGGCTCCATCTCACTTACACCAGAGTAATAATTGATTTCAGGCCTGAGTAAGTCCATTGAGCTCAGCTGAGTTTCTCCAGATTCACACTGATGTAACCGAGATCAGTTTGTGACCTCTGTGTAAGATGAAACATTATTATTAAGTATTTCTCCTTTTGCGTTCATGAAGAGCCAAGAACACACTACTGACAGTCATATGCTAATAAGATAAAGGAGCAAAAGATGACTGAGGAAGGAAGAAATAGTCTTGAGTGGAAATCTTTTCTAATTCTGAGACAAAGGTGAACAATATTTAGATAGAGATGGATCTGACAAACATACTATATATAGATCTAAATTTTCATTCCCATGATTTCAAACTGTTTTTTCATCAAGCTCAAAAAAATGAGTTATCCAAATATTTACTTTTTCTCTCATTGAACTTTATGCTTTCATGTGAACATGCTCACCTTACTTCACAGTAATGCTTACCTTGAAAAAAATTCTTTGAATATTGTATTATAACCTTGAAAATGAAATGCAACACTTGGGTAATTATTTATTGATTTGTAGTTCTATTTCCTGTTGTAAAAAAACCTCAATTCTTTGAAATTTGAGATAAACCCCAAATTCTAGAATTTCTCTGTGAAAGAAACATGCAGTTCCTGCCTGCTGACCAAGCTTTATCCTTTCTGTGGCAGTATGTAGGTCTGTCCTGTCCAGAACTCTTCCTCTGTGTGGCATTGCCTTCACCTGCCATCGCATGGTAGGGAACCGCAGGTCTTCCTGAGAACAGTACAGCGCATTCACGTGAAACTCCAGAACTTGTTACGTTATTACTTGCCTGTGTAGAAGACAGCAGGAAGAATATCAGAAAACCTAAGTATGTTATTTGTTTTGGAAAGACTGACTGTAGTAAGCACAGTTCAGCACCAATGACATAGTAATATCCAAGACCTTTATCCTTCCACCAGGGGAAAGAGGCAACGTCCTACATCATATCACTCTGATCCCAGCTGTTAAGAATACCTGAAATGGGAGATAGGCAGATGAACCACATCAAATTGCTTGTCTGCTTGCCAACACACAGGCTGCCTTCCCTTTTGAAGTTCATCTATCAGCTTTTCACATTTCTGTTCCCCATCCTATCATTACTCAGTTCTGTGACAACCTCTTATATAGATGCTGGCAAATGACAAATGTGGCTAGGAAATACAATGTGAAACATTTACAGATTATATATGCATAGCTGCATAATGAGCATCTAAGAAGGAAGCACATTTCTTGGCAGAGTGGATGTAAAGAAAGTCCTACAAAGTTAAAGCCAATCCTACTAAGTTCTGTTTTTCTGCTGCCTTTCACTCTTTTCCTTCCTGTATTTTTTTTTTTTTTAACTTTGTCATAAAGCAATAAGGTCAACACAGCAAGCCCAGCTCTCTACACGCTGGTTACTAGCTGAGGCTATGCCTTTGATGTTGGGAGTGGGATCTGACTTACTGTATATTTCACTGAAGACTTTTTAAGGTACCATATTTTTTCAGATAGTAAATAAAAAGAGACGATCCATGCTTTTCAAAGAATGGACATGTTTTCCACACTCACCATGGTTCTTACTAGCTGACTGAAATATAATTCAGACAGCACTTGAGAAGAATTGACTTTCTAAAATCCCCACCATCCCTGCAGAGGTGCTTTAGTCCAATTTTGAATAGATATTTCTGTTCTTGGTTTTGTTCAGTTTTAAGATGCTACTCATTTTAGTGCATCTTCTTTTGCAAATCCCAGAATAAAAAGAAATGTTGCAAGTGTACAAGTCAATGCTGTTTGAAGAGAATGTATTGTAAAATTATCTCTGCGTCCTTTTTATACTATAGAAGTGCTGACAGCACTTTGATGTGGAAAGGATGAGATACAGTAATCTGAGGGGCTGCTATGAAAGGAACGACATGCTTTAAGCTGGAACTATACAGAGAAACACACAGAGTAATGACAGCTTCACACAACATCTAATTTGATTCCTTCTTTGCACCACAGTGGAATCATTAAACCACAGCTAATGAGCGGGGAGGCTTCTGAGCAGAGGTCACCTTCCTCTCATATTTTGTAAAATTCACTCCACCCCAGTTATAAAACCATCCATTATCTCCTTTTCTTCCACATTTTGTCTTTGGCAAGTTTACTGTCACATAGAAATCAAATCAAGAAAGAGAAAAATTAGTGCCTGCTTTTGCAATTGAAATTCCTTCTAATTTGAAGTAGAAATTACTTCTATGGATGGGGAAATTAGTTACAAATATTCCTTAAAAAAAAAAAAAGCAGACATCATCTCTCTCACACACACTCCAACGAAATAACAAAAGCAAAGCTGGCATGCTATAGTTTCAAGCGGGAGTAACACTACATACGTGCTTGCAGATCATTGCTCTACCAGCAAGTGACTTGCTGTGTGGGATCATGTTTTGGTGTTGCCAACTCAAGTTGGCAAATGTTGACTACAGTTGTCAAGGGCAAGAATTTTCAAGATCAGCAGAACTATTTGCTAACTAAACAAAATGTCATGCTCATTAATACACGTGTTCATGTTTCATATTTGACTGGGTTAAGGTTAAAAAGAACAAACTTCCAGATAAAGGCAAATGCTGAATTTTGAATGCTAGAAAATAAATGCATCAAGTTATTTTTATATCTATGAATGTTAGATAGTGAAATAAGCTCAGAAATTTGTCAGATTATTAATCAGAACAAAACAAATCCACTGAGTTGCAAATAATGCACAGCATGCCTAGTGAAAAGGCATGCTGGTTAGCTGTACCACAACTTCCCTGTGCTTATATCAAGCACAAAACACAAGCGACCCACTCTGAAGTGTCAGTAACTATCACAAGGCACCTAAAAATTAAAAGAGTACTTGTTTAATTTTCTCAGAGTAGAGTTTATTCTTCCACCCCTAAGGTATGTGCTGTGATGCAAACAGACTGGAAAGCCTAGATGTGTGGTGTCAAAGCTATGAAGATCCATGAAGTAGTGATTAAGAGAGTAGATCTTTATTTACATTTATTTAAGAAGCTAGTAAAGCCTTTAAAAGATTGTTTACATAGATGCATTTGACAGATAAATTACAGCACATTTTTTATTATTAGGGGATCTAATTAGTTGTAATTCTAATACAACAAGGAATAATTAAGTTTTTAAACTCAGTGAGATAAAGAATGGACACACTCTGTGACCCAAGATGAGTTTATAATTTCCATGTAAAAATATTTAGTCAATGTGTAATGAAGCTGAGGGAAGCTGCATCTCCTATGCAGAGAATAAAGCTACCTGTCACAAACAGAGTTAAGCTTAATTCTGGTGCTGCTCCCATGACCAAGAGCATATTCTTTGGAACTTGGGAGTACCTAGGAATGCTATGATTTATTTCTTGTATGTGTGTTTTATAGTACTTTCTCATACTTATCTTCATTCACACAGATCTGTACAACTCAGAAATAACCACATCTGGCCAGCTGCACGCTTGATCTGAACAACGTCATCTAGCTTACTGCATTACTGCTCTGGCACAGATCTTATCACATCACAAGCCTTTTACACTTATTTATCAGTCTGAAATGCTCTGTATAGTGTCCACATAGAGTTCAAAGTGCTGGCTTTGACCTCTAAAGCTCTTGGTGGCCTAGGACCTGGCTGGAAATCATCTGTTCTTTAAATTGAGATATATCTGAGAAAACTGGATCACTCTGCTAAAGAGAGCTATTAGCAGGCTATTTTGGGAGCCCATGCCTACCATTTAAACTTCCTACCTCTGCGGTAGATGAAGTACTGTGCTGTTCCTGTGACAGATTATTGAAAATTATTTAAAGCAATTATTTGCATATGTATGTTTTCTAACTTCATTTATAAATTTCAACTTATGGCCAACCCATGCAATGGGATGGAGAGGAAGACATAGAACTACCCAAAATTTTGTTTGTGGTAGATGTTTTTCAAGGTTAGACAATATCAGGGCACCAGGGTGGTGTAAGAAATATTGGAGGGGAACAAATTTTGGTTTTGGAGAAGGCAGCTATCTTGAACCAGCAGTGAGTAAGAGAGAGTGAGCAAAGCCCGGGGGTCACCAGCTCAGCAGGTGGCAGAGGACCCTCCTGAAGCCAGAAGGGGCCCCAGCTGGGCAGCGGAAAATCAGCTGAAGCGTGTGACTGTGTGACTTTGATAGCCTTGCACTTACACCCTCCTAGCTCCTCAGTTTTGGTGTGAAATAGCCTGTATTGCTAAACATCACAGAATGCTGCAAAGCTCGCCTGTCAGTGACTGCTACATGGGCCTGATGGGGAGACTCTGCCAGGACAGAGAGTTCTTCCTTTCTGTTTCATGAATTTTAATTTGTTACTGCTGTATAGGGTAACTGCTGTGTAAGGCGGATGCTCTTACCTTTCATTTTAAATTATTTTGAAATAGTGTTTATTGGTGTGGAGCTCATTGATGGGAATCTTTTTCTTGCTTTCCTTTCCAGTAAGGTCTGTTACCCCAAGAGAAGACCGACTGTTACGGAGAAATGAAGGGCCATGCCCGCTTCTCCTGGCTGTTCCTCTCACAAACCCAACCTCAGCTTGTCAGCCACAATCCCCAGTCCCTTTCTCTCCCTTTGCCACTCCCAACCATAAGCTAATCACAGCTAAACATTTAGTGCCCATGCACAAATTTGTAGCATCACTCTGATGTACACCCTTTTACTTAACCATAAAAATGGCTACTTTTCCATAGTGTCATGATTTAACCCCAGTGGGCAACTAAGCCCCACACAGCCACTCACTCACACCCCCCTGGTGCGATGGGGGACAGAATCAGAAGAGTAAAAGTGAGAAAACTCATGGGTTGAGATAAAGATGGTTTAATAGGTAAAGAAAAAGCTGCGCACGCAAGCCAAGCAAGGTGTTCAGCCATCTCCAGGAAAGCAGGGCTCCATCATGCATAACGGTTACTTGGGAAGACAAACACCATTGCTCCGAATGTTTCCCCCTTCCTTCTTGTTCCCCAGCTTTATATGCTGAGCATGACCTCATATGGTATGGAATAGCCCTTTGGCCAGTTTGGGTCAGCTGTCCTGGCTGTGCCCCCTCCCAGCTTCTTGTGCACCTGGCAGAGCATGGGAAGCTGGAAAGTCCTTGCCTAGTGTAAACTCTACTCAGCAAGAACCAAAATATCACTGTGTTATCAACATTATTCTCATCCTAAATCCAAAACACAGCACTATACCAGCTACTAAAGAAGAAAATTAATTCTATCCCAGCTGAAACCAGGACACATAGATAACTACATTAACATACTACGAAGCAGTCAGGTTAGACTGAGAATCACCTTTTCCGGGAAGATCCGCAGTCCAAATTTCCCTGTCTGTATATGGTAAGTAATCTGCAGACAGTTTTGGATTATAATTAAATACACTTAAAAAACTAGTTTGCAAACTGAAGCCAGTGACTAATTTTCCACAAACCCCACCCTTTTCTTCCCTGTTTGCTTATGACTCTTCTTGTGCTCTGTGGTGCTAATAATACATTAAATTCAATTCTACACTGAATGCAAAGATTAATGAAGGGATTTTTTTCCCAAGTGGCATCCTTTCCTGTTTTCAAGCCCTCTTTCTCTCTCTCTCACCCTTCCCTTCTCCCTCATGCTTTCTCTGAATGTAAATGCTCATTGACAGATAAACTGTCATTTTTTAATTCCCAAATTTTGCTTTAAAAAATGCCTCCTTTGAGGATGATGAATTTACTGGATGCTGTGATGATGATTCCTCAGTTTTTCAACAGTCAAGATGCTGTCAATCAACTATTGTGTATTACTCAGAAAAAGTAGGGATGACTCTTAACACTTCAAAATGCTAAAAAATTCTATCGTTTCAGATTATTATAAAAATCTGCCTCTGTGAGATTTAGAGGCTAGTCATGACTATTTTCATGTGTATTTCATGTATTTTAGGGAAAATGCCTAATAGGCTTGTTATTTGTATTTTTATGACTCTGCTGTAGCTAAAGCTGTTCCTTGTTTACTGTCTCTTTGTTCTTCTTCATTTCATGCCATCTTTCTTCTCTGCTTATCCACACACAAACAAACAAACAGTGCTTCCCGCTGCCTCCTGGGCTGCTGCCAGCTGTCCTGATGTCAACCGGCAAAGGACAAAACCAGCCCAGCAATAAAGAAACTTGCCAAGAAGCGATGCTCTGCAGCCTCGGCAGACAGCGCATCCTCCCTGCCTTCAGAATGCCAGCAAAGATGTCCTCTGCAGGCAGAGGTCTCCATACTGGAAATATTTGAAGAATTCAGTCATTTAGTTAACTTTCTATTATTGGGCATAAAATAAGAAAACCAAAAGAAACTGTCTTTCGACTGTCCTTCAAATCAACATCTCTGGTTGCAATGCTTGGCAGAATTTTTATGTTTAGAGATTAATATACTGGTGAACAGTTAATTGACTTAATTTTCTTAAACTGCCCCTTCCTAAATAAAAGCTCCTGGGGGCACTGTTTCATTACAAAAAGAAGGGAGAAAAGCTGAGAAAAACAAGATGCTTCTGTTCTCAGAATTTAATTTCCCACAATGATAAACAGTGATACTATAGAAAATGAGACATAAGTGACAGAAACATTATCAGTAAATTTTGGAGCTATGAAAACTCCTCAGTGTCAAAAATGAGTAACTGCATTCAAGGTAATTCATAACTGGAGCTGAGAAGCAATGGAACAATATATCAGGGAATTTAAAAAAAGGATTTCCAGAAGTAATGGCTCATTGTATCTATAGGTAGGAGGTGGGGAAAAAATCCATATTGTTGGTAACAATTGGTATGGTAGAAAATAACAGCTATTTGATTAGGTAGGGAAAAAATAGGAATACATTTTAATTCCTAGAGAATCTGTGCCTGAAAGAAGAAATTCTAAATAGAATTGATTAACAAGACACACTTTCTCCTATTGATTCTTATACAAGCAGATTACCTATGATCTGATGCTTAATAAAAACACAACAAAAATCCAAACCCTCCAACACTTACTAATGCGTACTGGCAGGAACACACACCAAAAATAAAATCAAATCAGGTTTTCAGGAAACATTCATGTTCAAAAACTGACTACCTTCAAATTTTAAGATTATATCAAATAAGGTTTTTTAATTTACATCTATAAAGTAAACCCAGTTTAAAGCTGAGTCATAGTAGATCTGCAGGACGCCTCATCCAAGTAAGAGTTAAGGAACATGTTTTTGTAAATCTTAGTAATTTTATTCTTTTTGACCTGTGTTCTTTTTTAGGACTACCGAATCTTAAGTGTACTGAATGGCGTGAGTATTTGTGCTTATTTTCAGCTCCATTAATTGAGGAGGCTGTCTGTCCTTGCTTTAACCTACTTTCACTGCTGAAGTCATTTTGCCTCATAAGCCCCATGGAGATTTGAGACGCAAAGCCAGTTTATTTCTACAGCGGTCCCACTTTGTTCAGAAATATTGCCAAAGGCTTATTTGGAAACCCTTCTCATAGGAAATAGGAACATTTGGTACTTTGCAAAGACTGTAAGGATTCAACTCAAAATAGAAAGTACAGTTACCAACCATAAGATGAGTATACTGTCTCCCTTCAAATTTAACATTTGAGGAGAAAGCCCATTAAAAAACAAAAAGTATTAATATTCATCAGGTATTAAAACAGGGTGTGACTCTAAGTATTGATATAATTATTTGTTAATTGCATAGTAGTTATTATACAAAACATTTTCTGATATGGACTTTACCACACATTCTGTAGCAAAATGTTAAAGAAAATTACTATTTTTGTGTATACTTTCATGCTGCATTTTATGCCTGAAAATGTAGAAGTATTTTCACCATGATCAAAAAGGATGGGACATTCACAACTGCATATTTTGAAAAAAATCTCAAATCTTAGAAATTCGTAAAAAATTGAAGTATGTGTTGGTATGCTGGAATGCCTCCTGTTAAGCGGAATGCAGCGGTGACTGACAGAGAGTGCCACCTGTATCCAGACAGGTTTTTTGTGAGCGCTCTTCATGATTGCTTTGTGCTTTCAAAAGAGAACAGTGTCATTATTTTCCGTGATCCTCCCCACAGCGACAATGAAATCTGTCGGCCCAGAAGGACTCCGGGGAAGCAGATAGTTTTTTGTCAGTGTTCAACTGCAGTCATGGTGTCTCCAGAAGTTTCATGAAGTAGATACTTTACCAGTAATAGAACAGCAAAGAAGTATAACCATAGCAGCAGCTAAGCAGCTGAATTTTCCTACCCTGGGTAGCTGAGAGGAACTGTGCACGGCCACACTGGTGCAGGGAGGAGGCAGTGCTTGGGATTAGAATTTAACCTTGCAGGGGAAAATAAGAAATCTCTTCCTTGAGTGCAGCGTGATTCTGCCCTTCAGAAGATCCCACCCATGTCATCATACAGTCTGTTTCTATTTAGACCATACAGCAAATCTCTTCTGGTATTCCTGTTAATAGTTTTTTGTTTGTTATTTATAGGAGGTCTTCATCAAAATAATAATGCAATTAGTTTGGCATTACTCCATTAGCTGTGCCCTGGTGCTTGCAGATCTTCTGATCTGCAGGCCATAACGATAACTAAATCATCAAATAACAATAAAGTATTCTAGATCCTCAAGTTGCTATATCACAGCCCTTTGGAGAAATACAGCCATATGCCATAGGAAAACCAGTGCCCATTTTTAGCACAAGCAACACTGAGATACAAATCACATCACACAGAGTCACAGTTAATTAAGTCAGGCGCCTACTGTTTGCCTATAGTTTGCAATAGCTATTAATTTGAGTGTCTGCTATAGCGCTAAGAAAAGATAATTAACAAACGTAGCATTTCATGACGTGATGAACACATTTCTAAAGGGGCTTGCTATGGTGACTTCTGGATAACACTGCTCTCAGTAAAATTTTAGACAATATACCATAGTAATTTAAAGGGGAAAAAAATGTTAACAGATCTTACATCTATCTCTAGGTAAAGTGGAAAAAGGCCAAGAGCTCTTACTGTTGAATATACAGTGTGCAAAACCCCACTACAACTGGTAAAACTATCAAAGGAGCATCAACATTTTGGCATTCGTTTTTGTTATTTTGAACATGTCATTTTGCCAATTCCTGTGAAATTGTTTTTTAAATATATACATTTTTAAACATGACAGAAACTCTACATTTTGTTTACAACCATATTGTATTAGATACATGCTGTCACTGTCACTCCAAAGTCATTGGTTTTACCTATTTAGTGCATCTCTGTTGACTGAAATATCTTCTTTTCTAGATTGAACTGCTAACTCTTCCATTTCACACCACCAGAAGAAGCTTTGATCTAGAAAAAAAAGAAAAGACAGTCTTCTGGGTAGGACTAAGGAACAATTGCTATGATATGAACTACGATTAAAAAGATTAAAATGAGAGATGGGAGACAGCGGTAAGGCTCTGCGAGGATTTAGACCAGCTACAATCACAAGTCAGGGAAGATCCTTGATCATTTTCACCCTGAACACAAATGTTGATCTCTCATAGCGAAGAGCTGCTCTTTAATATAACTAAAATGTATCACTTCCAATAAAAGAATATTGGCATCACATTTTGTACAAAAGCTAATACTTACTGCAACACTAGTTGGCTGTTACAGAGGAATTAAATATTTTAATACAAATATGCTTAATTTTAGAATTTGTTACTTTTCTTGTTACTATACTCTCCTGCCTTTATTTTTTCAATTATGTTACTGTTCTGTATATAACCAAGTTCTTTATGAAATACTTCAGTGGGTCTTCCCAGCATTGTTACTGTGTTTAAACTCTGAAGAAAATGTTTTCAAACAACCTTCTAAGTTTTTAAATCTCTGTTGAGATGAACTCACATAGCTGGATAGCTGCAAGATCCAGGAGCTGCAAGGGGTACTTAATGTCCTGCCAATATCTGGATGTTCTGTCATGACATCAGGACCATTTATCAAGATTTATCAAGAAACTGAAGAAATTCAGAAGAAGTAATTGATACACAGTTTTTTAATATTTCAGCTCACTAAACAAAAGGCAAACTATATAGCAAAGTTGAAGAATGGTCTAACCATCTAGCCACATTTTTAGAAGCGTGTAACAATTAATTCATTGGTCCTTAATACAGGACAAAATTTAGGTGGAATTTCCAGCATGGACAGAATATTCTTGTTTCCGGTATCTCTACAGTCATGTTCCCTTTCTATTTAAAGATTAAATTTGAGCAAAATTTTATATCAATATTTCAGTAAGAGAAGGATTACATCATATAAGCTTTGCACGCTTAGCAAAGAATGTGCGCGTATTATGCTATACAAACACCAGTTTAATGCAGGTAGGCCAAAATAAAAGTGCATTCATCATACCCTGTCCCACGGTTTCTGGGCACAAACCCACCTTCTGGCACTGAACGTCACGCCCCACGAGGGGGCTCTACTGTCCCAGCTCTGCAGAACAGCAGAGGGTTTTTTTTTTTTTTCTTTAAAGGCCAGAAGATATAAAAATACTTTATAGAGGCTAAAAAAAAATCAGCACAAAGAAACAAAAACATAATTGAAAGGGGTTTAGTTGCTAAAAAAAAATATTTTAGTTGCTAAATAAGCTAAGGCTGCCAAATGGTGACACAGTTCAATTCATGGTATAGCCTCAAAATTTTGGACAGACTTATTCTAACTTCAGGGGGCTGGCTGTAGAGTAACAGCTTGGTTTGATGAACTCTCATCACTGTGGAAAAGAACAGCGTTCTTCTGCAGTGTATAACTACGAAGTGAAACTACGGACAGGAGAATACCAGTTCACACAGACCAGAGTGACCTGTACCTACAGCACTACCTCTGGCTTCAATCCACACCACTACATAGGAATGACTTCAAGCAAGCAAACAAACATTAACAACATTAATGAGCAAAACCTGAGAGTAAAAAAAGATATATTTTTATGCCAATCTGCATTTGCTGTGCCCTCCTTTTCTGAGAAATATGCTTACTCTGTATTACTTTGAGAGTAGAAGGTGTCTGAAGGGACAGGAATTGTTTCCAGTCCTAGAAGCTGGTCAAAGAACAGCATTGCCACAAAATTAAAAGAAAGGAAATCCTAGCATACAGACTAGGAACCTGCTTTAAACAGGAGCTGAGCAGATTTTTGACTACTATGAGAAGCAGCTGAGAGACTGTCATTAAAAATAATAGAAAACATATGTGATGTGTTTTCACACAGTGAAAATTGTGTGGAAGTTCCACATATGATCATCCCTACCCACTGAGCTCATGGGGATAGCTTTGCTTTGATGAGGTTTCCAAACAAGCTAGGAGTCTGCTGGCGTTTTCTTGGAAAAAATAAAATTTGTGATGGAGTGTCACAAATCTCACCCATCTGTGGTACTAAAATGAGTTAATATGGTAAATCCATGATCCTCTAGCATTTATTAAAATGTAACAGTGATGGAACTTCACAGGATAGATAGCAGATCCCTCTGAAACAGAGGTATATATGCGATGTAAGAGCTTCCTTCTCTCTTTCTCTCTCGCTCACACATGTTGCTTCTTAGCACCCCATAGCAGAGATTACTGCTGCTGCCACAACAAAAGTAGCAGAAGGGATGTCCCACTCCGCTTCCAAACAAGTTCAGCTTTGTTGTTTCAGACCTCCTTTGCTGGCTAGGCTCAGCTCACTTAACTGACCTCATCCTGAAACCACAGAGGATGCCATTTCTTGTGTCAGCTGAGGTGTGGAGTAATATCCTACGGCTGGTGCATTGTAACAGCTATCTGGAAAAACAGTTTGAGCCTTGCCCAAAATTTTAATTCTACAGCATGCTAAAGGTCACACTGATTAACTGGAATGGGAATTAGTTGTGTATAAATGCCCTACTCCTAATAAAGCAGGCAGGAAAACCAGTCTCCAATCCATCATTCTGTGATTAATTAATGATGCAATATTAACTGCAAAGAATCAGGTACTAGAATAAGGTATTGGAGCAGCTATGGTTGCTTTTCCAGTAATATTAGGTACATTCACTGAGCTTCTAGATACAACCCTTTACTGCTCATTTGAAGAAGACTGGGAGTTGATGGAGGTACAGCTGCTTATGCCAGGAGAGGTGCCAGTCCAGGGAGTGCAGCGTGTGGATGATTTTTAACTTGTATCATTTCAAGCACAATGACAAAAACTGTCATGGGAAAACAACATGACTAAAACTATGTTTCCTGTGGCTTACTAATGGAGTATTCATGCACAACATTAAGCTGATGAATATGAATTTGTTGGACACATTATCCTTTCTCCCTTTGTGCAGGTTTCAAAGATTATAATTATGTTTGGTTTAATTGCTATTAGTCTCAGTTGAATTGTCACTGCTTTCAGCATTTTCAGTATGTAGAAATTTATATTTTAAATTTGCCTTATCTGAAGGCACAACTTCTCATGTTGATTTAATTTTGTATGAATTGGGTGTTATTGTATTATAAGGTCTGATCTATTATTGTGCTCACTTAAAAAAAAGGAGAAGCACTCTATGTTGATTATTGCTGTCCTAAATATACATAAAGCTACTTGACATGAGTTAATTCAGATACCAGAAGCGATGTGATCCTGCTAGCCCATCCATAGCACTGTGTCAACCTAATGAAACAAGGCATATCAGACAGCACAGATTTCTATTTAGAGTGGCTATATAGCTTCTGGTATCAGACCTAGCTCATTTAGAGTTAACTTAGCTCATGTATCTCCACTCCACTTGCACTGTGCAGTAGACATGCCCTGAGATAACTCAGAAATACACATAAACCCACATGAAAGTAGTCTCCAAAGAGCTCTAGTTAGAGCACTCTCATGCAGTTTCTTCCAGTATGTGTTTGTTTAATAATGGTCATGAGTTACTCTTGCCTTTATGCATTTTACTGGAACTGGGGGGATCAAGTTTCAGTACAGGGTTGAACACAGTCCTGCCACGCTCTGACTGGTTCCACTGGGTGAAGACGCTCTTACCTGGGGACCTGCTCTTTGCACGTGGGGGCAGCTCTGCAAGGTCACTGGGGTTACTTGTGCATACATGTAGGACTGATGATTTGAGTATACATTTCTTTGGGGCTTTTTTTGCTTGTTTGTTTCTTGTATGTTTTTGTCTTTGTTGTTTGTTTTTTTCTTTTTTTTCCAGACTCCATAATCATGCTCCATTCCAATTGCAAGAATTTACTTCAGACTGAGATAGAGAGAAGAGATCCTAGCCATCTCTTATACTTACAGCCTAGCTGCATGACTCCTGCAGGGTGATTAGGATTGCTACAGTCAGATGCTTCATCCACCACAACCGCAGAGAGCTGAGTGCTTCCCAGGCAATTAAGAAGGCCCACATGCTGAGCAAGAAGCTGTGCAAGACACACCAAGCAAGAGGATGCGCCTGAATTCCTTCCACTCTTTAGAAGTGAGAAACCAGAGTCATGGCTCTACTTCAGACTCTGTACTTTTGGGATCTTGAGTGTAGTAGATTCAAAAAGGCTGGTCTGGGGTATTCATGCTGCCTAGTCCTTAAAGCATTCGCTCGGGAAGTGCAGGCTTTGGACATGCATGTCTTTTCACCCTCATAGAATTAAAACTTACATCTCTTAAAGCACGTCGCCAAATGACAAGACTAGACCCGCTATAAAACTGAAGGTATTCTCCATTCACCCTGATGCAGAATAAAATGTAAGGGTGACACACTGCAGAAAAGGGACTGCAAGAAGATCAGACCAGAGAAGAAATGAGCAGAAGGGAGCTTCACTCCATAATCCAATAGTAAAAGCATTAACTTAGGAAAAGAGAAAGGGAAAAACTCACTTCACTGCTTCTTTTCAGTATTAAACCGTCCTTTCCCTTTCTTGTTCAATGAATCCCACCTTCCCAGCCCCTGCTCCGCTTTCCCCATTTAAGCAGAGAAACTGAAGAGTGTAATTTATGTCGCCCTGTGTTATTCAGCTGCTTCCAAAACATAAACTCTTTTCTCAGAGATAATCAGTTGTCTCCTGGTGAGGGCACCTCAAAGCAGACTGTTTATTTCCCATCCCTGTCCTCGGGCTCCCTCTGAGGGGAATGCTCAGCTGTCCGTGTTTGCTCTCTCGCAGGGCGTTTGGAGGGACAGCCTCAGTGATGGTACATTCGCCATCAGCCACAGGATGTCCTTCTCGTGAGATGCTGCTGCCACATTGATGCCATATGCCTTTTTATCTGATGACGCCTGTTTACACAGTGTGAGTCAGGAAGAAGATGACTTTCACAGCAGAATGGGAAACCATAGAGAGTTCATGGGCAGGCGATGTTGTATTTGCAGTGAGTTCACGGAATATCTAGTGAAAGCATTTAACAATTCATATTGTCAGAATCTGTATAACTATCCAGATACATGCTGGTTTCAGTCTCCTATGTAAGCGCTACAATTGGAATTCATTTTGAAAGCCAAAGAAATCAAATTCTGTAGTTAAAACTTAGTTATAAGCAGAAGAAAATTCAGATACTTTTCCCAATTATTATTACTTAACATATCCTATCCCTGTGTTTGTTTTGATTAGGGATTTCTTGCTTTATCGATTATTCTTCTTAGTATTGCAAAATAAATGAGTTGACTTTTATGACTTTGTAGTAAAAATAGCTATTATCTCTGGAGTGCAGAATTTTTATTGGGTATGATGCACAATTTTACGATAGCACTATTGGCCTTTGGAAAAGCTTGAGAACAGGTTTGTACTCATTTTTTAAACACTTGAAGTGCTTGAGAGCAAAGACTGGTATCTTAGTTTAAACCAAAGTGGTTTTGAGTTAAAATGGTGCATAGCACATGCAGTCAACTCAGTCATGGGCTGATGCTCCCTTTCTCTCACTCTTCTGTGGGGTCATAGTCTTGGACAGAAGAGCAGGGCAGACAGCTTAAATCATGGAAGCTAAGTCTTAAACTGCTGCACCAGATTAACCAGACTTAGCCTGTCTTAGTCTGTCAAATCATGAATGTCCCCTACTCACTATGTTGGGATTTTTTTGTTGAGCACTGAGGATTTAAGCCTGTAATACTTTTTGCAATGAAAGCAATGTTACAGGTGTGTTACATGATGTGACAACACAGAAGTACTATAATGTTGAGTAAAGAATAAATAAGTTGATTTAAGAACATAGACAAATAAATAAATAAACAAATAAAAACTTGTAGCATTTTCCAACCTTGAGAAAGTTTTATTATATTCAGTTGATTGATAGTTTTCAAAATTAACATTACCAGAAAATATTTTTTTAAAAAAATCTAAAAATATTAATTACTTTGCTTTCATATAGTTTCATCCACAAAAGAAAAAACCCACAAAAACTGTGGTCAAATATAAACTAGATCTCAAAACCCCCAACGCACCCCTGGAAGCTGTGTTTTCTGTGTTGTTCTACAAAAGGGTTCTCTGAATAGCAAGGAAGATTAGGAATTAGCCCAATGTATCACAGCAAGTCATTGGCAACACTGGAAAAACAACTCAGGAGTCCTGAATAAGAAATTATATGGTCAAGGAGAAAATAAGCTATTCCATTCCCACAGCCAGGAATGTGGTATCATTAAGGATCAGAGGAATACATAACTTAAAAACATTTAGGGAAGAAGCAGGGGAAAAGGCAAGTTGTTTCCCTGAGCAAGGTATGAGAAACAAACCTTTATAAAGCAGGAAGCTGGATTCCTCTTTGAACAAAGCCAGACAAGTACACAGGATTCTTTGTCTTGTGTCCTCCTCCTGCCTGCGTGAAACAGTTAAATGAAAGAGTAGTGTCCTGGTTTCAGCTGGGATAGAGTTAATTTTCTTCTTTAGTAGCTGGTATAGTGCTGTGTTTTGGATTTAGGATGAGAATAATGTTGATAACACAGTGATATTTTGGTTCTTGCTGAGTAGTGCTTACACTACTCAAGGACTTTCCAGCTTCCTGTGCTCTGCCAGGTGCATAAGAAGCTGGGAGGGAGCAGAGCCAGGACAGCTGACCCAAACTGGCCAAAGGGCTATTCCATACCATATGACGTCATGGTCAGTATATAAACTGGGGGAAGAAGAAGGAAGTGGGGGACATTCGGCATGATGGCGTTTGGCTTCCCAAGTAACCGTTACGCGTGATGGAGCCCTGCTTTCCTGGAGATGGCTGAACACCTGCCTGCCGATGGGAAGTAGTGAATGAATTCCTTGTTGTGCTTTGCTTGTGCGCGCAGCTTTTGCTTTACCTATTAAATTGTCTTTATCTCAACCCATGAGTTTTCTCGCTTTTACTCTTCCGGTTCTCTCCCCCATCCCACCGGGGGGGAGTGAGCGAGCGGCTGTGTGGGGCTTAGTTGCCGACTGGGGTTAAACCACGACAAGTAGCTACAAAAACTACAAGTCATCTGACCTAAAGAGAAAGGAGTGCTGACAGTGTTTGGTTGTTTCAGCACTGAAAGAAAAAACAGGGCTCCGAATGCTTTGAGAGCTCTCGGGGCAAGGTGCAGAGCCAAGTGATTGCCCTTTCAAGTTAGCTTAGACACTGAAGTACCCATGAAGGACCAGGGTAACCTTAGAAATGTATTTATTGCTTCATCAACAGTTTCTATTATTGAAATTATATAGTTTAATAGAATAAAATTAGTCTTTTACCTACCTAATATTTTATCTAATAAAAAACAAAACAAAACAAAACAAAAAACCAGCTCCAGGTAACCTGATAAGTACAATATGAGAGTAAAGTTCTTCCACGAGTTCTAAACTGGAAGTCTTTGTAGAGCTGGGGCACACATTTCATTCCTTGTCACAAGAGCAGGTTTAGGATCTAGGAATTCCCTCCATAAGACCTGCAATCTCTTGTGGCAGGCAATAAGCAGCGTTCCTCAGAAAGCAGTACAAGCAGTACAAGCAGTACAGTGCCGAACACCCTGCGTCCCCAAGAATCACACCTTCAGAGAGCAGAAACCAGAACTGCTCCTCAGAAGCTGTTCTTAATTGGAAGTTTACAAGAGAAAAAGCAAAGGGCAGGCAGGCATTATGAAGTGCTGCAGTGGGAAAGCGAGTGACAGGTAAGAAGGAGGGAGGAAAAGAAGAGCACTGATGTTGAAGGAAAGTATATGCTTTGCAAATCAGGAAAAAGTACCTCTGGAAATTATCAGGAATTTGGGTTGTAGGCTCTAAAACTGTAGTAAATAACCTCCTAGACATGAGCTTGAGTCAAACTCCCCTCTTCTTATATTAAAAGGAGATGTATCTGCATTTTGAATATGGCTTTCATTACTACTAGTAACCCTACTAAAACAGAGATGTGCACGTCCAAAAGAAAACTAAGAGGCAGCATCGTTTTAGGAATGCTAAGAACAGATGACAGCAGAATCAAAACAAATATTGTGGTTTCATAATAATCTGTCAAAAAACTATTTGATTATGTACTTCATCTGTTCTCTCCTTTACATATTTTGTAAGCTAACCAAGAAAACTAGATGTGTTTATGAAAACCGGTATTTCTTCACGAAGCACAGGTGGTGTGAGAGACAATGGACTCTTAATGTCATCCATCTACTTTTGCAGAATGAACTGCTGGATCTGAATTTTAACTATATAGTATGACTACATGAAAGTTATCATGATTAAAACGTTTTCCTATATTTGAATCAAAAAAATCCCAGACTCATATTTACTAATATATACTCAATGTGAGGATAAATGGTGGAGGGGAATGGTTCTTTTAAATTATAGCATTTCAGAACATCTGGTTATGTGATGTAATGTCCTAATGTCACTGGTAATCATCTGCATGACAGAACTTGGTGGTAGAATAAAGGCCTATTTAAAGTGAAGCATAATTACGGTAACATTTGCAAGCTATATAACTAAGTCTATCCTTTACCCTTAGAAAATAGGCAAGTCAAACATTAAAAAAATTCCATAAGCAATTAAGCAATAAGGCCCTAGTCAAAGTCATCATGCTAAGCCCATGCTGTTTACAAGATCACAGCTGTTAGGCCCCAGCTCTGCAAATTCGCCAGCCCCACACTTCACCTCAAGCAAGAATTGCACACAGAGGACGTTGTAGTCTCGATTTTACAAAGCAATCCACGGGGCACAATGAGGCGGTGGTTTGCATCACTGGGATTTAAAAACATTTTGTTACAGTACAAATAGCCTTGTCCCAAGAGAATTCTCACAAAATAAATGCTGTATTTCCATATTGATGAGAATGAATAAAATGTGAAGTATTAAACATGTAAGCACAACTAAATTTTTAATACTCTCATATAGTGCTGTATATGCATGTATTTAAGCAATGACAAATCTTTCAGAGCATGTACAAATTAAAGTTTCCTTGTTATTAAGCATAACAAATATCCCCATCCTTTCAGTAACTACCTTTTTTTTAATCAACATCTTAATCCTCCAAAAGCAGAAGCCTTGTATCATTCCCACAGTGAGAACCAACTCACATGGGTATACATCAAGCGCTAACAGAAGAATGAGGCTGCTGAATAATAAAGGAAGCAAATCAGTGTCCTGAAAGGTCATTTAAAAAATGTTAGCTATTCCAGCAATTGCATGTAAGCGTGAGCTGTTGTGAACAACAACAAAATTCTGGGATTCCTGACAGTAAATAATTTTTAGAAAGTAGCAAGAAGATACTGAGAACTATGTTTTCCAAAAACGTGTGGAGCTTAAAATTTGTAACCTAAGCAATAAATATTATAGAATAAGTCAATGGAAGATTTCCAGTAACTCTGTATTGAAGGGATTTTCCTCAAAAATAAGCACTGAATAGGACTTTTACTTTACATTAGTTTTCTTACAGAACTTTGAGTCATAAATTTCAAAATATAGTGGGTTTTTATAGTAAAACATCTCCATTTTGCTTTCTTTAGTTCACCATTTTGATTTCACTGTTTATTCCATACTTTGTGGTATATTGAATTAGCTGGTTTTCTGCAACATCTCAATAACATTTTCCTATTGTTTCAGGAAATAATGCATCTCTACTTTTTTCCCCCATGCATACTGTTTCCCCATACTGTTGTTGTCTGGTGTGTGAGACTGGCCAGCATCACAATACAAAAGAGAAGATTAAATCCTTATGCTCCTTTTAGTCATTCTGCACCTGAAGTGAGCAGTTTGGCTATTCAGTCCCTTCTTGCTTTACAAAATGCTAGGGAGGACCTGAGCTTTGCAGGTTTTAGGACCGCAGTCACTAAAAACTTATTCAGATTGGCTCACCAACCTGGAGAACCATGGCAGTGCGTCATGGCTGCAAAACATGTGGCAGAGGAAGGCTACAGGACCCTAGGCACAACCAGGAGTCCCCCAGTTTCTGGGCCCCAGACCTGGCCACCTGGGCTGCCCCGGGGGCTTGAGACAGGGCAAGGACTCTACAGTAGGGGGGAAGACACCTCCCTCTTGACAGCTACCTAGTTGGAAGAAAGTAAAGGAGCTGTTTTTCCACTGCCATGACCAAAGCGCATGATCGAGGGTGCAGTTCTCACAGGAGGTGAAGGGGGAACAGGAATAAGACACGTAAAATGGCACGCTTTCACCCCCTGGTCCTTGGAGCAGCAAATACCTGCCGCTCCCAGGAAACAATCTTGTGGATTGGTCTATGAAGATCATAGCTGAGCAAATTTCAGCTGTGGGAGGAACACATTAGCAGATAACACCATATCTTTGGCTGTGAGTCAGCATAAGGACACCGTACGCTACGGCTGATCAGAATTACTCTGCTGTTGTGTTTCTCCCTTCTGTCTGAAAGGGGAAATTGTGAGTAGCGGTTTTCCAGCATTGCTCCCACCTCGTTGCCACCTTCTTCTCCTCAGCAAATACTGTGTCCCGCTACCTGTGCATGCGCAGGGACGTGCACGTGGATGCTGGCGGTCTGCAGTGCAGCTGTGGTACCGCACGGCTCAGTTACAGATGCCCCTGCAGAAACCATCTGGCTCTCGGCTGAATTAATGCCTTTCTGATCCTGATCTGCTATGTCCTCTAAGAGTTTATTTTCATTATCTCACAAGAGCTGAAAATGAACCGTAAGCATTTTAAGACCTTACATAGCATTTTCCTTTTTTTTTCCCTCTCTATGCATTTAATTACTTTCCACAATGCAAACAAATTTGTGCCTATAATAACCCACAGGTCCTCTGTTAGCGTGAACCAGTGGTGCTCAATTAATTACTTCAAACTCTGAGAGGACAAAAAAACCCCTCTAATAAGCAGGTATCCTAACAGCATTGTACCTCTCAACACGGTGTAACATATTATGTATGTCCTGGACATATTTCAAGTAAAGTTTAACCAGCAGCTCATGTGTAAGTGACAGGAGTGTGTGCTACAGGTGTTGTTCAAGGGGCAGGTGTACTAAATTCACTCGGTAAATTCACTTAATTTTAAAGCTGCTGGAAGACTTTCGATAGCTTCTCTTCCCTAAGGGAAGTGAGTTAAGTGTTTGTTTGCTATTACCGATATTTCTATAGGAACCTTGTACATTTCGTAGCAAAGGGGTTGTTTTTTCTGAGATGCCTGCACCTCAGAAGCCAGCACTAGAGAAGCGCAGGCTGAACTGAAAGGAGCAATATGCCTGCTATAGAGCTCCTCACTTAGGAGTCACCCTATCGGCTTCTTTCCCGCTGTTTTGGTTTTTTTTTTCCCCTACAACAACGGCTACAAACATTTTTATCGTACGGACGAGGCCGGTGAACGCGGCCCCCCCGCACCCACCGCCCTGCTTGCAGCCGGGGCCGCAAGATGGCCGCCGGGCGGGCCGCCGCCGCAGAACTACGTTTCCCGTCGTGCAGCGGCGCCCGGAACCTCGCACTTCTCCCGCGCTGCTCCCAGGGCTGTAGCCGGTGACGTGCGCGCGCCGAGCGCCGGCGCTGAGCGGGGCCTGAGCTTAGCGCGCTCATTGTGCGCCGCGCTCCGCCGGAAGCGACGCTATTTCCGACCGTGCGCGGCGGCGGGCGGTAGGTGCGGAGCTCGGTGGGCCGCGGGCGGTTGGTGACAGCCCTCCCGCGGGCAGGGCGGCGGGTCACCCTGCTCCCCTTCCCGCTTTCCCCCCGGGAGCGGCGGGAGCCCCCGGGCGCCGCTTGCCGGCCGGGCCCGCCCGCGGGTTGGGGGTGGTCGCGGCCTCCCCTCTGAGGCCGCAGCTCTGCAGCGGGCGGGGGGACGCGGGCCGGGCGGTAACGCAGCCCCGCACAGAGCTCGGTGGCCGGCCGGGGCCGGGGCTGGGCGCCCTGCGGCTGGGCCTGTGAGCAGGGCCTCGCATCCCCTGCCGCGGCCTGGCCGCCGGGCCTGGCGGCTGGCTGTGCCGGGTGGGCGCGGCGGTGCTGCTGGTGAACTCCCGGCTGCCGTTTTACAGCCTTTATCTCCTACGGCAGGTGCCGTGCAACCTTAAGAGATCTGATTAGGTTTGGGAGGGGCTGTTTGTTTTGTTTTGTTTTAAGGAGTTATACAAGCATAGCTTTAAAGAACAAATTAAAAGCTCAGGTTCCTGCACCATCTGCAGTAGAAAGTTTTTGATTGCCTTTTGTGTGTTATAGATGAAATGTTTTTCATATGCTGAAGTCCACCTTGGATTGTCTAATTGCTGTGCATTCAGAACTTCATAAAAAGTAGGAAGTCAAGATGAAGAGCAGGGTGACACAAGTAAATGTAAGTGGTGTTAAACCTAAATTGTGGGGTAAATGTAAGTGTTCTTAAAAATAAATTGTGGGGTTTGATTATTGCCTTATTACTGGCAATGAGGTTTGCAATTGATTATATGCTAAATAAAACTCCCTCAATGTAAAGCAAACAATATCCATAATTGACCGCAGCTGTTTACAAGAGAAATATTACTATGAAGTCAGGAAATAACTGTTGTTTCTAACGCTTGTTGTCCTAACAATGAAAGTTCTGAACATTATTAGCATATAATAATAAAGTAATTGGTGAAAAGTGACTGAATGAATGATGGCTCAACAAAGAACATAAGCGTGTGGAGGAATGGAGAAAAGAGGCATTGAAAAGTTAACAGTGATGTTAAAATGAAAGATAAAAATGCAGGAAGTAGCAGTTAATGTGGCAACTGTATTTTTTACTGTGGAAGTTAAAGCTTTCCCTTTTAAAAGCTGTGTGGTATATTTCTGAATGGATGGGAATGATTTTTAGGAACGCAAGAAGAAAAAATTTGGTTTAAAATTACTCTCCTAAAATGATGGTTTAGAAATGTCACATTTGTAAAGTACGTTAAATTTGGGATAGGTTAGCGGAGCAATATTCTTCTGATACGCTGTCTCAATTCTATGGTATTTCTCTAGCTATGTTTCTATAGTTCAACCCTGCATAGGCTTCTTCACTCTTTTGGTTCCAACTTTTATGACTGAAGCAGTTTTTAATAGGGATGCTTGAGGGATAGTTTGATATCTTCTCGTATCTTCCCAATCTGGTGGTGATTGTAGTGCTCCCTCATCTGTCAAAATAAGCCAGTTAGCAAAAGCATGCTGTTTGGACACTTTCCATTAATAATTTTGATCAAAATGGACAAGGAAGGAAACTAACTTGTGGCAGAAAGCCTGGTCACAAAGAGCTGAGGGTGACAAGTTCTTCAGCAAACATAGGCCCTTTTGCAAGGAGACATGAGAACTGCCAAATACAGAGGCATCCGTAACATTGTTTTATTTCTGTGAACACTTGTCTTTTTGGGTCTGCTTGGGCGAAGGCAGATGATATAGAACTTGTGAGAGTGGATCATCCTAAAAAGACCTGCCTCTTCCCATCTGCTAAATATTATTCAAATACAGTAACTGGTCTGTGTTTTTCAAAGATTTTTATTACCAGTTTCTTGGAAGCTCAGGATACAGTCTTGCATTATATTATTTTGGGAAAAAAATCAACAACTTAAGGACTTTTTTTAACCTTGAATTATTTCAGTGATCTGCTATATGGTATAGTCCCACAAATGAGTATTGAAAGGGGAAGAACCATGGTAAAAATACGGGAATTTCTTGTACTAGCTTTGCCATCGAAGATAACGTTACTCTGGAATTAAACTGTCAGATGGATGTTCTTTTGTAGGGATGCATACATGATCACTGGCTGATAACATAAGATTGTGGTTCTGAAAAATCATAAATAATATTTTAAGGGAAGAGAGGATCCTTACAATGAAAGTATAGAAGTCATAAAAGCTGCTTCTTAGCTGTACCAAAGTAGTTTTGAAATATCTCTATGAGGTCAATGTCTTTCCACGTGTGTTGTAGATGCTGTCATACTCCAATTTTTGTGTATGATGCCATAATTCTATATGTCATGGTTCAGACCACAAAATTTGCTGTGTTTATCACTTTACAGCACATTTAAGTGTTTAGCACTTAAACAGTCCTACAAACGTACATTTCAAAAATCTAGAATTAAATTTACTTCCAGGATCTGTCAAGTGGAACAGCGTTTACTTAGATGTTTATACTATATGAAGCTAGGAATGACTCATGAGAAAATAAATCATGGTTAGTAAAAAGGAGGAAGGTAAGGAAAAATTATGCAGTAAAGGGGATCTTTAGGACAGAGGAAAGACACTCCTCAAATAACAAGTGGTAGATTTCTGTGCTTGGTATTGCACGTGATGCAACAAAGTGTAAAATGGCATATGGAAGAAGGAAGCAGGAAAGGCATACTGAAGGTCCATCTATTCTAGTCTCCAGCAGTAATCGATAGCAGATGCCTTCAAAAGTTTAGGAACAGGGCAACAATAAAAGTACTCGCCCACATACTCTCCCAGTCTCTACCTATTTGCAGCTTCCCAAACCAGATAATTTCTTTGGTAACACATGTGAATATTTCTTCAGAGTTTGTCCAGTCTCTTGAACCCATGTAAGCATTTGGCATCTGCAGCATCCTGTAGCAGGGAGTCCAGCTGCTTAACTACTTGTTATTTAGAACCAGCTCTCCTTGTCATGACTGACTGCCATTAGTTTTATTTGATGACCTTTACTTCTTGTGAAGAAGTAGGGAACGGAAGACATGGAATGCTTTGATGTCAAGATATATGTGCTCACAGTAATTAACATATAATCTTGGAGCTTGATTTTTCTTCCTGTTTTCTTAAAGCATGGTTCTGGCTATGAAAGGAAGGAAAACTACAGTTCTCGCCAAAGAAGTTTTTCTCCAGAGGACAGGTAGAGTGATTGATTTTTATACCCTACAACTCTGTATATATACCTCACATAGTGAGTTAGATAAATTAAAAAAAAAATCAGGTTCTGTTTCTTTTTATATATTACCATAACTGAGCAGTGAAAAATAAGTGTAGGTTTAATAAATACTTGAACGTCAATATAGCAGTAATTAAATAGATCTGTTAGTAAAACTAAATCTTTTAAAAAAATCCTTAGCTTTCAGTTAAATTGTCATGGGACTTGAAAATGGAAATTAGATGCCAGCTTTTTGCTTGGACTCGCATATTGCTGATACCACAGTTGTCATTTTAGAGGAAGATTATTGATGCCAGCAGGAGGTGGAGAAATATAATTTGAAGTGCAATCTACCAAGGCATGAGATAAACTGTTACCAGTTTACTTTTCTTTTTACATTTTAATTGGAATGAAACCTCTTGTACTAAACACAATATCATATTTTTTCTAATAACGTCTATTCTGTTTCATGCTACACAGGCAAAAGTAGGTGAAACAAATGAATGCATATGTTCCAAGGAATGCATGGTGCTGAATTTACCTTTGGTATTTGATGTTATTACCATTTAGCATTTAATTTTAAGTTCTAGGAGGAGCTTCCTTTTACAGTGTTTCTCTTGATTTTTGTTTATTTTTTGCTGACAACAAATTATTATAAAAGGGGCATCTTCTGTTTGAACAATGTGTATATTGAAACTCAGGTTGCAGAAGTGGAACAGTTTGTGTACAGGTAACATTGTATTGCAAGTAGATATTAATAGCATGGCTTTTCTAAGCCTATTACTAAGAATTTTGTGTCTTGGGTTGCCAATAGGGATATAGAGCGTGACAGGTCTCCATCTCCCAGAAAGAGAAGGTACTCTGATGACAGCAGATATGATCAGGAATATTCGAGAAGGGAATACTATGATGACAGAACTTCAGAAGGAAGGTGAGTATCAAGCCCTTTCTTAATCAGTAATAAAATACTCATTTTAAAAACGTGAAAACTTTTCACGAACCCTTGGGTGTTTTGTTGTTGTTTGTTTGGGGTTTTTTTTTTTAAGAAGGATGGAAAGGGGGAGAGAGAGACACCATGAGAAATGGGAGGAGAGAGAATCTGATCGAAGGAAGCAGAGAAGATATTCATCACCTGATCGTAGGAGTCCAGAGAGGTCGACAGTCCAGAGCGCACTTGCTCATGATGAGACCACTTCAAAGAAGAAGAAAGAAGAAGTGGATCCAATCCTTACTCGCACAGGTGGTGCATATATTCCGCCTGCCAAGCTCAGGATGATGCAAGAGCAAATCACGGATAAAAATAGGTGAGTCAAAAGTAATATATTAGAATTTTTACTGAAAAGCAAAACAGTAAAGGTTTTAGTGAATGTTATTGAAAATGGGATACATTTTGAGGGCTGTGATCATTCTTTTGAAGATATATTTTTATCAGAAGAAAGGTAAGAGAAACAGATTATGACTGTACCTGCTTCTCCTGCAAAGTGTAAATGGAAAAGTGGGATACAGCACATAACCAGGGATTTTTTTAATATCTTAGAAAACTGAACGTACTGGGTTATACCATATCTGCAGAGAATTACATTTTGGTATATCATGTTGGTTCAGTGAGTTCCCAGTAGTTAAATGTATAATTGTGAACTAGTCTTCATATTTATGCAGTGAATATTTTCATACCTATTTTACTTATTACAACTTACATTCACATTTTCGTGTATATATATATATATATACACACATATATATATATAAATTCACTCAGTGCTATCTCAAATTTATGCATTAATAATTTGTGATACCTTTGTAATAGCTTGGCATATCAGAGGATGAGTTGGGAAGCCTTGAAGAAGTCAATCAATGGTCTTGTCAATAAAGTGAACGTTTCTAATATAGAAAATATCATTCATGAGCTCCTTCAGGAAAATATTGTTCGGGGAAGGTAAGTCTTAGTATTTTAAAATGATTATTTTGCTTTTCTGCTAGTAGGTATTCTGTTCGTGTGAACATCACTTTGTGTGCTATGTGTAGTGTATGGATGCTAATCGGATTTTAAAATTAACCTTAGGCTATATTGTCCTATGCAGAGTAGTCCCCTACTTGGGGAAGGGATTGTATGCTTGGAGGAATAAGAGTGCAATGGATGGTATACGTTTCCTTTTCTTAAAGGTTTTACCTACACATTTTACTTGAATGACTTGCAATTTACAGGTGTCTCTGTATATTTACTTTTGTATTCTGTTTTTTTTTTTTCCTGTGGGATAAATAATATTTGTAGCCAGTATTTAGCAAAACAAGTTTTACTACAGTTATCTGGCTGGATTGTTTGTTGTTGTGTTGTAGAGAAAAGATTATTATGGTATTTGAGCTCAGCACTGAGTCATGGTGACTGTGGAAGTACTGTGTGATGACTTTCCTTGCTTTAATTTTGATGTCAATAGTGGTTAAATATGCTAGTCTGAAGGAGTATGGGTTTCTTAGACTGGCTACCGTTTAAACAAACAAAACCAAACCACCACCAACAAAAAAAACCCCTCTGAACAAAATATCCAGAAATAATTCTGTTACATTTCAAACAGATAGTAACACTTCTTCTGTCACAACTTGATCACTGTTATTTGAGGAGGTTATAGCTAAGGAATGCGTTACTTTCATGTATGTCATACCTGATGGGAAGATAAGAATCCTGCAAATAGCATAAAAATAACAGAAGAGAATTAGGTAAAATCTAGAGAATGAGCAAGTAGTTCCCGAATGTGATTTCTGTTAAAAGTATTAATGAAGTCTTGAACAGTCTGTTGTAGAACTGCTTTTTACTTGCCTGCATTTCATGTCCCCAAAACTTAATTTTCATACAAGCAGTAATGTTTTAGTTTGAAAATGAGCTTATTGAATGTTTTTAGAATACTTGTCTGTGGAAGTTTGTGTGTGTGGCTTATAAGCTTATAAATTTCATAATAATGTAGACAGAAAATGTCACCATTTCCCTTCTTCTTACAGTTAATTTTGACTTCCAGATTTGCACAAAGGTGCATATAAAAGTAACAACATGAAGCTTTACCTAGCTGTAAAGTGCTTTTCTGAGTTTTCTAACTGAAGGGTAAATAGGATCTGAACCAGACCTGTTTCAGTTTGTAAGTGAGAAGTAACCATTAGTTTCAAAATTAAATACTCTGTTTCTGTGCACTAGTATGAAATGAGTTCTCTTCCATTTGTCAACTCCAAAATAAGTAGGAATAAGGTCCTTATGCAGTTTGTATTTAGTACCATGTAGGAGGTTTTTGGGAAGATTTCGATAGACCACAGAGAAGATAGAGTTGGATACCAGTGTGCACTTTGAAGATTCATGTTTGGAGGGGTGGTTTTTTGTTTGTTTTTTTTTTTCCTCTCACCCATTTGTAATGGAGTAATGCAGCAATAGTCAAATTCTATGTGCTAAAGCATTAGAACAAGCAAAACTGAGAGTGGAAGAAGTCTCAGATTCTTTTCAGATTTTAGTCTTGATATAAATGTGAATCCGTTAGTACAATAAAAGAACTATTATCTCTTGAGCCCTGTGTTTACATTCATTTAGGCTCTAAGTAGTAGTCTTTTATAATCAGTTCTCAGTTCCAAAACATAATTATTATGTTGAAATATGCAGTTTCATTTGAGAAAAGCATTGAAAAGCATTACTTTGCCCATTCCGGTTTTACTGAACATTCAGTTTTGTTACTCCTAGGTAGATGTTTGTTAGGGACCTTTTATGTAAATATAATTTTTATTTCTAAGAAGTTTGTTTTGCTTGTTTAAGTTATCATTATACTGGAACACAATTCTGTGTTTTTCATAAATAGTTGCAGAACAGATATTTTTTTCAGACACAAAGAGGATTTTGTTTTTTCAACTAAGGAGAAGAAACAGCACAATTGTACAAATTTCAAAGCTAAGAAGAGTCTGTGTTGGGGTTAAAAAGGGATAATTGCAGGATATAAGACGAAGACTTTTTACATGCTTATCATTTTCAAGTGTAGTTCTAATAGGAACAATATTTACTGAGGATAAAGTATCAGTTTAAGAATTTCTTGGCTCAGACACATTTGGGTAACACATTTTGCAAAACTCCATTTGTGGCATGATAAACAATAGTTTGAAAATGACTGTCCTGTATCTTCTACTATTCCAACTGTACAATCCTATTTTATGTGATATGTACTGAATAAAAACATTAAATGTTTTATTACCAGAAAAATGTTAAACTTGTGTATTTCTACAGGGGACTGCTGTCTAGATCCATTTTGCAAGCTCAGAGTGCCTCTCCAATTTTTACTCATGTTTATGCAGCTCTTGTGGCAATTATCAATTCAAAGTTTCCAAATATTGGTGAATTGATTCTCAAGAGGTTGATACTAAATTTTCGCAAAGGATATCGCAGAAATGATAAGGTATGTAAAGAAGCAACATGCTGAAACTTGTAATTCTGCTGTGTTAACCTTGTATCAAGTGTGTTCAAATTACATGCTTCAAAGGAACACAACCAAGACCTGTAGGTCAGGACCTATCATTAATATATTAAGTATAGTAGTATTAGAGTTATCATGAAAGCTTGACAACCTATTCTGGGTTGGTACTGTGATAGTTTGGTTTTTTTTCTTTGAAAGTGTACAGTCCTAATCGTGAACAACTATCAGTATCCCAACATAGTTAGTTGCATGACTTAATTTGATTGTGAGGTGCACAAATCTTAATAAGTAAATTTTTTCTTCCATATAAGATGTGTTAAAATTTCCTATTTTATTTCTTTTGCAGCAACTCTGTCTAACATCTTCGAAGTTTGTTGCACATTTGATGAATCAGAATGTGGTATGTTACTTCATGTTTCTACTCAATCCAAACGCTATATGGCTATTTCTTCAGTTTTAAGACAGCAGTAGCCCAAGTGAAGATGCTCTCCCTGTTCTAAGGGTTACTGAAAATCTGAGTTCAGGCTTCCTTTGAATGCCTGCTATAAGTTGTTAGGACTTTTTTAGAAAAGACATTGGTAATTGCCTATGCAGTTATCATCGCTTACCATTGCACTTAAAATCCAGAGCTTCCCCAGACTTCATAAATATGTTTTGACTAGTATTCAGGCAAATTTGATGCAAAGCAAGCTTCTTCTGAGGTTCTGTCCCATGGATCTTAAACAGAGTTTTCTTGCAACACTGTCATCTGGCTTAAACGTCTGTGTAGGCAGACTCAATTGCATCTAAATCAAATTTGTATCCAGCTCTATGCCACTTTTTTATGTGTTAGAAATCAGGATACTCCAATCTAAATAATGGCAAGAAGCAATGTGTCAGGAATGCATTGGGAATATACAGCATTTTGTAAAGAGGAAACTAATCTGAGATGTCACCATTTGCTTATATGCCTGATCCTGGAAGACCTAATTATAGACACAATGTGCTTAGAACTAGTTTCTGTAATGTAAGTGCTGTTTTATTTGCTTCTTGGAAATGCATTCTGTTTTCTTCTTAATGGCAAAATGTTTTTCATTGCTTGCTTGTTCATTTCAATAGCATAGTCACAGTCACTACAAAGTTGGTGTAAATACAGGTGGTAAAATTGTATTTGAAATTTTGTCTTCCTCTTAATTAGCTTTGTCCCACTACCGTTGCCTTCTGTGTGTGATTAAACAAGTGTGCTGAGGCATCCTCAAAGGCTGGATTGCTCTGTCAAGTAAATCACTGTAATAATAGTGTAATATTGTACATTTTAATTCTTTACTGATATTATTTCTATAGGCTCATGAGGTTTTATGTTTGGAAATGCTCACTTTGCTTCTTGAAAGGCCTACTGATGACAGTATTGAAGTAGCAATTGGATTTATTAAAGAAAGTGGGCTCAAATTAACAGAAGTTTCTCCTAGGGGTATTAATGGTAAGTATAATTAGCCAGAATATTTGTCTTTTTGGTGTTTGTATTAGTAAATCCTTTTCATATTTACATCTCTGTCTTTTTCCAAAGCAATCTTTGACCGTCTTCGACACATTCTGCATGAATCTAAAATCGATATGCGTGTTCAGTATATGATAGAAGTTATGTTTGCTGTACGGAAGGATGGCTTCAAGGATCATCCAATCATTCCAGAAGGATTAGATCTAGTGGAAGAGGAGGATCAGTTTACTCATATGTTGCCATTAGAAGATGACTACAACCCAGAGGATGTTCTTAGTAAGTTAGAAATGGAACATAATTCTATGACTGCATTCCCCATGAAAACAAATTTAAGATTAAATATTCATTGTTTTCTTCATTTTGTATTTTAAATAAAGATTCTCTTTTATTCTAAAGATGTTTTCAAGATGGATCCGAACTTTATGGAAAATGAAGAGAAATACAAAACGCTGAAGAAAGGTAGGGGGGGTTGTATACATGTTTTATATAAAATATTTATATATTTACACACTTACTTATAGGATGTTTACTTATCCAGCTGTTGTTACCAACCTTCATTATTTAACAGTGGGTGATATTTGTGTCCCAGATAACTGTCTTTCAGTTCATCATAGACCTTTCCAATGTATTCCTGCTGTTTTCTTCAGTATTCTTTCTCTAGTTTTCATTCAGTTATGACATACCTATTTTTTTGTCTCTGCCACATTCTCCACCTGGGATGCCCTTTCACTCTTAGGTGTTGGATCAAGTTTTTTTGGTAATGAAACTACTGTGGTCTATATTCCTTTAACCTGGGATACTGCTCTTTCAGAAATTCTTGATGAAGGTGACAGTGAATCTGAAGCAGATCAAGAGGCTGGAAGTAGTGAGGAAGATGAAGATGAAGAGGAGGATGAAGATGGTAAGTGTATGACTGGCACCTTACTAGTGATTGATTGGTTGTAGATGAAACAGGAAATAAAAGCTTGTTACACATTTTGAGAAACTAAGAATGTTTGTTAAGGGATGTTTTCATCTTGAATTATTCTCAGATCTAACTGTTCACTAGCAAATAGTATAAAAGTAATGGTCTAAAAGGAAGCATTCAGCACTGGCAGAAAATGAAAAGCATCCTTGCCTGATTGTTCTTGACCATATCAATTTCATGTGAGAAAAGCCTTGCAAACATAAGACATTTAAAAATAACAAATGTGAAAACGCTTCCTTAAAACTAGCAGACAACCTTTCTGGATGCTTTCTAGTGCTCTATCATATTTTTAAGTCACTTTCAAAATCAGAATGAGTTTTCTTATGACAGTATTTACATCCTCTATATCTCACTTCTTAGGTAGTTCAACCCCCTTTCTTGATCTTTAGTGGAAGCAGTCAGTGTTTACGCATTTTCAAAGAATGTATTTGGTTCCTAGGGAAAAAAATGATGGATAAGCATAACTGAAATGTTTGTGCAGACTGTGTGAGTAATTGAAAAGCCAGCCAAGTCCTGTTCTTGTAGAATACCAGGAATGGATTTCCTCACCAGTTTGCTGGAGTATTTCACAGATGAGCAGAGCTTCCAGGCTGATGAAAAGTATGAGAATTCACCTAACTTTTCATCATTTATGCTATTACCAAACTTTAAAAGAATGAAGGAATAGTGAATACCGTATGAATGAAGGTGTTCCCAGAATGGTTGTGGTTCGGAATGGATTTCTCTACACTTGGTCCAGGACAAAGCAGAACTTTGCTGAGTGCTGTAATGTAGATTCTATGCATGACAGAAACAAAGAATTTTCTGTTAAAATTAGGGAGGCTACATAAAGCATTGCATAGTTAAATTGTGCAGAAAATACTTTGCTAATAATGTAGACAAGAAATGTTGAATCCAGAGGTTGCAGTGGCTAAGTTATGTGAAAGGTCTTTGAAAGGGGAGTTATCCTCTTAAAACTGTATCTCCAAATATTTACTTCTTAGTTCCAGATGAGGCATGTACTGATTTTTATTTTTTTCCTTCTCTGTAAAAATAAATTAAAAAAAAAAATAAACCTGCCAAACAGTCCTAAATATTTCTAGAAAAAGTATTATATAGTGTGCTACAGACTTAGTAAACAGTAAATAGAGCTGTTCTAAGAGATTACATATATCTGCCTTAATGTTTTACTCTTTACAAAACCATGTTTCTCTTTCCCAGGTCAGAAAGTTACTGTCCATGACAAAACAGAAATCAATCTGGTCTCCTTCCGTCGTACAATTTATCTTGCTATTCAGTCGAGGTAAATATAATATAATTTGTACACCTGTGAGTGTAGTTCTTTTGAAATGAGTGAATTGGAATTCTCTTTCTTTTTAAATCATTTTTTAGTGTGCAATTAAAAAAAAAAAAAGGGAAGTGTTCTTTATGGAGCCTGACCTAATTGTATAAAGCAGACTGTTTTGACAAATAGGTACCCAAATTCTCATTTAAGGTAAATCCCTTTTTGTTTCAAAGTGTTAGAGTAGTGCACTGGGACTTTTCTATGAGGACTGCTGTAATCAAAATTTTCTGAGGGAACACAAGTCAGTGATCTTCAGATTATACAGCATCTTAAGAATTTCTGAAAAAAGTGTGACACGCTTAAAGTAGAGATGCTGTAGAGTTTCTCCACTTCTGTGAGTAAGGAGTTCTGCAGTGTGGTGCTCCTTAGGCCTGTTGCCATCTGCATTGTTTGGAAAATAAGTATACAGATACCAACCCTGAAGTGTACTGTATTTGTATTCATCTTGAGAATGAAATCCCCTTGCAGTACGTGGCACAAGTAATCAAAACATGGTGCCATAACTCCTGTGTCACCTGGGTGAAAGGAGAGATTAATCTGTTGCATGCTACTCAATTCCATTGTTAAAGTAGGCATGGCCCATAATATTGCGCAGGTCTGAACCTGCATGAGGAGTGAGATAATGTAGTTGTGGTATTGATCATTAGACATACGAATTAATACCGTACGGAGATGTATGAGAGGCTCTTATATTTCTCAGAGCTACTGTTCAATACTTTCTTGCCCTCATTAAGTTTGTTCATCTTATACTTGGGTGGGGGGAGGCACTTACTGGTAGCTAAAGGCTTTCAGTATGCAAGAACATGAGTGCAAAGAGGGAGAGCATGGCATATACTGGTTTTGGAGCTTATATACAGTGCTTGCATTTCAGTGTTTTTGAGGATGTGCAAAATGAGCTCACATGTGTTTTGCTAAGTTTTGTAAGATGATGTAATCGTAATAATGACCCGAGTCATCTTGTTTTCAGATTGTCTGCAAATGCAATGACTTTGGATTAATTTTCAGATATAAATTCATGAAATACAAAATGTTTATTAAAAAAAAACCACAACAAAAAACCAACAAAACAGCTTTCTGAATGTTAATGAGATACTTTCTTTCAAAACAGTTGAAGTTTCAGCATCAACAATCAATCTAATTCTGAAATGTTTTTAGCATATTTTGCATAGATAATGAAAGTGTTTTTTCTATTTTTGCAGCTTAGACTTTGAAGAATGTGCTCACAAATTGCTGAAGATGGACTTTCCCGAAAGTCAGACTGTAAGCCTTGCTTCTTATTCTTCTTTGTTATTAACATTATTGGGAAGTAGTACTATGGTAGTATCTAAAATCCTTACTCTTTTCCTGGGACCTAGTTTGTATAGCAAGCAGATGAATAAGAGTGATTCCTCAGAGCTACTGTTCTCAAAATGAGTCTTACAACCTTTAGAGCAAATAGGCTGACATGTATTTCGTTAAGACATTTGTCTTATGCAGTTGTGCCTTTCTGTCAAGCAGTTCAAATGTTTGCTCATAACCTGTTTGAAAAGGTTTGTTGGTTGGACTGCTGAAACAATTATCCTATGTCAAAAGTAGCGTAGCATGGCAGTGATTCTCAGAGCTCTGTCTCTGAAAGAACTCGGAGTTGAAGATCATATTTGCAGGCAGCTGTAGACTTTGTCAGTGGGGCTTGAAATTTAGCATAGTGCTAAAAGAATGCGTTGTTTTGTTGCTTTCACAGTCCTCTTTGAATAATAGTGTATTGAATTAAAGCAGTTTTAAGTATGATGATTGCTTTGTTGTAATCATGGAGATCATCAGACACTGTGTGTAAGATCAATTCAATTGGTATGTTTTCATGTAAAGGAAACTGTCCTTCAGCTAGATCCTGGTAGAATGTAAACACCCATCTAGTTATATAAACAGCTTTTCAGTCAGCTGTAAGCTATCATCATGAGAGTTGCACTTGAGAGAGCTGTTAATTTTCTTGTGGCTTTAATTATCACTATTCTGGTTTATTTGAAACAGTGTGTGTAGAAGTAACCTTATTAGTATAATAGTAACTAGTAAGTGAAGATCTGGGCTACAGTTAGGTGTTCTTTAAAAACTTGGTTTAATTTAGTAATCAGAAATGGGTTGGCCTATTATTTTTTCAGTTCTTGTACTATTTTGTTACTAAGCAATATACGTGGAAGTAAACTAAGAATTCAGATGATTGTTGTGTATTTTCTTATCTAATTCTTTAATTTTGTGCATGAAATGCAGTACTAAGCATGCATAGGATTATGATTCTCAATGAAGCATAACCTGAAGAATTTTAAAGAGAAAAAAAAAATCTTGTTTTCCAGCAAATCAATTTAGCTATAAAGAATAGAGATAACAATCTAGAAGATACATGCTATATCATACAACGGAAATATAACTTGTGTAACACTGCTTGTTAGGTAACTGCTCAGAGAACTACTCAACTGTTGGTATTTAAAACCATTGCAGTCTCCATCAACTAGTAATTATTCTGTGGGCAAGATCTATTCAGAAAAATAAATTAAATGGGGGAACTAAAAAAAAAAAAACAAAAACAACCAAACAAAAAAAAAAACAAGCCAATAAACAACCCATTAGTCAGAATCTTAGGTGCATTAAAAAAAAAGTAGATATTCTTTCACCACTTTATTTGGTTTTTTTGAGATTTGACTTAATATTTGCTGCCAGGTTATTTTATTTTGCTTTCTGTGAATCCTTTGCTTGCCACAAATAAAAATAACCAGACATACACAGATGAATTTAAGGTGTTAGCTTTCATATAGTTTATGGGGTGCTAATTTACTGAATGTGAATCTTTTTATATTATATAGTCCTGTGAAGGGCTTTATTTCTGTCTCAACTTTGAGAAACTTCATATTTCCCCTATCAATCACAAATTAAAAATAAATGAATGTTACTGTATGTAAAAATAAATGTGCAGACATGTTTGTTTTTTTCCTGCTGCACTGCAAACACAAAAATTGTTACTCCTAATTTTGTAGGAAAGCTTTCAGAGCAACTCCTAGGTCTGGTTTTGAGACTTCAGAAAGTATGGGTAAATTGAATATATATGGAACTGTTGGGAATCAATTAAATACAATCCTAACTAATTTAGAGTACAGTAGCTTTGTGACCAGCAGCTCTATAATCTCTGAAATGTTTCCACTGACTTTCATGTCTCTTGAGAGAACAAATGATTGGAGGAGACAAAATACGATATCCCACTAGCTGTCTAGTCAAGTCTCTAGACAATATTACTTTGTTCCCTTAACATCTCATTCCAGCAGATTCTTTCCTATCACTGTGCTTTGGGAAATGTGTAAAATTCACTAAGCACCACAGTTTTTAATATTAAAATTTATAGCATTCTTTGAAAACTGCTACATTTAGATGAATAAGAATTTATGTATTTGAATATTACAGTTTGTGGTACTTAGATACTTTATTTTGGTTAGCACACCAGCCTATTAAAAAAAGAAGCAGCTGAGGTGAGGTAGTTATGATTCAGCTGTAATTGCTATGAATGAGATGCTTTTAAAATAAATGCAGAAGTGTTATTTTTGGCATTTTGTGTGTGTGTGCAAGTATATATCTAAAGAGACAAAAATCAATTAGTATCAACCTATGATTCAGTACTAGTTGTAGGAATTACTACAGTTCAAGGTTCAAAACGGTTGTAAAACTGTCTTCTTATCATCACCCTAATAGTCATCATTACTTTTCACCTCACCTTAATCAAAGATGTGAGAGCTTTGACTTGCTCATTGTATAGACTAACAGCTCCTAAAGAGTGTTTATGGGGGCAAACAGAAAAAAACGAGGTTTCCTGATCAGTGTGAGAGCAGAAAGAACGAGATACAGACAATAAAATTATTCAAGGATTTATGGAGCTTGAGTCTGTCCATGTGGATAAAAAACTGAATGCACTCAGCAGGAATTTCTGGTTGAATTAACTGCCAGTTTCTAAACAAGGAAAATCACCTTTTATTCTTTCAAGTTCATATCTTCTGATTGAAGCCTTTAGCGAATTGATTCCCACTGCCTTCATTATCAAAACAAATCACAGGATTATTTTTTATCCATAAAGCACTTTTATTTTTTTGTCTGTTTTACTGAAAGCTTCAACAACCTGTATTGCAGGATGATGTGTCTTTATCTATAATTTCTTTGCACCTTATGATTCAAAGCTTTAATCAATCTTGAGAAATTCCTGGAACATTTGCTGAACTCTTGGGTGAATCTTCAAAGTTTGTTTATGCTTGTAAGAAAATTGCAATTAGGATCAATTGTAGGAGAAGTGGTAATGTCATGGTTGGTTGTTTCTTACAGTGAAGACCTTGTAGATAAGTGCTCCTTCTCTATGCCAGCTGCTACTACCAATGGTGGTTATCATGAGAAGCAGGTACTAGAGTGACTGAAGTATCATTTAATGTAGTTTCTATTCCTTAAAAATCAGGTGAAACTTAAAATCCTTGTTGCAAAATTTTTGCTTAAATTAAGTCTAACTTTACAGTAACTTCATGTTTTCCTTCTGGAAGGCTTTACTTAATAAAATCAGCTTTCTTTAATTTTGTCATCAAGACTGTTTTCCACAGGTTTTGAGTAGTGAATTGTCAATTAAATATAATTAAAAACTGATAAGTATTCAAAACCTAAAGACAGACATGAACGAAGGTTTTGAGACTGATATAGTCTTAGCGACTTTCTTGCTGGTTAATTGTTCTGGAAATCTTCAGGTACAGAGATTTTTGGTGTGATTTAGCAGGGCTGAGTTCAGGAATTATTTAGCAGTTTTTATCAATGGTTGAATTATCAGATTATCACGTCATGTTAACTGCTGTGTGACACAAATGTTGGTAAGCTTAATACCAGTAATGGATCTGTCGCACAGCTCTGATTCACAGAAAGAGGATTAACGTTCAAATGGATCATCTGCCAAATAGAACAACATAATACTGCTTTTTGGCATTGCAGTTTAGTACTGGGTGGTGAGGGGAATGTCGGCAGTCTTCCTTTTTGATTTACTAGCTTAAAATTATGTTCTGACTTGAGATTAACACATTTTTCATTTTGCCATGAACTGAAATGCTGCTTTTTTGGAAGTGAATGATGCTGTTAAACAGAAACATCTGTCTTCCATTTCCTATCAGTTTTATATGCACTTAATTTTTATTTTATATTAAATGTATATTCTCCTTCCTCAAAATACTCACTTATTTCCATCCCCTCATCCTTTATTTTTTTCCCACACCCCTTTTTTGGGTGAAAAGTTTGCCTACTACAGTGTCCTATTTTTCTTTCTCTAGAAAACACCTTTTCTTTCCACAGTTTTCTTTTCCAGGTTCACAAGCTCAGTTTTTGTTTCCAGCTTTCCAGTTTTTCTTTTTTTCCTTGACTCTTTCTCATGTATTTATTTTTGCTCCAGGATTCTGGAAATATAATGTCTGCTTCTTGGACCTGGACCTTGTCTTTAAACTGTCCTCCTGATTACACTTGATCTGTTTCTTGCCCTTTTTAATCCTTTTTTAGATGACTCCAGCACATTCAATGTTGTCTTCTTTGTCAAAGGGTCCTTCTTTAGTCATTAAAAATTAAATCTTCTAAATGTGTCATTTTTTTTCTGTATTTTATTAATCTGATAGATGGAAGCAATGTGCTCTCTGGTTTCTCTTTGTCTTTTTTTGTAACCTTTCAGGTTTCGTCTGTCTGTATCCTTTTTTAGCATGTCATAGTTACCTTAAATGAGCAAAAGTGTTACTTCTCTGGTTTTACATTGCCTGTTTAATATAAATGTCTGGAAGCCATTTCGAAACTTTTTTGTCACAAATTTTCTTCCTGATCCTTTTTCACGCTCTGTCTTCCATATTACAGATTTTTCAGGATCCTGCTGTGCATGATGTTTTGTAGATCCTCTCTTGTTCTACCACTGTGTTTCTTAAAAAAACAAACAAACAAAAAAACCTGTAACTTTTTTCAGTTCTATTAGGAGAATTTTTTCTAAATCTATTACTAAAAGCCTATGCAAGTTAATTTTGTTTTTCCCATTACAAACCCCCCACTCCCCTGCCCTTTGTTTCTGACCTCTTTTCTGAATTCTTGTCCAGGTATGAAAAGCATCTAAACTTTTACTCATCTCTTGTGCTGACATCCATCCCCACTTGAGGAGTAGGTTCCAAGTGGACTCTTGCTAACCTAGCATGCCTCTGCTTCCTTTATTTCAGATCTGTGAATGTTGTTACTGTAACTCAGTATGAAGACAGTTGCATGCATCTCCTGCGCATTGGGACTCTCTTGTTCCCTCGTACTCTTCTATCTGGATTCTCAAGCTTTGACAAAGGGGTTTATTGCTTTTTTGTTGATTTGACTCACTTTGGTATCTTAGTTCTGTTATTCTGCATTAGGCGGTAGTATTTAAGTATGTCAAATACTCAGAATTTAATTCTCATGTGTACATTTTTGATTTTTTTTTAAAGGAAAAAAATTCAAATAGTTGAAATTCTTCCTTTTTGCAGTAAATATAATAGGAGTAGGCTTGCTTTTCTTGGTGTTATTTGGACCCAACTGAAGCCTGCAGATCACAAGTTGAAAAGCTTTGTCATAGTCTGTACTACAGCCTGTGAGCAGCTCTTCTAAACAAGCCTTACAGTTGCTTCTTTGGGCATATGTTCAGTTTTGGCAGAGCACGCTATTTCTCTTTTTTAAAAAAGTACTGTTATTTTCTGTGTTAAAGCTGCATTAATCCCATGCATTACCAAAGAAGAAAATTTAAATAAATTAAAACTGTAGTTAGAGGAGTATGGTATTACCAGTTGTTCTGGCTTCTGAACTATGAGGAAAGCAAACAAACAAGTCCAACTAAAATGTCAGAAATAGGCTTTTTACTTTATGCTTTCACCTAACAGATTGTTGTTGTCTCTGTTCTTGGAGGAGTACATTTCAGTTTCTGGTGGTTTTAGTTGAGAGAGTTGAGGATCCTCACAGTAATACAAAAGGAGTGACAACTACTTAGAGAATTGATCCTTCTTTAAGAAAATATATATGAGGAATATAGATTTTTTTTTTTTTTTTTGAAAGATGCTACTGCCTACAGAATACTTAATTTTAAAAGGTTCTTTTAAAGTTGAAAGCATCATTCAAGTTGAGAGCAGAAAGAGAAATGTCTTACCTCATTGCTCAGTTTCCCACAAGGGGCAGGGCCGAGATGACCAGCTAAAAAAACAACCAACCATACATTGTTCTTGCTCTTTGAAAATGTGCCTATAACAGATGGGCTTTTAGGCTTCTGTTCCTTTTTTTGGTTGTGATGAGAACTAAACTTGTATACAGCAATGCTTGGAACTTCGCTAAATTAAATGAGAGCCTGTTCTATGAGAATATCTGCCCCTCAATGCAGTTATCCCAGACAAAAGTAATGGGTCACAGGATATTTTTTTTTCTTACTTGAAAAAAAATATTGTAGGCACAGCCTTCTTGAAAGAATTATGCATGCATTTGACACATTTTCTTTTTTACAGGATGATGTCACACTTGCTCAAAACAGTCCTAGTTGGAGGGGTGGGGGTGTCAGTATCTCTCTTGTGCTATTTATGCACCAAGTCTTGAAGATAACAGAAGTACTTATTTTGACTTGACATTCAGAGAGAATGTAGTCCAGGAAACTGGTATAGAGTGGGATGGTCTAAAGCTGATAATTATGTTCTGATCAAGTTGATGATTTCTTAGATTCATTGGTTTCCTTTGTTATTGTAGAGCATTGCAACTGGTAGGTTTGGCAACTGCCCCATGATTAGTTCACAGAGTTGCTACTGCCTGTGAAAGATGATTGATCATCAATCAGTAGATTTCCTGTCTTCTGAAGCAGGGCTTTTTTTGGGCCTGAAATGCTGAATCAGTCTGAATTTTCATAATTTATCAATTAAAAAAAAAAGTACATAGCAGTAACTGACATTGAGGTTTAAAGTATGTTTAATTGGAGTTCTGTTAATGCATAAACTTCCTTTATTTCCATGCTTCTTCTGTTGTTTATGTCTGGAAGTATAAGTCTAATGACATGGATACATCTAATTTCCTGAACCATATACTATTTTAGCCTGGACTGTCACAGCATTTAGTTCAGATTTTTCATTAAATTTAACTGTCCTTGTTCTCAAATACATTGCCTTAAATCTGCAAGTTCCATCAATATCAGAATGATCTTATTCTCAAACCGCTCATCTGAACATCAGTCTGGCTCAAGGCATTAGTTATCTTAGTTTCCAGATGTTTTAGTATGATAAATAACAGTAAATCAAGAATTTATTATATATTACATAAAATATAATATGTAATTAATATATCATTTTGAAAAATTCTTAAATCTTTAAAAACATCAATACTTGAATATTTATAATATATTTCAAAACTTTAGAAAGAAGCTGGCCCTCAGCCTGATTTCCTTTCTGTTGAAAAGGACTGGGTGTGCTTACAGCTGTTTCTTAATCCAAGGTGCAGTAACTAAGCCCTACCTACAGGGCATAGTTTCTTGAACTGTTTGGCTATGTCTTTATGACCTGTATGATCCTGGGAATACTTTTGACAGTCCATCAGTTTACAGGGTGTTTATTCAGTACATAAGATACATAGGTTAGCTTATATGGCTTGTGAATTATATCTTTAGAATAGAAATAATATATTTGATGCCAGAGATGTGTAGATCACAAGTTGAAAAGCAATCTGAGGTCTGTTCCTCAGGAGCCTTCAAAAGGTGTGAGAAAGAAAGGAATTATTAGTGTTAACAGTAGCCTTGAGTTTGAGGTGGGTCCACACTCCTACTAGAAATCTGACTTTGACCTTTTTCAAGTCAAAGTGTTGATTTCTGTACTTGTTTATATTGTTACTGGCTGGCCATTTTACACTGATCAAAGTTTTTATAAATTACATTGTATTTTTGACCTGGTTTTCACACATTTAGGAGTCTCAGAGGACTACAACATCAAAAGAAAAAACCCAAAACAAAACCCTGCTTCTGAACACTCTATAGTCAGGTCTTGCTTCTTCAGTGGCTTTAATTTGGGTAACATACAGTGCTATTGACATCAATGTAATCCCTGAAGATATAGAATATCAGGAAATGCACATATAGGTACAGAATCTGGATATTGAGTTAAAATTTGGAAAGAAATTAGTGGCACTAGTTTACCCTCTTTCATTTTCTTCAGTTAATAATGTAGATTACATATTTAAAATTGAGAACAGTTTCTAAATATTTCAGTAGGTGTGAATGAACTAGTTGCTTTGGCTGACCTGAGATTTCTTTAATGACCTGAAGGGTTACTCTTAATAGGCTTGTGGATCACACAAAGGGGCTGAGCTTTGACAGGAGATATCATCTAAACTTATAGATGGATTATTCAAAATACCACTTGAAATGATTGATAATGGATTAAAAGAGGTCTTCTAAATCATACCTATATGGGATGAAGTCCCAGAAACACAACTTAAGTTTTAAAAAGTACTTCTTTAAATACGATCTCTACTAGATAAGATTATTTTAAGCATATGCTCATAACTTCTAATAAGTTTACATTTTTCAGCTCTTTCTGATCTTTTCTACCAGAAAATAATTAAAAAAAAAAAAATCTAAGACTTATCTTCAGCTATCTTGAGTGCTTAAAGCTGAATTGTATTTTTTTGGAAAATAAGCTGCCTGTGCTTTATAAATGTGGCATGTGATATTTATGTTAAAATATTTCCACTAAGCATAAAATAGTTTTCTATAATTGCATATCTTTATGACATTAAAGATACTAATGAGGTAAAAATAGCCAGTTTCATTATGTAATTGGGAAGCTCATTGCCCTTTCTGTGTATGTTGTGGTATATGTTGATGCCTACAAAATGAAGGTATAGAAGACATACAGAATTATGCTATATTTGTGTGTTGCTGATAACAGGCATTAGCTAGCCTGTGTGTGTGTATGCATTTAACCATTCAGATTACCTCAGTGGCATCACTTAAAATTAAGTTTTGCATGTGTAGCCTTCAGGTGGAAGGGAAGCAGATATACTGTGGGGCTTTAATGTGTTATTTCACCAGACTTGTGTGTGCGTGTTGCAGACTTGTGGCAGCATGATTAAGAATGTATCTACCTTTACATCCAGTTAATGATTCCTGTGTTACGTTTAGGTCTGATTTGTGCAAGATTTTTGATAACCGTATTCAGTTTTAAGCTTACATTGCTCTAAACATAAAACAAGGTGAGGTAAAAAATGGTAAATAAAGGGACAATATAAGTTGAGAAAGACCATTACTTGACCAAACACAGGACAGACCTGGAGACAGTATAGTAGTTGTCAAAAGCACTGCATATAGTTTGCCAAGAGGCCACCTGCTACTGAAACACCTTCCATGGCTTTGCCAGCCTTGGCTCTAAGTGGTAATTCAACAAATGAAGAAGAGAAAGAGGAGAGATGCTGGAAAAAATAGGCACATGTGACCGTTACGCACATGAAAATGTGCAGCAGTAGAGAGAGCTTTAAGGCAGTAAGAGGAAGTAAAATACGCTTTAGCTGAGAGGAAAAAGGAAAAACCTAGCATCTGTAAAAGCAGTGCAAATGTATAAAATGCAAGGCACTAATTTCACATAATTCCAGTTTCACATTGATTTAAACCAACCTATGTCCTTTACCAGGTTTGCTTCCAGCAAATCAGTTCCTTTAGTTCCTTGTACGATTGTAGAAACCAAGTGCTGGGATTGATAGTTTTGTATTTTAAGAAGCTACATTAGCTTACAGGGTGGGGATGTCTCATGATTGCTTCAGCTTGTGTATGCAATGCATGGAACAGAGCTGTGTGGCTGGCAAGGGAGAGGAGGTGGAAATTACATTGCTTCTAGCTAGGGAGGGGAGAGTGAGACCTCTTGGAGGCAGCCTGTGGGGCAGCTCCGAAATTGCAGTCTTAGCTGAATGCAAATGTTAAAGAACAGAAATAGCAAAAAATAAGGGAAGAAGAAATGGAAAAAAAAATGTAGTAACCGTAAAAAGGAACCCATGATCAGAAGGGAGTGAGAAAGCTGAGTTGCTTTAGCTCTGCTATCTGCAGTGAACATAGCCTTTGTGTGAAGCTGAGAGAATATAACTGGGCAGGGTGTGCTTGTTTTTTAAAATGGTAAAGCTGGGGAAAAAAGCAAGTCTGATTTTTCTGTTGTTTCCTAGTTTACCCTTTAGCATCTTTAAGTGTATCATTATACTTGCCATGTTAGGTTGAGCCATGGTATGTCTAAATCATCATCCTGTTTGGGTAAGAGCTGTTACGAAATGTTTGGGGAGAACTGTAAGAAAAGCAGTGTATTTAGGGGGAGCTTTCTCCTTCTTTTCTCTCCTAGCAGTTTTGGGAAGTGACAGTTTTTTTCCATGCTATAACAATGAATTAAAGATCTTTACAAAAGATCATTCACCATCTGTATGGGATGTCAGATATTTTCAAAGCATTTTACTTCATGACTGGATAGCTGTACATACTTTCTTAACTAAGCTGAATAGTCACTTGTTGAGCATTGTATGGAAACTGTTGAACAGCACAGTGTGTGAATTGCCTGTAAAACTGGGAAACGAATTCATTGCGTTCTTTAAAGCAAGTGATGGACTAAAAACACAGGCTCTTCCTGCCATAAACATCATCAGAAGTGTTATCATTGGGACTATAGAAATGAGTTAACTAACCTTTAAAGCTATAAATGAAGTTAGAATTGCTATGTGAACTTGTCACATCTCTCAAAAAATAATTAAATAATTTTAAAGTTTGTTAATTTTTAATCTGGAAGATAGTTACTCTAGACCTAACCTCAAGTTGTTTTGATAACACTAGCAAGAATGTCTTTGTGGGCAAATCTATTTTCATGTGTGTGATTATTCAAGATACCCTCCTAGAAATCATTGTAATATTTAATTAAAATGTTAAAATATTTAATTACTGTAAACCACAGGGGATACCAATGTTGTAATTGCATTTAAGATGAGGAAGAAAAGTAATTTGTTTTTTAAGTCTTGCTGACTTTATTAGCAGTGGCATCAGCACTTTACCCTTTTTATTGTTTAAAAACTGATTAACTGCAGCATTACTGTAAAACAGGATAATATAAAAAGTTAATATGCATTTTAATACATCACACTAACACAGTGTGACAGTGTTGAAAGGAATGCCTTTAAACAAATCTGTAAGGTTGTTTTGTACGTTATTGCCTCAATATTTGGAGGGGGTATTTTTTTCCTTGCTCAGCATGGTTGGCGCTTTATTTTGAGTTTTTGTGACGGGCAAAATGTTTCTTTTCAGAATACGTGCTTGGAAGAATGGCACAAGTGGGAGAGTATGAAATCTGGTATATGTTACAAGAAACTGGTTTAAGATATTAAGAGGACAAAATGCTTGAAATTATCCCATTTTTTTATGGGAGTGTTGTTATTAGTTTAAAGAGAAATTAAACTAATCGTGAAAGATACATGACTGACAGCCAAAAACCTATTTGGGAATGTCATAAATTGGTTTATGCTATGAAGTTGGTCTTAGGAGAAAAAAATAATAATAAAAAAAAGTTAATGGGAAAAACTGCAGTCCTGTTTTAGTGCCGTGTATTTCATGGCTCTTAATTTATATAAAGTGTTTGCTTCACTTGCCTTAATTAATGTTTTAAAATGTGCCCTAAACTAGTTCATAGTTGTATTACAGTCTGTAATTTACATAATAGTAGGTCAGAGGAATAAGTTTGTTTTTAAACTGTGTATGCTTGCTTGCCAAGATCACTGCTCTCAGCCAGTGAAGGGCTCTGGTCCTAGAGGCAAGGTAGAAAGCAGAATCCACCCGTGTGTGTTTCCTTCTGGTTCTTGGTTTGGTGTGTGAAAGAATAGGAGGTGGTAGCTGCCAGAGGGTGATTTGATAATCATCTTGGGGTGATGGTATTGGGGAACAAAGAGAAAGGGAACAGACAACCTGTATTCCAAAATGACTGAGTCTTAACTGTTCTAGATAGTTGGTATCAATGGAAGGAGAACATCTGTGGGACTGCCATAGCTGGTGCTTACATCCATGTCCACCATGGAGATGGAGAAAAATGGAAGGCAAGCTGCCAGTGATGGGGAATGCACAAAAGTTTTGGGAGACTAATCTAGCTAGGCTTCCCGTGCTCTTTCCTAGCCAAGAAAGAGAGATGCTCTTCCACAGGGCGATTCACAACATGAGCCTAAAACAGCTTCTTTAGAAAAGTTCCTCCTCTATAATTCTCTTAGTTACAGAGGAAGTCTAGGCAGATCAGCCTCCTCAGGCTGAGTTTAGTCTTTCTGAACATCACCCTCAGGCCTCTCTGGTGAAGCAATTGCAGTGAAACACTGCCTTCTGCTTGCTTATGGTAAGCAGAGCTTGTGGTGCGAATTATGGCTAAATAATTAAAAATATTAGTATGTACCAAAATTGACAGATTCTTCTGATTTTGGAAATACGCTGCTAAGCGTGCACATTGTAATTGAGTTTCCAAATGGCTTGTCTATATGCCATTTTGACATTTGGAAGTTGCAAAGAATCCTCATTTTCTATAAATGCAGGGATTGGTGCTATTTTAAAAAAAAAAAAAAAAAAAAAAGCCAAAAACCAAACAGTAAACCTTCCCTTTTTATCTCATACCTCCTTTTTTTGCACTGTGGTAAAGTCAGTTTGTAAATTAGTTTTGATGTTTTTTAGTGAGATGTACAGTGTGTTAACTCAAATTTTAGCTTAAGCAGAAGAGGAAATTTGAATGGCAAAAGTTCATATTCATGCCCCAGGTAATTTCTAAAACATGAGAAATTCAGAAAACTACTGATGATGTTAATGAAGTTTTATGTAAATGCTCTTGTTTCAAAGCTCGCATCTAGGTAAGGCCTTCTTCAATATTTTGGTACTTAGTAATGATGTTTTTTTGCTTCTATGGTGAATTCACCTGGAGAATTTTTTTTGTTTTTCTTAAACTAGAAAGAACTCTGCAATATGATACTGGACTGCTGTGCTCAGCAAAGAACATATGAGAAATTCTTTGGGTTACTGGCAGGGGTGAGTTCTGTTTTCAGATTTTACACTTTATGGTAGATAATTTCATTGGTTTACTCTATTTTTTGTGTATCAAACTTAAATTTTAATGGATAAATAAAACTAATAGTCTCTTTGTCATTCTGAAAATGGTTATATTGATCAGTTGTATTAGTTGATTGAATTAACACTTTGATTGTGGTAAGCATAGTGAATGCAGAATGAGAGAACTCATTTTCTCTTTATATTGTTGCTTTTTTTGCCTCCCTCTTTTCTCATTATGGTAGAACAATAAATCGGTGGCAAAGGAATGGTACTAAAAAGAGGTAAAAGTATTATAAATTACCAGAAAATATCCTTTTTACAGTGCTGAAGATTAATCTTGGAGACTCCTGTCTTTTACCACTTTGTTCAAAGCTGCTTAGTAGGTTTTATTTAGAGCACAAGACTGAATACTTACTGTCCTGGGGTTGTCGGTGGGGTTTTTTGTGTGTTTTTCAGTAAACAGCTAGCTCTTTGTTTTTGTGTAACCAATTGCTAATTTAGTTGCAGTTATTTCTTAGTTAAGTTCTCCCCATCTATGATATTGACAGGTCTGACTAGTTAAGATAAAATACTCGTCTTCTCAAGGGAGCAAGTTACGCTGAAAGCGAGTGTTTTTTTCCATTTATATGTTTTATCCAGTATTTGAAAAATACTTATGCTGACAGTCAGTTACAAAGCATTAACCATATGAATCTACATGTTCAGTAGAATGTGAATGTTAATTTCCATGTTCTTTGGAATGATTATGTCCAAAATCTTACCTCTGTGTTCCCTGCTGCCTCTCTAAATAGCCTTTCAATGGCATCATGACAAGAGTTACATTTGATGGGGTTACATCAGGTGAAAATACTGGATGTACTGAAGTAAAATAAATTGCTGGATAATTTGCTGTAGTTCAAAACTGATAATTACTAATTTGCAATGCAGATGAGCTTCTTGTTCTGACAAACTGCTGAAAGCAATAAAATGTACCCATTTGAAGGTATTTTCTTCTCCAAGTGTTATTTAAAAGGAAAATCTCACAGTAAATATTTGCACCATTAGGTCACTTACATGTAGGTTATTTGCATGTTTAATATTTCGTTTAATCTGATTGTTTAAATTGTACAATGTTGTCTCAGCGTTTCTGCATGTTAAAAAAAGAATACATGGAATCCTTTGAAGCTATTTTCAAAGAACAATATGATACCATTCATCGTTTGGAAACGAACAAACTGAGGAATGTTGCCAAGATGTTTGCTCATCTACTGTACACCGATTCAATTCCCTGGAGTGTAAGTAAAGAAGGCTATTGTCCTAGATTTCTTTTTCAATAATTAATCTCCAGTGTTCAGAAATAATATATAATACGTTAGTTTTAGTATTTATCCTACAATTTGGAACTACTTGTATGTGTAGCAAACTGGATTATTTTAAGTATCTTCTCAGACACTGTTGGACAATTCTGTGTTGCTCCATCTCCTCTTTCTGCCCCCTGTGCATCGTCATCCTCCCTCCCCCGTTCCTAAGTAGTTGATTTAAGCTGTTATTTTGTGGAGCTCAGCTGGAATTGGTTGATTAAAATGTACTTTTTTAGAATTTTAAACTTTTAATCAGCAATGTAAATAGCAGAACAATCTCTAGAAGACAAGCCTAAAGAAACCTTTTAAAATTATCTTTATATATTAAATTAAAAGTTTTATATAAGAAATTTTAAAATACTGCCATTTTGTGATTTAAGTGCCAAATAAATAAGGGTGATCTTGCATTCTGAGATATTGATTTCTTTATTTTTAATGTTATATTATTTTATTTACTTCTCTTTTCCTACTGTTTTATTCTTGTTTCACAGCCTAGTTTGTCATTCTTCAGGCACACACAAGTCAGTCCAAATATTTCACCTCTTTAGAACTTGAGTTCCAAACCTTTAACTTCCCTGAAGTTCACACACCTGATTTTCTTTTGTGAAGCTTTCCTGGATAAAATAAATCCTTAAATAAATACATAATATAAATATGATCAGAAACTGGTCCCAGGTTGTAGAAAAGAATTTTTGAGGAAGAAAGTCTTGACTAGGAATTACAAGCTTTACATTCTTGGGAAAAAAAAAAATCAGTCTTTATTAGTTATTTCAGGTGGACAAAGGTTTTTAAGATAAATAAAATAATGTATGTTTAATTTTTTTTCTAAATATTTTCAGGTCCTTGAATGTATAATACTGAGTGAAGAAACTACCACATCCTCCAGTAGAATATTTGTCAAAATATTCTTTCAGGAACTCAGTGAATATATGGGACTTCCTAATCTAAATGCAAGGTTAAAAGATGAGTAAGTTGAAATTTTATTTTCAAAACTGTAAATTTAATTAGTTTCTTTATCTGAAAAAGTACAGATAAGAACTCTGTTTTCAGGTTCAACTAAGTCTGCAGTTCTGTAGCTGCAGTACTTCAAGAATAAGTTCATGCATAGATTTAGTCATTGCAGAGAGTCCCATTAAGCTGAGTGTGTTACCATCAATTTGGGTTCGCGTATGTACATGACTATTTGCAAGACGTATCTTATATTTTATTTTTCCCCAATGATAGTTCAGCTTGTATAAGAATTTTCCAAGGTCAAGTCTATTTTTTTGTCAGCTATATAGCTCTAATGTTCCTGTAGCTTCTTTTTCTGACAAAACTTAGAAAAAAGCACATAGCTATTAATTCTAGTTTTCCTAGGATTAGTTGCTTATCCTTAATTATAGTGTGTGTAACACATTCTTTTACGCGTGTATGTGATTTAATGCATTGCATTCTGGCAATGTTCCATTCAGTTGCTTGAGCTATTTCCTGTAAGTTGGGATTTCTTCTATGTATGATGAAGAATTCAGTAGATGCTTTAGCTCATGTAAACTTTAACTTGAAACTATACTTAGGGCCCTGTTTGTTGGGATTTCAGCATAGGTACCTAGATCTTTGAACTTCTTGGTCAACAAGTATTATCCTTTTGGTATCACAGGCTACTGCAATTTCACAAGTCTCTTCAGAGCTTCACAAAATCAGGCTTTCTTGTTGTCATAATCTGACAGTATGTATGTAATTCTTCTGTGTGTGAAGAAGCTTATGTTTTCATAAAAGAGCAAGTTTTTAAATAGCATTTTGATCAGATACATCACAGGTATAAATAATGGTGTTGAAAAATGCATGAAGAGAAAACTTTTGCTGTCCTGTGGAGATCCATACAGTTTCTTTTTCAGTTTATTAATGTCAATGAGAATTAGTGCTAAGCTGGCATGGTGTTTAATTTAGATGTTTGTTTTCATCAGAACATTGCAGCCTTTCTTTGAGGGATTGTTGCCTCGGGATAACCCAAGAAACACTCGCTTTGCCATCAATTTCTTCACTTCTATTGGCCTCGGAGGACTAACGTGAGGAATACTTTTCTGATTTGATTTTTACTTTCCTTCCCTCCCTTCCTCCCTGTTTTTTAAAAAAAAAAAAAAAATTTGAAATTTTTTTGTTAATTAGGGATGAATTACGGGAGCATCTTAAAAATGCACCGAAGATGATAATGACACAGAAACAAGATGTTGAGTCATCAGATTCCTCTTCATCTTCAGAGACAGACTCTTCCTCAGATTCTGATTCTGACAGCAGCAGTAGTAGCTCAGAGTCATCCAGCAGCAGTGACTCCTCATCTAGCAGTGGCAACAGCAGTGACTCAGGTACCTGAACACTAGCTATAACTATTTATTTCTCTTTTATTTACTTCTATACACCTATTTATTTCTACTTCCATGTATACTTGTTTTGAGGAAAAACTACCTATAGACAGTGTTAGTTTCTCTGCTTTAAAAGCTATTACATTTTTTTAAACTTGTAAGTTTTAAAATACTAAATATTGCTCATGGAAATTTATTTTAGAATTTAGAAAAACTGAGTTCCAGTTTTAAGGACTTAAATATCTGAGGAACATTGTTTTGTAGGTTACTTTTTTACACAGTTGATAACTGTTGCACAGTATCACTTCAGTTTAGTGGAGGATGGAGGAATTAGGGTCACTTCCTGTTAATATCTCTGCGGGACACTTACTGGTGAACTGTAGAGAGTAATGTCTACAACTCTTTTGCTTGGCTTGATTGAGTGAGCTTGATACTACTTGTGTCCTTCCCTGTAAGTATGTGCCTCTTCATGGGTCAGAAATGACAGTGTTTAGCTCTAGCTGGATTATTCTCCTTCTGAGTCTCCTTTTCTAATTCTTCTTCCTCAGGAAGAGTTTGTGTGGTGATATAGTGAAGGTTCTTGTCTGTAGAGAAATCTCCAAGGAAGGATTAACTTCTACTGATGACGTAGTATTTTGTAGTTTTATGCATTATAATTAGTGTTTAGCATCTTATACCGTCCTGCTGATGTAGAACCTTCTATTTGACATGAAGTGTTATAAACACTGCTTAATATATGCATGCTTAAGACATGCTAGTATGAGTTAGTGTGTGCAGTCTCCCCCATTGTATATAACATGAGCAGATGATAACACAGCATGACTTTCTATAGTACAGAAGCTTGCTGATTCAAAGTTAATTTGATTTATTATGTGCCTTTGAAATGAAAATGTTGATTAATAAAATAAAAGCAGTGTGAACTGCTCATGTTTTGGGAATGCATTTTTGTTCTCCATTGCAATCTTACTGTACAAAGTCTGATTTGTCATTGCATTAATCGCATTAATGACGACAAAGCACTAGAGGAGGGCACAGTTAAACAGGGTCAGAGGAGGCGTTAGTTCAGCAAAGAGCCAGATGGCTCCTGCATAGACAGCTGCAGCTCTGCTGAGCTGCTTGATAGGAACCAGAGGGGTAAGTCCTTAGTGACAAACCAACTGAGTCTGCAGTCTGCTAGTATGAACACTTTATTTTTGTAAGTTTAGGACCTTCCCTTTTACTACTTGTCCTTTCTCCATTCAGGAACACATTCATTAAAACTTTCATTTTGATATCTTTGCAGCCTGGTTTCACTTTTTTTTTTCTGGTTCTTGTGTACTTAAATATAGTGCCCAGAACACTAATTGGAGATAACCATATTCTTTAATGGTAAACTTGGTTGAGGTCCATTACTGGTTATAACTCCAAGTTGTCCTGTCTTTGCAGCTTCTTAAATCTTTAAAATAACTTGGTAGACTTGAAACACATTTTTCAGAGGAATGTGCTACAGTATTTCAGTGTTTTAATAGTGCAATATATAAGAGAAAATAGAAAAACTGCTGATTAGAAATTGAGCATAGTGCTAAATTAGAGATTACTGTCTTACTGACAGTTAACGTGTGGAACTTCACCAGCTAGCTCAGCACTGCTCTGCAGAGGTCATTCCAACCAAAACAGGACCAGCAGAGGATGAAATCTGTCTGTTATCAAAGCAGCTTGTTCCTTTGTATTTACTTTCTCAGATCTTTTTCTTCATTCTGGTGGATGTAAAATAATAGGGGGAAATACTGTTTAAAAAACTTAATGTATTAAAATCTATCTGAAGTGATCCATCATCCCATTTTATCAGAATGCCAGGAAGCTTTGGGTCAGACATGAGACTAGCCAGCTGCTGTAGAACTCAGATATTTGATGTGCTATTAAATCAATTTATGGCTGGTGTTTTCAAAAAGTGATTAGAAACAGTTACCTGATATGATGCTGTAGTTCATACAATAAGGTGAATTTATGGTTATTCTAAATGGCTGTAACTTCAGTGTTTACTGATAAATACTGTCAAGGGAAATATAGAGGTTCCTTATAAAGAACAAACAGGAAGAGTAAGGCCTCTTCCACTGACATGAGCACTACTGTGTATTTAGAAATACAATAATTTTAATCTTAAATTGTTGACAAAGCTGCCACTATTTCTCCTGAAAATGAGCCAGAGGGCCGCTTTTATGTTGCTGCGGTACCACTATCTCAAGCCATTTCAGCATGCCTCTGTTTCCTCATAGGACAGTGCAAGGAAGTAATTGGAAAAGTAAATGATGTTAAGAGACTGGATGGTCTGGGAAAGGTGATCTTTCTAAAAAAAAATTATTTGTGAGAGTGCTTTGATATACAACTTCACAGCCTATGCCTGGTCCTTTTGTATCAAGTCAGCAAGAGGATAATGATGGGAAGAGGTTCTCAAAAGTCAGTCATCACTTGCAGATAGCTAAGGGATAAAAGCCCTGCTGATGGATACTCATGAGTGGCAGCCACATCTGTACAAATTTGGGTTGTTCCCTCTTAAGCAATTAACTGGGGTGGAGGGGGGAAACAAGGTTCTCGGAGTTTTGTCAATATGTAGAATTTCACATCTTTTCAAATATGAAAGCAAATATGAAATTTCGAATTTTCAAATATGAAAGCATATCTTACATAACCAAAAAATTCTTTGATTGACGGGTTTGCAGATCTTATGTCAGATTCCCGTTTAGTGAGTTAATCTATTTTAACACTGATATGACTGCTTAGTAATGTTTTGCATACAAGTGCACGTTTGGGTTTTTTTGTAAGTTGAGGAAGAAGTTTCTTTTTGGTTGGAGCTGCATCGTGTTCTCAGTACCTGTGTAGGCATTGTAAATGGGGTGAAATGCAGAAGGGTACTCCCTAATTTCTTATTTGTATGCTCTTAAGGTTTTGGGATGATGCGTTGTGACCTTGCTTTTTGTTAATGTGAGGTTCTTTTGTTAATAACAGGGGAGTTACTGAGAAATATTGAAGCTTAGAGGGAAGATGGAGAGTAGTCTTGGGCTTGATAGTCAGTTCACACTTTTATGGAGAATTTCTCTTTATGTGAAATAAAAAGCCCGTAATGCAGACAGACATTTAAAAAGAATCAGTACCTGCTCAATTAAAGAATGGGTGAATTTTCCCCCATTGCATGAGATGCTCAGTTGAGGGTTGGGGAAAGCAATAAAATCAAAGCTCATTATTTTGAAACCTTTGTCCAGATACACACCCACAAAAGTTTTCTGACAAAAAATAACTCTCTAGAACTTTGTGTAGTTTAACAAGTTAAGCGTAATAAATTAAAATGCAACCTTATTCCCATAATTTGTTATAATTTCAGATGTTCCTAAAGCCAAAAGAAAGAGAATGCAAAAGAAAAATAGAGAATCTGATAAAGTTTCCAGGAAAAAACAAGAAAGGAAAAGGAAATCACTTGAAAAGAAAATGGGAAGGAGGCAGCAAGAAGAAAGAAGTGATACTGAGAGCAAATCAGAAAGAAATCACCGAAATTTGAGAGAATCACACAGGAGAGATGACATATCAAAATATCATCACAGAGATGAGGCCAATGGCAGAGACAGTTACCATAGTGGAAGGGATAGGAACCATGAAAGAAGTAAGGATCTAGAAAATAAACACAGTAATTCAAAACCGAAGAAAGCAGAGAGAAGAGCTTCTTTGTCTGATGATGAAGATTACAGACACTGGAGCAAAGATAATGGACATCGCAGTAGAAAAAGAGAGAGATCAAAATCCAGAGAGAGAGCCCACAATAATTCAAGTCCGAGAGAGGAGGAACAAGAAGACCGATACAGAAATGGTTCAGAGAAGCACCGAGAGAAGTACAACCGTTACTCTGACCAGTACAGAGAATCCAGAAAGAACGAGGACAGGCGAAGGGAGAATTCCCCGGACAGGCGAAGGGAGAATTCCCCACACAGACGGAAATAATACCTAACCAGAGTTTGAAATAAATATGCATTTCTGAGCTGTTAAAACTGTATTTTAAAATCTATTACTGAACTTGCTTTAAAAAAAAGATTTTGTACAAAGTGATAGTTTGCATTTGTAAATTTTATCAGACTTTTTCAAACTTTCAGTACCACTTTTTTATAACTATTGCATTGGGTCTTTCTTCCTTTGGAAAGACGAAGCTGTTTATTTTGTGAATAAAACTGTTAAGATCTCAGCAAAATAGGTGGTTTTTGTCACTTAGTTTCAGGTATTTGTAATTGTAACTTTATAGTCAAAAAACATTGCTTTTTAACTTTGCTAATTGAAAATCAGATACTGAGGCAAGGGTGATAAATGAAAAATTTCAGATTACAATGTGAATGTTATATGAGAAGGCTTTATAAAAATTTTCAAACATCAGGACAAGCACTTCAGGCATTCTATAGCTGTATATTCTTTCAGCTTTGCAAACATGAAAGCAAGATTGATCAAATTTTCAGGAAATACTTCAGTTGATTTTTTTTTTTTCTTCAAGAGTTAAAAATTGGAAAAGCAAATATTGCTGTTTTAAATGTCACATTTGAAAGTGTGTCAACTTGTTCTGTTACTTTTCACAATGTTTTTTAATATTGTAACATCCTGAGCCTAGTTACACTTGTTATCTTAGAGACAGGGGAAAAGAAGTTGTTTGTTTTCGGTTTTTTTTTTTAACTATGAATTTGATTTTGAAGTCAGCCTTCAACTGTAGCCCTACAAAGGAAGTGTTTAAGGAACATCTTTCCCAGTATATAAAAAAATAAGAAATCAAAATAAGAGGTGTTTCAAATCTTTGTAGATGTTTTAAACTACATGGCTTGAAGTGCTCAAGTTTATTGGAAGCAAAGTTAAAAAAAAAAAATCAGTTGCTGTAGCAGTTATAATATAAAATTGTTCTACCTGAAGTCATTTGAAGCAACTAGCTCAACATCCATTGTATGAGTAATGAATCAAAATCATCTGGTTAAGACTCTAAATCTCATTAGTAACTAAGGAAAATTTTGGAAATCTTTCAAGAGGAAATAGGAAGTAGTGTGGACGTGGTCAGTAGGAAAGACAGAGGCCGTAGTTGTATATTAAGCAATTGTTGATGCCATCAGACTACATTTTTTTACTTTGTGAAATGAACACAATTGCTGGGCATACGAAAACTTCCACATTTCATGTGTAAATCATATTTCATCTTGTATAAAGCATAGAAAATATATTTGAGCTGTTTTATAACAGAAAATAGAACAATTCCTAAGGAAATAGATCAGTTTTGCCTAAATCTTGTCACAACATTTTTCTAAGAAAAATGTCACATTTTTAAATTTTTTTCTGTATTTAACAGAATTTAGTACTGCAAACTTTCATGTAATAAAACATTTTCAGTCCAAAACATTTGCATGGAAAATAAATTCATATTGCAGCAAAAAAAAAATAAGGTTTCTATCTTGTTATACCACACAGCTAAAAATGCTTTAGCGGCATCATGAGGTGTCTGTTGTTTAAACTGTGGTGGGTTTTTGTCCAACGCACTTCTCGCTTTCAAAATGATTTGTGCATTTTGGCAGTGCGTGTTAACTCCAGGAAAACTTAATTTGAAAGAATGCTTTCTGAAAAGAATTCTGCTGGTAGTTGTTATGCCTCTTTGATAGCTCTCTACAAACATTATTGAAAATGATCTGTGCTTCATAATGGTTTAATTGTACAAACTTACTTAATATATCTAGAGTAATACTCCCCTTACTATGTTATGGGTTTCATAGCATAAATTGTATTAACCCATAACTTTTGAGATATTCTGTTCAAGTTACAAAGCTTGTTAATTACATCTTTAATAAATGGAAATATATTAAAACAATAAATGCAAACACATAAAACATTTATTAAAAAATAAAGCATTTGATCTCAGACATGCTGATCAGGAAATGCCAGCTTAAACATCTCCAGTTTTTTGTGTTATTTCATACTAGCTGCTAACCGTATTGTGCTCTTTGATGGTGAAAAAAGGGAGAGGGTGAGATTAGGACTTGAGCTGGGGTCTTCGCTGCATTTACAATTTCTTGGTGGTTATTTTTTTTTCTTTTACAGAAATATGAGTAGATATTTAATAGAATGACCTATTAAAAATAGCTGTTATTTTTACCATTACGACTATAAGCAGGGTAGCGTTAGCTAAAAGCAGTAAGAAATGAGCAGTATTTCCGATGCGTGCATGTTACCAGAGGCGTGCTCAGAAGAACGGCTGCGCTGTGGCACACCAGAAGTGTCTCCAGCCCAGAGCCGGTGCTGGCAGTGGTCAGTGATCAGCGATACCGACTGTGTTCCCAGTTTTTAGCAGGCTGTTGCTTCAGGACTTACTGAGCCAGAGGCACTGTGTGCATCTCTGAATAAGGCCTCGCCCGTTAAGTGGCCTAATTCTTCAACTCATTTTGGGGGGATTCTGCAGCATCCTGTGTCAGGAGTTCCAGTATTTTACTCTACAATATGTATAAAAGTATGTTTCTCTTACAGCTTCTGCCTGATCACTTTCGTTTGCTGCTTTCTGCTGTGTTTTCTGAATAACGGTGTGTAGTTGTTTCCTGCTTGCCATCTTGTGTGTGATTTTATAGACCTAAACCTGTATATTCTTTGCCATTTCTTTTCCAGAAGTTAAAATTTGCCTGTAATCTCTCCTGGTGTGTGACTGCTCTATGGCCCCAATCAGCCCTCCTGCCCTTTATTTATTTATTTTACTATCCTCTTTATAAGGGAAAAGAAGTCAAAATACTACATAGTACTCAAAATGAGGGTATTCCAGGAGTTGCACAGTGACATAAGAGCTTTGGGGGTTGGTTTGTTTTCAGTCCATCCTCTCAATTGCTGTAGAGCTGAGTGGTCCCAGGCTTGCTTTCCTCAGCAGTAACAGCTAATTGTAGACCATGCACAGTCATGAAGTGACTCATGCGTCTGGTCTATAACGAATACTGGAGCTCCAGGTTGTGTGTCGAGTAGCAGTTTTGACTGAAAGACTTCAAGAAGGGGAGGTTCTATGACATTCTTCACTATTTTGTTCAGTTGTAAAATCTTGTGACTTAAAAGCATGATTGAAACGGCCTAGCCTTAGCTTTCTGCAACTGGGTCTGGTTATGGCTTTGTTTAATAGACCCCTGATATCAGAAGTCACCCAATGTAGGTACCTCTGGGCCGTGTTCAGGTAATGGCTTGGCTGCCTCTCGGATAAAATAAATACTAAGCTGCTTTGGTCTTACTGAACTGCAAGTTCCAATCACAAGTGCTCTTGGCTCAGAAGAGTGAAAATGTCATGTCAGAAAAATGTGCTGTTTATGGTAACTGTAACCTGTAACTAGCAACCTGTATCGTTGGACTTAAAAGTGTGTTACAAGTGGGGGTGTTCATAGCGATGTGGTGTTGGGCATCTGAGCCTTGGTCTTCACGGTGTGTTTGAACATAGAACTGTCGTCAGCTTCTTGGGTTGGCTCCCACAGTCACTCGTGCTGATCAGCGTTGACATACGAGTTACCGTTAAGCAGGGCTGTACGTACTGACCGCCTTCGCCTGTCACGGGGAACAGCCTCAGCTGGGTCTCAGCTGGTACAAACCAAAAAGATGTTGGGGAAGGAACTTGTGACGACCTGTTCTGATCTTGTATGCTTGAAATTTACCTTTAAAAGTGGTTGTAATATCCAAGTCCGTAGACACAGTAAGAGAGCCTGCATCCCTTTTGCTAGGACTCCTGGCTGAGTTTGAGTTTCCCGACAGTGGTGGCGTTAGGTGGCGTAGAGCTGCTGACTCACCCGGTGCGTTTGCCATCCATGTAGGAATAAGCCTTGACTGAAGGGTTTGTGGTATTTGTAAGCACTGTAATTCTGTTCTCTAGCTATTATTTTATTTGGAGCAAGGTCTGTGAAGCTTGATTATTCATGTTCTCAAGTCTAAAGAATGTTTTTTTGGGAAAAAAAAGACTACCACTGTTTAGGCCATCTTGTTACATAAACCATCAAAATATGACCTCATAGTATGAGAGCAGTTGGATACATTTTGAGACAAAACTATTCACTCTCTTTGTTAAAAATACATTAAATTGTCATCAACAGTTCACGATTTCTAAAGCAGTTTTAGCTGCTATTTAAGCAGTATCGCAGTCTTCAAATTCTAGAGAGTTCATCTCCACAGTTCTGCATGGGAATGGGAACCTGACTACAAAAATATTTTTCTGTTTGTGTTGTTCATGTTAAATGAATTTTACAAACAGATCATGTACATACTGAAAATCAAATTCCATTTTGAAAATTACTACTAGTACTAATTAGATTTAGTGGTACATGATTTTAACCTAGGAATATGGTGTTCTTTAATTTACTTAAGGCTCCAGTAACATAACTCTTCTTAACTTTTGAATGCAGGCTATACCCTACAATAGCTTAGCACATGTTGGCCACCAAAAAATACATGACCTAGGGTGGACACTTCAAGCTCCAGTAGCAATTTAAGTGCCTCCCTGTCATTAAATTTGTACAGTTTTATGAATATAAAAGAAGACACTAGCTCATCTTCATTCACTATTCTTAAACTACTTTGAATTATCTTCCACTGTTGAGGAAATGTGCTGAACCATAAGGCTAATTTTCTTGGAGAATCTAAAAAAGCAAGAGTCTATTATTATGCTAGCAGAGAGAATTGACTGCAGTTTCTCTAATAACATTCAAAGAGCAGGGAAGCTTGTCCTTCAATTTATTTTCAATTATATAAGTTAGGATTTTTTTAAAAAGCTTTTTTATTAGTCAAAATATTTTTTTTAGGAAATTGTGAAGTCAAAATGCAGAATAAAGGGGCATTTTAATTAAAACTACATAAAACATATTACTAGTTTAAAAGTGGCATGAGCAAAATATTACTTTATACATTGGAAAAACTTGAGGTCACTTCAGAGATGTTCTGCTTTTTATATGTTTTCCTCAAGCAAGTCTATAATTTGGCTGAGACTAGTCAAGGATTTTCTTTTCTTGTCTACTCCTCATGACTATCATCAAGCATTTGCTTCTAACTTCAAAAAAAAAAAAGAAAAAGGGAGGGGTGCAGCTTAAAACCTTAGCGTTGTTGGGAAAATGGTTTGTTAACCCATAGAACAGACAAGTCCATTAAGAAAATAAACCGTCACATTTTGACTCTGTTTAAGCTATGTCCATTTTGAGTTATCTTTTCCCATTATTTTGTAAAATAAAATGGGGACCAAAAATTTTCCTGAGGGAGAAAATAAACTGCAACATTTCTTAAAAGAAGGGGGTGGGGGACAGAGCAAGGGCATGGGAGAGGATGCAAAGCTCCAAGAAACCGGAGGATTCGTCTTCAGTGGCAGGGTGCTCATGGCAGGTGAGGCAGTGAGGTCAAAGCTGTTCTGGCACAGGTGCGTAGGTGCAATGCTGATTGGTTTTAGCTTGTTGACTGGTATTGCTCCGTAATTACTTAACTGAAATGTGCGTTCTCCCTTTAAAATTGCTGGGCCCTTCGCTTCTTTTCAGTTGCTTACCTGTTGCTTTTGGAGGTACTTCATGCCTCAGTCACAGCTGTGAAATCTCTTGTGCTGTGTAAAAATGCCTTTGTCACTAACTTACCTAAAATTTGGTTTAACTTGAAGAAGATTCCTTATATTTTCAAGTCCCCATGGATAAGCCCACTCCATCTCATAGAGACCGGAAATTTTCAGCATCCTTTTTTGCTCTGGAGTAATAGCTTAAGCTAACTGGAGAGATGCCCAAGGATTTAAAAGGGAGAGGAAGAAGACCTTTCATCTGGTTGGTTACAGATGCTGCTCCTGTATTGACTGCGCTTGCGTTGCCCAGTATTCTTACTCTCATTAGGCTTTTCCTTATTTTCTCTTGCTCTACTTACAGTTTTTCCATTTTTTTCCCTAGCACTTCTGAACTTTGTTCTTTATCACATGCAGTGTTAGCCATTCAGAAAAGTATAATGCCAAAAATACACATCAAAAATTTACTATGTATCAGTTGCATAATGCATCAAAAAATTATCTTTAAAGGATAACTTGGCTAAAGGAACGGTGTGTGCACACACATACCATAAAGAACAAGCATGCAGCATGCTTCTTGCCTCCTCCTCCTTACCTTGGAATAGTGAGTTACAGGACAATTGCAAATTTGATGAGGTTGATCAGTGTTATATTTGTAAATGTTTCATTCTGATTGCCTTTATTTTGCACCGCCTTTGCTAGGAAGAAACATTGATAGAGTTTTACAGGTTTCTGAATTTAGATAAAGAGGCAGTGAAGGGTCTTGTGAATTCCCTCAGAGGAGCTGTGGTGGTACTAGTAACAGCAGAAAAAGTAAAGAGGGGTCAACGTATAGCATAGGGTTGGATCCCATAGGCTTCTGTGTGCCTGTAGAGAATGCTAAGAGTTGGTATCTTCTTACTGGCAGACCATGTAATCAGCCTGAGTACTTCGGCTGTAAAGGCTCATGCAGAAGCTCATGGAGAGAGGTGTTGCTGGTCAGCCAGTTCACCCATCCCCTATACCTGGGCAAGGCTATTAAGAGGAAGATGCATCTGATAGTCCCCCCCCGTCATCCCTCACCATGCAACTTCAGAGCAGGGCACGTTATGTTGACGTCCATTTTGGTGATCGTTGCTCCAGTAATGTTTCAAGCAAGGCAAATGGTAGGTCTGGTCAGCTGTTCATACACACAGAGGGTTTTCACAATGGCTGGCTTGAGCCCTGTGAGTCTAACCTACTGTGGCTGCTTTCTGGGTCATAGGCGAAGAAAACCTCTGCAGTGTGCAATGACCTGGAAGAGCCTCTCTTGGCTGTAGAGTCCAGAGGGAATAGCTTCATCACACCAAAGTTAGCTTTTTCAAATACTTTCCTCCTTTCCTCCTTCATCTTCTTCCTGGTTCTCAGTCATAGGTGGATGTCTCACGTGAAATTGTGAAGTGTCCCAATTTTTCATTTGGTAATAAGAAATGCCCAAATAGTCAAAGAACTTGAAAACTCCCCTGGAAAAATAAGGTGGACCAGTGGCACTGAAGGGAGAAAGATTACACCAATTCATGACTGGTCCCAGTTAGGTGGCTGACAGCAGCCCTTTATTTTGCTGTTTCAGTCTTGGTGAGAATGCCATCCGCCCTCTCTTACCATCACCCCTTACTGCTGGGCGTGCTAAACACACTTCTTCAAGGCAATGCACAACTGTCCTTCCCTTCCCATCTCCCATGTGTCCCTCAAAAAGGAAGAGATGGTCACCTCTTTCTGTTCCCTTTTGGGGCATGAGATGCCATTTTTAAATCTGGTGTGTATATATACACCTTGAGAAGCAGGCTTAAGTAGTCGATAGAGTTTCATGTGGCCTTCTCTGGATCTCCTCTGTCTGTTAACCTGTGTTAACAGACTTCAGTGTCAGGGAACTTCCATGGCAGACAGAAAGTTGTGTTAATTTAGGGGCTGAAATAGCAAATTGAAAAGTTGATATATTAGATCATATAATGCTAGGGGTGCAGACAGCCTTTGTGGCTTCCTATGAGGAAGGAATACTTAAGTGATGACTACCTGGAATGGGGCACACACTTCTAATGAATATGCTTCCTTTGTTCAGGCCTTGAGGTTGGATGTCTGGTCCGTAGGCTCTCATTCTTTGATTAGATTCACAGGGGCCCCTTCTTCTTGTGCTACATACTTTGTTATGAGTCACCAGAGGTGGAACACAAAAGTGTTTAAGAAAAAAATTGAAGCCAAGTGGCTGACTTGATCAGTGATTGAAATGAGAAACTGAAAATATGCATTTGGAAAAAAAAGTCCCTTTGCAGCTCTGTTCCTTCCTGTCCTCTCTTCTCTGCACAGAAAAAAACCCCTTGTTATACCTCTTTGTAGAAGAGAGATGGTGCATCAGCCTGTTATGATCGCTGTACCTGTTTGAAACAGGAATTCTTGGAGATGTCAGCCACAAGTGCTTCACAGCCCATCATTTCCTCCACTCTTGCTGAGTATATTTATGTGATTATGGCTGTGAGGAGAAACCATGAGGATGGGTTCGTTGCTATGCCCATGGCAGGGAAGGACACAGCCTCCATGCTCCTTGTGGAACCTCAGGCTAAATTCATCCCTATGCACGCGGAGTCAGTTTGTTTGTTTCATTTTGCAAAGTAATTCTTTCCTCCCATTTCATTTTTAGCTCTCTATTTACAGAGGTGCAGACATATTGGAAAAGTATTTCAGTTTTCCACACATATATAAACACACACACTCGCATACAAAGTCTTCTATTTTCATTCTCTTTGTACATAAGAGCTTAAGATTAGTTGTATGTGTGAATTAACATAGTTCATTGGCATAAATTTTGGCTATTTATACTCTGAGTGATGAGCTTTATCACTGTACTATCTGAATAACTCCCCAAATATTATTTTTCATCTATACCCTGTTAAACAGTACAAAATATTCGTATCTTGATGTTGTGAAATCTGGCTGGGGAAAAAAAAAAATTTATGTGGTACACTAACTGGGGTTCTGTGGTGATATATGGTGTAATATAGTGCCACCAAAGCGGAAAAATGTGTATTTTTTTTTTTTTATAGTACCTAATGACAGGCACTTTAAAAGGTGGGATTACAGATACCAGCATTGTTAGTGTATATTTTGGTGCCACATTCTGATGTTTTATATACATGCAATTATACTTTCCTTTCCAGGACTAGCTGAAGTTCAAGCTTAGCTAGAACAGTATGCGTGTCAAGATGAGGCTCTGCCTCAGCACACCAGGGGAAGATGGGTGGCGCGTCCTGTGGTCTGCGTGACTGTCATTACCAGTGTAGTAAGGAGCAATGACTAGGTTTAGTGTGCAGGGTTTCTACCCGAGACTCGAGGTCTACCTCATTTTGGGTGCATATATAATCAAAAACTTCCTTTGTTTCACAGTATTTATAGGAAGGCTTTATTTCCATAATTGCAGTTTCACTGTAGTTTATAAAGAAAATATAGCGTGAAGACCAATTGTTTTAATGATCTATATATCATACTCCAGTCGAGGGAGAGCGAGTTTCAAGGTTAGTTGCATGGCAGTTGTCATCAGTCTGTGAAATTCTCATTTTGAATGACAGGTTTAATTTGCACTTTAACCCTAGTGTTAGCTTTAACTCCATCTTCTTCCTTGTTTCTAATAACTCCAGTCTCTATATATATTAGTTCCTAATAACTCCTTTTTCTGTGAAGACCATTATAATCTTTTTATAAAAAGAAATTAAAGGGGGGACACCTCATATCTCCAGAAGGCCCCTTTTATTTTCTTAATAAGCTTTCTGCTCCACCTGATTGTTCTGAGTTACATGTGAAATATTTAGTTCCTTATCAGTCAGCGTTTCAGAAGAAGATGCCACAAATCTTGCAGACTATTATTATGGAATTGTCTACAACATTAACAGAAAAAAAGCTGTAATCTGTTTTAAATGTGTTGTTTTCATTTTCATTGAATGTCTCTCCTGTTACGAGATAGGGTAAGAAGTGCTCATTTTCTCTTCCATATAATATTCAGTATTGCCAATGTCCAGGACTAAGTGCTTTTCTCTTCATCTTTTCTGTAAACACTTCTTCAGAGTTTTGCTTCAGAAGGAAAGCCTTCACAGCCTATAATCATTTTTATTCCCTCTCCTTTCTCTCTCGCTCTGTCCTCTGTGATTCTATGCTGTACTCTGGAGCCATCAAACACAGCATCCCAGTTGATGGGACCATACCACTAATTTTCAAAATGACATTGTATTTTCTGTATTATTTTCTTGCTTTTCCTTATGCTTTGGAACAGTCTGTGTGTTTGCTTTTTCACAGCCACAGAATGTTGATCAGGGAGGTCGAGTTGTTCACAGTGATGCTCTGATCTTTCTTCCACAAGTGGCACGCCAAACTTGTATGAATAATTCACAAGATTTCCTCCAATATCCATTACCATGTTCTTGTCAACAACGACTTTCAGCTGTCATTGTGCTGTCCTTTCAACTAATTCAAGTTCTTTAGTTTCCTATCACTTTTGTTCCAAGTAAGCTGAATGATAGCCAGCAGTATTACACAACGCTAGAACATGGGTTTGGGACTGTTTCGCTGTTAACCTATACAGAATATTGACCATGTCTTTGTATGCTTTATATTCTAGCACCATGTTTCAAATCCCTGATCTCTTACCTCACAACTGGTTGGTTTCTTTAATAGCCTCTTGTGCAGGACTTGTTAAAGGCTTTTTGAAGGTCCAGATGAATGAGATTATTCCAAGTAGGTTCGCTCCTATATCTTTTGGTGGTTCCTATAATTTTAATTACATCTAAGTTAATACTTTTAATTTTTACCAAATATTTATCATATAACTAAAAATGAGGTCAATCATTCCCCTAAAGACCTTTGATACAATTTATACAACTGACAACTTGAATTAAAGGATTAAATGGTTGAAGAAAAGATGAAAATCTTTCCAAGGGGATAATTCAAGGACTTCAAGTTCAAATACATTTTAAAAAGGTATTTAAAGGGAAAGGTATTTAAATGAATAAGATAAAGAGACTGTGTGTGAAAAATCCTCTCCCTTGTTGTGGCTCCAGGTGGTTGAGCAGCTTTGTTTGAAACTACTTCAGGAACAGCTAGAGTTTAATTTGTTTCATGCCAAGGACCAAAAAAAGCAGTGAAATAAAATATTTTACTTATTGAAACCCATTTTAATCCCCTGAACTGCTTAGTTCAATCACAAGTAGACATTACAGAGCTGCTGTGCCCCTGACTTGCTACAGCAGGTGACAGAAGCAGGAGGAAGTGTGAACACAGTCCCTCTGGGTTTATTAACCCACTGTCAGGCCATGTGTTACCCCAGACGCAGAGATGCAGCAGCCTGGCACGCAGCACAGGGAGAATGTCACATGCAAAAAGGCTTCAGTGCAGGGCTGAGGACAGCACTGCCACATCTCCTTTGCTTGCCCTCTGCCTTCCTTTATTGCTAAGTGCTTGATTGGGCCCTTCTTCATGCCCTCCAGCCAGCTGCACCGATGGCAGGACGAGGGGACTGGCTGGCAGCTGAGTGAAGCAGACTGCTGGGAGGGAGGGCGATGCAACCCAGAAACAGCCTGGTGCTGGAGCGCTGGTCCGTGGCAGTGGGTCCTCCTCTGCTCCTACCTGATGCAGCCCTGAGGAGAGCATGTGGGAACCCCCAGGTTGACTGAAACAAGCTCATACAGGAAGAGGAGACAATCTCCTGGGCTATAAACTCCCTTATTGTAGACAACATTGCATACAACGTGCTCTATTTAGGTTACCCCCACGCTCTTCATGCACACAGTCGCTGCCAGAGGAGCTCAGAGCTGGACAGCCAGGCCTGGCTGCGTCTTCCCGCTCTGTTCTGCAGATTCCTCACTCTCTTCTCCATACAGAGTTGTAAGCAAATTCTCTCATCCTGCTTTATATTATTTCTAGGTCCTAATCTTAATGATTTGTCTTAAATAGGGCTGTAGTTTACAACATGAAACAGCAAAATACTGCATACGTAACTTTCAGATGTGATTGGTGCATTTGGGGTAGAAACCAGGAAACACACGTTCATAATCGCAAGAGACAGGTATCCACCCCCCCCCCCAAAATACAGCCCGATTTCAAGAGGAGAGGGGAGGAGATCCCCCAGTTGATATCAGTTTTACTTTTAGAAGTAGATAGGGCAGAGAAAAAAGGATTGAAATATTTTTTGTTATAGCAAAATTCAGGGGGGAGGGGGGCAGATGTTTTGTTAAAGACCTGTATTATTCAATCAGGAGGGACTATCTGGTGCAAGGTTCACACAGAAACTCCACTTGCTTTAATCAGGTGAGAGCGAGGTACAACTCTGACCTTTGGCCAGAAGGAACGATGCTGCCCTGCCGGCCCACGCAACAAGGACTGCCAACAGGCAGTGACCAAGCTGCAGCTGCAAAGAGCTCCTGAGAAAACAGGGGTTTTTTCTTGCCCATATAGTATTCCTCATTCTACTGCGAAGAACGAACGAAGACAGACTCTTAGGGGGAGCCTGTCTCCCTGCTACGTTTGCTGTCGTGAAGATTTTAAGCTCCAAAGGGAATCGGTGGAGGTTGTACAGTTTTGTGGGATGATGGCTGGCAGTAAAGACAGTCATGTCATATATCGTTTCCTTTGCTGAGACACAACAGCCTGTCTGTGCCATGCAGTTGCCAGACTGTCACATATTTTCAAAAAAGCCAATCTCCTGTGCCTAGTGGGAAAAGAAATATAAAAAGTTGTCCCTAATGAGCTAAAAATTGTGAGAGATAGGGACTTTGTGTAGGTGTAGATCTGAGCAGAGCATCACTTTGTCTTCGTCTCAGTCTGATCCCAGAATTAATTCATTCATTTTTATGGCTGTTTCCAATAGAGATTTCTTGTGTTAAGAAAGTGAGATTACCCAGTGTCTTGCTTGATTCTTTTCTGTTTTCCCATGTTGTGCAAATGTAAAAAAAAAATCCTACTGTTTTAATATATCTGGATTGCTTAGTTTAAGGAAGGTTGTTTTTCATTTCTGCTGAACAGTGCTGCAGCCACGATTGCTGATGTCCTGATCAACTCAGTCATTCACCTTCACCTTTACGGTGAAGTGAGAGGGAAGAGGGAAAGAGTGAGTGCACATGAATCATTTGGTGAAATATCCTGTAAGTTAATAGCTCATTTACCTTAAGTTATTCAGATTTCATTCAATTCATTTCTCAGCATAATTACAGGGTGGACCAACTTTGATAAAACCTCCCTAATATATAAACTGCATTTGTTGGTTTGTAGATAAATGTGTACCTGTGCACTGAAGCATTCTCTTATCCATGTGGAAAGCAGAATATTCATTAGTGTTCCCCTTGGAGCTTCCATCAAATGGACATGGTAGGAGCTCAGGGGGAATTTGTTTCCCCCTTCTGGCACAGGCAGTAAATCTGGTACCAAAATTTGCACATTCTCCAAAACCTATAATAGGCCTTGAAAAGCCCCCAGAGATCCCTGCGCCTTATCATTATCGCTGGGACCGCTGCTGTATTTCCTTACAGCCTGGCACTGGCACTCACAACACCCAGGAGAGAGATCTGTTCTACAGCCAACAGAGGCTTCATGAAATAGAAACATCGTGATGTATTTTTCACTAGTTCTGAGGAAGGACGGTGCCTGGCACGCGTTACAAACCAGTGCCTCAGGCCTGCGTGCCCTGCTCAGCCCCATATCTGGCACGGTGGTGGGAAGGGTTTCACAGAAACCACCTTCCCTCTGCTCCAACAACGTCATTGCTCTCTGAGGAGCTCGGTGTGGTAAGAAATCCACCAGTACAAGACTAGGTGTGGCTTTTTTTTGCAACTGTAGTCTAAGCAATTTGCTTCTGAGATGTGAGAGCTTCCCGTTCTGCTTTTTCTTTTGACAGTGCTGAAGCTACGCTTTTTTTGTACACGCTAAGCCTCCTCTTAGAGAGAAGGCAGATCCCGCAGCAGCACAGATTTTACCTTGCACATGAGGTTTGATTTGCTTCTCTGTGGTTACATCAGACATAATTTGGTTTGGTGGATCCTATTTTGGTGACTGTTCTTTTTTGGAACTGCGTAATCATATGGAGGCAGCTTTTGATCTGTTTAGTATATAATTAAGCTGTATCTATTGCTGTCTTTTTTCTACGGAATGAGCAAGTAAACGAATGAATGAAAATGTGCTGGGGAAAAAAAACAACTATTTTTTCAGCTGAGTTATAAACCCTGAGAAAATCAGATGTAGAATTGAAGTGTTGATATAATTTCTATTCTATCAGAACTATTCTCCTCCTAAAATCTTCATGTACAGCATCCATACAAACAATCTAAGGAAAGATTCATTATTTAAAAATTGTTGTGGGACTTAGTGGCAAATACAGTAATTGCAGGGGTATAATTTTGTAAGGCTGTTGGGTTGTATGTTTAATAAGCAGCTATTTAATTCTACATCGTGTTGGGTTTTGTTTTTAAATATACAATGTAATTACAAGGCTGCGTATTGAAATTAATCTTTAAAATGAGGAACAGATCTTAAGTTTCCCAAAGTTATTGTACTGTATTATCTGCCAACTAAAATTCAGTAATCACAATATTACTCTTTAGCTAATAGTATAATCCAGTCTCAACACTATGCATGAAATCCCTGTGCGTTTTAAAAAGGGTACGCCCACATAATATATCCACCCCTCTGACTGGTTAAGCAGAAGTAACTTTCTGGAACTCAAATGAATATATGTACGCAGGCATAAAAAACCCAGGAAAGTAGGAAATCAGAATAATCTAAATCTTGTTCTTGGTCATCTTTTGTTTCTCATTCTGTGCTGTTCTTATGGCACAAGCATGCTGTTGCAGGTGTCCAATTACTGTGCCCTGTAGACTGCTCCATATGACTCATTCAGTGTGTCTACGAGACATCCACCCTATTGATGCAATTTCTCACATTTCTGCTGAAATTAAACAAGCACAGCTGCAGCTCGTCCTTTAAATATTGTTAGACCTGATTTCCATTCAGATTTTGTATGGATGTAACTATTTAAGTTAGGTTTGGGTTTTGTCCTGTATTTTTCTGAAACAGTTATCTTTTGACAGAAAAAGAAGTTTTAGTATGGAAAAGGAAAATTTTCAATATGAGAGAGAAGTCTTGATATGCAGTCTGTTTGCTGGCAGGAGAAGAAACAAACCAACAAACCAGTAGTCAAATACTTATAAATTTTCAGAAATGATAGCATGGCACACAGTGTCCAATAACACAGGTAATGCTGGTACAAACTTCTAGTGTGGATCTTTGTATCCGTAGAGCTGATGTATATACGTATATCCTGGTATAGTCATGTACTTGCATAGCCTTCCTATACTGGAATATGCTGCAATACCAGCATAAAGCACCTAATAGATATGTCTACACCCATACATAGAATTTTACGGCATGCTACACCAGTTCAGTTAAATAGCGAAGTAATATCACCTGTGTTGCTAAATTCACACTGGTAGTCTTGTTTAAGATACAGACAGAACCGCAGTTAGAGCCAAAGCCTATTCCTGTTATCACAGAATAATTCTCCCTGGGGATTAATTAGAAGGACTATTATTTATTTTATAATTCTGAATGATGCATCGCGAATTCATACTGAAGAGTGTTAATTCAAGTACTTGCAATCAAGGATCGCAATGCATTTTCTCTTTCAGAGAAGGTCCTGAGGCTGTTGTAAAGAAAAGAATCTGTCTTTCACCACCACCCTTCTTATTTTACCCCACGCTAATTCTTCCAAGGTAAGCTTTGGCTATGTAAAGAATAAAAGATTACTCTTATCCTTGGTACCTTTTCCAATCCACAGCACAAGATAGAAGATGACTAGTTTCCCATGTGATCTAAACCACTAGCACTTACATTGGATTTTGCATTTCATAGTTTTCCATTAGGGGAAACATGGCAAAGTTATGCTGCATATGCTTGGCTTCTTGCCTATCCTTGAAGTGGCAGATCTCTTAGAGAAGAGACCGTCCCTCAGCTGAAGAATGAGCTTTTCAATTCAGATTTTCTTGGAATCATAGTTTGTTGCACTATTTTTACATTCATGGAAAAATTTCCAATATAGAAGCATACACGATACATCATCCTTGATTTTGACTCGGTGACACCAAAGAACAAATGTGTTAGCTCAAATTCCTTACACTACCTTCCTCACAGTTCCTCATCTCCTATGCTGTGCAGGTAGTATTTATTATTTTTAAAAACAGATGGGAACTCAGGAGGTGACTCTGATCTTTCACCTGTACTTTACAAGAGAAACTGCCTAGTTCTTATTTGGAAATCCCTGGTGATTTGTAATGGGCGCTGGTTTAGGAACAGTGAGGGGGGAAAAATATTCTAATTGGTTTTGTTTTTCAGCTGAAGAACAGTTTGTTTCTATGTTAAATGAAGTAGTGAAAACAAATAGCATGCCATCTGGCTAGCCTACCTGGGTACTTTACCAGGAGGTTTTCAGATGTTCCCTCTGCCAGTTTACAACGTCTTAAGTCCTATATTACTAATGTACGTACTTTACCCAATTGTTCTTCCCTGTCTAGGAATTATCTTATTGCTTGAACTGAACTAGAATTTAAAAACTCTGATTCTCGCTTGCAAGGATTTTCCCTGTCTGTTGTTGGAATTATTTATCCTCTAAATTACAAAATCTCTAGTGTTTCCAGCATTCATAGTAAATCAGTTATGCAGAGGAACAGGCCTCCATGTTATCTGTGAAGCTGATATTCTCAGGGGACAGGATAACATTGAATAGTCTTAATATGTACCAGTGAGCTCTCATTCTTAGAACAGATTGTGACTGAAAGGAAGGGTTTAGCTGCTTTTCAAGTGCTTGGAAAGATGTCACATGTTTTTCTTTAGCTCACTTTTTTCTGCTTCAGGTTCTCAAAGGAAGAACATTCTGCAAAAAGATAAAAACATTTAACATAGCTGGGAAGGTAATGAAGTACAGATGAAAACTATTTCATTAAAACAAAATATTTATTGCTGATTTGCAACTTTTAATATTGTTTTTACTTAGTATAAAACACAAACATTTGTTCACAAGTGATTTTTGAAAACAATTGTGAGTATATAAATGAAAACAGATTTGTGAAGAAGCATTCATATAACTATCTGGTTATTCTGTTTGTTATTTATTATTTATATTGAATGTGCACATACAACTCTAATCATAGCTCATAGGCGGGGTTTTCTGAGCACGACGTAGACAGATAGCAAAGAGAATTCCTTGTGCCAAACACCTTACGGTCTAAATCCACGTAATTTTACTCAACATGCAATCAATCAGGAAATAGAAATGCTATCATGGGAATTAACTGACCTGTCACACAGTACAAATAGCATAGTTATGTAAGACTGAACGGTTGGCAGATAATTCATAGAATAAAATATATTTGTATAAACAACTTATCAAATAATTTTGAATAATGCAGATAATTTGAAGGCACCCTCCCCAAGCTAAATTCATCAGATACTGAGCATTCTAGCTACAGCTAGCAGACACAAGTTTAAAAAAGGGGTATCTTGGAGCAGTTAAGAAGACAAGTGGGACACTTAAACACACTTTAAAACCACCAGGAAATTGGAAATCTGTGGGGAAAAATAAAAAAAGCAGTAAAGAGTTAATAGCAAATTGCAAAAAGCATCTCAAGTAAAAAGGACTCCGTCAAACATAGATGCAAGGGAAAAAAGAACAACAAAATAAATCATTGCCCTGCTCAAAAAAATAAAGATAGATTGGTTAGCAAGTAGCAGGGCAGCTAAGTAGTTTCTTTGTCTGTTTTTACAGGGGAGGCAGATGGAGATCTACTAAATCTGGGATTGTTTCCCCAGAGGCAGTAACAGGGAAGCTAGAAAATGTACAGGCATATAAGGTATCTGGTTATAAAATGTCAGAATCCCTTGGAGGAACTGAATCTCAAGACATGCATACAGCTGTGAATTTTAAATTGAGTAAGGAAATCAATGAAGTTTCAAAAGTCTTAAAAAATACTTGATCCAGAAACAACTCTAACAACCTTCTTTACTGGAGGAAAAAAAAAACCAAAACAGGCAACAAACAAGGAACTGCATGCCAGTGGGAACAACTCTTAGAAAGTCTTTTGAAGCAATGTTGTGAGAAAATACCAGTAAAATCTCAGTTTGATTAGGGACAGGGACATGGATTCAGGCATGGAACGTTATACTTCAGTCACCAGAGGGACTTTCTTCACCATACTTTTTTCATGCATGAAAGTAAGTCGTTATATTTTTAGCTGTGTTTTATTAAAAGTCTGTTATCAGACATTAATTTTGAAGACCATAGAAATGGGTGGAAATCTTCAGGGAAAAAAAAAGCAAACACCTCTCAAGTTTTTTCTTCACATCTACATGGCAACAAGCCCATTACAGTCTTGGAATGGGTAGAGTGCAAAGCAAACATAGCAGGCTGCCCATATTCAGTCAAAATCAAGAGAATATGAATTTAGAGAGTCTATGCCAATTACCCTGGGAAAGAAGACATGTTGAGGTAATCACTTAGAAACATCTCCCATTATAAGAAGAATTGGTACTTAATGGAGGGGAAATGTTGAACTAACTCTACCTGTAGTCTCCCCATATCTGGTCTCCCAATTTCTGAAGTCTTTTTTACTGAAACATTTCTCACCACTAACATCAAATAGGTTACTGGAAAAGGCAGGTGAAAAGGATTATTGGAAACACTTGGGTTTATTTCCACAAAGACTTGTGGAATGTCCGTTGGAAGTATTTATTCTTGTTGTTCCTTGCATTATGTCTTATGGGATCACCAAAGAGGCAAATCCCCATTTGGAGCATTAGGACACCAATTTCATATTTTGTGTATATGACCAAAAGAAAAAAAAAAGGCCTATATTCATATCTCAAGTGGTGCTTAGAGGCAGCTTATTTTCAAAATGGACGATAATAAAAAATTCTTGAGCCTTAATTCTCATTAAAAGTACAACAGTCAAGTAAAGGAAGACATCCTCAAAATAAGTAGTAAGCCTTTCATATATACAAAATTGGTTCGTGTGGAGAACACAGCAGTTGCCTTGTTTTCTGGAGGAAAAAGTTACTTAGCTCTTACAGGTTGAATCACATCTGTGAGGGTTGTTTGAAGCTTCCCAGGGGTGACCTCTCCTCATAATCTGATACAAAAATGTCATCCACCTTTAATATTACTGTTCTGTTTGGCTGCAAATACTTCTCAGCTCTTGGGATTTCCCTAGCTGATTTGGGGTTGCAGGCATCCCTAATAGGTTTGCTTGCACACACCATTCTGCATAGATCTATTCCTTTCAGTGACAAACTCACGTCACGCTATATCTATTCTCGATGACAGATATTTTAAAAAAAACAAAACCATCTAAGTTTATTTTGGTAGAGCAAAATTTAAAGTTCTGAAAAAAATGAAATGATAAAATGCAATTCTAATTCACACTCAGCATGTCTTCTTCCTACTCTACATATTCTTACTTTACTCAGGATAGATTCCCACCTCCGTTTCCTCCACCTGTTTTTATTCTTAAGTTGGTTTATGCAGCTTTTCAGTGGAAATGCAGCAAGTAGCAGCCTCTCCTTTCTGTGAGGTTCCTCTGAGTTTACAAACCAGTTATCTCCTTATAAGCTCTCCTAGGTTAAATAGTCTTCCTGTTGCTCACACCACTTTTACAGTTGTTTTGATATTCTTCAACTACTAGGAAATACTAATTGTACAACAATTCTGTAATTGCATAACTTCTAGTGTGCTTTCAGCATTTGACAGAGATGAAATGTGACACTTTGATAATACAGATCACAGGGCATTTAAAATTTTCCATCTTTCCCACCTATACCATCTACTAGAGCACAGCATTTGATAGGGAGCTGGAGTCCAGAATGGCGGGTTGCCCAGTGGAAGACTTAACTGAAATGCTTTATAAAGAAGTTTACAACTATGGGCTAAATGTTGCTGTTTCTGATGAGAACAGTTCTTTCAAAGACAGATCCAAGATACACTTTCACATAAAGTGTTCAAAACCATATACAATTATCTATCTGCCATTACGTCTCTCTGTAGGAGGCTGACGGTTAGCATTCACTGAAATGTCTTTTTTTTTTTTTTTTAAAGTAATTCACGACCCTACTGAACAGAAATGTATTTGTTCTGAAAAATGTTATAGTATTCACAGGGGTTCTTAAACATTTTCATCTTAACAGCGAATATAGTGCATGGTCATTGTAGACCACCTTTCAATTTGAGACTGAATAACATCTCTATGGCAACTACAACAGCTGCTTATATAGAAAAATAATATTGCGTGAACATAATATTCTTAGTTCTTTACAATAGGACTTAACAGTTGGATATGAAGAGAAAATTGCTGATTTTTTTTTCCAGTCCTCATAGATATTTTGAGATTTCTGAATGTATTTTGGAGACTGTTGTTCTAGATTACAGAAAGTTTGTCTCACAAAAGGCTAAAAGATAGACAAAAGATAATCAAATATGAAAATGTTGGATGTTGCAATCATACATGGATGTTCCTTTTCAAGATAATCAATTTAGTATCTGATTGACCCCAAATCCTGCCAACCTGGGTCTTTTTTTTTTTTTTTGTGAGCTGAGTTACTGAAGGGGTTGTGTACACTCACAATTCCTCTACCATTGATCCAATGTTCCCAGTTTCAGTAGTGGATTCTTCCTACTGTGTCATCTATTCTGCCACTATAGATTCAGACAAACTCAGAATTTCTGGGAAAAAAGTGTCCTGTTTTCAGTTTCTCTTTCGCTCTGTAGGAGACATCAGCAAATCTTTCAAAAACACTTAGTGATGCTTTAGAGTTCAGATTTCTTCTGAGCAAGAAGTTTGTGGCAAGTAAAGCCCCAGAAGAAGGGCTATATTCATGTTTTCACAGGATGATTAATTCAAACTGAAAATTTCCTGTCCTGAATTATAAAAGAACTTATTGAACATAAAACTGTAAACAAGGTATGATGCAATTCTTAATGGTATTAAGTATCACTGCTCTTCTCCAAAAGTTGAAATTAAAATACACAAAGAAGGTTTTCTCCAATGTTAAATGTTCTTGTTTTCCTTTCTGCAGAGGAATGACAAATTAAGTACTGCAGGATTTCCCCCATTTGCATCATGTTCTACAGGAGGGATATTTGAATTATAAAAGCTGATACTATAAAAATGTTTGTACTTAAGTTTCTATTGATTTTGATGTTTGTCATTTATAGTATTATTATTTTTCTATTCAGTACACCTTAACAGGTGTTTTTCTAGCATAATGTTTGTATTTAAGATACGTTTTTGTACAGTTTACAAAACAGAACTTACTAGTAGTGTTTACTGTTTTGCACCGCTGGCAGGTGGGCTGACAAAGCCAAAGGCTGGGAGTCTCACCAGCGGTTTGTTTCAATTTTGGAAACAAAGACAAATTCCTGACGACCAGAAACTGAAGGGGAGCAAGAAAAGCAGGAGGCACAGTGTTTCAGCTGGGTTTTTGGTTTGGGTTTTTTTTTTTGGAAAGCTGTTGCTTCTGGGACATGGTTTGTGGTACTTCTGGCACGAGAAGTCCCAGAGGAACTGGAAAATACTGAGGTAACAGCGATCGCCATCTCTGCGTTCGCCCAAGGAAAACAAACACGCGGTGCCTGAGGAGGCTGCTCCCAACAGCAGCCGGTTTCGTGCCCCCTCGCTGAGAGACGGCCGGGGCCCCGCTGCGCGGCGGGACCGGGGTGGCGGCCGTGCCGCCCCCTCGCCCCGGGCCGGCCCCTCCGGGGCGGGACAGGCGCTGCGGCAGCACCCCGGCGACGGAGCGGGCGACCCGAGGGCAGCGCTCACAACTTCGGCCAGTTCAGCCCTCAGCGGAGCCCCCCAGACGCTGCGCCCCAACTCCCCGGCGGCGGCGGGGACCAAGCCGGGGCCGCCCGCGGCGAGCCCGGCCCTCAGCCCGCGGCGCTGTCACCGGCCGCCCCTCACCACCGGGGCGGAGACGCGGCCACAGGTGCCAGCGGCCTCCCCGCCGAGGCGGGAGCGCGCAGGCTCCGCGCCCGCCGGCGACCCCACGGCCCGCGCGCCCCACCTGAGCCCGCTGAGGCGGGGCGGCGGTGGGGACGGGGACGGGGAGGGCCGCCGGGGCCGGGCGGACGCATGCGCCGGGGCGGCGGCAGCGGGCGAGCCGCCGGGGTCCGGCGGAGTTGGGACGCGCTCGCCTCGGTCCGGCCGGAGCGGGGCTGCCGCGCCCGCCCGCCCGCCGGCGCCGCACTGCCTCCCTCCTCCCTCTCGCCGGCAGCTGAGGTAAGGGGCGGGCGGTGTCCCGGGGCCCGGCAGGTGCCGGCGGGGACCTTGCTCAATGTCATGGCGCGGCGGGGGCGAGGAGGAGTTGGGGCGAGCGCTCTGCACGCCGGGGATGCCCAGCCCGGCGGCGGGCAGAGCCGGAGCCCCCGATCGAGCCCGCCCGCTCCGCGCCGCCGGGCAAACTTTGCCGGCGCTGCGGGCGCGGAGCCGGGCGAGCCGCGGGTGGAGCCGCGGGTGGAGCCGCGGGTAGCAGGTTTCCCCGGGGGTTCCGCCTGCCCTGGCGGAGCGGGGTTAGCGGCGTCTCTCGCAGCTGTACGTTTCTTTCCAGAAGAGAGAAGGCGCGCCTCTAAATAGGTCAGGGTCTTCAGCAGTGCATGAGATTTGCGTAACGATTTTTCTTACCTCGGAAAGGTGCGGGGCTTCTTTCCTGGGCTTCCAGGCTAGACGGAGCTCTGTTTTCCTTGCTTACTGAGTGACTTTTTTAAAAAAACAGTTGCATGAGCATAGCTCGGCTTTCTTGTTTTATAAATCATGACGGCTTTGGGAAAGGTAAATTTCTTCAGCAAAGGAGGAATTAACCTACATGAAGGAGTCATCCTTGATGAGCTAATTACCCGTGTTAAGTGTAAGTGCTTGGCTTCACAACCTTCTTCATCACGAGCCCGTGGATGGTGGTGGCATGCTTAAAATGTTAAACTTTAAGTCTTGGTGATGCCACGTTTCAAAGAGTGTAATGGAGAGGTAGGTGCAAGGTTGTGTTTTCTGCAGGTACAGACAGGAAATTTCCTTGTTTCGGAGGAATTGTCAGAATATTCATGCATGTGTGAATGCTCATGTTTGTTTTCTGTTGACTTTTGACTCCTAAACAAACTAGGGAACCCTCTTAATGGGTTTTAAATCTTCTGGGCACTAGGTCTTTATTGCTAAGCTCGAATGGAAGAGTCTGTAAATGGAAAAGTTAGAACAGTGTGGCACTGTGACCACTCAAAAACTTAAATAAATCTTCAAAGTGAACATCTAACTGCAGCTAACTACTACTTAAAGGAGGAAGGAGGTGATAGTTTTATTTTCCATTCTCCGTGCTGCTACTTCAGCGATGTCTTTCACAATGTATAAAAACAAGGTGCAAAACAATTCCTCTATCACTGTCAAGAACCTGTAAGTTTTCTTATCTGAATGAAATGTAATATGAAGCAGTAGTGTAAAAACTTTAAGTTGATGAGGACACGTCTGTATGATTGCAATAGATGTAGATAAAGCATTGCTACTGTGGGTCCAGAATGAGAGGTGACGGTAGGACACTGGTGAGACGCCCAGGCTGGCGAATGCAGGGAGGACGTGCGCTTTGCAGCTTCTGCCCCTTACGGTGGCACCGTGCTCACCAGTGGATGCTGCCGCCCCCTGCCCTGTTACTTCAGTTCTGAAAAGGAGGAAAAGGTGTCCCTTTGCACAGTCCAGAGCTGACGCTAGATGGGTTTAAATGGGTTATGCTGCTTCTCCTTTTTCAACTAAGTAATCTTACTGCTCCTTCCAACACACCAGGTCAGTAGATTGCTTAGAGGGCGGGATGAGGGATGTGGTTTTTCTTCTTTCTTCTTTTTGGTTGCTAAGATGTTCCTCCTTAGCCGCAAACTTTTTTCTGGTGTTCAGTCTCCCCAGATGGGTTTTCTATACCTTGCACCTTTTCCAGTGAGCAGGGATTGATGCGATTGTGTGAACCCTGAAGGCAGAAGGGAAACTGGGACTTGTGAAATTGGTCGTTACTAACTTCTTTTTCTGTTGTTTGATTAAATAATCCGTAAGGTAGTAAGAAATTAGAAAGGAAACAATCCTCTTGCATGATATCTTCGCTAAGTTACCAAGTTCCTGTGTTTTTCCCTGATGGATAATATAATGGATGCTTGTTTAAACTTAAAAGTGTTAACAAAAACTAGCTAGTATCAAGGGATTTTGTTGTCCTGACCTCTTCCCACACGAGCAGGAGCTGTCCATCGCCCCTGTGCCGTGTCTGCACTGTGCACTCTTCTCACCAGGGATGAACGTACTCACACCAGCATGAATCTCTGTTAACCAACTGTTCTCAGTTTCTGTTCTCTGTCTGCATCTTTTTTTTTTTTTCCTTCCTCTTTAGGACTTCTTCAGCTAAGTTTTAATTGAGAGGCTGTCTTCCTACTTGAATACAGTTGCTCAGGGATAAGGAGGTATAAAAGCAGGAAAAGCCCTGTGGAAGATAATCTTTTGGGGGAGTGTAGGCTTTTTAGTTAATTGGTTCTTCAAGTCCTTGGATTTCAAACAGCAATGAGGATTGCTGCATAAAACATAACAGATGCTTAACCATTGTTGCAGTCTTTGCTCTTCAGGTTATTACAAGGGACTGTGGTTTGAGAATATTTGCTCTAAGAGTTTGAGGAATTTATGAAATGAGGCATTAGTGTTATTTTAAAAATGAACATATGGTACAGCTGTGGTAGTCTCAAATCCTGAAGTATTTGTCAGGCTGTTTTGGGATGTAACAGAGTATGGAACTGGAGTGCAAGGTTCTCTCTAGTGTACTGAAATATGCTGCAAAGCTTAGGTCATCTGTAATTAATGGGAAGAAAAGATGACTTTGCAGTCTGAATAGCTTGCTTTCTGAAATTCTGCTGTCACTTCGTTATATGCTTTAAAACCATTGAAATTCCTTGAATGTCAGCTTGTAGCAGATAAATATTTTAGTCCTGTAACTTTTGCATTTCATTCAGAAAACTGTAGTACGTAATACATGTCACCCATCAAGATACAAGCGTGAGTATCTTATCAGATGTGATCCTGTATTACCTCTGATGCTGTGAAGGTAGAGGCAGATGTTAAATGCCATAATATCCCAGGTAACAAAAGGGAATTTTATCCAAATCCATAGACTGCACTTCCATCTTTTATCTTCAAGCTGATAAATGCAGAGTGTGTTGAAGGAATTACAGGAACTTCACTCTCCTGTGTGACCGTAATATCCCTCTAGCTGCGTAGGTTGGTAGATTTTCACCAGACGCACTGCTTGGCTAACTTCACAGGTGCAATTCAAATGTTGGTTGAAGGGCTATTTTCTATTGTTATTTTGCCCACAAGTGCAAAATGTATAAGTTCTTTTCAAAGGTAAAATGTCTCTTTTTACTGCAGCTTCACAGAGCGTGCACAATCATACTATGGGAAGTTTATGGTTTTTATTGTTTAACAAATGGCAATGTTTTTAAAACAAAACATCTAAAACAGTTTGAAAATTTGTCCCCTAAGGATTTTTAAAAACGGTTTTCATAAAATTAATCCGTTTTCTGATTTTACGTAATCCACAGAGCACACTTGGGAGTTATGACAAAAATCGTATGTGCACAGTGCAGTCATTTGATATCATTCTATGTTGTTGGAGAAAGTGCTGCAAAACAGTAGCTAGTATTCTAATACAGTTACATTCAGTGGAAGCATATATTATTAAGTAAGCATTGCTTAATTTATGGCATCAATAGTATGTTGGTAAAAAGAACAAAATACTTGGTAATTTGTTTTGGCGTAATGTGGCTTTTAACGACAGGAGATCAGCGTCTTACTCTGTTTGCCAAAAAGAAAGCTTTTTCTTCTTATGCCCTGCAATACATCACATTTCATGAAGTTGAGCTAATATTTCCAAGAGTGATGAATCATGCCCATTAACTTTTGCAGTTTTATTGTGTTTCCTTTCCAGATAAGTGTTCTCATCAGATGGTCTGCGATAATTCTTCTGAATCTCTCAAATGTAAAGTGTAGAATCTTAACACGTATGTTGTAAATTCTGCATGCAACTGTGATTTTTCTTATGTATGAGCTAAAGCTGACATTGCTTTCTATAAACATATTAATTGACATGTTAAAAATTCATTAGAGAACCTGAGCTGCCAGGGCTTGTAAAAATAGAAGCCTTGTAAACCGATCTAACTATATCAGTGCAGTTCCAGTCCTTCTCTTATCAATATTGGTACCTTACCAATTTGCTGCTGTCAAACTGCCAGATGGATCTTGTAATGACAGGTGATGCTAATATGCATCTAGGCATGTTAAAACTGTGCTGTTTACATTATTGATGATTATTTCGATATGAGCAAGTTTGGCTGTTACAAAAATATTGCTAATACTTCATTCCTCAGTGAAATTATCCAATAACAGTTTTTTTTTATTGACAATGATTTTTGGTGTTAAACATTTATAATAAGGAATTTAAGGAGGGGGTTAGCTAAACATGAGTACAAATAGAAGCTTTAGACACTTAAAGTCCTTTTCACCTCATGTTATATTCCTAAATTCTTTTCAATTACATAGCCTTCTCTGTTTAAGTGTTTCATAGGTCTTAAAATGTTGAGTATGCCTTGAACACAGAGACTGCATAAATAGGTTTCAGTTTACAGACAGGTGAAATGCACTTTCTTCTGTGGCAGAATGCAGGATCTGCATAATTATGCATCTTGGTTCACAATTTTCTAAACCTTTTCCTGGTGATTTTGCTGTGTGACAGGATGATGGGTTGTGGTATTGGTAAAATGCCGTGATTCTGAATATATATATATATAATATACTGAAGAGCGTTTCGTTACTCTTGACTTTTTATTGGCAAATTGTTTGGTGTAGACATGCCAGTGCTGAAAGTATGGAGGACTTGGGGCACACCTGCAACTAAGTCATTCATTCTGCATGTGAAGTAGCGTAATCTTGTCTCCTACAGCTCACTGAATCATACTGAGAGATGTCTCACAAAGTCTCCCCTTGCAAACAAACCACAGAGCTCAAAGCTAGTCCACTCTGTGACAATATGATGATGTTCACCCCATTACTTGCATCTGCGTGGCAGGGAAGGCAATCCTTATAAGACTAAGGTAAGTCTTGTGTATAAAGGAAGACTGTGTAACTGCTTACTACAGGCACTGAAGAACAATTCTCTACCTTACTGAAATGATACAGAGTTAAGGTCAGGAGAGCAAAGTAAAATTAACTGAGGTGAAACTTGAAGCATATTGTGACATTAAAACTTTTTTTTTTTTAAATGTGCCATGGCATTTTTATAGTTTGTGAGGCTTTTGGTGCAGCATGGCAGCCAAAATGCTGCCATTCTACAACCAGTGTCTTCTCATGCTGAGTGGTTTGTAATTGATTTACTTAATGGTGGCTGGTGTAGTGCTGATTCCCAGCAGAGGATGCCACCTACTGAATCTTTAACACTACTCAGCATTACTAAACTTGTAAGATCTAATGAGTTTATAGCATAAGTGGTTATGGCTGTAGGCCATGTTGTTCTCTCTGTATATACTTGTGCAGGTACCAGAAAGTTAAACATATGGTAGGAGATTTTGCTTAACAGCTCATGCTGTTGAGTTTTAATTTGACACTTCTCAGTACATCCCATTTAAATACAGTAGACTATCAGGTCTCCTTAGTCCTATTACAATTTGATACAATTTCAAAGATTAATTAGTTTAAGGACCAGTGATGTGACAGGCAGCATTAGTACAGTGCGCTTCAAAATGGGAGGAGAGGGAAAAAAAAAAATTATAATGCGATTTTTATGTAACTTGGTTTATGCTTTACAGTGTTTATTTGGCTTTATCATAATTTTGAGGTTTAAAAATGAGCTTGTTTTCCTAAGCCAGGGGAAAAAAAAAAATTAAGCATACTCGTAATCAAGATGTATCCCACAGAAGATGAGTTTGGGTAAGAGATTAAGTAAACACTCTCAAAGTTCTTACTCTGCCCTGTGCAGCAAGCCTTCCAAAGAAGCTATAGGAACCCTAATGGGATTTTATAATGGAAATGCTAATACAAGCTAGCAGAGGAGTACCTAGTCTCTATCTTTGCATGACTGCATATGACAAAAAAAATTTGCATAATCTTTCTTCTTTTGGTCACCTGCTAATAATTGAATGGTGCATCTTTGACTTGGAATTGCAAATCCATGTAAGTGCTTAGATGCACTTCATCTTTCTTTTAAAATGAGATTATTTAATGCATGTTACTAATTAAGAAAACCCCTTATAAATCAGTGTCAAAGCTTTACGGAAAAAGATTCCGTCTTTGCCTGTTTCTGCAGTCTGTTATCTGCAATGCAGGTACAGTCTGTGCCAGAAAGCTGCATATTTGGTAGATTGTGGGGCCTGTGCGTGGTCAATACCATGTTTGATGCTTAAGTTGGTCCCTTGTTAATCAGAGAAACCATATAATAACAGTAAATAAACAATAATACCCATATTATAGACATCAAACAGCATTAGTACAGCTTAAAAGTTGCAAAGTTAACTATTTGAAAATCAGGAAATGCCAGAAAGTGTTGTCTATACAACCTTAACTGAACCTGTTGGTGTATATAATCATGAGTCATTTTTGGCTGCTTTTTCTGTGGGACTCTCACCAGGCTTTGTGCACAGGATAGGTAATGCTTGCTTACTGAAAAATGACTCTTCCTGGATCTCTTGGTCACTCTCACGTTATTCTGAAAACGTGGGCTTTTCATTGGTGCTCAGCCTATAGTAGCTGTGTGCTTCACAAACAGTAAAAAAAAAATAAAAAAATTAAACTTTGCAACACTTCCATGACATAAATGAATGGCCTTCTGACGTAGGGGGAAGCTTCAGCACGGAGAGAGGTCTTCAGCAATGAAGATGCTCAGTTTGAGAGTCGTGGGGACTGGTACGTCAACACTTGGGATGATGTGGTGTGTGCACAGCAGAGCTGCTGTTGCCTTGCATTGCAGCATGAGCATTCAGCACTTCTATAAATTAAAGCTCATAGTTATCAAGTTAGGCTCCCAGAAAAGGCATGCACAATTAGTGATTGTGGAAGGATGGATGTAAGCAACTTGCCTAGCATTACTAGCAGCTCTGTGGTAGAGCCCAGGCTACAGATAGATTCTGCACTGCAGCATTCAAGTGCCTTAACCTTGAGAGAATCCTTTTCTCTTGCAGTCTCCTGCTTTTCTTCCAACTTCTACAGCAAATGAGGTAGTTTTTTTCAGGAAGTAGCTGTTATTATGACTTATGTTGATTGTCTTGATTCATCTCCAGTCTGTGAGGAGAGGGAAAACATGATCTTGTAATTTAAAGAGCCTATTAACTTTTTTTTTTTTTTTTAAAAAAAAGGCAAGCTATACAATCCATAAATTCTGTCCTAGGGAATCATGGTAAATCTTGAATTGTTCATCAGTGCTTTTCAAATGTTTAGATCCAGAGCCTGGCTTCTGGAGCTTATGGAATGATTGAAGAAATGAACTTCGTATGTGGAGCAGCATTAGTGGCTTGATGTGTGCTGTCCGAGTTTCATTGGTATTTGCTCAGATATTGTCAAATCCTAGTCTGGAGAACTTCAGCACATTCTTTTAGACAGGTGGCATCAGAAGCAGCAGCAGAATCTTATTACGGACAGTTTTGGGCAGCCAAAATGGAGTTATGACACTCCTAGTCCCATAAGTAATATGAAGAATATGAAGTACTTTAACATATGGGTAGGGATGTTTGGTGCTATCGCCTTATTCTATATAGTATTAAACTGCTCAAAATTAATATATGTTGTCTGCAAATGTATAAACTAAATTTTGAAGATGGAAATAACTCTTCTCTTAGAAGTATGTGAGACTGCTGTGGCTTTACTGATCTAGGTTTGAATAAGAGTAAATCAACTGTACTCGGGACCCCTTCTCTACTGCAGGCAGGTGATAGATGCTCTGGAGCAAGTGATATTCCTGAAAGGCTAGACAAGAGCTGCCTACACTGGCATTTTCTTTCTCTTTCAAACAGGTTTGAGAAAACATTTCAAGTCAAATTCTGCTGTCTTTCCTTGACATGTCGGTTAGTCTCACCAACTCAAGAATGCTACAAAAATACCATAAGAAACTAGACAATGGAGCTTTACAAACTTTAGCAAGCATTGAAGAAAGTTGCGTTGATGATCAGTAATAACAAATGTTGACAGAACTAATGTCAAAATTGGATTATATTATCAATTTCATAATTTGGTTATATTATCAACTATGTTGTAATGCCATATGTTAACTCTAAATTTGATGAGTCTCAATTGTCCCCTTCATAATTACAATTTATTATGTAACTCAAATAGAGTGGGGAGGAGAAAGCGAGAGGCAGACAAAACAGGAATGCTGTAATGCTTGTTTTTAATTATTTCAGTGAATTTGCATTAGCCAATATTTCTGCATATAACTTGGTGGCGGTTTGTTGTTGCAGTTTAAAAGAGCTGGAAAAACCTCTGCCCTTGAAGGAACCCCATGGATCTCTTATGTGTTATTTGTGGCTCTCAGAAGCTTCTCACCTGGCTTCCTTAACTGTAAATTAGAATATTGATCAAGTTTCTGTATAGCAGTTTTGTAAGAAAGGATTTGAATTTTCTTCTCCATCTGTAAAGTGGACATCTAAATCTTGAGCAAGGATAGGAAAACTTCCTTCGTGTTCAGAGGAAAAGATTTATACTAACCTGATATGGCGAATGTTAAAAAAAAAAAAAAAAAAGCACATGCTGATGTTAAACTCCAAATGACATGACACAGAAAGGCTGCAAGGAGCCTGTGGCTGACAGGAGCGTGTGGGGTTTGTAATCTCTACGTGCAGAACTGCGGCTGCTTCCTGCCTCATGTGCTGTATGCAATTGATGAGAGGGTTGTTTTACCATGTGGTTGTGATAACTATGGGAACTGTCACGAGGAGTTAGGAGTCAACAGCATGTTTCATGCTGAGTGTGGGGGTCTTGGCAGATTTGCTTTTGTACACTACTACCATATAAATGTGTTTGTAATGTTGATGTGATGTTTTGTATGGAGTTGCTCTTGTTTTTACAGAGCTGGAGATCACATTTTGTGTGACACTGCATCAAAGTTTTGAATGTTTCTGATTATGTATTTTTGACTATATATACATTTTTAAATCTGTTCCTGTCATTTATTGTTATGTTGCTACCATCATGCTGCTTCTTCCATCTTATGAGAACCTTCAAATTTGTTTCATGTGAATGACTTGTTGCAAAAAACAGATATATTTTAAAATTACTTGTAAGGTTGAAGTAGCTGGCATTGGGCCACGGAAGTATTTTGTTGTTTAAAAGGATCATTTCAGCTTGCATTTCTGAACGGGCTAGTTTTCAAAAATGGGCATTAATGGTTTTTTTAAGCATTGTCAGAGTCTCTCTAGAAAGCTTGTTACTAGGATTTGTATTTTATGTTTTTCCAAAAAACCATAGGCAGAACTTAATTCACTTATCAGAGTACTGCCAAATGCTTCTTAGAGTTAGTAGGATAGCATGAAGATGAAAAACTTCCTCAAGATTGCTTGGGATCTTTCAGGTTTGAAGGTCATGGGAGAGCGAGCTGTGGCTACTTGGGCTGACTGCAGGCAGCCCTGCCTGGCCCCTGCCGCTTGTCGCTACTGCTCCTAGTCATTCTCCACACCTGCCTCTTTGTTGTCCCCTCAGGCAGCTTAATGCCTTGGTCTTTGGCCTTTCCTTCAGTAGTTGTATTTCTTGGCTTTTCTAATTTCTTAACCCCTGCATTGGCTTGGTGAGCTTAGTATTTGACCTAGTTGTGTATCTGATTCATGTCCCCCTTCCTGATTGCAGCCTAGCTCTACAAATTGCAAGAGTGGCCAGCAACTTGCTGGGATACTTGGGATACCCGGGTAAAATGTGAATGTTCAGATGGATGCTGCCCCATTTTTAACAGAAATATTTTTCGAGCCCCTTTTCCAGTCAGTCAAGCCTGAAATAAAAGTATTTTTTGAAAAATTTCACTTTTTTTTTGTCTTCAGAAAAAAAGAAGAATTCTCTTTATTTTTAAAGCTTAGTTGTCAAACCTGTGTATACATTCAGAATGGAAAAACGTTTGTTCTTCCTTGTTTTAAGGTATTTGGTGGGAAACCAAAGTTATGAAAATGGAGTATAAGACTGCCATATAAGCACTTGACTAGTCCTTGCAGTTACACATTATTGAGACTGATGAATATGTATATTTTAAAATGTATACAGTTAATAATTACTCAGATTAATTTTCTTGCATATGATGAATTGCTTTAGTAGCTACAATTATTAGGCCACTAAAAAGAAGGTGAAGAAGGAATAAAAATAAAACATATATCCATATCTTTATAAAAATCCTTTAGAGAAAAAGCTCTTGGAGTTAGAGGATCATTCTCATGCTGTATTTTTATATGGCCTTGGTATAACGGGTTTCTCACCCACTAACGGATGCTCTAGGTGTCACAGTAATATTATGCATACTTGAAAGCCCTCTTGGGTTGTGAGAGATATATATATATATTTTTTTTTTTTTTCCCAGTTAACATGTCTGCATCAGATTTACCCCTAACCCTTCAAAGAAGATCTTCTACCACATAATTGCATTGACTGAGAAATCTGGTATCAGGAAATAGATTGTTTTTTCTCAAGTGAGCCATACCTTTTTGGCAAAGGGATCCTGCAAATAGCCTGAAGTTCTCACACTTAAATTTAACTGCATTTGATTAATGCTTTGCCTTGGTGCATGTAGAGATTTCTTGGGTTGTGACTTTCTATGTTCAGAAGCATAGGAGTTTGCTCTAATTGGAAAAAAAAATTACTAAGTTCAAAGACCATATACAAGATTGCACTGCAGCACATGTGTGCAAGGCAGAGTTAAATCTGTTATGAAAAAAGAAAAAAGGCTGACTCAGGGTTTCATGGGGCTTCCATGCTAGGAAATTAAATATCGATGTCTTTCAGATAGCAATGCCCACCTCTTAGAAGAAAATACCTATCTTCTTGAAATGTCTTTTAATATTTGACAATATTTTATACAAAATATGGCCAATTTTAGAGCTCTCTGATATGTAACAATGCAAAATTATATGCTTAGCTGACTCTTTAATTAGCTCTCATTCTGTCTCACATGATTTATAGCTCCATGACTCCTATGTAAAAATGATATATGACTTAATGAAGGGGAAAGCTAGAATGGGTTCACACCTCTAGTTGTTTAATGGTTTTCCCTAGCTAGGTGACTGGTGCACTGGAGGAGAAGAAAGCAGCCATAAGCATCTTCTCATTTATTATGGCAAGGACGTAAAAGTCCATGCTGCCGTGACTTATGGTTGTTTGCTTCCTTGTCACATATACAATTCATTGGAGCGAGGAGGGAATGTGGCTCTTCCATAAAGCATAAAAATAGCAGGTAAGAATAGAAATGCAGATGTAATCTTTCTTGCTCAAACTTAGTTTAATGCAGCTGTTTCACGTATTCAGAATCTAGCTCTAACCTTTTCCTGAAACTAGAGAGAGAGTATTCCAGTGTGATTTAATTCCAATAACGGGGTGGAAAACCTTTATCAGGCCAACTGTTTTTATTAGCTAAGGGGTTTTGGGGAGGGTTTTTTCAAATGGCTACTTTGACTACTTAAGTAACTTTTTTGAAGAAAGAGGTAATTGTTTGATGTGTTACTCTTACACCTGAAGTTTCTCTAGTTATGTTTCTGTTAGTTTCAGAATATTTGGCTTTACAACATCTTTGATATGGCGGTTCTGATATTCTTAACTACAGTATTGTAAACTCAAATTAGTTAATTCTGGATTCTTAATCGTTTAAGTGGTCTAAGTGTGTCTTCTGGAGTGGGGAGGGGAAAAAATCAGGGATATCACAGAAAGGAACTGACTTCAGCTTTGTTTTGATCACCAGAAATCATTTGGTTTCCATTTGGGGCAGCTGCTTTTAGTAATCGCTGGGGGGAGCCACCTGAAATACAATTCAAGAATTATCACCTTCTGTCAAGAGTGCAGTAATATTACAGGTACACCTGTTTCTAGCATCTGTGTGGGACACACACACACATATTTAATTCTGAATCTGTTGTGATCTATAGGCATTTCCTACATATTCCAGGAAGTGTCCATTCCTTGTTTAGTCTGTAGTCCTATCTCTGTGGAGCCATGAAGGCTCGAACCTTTGCTGGCTCGCATCTGAGAGTTGTGGTCTGTCCTGAGGGATCTGTAGGTCCATCCTTTTTCTTTTTTTCTTTCCCCTCTTGTGAAGTTTGAGCTTACTGCTATTAATCTTCGAAGAACTGTGTGGTACCTTTGCAGTTTATATGATACTGTATACATGAACTACTGAGATTGTAAGTGAAGACGGTTACCTACTCCCATGATGGGAGGTACAGTTTCTGACATATATTTTGGGGTTCACAGAGGGTAAATGTTTTGCTATTGCCAGGTGTTTATTCATTAATTAAGTATTTAAGGATTTGTAGAATTTGCGAATTCTTCCTTCAAATTTCTGATCACTTTCTTATATTCATAAATATTTGTTCAGTGTTTGTGGACTTTACAATCTCTTTTGGAACCAGCAGACAGCTGGTGCAGGAATTTTTAGGTATCTGGGGAAAAAAACCCAACACTCCCTCTCTTCCAAGTGTCCTCCAAGTACTGGCAGTGGGTCTAATTGTGCAAGTGGGCTGTGTGGGTCATCGTTGTATTTGTATCTTTGGCTTCTGGGTACTGGACTCATTCTTTTAAACGTCTGTAGAAGAGAAACTGTGACCTTCCATTTTACAGTTGCAGTTTGTGCTTACTTCCATGATTGCAGTTCAGATAACAGAAATAGTGTTCGAGGAACTATGCAACCTGCTGAGGTTGTGGCAGAGCTTGAGAAATTAGTGAAAAGCAAAGATTACTGCTCTTGGAAAGGTAGATCAGTCCTCTTAAACTCTGTATTTGGTGATGTGTTAGCTTGTAATTCGAGAAGTGAATTATAGAAGCTTTCCCAGCGCTTCTGAGATTGTTGCAACTTCTGGGAAATCTCAAACAAGTTGTAATTTCTGCTGGACCTTTCAAGGAGGCTGTTTTGTAATATGTAATAGGGATCTTGCTCAAAGTACAAGGAACATCAAAAGAGCCATTTCCAGAGAAGAGTAAGGAGTATACGTGCCATTCACTGAATAATCCTGGAAGTAGTCACTGCCAGAACGGCAAATTTCATAGTGCAATCCCCCTCATGCCCTATGTGCTGCTGTATAAGACGATCTGCCTCACTCCTCTCAAATCTGGATGGAGGCTTTTTAAAGGTTTATGTGTCAGGCATGCGTCTCAGTTGTAAAGCAGAATTTTGACAGTGGTGGTGGTTCCTGATTTCTCTGTGTGTGTGTTAAGTTGCTCATCGCTACGAGGTAGGCTGAGGTCGCCTACTGAGAGTGGCTCTGCACGTGAATGAGGATATCATAAGAAAATGGATTTTCTCTTTGTAGTTTAGGTCATAACTAGGAAAGAGTTCTAGTTAATATGAAATATAAGCAACTGTGCTGAGGTATTGTGAGTAAACTTGTTTAGATTTGGGTAAGGTAATAGCTACAGATGCTATTAAGATCATCCAGCATCTTAATTTTTCTTTGGGAATGTTTCATCCAGTTCTGAGTAGGCTCATGCTGGCTTAACTTGGGATATGATCAGTTATATTTTACAAGGTGGTATGTTTTGTAGCGGGTTGGAATTTTAGTTACACATTTTTCTAGGTAAGAAATACATATGTTGGTGAATATGTGAATATAATAGGGTAACACTGATAATATCTTTATGTATGAAGGTGTTTGCATACTTGCTGTTACCATGAGGTTATTACTGAACTATTCAATTGTTCTTGTTCCTGACTCTGGCGTTTTTCGAGGTACAGATACATTGATGTACCTGGCTCCAATCATGCAAATATATTTGCATCTGTGGGTCCTTCCTTTTCTAGGGAGGTTGTTGCATGCTCACTGATCCACCTGTGCATAAGCACTTGTGAGATCAGAGCCTAAGAGTATTACTGTTAAATGTAATTAGATGGTAGACTCGCACTGTAGTGCAATTTCTTCCAAGTGTCACCCAAGATTAACTGAAGAACAGGAACGATTGAGGACACTTTAACTGCTGAATTGTTGAAAAACCATTCTGAGGAGGCGGAGTTTTTAAATTGAGAACTGTGGACTGTGGGCCATTACCATGTGTAACTCCTTGCTGAACAAGGAGTTTTAAAATGTTCCTCCTTGCTTAGTCTACTTTTAAGGAATAAATATTGTTTCTTGTGAAATAATTTGATCAAAAAGTAGTATCTAAGTATTAGTATATTGATTATTTCCTGCTGATTTTGTATATCTGAGCGATAGTGTTTTCTGATAAATCTTTCTTCTTTGTCTATATAAGAAATTTGGAATGAGTATCTAAAAGGCAGGGTCAGTATGATCAGATCAAATATTTCGCAACTTGAATGAAATATTCTGTTAAAACGGCAAACAGTGGATGCTGTACTGGCACTGTTTAGGCTTGCTATGTTTTAGGAACCTTGGGATTAGTGTTTATCTGTCCCATAAAGGACACAAATCATTTAGATTAGAAGTAATCTGATTGTATTGAAGTACAAATTATAGCACAAAGGCCATTCAAGTGGGTTAAGTGACCAGGGTTGGTAAACACCATATGACTGCTGATTGGTCGATGAAAGAGTATTAACTGAAAGATAATGATGGATTTTAATCCAAATCTCTAAAGCACAACAGCTGTAGTTCCCAAATGAGTTCACTCTCCAACAGAGTTTTAGGACACCCATTTATTTGTTCCCAACTATTTCTCTTGCACAAGAATTAATTTGAAATATAATTCATTATTCCTATGTAGAATATAGCTATTCCATACAGCTTTCTTTGATTAGATTTCTATTCTACTTTTAGTAAATGAGTTCATTATGATTTTTATGCACATTGGAGAAATTGCAGTGTGTTTATTTCAGTGTTCTGCAGTATGCTGGGGTAAATTGTTAGTGTGATTTGGTTTAGGAAAATCAGCTGATGTTCTTCCTTGTTCATGTCTTTTATCAACAGAGTATGAAGTCTAATTAAGTATTTAAAAAAAAAAGACAAAATGAATAACTGGTATTCCATATGAACTTGTTTCCAGACTGCCTTGTTTCTATTAATGCCTAAGAATGGCAAGTAAATGCTTATCACTGATAATAAGTTACATGAATTTGTGTAGTGTGCTTTATTTCAGAGTGTCTATATGTATTTTAAAAATGGGAATTGCATCACATAACAATGAATTTATGATATCCTGAGTGTGAGAAGTGGCAGCTGTTTAGGAGTACAATATAACGCTGCTTAGGATGTGAAATGAAAAATTTAGGCAGGCTGTATTTATTAATGACCTCAGTGTTGGGGCTATACTACTTTTTTTTTTGTTGTTGTTGTTGCAATAAGAACTCTGCGAAGTTTCAGGTTCTCTCTTAAATTTTCCCCCCAAAGTTTGTGCTTACCCCAAAATATGCATGTTCATTAAAGGAATCAGCTGAATGACTGCAAAAGGAAAGTAATTTAGTTTTGTGGTTCCCTGGTCCCTCTGTCTATTTGCTTTGGGAAGGTCAACAAGAGAACAGATGAAGTGGTCCTAAATTGTTGTTTACAGTCCAAGCAGTCAGACACAGGAAAAAGAGTTAAGTATACTGCAGGTGCTGTCTTGAGAGTTAAAACTATTTGAGTATTGACTTGTGCATTTGGGTAACAGGATGTCTGTTTCACTACTGCTTCATGGAAAGGGTAAAGCGAGAGAATCTGACAAGGTGCCCATATATGTTTTACATATATGTGTGTGTGTGTATGCTTGGCCCAGCAGTAGCAATGGAATATAATGGTATCACGTGTCATACTTGCTCCAGGAGCTGTGCAAGAACTTTGGTCTGCCCAAAGTTAGGATAGGAGATAGGATAGAGTAAGTTGTTATATTTTGTTTCTTGTGTTGACAGACTAAATGTGTCTTACAGCTTTTGACATTTTGAATGTGGTTAATCCATAGGTGATTAGCTGTGTGAATTTCTCAGTCACTGGAGTTTACGAAGCTGGGCAAACCCAAAGGTGGACATGAGATTGCTCCCCTTCTTTGTACGCTCCAGTTACCTTTGGGAATTTTTGCAGTGTGAGGAATGTAAAGCTGGGCCACAAGTATGCAATGAGAAATTCAATAAAATGAAAATGGTGACTGTCCCATGCCTTTTTCCTGAGAATTTGTTGTGATCCAATGTGAACCTTGAGTATCTTTAGAGGTCAAGAGCTCCAGGTTGATCAATACCAGGATATTGTTGTACTGTGGCTGAAGGTTCTGCTATAGCATCTGTAGTTGCACTGAGCTATAGAGTTAGCCCTTAAGATGCTTCTTTCTCCCTATTGCCTGGGGTTTTTTTGGTTTTTTTTTTTTGCTTAATTTTTAGAAGAGAGTTTTCATATATTAAAGGGGGAGAGTGGGGATTAGGATACAGCCCCATTTCCTGAAAAATATTTGTTGGATCTTCTCTAGCACAGCTACAACTGCCACCTGAGCCATGCCCCAGTTCAAAACATGAGCAGGATTGAGGAGACTTTCACAGTATCAGCCTAGTTCACGAAGGGTCTCTGAACTGAAGACCTTGTTGGTTAAAAGTGTTTGGAAACCAAAGCTGCTACCTCACTTAACTTCTCAGTGTCAATTTTGATTCCTGCTCTAAATTCGGGGAAAAGTCTTTAAATGTTAAACAAAAAACCCTTTGAAAGTTGCTTCTGTAAAATTTAGAGTTCTTAAGTTTTCAGTTTTTCCATTTGCGACTCTTGTTTGACAGTGCTGAAACAGGTGCTCATGATGCTATTTAATGACTATGCAATTTCTGAAAATATGATTTTGACAAAGTTGATTATTTTCTAGAGAAAACTTTGGCTACAAACCAGGATTTTCCAAGTGGAAGTAGAAAATGTCATTGGAAAATTTGCAGCTGTATATATTTGGAAATTTCATCTGGAAACTAAGTCCTTAATATCCATTCCTTTGCAAAGCACATCTTGTGGGATCTCTGAACTCTAGTTGCTTTCACATGTGGTTTCCTGTGGCAGATGACAGTCTGTTTCTGCTGAGAGTTGAACCGGGCTTTCTTTGTTCATGTCTTAGCTAAGGACTGATAAATATTTAAAAACAATAAAGTGGCATTTAATTGACGGTTTGGCTTACTGATTGAATTGGCCATTTAGCATAAGCTGATGAATTAAAATAGCTGAGAACTCTCACTGATACTTGCCAGTTATTTAATTGCTATACCTAATGAAACATGATTAAACAAATACAAAAATTTATTTGTATATTGCTTATAAGTATTTTGTTAAATGAACTAGCGATGGCTAACCTTCCTGCTTTTTAGGGATAAGGAAGCATTAATGTTGCAATTGCAAAACTGATGAGTCTCCATCTGGAGTTCAGGGAACTGGTTTGATTACTGCTTGTGATGAGTTCAGACTGAGATGGGTGCAGAGAAGTGTTCTGGTGGGGGAAAAGGAGATCCTGTTTTTTTTATGGGGAGACTTCCTTAGTCTTGGAAAATAAAGGCTAAGGGAAGGGGGAGGTTGCGGGAACATGGGGGAAGAGGAAACACCTGCCTTCTGATGCATTTATGGACTGCGCGCACCAGGGAAAGAGAAACTTTAAACCAACAGCCAGTGTTGGCCCAGAACAAGTGTCTGGAAATCCCCCTCGAAAACCTTGTACAGCCAAATACAGGTCTGATTGTTGGAGCGTTCTCCTGGCTGAGGTACACAAGGACTGAACTTGAAGGTCTCTCGCGTCGCGTCCCCCCCCCCCCCCCCCCCCCCCCCCCCCAATCTTGTGTTTCTTACAGTGATAAAGCATAGCAGCAGTACAGGGCTTTCAAGTGCATGGCTGAGAGAACATCAATGTTCCTGCCTAGCTGCCAGAAATATTGTCAGGTCTGAACATTCAAAAATCTTGTCAGGTCCTAGAAGAAAATTGAAATTGGTTTCTCTTTAATTCCCTTGTAGTTTTTGAGCCCTTCGGGTTCATATTTTCAGTCATCTCTGCAAGGATTAGAGGGATATTTAAAAAGCTAGAGTTCCTAGGGATTTTTATGACTGCATGAGCCAGGCTTAAGAAAAATGCCTAATACTGCAAGATAGAATTCTGAGAGCTAGCAGCCCTGAACTGATGAGTGGAGTGTCATAAGCAAGAGAGACATCAGATTGATAAATTATTTTTTCTCAAGTGAACCTTTCCAAATGTTTGACGTTTCAAAATGTCGTGTTTGTGATGTCAGCACAGGAGGCACATTCAATCCACTGGATCTTTTAAGGCAGTAAGTGTGTTTAAAACTGTCTTTTAGCAGAAATTGTGTTCAGTTATCAGCTATTCAGCAATGTATAACTTGAGCACAGGTCAACTAGGTAAGCTAGTGTGAAGAGAGCAAGGTCTTCATTAATCAGGGGATCTATTAGAGGAATTGTTTATCACAAGGATATTTTGCATTATGAAGTCAACTGGGACACTGCAAAAAGAAGAGTTTTTTATTTCTTAATTAATAAAATGTTTAAGAAGTTGAAGAACCACCAAGTGTCTCCAAGGAATGTGACAGCTCGGACAAGGGAGAGAGATCTATTGAAATAAGGTATAAAAGTCAGCTTTACTGCAATCTTAAAGTTGCAAAAGGCTTTGAAAAGTGAATGACTGGAGAGAAATGTCTCACGAGAGTAAAATGGGCTTCTGAAGGATAACTTCAGCTGTAAATGCTAAAGTAAAAGCTTCTTGTTGTGCACCTCAGCATTTTCAAGTGTAAAAAATATATATTCTGCTCACACTTCCATCTTTCTGGGGGTTATATTCATTCAGAGGAGATTAATGGCCAATTTTCAGTGTGACTGCCTTCATCAGAAGTTTATCCCTTCACAAAATGATGTTTTTACTTTTTATGGGAGCAGTATGCATGAATTTCTGTGAAGACTTCAGATTCGTAGTTGTAAAATGAAAGTTCGAAAAATGTTTGTATCCCTAAGGAGATGCCAGAATTGCATTCTGTGCAGGATGGCACTTTAAGACTGTGACTTGTGTAATTTTATTTGTCAGATCTTTTTGTGTTAAACAACTTTATTTTGATATTGAGTTTTAATTACATTTATGATTACATGGACATTTAATAAAGCCATGTGTTCTACAGATAGCTGCAGTAGGATGCATAGATTGGTATTTGCGGTCTCTGCAGTAGAGGAAGCAGTCTGGGATGATTTAAAGCAACTGACGGTTGTATTAACTCTCATTTAAGGGACAGCAAGGAAACTTTTTGTTAGGCAGCATGGAGAAACTCTGCCTTGTGCCCCTCATTGCCTCTGGTTGGTTGTGGGGTGGGAGAGGAATGACAAACCCTTCTCTTTGCAGTACTTTTCCAGATTTTCTTTCTTTAGATGGCCTCTACTTTTTCTTAAGAGCTAAGCTGTCATTTGGAGGTGACTGGTGTATTCTGTTCTTCTGCCCTGCCTCTGCCCCACATGGTGTGAATGCTGGAGGAGGTAGTGCACTTGTGCTGGCTGGAGGCGTCTTCCTTCAGCATCCGCTGCCGGGCTTCCAGGAGGATCTCTGCTGACGCAGCCGTGTTGGCGTGGGCTGTAGCACCAGGGGCTCTTACAGTATTGGGCCCCCGCAGAGACCTTTGCAACCCCTATCTCTCATTACTGTGCAATACAGACCTTTATGCTCTCTCTCCTTTGTGACCTGTTTTTCTGATGTTAACGATTTAAAGGCAATTTGGCCATGTTTTGAAATTCCACTTCCTAAGGGGTGAGCTTAAGCAATACTTTTTTTTCATCTGTGCAGACAGTGATGTAACCTTTACATTTGTGCAAGGGTTAATTCCCTGCCTCAGTGAAGGGTTTTCATGTACCTGGTGATTTAGAAATGTTCAGAAAAATGCACCGGTGGATGTGTTTTTCTATTTTCTCTGCTTGCTTTAGATCTTCATGAATGTACAAAAAGAGATTTAATTAGAAGATTTCATTAGAATGTGTAGAATTATTTTATGTAGTTTGAGTGCTTAATGGCCCCAGATTGGCGAAATTGCTGTATTCTCTGTTAACCATCTATAAATGGATATGACAGATAAGCGAGTAAGAGGAAGTTTACGTGGTTTGTGAGGCAGGCAGAAGACGTCACACTAGTTCTGCTTTTTAATTGACATTTCTTTCCTCTATGTGTATATAGTATGACAGCAGATGAGCAGGAGGATGAGAAGAATCTACAGAGATATGGGGATAGGAGAAGAGCTGGGGCTGGGCAAGAAATCGTAAGATGGAGAACAGCTGTCAAAATGATAGCAGTGGAGAGATGCAAGGAAAGAAGGCAGAAAAAACGTCCTGTCAGCAAGAAAAAAAATTTCTAAAACTTCTTCAGGCCAAAGAAATCTAAGTTCTGCAGAATTTCATCTTGCTTCTTGGTCTCAGGTTCCCTGTGGTTCCCTCTGAGCTTGTGGGCTGTATGTGTCTTTTGCCACTGATCACAGTGAGAATCCTTTGCTGCTCTCAGGGTGTTAGAGGGGGGCCCAGCAGCACATTGTAACGTGTTCTTGATTTACTGCATGTCTGTTACAGTGCAATTTACCCTCCTTTTATTGGGCATTTAGAGATCTATGGCCTCCTGACCTGTCTGATCTAAAATAAACTTTAACTTAGTAGGTCTCAAAAAATCTTATAAACTTGACAGCAGATGGCACATGCTTTTTGTTTAGCCCTGCATATACTATCTTGGTGGGTGGTAACTGCCTTAGGACAAAATCAGCATCCCACCAGTCACCATCTGGGATGGCAGATGATATGTGGGACTGTCATGAATAAGCATTCTGATGTTTGTAAATGTCCGAAGGAAGACACTGCTTGTTAGCGCGGCAGTTGGTATGCAGTCAACACTGCGAGAAGCTCACTTTATGCAGTAATCAGCAAAAGCTGAATTGTGTGCCTCAGGTCCATCTCTGTAATATGGGTGGGTGTAAGGTGATTCTTCCATAGTTTGTTCATTTTGATGGTGAACTTGAATGGCCCTTATTTTGGCAGACCTTTAATCTTTGTTGGTGCTTTTGTGATAAAAATAATTCTTCTGTTTCTTAGGTACTATGTCAGAGGCGATGTTTAGATGCCTCATATCGGATCATACCTGATGTCAATAATGAGCACAAATGCATGCTATAAAATGTGCCCTTGCTTTGGCAGCGTAGTCTGAGTTGATGGGTGAAGGGAGCGGGACGATTTGGACATAAAGGTGTAAAATGACTTGCAAAAGAGCACACCATGGTTTTGTTGCAGATGCAGGAGTGGAAATGCACATCTTCTGGCCCTGGTCTACTCCCATTTTCCCTTCTCCCAGGTGGGGGATGCACAGACAAAAGTGTGAACCATGAGGATACCCACAGGCCACTTCCCTCATCTTCGCTGTCCCTGGCTCTATGCACTAAGCCTCTCTTCCAGACATACGTGCTTTGAGAAATACTATGTAGACCAGTTTCTGTTGGAAGGGTTGCTTGTCATTCATGTGACAGGTTCTTTATGTAGAGTATTTTAGATAGTAAAGCTGGTCCCGGAGGAAGCTCTGGGTTGTATCAAGTATAAACATCTTAGAAAGGAAGAAATCTGTGCATCTATCATGCAATTTGCTTTATACTGCTGCTAAGACATCCATTTTGTTTTGTGTTAAAGCATGTTTTATTCGCACTTAGCTGGTCTGTGTATCTGCTGAAATGGGTATGAAGCAACAGTTTAATGAAATGGCATCTACTTTAGTGATTCAAATAGCTGACTTGACTATTCTTTTTCTCATACCTTCAGGACAGTTGGTGCAGAACATCTACAAGAGTGTGGGGCTTAAAATGTTTATGCAGTTTAGTGCTGTTGGAATTGCCAGTGGTTCTTTGATATGAAGGTTTTGGGGTAGGGGGAATACACTAAGTCTCTTCAAGTGTTTTTGCTTCTGAAGTATGATATGCAAATAGTATACTGATTTTATACAAAGGAATAATAAAAGGGAAGAAAACCAAACAAACCCCCACATGAATTCTTAATTCAATTTCAGTTTAAAATTAAAATGTAAAGGTTAGAGGTATGTCCAAAAGTTTATCAAACCCACATTAGATTCATGTAATAGTATGATCGTGCTGGCTGGAATGCAAAGAAATGAGGAGGGTTTGTCTGTCAAATTTGTATGAGCAAATGCACTCACTCTAACAGGCTCTTAATTGAGGGGAGAGCAGGGTGGATTATCTGCAGTGTGGAAGCACATGCGTGTGCTATTTCTGGATCAGGGTGTGAAACATCAGCAAAAACAGTGAAAGGCTGCCTCATTCTTTATGAATGGAAGTGTGTATTGTAATGTGGAATAAGATAGGTATATCAGAATGGATTTTGCAGGCAGCAGTTGCTTAAAGCCTGAGGTGACTGGTAGCTCGAGTTCAGGAGAGGTCTGTGCAAGCCTGTGGATAGGCAGGAGGAATTAGGGAGTGGCCGTATTTTCAACTCTGCCAGAGGCCTCTCCAAGTTCAGTATCAGCACAAAATACGCTTAGCCATGGTTCCTTTAAACAAGGAAAAAGGGAAGTGAAGGGTTACATTCAAGGCAATGCCAATTTTAACCTGGTCCATTCCTGCAGGTGACTTCAAACTAGGTGATCCACTTGCCTGGTCTTATGGTCTGTCACTACCAGTTGGATAATTCTCTTATAACGTGATCATAAATCTTAAGTAGTTAATAAGACAAACCATATGTCCCTTTACCTTTGTACTATAAGGGAACATTGCTTTCAATATCTTTTCTGTTCCAAAAAAGAGTCAGTAGTTTACATGGATGTTGACAGTCTCTTATGGATCACTAATCTGGGACCATCTTTTTAGGAGCATGTTAGGATTGATGTTCACTGCCACTGATCATGCTTGCAGTTTTCAGCAGGGTTTTCTCTTAGAATTCTTAGTGCTGTCAAGCAAGCTAATGTGTCTCAATCTCATGCTATTTCTGAACGTAGCTTGTTCTTTGTTCATGCCCAGCTATTCTTTTCACACAATCCTCAAAGTTCTTGCTCTTGTGTCCAAGAGCTCTTTTGCAGCATTACCAGGCTTTATCCTGAATTAATGGTTTCCAGTACAACTTATATTCAGCTCCTAGCATTGTCAGGCTTACGCTATGTGAACAAGAAGGCTGTCTACTCTGCCTGGCTTTCCGTTGTGGCTTCCTTTTATGCTCAGGTGAATTCTTGGTATTTTTAAGAAAGGTAGGAAATGATTTTTGCTTCCTGAGACCAAAGCTTTATGTACTCCTCAAATGTGATTATGCTAAAGCAAGATAAAGCAACAGCCAGGTACAAATACCCTGTGGGAATCTCCCATTATGTCAGTGGGTTTTGATCTTTGTTCACACAAGTTCATGCCTAAAACTTTCTTTTATAATTAAAATAGATGCTTCACTAGAAGTACCTTACATCTTGTACCAGTTCTTCAATTAGTTAAAAGCCATTTGCTTTACAGTGAGTATTAAGTTATCTTATATTTTAAGGGATGATTCTAAAACGTATAGAAATAATTTGTTCTTTAAGAAAAACCTAATTTTTTGTGGTCCTTTTATTGTTGAAGGCAGGTTCAAACTATATCCTCTACATAATTTTCCTTTTATAAGTTTGTTTTCAGCTCTTCTGAGTTCTAAGTCTGGTGGAGACGCGTCTAATTAGTGCTTTATGTTATTCAATGTAGATTGTTTTTTCTATGGAGGAATACAAGAGGAGTACTTTGATATAAAAGAATACTTGTATACAATACTTCGAAAGATGCGAGTAAAAAACCCAATCTAGCATCTTTGTAGAAGTCTAGAGATTTAGGAAATAGTCTTAGAAAATGATCTTAGAGATTTTATTAAATTAGCAACTGATAAGACGGTTCCCTAGTATCAAGGAAGCAGATTGTGAAAATGGGCAAAATTGGGAATACACTTAAGAAAACTCACTTTGTTAATTTCTACTTGGAAAAATTAAGCTTTTTTTTAAAAAAAAAAATTGTGATCTACTTTTTGAGGAGTTGCTATTAAAATGACTTGTACTTTTCACATGTTTAACCTTTTAAAAGCATCCCACCTATTTATTAAATTATTATTATTATTTGCAGACTGCTTGGCATTTTGGCATGTGAGATGTTTTAATCTTGGCTTTGTCCAACAAAGAACTCATTTAAGTCTGTGTATATTTTTGTGGGTTTTTTCCTCCTTCCTGGATGTTGCTTTAGAATTCCAGAATATTTGGGGTTTAGATCTTTGATAGAAAACTAGTGTTCCTGGATGAAATAAGATGTAAATATGACCTGATGCTGACAATCAGTGATGTTTGGTATGTCGTGGACTCTCTTTTTGTTTATGAGAACACTAAAACACAAAGACTGGCCTATGTGGTACCTGGCTGAATGTGTTGCAGATAACACACCAGGGGTGGCAGTGCGGTTATCAGGAATGTTGTATGGATTTATACAACAGACCTGTTGATGGAAAAAGCTAAGGGAGCTGACTAGCCATTTTTCTGGCAGGTCTAGTCTCTCTGATAGACTTATGCACATAGTAGGGGAGGACAGAAGTCTAAGATGACATATACAACCATCCATTGGACACTTTGGGCATCTAGGTGTTCTACAATTAGATAAGAGTACTTAAAGTAGAGTGCAAGTTAACTGAAGGTAAGTAATGGCTTAATGACAGATTCCTGAGTAGAAGGCACCAACTTGTCAAATGGTTCATCAAGCAAAATAATGTTATGATAATGCTAGAAGACTATCTGTTCCTCTTGAAGCATAATCCAAGATAGCTGTCTGGACTCCAAAATTGATTAACTTTCTTGGCAGCTGTCACATATGTTACGTCAGGTGAGGATATATCTTTGGCAAATAAGTCTATGTGTAAATCTATTCTTGTTAATGTTAAGCATGCCAGAAATCTGTAATTACAGGGCCTAAAGAGGAAAGGATCAACCTTATAATTAGAGCTAGCTACAAACATGGGCACATGCAACTGCAGTCTGTGGTAATCTAAGTCGAGAGTGATTTTATTTACTCCAGTTTAGCTAGACTACAGTCTAGTACAGTAGGTCTAATTTTAGGTTTCCTTAACATGGACTATTTCAAGGCTGGCAGAACAAAGCAAAATACTAGCTACTTGAATGTTTTCAGTTTTCTGAATTACCTTGTACTGAACAGCTAATGTTTGTGTTGTGAAACAACCATCTGTTTTTGTAGTTTAAAGAAAATCTTGTTCAAATGTTAAATATTCTAAAATGTGTTAGTGAAGAGGCTGTCAGCCATTTGTCATACTACACCATTCAAAACTTTTCATGCACAGGAATAGCAAGCTGACTTCATATTCCTCTTTGCATTGATAAACCAGCATCAAAATACAGGCTAAAAAAATTACTTAACCTGGTTTGGTCAGTGTGCCATGATTAACTAATTATTCTTTGTCTGTCACAAGGAATAAAAATGTATTTACTTTTCTCAACCATCCAGTTTTTACTGTAACTTTGAATTAAAACATTCTATGTGCTTTGTGAGCAGAGATGAAAGAAATGAGGAAGAGTTGATCAGATGTGTATGGATGGGTAATAAATAGTTTGACAGGTGGAAACATTGCAGAATATGATGCCTCCTTGAGGAATTTCTGAGCAAGATGAAGATTAAACATGGCAGTTCTCTGTTTTGATTTGTACTGAAAGAAAGAGGAACACATCTTCTGAAAGGAAACTGATCCCTTAAACATATGGGGGATTTTTCAAGGTTGGCTTCAAAATAGTCTCTAGTGCTTTTTTATCACTGTAGGATACTGTGCACCAGGCACTATGCATATGCTGTTCACCACAGTATCCCAATAGAACTTGTTGCCCAGATGGTGCAAACCATATGCCTCTCGATAGTTTATCTATGTTTGGGAAATACTGTCTAAAAATATAAGAAAGGTCATAAGACTTCTGAAAAGCAGCTCTAGTGAGTTTCTTTTAAATAATGCTCTGGAGGTATTCAAGCTGGCTGTGGTTTTTTTTGTTTTGTTTTTGGTGTGTCCCCCCCCTTTTTTTTGTGTGTGTATGAGTGTTTTATGGCAGAGATGAGGAACTATGGAATCATACTTGCTCCAGTGCAAGACCACAGCTCTTAAGGCATGCATGCAGACTTCACTGGTCCATCTGCATAGATAGTTTTTCTCCATAGGAGATGCTTAAGAGGTGTACAGCACAAGGCTCAGTCTTGGGTCTCTCTCTTTTTCTCTTTTCCTCCGCAGTTGTCTGAATGAGCCTTTCTGGAAATGTAACAATATAGAAAGCCAGTTAATTCTTATATTTGTTCTGTGTCTTTGGTAATTCGTTTGACTATTTCCAAAGGCTAAAGGAGAAAATTCTCTTTGCCCATATATGTTGTTAAAATATGTTGTCTATTTTGCTTACCTGGCACAGATCCACAGAGGGACGGCAGTCTAATTACATTTCCAGCATAATGGTTCTTTGAAGTATCAGCTAATTAGGAATGGGCATTGCAAAAGTTTAGACCAGCACTCAGGAAAAGAATGCTTCATGTAACCATCACTAATTCATTAGGATAACCAAAACTTATTTCCTTTGAGTAAAGATTTGCACATTCTCACCTACAACAGTGTACTAGATATAATACTTCTTTGTAGCTCCTCTGAAAGCAGAACTCCGTTTAAAAGTAAATTAGCTAAATTGAAAGGCAAATTGCCTTGAGTTTCAAGTACAAAGGATGTCCACGCTTAGATTTCTTTGCCAGCTGCTAGAGGCTGGGAAGATGTGGTTTCAGAAATCCTAACAGGGTATCTCGTGACACCTAAGAATTTTAATGTGGTGTCATAAATCACTAATTTATTCTTGCTCTGGTATTGCTTGCAGAATCTATTCAGATAGATCAGTTCTGTGTACTGGGGAAGAAACGTGACGGGGGACAACTTGTTTAGTCTGGTAACAGCTTATGTCAAATACCTGAAAAGCTCTTATAATTGCATTGCTTCCTCTTATGATTTTGATCAGAGTAAAAATGAGTATATCTGGTTTGAAGCAGAACTAACTTTTTCAAGAGAAAGAAGCAGATTTTCAAATACCTATGAAAGATTAATATATGGTATACAATCCCTTTATGGACTTACATTTTTCCAGTTCATTTCAGCTGGATGTTTTCTAACATACTTGAATGCTCTTTGTTTCTTGCTTTTTTTTCTTGTCTTCACGTTCTCACCTTTCAATTTTTAACTGGGTCTAGTTCTCTAAGTCGTTGAGTAAATACAACTACAGTGATACAGCACTACCTTTGTCATGTGTGTGTCACTCCAGTGTGATTCACAGAATCATGTCCTTTTTGTATGGGACATTTGAACTTGTGGATATTGTTATGTATCAGTTGCTGCTGAGACTTGGCTTATACTGTGCTGTATCCAGGTTATACAAAAATGGGAGTTTGCAGGATTGATATATTGTATTTTCCCCATATGATAATTTCCATCCTTTCTCCCTTTTAATGAACTCATAGTCTTGTTTTCAGTCTTAAACCTACTTCTAAATACTTCACAATCCCATCTATAACTCTTACTCTTCACAATCCTATCTGTAACTATTACTCTAAATGATTTGTTTGATTTATCAGAATGTAATGATCATGTAACTTCTCTTTATTCTCAGTTCACTGACTGTAGTTTCAAGTAGCTGCTTCTGTTACATGATAATGTTATTGAGCTATGTGTAAGCCTGAGGAACGAAATGGCCCCATTTCATATCTGACTCCTGATGAGTGAGAGTACGTACCATCCAGAACTCTTCAAAATCTGTCTGCAGTGAAAATCTTTTTTTTGAAGAAAAAAGACACTTGCCAGATGCTTGCTTGCATAAATTCGAGTGACTAGGAAATGCAGAGAATAGGAAGAATGCTCAAGTTTTTTGGTTTGTGGTTTTTTTTGTAATTACAATTTAATATGTATGTACAAGTTTCTTTCAGAAGTGTAAAGCAGATAGCCTTCTAAAGAAAGGTTACCTCTTACAAAATACATCTGCATTCATGTTGAGATTCTTACACTGACTCAATGCAGAATTGTACTTGTTCTGTATATTCAAGAGCCAGGACATTTCAGAAGGTATTTTTAAAGGTGTATTTTTCCAACCCTAAGTTTAAAGAAGAAAGGAAGGAGGCAGAGTTTTAAAGAGAACTGGGACCTTTCATGTAATAACCTTTTTATTTTTTGAACAAATACATACGCCACAAAAAGGGATTGTTATGGTAAAAGCTGTATTACTGTGTGAAAGATGTGCATCCTGTAAAATCTTGGTGGATGTTTGCCATCAACATCATCGTCTTAAACACTCTAGAAGGGTCTGGACAAAGTTTTTCAAACACAGATGATTTGCCATAACAAATGTTCAGGTCTCTGAAATCCCAGGAAGACAAGGGTTAGGACTTCTGCATGGGAGCGGGCAGACTTCTGAGGGCTAGTGTGGTTTGGTTTCTGGCTGCAAGCATACAGGTCCTCTCCAGGGTCAGACCAGTTGGACTATGCTGCTGCATGCCCTCCTAAAGCCAAGGTTTAAGATGCCTGTTGTAGGTGTTTTTTTCAGAAGTGCTTTGCATCTGCTGCTCCCAGCAGTTGTTGTGAGGTCAGTGCTGCTTATAATCAGGTCACCTTCTAATTTAGATGCAGAGCTTTAGGCAATCAGGGTTATTTTAAAATTTCAGCTTGTGGTTTTTAATTCTTAAATTAGTAGCAAGAGATTGCTTTAAGGACTCATTTGTCCTGTGTTAATGCAACTAAGACAGTACTTTGTAGTAAAAGTGAGTTTAAAATCATTCTGTTTGTAAAAACAAAAGTGAAATTTGGACAGTAGTTTCTTTCTGTTTGTCTGAAGGTTAATTTTCTTCTAGGCTGGCAGCTGGGATGCTGCCTTAGGGTGTAGGTGTGGTGTTTGAGTCCTTGCTATGCTCAGTTGTTCTTTCCGGGTGTGTCCATATTAAAAACATTTTTGGTCATGTCAGGAGTGCACTTTTGAGGCAAATGTTCTAATTTTCCCCATTAACCCTGCTTTGGTTTATATTTCAGCAGTCTTAGGCTTTACCAACTGAAAGGTTTCTTTCATTTGGATGAAAGTAAACCAAAACGTGCAGTCCAGAAGTGTATGTATCTCATGCCCATTAGTGATAATGGGCTAATGCAGCACCAGGCTGGTACTTGGAAAAATAAACCCCCTTTCAAAAGGTTCTGGTGCTGTTACAGGTACTCAGCAGCAGCTGTCTGCTCCATCAGTCTGCCTTCTGGTCCACGCAGCTTCCTAATGCAGATGTTTGTCTCTGCCACTTCTAAATGTATCCAAACCAACTGAGTTTCATTAAGATCTTAGATTATTGAAATAATTACTGAATTATATTTTGAATTCTTATTTATTTTCTGCAAACATATAAGATTTCTGACAAACCAGGATTTTTAAACTGTTACCTATTTTATTATTAAATAATTATGTTTGTATGTTTATAGTATCTAAAACAATGTAATATAAAAATACTTTTGTTTCAAAAGCTTTTACTTCAGGGAACAAAAACTACAACAGTGCTGTTGAAATGAAAATATACAGTAAACAAAGGGAGTAGGACAAGTTAGTTATGGTTTAAAAAAATGCATTGAAAAGTAACAAATACCAAAGCTCTAAGCAGATTAAATTTTCAGATGAAAATGTCATCTAAGCTCAGCTGAGTCAAGGATCTTGGTTGCTTGCCTTGAAACATGATACTTATGCTTAAATGATTTAGTGTGACAGTGTCTAGCCTAGGTTTTCAGGATCACTAGTATTTTGTTTTTAAAAGCAATTAGGTACCTGGACCCTACAATTGTTTTTAATAATTATTTTTTGGTTTAATATTTGATGTGATGTATATCTTAATGTATTGTTTATATTTTTTATTTGATGACAGAAATGTCAGTTATATGAAACAAATATATGACTACAACCATCAACTCTGCTTAGGGTACTTGATTGGTGAATCATGCTTGAGGAGAAATTTGTACAAATACTAAAATTTTAAGCATGGGCTAGAGTTAGGAATGTGATAAAATACTCTATCCCACCATATAAATGACTCTTTAAATAACCTATTTCTGAAGTTGTTTCCACTTACATACCTGTGCCAAAGAACCAGACAGGCTTTCTCCTGGTAATATACTTGTCTGGGTAACAAGAGGAGTATTCTGGTATTGCTTGTGAATATTACACTGTTTTGGGGAGGATTGCTATGACTGCTTTCATGTTTTGTTTTGTGTGCGTGGAGGTGTGGTCTCTCTCATTCCTCCTGTCTAGCGGAGTGGTAGGTATGCACAAAGATCTGTGCTGCTCTGGTTCCCAGGCTGAAAAAGGGACCTTGCATTTGAAGCCTCTTTGCTTCTGAAAGCTGAATATAGGTGCATTCTTGCCTGGAAAGAGCTCTTCTGCACAGCTCCCTGAGACAGCCTTCGGCTGATCCAGAATATTTGGGTGGTGGTGGTGGGGAAGGAATAAAATGTAAACAGCAAGTTGTTTAGCCAAGAAAACAGAAATATTTTCTATTTGAGTTACCCTAGACCCTTATCCCCCTTATAAAGAACCCTCTCTGCTTCTCTACTGGCTTAGCAGCATACCTTAAATAAAATACACACCTACACAGCTCCCCTTGCCCCAATATATAAAACTGTTCTTTGTGCAGCTTGGTTCATTTATCATGATGAGGTTTTTATTCTCTAGGGACAAGTGCATATTTCAGGTTCTTGGATTGTTGTCCAAGGACTGTCATTTACTGTGTATTTGCATAGCTCTCAAAAGACTAACTTCTAGCTGGCATTTCTCTGTATAATAGTTTTAATTGTGAAGGTATTGACAGACTACTATAGACAACATCTTAATGCTTGTTTGAAGGCTGAAGATTTGGGTGTATATAAAAGTGGAAAGTCTTCAGTAGTCTAACAGTCTACTGTCTTCTGGTGTTTCAGTAGTATCTCTTGTTGGCATCCTTTTTTTGAATAATTGTATTTGGGGCAGTGGGTACTGCTGCGGGCATTGGAAAGTGAAAAGCTCTGGAACCAGTGTTCAGTGAGACAGAGGAAATGTGTTTGAAAATAATCTTAACCTCTGCTAGAGATGCAATAATAAACTTGCTTTAAAATAGGGAGCTTGCAGAAGAAAATAATGAGTTGTGCGCACACTGTGATATATTGCCAACTTATTATTTCTGAGCTCTGCGGTGTGTCACAAATGCATATATTTCTCTATTAAGCAACACCTCTGCAATTTGGAACCTTATTTGTTGGAACTGGTCTTTGGTTCATGTTGTATAGCATTTTAAAAAAGAAAATGCTGATTTAGTAGTAAGCATTATTAGCTGGCTTCTAGTAATAGTTTTGTCTGTTTGCTTTGTAGGTATGAAGCGTCCATTAAGTCCTGACCACGTCTTTGAAGATGGGATTATGAATCAACCAGCTGTTCTATGGGGCTTTGAAGAAAAAGGACTGAGGAATGACAGACAGGACTATCAATTAAGCAAAGAAAAAAAGAAGATACTGTTTTCCTTCTGTGAAGTGTGCAATATACAGCTGAACTCTGCAGCGCAAGCTCAAGTTCATTACAATGGGAAGTCTCACCTGAAAAGAGTGAAGCAGCTAAATAATGGAAAACTCCCTACAAGTACAGCTCCTGGCACTTTGTTTGCAAGTACAAGCACAGGTACATGATTAGTATGAGATGTTGAATTTTGGTCAAAAGATCTGAGGAAGCTTTTAAGCTCTACCTTCCCCACCCAAAATAACCATTAAACTTAATATAGATTAATACTAGTAGTTAATAGTATTTTGCCATGTTCAGAATTACTGGTGTATTTCTTTTCCTGTGAAGCCACCTTGTATTAAAGCACTATTGCATTAATGCATGATTGACGGCTGTGTTGGGTCCTGTGTAGTTGAGATACGGTCCATTTAAAACTAGCTGTGGTGGGTTCAAATAGTCATGTATTTTGTCATCTGCTTTTGTTCCCAAAACAAAGTTCTGGAAGGATGCTATGGGAACAGGAGAAACTCCTTTTAAGAGATGTAGTGGTGGGAGGAGGAGAGCTGGAATTTACAGGCCTGGCACTTTCATTATTTCTGCTTTCAGTGGTCTGGGTTTTAATTCCTCTCATTCAAGTGAGAAGTAATTTGAAATAATACTTTTTACTTACTGGGCAAAACAAATTTCCCAAATGCTTGGGCAAAATGCATTTAACATGCACAATGTAAAGGTGCAAAGCACATAATGTGCTTTTTTGTTGGTTTTTTTATTTCAGTGTTACACTCCGCTCATAGCTATTCTGAGAAAAATGTAGTACTTCCTTACTTCTCTATGCATATAAGAAAGTGAACACAGGGAACAAATGATTCAATCCTGTATGGTTGAAAGAGTAAGGATGTTGTGACTCTTCTTTCCCTTTTTTAAGGGGTCCTGGTATGCCATATGGTCTCTTGCTTTGATGTTCGTAGTTTAAGGATTTTGCTGCAGGATTATCCTTTTTCTGTGATGTTCCAACAGAATTGAAGAAAATTTGTTAGAGCACTTTAAGGATGCTTTTCTTACTGGTGGTTGAAATAGATACTTGCTTTCTTCCTTTCCATTTATTTTGTTAAAGAAAATTCAGGGGGTTTTGACATTCTGTAGAACCCAACAGGTCCAAAGTTGATCTTAAGTATTCTTTGCATCTCAAGCAAGTATAGCAAGTCATCCTTTCTGGTTCTGAGATAAATAAAATGCTGCAGGTTTAAGGAATTATTGTCTAGAAGATGCAAAAGTTGCTGCTTATTGACACTTTGTATTGATGAAGTAACAGATCTCAAATCTTCATGACAAAAGCTTTATTAATTTTATTAGAGAATTTTCTATTAGCCACATGATGGGATTTGCTTTGGCATTTTTTGTTTTTGTATAAAAACAGTCAAACTGCATTAAATGGTTAAGATTTTTCTTTCTTTTTTTTCTGATTTTGATTTTCTTGAAGTCTGTGGTATTGTTTTGTTTGGTTTAGAACCAAGTAGTGTAAGGATATCACTTGGGTAAGGCCCGTGGTCCAAAAGATTAAATTCCTATTAACACCTAAATTACTTAATTGTGTGCATTCTTAAAATAACTTACTATCTATGAGATATTCTAATTTAATTTGAATTCCTTTGTGTGCTGATAGAAAACATTTGAAATGTTTGCACTGTATGTTTCCTGTTGCTTTTTGTTAGCTGGACCCCTGCACCTGATGTCTTTGCAGTCATTCCTGGGGATCGCAGCTGATGCTGTGGCACCATTGCTCAAAGAATGCTCTGATGCTGAGAATATTTCATATTTGCTGGAACATGTGCTTTGGGGTTACTGTGTAGCTTAGGAGTTAAAATTCATGTTTCTTTGTGCTTTGTTCACTGATCTCTATATCAGGCTATATCCTAGTTATTTACTAGTTATGCTGGTCTATCCAGTGCATGTTAAAATAGGCATTCTGTTTTCATAGCTGATGGATGTTGGTTTCATAGCATTTAAAAGAAAGAGATGCCTTGCATAGGCAGGTGGTTATTATTATTGCATAGACAATTGAATATACTGCTTAAGAGCCAGTAGGAGAACAAGATTTACTGGAATGTAGTTCTCAAAGAACACTTCCCAAAAATAAGTACAAATTAATTTTCTTATAAATTGATGTTATCCAGGCTCAATTTTAATCCATGTCCTCTGGAGTGTTATTACCCCTTGTAATGCAAGTCTGCCTTTCCCATTTCTTTGGCTAACATTGTAAACAGAATTAATTGTGCAGATGGTACGAGAACAATTATATTCATCTCACCTCACTAGTGAACAGACTTTATTCCACCTGTGAAAGAAGCAAATAGCCCCTCTCATACTTCATTGTTATAACTACATCCCCTTCTAACAAACCAGGTAGTGAACAGTTCAGCACACCTCAGGAAGCTTTCTGCAAAGGTTCCTGCTAATCTGTGGTTGGAGTATTCCTCTGTCTTCATAAGATGAATGTGAAATTAATAATATTCCTATTGGAAAATCAGGTGACTGTAAAATATACATGACTGTAAGTATTCATTGACAGTACAGAAACCAGGATTACAGGCCTGCCAGAACTGGCTTGATCTTGTGTGACAGAAGTGATCTTTGCACCATCACTGCCTCCAGCCTCCTTGGCTCTTGGTGGACTTTCTTCCAAATGGAGATGAACACAAAGGAGTCATGCGACATACCTTCATATTTATCCTCTTCTGAGGTCCCCTCTGTGACAGGTGGCCTCAGGTTTTTATAAAACATCCTATTAATTGTTGACTTCCACTGTGTTTTACAGCTATAACCTCAATTTGTGGCTCGTAACTTTCAGTAATAGGTAATGGTCCTTGTCGTACCACTATTGAAAAGTTTACTAAGATTTGATAACGTGGAATTCCAATGGCAATAATTCCGTGGCAATAATACTCTACAGTGTATAGATGAGGCGGTTTTATATATTTAAAATCTAAATATCTTTTTAGAGATAACTTTAAAGTTAGTTCTTTATATAGTTCTTTATATTTAGAGTAAGGGTACGACTGTCATAGAATTTCAAAAGGTATTTAGCAACATATTTTTCTGAAAAGCCTACGCTGTTTCTATAGACTCTTCTTTATTATGTCTTCTCTGTCCCATTACTGAAATCTAGAAGCTATTTTGCTATTGTACCTGTACCTGCAATTTCAGTTACTTCACAGCAAGTAAAATTGCATATAAAATAAAGCTTACGGCTGCTTTTCTTTATATTGACCAAATCAAGAAATTAATTGACTAAATTAGAAGGCTTTGGTGATTTGATCCTCTTACTGAACTCCTCATTTTCTTTAGACTGGTGTTAAAAATGATGTGTGTGAAGAAAACAGCATTCTACTGGAAAAGTGTATTTCACACAATGTTAGAGCCTTTGCTATTCCTTATGTTAGTGATTGTTTGTTACCATTAATACCCATCCTGTCTTATTGCAGCTCAGGCTGAAGTTTGTCAGTGATACCGTTCCCCAGGGCCATCCCTACCCTTGTCCCAGGCATATCTGATACACAGCCAGGCTTCTGCCAGAAGGAAGGAAATGAAGTTTCAGGAAAGTAAGAAAGTGTGTATTTGCTGCTGCAGCTTGAATTGGAAATTATTTCAGTTATTTCCTATAAGTAGGAAAAGAAAGGGTAGTTTCTTGCAGCCTTGGGGAAACGTATTTTGGAGTGGGCCTGTTAAAAGCTTTTCAGCAGCACGTCTTGCTGGAGTCTGCAGCGGCGATAGCCACGGGTCAGCTCACAGCACCTGCCGCCCTGAACACAAGGGCTAAAGCGTCTGCTCTTCAAAGGGGGAGGAACCAGTTTTGAGAGTATGGTACGAACTTGGCTAATTTAAGATTGCTTGCCTCCTTGTCTGCTAACAGATAGCTAATGAGTTACTTGTTTAGGAAATAAAGGTAGGAGGGGGGCAGCATTTTGTAGGCGGGAAGGGCAGGGGCGGCTGCGGGATCGCAAGGCTTCCACGAGATGGTGCTGCAGCCCGGGCGATCGAGCAAAGGAGCCACGGCTGCGGGTTTCCTTGGCTCGTTCTGCTACTATTATTTTCTTAAGCCTTTTTTATTAGCAAGCTATCCGTGGGGGATAACAGCGAGTTTGTTAATATATGCTGTGGCTAGTTTTGTGGATGACTTCGTTATATTCCTCCCAGGTCTCATTTGGAGATGACAACCGATTTTGCTCCACGAATTCTCATTATTTGTTCCCTGGGGTGGTATCTCGTGGTGAATCTCCTGATTCTCTCTCCTTTGCCCCCATGCTAACATGGGAATGGTTGGTGTAGTTTTAAGAGTAGAGTGTACTAGAAGTACCTACTGTAGTCCAAATTTTACAGATCCGTGGAAATGGGTAGGGTAGTTTCATTTTTGTTATAGAAAATGCCCAAATTCTAGAAGCAGGCAAAGCAGAATCACTTTTTCCTGGGTCCTAGGCTGTTTTAAACAGCAAATGTGCTTTAGGGTCCAGACACCACTCATTAATGCCTGTTTGAAGATCTTCCTGTAGGTTTGGCTGGAAGTGAGATCGGGACGTTAGTCCTCTGTCAGGGTATTCTGGTAGCAGCTCTGCCTTTTTGCTCTTGAAATCTCTGACCTTGCAGGGTAGTTTTGGAAATGCTGTGGGCCCCTATGCTGTGATTCTTTGTAGGGAACAGTCCTACAAGTTAATGTGTTCCCCTGTGATACTGGGGAAATAATCACAGGATGATTTCTTGCAGGATTATCAACACACAGTTGTCTGATCTGGCTCACAGCAATGACAGCCAGGGATTTGTTAAACTAGCAAAATACGTACGTAAATGACTAGACTACTGTTGTGTTCATGACTTAAATCAGTTCACAAAAAGAGCCTGGTAACACTAGTGCAAGGGAGAAGGTAAAACTGCAATCTTGGACATGGGAGAAGAACAAGAGAGTATGGAGAAGGCAGATTTCCTTCACTTTAGCAACAGAGATTAGAACTGCTTTGCCTCCTTGTGCAATGCTGTATTAAGTTGGAAGTCTAGGCATCCTTTCAAGTTAATGGAGGCAGGGAGGCTTACAGTTAAAGTGCTCAGAATCATCCTTCAAGGATCCGTTGACTATATAGCTAACTTGCATATTAGTTTGCCAAATGTCTAGTGTTAGGAAGTGTGAATAGTGTCTTCAGCTATGTCAAATGAAAAAGACCTTCTTAAACATCTAATTTAGATTAATAATTCATTTTCTAAGCATTTGACCTTTTCTTTCTCTCAAAAAGTAAAACTGAGTATTGGTAGATGTAGAGAAATTATTATGAAAATATTCCAGCTAGCCTTAAATCCACATGCCCACCTTTGGCCTGGTGCATATGAGGAAGACACTTTTTTTTTTCCTAAAATGAAACTGTAAAGAAATTACCTTGCCAGGTGACTAGGTCAGTGCAGGATTAAACGATGGTCTGTTACAACAGAATGAAACTGCAATGCATTACTTGGATTTCAGTGGAGTTTTTCCTTGTTTTTTAGTTGTCAGAAGAATCTGATCCTAAATGGACGTCTTTGTATGTAGGTTTGAATCCTTAGCTGGGCCAAGACTAGCTTTCTGACAGGTAGCTTAGTTGCCATCTAAGACTGCTTTGTGCCAACTTAATGAAGAACAGAATTTTTGCTTACTTTAAGCCTCTTGATCTAGGTCCTCAAATTCCTTATCAATGTTTGTCTTTCATTTTTCTAAAAAAAGAGGAAGGATAATCTGATTTTTATTACAGAAGATCTTCATGAATTATTCTACCAAGTACTCAGACGAATGCTCAGCAGCAACCAAAAGTATCTTGAAAAAGTTTGTGAGCTGAGTCCTACTAAAGTTATGCATGCATAGCTATAGAATTGGTGTGTAAGACTAGAGGAGAGGAGGAGGAGGATAGTAGAAAGCACTGTGAGCTTACTCTTTCTTGTGTTATGCCAAAACCTTTTTTAGACTTTTAGAAGGTCAGTGCTTGTTCTGCCTTCCACATCTGCTACCTACAGCCCAACCTTTTGGAAAGCAGTTTGAAAAAAGTTGCTGCTGTGGAGGCACAAAGTGGAGCAATGCCTCGAGGCTTTCTCCCTCTGCCCCCCGTGTGAAAGGGAGGTTGCTCCCTGTTTTGCTATCCTATTTTGATACTCTATTTGGAAAAGATTAGATTCTCTTGCTAAAAATCAAAACTACTACCTTTCTCCAATATAATTTAAAAAAAAGTTACGTTCCTATAATGCAACTTAGATTAGTGAGCTGTTGAAAAACTGTTAGTATTTCACTACAGGGTATGTTGACTTTTCTTATTCAGTGGTCTTTGAACAAGATTGCATTTGGTAGATGGTTCTGCATTCTTTCCATCACTTGAGTGTCTTTCACAACTTAAGAAATATGTAATGTTACATAAGTTAGTATTTTTCTTACAATATGAAATGTATTTATAAGTGATTGCTATTTTTCTTTCACAGCAGTCATGACTAGCTGCTCTGAAATTAAGGGGGTTTATTATATTGGTTTGGTGCACTTGATACTCCTTACAAAATGATGATGAGAGTTAATATCAAGGGACAAAGCTGACATTAAAGATGGTTTCTTGTTTGCTAATAACTACAAACTGTGTCTATAATACTTTGTTCTGCGTTTGAGTAGCTGCACTGTGAAAGTACAGGTAAAATTCATAAAAATGGTAAGTAGATGATATGTGTACTTACTGGTAGTCTTCAAGAAAAAAAAATGGAAAGTTATTGTTTCATTGAGGTTGGTTGTTTTTAAGTAATTGTCAAGTTGCATTACAGCACAACATTCAAAAATTCCCTAATAGAAAGGCCAACCTTTTTTTAAAGCTGGTAAAGGTTATCAGACCAGTTATTCATTTGTAGCCTCCACTTCATTCTCTTGGAGGTGGGGAGCACACGAAAGGCATTTGTAAGCAAACAAGTTGAATATGTGGCTAATATGGAAAAAAGCAGTTTATAGGGGGTGGTGCTTTGGGTGGAGTGGGGAAAGGTTTCAAAATAAAATTGACTGCCGCAGTTGGCACTCTTTGCCACTAGTTTGCATAAATATATTCTTGTATCAAAATTCTCTGCAAAATTCCTTCTTGGAGAGTTTAACCTGTCTTCAGGGGCAGTTGTGCTGTGGTAAAGGACCAGCATTTAAGTTATCAGATAATCAGGTGTTCTAGAGCCTAGGACCGAAAATACAGCTGCTCACCAGCTATGATTTCAAGCTGAGAATGGCTGCAGAGGTGGTGATGACACAACTTCTGCTCAGGTTGAGGGGTCTCCCTTGTCATTTAAACAGCCCAGGCAATGGCCTGGAGAGCTACTGAAATCAGTTGAGTTTAAGTTGCTACAAGGATTTCTTCACCATCTCTTTGAAGGATGTGATCCACAGTTTACAGGTGTGGACAGCTGACATGGAAAGGGATCTATAAATGCAGAGTCATCATTTTTTCCCCATGTGCATTTCCAACAGTGATTTCTGTATTAAAATGACTGAAAAAAATAATAAAGTCAGATTTGTTTATTATTTTTATCTTGCAAAAGTAAATCAGATACTTTCTCTGTACAGTAAGTATCCTCGTCTGGGATCAGATTCTGCCAAAATTTCTCTCATAGTTGTCTCATGACACAGTAGTATATTGGGATAACTGTATAGGTATTATAATAACTCCGGTGTCTTTATTTCTTTGCAAACTTAACCCAGTCATGATTACATCTGATTCTTATTATACTGTGTATCTCTGTGGGCGTGAGTATGCACAGCGACACATGCTTTCTTACCTTTTTTGGGAAAGAAAACATATGAAGTACCTGAAAAGACAAAAAGATTTACATAGTGAGAAGTCTGTGTGGGAGTAGGAAGAGCATGAATTTAATAAGCCATGGAGGTTTTTCATAGTAAGTAATTAAAAATTATTGTTGTTTTTGAAAGACAAAGGCATTGGTCATGTAATGTCATGCTTTTAGTTGTTGATTTTTTTTTTTTTTTGTTCAAATACTTAATCTGCTGGACTGTACAGCTCTTTGCTGGGTCAGTATTCTAAAATTTTTCGTCCAAATATTTATGCTTCTCTTTAATAGACATCATATGTGTTTATATATAATAGACTTTGTCTGTTATGTGGTTAAAAAGTACTTATTTGTTCATTTGCATAATTGTAAATTAATCTTATTTAGAAAAGCTGTAAGGAATCATTAATTTTTATTGCTGGATTTTTTTCCAATAACGAAGCTCATCACAATACAGGCTACTGATTCTCCTCTGTCTCGCGTTCACTGTAGAAAAGACAGAGCTATTTTTAACATTTACACAGTCTAGATAGATGATTTTTCGTTCTGTGTGGTTTGGAGCTGAATCTGTAGAGCCTTTCATAACCATATCCTTTTTTTAATGGTTTGTTTGAATTTGATCACTGTAGCTGATTCCATGCATTGATAATGAAGGCTTGGGTTGCCTGTTTCTCAGCATAAATTCACCTCAGACTTCTACTTTGACAGTGCTCTGTGTTTCGGTACGCATGAAGATACAGAACTGAAATTGCTTTGCTTTCTTTACAAATGACTCAGAGTGTGCTTGTCCTTCCCTAAAATGTTGCCAGCGTGTGAAGGATTTTCAATGAGCAATGCAATAAGCCGGCATCTGGGAAGGTTTGAGGCTGCACTGGTATAACAGTGTACTGTCACACAGATGATCAGGGCTGGAGCCAAGTCTCTGTAGCACCGTAGATCATATTGGTCACATACTGGAAGTTTTGTTTATGTAACTTGGTTGCTGTTTAAGCTGCTTAAATAGTATTGCCATAATGTGGAGTGGACTTCCCAGTAGAGGTGAGCATGATTTTTTATTATTAAACTTCACTGACTTGCTTTGTGATATGATATTAAGAGTGGATGCTTACATGTTTGGCATTATTTCTATGTGCATGTCATTTGTGTTTTAGCTATTCCAGTGGAAAGGATAAGAAAAATGGCAAGGCATATAATGCATATTTTTCTTCTCTTCTTATTTCAGTATTAAAAGTAACTCTAAAAATGTGGCAAGCTCCCTTTCCTTGCTTGCTGTTTGCAGAGGGCATCTTTCCAGTAGGTGACTTCCTATGCATTTTAAATGTTTTTGGAACATGTTAGTGATGCTGTATTATTGTTATAGAAAGAAGCTAATTAGCAGTGTGACTAAATGCCTCTTACCAGAGCTTGCTTTCTGGCTTGTTAAATCTCAAATTATAGTTATAATGATATGTAAAACACAAGAGCTGTCGGATTCTCTAGATAAACTAAGAAAGTAAGGAATGAAATAAATTGTATACTGGATCTGACATCTTGCGTATGTCTGTCATTGTTAATATTAAAAGTTATGACCTGTCATGCCCAGGATAGCTTCCAGTAATTCATTTGCACTGACAACTTGCTTTGAGAAGGGTATAAAATTACTATCGCTTCTCCCTAACCAGTTAAATTTGAGATTTAGTGCAGTAAGTTTTATTTAAGGGAACAGATAGCGTGCTAAAGGTAGCCCGTGAAGTTCTAGTAGTAAATCTTTAAGCTCAAAAGAAGCTTTATCGTAAACTAAATAGACTTTGTACCTATCTGTTTAAAAAAAAAAAAAAGTTTTAAATTGAAAATTTCACCTATAGCAGAACACAAAAAATTAGTTCCACTGAGTTACTTAGTAAGCATTGCTGTTCTGTTAATGTCTTTAGTTTGTGGTGAGACCTGCTATGATTATATTTGCATTTGCTGATAGTAGTTTTTCTAATAAAAGAAGGAAAGATGCTGAAAAATACTTAACATGTTTTTTGTGTTTGCTATAGAAATGTCTATGCTTACTATGTAAAGACTGCTGTGCTGTTTTTTTTTTTATGAGGAACTAGGACAGCTCATGCGTTTTCCTGCTAAATATATTTATGAGGCAGCTGTTTTATAGCTTTCAGCTCTGAAGTTATAGATAAGTGTGTATTTGTTTGACAGAAGATTCGAGAATTTCCATTTACTGCCGTACATGTAAAGCTTGGCTAAGCAGACTGCATCAGGAGCACACACCATTTGTATTAGCCAATCTGTCTTTGCAAGTCCCAGGGCCACTATCTTGCTAGAAGCCACTGTGTGCTTTTGAAAGCATGAAATTAGTTTTATACTGAGCACATGGTCTCTCATTTAGCAGTTCTTTTTATGGTAATGGTCAATTTATGGTTCAGTGCCAGAATTTTGGTGTCCTGTCAAAGCTGATAGCTTCTGCTAAGGTGTTCTTTGGAGATAAAAACAAACAAACAAAACCCAAAACAACACCCCTCACCCCCCAAAAAAACCCAACAAAAATGCAGTTTGTGGTGGGGATCTAGGGAGACTCTAATAAAGGAAAATTCTCCCCAATGTCCCAAACTACTTACATTTCTCATAGCATTTTGGAGTTATTTTGTTGTAGTCTTTCAGATAACGTTTGTAAGCATACGTTTGTCATCGTGACATAAAATTATTAAATTCATTGTCACCTTCTTACACTTCATACAGAGTTTTATAATCACTTTGCAATAAGCTTTTCTTCATGACATGGAAAATTACTATCCCTTGATGCTAATTTGCTCTGTGTGCTTATTTAATGATCAAGGACAAAATACACTTGAAAAATGTATATGAAGCACCCTAAACATTCAGGAGAGATGCTTTTTAGAAAGCAACTTTAGAACACGTTACAGACTTGACTCTTTCTTTGGAAATCTATAGGAGTCAAAATAAGTTGTTAGTAGATATCTTTGTAAAACCTCCTTTAATACATATAATTCATAAATTGATGAGCCAGCTTTTTTACCTGCGCTTCCTTCTTGGAAGAGGGCATTCTCACTGCCAGATTGCTAACTGGTCCCGCACTAGCAGCTACCCTTTGTGAAAGGTTAGGGTGGTTAACGTCATACACTATTAGGCTTCACTTGGGTTACTTTGTCCAGCTTACATTAATCACTCTTGTATATTAGGTAATTTTAAATTGAGCTCCATAATTCTGACTTGATCCTGCAATAAGCATTTTTTTATGATACAATATTTACTTCTTTGCTAAGTTCTGTCTGCAAGGGGCAAAGTTTGACTTTGTGTTTTGTGTGGAAGATGTGGTGGGCTCTAGAACTGGTAATGTTTCTTCTCTAAGTGCTGAGGAGGGATCCTGATCAGCTACTGATGTGCCTTCCTGGGAAAGAAGCAGCTGGAGGCCATAGCTTCCAGAAGCTTACTTAAGAAGTAAACTTGCTGGTGTACCAATTTTTTATTATTCCATCATCATGGAGGAGGAAGAGAAGTAGAAGCTATGGAGACTACTGCGCTTTGTCAAAGACGCTTGGAAGGCGCAGCAGAGTATCACCTCAACAAAGCTTCTTTCTCAAAGCCATGTTGTTTGGATCATCCTGTAGTCATGAAATAGATGCAGACTGACAGCTTGGTTTTTTTTATACAGCTTTAAAAAAGAACAACGATTGCTGTCATTTTAGGGCCTTTGAATAAATTTGCTTGCTATTCTTCAGCATGTGTTTAAAGGCTACCAGGCAGAAAATATTGTTACGAACATTTGGAAAACAATGTGCGACATGTCACTACCATGACATATAAAACTTGTTTTATTTCTTTAAGTGCTTGAGCTAGAATGCCTTTCCTTGTCCTTATATTCTTTTTGGGATTCTTTTTATCCGTGCTTTTTATCACTATAAATACAAGCTTGTCACATTTCAAGCTGTCTAGTTCTTTGTTGCAAGACGTTGTTGTTTGTAAGGTGCTTTCAGCTTCAAAGATCTTGCATCCCCTTCCAAGTGTCTTTATTGCTGCATATTCCCCCTCCTGCTATTTCACATTGGTAGGTAGGTAAAGTGAGAAGCAAGATCTTGTGTGCTAGTTACGCTACTTTGCTTCCTGGTAGGGGGCTCTACTGTTTCAAGAGCCGTTTCTGTATCAGATTGCCAATTATCACATGGCACCATAATTTTAATTTCTTCTCCTTTAGAAGACATCACTGTTAATGTATGGTGATCTTCTGCAGTTTGAGAGTGTTCGGGGGATAGCAGCTTCACTACTGCAAGGTTACTTACAAGGAGATTCTGAAGGAGAAGAGGATACTGTAAGCTAAAAGGAAAAAATGATTGGGGAAGTGATACGGGGTTGTGAGCAATTCCATGTTGATCACTTGACTTTGAGACCCAAGTCTAGCCAACCTCTTCATGGAAATCTTGAATCTGCCTTTTTTAGTGAAGGTCAGTGATGATTCATGCCAGAGGAGCAGAGTAAACCGAGAACTGTAGTTAACTGTGGAAGCCCTGTTGAAGTCCTATTGCTGAAGCTGGAGTTTATACATGTTTTTCCTTGTCTATAGACTAAAGAGCCAGAGATGTTCTGGAGGTCTCACCCAGAATGTTCAGCCAAGAAATTGTGTGGTTTTTCATATGCTTTCTGTTCTGTTGGATTCTGAGCCATGCTCTTAACATGTCTTTGACAGGAAAATGAACTGAGTAACTTCCCTCTTTCATGTATGCTTTTTGTTCCTGTAAGGATTTTTTGGTTTTTTTGGAAGTGAGGAAAGCAGGGTACTTTTTGATCTGTATGGCTGTAAGGAGAGTGCTTTTGTATTGACGCCAGCAGTTAGGGCAGATGAAAGCCTAAATTCCTTAGCCTTGGGTAGGTCCAAGACCTTCCCTGAAAAAGTTTAGCTTTGACTGAACAGTGCAGCTCTCGGGAGGAGATGAGGAAGTCTTTTTAATACTCTGTGAATACAGAAATACAGCTTCTTTAAGGACTGAGATTTTCAAATTCATGTAGTGTGTTATAGGAGCTACCTGAGGGAAAGGATATGACTGTGAAACCTCAGTGGGCAAATCCTTTCATGGTAGGCAACTTGTGAAAACATCAGAATTTTGACTGGACAAGAATTTGTGGCATGATGCATTTGGTGGTACCACTTGTTAGTGTATGTGGTTGCTCTGGATGGTGTATGAGGTCTGTGTTCAGGTGATTAAGGGACGTTTCCAGGTCTAGGGACTTCTGAGGTTATGGTGGTGTGTTCTTTTTTGGATTTTTTGCTTGTTTGTTTTGTTAGCTGTTCACTTGGGTAATATTTATACTTTTACTGAGCTAGAAGAAGAGACGGAGAGAGTAGGTGTCTAGTGTGCTGGTTTCCCTTTTGCTCTCTTCAAGTGTTCTGTAATGACATAATTAGAAGTCACAACATATTGTCTGGAAGTTTGTGACTTCTGCCCAGAGGCCTCCATTTTCTTTTTTTAAGATACTTCATAGTAGGGGGAGCAGAGAGAGGAAGGGGAGGGAACAAATCTACGAAGGAAGTTCTTAAAATTGTCTGTCTCTCTGCTCAAACTGGATTCAAAATTTTCACATACGTGCAATCTCCTCTCGCTCGGCCTGGGGTGTTTGCAATGATGACATCCTGAAATGTTTTGTTTCGTAATAGGTAGAATGAAACCATAGTTCTGGGACTGAGCATTTAAATGTGAACATAAAAGGAGGCTTTTTTTTTTATCAGCAGAACACACTTAAATGTAACATGGAGAAAATAAAGAGGTGAGGAAGATTTCTAGGCTTTAGAGTGGCACATCTGGATAAAGAGTCACAGAAATCACTTCATCAAGAAAAAGCAGACTAGTTGGAAAGAACTGAAGTTTATTGTTAGGAATTGCAATTAGTGTATTGTGGCCAGCTTTGTTAGTGGTACCATTGAAGCCTGATATGTCTCTAGTAAGGTTCTGAATAGTAAAAATCCATCCTCTATTAAGTAATCATTGTAGCAACCTCTTTTCAAGGAAACATAAATAGCACTTGGCACCTGTGTACCCAGGTTACTTCTGAAAATAAGATTTAAGTTTTTCAGTCACTTTGGCTGGTGAGCAGGGCACAGGCTTTCAGAAAAGCCAGAGCTGGAACACCAGAAGTTTATTTGCTGGGGATTAAATCATCATGAAAACATCCTCAGGTTTTTTTGTAGACATGATTCTAAAGAATGCTTATATGAAAGTGGTATAGTACCAGATTTTTTTGTTAATAACTGTTGACAGAAACAAGGGAAAATCTGGCAGAAACAAGTAAAAATATTGTTGTCCCTACTTCATTTTGTTTGTCATTTGCATTACACACTTGCTCATTCTAATAATTTATCCTAACAAGTATTTTTTCCTTGAGGGAAAAATATTTTCCCCCACCCCCTTCCTCAAAACAAACAAGTCAAATGACTTTGTTTTAGCGATTACTGCAGAATACCTTTGCTGGAAAAAAAATATTTGAGTTGACATTGTTCTCTTAATTGTGTACTAGACTTCTACTCTGGAAGTTATTGTTATTGCATGGTATCTGTGCTGTTCGTATCCTTTGGTAGGTAATGTTTCTCAATTGGATAATTAATGAAGCTTAAAATGCAAATCAATAAAGTAATAATTTACCAGCAGCTAATGAATTAAGTCTGTAATCTAGTTATGCTTTGTAAGGAAATACTCACCCATGAATATCAGGGTGACAAAGCTATTTACTTAAAATACTTTATAAATTCCCAAATTTTAGAAGATTTTTGTTGCAAATAGTCAGTGTTTGGTACTTAAAGTGTTTCATATTGTTCACTAACAGTTATTCAGTTGAGGTAGAAACAGCCTGTTGCTCGATAAATTTATCAGGATACCCACTAGCAAAGAAGTGGTAAACATGAGAAAAGTATAACTTATGGAAAGATTAGTTTGAAATATGTATCCAAACTATTAAGTAATTATGAAAAAAAAAATCTTTGAATTGACATAATTTCATTTGTGATTTGCTAAGTACAGCTATATATAGTAGTTTTTAATTTATAAACAAATATTGGATTTGTAAACATTTGTCACTTGTTTGACTAGCTTTTACGCAAAACTATCATGTCGTTCACAACATGATATTTACTCATTGATCAAGCCCAAGTTTACTAGAGTCTTCTGAGAAATGGGACAAAACGGAATAAGCTATTGCAAGAATGGATAAAATCCTGCTGGGGATTTCCATGTTCTACAGGTGCTCTGCAACCTAAACACATGGCTGCTGCCCCTGTTCTCTTTCATGCATGTGCTCACTTGTTGGAAAGATGTTAGTGGGCTTGGTGGTGAAAAGGGAGAGCTTTAAGTTAGAGCTTAACTATGATGTACCAATTAACTCAAGAAGTAAATTAAAATAAGAGGAAGGAATTTGTGAGAGCAGAAGGCATTGCTGGATCTTGATGCATGAAATGAAACAGCAACGTGGCTGGAGTCAGGGTGTTTGAGACTTTTCAAAGGCCAGCTGCTCTCACACGTGCGTTTTATCTGAGACTTTAGTGGTGATTATTCATGCACCTAAGGTTAAATGTTCGTGTAAGCATTCACAGGTTGTTGGGTGTGGATCGTGAATAGGAATTTGAATTGGAGCAGAAGAAAATACAGCTTCTGGCCATTGAAAATTCCATCTTAAAAAAGATTGTATTAAGAAGTAACACATTATATTTTTTGGCATAGGCCTAAAGAAATACTACTTGAGGAGATGCACACTGGATTTTGATTTTTTTTGTTGTTGTGTTTTTCACTTTCTGGCTCCCAGTTTGATCAGTTCCCTTATCTTCCTGCCTGCAGAAAATGAAGCTAATGCGAGGTGTGCAGCAGTGCAGTACTCTGCCCCAGAAGCTGGGGGATGCTGGAGCATCCCAGGGTTTTGCCCCCATCAACTGTGCTTGTAAACTGGAAGTGAAGTTTATCACAGCTGAAGAGGCAAATGACTAGACAGTGTGAATTCTGTGGTGTATTTTGGGGGGTTTGTTTTGGTTTTTAATTTAAAACATTTTTTTTAAATCTAGGAAACCTTCTTGTGGAGAAACTTTGTTTTGAGGTAGTGCACAATTCATCAGAAAAATAATTCTGAAGAAATGCACAAACATTTTAGTTTATTTCATGTTGCTTTATATTTTTATAGCAAGAGACTAGTATTTGAAAAAATATGGTGTATTTCACCTTTTTATCTGTGTTTAGAAACACAATTTAATGTCAAACTGTTTTTATCATCAGAAGTCCATTTTATGCATAATAGGCATGTTATTAAAAAAGGCAAAATTCAACAGGTAAAAAATAGCTTCATAAATAATATTTTTGTCAGATGATTTAATTTTTATTATAATTTTTTCAAATAAAACTTCCAGCCACCTTCACTGAAGCCTCTTTTGAGAAGAAGCTTTGTTGAGTTCTTTAATTGTTAATGTTAGGTTTCTTTTGGTGGTGTTCTGTATACAAGATATATATGTGAAGGGCTGTTAATCTAGTGAATACCAAGCATCAATGAAATTTAAAGACCCGTTTGAAATTGAAGTTATATATTTCAATTGCGTTTTATGTCAAGACTCCAATGGCAGAAGGAAAAAGCAGGTTTTAGTAGATAATGATCCTGTCTGCACGTTATTGCACTGGACATCTACCCTGGCAAAGACAGGCCATGTTTACAATCATAATGTGCTTATTTTTTGCTTAAATTCTTGGGAGATGATGGAATGACAGACACATACTTTCTGTCTTAAACTGAATGCAGGTTTTTTTCCATCTTTTTACAGTTTTGTGTCAGAAATATCTGTTACAATTATCCAGACTTGAAGTCAGTGGATGAATTGGGCAAATAAAGCTATCTATACTTTTAAAGTATTTCTACTTTGTACTGCTTTCCTCATTTGAAAACCTGGGGTTGCTTTGATAGATAGCGAGCGCGCTACCCTAGTTGCTTCAAATCTTCCCTTTGCAAGGTTGATGCAATGCATTAAAGTTACTTTAACTCCTGTAAATAACTAAGAAGAAGCCTAATCACAGAAATTGTCATGGATTAATTGAATAACTATGGAGTGGAGAGCCGGAATGTATTCTTTCTGCTGGCTGCCGATGAGCAGGCTGTTCGATTGCTCCGAGTCTCACCCACCCTGTACGAGGGGTTGTTATTCTCAGGACCGATAGCTGCGCATTATGCAGAAGGGAGCTGATCCAGTCCCTCTGAAAGAGGACATGCCTCGTCTGTTCAACAGCGTTCTCTCTGTGGCAAAGACATAGTGCTGGAAAAACATGAGGCGTTTAGAAAGTCTGGATGAGGAGCCCATGTACGAGATAGGGAGCATGCATGGAATCTGGGTGAAAAAATGGCAATTTTTATTCTGTCTTGAGTGGTCAGAAACATGTAGCTAGAAATGATATATCCTAAAATGTGTCAAAATAGCAGCTTTTAGTAGGTAGTTGAGTGGTGATAATCTGCAAGAAACTGATGTGCTACTGTAAATACGCTACCTTTCCTGAAATTGAAATCCCTTCACTCACTATGTTATTTTCTAGGCCATCTATTGCATGAGCATGTTGTTTATTGCCTACTTCTAACAGAGTTCCAGGGTCAGTAGAAATTGTATTGCAAACTCAAGGTTTCAGGTGTTACATAGTTGTTAGAGCAACAACCAGTAACAGTACAGACCTGCAATGGAGGACTCTCTGAGAAACCACAATCCTGTGGAAATGCTCTCTTCTTCTTTTTTTTTTTTTTTTTTGTCTCCCCCCCTTTGATCTTGTTGCTGAACATCAGTGGAACATGACTGTACTGTTGTGGTGTGGAGCAATCAGCTGCCAGAGTGAAGTGAAGTCTGAAGGGACATCTACCAATTAACTGAAAGTAATGAGAAAAATCTTCTTGTTACACTAATCAAAGCAAACTTGTTACCAAGAAGTTTGGAAGTCAACAAATTTGTAAGCCATGCATGGTCTAGCCTGACTCTTCTGCTACAAACAGAATCAGTGCATCCACGGGGGCTCATAGACTCTGAAGACCAAAGGAATCACCGAGTCTTATCTCCTATACAATACCAGACAAAATAATCTCAAGCATTAATTCCTTCAGTAGAAGAAATTGCTTTCCCTAACATGCCAGTGCTTGCTGTTAAGTCCAATAAATCTGTAATTGAACTAGAACACATTATTTAGAGAGACATCCAAGTTCAATATGAGGACTTCAGGATGTGATGAATTTACTTGTTACACTGTTGAATTGTTTAAATAACCCCTTACCTTTGCAGTTAAGAACTGCATCTTACTGCCAATTTGAATTTTCTAATTATGAGCCAGGTGGTGCCTTTTCTTCCCTACTATTAAAGAACTCCTATTATTAGATACATTCTTCTTTTAAAATGGCAAGGGAGCTTGATTTAAAGTCCAGCACTGTTTGTATTAAGTGTGCAATTACAAACACAGATCATGTAACATCTGGAAAGAGTATGTATTACTTCTTTCTTCTAATAACATGGTTCGCATCAGTGGTCTCGGTGACCCTCCGATGAATCAGAACGACAACTTTGCCTCCACAGTAGTGGACTGGTGGGTCCTGGTTTTTAAAGTCTCCACAACATACTCTTCACAGTAACAAATACTCTTGCAGCCAGAACGGAGTTCATAAAGCTCTCTTTCTTAGCATTGAGTTAGGAGCATGATACCGATACTTCTCAAGATTTTTCTGGACTTTCGCTGTCTTTTCCTCTTCTCCAGTTAATTTTCAGCCGGCAGGATCAAGCTTTTTCTCAGTGAGCACTTGTGAAAGGACAGTCGTTTTCCAGGTCAAATCCCTTGCTTGTGGTATACACTGCTTGTTTTGCTCTTCTGTAGAGGCTGGCCTCTGTTTCTAAAACTGTATATTAAATACTGAAAGGCAGCTACGCAGCAGCTATATGTCCATGTCTTGATACCATTCAGCATGTGCAGTGACCTTTGTCACCCAAAGTTATTTTACTGATTGTTTTGTTTTTGGTTTGGTGGTTTGTTGTTGTTGGTTTTTGTTTTTTTTTTTTTTTAAATGCATGAAGTTTAATATCAATGGGAGGGTGGGGGTGGTGTAGTTTTAGTCTGATTTCCTTTATATGATGTTTGCTTATTGTTTCACCTAATTTTCTTGGTATTAATTTCAAAGACTTTTATTTATCTAAAGCATACCTTCAGTGAAGACACAGAAAACAGGGAATACAGAATCTTCTGCCTATTTCCTAACCAGCTTGTAAAGATACTGTATATATGACTTGCTTGACAGATGTTTTCTTACAGTTTTACCTGAAGTTTTGGAACTAAGAATATCTGTAATCTAACAATGTAAATAATCTTGTTGAGTCTTTATCTTTTTTTGTACACTAGTGCTAGTACCTGACAGGCATGCCCATTAGCTGTTGTCTTTTTCCCACTTCACTGGGATTGTTTAGAGACAATGTCATACAGTGTTATATTCAGACTATTATCCTTGGGATGTCTTTAACTCCTTTGGAGCGTGTCCCCAGCACCCACATTCATCTATCCACAAGGACTTCTTTCTGTAGTTTGTGGTAAGAGTGGAAGGACGGCGTAAGCATACTAATTTATTTGGATGACTAATTCCTTCCTGTTTTACTTAAGGTAAAATTCTTACAGTTTAGTTGCACAAAACTGTCTTGACAAGATGTCGCTGTTAACAGGCTTGCTCTTAAGCCTGTGACTGTAATACATAATACTAATCTTTCTAATACCTTGCAAGCTGGTGTTCAGGATTTCTGACTCCAAAGAGTGTGCTGCCGGAATATGACTTTTTTTTTTTTCCCTGATACCAAACTTTCTCCCACAGAAGTGGGAGTGAAAAAGCTCTATGAATTTAAGTATTGCTTGGAATTTATTTCTGCAATTTTTGTATCACTTGCAAACTTGACCTTTATCTAAGCTCTTCTCACTTCTGTGTCAGGATGACCCCTGATCCATATGTGTACCTGTATTAAGGATTTTGAGAGTGCTGTCCATGAATAAATCTAAAAATATGTTGCAATTTTGTATTTTAAGAACTGAAAATCACAGCATGGTTTGAATTAAAAAAGGAAGTTGTTTTGTAGCAGTATCTAAAGTGGAAACACTTAAAACAGAAGTAGAATTCTGCTCTTCTGCACATCATTGAATGTCTGGGAAGGTTGGTCACTCCTGAATTGCCTGCTTTTTTTTCCTGCTGTGTGAGCCCTCCCTCTACTTCCCCCTACTGAAGTTAAGTAGTTACCCCAAGTTGGTTACTTTTTTCCCTGAAACATCTTACACTCTTGTACTCTAAATGGAAATTTTATGTAATCACATGGCAGTATTTTTTCCCCTTCTCTTATATTTTTCTTTTAGTGTCAGAGTTTATAACTGGTTTTTCTCTACAGTGAAGTAAAAATGTGGTGTGCTTTCCTGTGACTTACTTTCCTTTAGCTGCAGAATTAACTTAAGTTTAACATGTATAAAGTTTGGGGGGTTTTGTTGTTTGGGTTTTTTTAATAAATAACTTTTCAGGCCTTTTTTTTAATGACAAACCTAATGTTGCCTGTTCTGCTTCATGTTTCAGCTCTGAGAGTATCTGAGTATTTTGAAACACAGTTTTGGAAGTTGCTAGTAACTGCTGAACAAAAAGACTTCTCTTTTGGTAAATAAAACATCTATAGAATCTGAGAAGTTGGAAGAAAAATATTTTCATCTAAGGTAGTGAGCTTGGCTTGGTTCCTCTAAAATGACAACACATAGAAGTGTTTTTCCTCTTTTGTCATCCATCAGCCACATGTACATCTAAGGCTTCTGATCTTTGGCTTAAGCTACTGTTTTCATTATAAATGTGCCACCTACTGGAGCAAAAGGCCCATCAGCAAAGATTTATTAATGTTATCTTCTCCCAGACACATTTGCATAGTAATTTCTTGCTAGATTCCTGTGCTTCTGGTTGTCAAATCTACGCTGCTTCTTGTCAGCCTCACCATAGGGTATGAAAATGGTAATAAGAATTGGAGAGGATGTGGAGCATGGAGGCTTAATAAAATGCCTTTTAAAAAAAAATTGATACAATGAATTATAATGAAAAATACCTGCCTGCCAATGAATGTCCAATAAGGGAATCTTATGTACGTAGGTACTGTATGTCTTGATTTCAAGATGAAAAAAATCTTGTAATTGTTCAATATAGCCTTGTAGCATAAAGAAACTTTAAACAAGATTTTAGATTATACTGTGGTGGTTTGTTTGTTGTTGTTGTTTTCAAACCAAATCTTCAGCCTTGTCTTAGCATATGACTAGTCATGATCATCCTTACAAATGAGAGGCATTTTGCTGAGAGCTTGTTGTCTTTTATGTTATAGTAATTAACTGAATGATTATTTGTATTGTGGGCATGTCTTAAGATCCACAGTTTTATTATGCTAGATTTGTACAGAATCATGGGAAAGGCTTATCCCCAAAATTGTAAAATCTGCTTTGAAGCATAATGCATGAAGACAGTAGAGCAAATTGGAAGAAGGAATGATCTAGAAACAATCACTCTGCTAAAGTCAAGAGAGATGTTTCTCATGAAAGTGAATGTTTGTTTTGGCAACACTTCATTATATCATAGTAGAAAAATGGCTAATGTATGAACAAGAACAAGCAGAACAGCTTCCTGAAAATTAATCTGTTTTGCTGCATATTAAATTTGTGTGTTCCTGTAGGACAGTCTTTAGTTTGGACAGGGTTGCCTTTTTTTAAATGACCTAAGCACAATGCAGCTGATATGTTAATGACACAGCTATAAAAATTTGGTGGTTTTCGTTATACAAGTTGCTAGTTGTTCTTTCCATGCCTTGCAAGTAAAACTCAGCCATGAGGGTATTTGCTTTTGAAAAGGAAGAATGAATCAATGAACCACCCTCAGAAAATGAGTATACAGTCTAACAGACTATGAAGAATGAGATAGGAAGAGGTCAGAGACCTCCTAACTCCGTGTCTCAGGTTGCGATGCATGTTGCACACGCCCAGGTTTTCAGCAACCCAATTCCAGGTCCCCAGTGTTAAATGCAGAGAGTCCAAATTTTATGCTTGCTGAATCTTAAACTTGTTATATCTCAATAGAAATATAAATACGCATTTGAATAAATTTGGAGTTTTTTAACAGGTATTTGTACACTGCCTGTTCATACTTTTCATCTATCAAATGCTGTTAAACTATTTTTTGATGTGGAGATGTTGGGATGGTGTTAAACATTTGGTCCATATAACATAGATAAATAGAATGTAAATATCTACGAGAGACTGACAAGGAAGCTGGAATGACCGCTGATAGGGCTACGCAGTACGTCTGGGATGGCACAGTAATTGGAAGGAGCTAGTAGCAAGATGTTTTCCTTCAAGTTTGGCACCTATTTCTCCGTGCTTAAGGGAGAAATTGAATTTCTTAGTCATAGGTATTTGTTGCATGAATTCTCTTTTCAGTTGTTTATTTGATAATTGAATGGCCAATTTCATATTGCTGGGTGAAGGAAATTTAGCTTTGTTAAGGTGTTTTCTAATGTGTGCAACTGAACCATTTCCAAAACATTAATTTTTTTAAAATATATTTTCTTGGCTTTGTGTGTCAAATTTGTGAACATAAGCTCGCACATTCATTTTTCAGTGCTACATGAACAAAGAAAAGACATGTTGAAAGGCTCCGTGAATTAATGGCTTTAAATGACTTGGAGATCCTTAAATGGAAGGTTTTACAGAAATATACAGATTCTGATTTTTATTTTCCCATTATGGAAGTATCTTTGCCTTAAGCCACTTCCTCGGAGAGAATAAGCTTTAGGGTTTTTTTTTTTCCTTCTTGTGACTCACCTGGTTTTATGTTGAGTAGTCCTGCTTATGGAAAATATAAATGACTTCTTTTTCTTTGTTAGGCAACTGAGTGTAGTCTTCTATAGTTTTGTGAAACAGGCCAGGGTATATGTCTGGCTTTGCTCCAGGTAGTGAGCACTTGGAGCGGGCTGGGGCAGTGCTTCAGGAAACATGCTGCTTGCGGGAAGAGGGCTCACGTTTCCATTGGCTGGAAAAGTAGGAACATCAGCTGGAGTCATTAACATGGTTGTCTTTAGGGGTGCCTGTAGCTGATCTGCCTACTTTCCCAGAATGGGACACTGAAGCCAGTAAATAAGGCAATAAAATATTTCACAGTTAATAAATCTCATACACCAAAAGAAAATAAGCAGTTCTTAGAAGAACATGGTTCTTTCAAATGTTAGGAGATTGAGGTTGTATAGAAAGGGCACGGATAAAGAAAAACTCTGCTAGTTTTATAGGAGGTGGTAAAGATTGTATCACAGGAAACTTCTGAAATGCTTTTAAACATTTCAATAATGAAAAAAACAGAAAAGGGAAGTAAGTCCTAAGTGATGTCTGAAAGTGAAAACACTTACAAGTACGTGAACGTAACTCAAGGAAATACCTGAGTGCAAGAACATATCCCAAGGAGATATTCAAAATAATCAGAGTACACTATTACAGAACTGAAAAATAAAAAAAACGAGTTCTGCATGCAGTTTTATGGGCATATGGAACTGATTCAAGGCCTATTTCTTCATAAATGGGCTTTCAAGGATAAAGAAATGACCTAATCTACTATTAAAACCATTGTTCAAAGCATGATTTGATTTTTTTCAGAATGATTTGGTCGTTAGTCTTTTATCTAATGGGTTAAATCAGCAGTGTTTCAATTTGTAATCTTTAATAGGGATTTATATGCTTGTATGTAGTATATGCACATGCAGAATTAAAAAATAACTAAATATAATTCCAGAGTACAAAACTGAGGTGGGCGTAGAAGTGCTATACTAGTTGCCTACGCAGTGATAGATGATTTCAGTGAATTGCAATTAATTTAAAGTTGTGTGTATTCATAATGAGAGCATAAATTATTTGGCTCTCATTTCAGCTTATTCCCTGTTATGTCTAAGCAGAGGAAATAAGCTTGGGAATATGTGAAATTCAGGACCACAGAATCTAGCAAGAGTGGAAAAAAAATACTAGTTGAAGTCACTGAGAGATATGTAATACCTGGATGTCTTTCATAAAATATTGTGGCATCTTAATTACATCGGTTCAAAAATATGGCAAGCTTTTTGTAACATTAACATAAACTACTAAAAAATAAATATTTCTGGAGGAACATCTGCAAGTGTTTTGAAAGTCAAAAGTTTGGGTCTTTGACTAACTCAAATTATGGTGCTTTTCTAGGGTAGCCTCAAAATAAGCAGTTTTTTTCCCCAATTGTATGTTGTAACCATAAATAAAACTACAATTTTATTTGTCTGCTAACCAAGAAGAATTGTTTGCTAGTTACTGTTCAGTTGGTGATATGTAAGCTGAACAAGTGTGCATAAAATTATAATATGTTCTATTAATGATATTGTACACTCCTTATCACTGTCATACGAAATGCCCTTGGAATTAATTTGAGATGTTTTGAGCATTTTTTGTGTGCGGTTCTTCCTTCTGTAAAAAAGGAAGGTTCTATGAAGCAAATGCATAAAGTTATATGATATATTGGCAGGGGGGGCTTTAGGTATAACAAATTTGAGTGTATCTTTGTCTTGCGCTTGTGGCATTGTGGTTGGGTTGGTTTGGTGGGGTTTTGGTTTTGGTTTTTTTTTTTTTTTTTTCCAGCCTAGTAACCTTTATGACCCCCATCAACCATTGAAGTCACTTCCACTTTTGTCAGTTGAGAATGATGACTTGGCTATGGTTGTCAGCATTTTGGAGGAGGTTCAGGCTCATATATGCCATTAGGAAAACTCCTTCCAGATAGTATTCCTTGTGAACAAAGATGGCTTGAACTGAAGGAGTGAATATTGCTGAGCATTTTTGTGGTGCCTTTATAGTCTGAAGGACTAAGATGGTCCGTAGCTGCATTTGTAAAGGCAATGACTGCCCTCCTTGTTTAGTATGTTAGAGAAAGGCTTCTCTGCATCTCTTCAAGTGCAAGAAATTGTAGAGCTTCTCTCCTTATGTGAAATGACTTGTGTTTAGATAACTTTTTTCCATGCTGCCAAATAAAACCCCTATCTCTATCCACTGTTGTGAGTTGAACTTTCTGTCTAGATTATTTGTTTTGAATAGGTATTTTAACATTCTGTATAGTTCACAAAAACAAACTAATTTTTTCTTTTGTCTTTTTCAAATGTAGCAATTAAGCACCATATTGCTGAAAACAGAAGCTAGTTAGGCTGATGTGCATCCATGGCAGGTGTTGCTGTCTATTCCTCAAATGCTTTTTCTGGCCTCTCATTAAGCTTAGCCCACCAATGGCTTTTTAAGGATGTGCACGATTAGCACGCTATGGTGGTACTGCTGGTACTTAGTCCGTTTATAGGGAGTACCGCCATTCTGAGTTTATTACAGATGATCTGCTCTTGTTTACATAGCTTGTTTGTATTTTGTACATGTCCTGTATAGTTGCCTCCAGATATTCACTGTCCCTCAGTTATCTTCTCAACTTAGCAACTGATCAAAGGAGAATTACCACTTGCAAAATTAGATCTGTGATAAAATGTTCCAACGTAGCTGCGATCAAGTTGCCATTTCATGAAACCCAAGCTGAATCACTCTGTGTTTATCATACAAAAGCGTTGTGCACGGCTAAGCTTTTACACAAGAACAAACGTTAGACTATGCTAACTGCCATCATTAATTAGTTTGAGTTCTCTCTCTCTAAGGTGGAGTTGCAAATCCATGTGTCCCACATCTAGAATTCTGCATTTCAGCCTCTGAGATTGATGAGACGTTTGTAAAATTGTCTGTTGCCAAGCTGCTTTCTACTGAACACACCTCTGGGAAGGCTTCTGTGGCTCACTTGTTTTATCCAGTAGGAGTCTTGAAACAGTTTCCACTCCAGAAATGTGGTTTTGATTTCCCTGTTCAAGATGGTAGTGTAGAAAGAATTGAGTTGAAGAGCTTGAAACTTCTGCTTTTAGCCAGATTGGACTGTCTTCAAACACATGTGGAAAACATTAAGCTATCTTCGTGTATGAATATTAAATTGGTAGAAACCTGTATAATGTGAAAATATACATTATGGTTTAATTAGGTCCTGATTTTTGAGTCAATAGCTGTATTCATTTGTGGTAGACTACAGTAACTACTAATATGATAATCTTATCAGATAAATGTGATACCACAGGGTATGTTGGATTGCAATCTGTGTTTAAAAAACCCTGTGTTTCTTGCGTAATAATACGAGCCTCTCTTTATCTATTAACATGCAATGCACTTGGGTTTTTTCTAAAAACTCTACTTCAAGTTACTGTTTGGGTAAAGTATTCACTGAAAACCTTTTGAAGATTCATATCAGCAATATAGATATTAAAATTAGCAAAGCCAGAAAAACTCATGGTAAACTGGTATGATAGTTCATCCTATGCATAACAGCTTAATGGTTACACAAAGCGGCATACGTTTGGGTTTCAGCAAGGACATAATTTGCAAGGTGTTGTGTTTGCAATCCAACAGAGTACTTGAGAGCTTAATTTTAAGTTTTTAAGTAACTATCTTGTAGATTTGTGATTAAACATGGGTTTCTCTTCAGTGACTCAAAGGCAGTAAAACCAGTGCAATCTCTTGTACTCTGGAGCTTCACCACTAGTACTGGATACCACTGGGGTTGTATATCAGAGCAAGGTCAAACACTGAAGCAAGTTCTGTGAGCGAAGTGTTGTATTCCAGCTTCTATTGGCAAATCCTCAGGAAGATGTGGAAGATTTGGTGTGTTCAATGTGTCATGCTTGGGGACCACTTGGAATTGGTGTAACTTTGTTCACATTGTAGCACCCACATCAGTCAGCTAATTCTCTTCATTTTTGAGTGGTTTTATGTGTTTATTGCTTTGAATAGACTACTTATGTGTTTTTAAGTAAGGCTCTGATGTGTGATTCTATTGAAATGTGCTGCCATCAATAACTATATGAAGTGGTATTGATATGATTAAGCTCTACACAGTTGATGGAGAATGACTTGCTTTTAATGTGTTTCTAGATTTGGTCTATTTTCATTTACCAAAGTTGCTTAAATAAATAAAGGCTAAAGTAGTAGATTGAATTTCTACAGTAGTGTAGAAGATTTTGGATTTTTAATATTTAATAAACCTTCACTTGTATTAGTGTGTTTAAATGTATTGGCAGTACTACTCAAATTCAGGCGATATTTTCTCTCTTCTTTAGTTACATACAAGTTTTGAAATCAGGTGATAAAACCTACAAGGTTTATTTATCCTAGCTCTATCCAATCTTATTGCATTGAATAATTTCAAAAAAAAGAATGGAACTGCAGTGCCGAAGTTTGCATTATATGTTGAACTAACAAGTCTTATGTCTGCTCCGAATTGATGTGAATGAAGTATGTAGCATTGCTGCATGCTTCTTTTATCATTGCACCTACGCAAAGATACACCAATATCTACATACCATGTGAGAAATTGTATTTGCACATTTTCTAGAATATGTCCTAATCATCCTCTTTTCCTAATAAATAGCGTTCACATTTATTAAAAGTATACATTTCTTAGACTAACAGCTTCCCCCTCCCCCTTCCTTTGAAACCAGAACATTCGTAAAGCTTTGAATCCTTACAATACTAGGTGCATGTTTTTTTGGGGGAATTTCATATAGTTGATGAACATTTTCAGGCTTTATGATTATGGTACTGAAATTTAACTCATTACTTTCATAAAATTTATGTAGTCAGTTAATATGTGGCTGATTAGAATTACATAGCATTTAGAAACATTCTTTGCACTTATTCCTAAAAAAATCTGCAATACATTAATCCAGATTAACCAAAGGGGACCTAAAAGGTTCTGTATAGTACTAATCTACTTAATTATCATCTGTGTTTGAGGTACAAATATTAATAGGATATTTCCATTCATTTACCATATTTATAACTCTAATACTCTGAGAGTTTCAGAAATCATAGGTTTGTCATTTTTCCAGCCAGCATGTGTAATACGTGCACATGTCTCTGAATCAGAACAAACAGCTAAATTACTTCCATAATTATTTACGAAATAAATTTTGAAAACATAATCTTTTTATACTATTTCATTTGTGTCCAAATGTGTTTTGGGGGATTGTTCCCCTTGCAGTTGGTGCTGTTGAAAATCAGTTTCTTCCTGGATAAAATACGAATGTTGCTTTTATCACATCATATGCATTCATATATAAATAAAATGTGAATTTATTCATATGCATTATGCTATGTTTTCATTTGAATTTCCAGGGGTTATTAGTATGCTTTGTGTAGCACATTTTCTGAATTCTTTTACAAGCACTTAAGTAAATGAGATTAAGCAGGCACTCCATTATTACAGGTTATGTGCTATTGAAAGGATGGGAGGACTCCTCAAATTAAATAATGCAAAGTTTGTACATCTGACTGTGTCTGTTAACTTTTCCACGCTTTTTTCCTCAAATTCTTATTTTTGGTATCTTATGTTCATGGCAGTAACTTCAGTATCCTGGCAAAAATGTTGCGTGTCCTTTTTGCATTTTGGCAGTCAGGGTTGTGTTGTGGTAGGCTCCTCAGTGGTAGAGGGCACAAGACAGTACTGCTTTCCTGATTTACAGGGTGCTTTAAAACCAGGCTCAGCAAGTGTGGGATCACAGATAGAGGGAAGGAACACGATATAGGCCAAAATAAAGAAGACTGTGTAGAAAATACCTGATGTTTATATAGCCCAGATACGTAGCGCTGTTGCTTTTTTACAAACTGTACAGTATAAACAGGTTAAATATTAGTCCCCTCACGAACCATCTACCTAGCTACTAGGAGGTGACAGTTTCTTCAAAATAATCCATTAAAAGGTTTATGATGGCAGATAGGGTGACGTTAGACAGAAGTTTCCAGTGTCAGGGGTGGCATAACGAGTGATCTGCCTGTGAGAAATGAATGAGTTGATGCTCGCATTATCGGTGGAAGGATTGGTGAGGAGGATAGAGACACAGCTTTGCAAAGGGCTTTAAAAGTTACTGTTCAACATCTAAACATAAGCTGTGCTAGTGCTTGTCATCATCTGATGAGAGCTCTCCCACCACTAGCTCATAGCAAGCTTTCGTGGCATCTGGAGTCCAGCCCCTCCTCCAAGCTGCGTGGTAGGTTTGTTCAGCAGAAGTCACCATTGGCTGCATTTTGAGAGTGTCCAATTTCTGCACTTGTGTTTAATGAATTAACATCAAATGTAATGTAGACTTTCATTCTGGCTTATAATGGTGGTCATAATTATAATATCCAGATGCTGTCTTCCATTATTTGAGCGTTATTTTCCCATTTTCTTCAGCAAGCCATGCATTACCCAGGCTTGATTGGGATGTTGTGTATACTGAGCAAGGTCCTACAGCAGTGCAGTCCCACCAGATGCAAGAAATGGTGCTATAGTCAAAACCAGAACACTGACACCTTACAAAGCAAACCATAAGTTAAATTGCAACCAGGGTAAATATTTGAATAAAAAGAAACCAGTGTGTAGAAGAATATGCTGTACAGACTTATTAGCCATATCTGAAAAGAGCCCAGAAGGACAATCCTATTGATTTTATTCTTATCTTGATGGCCTTGTAGTTTGAGTTAATGGTTTCTAAACTCAGCTGAAGAGTTTGCAGGACAGTCCTGTTTGTCTCCAGTCAAGGAGAAAGGAAAGTTATGTAGCGCTGAAAAACAGACTCTTAAGATTTTGTTCATTCTCTAGATCTTTAATATGTATTTTAATTTGTATGGGTGTTGAGTCAGTGAAAACATTGTATTCATATAATCTAGACAAGACCGAAATGTAGTTCATCTGTGTTAAATTATATATTTTTCATAATGATATGGAAGTCATCTGGAACTACAATAGGTGTACTTACTCTTACCTACTAGAAATTCTTGATGAAGCTGCATTTTGAGGAGGAGGGGAAAAAAGGAGTGGGGTCTTATTGATCTAAAAGCCAGGCTGTTTCTCACTGTGGCATTCATGGTGTGGCTTCTAAGGCAGAATACGTTTATGCATATCTGTGGATACATTTACCTAGCGAGGAAGCCGTTCTACTTTTGGGAAAGTAGGGCTGCAGAATCATCTGAGGGAATGATTTTTGTGACAGATCATTAATTGATTTTAAAATTGTCACAGCTTCTGTAAATCCAGACATAAAAGCTAGTATGCAGCATTTCATGTAGCTCATGTTAAGATACATCCCAATTTTCAGTTCCCACATGGCATGGTGAACTTCACCTTCATACATAATGTTGTTGTTAAAACTTGGATGTTGGGCGTTTTATAGATGAAGAGGTTGTTGCTCTCTCAAATGTTAACTATCAGAGCAGTCTGCATAAGATCAAGAGGCACCAAGGGATAATGTAATTGCAATTTTCCAAACAACTGTATCTGTTTCAGAATGAAGATTCACGATAAGAAAAAACAAGACAAAATAGATCTCATAGTTTCAGCATAATCAAGTTTTTTGCCAGTGGCTCTTATGGGAAAACTTTCTTAAATATTTTACCCTTTTCCCTTTGAAAGATTTGATGTTAGATGAGCACAATTTTAATTCAGCAGCTACTTTATTAAGCAAAAGTAGCTCTGATTCCCAAACTCATAGCCGACAAAAAGGACCAGAGCTGTAATTACCATATTAATTACCTTTTTTTTTTTTTGGCTTTCCTCATGGAAAGCATCTCAAGTCAATCAAGATGAGGGGAAATTATGATAACGCACAAAGTGTTTTTTTTCTTACTAAAAAGAAAAAAAACCAAACTACATAATATATAATTATATAAAATATAAAAAAAAATTAAAATTAGGTTTGAGCATTGTGCTTTATTTGTTATGGATTTAAACTATGTAAATATGTCTGCTCTTGGGAACTTACACATTAGTATCCTCTTCAGCAAGGTTGTTAAACATGCTTAAGCATGTCCTCTGTTTTGTACAGGCAAGGAACAAAAATAAAAATAAAAAACCCCCCCAACAAACTTATAGAAGGTATAAAGGGAAAAAAAACCACCTTGTATTTTTACAGTTATTTTTGTTTTAGTTCAAGTGAGCTTAATAATATGTAGAGGCTATTTAAAAATTCCATCTATTATGAGCAGTATTAAAGCTCCATTTTAACAATATTGACAAGTAAACATTTGACCTCTTACATGTTACTGTAGTAGAAATGTTTGAAAGACAGTCTTATCATAAGCCTCTGCTTGGTTCATTTCTTGAAGATGTCTCGGCGGCAGGCTATGTCTAGATTGTAAAGGTAGGTCGTTGTATTAATGGGCTAGTCTCATTTCCTAACTAGTATCATTTAGCACGACTTATTTTTATGCTTTTTTTCATTTAAGTGCTGGTGCTAGCTCTCATCTGCATAGAAAAGAGTTAAAACCATTTGTAGAGGTCTTGGAGAATCAGCTGTCATTTTATTATGGTCTATCTTGTCATGATGTAGCTTTATCTTAACATGTTACAGAGAAGAAATGATTTAAGTAAAAACAGTAACTAATATTGCAATAATAAAGTTCACATGCGTAAAGTAGGGAAGAAGGAACTTGTGGCAGAGTAATGTATTATACTGAAAATTGATAATAGCTTTATTCTGGAGGAGTAAATTTTTTCCTGGATAGACAACATAAAAATAGGAGGTACAAGATGAGTGAAGGATTTGGGATTTGACCTTTCTGTTTGTAAAACTAATGAATACATTTCATAATAAGACACTAGTCTTACGCGAAATGGTAATGAGCCCATTTCCAGGTCAGTATTGACTGGCTGTTCTTATCTGCTACAAAAAATGCCGCCTCTGAGGAAGAGGAGCACAGAGGATGCAGTATTAGGTGCTATTACAGCTAGTTATAATCCACAAGCACTTTCTTGTCAACATTGTAATAATAAGAGAGAAAATAAAACCTGACGGACTGGGTGGGAGGGTGTGTGTGTGTGTGTGTGTTTCCCCTCATGTTTCAGAACCGAAGCTGAAAACATGAAATTGCCATTTCATATTCACCTTTCTAAACCCTGATATTATGTGTAATTTTTTTATTTGAATATACAAGTGGATTTCCTATGTCACTTTCACACTGGAGCTTCAGAGAATACATGGAACAATAGAGGTCTTTAAAAAGCCTCTTAACTGGATCATTCTTGGAATTTTTATATCTTGAAAATTTTAAGTCACAGTATTTCAAGTTGTGATTATTTAGTCATAAGAACAATATTTTTTTCCATCTCTCATGGTTCTATATAACGAATGGACTCTTAATCATTGCATGTAGTCTACAGGGATTTTGGCAGGTGGCTGTTAGCAATATAGATGGCCACTTGTAGGCTGATTTCATGAGTATAGATTTAATGAGATTTCTTGATGTTATTTTTATGCTCTAGCATTGTATGTTTAGATCTCCTATCTGTTACTAGATAAAACTATTCATCTTCGATGGACTGTGCTATGTATAGCTGCTATGACTTGGAACTTGCTTAAGCAAGAAACACTGTACAAGCAGAATCATGGAAAACATCACAGAGTTTCAATGGGTGTTTTGAAAACAGATGAACAAGAGATAAGTTCTTTGATAATATTGTGTTATGTTAATTTAACATTCTTGTGACACTTTTTTTTCACTACATTGATTCTTTTTTTTTTTGGTAAGTCTTTTGGCATCATCAGCATATATATGTATACTTGTAACCTTTATCATGACATATTCTTGCAAAACTGGTTAATCGTAGTATCGGAGAACAGCCCAGGTTGGAAGGGACCTCAAAAGACAATTTGGTCCAACCTTTCCTGGGAAGGGGAGCCTAGATGAGATTATCTAGCACCTTGTCCAGTCGCGTCTTGAAAACCTCCAGTGATGCAGACTCTACTATGTCCCTGGGGAGGTTGTTCCGGTGGATGAGATTGATCTCACGGTAAAATTTTTTTTTCCTCATATCAAGATGAAACCTCTTCCAGTGTAACTTGTACCCATTGCCCCTTGTCTTCTTCATGTGGTTCCTTGTGAAGAGAGAGCCTCCATCCTCTTTGTAGCTGCCCTTTAAGTACTGAAACAGTGTTTTGAGATCCCCCCTAAGCCTTCTCTTTTCTAGGGAGAAAAGACCCCACTCCTTCTTCTTTCCTCGTAGGGCAGGTTCTCCAGCCCTTTGATAATCTTCAAGGCCCTTCTTTAGACCCCTCCAGTCTGTCCACATCTTTCTTGATTTGTGGTGACCAGAACTGTGCACAGTACTCCAGGTGCAGCCTGAGTAGAGTAGGATGATCACATCTCTCTCTCTGCTTATAAAGACCTTGTGGATCCAGGATTAAAGATTAATCTTAATTAATTAAGATTAAATATACTTTTGTTTCATACTGAGACTTCAAAAGTGGTTGAAATGACCAGGGCTTGTTATACTGTTCTGCATTGTCTCTGTTTGGATTCACAGGCAGTAATGTCAGACGTGGTTTCTATTTTATTCTGTTCTTTATATGTGGGTTCTTTTTTTACCAGAAAATGTCCATTTCTCTGTAAGGAAAAACTAGGATATCGATCTTCCTCAAAAAGTAGATGTGAGGTTGTAAGATGTATTTCACTGCTAGTCTTTATGTAACTGTGTTACTGGTCAGCCTTCCTATATAAAAATGAAAGGTTATATGAAGGATTGAGACAAAGCTGCTCTGGCTCTTCTTTGCATCTCAAGTTTCAGTCTAGATCTGAATCTGGCTCTGGTACAGAAGCAACGCTGGTCTCATTGCTCAGTTTTTCTCTTCTCAGTGGCCAGCAATGCTGACTGATACAAATGAATGTGAACTGTCTGAGAGGGGTAGACAGAAGAGTGCTTGTGTGACTCTGTTCAGAGATGTCCAAGAATAAAATACCGAATTATTGTTTTGCTGATTACTTAATGTGGAAATATTCATATTTCACAGTTCTGTTGCTGCTATTCTTTCATGTTTATTTAAACTGACGGGAGACAGTTGCTTGGCTGCAGGTCCAATTTATTTCCAGAGAGGACAAAAATTTTCTATAAGGGTCCTTTTCTAGGTTCAGGAAGTACACACCTTCTTCAAATACATCATGAGAAAATGGCTGCCCTGTGCAGGTTAACCCACTGAAGAGAGAATATATTCTGGACAAGACTGATATTGGTCTGTATTCTTCCCACTGGTTTTGAAGGATGTAAAGTTCTTGGCTTGTAGAATTTGAGGACACTGAGTTAATTACACATGCTTTTCCTTTCTGTGAGTTATTTTTTATACTTTTTTTTTTGCTTTGTATATGAACATCTTGAAACCTATAGTTCTTTCTAAAGCAGTTTTCTCCTCATATACAATGTATTTTTAATGATTTGAGATACCAAATGAAACACTCATTTGCCTCTCTGCGTGGTGTTTAGATTTTCTTTAGAAGTCCAGTTTTTAAAATAAGAAACCAAAATCAGTTTTACTCTTTCTCAAGTTTCTCTCTAAGGAGTGAATTTTTTAAAGAAAATTCTTAAGAAAGATGTTATTTTTATCTAAAGAATGTGAAACTGAGAAGAGGAAATCTAAGGCTAAGCTATCCTAAGATCAACCATTTCTGCTTGTCTTCCACTAAGTCTGCTTAACTACCATGTACCCATTAAATTTTCCTTTGAAATCGGTGAAATGAAAGAAGATACCTGACATGCTCAGTAAAGCAATGAGCATGGAGACCCATATGTGCAAAATACAGAAATAGTAAAATAATATCCTGGTGCTTAAATAATTGCAGATAGGTCGGGAGCAGGCAAGCTTTCTCACACTGCCCCTTCACTAAGGCACTTGTTAAGGAACTTATTTTAACTGGCAGTACTATAGTGCAGACAGCAAGCCCAAATTACCCAGTTAATCCATTCCCAGAGAAGTCAGGTATTTCTGTATATTGCAGGAGGATGTAAAAATGAGATTAAAAAGACAGTCCACCATTATTCATCTGCATTTGAAATGAGATAGTGTGACCTAGCCTCACAAGCTGCTCTGTGCAGCCATATTTCTGGATGCTCATCATGTCTGCCTAGCACCTGAGGGGAACATCCCAGGTAAGTAGAAACCCACCAAAGTAGTGACCTAGAGTTGTCATAAAGTAGTGCAGATCACAGAATAGCAGGGCTGAGTTACAGGTAGTTGCTACACCAGTCAGAAGGTTTGGGGAAACAAGAAGCAGGTGACTTTTCTAGCCCAAATTCATACACCAAGCATGCTTAACTTCTTCACTAGCCTCACTTGAAGAAAACCATAAAGACAAGTGAACGGAAGGCTTTAATGTCACTCTGTTACGTTAGTAGGTAGGTGCTGCCTCCATCTGCTGCCTGGTAGGGCTTTTAACAGGTCCTGTAGTCTCATTTTCGCTAGCATCTTGATCTTCGTGCAGGAATTGATTTGCATTTGGATGGCTGGGGGTGGGCATAAAAGGGTTTTACTCCACTGTGATCCTATCAAATGCTTGATGCTGGCCTGAGGATTTTTGGAGCAGTTCATAAAAAAATACGGCAATTTGTCCATATTTAAAACAAAAAAAGGAGGGGAGGGAGTTATATAATTTTTTGTTTGTTGCTAGAGGAGACATGGAAGTTAGCTTATTGTTATTTTAAATACATTGATAATCATTATGATGTAAGTTATCTTCTCCAGGTGTTTGGTACAGTTTTACAGCTGTCAAACAGTCTTCAAAAACTGACTCATTCACAGCAAGTGGTCCTCTGCTCAAAGCAGTTAAAATTTTTTTCTCTAAACTTTAAGCTTTCTATTTAAAAAACAACTATTATGATTTTATTAAACTGGAAAATATTGAGTGATCTCCATCACTTTCTTCCTGAGCCCAAAAGGCCAAACATAACCAGGGAAAGTAAGGGACCTAGTAATAACTTGGTACATTGGGAAAGAAAGAGATGATGACAAGACTTCATCTGAATGTTTGATTTATCCAGAGTACTTTTTCAAGGAAAGAGTCAAAAAAACCTTTATATGCTTAAAAGAAAATGTAAATTAGCTCTAATTTCCATTAAACTGTACTTAAGTGTGGTTATGCATCTAAATGCTCAGTGGCTAAAGGAGGTACTGGCTATACTGGCAAGTTCATCTCATTCAGCTGTTATTAGTTCATCTGTTCCTGCATGTTTGTGTTTCATTGTGTGGTAACATATAAAACTTCCCTAGCAAACTGGCTTGCTCAACAAAATCTGTAGGACAGATGTAAACCTCATCCATGTTAGTAGGTCTTGACCCTATTTTTATTAGGAAACTGGCCTAACATGGCAGCTTAAATTAGTACTGTATAAGCAGGTGTAATTGCAGTTGTTGTGGTTCAGTGCTGTTCATTTAAAGAGAGCTTGAGTTGTGATTGCTTTTAAGGGTACCTCAGGCTTAAACTGGGGTGAAGCTGAAGGATTGCAAGTCCCAGAAAGAGAGCTGGCCCAGTTTTCCAAGGACACGGTATCTGCAGTTTCTTTTGGCTTCTGTGTAGTTTCAGAGGCTCAGCACTTTTGGAAACTAGGTTGAGTGGCAGATAATAGTGAAATAGCCCTCAGGAATGATCACCAAATTAGGAAAAGATTAGTCAAATGGCTTTACACTTCTGATATTTTTATTTAGATAATAATGCTATTGAAATAACCTAATTTGAATGAGATTTTTATTGGAAAAAATGCATATGCATGTCTGTCGTATTAAAAAAAAAAAGTTGTGCTGCTTATCTGTTTTCCGTATGACAATTAAAAACTCAATTATGTTTTTATGGGCATAAATCTGCATCCTGTCATGCATTGCAGTATGTTGGCACTATGCCAAAAAGGTGGCAGACTGCAGTGCTATGAATCTGTTGAAGAACATAGAAATTTATTTCAAGAAAATCTGTGAAAATACATGCCATTCTGAGCAAATCCAAATGACTTCAATCTATGATTAATTAAATTAGGTTGCTTAAAAATTTATAACAGGTGTCTGGAATGGCCTTATTTAATGCTATCCATGCTTTAAATGTTTCCAGAGAACTTGGATTAGCTGACTGAGTACCCTCTGAAAAGAAAGGATGTCCTGTGTGAGCAAGTTGTCCCAAAGGGATAAAACCGGTACGTCTCAGATGCACTGGAGGAAATGCATACCTAAATGCATGTGATAAAAGGCAGCTAAGGTATCAAATAAGAAGCTTAGAGGTTAAAATTGCAAGATTAGTATTTTATCCAGATTGGAAAGAGAGGATGTCATGTATACATTGCAAATAACCTATGAGGAAAGCTTATCAAATATAACGTGACTCAGAGATAATATTTCAAGATGAAGTAATTGCTCTGAGATGTTGCTGTGATTTTTGAGCTGTGGCAACATACCCTACACAATTCATGTGACGCTTTTAGAAGTGTTAGCTTTGGAAGCTGCAGAGCAAACTGATGGAATTTTCCATCAAAATGGTATAGGTGGAGGTCTGACAGTGAAGCCACTGCTGCAGCGCCGTTCCTGGAGTCGGGGAGGGGAGGGTTGTTCTTCATCCAAAGCCTGGAAATTTTCAGCCAACCTTCTGTATATCTTGCACTTGTTCATACACAGCTTTGGGAGCATATGCTTCTATTCATAGTAGATATAAATACTTATGGAATCTCACAAACATTCAGACAACTGTGTGCATCTGTGAACCTGTAAACCTTTTGGGATGGATTTTAAAAGGTGTAAATCTGCTTCTAGTTCTGATGTGTCTGTACAGATGCCATCTCTGCAAAGCCCATGCACACAGTGAATTCATAGAAAGAGAAGGCTGGCTGCCAGGAAGAATTAACTCTGTCTTGTGTCAGTTAAGCAGTTTAATTGGCTTTCACACCTAAGGCTGAAATAATAACGAGCTACTACTTGTCACCATGCTCTGAGAGACTGGTCTCTTTGTAGAGTAACACACATATATCTGTTTCAGAGGGAATTTATTACAACAGACTGTGTCCTACTACACTGAAATTCAGTTGCCTGACCCCAGAAATCGTCCCTTCATGCAGTGCAGAGCCCTTGGTCGTCATCTTACACATAACCTCCATGTCCAAAATAACCCTGACATGGATTCTTGTGTGCTGGGTGGCTCTGTTCCTTACAGCTTTCTCCCTTCCCATGATCTGCAATGTAGCTATGCTGATGCAAGGGTGTGCTTTCTTTCCAGCTGGCTCTGAAGTGGGTGTCATTGATCTGGTGTATTGCAGAAATACAGAAATACTGGAACAGAGTCTCCAGAATGAGATATTGTGCAAACCCAGGAAAAATAAAAACCAGCTGCTAACTTAAGCGTCACCAAAGAGGAAAAAACAAGTTAAGAGAGGCCAGTTTTGTCACAGTAGAGATGATAAGTAGAGAAAGGATAGATGGAAAGACCAAGAAAAGGCAAACAGAGAAAGTGGCAAACAGAGAGGAAGGATCGAAGAGAAGGGAGTCTGGGGAGCCTGTAATTCCTCTCCAACTTGAAGAGGCTGTGTGGGAGAAGACTGGAGCCAATACACAGTCCACAGAAGAACAGACATCTCACTTCACATGTACAGAGTATGGGTGGAAATTGTGTTTCTCAGATTGTGCCAGTTAAGCAACTCAGCCCCTGAAGGCAGGAGACTTTTCTCAGCATCTGTTTTACAGCTCTGGATTAACACAAATTGTAAGAGAGTTGCACTGTGTCATACTTGAGTCCTGTTGAAACATCTGGGTTAGGACGAGGCTGTACAGCTTTCCAGCCCTGCATTTTAGCAGAAGTGTTTTTGTCTGTAGAAACTTCCTGTTGTGCCCTGCCATTAAATGAGAATGTCCATACGGGGGGTGTGTGTGTGTGTGTAAAATCTGAACAGAAAGAGATATTACTATCGCAGATAAGTCTGCCAATAAGATCCCCTAATAAGTGAGCCTGTGAGTCAGGGATGGTATTTCTTGGCATGGTTTCATTTCTTTTTCTGTTTCTTCTTGCATCAGGATGTTATTCTTTTCATAACTCAGCACTCAAACATCAGAAGGTAATTTGGGGCCATTACTAGCACAAATTTAAGTCAGTGGCTCAATGCTGTCATCAACTCTGAGTATTATTTACAAAGTAGGCCTGTCCTGCCAAAAATATGAACTTTATATTGATCAATGTGTCATTATCTCCTTAAAAATGTAAATGAAACAAATCAATGCATCAAATGTTTTTTGTCTTTGCTATGCTGCTGCTTCTAATTTAAAATTTTGTTTTGAAACACTCCAGGGAGAGGGAAAAGGACAAATGAATAATTTTTATGAGATGGTTCTTAAAACAGGGAATTAATGCAGTTTGAGTTGTCAGCCTGTATTATAATATACCTTGATGTGTCATTATTTTCTTATGGCTTCATGCTCTCAGTAAAACTGTCTTGATACTTCCTGCCTATGTTCAAACTTTTTGGCATGTTAGTCCTTGCAAACAATACGTATGTTTATGTTTTTGTTTTTGTTTTTTTTTAATAACTTCTAAGCCCCTTAGAGTCATTGGAAGGATTTGAATGTATTTTCAAAATAATTAATGGCTCAGAAGGCTGTCTTAAACTTACTTTTTCATGTCAGTGCAAGTGTCTTTCTCATTTTTTTTATCATGAATCTTAACATTTCTGTGACTGTGACCTACTCTGCTTCCATTTATGTCATATAAATTGATGATTGGTTTGTTAATGCCTGTTATCGCTTAACAACAGAGAGAAGCATGCTGATTTAAAAAAAAAAAAAACAAAACTGCATGGAACTTTTATTGCTCCTCTCCCACAGCCTTTACTGTATTTTCATATTTCTGCTGTTAAAGGGGTGGCTTTCAAGGTAGTTAAAGAGTTTCTTTCAATGTATTCATGATAGTGAAGTCAAATACTTTCCTTAGAGATCAGACAGTAGCTCTTACTAGTATCAACATATGCCACAATATGCTCCCCCTGCCCAAGCTGTAGAAAGTTCTTTCAGCACCCCGAATCTCTGTCCCCTGCTTCCTTTTCCGCTTCCCTTTCTCCCTGAATGTGCTTATGCTTTTACTCAAGCACTTCTGCCTGGCCATGCAATTCTTTGCACCACAATTTGGGAATCTCTGGAGCATGAGTGTTGCTTCTTCCTCAGTGACAAAGTGCTTTGCAAATGGCATTGGACTGTTAAGCCTTTGTGGGTTGGTTTGTTTGTTTAATGGTGTGTCATCACTTTCTGAAAAAACATTATATTTCAGAAGTAATGTCACTGGGATTTATCTGTTGTGATGGGATAACTGTTTTCCAGCTCTAGTAAAGGTGTCTGAATTAAAGGAAATGATCAGAACAGCACATGCTTAGTAGAGAAGATTTGTTATTATAAAGCAGGGCATATCGCATACTTTCTTTTTGACTTCAGGAAAGTCACAGATGCTTTAATTCATTATACATAAAACTTGATGTACTTGTCACATGTATCTTTTTTTGGTATTGCTTACTTGAACTGTAATCTCTTAGGTCAGGAATTCTTTCTTGTGTATGTGGAGCTCAGTACTGTGGAGCTTGATGTTATTTGACACCTCTCAGCATTACTGTAATACATATAATTAAAAATCATCAAGGGATGTTTTATAGAATTTTTTAGACTAACTTGCAGCTGCTTAAGCTCTGTGATTCCTCATTTTTCACATTATTTAGGAACTCACTAACATTATAAAGAATGTATATCTATTTGAATTTTGGAAGCAAAAGTGGGGGAAGAAATATATGACTGTTAAAGTTTTGCTATTTTCAAATATATTGTTTTTTCAATTCTACATTTTTTGAAGGTTATACAGAAGTGCAATGCAAACAGAGTTTGAGAACTGAAAGGTGATGAGTCTTTCAGAATCTGTGTGCTCACGATAAAGAGGAAGGGTTAAAGGGGTCTGATGTACTGTGTGGAAAACATCCTGTTCTCCAGTGCTTGGGAACACAGGATCCAAAGCAGAATATAAGTTTGTGGTTCTCTTTTTCTAGCTGCAGTGAAGTAATTACTTACTGGGATGGCTTCTGTCATCTAGACCTTATAATGACAAATTCTTGGGTTAAAGTAGCAGGTGGGTTGAGGCAAAGGTGATTAATGGCTTGAACAAAAATAGATTTTACTGTGCATTTATAACTGGATTGGCATGCCTTTGATACTCTCAGCAGTATTTGTTAGGGCCTTGAGGGCTGCATACCTGTTGGACCTGTTAGGAGAGAAGGATTTAAGAAGATCCCTGTCTTAAGAAGATCGCTGTTCAGGGGTGAGAATTAAATTGACACTAAGTTCTTATGGCTGCCCCATCCCTTGCTGTGAGAAAGGTGCATGTCTTAAACAGCATGACACCTAGTTGCTAAGTATGGGAAGACTTCTGTGCTCCATAAAAGAGTAACATATAGGGGAATATATTTGTCATCTCACCTGTGCTAGGAGGAGTTGTTGAAGGTAAAATGTCATCTTCGAGGGTGCACTGTAGGTCACATCTCATGATGGAGTGTCATACCAAAGGGCAAAATTAAGATCTAAGGAGCTGGAATGCAATGACATAATTATATTTTCTTTTTCTGAATACCATAAACTGAACAGGAATACTGTTTTATTATTTCATTTAGCATGGAACAGAGTACAGAGTGTTAACTTTAATGGGATGTATAGGCACACATGAATATAGGTGTGTAAGTTTGATGCATCTGTGTCAAGTAGTAGGTATACAGACAAGTAGCAATAAGCAGAATTTACTTCATGTGAGCACAAGTAACAAGATACACAGCATGAGCTGGTAGATTTTAATAGTCCTTTCATATGCATTTCAAGTATGTGTTTACTATGAGAGAGACGTTTTATCCATAAACTGGGGCAGACTTAAATGTTGCTTTTCTAAATCCTCCTAGAGCAAAACTTCTAGTGAGGACTGCATCCAGTGCTCTGTATGACAGGAAGAGCTGTAATTCGTATATGACTGGATGTGCATATGCCTTGGTGGGGGTTATGATTTGAGAGTTTGCGAGAAGACAGTTGCTTGCCGCTGCACTGAATCTGTGTCTGCATGTACCACAACTCACTGTGATTAACCTGATGTGGAAGAAGACTCAGAGGAGAACAATTGAACTCCTTTGAGTCAATACTTTTCTGTTCTGAAATTTCTGAGAAGCCTTGGGAGTTTGTCATGTTCCATGAAATTTATCTAGTGAGAAAGGGATTTAACTGTTGCTCCCTGGACATGAGCTTGATGATGTCTTCGGCCTGTTCCTGTGTGTCTATACGCTAGGGTCAGGTTATTCTACCTCACTTCTGACTTCTGTTTTCCTCCTTCAAACAGATGATTCTTAGGGATTGTATTGAACGCATTGGATTAAAACACCACTCAAGTGTGGCCAGCAGATTCCCCAGCATGTTTGACAGGACTTCAGTATTCTCCTGGCAAAGTTACCTTGCCTTTGCTTTGATTCCTGCCTTGAATTTTAAAAGCAAAGTATGAGTGATTTGGCATTCCCTATGCTTAGCAAAATTTGGATTACTGGTGTGAATCCTTTATTACAAGAAGTAGGATAGTTGGGTTTTTTTATTGAACGAAGTTCTTTTCTTTCACATACTAGCCATTGGTTTAAGTCAATATCTCTGGAGAGTGCTTGTAATTCATTAGTGTGATATTCATGGCTTTGAAAATATTTGGTCAACAAAGTTGAAGATTAAGAATCATGACGGGTAGTACAATAACAATATGGTCAAACCTTAAACTACTAAATTTTGTCTTTTTCTTAACTTTTATGTTATTACCAGATTGTAGTAGCTATAGCTCATTTTTCCTAGACTGCCCTGTTGTGAAAAACTTCTGCAACACTTCTGTATGTGACTAGTATATGATGCACTGCACATACAACCTTGAGAACAGGTACAGCAAGCCTAAAGAGTTGTTTGTGCATGAAAAGCAAAGGACAAAACCTAAAGGATCCAAGCATGGCTGCACAGGGAAGCCTCTTATGGGTTTGACAGCAGGATGCTATTATTGCTGTTTGACACTAATCTCTACAGAAGTCCGAAGTGCTGAATTTTGGACTTCTGGAAGGATGATTTGCTCCATGCTCAAGCTGAAAATACAGCACATCTACATATACTGTCTTTTTTTCAGTCACATCCTGACAGTACAATTCTCCAAGTTTCTGAACATTAGCCAAAATATAAGCATGTTATATTGCAGTCTTCTAGGGAGACTTGCCTGTATCAAAGCAATCTGGGGACAGAGAATGGATGTAGAAAGAATGGAAGTCTAAACACCATGTTTCCTGTAGACGTTGATGGATTCTATGTGACTTTTGTTTGTTATTAAAACTTGTTAGCCAGAGATAATAAGTGACCTATTACAAATGCTCAAAATGCCACTTCTCTAGCCTCCACATATGAGAGAGAGATGCTAGGAAAAAATAGAGGGGAAAAAATTTTAAAGCATGAACTTTGGTTTAAAAAAAGAAAAAAAAAAAGACACCACCTGAGCATCTTACCAGTTGAGCTATATGTCATCTCTTCATCCTTTGACTACAGGAGCTGCTCGTGAATAAGACCTGAGTGCACTTGCCCTCAGATAACCTGCTCAAGAGGCCTTTCCTTTCTTGTTGCTCTATGGTTCTAGTATGCATGCTCTCATGCTCTCTCTCTTCCCCTTAATTAGATTTGTGGTAGTAGGTACCACACTTGCAGTGAATGTTGTACCACCTTGTCTTCTGGAAGGTCAGCACCTGATAGCTAGCTGGAAAAAAAAAAAAATTCTCTCTTGTCATATTTCATTTATCATTGTTCTTTGCCTCTTTTACTTTCATTTCTCCTTAATGTTTTTGCTTTCTTTTCATCTTTCCTTCTCTGCCTTCTGCTATCTTGTAATAACATTTTGCCCTTTCATTCCATTCTTCTCTCACGTATTCTACTGTGTTTAAGCCCTTTTTTTAATCTTTCTCCTCTGTATTCCACGGTTTCTCCTCTTTCTCTTCCAGCACCTATCCTTACCCTTGTTGCTTCTTTAGCTCTTTGGCACCATCTATAACGCAATAGCTGCATGATCACCTGTCGTGGTTTAACCCCAGTCGGCAACTAAGCACCACGCAGCCGCTCGCTCATTCCCCCCACGGTGGGATGGGGGAGAGAATCGGAGGAGTAAAAGTGAGAAAACTCATGGGTTGAGATAAAGACAGTTTAATAGGGAAAGCAAAAGCCACGCGCGCAAGCAAAGCAAAGCAAGGAATTCATTCACTACTTCCCATTGGCAGGCAGGTGTTCAGCCATCCCCAGGAAAGCAGGGCTCCATCACGCGTAACGGTTATTTGGGAAGCCAAACGCCATCATGCCGAATGTCCCCCACTTCCTTCTTCTTCCCCCAGTTTATATACTGAGCATGACGTCATATGATATGGCATAGCCCTTTGGCCAGTTTGGGTCAGCTGTCCTGGCTCTGCTCCCTCCCAGCTTCTTGTGCACCTGGCAGAGCATGGGAAGCTGAAAAGTCCTTGACCAGTGTAAACTCTACTCAGCAAGAACCAAAACATCACTGTGTTATCAACATTATTCTCATCCTAAATCCAAAACACAGGACTCTACTAGCTACTAAGAAGAAAATTAACTCTATCCCAGCTGAAACCAGGACATCACCTCAGACTGGTGCTCCAAAAGAAAGTGCTGTCCTCCTGCTTTCCTCCTCACCTACATCACCTCTGTTGTGCTTGTACCAGTTGTGCTTGCACACGCGTATGGCATGCCCTCGTAGCCAAAGAGGCCATCATGCTGGAAGTGTGGAGGGGCCATCAGTGCTGTAACAGCACTGATTATGAATCTCTGAAGGGGCCTTCTTGGACAAAAGAAAAATCAAGGGATCTCCAAAATCTTTGGACAGTAGGTGTTAGTAGAGTAGATGGGAGTTAACAGTTGTTTTAAAGGGAGGGGAAGAGAGGTCTGTACTTAAAACTGTAACTGTTTGTGTCCTGGAAATCACAGTTTAAATCTGAGCTAGAGGGCAGGCTAAAACATTAAAACTGTGATTAGTGAATCCTAAGACCTTGCTCTGCAACCAAAGAGTGGTCTTCTGTGAGATGGGCTGTTATATGCTGTTAAGAGGGAGAGGGAAATAGAAGGAAGCTACAGTGCATCAAACCAGCTACATGGTTAAACCTGAGTGTGCTAGTGCATTGTAACGGCTTTAGCAAGGAACTATCAAATATTGCCAAAAAAGAGACATTACAGTCATTGAACAAGTGGAGGGAGTGGGGGAAGAATGCCTGCCAATTCAGTGGGGGATATAGTCCTTGCCATTTTGTCTTGCTATAATGCATAAACATACTATGTGCTTATGGAACATGTGAGACACAGTGAAATCTAAAAAAAAAAAAAAAAAAAAAAAATCCTTCAGACATCACAGAAAATACAAGTAGTAGTATTATTGTCAGCATGAGAGAATGTAGTATTTACTTGGGAATACTGGTCATCTTGCTAAGTCATCTGAGTCTATATAAAACCCACATAAAGTTTCATAGAGGTTTGGTGTTGCCAATCCCAAGTGTGTAACGAGAATGAGTCACATCTTCCAAGATCACAAGATTTGCTTAAAAATCAGAGAGGTTTATTTTTAATTGGGTTTCATTTTTATTTGCCTTTTTATGTCAAAGCTGATTCATTTTTTCCACTGTTTTTCTGTGACCACTACTGCTAGCAATGCCCACCCTGTCCCCCCCCCCCCCTTTTTTTTTAAAGGAAGGGACTTTTAACAAGAATACCAAATATTTCAGGACATGTAACAAAATCATGTAATTGCTGCCAAGTCACGTTGGCAGGTAATTATTGAAGTAATTCCCCTTTTAGTAGAAAGAATGAGGAGTAGGAGCTTGTAGAATAAAACAAGGTTAAGCTAAAGTTTCATGTGTGCTGTTTTGAGTAACCAATAGTCACACCCTAGAGAAGAGTGTCGTCACTGGAACAATATGTTTTATTAAGGACTGGGTACAAAATTAGTCTCTTCACAAAAATTTTGTCTAGTATTCATAGGTATGTGGAAGTTTGTTCCAAGTAGTTTGCTTTTCAAAGTCCTCTTCTACCCCTCCTCCCATCCCTTCACTTTTGTAAAAAAACAAATGAGGATATCAAGTAAATCTTAACTGTATGCATTTAAGGCAAAACACTGAAGTGGAAGGGTTATATACAAGGTTTCTTCCATAATCTTCAGTTTCTCCATGAGGAATTATCTGACACTACCGCAACTGCAAATTGCGTCAGATAAAAATCTGTCCCTAATGCTCTTGGATTTCTTTTTTTCTCTTTTTTTTTTTTTTAATAAAACTCTTTCCATCAGGTATCCCTACTGGGATGCTCTTGAAAAAATTCTTTTGAAGAGTCAGAAGTTCTGCACAGACCCCAGTTGTGGTGTATTGACACAGCACATCCCAAAGCAAGGGTCTGCAGGGCATGGGCACCTCTTTCGGTTAGGAATTTATGATTTGAGTCCCAGCTTTCAGATGATGTGCCTTTTGCTTTTATAATAGGAAGAGGGGGTTTTTTTCTCTTCCTAGCAGAGGTTAATTTTAATTGTGCAAAACAGTCTGTGGTCAATTTTAGTGGACAGTAGGTACTTACCATGGTAGCAGCAGCATTCTAAATGTATTTATTCCATGTCCAAATTGGTCTTGTAAATGACTTTTGAGCTAAACAAAAAATCCCAAACCAGCTTCTTGCTGGTATGTCTTTAAAGGAAGCCATTAGTATCAGAGGAGACAAATTCAGCTGTGATGTGTTCAAGCACTGGGAAAGATGGGGTATTTGCTTTTGCAAAACTTTAATTTAGCCTACCAGTTAGATTTTCCTTGATACACTGTAGTTCTTTAGGGAGTTTTTCCCTTGGTCAAAGATCAGCAACTAGTTGAAAACCAATTGTAGGACAGATATATTAAAATATATAACTTCAAAACTTCAGTGAAGTGACGACTTTTTTTTTTTATGGTTTTGTTACTTCAAATTAAGGTGGCACCAGCTACCGCCTGTGTCTGCATCACTTCTACATAGTCTGAAGAGGTATCATTCACCAATGAGAGTGAAGTGTCCCAGCAGCTTTATGGGGCAAGGCATATTTCTCAGCAGCTCAAGTTCAAACCCTACTCAAAACTTGCACCAAGTCAAAAAGGAGCTTGTGGGAACGTTCTCTTTGCTAGATCTATTGTGCAGAACTTTCTATTCTGCTGAACTAACTGTAGATGAGAAACATGCTTCTGGGTAAGTAATTCCATGTGGAGGTTGAAGTCTGTCTTTCAACTAGCTGCATAATAGAACGCTGTATGCTTGCTCCAGTTGTATGGAAGGAAAAATATATGCACTGTTTTGCTGATTTATTTTTAATAGCAATCCATTAGTGAAAGCTGTACTCATTTGCTGTAGTTTATGAACTGAGTAGTTGAATTAGGAAATACTAGCACTGTGGGTGCCCGTGATCTATTTTTTTAGATACTTTTTATCTTTAGGTAAACTGCGTCAGAAAAATACAAATGCCAAAATCAGCATTTGAACTTTATCTTTTTTTTTTTCCTGTTCAGATGGTAATCGTGACATTTTCTGAAGGAAGGCTATAAATGAAAATTCTTGTTAGTAAGCCCATTGGAAGAATGTATTTCTTAAATATTAAAATAAATTCGTTTTTTATTTGTGAGCATATTGATGGTTCACTGTGAAAATTTAATGCTTGATTATTGTATGTCTTTAATTTCCTTTTAGCATTGCTGCTAAATCCTGTTGACTGATATTATGTTATATAATAGTTTCAATAACCATAAATAGTAATAGCATTTGAAATAGGGAATGCCTTCATGTGTATTTTAAAGAACAACTTCAAATTATTGAGCCTATGAAATGTTAATATGTTGCAGATTACACTGTACTGCTTAGCTGCAATATTAAAAATGTGCATGATGCATTCAGAAAGTTTTTCTTAGGATGCCTTGTTAGGTTGAAAACATAAATGCTTTCCTTCTATCCTCAAAGTCCTGTTTATAGTTAGACAATTAGCTTGTAGAAAACATTTTTTAATTTTTTTTTTTTCATACAAGGCAACTTTGTCTGGAGGAATGTCATTGGTATTTTTTTCAGATGTTGAAATAAATACTAATAGAATGCTCATTTGCTGTGAATTGAATGTTATAAAATACCCACTGCTCTGTGTAAGTATGATCATCCTCGGGCTGTGGCAAATTCCATTTCATAGGATTCCATTGCTTTTAAAAGTACCTCTTTTATCTCTCTTTTTTTTTTAACTAAAAATGATATGTATCCATTGACCATAAATTTTAGTTACTGTCACCTTGTTTTAACTTTCTAAAGGCATGAAAATGGCCTGGGGAGATTTTTTGTTAGGCAGAATTTAGGATTAGTGTAGTGTTTTGGTCTAGTTAAATTGTTCAATTTCAGCAAATTAAGTTGCATGTTTGTAGGAGCTTCAGGACTGCAAATATAGCTCTTTCATAAGCATTTATCCCTTTTTCTCTTTTTCTCCATGTATGTGTCTATGACATTGTGCTTATGTTTTGTTTGATGATCATAGTTTTACAGCTTGGGTGCTGAATTCTTTGTGGTAGGGAAACGCTCTCTGATTTTTCTAGACCTTTGCTTCTCTGTGTCATTTTGTGTATTCAGACATAGTCATGATGATAATTTGCTGTGTTGCAAAGAAATACATGTTACAGAAGGTTTTAACAGAGAAGTCTGAGAGAAATCTGGCGATTTGGTTGTTCCTGTCGCTCACTTATGTGATTTCAGCATTCTGTATTTAGGAATGCATTAATTCTCTCTGAACTTGCAGCAGTCCACACCTTCCATGCCGCCTTCAGGATGCTTAATTAAACATCACTAGTCATAATTTCCCTGTGCTACCATTATCATGTTAATGTCTAGATTCACATTTATCTTTGGTTTTCCAGTGTGATTCATCTGACAGCCCACAGAATGGGCCAGGCTGCTATGCGTTGTCCACAGCAAACAGCTACTGGGCAGTGCAGACAGCCCAAAAATCTTGGGCTGTCCCTGACTCCTGGGAGAGAAGAAATAGGCGATGGGCAGTCCATGCTGGCCAGGCATCAGCTGTCTGCTGCTCTTGGCCAGTGGATGACAAGCCCAAGCTGACACTGTCCTGGCAAAATGGCTTGCAAGCTGAGGGAGAGAAGTGAGTCCAAAAATTGGTGTCAAGCCTTTGGGGACAGGTGCAATGTGATGAAAACAGTAGAGAAAATTCTGTCTATCCAGAAAGTGTAAAAAAAAAAAAAAAAAAACCAAACAAACCCAACCAACCAACTAACTAAAAAAACCCCAGTTTTAACTCATCGAAACTGCTTTATGCAGAACATGCAGCTCTGTTAAGCTGAGAGAGATATTCTGTTGAGAGGGGAAACCTAATAAAACCTGGAAGCTTGTGCACCAAAGATGACATGAATTTTGGCAACAGCTGAGCAACACAAATGCTGCCAGATGAGGAAAAACGTCTAACCCTTGCTGGTGGCAGTGACTACCGCTGACCCTGCTTTTGGGGAAGCAGACACACGGCTCTGAGTCATAGGGGCAAGAGGCAGCAAAGAGGGGTCAGAAAGGGTCCTGGAAAGAGGGTGTTTGAACAGGACTCTCAACTTGTGGGAGGTGTCTGGGTAAAGAAGGGTAATCCAGAAGTACAGAAGTACTCTGCTGTCACTTTCCCAATGATATTTCCTAGTGAGAGTAATTTAAAAAGCTTTCTTTGTAGGAAAGATGAAACCAGCTTTATAAGTAAGCAAGAATTGCAGTGATGGGCACTGGTAATGGGCAGTGCACAAATAAAGTTTTCGTCATAGGTTTGTGTTTAGATAGGTGAATATCCCAGATGCATGTACAGATTTCTTAGTTTTGCAAACAGATATTGGGGTTTGTTCAGTACTTGAAAATTTGGCCTTTGGGGAAAAGATGCTTTTATGTGCCATAATACTAAAATGCTTTGAGCAAAGTTTAAAATCATTATATTCTATAGCTGTAGAGAACATTGAGATCTTTTGGAGTGACTTATTTAAATATCCTTATAGTTGATGGTGTATTCGTATTTGAATAAATTCAGGGAAGATTCATCCTAAGCTGTTTCTATCCAGTGCTGCTTTAAAGAAACAGGAAAATATAATAATTTCGTCACTTAAAGCTGCTTAAACCTTCAGGGGAAAAAGGGTTACTGCTTAAATTTCAGATGAAAGGAGTGTTTTGTGAATTCATCTGTGTCATGTATTCATACCTGAATTAAAATGAACCATGATGTACTGCACTTTCTCAGGAACATTACATAAACTTCCTTGTTCTAAACCACACACAAATTTGAAATGTGCAAACAGAACTGAAAGAAACTTTGCAGTAGTTTCTCCACAAGCAGGAAGCCTAATATTTACACAACAATCAATAGGGTAATGGACACGGAGACAAGCAGTACTCTCTCCTACAAAACTTGGTTTAACTGGTAAAAGAAGGTAGGATCTATCTGAACAACAACTTTCTTTTTCGTTAGACATGTACGGTTGGGGATGGGTTTGGCTTGAATTCTGTGGAACCTTGTTGGCCGAGATGCGGAGTTGTGCAATTAAAACAAGGGATTGTTTAGAAGTATGTTGTATTTGGAACAGTTTTCTCCTGCTTTAATTTCTGGGATTTTGATCAGGTCTTTCATTAGCGTTTTCGTGAGACTCTAAAGAAGATTAGTCAAGGAAGAATCTGATCCTGATACAGCTTGCTTTGGCATAGATAAGGAGTTTCTTTATGTATGATTTACTTATACCTTCCTCTAATTCTTTGCTGTGATGTTTATTTCTGTTTGTCCTGTGTGCCTTTAGTGAGAAATTCTGCCTCACTGTGTGTAGATAGGCAAAGGGAAGCAAGAACACAACTCACCTCAGTGCAACCAGAAAGGGACAAGAAGGGACAGGGGACAGTATACTTGTTACTTCTTGTTATTGTCTGATCTACAGGGCTAATAATATTCTCTGACAATAAAAGTTGGCAATTTTCAATTCAAGCAAAAAGTTGCTGAATCCAGGAACTTGTAAGAGGAAACTAAACCTGTCTTGGTTCCTCTCGTTTCCAACATCCTTCTTGCAAGGAGTCTGAAAAATGTTGTTGTTCCCTAAGTTCTGTGGGTAGGAACAATTGCTAATCGTGTGTGCTACCTGCAAAGAATGGTTGAGAGAAAGGCCTGCCTGTCCCCATACCCTTGGATGAAACCTGGCCATTGGAAGGAGAGGAGGTAGCTGGAGTATTGAGACACTGTGCTAAATTTCCATTCTGAGAGTGGATGTTTTGCTCTCTTACCCGGGTGGTCTTTTTCACTGCTCCAGTGGTTGTAGGGGACAAGTGTGTGAAGGTTATGGGCATGGCATGAGCCATGAAGTAGCATGATTCTTTCTGAGATTGGTCAGTTTTTGGTAGGTTGTTGAAATCTGTCTGGGGCAAGGTGAGGGTAGGAACTGATGATTTTTAACTCTTCAGAAGGTACATCAATAAATCAAAGATTAGGTGGACAGGCTTAGGAGATTCTTCCAAATATCAACAGTCAACAGAAATGTGAGAAGTTCCACAAAAATTTTAAGAATCCTTCACAATGGACAGCATCAGGTAATCCTAATTGGGTGATGTCTACCAGTTTTTCTCTGTTCAAGTGTATATGCCCTCCAGTTATTTAATAGCTGTTCTCAGAAGTGACTTGAAATTTAAAACAATAATAAACATTTTAAACTAGGCAAGGAAAACGTCAGCTAATAGACCGACAAATTATAAGCTACTGGAAAAAACATGGTCTTACAATAAAAAGTATTGTGCAGACCTCCTAGTTATTCTAAATGTGTTGCCTATTGTAGTAATATAAGCCAGACAGTGAAGTTCAGCTTATACTATGAAGCCAAATTTAATTTTGTGGTCTTTGTGATGGCAATCTCTGTTTTATTAGGTAATTTCATTAACAGTTATTACCAAAGAGAAATTAATCTCAGACTTGCACGTTTCAAAGGGCAGTGCTCCCCAAAGAACTTTTATATACACTCTGCAGGCATAGATCCAAACCAGTGTCCAGTGTTCCCTGATAAAGCAGATTCCTTTATTTGAGGAGGTAATGATTGATATAACTGTGATAAGTGCAGTTATCCACAAATGACGACGCATCTCACCAGCATTTACAAGGTCCTTCCTGTATGTTATTTTCAAAACCCACCTGTTAGCTGACTCTGATCTTCATGTCTATGCGGAGCTCCATTTGGTATTGCTTTCTTATTTAGCATCCTGCTTGTATGGGTGTGCTTGTGTGGTATGATAATAAAGAGAGTTTGATGTGTAGCTACATTATATTCTGAAGTAATTTTTAATTTTTCCTCTGTTTTTAGCAGATATTTAGACAGTAACTAAAATATATGTCCTTGGTGATGCTGTACTTTGTACTAAACTGAAGTTGATGACTAAAGAATCAGATTGTTCTTTCTAGAGTTTATGGGGAATCTGAAGAAAGAGAGAGCTTTCAGAATGGAGGAAAGAAAATTTCTTTTTGAGCTCTTCCTCTTTGTCATTCTACAACAATGCAGGCATTGTTAAATGTCAAGACATTTCCTCGATGCAAAAGAATGCTCAAGTTCATCTCACCATATCTTGCTCCTTGTTACTTACATTTCTTGTTCTTGCTCAGGAAAGCATGCAGTCATATCTTCTACCATATTACACAAAACCCACCATATTGCTTAACAACTTGGATGGTGTCTCTGCTAAGCCTATAGAATAGCCTGTTTTGATTGATTGAGTAAAGACTAAGAATAAAAGTAAAACCCCAAAACAAAACACCTCCTGTAAAAAACAAACAAACAAAAAACCAAACCACCACCAACAAAAAAACCCCAAACTTGCTATATACCTCTATAGTTGTGTTCAATTTAGAATACTTTGTTTTGTTCATTGTTGTAAATAAACCAAAATATAATATATCCTTGCATATAATACACAATTGTTAAAATAGAATTATAACTATTGCAGACTCTGGAGACTTGAATTACTTTTATGTTACTTGATTACTTAGGTATACAGTTCTACAGTGTTCTTAGGAAAGTAGTTCTTGCTGACATACATCAGGAGGCCTTCAAGAAACCAGACTTAGAGGACAGAATGAAATAGTTACAGCAAGAGGCTAATGAGTCAGCCATAGGCCAGCTTTTCCTTTAGAAAGTGCAATATATTTAAAAAGCAACATCCAATGATTACTTGAAAATAAAAATGTGAAAAGATATACTGTTGTTCTACCTTCCTTTTTTTTTTTTTTTTTTTTTTTTTTTGGTAGCTCATGTCTTAAGGGTAGATACCAAATTAGAAGAATTCTGGAAAGGTGGCTAATTCTTAATCCCAGAAAAGTAGCTAAAGCATCTAAAGCATTGCTTTTCCCCGAATTCCACCTTTAAAGAGTTTGAATATATTTTGGAGGTTCCATGCTACTAAAAACAAATTTTATTCTCTCTTTTTTAAGATTGAATTTAAGAGGATTATGTAGATTAAAGATTGTATTTGGCAATAGCTTCCAGGGCTATTCTTGGGTTGATTCATGTGTTTTGTCTCCTGTGTAAAAATTAATCAGTTTGTTGATATTAACAACTGCTCTTTAGTGACTTGAGATACCATATATTAATGTCTGTCAGCACATCATGGTGGCACAGCTGAAACTTAGGTAGAAATGTCAATAATAGGTCTAAAAATAGTTCTGAAAAGTTCTTTGAAAAGCTACTGCCAGCTTCCTGAAATGACAGGTAGTAGCACAGCAGAACAAGAAAGCAGCCCTGCCTTGTGGGTGGGTGAGGTTCTCTCTGACACAAAGTACTGCATGTATGAGTAAATCATAGAAAAATCATGACTGACTAGAAGGCAGATTTTTTTTGTCCCTTTTGAGGGCTGAATATGAATCTAACTATAGGACATTCACTTATGAACTTTTAAAACTTATTCACTTATAGAAAGAAGGCTCCAAATCCTAAAGAAATAGCAATAGTTCAAAGATCTTAATTTGAACATCCCTACATGTATTGCAGAGCTATTCAGATTTTTGGTACGTACAAAAAACATCAGAGGAAATCATGAATTCTGTCCTGAAAGGTAATGTCCATAGCTAAAGCTCTTCCTAAATCCCTGCTCTCTCCCTTCCCATGTTCTTGCAAAACCAAGAAGCTTCATTTAGTTTAATCCAAAAGCCGGTCTGTTTTCTCTCAGGTAGTCCCAAATCTCTAGAACTACAGATAACTTGGTAAAGTGCTTCTCTGTAAATAGAGGATTTGTTAGTTTGGGTGCCTGAGAAGAGAGGCCATTTTTGAGATGTACATTTTCAAACCTCAACTTATGGCTAAGTGTGAGTCAATGGCTGGGGCTGAGAAGGAAAATTGTATGAGCAAAGTATTTGCAACTTTTTTTATTTTTAATGTGCTGTCTGAAACTGAAGGGAGGAAGAGACATCAGAATAGGCAGGGAGAGCATTGTGGTTGAGAATTATAGAAGCAGTGGGGTTTGGCGGTGGGGGGGGGGGGGGCGGGGAGGAGGAAACGGGACGGAACCTGGAGGATCCAGTCAAGATCAGAGTAGGGATATCACTAATAGTGGGAAGAGACACTTTGCTCCAGGCTTGCTTACAACTATAGGAAACTAAGGGCACTATAGACATGAAAAGAGAGTAATTCAAAGTGTTTAAAGCTTTTGAAAAGACCGAGGAATAAGGATAGATTCAATCCTATGGTTTAACTGAAAAAGTAATTTCTGTGCTTATGTGATTTCGATGGCACTGAAAGGGTAGCTGTTCAGCCAGCAAAAGATACAGGGAATACTTCGAGGTAAAAGGAGTAGGGTGTCCATCTCTCTTCCCCAGTGTTCTTACAGCTTATGCTATATGCTGAGCTATAAAGCCGAGCGACCAGGTTTTACAAGATTCCCTGTGAATGTTGTTCTTTACCCTTAAATTGTTAGCTTGTAATTCTCATTTTGTTGGAAGTTCTGCTGCTCACTGCAGTGGAATGAGGGGTTGGCCTCTGAAGTGGTATATTGTATTTCTGACATGCTTTAAAACAAAAGGCTGATCAGCATCTCTACTGCCTATAAGTTGCCTAATGCACTGCAGGTCAGTCTGTCATGAGGCGTAAGCTTCAGCTGAAAGTGTCTTGTGGCTGACTTGCTCAGTCTTTATTTTTTACCCATGTGAATCCTCTGAGGCTAGTGGAATTAATGTAATGGACAAGAGCATATGTGAGAGTAGAAATAGGCTCAGCAATCCACAAAATCTGGTCTTTGTCCAATTTAAATGAAAGATAAGTAAAATCTTAGAAGGGGGAGCATTTTCATTTCGATTCTGCATCTTGAGTGCAAAGGAGTCCATGGGGAGTGATATGTGGTTTCTGATTAAGTAGAACTCCAGCTATAGAACAAAATCAATCAGCTTTTCACTGAGCATACTCAATAGTAAAGGATATACTTTAAGATCAGCAATGTTAAAGACTACACGATTACTCTGTGGCTCTGTGCTCTTTAAATTTTAAGATTATGGTAATTATCACATTTAAAATACATTTTATAAGTTTTAGTATTAAAAATACAATTGAAACACAAGTGAAACTGATACTGAAACATGTGAAAATAGGCTGCACTCACTAATTTCATTACTTTCTGATCTTTCTTTAGAAGTCCTAACCTATTTGGCTTTCCTGCCTTTCCCATGGGACGCTCTCCTTTTGCTTTACTGGATAGGTTGTTTTGGATATTGGTTTTCCCAATATTAAGCCTTAGGAATATCATTCATTTCTTCTATCCCATCATTCCTAATTATGCTCCAGTGTATCAAACTAAGGGACATTCTTTGCTTATGGTATTTACACCTCAAACATTTGTGGTACAGTAAGGGGTACAGATACTGATTTCCTTTTGAATTAGTCCTAATAATAGCAGTAGGAATGGTGTTCTATGGTTGCGTTTAAGGGTCTTAATAACCTCTTTAAAATATTTATTTCAAAATCGTCTGTATCTAGTCAACTCATAGATACCTTTTGAATAGTGCTTTCCCTCCAGGGGAGTTAGTCTGTGGTTCCTGTCCTGGTCACTGCGTTCATAAAGGTGACATTCGGGATTCTACTGTTTGGTTATTGCTGTTCCTTTGTGTGCAATAACCTTGGAGTTACTTTTAGTGGCATACTCTGTGCATATGTGGTGCTTTGAAACATTTGTTAGATTACATGAAAGGTCTTTAAGCCAAATGCTTACTTCTAGCAGCTGTAAATGGTATCAGTTTACTGTTTTAGTTGTCTGCTCTTGGGACATTAAGAACAGTATCATTTTACTTTCTGAGTCCCTGCTCAAGTTTGGCCATTGAGAAATAGTATCAGGTAATGAAAGGGATGGGATCCTATTACAGATTAATAATAGTAAAACAAACAAGCAAACACACGCAACTAAACCCTTTTTCTTTGTCTTCAGGAATCCAATTAAATTAAAAGTAAAGACTTACTATACTGTAATGATACTTCAGAAGCTAGTAATAGTCTTAATGTTTCAAAGATACATACTGGGATCTGAGTAGCTCTTTGAGTTAAAAGAAATGAGCAGCTTTTGTGGACCGGGAGGGTGAGCTGATTACAGAAAAACTAACCACAGAACAAACAATAAAACTTTCTAATACTTGGTCTAAATAGGAAAGAATCATCCAGATACATTTAACATGCTGAGTCTGTAAACCTAGGGATTTATTTTGCTCGTAGTTGGAGGGCTAGTTGTAAGATTTGGGAAATCCTTCCATTACAGCTGTTTGAGAAGTACTTTGAGGTGTAGTTATGCAAATCTAACAAAAATGAGGATCTCGGCACCATCTTTGCTTTTTAAAATTAAACAAAGGAAAGAGTTTTACTTGAAAGAGAGGAATTGCTTCTTGTAAGTACAAACATCACAGATTGAAATCCTAGGCCCTTAGAGCGAGGAAATTGTAGGAAATATTAAGAAGCATAACAAAGTTTCTACAAAGTCAGTATTTTATATCCAATTGTGAGTCATTAAGTACTTAAAAATTATATAATACTGTCAATTATGAATACAAATCCAGGGGGAATTTTAAGACCTTTCATCAGAATTTTAAAACCCTGATACCCTAAGGATTAATTCCCTAAGGAAACATTAACATAAATAATGAAGTACCTGATACTGACCTCTGAGAAAATCCACAAACTCCTACTAAATTGCATCTGGAATGGTTGTTCACACAACAAGAAACAAAAGGATGAAAGATGGACTTACTGGAATTTGTGTGAATAGCTATTTCACATAGATGCCAGTACAGTGTCTCTCAGAAGGAATTTGTGTGAATAGCTATTAAGCTTTAAATGCACACCCTTTCATATTCCTCATAATTTCTGAATATATGGTAATCTTCAAATACAACTTGACCTTGAAGTTATCAGTTTCTTGCTTTATTGCTTTTTGAGTTCCATTTGGAATTTTTTTCATTGAACAATCTTTTCCAAAAGTCTTCCCCTATAAAATGGTCTTTCCGTATAACCTTTTAAATTGAATCCTTTTATTTCCTGCCACATCACACATTTCTTTAAATTGTGTTTCATAGAAGAGTTTTCTCTCCCAAGGTGGGAGCAATTCCAAACATATTTGATAAAAATGCCAATGGGGCTGAGCTGATGCTGCCACTCAGCTGGTTTCCTTTTCCCTTTGAGTTTTGCCTAGTTTCATGGTGCATAGACTTCTTTCCCTTCCATTCAGGCTTGACTGTGGGGGCACATGGATCAGAAACTTCACCATTTTGTTAGCAGATTTATCTTCTCCCTTCATCCCCCACTTTTAGAGAGATGTGGAATTGGGCTTGGCAACCTGTCAGAAGTGATGTGCCAGACTGCATTTTTCTGTCCGTAGGTGGAGACAAGCATGTTGGCTCGAACTTGTCAGAAATGGGCAGCTGCTGCAGTGTTGGTGGGGAGATCCCCAAGTCCTGGCCCTCCGCTGGCCCTGATGGATGCTATTCCAAAATGGGGGTTGCGTGCTGTTGTCGGGCATCCCTGTCATGGGCTGTTGATGCCTCTGAACAAGATGCCATAAGAGGAGAGCACTCTTCTTTTTGGAACGAGTTCCTGTCTTGCTGGGCATCTGCCCGGGTGACTTGCTTAAGCTGTGCAATCTGCCTGTGATTGGACAAGTCTAGAGCAGGACCTGCTGAGGCAGAACTGAGGTTGGAGTAATGAAACTCCTGAGAGTGGGCAAGGAGCTTATTTAAAATATTGTCTTGCCCTCTTTTCGATGAAGTTGCTCTTATGTTTTCACTTCTCTTCTTTGTTGTTGTGATAATTTGCATCGTGTCCCTTAGAATTTAGGATTGCAGATGAGTGCTGAGATGCTGAATTAAATAACTCTAATAAAAATCATTTCATCATTGTCTCTCCTCTTCTCCCTCAAGTAATAGAAAAGTATTTGCTCAAAATAACAAAAGTAGTGTTCGTTCAGAATTTTATTTCCACTAGAAGCACCTTTGCTATAGATCAGAGAATTTGTAAAACTAGGATCAGTCTGTGTGTTTGATTTCAGCTTACCAATAGAATGTTCTCACTCAGCTGGAACCTTCCAGGCTAGAGGAACAGACCTCCGCTGTCACAGCCTGCGTGTTCTTTCATATATCAACATTTAATATTTTTGCTTCTGTGAGCTCCAAAGTCAATTCAAGGCTTCTTAGTAAAAGCAGATTTTGTCCAACACGAGTAAAAGATCATAATCCTCAGTGTGAAGTGTTCTTTCTGAAGAGTCAACAAAATGTATTTTGGCACAGAGGCTGGGTTGTTGAAAGCTGTGGGTTCACAAGAGGCTTCTGTAGAGGTAAAAGGAGCTGCAAGTGGGATGTCAGGGCTGTGGGGAGCAAAGGCAGGGAGGGCAGAGACAATTCAGTGACTGGGAAAGGACGTGCAGGAGTCTTTCAGCAGGGAGGTCTGGTGAGGAGGAGGAAGAATCATCTTTATCTCAGTCTTCCTCCTCCTCTTGTGCATTATCCCTTACCACTTGCTGTCTTGCTAGAATATTTCCTCCTGATTGTATTATCCTGCATCTCATGGGAACAGGCACATCAGGGTCTGCTCACAGGGCTGGAAATTGAGGGGCTAAAGCTGCTTCTGCTGCTGGGGAAGGATCAGGCAGCAACCCCTGGGAATAGGTTTTGTGTTCTTGCTCCTGTTGAGGTGTTGGGAGAAGGGCAGGAGTGTCAAGTGGAGGGTGAGGGGAGGGGTCTTGTATGGGAAAATACTCCTTCAGCTGTCCCTGACAGCTGCTTGCTTTGCCTACTGGTGGGCTTTGCAGGATGAGAGTCTGCTTTATTGCATTTTGTCTCTGATCCACTGTACCAAACCAGGGATAATCTGCTATTTATAATGATCTTTAGAAATTCTCTGACTCGCCAACAACAGGATTTAAAGTAGAAAAGTCTTTAGGTGATACTCATTTTGATCCCATGCATTCTGTCCACTCAGGAGCAGGAGCTGCGGTGAGATGGAAGGAATTAAACATCTAGGACTGGAATCTGAAAGGCGCCAAGTATCCCAGGGCCGAGTGCCCTCAATACCCATCATTTGCAAGTTATACTGTAATGTGAGTTAATGGATTGTGACCAGAGAGCAGCAAGATTCAGCTGTTAGTCTGAGCTTCTACATATACTCTGTGTAGGAAGGGTTGTGCTAGAGAAAAAGTAGAACTGTATGGCTAGAGGAAAAAAATTCAAGGAGAGTATCCTTGATTTTTTTTCTTAGTTTTTGTTGTGTTTCTGTGGATGGAGCAGAATTTTACCTGAGTTGGTGAGGAAGATGAAGCATGGAACTTCCTTATTCTTCCCATTTTGAGGTTATTTGCAACCTAGAGGCACATGGAGAGAAAATAAGGTAAGCATCTTGGTGTGGCGACTGTTGTATCCTTCAGGATATGAGGCTGGAGGCAACTTCTGCTGTGCTGGTCTCTTGTGCCACAACAGGGAGGTGGTCTCTTCCACCTCTGTTCACTACCAGTAGAACTAGGGTAGGTAGGAAGAAACATTTTTCTTTTTTATTTCTTTTTTTTTTTTTCTTTTTTTTGTCTTTTTTTTGAGTGAGGCTTTGATTCAAAAGTTACTATTTATAATAACTTCCATTAAACCCCGGGACTCCATACTGGCAAGTAGCATCCTATTACTAAAGAATAAGCATTTCTCAAGCATTAAAATTGCTATTCAGCTGTTCTTTTGTCTCCATGGCAACTTTAAGCGTAACAACAAAGCAGTAGGTGATGTTGTCAGCCAAAAAAATCTGTAACGCTCAAGTGATTGTTGATAGCAACAAAATGGATGCCAGTGCAGGGTCACTTACAGCCAGTAATAGATATTGCACCTATGGCTGAACTATTGCATGTGACATTTTAAAGCAGAAAACATACCAGAAAAAGTAAGGTTGGTGCAATTGGCAGTTTTTATAAATTATACATGAGTTACTGTTTTAAAATTCAACGGGAAACTGTAGTTTACCTTCTCTAATGGAATGAGTTGCATGAAAAGCAAAGAGCTCCTTGTATATACAATATGTGCCACCTTAAGAGAGGACCTCAAGCTTTCTTCTCAGTTTGTTGATGGATCAGAGAACAAACCTCGCTTTTCTAAAGTGGGGTCAGTTCCTAAAGTGGGTAAAAGCTAAAGTTCTCATCTAGCTTCAGTGTTGATCTGAAAAAGGAAGCATGTTAAAGGCAATGCTTTTCTTGCAAATAAATAAATAAAATAAAAGGGGGTTGGGAGGCATTATCATCAGTTTTTGATCTTAACCCCATGGTGCCAGGGGCTTGGATATTTTACTGACATGTAGAATTGAAAATCATTCATGGCGAGAAAGCCTTGAGAAAATCAGACTGAACACTGCTGAGACTAGTGCTGGAAACCAGCTATGAGAGGAAAATAATTTCAAAAAAAGGTGCTTGATGTTAAAGCTGGGAGAATAGAAATTAAAGTAGTTTTTATGTAGTCAAGACATACTAAATGAGGAAACCCATTCTTAGGCAAAAATAGAAACAGATGAGTTAATGAGAATAAAACTGTATTATTTTAAGCAATTTGTGTCCAATATTTGACAAATCTCTTTGAACTGTTGGTGCTGGATCTACTGTGGGAATTCTGCCTCTTAATATGTATGTATGCTGTCAATGCAGCATGTACCAAGACACCTTTTGGAGTCTTAAATTGGTTGAATTGGAGTGCTACTTTCTCCAGGTAATGTAACATGTTAGTGCTACGTGTTTTGTAAAGGTGTCACCTCATTTCTTGAATCCAGGGTTCCTGATTGTTTGAGCAGCCTGTTATTAAAGAAGGCTTTTCTCCTCTATGAGAAAGATGGAGGATGGAGATTGCAACCAGTTGTTATTCAGAATCTGCCTTGACAGCGTCACAGAAACCCTCTTATAGTGCGGACAAACAGAACAGCTTCATACACTGACAACAGCATGAGATACCACCAGATGTCTGTTTTAGACTTGGACAGTTACTCGTGTGGTCCTCAGTTACTCATGACTGTAGTTACACCTGTTTCTGTCCTTCCTAAATGAAGATAGCATTAGTATATTTTCTTTAGTCTGTTTTATTCAAATAATTTAGCCTGTTTGCACTATGAAACACACCCAACTCCCACTGTTTCCTTGCCTTATGGGGAAAAAAAAATTTCTTGCTGTTTTTGTGGGAGGGAAGTGCTCATAAAACAAGACTTTCAGAGCTGCTAGCGTCTCCTCTCCCACCCAAAAAGCTTGATTTCCTTATTTGTTTTCATTTGTCTCAGATACAAAAGCTTTCTGAAAACTCAAAGCATACCTGTAATTCAAATAAAAGAGCACATTTTTTTGAAGCTCCTGGTTGTATTAGACTTTCTTAAAACTCTTCATTAAACTGAAACTCTAACCTACATAGTCCTTGACTGTTCATATGCCAGCCTGTTGTGTGAGAACTTAAAACTTAAGCTGAGATTTTACAGAAATTATTCATTTGTTTGCTTACAGCTTCTTCTACTGTACAGTTTGAGACCAGGTCTGCTTAAGGGAGTGATACAGCCACTGCTATGGTTAACATAGGAACTGCAGGTTTCAAAGGAGAGCACCATTGCAAGCTATTTCGTGCTTGGTGTTAACAGCTCCATAAACTTTCTCATGAAAAGTTTGGGATTAGTTTGAATGAACCAATGAAGTACTTGTCTTGGATATTTTTTATGTATGTTTGAAGGGTCCCTGTCTGTATAAGCTTTTTAAAGGGATGTCTTCCAGATCAGTGTTTGAACTTACTTTGTGTTAAGCTGCAATGATGAAAAGTGGAATGGTCTACAGGAGCAGGCTCTTAGGACAGCAAGCCACCCTGGATGGGGCGGGGATGGGAGCTCAAGGCAGGGGCTCCTGCTTTGCTGTGAGAGCCATCAACAACAGTAGGCACGTGGTCCTGAGGAGAGATGCCAGTCAGATGGGGAAAAATAAGTCATTTTGCATATTCTTACCAATTCCGCTGTCAGCTCATCGGTGTGATGTTGGGGAAAGCAACTAGGAAAACTGTTTGGACATGCTTGACTGTCAGCTGAAAGGCATTGCAAAGAAATTCACAAATGTCAAGATTTCTGTCATTTTTAGTTTTCACCTTTGGAGGGTGGACATCAGGGTAAAGAACTGCCACCTGATCATTTGTTTGTCAGATACATTTAACTGTTCGTAAAGCAGTAAAATAAAAGAGACAAAATGGTGGGGATCTAAATGAAACTGAAATAAACTTGGGCAAATGTGCCTGATGAGATTAATTGGTACGAATCAATGGAAGTGTGGGACACTAGTTGCCAGGTTGCTTAATAAAATGAATTTTATTCTCATGAGAGACAGGATAACAGCAGCACTTGAGACTGACAGGCTCCTTTTCACAAAGTGGTTATAACATTAGTGGAGGCTTTTCTGTACCTGTTTGCTCTCCTGAGAAATACAGTTACACATGTAATAGTGCCAAATGTGACTGTACATCTGTCATAGGAGGAACCAAAGGCTACCAGCTGACTCCAGGCTGGCCTCAAGCTGAGGAGTGCCCGCTTAAGTCAATATGCCTTCAGGCTCAATTCTGTACCTTCTCTTAAAGTGAAATTTTGTATCCCATTTCAGCCATCTTCCCTTTGTTTGAATCTTTTGGGGAACATTTCCCTTCTGATATGTTATGTTAAATCTCACTGATTCTCAAGTTGCTCAACCTATAAGCAAAGCTATTATTGCCCCTAAATCCAGGCCTATAAGCTCTTCTGAAAACTGAAAGTTGCATACAATTCTTTTTTGCTGTGATTTACCACCAATGACTTTTTTTTTTTTGCAAGCCAAATATGTATTTATACTTTTGTAACTGTAACTTTCCCAGTGTAAGCAAAACTTTGAGCAGTGGGATTCCAGACATTCAAGGAAAGATCGCTTAACATCTAGTTGCTATTTAAGGACGAACTTTGAAATGTTATAACTCCGTCAATTAGTCTGCATAATTAACAACTGTAATCAATCTGATTATTTTCCTCTGTATTTTCTTTCAAGTAATTGAAGTTCCAAACTACGAGCAAGATCTTGACACTTGTCGTTATTTGCTATTTACTCTGCAAATATCACATAATCTTGCTGACCCTTCTTTTAAATGTGAGCCGTATTAGGGATTTTTGTAGTTTCTAATTAATACCTCTTTACAGTTCACTGAGATCTGTCTCAAAGATCTGATTTTTTGAGCTACACATGTGTACACAAAATGCACCAAATTCTACGGAGCCAGTAGCAGTCATCTTTTTTTCCTTCTCCTGCAAGCTTTTCACTTACCTTTACTTCTTTTCCCTCTGTTCTGAATGCTTTTTATAGTAAAGCAATTTTCAAGTAATGTGGAGTTTGACTGACAGTGTAGATTTAAGGTGGAATTCTTCCCAGATTATCAGAAGGTTTAATTTCATGTAGATGGATTGGATGACTTGAGACTGTCTAGCCCTACTTTCCATGATTCGGTGACCAGCTTTTAATCAAAATGCTTTGATGTAGCTAGTAATAATGGCTGAAAGTTGCCGTCACCCTAGAAAAAGTAAGTATAAATTCTTTGATAGATATCTTGCTTTGTTGCAACTTGCACAAATCCTAACGTCCCTAAATGAAAGCTGTCTCTGCTTGTCGCTGATTCAGCTCACAGTGCTTTGCATGCAAGCACTTTGTTATGGTAGGTATAAGGGATGTGGCAACTAGCAGCTGTGCTTGGGGTGCTTTGCTAGAAATGCGTTATGGAAAATTAACACTTAAAATCACATACAATTTATATTTGGGAATAAAATTTTGAATCTTTTATTCACTGCACAGATAAGCAAGCCTGCTCTTGACTATGACGCATGTTTGTCCTTAATATGAAAATAAAAGTGTTCCATGAACAAAAGTTCCCAGTTTTATTACAGCTGTGGAACTTTCCATTTCATGTATGGTGGTAGCACGACTCTGTACAAGTTGCTTTGACAAAAATAGTATTTATATACAGTGGAAAATTCCACTTGCAGAGTGAGAGAGAATCTTAGCAACCTTCTTTTCCCAGAATTTGCAACTGCTACTGTATTGAGCAGTATTAAAATGTTCAGTTGTCAACAACCAGATTTGACAGAAGCGTAAATATGAAAAGTTTTTGTGTTTTAATTATCTGCAGGAACAGGTACATAATTCCTATCAGAGCGATTCTGTTAGTTTTTATACTGTTCTCTGCATTTTGAATGCAAAAAATTCAAGTACCATAGTAAAATAAAAAATGCAAATTTCAAACAGAAATAAGTGCTCTTGTCTCTTATTAAGCTAAAGCTTCTTATTTCTCTATACAAAGAAATATGTTTCTATATATTTCCATATTATGTTGATAAGATTTGGACAACCAGGTTTGTGCAGGAAAGACCCACTTTTGTGCTGTAGAATGGACGCGATAAAATACACTGCACTGGGGATATCATTGATGTTAGCTCATGGCATATGTTTGGGCTTTTGTTTGCTTCTGTTAAATTTTGTTTTATGGATCTCACAACCAAAAGTTGTGATAAAACTATTTCTGAAAGACATAGCCACCTTGAAATCAAGCAAAGCCATGTTTGTATTTTGTAAAAGAAAAGTTTGACACTGGCTATAAATACTTTATTGCAATTTGTCTTTAATGACTGCAATCATAGTACCCATTGCTGGTCACCTAATCCTCTCCTTGTCAATGTGGAATTGCTTCTCTTGTACATTTAACACTGTTTTATTCAGTCTTGATACAAATGTGCATGGTTGAGATTCCCAGATGCTCTGGTTCAGCTCAAAAAGGCTGCCACCATGAACATTAAATATCACTCAGAATAATCTTGGTGTCAAGAAGCTTTCCCTGATGTTCAGACCTGTTTTTCTCAGTTATATCCTTTTATTTCAGTTCTTTCTATTCTCCAAACCTTTCAGAATTCTTTACTTCAAAAGTCTTTCAAATACCCTCTCCCCTCTCTTGCCTCTATGTCTGTCGTGTATTGTTCCTAGGGTTTCTGTATTTAACTTTTTGTATTTGCTAGACTTCTCAGAGCCTGCTTCATATATTGATTTGCCTCAGTCTCTTTTCAATTTGTAAATCCTTTTCAAGGTAAAAGGTACCTGCTGCTCAACACAATAAGCATTATCAGACAGGGCCTGGTAAGTCCTTGCTTCATGTAAGGGATACATTGATACTTTGAGCTTTGTCCCTCATGCTGCGGCCAGATTATTAGGCTTCATGCATGGTGGTTTTACGCAGAAGAAGGAACTGGGCTTTTTCCTCCTTCACCTTAATTGCTACTCTGGCAGGTCAATCCCTCACTCGTGCAACTCAAATATTATTTGGAAACACATCAAATGTTTTTACTATTTATGCCTTTTTTCATATTTCTCACTGCATGACCAAGATCATCTTTAAAAGCTTTTCAGACAGAATGTCCAGATATTTTTATTTTCTGTGATTTTTGGCTAAGTCTCATTTTAACTCTGCACCGCTGCCTGATGGATTGATAAATCAATCCATATTCTATACCTAGCCCAACATATGAAGACCAGGTGGTCTTAGATTGATTTACAGATTTTCTCCACTGTTTCTTTTGAATGTGCACATACAGAAATACAGGGCAAGGCTCATCTTGTCCAAACCTCTGTTCTTGTAGGCACAGAGGTTTACAATGTCAAAACTAGTTGAAGTTTTCTAATTCTTACCATATTGGAATCCAGCTGCTCTTATGATTTCTTCTTATTCCCATCTTAAGTCCATTTTTCCTATGCTTCATCATGGATACCAAGAATTAAATACTGTGCTGCAGGTGAGATCTCATGCCATAAGATGACTACTCAGTTTGTGTTGGAGACACATTTCCTTGATTTTTTTTCATGTAGAATGATGGCTCTTCTGGAATTCATTGTTGTGCTGTTAAATCTGGGAAAAAAAAAATGTTTATGGCTGTTTTCTATTCTGGCTCTAGTGTTGTCTGAAGACATACTTTTTTTTTTTTTTTTTTAATTGAGGTATCAGTCATGGTACTCTATTCAAATGTGCATTCCATAAAGCATTTAAAATATATGACATACATTTCTGTTCTTCTATAATAGATAAGACATCTGAGGATTAAATTTCACTTTGCATGACTCATTTTTTTGTGTAAGTTTCAGAAGTGTTTAATAGAAGATGTTTGAAGTCATGTCCTGGGAAAAAGATGTTGTAGAAGCCAGAATTTCTGTGTTGGCAGAAAGTTGTAAGATAAAAACTGTCTTTGCAAAACTTGTGGTGAAATGGACTTTAAATTAAAAAAACCCAAAACTTAATACATGTCACATCTTTAAGGGATGGCTTTAGAATACTTTACATATATTTTTCTCTTTAATGTAAATATTCTACTACTGGAAAATGGACTTATTCTTCTCTTTCCTGTTCTATTCTCCACTCTGACTATGCTTTTTTAAATTCCTAAGGAATTTTTTCCTTTGGAAGCAGCTAAGGCTATAATGCATCTTCCTAATCAAAAAGCATAAAAGCAAGTTAATAGTAAGTTCAGTTGCCTGATCTTCTCCTCTGCTGGCAGGCATATAATATAGTTATGGACAAGTTTTACCCAGACTCTAATATCAAATACTTCCAGAGAAAGGTTTTGAAAAATCTGAAAAACGATACAGAAATTCCAAGGGTGTAGGTACTGCCAGTAGAGATGGAGGGAGATCGCTTATGCTGTCTGTTATAGGTAACCATCTTAAAAGTATGTAGGCTCCTTCTGTAGATGATTGACCTCCAGACAGTACTTCTGAAAATGCAAGTTCAGAGCCTGCTTCTTAATCACCAGTGCTTAAGGAACCTCAGCTACTGAATTAGGGACTTTGGTTAGATTCCTTAGGCTATACAGCAGTGAGTATATTCTGGAGTATGGTTTCACTCTGAAAGGCTGTATCTATTGCAGAAATATGTGGCGTATTTTAAACCCATTCTGGAATGCATACTTAACTGTAACACTATGGCTGGTGTATCCACAGGAACATATAAGCCTTGACCTTAACTAAGGAGACAGTCTTTCATCCCTATCTTTGCCAACTTCTCTTGCCGAATTTAGCATGCTACTGTAGCAAGTATTCATGCAAGGAGATGATGTGATTCAGGACATTTGCACAGGAATGGAGAGAGAGCTGCAGTGTGTAATCCAGAATATGTGGTAATAGATAGAAGAGTGGATAAACTGTGATCCTCTCCTTGAACTGCAAGTCATTCTGTGTGACTTGCTTGCTGTGGTCCTCCTGCTACAAGTGCTGCTATCCATGTAATGTCATAATTGTTTGACCTTTCCATTCGATGTTCAGGTATTTCGTGTCTTTACTGGGTCTCTGTGCAGCAGTTTAAGAATTATTGGTCAAAGAAGAGCATGTAGTAGTTTCTGTACATGTAGTATCAAAGTGAAAATGTGAAACCATGCTAACAAATACCATGGTACCTCCTCTTACTATTCCTTTGCATTGAAAAATGCTAGCTATAGCATCTGACCTGGCAGCTGTTGTTCCTACACAGAGCTCCTCCTGCTGAAGTTAATCGGCCAAATTTCACACTTAGACTGCTGCTAATCCTAGTGACTCTGTGGACTTAAAAGGAATGATGACAGATTTGCACCAGGGTAAGAGATCCAAGTTTGGACTGTTTGCTGGAGTTCTGTACATCACACATCATACCTCCAGGCCTTAAGTTTATGAAAGCAGTCTTGCTTCCCCCTGGTTTTCTCAATAGCAAATATATGCAATTAAAAGGGAAAAGCAAAGCTATGTTATAATGTGGTGCATTGACCCTGGCTGGACACCAGGTGCCTGCCAAAGCCACTCTATCACTCCCCCTCCTCAGCTGGACAGGGGAGAGAAAATGTAACGAAAGTCCTGGCTTGAGATAAGGACAGGGAGATCACTCAGCAATTACCGTCACAGGCAAAACAGACTCGACTTGGGGAAATTAGTATAATTTATTACCAATCAAAATCAGAGTAGTATAATGAGAAAATAAAAGCTAAATCTTAAAATACCTTCCCCCCCCCGCCCCCTCCTCCCTTCTTCCTGGGCTCAACTTCACTCCTGATTTCTCTACCTCCTCCTCCCCAGCGGCACAGGGGGTTGGGGAATGGGGGTTGTGGTCAGTTCGCCACATGTTGTTTCTGCTGCTCCTTCCTCCTCAGGGGGAGGACTCCTCACACTCTTCCCCTGCTCCAGCCTGGGGTCCCTCCCACAGGAGAGGGTCTTCCATGAACTTGTCCAACATCAGTCCTTCCCACGGGCTGCAGTTCTTCATGAACTGCTCCAGTGTGGGTCCCTTCCACGGGGTGCAGTCCTTCAGGAACAGACCGCTCCAGCGTGGGTCCCCCATGGGGTCACAAGCCCTGCCAGCAAACCTGCTCCAGCGTGGGCTCCTCTCTCCATGGGTCCACAGGTCCTGCCAGGAGCCTGCTCCAGTGCGGGCTTCCCATGGGGTCACAGCCTTCTTCAGGCATCCACCTGCTCTGGTGTGGAGTCCTCCATGGGCTGCAGGTGGATATCTGCTCCACTGTGAACCTCCACGGGCTTCAGGAGGACAGCCTGCCTCACTGTGGTCTTCACCACAGGCTGCAGGGGAATCTCTGCTTTGGCACCTGGAGCACCTCCTCCCCTTCCTTCTTCACTGACCTTGGTGTCTGCAGGGTTGTTCCTCTCACATATTCTCACTCCTCTCTCTTCTGACTGCTGCTGATGTTGCACAGGTGGTTTCCCCCCCACCCCTTCTTAAATATGTTATCACAGGGGTGCTACCACCATCGCTGATTGGCTCACTCTGTCGGACATAGGGAAGCTTCTAGCAGCTTCTCACAGAAGCCACCCCTGTAGTTCCCCCACTCCCAAAACCTTGCCACACAAACCCCCTACATATAGATATAGTCTTTGTAAGATTTCTTAGTGTCTAAAAGCATACTTTTATATAATGCCTTCAACTGTGACTTCAAAATCTTACATGAATAATTCTCTCTCCAATAATCTGGGTTGCATTTCAGGGTTTTTACTCTCTCTCTTGCAGTGAGTGGCATTATAACTACCAGAAATATCACGGGGCGGGGGGAAGCCATGCCTTTGTAATAGCAGTGTTTTCCCTCCTTGGAGCCTTTTGCCAGTTCTTTCCACCTCACAAAAACAAAACGTGTTTTCTTTGAATTACCTAGTTTCATCTCTCATTGTTAAGTTTTGAGAAGTTCAGAGACATAGAACCACATTTCAAACCATTTGTTTTCTGTAAAATATGTATATTGCCTTTCAGTCAGAAAAGCCTCTCTTACTTCAGTCTTACCAACAGCTAAGTATGGAGTGAGGTTAAATATATGTGGTACTCGAGAGAGAATTAGGAAAAATGTTTAAATATTAATTTAAAGTCCAATGTTTAGGAATTTAAGCTCATTCTTAAAACAGGAATCAGGACAGAGTTAAAAAATGTAGTGTTCGATGCTTCGTTCTTACCTCTCAGAATGGCAGACTCTGTTATTTGCCGTAGTACATAACCAGGGATTTAGAAAGTGAAAGGATGAGGGAAATACATTTGCCTGTTCTAGGAGGCAGGCTGAAGCTTGTATGCTGCTTAGATTACTCTTTAAACTAACATTTAGGATACTCAAAAGCAAAAATCCATACTTAATATTAAAACTGGAGTGAAACATTACACTTCAAGATAATGCAAAGGATATTTATTAGAAGTAAGAGGGAGTTGTTTCTTAATAGAAATAATAACAGATAGTCATCTAACCTGACTTTTCAGTTATGCAGCAAAATGCTACTACATCTACTTATTGATAGAAACAATGTAGTATACCAAATGACCAGTAGCAAAAGTAATTTTGAAGAGAGGATTGACTGGATTTTTTTTCTTCAAGATACACTTATCAGGGTATTTCTTTTATCAAGCGTACTGTAAGGGTTTGGAAATTCTTTAAAAGAGACCCTAATAAGAGCACAACTGCAAACTCTCCCATGGCAGAGGAAAGATAGGAAGTGTCTCAAGGATAATTTGACTAAACTATAAGCTCTTTATAGAGTCTAGCACACAAGGACTGTAGGTATAGGTAGGAAATGAAAAGTGGTTTAAATTACTAAGGATGATGAAGAAAGAGTAACACAAATGTATAGGACAAAATTAGAAAAGAAATGAGACTGAAATAAGCATCAAACTTTAAGAAATCTTTCTGTAAGTGCACTTACAATACTTACAGAATTCCAAGAAAAAAGGTGGATTGTTATTCTGTGAATGTCAGAGGAAGCTAAGAAGTTTGGGTTGCATGGTGCCATTTTTGCATTATTTTCCATAGAAAGATCAATTGTGTTAACCTGACAGTCATCAATATAAATAACAAAACTTGTAAGAACAGGTTAGAATGTCTCAATGAACTAGAATCTTCAAAAGACTGGTTCTGACAAACGTGGCACAAGGATACTTGCACGGATGGAAACATCAGAGCTGTTACCACTTGTGAAGAGAAGATGAACTACCAGAGCACTAGAAGAGAGCTGATGGGGTCACAGTATTTTAAAAGACAAGAAAGAACAAACTGAGTTTGAGAACGATTAGATTATCTTCCCTCTGAAGAAAGGGACAAAAGAATTATGCCAAAATGTACAAAGGAAAACAGGACCTGAGTAATAACTGACACAGCACATAAGCAGGAATCACCACTCTGTGAATGCAGGAAAGGATTGCTGTATATCGCAAGCTGAATGCCAGTTAACACTGCCATGTTATCAACTAAGATGGATACTATCCTGAGAGATATAACCAGAAACATAGTGTGGCAGGCATGAAATTTGTTTGCTATGCTGCAAGAAAGATGAGGGCCAGTCCAGGTGAGTCTGGATGAGAATGAGAAGCATCAGCGCTCACAAAATTTTTCTTTTCAGCCACCCCTATCTCTACTCTCCGTTTCACAATGGTAAGTTCAGCTCAACCAGCTCGCTGGTCTGGTTGAAAGCAAATTTCTCTTTTGTTGGCTTGTGGCCGGTTTGTTTCCAACTGGTCTGACTCCCTGTGCTGGCTCAAGAGAAGTGTTGGGAATGGAGGGGCAGTGGGGCTGCCCAGTCTGCTCCCAGTGTGGTCATGGAAAGTAGATGCAGGCTGCATGGCACGTTTCATGAAAAATCTTTCATGCTTTTTTTACATCAACACTCACCTTCTGTTTATTTCTCTTTATTTTTAGTATAGTGTTTGATTAACTAGATTTAATTTATGAAATAAATCATATTAAAGTGATATTTATTAATCTGGGAAATTAAAGGTGACTTTTTTTGCAAGGCTTATACTAGCTGAAGTCCTCTTAAAAGTCAATTTGAATGTTTTGTCAAAAAAAATTCTTCTTTGGTCCAGTCTCAATTTAATTTAACAGAAACATTTTGTTATATACTGCCTTTTGGTTTGTTTTTTTTTTTCTTTCTCTGTTTCTGAATGTAACTGAGGGTAGGGTTGCCCAATTTCATGTCATGCAGTCTTTGAAAAACATAACAGCATCAAAAGTCTTTATGGTCCAGCCCTGGCAGGCCATAAAGCAGAATAAAGCTTCTAGCCAGATACCAGTGGTTAATTAATGTTCAATAAGATCACCAGTGTGGTGATCTGTACTAACAGATCTTTTAATTTGAAATCTATTGCCTTCGTTCCTCCCTGTGCAAGAGAGGGTAGATAGCATGTATTATAGTTTTATAAATTTTCAAGTTCTTACTTATTCATCAGTACTGACTTTGAGAATAAGTAAAGCAGTGCACCTTAATTCAGAAGAGTCGGGATCTGTAGACTTTGATCTTCGGAATGTCATGACCACGCACTGTCTGTAACCCTGTGCTCCAAGGTCCCCTTTTATGAACTTTTAAAAACATTCAAGCAGACATAATTTCCTTCCTCCCCCCCCCCCCCCCCCCCGAAGATATTTAAAATTCAGCTCTGTAGCAGCCAGATAACCATCTAAAACAGTAATCCCTAAGTTTAGTTCTAAGAATAATAACAGAGAAATGCCACTGAAATACAGTTTATCAGTCTTTTAGGTTATATTTGATCTGGTGATGTCAATAGCAGGCTGCCCTCCCTCTGGAGTCAAGTTACAAACACTCTCCTCAGGGGTAATTAAAGCTAAGCACACAATTACAACAGCCCAGATTTGTTCAGGCTTGCTGGTTGCCCACTGTCTCATAGCACTGTCTCATAACATCACAAAAGCACCATGTTGAAATGAAAGGAGTATTTATCTCCGAGTCTTAATGCTGTGTGTATGTTTAAATGCCGCAGAAGAGGTGGATTGTAACCTTAGGGACTAAGGTAAGCATCATGACACCGGTTAATAGTGGGAAGCCTTTATGGGACTACATGGTCTGTGTTTTATTATGCTTTTGCTTTGCTAAAAAGATTCATGGTTGTGTGGTCATAGCAAAAAACCTCTGCAGCTTCTGAATATTGTAAGGCACTGGTGAACTTGCACTATCTGTCTTCCATTTGTAAATGGCCTAAAGAACTTTGGTCAGAAATGCAACACCTGTGCTCTTTTCACAGCCAGGTTAAAGTACCTTTATTTGTATTTTTAGGTGAGAGAAGTGCTGAGTCTGGCTCCTACTTTCTTGAGTGGGGTAATGTCTCCACGCTTTTTGTGTTTCTAGGTACAGTGCACCAGGGCACACTGGTAACTTGTAAAGCTCAAGAAACGGACCTCTGACTTGTCCCTTGCTGTGACTTTTATGAGTGTGGGCTCTGAAAGGGAGATGTAGTATGCTATCTGATAAGGAGAAAGTTGAAATCCTCCAGGAAATTCTATGAAGACGTTCCTTTAGTTAGGGGCAGCAGATAGAGCACCAGGAAGAACTAGAGAAGTTTGGGAAGGAGGAGCCTTTCCTTTCTGTAGTATTAACTAGCCAGTTATGAAATAGTTCTTTTTGTCTTTAAACTACTTCTAAGTCATCTAGGAATTTCTTCAGTAAATCAGTCTTAGAAAAAGGATTATATTACTTGGACTTAACTTAAACTGCATGTGTGGTAAATCTGCCCGCTACCTTTACATGTTTGAGCTCCTTTGGATGGGTGCTTGTGTGCCTCAGTGCCCTACGCCATGGCAGAACAGTTAAATTCAGTATGGAACGTAGGCTACATGGACAATGTTATGAAGGTTTTTAAATCTGCCTCTCTTCTCTCATTGTTTGTTATTTCTAAACAGAAAGATAGTGGTTCTTCTAAAAGCATTTCTATGGAAATGACAGCAACTAAGTGGAAGATAGTGACTGAAATTGTGACCTTTTGGATAGAAAGGGGGGTGGACTGAATGTTCAAACTTCTTTTGAAATTTCTGAAAAATTGAAAATTTTCATTGGAAGGAAAACTAGATTTCATTCAGTAGAGATCCTGGTTTCCATTGCAGATAGTTTCAATAGACCACTTCAAACAACCTAAATTAGCTGCAATCTTTTGCAATCTTTTATCTGAAGGATGTTTAGGGAGCAATACTAATAGAAGAACTTACAAAAGAAAACAAGAAGAAACTTAAGTAACTGTATTTTCTAGAGGTGATTGTGTAATATGTGGGAAAAGCAAATGAGGCATGAAATTCTCTGAGCTATGATGACTTTTAAGAGAGCTGGAAATTGTCTAATGTGGTTAAGTGATCAGACACATCTGTGAGGATGCATGTGGGTCTAGACCCCTATTACCTTTGTGCACAGCGTTGCTGAGCTGGTGTGTTGGAGTATTGAAGTGGCATAAGGAGCAAGAAGCCAACTGCAGACATAAATCCCCCAAATGTGAAAGTTAAGGCATAATGGTTTTGACCGACTAATAACAAAACAGTCACCCAGCAGCATTCCTGGTGACAGAGTTGTTTGGTTTTAGTGAGTAGCAACTCAGTACCTCCCGCAAGAAAGTCTGCGTTGAGACTCACTGAGGGTTAGATGAGCTCAGTGGTGACAGAATTCAGGATAAGAGTTAGATTTTGAGAAACATCAGGTTATATGAGAAGTGAAGTGATAACAGACTCTCTAAAAAGCTAACTGCAACCAAATCCCACCCCGCAAATTATTACACTTTTAAGGTAATGTAAATTGGGCTTTTTTGCTCCTGTTCCTTAGTAGGGAAGCTTCTGTTTGTAATGAAACATTGTGTTAAATCAGAATCCTGAATCGAGGGAATGGAGTGCAGTGCTTCATCCTGGGACACTCATAGGCTTGATGCCCAGCACCTAAGAATATGCATTGAGGAAAAAAATGGGGACTGGCATGGAAGTTGCACATGCTCTGCACAAGACTGTGACTTCAGTAGGCATGTGGTGATGTCGTGTTTGTGGTTAAGGGTGACAGCAGAAAAGCAAAGAAATACCCTCTCTCTCTGTGCCTTTGTGTTGGGAGAGTGGAAAAGGCAAGGGGGGGGCTGGTTTGAATAAATCAAGAAAAAGGATCCGAAGGATTTCAGAAAGATCTCCATTAGTGCAGATGGCAAGAGAATAGAGAGCTGAAAAAGACGCAGCTGTTCCTTCTGTCATACTTGGAAAACTTCAAAGCAAAAACAACTCCAAGGCAGCATTTCCTAGAAGCAGATAAGAACAGAGGAGTGGGCAGAGCTGCTTGCTTGGGCTGTGGATACCAGAGGGAGAGGCTTGAGTAAAGCCAGGAGGTTCTGAGAAAAAGAAACTGGGATAGACTGCAAAGCTCCAGGTGACTTTAATGCAGGCAGGAACATTGTATTTATTAATAGTTGTCAACTGTTTGATTAGAATAAAATCCAGCTTACTGAGCTTGATGGTGTTAAGCTATAACGTGCCACTCTGCTTCCCAGTCAAACAAATTGTCTTGGTTGCTTTAGAAGTCTAGAGAATTAGCTCTTTTAAGAAAATAATGACAAATATTTCCATACTACCTATAGATAATAGCAAATTGCAGTTGTACTGCAGTCAGCGTGTTTCTTCTAAATATAGTGCAGGATGTTCCTTGATTTATTTAATTGTTTAGACTTGACAAGGAGCCAGTGTTAACAAACATGCTTTGATACTAGTATAGTACTTCTGGAGTTCACTTGACTTGGGAATATAAATACTGAAAAAAAAAAATGTGTGGCACAGTATAGCACAATTGCTGTAAAATTTAGGCTGTGTGTTGTGCAGGTGTGCAAGTCTTTTCTCAGCCACAAGAACACAAGAGTGGCAGCTAAAGGAGAAAGAGGACAGGGGTGTGAGTCACACGTTCTGCAAATCCAGGGGGGGACAGGGCTCTTCCAAATGTTATGATCAGGCAATTGTAACACAGTTATTTAAGGAAAATGCATGATAATCACTTCTAATTATTGGACTTCTCTTCCCGCTCCATCTGTTCTGGTATCTTCTGTACAAAACCTACGGGGATTCCTATTGTTATTGCAAACTATTAGAAATGCAGTACAACTGCAAGAAGAATGTGATTTTTCTTGATTAATGTTTTGATGTATTTGTTCCTAAAATACTGAAATTCCATTTTCTTATTGTTATGCCTCTACCCCGCCTCCCCCCATCAGGTAAATGTCATTATTTGTTCTCCATGATTTTGATGTAATAAATATAGAGATTAAGGAAATAAATATTGACACAGTTCTTTTGAATATTAATATTCTAATAATAGAGGTTTTCAATATCAGCTTTTCCATGATTGTCTTTACAACAAGTTATATGCATAGTATTTATGATTTATAGTCTACATTTTTATTTTTTGAAATGAACATACTTCTATCAGAAGACATTGGAGATGGAAAGCAATTAGATAGGCAGAGGAATATTAACAATTCATAGAAGTTAAAGTAATTCCAAGTCAGCCTCTAATATTTCAATGAGGAAGGGTCTGATCTAATGAATATTTGCTTACTTGTAAGTACAAGTAGGTTTATGTTTTTATTTTTAAATTCTTACGTGAAATACATGCAATATATAGCTATACTTCTTTTCTGATTGTAAATGGGCTATATATAATTATCAGTATTAGGTAACTGATGGTTGACTTTTTGGATTGATTAAATGCCAGAGCTTCCATTCATTTCAGCAGCACCAGGTTTCAATTTATTTTTGGTATTGACCTAGTTGGTGGAATCCTACATGTATTTGAAATGTAGAAATACCTCATTTCACGGTATCTGATTTTATACAAAAGGATAATATGGAATTCTGTTAGCATGCCTTCATAGAATATTTATTTCTAGATGGATAATAATGGAAATACTAAGTTCATGCTCAAACATACTGGAAATCATGTTTCAATTTGTAGGGAGAGAATTATTTTCATAATCTGACATGGTTTTTAGATAAGTCATTCTTGAGCACAAAGAGTTTAAACTGTATATAGATAATTTGTAAGTTGCTGTGAAGTTGCATCAAATGCTTCTGGGTTTGCTGAAACATCTACTGAAAAAATAAACTCAGAATGGACTGCATAATATTTGGCCTGTCATTTTGTATCCATATGCTGCTATGGAAGGCTAGACCTGAACCAATGCTTTCTTATCACTTGTCTTATGAGTGTTACACAGAGTGGTTCTTGCTTAATGCTGTTGAGTAACCATAAGCTCTACACCAGTTCTTGCTGCCTTTCCTTGTGGCTACTGAAAAAAACCACATCTTTGAGGATTTACCCATTTTTAGTTTCCAAACATGGATGGGGTTTAAGGTTTGTGCTGTTTAAATCAGTTAAAAAGTCACTGGAAGGTCTGACAGCTCTTAAACAAGAGGTATGAATTCAGTGCAGTCTCCAAGTTGTAAAAGATGAGTGTGTAACAGTAGCTCTGGTGATAATCATATCAACTCCCAAAAGAGCTGCATCCTCATTCATTAGTTAGTTTGTATGGTGCCCTGGGGGCACAGAAGTTCTCCAGCATTTTTCCTGTTGTCAACTGGGGGCTGTGCCATGTCTCATGTATGCTGAGCTTCTGCTTTAAATTACATTTAAAAATAAGTTGTGTTGGATAGTGAGTTATCTCTTAGGATCATGTTAATTTGCCATTTGGGAGAATCTGTTGAAGGAATGGTCTTATCTCTCCTTGACTACTTTACTTTTGACAGACTGGAATCTCTATGGATATCGTAAGTCTCATTTATCTTAATACCATATTATAAGAAAGCAATGTTTCTTCTGCTGAGTGAATTCTGAAAAAAAAAAAACCCTAAAATGCTATATTTATTCACATTGCTTTTTATTTAAGAGGGGAGAATGTCTTAAGGTTCACCTCCATGAGTATTATTAATGGAATACTTTTAGAATAGCTTTTTCCTGAAGCATTTTGATATCAACACCTGCTGTTCAGAAACTCAGAATTACTTTACTTGCACTTAACTTGTTTTTAGCAGTTTATCTTAGGCATAAACAGAAACATATGACATTCTCTAATACTCGTGTAGCCGTAACTAAACAAACAAAATTAGAAAATATCTGATCATACTGAGAAGGAAAAAAACCCTAATATTTACATTAAAGTTTTGGGAAAGATCTCAGGGGCTATTAAGTAATATAAATACCTAAATTAAAAAATGTAATGACTTGCAAGGGATTTATCTTGCCTTTCATTTATGGGGAAAAAGATTCATAGTGAAAGCAGATAGGTCTGGTGTATGATGCAATGGTGGCATCAGATATAAGGGAAGAAAGCTATTAATTTTTTTATGGGGTGCATTTCTGTAGTTAGGTGTGGGGGAGTTATAAACATAATTTCATTGTGCCAATCCTCCCAAAAAGCTGCGTATAAGCAACTGTAGGAAAGTCTTGGGCAAGTTTGTTGGGATGGGGGGTTGTTGGTGGTTGGTTGGTTGGGTTTGGTTTGGTGGGTTTTTTTTTTGTTGTTCCCCCCCCCCCCAAGCCATAGTCAATAGAGCTGAAGAGAATTTTATTCAATATGAAAGCCTAGGTCAGCCTCTGGCTCTAACTTGTTTATAAAACTGTTTTTGAGCTACATGCTGAAGTAAATATTTTTGACAATGTTCAGAACTTCTGCTGACAAATTAATAAACTGTACTGAAAGCTGTAGAGTCACAGAAAAAGCTTATAGATGAACAGATGCAGAATTATCTCAGAATCTTTCCAGGGAGCCCTTTCAAACATGTCCTGCCTGATCTTCCATCTTCTGGAGCTCTGAAGGAAAACGATGAAAATGGAGATGACAGTGTGAGGTCTAAAGGCAGGGTGGCTGTGCGTAGTTTAGTGCAGTCCATAATGAATTCAGCCAACATGGACAAAATGAAAGGGAGAACTTGTTATCTGCCATTGAAGGGATACTGTTGGCTCAAGCAGTGTCCAAAAAACATTGCACTAAAAAGGTCAAGGGAGGAGAAAGTCCAGATCTCACTCATCCCCATATTGCTACTGTTCCCTGGCCAGATGAGACTACTCAACATTGGTGTAGAAAGTAAAGACTCCTCATAGCTGAAGATGGTCAGACAATTCAGGGATGAAAAAGCCAGCACAGCCTGTCCCAACACTGCAAATTCTTCAGTGTAACTTGCATAAGCAGTGGTGGGTGTTAGTAACTCAAATGAAGCCTTTGAACTTTTCCCAAATACTGTCTGTGGCACAAGTTAAAACAAAGGCAACCATGTGCAATCTGAGGTGGACGTAGATTGTCCAGTTCACAGAAATGTGTCAACTGGATACTTTTATTCAGTCCTGATAGCACTTCAGTTACTCTTCCGCTGCTCTTGTTTTGAGTGTGGACTGCTTCCTTGCATCTGAGGATTAAAACATTGTAGTAGCATCTTTAGGAAATAGAAAAGGGGGAGAGACTTGAGTATGGCTTTAGATTTCTCTGTAGTTGCCTTTAATGAAGACTTTGGAAGAGCATGCTTTCAAGTCTGGAAAGTAATTAATTTCTTTAAGTATGCTGAAATTGTTCATAAAATGTGTTTTAGATGAGTAAGTTTTGTGATGGAATTGAGTTTTTTCGTGTAGTGGTCTAATATTGACCCAAATCAGAGGAATTAATGTGCAGGCGTTACACCGGGGGTTTTTTTTGTGTTTGTCAGTGATAAAGAAAAGCACTTTGGGAGAAAATCATAGAAGTAATATTTTCACAACTAGTTTTCAGGAAGGTACAAAGGGAGAAACTGTGTGCTTAGATTTGACTGAACTTGACACCTCTTTTGCTTGAAAAAGATGAGCAGTGACTGTTAAACCACGGCCAAAGTTAACTATGATTGCCTCTGCCAAAACTGCGATCCTGCCAGTCTTGGCTTCTGCAGTTTTTCTGTGAAGCTGCAAAAGAGCAGGGGGTGGGGTGGGGGAGATGGGGGGGGTGTTGGTAGAGACTCCTTGAGTCACCGTGTCGTCTGCGCGCTTTCTGGCTCCTGGGTAAAGCATATCTTGCTGGCTCCTGGGACCCATCTTGCCATGGGAGTGACGGATACAAGACTTTCTAATTGCTCCCCCAAAAGATCACTTTCAGTGCTTAATCTATTAATTGCATGCCTTTCTTGTTAGAGTCAGATCAAATTTGGGTAAAGGTGACAACCTTCCATAACTTTCGCAAAAACATCCATGGCCCAGTGCGTTGCAGTGTTCGTTGAAGTGTACGTGGCTAAAGAGGAACAGCGCCTGTTACGCAGGGACTTGTTTTTCAGATAAATATGTGTAGGAGTAAGAAAAACTTTTAATAAAATGAGATGTTTTGGGTCATCTGCTCAGACAAAAACCTGTTTTTCTCCTCTTAGACAAGGGTAAAAGGGACCAGTGAGGATCAGTGTATTTTGGCAAAGTCTGTCTGCTGCTTGCATCTCCAGTACATAGGTAACTCCTGCCGTGGGAGTCAAAATTGAAGTTACAAAAAGGTAAAATACTGTTTAAAAATTATGAAGCTGAAATAAACAAATGAATTTACAAGAAAGATCCATTATATTTATGCCAAAGGTTTACAAATAGTTTAAAACAATCTGTGTTTGACATGGTAAGTTGTCTTTATCGTTAAAATGCTAATGAAATGGTAAACATATGAAGATAATGAAGCTTGTCAGCTACATCTTTCTTGTGCCAGTATTCCTGCTTAGCTCAGGTCTGCATACAGATTTGGTGGAGTGGTGGTGAGAATCTATTTGACCAATGCCAGTGTAAAACTGTGCCCTGTTCTGTTTGATTTGATGATTTTGTCCTGAAGTGCTTCTACCTGTAGTTTAGGTCATCTTTATCTGATGATTCTTCCAGAGACTTTCAAAGGTGGGTCTGAAAATCAAACTTCAGTCAAACAGGGTCACTGGTATTTGATTGGCAATAGTTGAAGTAGTAAACTGGCAAACAGAAGGGAACGAATCTCTTGTAATTAATGCCTGTGCTAATCAGTCTGGTAGGTGTGTATATTTTCTATTCTGTACAGGCTCCGAATGTATCCTAGTCTACTGTTCATATATTACTCTGGCAGCAGAAACACCATGGACTGCAAAACTGCAGGCAGATTGCAAATGTCTTTGTCGCATGAAATGATCTGTACTCAGCCAAGGAGTACAAAGAAGATTGCATTGTTCGCAGGATAATGCTAGTTGTTTTTTAATTTTTAAAACTTTTATGCCAAATGCTTTCCATACCTTGGTTAAGAACAGCATCAGAAACCTAGCTTAACTCTGATTTTAAATGTCAGTGACAATTTAGCTCTATTCTGTTGTATTTTTTTCTGTAAAATTTAGTTAAAATATGTAACCATAGCTTCATTGGAGTATGTATATGTAAAGAGAGGACAGGTCTTTTTTAAATTCATGGATCTTTCATTGCTTATGAACTTCAAAGAGAAATTTGTAGAAGTTAGTTTGATGATGGCACTTTATGGACTTTAGGTAACTGAATACAGCATAGCTGCTGTTTGAATACAACTCTGAAATTCTAATTATGTAAATCTACTGTTTCAGAACCAGCCAGTAGAAATAATCATCATTTTTGCAGTTGAAGATACTTCCTTTGGATAAATCCTCTGACACACTGCTTTCCTATTGATGCATTTTTTTTCATTATGGATATGAAGAAGAAACTATAGGCATGTTAGACAGCCTTTAGCTTTTTGACATTTGAGACTACACTTGAATAAGCTTTGACTTACAGTTAATTAAGCACAACTGTCAATGAGTGTCATGGGCTTACGCAGAAACAAACCTTATATTTATAAAAGTATTGAGGTAAGAGAAAGGAGAAAGTATTCTGGGAAGGTGTCTCAAGCATATTTTTCCTTTCAAGTTGTGCAGCTCAGTTGGGATGGTATTCAACAGTTCGCTCTCCATAGTTGTAAATGACCCATCTTTCTGCAATCATCACACTTTTCCTATAGAAGAAACAGAGAATAGATTATAGCCTTCTATTCATCTGCTAGACCGTAACACAATGTTTACTGTGCTGCAGCTGTGATCAAAATGACTGTTTCTCCAGTATCTACAAAATTTGAGCTCAGGGCTAGTTATACGGTTTTGTCGTCCAAAAAATCCATGCAGCCCCATCTGGCTTCTGAACTCCGCTTTCTTCTCGGGTACTGTAAGATGGGTTTGAAATTGTATCTGTGGAGGCAGGATGATGAGATGAAAAGGAGGAAAGCTTCTACTCTGCCTGCAATTTTGCGTGTCCTTAACAGGGAGAAAGGGAGATCCCTTAAGGGAAGACTGGTACTCAGGCAGCCCATATGGATTACCTGGCATCTTGCAAGTAGATGCACATGATTTGATTTCGTGGGAGAAGAGGGGGAAAATTGCTTGTTTACTTTTTTCCTTTTTTTTTTTCCCCTCCCTCCTTCCTAACTGGGTTTGAAAAGCTCAGACAACTTCTGTGAGCAAAAGCTTAGGTATTGTGTCAGCTCTGCTTGAGACCAGAGAAACTCCTAAGAGGACTGTTATGCTCCCGGCTGATGTGCTGGCCACCAGTGAGTGGGAGAAGGAGGTAATTATGGAGAAATTCTGGCAGAGGAAGGAGAGGCAGAGAGTGACTCACCCTCCTTTAGAGGTGTGGGACACTCGTGTTCCAGTGCCTGCTCCAGTAGGTGTTGAATTATTTATTCAACCCAGGAAGAAGAAACTGAGATTTTTTTTTTTCCATTTTTTATTTCAATGAGGGAATTTTTATTTGAAATCTATTTTGTATGATTTCAGGAAAAAAAATACTCCTACAGGCATAGCTGGAAGCTGTGTCCTAGGCACATTATTGTGTGAATAGGGCAGATAGCTAGTTAAAAATGAATATTTGGACATCTGTGCCTTCCCATTCCTTCAGGGTCTTGCTGGGGAATGATTCTCAAGTGTATACAGAAAGAACTTCAGCATGTAGATTTCTGGAAAGCTCTTGCTTGGAGAGAAAGATCTGGGTTCCAATTAAGAAAATCCTAGTTTGCATTGCATCTAGAGAGTTGTGTTCATTTATGTGCTAGCTGATTATTTAATTGTTGACTGTTTTCTAATATTTGCCTTGCACTGTAAAACACAAGGCTTTTTTTTAAATGTTAGGTGAAGTGATGTTTGTGCAGCACCTGATAGTTACAGATGCTGTCAGAAGAGGAAGAAATAAACATGCAGCTCACTATTTGGAAACAAGCCTCTGGATTTCAGCTTGCATCTATTGTCTGTGCTAGCTGATCTAATAGGCAACCATGAATTGCAAAAGCATCTGACTTTCATGGGCACACATCCTGGCCTTTTTGGCACCGAAGAATTTTTCAGCTTTAGAAGGGATTTATTCTACCTGCCAAGTGTGATTTATATACCATATGTCTCCTCTTCAGCGTCTGAGTATCCATGGCCATAGGGAAGTGGTCTGCCTCATCTGTAGTGTGTGGAAATAGGTTTCTTTTAATGATATTAACTCCTACAGAGCCACTTTATTACCTCCCCGTATTATTTTTTCTTGGCAGTTGTGTCAGCAAGAGATAGCTATACTGTGTGTGATGTGGAAAGGAGAATGCTATGAATTCCTGGTTTTGTTTGCTCTTGGCAGGCACTACTACACTTCCCACCCTTGTGCGCACACCTACCTTGATGATGCAGCCTTCCCTGGATATCAAACCCTTTATGTCCTTCCCTGTGGACAGCAGCTCTGCTGTTGGATTCTTCCCAAATTTTAACACAGTAAGTAAAGGTGTTTCCACATTTAGTTACACTGTATGCTTTCCAAGCTGGTTCTAATATCCAGTATTGAAGCTGCCTTAAAGCAGTGCATCACTGACACAATTTTAGAGAACCCTTTTTGTCTGTGCTGTGGTGGTTGTTGTTCCTTTGTGTGAAAGACTGAGTGGTACCCGTTCACTGTGAATGGAGCCAATTCTTTGTTTAACTTGGTCTGTTGGGGTGGCGTTTGCACGCTGAACCCCCCACTCCAATAGAGGTTTGATGGGCGATAGAATAATTTTGAGCATTTGCCTGGGCATGTGCCCTGTGTTGTAAAAAAAGGAAAAAGCAAAAGCTAATGGAAAAACAGGTACGACAGGTAAGGCCTAGATCCTCCACTGACTTGAATCAAGCTAAGTCTATTACAGCCAGTGAAGCAACTGGAGGATCTTATTAATCCTGTATAATAACAATAAAGTCTAAAATTATGCAGCTAGACAATGTGAAAAATGTGAACCTGCTACTTTTAGTTTATGGTAAAGCATCTTGGTTTTTTGCAAAAAAAAAAAAACCAAAACCCTGTTGCCAAAATAATGCTCAATGCTTCTGTAGTTCTCCATGTTTATCAGAGCAGCAATAACAAAAATACTCTCTTCTGTAGTTCTCACTTCTTTAACAGCTCATACAATGGTTCTGAATTTTATGAAAATGCTTTTTTTTCTATCGCACTTTATCATTTGTTTAGTTAATTACTATCTTAAATGCATTGAGTACACCAAAACCAGTATTTTGCATGTTGCCACTCAGGTTTCCATGTGTGGAGGTAATTCAGCATGGAACGAGTTGGCAAATAGTAAGCTAATAGCAATGGGAAGGAAACTGCTCTGGGTCGTTTCTGCCAAGTCAGCGAGTATGATCTGTTCGTATGTGACCGTTGCCTGAACTGTACAGCGTCACACTTGTCACTGTAATTGTGGGAGGGGATGGAAAGGGAAGCAGTGTCACCACCGCCAGAGAGTGATCGGCTGAACCACTGTCAAGTGTTTCCTTTCACAAACTCACCTTCTGTCTGAAGTTAAAACAGCAAGAGGATTTTTTTTTTTTTCTTCATGACATGCAAATACATCTTGCTGACAGGCCTTGTGCTACAGCATGCGGTGCTGTGGGATGGTTATGAGGTAATGTATCAGCCAGCTTCTTTCAAATTTCAGCAGCCCAACGCATATTATAAACAGTAGCAAATATTACCAGTTCATTGCAAAACGTATATGTGAAAATTGTGTGTTTATGAGGGAGATGTGGGAATGTGCATGTGTATAGATTGCGGGGGTACGTGCATGTGTACAAAGAGATAAAAGATTAAAAAAAGTCCGGGTATGTTTAAAAGTGCAGGGCCAAAACTCAATACAGTTTTAAGAAAGCAGTGTGTCATTCTCATCTTCTAGGCATGATGCAATTCATATTCATTTTCCATCCTCTTTCTAATACATTCGAGAATTTTATTTGTTATTGATTTGTCTGCTTTCCAGTTGCATTGGTTTTATAGGTGAGCTTTTTCACAGAACTGTACATAGCGACTTGGAGAATCTTTTCTTTAGGGATGCTGTAGTTGTAGAGTCAACCAACGTTATTTTCTTACTGGTGGTATTATTGAATTTCTGAGCTGCAGTAGCCTCTAGAGACAGATTAATTTGGATATTTAGACTGTTTTTGCCTATGTACACTAGCTTACATTTATCTGTGTTACATTCCGTTTGTCTAATTCCCAGAGTGTTTATCCTTCACACCTGTCATTCCTCTCCAAACTTTTATGGGTTTTATTAAAAAAGAGAGGCCTGGGGTAATCAGCAAATACTGTTGACTCAGTGTCTATTTCCTCCCTTGGAATTCTTGATAATTATATAAAATCATGCTGCTATGCATCACAGGCACCGCGTGTTTAAAAACTCTTTTTTGAGGAACAGTGGTTCAGTACTACTTTATTTCTAATTCACAGACTTTGCCATTTATCTTGCAGGTATTGATTTTCCCTAACAGTCTTTTACAATGGACTTTAAAGCTCATTGGAAAACTAAATCATTCATGGTTATCTACTGACAGGCACAGTGAATGCCAGCGGTCATGCACTTCTTTTCTTTCTAACTTAGCACAACCTTTGCAAATGTAGATTTCTATGTTTGTGTATAGATAATCTTTTTTTTCTTTTTCACTGTAAAGTGGTGGGGGGAGTATGTAAAAGTTTCTAAAAAGCCTGTTTCCAGAAGATCAAGTTTGAGTGAGTAGAAGCTAAATCCAGTTCACCTATAATGTATGTGTCATCCAAAGTGCCATAATTTTTCATCTTGTGCAAAAACAGAATATTAGAAGAGCTTTTTGTCCCTTCCCCCCCAAAAAAGCCTTATGGATCAATCAGGAAGTCTGTGCATTTCACTCACAAGAGGACTTGACAAGGACTGTAGACAGTGAAACCTCTGGTGTGCAGCATTCAGTCTCTTTGCCTTCAGTAGGACTGAGAGGACCCTGCAGCATGTGCCAGGGCCGCTGTTCATGCTTGCATGTGTTCACTGAAGGTGGCAAAAAGAAAAGTGGTCTCAAGAGAAAACTTCTTTGGATCCACCTGTTCATTTTCAGTGGCAGTCAGATATAGAAACATTTTTCTAAACCTTGCCAGGAGGTAGTTTCTAACTTAATTTCAGTGACCTGAAAAAAGAAAAGTTTCTGCTTAGGAGCTTGATACAGTAACTATCAGGGCAGGAAAAACAAGGTAAAATATATTAACTACAAACATGTTTAAAGGAACACCCCCTACAGTGTTTCCAAAAGAACTTCTCTTATTTATGGAAATATATTTAAAATCTGGGATTAAACCCTTTCTTATGTAGTTAACTTTGACAGTTTTAAATTCTGAAAACATCTGTGATGCTCCAGATGAAACATCAGTGTTCCCATTTCGTTTGTGAAAGTTTTCTGATCACTTGCTTCTCTCCACATGGGGTACTTTCAAATGAAGCACTGAGAAGACCCTGATTTTTTTAAAAGAAATGCCTGCCCCAAGTATATCTTATTTTTTGATGGAATTGTGTGATTTAGTTTAAAATGCCTCCCTTCTGTTTCTCCTAAAAACATCAATAGTTCTAAAAATGCTGTGGACGTACGTATAGTACTTATTAATTCACACCCCAATTAAATTTGTCTTTGTTCCTTAGGACTTGCTTATTATATAGGAAAAATTAATTGGAGAATGGTTGCACTAACTCCTTGGATACAGGCCTTTGTTCATCAGCAAGGGTACCTTTTTGTTTCAACAGATCAGCCAGAAAGGGATCTTCTAAGGGCAGAATGAAGGATTCCAAGCAGAGAGGTATTGCAGAATAGGTGCTCTCTTCTTTCCTGGCCTCTTCACAGCACCAGCAAATAGTTTTGTCTGAACAGGACAGGTATGATCAGGTTGTCACAGCCTGAACCTGAATTGCTGCACAGAAGGACAAACCCTCTCTCAGAATTGCTGCAGCAGCAGATCCAAAGTTGTCATCACAGCATCAAGTTCTAAAAGCTCTTGTTCAGTTACTCATTCCCCTCTGTCTGAAACACATAGCTTGAATCAAATTCTCTGCTGGTATTACTCTATGTTCTTGTTTATAGCAGAATGGGAGACAGCATTATGGGAACTTACCAAATTGGTACCTCCAGTTTGGAATGGATGTGTACAAAAAGCTATTGTTTAAGCAGAGCTCTATTTTAGCACGCTAAAATGACTTTAATGATTCCTTAACATGTAACATCTTGCATATTGATTACATTTAAAGATCTGTAAGACTTCAAAGTCAAGTACATAAAGTCAGTGGAAATCAAAGTTAAAATTACCGTGGTCCTCATTGTGCGTTTGTTATAATGTAATCTTGAATTTTACACTGACTGGCTTCCACCACACAGCTTCACCTACTGTGCCATTCTTTCTCTACACCTCCCTGATTCTTTGTCTAATGTCATCCATCTTGCGGACTGAATGAAGAAGGGATGCTTTGTGATCACATCATGGAAGGTTATCATGATGCATGAGCTAAAGTGGCTGAAAGCCAGGATTTGTCTTGCAAGGCAAACTTAATGATCGCTGTCTTCATCTCCCTGTAAAGGATGTATGCTCCCCAGAAAAAAAATCTCAAAACTCCAGTGCATTCTACCTTGTCCTGAAATGAGAGCAGCACTACATGATTCAAATTTGGTTGAAGTGGTACAGCCAGGGACCCGTCAGTCTGCACAAAGGCAGTATCAGCAACTTCTCAGATTCTATCATCATAGAAAATAATCAGCAATTCATACGCTTCCTTCTGAGTTTGTTACGGCCTCAGGGGTAATCAAAGATTATAGCATCTCTTGTAGCTTTCACATTAGTGAAATATTTTCCATCTAACTAGCCCATGATTGGTTTCTAAATGCTGGTTCATACCTTCATATTTTAGAGGACACACGGGTTAATGTGGCCTAGCTAGTGCTTCAGTGTCTATTTCTCTTCAAGTAGGTTTATGCTGATTCTTTATATTAGGGTTCTCTCAGTCCCCTTGCAAAGTGGACCAGAAGTATTTTACATCTGCTAGTGAAGGTGAGCCAGCTGGAATGGGCTACAGGAAGGGAAAGAGGAGCTGACTAGTAACTTAGTCAGAGATTTCTGTCTCTTCTCCAGCATTAGCCTTGCTGGACTAAGTATCCCTGGCCTACCCCCAAGACAACTGCTGAGAGGAACTAATTTGCTCTTTCCTCTTCTGCATTTTCGATTATGTCCCTCATTTTTATTTGCTACCTAACTAGTTCTCATTTGAAGGGCCCAGTAATCAGCCAAGGCAGAAGCGGAGGTCTGCAGATAAGAGCGCAGGGCGCTTGTATCGCCGGCTTCCCTCGCCCCTCTGCGCCAAGTGCCTCTTCTGCGTCTGGCACGGCGCTGCGGCTCGGGAGCTTGCCGTTTCCTTAGCAGGGTCTGAATTCAGCCACTTAATGCCCTGCTGCAGTGCCAAAGTACGCTCTGGAGCTCAGGATTGTATACAGGAGAAGCAAATTACAGGTGCAGCCAACTGGATGTTGCCAACCAGGTATCTACAGTCCTCTTTACTGAAGTAGCCTGTCCATGTGCTCTGATTTCCCCTTTTCCCTTTTGTGAAGTGCTGGAGGGGAGTGACCTGCTCTGCTCCTCTCCCTCTGAAACACTTTGCTCCAGAGAGCAGGTGAAGTTTTGTAAGGGCTTTATTTTACAGTCATTCACGAACAGCACAAAAATTTAAGCAATTAACTTAGAAGGAGAGGTGTTTTGTGGGGTAACAAAAGGCACTTCAGGTTTGCCTTCTATTCCTGTGCTGAGCACTTAAAAACATTCCTATTTCACTTTTAGTTATTATGGATATCATAGTTCGTGTTTTCCAAGTCGTAGCCAGAATCACCCAACTACAACATGAGGAATCAGTTTGTTACCTTTTATAAAGGGAATAGAAGAGAATAACAGGTGTTGTCCCAGATATTTACAGGTGAGGAAGGCAGAGGTTCAGGAATCACATAATAAAGCCCAAATTCTGGCAGCACAGACCTCTGCTCTGTGGCTAGTCTTTGCTTTCTCCTCTGACTCTCTTCTCCTCTCGTGGTACCTGGTGGCAGAGTCCCTTTACCCTCCACGTCTTCCTCTTTTCAGTTTCCTGTAGTCCCTTTTCTTTGTGACCTTAGGCTTTTTGTACCAAGCCAGTTCTTCTTCCTTGTCTTTCTATGGCTTTGATGCAAACCAGCAGAGACCTTTTTCAACTGTGGTAGCAGTTTTAGGAAAAATTCTTCTCAGCCTTTGGAGGCCCTGAAAAATACTTATTTGAGGTGGTATATTTTTCCCACAAAATATTTGAGCCACTTCTGCTGAAACTTTCCAAAAAGATTGAGCTTGAAGCAAACACCTGGTAAGATATACAGCATTAGATATGGAAAAATAAAAAATTACTGCCAAAAGCAGGGAGTTGTCAATCAATCTTTGACAGCTTTTACAGTTTGTGGTATTTTAACATAAAGAGGCAGGTTCCCTAGTTCCTGTCAGGAATCTCTTCAAAGAGCAACTCTTTGTTAAATAGGTGGGCCTAAATAAGTACTTTTCTGTCTTGTTTTTAGTCTTTAATACATATTATTCTCGGGAAAAAAATCTTACTTAAAATAATACAGACTGGCTTTAAGGGAGAATCTCTTCAAATGTTAATTTTTTTTTTAAAGTTTCCTGTCACTTTGTATTTTCTCTAACAGGAATGGGATGGATAAGCTTCCTCCCCTCAGTTCGCAGATCAGCAACCAGATAGGAGAAAGTGCACTGACATGCACTGCTGAGAAACAGAAATCACCAGGTGCGGTACCCTTTCCCTAATGCTTTACAGCAGCTCAGCAGCCATGGTGTGGTTTTTGAGAAATGGTTCCTAAATTGCTGCACTACTTCCATTGTTGTGTGTACAAGTAATTAGGTCATCAGCCTAATTCCGTGAAGAAATACAGTTTCTGCATACAAATCCTACCATTTGCTGAGTCCTCCAGATAATCTGTTCCTTGGCTATGTGTTTCATCTCTGTCTTCACAGAAAGCTTGGAGCTAGTCTCTCTGACACTTCAACAGTATTTATTTCTTTTACTGATCAGCATAAGGAAAAGCTAAGAAGCCTTTATCTTCATTGAATTGCTTTCTTCTCAAGTTATTAGTATGTTCATGACACAAGGAAGCTGGTTAAAGGGAGAGGGTTGTTAGCCATAAATATTTTAGGCATTAGAACACTGAAGGATGTTTTGCAAACAGATTGTGAGGAAAACATCTTGCCTCAAAGCAAGCAGTTGCAAAATTGTAGTTTAAGACAAACAGAGCACATGTGTTGCACCACTGTGCTTATAAAGGCTTTGCTAGTTTCTAATTATAAGTCTTGTCCTAAGCAAAATGCTAGAGCACCTTTAGAGAAATCTAAATTTGCCATGTGTCTGATGAATACAGAAGTGGCTGCTTTTGCAGCATGCTGGCTGTACGTGGCTGGCTTTCCTGCTCTCCCCTAGACCTTCATCACATTGTTCCATGAGAAACTAAGAATTACTGCAATAATTATTAATTAATAAATGATAAGAATGTAGCTAAGAATTAATTCTTGTTGTACTCTTTCTTTCTGAATGTGGATATAGCTAGTGGTCTTTTAATCTAGATACAGTCAGTTTTACGACAATTTAGAAGTACTGTATGGCAATTTAAAGTCATAGTGTGAAACCTGTCTTTCTTTAGCATACCTGAAAACCAACGATACGCATGTTTGAAGCACTGACCAGCTCATTTCAACTACCAGAGCAAGGCTGATTTGAAGATCTGTGCCTTTCAAACTGGTCTTGTCTGTATTCAATCTGGTCTCACAGTAGAGATACTACAAACTTCAGCTGCTTCCCCAGGTTAACACTAGGGAAAGAAGGATCACATTTCTTGCTCATGTATTTGTTAGAAGAGACAGGTTTCTACCTTACTTTGTGTCTCATGTACTTAGATTTAAAGAAAAGAAAAAAAACTCACCAAACCAAAAAATAACCAACAGATTTTGATACCACATTAAGTTTCAGGAGAGGTTTAATTAGAAATTAAATGTTCCTTTAAAGATTCATATCTAAATACAGAGCTTTTTAATCAAAAGCATTTTAAAGGCTGTTTGTGTAGTGTGTGGTACTGATAAAAAAAAAAATCAGAAACATCATTATTGATTTTTTTTAAATGAAGAAAGCCTATTATTCCTTACTTACTGTGAAGAGTAGATGACAGCTGTCAGCTAGCATACTTATGCAATTCCCAGTTCTGATTTGCTTCTCATTTATATTCAGCCATTTTATACATTTATATTCAAATGTATATATACACATATAATTTATCCTCTTTTTAGATCTTTTTTTTTTTTTCCCCAGTATGTGAAAGGTAATGTTATTAATTCATTTCAGAACACTAGGCTTTCTTTGTCTTTATTCTCTCCTGTTCACAGAATTAATCAAGGCCATGAATTTGTCCCTAACCTCTCTTTGCACAGTTCAGAACTGTAGAGGAAATTCAGGTCTACCTAATGGAATACCATTCATCTTTGTGTTGTTGGAGCAGTCTGGGAGCAAGAAAACTGTCAGCAAAACTTAGAGCAGACCCTTAAGAAGAAAAGGGTCATATCTAAGGACTATCTCAAAGATGAAAGCAAAAATCAGGAATCTTGTTTACCCCACATGTTATCTAAGCTGCTTTTCTGACTACAAACTCCTAGGCTTGAGTCTTTGGCAGGATTCTACTGAAAGGAAATTTTTCATATTATTTTACTGTCAGATGGTAATAGGTAGTGTAACAAGAATAGCTTTACTCTCAGAGTATGTTATTGGTTTGATTTTCATCAAGTCTCAAACTGTAGTATGTTTTTATTTTTTTTCTGGATCTGGAGGCAAGATGTTTTTGGTAGTGTTTTTTTGTTTAGCTGAACGCAGCCAAGTGTTTTGAGTAACAGCAACCTTAATAATAAATAGCAGTTATATAGCATCTTCCATCAGACAATTTTGAAGAGTTGTAAACATGTTATTTAGACCTTTCAGCTTTTTTGTGAGGTTGCAAATATTTTTATCCCCATTTTACAAATGAATAATATAAAGCTCAGGTGAAGTGACTCATGTACAGTTAAACTTGTGAGCCAGCAGAGCCCCAAAGGGAAGGGAAATTGTCATATTTCTCGAGTATTAGTCTAACCATTGGGTTTGTACTTGACTTTGTTCTTTTTCTCAGGTTTGGTCTGTCATGCTCCTAAAAGTTCATCTTACAGATAAAAAGTCTTGTACTGTCAGGTTCAGTTTAGTATAAGAAAAAGCATTAAACCTCAGATACTTGCTTTTTTTCCTCATTCTCCATTTGCTTGGGGGGGAATTCTCTTTTATCCCAAAACATTTTTGGCAGCTTTCTGTTTCTTTATTTCACCTATACAAATCTCCAATCTTGTCTGGAGCAGAAAATTTGACATTTTTCTACCATAAGGATTAAATCTATTGTTAGTGTTCACATTACAAACACAATCCTTTTGTGTATTTATATTCTCACTTGAGAACAAGCCTTACAAGAAACTGAGACCAGATTCAGAATTTTTTTTTGCTGTGGTGTCTCACCCATTCCTTCTTTCTTTGGGTTGAGTCTTTCTACAGGAATCAAATATTAAATTTTAATAATCTTTTACATGATAGTTTCTAAAACAGCAGTGGTATTTAATTTTTAGAACACTTTTTCTAAGGCTCTCCTAATTATGATTTTCTAAACCAGAAATTATTTTTAACATGCAATAAATATACCCATGGATGAAGGGAAGGAAGGGCAGAGGAAATATTCCCAGCACTGAAAAAATAATAGTAAAAAAAGAATTAAAAGGTTGTTTTCTCAACTCTCTTTTGATCTCTGTGCTTAATCATATCATGTTATACAGGGAGAGACAGGGGTAGGGAGAGATGAGAGTTGTATACCTGATTTTTTTTTTTTTAAATATCCAAGTTTTTTGATTTAAGCCAGAGAAGTGCAAAAATGGGGGAGGACAGAAAAGCAAAAGATTAGAAAATCCCTGATTTTATTTCAGTCTGACAGTGTAGAATGTATTTTCTTTTGCTTATGTTGGTGTAAACCACTGTCTTGGACTGGTTTAGGAGAAACAAAATTCCATTGAGAAGGCTGGGATTTGTCCTTGGCCCTCCTGAGCTTGGTCTGACAAAGTCTTGCAAATTCAACTAACTGAAAACCCTACTAAAAGCAGTTTCTACTTCAACAGAAGATTCCCAGTTTGGTCATATTTCAGCTAGCTCCTTCTCCCAGGCTGGGTCAGAACACATCCTAAGATAGAGCAGGATGTGTGATGGTGAAATTATTTGTGCTAGCACACAAGATGAGAAAATGGGCGTGTCAGTAAAGATTTAGGGCTGTGCTTCCCAATTCGATGCTGATACAAGACAATTAATGCATTTCTTGTTAAAACAAAGAAGATGTAATTAAGTAGGTAAAGAGAAAGTACATTTGAACATATTGTTCTAACTTTTAGTATCTATGTTTCAATGGCATATTGAAAATCTGAAAGAGTCAGAGAAAACCTACCAAATGAATCAAGGCTTTTATAGTGAGAGGCTTAAGGAGCTTATTTGGTTTATCAAAGAGAAGGTTAAGAGCTGATCTGATCGCAGCATACAAGTGCCTACACATTCAGAAGGTATCTGAGATTAGTGTGACCTTTAATAGTGAAGCACAACTAGATCATGGGGTTTATAATAGACATGGTAAGATGTGGATTTTAACTGTGGGAATAATCAATTATTAGCATTGATTCTCCAGTGATATTATAAATTTATCTTAGTTGGAAACTTAAATCAAGGTGTTGGGTTTTTTTTTTCCCCAAAAATTTAGGCTCTGGCTGACCACAAATTAACAAACTTCATAATAGGAAGGGCTGAAAGTCTCCAGTGTGTGAAATTGTCATGCATTTTTCAGGAAATCAGATGTAATAGTTCCCTCTGGCCTAAACAGACCTTTACATTGCTGTAGTTACCGCTTTCACTATTCTGTGTGATTGTGGACACAGACACAGAGAGAGAATTATCCCTTTTTTCATTTTTCCATGCAAGCTGGACTTAAAAGGGAAACATCCAATAGGGTGGCACACCAAGAAGCTCTGCATTATGCCACAGGACTGTACATATACAAGTAGCGAGGGAAGCCTACCTGCTAGTGGTCGGAGACAGAAGAGCACTCTCCCAAGTCCAGGATTCCAGCCCTGCAACTCTGTTAACAGAAATAGTGTGGAATTTACAAAAATAAAATTAGCTAAACCTTAATCTCTACAAGGAAAATGAAGAAGCTGAATTTATTAATATTTCACCTCTTTTAACACATAAAAGGTTGTTCCCAGCTCTGGGTGCCCTTTTCATTGTCGTGTACTAAAAATAAAGTAGAATCGTACACTCCAAAGGTTTCTCTTTCCTTTTTTATTTTTTGAGTACTTGCTCTCATTTGAACAGCTCTTCATGGATAACTGTAGTATCTGACATGTTAGCATGTGAATTACAGCAAGACACTTGTTTTAAAATGCCTTTGAGCTGATTTCACTGAGTAGTAGTAGTGCGTGGAGGGTCACAGCTATCACAGCCACCGTTTTCCTTAGGGAAGCTGGAGCTTGCTGCCAAATTGATCAAGAGTGGGAGAGACAAACACAGTGAGAAGTTGCAATCAGAGAGGTTTGCCTTCAGAGTACAATGTTGTTATTGTACTTTGGTAACCATGTGGGAGGGGAGGGAGATATTAGTCCCTGTGGTCTGACTTCTTTTTTAGTGGATGCTTATGTCTTTCTGCACCTGGGGATAAGACATCTACTCAGAATTTAAAGAAATCAAAACAAAACAAAAACCAACAACAAAATCATGGTCTCTTTGCAATGTGTGTGGTTGGGTTTGATTTCAATGAGATCCAGATTTCATGCTCTATGCATGTGTGCTATATGTAAGTACACTAAGAGAGCCAGTTAAACAACAAAATGTGATTAAAGCAAACCTCAGACCACAGGATTATGGTAAAAACCCTATAATGTTGTAAATATTAATTCTGTTCTAATTAAACATTTGCAGAAGTCTCTGAATCAGCTGCTGGGAATCTGGTGGAAGCCCTCCCCAGCTTGGTTATTGGCCATTTACATCTGCCTGGTTTTTGAAACCCCAAAATATTGTGAAGAGTATAGAGATAGAGGTGTGGGGAGGTAGTGTTTAGAGAACTGCAAGTTCAGAAATACATCTCTGTTGGGACACGCTTTGTGCTAGTCAAGGAGGGCCGATAGGTGGGGAGCATTGACAGCATTCTCACAAGAAAAGGAAGTTGTGCGCATCATAGAATCATAGAATCATTTAGGTTGGAAAAGACCCTTAAAATCATTCAGTCCAACCGTAAACCTAACACTACCAAGTCCACTACTAAACCATGTCCCTAAGCACCATGTCTACGTGTCTTTTGAATACCTCCAGGGATGATGACTCAACCACTTCCCTGGGCAGCCTGTTCCAATGCTTGATAACCCTTCCAGTGAAGAAATTTTTCCTAATCTCCAATCTAAACCTCCCTTGGCACAACTTGAGGACGTTTCCTCTTGTCCCGTCACTTGCTACTTGGGAGAAGAGACCAACACCCACCTTGCTATAATCTTCTTTCAGGTAGAGCTCCATTGGTAGAGCTGACTCAAGTGTTCCTGTTGATGCAAAATAAGCAAGGAAATGCATAACAATATAGCATTCATTTGAACAGTAAATTACACTTAGCATTAGCCAAATGGGAAACGTTCCCTGCTGGGACAAAAGCAGCATGAACGTGGAGAGAACAGATTCTTGCTAGTTTGCGTTGTCCAAGTGTGCCAAGTATTGCATCACAATGTTCATGTTTCTGATTTTATGCTAGGCATTTTAAATATGTGCTCTGTTGAGTATGTGTATTCACTTCTGTCACTCCTTTAGCCATCATAATATGTACAGTTGTGGTAGGAGGCTGTGTATATATGGCAGAATTTACAATAAGCCTCAGCGTATGGTCATTCTCCACAGTGGCAGTGTGCTCAGCTTTCCTGATAACTGGAGCTGAAACACAGGACAAGTTCACGTAGGCCTTGTGATCTAGAAGGATGTTGAAAAGATCTGATGTACAGGATGTTTATTGCTGTTTGCCTACTTACATCATCATCATAATGGCACACAAAGGAGTGTTGTCCAATGGTTTAAAAAAATCCCAGAACTTAATTTAGATGCTGCCCCTGCATTGGTAATTTATATATGCCACTGTTTTCTCCCTTTGATTGCCAGAGGGAAACATTGGATTATATTATCAGTTTGTTCCACATACGGTTTAAAATTTTGCTTTATCAGAGTAAAACAACACAGTATGCTGTAGGGCCACTCTCAGTGTTTCTTCAGAAGCTTTTTAATGCCCAGTGGTTAAGTGATACTCAGTTAAATATCTCATACCCACTTACCAATAGTCTGTTTACAAGTGCTTCTCTAGCAGACAACTCTAGATTTGACCCAAGAGTTACATCATGAGGAGAGGTAACTGAACTCAGGGCATAAATTCCCAGTCACAATTTTAAACCTTACTCAGATTTAAGGTTATGCTGCTGTTACGAGAAGACAGAGCTTTTGCGTGTAGATTTTTGTTGGAGTGGTAGCACAATAGCATGTATGACACTTGCTCAGTGTGCTTCAATAGCTAAGCAGATCAGGAAGAGAATGAAAGCTTAGAAATTAGGTCATTAGGTAGAAATGGCAAATGTAAATCAGTGCACTATCACTAGCTCAGATGTGTAACCAGCAATTTAGCTCTGGATACTAGGCAAGCACCAAAAGCTTCAACTCAGATAAGCATCTGGGTTTATCCAAATTTTTAAACTGGAGATTGCACCTGAGCAAAACTAATACAAATATTCTGGATTTCCAACATCACAAACAGCAGCTTTTCTTGCAATGTAGTGTCACCTCATTTAAACAAAATGCTTAGAAATGATACCTAGCCTTTCTGTTTGCAGCAACTTACCTCTTGACAGGATCAGTGCAATTTATTTCTGAGGCTCACAAGTTGGTGTTTGTACTGTCTGCTATGTGTAAAGAGATCTTTTAAAATAACCAGAACTTCAGTTTCACTGAAGGAGTTCTCCTTATGCACTTGCTCAGTTTTTTTTTCTCCTTCCTGTGCCTACTTTGATGTCTCTTAGTAGTCTGGTTCAGTTCCCAGAAGGCACCAGAAGAATCTGTGGTATGATGACATACAGCAGGGCAGGGAGAGTTTCTGGTAGCAGGAGTTACAAGAGAATTCAAGGATGACATTTTTGAATTACCGACGACAATGTGTAACAGCTCATATAAAACTGCTCTTGTACCTGAGGACTGAAAGGTGGCACATGTGATGCAAGTTTTTAAAACCCATTCCATGGAGAATGTAAGCTTTTGGGTGTCATATTTTTGCCAGGCAAATTAATAGAAGCCTCAATAAGAATAGTATAAGAGGACAACTCATATTGTAAACCACCTGTAAAGTGTCAACGTAGTTTCTTTTTAAAGATAAATCCTTCTTTACAAACCTGTTTATAGGGGTCAACAAACATGTGAATAAGGATGTTTTAATTGGCATATTTTGAATTACCAAAAGGGTTTTTACAAAACCCCTTGGCAAAGATTTTTAAGAAAACTAAATTGGCATAAGAGGATCCTTACATGCCAAAAAGATACTTGCAAGGTGAGCTGAGGAAGTTTGCTAATGGTGAAGTTCTCCAAGGTAGTGAGGACAAAGACAGACCAAAACATTGTGAAAGGCCTTAATGAGACTGAGAAGCCAGAGAATAAATGGTTGGTGAAGTTCCATCCAGATAAATGTAAAGTGATGCACATGCAACGAAAACTTCACAAAACTTCACATAGAAAGTAATGTGCTATGAATTGGCCATTAACACTTGGGAGTGAGATCTCGGGTTTATAATAGTGATTCTGTGAAAACATCAGCTCAGAGTTCAGTACTGATCCACCCTGAGTATTGTATACGGTTTCTGTCCATGTCTTCAAAATATTTGATTGAATTTGTCAAATTGTGGTAGAATTGAGAAGGGCAACAAGGATGCTCAAAGGAATGGAGCAGTTTCCATGCACAGAATGACTGAGCAACACAGGGATAACTTGGGATGTGGTATAGGTGTTACAAAATTGAGTTGCATGGAGCTACATTTAAACAAAAAAGGTTGTTTCTTGACATAGCAGGCTGTAGGCATTGGAACTCACTGCAAAGAGCGGAGGTAACATTTTACATCAGTTCAAGGGGTGACTATGCAAGAGAACATCACTGGGATTTACCAAATACACAGAAAACACCTGGCTTTGAAAAATTTCTGGTGGGAAAAATACGCGGACCTTGTGAAAATAGGGGAAATACCGTATACATTTGTGCTGCTCCTGTTCTTCTCTTGATAACTGCACATGATTGTTTTGGGGGATAAAACGATAGGCTAGGTGGAGCTTCAGTAGACTTCAGCAGTTCTGTGCTTTTGGGTTGTCTGTTGCTACATTTGCATTTTTTAAGTGCTTTGAAAGTCATTGTCACCAATCTCAGTAGTTGTAGAGTATTTCTCATGTTTGCATATTCTGAAATAGGGAAATAGAAGAATTAGTAATAGATTACTGCTGAAACCTGTCCAGATTCTGTTAATCCTTGCTCACTTCGATAGCTCAAGTGGTTTTAAGGAGACTTGTTGCAAGAAGATAGTATCTTCAACTTTATTGGAAAGACATTTTTAAATTTAACTTTTTATTAAACTAATTAAGATAGGAGAACAAGACTAAAAGGTTGTTAAACTTAGTTACAGCTACCAGAGCACTGTGAATCACTTTATTAATTCTTCCTGTAGCATAAACAGCGTAGTGCAGATTTTTATTTGCACTTGTGGTAGCTGTTAGCTGCTGTTATTATTTTGTTTTATAGAACTGGTATTTAAACGCCTGTGTTCCCCACTGAGCAAAGTATGCTGCGTCATTTCCTAATATATACCTCAACAAATTACTCTCTCCCTCTTTCCTACTCCCTCCCTCCCTGCAGTGAAGAGGATAATTTTGTGTGGTGATCTGAGATCGGTTTACCCTGCAGCATTAATCTTCTAACAGAGACACTATTTTATTTTTCCACCATGCTGTAATCCACCCCAGTTTCTGATATATTTAAAACCTATTAATTGTTAATGTTGCGCTTCTTGAATTCTAATCATGACCAGACTACATGTGGGGCTCTGGTTTGGGAAGGATCATTAACCGTTCCCCTGGGGATCCCGAGTGGTACTTTCTGGAGGCAGCGTGAGCTGTATTATTTGTGAGAGTTTGTCCTTATGCTGCTACATCTGTTTGAAACTGGGACTTTGTGCATAGTCTGCATTGTATGGTTTTGAACTGACTTGCCTAATGCTAATGCTGTGGATTGTTATCTGGAATGCACAGAGGAATCATTGATCACTGCTTCTTTTTGCCTTTTTATTTTTTAAACGGGACTGCAGACGCTAGTGGGTGTTTTTGCTATTTCTTTTCACCGATCTCAGACACTTCAAATGGTTGAGGTACTTTTCAGCATTACTCTCTTGTTCTAGATTACCTGATCTAACAAATAGTAGTTAAATTGAAAAGCAAAACATATCTTCTATTTAAGGGGGAAAAAAAAAAGCATTCCCTAATGATACAGCAATCTTTTAATATATATTATAAATGTAATATATATTGACTGGCATATCTATTATAAAATGGATGCTCAAAAAACTTTTAATCTGCATGTATAATTGTGATATATTATGCAGGGTGATGCAATAAATGGTACAAGTCAGAAGCAGAATTTTTTTATTATATTTTAAGCTTTTAAAGTTTGGACTGTCACTATATTCTAGATACAGAGGAAACAGGAAATAAGGATACTTATTTTTTTTTTTAGACTTTATGACAGTCATTGTAACAACACTAGTGTCATTTAATAATTCAGTAGTTCATTCTAGACAAGGTGTTTTTACTTTTGTAATTGTCTTGATATGGTACCCCTATGGCAATGAAATACAGTATTTAACAGCAAAAGCTGACAAAAATTATATCATCTCTCCAGAAAATCTGTCAGCAATGACATTTGCAAAACCATGCATTTGGTTTAAAAGGAATGTAGCAAGAAACCTATGTAGCCGTAGATCCAAAAAAATTGTTGAGTAAGTGTTTGATAGATTATTGGAGAATGTCTTCTTAGGCAGATAGGATGCAATGTTTTTCTTGAATTTGTGTATTTGTGCATGTGCATATATGTGGAGAAAATCCTCATTAGTGCAGGCTTTTCTGGAAGCTTAAATGTGTACTAATGGAAAATTGCAATCTTTATCCTCAGATTTAGAAAGTCTGGAAGCAGCTAATTTACTGTTATAATTCTTTAACTAATCAATCAGTAACTTCAACTTTTTTATCTTCCTTTTGGAAGTCAGCTTAGTATCAAATATGTGATGTGTACCATCCAAGATTAAACAGCCAGGTTTGGTTTCTTCAAATAGTACTGTAAAGGAAAAAAAAAAAATCACTGTGACTGCAAAGCAAGCTTCAGAAAAATATAATTTTATAACAAATTGAACTGTTTTCTCCTGTGCTAGTTTAAAAACAGGGCTGGGAAATGAGCGCTTATCTTTTCTTGTAGACTGCCATTTTTTGCCTTCTCCTCTTCCGAATCCATTTCTCATCCTAAATAAGGGTGGAGGACCACACGTACACAGATGCTCATAGGATAATGCGGATTGAAAGGGAACTCAGCGGTCATCTGGTCCAACCTCCTGCTCAGAGTAGGGTCAGCTGTGAGATCAGAGCAGACATTCTGTTTTATGAATTAGAAAAATATGTTTGAGTCAGAAAATTAATTTTAATGTGTATCCATGCCACATCAGGAAAAAATTACATATTATGCTTAATTGAGGCCTCGATGCAGTAGCAGCTATGAACTCTTTTTCCATAACATCCAGTGTCATTCCCCAGCTCCTGTAGTGTTAACAACAGAGCTCTCTGCAATCTTGAGGATATTCTAAAGTGGTGACCAACAGGAGTCCTAGTATTTATCAAAGATGTAATCAGTTCCTAGTTCCTGAAAACGTTCAGTCAAATTTAGGATTAATATATTCAGTGCTTCATTTATCTCACATTTTTCACAGTGTTAAAATGTTTTCTGAAGCGTGGTAGCTTTGGTTCCGTTTCCTGGTGCAAAGACTCCCTGTGTGCTCCTCCAAAATTCAGCCTTCCCATGGGCTCTGTCACTCATCAGTTCTGGAAATGTTTCGGGATTGCCAGCAAGTGATGTTTCTCATGGAGCCTGCAAAGGACCTCCTCTCACAAAGAGGTCTCCAGGAGAGACTATTTTCAAAATAAGTACTAATATCTATTACTGAACAGAAAAACAAGTAGAGATAAATGACAGTGATTTGTCAGGGGGCAAAAGTGGTTTCTCGTAATGTGGCTGTTGAATCAGCAGGTGATAGGGGAAGGCTTTCAGGGGGCTGTTTTCAATTCAGATGCGATAGTGGGGCCCTGCAGCATGGAGGATGGGCAGGGTTGGGGGAGGAACTATTGAGTAGCCTGGGGAAGGCAGCAACAATGGAGCTACCTTTTCTTCATAAGCTCTGGCATGCTACCAATTCCCTAACCTATGTTAAATCTAATTATTATGAGGGCTGAAATTCTATTTCCTCCTGTTTATCTCAAAAAAGCAAAGCAAAGCAAAGAAAAAGCTTCCAGCAGAAACTGTTCTTTTTGATTTTTCTTCTGTACTATATATTGCCCTGAAAAGTTGTAAATTGATTATTGTTTGTTCTCCAGATGGATCCTGTGCAAAAAGCAGTCATAAACCATACATTTGGAGTGTCCATTCCCCCAAAGAAGAAACAAGTCATTTCCTGTAATGTCTGCCAGCTTCGCTTTAACTCTGATGTGAGTATTGGCTATTTTCATTCTTTTTTTTTTTTTTTGGTACAATTAGTATAATTAATCTAAACATCTATTTCCCAAACAAATCATTCAATTTCTGCCTACATTCTTCTCAGCCTGCTGGGCTGATATTTTGTCCACTCAGAGGTGGAAGTCCACAGAAGTACATCACTCTCCAGTTTCCTTGAGTGGGTCTGGCACAATACCCAACGCCACGTCCATTGACGAGAGCCCATTTGACAGTCAAGTAACCTTCAAGAGATACTGCAAAAAGAAATCTTTTTTTTTTTTTTTTTTTAAAAGGGAGGGGGAGGCAGACAGAAAATCTTCCCTGTGAGTCCTCCATGTCATACCCGCTCTTCTTACAGAATAAATATCTTTTTTCCTGTTGTTCATACATCCTTGCTGATAATATGTCTTCCAATTTCTTAATAAAGTCACTCTTCCAGTAACTTTCATTTGTAATAAAAATGAACATTTACTTCTAGCTGTCTTTTTGAGTGTGATAAAGTTCAAGGAGACTGTTTTCTGAGGTGCAATTAAAAAAATGCATTACAAAAGAGTACATTGACTGATATGTTTAAAATATATATCCAATTAATGTTTCTCCTGAGTAGCTTGAAAATTAAAGAAGTTCAAGAAAACTATGTCTAAGAAAATTATGACCTTTGACACTTTAAAAATATGTATTTCTTATTGGAGATTACTTACTAATGTCATTAAGCTAATAAAAAAACCCCCAGAATTCTCAGATTTTTTGTTGATCTCAAGTGTAAGAACAAATCGTTATGTGTTAATATTATATATTTTGCTGTTATAATTTCAGTCTAAGAAATAGTTTGCAGACACCTCCTCAAAGCCTTCGAGTACTCAGTGCTCCTAGAGATTTTCAGTAAAGCACCCATACCTATTACTCTGATTTTGCCTGCCTCTACCATTCCACTTTGAAAAGTGTCTTGTAAAGCGGTTTCCCCAGTTTGGCTTTCTTGTCTAGGCTGGTAAGGCTTTTGAAGCAGTGCTATCTTACCTTCAGATTGGTTTCTAAATCTGTCATCTTTTGACAAACTTATTAAACTTTCTTTGAAGTGGCAATATCTACTTAGTTAACCGACTTCAAAAGTTGTTATTTAAAATTTAGTTCACTTATCTGTCTTCTTTAAGGTTAAGATTTAAGGTCAAAAAAATCTTTCTGCTCTGATACTTGGTCCAGATACCTACTTCTGTCGATTAAAACAAGGAACCAATAAAGTTTGTAAAAAAGTTTCCCTGGGCTCCATGGATCTGAATCTTGCTTCTGAGATGGACCTTACTCTGTCACCAGGGAGGCAGCCCAGCCTGTTCCTGCTCTTCCCTCTCCTCCTGAGGTCAGGGTCCCTCTGATGATGGGTCCTGTCCCTAGAGGAGTCACTCACTTTGTCTCCACTGACATTCACGTGGACAAACAGCACTTCAGGCAGACAGATCGAATCACAATTTAGTGGCTCACACCAAAAAAAGCTGAAATATTATATCACTCTTTACATCTGCCAACCAAGCAATTTTTCCTGTCTAGACTTACTGACAAAGTAGACAAAAAGTGCATATCGTATTCTGCTTTCAATGATGGCATCACAAAAGCATGGCAGATTATAACCTTGTTTCCTCTTCTGGGGTGGGTGTATTCATACGGTATCGTGCTCCTTTCTTTCTTAACAGTTGGACTTGATGATCTTAAAGGTCTTTTCCAACATAAATGTTTCTGCGATTCTAAATGTGATCAATATGCTCAGTTCTAGTTACTAGAAAATATCATAATCCTTTTGTAATGGATGGTTGTAAGAAAGGATGAATTATCGTGACTGTGCTGCTGTTAGTGATAAAATGCAGTTCATTACTTTCTACAGCAGTTTGCTTTACCAGGACATTCAAAAACAACCTGGAAATTTGATTTTAGAATGTGCTGAGATTCTGGTAGTGTTATTAATACTAGAAAATACTTAAATATAAATTTAAGTTTCACAAATATTTCAGAACCACAGCATACAGAAATATTTGGAGAACGAGTTTTCGTAGTATAGCCCTTCTATTTTAAAAGCTATCTAGCCTTTCATCGGATTATTCAGCTTCTCCTGGAAAGCTTACATAAGATTTTAAATCTTTCCTCCAGGTTCAGTCTTTTGACCTTGAGAGTTATTTGTCTAAGCGTTTGTTGCCTTTTATTTCCTGAGAGAGTGAGATCTTATTTTATTCAGATATTATTCTCACCACCACCCTTCCATAATCTGCATTGTCATAATTTCACTGAGGTAATGCTAATGGCCTTTCAACTAAGTTCTGCAGAAGCTTTTGTAATCCCTTGATGGAATTTTCTTACACACTCACACACACACACGCATGAAGGCAAATATTTTCTTGTGGCAATTATTCCTTGAAATGATGATGCATAGCTCTTTCTTAGCTTGTTAAAAGCTCCTTCATAGAAATAAAAATCTGGACTCTTTGCTTGTATTTTTCTTTTTGGTCCCTTTATAACGTGAAATCATGCATAGCGGGTGGAATGGTCTTTACAATCTGTCCTGTGTTTGCGGACTGGGGAAAAGAGAGTCAGATATTTGTGAACCTTTTGATTGTTGAATCTTTCAGTGAATTGATTCCACCACGTAACATCCTAAGAATGTATTGAGAGCCTTTTGGGTGGCACCAAACTATGATAACCTGCATTAAAAGCTTGAGCATAGCACATTGCAGAATGAGATTTGTAGTGCAGCCACTTCACACTTGCAGCTTCTTTTAGCTCTACGAGGCTGGCACACTCCTTGTTTTTCATGGGCGTTTTGTTCCTTTGAACTTCCTTTAGCCTAAATTATGCAAGCAAATGAAATAGAAATGACTGAAGTAAGCTATTAAGTAGTTTTCTTACTTTTGTTCTCCTAAATGAATTTCAGTTGCATGGTGTTTGGAGATTCTGACCTGATTCTAGTGGTGCTTTATCTGTTGCATGAGTAACATACAGACCAGTGGATATTCAGCTGTAAGAAGAAGAAAATTGGTTTCCTTGCCTGCAGTCTTTTCCTCACACTGTGAACACTCACTGGTCTGGATCAATAGACCAAAAAAATCCGGACTATTCAATTTATAGTTGCCAAACCTCCCACTAAATTAATACAGAAAATTGCAAAAGTTTCAGTTTTCTTCTGCAAGTGTGTCTGCAGGCTTAGCTTTGGTGAGAGTGTTCTGGCATCAGATTCAGAGGCAGAGATCTGCAGCTATCTGCAGCTATCTGCAGGAAGAAAAAGTCTGATATCAGGGCTGGAAAGAAATTTTAAAATAGGTTGTCTCCAACGTGGGAGTAAACATATCTAATGTTGCAGTGATGCCTTCTGTATTTTGAAAAATAAAAGTTGCTAGGATGATGCTATTTTTCTTCTACCATATTATAATTTGAAAACAGTGTTTCCCAACTGAGTTCTTCAGGATCTCCCAGTCTCCTGTACTTTTAAAACATGAAGAAAACAATTGCATACAAACTCAAAATTTGGCCTAGTTTTAGCCTGATCTGTTTTTCCTCTTCCAAAAAAGAAATTATGGGTTTTGACTTGTACTCATAGACATCTGCCGTCATACTCTATCTGTCGTTTTCTACAATTTGTTAGCTGCAGTTTGGTCAATTTGGAACTTGTGTTTTTCAGCTAATAAATTCTAGCATAAACATTTTGAGCACCCCTTCCAAGCTCTGTCAACTCCAGGAGAAACTGTAGTACAGAAGAGATGATCCAAAGTCTTGAGAAACAGAAAAATAAAATGCCATCTCTGTGAAGTAACACCAAACTAAAGTTGTTGTAATAGCCTGAACTTTGAGGTCCTTGAATTGGAATATTATCTGTAATAGTAGTATTAACCTGACAAGAGTGATAACTGAGGTTACTTCAACAATATCTTTTGCATGATCTAGTTAAGACACTCTAGCTGGTACTTAGAGTGGGATTAGATGCCTAAACCTAAGTGTCTTGTCATTTAAGTATCTGAGGTATCTAGGACATCCACACCAGGCTAGTAGACCTGACAGAGGACCTGCAGTTGGAGGTCAGGCAGGACACCTGAGGACATCGCAAATTATACTGGATGCCTGTTTCTAGAACTGAATCCTCACTCACTAGGTTTGCTTCCATTTTCTTTTTCCTTTCTTTTCTTGTTCTTTTTTTTTTTTTTTTTTTGAAGGGAGAGGGGCAGGATTTAGTGAGGAGAAAAGCATTAAAAGAAATAGGAGAAAGTTAATTGACCTCAAGATTATGATATCAGAAAACTGGAAAGCTAGTAGAGCTCTCAACAATTCAAGGGAGGTGAAATGGGAAGGGAATAGAGAAAAGGGCTTTTTCCTAAACTAATTTTTAATTATGGTAGATACCAGGAGTCAACTGCTGTTGAATTAAGTTGGAAATCTCAATTTAGGAAGGATAACATTATGAGGATTGGTAGTTGATGAGGTTGATTAGTCAGAATAGTCAATGAGATACTTATTGCAGCAGCCTGCATAAACTTTATTCTGTTATGCAGAGGAATATACTTTTATGGAAAACTGTTTTTTAAAAAAAAAAAGGCAACACCATCCATTAATAGTTACAGTTGGATTTGCTCCAGTATATTAGAATAAACATAGGTGTTTCCATCTTTGCGTGAAAATATCTCTTAACACCATTTTATCTTTTGATTTCTACATGATGATGAAACAGTATGTTCCAGTGCAGCAATGACTCATGTGTCAGTAAAGTTCAAGCTACGGTCTTGTGTTATGATCCAGCTCAGAAAAAATGAGAAATATCTCAGTTATATTTACTACCACCAGAGACCATGCAACAGAAGAGGAAGAATCCTCTTCATGGAACAGATTGTGATAGTGAGTCAGATTTTACGCTTGCTTAAAGGCCACCCGAGCAAGGGACGTAACTGTATTCCACCAAGAGGAAGCAAGACATGCTGAGAAAGATCTAGCTTAGTCTTTGAAAAATTTTTTTTTTCCTTTTAAGAATTCTGGGATTCTTTCCAAACCCATGGTATATCTATGTGGACTATAGATAAGTTTTGCTAAATAAGTTTTCACATTAATTACATAGGTCTGGTTTGTTGATATTAATTATTTATATTACAGACGTTCTAGCAGAAACAAAAAGCGGCTTGAGTGAGTTTGCTGAATCCTTGTGATACCCATAAGAGGGTCCAGTAGCAACAAGGCAAGGCGAAAAATGTCTGTTTTCTATCCCACATAGATTCCTTCTCTGCCTACTCTTGGCTTGTTCTTTCTCATTCCTTCTAGCCACCAGATGAATCTGCAGCATCTCCTGCAGCTGCTGTGTGGCAATAAGTTCCTCCAGCAGCTGTGAAGCTTTAGCCAGACTGTCCTGAGATGTCTATTATAATCTACTGTAGCGTCTGACACTGTAGCTTGCAGCCATAAGAGAAAAGTGAGTTGCAGTTGCAAGGATACCTGTTTGACTTCTGCAGAAGTGCTTTTTTCTCTGTATATATGAATATCACCTTATGTTCAAGTAACCTCTCTCTGCACTTCTCCCTCATTGTTGGTATTGATAGTCCACAGAGTTTTTGGAGCTTGGGCACTATACAATAATGTCAGTGCTCATCCAGTCCCTTTCCTCAGCAGCCAGACCTCTCTGTGCTCCCAACTCACAAATATATTATGCTAGCAGTCCACATGGTTTTTTGTTTGTTTTTCTGTTTTATGATGTTTTTTTGGAAAATAGTTTGTCATCTGTTGATCACATCTAAAAGAAGTATCTGCTTCCCTCTGCACACTTTCTGTTTCTTGTGGAAGGGTCTTTGGCTGTGATACAGCCTGGTAGGTACCATCTTGTCGATAGGATATCATTTGATTGAAGTAAACTTGTGTTTGTGCAGTGTGTTGCTCTGTGAGTAATGACTGTTAAGTCAGTACTGCTTTTTGGTGTCACCTGCGAAGACTAGGAAATCAAGAAAAAACACCTTGTAGGCAGATCAGAAAATGCAGATGTAGCAGTTGAGCATTAAGACATGCTGAAGGTCATCTTATTGTTGAATGCATTTATAGCTAATAAAAATTATGTGGTGATAGTGATCATCTTTTTAAAAAGCCAGAAGGCAAATTTTTGCAGTTTAGGCAAGTACTACCAAATGTTAACTTTGCAAATTTGAATGAGTCATTCATGCTGTCAAAAAGCTAACACACAAAATAATCAATAGCATCAAATAAAAATCTACAGAACTGTCATCATCTTTTGTCAAATGTTTTACATTTTCCCTATAAATAAGACTATTTATATTGATTCTTTGGGTATGGAGGGTAGTGAGGCGGAGAGGAGGTAATTAAAAGCATAAATCTCAGGAACTTGTGAAGGTAATTTTCTGTTTTGTAGACAGAACTGACAAAATGATGAAAGTTGTTAGCTCCAACATGACAGAAATATTGCATGATTATAGGGTACAGGGTTATAATGTGCTGAAAGTTCTGTTCAAGTAACAGCTATTTAACAGAGCTTTTAACTAAGTTTGGTTAGATATTTAAAATATGAGTTGACTTCTTATGACGTGGCTGATCCTCACAGCTTTTTGATTTTTCTGTGTCCTTTTCAATAGTAATCTGCCTTACCATTTGGAGCAATTAGGTTTTAGAAATCCATTGAGAACAGAATTGAAAAAATAATGCATAGCTTTGGGATAACAAATGTATGAAAACTTCAGTTTTGCACATTTCTTCAATTACATCTATTATTAATATCAAATGAGATAAAATTAAATTTTTCAACACCACTTCCTAATTTATCACTTCATGTAATTTTTATTAAAGTTATTATTCTAGTCTAAATTCTTCTTAATTTATATACTTCTCACATAAATATGCATACTCTTACAGTATGGTTTTAACAGGTAAACTGTGTGATCAAACATTTGGTAGACCTCTTAGTATTTTAAGAAAGGGAGCTTTATAGTGTAGGACCTGCTGTGAATTAAAATGACAATATGTTATGGATATAAGTACCTCTGTGCTCCTCCAATCTTGCACAGGTAGATGCCTTCTCTAACAGGACCACTGCCATTGCAGCCATGTTAGGAGAGCTCTCACAGGGATGCTGCACACACTTCATTAAACCACTTATCCTTACTGCCTAATGTAATGCAATTATGCCTAGCTACTTCCACACTAAGAGCTTTACCTGCAAAAGCAGTGAATTTTTTTGTAGTTGAGACTATGTTGTTATGATGGAATTCTGTAGCTATCAGGAATTCTGGAAGTCACAGCCTTGCTTAGATCCATGCTTTTACAAGAATACTATTACTTATCGTCCAGCACTACTTAGGCTTTATTTATATCTTTCAGACACAAATTCTATTGATTTCAAAATAAGCTTGGGTAATTCAAGCTACTGATAATTTAGGATAAAGGCCTGAGTATTATGAGGATGATGTAAGTATTCTGAAATAATTATAAAATAAGGAAATTCTGTATTAATGGTATGGCCCGTGGAGTTGGAATCAGCTGAATGTATAAAACTGGGCAGGTACACAGGTGTTAAGAGGTGGTCTTTCTACAGTGTATGTTATGACTATATTTAGGACATGTTAGGTTTTGGTTTTTTTTTTTTTTAGCTCAAAATTATGTAAAACTTCTTATGGTATGCAGGAAGAATTTATGTTTGTGGATACTCCAGAGCAGAACAGAAGCTTTCAGGATTATTACACATCTGTTAAGTCTTCCAGTTGTAAATTATTGATGTGGTTGAACTGTTATTGGCAGAAGCTTTTGTGGTATTTTCAACAAAATATTTTTCATTAGAGATTACCATTGTATTGACACCAAATGAATACAGCATTTGAGATAAAATTGCTGTTGGGAAGACTTCCCATCCAGGGTGGAATTCCTGCTTTAAAAAGATGTAGTAGCAAGGGGGAAGAAATAGGAGCTACGAGCCACCATGTTCAGTTCCATTTAGTTGTGGCACTCATCTCGTATTGCAGAGCTTAAGGCATGAACCTGGACTTCCCACGGATATACTTCAGAGTCTCCCTTTATTTCTGTATTTCTCTTTCCTAATGTCATGCTGCTCTACATATATTTGATTTTATCTGTTAATTGTCAGACCGGATAATGTGGTAGCAGATTGAAGCATTCAGCTTAAGTGTTGGCAGTCCAGTGGTCTTACTTCCATCAAGACCTATTGAAGGGCTACTTCAGCTGATCCTGAAGAAACCTGAAAAAATCTGGATCTCATGCACATACACACTGAAGCATTAGACTTAGTCAAACCTTGCATCAGGTTGTCATTGAAGGGATCTGGTAGGTTAATATTTCATCTCTTTATGTAGTAATAAATTCAGTTAATTAGTCATTCACACACCAAATAGATTCTGAAACTCAGTCACTTGTGAACTGTCAAAATGAATAGTGCTGATTTCAAATATACTGTCAGTCATTGCTCCTGACAGGGATAATTTTCTGTAATCTTTTGTACTGCAGTCTTACCTAAATTTCAAAGTTTTCTTAAAGATAATACCACTATCAATGAATCTGTATGATCTGTCTGTTTCCTGGTTATCTATATCTTTCTTTATGTACATACCTATCCATATACACATATTTAAGTTTATGCAAAGTAAAGCTACTGAGGTTATTTTAAGCACTATAATATGCTAATGATATTCACATTTATTTTAGAAAGCATGTTTACATGTAGAAGATGAAGATTTGCATTGTTGATGTTTTAATAGGTGCAATCTAGTATATAAGGCTAACATATTGTATGTAGCCTCACAGTTTAACCTCCTGATGCTTAGATTTCAAGCTTAATAATTTGGAGTTGAAAGTCGCAATTAACTTTAGATTTTAAATGAAATGTAATATTTGGATCATTTGCGTGTCTCAATGAAATATATTTTTAAGAGAGGAAAAAGTTGTCCTCTGTTATAACCAAGTCATTAATCCTTATAGCATAGAAGGCTTTCTTAAAAACAAAAAAATCATAAGGTTTAATTGGTTGGGGTTTTTTAATTACTACTTAAAGACTGTAAATGGAACTGAAAATCTAGATTGCTTAAAGAGAGAATGGGCGTCCTCCCACCATTTTAAGGTTTAGAAATTTGAAAAACAATGGGAGATAATTGCATATTTATTTGTCTGTCAATGGTATTCTTAATTATTTGCAGCTGAATTCAAAATACAGCTTTTCACTAAGCCATGATCTTCTAAAGATTTAGACATCCGTTTAGTGTCTTAAAATATGCATCCTGTTGATCAAAAAGTAACGCCAGGCAAATGCATAAACGCTTTTGTGGAATTTGGCCTGTCAGTACAAAGGTATTTTTTGCATTCTGGTATTTACTGTCACATCTATTGCAGCTTAAAGCTTTTCCTGTTCATTAAATCTTACTAGGCAGTGCTTGACGACTCTCTATACTTTCTAATAAGTAGGGGGATTCCATTTTAAAATGTCGCAATGTACATATATCAAGCTAGTAGATCACAGTCAGTTTTAAAACAAAGTGGAAATTAGATTTTCCTTTTAGGTAGGGAGTTCTTTCATATGAAATATTTTCTTATTCCACTTTTTCAAAAAATGTCCTCCTTAACCTAGTAAGCATTTCATTTAAAAATTATAATAATAATAATAATAGAAGTTCAATGATGACATTTAATTTCAGTTATATAAGCAATAAATTTAACTTAATCTTTTTGAAATAAAAAAATAAATAGTCCAATAATATTGAATTGTGGCACAGATAAATTATTTTACTGTAGAATTGATTCAGCCCTGCAGTAAATGCAGCCCTCTACACTAGAATAAATTATTACGCAATTAAAAAGCATCACAGTGCATGAGTTCAGAGAGATGCATTAAGGTTACTTATCTTTATTTTGATTTTTCCTCATTTTTTTTTATTTTCTCAAATATTGTTTTGGTGATATGGAATTTGCATGAATTAGTTGTACTTAGTTTAGCTAATGTTAGTGATGATCAAAAAGTACTTCCAGTATCCATCTAAAATATTGCATCCCTAAGATATTTACTCTTAATTTCATTTTCCATTTTATTGGGGTTTTATATTAAAACTGGAAAATTATCTTTCTTGTATACATGTGGCTTTTAAACCTTGTGTGTACAGAACTTCCTTTGAATTATCAGAGAAAACAAAAATAATTGTTTGGTTTCTTGTCTTAACTAAAAATGAAAATTTTATATGTCATGGCTTATTTCAAAGATATGTTTAGTATTTCAAGGATGTATGTTACAAAGCTCATAACTTGTACTGTATTGCTGTATTTGTGTCAGAAACAAGTTTTAAATGGGACTTGGAGCAAATATGTTTGCCTTTAACGTTGTACTTGTGCAAATATTTTATAAAACTAGGGTTAGTAATGATCAGGACATTAATAATCAGAATAATTGGTACCAGTAATAATCAGAACTTGCATTCCAATTTCAGATTCCCACAGGCATTCTTTTTTTCTTTTGCTTACTATGACTCCAGAAAACTCCAATGGTTTTTCTCACACGGTTACACAGAATGCAGTTCCATGATGATACTGCATTTCAGTTACCAAAAGGCAACTGAATCAAATGATTTATCCCACAGTGGATAATAAGCAAACTCTGAACTTCAGGTGTATCTGAAAGGGTTAGAAAATAGTGCTTATGTGGCTAGGAAAGATTGCTTCAGTACCTCAAGGAATGCTCCTCTAACTTCATGTTTGAAAAGAGTATCTGTGTTTCTACTCTCAGAACAGAGATGAGTTGAAAGAGCCTAAAAACCAAAGGTTTAACAAAATCCAGTCACTGGAAGTTGAAACTAGATAAATTTGGTGTGGAAATAAATGGTATGTATTTACCTGACAAAGTGAAGCACTGAAACAGTTTACCAAAGGTAGATTTTCCATCCCTAGCTAATTTAAAATCAAGGCTGGACAATTTTTTTCCTCCCAAGGAATATGGACTAGTTCAAATAGTTTTGGAAAAGGCTGGTGTTTTCAGAAGCCGTACTTAGATGGTCATAGGAATACCTTTTGGCCTTATAATGTGTGAATTTGATAGTAAAAAGATCATAATCGTTACAAAACTTAAATCAAAAGTGAGTCCATTCACCACGTTTCCATAGGGCTTTGCTTGTGTTTATGGAAATCTTAATTTTAATTCTGTCTGGGCTTGTTTGTTCTCAACAGGTCTCATGTACGTTATATGAGGATTGAATGAAGGGAATCAAAGACTGTAGTAGGTTACTACTGATATTGCAGGCATTATTATTGCAAATATCAGCAGAAAGGCTTATTATCAAGGAATTGACTTATTAAGTCTTTCTCTTGAGTGCACTTATGTCTCTTATGTTACAGCTTTGGCCTCAGGCAGCATATGATCTTATCAACAGCACACATATGCGCAGAGCATAGAGTTCAAATATTTAAAGGGACATCATCAACTTGAGAATGCTTGAGTGGAAAATCCTATACTTGCTATTATTTAAAGTTAGAAGTATCGGAACGGAAAGGGTATATATACACCTTAATTTTTAACTTCACTTTTTGTACACTGTAGCATGTGAATGGTTTATTTAATTTTGTTGATGGCGAACACTCCTTCTAGTGCATCATGTAGCAACAGCAAAGCTTCAGAGAAATGGACAAAACCCAGCCAGGGTGGAGAGAGACAGGGTGAGACTCCTGTGCCTGCATAAGGCCCATCGACATAACAGGGTGCAAACAGATCTGTGCTCCTCTACCCACATTCAGAACTGAAGTGGTCCAGCCCAGAAGTTGACAAGTGTCCCTTTAAGTAGTGCACATAGTAGTACTGGTATAGCTGTTTATTTTTTTCTTTATAATCCTTAAATTGTGTTTGTACACGTGTTAGTATTTCAAAGGTTTTAAAATCAAGAAATAGTTTAATAGCAATTGATGAGTAGACTCTTTACTGTTTTTATAATAAAGTTTTTTTAAAAAAAATCTTAATTTCAAAGGAATTCAAAGTAAAACTTATCTAGCAGTCTTTCTTACTGAATGCTTGTTTACTGTAATCTCCTATAAAAGAAAAGACGCAGCTGCAGCATGTCACATACACTGTCCTTTTGAGGTAGAAAGCACTGTGTTTCACAGGGTGTATAATCACTTAAGATGCTTCGGTGTATACAAACTTCGCTCCTCTATTTTAGTGACAGTTCTCCATCAGTTTTAACAGTGCATATAATTTTTGTGAGGACTCCAACACACTGTCTATTCTCTTGTCTGGTCCAGCTGTTTCTACTCTTCACATACACTCTACCATATGATAAAACTGTTATTACATGCTGTCCCAAGGTGACTGTATTGTAATGCCTATTTCTGTTGATCTTAAAATGATTTTCCTTGTTATGGCAGCACTCTTTATGGAATTGAAATGTCTTAGATGTTATAGTTGCTTTTTATAAAAAGCATGTGACTTGTTCATGGCTCGCTTCATTTAACACAGTGAACGAAATAAAATAGTCCTAATCAATTGAAAAGAGAGAATGTGTTTTTGCATGAACATAGTAAAAGTTTACTTGCACTGATGTTTTTATATGCCAGGTGCCAAGGTGTGGTCATCTGGTTACATGAAGCATGCTTTCTCTGAGTGTTTTACTTTGAAATAAACTACAATATTAACTCTTTTAGTTAATATGTAACCTTCAATAGAGGCACCTTAGTAGTATGTCTGAAATAATTTTTAAAAATTATGTTTGGAAATAGTTATAATGCAAAGCTATTGCTGAATAGTATAATGTTATGAAAATAGACTGTGTTTTGTATAAAATTATGTTTCTTACCCATTTTTGGTAAATTAATTTCCTACGAAGTCAAGAAAGATGTTTAAAATCCTTAGCTGAAATTTCCAAGCTTTCGAGTTTGTATTAAGCATGTAGTTCCTTAGTTTTGCACCTAACAAAGTGGCCTGATTTGTCAAGGCAGCTGGTTAGAGTCAGGAACAATAATGGGGACTCAAAATTACCGAAAAAACTGGCATTTATTTATGTGTTTAGCTTTAGCTGTGCAACTTCAAAAGCACTGGCCTAGTTTCTGAAGATAGTTTTCAGACAAAGGTGAAGTAAACATTACATCCCAGTACATATTTTTACTGTTCTGTTTGGGCAAACCAAGAAGAGTACATTATATATACAGCAATTTTGCCAAAAAAAAAAAAAAAAAAAAAGGGGCAAGCTGATAAATATAAGCTCCTCTCCTTCCTGTCCTTCAGGTTCCAATTTTCTTGGTCTTTGGAAAAAATTATTCAAGGCAATTTATAAAACAATCAAGACTGATAAGTACTTAGTTTTCTGTATTTTACTTGGGTCTACTGGAGTTTGTAGGCATGGTGTTTCTTCATTTTAACCCTTCTTGCTTGATCTCATAGTGAAGTCATAATGTCATTAATGCCTGTTTCAATTGCTGTTAGTGCAATGATGAAAATACTTTATGACTTTTTTACTAGATCAAACAGAAGGAAAAATGGATTATTTCATCATGTTACAGCACGGTACATCTTTCTAACTACAAGCAGTAGACTAGGGAACAGTACATGAAAATTGAGTAGCATCTTTCTCAATTGGATGTGTTTACATTTGTATAGTGCTTTAAATCTTTAAGCACCATGGAAGAAAAGAATTACATCAGGAGTGACAGAGCTTTATGTAATCTCGAAGCCTCTTTTTCTGAGTTACTGAAAACATGTACCATTCATTAAATCCTGTTGGTTGAATATATAAGAACTTACATCTAGGAAAACTGTTAGTATAAAGCTATTAAAATTTTCTAGGTGGAATAATATGGTGCCTATTATTGAAAGTATCACTTTTCTGCCTTGTCATCCATTGTGTTATATAGAAATACAGAAAAAAGTGAGCCTGATTTGTTCTCCTTTGTAGAGCCAGGCCGAGGCCCACTACAAAGGAAGTAAACATGCCAAGAAGGTCAAAGCATTAGAGGCAACGAAAAATAAACCCAAAGTTGGTTCTTCCAAGGACAGCGCAAAGGCTAACACAAGCTGCTCCACCACGCCAGTCACAGCCAACATCTCTGACAAATCAGGTCAATGAAAACCTTTTGTTCTATACATTCTTTATTTTCTCCTTTTTTGGTGTTTGTACAAGAGAATCTGGTTGCATGACAGTGATCCATGATTTGTGTTTTCTAAACTATATACTATGCTTTCTTGTACAGAATTGATTGGTTTTGATATTATCAAAGTGCCTTTTCACATCTGTGAAACAACTGGAGTCCCTGAATGCTAGAGTCTATTTTTTTTTTAAAACTTGTGAAATTTACTCTTATAAAGTGTGGATGTTGTTCATACAGCAATGATAATGGACAGATGTGGGTGGAGGGGCAAGTCTGAGATGTTTGTATTTAGCTGAAGCACAAGAAACCTTTGCAAGAAATTTTTCCTTTCTGAATAGGATAATACTGCTCAAACAAGAAAATACACCTACAGAAATGTAATGAAGCCTCGTGGCATGGATATTTCCTGATTTCCACAGCTCAATAGTGCTTCAACATCACTTTTTTTTTTTCCATATTAGTAATCTGAGGAAGATCAGTAACACTAATCGCAGTGGAGTTGCTTGAGTCTCTTTCTGCTCTGTCAGTGTTGTGTTACTGAATGAAACAGGAGAATTTCCTGAACTCACTGACGGTCTGAAATACTGTACTTGTTATCCAGGAGAAAGCACCTACTATGGGTTATCCAACTGTTGGTCTAATAGACTGCTTCTGATAAATTTGCTTCTGCCTTGGTAGCCGTTTATTATCCTCTTCACTGGAGCTGAGCTTGACTCAGATGTCATAAGGTGAATGACAGAGACAGTTTTCTGACACACACACCAAAAAAAAAAAAAAAAATTCCATATCAGTGGTTATTTGTCATCCTGCTCTCTTCATAGCAGCACCAAAACTGTCTTTGTCTGGGTCTTTAGCAATGAGAATGGGTCCCAAATTTTTGGTTGATTGACCTAGCAAATCACATTTTAGGTTTGAGAGAGATAACATGAATCTAAGTAGCATCTTCAGGTAAACAACCCATGTTACTATAAAACAGTAGCAAACTACCATTGATCTAAATAAAATGTGGACTATTGAATGGAAAGAGACTTAAAATATTTAAGAAATATTTTACTCTCTGAAATATCAAAAATAGCTTTGGTTAAAATAGCTTACTGCTCCGGGTGTACACTAAGAACTCAGAAAACTGCTTAAATAAGGTATTAGTTAAAACTTTAGAGGCTTCAACATGTTAAGAATGCATTCTGTGATAATGTAATTGTATAATGCCCTCCCTGACGTGTGCCAAAGGCTGAGGGCCAAATAACAAAAGTTGCAGCATCTCTTACAAACTCCTTAATCTCTTCCATAAGTCTGGATCCGTCTCATGTTTCCTTTGCCAGACTGTGAGATCTGTCCCTGACTTAATTGTCGTCTTCTCTGTGCAATGTACCTAAAATCATTCACACATCTACATTCAGGTTTTGATAAAATATTCTAACCAATGACATGGGAAACCTGCTCTTGATATTTTTATATTGCCCTGTTTTGACAGTGTGTTGTTTTATGCTATTAATTACTCTGCACAAATTAGACAGATTACCATCTGTGTCTGTTGGATTATACCACTGCAAGTGTTCCTACATTAAAAATAAATCACAGTGGCGATTTAGTTAAATGCTTTCTTCCTGTTAGGAGAACAGTGGGATTCTCTGTGAAGGGGAGGCTCCTCAGAGCCTGTTACTGCTCTATAGGAGATTGCGGGTGGGATGTTTGGGAGGACAAAAACCTGAACCTGGAGTGGCAAATTCTGCATATACGCAGGGAATGCTGGTCACAGAGGTGGGGAACGGCTTGGAGACTGGGGCTTTTACCAGGCTATGGACTTGAAACCAAACCATCATTTTGTTCAGCTACACTTTCCCCTACAGAGGCTATTGTTCATCTGTTCTTTAACATATGTTTAGCTCTTTAACATAATGCTTATTGCAGCTAGAGCAATCACTGCGTTGCTTCTGGGAATCAATGGCAGGGTTTTTTTGTCTTGGAGCAAATTAACTCATACCATTTTTTCTGAATATTTTAACACAGCTTTCATTCTCTGAGAAATGAATTATTACTATATATTAACTGTATAGTTATATTTTAGTTTTCTTTAAAAGATTTCTAGTACTAAGTATTTCAGTTCATGTGTGTATTTGTGGTCTTGGTATTTTTTATCCTTATTTCCTGAGGAAATGAGACTTATGGTCGCATCATCTATCCTTATTTCTGTTACTCCCCAGCCCTGTCTTCACAACTTGGACTGTATTGCATAGTGTCAAAAAAATTCATGAGATGAAGAGGTTTTAATGAAGCTCCTATAATTTTGATGAAAATTGGCACCTGGGTAGAAGAGAAACTTTAACTTATGGTCTATCCTGAGAGATGCTGCCATGTGAGCTCTGTTTTGCTTGGCCTGCTGACTGGCCAAGCACTATGTTTGCCGTCAGGACAGGGGATTTGAGAGTGTGTATGTGTTGTGTAGGTCTGAAAAAACTGCATTAGAAGGACATAAGGTAGGGGCTAAATGGAATCAAGGAAGGGAATTGAATTCCACCACTTGTGGAGCTGTTGTTTAACCATTGTACTTTGGAGGATTGCTAAGTTCCTGAGAAATGTTCATCAAGAAATAGGCCATTTCTGGTGTCCTTTTCTTGAGTATGGAAGAGGAGAATGAGAAGCTAAACAGAGAAGACAGTTTTAAGTTCTTGTGTTCCTTTGTTATCTGCTGTACTTCCACTGGTATTAGTGCAGAATGGGTAGGGAGTATTATAGTAAACTGATAAACTGAATTTACTATTCTCTTATATAGGTCTGCTAATAAAAGAACACAACAGACATGACTAGCAGCCTTTTTGATGGCTGTCATTTTGAGTGACATAATGATGAATGATCTGCAGTTGCTATATATTGAACTAAACCGTCAAGTTAAGTTTGCTACAGAGCCATGCCTTCTGTGGGTCAGACATAGCATGAGATCCAAAACACCTATTTGTCAGAAGTCGCTGTTGTAGTAGTAACAGGAAAAATAATTTCACTGTTAGCTCAGCTTGTGTGATGAATCTATCAAAGGCAACCCCCAAATTCATCCAGTCCTTATTTTTCAAAACTTATGATGCAGTGGTCTCTCTACAGCTGTTCCTTTCAACTTGAGAAGTGTGGTAGAGCTACAAAAGTTAAATTAATCTTTGAGGTCTTTTGGGAAGTTTCCAGAAGAACATGGGTTCCTAAAGACAAAAGTGGCCTCAGTGGAATGGAGAGGGGTGACTCTGGAACTTGGCCTGAGCATGACGATGCCCAAGCTGTGACAGAGTGGTCTTCCCTACTGACGCTAATAATACATTAAGCCTCAGAAATTACTTTTGTAAATTGATCATCAGCAAACATGTAATAATAAAGCCATAGCACCGTAATGCTGAGTTGGCTGCAACCTCAGGTAAGTGGATATTCATGGGTTGGATTGCACAAGTTTTGCATCCTAACATGATTAGACTACTATGTGATCTTATTTTCTAAGCCCACAACTCTTCACCATTTAGAAAACACTTGTTTATTGGTACTTCTAAGTACCACCATCCTATTCAGTTTACTATTTCTGCAGACAGGAAGAAAATGACACAGATGATGTGTGACAAGGTTGTTGTTCCTGTACCTCTTGTTGGGTCATGTCTGCTTGTCCTGATGGGTATTTGCAGATTGGAGGTGTCCATAGGGGACCCTTTCATAACCCATCTCCCACACAATTTCTCTCACCACCCAGGAAGTGTCTAGTAATGGCTATAGTACAGTTTCATATGCTAGAAAATCACTGCTGTGACACTGCAAGCTTTTTTGTAGCTGCTTTGAGACATGGTTACAGAACAGCAGTGTTAACAGCACTGGGAGCTGCTCTTTCATGCGAGGCAGACTCCCTTCCCTCTCTGTGGAAGCCCAGGATTTTCGGGATGGCTTCACGCAGAAGTATACATACATGTGTAGCATATATGTATGGCATTGCTTTAGAAAAGGTCAGGGGTAGCAACCAGTACATAACACAGTTTAGAATATTTAGAGTATGTTTTAAATATAGCTCTGAGAATGCAATAGAAGATGGTGTCTGTGATCCTAGGTTAGCATAGTCTAGATGCTTACAGTGATGAGTCCTTTAGGAATGCATATGATAATAACTGGATTGAAATGTCACTGTTTACTTATCAAGCAAAGAGGGATTCTTTGATCATACTTCCAAATCAGAATAAATAGTTCAAAATGAAGCAGACATATGATGTGGTATGACCTTCTTTGCATTTTCCTTTGATACAAAAATCAGGAAGTAAATGCAAGTGTTTTAAATGACTCAAAAGAGTCAAAACCAGGTTTCAGATTATAAAAGTAAGGTCATTTTTTTCTGTCTTTGATCCATTCAGTATGTGCTCTGTTTCCTTTGTGCCAGTGAGAGCTGTTTGTGAAATGATAGGTATGGGCATTTCAAGTTCAGTCCTCATTCAAATAAGACCAGAAGGCTCTGCTACTTGGGACTTAGTAGGTACAGGTAAACCCTTTGGATGCTCTATGAAAACTCCTTTTTGTTCAGCTGGTACAGGGATAGGCAACATTACGCACCTAACTAGGCCAAATTTTAGACCCTGTTTCAAATCCTGACCCCTCTTACTACTGCTTTGTTCCGTAGCTGTTTCTCAGGGCAGCTCAACAAGCAGTTCACAGGGTCATGGTGAAGATATTCCAGCATATGAGCAGTCCTATGCTGATCTGCTGTGTATGGCAAGGACGGCAGGAAAGGGATGCGACTGGAAAGTTGTTTGCCAGCTTCTTGTTCCTAAGCGGGCCCTGTAAGAGTTATTCCAGTCGTTACAGCTGTGTAACTAAAACCAGCTGGAAGTTGTTCTGAGGAATGTTGTCATGCTAGACTGCGGTACAGTGTCTGACACCAAACGGGCTAGCTCACATTTTGAAAACAGCCTAGACATGTTGACGGACCTAATAAATGACACTTGATGTCATGTAGACATACGGTAATTAGTTGGCCCATTAGACAGGACTTGCAACTCCAAGCTTTATCAGACTTAGAAAAGTTGACCTTGAGATCTTGTCTGTGGGTTTTAGTTCATTAAGGGCTTTCTGTGAGTGCTTTGACAACAAAACTGAGGTTTTTCCTTTTATTCCTGAAATAGAGTGCAACATGTTGAATCACATTTGCTCAGGAAGATTATGATGGGTTGGATTTCTCCAGTGTCCCAGTTACTAGTGCTGTTTATTCATCAACTACCAATGAGGTGTAATGTCACAAGGGAGGGCTCAGTTCATATTTCGCAAGTCCACCATCAGGACACTCCCTTAGTCACGTTGCTTTCATTGCTTATTTTAAAAATCTTTCTGCCAATGCTTAAATTCTAAACTTTTCCATATGCATCTCTGTACTTGGAGTAATCCTAAAAATGATACCAGTTCTCTTAACAAAATCCCTTTTCACCTTAACATTTATTTCCATTTATCACCTTGTTTTCCACTCATTTTAAAGGAATGGCTTGTTTACATAGCTCCAATAAACTTTTTTTTAGATAATCCTTCAGAAATAGCTAGGAGATAGAGACACACAGCCTCCACAGCTGAACTGTGGTATATCTGTTCTGGGGAATTCTAGGTTATTTGTCATACAGATATCATTATAAGAACCTCAAAGTTTAGGGTGTTTCTAGGGCATTTATTCTTCAATCTTTTAATTCTTTGTAATGTACCCAAGTCCTCTAGACTTGTTCTGACAAAGTTGAATTTTGAGAGTGGGGCAGGGAGAGAGAGAGAAGCTGTAGGAGAGGAACATGACAAGGATATGTTTGGCTTGCTGTCCCCTAATGTTAATGAGCCATATTTAGAGGTTCTGTCTTACGCCCCTCAAAGATGCTTGTTGTTATGTCTAGCCTCCATCAAAAGCTACTGATGAGCTTCATCAGTTCTTCATGTTTATGCTCACATAAAGAATTCTGCTGAAGTTGCATGATTATTTTACAGCATGTATCTGTGTTTATGTGTATTCAGATAGTGCCTGCTAAGCACAGGCATATTTCTGTTAGATAAAGGCATTAGTTTATGGTCAACTAAATAGTAAATTCAATCAGGTTCAGCCACTAAGGAGTCATTTCAAGAGTATTTTTTCATTAAACTTTCTGAGGATGGTAAGTTTTGTTCTTTTTTCATTCAATGTTTCACAACCACCTGAAGATCACTTTATATTGCTGCCTGTTGAAACTCTGTCCCCAAAACAGAGGTAAAGGCACAGTACAGAATTTGCTGCTTGACCACAGTGCTTTTATAGTTGATAATATAAAATAGAATTAATAAATGCTCATAAATTCATCACAGATACAGTGTTGCAAGTACCATGCCTGTATTTACATGAACATTATATTATCAATATTGATAGGTAAAATATACTGTCAGTGGCGCATTTAACGCCTGTATTGGATTTAGTAGTAAATAGCTTCCAGGCATTTTCTGGTGGGTTATTTCAGCAGCTGTTTCAGGAAGTTGCTCTTTGGTTTATGCTCTTCGGACGGAAGATTAGCCAAAAAGATAATTAGCAATTCTAAGTCTATTAACAGGAAATCATTATAATAGGTTGGATCTTTAAACACTTTTTTCCCTGTCACTGTTACTGTTCTTACTTTTCAAAAGTGGATATTCAAGCCTCATCTTTCCATGTGTGTCTTACAACCTGAATGAAAGAGCAGTCATTCTGCACGTTTTGGTGTTGATAAACTCCTCTAAGCTCCTGGAAGTCTTCAGGTGTTTCTTCAGTCTGTCTATAATAATGTTAACTAGTACATATCAAATTCTGCATCTCTACTGAAAACTGATTATAGGTGCCATTAACTGAAAAATAATCTGCAGCTGACACACATTGATGAGCTGTTGCAATTCCTGTTCAAATTGAAAAAGGTCAATCTTTTCTTTCTCCACTTATTATATCAATCAGAAATACATGCAAGCAGGATTTTGTTTTGAAGAAGTGGTAAGCTTTTTCTCCTGCAGTAATTTAAGCAGAAGCTCTGCATCAAAAGTATATTGTAAGATGAAATAAGACTCTTTTTGGGTGCTCTGCTCTGTGCCTGAGCATTCATGTGTCCTGTATCATTAAAACTGTATACCACTATTACTTATTCCAGTTCTAAAAACTGGAATTTCATTGCATATTTCTTCATTAGCATCCTTAAAATTGTACAAAGTTGTTTTTTTTTACTTTGGGGAGAGGTAAAGATAGGCATTGCCCAAGCAAGAATGACTCTACTAATGTTGCTGGACAATGGGAGCAGAGCCAGGCATGCTCTCAGCTACTGTTGGTTTTTGGTTTTTTTTAGCTAGATGTATGTGGTTGTTTAAAGAATCCATTTATATACATTGAATCTTTCAGCAACCCTTTTATATTGTGAAATCAGGCATCTATTTTTCTTGTTTGTTCTGCTAATGATGTGTCTATTGAATATCCAAAGATTTTTTTGAATAAGATGATGAAGATAATGGAATGATAATAAGATGAATATGAAATAACAAAAATTACTAGCAAATGTATGTATGTATATTTCCATAGAGGACATAGTACCAGACAGGTGGCACTACCAGAACTGTTATGTATCACGTCATTCTTTACTCATTATTGTCTTTACAACATACTGTTGCAAGAGTTCTTGAGTCTTCAGGTAAGGAAATGGAGAAGGGGAGAAAGTGGGACAAAAGAAGTAGCTGGCAAAAAGAAAGTTGAGACTGAGACACCGATGTCACTCATCTGCTTTGCAATTTTATGAAGAAAGATGATCCAGAAGTATCCTAAAAAGCGAGTTATGTAATGAGATTTTGTAAAAATTGCAAATGAGAGAAATAAAATATCCCTTTCTATCACCTTGAGATGGTTATTATTTTGATGACGAATGACAGTATTATTTGCATAAGTAAAAATGAATTCATGAACCAAGCCCTAGGTTTATTTTTAGGTGACTAAAAATTCAAATCAGTGGAGGTTCTCTTTATTTATGTAGGACTGAAATTAGTCCTTTAAATCCATTAGAATGGAACAGTCCCAAAAAAGACAGCTGCTGGTTTTGTTGTTTTTTTAACAAGCCTGGGAGGAGTAGCTTTATCTGTACCTAATACTTTCACAAAGATTATTGAAGAAAAATATTGCTAAAGAAGTAAGGCCATTCTTTTGATGCCAGACATTTCGTTTTCTCACATAATCAGAGAATAAATCATAGAATGCTAGCGATTACTTATACAATTGGTAGTTGAACGGAGTTTTGTCTGTGTCCAGTTGTGCCAAAGTTAAAGGTTGTGTCGAGTCTGTAAAATTTGAGTTAAATTTCCTCCCTTTTCTCTCAGCCTTTGAGTGAATTTAGTCTCCAAATGTAAAAGAAAGGGTCAGGCCCAATGCTGTTGCTTCAGGATGCTTTGGTTTTGCCCCTAAATGAGATAAAAGTTCTAGTTTTGAACTTTTTTTCTGGAAAACGTGTACTTAGGATTGGGGAAAACAGTCTTGCTGGTGGCTTTTTTCTGTATTTCTCAGCAACTATTTAAGTAAAGGAAAAGACCTCTGAGACTACAAGCTAGTCTAGCAGCAACTTCCACACAATCAATAATGTGGCTTGATTTGGGGTTTTTTGGTAAATGTTATTTTTACTCATCTTAGTTTTTGTAACATAAATGCAAGCAGCATTTAGAACACAAGGGAAAAAGCATGTTGCTAGGGGATGGCAGGCAATTGTGAGACCAAGAAGTTGGGGAGTTGGTTTTGATACAGAATCGATCAGAGATCCTGAATCAAAAACAAAAGCAAAAATATCCATGGCTGGCACATCAGGCGTATTTAAATAGGTCTTTTGAAAAATCTTCCTTTATCATCCTTCTGCCTTAATTCTACAGCTGCTGTGTTATTGACTTGGTATGAGAAATATGCTGCATTTCCTATTGCATAAAATTATACATACAAACAATAGGTCACATATTATTTCCTTATTACTTGTTTTCAAGGAGAGTGAAAATATGTTGATGTCTGTTAGACAAGTTATATCTGAAATGCAATTTACTGGTCAAATCTTGTGGGCATGACTAAATACTCACAGTCCTCAAGCAAACTTGCCACAGAAATCAGTGAGAATGCACAATTATAGATGTCGTTTAACTGAAATGAAGATGAGTGTTTCATAGTTGACTTCAATGGCAGTTCTGCCTGGGCAAGTACCGAGTAAGTAGTTCAGACACAGGCCCGTGAGAATGTACTTGCATGCAGATTGTCAGTTCTCCTTGATTCATTTATTTAGACACTCATAAATTTTATATTGAGTTCCAAAGCACTTTAGCAGCTGTGGGTAGAATTTTATGATTTTTTTTCACATACAGCAAGTGAAATGTGTTTCTAGTAATATATTTCAGATTCATAGATGGAGGAGGCAGTGTTATTTTTATAGTTCAGGAGATGAACCAAGACATTTTTAAGCATAAGTGAACGATGTCTGGGCAGAATACAGTATGTTTGTTGTAATCTTTGAATGTTACTTTTCTAAGCATTCCTACATTATTAAAAAGTTAAAAAGACAATGCAGTACTACAGAAAGTTTGCATTCCAGGACCTCTAAAATAAATGTGGCAGGGTCTGTAATGGGAATATAAAATATTTACAAAATAATAGATGTCTGTTGTCAGAAAAAGATAAGCTTAACTAGCAAAAACATATACTTTCACCTAGATGAGAGTCACATTTTGTAATAGCAGAACTTATACTATATTTCAAACTTTGCCCAAACTGTATTATAATTTCCCAACTCTTAAATTTTTCTGTTCCAGCCAATACAGACTGCCGTAGCTCAGAAAAGATAAAAGGTTAAGGTAGATTTAAAGTAAATTTGCCTAGACATACAGCAACAGGACCCAGGAAGACTAAGCTGTTGGATAGTCTCACTTTATGGATACTTGTTAAATTGACGTCCACCCTTGCTAGCTGTGTGCTGTTACATGTCCCCTGGTTAGATCCACCTTGTTTTCAACTGCTGGCAGCATAGTGCTACTGATCTTGCTGAATTCTATGAACAAAATTCTAGTGAAAGTTTTCCCAACCTACTATAACAGGAGTGCAACGTGTCACTGAGAAATTAGGTATTGGCAATGTACACTAGAAAATTGCTCTGTATTTGTGTTTGTAGATGAACTGGTTTTCTCCAGAACTATTGCACTGCATTTACCATAGTTACCTGTTCACCCTGTTCAGTCTAAAAATTGTAAAAGAGGGGAAAAAATTGTATTAATCTTTTCAAATGAGGAAAAGAGAAGTCCAATATAACCTGCATTCTTTAAAAAAAGCAGAATTGAAGACAAGCACGTGAAATGGAGACACAACATAAGTTGCTTGAAGTGAGTGTTAGAAGTTAGTTTGTTTGCCCCAGACATAGTGCATACACTCCTGCATTTTGGCTAACAGTGCAGAATCAGCCCTTCTTCTTGTACCTCTTGCTTTTGCACAGAGAAATTGCATTGTGTTAATATATAATAATATATTTTTGAAATGTGAATGCCCTTCCCCCTCCCCCCCCCGGTGAATACACCCAGATTTTTCTTGATCTTGGTCAGTAAAACAGACCTAAAATACCAGCCAAACAACAAAAAACAATTCCCCGAGAATCCCCAACTATGCAAGGAATTGACTAAAAATCATAGGTGATATAGTTGGATCATCTCAGACACCCCAGTAATTGGAGCAGCAGGCACTCTCTGTTCAGGAAGGTGTACAAATAGGTACAGAAATAGATGTTGCAGGGCAAGATTTTACAGTTGCAGAACTGCGTATACTTCTGAATATTTTCTAATTTTCATCAGTCTGCTTTCATAAAAATTAAACCCATCCAAAATTTCAAAACCAAACCTTTGTACCATTACATCTTTAATCTGATCAGTTGCAAGCAATTTTGTAGTCTGAAAAAAACGACAGGTTCCCTTGTAAGAAAATTCCCTGGAGTCTTTGGTATGCCAAATCAGAAATAAAATATCTAAGAAATTAAGTATCAACATCACTGTTGTACCATAGCCAAACAAGCAGTAGTTCTGAAATGAAAAAGATACTTCAGCTCAGCCCGTTGGAAAGTAGTGATGCAGTTAATCAAATAATCAGTCTAGCTACAGAGTTCACTCAATATTGCAGAGCCATCCAGACATTTACTGATGTAGCTTCACTATCTCAAGAAAATATGTTGTAGCTTATTTCAGTGCACGTTTGTGTTTGAGATGAAAAGCTTTATATTTATAGCTTCCATTTGTTTCTCATCTTTGTATAGAAACAAAATTGGTTTTCTTTAGAATGTGTCACACAGGTTTATTTCATCTAACAATCTTTCATCATATAAAACCTAGCTGTTTTTCAGACACTCCTAAAGTACAAGAAAAAACATTTTACAAAAAACAAAGGTAATCAAGGCGTTAATAGATACACTGCGCTGCCTGATTTGCATGTAGGTTTGCAGTGAAATTTTTCTAGAACAGAGCCCTACGGGTTTTTCAGCCTCATTTCTCAGTAGACTGCACAACTGGTGAGAAAGTAGGTATTTTGTCTGACAGCCATTAGAGTCTCATTATTCAGCAAATGTGGAGATAACACAAAAAAGATTTTGAAATCCCTTATCAAAGTTAGCTAACTCTGTCTTAATGAGTGTCAAGAAATAATCTAATGCTCTTTGTTGTTTTTTTTAAGTGATGCTGAGATGCAGGACAGAGTGCTTACAAATGCTGTAAAAGTTGTGACCACTAGTGACTTAATTGCTTTCCTGCTATTGCCTTTATGGCATATATTACTCATAATGTTCATCTTCTTCATAAAAAGGATAATTAATTGTGTAAGTGTGTGCTTTATTCCTTTATAGCAGTGTGAGCCAGCAGAAGATAAGACTTTCTGTGAAGAACAATGTTTTGAAACTTGCTTTTCTTACGGGAGTTATTGTCTGCCTTTCTATTCAGTAGCTTTTCTGCTAATATATTGGAGGCAGCCCTTCTTGTCCTTCTATTAATTCGGTCATTGATCATCTTCTCCCTCCATGTCTTATTTCAGGACAAAGAGATGTACAGCAACTATTGTTTCCAATATGATGACTTGTGGGTCCCCTCTCTCTGCCTGAAGCCTGTGTCCCAGGGTAGATCCTAGGGTTTGTTTAGGCAGTCCTTCAAGTACAGTGTGGCTAAATAAGTTTTCCCCACCTTGATTTTATTTTGTCGTGGTTTCTTAATATCTCCCTTAATTACTTTCAGCCAGGCTTGTAACCTCTTTGACTGTGATCTCTCTACTTTCATGTGTTTGTTTTAAATGCTGCAAATTTTGTTACAATATTTCTGTGGTACAGCTAAAGCTACTGGTTTTTCTCTCTCCAAATTCTTCATGTCCTTCACTTTCAAAGCTCTCCCTACCTTTGTATGTGTTTTGTAATGTACTTTCAAGATGCTGACTTGCACCTACCACCCATCACAGCCATTGAAACCAGCTTCCCGCTTTTCCTGGTCCTATTTGTGAAGAGCTCTCTGCAAACAGCTGCCAAACTTACTTCTGTTACTCTCACCTCTGAAAATTTCTCTTTCTCTGTGATGGATTGAAAAACAGAAAAAAGCTTGTGAGAAGTTTGGCTGCCACACCGGTGCCTGTGTTGGTGACCAGTTGTTCTGTCTCTTTTCTGATTTCATACCTCACTTGGTCTGGGGACCACCTTATTGTTCTGTCTGCAGAAAGCTTAGAACAGCAAGGTCAAATGACAGATTTTAGTAATACCAACTAACTTGCCTCTCTTCAGCATTGTCAATGGGCATATTTTATAAAGAAGTGTAGGAGGAAAAAGTGTAGTGAGAAATAAGGCTCACTTTTTAGTTTTATGTCAGATGTGCCAAGCATCTATAATGTCAAATTTTAACTGGGAATTTTATTTTGCAATAAACGCATTTTTACTTTGTCTTTATTGATGCCAGTTTAGCTACAGTGATAAGCTTTTCAGCAAAATTTCTTGGGTTGTATACAGCTGTAATTAAAGTAACTGATTTTACCTTTGCTACACAGTTGATCAGGGAAAGAGCCCTCCATACAATAGTCTGACAAGCTGATTGATTTCCTCTGCCCGTTCTGTAATCACGGTATGCTTCAAAGGTTGTTTAATGCAGCCCAATATTCACAGGCATATTTGGAGCTGTTGAAATTATAGGGAGAACCTGAAAATTGGTTTCACTCAGTACAGCTTTGCTGGTTTGGGAGATATGCTTGCTTTACCTCAAAGTCTCAATTACTCTCAAAAATCAACACTTCAGACTAATACCAGTTCCCTGTAACACATGTCAACTCAAGGCAGTCTTTGCACATTTCTAGTAAACCATAAATAAAACATAAACCCTTCCTTTCAGAAATCACTTTTGGTTTTAGTTACCATAGGAAGTGGCATGGTCAGAAATTAATTGAAGGTGTTCATGGTCATCGAGCTGTCCATGTTTTTAAAAGTCATTCTTTAAGTAGTGATGTGGTATTGTAACATAACACTGTAGACAAGGCTGATTGCACCAAAGGATTTGCACCTTTCCATGCATCAGTTCTGCTCATTGGTTGCGTAGCGTCGATAACCATGCAGTGATTCAGTTATACATTAAATTATTTTGTTGCTCTGTTTCTGCTAATGTAGCTGTTTTAGGCTGGAAATTGCATTAGAAATTGCATGGCTCTTTCCTTCAGGTTTTTCAAGAAGAAAAGGAGCACAAGTATTTACTATTTTCTTACCTTTACAAAGGAGAACCATAAATATCTAGACTGACAAAAACAGTTTTTTCCATTATGCTCTTTTCTAAGCTGGCACTATGTTCTGTTGTGCAAGCAGGTGGAAGAATTATAAAAACAAATCTCCATTTCTAGGATGGGAAATTAGCAAATCTCTTAAAAGAGCTTCAGTGTAGGGTTGTCTAGAGCAGCAGTGGCCACTTTGCAATGTCTGTGCTGCCCTTCTGTTGTAAATACTTTCTGTATGGCTGCTGTTCAGTGCCTGCAGCTGGGGGATGCCGTGAAGGACCTGGCACAAGGAAAGGTGCAAAGCTGAATGCTGAATCTCTAGATCTATACATGAGGTTTAGAATTCTGCTTGCTTTTATTTGTATTAAGAATCTCAATTCTGAATTAAGAATCTGAATTTTAAGTTACTTTTCCACTGAAAGTAGTACATATGTGTTCATCACGAAGTCCAAATTAGATCTTCTACCTAATATGCACCCAAAATCATCACTCACTCTAAAAAAAAAAAAAGTTATTTCCTAACAATAGAAAGCAATACCTATAGGCACATTTTAGTATGGTAAGAGATCATTTTAAAACATAAATTTATAATGTGCAAATACATATATGTTATAAAATAGTAAACTTCACACAAATCACAAAGTAAACCAAGTGATCTCTCTTAAAGGTACCTTATAAACCAAACTGCTTAGTGGAATCGTTGGGGGGTGGGGAAATATTCTTTTTGCTTTCTGCATGGACTGCATTGATCGCTGGACTATGAGCAGAGGCAGAGCATTCATGTTCAGTTGTTCACCAGGAAAGAAAACAACTGAAAAGAAGAGCTGCACATTGTGTTATCAGAGGGAAGAAGCTTTCTGAAGTTTTTCATTTTTTGCCCCTTTTTGAGCTAGGGCAAAACCCATTCACTTAGCCGGACTAGGATGTCAGCATTAACAGGTGGTCCTGTAGATTATGCCACAGCAACTGTAGTGAGAGTGGCATGTCCTGCAAAGATTGGTAAATCTCTTAAGCTGGTCTTGCTCTGGGAGCTAGAACCTGTTAGATTTGAATCTGTCTGATGTTGTCCTGTGCTGTGTCCTGACTTTGGTACATACAGCTGAATTGAGGCAGTACTAATTAGATAAATAAGTCTTGAATTCTAACATGGTGCTGACACAAACATAAGGCAAACAACCAGACATATGTGAAAACAACTTCAAAGCAGAATTGAAACAATGTAAGTAGGCGACAAGAGCATTGATATTACTGAGCCCAAAGCAATACTTAATTAGCTAGCTTTATTTTTTCCTTGGGCTCTATTTCAAAATAAATTCAGGCTTCAGTAAGAACTTGAAATGAACCATTGATTTAATTCTCTGGAGTCTTGAGGAAAAGGGAGACTTAATTTAAAGACAGGAATTTAACACAGATGAAATATGGCCTTTCTGTGTGGAAAAAGAACATAGTCGGGTACAGTGTAACAGTATGGGTCAGATTTTAAATGAACCCCTTGCATGTGAGTTAAGATGTAAACATTTCAACCTGACCCTGACTCAGGTTGAATCACAGCTGCAGTTTTCTGGGAGGAGGTTGGTACTGCTGTGACCTCCTGCTTCCAGCTGTGCTCCGCTGAGTGGTACAGCAGAAGCCAGTGGTACGGCCCTGGGCCTGGGCAGGGTGGACTCACTCATGCACTTGTTTGGCCTCTGCCCAGCTCTGTTGGGCTCTGTGGGCTTGGCCCAGGTGGCAATCAGAGCAAATTTGAGCCTATTCTCAATAATACTTGCCCTCAGAAATAGCAAGAGGACTATAATCCTACCACTGCATCTAACAATCTACAGGTATTTTATACGGTGATTACAGTTTGGAAGTATGTATATGCATGCAGGCATTAACAGTTACATTTCTGATTTCTGTGTGGAGATATTATTTGTTAGCCCTGTGCTATAAGTACAAATAAAAGAGTAATCTTCTTTGTGCTTTGTATATACATGCGATTTGCATTTCCTGTGCTTTGCGCAGTTGAATACTTGGCATTTCTGTCTCAAACATAAAACTAAGTAATGGTGTTTTGAATTCTGTGGATTGAAAACAATAAGCTGTTATCAAAAGCCCATTTGGAGAAGTGCAATTTTCTGATTTTAGAAGCCAGGAAAACCCAGTTCTGGCCCCACTGCAGTGACAAATATGCACTTAGCTCAGTGTACTTTCTGTGGGAGTTAAACTGTATAATAACCTTACAATTATGATCTTTGAAGATGTTCTGCATTAAGCGTTTAGAATGGTGGAAGGAAACATTAATTCATAGAGGGGCGTGTGTCTCTCTTTATACACATACATCTCCATGGATGAAGAGCTTATTTGTGTCAGGAAGCTTTCCAAATGATGGTAGTATTATGTGAACTGAGGTTCTTTCCAAAAGCTGAGATACTGGCAGAATTGAGCCCAGCTGGATGCTGGTAACTTCTCTCTAGTTTTCTAGAAGTTCTCTTGTTAGCTTGTTATTCATTATATACTCTAGGATTGTTTTGTATTATGAATAGTGAAAACACTGTAAATCTAGGGAATATTTTAAAAATTGATGTATTGCATCAGCTGGTGGCCAGCTTATGTGTTTGTCGACAGCGGGCTGAATATGAGCCGGCAGTGTGCCCAGGTGGCCAAGGCAGCCAACAGCATCCTGGCTTGTATCAGGAATAGTGTGGCCAGCAGGACTAGGGAAGTGATCGTCCCCCTTCACTCGGCACTGGTGAGGCTGCACCTCCAATACTGGGTTCAGTTTTGGGCCCCTCACTACAAGAGAGACATTTTGATGCTGGAGCATGTCCAAAGAAGGGCAACGAAGCTGGTGAAGGGTCTAGAGCACAAGTCTTATGAGGAGCGGCTGAGGGAACTGAGGTTCTTTAGCCTGGAGGAAAGGAGGCTCAGGGGAGAGCTTATCGCTCTCTACACCTACCTGAAAGGAGGTTGTAGCGAGGTGGGGTCGGTCTCTTCTCCCAAGTAACAAGCAATGGGACTAGAGGAAATGGCCTCAGGTTGCGCCAGGGGAGGTTTAGGTTGGATATTAGGAAAAATTCCTTCACTGAAAAGGTAGTCAAGCATTGGAAGGCTGTCCAGGGAAGCAGATGAGTCATCATCCCTGGTGGTATTGAAAAGACAGGTAGATGTGATGCTTAGGGACATGGTTTAGTGGTGGACTTGGGAGTACTAGGTTAGCAGTTGGACTTGATCATCTTAAAGGTCTTCTCCAACCTAAACGATTCTATGATTCTAAGTAAAGAGAACTGGGAAATGAAATCTGTTGTTTTTCAATCATCTGTTAAATTTAGTGATGGAAAACCATCAGTCTGTGATGGTAATTGGTGGCCTGTGTAAAATGGATCTTAGTCTGTTGCTCAGGATCTCACTCCCCAGAGACCTGATGGCAAAACAAAGAAATAAAAATCTGCTCCCTGTTGTTGCAGACGGTTTGAACAGCAAGGTCTGGGGTTGCAGGCAGGAGTGTGGCCGGTGCACTTGCTGCACGAGGCAGTCTCAGGCCGGGAGTCTGCCCTGGCGTGCATCAGCTGGCATTCCTGCTGGCCCCCTCGTGTTCTCTCTCTCACAGGAGGAGATGATTTCTGTATCTAGGAAGTGTTTCAAAAGCACCAAATCTTTATGCTTACATTAAAAAAAAAATACATGGGAAACAACATAAAAAAACTCCAAACTAGAAGTGTAGTCTCTATATATTAACATACAGCTCGCAGTTCTGCAGGTGTATTATTCTTTTAAGGAGGAACCTTCCTTTATTGCACTCAGGTTCACATATATCCTGGTGTTATGTCTTTTGCAGTCTGGCATAATACTGCATAGAACAACAACAACAAGTCTGTTTTCCCGTAATGTGAAGTCACAAATGGCAGCAGTTCAGTGTGTTTCCTTTGTAGATGTTATCACCTTTGAGAACTTTCCATATTGAAAACTCTTTAATTTCGAATGCTAGCAAATGCTATTTATTAAAACCGTGTATTTTATGAAGACTCACAAGTCATATATGTATTCTAGATTTTTGCAGATGTGACTTATTACTACAGAGACATTAAAATTGAATAGTCTATGAACTACGATTTAACATCACTTCTTTTGTCATACTTTATCAATCAAAATACCTTTAGACTCTGGTTTTATCATTAATTTGCTCCTAATAGTAGTCTTTGTACTTGATAATTTTCAATGTTTAATACAGTTCATATCGTGTAATTTAAAAGTAGTTTTATCACTATTTTAAAAAATAATAATTCTTTATTAGAATTTTCTTTCTCCTGTTTTTTAACAATCTAAAATTGATGTACTGCAATGCACTTCTGGGAAATATGCCAACGACTGTGGGTTGTAGTTTCAGGATGCCTGTTCATAGTTCATATGCACTCTCAAGTGTTCGTTGTAGGGGGCACAGTCCTGTTTTCAGAATTCTTGGTAGCACAGCATTGGCCTGATACACAGAGTGATGTTAAGACAGAGTCTGGTAGCTGTAAACATAAAGTGCAAGAGCCCATAAAAATAACCAAGTGCTCAAAATAGAACCTAGTTTTTCAAATCAGTTCAATACTATTTAAAACTATGCCATAGGTTTCAAATGGGATATAAGTAGTTTTTAAGAGGTTGCTGTTATGTAGATATTGTACTTGCTTAGATGATAAAATTTGATTCTTGTTGTTCAGAGTGACAACAGGTCACTCACACAATCATTTCTTATGTCCATTTTGTCAGGGTTACTCATACCAGAACGACTGTACTGTTCCCCTCCCATCCCATGTTCTTTATAGGTGAGCTTGTTTTACTGCCAGCAACTAGTATGGCTTGTGGTCACAAGGACTGGAGTTGAATAGCTTAAAATGCAGTGAGCCGTTGTAGACAGCACGTAGGCAAGGAGCATTTGAATACTGGCTCTGGCACAAAGTTCCTCTTCAGGCACAGCTGGGACGTTTAATCTCTTGCCTTGCGATCGCCATCTGTAAAATGAAGTAATACCTCCTACCTGTCTCATAGGAGCACAGATGATTGACTCGTGCTTGTGAAGTGATACAGGAATGCACTGAATGCATGTCAGAGCCATCTGACCTCCAGATATATGGGGAATTGTTCTTGGAAAAACCTAAAAATACTGGCAGCTGTGTTCATGTGTGTAGTCTAGTACCATAATTAACTCCTGTAACTGAAATGAGGGATATCACCCCTTTTGTCAAATTACACTCATTTCATGGTAGGATTTTAACAAGATTTCAAGGATGCTGCTGTCCTGTATAAAATGAGATGAATTAGGCCCCTGTTGCGTTAGGTTCACTAAAACCACAGGACAATTACGGCATGATTTTTTTGTGTGCAGCATATTATGACATACATATTTTGCTTCTTTTAGAAGATAAAGGGAACGCAAAACCCAATAGTGCAAGTCAGCAGTCCAGTACAGAAGTGGGTCCTTTTCTTCCCAAACCTGGAGTGGCAGCAGTGGCACCTGTAACACCTGCCTCATCCTCCAAGAGCACAAACGGAGCTCCTAACACAGTTTCTGAGTCAGAAGAGGAAAAAGCCAAAAAACTACTTTACTGTTCATTATGCAAAGTGGCTGTGAATTCCCTGTCACAACTAGAAGCCCACAATACAGGTGAGTGTGCATACAGTGCAAGTCAGTTGTGTGTTACTTTTAAAATTATCGTTTTTAACAGTCAGTGTAACAAGCTGGTTTTCTGTCACTGTGGTGGCCACACTTCACTGACGAGTCTTTTAGTTAAAACTTACAAAGGCAAGTTACAAAAACATTTCTGTTAACGACAATTTCATGTGTCGTGTTTGATATTTTATTAATGCGCTCTCTAAATTTTTTTTTGAACTGTCCTTTGTGTACTCTATAAGCTTTTAGTTGACAAAATCCCTACAGTTCATGTTACCTAATCAGATTCCTTCAGACCTCCAAAGTGAGGATCATAGTGATATCTGTAACACTAAGGTTTCTAAAATGTCAGTTCTCTCTCTCTTTCATATTTCATCTCACAATCTCTAGTGTCTGGTTTTTTTGCTGGTACAACTTACAGTAATTTTTTTTATTTGATATTTTTGATAATTTTAGGGTGGGTTCCTTAGATTTCCTAGATGTCCTAGAATCTTTTGATTATTGCGAATTAGATATGCTCCCTTTAAAAGGCCACAAGCAGCAATCCCTAATGTGCTCTGGCTGCTCTGTGATGTGATGGTGATGCTTGTTAACAAACCATTGAAGCTGGTTTTACAGCTGTAATCTGTTCTTGAAATGGCCAAAGCAGCCATTTCTTCCAAATCAGAGGATACTTGTTGAAGTATTCCTGTTCCTAGGCAGGTTTTGAGTGATCGCTGTAGTTCCTCTCCCACTCTTGGCTTGGCCCTTTTTCGTGATTCACCAGCTATTTGGATTTTGGCAGAAGAGTAAGCAACAAACACCTTGGCCACACAGCCACACACTGCCCCCAAACAGAGAGGCTGTGGTCCAGCGTGCCTGTTGTTCCCTTTTTGTACAAACCCTTCTTCCATTGTCTGGCTTCCCTTTAGATCAAGGAAGTGGGAGCTACACTGACCAAAACCAGAGTCGTCATTAATCGTGATCTGTGGTGACTTTAACCATTATGTCTTGAAGATAAATGTGTTACAAAATTCCTAAGACTAATGGACATGGTTATATGTTGCTGATCATTAACTCACCTGTGTCTCCTTGCCCATTAGGCTCCAAGCACAAGACCATGGTCGAGGCTCGGAACGGTGCTGGTCCCATCAAGTCTTACCCTAGACCTGGATCCCGGCTGAAGGTCCAGAATGGCAGTAAAGGCTCAGGACTGCAGAACAAGACATTTCATTGTGAAATCTGTGATGTCCATGTTAATTCAGAAATTCAACTTAAACAGGTAGCTTGGGGGCTTGTATCTGGGGCTCCTTTGTTGGTTTTAGTTGGATGGCAATATTATAGGTGGGATGTAGGTCTGTGGGAAGATGTTTTGGCAAAAGGTGAACTTAGTATTTCTTTTCTGTCATCCCACAACTATTTCTAAATTGTTCACCATAGGTCAAGTTCACGTAATTGTTTCAGCTGGGAAAAAATGGGCTTGAGAGTGTAAAGCAGAGGTGGACAAGGTGTCAGTATCAATGAATAACATAGCAGATCTAGTTTAAAAGTTTGCTGTGGCTCAAGACAGAGATTTGAACTTTGGTCTCCCAAATGGAAGAAATTCTGGGTTGAGGTTCCCTGAATTCCTTTTTTGGTGCTGGGATACTTTTTAATACTATGTGAGAAGGAGAATGTGACTTGAATCTATTGATTTAGGACAATCAGCAGGAGGGTAATACTGTCTGAACTTTGTAGAGCAACGTTATCATTAACAGTGTAGCTGTATGAACATGCAGCTCTGCTCTGTCTGAGCCAGTTAGCCCTGGGTTCAGAGCTCTGCCAATACAAATACGTTGTTTCTGATACCCAAATGGGAATCTCTAACTGGATGATGCTGTGCTGTGCGGATGTGTCCTCTCATTCCCTGTTATTTCAGTTATCTCTAAGATAGTATTAAATTGCATGGTGTAGACATATCGCCGAGGACTGGTTCTTCCTTCAGCTAATATTGAATTATTTATACAACTGAACAGCATCAGTGAGACTGAAATTTACCTCCTACTTCTGAATATCCCTATGACCTAGTGATTACAGCTCTGCCTGGTTCAAAGCTTCTCAAGTGGAAAAAGGAAATTCTAACCAAAATATCAATAATTTGCAGAGCCTGTCTCGGATCACAGAATTCGCTGTATTTGACTAGTTTCTGATTCTCTATTTGATGTGCTCCAAATTGTTATGTTTAATTTAGCAAAACTCATCTTTGCTCTCTCTAAAGAACCTGCTTTATCTTACAAACAGGGTTTAGGCATATCCTGCTGATAAATCAATTTCAAACTCAAAACTGAGAAATGTTTAAACAGCTAACTAAATCTGAGGATATTTATTTCAGCACATTTCCAGCCGAAGGCATAAGGACAGAGTTGCAGGAAAGCCTATGAAACCTAAATATAGTCCTTACAACAAACTGCAGCGCAGCCCAAGTATTTTAGCAGTAAGTATTTTTATTTCTCATCACTGTTTATGTGAATTTGTGACCCTGGGAACTCCCACCACACAGAGACAGGACCATGCCAGACCTGACACTTCGGCAGCGTTTCTCCCCCTGCAGGCTGAATCTGCACGGGGATCAGATTTTAAGATAGTTATGTATTCTGTCTGCCCAAAGGCACGCAGACAGCACTGCGAGTGTTATTTACTGCTAGGAAGAAGGGAGTAATCAGTGGAATGGGGAATGAACTGTGTGCCCTGTGGAAAGGTATTGGCTCTGCTGGGCTAGTGCACTTCTCCTTGAAGGCTGCAATGTACATACTCTGTCTTTCTGGGCACCTGAGATAACTCTCAGTTATGACGGATGCAGTCAGGGAAAAGGACATAGATGTTAAGATATAAAAATACTAATGCTCATTCTCTGCATACAGCAAAACAGAGTGCTGTGTGGATGTATTATGTTGGTGCAAAAGAGTTATCAGGTGTTTAGGAGAATTGATTGCCTATCTGCATGCTTGGGCTGTGTCTGTCACTGGCTATCAAAACAGCTCTCCTGCCTTTGTGCCCCCAGCTGTTCCCCTTTCACATCCACCTGCATTTCCAGGAATTCCCCAAGCTGGTTCTGCCAGTCAGCTGCAGCCGGAGTTCAGGCTGGCTCTCGCACAGCACAGATTGTATGTTTAATGCTCATGACTCAGCCTGTATTTTATTCATTAGGGAAAAGTGTGTGCCACCTATGGCACAAAAACACTTTATAGGTTGGAAAGAGAGAGATGCAAATGTGTGTGCGCAAAAGTAAGCATGTGAAAAGCCTTTAAAAGCTGAAATACTAATATGTCTTTGTAATTGTATAGAGGCAAATGAAAACGCTGCAGGCTTTCTCTACGTCTCCCCATTCGATAGGTTCTGCACACACTAATCTTCATCACTTGTGTAATACATCATTTTATAATCCATTGCATAAGGAGAGACCTCCACAAATAAAGGGAGGACATACGTATCTTTGCCCCCACAAATGTGTGATTGTGGTGCAAACTATTTTCAGTGAGACTGTAGTGTATATATTTCTGGTTAGCTTTTTCACCACAAGCGCCAGCAACCATTGTAGATCATAAACTGAGTAATAATTCCTTGAGAAAGAATTCTTTATGGTATTGATCTTAAAAAATATTTCTATTTTGAAAAGTGCACCTCTGCATTGGCAGGTAAAAAGCTGACTGGACTAATACTAGTTTCCCATCTTGACCACTCTACTTTTCTACAATTCATTTCTGCAAGTGAAAAATTTGACTTTTGACATTGAAGACTTAAATCATGTTTTTTTAATATTTCTTGCACAGTTATGAGTTATATAATTTAATGCTGTTCACTTGCAAATTATGCTTCCTTCTAAACGTCAGTGTGACTGCCCCTACACTCAAGAGATTTATGTATCTTTAAATATACAATTTGGTTGCTTTAATTGCCTTGGGAGTAAGAAGACAATGTGGGTAAAATTTCTAAGCAGCTGACATGAGACTTCTGTGAGAAACCACGGCATGCCGTTTGTCAGGGTTCATTTTTTCCCTGACGTAAAAGTGGGCATGGGGAGAACTGTATTTACATTGCTTTTTTGTGTGTTTTATTCCAGGCAAAACTTGCATTCCAGAAGGACATGATTAAGCCACTGGCACCTGCTTTCCTTTCATCTCCTCTCGCTGCGGCTGCAGCTGTATCGTCGGCTCTGTCCCTTCCTCCCCGTCCCTCTGCCTCCTTGTTCCAGGCACCTGCAATACCACCAGCCCTCCTCAGGCCAGGCCATGGTCCCATCCGTGCAACACCTGCTTCCATACTTTTTGCACCATACTAATTTATTGATGTGAAAAAGAGATAACTATGGCCAGTAGAAAGGGTAAAAGAAAAGCAGGAAGGGGGTTGAGGTTTTAAAATGTCTTTCTCTTTTGAAATGCCATCCAGCGTGACATCTCAACCACCCAAACCATAAAATTCATCATTGAGGGTACTGCAATTTGGAGTCTAGACAACTCTCTCAGTCTCTCTGTCTCTCCTTTTTTAATCCAAATAGAGAGTGATTTATTAAAAACTTAATTGCTCATAAAATTTATACCATTAAAGATTCATGCATCTATTAATTTTTTTTTTTTTGCAATGTATATGATGCACCTTGGAATCAAGGAACGTAAAATATTTTCCTGACAGACTTGAAAACTAGGGTCTTCCTTGTCACACTTATGTAAATACTTCTCTGAAAACCAATGGGGTTTAATGTGGAAAAAAAGGTAGATGAACCAAATGCTTGATTGTGGATAACATCTCAAAAATGAACTGCGTCCTTTTTTTTTTTTCTTCAGTGTGCTCTTGTTGACAGGGATTGTGTACTGTCCTAGGCCCCAGTACTCGTGTATCTTGTGTAGTACTAAAGATGTATCACATGTCTGATTTTAATATTTTTAGTTTCTGTGCAAATGTTTGAAAGCAATGCAGCGCTGAAGCTTTTAATTATTTCTTTTGTGTCACACTTTATTTAGAGAAATTAAAAATAGAAAGCCATATAACATATAGTTAAGATTACTACTTGTTTGCTACTTCCATTTAACTTATTTTTGTTGTTTCCTTACTGGTGTTGCTAAGCAATGTTTAAAGAGAAAAAAAAAAAAGCTTTCCAATTGCACATTACCGCAGCTCACATGCGTTGTTCAAGACGACAATGCATCCATGTATTTGTAAGTAAATATCCTTTTTCTTCATTTCTAACTAGGTTCCTTTGTAATGATGCTGCATAACGTTGTGGCTCCTTAATGCAATAATGTACAGAACATAAAATATTTATAATTGACCGTATTCTCTGTTTACTGAATATATTGCAGTAATGCCCCACCTATCTTCTTACCTCCCCAACCCTTTTATAAAGGTGATATCAATATGCAGTACTCAGACTGAAGTCATTATGTGATAATGGGGACAACAGGTGGAAGAAAGGAAAAAAAAGTAGAATCAACTTTTAGAGCATCTTTATCTGCAGTCCATAATAGTAAAATGTCTGTGTATTTTTTTAAATGTACCTTTTCAATAAAATGATAAGAAAAATATACATGCTTCTTGTGTTTATCAATTGGTACAGAAAAAAAAAGCCTGGAACAAACAAATTTAGCTAAAGGAGTCTTCAGGAGCAGGCAAAGCATTAGAGTTGCAATAAAGTATAATTACACAACCTGTGTTTACTTCCCTTGTGTTTTAACATCTTCCTTGCTACATCCTGGTACAGCCTTTACTGGGGCTTTTTTGCAGTAAGACTGTAAACATTTGCTACATGGGAAATTCAGAGGAAGACGCAGTAGAGCCAGGTGGGTGATTATGGGTTTATTATTGCACCGCCAAAACACTACAGCATGGTTATGCCATCTCTGGTGGAGATAAAGGATTAACTTTAAAACCAACCTGGGCATACCTGAGACTGGAAGCAGGTCACTTTGGAGCCAGGACTTGCTCTGAAGCATGGACAAAACAGGCAGCTGCTTGATGCAGCAGGCTTTTGAAGGCAGGTGTTTGGGGAAGCTTTGAAATGATCTTTTTCCCTGCTGAAAAGCTTGATCTGTTCTGTAAAAATCTTTTCTTTGTTAATACAAAGTGAAAAGTAAAGAGTGCAAGAGTAAAAAGACTCAACTGTAAGGCTGTTAGGGATAATACAAAACCAACAGGGCCATTACAAATCCACAAAGGCCAAGGAATAAAAATTTCAGGAACTTTATAATAAAAGAATTTACAGACCAACATACACCTCATAGTTGCAACATATTAGAGACCATTTTCTGCAAGTGTAATTCTGCCCAATTTTCACTATTCAGTGCAGCAGTCAACTGTGTTGTGAGAGGATAATTTGCTGGAGAATCACCTACAAAAGGGTAGGTAAGGGGGCTTTCAGCATCCTCTGGGGAAGCAGGTACAGTTGTATTAATCCTGCGGACTGTGAGACTTACAAGGTAGTACGGGTGGGCACTACAACATGTGCATCCGTTTGTGTCTGATTGTGTAACTCATGCTTGTAGGGAGTCAGGTTCAACTGCTTACCTACTTTCAGAGGAGTTACTTGCATGGGAAGCCTGTTCTGTCCAACATGAGATAGGCTTAAAGAACTGTGTATTTTAATTGGTTCTTCAGGAAACAAGAGTTGTCTATGTATTAAAACACTATTTTACCTGCTTTTTATAACCTGCTGGTGGTGATGAGAAATTTAAAACAATTACAACTTTCTCCAATTGAAAATGTTCCCATATAAAATACAGAAAACTTGTACTAAGGAAGGGACCGGCCAGGGGTGTGTAGATTTCTTGGACAGCTGATTATTTCAAAGAGCATCTTACGCTGGAGAAATAGTTAGGTCACCAAGAGTAAAAGAATGTGTCATGTCATTCAGCAATGAGAGGAATTACTTAACCTGTGAAACAAGGAGCTAAAAGATGATTATCAGCCAAGGAAGACTCATATTCAGACTTATATTCAACACCCTTTGTACTCTTTGCTGTGTTAACTTACATTTTGTGTACTGTAGCTCTGCTTGCCACCAAAGTTTTGTCCATGACATGCAGGACTGAGCATTTGAGATAATTACATGATAAATGGCAAACACTCTCATTATGCCTGCTGGGATCTCACATTTTAGAAATGAGCTCTGCATGAGAAGGAAAATTTGTATCATACTTGCACAAAGGCTATCGGCTGCTTTTTAGATATGTTAGGATGTTTTCTCCTGAGGTGTAATATCATTACAGACAGCTGGTTATGAAATCCATGGATTTGTTATAACAAAGGACTAGTACTGAAATATAATATTTGCAATGCAGTTAACATTTTGAATAAATATATTGAATGTGCAAACCACTAAGGTAGTAAGGTTAAAGTAATAGGATCGCATCCTCTCGTATGTCTGCTATTCTAGGTTTGTTCACTGCACTCTGAGCTGCAAGTTGGTCCTGTACAAGAAGTCAAAAGTTATAAGGGGCACTGTGTTGGTCAGGGATTGTCACCTGGCACTGCCATCTTTCTGTAGCAGAAGAAGAAGGATCCAGACTGGACACAGACATGTCAGCAGGAACTTTCTGCTGGTGCCTGTGGCTGGATCATGGTCCCTGTACTGCAAGAGAATTCCATAAAGGGTATCAAACAGAGGACGTGGTCCAGTAGACTATACAGATATATACTTTTAAGAAAAATAATAGAAATAGAATATTCTATGACCACTGCAGGATACTAGTATATGTGCCTCTCATTTCTGCAGGTCAAAACGATAATAAAATCTTTCCCTCTGATTTTGGTCAGCAGAAGGAAGAAGACAGAAGCTAGCACGCACATTGCCCTGTCCATAGCACCACCTGAACTCATATGATAACGTTACACTGAGTCCATCTACTGATAAACTAATAAACATTTCCTGTAAGAAAGATTATTTCATTAAAAATAAATTACTTTATTTTACCCCCTTTGTCTGACAACTTGGACTATAAATTTTATGCTCAGAAAAGTTTTGCAAAACAATTTGTCACGTTTGTCTGAAAAAAAGACTGCATGCTTGTTTTAAGCTCTGCAGGAAGTATTCCACTATCTTTATGCATCTGGCAATAAGCCAGCGAGCCTCACTGTATATCTTTGGAACATGTCACCTTGAATAAGTGAGGTACTGTACTATTTATTCATGCTTGCTTGGACAGTAAATCTTCACAGCTGTCACCTTTTGGTCACAGTGGTCATGATGATTTTCTTACTATGCCTAGTATACTTTTTTTAACAGTTTTTTTCTTAACATTCTTGTTTCAAGTGACATCCTGAGTATCCTCAAGTATTTATTGGAATGACCAGCATTTCAGGTAAAACTATATACATATATATGTTTTTGAGTATCTAGAATTCTTATATATTATAATGGTTTTGGATTAAAGTAACATTGATTTAGAAATGTTTCTATTTGGTTTAGTTTCCTATTCATATTTATTTGTATTGATAGAGTACTGTGCTAGATGCTGAATGCCAAGAACCAGCTCCTGCCAAGCACCAGAAGTGGAAGAGGCCAAATCGAGCCTGTCGCCTTTGAAAGGCTGCAATTGAGGGAGGTCCCCAGTAGCTGGAAAAAGGACAATTTTAAGCCTGTCTTCAAAAATGGCAAGAAAGAGGATCCGGGCACATGAAAAGAAGTAGGGGATTGGGATTGGCCAACATGGGATACCAAAGGCAAAATCGTGCCTGAGCAGTCTAAGTGCTTTCTGTGACAAGATGCCTGTCTGTGCAGACAAGGGGAGCAGTGGGTGCCCTTATGCTGACTTCAGTCAGGCTTGTGACAGGCTCTCCTAGAACCCTGCAGGCAAACGGGGGCAGCATAGACTGGGTGGGTGGCTACAAGGTGGCTGTAAGAGTGGCCGGGCCACTGAGCTCCAGGTGTTGGGCAGCCATTTGCAGTCTGCGACAGCCAGTTGAGTGCTGTTCCTCAGGGGTCAGTAACACCTAACATGCTCACCAGTGACCTGTGCAGTGGGATGGAGAGCACTTAGCAAGCGTGCAGCTTTTAATAGCAAGTGGGGAGGCCTGCTTTGCCAGGCGGGATGCTGGAGGGTAAGGCTGCTGTCCACGGGGACCTCAGCAAGCTGCAGACATGGTTTGATGGGAACTCCTTGGGGTTCAGACAAAGGCCAAGTCCCGTCTCTGGGAAGGAGCCCCCCCGTGCACTAGTGCAGACCAGGCCCGCTCACCAGAAAGCAGCTTTGCGGGAAAGGACCCGGGCGGGGCGGGGGGACACCCAAATTTTGTGGTGGCCAAATTGAACACGAGTCTGCAGTGCGCCCTTGTGGCAGCAGAGCTTAACTGAACACCGCGGTGCTTTAGCAGCACCATGGCCAGCAGGGTAAGGGACGTGGTAAAACTCCTCTGTTCAGCACTGTTGAAGCTGCACCTGGAGTAACATGTTCAGTTTGGGGCCTTCGGTACGAGATTTTGACAAACTGGAGCAAGCCTGGGAGAAGGCCACAAAGGTGGTTAGGAAATGAGCACGTTGTATTCAGGAAAGTGAGATGGGTTTGTTGAGCCTGCAGAAGGTTGTGGCAGTTCTGGCTGCTGTCCTCACGTGTCTGATGGGTGGTTACAGGGAAGAGAGACGGACCTTTCTCAGAGAAGCCCCATGAAAGGATGAGAGGTGACAGTCAGAAGCTGCAGCAAAGAACATTCTGGCTGCACATAAGGAAAAAAGTTTTCCCAGTAAAAGTGGGTAAGTCCTGGAGCAGGTTGCCCAGGAAGGTTACTGCGATACCCACCTTTGGGGAAGCTTTTATATGCAGCCGGGTGAGCAACCCCGAATGCTTTGAGCAGGAGGCTGGACTAGGTGACCTCCAGAAGACCCTGCCATCTTAAATGAGTCAATAATTCTAAAAGATTGTCCTGGTTTCAGCTGGGATAGAGTTAATTTTCTTCTTGGTAGCCGGTATGGGGCTGTGTTTTGGGTTTAGGATGAGAACAATGTCGATGCTAAGTATCGCTAAATAGTCGCTAAGTAGCGCTTACATTGGTCAAGGACTTTTCAGCTTCCCATGCTCTGCCCGGTGCACGGGGGGCTGGGAGGGAGCACAGCCAGGGGCACTGACCCAGACTGGCCAGAGTTATTCCATACCACATGACGTCATGCTCAGTATATAAGCTGGGGGAAGAAGAAGGAAGGGGGGGACGTTCGGCGTGATGGCGTTTGTCTTCCCAAGTAACCATTACGCGTGATGGAGCCCTGCTTTCCTGGGGATGGCCGAACACCCGCCTGCCCATGGGAAGTAGCGAATGAATTCCTTGTTTTGCCTTGTTTGCGTGCGCAGCTTTTGCTTTACCTATTTAACTGTTCTCTTTTATTTTACTTCAACTATTAAACTGTTCTTATCTCAACCCACGAGTTCTCTCCCTTTTACCCTTCCGATTCTCTCCCCCATCCCAAGGGGGAAGTGAGCGAGCGGCTGTGTGGTGCTTAGTTGCTATCTGGGGTTAAACCACGACAAAGATAAAAAGATCTTCTGCTGAAAAATCAAAAGTAATCATTGTGTTACAGGGCAATTAGAAGCTGAAGGAAACTTTGCAGCACTAAATACTGACTGATCATTCATAACATGGTGGGCACCTGCTAGGAAAGCCTGAAAAAATGAAGACAAGCATCTTACCTGTAATAGGCTGAAGAAGGGGAACTGAAAGGAGGATGTGCCTGACAGGGAGGGGAAATTATTTGTACTGCAATATTGTGACTGGATTTTGGAGGGGCTGAGGTGGTATTTTTCAGGCCAAAAAAAGGGCTTCGCAGTAATTGCAATGTGATGGGTTTCAGGCCTTGGTGACTTTTTCTAAAACAAATACATTTTCACAAAGTTATTTGTTTAGATTATCTGAAACCATTTAACCAATTCAATGGCTAAAAAACTTCTCACCAGTCTTGCTCATGTCCTGTGTTCACAGCCAAGCAACTTCTATTACTGCATCAAGCACCAGAGCTGACACCTCTTCTGCATTTGTCTCTGGGTACATGTGTTTTGGAGCAATGGACTGTTTGGGTTTTGAATTGTGTATTTCTTCTGCACCCTATCAGATTTAAAAAGGAAAGATCAATGCAAAAATTGGTCTTATTTTTTAGAAAAGTATTACGGACTATTTAAGGGTAATGTTGGCAATATAGTAAAGTAGTAGCAAGAGGGTGGATTATAATAGGAAAAAAAATACTTTGTGCAACAGACAGTAAGGCTACTGCTGGCTGAATCTGATGAATATCCACTGGTTTATGAAGGTAAGATTCTGACTGAAAAAAGGGCGCCTGCTATCTCAGAAGCAGAGTTAGGTAAGGTGGAGACAGATTTCTGTGTCTGGAGAACTGGCCAGCCAAATCCACAGAACATAGATGTTCTGTCAGACATAAATCTACTACACAAATTTCTTCTCTTTGAAAACCAATTCAGATCTATACAAATGTACAAACCAAAATGACTCCTTTCTCCCCCCTGAAATAAAGGTAGGGAAAATATTGTGATTTTATTGTGCAAACCAAATGAAAATGGAACAAAACTGAAAGGTTGAGTTCATACCCTAGCAACAATTTTTCACTGACTGTTAAAAAGTATTTGAGTACCTCCACTATTTGTCTAAATTCCATGAGATGTAAAGGGAAAGGGATGTTAAGGACTTAGGTGGAACTGAAGAAAAAAGTAGTAAAACATATTCCATCAGCATAAAACATTTTAATGTGTTGTGTGGAGGGACAGAATCAGGTCAGTCTCTTTACACGAGATGGGGTAGGTGTAGGTGTCTGCAGTGGGTTTTTTAGATCAGAAACCACTTAGAAACAACAGACGGCTTCCTCTTGCACAGACGACCTAAGGCGCCCTGGAGGAAAGGGATGCCTTCCCCATCAGATGGACTGAGGAGAGGAACAGGCACAGCCAGACTCGCAACCACGAAATGCAGGCAGCGCGAGTGCCAGGATGGCCACATCTAGCCCTGTGAAGCAGGTTGCATCAGGAAAGGGACCAGCATTTTTAGGTCAGTCTTACATGAAAGCATTTGACTGTAGTGGTGCTGAAAAATGCATTCATTAGGAGGTGTTAGCTGCTGTGAGCTATTTTCCTATGCTAGAAGCAGCCACGGCACACAGGCTTCTTTTTCAAAGACTACGGTTTACACTTTAGATATACGATGTAATTTCAGCAGTTTTAAAAGCCCAACACACGCAGCAGCCAGTTGGTGCTGTCAGAGTACTAAATCTGAGCCATGGCTTTCAAGATACTTCAGGCAATAAGCACCCTCTCTGGTGCTCCAGAGCCAAACACGGCTTTTGTCCAGCAAGGGAAATTTCCATTTCATTTCCCCAGGATTTTGTGTTTCCTTCAGGAGGTCTCTTGCTCATAAAAAGATGTCATTTTTGGTGAAGCCTTCTCCCCAGAGCCATCCACCCAAGTTACTTTTCCACTTAGACACTTCCTCTCCTCCAGCTGTAAGGGGAAGGTTTTTCCCACTGTTCAAGGACCAAGTTCTGCCAGCCAGGCTCTTGCCATCCCATGTCTGAACCTATTGCAGCACCATGCTGCCTTGCCTTCTGATTATATCAGCTGACTCCTTGATCATCTCTCTAGCTCCTTCCTTGACCACATCAACCATGCCACTTGTTTCTCCAGCCCTCTATCAGCCTCTTAAGTATCAGTTCTCATAGCCTGTCAACATGTCAGCTCCCTCCTCCATCTCCTGAGTGAAGTCTGTCTTCATTTTCCAGCAAGTGCTGGTGAGATTTTTCCATTCTGCCCTTGAACTTGAAAGCAGCTCCCTAAACTATAAAGTCACCAAACAGTCCACCTTCAATATCTTCCCTACAGCTCATTTACTTACAGCAGCAAAACCCCACCTCCCACCCCTCCCAAAAAAAAGAACCACCACCACAACACCTGCAGGGAGAGTAAAACTGGCAGGAGATTTTGTGATGTCAGATTTTACCACATAAGAAAGCCTAAGAATAGGGGACAACATAACCATGACCTTTCTCATTTTATCTGTCCAAGCTCTGTCAGCCTTGACTGTGCTAAGCACATTTTTTGGCAGATCTGATGCTTACCTTAGAGGGTCAGTGATGCCTGCAAACACTTTCTTTTCAGGATATATTATCTCCTCAGGAAGACAGGTGGTAGCTTCATTCAAAGCTAATTTTCATGTTCCACTGTGCCAAATCAGGTTTTCACATGCAATCCAAATTTTGAAATGTTCTCTAACATTTTCTGCAAAGGCTGAATGAAAAATGGATCTTCACTGCCTGACTTGACTGGAGCTGCTCTGAGGCTCTCAGGGTCGCATAGTGTGAGCCTACCCATTGCCAAACAGGGCAAAGGAAATAGCGGGGGGTTGATTTATATAAGAGCAAATACACTGGCTCAACCCTTGCTTTTTCTTGTCTGTATAACTCCTGATGGGATCGCACAGAGGTGCGCTCCTGTTCTGAACACAGTCCACCCACCCCGCAGAACAGCACTGTTTGCAGTGTAGCCACAGTATGGGAGGGCACGTGCATGCCTTACCATGGGTGCTGGGTTTTAACTTCCTTTCCTGCTGAATATCTGACATGCATCAGAGTGACAAGAGATCTGTCTCCTGTTATCTATCTGCCCCTGAGTCCAGGGCTACAGTAATCCCTTTCCCTATCTTGAAAAGTTAATCCTCCGGAGTGCCCTGGGTCTATGCCTTGCTCCTTCCCTGAGGCAGAGATGTGTTTCCTGCATCTTGGCTTTCTGCCTCCCTCCCTCAGTGGAGAAGCAATCACAGCTCATGTAGAAAAACCCTCCAGTATGAGATTTACCTGTGACTTTCACAGGTGAGTGTTTGCTGGTGAATTATTCAGCGCCCAACAAAAGGAAGATGGGAACAGGAACACAATGTCTATCTGACACCGGGTTGGACTTCATTAGTGAATGCTTTCCAGCAGTGACAGCTACCAAACCATAAATCCCAGACTCCAGTTCCTTGCTGATGCTAAACAGACTCCAGTTATATTCTTCCCCTTCTCTGCTGCCCATCTTTGGAATACATAAGGGGTGGAGGGACCATGCAAGCACAGATACTTTTTATCACCTGAGCCCTTTGTGGTGCCAGACCTGGCACCAGGCTCATAAATCAGATACAGTAGTTGCTCTCTGTAAATGATTTAGTGCAGGAGATACTGATTAGTGGTAGCAAAGGCACCAGAACTGTTCAAATGTAGAGGGCAATAAGAATTACATCCACATTTTCAAATGCAAAAGTTAATTTTAAAAGTTATGACTTGCTGTTCTCTCTCTGGGACTGAATGTTGGGAACGCTGTGGTGCCTTCTAAATCATCAGAGCTGGCCTGCTTTGCAGTTCCCTGTCATGGGAAAAAAAAAGCATTAAAGAGTTTTAGCTTCTTCCTGAAAATACTTAACTCCTTACATATCTTGACTGCCGTTATTTACGTCTATTTTTAAAGGGAATTAATGGAAATTTGAGATATTTTATATTTAAATTTGCATCCTGTAGTGGCTGCCTGCCGTGTGCCAGGATGATGCTTCACTGGTACAGAGAGGAGGCAGCAAGCTGAGAGTGGGCAAGGTGGGCTGCAAGAGGAGAGGGAGCTCTCACTGCACCAGGATGGTGTGGGAGCTGCTAAGAGGTACAATGCATTCACGGGCACTTAAGGAGGAAAAAATGTTTGCAAAGGTGTCTTTTCAGACTGTTGTTTTTTGTTTTATATTGTGAGTGAGCAAGAATTCAGCTGTGATTTGAAAAGCACTTCTGTGTTGTCACTTACTTAAAGAATATATAACTAAAGATTTAAACAAAAAAGCTGTTTGACAGATGCTTGATAGATCTTATGAAGTGGGCCATTGAGGAGAGGACTCTACTCAGTGCCAGGAACCTCACCTGGCCATTCTAACCCATGCTACTGGTATCTGTCTTTCTGTGCACCATGGCTTGATCACCTATAGAATATATTTGCACGCTAAAACCCTTAAAATCTTTTTAATTTTTTTTTTCCTAGGGCTACAATTTTAACTGCCAAATTTGATTGTGTGACTTGAAAAATCTCCAATATGCAATAAGTTCAGAAGTTCTATTCATTTTCCAAAAGGCACATCTACGTTTACTGTCAACAGAGCTGACAAATGTTCCAAGTCAAGGAGTTACCAGAAAGCAATGAAGAAACTTGCATGGTGATGGTTATTCCTTTCTATTCATATGATCATTGCATGTGTTTACTGTAAAGTAGACATTCAACTGCATACTTCGGTAATAACATAGAACGTGGATAATAAAGGTAGAACTTTAATAGAACTTGTCAGATATTACCAATATTTCAGTAAAAATGTTGGTGAGCACCAAAAGAAATTTTCTTCTTGGCATGAGAGAGAAAGGAAGTCTCTCATCCTGAATCATTGATGGTGTTTGACCTTGGCATAAGGAAGAAACACAAAATGCTATTGCATGTTGTTCCTAAGTAGGCAGTGATAGAGAACTTGAGATCACTGACAAAATGTTGGCTTCTCAACATACTAGTATGGGTATAAAGAAGAAATACCTTTGCTTTTTTGCCTCATGTTCTTAGTCTGATTTGGAACCTGTTGATGAGGCTTAAATTACATGATGTTGTTTGGATGCTGTCTTCCACTGCTCATACGAATACCAGGTGGACTGATGACAATGTTTGAATGGGGTAACCGCTCATATTCTTCAATGTATCAAATAGGAATAACATCGAAGCGGTTACAATACAGAATTTAAATACAGCATATCTGCTTTACAAAGAGCAATCCTCTCAAGACTCTATTGACATGATCAGACATCCTTTAAAACATCCCATGTGGAAAATTTATTCCTGCCTTGATCACACGTTAAAGTATTTGATTCTTCCAAAATACACATAAAGGGTTTCAGGGAATAAGGTCAATAGAAATGGACTCCAGATAGCAAATAAGATTTCTTTTAAGAAAATATGAATCAAAAAATTATGATCATCCTTTTTCATTTTAGAAATATATTTCACCATGTTGTCAAAGTGTTGTAGAAGTCACTTTCTAGCTCAAACGGAATCCAATACATAGCATTAGTAGCAAGGCTTGCTAAAGCCTTAGGCCGCAAGCTGTGAATTTTCACCTAGATATGCTGACCGTATACTGAACTTTTACTTAGCTACATGAAGGAAGGCCCTGAAACTGGTGCAAACCAGGAAGATAAGGTAGCCACAACCCTCAGCAGAAGCCACATCCATTAAGATAAGAAAAGTAATGTCCTGGCTGGAGACAGGGAAAGGATCCAATAAGGAACAAGAAGACCCCAGACCCAAATATTACTATTGGACCAAACAGTCGCATGAGGGGAGGGGAACTTAAGCTGTAAGGGTATAATTGCCCAGGGATTTCTTTGTTCGAGGTCCCTCTCCAGAGGCAGCCAGCTCGAGCTGTTTTTTAATGCTGTACCGCTCAATAAATTCATACGGCGTACGTCACGTTGGAGATTCTGCTTCAGGGAAACCTAGGGTCAAGCCTGAGGGGAGAGAAAGTGCCCAAGAGGGAGCGTGTGTGTGAGCGAGGAGTTGAAAAGGAGCACCCATCAGCTCAGTGGAGCTGCCCGCTGTGAAGGGACTCTGGTCCTAGCAGTTCAAGTCTCGGGTGGTGTGTGCGCAACTCCCTGAATGGTGTGCGAATGCTCGGGCAGCAGCTTCTCCATTAACAAAAGGCATTGTCTTTTCTCATCATGACAGATAGAGAAGATGAAAATCATCAAACTTTTTTTGCTTGGTATTTGGAAGGCTGATAGCAGTGATTGTTCCCACCTTTTCTCAAAGCTTGGCTGCATGCTTTCAACAAGCAGTTCATACAACAATGCATTTCAACAGATCACCCGCTTGCTTTCTAGTTTCATTTAAAATAAGAACATTTTCAATTCTGTGAGTGTCTCTTTCACACGCAGTTGAGACAAAGGGAGTTTTTTATATTGCCTGCTGATGAAAAGAAACACCAGGACCTTAAAAACAGCTAGTGATTCTTTGAAAAGGGGAAAACACGGGCAATTCTACCAGGACTGAATCACGGCAGTCTGTGAAACAGGCTGCCAGGCCCCTGTGCTGACGGGAAATTAGCCTCTCACCCATTATCTATTATTAAAAGGAAGAGCTAAGAAAGTAAAATGTAGATCACACCGCAGTTCTTTTCTTTGCCTTATAACAGCAAGGAGGAAGGGGTGACGCCATTCTCTTCAACCAGCTGAGTGCCCTGGCCATAACTTTTGGAAATCTTGAATGCTTCTCATCTCTGATCTCTGGCACTTATCCTGCAGCTTGTGACTCTGCAGCCAGCCCGCAGACAGGGCTGCCTTGTCATGACAGAGGACCTGGAGCCATTTATAAGCTGATCTTCAGGAAGTATGTACAGGTATTGTAAAGAGAAAAATCTAATTTTCAAAGTTATTTGTATCTATCATCTGACACATCTAAACAGTAGACCAGTCTGACTCATTTTCTTATTTCTGTGTACTGTTAAGAAAGCATGATATTTAGTCTGCATATACTACTGGTGGCAGAATTTTTCTTCCCCTATTTGCTGGGAAGGATCTTCTTATTTCTAGCAGTATTAAAACAAGTAAACGAACAAAATGCTTCTGCTGTATTGGAACTCTGGATTTTCAGAGTTAAATCTTGGAATAAGCAGACTCTGACAAGAGTTTCTTTAGAGAATAAAGAAGTCAAAAAAATAACACCACCACTCCCCAGCAGAAATGCATTTCTTCTTGGCACTGATTGAAAATATAGAGGTTAAATATGTACCTCCAAAGAAATCTCTCTGTAGGCATTGTAAAGGAATTGAGAGCTGATGCCAAGTATTTCTGAAGTTCCCACAGAGTCCTCATACCAGGAGGACAACAGACACCAAGGAAAGCTCAGTAGAGCTTGTCACACCTGGAAGAGCTGAATGTAGGTTTATAATAGAAATAGTTCAGTCTGCTAAGAAGCTTTCAGGTTGATTTTAAAAAAAAAAAAGAATAAAGAAAAGAAAAAAAAAGATTATTTACTGTTGCCTGAGAACTTCACATTGATCATGCTTTTTGGTTTTCCCTTTTTTTTTTTTTAATGTATTTTAATGTACTGAAAAGAATCTTTAATATTCTTAAGATACAGTTAGGTTAGAAGAACTCTTCAAGCTTTTTAATTAGCTAGAACTGGAATTTGTAATTAATTGTATTTTCAAAAATTCCTCCCATGCTTTTATTGATCTGCACAATGCCTGCACTTGGAGACAGAGCCTTGGCTGCGACAGCCTAGTGGCTGAGGTACACAGCTCGGTTCCATGCTCTGACATGGCCTCTGTCCTTCTTCGCTTGGTCTCCCATTGAAGGAAATATACAGTGGACAAAAGTGTCACAGAACTTCTGCGTAAAGGGGTTTCATCTAAGGAATTTCCTTTTCTTCACTAACCCAGGAAGGAAGGAAGGAAACAGGAAAGAAGGAAGCAGGAAAGAACTGCAACCCTAAAATCAGTAAGTCTCTGTTGAGCAGAATCCTTGCAGGAACCTCCATGAAATCAGCCCCACTGCAGCTGTCTCACCAGCTGTGCTCCTCCCATAGGCATGCCTGTTGAAAAGAAAACCAAGAATCTTTAGATTAGAAATTCTGCCTTGATATGCAGATAAAGACTAACAATCTGTGATTCTTTCTGATGCTCCATGCTACCTTGAAATGCAAAACTTTAGGAATAAAAGTGTAACTCTCTTGGCCAACAGTCGAGTCGGCACTAGGGATATTTGCTTTACACTGCATCTCAGAGTAAAGGAAGTAATGCAGATTGATGGATTTTTCTTATGGCCAGCTGCTGTTATTCTAAGATGAGCGCAGTTAAACTTGCAAATAGCTTTCTTTTTTCTTTTTAGAACTACAGCTTTAATCTGCAGAAGTTCTGAATGTCTGTAAAACTGAGTCTACCAAGGCCCTGTTTAAAGTATATGTCGCATATGCTTCACCCTCAAAGAATGATTTTATTAGGAGAGCCAGCTGTACCAACATTGCTTCCCTAAAAACACAGACTAATCAGAAATACATCATTAAAAAAAAAAAGATACTTTTCTAAAGTACTTTCCAAATTACTTTCTTAAAGTAATTAGATTACTTCAGAGTTTACTGTTACAAGTCAATAAAATTGTTTGCCACAGAACCTAACAAGACATTTAAAAAATATAAATAAAATTTTACTTCTTGTAAAGGCACATTAAAAACTTAACATTAATCGACATTTATCATGCTATAATAAAAATACTAGGGATCCTTTTTTATAGGCAAATACTTTTATACTTAATTGATCAGAGCCCGTAAACTAAAAAGAAAAAAAAGCCCAAAACCCAAAGATGCAAATCCTTAAATCTGGAATTATATACCTTAATCTAGAACCAAACTATGCTGGGCTAAGATCTCTGAACAATGGAGATGCATATACCATGACGCAGTTAGAAAATCTTTATACTTCATAGTACTATGAAATTCTGTTGAAAATGTTCTGCTGAATGAAATTATTGCAGTTTGAAAAAATAGCTGGAAGCCCAAAGCACCTCCAGCTGGAGACCAGTTAGATGTAAGACCAAAGAACCTCTCTAACTGGATTATTATAGATTCTCTACAGAAATTCAAAACATAACTGAGTTCATGATTGAAAGGACTAAAATTTGAAGCAAGTCGAACACATTGGGTTTCACCCTGGCTTAGGGTCTTCCCTAGAGCCAGCATACTAGAACGGTGCAGAACGGTTGAAATGGTACCACATGGATTGCAAACGTCAGTCACCCATAGCAGATCACATCTCACACAGCAGCTCCTGCATAGCAGCAGAAATACCCTTGGGAAGCAACCTATGATCCCTCTGCCAAGTCCTGGCCTTGAGTCCCTGCCTGTGCAGGAAGGAAGCAGGCTTCAGCTGTCCACTTCAGCTATGACCTTTTGAACCATCCAGAACCCCTGGTGGCAATTCCTGCCCCTTGTCTTCTTGGGTCCAACTAATAGGTGAGTCAAAGAGGATGTAAATGGGTACATACCTCTCCACATGTATGCTATATGCCAATTTAGACTCATTAGTCAGTATGCAATTATGCCTAATTTTGCATCACTTCTGAACTTTGTCCATTAAGAAAAGTTAAACTAGAATAACTTATGTTCTCTGAGACAGCAACAATCTGACCTTAAGTGAACTGAATGTGAAATTGCCCAGCGATTGATTTTTCAATTTAATTATTTTTTCTTTAGAAGTTAAATTTAAACGTGCCACTTTGCAGTCTACCGAATCTAGGTTGAATAGATGGGATGTTAATAATAACCCGTCCTGTGTGAAATATAGGGGTTATATTTAACAGTAAATTCAGTTTGTGGTATCCTGTGAAGCCTGAGTTTCATGTAAGTAGCCATCTCACACAAGACAAAGGCATAGGCCAGAGTTTCCCAGACTTCTGTACATACTCAAAACTGACCCGGGACGCTTTCTCCCTGGTGTGCTTCCCTCCTGTGTACCAATTCTGGGCATCATGGGCGCAGAAAGAAGTAGAGGGTTTCTAGATTGAGATTCTCCTTATCCTAGCTTAATCAGTTTTCTTTCTACCCCCAAAGAAATTAAGTAAGTGAGTTAATGAAGGCTCTGCTATCTGTCTCACATAGGAATAACTGCAAATGAAGACACAGGGCTGTTTCCCTCAGATCCCAGAAGGAAGCAGGATCCCACGCTGACCCAGGCAGAAGCCAGCTGAGCTAAAAGGCATTGGGTAACATGCCGTCCAGCAAAACCACCTCAAAAGGTAAAAATCCAAAAACTAGGCCTTGCAGGAATGATAAATCAATGAAAATGTTTTGATTTGTGTGAGCTGAAACAAAATAACAAACTTGGAAATATGTAATTTCTTTGTGTATTGGAGCTGATTTGCTTTTCTGATACTAGAAGCTTTGGTGACACTGGTCTTTTTTACTGCAATGTGCTCTCTGTAATTTGCTAATAGATGATATTTAAGAAAATGAAGGGGTGAATCTCTCCCTGCGTTTGGCTCTTGTGAATCACCTGGCTGGTGCCAGACAAACTGACACCAGCTTGGCAGAGCTGGCAGCAACTGGCTGCTGGACGCTGCCAGCACGGTGCAGCCTCCAGGGCCACCGCGGTGGCTGACCCGCAGCCACTGCCCGGCCGTGTCCAGCGTCAGGTGGTTGTACCACCTTGGCACACCTTTGGCTGGGTTTACTTTTCCCCCATGCACACAGCAAGTCCTACAGTGCCTGGCCATCTATGCGAATTCAGGGCAGGTTTATTTCTGCACTTGACGGATAATGTTTTTGTATCAGGGATCTGATTAACAGCCCTGGTGAACGCCTGTCATTTATTCAAGCTTCTGGTCCAGATGATTTAAAGAAAAGAAATCCCCTATGTAGTAAATGAATGTAGAAATGGAGAGCTGGACAAGTGACAGCATACAGAAATGGGCAGTGAGACTGTGACAGGTAGAAACAGCATTAAACATTTTTGTTGAAGAAGTAAAAATTTGGGGAGGGGGAGATGGAGGACAAAGATGAAGAGTTGCATTTGCTTTGAAAAAGAAATTGCTTCACTGTCTACTGGGGCGGGGTGTGTGTGTGTAAATGCTTTTTAAGTGAAACCCTGGAATAAATGAGTATGTCCTATCTGATGCCTCTTCAATTTGTGCTTTTTTTTTCATCTTGTAGATGTCGTGTAATTGGGAGCTCCAATGGCTTGTTGAAAAGTCAGGAAGGCCTGACGCAAGGAGAAAGACGTGCTGATGAGCACTGTAAATCCAGGCAGACTTTAGAATAACTTTTCATGAAACCAAAGGTAAGCTGATGTCAACCACCCGCAGTGCAAATGTTTGGAGCATGCTGTTTGCAGCTTGTTGCTATAATGCAAAAGTCTAGCTAAACAGAGAAAGGCATGGGGAAATCAGAAGTGTGGCCCCCTTACTACTGTGTCCATTCATTGGCAGCTAATGAGAATTCCTCCTTTTTTTCCCCCAGAATTCCCAAATCTTTCAGTAAGTGGAGAGCTGCGGTGCTGGTGTGCGTTTTGATGACACCTAGTGGCAAAATTGGAATCATGCGCCAGAAATAGAAGGCACATATGGGTGATATCAATGTTATTGAAACTAAAGGAAAATGAGATCCAGGAGGAGCATAACGTGAACTAGAGGCTGACAGCAAGAAGTAGAAAATAATATCTTCTGAATGAAATGGAGAAGCTTAACAACATTATTTTAAGAAGCAAAACCAGCTCTGATAAATGTATTACATATCTTTATAAAGTGTTCCATACAGAGGAGCTATAATGGGCTCTACGAGATCAGTTACTGTCTATTTAAAAACAACTATAAAAAGCAATAAGATAATATTAATTAGTTTAGTTCAGTAAAGTTGTCTCCTTGGATACCATTCAGGTGACTTCCACCATTGTTCACGTGAAATAACCGGGAATACAAGCTTCAGGGTAATAAATATAGTGTTCCAGCTAAACATTCGTCAAGTGAATTTGATGTGCAGAAATCTCTTTTCAGAGCAGAGGTTTCGGGGTTTGCCTTTAAACACCTTGCAGCAGGCGAGGGGAAGGGGGCAGGGGAGGGAGCAGCATGGGACCTGCCACAGTGTCAGGGGAAGAAGCCACAAGCCTCCACAAGTAGCTTCAGTGAGCTGCAGGTAGGCTGTTTGAGGATGTTACTTACTTATTTCTTTTATTGCCAAGCTGGATCTGTGAGGCTGTTAAAGTGCAACGCCAGCATCTCTGTTCTCAGGTACGAGCCCTGAGAAAGCCCTTTCACTGAAGAAAGGGTTTAATGCTTTTCGTTTTGTTTCATTCTTCAAACGTACTCCTCCTGTACTTTGCAGATGAGTTCCTGAGAGAAGTCTGATGCCACTGTTACAGACCTGCAAAATACTCCTGATCTCTACCCTACCTCACACAACAGTTTCTTTCACTCTAAAGGTCTTTTCAGCTGTTCTGTGTTGCATGTCTGTGTGCTGTCTTCTGTTTGCTTTATGGAAACAGCCCTGAAATTACGTAAGGAGTTTCAGTTTAGCTCCTAGTTCCCATGTGATGTCTGCTAATAGACAGTATAGATAGGGAGATGTGTACACAGGAAAGGAGGCTGTTGTAACCCCACCATTCGTATTATCCTCCTCATCTCCCACTGTGTGCCACGTAATGGAAGCACCAGGGCTGCATTCAGCCTGCTATAGTTATTGCTGAGGGCACAACTGTATTACCAGTTTGAGATTCCTCAGTCAATTGAACATTCGTTTTTAAAATGTTACCACTTATACTTTGCAGAGAAGCAGTGAAATTAAATAGTTGGTTTTCTCTTTGTTTTAAATCTCTGAAAATTTCATGACCAGCTCCTCTTTACCCATTCCATATTTTCTGTTACCTTAACTTGAATGTTGGACTGTTTTGTTTTGGGTTTTTTTTAGAAGGTAAAGACTCTTCCTCTAAATTATGGGTCTCTGAGTTGAAATATTCAATTATCTGAGGCCACCAATATTAATGATTCGCACACAGTGACACACAGCTCCATTTTCCTATCAGGATGTCCTCATTTTCACTTTGTAATATCACAGTTAGAGGTCAGCAACTACTTCAGTTTCAGGACTCTAAGCTAGAAAAGAAAGCAAGCAGGACATTTCCAAAACTTTCCCTCCTCCAACAACCTCTCAGTAATTTTTCTTCTGTTGGGACAATATCCCAAACTTTAAAAGCCCAGTTTGGGGCTTTTTTGTCTCATTTAATTTTTTTCCCAAGGTTGAATAACATATCAGTCCTGCTTATGTGGTTTTTTTTTCAAATTATATGATTTAAATAGGTCAAATAAAAAAAATTGGTGAAGAAGAAATAAAATATCAATATTCTCACAATATGCAAGTGAAGTCTGTGTCCAAGCTCTAGCTAAAGCAAGAATTTGTTATTTGTGCTTACAAGTAAGGAGAGAATTAAGTACGTATTTCCAACTTAAAGAAGTTCTATATAAGGCCAATACCTTATCAAGACTCAATGACAGCAATCCTGGATTTTAGTGCCCTCTTCCATGGGATAAATGAGAGCCTCTGTCTTGGCTTAGACAGCAGAGATAGGATACGCAAAGATAAGTTGGCCCTCAGGGTTGAACTAGCTATTTGCACACTTGGACATGGTGCAGCCCCCCATTCAGACCTGCTGCCGCTCACTACAGGAGCTGTAGGACCAGCGGTTTGCACAGTATGGCGTAAGAGAAGGGCACAGCCCTCACCAGACCCTGTGCAACATCTGCTTGTATGTCAAGTCTGTGAAAGGCTGCAGCAGAAAAGAATGAAACAACCTGTTCTTCATGTTGACTGAGGCTAGCAGAAGAGGCAACGAGCTTAAATTTGAGGAAGGAAGATTTAAATTAGGTGTTAGGAAAAAGTTCTCATGGTTTGGGTGAGTAAGCATTGGCATAGATTGCCTAGGCTTTGTTCTTAAAACTTACAACAGAGGAGATTTCACAACCTCTCAGCAAACTTTTGCCAAAAATGACTCACTGCAGAGTAATGTGTTGACTGATACCTTAAGATCCCTTGCCACTCTAGATTTTATTAGTCTGTATATGCACAGGTCATTGATTTGTTGGTTTGTTCAATCATTTGACATCTTAGCCCCAGTAATTACATCAAAAGTCCTATATCAGCTGCTAGTATGGTTGCATTACAGAGAGCTTTGATGCATTTTTACTAATTGGCTGCTTCTGTATTATTATTTAGTGCGCATTAACTTCTAGCCTGACTCATAGAGAACACTTCAACTACAAGTGCCAAACAATAATTAAAGCTGTTAAAAATATGCTGCAGCAAAAAGTAGAAACTGAGAGTGATGAGTGAAATATTTGCTTTTTCCCCAGAAGGCTCCAGCATGAAAGATATTACAGTATCAACTGCTCACGTAACAATGAGGGCTTGTGGCCTTCCTGTTAGATCAATGCATTTCCATCAAGGATGCACTTTTTCCCGGAAAATCCTAGTAATTCAAGACTTCAGAGTACCCGAGTTAATATTAACAGCTGTGAAGTGCTTTCCCCAGCCAAACAGTCTAGCAGTCTGCCAGGGCCATCGGCCTCTTGCAGCCTTTCTGTTCCTTTTCCTGCCACTTACCTGGTAGCGCAGAATTGACGTGGGGTTACAGACAGTGACCACCCAGGGCAGCTCTTGACTTAGAGGGACAGCTTGCTAATGGAAAAAGAAGTTACACTGATATCAAAAGTCATCTTTATTTTGTCTCCAGAGAAGATGAGAACTGCTGTCTAGCTTACGTTGTGAAATGTGTCAGGAAAGCCACTGGGGCACAGTTTTAAGAAATTCAGTCCCACTTTCCTGCTACCTCTAAATTAATAAAGACCCCAAGATGTCCCCATTGCTCATTTTGCAGCTGCTAGAAGGGTTTGTCACAAATATGTTTTTCAGCCTCAGTCTCAGGTCTTTCTGATGGATAGGGAAACATAAATTGGGAAATAAATATTTATGATGTATAGTCTCTCAGATTCTTTTATTTATAGATTGTTCAGTGCAGATGCCTATCACAACAATAAAACTAAAACTGAGGTAGGTTTCAGCATTTATGATTCATCTGCTATGGAAGGCTTAAATCATCAGTCCACTAAATGGAATGGTTCAGAACTAAATCGAGAAGTCTTTATAAGTGTCAGTCTTGCAAAGAAAAGAAATTTATGTTAGACAACTTTTCCATTGACAAAAAAGGCTATCCTGAATGCAGGGGACTTACTAACCATCCCTTGAATACCAACAGCAAAGCTTAGAATAACTGCAACTAGAAGAGTAGTTACTGGAGTTGACATATTTCTAAGACAACCATGGGGTTTAGCAGCGATCCCCATCTAGCTGTATACCAAAGGGTTTCCGAAAGTCACTTGTGCTTTGCAAAACGCAGTGTCTGTCACAGATACAGTGAAAACTGTTGTGCCAGACAAGAGGAATTGACAGTCAATTAAAAACATCCTCTGCCATCTTCACTTTTTTGAGACCCCAGGTTCATATTTTTCATGCAATTTAACTTTGAAGAGACATATTCATATCTGGCCATCAGAACCTAACCTTATGAGTCTCTAGCTCTGCAACTGTCCTCTTCATGGGCAATGATTGCAGGTAAAATACCTTCTGGTAAGAAGATGGCTCTGTGTGCCTGTGACAAAGCATTTCAGCATCTCCTCCAAGGTCAACAGACTGCTACTTTGGATCTACTGATGTGAACCAATCTTAAACAGACAAGAAATGTAGTGTCTTAAGTTAAACACAAATGCCATAAGAAAATGGTTGAAAATAGTTTAGAAGCCAACAGAGCAAGCTTTCTTGCTTTTAATGTACAGTGTTGGGAAAGCAAAACTTCTGTGTGAGGCTCAAGCATCCATTATCAGCTTTTATACGCTAGGCTAGATCACTCCTCAATCTCCCCCCCTCCCCCAGTATTTCTTACTAGTATTTGTATTTCAAGTGATATTAGTCAGCAATCAGGCCTCCACTGTGCGTGTTATTGCTTGCAAACAGAAAAGATGGTCTTGCCCCAGAAAGCCTACAGCTTAGGCATATAACAAATAAATTGATGTAAGAAACTACTTTTGGGCCTCTGGAGAGAAATGAATTGGACAAAAGAATAGAGGATAATAGATAACAAGAGAAATGGCACTCTGTGTAACTACTGTACCATGACCACATCTTTCTTCCACAGAAAGACCTGCCTGCTTTTGCCCATCCAGCTTTTGGGGACAAGTGTCCTTCCTACGGCTTCTGGAGTAATTAAATCTTATCATCATTTTCCCTTAGTTGAAATTGGTGCCTCTTGCTCTTAGTTGTCATTAACTCTTGGTCTTTTTCCATAATTGTTCAGGCTACGTTAACACACAGCATTCCTGCTGGTCCCCAGCCTGGGTAGATTTTTTCGTCTGACTCAGCACTTTACATTCACTTGCTTACAAAGCCCTCTCACCAAGCTTTCTAGCATTGTGCTTTATACGATACAAAATAGTAAAGCATTATACCTCAAACGTCATGCCCTCCTTGTGAATCCTCACTCACTTGTCCTAAGATGTGTCTTCCTCACTCTGAAACTGTGAACCATTTTTAGCATTTACCATTTTCTTTATTTTTCAGTTCTGAAGAGGCTCTTTCACCTTTCAAGACTGGGATTAGGCTTCAAAACCAGATTGCTCTCAATAATTGATTTTATGAAGACCAGGTCCTCTGTTGTTCCCTTGCCACCTCTCCAAATGGCCCTTCACTTACAGGTAGGAGCCTTCATTTACAGGTACCAGAGTGGAATAGTTTTCCATTAAGAACATTATGACCTCTAAATCTGGATCTTTACTAAGCAAGGGAGAGCTTCTCCATTTGTATAATGCATATTTGATGAGTAGCTGAATGAGTTGTGGTTCTTTGCATTGAACTGACATGAGATCTCTAACATTTCACCCAGGCACATTGCCTGTGGCAGAATTATGGTTTGATCAGTGTAGTGTCTTTCACAGACAGTAGTGGGATGTTGTCAGTTTGCTTTTTGTGTTTTTTATCTCATAGCACTGCCGTAGGAAAGCAGGAAAGCTATCACTCAGGCCTGAGGAGAAAATATAACCCTCCCTAATCAACCCCCAAGTTTCTGGTGCTTTCATTTCATCTTTGAGAGTACTATTCACTCTGACCATGATCAGACTGAAAACGTGCAGAAGTAGCAACAATATTTACTACAAAGATCATTTGAACAGAGGGTTAAAAAGCAAGACTTTTTTGACTTGTTATTTTTTTATGAGCATTGACTTGTCTGGTTTGGTGTCAGCTCAATATAAAGAGGAAGAAATGATTCTTGCCCTAAAGAGTTTTTGCAAACTATACTTAAAATGGGCATTTCTGTGGATAGACTCCTGCCTGATCCTCTGTGCCATAGGAAGAGTCCGTTCCTGTAGACTCTTCTGGCTTGAATTGTAGTCAGGGATGGTTAGAAATAAAACAAGACAGCTGATAATACTGCTTATGTGTCCTTATGCCGGTCCTTTGGGAAGTAGTCTGTCTCACTTCAGTTATTGTCCGGGTTTTGGTCCAAGTCAAGCTGTTTGGACACATCTCTCATTGTGATAATTCACATGCAATTTCCCTTTTCTTGATTTAATGAAGCTGAAATCACATCATTGTTGTTGAATGTACTTCCTGGGTAGCAAAGCTCTACTGAATATTTATACGTTTAGTTGGTAACTAACACTTACTTACCAGGCTGTAATAGCATTTGTGTATCTTGCCTTTTTTGGCTTCAGAAGCACAGAAATAGATTGGCTTGACTGAGGGAGACTGTCTTGGTGCCAGTCTAGAAATTAGCTTTGGCTGCTACTTGCCTACAGATGTTTGTCTAGGTGATAGGCTTGAAGGTCTGTCTTACTCCTGAGGGCCCCATAGGGCCTTTTTCCAGAGGGGCCCAAATAAGTCAGTAGAGGTTTCACTGTTGAGTCTGCTTTCTTGCCATTCTGCAATTCTGAGCACCATCAGAGGTTGCCAGGTTCACAGGCAACAAGTTTCCTACCAAGCAGGAGTTAGTACAGATGGTCCCTCTACCTGCCCTGTTCAGCAAAGGATGACCCACACTTTGTCCTATATTCCCTGCAGTGTGGCATAGCCACCTCAGCATGGCCATAAGTAACTATGAATCTGGCTTGCTATTTTAAAGGTCATTTTCATCTCTTCCTGATAACAGAGGTCAGTCTGCTTAGCTAATTACACAGAAAAGCTGCTCTCTGAGTTATGTGCTCTATAAGCAATTCTCACTAACACAATGAATTGCTGAAGGGGAAGATGCAAGTCTAAAGTAAGGAAGTTTAACAATCTATCGTATCCTTCCATTAATTAAAGGTTTGGAGTGAGGCATGTAGATGCGAAGAAGAGATAATGAACTTCTCTCTTTAAAGGAGGGTGAGGAAAGCCAGCTGCGGGTAGTCTTGGCTTTAAACATGACTGGCAGAATACCAGCCTGGAACTCAAACCATCCTCTGTGCTTCAATAGTCCAGGGAGAGTACCTGGTTCCCACTAGGATGCTGGTACTTTATTTACCTGTTTATATGGAGGTCTATTTCTAGTTTCTTGGAATTACATACAATTGAATTTCAGGCCTTCCAGGGTTTATGTAAAATGTTAAGACAGCTGCAAGTAACAAAAGGGAAAATAGAAATTCTGTACAAAAACCTTCATATGATTATGTAGGAAGGATAGCAAATGTGTGCTATGAGTAAAGATGCAATCATAAGAAAGATCTATCTCTCAAGTGGCTAGAGGTTTATGGGACTAAGAACATCACTGAAAGTCAATCTGTCAGCTGCTGTGCCTATTGTGAAGGACTTGAACTGCCCTGTTCAGTCCGACAGTAATGCTTTCATGTTTCCCATTGCTATAGAGAACATGCAGGCAGCCTTTCAGACCTACACTGCCACAGTGACAATTCTTGCAGTGTTCAAAAGACTGAATAAAGAGATGGGTATGCATTGATACTCCTCATTTGAGCCTCTTAAAATGCTCATCTTCATCTAAGCTTTTGCAGTCCCGTTCCACTCCTCTGCTTACCGTAAATCAGAACTTTCCACCTCACTGAAACTTTGTATGGCATTCCCTGCTCTCCGGGACAAACTGTGGAGGAATCTGTCATTTTTAAAGTCCAAAGGCAATAAGAACCTCTTTTGGCACTGACAGACTGGGCTAAGAGCAGCAAGCAGACACTGATGCTGGGTACTTCTTAGTGGAGAGGGTTCCTTCTGCCAAGTGCAAACAAACACACAGATCAGACTGGTTGCACAGAGCTGAGATGAAGCCAGCTCTTACACAGTTCAGCATCAACCAAAATAAAATATTTCCTTACTTTGGAACACTTGGAAACAAGAGAAAGAGAAATCATACCCTGCAGAATAAGTGTCCTTCAGATCAGTTGCCTCACTTGGCGGTCGGGGCAAAGACACGGCTCCAATACTTCATTCTCTCCTAATGATGCCCCCATGCCCTTCACAAAGCCTATGGTCTTTACGGGTCTCCTGAAACAAGCATTACTCACACTAACAATAACTGCGTCTATTGTGTTTTAAAGGGGAGTTGGTCCCCTTGAGAAACTTCAAACACCACATTAAAAAAAAATCTAAAAAATTGTACAATAAAACATTTGCTGTACAAGCAAAGGGGTGTCAACTACAAGAAATTAGGGGAAAACAGGCTTCAGTAACGAGGCACAGCAATTCTGTTCCTGATGCCACCACCCATGGTGGCTGTTCTGTGGGGACACACTTCCCTTTAAAATGGTTGATGCTTAACTGAAATTTCAGATCAACAAAACCCTCACTCACAACCACTTTTTGACTTTACTTTTCTCTCTCTTTGATACTTGAGAAAGACCCTTTTATTTCTCTCTTGCATTTGACAAGAAAAACTTGTTTTATAGAAATGCAGAACACAATGGTGGCAGAACTGCACCACAGAAACACTGTGGGAGAGCCCTTTGGATTTTTGTTCCAAGGTTTTGAAAAAATAATTATATTGAGAGTTTTTGAGGGATGTTTTGTCCTGAAATGTTTTTACCTGCAAACAAATATGAAAACAAAGCCCAGTAAGTTTGTGGGTTTTATCGGCAAAAGAGTATTTCAGTGGAAAACATGAAATAAAATACTACTTTTTTTTCATTTTCATCCATTTGATTCCACAGAAAACGCTCAATAAATTGTAACTGCCACTACCTTTGCTGTAATGTAACATAAAAAATAATGTAATAATTAAGTACAGAAGTGAATGTTGGTCTCTGGCGCTTTATACTTAAGAATTATATTGCCTTGGAAAGTAATATATAATATGGCATCCTGATGAAACACTGCTGTCTTATAAAGAAAACCTCAGTGCCAGATTTTCCAAACTACCATAAACGTAATTACCTCCTGCTGAGAATCTAAGTGTTTATTCATAGCATCATTACTTTTAGTAATTAAATCTGTAATTTCCTTCAGAATATGATTCGTTCCTTCCTAAATCATAAAAGTTGGGCCAAAAAGATATATTTCATTGGTCAATGTATAGAAATTTCATTACATTTGCTCCATGCCATAACATACATTAAATCTTCACCTTTTAAAGTGAATCAAAGAAACTTCTAAATCCTGCCTGAGCTGGTAAGGAGCAGCGAGGAAGGAGAGCAATGCAGTCAAGAGAGAAGGGAGAGATGTGTCCATCCGTCCATCTGAGCAGATTTTAAGTGTCCATGAAACTAACTGGCCAGCTAGGATGGGAGCACAGACGTGTCTTTGTGCTTTCTTCTGCAGCAGCCAAATTTCTGATTCTGCAGAAGGCCCATGAACATCTGTGGTTATTCTTACTGAATATGGGGAGCAGAATTTTTCTCCCTATAAATTCTTCTGGCTGAGGTTGCTTTCCCTTCTCAGCGCAAGGGATGGTACTCACCTACAGAAACTTTAAGTCAACACAACATTTTTCCTTTTGTTGCCTCTTTCTACCTGTAATACGAAGCAGAGAAGAGGATATAGTCGTAAGATGGTAGATAACACATCTTAACAGTAGGAAAATTTAAATTAGGTTGATTTTTGATTTTAATAGCAGAAGCTGACAATACGGTGCAACAGTTGCTGGTGCATAAAGCAAAGACATCCTCATGTTATTATGCACATTGAACGTTAATATGATATTTGCTTTTTTTATTCAACTCAATTTGCTTCCAATTTTTCTCTTCCTTTACATATTTTTTTTTTAATTCTTTCAGGAAAGAAAAATCTTACTGGTTGCTAAGTAACTGTAGCAGTATTGCTGCAGATGTGTGACAGGCAGATCTGCTTACTATCATGGTCTTTATTTTTTAAGTAAAAAATACCTTTAAGTAAAATAAACATGATTTTGAAAGTAACAATGGCCTGATTAAAGATGCTTTTCATTATCCCAAATCTTTGCAGCCATGTATACATTACATCACCTGATAGTAGAAATAGTTTTTGGGAGGAGTGGATTATTCTTGAATGTGTTATTTTAGTAGCATCAACCACTGTAGGACCACCTCTCCCCAGAGATTTATACACATATCAGATATGACATACAAGCAGTCTTGTCACACCTGGCTGCATCTGAGGTGGGAGAGGCTTTCTTCACAGCATACTTACACTAAAACAGAGTAGGCCAGGAGTTGCAAGAGTGTGGACTCTGATTTTTATCAGTTCCTGCAAATGTTTCTAGGTAGATCATGAGTCTTATCACTAGCCAAAATCTAATATTTCTGCCCAAGGAGGCTGACAAGTCCCCCTTTGCTTTTGTCAGTACAGTACTATAGAGCTTTAGCCACAGTTTTATGGGAATGTAATAAAGGTGACTATCATGGCAAAATGAAATCTCTCAACTCATTTGCGTGGCTCCTCACAGGTAGTGCATACATTATTTGAATGTCACAGTTGTCCTTTCTGAATTCATTTCCCTGAGCACTGCAGACCCCCTTGGGCTCTTGGAAGCCAGGAGTCCCCACACCAAGCAAGATTCGCCCCCCCATCTCACATCACCCCTTGGCACGCGGGGTGGCATGCAGTTGCTCAGTGACTGGTCCATGTGAGGGCTAACAGCTGTCTCCGCTACCAGTTGCTCCTCTGTGTAAGAGGACTGTGCTGCTGGGCGTGAAGTATAAGAGTTAAAATCCTACCGATCATTAATTTGGGAGGAAAATACCAGAATGCATACATAACAGTGAATGATTGCTCTATTGATAGATTTCATTTTAGCATTTACTAATTTGGGTGTGTTTGACTTTGTACCCACAGCAGGATTTTAATGTAGATTTTTAGCAGTATTTATATATAGATAGACTCTCCTCTTAGTGTGGGAAGAAGAGTTGTAATTGTTGACATTATTCAAAACTAATACATGGCATTTTAAAGATGTGGATATTGTGTTAATATTTAGTTTATTGTAGCTAGGTTAGGAGGGTTCCATTTATTTTGTTTTTTGTATTCAGTTTAATCAAATATGTCCCTTACGTGTAGGATGTGGCATTTGAATTCTTTTAGGGTATGCTTGCAGGAGATTGATTTTTGCCTGTGTTTGCAAAGAGTGAAGGAGTTTGCCCATATAATCTCCAAAAAGGTCAAATCTTGACTTAATAAATGTATGATTCAGGAACATAAAGCTCATTCTTTAGGACATCACATTAATATTTATTGGGGTCTGGATACTACAAAGACCTGCTAATTAGCTACAGAGTCTTTTGTGTATTGGTTAAACTGGCTTAAATCCAGTTTTGCTCAAGAGGGATTAAAATTGCTCCCATTATGATAAATCTGCTAAGCAGGGGACTCATTCTCATTAATTCTTATGGCTCAGATTAGTGTGTAGGTACATCTTTCTGCCACGACTAATACCTAGTGGTAGTCCACATTTTTAATAAATTCAGTGAAGAATATTTCCAAGGAAAATCATCCTCTATTGCTGACAGTAGAGTAAGAACCAGGCAGCAGTCAGGGACCCCAGCACGTGCTACACAGCTGCATCTGGAAGAGGCACCAATTGTCCCACCCCATGCAGCACTTGCCCTGGGCAGGAAGGGAGCAAAGACCAGAAATCTGGGCTAGGAGTTGCCTGAAGGAAATGCTCCCAGATATAGAGCTAGCAGTCAGTCCAAATTTTAAAAATACAGAAACATGGAGATGGCTACCGTATTGAGACAATGACAGAAAAGCAACTCTGAAACTGGAGCATGGAGAAGAGTCTACTGTCCAAGTAAAGGGCTACTATGCACAGCTGTAGTTGCAGTACTGCCTAGGTGAGGGAGGATATGTTTATATATTGTGCAAGACAATATGGTACAAACACCACCAGGCTGAACTGAGCCTGTAAATCCACAAGACTCAGTCTGGATCTGGTCCAGAATGAGTGCAGCTATATTTGCATAGTGCCAGCCCTAATCAAATATACCCTGCTTCTGGACTCCATTCAGTTGTTTCTCAAATACCTTTGATTAGAGAATTAGTGGGTTGGAAAAGATAAGATTAGTAATCTCAATATTTTTGCAAAGAGGGAAAGAGAATGTAAGCGGTGTAACAGCTGAAAAAAGACTTCATGCCCTGGTAGAAAATTCCTAGAATGAGTGGGCTTAAGACATACTTGCAATTTAAAGCTCATTCCTTATGTTGCAGGAAGAAGCCATAGAGTCAAAACTGGACTGAAAAAATAAGGGTGGAAAGGACCTAAAAGAGAATCATATGGCACAGAAGGACACTAAGCAGTATCACCAGAATCACCGTTTTTTTTTTCCTAAAGAAATGCGGAGAATACTGTTCACAGGCATGCCACTAAAAGGTGCAAAGCAAGGGGGGATGAGAGTATGTTTTGGCAGCCCAGGATGCCCCAGCTGATTCTGCTTCTTGACATTGTAGGTGGTGATACAGACCAAGGCGGGGAGGATGCTGAGGAGGCAGGCTCATGCCTTGTGGGGATGCTGAAACGAGGGAAGGAAAGTAAGCACTTATATTTGTGTGAGGAAATTGAAGAGAATGCACTCAAATGTAACTGTAGGAGACCAGCTTAAATCTTAGAGGCACTTTCTGGACCAGTCAGTAAGAGATAAGTATTAATGGAACTTGCCTGACCTTGAATCACCAGAAACTTATTTGTTTTCATAGAGTGTGTAGCATCTGATAACAGAGTGATTCAGCTGAAGAACTTTGCACCTCAATGCAGTATCGTCAACACTGTGGTAAGTTTGGAGGGATAATGAGGTTTTAAAAAAAATACTTGGATGCAGCTGTGGGAATCTTAACTCCTGTAATTTTATTTGTTTGTTTTTCCTTCTGACAGGTATTATTCTAAAATAGAAAAATATTATTTCATAAAACCTCATTTAAGCCCCATGCCCCAAATCTTCAGGACTCTCAGCTCTCGGTGAAAGGGAGACTAATGGGCTAACCCATCTGCATAAACTATTTACCCAGAACTCCTGATGGGGTAAAACCACAGAGAATAAAGTGCTCTCTGCTCTTAGTTATTGGCACACAGGGAAAAGTCAGCCATCAGAAAGCTTCATTTGCATCAGCTTTCAACTCAGCACTTCCCCACTGATGCTTTTGAGCCATCATAACAGGAAGGAAATTAAAAACCGGTTTGGATGGTGAAGCTGAACTTAATGTAGAGTTCACTCTGGAGTCCTTCTTCAGAAGGGGTCTCCAAACAAAGTGAAGGTTCTTTCAGAAGTTGAAGAGAGTGATAGCAAATTTGGATTAGCTCCATGAGGGTCTCCTTTGTTCCAGAGCTAAACAGAGCCGAAATGGCCACTGTTATCTGAACTGAAGGGCAATGTTGGGCAGTGTTCCCAAGGGGCTGAAGCCTCTCTGCGAGCCCTCTTGGATGGTACTACACAATGAAAACGATACACCAGCCAGAGAAGTGGTGACTAACAGCATATATGCCTGCTGCATGTGCTTTCCAGTGAGTGAGGAATCAAAATAATGAACTACTTCTAAAACTAGCTTAAGGGAATATATTATCTATCATCATAAACGTGTTGCTGGGGGCAGTGTTCAGGTTGAAGCTGTGTTCGTCTAATAATGATAATCTCTCTCTTCCTACCCCCAAGAATCCAGTGCTTGGAAGGGGAATATAAATGTAGTTGTTCTAGAAATTCTGGCTGAGGGCTTGAATTAAAGGTATATGCTAAGAACCCTGAAATACATTGAAATGGTCTTTTTCTGATTATTCCAATCAGCTAGGAGAGAGCTTACACAATTTGAAGCTTTTATTTCTTGCTAACACATGTTCACACACACAATGGCATTCTGTTGAATTGTATCCAGAAAATTAATTATTCTTCAGAAGGATTTTGGCTTTCTCTGAGGACAGTCTCTACTTTTTTGCATTAGAGAAATCTTTTGTCTCTGTTTAACAAATAGGTGCAGTGTGGAAATACTTGCCTGGGAAATTCCTGGAGGGAATAAGATGCACAAAGATCTTGATGCTGCAGTCCAAGATAAATAGGACATTGTAATACTCTTAGCAAATGAAAATGTAAATCACAGAAAAGTAGAGGAGGAAAAAATATATTCCCTGGCCTGAACATTCAGAGAAAGGGAGTGGGACTGGGAGGTGTCTGACAAGCACATTATTTGCAGTCTCCTGCTAATTGAGTGTTATCTGAATTGCTTGCGGCTGTCATTCCATGACCAAATGTATTTGTAGAAATGCCAGTAGTTTCAGAGAGATGATGCACTTACCAGAAAAAATTGTGAGCACTGTAGGGAGACTACAAGCAAATGGTAACTGACAGAAGAGATGTCCAGGAGGACTCCTTGTGCTTATCAGGAGTCCGTCCTTAAAACCTAATCAGTGTGGTGTTAATTTATCAGTTACAGCTAAAGAATCTAATTGGAGTTTTCTTTGTATATGTGAGTTCAACTTATCAGTGTGCTTGACCTCTCCACAACCTAACAATGAATTACCATCTAAGCAATGAGATTTAGGTGAGGTCAATGCAGAAAGATAGATGGCAAAGGAAATAATTTTAAAGGGACTCAAGAAGTATGCATACAACTCTATGAGACTTAGGAAGCAGGAAAAAAAAACAAAGGAGAAAAAACATAGGGTGAGGGAAGAAGAGATATGGAAACAATAAAGGAAGAAATTTGAGAAATGATGTAGAAAGAAAGAGGAATAGGAGAGAAGGAAAGAACCATTGTGCAACAGAGGAAAAGTTCGGATCGTAGAGGGACAAATATAGTTAGGCAGAGGACAAGTAGAGAATGGTATGAGAAAAGAGACTAAAATAACAGAAAAATGTGAAAATGAGAAAATAAAAACAAACGATCGACAAACTAGAATTATGGAATGAATAGACGCCATACCTAACACTGTGCTCAGTGAATGTTTCATACTATTTGTCTTAGGCTTTCTGATGAAACTATATTATCATAAACCATGAAGCCTTGATGTGCCATCAATGCACAGCAATGTGGATCTTTGTAAGATGAGGCTGCATGTAACCAAACTGAAAAATGCTTTGCCTACAAGCAGGTATGTTGCCCTGTTGTGATCCCCAAATGCAGTTGGAGGGATCTAAAGCTACCTTTTAGATGCCCCCAAAAGCATTTCCCTCCCTCCTCCATCTGTCTTTGGCTGCTACTAAATCACAGATTTGTGACAAATGTATAAGTCTGAGGGACTCTTATCAAATAACTACATGTCTGTAATTCATACTTTTATTTAGCAGATACAGTTTAACAGGTCTTCTGGCATGTATGATTTTACTCCTTATAGGTTGTAGGAAAATCTTATGTACCTTTTAAATCCTTTTAATGACATTGAAATATATGTTTATTTTCAACTAGAGATCATTTCATTTCCACAGTTTCTCCTTTTGGGAAAAACACAGTTTTATGGAGATGGAGAAATACAAATGACTGCATCCATCAAATTCTCTTTCTAATTTCTATTGTGTGGATACCAAATAGGTGCTTTGAAAAACAAAACTCCAAATATTCCAAATTCTCCAAAATCATGTTTGCATTGAGGCATCCTGCTGCCAGCAATGCCACTTACCAGCTGTCAACCCCCCTGATATATTGTATAGCTTGCGATGTTTTTGCCATGGATTATTGATTGGGCGCTGTGGTCAGCAGAGCATTGGTGATTCTGCTCCTGCCTTTGCTTACAGCTGTCTGCAGACACGTGGATACGCACACACCTACTCCAGCCATAGCAGTGCCACTCTGTTTTCAAAAGCATTAATCATTGCAGAAGAGCAAGGAGGATAATTGAAGTCCTGTGAGCATCTGAAATAGTTCAGCCCCACTCTATACTGTGAAGACTGCCAAGCATTATGTGTTATGAGACAAGTAGAAAATATTGTTTCAATAGAGTATGAGGAGACCGAGAAATAGATTAAAAGCCACTCAGCACACAGCACCTTTTTCAAAGTGCTGACCAGCAGTTTGTGTTGAGACAGTAACTTGGGGCTGAGAGGATACTTTCAGATCTGCTCCTACCTAGCTGAGGAGAATATGAGGGTGTGGGGAGTGACTTGACTCAACAGGGTTATTTTTCCCTGAATTATGGGCTCATTCATTTCTATGCTCTTCTAAGCGGGGTTCATTTTAGGTATGTTATCTCATTCTTGAAGCCTCTCAGCAGGTACTGCTGGTTTGTTGTTTGGAAGATGACTTTTACCACAGGTTTACACAGATAAATTCAATAATGTAAAAACCTCAGTAGAAATGGCTGCATGCAGCTGTATGTGCTTTAGATGATCCCAGAAGAGCAGTGCTACTTACAAGCCACTATGAATGTATAACGCCTCCCAGATAATGGGAAATTGCTCCCATTCTAGAGCTATCACAACTCAAAAAACCCAAACAAACCATGCCATGAAAAATCAAAAAAACCAACAAGTAGGAATGATTTCTAAAGTGAAAATGGGTGGCAATTTTTTGAGTGTCAGTAAGAATGAGGGATGTCTTCACAGTTGATGAGCACTGTGAGAAGCAGCAGAGAAGAACTTAAAGAAATATCTGTCAGAGCTTTGAGGAACTTTGGGGTGTCTAACATACTTGTCCTCTTGAAATAAGAAGACACGGTATGATCGCCTTGGTACCAGTAAGAGATCACAGTTTGGTCACTGCAGCAATTTAAAAAACAAAAACAAAACCAGAAAAGGAATGGCATGGTGCAGTTCAGATACATATGCCCTGAAGCCCTGGATGTTTTAAATCACAGAGGAATACACATACAATTCAGCTTAAAAGGAATGGCCCTGTTCATATAAATGTAGCAGAAAGTGTCCATTAAAATCAATCAAATGTAATGATAAACTCTGCCTACTATTATGGCCAAACTGACTTCTTAATCTACACCAGTTTATGTTCACACAAGGTTTCAGTCAAGCCATTTATTTTTGTCTCCTCTTTTGCTGTTTCAAGAAAGAACCAGGAAGAATGGCTAAAATTTTCTCTCATTTTAGGCAAATGCAATCCTTATGGCTGTGGCCTGAAGGGAAGAGCTGCCCTCCTGCCAGAAGAGGAGGAGGACTCTGTTGACATCTGGCGGCAAGAGAGGAACAAAGGGTTGGCTCCGAGACACACAGTTTGCTGCCAGTGTTGTAGGTGAGGTATTTATCTTTGCAATAAGCAGACATATCATAATGCAAGTGAAATTGTCTAGTTGCAATATTGAGTGTAAATCTAGGCAAATCAGCTCACATAAATGCGATCTGGGGTACAAAAGTTGTAGACTGACAAGGCGGGATAGGAAGTCTATTTAATAAGTCTCCTTTGAGTAGCAAAGACCCATGTGTAGTCCTGTGTGTTACACACACTCTTGCTGGAGAGCAGAGGAAAATGAGGAGCAGGCTCCATTAGCAGAGCTGCAGTGATTACTCACATGAGCTTGGATTTGCAAAGGCCCTTCGCAGCAATGGGGCAGCCGAGGCAAGTGGCTGAAGGCACCAGTAGAGACAGCAACGTATGACCAGCTTGGACCCGTGGAGCTTCAGGAGCTGGAGGCCTTGCTCCTCAGCAGCATGGGCAAAACATCCCCCCAACCCAACAGTCATAACCTGCAGGACTGAGGTGTTACTATAGGATGAGAAAAACAGCCACAGGACCCAGCACAAGAGATGAAAGAAAAGGACTATACGTGATATACTTGCACTTCTGGAAAAGAGTGGTTACATATTATATACTAACCTATCTCCCTGTCACCGCTTCCTCCTCCCCCCTTCAGTGAAATACTGTTCTAATATTTGAGTTCATCTGTCATTTACAAGTGGGAATAATTAGCTCAGTTTTATATTTCCACATTTCAGGGTATATATTTAAGCTGGTGTTTATTAGAAACTCCTGAAGCTTGAACCCAGCCCTTTTTGCTGTCAGTAAAAGCCTGGCAGAAGGGTTGTAGTCCTCCATCTTCATAAATATGGTATTTCCTGAAATATTTCGCAGTTAACGTTTGGATATTAAGCCCGAATAAATACTCAGAAAAGTGCGAGAAGTTCCATATGCTGCCATGTACTTCCATATACTGCAGGGCATCGTTGAATCTTCAAATTTGTTCTTATTTAAATTATATGTGTCTCTCTTCTTATTACAGCTTGAATAAGTGCTCTAGCTATTTCTAACAAATATAAGGTCATCAATTGCCTCGCAGTTGTTTACAGCACCTAGCATTATGTTAAATGCCTCTGCCATACTCAAAAGAGTGGCTCGTCTTTCAGTGAAGAGTTTATAATGTCTAGAACGAGGCACCAGAAAGACACCAAGTGACAGGCAACCTGAGATCAATTTGTGTGAGCAGGCTGCATTCCTCCCACCTCCCCACTCTGTGGGGTCAGGGATGCAATCGGTAGAGGTGCTCATAATACACCTTCCTCAGTCTAAGTGTGGCTGCTTGGCAGGATAGTCTTCACAGGAACCCCTGACACCTTTGAGATGCTTTCTTGCTCTTGCCCTGAAATACTCTAGAGTTACTCATTTTGAGGCATAAGGCTCAGCTCATTTATTCCAACTTTCCTTTAAAGAGGGGAACAAAGCATGAAATACAGGCTCCTGTGTGTACCCCGGATACCAGCTATTGCTTGTGGGAGAAATTAAATAGATTGCATTTTCATTTTTGCAGTCTGAAATGGCTGATGGGACATTCAGATGTGGTAGTTAAGTTCTTTAAACTATGCTAAATTTCAAAAAATGGGAGAAAAAAATTTGCAACAGAAGTTACTGGTAGTTCAGGTATGATTTTAAAAAGATGCTGCACTCACTGTTGGTTTAACTTACCTTTTATTTTTCATTTAAATATGCATGACTTACTGTTTCTCTTAACACTCCTATCTGTAGTCTCTGCCTGCTTTACATTTGGACCCTGACATATAAACCACACGTTGAGGTTTTCAGCAGTCATCAAGATAATAATTTGTAAAGCTGTATTTCTGTAAAGGCCTCTACCATATACTAATCTCACAGCAGAGAATGCTTGACTGTTATTTAGATCACCGCACTTTTCTAGCCCATTTTCCAATGTCGAAGTTTCTAAGTAATCATCTGTTACTTCAAATAATGTAAAAATAGCATGTCATTACCATTAAGCACCAACTGCAAGGATTTAATTTTAAACCGTTTCTCCTTCCTCTGACTGAAGAAATGCCTCTGCGATCATTTTTAACCTTTTATCAGCATAATTGCTAAATAATTAACAATGGTTAAATGATAAGAACCTAAGAGATTTGAAAATTATTACTGAAGTATGTATTTCACTGGAGCAATGACCTATATGAATCTGTTTCAAAATAAAAGCAATGTATATTCACCAGCAGCAGGAGCACAAATTCTTTATGTGCTTATGCCTTGCTCACTTACAGCCCCTGGTCCTACATCAAGGCATAAAGACCCTTCTCACTGCAAAGAACTACTTGTATGCTGAGGCTGAGCTCTACTTCTTCAAGGTTACTTCATAATGCTTTGCAATGTCTTCATTTCCACTAATACAAATTACTTATTCCAGAGAATAAGCCATGGAAGACAATGTAAAGGCTCTATAATCCCTTTCTATTTTTGTAGCAGACATTGAGTATTTCCTTGCTTCTGTTAGCTGAGCTGATTAGCATGCTGAGATTTTCCTGCAGTTTCTCCACTCTTCTCAATGATCTCCATGTGCTGATTTTGGATATGTCTTTTAAACACCCTTTGGGAGCTGACAGTCGTCAGCCTCTCCATCCTGTCCGGTCTCTGTCAGTCATGGGGATTTACTCACTCTCCTTTGCCTCCTAACTTGGGTATGCTTAGAAGCTCCACATAGATCTGCTGGGATCCTGATGACCTAGGTGCCATCAACACGTGGACCCTTATATCCTCTCCTGCCCTTTGTTCCAGGCACTCCCATCCATTCTCCACTCACCCCAATCTTAACAGTTCTACTACAACTCTGCATAACAAGGGTAGGCACAGGGGGAGGAACTGGAGGTATTTATTGATGGGGGGAGGAGAAACCATGGGAGCATGACATGTATAGCATAAATCTGTCAGAAGCCTGGCTGCTCCCTAAACGAATTATTTTTCCCTTTTTCTTTTCCCTTTTTTTTTTTTTTCTTAAATTTCTGGTGGTGAATTAGTGTACACAGTGTTATGGTGACACTACTAGGACTCCCAAATCACATCTCTGTCTACAGATCTTCTTCAGGTCCTTCTCAAGTTCATCCTTTTTGTAGATAAATTTGTCTTCCCAATATTTTTTGGTAAAATCATGGAAAGTTCTCTGTGGCTTTCACTCCCCATTTTGAGGGTGTGGATTTGTCTTATATCTAATCACATACCTGCATCTCCCCTTTCCGCAATATTCTTCTTTTTGGTTGCATCATGTACCTTTAGCGGTGGATGTGATCTGCAGCCAGTGCTGATGCAACTCCCCTTTGAATTGCAGTTCCCTCCGGTTTCACTCAAACCTCTCAACAGCCATTTCTTTCTTTCTGCATGCTTTCATCTATTGCTGTGCCATTCATATTCAGTCAAAGTTTATTTAATTTTTTTGGCTGAGGTTTCGGGGGAAGTAGTGGCAGAGAGCTTGTTTTGTTTTGTTTTTCTGTTAGAGGTTCCAAGGTACGTGGTTTGCTGAATTACCAGTAGAGTCTATACAATCCTAATGACCCTTCACTCCTGTCACTTTATTTATGCCTTTGAGCTGTTTAAATCAGGGGCACCTGGCTGGAAACAAAGGGAAGTGGCTGCCTGAGTGTTTTCACAAATAAAAGTAATATGTGTATTGCTTCAGCTATATCCCGCCACTTCCTCATGGAGTATTTAGCACAAGGGTGTGCAGCAGGCTTTGTTAAACACCGGCTCAGAAAATCTGCTGAATACCGGAGGCCATGGGAGTACAGCAGCCCATTAATGCTTGCTTTTGAAAATGCTGGTCTAACACTAACATAGCAGTTGTGATCCTTTGTGAGAAAGTGCTCTAAATGCAAATTTTAATCAATGCCATTTCCTCATAAATCAGTCCCTCTAGCTCCCTAATTATCAGCGCCAGGCTCTGAATTGTCATTATACTTCTCATATTGAGGTTCAGATTGAAAGTGATATCTTCCTATGCTGCACGGGAAAGGATTATCACTTTGCTGCTCTATCAGGGATCTGAGTGTACAACATGAAGCTGATTAGCATGCCTTCCTCTCTCCTGTGCACAAGGTTCCACCACTGCAGCTTTCCTATTGTAAAGCTACATATTTTTTATTCTTCTTAAAAAACAAAAACAAACCCTACATGATGCTTCTGCAGTAGTCATTTATAGCTATTTTTAAGAAATGCCAAAATGAAAGTTGAGTCAACATCAGGCTTATTTTATTATGCAGTTCATAAATAATGTGACCATAACTGCTGTTTCCCTTTCCTCCTGTGCTAACATTTTTGCAGCCTCCTGCTTTTTTTGAACAATTGGAACCTCTAGATCAATAAATAGAAAGTGAATTTTCACTGGAATGGCTTACAGACATCTAAGCTTTCAAAACCACTGTGAAATAATTTCCATCCCCAGAAAAATAGATGTGAAATTCATTGGCAAGCAAGTGCACGTTCTGTTTTGTCATGGGTAAATAGGATAAAAAAAGGAAGTATGACTCCTATATTATAATTGTTAGGAGAATAATTGCATGCAACCTGTTTCCATTACCAATAAGCAGAGCTTATTTATTGATTTAATAATGTAAAACTAATCATATGCTTTTATTTGGTTGTTTAGTTTCCTTATGATTGGATGTAACCTTGTTATACCTAGCTACTATAGATATAAAATTAATTATTGCTGGTGTTTATTGTTAATAAAATAATAAATGAAAATAAGAATATGATCATATTAAAAAAGTACAATCTTACTGCAACAAACAGTAAACATTTTGCACATTTTATTTTTGATTCTTTAAATGGAGAGTCTTAAAGAGATTTTTGCAAAGCAAAGAGAAAAATCTTTCCTTTTGCATTTAAACCTGAAATTAGAAACGCAGATTATATTTTTAAAAGATTGTATAGTGGCTCAGCACTCAGGATACTGTAGTTTATTAATGACTTTTGAAGGCGTGCTCTGCCAGGGAAGCCTAAAAATGTAATTGAAAAAAAATGCATGGTGGCCACTGATAAAAATAAGGATATTAATGAATATGCAGAATAGAAAAACTTGAAATCTATTCCAGGCTGAAAATGTTGAGGCATAATCTGGATTAAACCCAAATACAATGTTTTATTTACCAACTACAACAACAGAAAGACTTTAGGGTGTTGTTTGCTTTCTGTTTTGCTTTGCTGCTGATTAGCTGCTGCAAATGTTTAAAACTGTGTATCTGCGTCCCGCTCCCTGTGAGAAGCAAAGAAATGCTGTGCATTTTCAGTTATGCTCTGAGGTGCATCCCCTACACTCTGGCTCTGGGAGGTAAACTGCCTTCGTTAAGAGCAACTTGGGTCTGTCCTCTAATATCTGCTTTACAGAACAGAGATATTCAAAGACAGGTTTGTTGGTTTGATGCATTTTTCATGCAGCTAAAAGCTCATTGTGCTATTCCAAAAGACTTCTGGTAATTATAAATCTGATTTTAAATCTTTTATATCGCTCACATACTTACATGGTTTATCGGTGATCTAAAGTCCAGACCACAGTCCTGCCAGTGGAGCTACAAAATACTTGAAATGAATAGGGCTTCTTGTTGGTAGTGGCTGCTTATACAGATCCGATTACAAGATTTGCACTCCAGTGCAAAAAATATGTCTCATTCTGCAGTTATTTTACTGAAACAGGCAACTTCATATACATGAGTAGTCACCTTGAATTATAAATACAAGAGCACTAATTATACTGATGAGGCTTAGCAGGACTGGAACAAGAATTATGAAAAGGCTTTTCTTCCCATTCTATCAAAAATGGTTTAATTTCTTACATTGGGTTGAAAATTAAAAAGAATGAAGGAAGAAGTCATACATAACTTCCTGGGGAATCTCTGCGCAGCTTACAAATTCTGACTGATCTCAAAACATTTCTGTATTACTAAATATCACAGCATATGTGTAACCTGCTGCATACTGTCGGAGGTTAACAAACATTCGAGAACTGGAATACTGGAGGGCCCCTGAACTTTGCTGGTTGCACTCAAGTGGAAGCCACTTGAAGAACGGCACAGCAGCAACTTAGAAAACCCTGGCTAGTCCACTTTGATGGACAACAGCAACATGTTTGAAGAGAGGACTAGTGAAGTCAGCGATTGATAGCAGGGAAGGCACAAAGGACTGACCAAGTACTCAGAGGAAAGGGCATGTGTGACTTAACAGGAGGGATTTACTTTTTAACTTGAGGTAGAGTTTGATGAATACTTCCTTCGGTGGAAGTGCTGGCTGAATCAACTTGGCAGGGAGGGAAAGAAGCTGGTTTTCATCTTAGTCTCTTCTCCAGCCTGGCTCACTGTGTAGCTGAACAAATTAAAATGCACAATGAAAAGGCAGTGGCGAGACGGGCAGGTGTAAATGAAGTTAGGGCTTATCCAACTCTGGCCTGAGATGACCAGCCACAGAGGAGAGCCTGCCTGTAGGTGGGAGGATGGAGAGATATGTGCCATCTTCCAGGTGACAGAGGCACGGGTAGGCAGGCAGCGTGGGCGCAGTGAGAGAATTTTGAGCTAAACCCAAAACATGTTTAGAGCAGAGAGGAAACCAAAACAGAGAAATGCATAACAAAGTTTCTACCGTTAACTGAAGGCAAAGCTGAGAAGGCTGTTTACTTCCCTTATGGCACGACACTGAAGTGATAAACTCTAGGCACCAAACAGGCCAGCAAGTTTGGAGTTCAGAAAAGGACTTCACTTGAGCTAGTGAGGATATTGAGGAAGCTGTAGGGGAAGAGCTGGCACTAGCACTGGTGGCAACAACCGACAGGCAAAAGGACGTGTGTCTGTGAAGGGGTAATAGATGGCCTAGATGGTACAGAAGCCAGTGAAAACAGATGGGGGCTGTTTATCCTAAGGAAGGTTTAAAAGCATGCTGCTTCTGACTGCACGCGCTTAGTATGCTCATGAATTTTAAGCAGGAATGTTCATTAGGACAATTTGCTGCAATGCCAAGATATGGAAAACTCAAATGTTTCTTGCCAGTCCTGAGAATTCTAACCTTCTACAGGTTTTTTTTTCCCTCTTTTATTCCAGATTCTTATCATACAGGCATTCATAAATACAGGGCAGCAAATTATAAGCAAAATGTTTGCTTTTAGGATAAAACGGCAAACAGTAGTCTGGTTCCAGTTGCTGATTATAACTAGGGGACACACATGTTTTACTTAGGGATAAAGTATGAAAGATAGCCACAGTCAGTTATGAAAAAGGGTTTAGGAGAAGAATGAATGAAAAACAATTGTTTCATAAAATCATGTGAAACTAGCAGAGTCCTTGCAAAATGCTTAAGTGAAACAATCACACAGCTCTGCATTTATTGTGTTGTTTCAAATATGTTGACATTCCAAATATACTTCTGATTCAGTTAAACCAAAGGTTTCAAAAATCCTGAAATGCAAGCCCTATGTAGAAATAAAAGTCAGTAATAGTATCAAACTCTTAGCAAGGAATACATCCACTAAAGAAGGACAGAACTTGAAAAGCCCTAGCTCCAGATGTCCATTTCATTAGGTACAAATTCTGCTTCCTCCTCCAGCTCAAAGCACAATTTTGCAAGGCTGGAAAAGGAATAGAACCACCACAGTTTTGCTGAAAGATGCAAGCATATGACGTTGCAAATAGCTGTTCCTTTTCTGTAGAGTCTGAGAACAAACATAGCAGCTTGAATAGCTCACCGTAAAAGGATCTACAAACCACACAGATCGACTGGCCAAATTTGATGGGTAGATATAGACGGGCTGTCATGATAGTTGTGAGTCAGCTGCTGCATACCCTGCACTGGACTGCGGGAAAGAGTCCACCCAAGTCCTGCCTCTCTGAAGCTAAACCAGTTAAATATTAAGAAATAACTAAACTTTAGCTATTAATGCTGAAAAATGAAGTAGATTTAAACACATTTATTACCATTACAAGAAAGATACTATTGAAGCAATAAGGTACTCATCGATATTTGTTATGATATAAGAAATCAGCTTGTATACAACCAAAAGTACTAATTTTAAATTTCTTACCTAATGCAGGTACAGAAATGCTTTCTCCCCCTGCCATGCCCTAAAAGTGGAATTGCACACATGTACCTGAGCTGCCTCTGACTATGCTCCCTGAGATTCCTTTCATCTGTGTGTGCATGTGATAAGCATCCTTATAGTTTGTAGTACTGGAAGTTTAATTCATAGTACATTGGGTTTTCAACCTGCTCACTGGCTCATGGGAAGAATACGAGGAGTTTTAATGATCTTTTCTTTAGAAAGGATTATTTCCTGAAGTAAAATTTGCTATGAGTCTGTAAGGGAAGGTTTTTTATCTTTTTTTTTTTTACATATAGAAATGTACATTTTCATGTTTTGTAAAATTGTTACATACAGTAACTCAGTGCATGATAACATTCTTCAACAATATTTGTTTTTATGTAAGTTTTTCAGTATTACCTTATTAAGTAAAAACTGTTGTGTGATTTCGTTCATCTCTGTCCTATTTTTCTTGTCTCTCAGTATGAGCTGTTCTGAAATTATGTTCACGTACTAGAAGACAAAGTGCCAAGTACCTAATTTAGTACTCAACAGTTACATCCAAATTTCAGTTGTTGTATAACACCCAATACTGTAAAGATGAAGAGCTCAAGAAATCCTTGCCTCAGACTAGACAATTATCAGCTCTTTGGATTAGACAGTATTATTCATACTACATTTAAATAGTACCTTATTCTCAAGGTGGCCTGAATGACTTTAACAACCTATTTGTAATGTATGTGACCTCCATGAACAAGATCAATATTGCAGCCTGATTGCCCGTGACTTGTGATGTATGCATGCAGGAAAGTGATAAAGGAAGAGGTCTACAAACTGCTTGTGAACTATGCAAAGCAACAACAAAACAAGGGCCAATGAGTGGGATTTTAAAACACCTCTGTGGATTAGAAACATGTCCCATGATTAGGTTCCTAGGGCTTGTGGATATATTTGAAGATCCTGGCCATTCTGACTAAGATTTCAGAAATGTTTTAAGTTAAGGTTAAACACATTTGAGACTACTCTTTCAAAATGCATTAAAGTAAAGTTTGTACACAGCAGTTTTGACAAAGCAATGTGAAATTACCTCCACACATTCAAAATTGTTTTACTTTTTAATTATAATTACAGATGTAATTCCTTTCTTTGGTAAAATAGTTGGGTTTTTAGCCATGACATTTTCTCTTTCTTGACGAGGATTTCTGACATGCAGCATGAACACTGAATACTGAGTAACTGAATACCGAGTGACACTGATTCTCTATAAAATAAGCACTCTTCTACACCAAAGGTTACAATTTAAAGCTCCTAAATGCTTAATAAACATAATGAACTATGAAGTCAGGAAGCTTTAAGGACATCCATAGACTAGCAAATATAGTGATGAATTTTAGCCAGCTCAGCCACTTACTCCTAAAAATGGCTTTTCTCTGAGAGTGAAGAGCTCTGGCTTATTGCCTCTAAAAATAGCTCATATTTCTTATCCTCTTTCAATTCACTGTCACTAACAATGATTGTGATTAGTGTTAGTATATACCCTGGAAGCCAGCTGCTGTTTGTAAAGTTAGAAATCCAAGCCATACAAAGAGGAACCTATACAGAGAATTTATTTAAAATCCATAACTGACCAGTTCTTGTTAACATAGGAAGATTTGCTATTTAGACATACAGAAAAAAATGTTATTGGGAAACTCTTTTCAATTTATTCTCTTTCCAAATGATCCTCCTTCTGACCCTCAGAAGAAAACTACAGAAGTTTTTTCTCAAGAACATGCTCGTTAACACCTCCTGGTCAGAACCGCTCTAGAATCTAGAATCACCCAATATGGGGAATGCACACAAAAAGTGTAAAGCTGTCTTTTTCTTCCCCTTTTCCAAGAGTGCATGAAGTAACAGCTACAGTACAAGACACCCATTTCTTGATCTCTGATGTACATTACCATCTAACCTCCTTTATGCTGTTAACATTTTGCTAATAGTTCCTTCTGAAGCTGGAAATGAAATGTAAATCCGATGTAAGCAAAAATGGTGGTGGTACCAAATGTAGCTGCTTCTACAGGCTAATGCTAACAAACCCCATGGCCGAAGAGCAAGCAAGTTGCAGGGAGACAGTAAGTAATCAAGCCTCATTAGAAAAATCCCTGTTCTTTCTTTTTTTGGTTCAAGCAGAAGAAAGCAGCATGGAGCTGCAAATATGGTTCCAGCAGAAGACTAGGTGCTTTGTACAGGAGTCATTCAAAGTGTCACTATCAGCACTCTCTCTGTTACTTCTATAGTTAGCATTTCAGAGTCATGTTTTTTCAGAGCTGCTATGCCTCATGTGATAACTAGTACGGTAAGTACAGTTGTTCCTTTTCTTCAGCAAGAACCACAGCAGTAATCCCTGATCAGATTGAGCCATCACGCGACAGAGTATGCTGTAGACATCCCACCTAACCTGCTCAGTGGTATGGCACAAGCACCTAACATGACAGGTAAGTTGGTTCTCATCTCCTCCCCCTGCAGCCACAAATGTGGCCTGGGACATGCCCTTCTCCATTCTGCTGTTGCGTACCTTCTGACTGAAGCTACAGAGACGGGACCAAGATCTATATCCTTGTTATTGCACATGAGCCTCAGGCCAGACCCCGTGGACTGATTGCCTGTGTAGACAGGAAGGCATTCCCCCTGTATTATGGAGGCTTGGGGTCTACTGCCAGCCAGAAACCATTTCTCCTTCACAAGATGAAATAAATTTGCGAGGAAACCATGTTCATGGCTAAGAAACCTGGGCAGTAGGATACTGACCGCAGATAGCTTTGCTTCCCATTAAACATTCCTCAGGTAGCTACTCAGGCAGTGCAGCCTTTAGGCTTCTATTGTATTTTATTTTATTTTTACAAGAAAGCCCTTATTTCCTCAGTAGGAAGGAAAGGACAAGTTATTAAGATTGTTTTTTACAGAAAATAAAAAGTAATTAAACAAAGTAATAAAAGTCACTACAGAGTTTACTGCAGGACATACAATTCAACAGCCTCTAGTACTTGGAAGGATATGATGACATCAGGGTATGCTTTATTGTTTCTACCTGAGCACTAAGAAGCATATGAAAAAAGACACACACCCCCCCAGTTTCTTCAGAATCTTGCAAAGATTCATACTGCTGTCTCTCATTACAGACATGTCACTCATGCAGACCTTTATAAACCAAAGACTTTTATCTTTTTTTTTATAATTTAACTGAAGAACTTCAAAATTATTGCCAACATGAGATAGCTATTTAAAAAATTGTTTTATAAACCCTTTGATAAGTATGAATATAATAAAACATAGATCCTTCAAAACCTGCTAGGTGCTGCCTACGCAGAGTGCCAGGCTTTCAGCTTGTGCTAATCAGTAAATGCAGTCTCACGGGTTTGGGCTATTGGGGACTCAAGTTTCAGATTCTATTTAGAGCACAATTTAAGGCTTTGTTGCTAATTGTTTCAAAAGAAACAATCACTGCTCAGTTCAGGATTAAAAACTAGTATTTGTGTTTAAAAGGACATTTCAAATTTTTATGCTAATAGCAGGTGAATGTGGATACCTTCAGAAGCCAGTGAATGGCAGTTCACATACTGAGTACTGTAGCAGATCTTTTGTTTGTTTCTGTGATGTTTTGAATGTGCACTGAATGCTTATATTTTTCTGTCACTTCCACTTCCCAAACCTCCTGATACTGTTTATCAACATAGAAGGGACTTTTCCCACTGTTTTGCCAACATGAATCTGGCTGTATGACAAATACATAAGACTTTAAAGTAGTAGATGTCTCTGCTGCTTACCCATGAATACAATGATACCATCTTGTTATGATCATAACGCTCCACATACAAAACATTCTCCAGTTTTTATTTACAATTCATCACTGCCAGCCTACACTAATCACACTGCAATATAGTTATTTGCTTATTTACTGAGTTGCAGTGGCCTGCAAGTTACATGTCTAGCCACTTATGCTGGATAGTGCTACCTTACACTAATTTAACCACTCGCATTCATTTTTGTGCTACAGGTAAAACAATTGCATATCTGTTGCACAGAGATGTGGAGGCAAGCAACAAGCGAGGCAGCAGATTAAATCACTCCAGGTGGAGGGTTTCCAGCCTGCCCGGTGCAAGGTTGTGCCCGGCAGCATCTCCCTGCATCCAGTGGCAAGTGGAACAAGAGCGAAGGTGCGTAGCTGGCCCATGGGGTGCTGCACAGGATGGCCACTGTCACACCTGGTGGCACCTGGGACCAGTGTCATGGTGATGAGCTGGTGTCCACTAGAAGTGGGGGGGGCTCTGGTTTGTTTTTCTTTGAAGGCTGATTTTTCTGGAAGTGCAGCAACTGAAGCTGGAAGCAGTAACTCTATTCTGAGAGCACTGCTCTGCCTGTAACAAAGGCTCTGTTGTGTTGACATGCAGCACAGCGCCCAAAGCTCAGGATGTTTTCAGCCTATTTACTTTTATTCGTATTTGAGTAAATCTGGCATGGCTGCTGAGAATAATAGCATATATTAAGGCCCGTTTTAATCAAATGGATCCTTGATACAAAAATGTACTGTGATTTCTTTCTACTGGCAGTTTGCATGGCAAAGGCAATTAACCACGACCCTGAACTGCCGGTATGACCTTAAACAAAATTAGTCATCTCAGATTCTGTCCTGGCAAATCACTCAGCAGAGTATACGTGGAAAAGGAAAGTCAGAAAACCTTTTACAACATCTTGATACTCAAACTAACACAGCTCCAGCCAGAGTACAAATGAGAGTGACTTTTGGGTTGCTCTGTCTTAGGGCATTGGAAGCCGCTGCAAGAGTCTTACCCCTCCTCTCTGCAGGAGAAGCCTCGTTCAGTCACTGAGAAGAGATTCCAGATGTGACCAGGAAAATGGAGAAGGAGAAGTTGGGTCTATGTCTTTTTGGCCTAAATTTCTCTTCTCTTCTCTCAAAAGTAACTATGAGAAATTATATTAGGATTAATTAGTTCATGCGTACTGAAAAGTTTGAGCTCCACAAGTCAAACCAAAAGTACCAAAAGTGCATAATCTTGTCATAAAGAGATGTACTTTCATTTATTGTATAGGCTATGTGATAGGAACGGTACACAGAATGTAATGTCTGCACTACAGAGGCTTTTAGAAGTGTGAAATAAGAAAGAAAAGCTCAGTATGTCAGTCATCTGCAGTTTTCCCTTTGTCAATTTTAGTTTTGCTCCTTTTAAAGATTAACAATATATGTGTCAGTGACTTCCACTGAGTTTTCACTTGTGCTGGACATGGGTGCTGGGCATCAGATCACTTATCTGGTGTTCTGAAATACTATTTGTCCTACAGTCAGAGATTACAAAGATACAGCCTGTGTAAATGGTGCTGAATAGTGAAAGCTTCTTTCTATTGTCTTACCTTCTGACCACAAGTATGCAATAAATAAGCATAAATGTAGAAGAGTGACCTAAAGTTTTATCTGGCGCATTCTTAAACCATTAGTGCACAGACTTAAAATATTGTTAAAATTCTCCTCTTTTAATAAAGTACAAAATAATTTATATGGTTCTCTACAGCAATTACTTTTGGCGGGGAGCTGATGAAGATCACTGATCTCTCTTTATCTCTACAGGTTGTTAGGGAAGTTGTTTTGCACTTCCTCTTCTTTCGCTGCTGCTGTTTTAAGTATTCTTCTAGGAAAGAAAGACCCGACAGAGAAGGTATGTTCTTGAGGCTGACAGGCCTTGGCTGATAGGCCTCCTCTGAAAATTTTAATGACAATTCTTTATCTTTAGCTGTTGCATGTCCATGTTGTGTGGCTGAGAGAGGGACAGATTTCTGAGTCAGCAGAGGCCAGGGATGAGATCACGGGCTTGCTCCGATGGTGACGCCGAGGGCAACTGCTACAGCAGATGCTGACTGGCAGCCACCAGGAAAGGGGGCAAACGGTGGCGGTCTGGCAAACTGTGTTTTGAGGGGAGAAACCAAGCAGTTGCAGCTCGTGAGATAGTTTTCATATTTGAAATGAAGATATAGTAAATGATATTCAGTAGCTCTGCAACTTACAAGAGCAAAATTACTGTTAAGATCAAGTTTGCAGAAGCCAATTTTTTTTAAGAGCCATTATGTAGCCTAAAAATGATGTATTCAGCAGGAGATTTAAGACCAACAGCAACTTGACCTAGGGCACTTAGACTGAAAGCAAGACAAGTGTCCTGGCTGGCTTCCTTCACAGCATTTCTTTCCACATTTTTGCTTGTATTATTTTAGTTTTGGCGTGACAGAGTTTCAGGATGCTTGTCCAGGAGCCTGGGCAGAGAATAGGATGTTAGCTGCAGCCTGGGGGAAACAAAAGACGCGTTGCTGTTGTGATTACTGATGGCAAAGGGCCGCAGGTGGAAGCTGACGTCTGCCTGAGGCACTATCAACGACCAGTTTTCACCTGTTTTCATCAATTTGACTTGCATTCACCACACACTCACGCACATGCATCTCCAAATAGTAAGGCACGACTCCTGTTATCTTGACGTGGCTGCCAGCGCTAAAAAACCTGCAGCCACCCGGAGTCCAGCCTGTCTACGCCGGCCATTTACAATGGCCCCTCAGTTACTGCCCGGAGGCCGGGGCGGCGGGAAGGGGGCCCCGGCCGGGCAGTGCCTGGCGGGGCCGCGGCCTGCGGGGCGCAGCGCTCGGCACCCCCTAGCGGGGCGGCGGCGGCGCATTGTCTCCCGCTGGGGTGGGGCTGCCTCTCGCCGTCTCTCGGCCGGGCCGGGTCCAGCGCAGCTGCCGCGGCGGCTCCGCGGGAGGGGCGGGCGGTACCGCGGCTCCGCGCCCCGCAGGCGGGGGGGACGCTGAGGCGGAGGCGGGCCCGGCAGCGCCCGCTGCTCGCTGTCTCCTTGCCGACGGGGGAGGGGTCGGAGCCGCCTCCGTCCCCGGGGGCTGCCGCCGGGCCAGCGAGGCGGTACGAGGCGGCAGCCTGGCCGGAGCGGGTGGGTCCAGGCTCCGCCCCGCGTCCGCCCTGCCGCCAGCGTCCTCCCAGCCCGGACACCCGGAGCGCCGCAGCCGGGTGAGTAGCCGCGTCCGGCGGGGCTCTTCCCTCGCCCGGGCCCCGCGGAGGGGCGGCCCGGCGGCCCCGGGCGCAGCGCAGGCCCTGCGGCCTGGCCGCGCTTTGTTCCCCGGGCGGCGGCGTTGGAGCTGTGGGGCGCCCCGCTCCGCCGGGCGGCGGCGGGCTCCCGGCCCTCCCGGGGGGCGGCGGTGGCCCGGCCTTGCGGCAGGGCAGCCCTCCCGCGCCCGGCCTCCGTGGCCGGCGCCGCATCCCCGCGGCAGGCAGGCGGGCGGGCGGGCTAACGGGGTACCTGGCGGCTGGCTGCGGAGCTCGCCGCCTCCTCCTCCCCCCTCCTCCTGTTTCCCTGCCCCTTTGTGGGTCCCGCCGGCTGCTCCCGGGCCGGGGGCGCGGCAGGTCGGTGCAGCCCAGGGGGGCTCACGCAACAGGTTTGGGTATTGTTCGTGCCGTCGCTCCATGCCTGGCCGCGGTGGCGGGGGGGGCTCCCGGGTGGCCGCTGCCGCCTCGCCGGGGCCTGCCTTTGTGCGGGCGGCGGGCGCGGGAGGGCGGTGGCCCCCTCCCGCCGTGGCCGCCCCGCGGGTGCCGCGGCTGGGAAGGAAGGAAGGAAGGAGAGGGCTTCGGGCAAGGGATTGCTCCCCGGAGGGAGGCGGGGGCGGGAGCCGGAGCCGACTCGCCGGTCCGCTCGGCTTCTCGTGGGGATTTTCCCGGTGCGTCGCCGCTGGTCAGTGCGGCGGCGGGCTGGTGGGACGAGTCACGGCCGTGTCACTGCCTCGGCGTCGGGCGCTCCTGGGTTTCTGGAAGCGCTGCCTGCTCGGGAAGCTGATTCACTGCTGAAGCAGTGGTTGCTCAGATCCGCGGTTGCCATTTCTTTGATTTTTGACAGGTCCATTGTCTAGCGATTTTGCCTTTCTCCCCATAACTGTAGTGTCCCTTGCTGCCCCTTTACAGAGCTTTTTAGCCAAGCAGTTGTAGGAACGAGATGCTCTAAAGCACCCTTTTTCTTAAATAATTTGTACAAGTGTATGGAAGCAAAGAGTGGAGACGATTAGTGGAGACTGCTTCTTTGTTTTTTTGAGATTTTGTAATTTTTTAATGGACAAATTGGGTAAGGCTTACATGGATGGGTATTATAGATGCTTTCATCAGTTGTTCTTTCATCTTTCTTCATCCCAAAGGAAACGCTGGTCCTCTGCATTTTTAGTATTGCAGTGTCTGCATTGTCCTAATGATTGGATGTTGACTTTGTCCACATGTTAAAATTCACTGTGATGAGGAAGTCCTGGGGTTTTTTTCCTCCCTTTCCTCATTCTGTGACATTGTCTGCTAAGATTCAGTGTATAGTAAATAATGAATACTGTTACTACATTCTAGAAACAGTGATGGTGATGAACTTCCACGCTAATAAGGGTTCTCATTTTTCTGAATGTGAGGTTTTTATAGTCCTAGTCCCATTGTCTATACCAAGCAGAAACTTAAGGAGAAAAGGGGGAAGGTGGACCACAGAATAGAACTGAAGCTTGGTCAGAGAGGCCTACTGCTTGCTGGTGAGGTGCTGATTGTACTTTCCTCTGTCAGGGGGAAAAAAAAACCAAACCAACAAAAAAACTCCAAAAAACCTCACCAAGACTAGGAGCAATTACAGTGTTCTTTTAGTGATGAATTTTAGGATTTTGTACAATTTCTTACATCACAGATTGCTGCTTGAAGAATCCAGTAAATTCACCTCAGCCAACTGTAGAATGCTAATAGATGATATTTTATTTGCAGTTTAGATTTAGATGATCTGTGACATCAGTTAGAAACAAGAGTTAAGAGAAGACAATACATGTATTTTTAAATTTCTTACAAGATTGCCATGATGTCTCCTGGAGCTGTAAGCTATAGTTCTAAATTGGCTGTGGAATTACATTTCTCAGTAAAACTTATGCAAATGGGAAATGTACGTGGGTTTGTTATTTTCCAGCAGCAGAATAAAGGAGTCGGGTCAAGTTCAGCTCGTTTCAGTTGACTGCTACTTGGGAGTGGTAGTAGGGAGGGGAACTGGAGGTACTTATGGAAGAGACTAGATACATTGATGGTGAACTTTAATACAGTGCTACATAACTGTCAAGAGTCCTTAGGAATAGAGTATGAAGAGGAACACCTCTATTCCCCAGTGATTGTGGGTGTTGGGGAAATACAGAACACCGTCAGTAGGTAGCTTCTGATAAAGTAGGCAAAGCCTACCGTAGTGCCTTGTAGGGATAAGAAATGATGTTGCAGGGCTTCCACCGTGTCTCTGTTCAAGCTATCTTGAGCACTTGCTACTGATATTCTTGTTCCTGATCTATGGGTGTGTGCTCTTGCCTCTCTCCATCTTTTTGAGGCTGCTAGTTTATTTGCCTGACTAGAAAACTTCTGGTAATGTAAGTTTTTTTTAATTTAAAACTTGTTGTGAGAGAGATTACTGTAATGATTGCTGCATGTGAGTAACTGTAAAACCTATGAAATGTGTTTAGCATCTTGGCTTCGCCTGTAACACAGGATACACTAATTTTGAGTTTTTGGGTTTCCTTGGTGGGTGGAATTTGATCAGTTACAAGGGTTCATGCAAGTCTTAAAGCATGTGCTGAGGTTTTATGTTTGATGCTTATCTCTTAATTCTGCATCTTCTAATACAAATAGGGACTATTTACATTTTTTAATTCAAGTTATAATTTGCCTTTTTTAATTTTATAGCAATGGTTAACTTAGTTTGTAGGAATACCTTCCTCTTTTCACAAAAAACACTAACACTGTTCTATTGTCAATTTTGCCTAAAACTCTGTAGATTACCTCTGACTGAAAGCTTACTACAAGGATTCTGGTTCTTGTTACTTTCCCACTGCTTCCGGTGCTGCCTCAGGAGCATTGCCTGCTAATTATAAACAATGTTGATGTCTACCATATGTTTTGGTAGAAAATACGGGATTCCTGCTGTCCCACTCAACTCAAATGCCTAGCTTACAAGTATTTGTGAATATATAATGGAAATGTTGACTTCCCTATCATGTAACTTTGTAATAAACCCTTGTTTTCAGCCTCCAAGGAAATAAAGTTTTAGATTGAGTATTAACATCTAAAAATATGGTCAAATACTTTTTTCATTTAAATTTGCAGAATCTGGGATCCAGCGCTCAAACTTGTATCCCTAACAGTGTTGCATTCCAGTACCAATGGTAAGTAAGATCAGTCTCTTCCAAAAATAAGATCTTTAAAATTTTCACGCAATATATTTGGTTCTTATGAAGATTTGACACTGATGAATACACTGCATAGAACAATATCTTTGCAGCTGGTTTTGCACAAACTTATTTAGGCTGTAACTCATGCCACCTTTAACTTACCTACTTTACTTCATTTTCATCTTGTGACTTTTAAAAATCTTTAAAAGGTGCTATAACATAACCAAAGCTTCTGATACTAAAGTTATGTTACATAGTTTGGCTTAGATACTATAAAATAGTGCAGCTTGTGTTAGTGTCTCACGTTGTGTTAGTTAGTGTCTCACACAGAGCAGTGTTTCTGAATGTATTGTAGGATGTTTAAACATAAGACTGAAGATATGTGAATTCTCATTTAAAGAGGGAGCTGTGGTTGTGGGTGAGAGTAAGGAAAGAAGTTTTAAAAGCATTGAGGTAGATTGTTGCTGCTCTGGGGTTCATAAGCTTGTGCACAGAAGAGAAATGAGAGACTTGAGCACCTTGAGTGAGCAAATAGAAAAATGCACTGGCAAAGCTTTTTACTCTTTAGACTAAATAAGAGTGAGAGATTTTGAAGTGAGGATATCCTTACAGCAGACTCTAAACTCAACAAGGAAGCAAGTGAAAATCAATATGGAGTGTTGTTTTCCTGTTTCTAGGTAAGAAGATGAGCTGCTGCATTTTGGACAAGCTGAAGTTTGGAACGCTGGGACATAAAGAGCCTGTTAAGAAGGAAATTACAATAGTTAAGAGGAGATGAAGGTATGACTTAGGGCTTCGCAGAATCAGTGGTTCAAGGGAGATAGATGTAGTAGGCATGTGAGAATTCGGAGCCAAGCTAAACTCCTACGGTGTTGGCAGAGTTGAATTTGAGATGTGTTCTTGGAGAAATATCATGAAGGATAAATGTTGACCAGACTAAGTAAGGCAAAAAAAAAAAAAAAAAAGGTGTTGGAAGAATAAGAAAACGGATTTGATGTTAACTTGATGTTTTGGTCACTAAATGATATATACGTCTGAACTTGAGAAAATAAATGGCCCTGCTTGAGGGAAAGGGTCAGGATGGACACATAATACGTAGATCAAAGGTGCCATGGCTTATCTACTTTTAGGTGTTGGTAAAAGCTATGGTTTCTTTCTAATCAGTATACCCTCAATGCGGGTTTTCTGTTTTCTCTCTGGTAGCATAATGTTTGCTAATTCTTTCATGTTACATTCTAATTTGGTCCTAGAAAATAGTATCAGTGGAAAATGTATGAGTGTTACATCTAGCAAGATGCTCCAGGTAGCAGGTTAGAGATCTTGATTTTATATTCTCTGAAGCATATGACCATTTATTTATTTATGATAGTGGAATGCTACAAGTTTTGTTTTGAGGGGGTGGGAGAGAGGGAGAGGTGCTGTGGTTACTGCAGGTGGTTGCTGTGGCCAATTTAATTTGTGGTTTGCAGCTGAAATGTTTAGAATTTTTAACATGAGCACAAAAACTGAAGACATCTGTGCAAGTTAAGGAAAGATTTATTTCTCACAGTAATGCAAGGGCAGCATAGATAATTATTTTTATTTTGTATAGCAATGACTTAATGTAATTCTGAAATATTTTAAAACTTAGAAATGTGAATGAACAAGGTATTTATATGCCAAATTCGGCATATTTCAATCTCTTCTACTTTGATGTTTGCTTAAGACTAGCAAAGTTCTCAAATTACTTATTTATTCCTTAGGAAGGGATTTTTATTGTTATCCTCATTGTGTCTACCTTGTGTGTTGTGCAGTGATGGGGGGAAGCCACTACCATAAATTTTTTTTTTAAAAATACAGAGGAAATTGTTCAGGATGTTTCAAGGTCCACACAAAATCTTACTCTTGAGCTGGGAACTTTTTTGGTCAGGTATCAAACCCAAAGTTTTAGAAATTTGTAAACAGTCTTTTTATTAGCCTCTCATTTGTTTTCTTCTTGTTTTGGGTCAGTTTTCTCCACCTAAAAAGGATGACTGCTTTTGTGTCTGCTATGCATATGTCTACACACCGCATCCTACTTTTCCTCTCAAACAATCCCTTGCCCTTTCACACCCCCTGCTGCTCTGTATAGCTGTCTGTTTAGAAGAGCATTTCTTTTTGCTTCCATTCTGTTGTAGTGTCACTGTACTGGGCTGAGAAGTGATTCTGAGGGCCTGAGCCACATGCACTTGTAACCAGTGCCAAGTATGTGTATTGTTATGAGTTTGTAGATTGTTTTCTTATATAAATGTTATAAAAGGAACAAAAAGTTCTAATCTTGCACCCCAGAGGAAAGTTATTTTTCATTTGCTCCAGACTGCCAACAGTTGCACTCATCAGTGCAGCTGTTTGTCTTTTGACTCGGCTGCTTATGGCCTGGAATTGTCCAATCTCTTTCCTCCCACTGTCTAAGTTAGTTTTATGAAGTACTGAAGGCATAAGAGCCCTCTGTGATCCTTCATCACAAACTGGTTTTGGACAATTCATTAAAGAACTGGTAATAAGGTACTCATTTCTGCCAACTCATTCTTGCAAGCTTTTGACTTGTTTGGGTTTTTTTAGTAGAGGGAGCTAGAAGAGGAGTATGTATTGTTATTCTACTATTCATTGATTATTTTTCTTCCCCCCAACCTGTAACTCAAAAATTATTTCTGTGGGAGAATTTACAACCTTTGTGATTTCTGTCTTATTTCCACATGATCTCTGACTAAGTAAAATTTTGAGATTTTTTTTTTTATGGGTCTTAGGGAAGTGTGATGAGGAATAGAAAACGCCTCTGCTATGCTTTGAACACAGTATTTCAATTGACCTATTGCTATGTAGAAAGTAGTGGAAGAAGCAACCTCCCAAATTGCATAATTTTTTGTATTCTGTGGTTACTTGATGTTGTGAAGTGAGTTGGGACTATACCAGATGACTGCAACTTCTGCTATTTTGGCTGCCTGTTGCAAGGGAGGGGTATGAGGTAAATCAGTCTTCTGTTGCCTGTGGTAACATCCTACAAGGGCAAGCTATAGGATTCTGCAGGAAGGTAAACATGAGGTCTCTCTCTGTAAATGTAACAGAAAAGGAAATGTGGGGATGCATCCAAGACCTGTGACTTATTTTCTCTATTATTCTAGATTAAAGAAGCCTGAAAGCTGCTGTAATTTAACGTACACCATATGTTTTTTGGCTTGGTCTGAGACTGGAAAGGGTAGAAAACTCTAGCAAGCTATCATTTTTTATGTCAAGTATCATAGCTTCATTACTAATTTCTGCATGTGTTCCTTTGGGTTGGAGCAAGACTGCTGTCTGCGGACACGGCCTTTGAATGCAAAGAAGTGCTATTCTTTGAGAGAGTGCTAATTGCTGCACAGTATCCCATGGTTGCCCTTCTTGTATGAAAAGACTGAGGTGTCGGTATTGTGTTTCACAGCTGTACATGCCGATGTTATTGTGCATCCTTAGTTATATTTTTTCTGTGCTTGACACTCTTCCTTCTTTTCTTTCCCTCTGACACTTGCTCTAAGTCTGAGGAAAAGCTCTACCATTCTGTGAAATGAATAGTTGACTGAGATCAAAGTTAAAACTTACGAGGACAATGTCTCTTTCTTCTCGGATGGCATAACCTCTCTTACTCACTTGTTCTCCATTTGCTGGTTCACTATTCATTATATTGCTCATCACTTCTTTTTACCACTCATCTTTCACTTCACTTCTCACAAAATACTGAGGCGGGGGGAGAGGGTGGGAAACGTATATGGAAGATGGTTAAATAGAGGAAGTAGTTAACAGACAGCTCCTCTCAATTCTATTAGTAGCTATAATTAGAAGACGAAGTGTACAAGGTAAGCCTTGTACCTCCAGGTGAAAATGGGGCAGAAGAAATGGAGTTTTTCCAAGCTTAAATTTGATGTGTCTGTGACAATGTGCTTTTTGGATCATGTGCTTTTGGATCCTGGTTAGCAAACTGGTGACCCGAGGTTTAACCAAAAGTGGAGCACATTTTCAATCTGTCCATTCATCTGCTGTCACAAGTTGCTGAGTTAGAGTACTAACTGTGCACGTGTAACGGAACAGACATTGTATGGTTGCGTTGTGCTTTAAAATTAAACAAGCTTACATACTGATGGAAATCTACTGAGTTTATGGTTTTTATTTTCTTAATCCTTTAGTGTGAATGAATAAGTTATGGAAGATCAGGAGTATTTTCTTTGTGTACAACTTGAAAATCAGGCAGAACATAAAACTTCAGTATGCCCCTTTTTTATGGATAGTTTTTACAGATAGTCAAAAAGAAAATAATCATATGTGAACAAAATGGTTGATAAAGCAAAAACCTTGACTTGATCTTCCCTAAATATGTGGAGTTACCTTTTCTCCTGAGGTCTTAAAGGGCTCTAACATTAAAAATTTATTAGTGCTGCTCCTAATATGTTAAAGAGTAAAAACCAAACACTGCATTTGAGTACCTAAGCTGATGTTCATCTGTCAGTTTTTATTGTTATTTTGAAACTGTCCAGCTGAGTAACCCAGTTCCATGTGCTCTTTAATTGTAAGCATCCATTCATTAATGCTGTCTTCAGCCTTTTTCTGGTTTTTGGGCAGGTTTGGTGTGCTTCTCACATTTCCCTGAGGTATCAGCCCTGGAGACACCTTCGTTTGTGTTCTTTCTTTGTGCCACTTAGGATGTCATCTGTCCCACAGCTTTAATGTAGCTTTAAAGGAAGGTGAAATAGTAATCTACATAGATAACTGTGATATTCAGCTTTCTCTGTCTTTTGCACATGGATTTTATTTCTCTGTGGGACGGATGAACTTTTTTTAAGGTAATCCAGGGAAAGCGTGGGGTAGTGCTTTGTGGGATGTAGTTAGCACCTGAAAAAACTTGCATGCTGGCTTCAGGGAATGAAGCTGTTAAATTTGAAGGTCTGCAATTCAGAAGTTGATTTTAAAAGAAAAAAAAATTTCACCCTATATGATTGAGGCTCCCTTCCCCCCCCCCTTCAGAATGTCTGTTGTTATTTGTGCTATTGTTTGTGCCTGGACTTGCAAGCTGCTACAGTTTTGAATGTAGCAGCCCATCTGCTTCCTGGTTATTTATAGGCAGATCTATGGAGTCCCTTCTAATCTCTCAAGTCGTCAAAAACATTAATGAATTAAACATCACAATACTGTTGTAAAAAGGGAATTAATATATAACATCTCCATTTTACAGATGGAGGGACTGAATGAAGACTAGAAGGGATAAATGACTTGCTTCATGAAAGTCATATGTATATTTCATAGCAGAACAAGGAATAGAAACCAGATTTTTTTTCCTCTGACTTTTAGTCCTGTATTTAACAGACCAGCTACACTCTCTTGCTTGATACATGATGAGGGAATGAAGAAAATACTCATTCTTTGAAACTTGCAGTAGATGCTCATGAACAGACTAATTTATTTAAAGACCTTGCACCACGGACTGAGAGTATTAAATGTTTCAGATCTAACGATTTTGGGTAAACGTGTTTCTATTAATTCTCATTGAGTCTGAATTTGTTTTGATTGTTAACATTTTTGACCAGTGGTTCTCACTGGGTTGCTTAGAAAGAAAACACCTGTTAATTGCTGAGCAGCTTCTCTCTAACATCTTCAGGGTATCTTACTTCCAGTCATCTAGTCAACGTGAGTCTGTCAACTTCTCCCTCTGCCCTCTCTTTAATAGACTTTTAAAACAGTTTTAAACAGTGTCTGGTCATTGGTTCTTATTTAATTTTTTTTAATTAGATGAGCCTGAAGATGTGTAGCAGCAAATGCAGGTGATATTCTTCATTTATGAGAAATTATGCACTTTAATGCTGAATTACACATAGTTTATATTGTGTGTGGGTTTTGTGGCTTTTGGTTTTTTTTCTGGAAAGAATTTCTAGAATTTTGAACTGTGTTGTGTGGAGGAAAAAAAGAAAAGTAATTTACAGTCTTTCCAGAGCCTAGATATGATAGGGGATGCAGCCTACCAAGTCATGATTTGATTTCACATTGGAGTGCAGGCTGAAATAATATTTGCTTTTTCTGTTCTGTAAATTTTTTTTACTATTTGTTTACTGTCTCCCCAGCCTCCCCCTAATGTATACCTATTTAATTTAAGTTTGTATTTAAGAGAATTTTCTCCACAAGTAGTATTAGTTTCTGCTTGGTGAGGGGATTGGAAGAGTTTTCTATTTCACTGGAGCACCTTTCAAGTATTTAGGTTTTAAATACAAATGTTATGTGAATTTAGTCTTGCCACTTTTCTGTGGAAACCTTCAAAAGAATGAATACAGTGTTGGAGATTAACATTGCTATACTGATTTAAAAACCTGAAAGCCCATGTCATTCTAAACAAGTTCAGTGAGATTCTTCAATGTAGTTCTTTTATTTAGCATGTTTCCTGTATACACAAGTTTTACAATTTGGCATATGGTATTTTAATTGGCAAAGTAGCTTGCAGGTGGCCATGCAGCACTATAGATTGTTTCTGAAATTCAGCAAACAGATTTAACCTCTTTAACTTGTTTCGTATCTGTAAAATTTGAGCATATAAAAGTTGTCTTTTGTTTTGGAAGTGATAAAATGCAGCTTCTTGAAGTATTTCACTTTCCTCAAGTGAAATCTGTTCTCTTCAGTGCTCTTGTTTCTCTTCTGTATTTTTTTTTTAATTTAATGAGTCCAAATGCGTTTTTTTTTTAAAATTGATGAATAGACACCAAATCTATTTCTTTCAGCTAAATAGTGGTACAGCATCATTCTTTCCTCATTCTAAATTGAGAGCTTGATGACCAGTTTAAGAGCTTGTTGTTTTGTCTTCCTCTGAACAAGTTAAAAAGACTTGACATTTTATTTGTAGGTCTAATATACTTCTCTGCTTTTTAGCAGTGTACCTTTTTAAAACACCTTTGGCAGCTCCCAGTGGAAAGTAGATGCCAGCTCTCTTGAAATTGTTTCACTTTCCAATGTTAAAAAAAAGACATTCAGTTTAATTCATCCTGAGATTCTCTGGAGTGTTAAAAGATAGAGAGGGATGTTAAACCTTAGTTTTAAACCTGAAGATTTTTTTCTGGCATATTCCTATAGCCTGCTCTGGTGAGAGTTTTCTTCTAGATGGAGCACATCAAAGAGTGCTTTGTGAGCTGCTTCTCGCAGAAGAGAGGTAATTGAAAACTTCAGGAGTTTCTGGAACAAAGGCTAGGTGTTTGAAATTATTGGCAATTGTTCTGACTCACCTCACTCCACTCAGAGTGAACAAAATGCTTCCTTTGGTTGCAGGAAGTACTGAACAAAAGAACTATTTTGATCCATGGACAGTGCCATTGCTGTGGCAGAAAGCCAGGCAGCGCTTTCATATTAAATAAATTGGTCTTTTCACAACAGCAAAGAAACGTGCTCCCTAGAGTCAGTAAGTTGATGCAAACTTTTGTTCATATGTGGAAGTATGAAGATAATGAAGTGTGTGCATGTAGGTTTGGGCTTTCTTCATTTATTATAATAAAGATCCATTTGTAATAATTTCGAAATATAACTTGGGTAGGGGGAAAAGGGAAAAATCATTACCAGGTACATGTTCCACATATTAAGAAAAAGATAATACTGCCAAAGTTAAATAGCTTACACAGGGTGGTTTGTGCAGGTGCTTGAGGGACAAAAATGACTGCCTGAGTCATTCTTGAATTTTGTGGTTTATGCAACAAATAACGTACAAATTTTTTTCTGAAGCATGCAGGAAGCTTTAATAGGATGCTTATTTGAGTAATTGCTTAAAGTGCAAGCTGTCTTGGGACTCAGTTTCCTGAAAGAACTGAAATTTGTTTGTTTCCTTTTGTAATATGGGAAATGTGTATTTTATATAATTGACAAAAATGATACTTAAATATGGAGATTTTGGGATAAGGGGTGGGAATGAACATTGTGAAGCGTTACACATTGGAATGGGGAGGGGCAGTAAAAAGTTGTTGAAATGTTATTTCTGTTTCATAATAAAAATAATCATTCTGCTTTTTTTTGTTTGTAATGAAGCTCATTGTTTTAATAAGAAAAGGAATAACTATTCTGTTTTACTTCAGGCCCTCTATTTGGAGTTCTTTGGGTTTTTTTTCTTCTTTCTCCTAGATCATTTGTAGTTTTGATTCAGTTAACTTCCCCCCCCTCAGGGAAAAAAAAGTACTATTTCTGTGCATGAATGCTGAAGTACCCAGAGAACTCCAGGTTGCAGTCTGAAGCCCTGTGCCTGGAATTAAAGGAAAAAAAAAAAATCTGTTTTTTATTTTGACTGGATACTGGTGTATATCTTGAATTATGTATTTCTGTGCAGAATTAGGTTTTTTTATTATATGGATTGATTTGTGCAAGTATGAACTCAGAAAGACTTACAAGCAGATGCCAGTTGCTACTTTGTGTAGGCTGGAAGAGGAGGTTGCAATTCAAGCATCCTGGTGGTTGTCAATGAAATGCAGAAACTTAATCACAGTGAATTGCAGTTCATAATGCAATAAAAATGGGATGAGGGTAAGAAGGGATTTGGAGACAAAAGGAGCAGAAGCATTTCTAGCTATAGGTTAGACATGCTTATTCTGGCTGTTGGATGTTTTTCTTTAATGGAAGACCTACTAATGGAAGGGTAATGGCAGTGTCCTGACATAAATGCAGCATAACATATTTAAATAATTATTATATTCGTGGTAATATGAGACAGACTATGCGAAAGTGTAATTTTATTTACACTTATTTTACATCTGAATGACTGAGCAAATGGATGATATACCTGTAAATTAATTGTAGTTTTAATGGGGTTGGGAAATAGGACTTTTGTATAAATTATCTCAGTGTCCTTGGTTGAGATTCTGCTTTGGTTTTTTTAATGATGATGAGAAAGAAATCTTTAAAGATTTACATGGAAAAATGCATATGATAATGTTTTTTCTTCAGTTTTTACAATACTTTGGATTCTAGTTACAGTGTTCTGTGCTTCCTTCAGAAGAGTACAAAAGTGTTTTGGCCAGTGCTCATTCTAGTGAAACGTAATTGGTTTCCCATGCTTGACAACTTTAACTTCTTGTGTTTCAGAGCTGTGAATATTATCTGAAGTAGAATGGAAGCTTCAGTAATATTACCCATTCTGAAGAAAAAATTGGCTTTTCTTTCAGGTATGGTTTCTGTTTTCCTCAATTCGTTCTTCCCTGCATAATTTGGATGGGATCTTTAGGTTGGTTACTTGTATTTGCTGGATGTATTTAACAGAAACATATTGTTGGTTAGCACTTTGTCATATTTCAAAAGGATCTCTGAAACTTTTAATCTAGTAGCCAAGCTATTGCTGTTGGCATTTAGCACTTGTTTTCGCTGTAGCCTGTAACTGAACCCACAAGGTTGATGTCATGAGGTTTCAGTCCATATGTAAAAGAATGATGATTTAGCAGACATCCAAGAATAATCCTTTCTGGGTTTTTATGTGGTTTTAGAAATACAGAGTGAATATTTTCAGGATTTTCTTTAGAAAATTTTTCCTTCCTTTTCACCCCTGTCTTTTCTCCAACATAGAAATGGATGGAAGCAGAATTAGACATGCATTGCAACATTTTGGTTATTGCTAAGTAGTTAATTCAGGCAAGGCTGGAATTATCGTTGTATGTATTAAAACTTCTTGAATCTTGGGTTGAAGGTAACTTTCCCTCCTCCCCATGACAGAGAAAAATGAAAGGGAATACTTAAAATGATGAATGACGTTCTCCTGCTGATTTCACTGCTGTCATAGATACCTGTGTTAGTTCTTGGTGTTTGATTGTCTACTCTAGGGTAGGGAGATAACTTGCAGAACACTTCTCAACTTCCCAAATTGACAAGTGTTGCCATAAATAAATATTCATCTGGTTTAGTTTTTTTTAGCTAGTCTAGTTTAGCTTGCTCCAGTCACTTGAAGTGAAACCCGTTCCTTTTGTTAATAGAATTTGTTTTGCTTTGAATTTGCCCACTGCCCCCAGCAATTGCAAATCAAACAAGTCCTGTTTAAAAACAAACAAACCAACCCCCCAAAACTCAACTTACATTAAAGCTTAGGACAGTGGGCAATTTCTCCTGTAGTAATAGCAGATGTGTAGTATGTTGGTTGTTCAGCATTATACCACAAGGGGAAGTTCTAATTAACTAGAGTGCATTTTCAATTTGCTATTTAAGGTGCCTGATCCATTTAGAAATATAGATGTTCTTAGTGGAAAGTAATTTATTGAGTGGCAGTTTAAATGCTAGGAACCTTTTTGAACCTACATATTTCTAAGTAGGTTTGACCTTTTTGGAATTGTGTAGTATTAATGGATGCTTTAATTTAATGAATGGTAAAGATTCATGCAGTAGTTCTTTTAAGCATTTTTCAGTGCAAGTAAAGAAACCTGACAGAGAAATCAGTTCATCAGATCTCTTTAAAGCAATTTTGTTGCATATATTTTCATAAATAAAAACATATTAATGATTAAAACCAAATAGTTTTCCTAAAATACGATTTTTCTGATTTTTCTCCAGTGTTTATATGTTGAAGTCACTTGATATTTTTGAGCTAAATTGGTACAAATAATGTTGGCCCTGCCTTCTTTTTCTGGAAGCAAAACAGGGTGGTTTCTAATGAAGCAGTGTCTCCTCAGATATGGAATCTGTGGCTGTGTAGCTTCCATGTCGGTAGGTCATTACAAATATTAGGGAAGAAAAGGCAAACTACTGACTCAGCAAAAAACTTGAACAACCACTTTGGTGCAAAATTAATTAAAAGATTTCTTTTTTGTGATGCTTTTAGTTGCTTTCCTTAACTTAAACATGTTTTCAGTTTCTAATCATAGAATCTATAAACTACACCACTTCTGAGTTACAATACACATCAAGTTCATTTCCCCTGATTTTATTTTTCAGGTTTAATCCTAAGCCTAAAGACTCAGATAGTCTGAGTGTAGTGGTTTTTTTGTAAGACAAGGAGGTGGTGTTTGCCACACCTAAAATCACAATGTGATTGGGTTTATCTCACTAAACATTGTGTTCTGAAGGTGGTGGTAAATATTTATATAATCTTTAATTTTTAGAAAGGAGCTACAAATAATACAACCAAGATCAAAGAACAGCTTACATTACTGTTTAATTAAATAATTCTTATTGTTTAGTGTGTTAATGTTGCGAAATGTTAGACTACATCCATGATAGCCATCACTTCTTCACTGGTAACTGTAGGTAATATCCCTTTAAAGCCCCATTCAGGTTTTTTTTAGTATTTCCTTGAAAAATACAGTTTTGAGTTAAAATGATTCTTAGATGGATAAAAGTATACCAGTTATCTTTTACATAAATGACTGGTCATCATTTTTCACCAAAGAAAAGAATCAGTGATAAGTCCTGCCTTGTTCTCTTTTTGTGCCGTGGCAGGTTGACAGAATACTTACCTGATCTGTATATACTTCAGTGCAAGAAAGCTGCACAAAAACCACATTGCAAGCAGAATACAGATATTTGAATCTTTGTAGTAGTGTTTACAAGCTGGGGTAAAAACCTGTCCATTGTTACACAAGATGACTTGTCATGAAACTGAATGATTTAGATAATTATTGCGGTCTTTTTGTGAAATGTCAAGAGATTATAGTTTTTGGGTTTAGTTTGTGGTTTCTTAGTACGTTCAGCAAATGGTGTTTAAATCCAGGTATAAAAGCAAGAATTTCTCTGTGTCTAGTATCTTGTATGAGTGGGCTTCAAGTGCCAATTCTAAACTTTCATTAGTTAGACCCTGTTCAACACTGGAATCTCTCAAGTCTGTGTAAACAAAACATGAACTACTATTAATAGTTAACTACTTTTGTGGGGGATGGTGTTTGTCTCTCTCATGAATCCAGAAGTAACTTTGAACAGAACAAGTCCCTTCCAGTTATGAATCATCTATGGTAAGACTAACTTGCTATAAATGCAAGAAGAAAACGTGTTTTTCTGCAAACCCTTCCTTCTCCAGCCACGTATATATTCATTAAAATGAACAGCTTTAATGCTCTGCTAATGAATTCATGGGTAGGGGAGGAGAGGGAGATACAAATCTTACAAACAGATTATCCAACAGAGTCCTGGGCTGCTGCCATGGCTCATGGAGTTTTGGACCCTGAAGTTGGTTCAAGGCAACCCTTCCACTGTTCCCTGCAGAAATACCTTCATAACCTCTTGTGTTCTTACTTTGCCTGTCGCAGGCTCACTCAGTGTGATCACCAAATTCTGTCCAGTCTGTGTTTTTAATTTTTATTAATATTTGGGACAGTGTTTTCTTCTTTCTCTGCTCCAGTAATTTTTCATAGTTCCTCCATTTTACAACACATAACACATTTTTGAACTTGGCTGTTGCAAATTTCAGTTTCAATGAATTTATTTTCTATATTCCTAAAAACTGCTACCCTCCCTTCTCTGAGGATTTCCTTATGGATAAGGAAAGACCAAATGATGCCTGAACACTTGAGGAAAGGCTTCTTTATTCATTTTAGTGTTTTATTGAGAGATGGTAGCTAACGAGCTACTATTGAATCAATATGGCTTCTGAAGTGTTATTTTACACCCACAATCTTACTGTTTTCCTCTTATTAGTTGGATTTAATGTGCACTAAATAGTGTAGCAAATGGAGAGAAATTATTTTTTCACTCCAAATGTACAGATGAGAACAAATGTCCAGTTTTTAAAGCATTGAGGTATTTTTCCTTCCTTTTTCTCCTTCTTCCTCACTCCAATTTTCAGGCTTTCTGCCATTCAGAAACAGAGGAGGGTGGACAATCTGTAAATAACTGTTGCTTTAAACTGTGACTCCCTCTTAGTTTCTGCAGAAAGGATCTATCAATTTGTACTTTCTCATATAGCACCACTCTTTAATTCTTCTGTTTAGAAATATTAAAATGTGCATTCCTGTTTTCCAGCAACAGTTCTCCCCCAAGAAAGAGAAAGGGAGGGGAACACAACTATTGCAATGGACCACTTAAAGCAGTAGGTCCTTTATGAAGATGTGGAAAACACATGTATATCAGTGGATCTTTAATACTCTTTGGGGAGTTTGCACAGCTTTAGAAACAAGGAAGAAACCTACTGCAATTAAGATGTCAACATACGTTGTGTAAACAAACTGTTTTTTTTTCATTATTTTGCCTGCATCTCTAATGGATGGGGGGGAATTCTTCTCGAATTATGTCAATGTACAGGTATGCATCTGCAGGCATTACTGTGCTGTGCACTTTCTTATTTCTGCACAGCTGTTACTATTCTGTAAAAAATTGCTCTTACTGATTAGATAACTTCAGTTCTACCAACATTAAGTAACTTTATGAAGCAAAAGCATGATTTAATGGCTTTAACTATGTGAATAGCACACTTAATTTGAGAATAAATGTGTTCTTTCTCAGGTTATGGGAACTTACTTTGCTGCTTTTTCACCCCAAATAAAGCTGAGATTATCATTATCTTTGTACAGTTTTTCTAAAGGATGGAGAAAATTGTTTAGTAACTGCCTCCTACATGCACTTAAATGGCTCCGTGGTATTTTTATTTAATAAAATAGCTTATATATTAAAACTTATTCCAAAAAATAATATTGAATAAAATGGAAAACGCTTTCAGCTGCTCCAGATTGTGGAAAACTTATCCATCTCTACATTAAACCAGTTTTAAAGTATTAGTTTAAAAAAACCTCAAGGATTAAAAAAAAACACGCCCAAACTTGAAGATGATTGAAGTTGTGATTTAATGAACTATAAACTCAAGCATTATATCCTTGTGGAGTATGTTTGGATTCATTAATCTTTTTCACTTCATGTGCAAATTTCCTTCCCCACTTCTCTTCTTGTACTTCCCCTCCTGTTCCCTTCACCAAAAAACCCACCAAAATATTGATTGGGTTTTGAAATTAAGATCTCTCTTCTTTTTGCTGGTTATAAACATAAGATTCAAGAGCAGGGAGAAAAAAATAGATAAGCTGGTTTGTTCAAAATGGTGAATAAATGAACTAGATGAGTTGATCCAAATTAAGTGGAAAGATGTGTCACAGCTACCTTTGCCCCTTTTACTTAATCCTCTGAGTTAACAGCCATTTAGGGGCAAATGTTTTAGTCTCAAGGCCTTCTGCCTTCAAAATATCAGAAGTGATTTCCCCTGTACTTGAAGATGTGGTGAGCATAGAAGAGTCAGCTGCACACCTGATTGCCTTCACTCTACAGCCTTTGCTGATTGACCCTTTCAGGGAGCTGTGTCAGTATTTATTTTTCAGGTGATCTTGTATTCAGTGGTTTGGCTTCAGTCCCAATTTAAGCTATGAGTAAGAACCTAGTCCAAATCCATTTTGGTTGCTGGTTTGTACCTGTGTGACTCAAGAGTCAATCTTTTAGAATAAAGACCAGAAGAGAAAATTTCAGCTTTCTTTAAAGATCCATGTGTTTTTATTTCTTTTTTTTTAAAACTGTACCTTTCCAGAGACTTTCTTGAGAGTCTGTGTAGTCAAACACAACCCAAATCACAGTTGTAGAACATCTACTTAAATGCAGCACATCAGCATCACCTAACACTTGATCTTACTGAATCTTATAATGGACATGTAAAAGCAAGGCCAGCTCTTTCAGTATTTTTGTTCCTGATTGTTTGTATATCTTTTACCAGAAAGGTTTAAAAACCATATATGAAGATTAAAGCAACTGGTTGGAAATATTTATCTTAATTGTGAGGTGACTGTTATGTGTTTGTAAATAGGTCTGAAAATCTTATGTGTTTGATGAATGAACTACCATTTTAGAGTATGTGCCATGGGCAGCCTGTGGGGTACAAGATCCTCCTTTGTGTAGTCAATGTTTCTAGGAGGTGGTGTGTTCCAGTGGGAGCTGCTAGGTACATGCTCACCTTGGCAGCTTACCAGGTTTCTGACAGGCTGGTAGTATAGAAAGGCTAGGAGATACTTTTTAAAAATGTAATCTAGATATGCAAAAATAATGCTTCTGGAAAACTTGATTTGTGTTGTTTATGTTGAAAGTACTAGATGAAAGACTATGACAGCTACAGATGTGGTCTACGCTCTGAAGCCTTGGTGATGCCTTAAATATCAATGTGGTGAATGAGTCCTCACAACTGAGGTGAAATGTCAGTTGTATTTTTTCACAGCAACTTTAAAGATTACTTTTATAATGTGTTTTGAGACTATGTAACTACAAAGTATTTGTTTTACCTTAAAGCCATCACAATACCTTTCTAATGACTTTTCCCCTCTCCCCCGCCCCCCAAAATAGGAGGGAAGGACAGAAGAAGTGGCCTCATTCTGACAATTCCATTATGCCTTGAACAGACGAGTATGGACGAGCTGAGTGTCACACTAGACTACCTTCTAAGTATTCCAAGGTGATTTCAAAGGCATTCTGTTCAGGGCTGCCTTCTTTTCCATGGTAGAAAGGATCTTTTTATTGTTTTTTTCTTTTTATTTGCCTTTCAATACCAAATGAATAAATATTTAAAATTTAAGTATTTATTTATGTATTTAAATATTTAAAATGTGATACTGTCTGACTGAATTAAAAATATACATCCTGATAAACTAAGGGATATCTACTAAGGCTTGCATATGTCCTTTTATTCTGTATATCTGGCTTTGGGTTTTTTTGCCTTGTGTATTTCCTCACTCCTTTCTTGGGATATCTTTTGGAAATTTCTTTTTAATGACAGTACACTTAAATTGCTGTGTAAATTAATGAACCATTCTAATGAAACTCCTAAGCTTACAAAGGTAGCGTTGCCCAAAGTAAAAAAGCTTCATCCTCTTTCTTTCTTTGCTATGTGCCCAATCTTTGTAGCTTGTAGTGCTTAAGTTTGCACTGAGTCTAAAAATAAATGAAATCTTACTGAAGTTAGTGAGCAACTCAAATGTTTAAAGTTAAGATACTGCTTAAATGTGCTGAATGACGACTTGAGTATCTTGTCATCCAGACCTTGCTGTAAAATCATCGTTGATTAAGTTCTGCGGATGTAACCCTGCAAGCTTATAGTGACAGTTCTTGGTCCTAGCTTAGTTAACTGAATTTTTTTCTTAAGATCCAGAGATGGATCTTTATCATAGCTTTGCCTTGTTCTCTTGTGCCACTGATTTAAAAAGGAAAGCAGCACCTCAGATAAATGCTTGCTTTTGTATCCCTTTAAGTTCCTCTTCTGGAAACAGAGGAACAATGGCATAACTAGAGACTGTTTATTGTACTTTGCTTATTGCAAATAAGTATAAGTGTTTTTAAAACACAATTAAATGATCTGATTTTTTTGCAGTTGAGACTGTTTAAAAAAAATTCTGATTGGTGTCCTGGTTTCGGCTGGGATGGAGTTGGTTTTCTTCCTGGTAGCCGGTATGGGGCTGTGTTTTGGGTTTAGGTTGAGAACAATGTCGATGATACACTGATGTTTTGGTTCTTGTTAAGTAGTGCTAAGTACTTGCTAAGTGGTGCTCACACTGGTCAAGGACCTTTCAGCTTCCTATGCTCTGCCAGGGGCACGGGAGGCTGGGAGGGGGCACAGCCGGGGCAGCTGACTCAGACTGGGCGGGGGCTATTCCATACCACGTGACGTCATGCTCAGTATATAAGCAGGGGAGTTGGCCGGGGAGGGGTTGGCTCGCTGCTTGGGGGACGTGCTGGGCATCGGTCGGCGGGTGGGGAGCAATTGTACAGTGTACCGCTTGCTTTGTATTACTACTGTTCTATTTTTTTTTTTATTTTACTTTAGTTATTAAACTGTTTTTATCTCAACCTATGAGTTTTCCCCTTTTGCCCTTCCGATCCTCTCCCCCATCCCACTGGTGGGGGGGTGAGCGAGCAGCTGCGTGGTGCTTAGTTGCTGGCTGGGGTTAAACCACGACAATTGGGAAGAGAGAAGTAAAGAATAAATTCAGGTTGCTTACAAGTAAAACATCAATAGGTATATGAGTATATTGAAAAACATTTTAGTCGTGGAAGCTTTAGGGTTTTTCAAACAAGCTTTTTGTCTTTTGTAAAGTGATGAAAATCCCAAATGGTCATCCACACAAGTCATCTCATTGACTTAAAGACTTGGCAGTATTTGTGGAACAGATGCAGGCATTGTTGTTCTAGCAAGCATTAATTATTCCACAGTCTCATCCTGATGTATGCTTTTACATATATATTAGTGTAAAAATAACTGTCTGAAAATTCAACCAAAGTACTCTTTGTACAAACTGGGAAAGTAAAGTTCAGTGTTCCCATGTCTAATGTTCTGTTTGTCAGTCGTGGAAAAAATGACCTCTCTTTTATGGTGGCAGTATGGAAAAATCATTGTCGTTTTTATTTGCATGTTGTTTTTTAGTGGGAAATGCAAACTTTTTGGCCTAAGTGCTTGCCTTTTTTTGTTCTGGAAAGACTTGCTGAACTGAGTTTGAAAAAAGGAGAGGTTTGGGGAGGGATGTTGTCCCAAACCCAGATAGCTGTCCAAGAAACATTAATGTTACGTTTTTTTCCCCAAGTTCTGTGTGTAAGATAACCTAATATGTTTAACTTTTAATTCAGTTGCTCATGCCATATGTTGTAAGTGTTTTGAAATATGCATTCTAGTGTTGATGGATAGCTGTGTCCAAAATTTGAGAGGCATAACTGTTTATAGTGTCTTGGGTAAAACTTCTCTGGGAGGTGTGTGTGAGGAGTATGTGTGTGTAAAGCTTTCCTTAAACTTCAAACAGCTTATTCCTAGTGTTTAACTCTACTGTTACGCCTTTCTTTGATGCTATTTGATGATTTTCTTGGATTCTGAAGATGCCTTCAGAATCCAAGAAAAATAAAAGTAGTGATGTTATGCTATTGTCTGTGCGTACTGAAGTTTGCTTCCTTTGTTGTATTCTCTGTATTGTGGCTCAAATCACCAAGTGTTTTTTTGTTTGGTGTTTTTTTTTTTTGAACTCTCATACAAATGTTTCTGTTTGGGTGTTGGCTGAACTTTTCAGAAGTGGTATCTTACTTTGGAATTTGGTTGGGTTTTTTTTCTTTTTTTAATATGTCTAGTAGTAGAGAAGAGCAGATGCTGATACTGCTAGATTCCAGTGAGTCTAAGGAAGCCATGTCTCAAGATGCTATAGTGACATTTTTCATCTCATTCTTAAAAGTAGTGGTAGTGTGCCTTTTGAGTTCATTCTGATTAAACATTGAATGCACAAAGCCTTGAATGTTCAGAGTGCTTCCAGAAAAATCATGTGTGTGATTTTTGAGGTTCCTTAAAACCAAAAATATGTATGGATTGGCAGCCAACTTTGTAATTTTTTCTTAAATAAACTAGTAAGGTGCCTTTTTTCCTTTTTTTAAAATTCCGAGATAATTTTGTCTTCCACCCATACCTGATGAAGCTCAGCTTAAACATGAAATAATTAACAGTTAGATTTCTTGGTGTGAAACATAATGCGTACTGTTACGTGCAGGTTGCTTTGTTCTTTGTAAGCTAAGGAGATCACAGAAATGGCTTCCTTTTGTAATTGCAGATTTGGGTGGTAAAGATTACATAACGCTTTTCTACATCATCTAAATGTCATGTTTTTTAGTTACTTGTAACTTTGCTGGACACAAATTTCAACCTGAAACATGATATCTAATGTGGTAACTAATGCTGAAATTATGGGCTCACTTCCATGTCCTTTTCTGGCTGCTGCTGTGCTGGTTGTGAGAAGGTAACGCTTCCCAGCTGTTGGTGACATCCAGAGGTTGCTGCCACCATTGAACTCTCTGCCCAGCTGTTGTGAGCATTTTGTTGTCAGCTTCTGTTAGAAGTGAGCTGGAGGGGTCTTTGAGGGAATGCACAGAGCGAGGAAGGTTTTCACTATTTTCTCTCATTCGGTACTTGAGCAGAAGTGCCTTTGAATTTTTGGCTTTGCAGCTGTTTGCAGCAGGTTTTTTGTAGTATACACAGACTTAAACCTTATTAGAAGAAAAAGAGATTATGTCAGTCTGAAATACTCTTTCTTGTAGGTCCATACTCAAAGCCTCTGTCTGTTAGAGGCTTTTTGTGCACTGCAATTTCTAGCCCATTTGTTCAGGAGAGAAATTCAAGCATGTTTAGATGGTTTCCTGCTTGGACATGCATCAAGTGATATGTAGCTGTGTCCTCAAGTCTGTACCAATTCACAAGTAACCTTGTGAAAACTGACATCCCTCTTGTCTTCCTTACAAAACTGTCAATCGACCTCTTCTTTCTGAGGATTTTGTGACATTTATGGTTATGAAACCTTTCAGAGTTGCTAAAGTTTAAATAAATGCTGGTATTATGAAGTACACTTCAGTGCTACTGAGAAATTATAATTTGGAATATCTGATAATATGCTTGAGCATTAAAATGGAAAATTATTTCTAAATGAGTAAACTTCAGGTTTTTAATACAGTATTTTTATAAGTAAAAAACTAGTTGTATTTTTTCAGTAGAGTTGAAATCCAAAGTCACTGTGATATGACACTTGTTCATGAATTTTATTTTTTTCTAAGTGTTTTTCTTCTTTTAGTGAGAAGTGTAAAGCTAGAGGATTTACTGTGATAGTGGATGGCAGAAAATCTCAATGGAACGTGGTAAAGACGGTTGTGTTAATGCTACAGGTAAATTTTTATACATTCATAGTTGATTAGTTTTATAGATGTGAACCCAATAGCTGTGTTATTGTAGAGGCAGTAATTTCTTTATTGAGAAATAGACAATTTATGGCCTTTTAAAATTGCAAAATGTGGTTCTGTGCAGGAAGAAACAATCTGAAGAGTGGATAATACACCTCACTCAAGTGAGGGACAAATTCATTACATGCTGAGAACACACGACTGTAGACCTTTTTCTAAAACAGAGTTTTAGTTAAAAATACAGAAATATGTTACTGGCGTCGTCAACTGTGAGTAGTAGGAATGTCTGCAAGGGAACAGTTCACACTGATAGCGTAGCTGAGCAGGTTCTGAATCTATATGCTGTACTACTTGGTTTCCATTGGAACTGGATGTAGTTGATTTTTGTTGTGTATAATAGTCCCGCTCACAAATTATATTCTCGATGCTATAGAAAGTAGGAGAAGGAAAAAAGTGCCAATTCCCAATTAAAGAAATTCATAACAATTTATTATTTTAACATTTTAGAACTGTGCGGTTACAATATAGTCTATTTCTGCTAAACAGTATAGGTTGTTTTCTGGTCTCAGTGGTCAAAGAAAATGCAAGATACACCTATTCTTGACTAAGATGGCATTCCTATTAATAGTTACAGTAATTGGATCCATTATTCTGATTATGATCTTGACTGAGCTTTCACTTCAGCTAATGTGCAGTTGTGACATTTAGTGGGAATTTCAGCTAGTGGGGAAGGTACCTATTATTTGCCCATGCTCAGATTTCAGTGGCTTCCTGTCAGCACACTTCCTGCCAGTGTGAAGCCTGCAGAAACAGAAGTTGCACATCTGTATCTTTAATTAGAGAAGGAGGCAATAAAGAAGATTTTCATGCGTAAACTAATCACTTGTGCAGACCACTTGAGATTTCTCTCTGCTTGGACACACATAGTTCTCAAAGGTGCTGGTTGGTCATCAAAGAGACACTTCTGTGTTAAAAATATTGGCTACTTTTAAATAGTTTTTGTATATTCATTAAAATGGTGCAATAATAATTTTTTTTTCAGATGCTTTCTGAGTTGGATGTATGTAACTTTTTCAGAATTATATTTTTATAAATAAAATGAGTTATTTGAAGAGAAATCCCATGCACTGTGTCACCTTTGTCAGTACTGTGATTATCTAACTGTTGCTTATTGCTATAGCTGATGACTTGGGAGTAATCAAGAATCTCTATTCCTTGATCTGCATTCAGTGTGACAACATAAAATCAACTTGCTAGATGAAACTACTGTTTTAGGTTGAGGAATGTTTTTGTGATATAATACTTTTATGAATTAATATGCTGAAATGTTAAAATTAAGCCCTTTCATTCTAGTCTAAGCAATATGTGCTAGAGAAGTATAGGATATAATCTTGACGTGATTTAATAGCGAAGTACACAATTCTAACTTTATGATTACTGCTTCTTTCTACATAGCAAATGGCAGTGGTAAAAGCTTTGTTGTCCTTAAGCTTTTTTTTTTTTTTTAAATGAAATGCCATAAATAAAGTTAAGTCTAGCCAATAATTCAATAATTCATATTTTTCTGTGCTGATGTAACATAGACTAATGGTTAGGCCTCAGAACTGGGAGTAAAGAGGTCAGATTTTTCTTTTTCAGTTCTGTCACGATTTTTCTATGAAATTTAGTGCAATCTATTACAAAGCAGGATGGAGCCAACATGTGATGTAGATGCAGCAGACTGAGTTTAATTTCTGTAAATGTAAATTTTAAGTTCTTGAATAGATGATGGCATGTAAGTGGAATTCAGTAAATGAAGGTTTAATCTTGAATGTTTCACTTATTTTTTCATTTGTTCTACAGAATGTTGTTCCAGCTGAGGTGTCACTTGTTTGTGTAGTAAAGCCAGATGAATTTTGGGATAAGAAGGTTACGCATTTCTGTTTCTGGAAAGAGAAAGATAGACTTGGCTTTGAGGTATGTAGAACTTTTGTCTACTTCAGTCAAAAATACCATTTCTGGAATACTAGAGTAATTGGATGAAAATTACTGTCTCTTTAAAAGTAGTTATATTCCAGATGTTTTGTGGATATCCTTAACAAACTGCTGTGGCCTTTTAATTTTTCCCTTTTTAATAAGAATATTAAAGAAGCCAGTCTCAAATTAGAAATATGTGGCATTTAATTCTTTGCTCAGCAAGAGGATAAAGCTGTTTGATCCGTATTGTGGATGTTTTGAATAAGAAACTGTTGTACAGGGTTTAGTGTGAATTTTTTTAATGACTCTTCTGTAATAGACTGTAGAGATGCTTTTTGTATGGTGTCACTAAATCAGTAGTAAACATTTCGAAGAACATTTTGTTGCTGTTGCATGTGTGTTCTCTCATTTTTTTGAGTTCTTTGACGTTAGTAACAAAGGTTATAGGTCCTTTCAGTTTGCCAAATATAAGGTGATAGTGTTCTTACCTTGTGAGGCAGAGTGTGTACAAGAGATTACACACTAACGTTAGCAGTTCCGTTCTTTTATCTTTTTGGGAGGTTGATGGAAACCTCAATTTATTTATTTATTTTTTTTTAAAGAAAATTATCTGTATCATCAATCTTTCCAATGATTTTTGAAGCTGATCTTGTTTGAACTACAACAGGCTTGCTGTGCTCACCAAATACTAAAATGCCTATTTGTTTTGTACAACAAAGCTCTTAGAGAGCCTCTTTCGTGAAAGTGATTTGAATAGAAAAGTGTTTTGCAGCCTTGCCTAATGCTGTGCAATTCTTTCTAATGGTGAGATTATAGCATTCTTGAATACTCAGGTAGAAAACTTAATTCAGAGAAAATGGGAATTGGAAGGTGGCAGCTGAAAGGTTATGTAACTTCTAAATAATATAAACCTAAAGACTCTATCATCCAGATATAACGCTGTTAATTCATATGAATTTTGTTCTGCTAAGTCTTGTATCAGACTTTACTAGAATAGGTGGCTTCATTTTTTGGAAGAAATTCCCGCATGTGAAAGAGCTCTGAAAGAGTGTGGGGGTAAGATTCGTATTTTCAATGAGATGACTAAGCCCTTTTTTTTTTAAATCTGCTTTAAGATTCCTTTTATTACATCATTTTTTGTAATCTGCTTTAGAGTCTTGTAAGTAAGGAAAACCTGCATGTTTGCCTTCAGGTTATTTATCTTACAGATGAAGATCATATTTTCTTTTTGAGTAGTTCTTTAAAGACAGATTTGAAAAGTAGCCCAGGTTTAACAGAGCAATCCAAAGAATCCCTGAACAGCCACTTGTGTGTCTGAAAGTCTGCAGCCAGCAAGATATTCGCTAATAAAGGTAGTGAAGTGCCTGAAATTTTGCTACTGGAAGTGGTTCCAACTATGATAATCTTGACTTGCATTACAGTTAAACTCTCTTGGGTTTCACAGATGTCTGTCTGTCCCTTAACCTGAATCCCTTGAGGGGACTGGCAAGGAGGTGTGGTCAAAGTATATTTCCATCTTTAAGTTCAGCATGTAGCAGCTCAGCCATAGCTTCTTTAGTCAAAAACATGATTATCAAGAGAAAAAGACATGAGTATGGTGGTGTTCACCTTTTATAAACTAGCCTGTTGTTTGGAGCACACCCAAGATGAGAATTAAAAAAGAGACTGAATCAACCATCTGTATTCAAAGGATGATTTAACAGCTTGTGTTTAGAATGTGACTAAAGTTTGCAATATTCAGTTTCACACAGATGCTTTCAGGACATGAGGTAAACACCTAAGTCCAGAGAGTGGCAGCAAGAAAGGTGAACCCCCCTCTTTAGCAGTCCCTACTGTCTGATTTAAGCTCTCTTTTCCCATTGGCACATCTGTAAATATGGTCCTTGGACAAGTTCAGGAAGCCTTTGAAGTTGCGGTATAAAAGAATTTTATACAGTGATTGTTACTTTATACGTCATGGTACTACCAGTTTGGAAATTAATCCTCTCAAATAGATTCGTCTTGGATTTTTCTTTAATATGACTCAGCTAGAATCTATTTCTAGACAAATAAGCAGAAAGCCTACAGAAAATATGTTAATGACGCAGGGATAACTTTACATGGCTACAATTATAAAGGGATTTTTTTTGTTTGACTTTAAGGATCAGCTAACAGTCATTAAATGGTAATTCTGTAATGAAATTTAGTAAGCTTAGTAAATTTACGAGGCATGTTCTGTGCCAATGATGATGGTATTGTTGGCACAGACCACTGGAGTTGTGTAACGAAACCTTTTGGTTTCTGTTTCTAAACTACTTTTTTCATTATTGAACCATACACATTTCTCCCTGACCTGAAATTTTGATCTAAGATTCTCTTAAATTAATAGTTCTAAAGTTTTAGGAAGAAGAAAATAATTGAAGTGTTAGAGATGCATTTTATGCAAACATATATCAAAATGTGTCAATTGTAAGAAAAGTAGTCAGTGATGTATTGTTTTACAAGAAAAATAATCATAGCATTAAAACACAGCAGCTGCTTCCTAGGCAGGAGGAAAACTTCATATTTGTTCCCTAATGGCTCCTTGTATCTTGGCTTGATGCATGGGCAGATCAGAAGTTTGTATGAGTAGAGGATAATAACAGGTAGTTGCTGCATTCTCATTTTGATTGATAGGTCTTTGCTCTTGACTTTCCCTTCTGCCTAATTTAGAAGCACTGAAAACAGCATGAGACTGCTTGCTTGCCCAAGGGGCTACCATCAGCTTTGGGGAAGTTGTCATCTAACTGAGGCTGGATAATGAGCAGCTGTTGATACACAGTTGCTATAGATGCTTCTAAAGAGACTGTGTGATACCATCCTAGCTCATGGCTTTTGTTTCTTGCACTTTCTTGGGGTTTTGTATTTTTTTTTTTCTGTGCAGTAACTCATACTCTTAAATGGCATTCTTCATTAAAGTACAAGGAAAGCTGAGAGAACAGTAGGAAAAATCCTGTGCTTTCCCAGATAATGAAGAATCACCTTTGGTGTTAGGCAAGCCTTTGTTCTTCACCATTCATTAACTCTTGGTTATCTGTTACTTGGTTGCGATTAGGAAAATTGGCTCAGTAAAAATGACTCACCTTCTCTGTGCCCTAAATAATATTTGTGTTAGAGATAGTAGTATGTCTTTATTCCTGATAGGAGTGCAGAGCACTGATAAGGCTATGGAAGCCTCTAACTCCTGCACAAATCTACAGCTGCATAATTGTATGTTACTGGCAGTAAAAACAAAACAACACCCAACTTGTGTTTTGAATCACGAGTTAGATTTGTAGAACTACTAGGAAAATCCAAGATTGCTTTTGCACCAGTGAAATAAATATGATCTAAAAATTTAAGTGAAAATATGAACTCTTTTATTCACTTGAGAGTGTAATCTAATTTTACTTGAAGTAAATGCCATGTAACTGTGATTTCTAATTTCTAATGGGGCATCACATCTACCTCCTATTTCCTGCTACCTGATCTGTTTTTAATACCTTGCTTAATATTGCCATATGAAGCCATTAATCACAATGACTCCCTTTCTGTTCAAAGGCAGAGACCCTTTGCTTCAGAGTGAGATGTGGTGATGATGAGTTGCAAAGCATGGAAAGCAAATGTGGGAACTGAGATTGAAAGGTTACTGGGTGGATAAATACAAAGAGGTGGGCTGATTCAGCTAAGTAAAAAAAGTACATGTCCTTATTCCTGGTTAGTATTAGTGTTGGTTTTGGACCTGCCTCAGGTCAATTCCCATTCATCCTTCAGCAGAGCTTTCCTCTGTCCCTTTATTCCTCCCCAAAATGCTTATTAGAAACCAGTTCATGTGTTCATCAAAGCAGTTTTTTCTGGTCCTGTGCCCATGCTTCACAACAGGAGAGTTGTCTTAATTGTTCCAAGGGTGTCTTTCAGCTGAAATATTGCATATGTTACAGTGTAATACTTAATATTGTTAATGTTTTTAAATGAATGAAGAACAAGGTTTGAATACAGAAATTTCTAACTGTGTTTTGGAGGGTTGGGAGGTGTTGCTTTTTGCTTTTTTATTAAGGTACTCTACATAGTGATGTGAAACAAATCACTCTTTGTTAGTAGCTGTAGTGTGTTGTATTTGGTTGTGAGTTTTTCATATGAAGATAACTAGGATGGCTGGAGGAAAATGTATACACAGAAGTAGAAGAAATTTAGAAGAAATTTACAAGTTCTGCATACATTGCAGTTTCTACACAAGGCAAAATTGCCTACAGACTGGTGGGGGTTTTTTGTGTATGCCATTCATTTAAGGGAATGGGAGGAAAAATAATCTCTAAGCCTGGTTTAGATATTAGATTAGTCCTTTGAAAATCACTTTGTGTTGAAAGCAGGGAGGAGGAAAGTGTGCTTGCTGTTCTTATCCTTGTGGAAATCATGGAGCAAAATTTAAAAGTTCACTTAGGATTGTGAGATAAGAAATCAAGAGCTAGGTGGTTTTAAAAAAATAAAAAGGACGAAGGAAAAAAAGTGGTAAACTACTGGGAACTAGTTGGAAAAATCAGACCTTAGAGGATATAGCAAAGGGATCCTGATAGTCCCGAAGTCCACAGTCTGAGTAGTTCTAAATGCTTCACGCTTGCACTGTAGCAGATAACAACTCTAAGTCTCTAGTAATAGTGTCAGAAATTTCTTATGATCGTATATCAGCAGAATCTACTCTGGAAAATCTTGAGTCTCTAATAACAAATACTCAATATACAGAGGAGTACAGAAACCTAAAAATCACATTTTCCTGTGAAAATCTGCATATCAATTTGTTTATGGTTCATATACTTGCATATCAGAATTGCTCTGAAAGAAATGTTAGCTAGCTGACTTGTTTTTTTCCATGTTTTGTAGCTGAAAAATAGCTAGTAAGATCTTGTCATTTGTTTAAAAGTTTAGGGATTGATTAAGAAAACAACTGGAAAGGCTAAATCCAATGTGATTAGACCACAATTTTCCTTATCAGTCCCCAATTCAAGTAAAGTAACTCTTCTCTGTCTACCTAAGTCAGTGGTACATACCTAAGTAGATATTTACCTTCTCTAGACTAACAGTCTGTATTCTACAAGTGATTAAACACATGTTATGTAGTTATAGCAATCCTTAATGTTCCAAAATACAAAAATCTCTGCCCCAGACGCTTTTACTTGTGCTTTTTTTGGTGCCATTGAAAACCCACTGTGGTCCAGAACTTTCTGCTGTTTTACTATAAGAGGTTTTTATACTGTTCTTGTATTTTGAAATTAACTGTTGTTACTACGTGTATCTTTATATCTTAGCTCTCAGTATTCTACTTGGAAATTAATTGTGGCACAATCATCCCCAATTTATCTTTTAAGAATAATGCTAATAAGCAGAATATTGCTTCACAGAATGAAGAATGAATAACAGTTTGGAGGAAATCTTTAATTTTTGTATCAGATCTTCCAGTCCACTGTTTTAATACTGAGGCACCAAAACTTGTAGCTTTCATGGACTTTCCCAAAAATACGTATAGGAGTTCCAATTTTTTATCAAAATGATATTTATTTAAATGCATCTCCCTTTTCATCTGCATGTATCTTTGTTGCTGCTGTTTTAACACTGGAAGCAATGTGTCCTTTCTTTTAAAAACCTGGGCCAAATCAGAGAATTGTCCCTGTGGAGCTGGAGTACGTAAGCCTGCGTTTACGTCACGTTCTAAATTCAGTCCTAAAGAAGGGTGTGTTGGAAAATACCAGATTGTGGGTGCCTATTAGTCTCTTCTCCAGGATGGAAAAAAGATAGCGTGCTAATTATTATCATGAGCCCTGGGGGGGGAGGTGAATGAGCGGGCAAAACTGTGAGTGCTCGAAAGTGAAGGAGGTGATTACTGGGAGTGGAGTTGACAGTTAGTCTACTGTATACCTAGATTCTGCTAGCTGCTCTTGGGTTTCTAGTATGCCAGATTTCTGTGTGATACTGGCCAGATAAATACGTAACTTTTGTTTCTTAGTGTAATGTTAAAGCAAATGATCATTGTATAGATTAGTGTTCCATATTAACAAATATCACTCTATCCTACTCAGTGTTTAATCAAATAGTGTTTAAAAAAATGGATTGAAATAATATTTATCATCAAACAATAAGATTATTCTTCTCCTTGAGAAGAGGAAGTCTTTGCTTTACAATTCTGTGGCAATGAATCACTGTCAGGCCAGATACATGGGTGGCTATGTTTTGTCTGTTAAAAGTGCCATAGTTATTCTTGAAAAATCACCAGGAGAATACTTGAGGCCATATTTAAGTTTTTCCAGCACTTGAATTTGCTGGAGAATAAATGCAGCTAACTTTCAAAGAACACAGATGCCAAAGATTAATCTGATTGTGCTTTAGAAAACAATTAGGATTCACACTTAATTAAAAAAAAAAAGTTGCTGTTTGTTATACAAAAGCTTATTGTTGTTTTTTATACAGTGTAGTGTGAAAAATGAACATAGGCATCCTTCGGTTTGGATTTCTGCACAGGCTGAAGTGCAGAGTTATTCTCACAAAATCTCTGCCTTGTTCCTTGAAGCTTTCCCTGTGTTTTTCCAAAGCTGTTTAGATATATAAGCTGCTGACATAACAAATCATCACGAACCAGTCCACTGAGAAAACAGCTTTAATATTGAGCCCAAAGGACTTTATCAAAATTCAGCATTTTATACCTATCAACCAGGCTGTGAGTGGGGAAGAGCTATCTGGGCTTCCCAGTCTTTCTTGGCAGATTTTTGGGGAAATGAACAAAACCCCCTCTATTTACACCTGTTTGAATGAAATTTGTCCAAAATTACCAGGCAGTGACCAAATAAGTATGATCACCTTTTAGCATGCTTTATTAATATTCTTTTAAAAAAAGAAGTATTTTAGGAATGAGAGATTCTTATGTTCCAGGAGGTAGATGAAAACAGTATTAAATATTTTGATGCTAGTTTATTAAAATTAGTAAATGAGGCAGTGGTACTCTGTTCATATTGAGTAAGTACCTTAATATACCCTTAGAGCAGCTACATTTGTAGTCAGTTACATCACAATGTAACAAATTGGAACAGATAATTTAAACATTATATATGTTATTTTATGCATAAATGTTCTTGCCATTAATTGTATTTCTCTCACTTTTGCATAACATCAAACAGCTAATACTGTTTATACTATAATATATATATTCTATTATTCTTAGAATCTTTTTCTAAAGATGCATCTAATGTCATACTAGCATCACTTGGTACCTGCATGATCATGAGGGTTACTTCAAATAAGTGAGAAACTGTGGCATGTGTTGGTAATCCACTTTCAGCCCATATAAACTTCTCAGTAGTTGGGCACACCTGGTATGAATTCTTTACAAAGAATTGTGAACTTGTTCAGACTTCTTGGTTGTTGGATATTAGGTTGCTTGAAGTGTGTTTTTTTTTAAAAAAAAAAAAGCCAACCAAACAAAAAACAACAACAAAAAAAACCCCAACCCAAACAAACAAAAAAAAATTAAACCCAAAATGAGACTAACAAATTATAAGCAGTATAGATATGTGTGTGTAATGAATTTTCTTCTCCATTTCCATAAATGATTTTGTCAGGATTGGCTTTTTTCCGTTCTGTGAAATTCAGTGTATTTTTAAGTTTACAGTGTTGTGTAAATGTCAGTTAATAATAAATATTTTTTTCTAAAAGATGACACCAATTATTCTTTTAAACTAAATCTGATTTTTAAGACCTTTTTACTCCTGAGATGAAAAATAGGATTTAGTCCCCTTACAGTGCTTCTGTACCTATTTCCCAGTATATAGCTTTTGCTCTGATAATAGATATAGAATATTACTATCAAATTTGTTTAGATAATTTTCTTAATTTGTCCCAGAACTGGCATATATTAATCATTGCTACCAAACTATGAAGATTAATACAGATATTTACTTCTCTCAGAAGATTATATGCTTAGATTTCACTTGTTTAAATTTTGTATTCTGAAGGGATGTGTGTCGTGTTCTTTTGGAAAGAACTGCTCCTTTTTAGATTCAGTAGTGTGGTTGCTGTGATATTACACACTTAAGAAAAAAACGCCGTGTTACTGAAATTTTACAACATCCTGTCTTCCAACAGCTCCTGGGTTTGACTCTGTGACATTTGTATTAAAGAGCTTTTTCATTTCTTCCCTCAAGAAAGAAAGTTCAGATGGATGTTTTTAACATTTTGGGGGCACTTTTACATGTCCTATTGAATATCCAGAATTCCCCTCTGATCTTGACATCTAACTCTATCTCGTTGCAGGTGATCAATGAAAATACTTGCAAAAAACAGCAAACAATGTAGAGAGAGAGGTCAGCTTTGTACAAACAGTATTCAAAGCTATTTTATTATGAAAGATCGGTGTTAGTGGCTCTGTTGCATGGGTCAAAATCATGTTACTAGAAAAAATAACGGTAGTCTCATCCTGAGAAATAAGGGAATTTTGCAGTTGAAGCACAAGACTTTGCAGTACATCGGATTTTTTAGTTTTGTTTGGCGGTTCTTAAAAACATTGTTTTGATTTTATTCAAAAATACAGCACTTTTACTTCTCCCAAAGCACTGTTCTGAGTTATTTCTGCAAAGGCTTTCACAATGTTTTTGCAGGCCAATATTGTACAAAGCGAGTTTGCTGATCAGAGTAGAGCAATGATGAGAACTGCTACTGCTCTTCTAGGTTTTAAAAAGAACTGAGTGCAGATGATGATGATAGGAACTCTGGTTGGTAGCAAACAGGACATATTTGAAAGCTACTACCACTATCACCTTATTAGCTGTCACTGCTATCGGAAGTGGGTGGATCAAGTGGGAAGGGAAGCAAAGATTTAAGGATTCAATAATTCATACTTTTTTTTCTGTCTTACCATCTGTCCAGATCTTTTCATTTCTCCCTTAGGGAACTTAAGCTGTTCACTTCAACATCCAACTGTGGTCTGCTGTCCAAAGTCTTTTATTTTGGATTAAGAAAACTTTTTTTTTCTAGAGTCAACATAATAAGATGACTTTGAAAAAAAGGAAAAAAAAAATCAGTCCAGTTGCAAGCAAACAGTGGGATATTTCTATTTCTATAACTGTAAATGGTCTTCACTTGTACCTGTGTCTTATCCAGGAGTATTGAGAGCTGGTCAAGCAATAGAAAGCTATCATCATTCTCTTCACAGAGGGAGGAGAAACTAAAGATATTCTCTGTAGTTAGTGGTCTAGTGCAGTTTGGTAATGATTATTTTAGAGGGAAGGATGACAAATAATTCTAAGTATACCATTAACAAAGTACTAAACTGTTGAGGATTTTGAAGGATTTTTTGTGACTAAAAGCTTTGTGAAGCACAACAGAAAATATGTTGAAGTGTGAAATTCAAATGCAAAGGTGGAACGCTAATTCATAAAGGAAAACTTTTTTCAGGATGTGGTAATTTGACATTTATTTCCATAAAAGGTTAAAGCCAATTACTGTGATTGGATTTTGAAAAGTTTTAGGAATCTGTGACAGCAAAAGTTTGCATGCTATAGGTGCTGAACTTAAAGTAGAATTCATATCTTTAAAAGAGAAGTGTCTGATCTTCTCCCTGTGCAACATCGCACCTACTGTATTTCAACATTTTTTTTTTCTTTGGCTCTTGGTCTATGTTCTTACAGACTATTAATATGTAGTAGCTGATTAAAACAGTATTTCAGAAGCTTTAGAGAGGGAAATTGCACTTTTAACATCTAGAAATATCAAAGTTACTAATTTAAAGCATATGGAAGGTGTTACATTAGCACTGCTACTCGTCTAGGTCTAGAACAAAAGCTAAATTCTGTTCAGGAACCTCCCTTCTGCCACCACCTTGTCAAAAATTCAAATGTTTGTTTACTTTTTGAAGTCTTCAGACAGGATTTCTGCAGTTATCCCAGTGAACAGTCAATAACAGTTTAAGAAAGAAATGGTTTTTAAAAGAAAGAAACCTAGAGAATGAATGGGTTTTGGAGCAGCGTCTGAAGTTACAACAAGGCTTACTATTGAGGTGGAAGTTTTTCTTTGTCAAAATTTTTCTAATAAGGTGCAAAAGAAATTTATGTTCTTTGACCAAATCTCCCTTGTGGGGTGGGGTTTTTGTCAGAGGATTACTTTCTCATATAGATAATATATTTGTTACAGGCAGGTTTTGCTTTGCAGGAGAAAAAAAGGTTTTTTAAATGTTTCCCTGGTACAAGTTTGTAATGCATATCCCTTGCCCGCTTTCCCTCCTGAAGGATCTCGGTTAAAAAAATCAGAAATAAGTGGTCTCAATGCAGTCCATCCTTTTCTTCAGGCTATTTGGTTTTTTTTTTTTTAGAACAGGTATCTCAGTGATGTGAACCAGCTGCCCTATTTACTTTAGTTTGCATACCAAAATGTCCTGATTGAGTAAATTAATTTTCTCCTTTTTTAATTTTCTCCTTCATAGAGATGAAAAGAGAATGTAAAAATGACCTAAAATGTAAATGTGTGCCTAAAGAAGGAAGAACAAAGGCTTTATTGTTCTTGGACCTAGACTCATCTGGGATTTGGGCTGGTTACTGGCATTACTTAAAGAAAGTACAAGCTAATTCCATTTATGGCAGCTACATACCATTAAGAATACAGGAGACTAGCCCATATTTGCTGAATGTTGGCTGGAAGATGTTCCTGTACATTAAATATTAGACCATTTGTTTGGAACTACTCTGGATTCTTTAGTTGTAAGAATAGAAAAATCACAAAGTAATTACAATTGGAAGGGACCTCAGGAGGTATCTAGTCCAATTTCCTGCTCAAAGCAGGATTATCTATGAGATTAGACCAGGTTACTCAGGGCTTTATGCATTTGGGCCTTGAAAAACTTCCAAGGATGTACTTTCAGTTTTTAAAGATGACCTATGGTTGTTGACTTGAATGGCCTTTGATCTCAAAACCCGTCTCAGAAACATAGTATGTTCATCAATGATTTGGTCTATCAGATTGGTTTAGTGATCTGAACAGGTCTGAACTATCCTGAAGCAGTGGAAGACAAAACCATTCAGGTAATCTTAAGGAGAAAACCCAGAAGTTTAGGATGGGTTTTCTGTCTTCCAGTGTCTGCAGGAACATGGAGCTGGACTAGAAGTAGAAGGCTCTTTCCAGTTGGCTCTTTCCACTTCTTCTCGTCCCCTGCAAGAATACATGCATGATCTGATGGGTTCTCAAAATTATCTCCAGGTTTTTTTTATTTCTGGCTATATATTGCCAATATGTCTGCTTCCACAGAGAGTTTTCTTCCACAGGAGTTATTCCAGGCTTAGCATATCATGCATCAAAGCAACCTGTGCTGCCAACTTTTGGTTTAGGTTTATATGAATAAGGCTCAGCCAGCAGCCTCTAGAATGCAGAAATGAAGTGAGGAATTTAGTCTTCTGACTAGAGGTGGACCTGTGTTTTCCTTTATTTCCTGAAGTAGTTGATGAACTAGATTTGTCTCCTGTGCGAATGTCTTGGGCTTTTAAACATACTAAGATTTGAATTTGACTGCTTATGGAAAGAGTGTCGTTGATCCAATTCGTGCTGAGCATATTTGTGCAGTAAATGCAGGCACTTAACTTCTATGGCACAAACTCACCTCTGGGATGGGAAGTATTGCAAGAGAGTGATAAAAATGCTAAGTGCTTTACAGTATGGTATCCTGCCGCTGTATTCACTAAAAATAGATTGCGTGGATCTAGACTTAATCAAGAAGCATCAGTTACCAAGAAGAAAACAGATATCCAAGAAACATTTTTTTTTTTCCTATTTTAAATAGACAAGGTGGTACAGATGATGCTCTTACAGGATTATGCATGAGATATACACTGCATATCAAAATTACCTGTCTGTTTTAGGCCCATGTTAATTGCAACCAGCCCTACTTCATTTAAACATTTAGCAGTAAAAGGGTCCCTTTCTCTGAATCACTGAAAGATCTGCTCAGTACTTCTGGAAACACTGAACACAAATTCTCAGGTACTTAAGGAAAAATATAAGCATTACTTACAAGAGTACCTAAAATTTCTTCTGCCGTTGCAGGTTATTTTAGTATCTGCTAACAAGCTGACTCGATATATAGAACCATGCCAACTAACAGAAGATTTTGGAGGAACTCTCACCTATGATCACATGGATTGGTTGAATAAGAGGCTGGTTAGTTTTCTGGTTTATTTGTTTGTTTGTTTTTTTTCAATTGTCTCATTCTTGAGCAATGAATATTTATTTGTGTAGGAACTGCTAAGTGTGTAGAAATTGTCACATGTGTAGTAGTGCAGTCCAAATGCATGAATAGTCTTATGATGATAATTTGTTGAACCAACAAGTTCCTTAACAAAGCTCTTCTGTAGACCTTCATTCTAGAAGCGCCTGAGTGTATGGTAGAGTCACTACAAAGAGAAATTGTTTGGCTGCTGATGGGAGAAATCCAAAACAAGGAGGAAATACTTGGACTCTGCAGATCCTCTGAGGTTTTCTCTTAGGCCTTGGTGCCTGTGGACTGAGAGCCAGGTTTTAAGCTGTCCTACACGAAAACCTCTGTCAGTGCAGTTTCCCCAGTAGATACAGAGATGCAGTAAACGTCTAGGAGCAAATACACCCCTAAATCATTAGTAGACACAAATCGTTTAAGCACCCATTGGTGTGCCTAGCACTTCAGAATGTTTTTAATCTGTTCTTCATTGATAGTTGTTTTTCAGTTGCTCAAATTGAATTTTCAAAACGATATTTAATCTTCAGTGAAACAGTGTGTTCCTTTCCCATGTAATCTATTCTTAAAATGTGCATCTCCTTCTAGGATCTCTAGGTGGGATCCTGGACAAGGAATACTCCACAGTGTGTCCCAGCCACAACTGCCCAAAGTCTTCAAACATACCCTGCAGCCAATCTCACAGCAGTATTTCCCCCTCAAAAAATTTGAGGGCTTACACCATATGTACCATGTTTCTTTTTTGCTGCATCTTGGCAAATTGTTTGTTCAGACCCAAGGGCAAAGAGAGCATAGTCTGCTGTGCAGCTTTTTTCTACTGGTCTTTGCATGGCCTTTATGTGTGCGTAGATTAGGGCAAGGCAGGTTGTTTCTTCTCTGCCCGAAACTGCGAGTGCCTGGACACAGGGGAGGGAAGGGAAATCTAGTATTTTCATTGTCCTTCATTTTTGTCTGGTATATACATATCTGGCTTTTACTCACTTATTCCTGCATTCATAAAGTTCGAAAGGACAGTACTTCCACTCTAGCTGGGACTTTTGCTTTATATTTGCTTCAGACTACAACTGAAAATTTTTTTCTCCTATCTCGCCTCTCTTGCCTTGTTTCACTTGTTTTGTATATTAATGAAGAACCTCCTCCATTGCAACTCCTGAATTCTGAAACTAGACAAGAGGGCAGAAAGGTTAAGGTACTAGCTGAAAAATAGTTTACAACTATTTATACATTTTAATTCTATGGATTTTTTTTCCTTTTGTAACAACTGAATTTATCTTGTATTTTATAAACCACTGTCTTATAAATTGGCTTTTAAGAGCTGTCCACCTCATGTCCTTTCTGGTTTTCCCTGAAATTTAAGTAGTCCTAGATAAGTTAAGGAAGATTCATCTGCAGGCTATTGATTAATAGGTTATTAACACCAAAAAGACCTGAAAGTTATTGCGCATACCACTTATGGCACCCGATCATGCTCAGTTCTGTCAAAAAAGACAAAAAAAACCAACAAAAAAAAACCCAAAAAAGAACTCTCAGAAGTCAGGTACAGAGGAATCATCTGAACAGCACCCAGTGTCTGACTATACAGGCCTTGTTATATGAGATGAGAAGCCCCTATATTCAAAGAAACTGATGAGGGTATTTCTTTCTATATACTACATCTTTCTTAGTTATTCATTACAGTATAGCCCATATTAGTAGTGATTAAAAGCTGGAATTTTCACAAAGTTGATTATTTTAATCCATTCAAGTGAGCTGTCAGATGCTTGTGTAATGTGCCTTGATTCTCTAGCATTATTCTTAAGATTTACTTAAAGGCTTAAATGAAGATGTAGAATAAATATGTCCATAAGAACTTACAGGTTTTGCAGAAATATCAAAATTTTTCAGTATTTCAGAATTCAGTCCATCTTTGTTATATTCAGTGTAACATTTATTATCTCCTAAGGAATCTTAGTGTTCTAAAGTGTTCCCTGAACAAAACTTTATATTTTCTACTCTTTCTACCCTAACGTCTGAATGTTAGGAAATAATTACACAGTATAAAGATTGAAGTATACTAACAGAACTAGTGGATAAATTTGCATTCATGCCTTCAATACTGCCACTTATGTAATTTTTATTTCTTAAATTAAAACCTGCTTCTTATTTAGGTATTTGAAAAGTTCACAAAAGAATCAACATCCTTACTGGATGAGCTTGCTCTAATTAACAATGGAAGTGATAAAGGAACTCAACAAGAAAAAGAGAGGTGTGTGGTTTGCTTTTTTAAATCAATGCTTTTGGATTATAAAATTTCATTGGAAAGCCAAACAATATTGAAAATATGATATGCCTTAAGTATTTTGAAATATATAAAGAAATTCTAAAAGTTTATAATGTAGACTACAAAATTCATCAGTGTGTGTGTGTAGATGGATGCTCATTTGGCTATTGACTACATGCAGCTGCACTTCTGGTTTGATACAATGAGTTGAAAAAGTGAGGAAAGAAACATACAGTCTCAGAAACAACAGCATCAGGTAGCTCTGGCCTTAGTTGAAGTTTTCAGTGCTACTGTAATACAAATTATTAGTAATGTGTTTGTTACTTTAAGTAATTATTATTAAGTTGTTTATTATTAATAATATGTTTGTTACTTTATTCAAGATCAATAGATTTGAACTTCCTTCCATCAGTTGATCCTGAGACGGTATTGCAGACAGGTATAGTAAGTCGGAAAATGGTAATGTTGGTCAATAAAGTAACATTATTCATTTTTAAGCGCCAAGTGAAAGCACAGAGGGCACAATAATTATCTTAGCCATCATCACAATGTAACAAGCTTATCAATTAATGTTATCTTTGTTGCGTTTTAAAAAAAAAGTGATGTTAACAAATACATGGAAGAACTCCAAATGTGTCTGTTTAAAAATAGTTTTAACAATCCTGATAACATCTTTACAGTATTACCATAATTAATATGTTTAATTTTGAGAATACATTGTTTCAAAATGATGTCAAGATTTGGCCTTATAGAATGAACTCGTCTCAGTAGCCACCAAATGGTTACAACACAGATAGCATTTTCTTACGCAGTTCTGATAATTTGCATCAGCCTAGTTCTGAGCTGACCATCTGTAAAAGTGAAGCATACAGTCTTCTGACTCTTTGCTGCTTAGACTCTCCCTTGAGCATTAAGCAATTTGGGGTTCATTGATCAAAAAAAATTTTTTTTAGCGTGAATTTCCTATTGGCAATAAAGTATAATAGCACTGTTGATTTGGACTAGAAATTTGCTTAAAGATTTGTGCCTTTGTAGAACAGGAAGTAATGCATAGTGTTAAGGTGGTGATCAGAGTTGAGTGCTCAGAGTCCTTATCTTATAGCCACCTACAAACTAATGTGTGGATCACATGTAATATTTGCCACAGAGAACTGCTGGCTTTACATGCCCTCTGTGTAAAATTTTAGCTTATTTAGATGTGAGATAATATTTTTTGAGTTAAAAGGTGAAACAGTAGTTCCTTGCTGTGGTCTTTAAAGTTTTTAAAATATGAAGTGTCTGTAGACAATGTCACTAGATTTTAGTCTAATTGCATATCCTCTAATGGTAAGATTTTTTTGGACAAAACAACACTTCAATTCTGTGTAAGTAGATGGCTCCCAAGAATGTTAGTTTATGTGGATTCTCTGTTTTCTTAATTATGGCATAATGAATTTTTTTTTGAGCTATGAAGTTTAATAACTCTCATTAAATCATGGGAGTTCCTAAGAGGCAACCTTTGTCTTTGTTAAATTTACTCTATTGAAAGCTGGAGAATAAAAAATTAAACTCTCCCCAATTAAACTTTCCTATCTCTTAAGGGTAAATATGAACAAACTGAGGTCTTAAATAAAAGGCTTCTCTCTTCCATAGTTACAAGTACTGTTGCTTTCACAAGTTCCAAATACACATATAAAGTATAGTTCTTAGAATTTGATAAGAATCTAGTTTAAAAAAATGTTTTTACCTTGAAAATGTTAAGTCTTTACGGTTGAAACCATACAATAAAAATTCAAAATTATACCAGTATAACTACAACTTGTAAAAGCCTTTAAGTCTGTTTGCCCCGCAGCTGTCTGTGCCTATCTGTGTAGTATTATAAAAGATGAAATCCAAGATGTTTATTTCCGTAGTATGGCAAAATGTATTTGAATTCTTAAGACATGTTCATTTTACAATAATACATGCTGAGTAACTTAAAGTTGCTTGCTGCAATCTCTAAAGCCCTTGGCATTTTGATTGTCTAGATAATACCAGTTGAATTTAGAGTCTATTTTTCCACATTTTCCTTGCGGTATTACAATTTCTATTCTAGTGGTAGGTTTTTTTTTTTTCATTTAGTGAACTGGCATGTCACCATTTTAAGACCTGCAGAACTGATGATGTGGAATTGGCAGATTTTCACTTCTACACCAACATTTTAGTGACCAAACACTATTTTATTTGCTAACTTGTTCATTGAACTTTTGGGGAACAAATTCATGATCTGGGTTTACTGGTAGTATGGTGTTTACATCCTGAAAACTTCACCACCACTTAACAATAACATTCTTTGAACAGTTTAAACAGAGGATTAAATAGTCAAAACATGCTATTTTTGCATATACGAAAGTTGTTGCACTCTAGAAAGTCTGTACCCTGATATGGTACTTAAGAGCACAAAGAAAAAGGTGAGAAAAGTGAGAAAAAATGATTGATTTAAATACTTACTATTCAGCTCCACACTTTCTATGCAAGTTTCGTGTGCATTATAAAACTCCTGGAAGATAACAGAGAAATTATATGCTCAGTTTGTTAGTGCTTCTAGATCATTTGTTTAATCTAAGAATGTGAATTGTTTCAGATAAATACTTTGGATGCTACACAGTATTTTGAAGTAAACCTAAATGCTTATAGTTGTTTCAAACTCAAGATTGTGCTTTGCAATTGTTTCTTTAAATTAATCAATACTATTGTCAATCTGAATGTTAAAGTCATGGTATCTCTTTTATATATCTAAAATATACCACATGATTTCTACCCTATTTTATGACTGATACACCACCACAATCTGTGGCCAGTGATCTGCATGAAATGGTATCATGAAATGTGCCCAATGCATGAAAGATCATTAGCTGCAAAAATATAACACCGGATGGTCTAAAAGCAGGCATGCTTACTAATAATTTTTGTGCTTGTTTTTTGAATCTAAATTAACCACATCATTATATGTATTCTTAAAGGTCACGAGTTACTATCTGAGTTACAACAGCGTCGATTCAATGGTTCGGATGGAGGGGTGTCCTGGTCTCCAATGGATGATGAACTGCTTGCTCAGCCACAGGTCATGAAGCTACTAGACTCACTCAGAGAGCAATATACCCGCTACCAGGAAGTTTGCAGACAACGTAGCAAGCGCACACAGCTAGAGGAGATTCAGCAGAAGGTAATGCAGGTAAGCTTGGAGTTGTTCTTGAATACTGTGAGGCAGAAATTTGAGCTCGAGTCCCAGACTGTGTTTCCTGCAAAACTCAGAATCAGAGGTGAGACCTTCATGCTTCCTTTCACTCCTCAAACTGCAACATGCTAGTTTCACTCGATGCTTTACATGGTGGCTGCCACAGTGACTTTCTGAAGGCTGTTCTGATACATGGAGGTGGTTAGAAACGTGCTGTCTTGCCATCATGCTGAAGAACCTTCACACTGTCCCTTTGCTGCGTACTGTGGCAGCGTACCTCTACATTGTCGGAGGGTCAAATTCCTGACCTGTTGACAAAGAGAGGAACATTCACAAATGAGACACATTTGACTGTAAATTTGCTTTTGCCTTCCCCTGCCCATGTTAAGTTCCTGTTACTGAAGATAAGCCATTATTTATTCCTTTATTTGTGTAATGCTTGGTAAAGTGATTAAACTCTGTATTTCAAGGCTACCCTGACCAGAATGAGTAGAAATCTTCCTAATCAATCATGTGTTAAAGGTCATAATGAATTGGTTTGGTCCTTTGGAAACAGGCATGTAATTAGCACTTTCAACATTTTCTCAGCAGAGTCTCAGTAGAGAAAAATCAAGGAAATGGAATTAATTTATTCCTCTTGTGTTTATTACTTGAAATTAGGCTTATATGTTTTAAGCTTCTGTATAGTTTGAATATGCATAAAATGCATATTGCTTTTAACCTTTCAACATTGACATTTCTAATGCATGAGGAGTGCAAATCAAATGCACTTCACAGCATTACAGGTATGGGTAAAGATAAAAGCTAATCAATCTTGTTATTTCTAGCAGTGAAAATATAAATCTACTGAGGAAATAATTTTCCCTTATATAGTCATTCAGGTTATTATAAAACTATAAAAAAGCAAATGTCATTTTTTGATATTTTGAGCTGGAAATGATAAAAATATGTAAGAGATGAAAATAGTACTATATGGAACATATTACCATGCTGTGGGTATAATCAGGTGAGATTTTTTTTTCTTGTGTTAAAGCTATAGTGGTTGAACAAGATGTGATGATTGAAATGAAATTTATAATGTACTTTGGCAAACTGGCAGTGTTAATGCATTTAAATAGACTTGTTTACTGGGGCATGAGCCTCATTTTGCAATATTTGTATTAGAAACAGTTTTTTTCATGTGCTCTGTCTACGCTATGGATGTCGCATAGTAAGTGAACTGAGTGTCAGTACACAGGAAAAATGTGTTTTGCTGGTTTACTGAGCTAATCGGTTTTATAAAGTGCATTTAAAACCTCTCTAAATGGCATACAAATGTATGGGAAAAACGTACTAAATCTAGAAATTTATTTAGTTGCCTTTTTGTTTATGGGAGAAAATTAGACTAACAGAGAAAAATAAGAAGATGATGATGGACTGGAGGAAACTGATACAGACAAAGTGCCATTGAATTTACTTTGCCAAAACAAACAGAAGTTGCAGTAAAGCATGCTTGCAGTATTTTCAGTTGGAATGGGTGTGTACATAGAAAGTTTTCCCCTTGTGTTGCTGATTTTTTTTTTTTTTTTTTTTTTTTTGTGTTTTGATTTCCTGTTAGCTTTCATTACAATTGCATTCCTATTTCATTCTTTGTATAGCTTCTTATATTACTAACCACTCCTGGCTTGCCTTTGTGTTCCTGTTTCATTTTCACCATTTGCTGCCTCTGCTTACTATGAACTGCTTAGTTCTTACTCCTGTCTCAAAGCCCTCTTATCGATAATCACCTCTCTTCCCTTGTGCCTTCAATATCCTACCCTCTCTTTTTAATCAACACTCTTCCTTGTGTTCCATAGTTTTGTTTCCATTTCCTTCGTGTTTCATTCTGCAGTGTAAAGATGGCAATGATTTCCAGATGTTTTCTGATGAGCAGTTCTACTAAACAGACTGCTGATGAGCAACTCTGTATGTTATGATAAATTCTAACTTTGTCCTTCCTTAGGTAGAGGTTTTTATTCACTATATTTTTTTATATTTTACTTATGTTATTACATTATTATTATTATATTTTATATTTTATTTTACTTACAGTTACTATTGTTCTAATCTTAATTCACAAAAATTAATGCCAGGCCTTGCAGTAGTCTAGTCATTAACCATTTAAAAATATATTATGAAAATAGCATCGCTTCTTTCTCCAGGTCCCCAGTGACTCTTCTCTCCTCGGGTCAAGTATCTGTCACACAAGAATGGCCATGTGCTAAGCTAAGCAGTGTCAGAGGCAGTGCAGTAGTTGCTGGAAACTTGTAGTGGGGAGGTGGTCTTGGTCAGAGAGGGCACTGCTAAGCAGTAGTCTTGCACACTGTTTCAGACTTGGACGAGAACTGTTGTGTCCATATGTGAGTTTTCCAGGCCAGACTGAGGTTACAGGGGGACATCTGGGTGCCTTCACTTCTAGGTCCCTAGGTCCCTTCCATATTTAACAAAGGATGGCTGTGTGGAGGTGCTGAGCGTGACAGGTAGTATCTCTTTAAACAAAAAGAACCTAGAACTGTAGTCTTAATTTGCCCTAGAAATGATAAAAGTAAGGAAGCACCAGGATGCTTTTGGAGCAAAGAATACATGCTCTGAAACAGTGTTTCTTATGCAGCAGGGGCAAAAAGAGGAGGTGGGAAGACACAGACATGATGACTAAAAGGTGGGGTGAATTGAATGACCTTCTGTAATGGTGATGGTCGTTCTTTATTATTGTTGCAATGTAGCCTAGCAGCACTAGGAAAATGGTCCAATTAGTCCCTTTTTCATTTGTCTTCACAGTTATGCTGTTGCATTTTGTATTGTGTTATATTTCCTGAAAAACTCTGTGAAGCTGTTCTGTCACCTTTGTTTAAACAGAAGTCATATTAAAGAGAGGAAGCTGGTTTCCTATGCTTTTTCATTAAGGTTCAGAATGTGGGGCTATTCCTGCATTTCCTTACTTCAGGACTCTAGTAATAAGTGACTCTTGCACTAGGTTTCATCAGGGCTATCTCTGTTTTAAAAATTTATCATAAAATTTTGCCATAGATATCATCTGATAATTCAAGTAAGTATAAGGAAACCAAAATTTGAGATATTCTGCTTTGCTTTGAACAATATTAAACATCAAATGTAGTAGTTTAAAAATAGTAATAATAATAAAAGAAATCCAATACCGTAGTCCAAAACTGTATTGCCATGACCTTGCAAAGATTTCTGCAAAGGCACATCCATGAGATGTGGCCATTAAGACTCTGTAAGAGGCTTCTGTTATTTGAATAGAGCAAGTTGAAAAGACATAAATATATAAAATACTACATTGTTGTGTAAATTTAATTTTGGAATAAGTACATCTCCTGTACTTGTGTGTTAGTATAGTCAACAAAATAAGGAGAAAACTCTCAGGTGTGAGGTTGAATACAGCTGTGCATTGTAATGCACTTAGGCAATTCACCTGCTTTCATGGAGCTGACAGGTTGAGGTTAATGAAAAGTAGTTTCTACTTAAAGCTTTTGAAGATGTGAATGGATTCAACAACAAAACTTTACAGATCCTAAAAAGATATTTTTTTTCATAAATATATACTTGCTTTGAAATATTTCTGCTTATGTTACATAATTCTTTTTATACCAGTTTTTGTGTAATTAATTTGCTGCTTTATTTTTGTCATCTTTATCTTATCGACAGGTAGTCAATTGGCTTGAAGGACCTGGATCGGAACAGCTAAGAACCCAGTGGGGAATAGGTGATTCAATTAGAGCTTCACAAGCTTTGCAACAGAAACATGAAGAGATTGAGAGTCAGCACAGTGTGAGACTTCCCATACCCTTTTCAAGTAGCAAAATAATTCTAAGTAGATGCAGTTAATGAGCAACGTGTTCCGGTTAGAGTATCTAGGAATTTTGCATAGTGCATGATTTTATGGGTTACAGAGGAAAGTACCTGAGCAGCTTAAGATCTTAATGTGGTCATTATATGTACGTTATTTGTTTTGTTTTCCAGTGTAGAAAAATACTGATTTCTATCTATGATTTTTTGTTTTTATTACATTATAGCAGTTCTTAAATTTTCTTGTTGAGTAGGAGGATTAAATTTCCTTTTTCCTACCTGCCAAAATGGCTGAGAAGTCCTGTACTTCTCAGGTGAATAAGTTAATATTTTTGTCTTTATTAAACTACATTTACCAGTAGCTGAAACTAGCTTAACACTTTCATTGATCAAGACTTAAGATAATAGTTTATGTTCATAATGAAATCTTGAAGAGACTGTTTTGTATCTGTACTGACTTGATGCCTTTGCTTCTAGTTTTGAAGATTTCCTAAGGTTCAGTAGAATTTTGTCTTTCCATCAAATGATTAACTATAATTGGCATATGAATACTCAGTGTTCCCAAAGGGAGTGTTGCTTACAGTGCTTTTCCTCTTTTCTGATTTTCCTTGATGTAGACGTTGACAATTCTGTCCACTTTTCCTAAGTTCCCTTTACAATCATGGTAAAGAAAATAGTCACTGGGTTATAATTTTTCTGACCTGATTTGGGGGAGGGGGAACACAACCCAAACCTTTAGTCTGAGAAGCACTGTGCCCTGGACTACACTGGTTCTGTTGACTACATCTCTACTGAGTACGGTTTCCTTGCTCAGATACAGAAGTGTGTGTTGTAGGTGGCTGTGTTTGGTCAAGTGAATCCCCTCTCCTCTGGCTTCTCATTGTTTTAAGCTCTTCAAACAATGTTTTACTCTGAAAACCAGTACCTTCTGAAGTGTAAAACACACCTTACAGTTAAAATCCTAATTGGAAAGAAAAGAAAAAAAATAATCCCCTGCCTACTTCATTGACAAAAATAATTTTAATATCTTTCAGTCATATTAGCACTTCAAACTGAAAAGAGAAAACAAGATTGAATATACTTTGTTCTGACTTGGATATCTATAACAGAGAACTGTCGTTTAGCTGGGGCTAAATACAGTCCTTGAAATCATTGAAACCCCGCTGAAGTTTGCAGGCTGGCCTACAGTTTCCTTATCACTAGAGCACTGACAAGATGGAATGCTGCCTGGTTCTCAGGTGCTGGCAGGAGTTTGTAGAAACAATAGTCAGAAAAACTATTTTTAATTTTATACTACAAGAAGTAATTGGGAAACCCCTGGCCTACCTTGAATTTAGATGCCTGTTTATAAATTAAAAACATTTTTTGACAACAGCACTGGAAAAATGTCCTTGCCTTTTTCTTTGATTTTTAAACATCTTATAATAGCTGAGGGTACTCTTCCTCTTTCATTATTTTCCTATTTCTTTTTCTCTCCTAATAATTGAATTGACAGCTCGTATGCTTGCTTTCTTTCATCTTCTCCTATTTATTGTTGATTATATTACTTCTGTTTTGAAGACACTTGCAAAAATGTTTGAATTGTTTTGTAGGTAGACTTTTTTACTTCAATTTACCCTGAAGTGAAAAAAGACTTTTCTTAGGGTGTTATTTTGTTTTGGTTTGTTTCTTGGGTTTTTTTTATTTTATTTTATTATTGTTTAGTTTTGGGGGGAGGTGTGGGATTTTTTGTTTGTTTGTTTTAATTTTCTGTTTTATTCATGAGCAATATACTAGTTACTTTTGAGCAAATGCTGGCCTTTTCTCCATTGTTTTGAGCTGTCACATACAGCTGTGCCTAACTCTCCTGTATGGAAAGAATCAGAAATACACTTTTTATATCTGGTTTGCCAGTCTCTTAATTTCACTGATAGTTTGACAAAAATCAATTACTGCAACTATTTTACTTACTTTAATGCTAGAAATAAAAACTAAAAATTATTAATCTAGATTTTTTGTTTGATTTCTCATATTATAGTTGACTTATCACACTCAATAAGCTTGATTTGTATGCTCAGTGTCTGAAGGTAATGACAAGAGTTATGATGTGTAAACTGAGTTTATTGAACCTATATACCTATAGCATGTGTGTGAAGATGTTTCCATAATATGTCAGCTTAGTTGCCCCTTTTGGAGTAGATGAGAGACTTACTCTGCTCTTTAATTTTTGGCTGATTGCTAATTAACTTTTCCATTATGCTTCTTTTTTCCCTTCTTGCATCTTTTCACACTCTGTTTCTTCCTGTGAGCAGGTGGTAGAGGTGGCTTTGGCTAAAAAGGAAAAAATTTTCAGAATATGGATATTTATACCCTATATTTTGCATGCTTTGTAAATAAATGATGCAAAAGCTGAAGGCATAATTTTAAAAAATTGCAAACATCCCAATAGGAGTGTGACAAGAATACTAATTAAATCAGGTATTTTAGGCCAATAGATGGTGCTATTCCATAGCATTAGAAATGCATAGGGCATTTGAAGGTCACTTTACTGTAGGCCAAAATAAAAGCTGTTGAGCAAACATGTTTTGCTTTACAGGCATCTCAATCATGCAAGATGTGAATGTGATCTTGATGTATCAAGTCGTTTTTAAATCTCCCAGAATTGTTAAATATTTGAACTATTTTCTTTTGCAAATACACCACCATGACAACATAACTAACTCCTATATATGTAGTCAGTAATCAAAGCATTTGAAAAACAAATCTACACATTTTGAATTGAGTAGTATAAAGCTCTCCTTAAATAAGAAACAAGGATAATGTTGAAGTTTCTGCACATGAATGCTCTGTTTTTTTTCAGCAGATAGAGATTACTTCCACTTTGTCAACAGTAGTATTTTTTCCTAAATGTTTCAATAAAATTACTGCTCGTTTCAATTATGTCACTGAAAGTAACACTTAGTCTTATGAACAGCTTTTTTGTAATAGCTTACCACTTGGCAAAAGGTCTTTTGCTTCAGTAGAGCACTGTAGACATGTAAGCATTAGAAATTTGTTTAAAAATGGTGGAATTCCTCTGTTGGTTCAGTAAAATAGTTTGAGTGGGAGTTCGTGCTGGGAGCTAGTAGCCTTGCCTTGTGATCTTCCCATCTTTCTGCACCATTTTTTTTTTTTATAGTACAGTACATACATTAAAATGTACTAGGCACTTTTTGAGTTGATTTGAAGTTAGGAATGTTTTTTCTTCCTGTGTGAGATTTCATAATTATAGTGTAAGCCGTAATAAGTTCCTATTTTAATCTGATTATTGATTAATCTGCAGTTAAATGTATGCAGTTTTAAGATAAATAGAATTATGTTTGGTATTATTTTAATGCTTAATTTTCTTGTGTTTGTAGGAGTGGTTTGCTGTTTATGTTGAGCTTAATCAGCAGATAGCAGCTCTTCTAAATGCAGGGGATGAGGAGGACCTTGTGGAATTGAAAGCACTGCAGCAACAGCTGAGTGATGTGTGTTACCGGCAGGCCAGTCAGCTGGAATTCAGGCAGAATCTATTACAAGCAGCACTTGAGTTCCACAGTGTTGCCCAGGATGTAAGTTTTTCTTTTTAACTTTTCACAGGCTCATCTATCAATATATTATTGCCTTAGTATAATAAATGTTGAATACATTGGAAAAAATTTAGGGGAGTGAGGGGAAATATAATGTCACTTGGAAAATGCAGTAAGTCTTCATTTACTATAATTGAAACACTAAGAAGACGGATTTTCCCCTTTTTTAGGAGGGTAGTGCTTTGTAATATGTCTTACATTTCAATAGCATTTGAAATAAAATGGTTACTAGTTTAAAAGTTGCTTTTTTTCCCCCCTCTTGTATTTTGTTTTGTTGTTTGTTTTTTTTTTTATTAGAGGCATATGCATTAATTGAACCACAATCTGGTGTGTTTTTTCATAGTTTATTCCTTTCCTGTACTTGCCTTAAAAAAAAAAAAAATGGAATTTTATAGGCAGATGGGTCATTTATCTTTCATCTTGACTTTCATTTCCTAGAGATGCAAAGAGAAACTTCTAAAATGACAGCTTTCCAGACATTTAGAAGAAGATTGCAGACCCAACCATCTAAAGCTCAAACCTTTTTTAAACATTAATATTAATGTTGTTTTTCCTTTCAGTTGTCTCAGCAATTGGATGGCTTACTAGGAATGTTGTGTGTAGATGTAGCACCAGCAGATGGAGCATCAATTCAACAAACTTTAAAACTACTGGAAGAGAAATTGAAAAGTGTTGGTAAGCAAAATATTTCTACCTAATTCTAATGAATGCATTACAGGAAAAAAAAAAAAAACAGTACTCCCACCACCCCTTTTAAAAAAAGACAGCAGAAAAAATATCTCTCTCTTCCTAGCTGAGTAATGCTCCACCTAACTACCTTTGACTTGCTTATGCTATTTACTGCATAGGAGTTCTATCTGGGAAAATGATCTGGAAATGTTTTCTTTGAAATATTTTACATGTGATATATATTTGTTATATATCATTATCATGCGTTTCATCTGTAGAGAAACTTTTTTCCCCATTAATCATCCTTAGTGTCTTGGGAATATAGTGCTTAGATGATCTTTTTGTCTTCAGAACTGACCCCTTGATGATTAACATTGTTATCCTCTCAGTTTTAGAATGCTTGTACTGAGTATTTTGCAGAAGCTTTGAATGCATATGTTAATAAATGGCACATTGAAAGTTGTTACACTGTCAAGCATATACAATAGACTATTTCAGTTGGAGGGGACCTACAATGATCATCTAGTCCAATATGTTGTAGGAGAAAGAGCTTTGAAGCAAAATCATATATGGTAGAAGTAATTATGATTGGAATATAACAGTTTGATGCATAAACTAGATATTCATTTAGGAAAACAGATAGTAGAGCTGCCAAATAATAGATATAACAGCAGATTCTAAGGGTTGACATATTTCAGTATTGAAAAATGTATCAGCCATGTCAGATGTATTGTAAAGTAGTAACTTCTGCTAGCCATGGAAGAACATTTAGGCTACAACTGCTTAGCAGTGATAAATATTTTAAGTATTGTGCAACTGTGTGGATGGAAGACATTAATTAGCTATTTATATGCTGAAAAGTTAATATTCTCAGCTTTTATTCCTTTTCTTGTTATCTGCTAGGTCATAAAATAGCTAACCCTTAGCTCTTTGTTAATGTAGACCAATGCTTACTCAAACTTAAAAGTTGGAAAGGGTAGTGAAAGATGGATAGTAATGTCCTTTTCACTTTCCAGCCTTCCATCTCAGATTCTGTTGCATTTCATATCTCTCCTTTGGGGAGTGGGGACCAAAACAAATTTATAAGAGTGACCATTGACTTTTTTCTTCTTTTTTCTTTTTTTCTTTAGACTTAGGCTTGCAAGGCTTGCGTGAGAAAGGTCAAAGTCTTCTTGATCAGATATCTAATCAGGCATCCTGGGCCTATGGAAAAGATGTGACCATTGAAAACAAAGAAAATGTGGACCATATCCAAGGAGTGATGGAAGATATGCAGCTTAGAAAACAAAGGTAATAATGGTTCTAGTCATTAAGATTTTCGTGTGCTGATAGGCCATATATATATATATTTTTTTTTAAAGAGACCATTTTGCTTTATCTTCAATTAAGTGATGTAGTACAACTGCAATTTATATTTGTGGTATATTTAAATGGGATAGAATCTTCACTGCCTAATCTGTTGTAGCATATGCCTAAATCCAAGCACCCTTTGTATTTTGGTACTGGATGAAGTATTTGAGTGCTTTCCTGTACTTGTAAATGCTCAAGAATTATACATTCCTTTTACATGGAGTTATGGAACGAATGCAAGAGGCATCATTTATATGTTAGCATTTTGAGATGAAAGGTATGCTAAGACTATAATAGTGATGATGGCTCTAAAATTATGTATTAATTATGTACAGACTGGTTTATCCTCTTTTTTCACAACCTCTACCCTTTGAGTGTGGCATTTTCACTCCTGAAGACAGGAAGAAAGATGAGCTGGTATAAAATGGAGACACAGAGTTCAGTTTTCAAAATGTGTTTTTTTGTGAGTTTTGGAAGAAGATAGGGTGGGGAATTAAGCTGTAGTAGGGAAAAATGCTGGGGAGAGTTGAATTTGCAAGAAGGATGGATTTTGCCATCATCTTCCTCCAAGCCTTTCATTGATTATTTTTTCTTAAAGATGTAGTAGTACTGGATTGGCTATAGTACTGCCTTTTTTTTTTCTACTCAACAGTGTGAAAGAATCAGATGATGTTGCTCATTATTACTGCTGGAACCCCTGAGACAATAAAGTACTCTCCATAGAAACTGCTTGAACTTTGAGGGCAATGGCTGAACAAAGAGGTGCCTCTAGGGAACAATGAGGTCTAATGAGCATCAAGTTGCTCATTTTAGGAATTAATTCTACCACCCACTAATTGTTTTCTTAGGGAACTTAGTGTAACAAACCACGTGTTTTGATAACACTTAGAGAAGGTATTGTTTTATGTCCTCTTAATACTATTTACTTGGGCAGCACTTGTGTTTAGAGGGCCAACTGAAAAGAGCTATAGAGGACCACGTGTCACTGTGGAAAAAAATGGCAGTTGGAATTCAGTACTGAGAAGAGAAATGCACATGGGAGAAGGAAAAACTTTATATATGTAATAATGGAGTCTGAACCAGCTGTTAACTCAAAGATAAATGTTGGAAAACTTTTGCAAAAGTTGCTTTAATGTTCAGTCATACTGTAAAAAGCAAGTAGAACGCTGTGGATTATTAGGAAAGGAATAGAAAACTAAAAGGAAAATGTCATTGTGTCACTGTATAGATTTGTAGTCCATTTGTGTTTTAATTGTTATGCAATTCTGGTCCCTATTCTCAGAAGGGATATAGAATTGTGGAAAGTCAATTAGAGGATTGAGAAGTCTAAAATGTTCAGACAAAGGTATGAAACAGCTTTGAGACGATGGATAATTAAACAAGGGTCTTCAACCTGGACAAGAGGCAAAAAAATAAGGACTACTATCTCTGAATAGCATTTAATAGTAATTTTTGTGACACTTCATTCCCCTACCCCCCCCCCCCAATTCTATTGAATGTTTCTCATTTATTTATATATACCTGTAGCGTAATGTTTATTTCTAGGGATATTTTTCTGCTTTAATTATGCTTTTGGAACCCATAAACTGTTTTCCTGCATTATTAGAGCAACAAATTTCCTTTCTGTAAGCATCACAGCACTACAGGACATGTAACAAAACACAGCATGCTAATGAACTGTTCTTTGGAAGTGCTTATGTTTGCAACTGGTTTGAAAAAGCAGATCCATGCATACCATCTTTTGCATTCACTTATAGTGCTAACTGTTGTTGACATTAGTAATTCCATTTGCACTGCACAGGAGTCTGAATCTTGCCATCTACTTAGTAGGCTCTGAAATTGAAGTGGAAAGGTCATTCTGCTAAATGTATTAGCTTAACTCTCACTGTGGAAAGAAAACTTTCAGTAATATTTTTTTTTTCATTCTGACTAGAGAAAGAACTGCAAAATGTGCTTAATTCAGAACAAGAGAATTAGAATTAGTTTTTATATGAATTAGATTTTGAAATGCTTCCTGAGAAGTTATAGTAAAAGACATCATCATATAAGGGTTTAATTATTTACAATCTTTAGGTAACTAAAAAGAAAAATGGAAGGATGTATTAACATCTTTTAAGCAGTCCTCATTTTATTCACCAAGAAAACTTTGCTACCAGCTCACAGTACAATTCAGAATTATGCCACGTTTAAGCCAGCTTTCACCTAGACTTCAGTAGGGGAAAGTCTGTCTTAGCCCTGTAAACCTCTGCATGGCCTGCAAATCGTACCAGTGTAGCAAGGTAAGGAAGCTGCAACGCAGCTGGAAGGCCTTGTAGCTACTGCTGGTATTACTATCTATAGCATAGTCATATTGGGAGTCTTGAGGATCATGATTTCGGTGGGTTATAGTGCTCAGTTCTATTTATCTCATGTTTCTTATTGTCATGCAAGGGATTATGTATTTTGGCCAAGCTTAGCAGCACAAAAATGCCTTAATCACCTTTTCATGAACACTTGCATCTTAATGTTGCTCACTGAAAACACTGCTGTCAAACTCAGTGTATTGTGTCTGCTATGCATGTGTTGGTGAGTCTGTCTGTGCTACTGTTTAAGGTGTGAGGATATGGTGGATGTGCGGCGACTGAAGATGCTTCAGATGGTACAGTTATTTAAATGTGAAGAGGATGCTGCTCAGGTATGGAAATGCTTACAGAATTTCATCATTCTGGTCTTTGTAGTCCACTGGCTAAACTTATGGGGATTGATAGTTGTACAGTATTATTTTTGTCACTTTCAAATGTAGTTTTATTTAGTGAATTTGTACAGTGAAAATAAAGGATATAGCAATGACTGAAAATAGTATATTTGGTGATTGCATGCGTGATCTACCAGTTTGATATCTCCTTTATTTTTTTTCCATATCAGAAGTATATGCTAGGACTGAAGTTACTTCACCGTCCTGGATTAATTTCTTTTTAATTTAATAGTTTTCATTCTTTTAACTTCTGTTTTTAAGGCAGTGGAATGGTTAAGTGAGCTGCTGGATGCTCTGCTGAAGACACACATCCGATTGGGAGATGATGCTCAAGAAACAAAAGTTTTACTAGAGAAACATCGAAAATTTGTTGATGTTGCACAGGTGAAATTAATTACTTTTTTAGCAATATGGGTTTTGTACAGTTTCAGATGATCTCCTAAATAGAATTGGTACCTGTATGGACAATCATGGAACAGCTGTTACTAGTCTTAATGGCTTGCCTCAATGCTTGAATGAAGAAATTGTGATTGCTGGAATTGGTGATGAGCCTAATGAGATTGTGAAGTTCCATCAACAATAGCGATGCTGCAGTTTACTGCCTCAGTTTATGCTGCTTTACATAGGCAATGCAAACCACAAAACATAAAGTTCACATTGACTTTCTTTAAAAGGCATGTATTTCAAACAGTCATTATAAAGACTTTTGAAGGACTGCAATCAAAATACTGAAATGTGGATGAGCCACTTGGTTTCAGTCTATTTTGTGCTGTACTTCATGAAACAGAGCCTGTCTTTCTATTGGTTTTCCAGATAGAGTTGTGTATGATGGTCGTGTTCGTACAAGGAGTTTTGGCACTAGCAGAGTTAGTGGTTGAACAGACCTGACAGCTTTAATTGTTGACTGTAGCAGCCAACTAACGAGTCCTGCTGTACAAGAGTCTACTGAAATTCACTGAAGCCATAGGGCATGTTTGCATGCCTGTTTGCAATTCTTGAATATGCAAACAGATGCCAGGTACCTGTGAAAGAATTTCACTTAAGAACAGAAAGTGTACAAGCTGGGCCTTTTTCAGGTGCTTTTTCAGATGTATACTGCTTTTAGGAATGTCTAATTCAGACTTGCCAATTAACAGATGTGATATTTTCAAATTGCACCTGTTACACTGGAATTGATTTTCTCTTTTGATGAATTAGAATTGACGATGACAGGAGGGTAGCTTGCTGTTATAATGATGTGCCACAACACACCTGAATGCTGGGTGACCACAAACATGGTGACAGTGACGTCAGTGAGACTGTCATCTTGGCAGTAGATATCAAGTATCCCATGTAAGATCCAAGCAGATACTTGATATTTTCAGGAAGCTCTGTTCTTTTGCCAGTGTGAACGCTAGACAATGGGATTATTTTTTTCATTTTTTTTTTTTTAAAAGAGCAAAGGCGCTGTTTGGTCATTACAATTTTATTCATACTTCAGCAGCATTTTCTAGTAGACCAGATTAGTTCAATGTATTTTGTGGACCTAAATTGAGGAGGTTTCATAAACTTCTCTCCTGTTGGTTTAAGATGCTAATTCACTCCTAAATTAAATGCAGAGTTTTTATGTGTACTTTCTTTCCCATCCCCTCCAACTTTTAGAGTACTTACGATTATGGGAGACAGTTACTGCAGGCAACTGTTGTCCTGTGCCAGTCCCTGCGATGCACTTCAAGATCCTCAGGGGACACACTTCCGAGACTGAACAGAGTGTGGAAACAGTTTACAGTAACTTCTGAAGAAAGAGTGCACCGGCTGGAAACAGCTGTTGCATTTCATTCAAGTGCTGAAAAGGTGAGTGTTGTGTTTTTAAGAAGAAAAATTTCCTATCTGAATTTAAGCAAACAAAATGTAAGAAAAATGAAGTTGTCAGTGTGTATTTTTTTTCTTTCTAAATATTAAAAAAGAAGCAGAAAGAAGAATTTAAGCATATCTTTCTAATTGTTAATTTCAATGCTTAATGCAATTATTGCTTGCATACCTATTGCTTGCATACTTATATTGGTATAGGGCCTGCTTAACAAAAAGAACAGCAGCCCTGAAGTTCAGGTGCATTGAGGTTCGGGCTGGGAAGAATTTTTTTTAACTCTTCAGAGGGGAACTCTGATGTTGATCATAAAGCATTTCTTCATTTGTTTTAAACTGTAATTCTTAAAGGCAAGGAACTCTTCTTGAGTTGTGTTCTTGTGCAAGGTATAATAAAAAGCTATGGAGTCATTTAAGATCTTTAAACAGTTGAAAGGAGTATTGCCTTTTAAGCTGTGTGCATTTTGAATGTGATATTCTTCTCAAATCTGTGTAAATGAATTAAACTCTCACCAGTTTAGTTTCCATGCATGCTGTGTTGCTGCATCTTGTATTTTGCACTTGGAGGGTTTTGGACATACTTTCTTCAAAACACACCTCTGCCTTGGTATGGTTTTCAGACTCCTGTAACCAAGTGTCTCACCACTGTGCCCAGCTTGATGATGATAGAAGCCACAGAGGAGGATGAGCAATCAACAACAATGTTATCAGGGATAGTTGCTATTCAGTAACAGCTTGCTGAAGAGGGGGGATATTGAGGGTTTTCAAATGCCTGAACTCGAGACAATGTCCTTTAATGTAGATCATGAGAGGCAGGGCTTTTTCATCCAGGAACCGTTCTTTCTGTGAAGTGATACATTTTAGAAAAGAAATTTAGAGTATATATCTCTAATATTGACAATAAAATTGCATATAACTGCAAAAAAAGCCAACCTTGCACATGGTAAAAGAAAATAAATTCATTCTGTCATTGAAGGAGAGCATGGATACAAAGTTGCCTCATATGATCCTTGCTTTTATTCATTTCTTGTTTGTATTAATAGAAGATACTTTGCATTTGTAGGCACTGAGAGTTGCTGGAAGTTCACAAAAGCAGAAATAAATCATCTCTGCTGCTACAGATGGCTGAAAAAAGTTTTTCCTGATACCAAATTAGAATTCAGTGGTTCATAAACTCGTAAAAGAGTTGTCTCAGTCCATATTATGAGCATTCCTTCATTATTGCAGTAGTTAATTGCTATGTTTTTAGGCAATCATAAGTTTAAAAAAAGTAAATGGGTAGCTGAAAAAATAATGCTCTTGTTAAAAAACATAATTCTCCTAGCACTATTGTGACATATTAATGAGTCCGCAAGGAAAATATGCCGTTAATATCCATGCTGCTTTGGAAAAAAGTAAGAAGTGGCAGAGGGAGAAGTGGAAGAAAATACAGAACTAAGTACTAGTATTGGGTCCCAATCCCGTCTGGCAACACTTGTGTTTAGACTTTTTTAATCCCACCTGTTCTGTGCCAGATGTGGATTTTAGTTTTGAAACAGCTTGTAAGGGGCCCGTCGTTATTCATGTGTGCAGAATAGAATATTTCAGTTGGAAGGGACCTACAACAATCGTCTAGTTCAACTGCCTGACCACTTCAGGGCTGACCAAGTTAAAGCATATTGTTAAGGACATTGTCCAAATGCCTCTTAAACACTGACAGGCTTGGGGCATTGACCACCTCTCTAGGAAGCCTGTTCCAGTGTTTGACCACCCTCTTGGTAAAGAAATGCTTCCTAATGTCCCGTCTAAACCTCCCCTGATGCAGCTTTGAACCATTCCCACACGTCCTATCACTGGATACCAGGGAGAAGAGCTCAGCACCTCCCTCTCCACTTCCCCTCCTCAGGAAGCTCTAGAGAGCAATGAGGTCACCCCTCAGCCGCCTCCTCTCCAAACTAGACAAGCCCCAAATCCTTAGCTGGTCCTCATAGGACGTTTCTTCCAGCCCTTTCACCAGCTTTATTGCCCTCCTCTGGACTCATTCAAGGACCTTCACACCCTTCTTAAATTGTGGGGCCCAGAACTGCACACAGTTCAAGGTGAGGCTGCACCAACACTGAATACGGGGGGATAATGGTTTCTTCCATTTTATATGACTGTCTTGATGCAGGTTACTATTTTTATGCATTTTATACTTGTTGCTGGAATATTTTCTAGCAAGAATATTTTTTTCTTTTTTGTTCCCTCTTAGAAGTAATGTAGAACATTCTAGTACAGAACAGTGGTAGCCCTGAACTGTCTTCTCAATGTAGCTTAATCAATATTTTCCTTTCTTGAACTATATGAATATTTCAATTGATCTCATGTAAATGTGGCAGTGAAGATGCTGAAAGAGCATTCACTCTGCCAGTTAATGGCACTTAAAAAACTACATGCTATCCCTTGTCTACTTTATTCTGCATTTTTTTTTTTTAACAGATTTTGCAAGAATGTCCAGAGCAGCCTGAAGCTTTTAATGAAATGGAGCAATTTGATGAAATTGAAGCAGTTGGAAAATCGCTGTTGGACAGACTAACAGTGCCTGTTGTTTATCCCGATGGGTATGCAAAATGTTTTTCTAATGCCTACTGAATATGCTTTTGGTAAAGTTTCATAATAGTCTTGTATGCAGAAAAATCCTGAATGCTTATTGCTGAAATTAAAAAGGCAGCACAATAATATTTATTAAAAATTCTTTCCCATCTTTTCACAGAAAGCAGGCAGGTCCAATTTCAAACTTTCCAAAGACAATGTGCCCACTTTTTCAAAGTAGTAACTTCTTCACACTCAATAATTATTAGATTTATGCAGTCTTTATACCAGCAAAGTATGTAGAAGTAACAGAAGAATGACAAGTCTCAATCTTTTCTCCCTGAAAAAAGATATCAGATTTGAATCACAGTATTTTGATTAATTTATTCGCAATTCTATCTGAAGTCTTAAGCCAGTGCATTGAAGGTAAATGTACATTTGATTTATTCAGCAAATAAAATGGTACTTCCCTTGTGAGCTATTCATACTAATTTAAAATTGGTGGCTGTCTTGAGCTACAAAAGCAAATTGAATTTGGAATCTCAGCCATAATAAAACTCTGTTCTCTGTTCAATAAAATACACTTGTCCATTGTGATGCTGAGCTTGTAGTTAATTTCTTCTACCTGAGTATAACTAAGCCTTGGACCTAGTCTCTGGGTGTGTAGAATCCTGCACCATAGTGAAGGAGATCTGAAGTCAATATTTTGAATTAGAAGCTGAAACTTTGTGAGATGGTATGCAACTGCATTATAGGTTATCTGAAGTCAATCTGAAAAATACAGTTACAGGAACCTGGTCATGAAAATTAATTTCTTGTCATCTTATTTCCAAAATATCCTGCTCCCTATGCAGTATAGTACCCTTCAGTGAGGAGTGCTACCCATGAAGATGGACCCAGACTTGAACTAGTAGTGATTTTTACTGCCCTTTCAGTAGTGTATTTGAAAATAATGAAGGATTTTATAGCTGTGAGGGGAAAAAAAAAAACGAAACCCAAGAAATGTGTTATGTTTGAAGTATTTTGGTATAGCATTTGTATAGCAGATTTTAGTGACCCAGTAAAAGTAGCAACTGTTATTTATTCTTAAAACTGATGTAATCTGCAGATAGACTCTTAAAGTAAAAACAAACATTAGAAGCTGGGAAAGCCAGGAAAACCATGAAAGACGACTCTTGCCACACTTTGAGGTTTGAGGCCTAACACAATGCTCCTATAGGTATATATACACCTGTATTTTAGGTTGACTGACTGAATCCTGAACATTATTTCTGACCCCTCTGGCGTTTCAGTAGAGTTCTGTGTGTCCCCCTTCTCAAAAGTGGGATCTTAGCTGTCCCAAATCCCAGGATCCCCTGCTCATCATCCCTAGGCATTCTATTTTTGAATCATTTAACAAACAATTTGCAAAGGGTTCACTCATTAGTAGAAATAGTTTAAGAAATGTAGGAACACACAAAATGTCATAACAAACTTGGAAGAGTCTTCATCAGCCTCTTTACCACTTTGGACTTTTGTCAGTATCTTCTTGGAAGTCCAGGTCACTGTTCCCTGTCCTGCTCATGGCTTTTAATCTGCATCAGGAAAAACATCTGCCCATACTGTGATCCCATGTGCAGTGGTGTGATCTGTTATCTTTGGAGTTCCCTAGTCAAACTGGTCCACTCCTGCGTGAAATAACTTTTCTGTCTGCTTATGCCTGTCCCCCGACTCTGTCCGAAGTCCTTTGTCCTACCACCATTTCCGAAGTCTTCATCATCTGTGCTTTGTAATTAGATTTGATACCTGTTCTTCTTCTGAAAAATGTATTCTGTTCAAATCCTCCTTTTGCTGACCACTTGGTTAGTGGTTTCCTTAATATTTAAGATGTTCTTTTGTTGTATTTGAATGGGAGAAATCAACTTACACAGCCATGTGTTCTTTTCAGTTTAAGAGATAGATTACAGAATTTGACATCATGTGACTGACTTCACATACACAGTCTTTCAATAATGCAGCAATTGTATGGCCTCAGAATTCATGTATGGACAGATTTCCTTCATTGTCAGTACTCAAAACTGCCAGACTGACTTGGTGGGTAGCCAGAGAACGGCAGTAAAAAATAGCGTCAGGAAGTATCTCATTGTGCTTATAGAACAGCGCCCTGCTGTTGAGAGAATCTTCTGGGTATAAAAGGGTCATTTAGTATTTGTAATAGTTTCATCAAAATCTGCTGTCAAGTCTCATCACTGAGTCTCCAAAGCCTTTTAAAGGTGGCTTTTAAATTTCAAGAGGAAAAAGTGCCTATTTTTCTTACCTGCTTTGTGTTTTGTGGTGCCATTCACATGTATATTCACACACTGTCTTACTTTTCACTGATACCCTTTTGTGGTTGGTTTTTGGTTTTGTTTTTGGTTTTTTAGGTCTGAGCAGTACTTTGGGAGCCCAAGTGATATGGCTTCTGCAGCAGAACACATTAGAGAGAAGATGAAGCTAGTTAGCCTGAAAAAGCAGCAGCTGAGACAACCAGAAGCCACTACCCCAGAGAGCTAATACTGACCCTTGTTTATGAATTCATAATAGGACTTCAGTTTGTAATTCAGCATGTTGTTTGCATATTACAGAATTTGGCATAATATATTAAAATGCATTTCACAGCCGTTATAAGTCTCATCTTTTTTTCAAAGTAAATGTTCTCAGCATCTTAACACTGTACATTTATCAAGCCATAATTATTTAACATGCTATGAAACCATAGATTCCAAGTATTTTATGAAAAGGAACTGTAAACTTTGCACTGAAATTTGCTGTAAAGCTTTACCTGACTTGTCAGCTGCTGCTTAGTTAAACAGCTGATGCAAGCTTTGGATGGTGCTAATGAAAGTGTTAGGAGTTCCATATTATGAAACTGTAGTTCTTTGCTTACCCCTATGCCCAGGTGATGTAGTAATTTTAGACTGTAGGTAAAGTTCCTGCAGTGTAGATGGTGGTGACCCTATAATTTTAATTTGAAATACTTTAAAAAAAAAAAAAAATCACTTTTATTGTGCCAGTATGCAACCTGCCCATCAAATCTTTGATATATCAAATTCATTGAACAGATGTTTTCCTATTTGTATCGATAATGTATTAAAAGCTGTTTGTGCTTAATAAAAATCATCTTTTTAAAATCTAATATAAATTTGTTCTGGTCTGTATTCCCAAATGTCATGTGTTATATTTTTGTGATAAATGCTAGTAAAAATCGTCACTCCCCCAATATATTTATAAAGTCTGTATAATTTTTCTTATTAAATACTCTTTAACACACTGTAGCTGTAAGAGGAGCTGCTCTTGAATTATTATTATAGGAGCAAGAGTCTGTGTTACTTTTTTCTTACTTTCTGATAGCAGTACTTACACAAAAGTAAGGTGGTATGTGCATAAGTCAGTGTTATATTAATAATAGTTTTGTTCCCCTGTAAGACTGGTACACATCTCTTGTGCTTTTTTCTCAGTCTTGTTTCCCTTTGAATGGAGAATCTTGAATAATGTGAATATCCCTGGTAGTACCTTTGAGGTTAAAGATTTTTATCTAATGAAAAATTATTTACATGAAGTTCATAAACAACTTAAAACCATGAGATTAGTAATAAAATGAAATTTATTACAGAAGGGAATTGATTTGAAACAAAATCAGCTGTGTGCATAATTTGGTTAACTTCTTACTCTTTAGGATTTAATCTGGATTCAATAAATTCAATATTATATTTACGGAAAGACGGTGTGGTATCTGACCATTTTAGACCTACAGATGTTTGTTTCACACATAGTATTCTAAGTACCTTATGTTATCTCACTCTATTTCTGCTCACAGTAAAGATAATGCTCTCTTCCTGCAGGCATTGTTATTACTCTGCAGGTTTTCTTCATGGATCTGCCATTTAAATATTATATTTACTTATTTGTCTCAGTTTTTCCACATTTTATGCACAGGAAAGTGGTCTGTCAAATAAAGAAATTTCTCTATAAAAATAATAATTCAAAATTAATGTTTTCTCTGTACTCATTGATAAAGATATTTTTCTCCTTCTCGGTATTTTGGCAGGGGAAATCCAGTTATTTTTTTGATGCATTTGGTGCAATGGTACGATGTTACATTAATACTAGTTTAAAACCAACCAAAGTTTCACAGACCTTATTGATAAAGAGACTTTTTCAATATAATGTTTTAAAATTTAATTTAGTTGTTCATTGCATTTGAAAAAGCTACTGTTACTATGGCTAATATTTGGATGAGAGAAACTTATTTAGAAAGAACCCAAACATGAAAAATCTACATGTATTTAATACAAGGCACAAACACAAAAATAAATTAAGATTATAGTCATTAATAAGCACTGCATCTCCCATTCTGCAGCATTTGTTTGTAAATCAAAGCTACTTACAGTAAATAATGGTCTGCAGTATAAAATCCCATTAAAATATTAGTTTACAGTAAGTATGTGTTACAAACACTAAGATTATTTGCAGGTTTTTATTTTATTTTTATTCTATTTTTATGCTGTTTAGGAGCTCAATAATGTATGCAAAACCAGAGCAGTATCAGAAGCTCCTAACTCATTCATGTGACAGCTGTGTGGGCAAGTTGGAACTGATGACCGTTCACCCTAATAACCCCGACGTTAATTTTGGCTCCAACGTTAATTTTGGCTCCGTGATTGAAGTCCAATCTTGAGGCTGTTCTTATCTGTTGTCCAGCGTTCCTAGAGGCCAGTGGATTCTGACTTTCATCCTATTGTCTCTAATCAAGTCTCTCATATAACCCCTTGGGCTATGCCAGCTTTTCCTCTCTCTCTGCTCCCTTCCTTTGGAATTCCTTGCCTTTAGGGAAATCAAGTGGCCGGTAAGGTGCTATTTACCAGCACTTTGCAATTTCCCTATTTGCTGTGTGTCAGGAATGATGGCAGTAGTTTTCTAGGTCACGCTGCATGAGTCTGCCAGGTATTTCTGAATCCTCCTATGAGCTCTGAGACTTCCTATCTTACTGAAAGAATGGAATAAACACCATCTGTTAAGAATACTGTTGAATGTAACTAATTGAGAGAGAGGGTTTTGTGCTGGTCTTCTCTTGGTCAATCTACCATTTGTGGTTGTATTTGCTACTGAACCTTTAGAAATGTACAACCCTTAATAGCATACAAAGTCAATGAGTAATTGCCTCAATAGAGACAGGCTAAAAGGCAAAACTGTGCTCAAGTAATCTGTTGTTACTTCTCTATGCAGGTACTACTGCAAGCAGTAGTGGTGTCACTACCTGTGGCTCTTGCTCTGCAGTTTTTGGTAGCAAAAACAATTCAAACAACGGAGTTCCAAAAGGTGCAAATATGGCGGTGTGTTTTGGGTTTTGTTTGGTTGGTTTGGTTTGGTTTTTTGTTTGGGGTGTTTTTTTACATAAATTGCCTGCAGTGAGGGATACAGTGCTACATGTAAGATGGGGAGGTACCAATAGAATAGGGAAGGATTGATTGTAAGGATTGCAGTTCTTATACTCCAAAGGATATTACGACTAATGACTTGGAAGTGATGGAGTCAACCCTGTTCCATGGTAATGAAATCATTAACAATAATTTCTAAGTTCCTGTTAGCCAAGTTTGGATGTATTTGAAATGTTTCACAATATGGTAAGCATTTTGTTACTCTTTCTGGTAATGTAATCCTGAGTGTGTGTTTTGTGACAGTAAAGAGTGAGCACCATGGGAATGGTGATCATCTCAGTAGGTATCACCCATTTCTAGTGGGGCATCAGTTGGATAGACTGGCAGTCATATAAAATGCCTATACCTATACACTCTTAATTGTGAAAGGTGCGTGGACATTTGTATTAGTTTCCATAAAAATGTTTGGTTCTGTTTACTGCTTGACTTTGTATTGTGATTAATAGGACCAATGGGGTTATTTTTTTCTTGGAAAAAAACAGGTTTGGACCATGGAGACTTGTATAGCTTGTGTAACTGACTTAACATTCAGATAGTTACTCTGGAGGTACGGCAGTGGATGGAGAAAGGGTTGTGCGTGCCGTGGGATTGTATAGTACTTCTTACACCACCGTGCTAGCCTAAAGGTATTAGTGCCAGCTGACAAAAGATAGGGGGAAGACTTTTCTGTCCCAGTAAAAAAAAAAAAAGTATCAGTGGGTCATGGTCACAAGAAGAGGTTGTCATGGGCTTTCAACAACAATAATGACATGTAATGATGTTATGTTAACCTCCAGTTTCCTGAATTCTTACTATAGGATAATTTTAATCTGTATAAGGAGATTATTAAGAAGGAGGAAGAGAGGAAGCTTTTGGAGCTACAGATGAAATTCTGTAATAGTAGATTACATGAGCTCCGGAGCTAAAATGCTGAGAAACGGGGATGAAAGCAAAGATCTGGTGATTGCTAACTTCTGAAGTCTATTCCTCATATCTCTCCAGACTCTTGTAACAGTAAAAAGGAAGTCAGCGCTGTAAAAATGCTTAGTTATGTTAGACTTCTGTTCTAATGTAAAGAAAAAAATCGGAAGGTTGGTCCAAGCATACAGACCCTCAACCCATGTATATGTAATAGCTGCAAAAACACCTGAATATGAACTGCAGGGCCAAAAACTGTTTGAGTATCTGGAATTTACATAACACTGTTCCAACAAGGCAATTAATTAATGATTTCTTTGGAGAAATATCTGTTGTCTTTTTCAGGTTTGTGGAAAAGTGATATACTCTGAAATAAGGTAGAAATAGTCAAGCAGTTACATTACTTGCACAGTCATTTTCATTGTCAGTAGACTGAGTCTTTTCTGTAATGCATCATTTCCACAATTTCCTAATACATAACAACCAAAGTGCAGGCTATTGGAGAGTTACTTCTGGGGAATCAAAATCAGATGTTAGAAAAGTACACTGGGCTATCATTTTAAAATCATCGATTTCCACAATCATCCCACTTTTGTATCTTCCACTTTAAATAGTCCCATCGTTACAGTACTGATGCCTGTCAAGATGGCATCTTAATTGAAAATTCTATTAAAAATTGACTAATTGCATGCCTTTTGCAAGGATATGGAGTCAAGGAGTTCTTGAAGATATTTTTCATCTGATGCTCAGTGAAGGTAGTTTTGTTGTGGAGATTTACCTTGTGGAAATACAGGTAAGACTAAATAACCACACAAGAATGAGTTTAGTTTCCCACTTCTAATAGGTCCCTTTGTACAGATCTCCCAAACACATAGTAGTTTAGGACCATTTTTCTCTGACTTCAAGGTTATTTTGGAACCCGAAGGTGAATCATTAAAGGAACTTGTGAGAATACTTCTGATACTGTCAAATTGGAAGACGACGTGTTAATCAAATATCAAAGATATTAATAAAAAAATAGATGCTTGTGTGACTGTAAACTTTTAGTTATGCTAATACAAGAATATGTAGAGACAGGGTATATTTAAAAGTATTATATGTAAAGCATTAATGATACACTTAAGCTCAAAATAGCAATGAAAATTAAGGCAACAGCTTTCTCTTTTCCTGTCAGAGTTGACTTTAGTTTACATAGGTGTCTATTATAGCAAAGATTATGGGAATATAATATAGAGACAAGAGGAAGGCTGAGTCAGGATATAAATTCCTCTTTTGAATGAAGAGGAGAAAAAAATAGTTTCTTAAAATTTCAAACGTGCCAAGGAAATAAGTTGGAAAACATTAAAAAGTAAATTGAAAAATCCCAATTTTTTTATTTGACTTCACTTGGAAAAGTTCAGTTCATTTTCCAGATACTAGTGATATTTACAGTTTATAAGTTGGAGAGCAAAGAGCTAGACTAACATTTCAAACTTCTGAAGCACAAAGAAAAGCAAAGGAAACTTTAATAGGAAAAAGTTTATCATTTTGGGAATATCTTAAGAGCAGGTTGTTAAGTGCAAACAATTGGTTGTGTTAACAATAGTTGTGCAGATAACTTAGTAATGAACAGAAATGTCAACATGATTTTTATTGCAGATAAACCACAGGTTTTTAAATAATCTGTGGTTTTGGCAGTTTAATGACAGCATTGAAATGTCAAATGCATTGTGACTACTTAATGCTACAGCAAAAACTACCTTTTTGTGCACAGGTAACTAGCACACAAAGTGTGCTTAAGTGTGCTTAAAAGCTTAAAGTAATTTAAAATTGTTAAGCATGTTTTTTATGGTTATACAATTTTAAATGTATATTTTATATATTAGCAAGCCTTTTAGCTGTTCCACAAACAGCTAGCTGTTGATTACTGTCAGACGCCACTGATGCAAGCTCCTGTCAGGAAACCTCTAATGCATTTTGGATTTCTATGTAAAGGAGAGGAATACTATATGCTATGTAAAATATCCTATTGATTTATTAAGCTCACACATCTGTGCTTAAAACCTCTGTGTAGACAAAATGTAACTATTGCTAGTTTCTAATACTCAGTATCTAGTTTTTCTTTGGGAAGGCTGATTTAGCCACAGATTATCTGTCAAACTTGTATAGCAAAACATGCCACTGACTGCTCGTGAGCAAAATGACCTGTATGACTGCTTTGCACAGCCAGCTAAAACATGGTTTCTACTTAAGACCGTATGAATACACTTAACTCTTCTGAGGATCCTGACATTACATATCCCAGTCTTGTTCTGTCTACTCTGATACAATACTGTCACTGTCAGAAGGCAGCATGTATGTTAAGTAGATTAAAAAATAATGACAGGAGGTCTCATGGTAGCTGTGGGTCCTAGAACACGCACAGTAAGATGCTTGGGCAGTTCTGGGTAGATATGTATTGCACATAGAATAAGGCTGTGACAGCTTAAGGTAGAAGAGCCCTGAGACTTCTGTGAAGTCCTGAGAATCACTGGTTCTATTTGAATGGATATAAATGCTCCCCACACAGTATGTTTATAGGTTGGGCCTTAAAAACTTTATTGAGCCCTTGCCTAGATCTTGCACCAACCGTTAATTGTAATCATCTATAAATTATGGAAATAAAATGGAGAGTGAAGTTTATCTTAGCTGTAAGAACTGCCTCTCAGAGGAACTGGTGGAAGACCTGTTACTTGAGACATTTTATATTAGAACAAAGCATAAACAAATACCTCTCAAAAACTTTGATTTTTATTTGTTACTGTCCTCCATTTTGGCAGGAGCAGTCAATGTGTTAATTTCAGTGGTGTAATTTTCAGACATGGTTCACTGTGTTATGCTTGTCTTGCAGTGTATGGATTGCCATCTCAATTTTGGGGTTTCTGCTTCCCATGTTCATTTTCTCAGCAAGAGTTGCAGATGCTGGGTAAGTGACAGCACATTCCCACTGTCATTGCTGACCTTCCAGGCATGCCTGGATTGCTCATGATCCCCATGCCTCACAGGATCAGGGGTTGCAGATTTCCAGTGGGCTGGAGGGCTCCAGTAGGACATTTCTCTCAAGTATTATGCCAGGATTTTTTTTTCCCAGTCTTGGCCAAGTGATAAGTGTCTTTTAATGTTCCATTTTCCTCTTAAGGTTTTTAGACTACTAGGAAAGAGAATAGCTTTCATGGTGTCTTAACCATTTCCACAGGCAAGTATACAGCATGGTTACTTGATATTTATTATGATTGTGTGATGTGAGTCTGACTTTTAGAGACTTGGGAACAAGCCATATTCTAAACTGGTACTAAGTGCAGACTGTTCTCTTTCTGAACCCTTGTATGCAGCTCTGCATGCCTCTATTGGATGATAGATAACTGCAAGATAGTCTCAGCAGGGTGAAGATTGTACAATGTATTCAACACATTTGACTGCTACTCCACGTATCTGTGGTGATGATGTGAACATGATGCCCCACTGTCTGCTTTATATCACTCACTGCCTCTCAGAGTGTGCCCTTCCTCCTCTCCAAGACAAATGTATCCAAAGAAACACAGTGATGTGGTCTTCTGTAGCCAGGGTTTTTATTAATGCTTTGCTTGAAACAGCATCAAAAGTCTGCAGTGAGCCACATGCTCAATGAGCCTTGTAAGGTTTTTATTTCCACCCATTGTATATGGCCAATTTATTAGGTAGCTGCCATTTGCAGGCATCATTTCATGGTGCATTACCTCTGCAGAACCAGTCATTCATGAAGAAGCCTGGGCATTTGCTTCTGCAGGTGACAGAAATGTGAACTATTGGAGTTCCTTTTGCTATTCACTGTTAGCTGTTACCTCTTCTGTAGTATTGTTTTGTCTTCTGGACCTTACTAGCGATATGTCCACATGTCTGCCACTAAACTGTCTTCTCTGCTAACAATTTTGTCAAAGACTTTGCAAGTGATCCAACATACATTTTAAAGAGTTCCTTCATTGTTTCCAAAGAAGAATTTGCTTTCAGGATGAAATGGTTGTGTGCGTGCGTGTGTGTGTTGGAAGGGGATGACAGCTGCATTCCCTGCTTCACAGGGTTGCTAGGAAGGAAACCTCATTAATATTCGGGAGTGGGTGAGATGTTATAGTCATGGAAATCACACACGCAGAGGATATAAAAAGCACAGCTCAAATCATTTTCATCTTACAACACTGAGGTGATGGGTTTTTTTCCTATACAAGGTAGTGAGACCTGAAGAGCAGTAGTCAGCAAAAACAAAGGAGGGAAAAACAAGGAAGTGTAACAAAACCATTTGGTGAATTGTAAGAGTTTAAGTTACAATGAAAATACTTACAAAAATCATGTGGTGTCAACAGGTGGGCTGTAAGGAAGTTTGGGAAGATCAAGCTCATCCTTTGAAGGCAGTTAATCAAATACCCTGCAAACAGAAGAAATGTTAGCGCAGCGAGAAAGAGTAACTCAGAGAAAGGGGTTTAATTACAGCATGTTTACTAAATACCAGATCAAATGGGGGGAAAAAAAAGCTATGCAATTATGCAGCCCGAGAAATACTCCTGTGTGTTATTTTTATGCCTGGAACACCGAAAGCAAAGTTCTAAAACATAGTGACTGCAGATCCTGCTGCACTGACAAGGGATGACTTAAGGTACATCATCTATCTCTGCCTCCTGAAAAGACTTCTGTGTAATGAAAGGATGACAGAGGACTCCTCAAAAGTTTCTATTAATTTAGGCCAAGTTCTAGGATTCCTCATTGAAATGTGGCTTTTGATCTTTCAGCTCTCTCCTGCAACTGCTTATGTTGGATTCAAGCTCAGTGAGTTAAAAAATGGAGGCAGTGAAATAGTTTGTGGTTTTGGGTTTTTTTTTAAAAAAAAACTTTCTCTTGATTTAGCTAAAGAAATAAAGTCCATAGTAATTGTATAACGGGGGAAAAAAAATCTAAATCTAATGTTCTATCTTGCAACTTAAAAGGATTATTTAAGATTTTTTTTTTAAATCTGAAGAGTACTGTAAAACATATTGCATGATTTTAAAGAACCAGTGCAAAAATAGACAAATATAAAACATTAAGGATTTGCAAATACATTAGCATTATTATTATTTGGAATTGACTTGATATACATCCTTTTTACCTCAGGGCCTGACAAGATGCCTCAAGAGTAACACCCTGATTTATGGTTATTTGCAGATTAGAGGATAGAAACAGACTGGAGCAAAACCTACTGCACAGCTGATGATGCCATGATATCTTCTGTAAACCTTCTGTAAAAATGTCAGTGTATTTTTAATGTGACCAGTCAATACCTTAATTTGAAAGTTATTTTGCATTATGTGAATTTTACCTCAGCACTCTAGCAATGTTGTTATTGCCAGTGAGGACATAGTACTGTTCTCAGGCCATAACATTCAGGCAAATTAATGTGATGTCTGAGAACGTATCCTGCGGGACTCTGCCTCACTCATTCTAATATTGAAATTGTGTTGAGTTTAAAAACAAAACAAGAACCTCTGTGCAATTTTAAAAATGAAAGACGTTTACAGTTGTACTTCATTTGATATTTCCTTTCTCCCCCCTTCCCCAATCCCATTACATATAGAGGATCTCCAGCGCAGCTTTGTGTCTGACTGCAAATTTCAACTATAGTGCTTGCCTGCCTTTTGTCTCCACATTGTGAGGAAGATCACAGGAGATTATACCAGAAAATCTTGTATCCACCATATCATTAAACTTCAATTTGTATCCTTTTTCAAACAAAGATGGTGATTATTGTCCTGGGCAAACCTATTTTCAAGTGTGAAATTTGAGGTAATTAAGCAATGGGTATCCTTAATCAAAGCAGCTGACTGCAGAGTTCACAAAAGGACCGATACGTCTGAAGAAGCTAGTTTGAGAAATTGGAGAAAGTGGTCAAAAATAAATTATTCCATGATTCACAGGAAGAGACTTTTGTCCTGGCAAAAGCATCTTAGACAAGTTACTGGACGCTCTGTGACAGATAAAGCTCTTGGAAAAGATACATTTGAGCAACTGGTTTGTTTGTGCGATCAGCACTGATGCTGATGACCTACAGTAAACGTGTGTCTGTAAAAGGGTCTTAGAACCTATACCTTGCAAGTCTAACACCAACAGCAAGGTCACAGACGGTCAATTTAGTGATTTGTTTTGCAGCAATACTGCAATTTTAAAGTGAACACCTGACTGTTCATTCACTGCATATTAGTTAGGCTCTCAGAGCACTGTTTTATTACAGACAATTTAGTCTTTGGAATAAAACTAATTTGGAAACTCAGATCCAAATGTGATTTAAATTGATCCAACACTTAATGTGACATTAGGTTCTCAACCAATGTGTGTGCCACCTTCCCACAAGCTCTTTCAGCTTATACTTAACACAGACATATCAGGAGCAAGATCTTGAACAATGCAGAGCTCTTTCAATACACTGACATTGTTCTCTTGCTACAAAGGGCCAAGTGCCTTTGCATTTACTGTTGATTGTGAGTCCCTAATTCATTCTCGCAGCTCTCAGCTTCTCCTTCATTATTCATCAAGACTTCTCCTGGTTCAAAATCTTGTCCAGTCTTTTGTCTTTCATCTCTCTGTTTGAATTCCTTCTTTTTCTTATAATGCTTTTTTTAAATTGTTCTTTCTCCCATTTTACACTATTTTACCATGGTGAGAGCTACATCTTCTGCCTCCTGCTGAATTTCAAGAGGAGAAACCTGAGGTCCTCAGATGGCTGATCATTAACCTGTGTGGTGGAAGAACCAGAAGCTGCTTGGAGCAGAGAGCAGAACAATTCAGTGGCTCTTCTGTGAATTTGGCACTTTCATGACTGCTGTTGGGCAAAAGAGGGAATGCTGTGGCGAAGTCAAGGGAGTGAATGCAGTGTTCTTGAAGACTTGAAACAATGATTGCACCTTGGGCACAGCATTGCAGCCACATACCCTGTATAAAGAGCCTGAAGAGACTGTCAGATGGTGCCAAGGTGGGCTTTCAGATCCTGGGATGACAATGAGGGAGACTCCAAAGGAGTGTGCACCCTCCAGAGCTGATCCTTGTCCCTGGAATCTACAGAAAATCCAAAAAGGACATGCTGGCAGACCACTTTTTTCCCCCCCTGCTACAGCCAGGTAAAGATACTGATTTCGTATACATATCTCTGGGGGAAAGGAGGCTTCTGGTGATATCACAGCACTGGGTGCAGTGGTGTGGAAATGTGACACCTATCTCTGTTTTGACAGCGTGGGCTGCTATGCTTTTGAAATCAGTTCCTTCAGGACCTTGAGTTGTGACAGAAATCTTCCTGTAACAGCTCCCTGTTGCACAGGTCCTACGCTGTGTGGGATACCTGGTCCTGGTGCCCAAGTGAGCCAAATGTGCAGAATACTAAGATAACACAGCTCTCTATTACTTATGGTCCTGGTCCATAGCAGGGCCAGTATCAATAGGAGTAGGGGTAATGGTTTTAAACTAAAAGAGGGTAGATTCAGACTAGATATAAGGAAGAAATTTTTTACAATGAGGGTGGTGAAACACTGGAACGGGTTGCCCAGAGAGGTGGTAGATGCCCCATCCTTGGAAACATTCAAGGACAGGCTGGATGGGGCTCTGAGCAACCTGATCTAGTTGTAGATGTCCCTGCCAATTGCAGGGGGGATGGACTAGATGACCTTGAAAGGTCCCTTCCATCCCAAAGCATTCTATGATTCTATGATCTCCCACAGGATTAAGTCTAGTGCTCCCGACTATGGTCTCTTGTAATACATATTGCCATGCAGACAGCTCTGTCATCATGGTGTCACTTGGAAGCAGTATAAAGAACCGTGATATATCTAAAGAGTCTCAGTACCACATTTCTGTCCATTGAACCTCTCCTATTGCACTGAACCACCTGCTACTGCAGACAGCAGCATTCAGATCAAATAAAGTTTGAGCACTCAGGCCCAGAACAAGGAACAAATCACCTATTCCTGGTGATTGTACAGCAGCAGGAGTTTTCGCGATGGATGGCAAACAATGGCTCTGAAGCATGTAAATCCAACTTAATTGCTCTTCAGTTAGAGTTGAAAGAGTATTAAGGGGGGGGAAAAAAGGTTTTTTTAATTATAGGCAATGCTTCCTAAATTTATGTGGGACTTGAATTCTGAAGTGTTACATACCATCCTTTGTAGAGTGTGAAGGGTCACTTAAACTGGGAACAGGGAGGGAGTATGCTCATATCCTGTAGTCACACCCCTGTTACATTGGGTGTCAGTAGTGAGCACACATCCATTTAACAACCTAGTTCCAGACAAATAAGCGCGGGCCGGGGGGAGGGAGATTTCAATACTTCCAGCTTTTTAACCTCTTCTAAGTATGTCACACAATTCAGCACTTATGTGAAAGGGATAGGCAGGACCTGGTACGTGCTTGCTGTTTGAGGTACCATGATCTGGAAGAGGGAAATGCGTGACCAGAATATACAGAGGAATGCTCAGCAGTGTGAACCTTCAAGTAGCAGAGTTACACAAGATGGAGTTATCTTTTTAAAACAAAACAAAGCACTGCTATTTATAACTCTGCTGATAAATGACTTTTTAAAAAGCATTCTAAAGCCTCGTGGCTCTTTAACACTTAAAATTCAACTCCCCTACTGAATTTTTCTTTTCTGGATGAACCCTCCTCAATATCAGATGTCTAAAGTAATGTGCTATTGGAAGTGTGGCTGTGTAACACGCTTATGTATTTGTTCTAAATTTAGCTTTCTGAAATTTGTGTCCATTTAAATCAACTCTTCCAAACAATAGCAACAATATGACTTTAATGTTTTGGTGTGGTCAATATGATTATATCTATTTAATTAGTCTCCTGTTAAATGAATGACTCATACTGATCTTTTTGCATCATTGCTGGCTGATTACTTTTGCTAAGATTGAACAGAGATATTTCACTCTTAAAAGATGGTCCTAAGAATCCAGTTACAGTGATATAACTCTCTCTTTGAACAGTCTTTGTGATTCTTAACTGATGTTTTTATTTCACAAGTTTAATACAGACATCTGTATTTATGTAGAAACATTGAAAAATAATTAAAGGGAAACAGTCTTTTAATACAGCTAAATTATAAGTGTAAGCTAAACACAGAAATTAGTGACATGGGGCAAAACTGTTATTGTAGTTACCTTATTAGTGGGACAGTTTGCAGCTGCCTTGAGACTTAGATGTGGGTTACAATCTGCATCTTAATCTTCCTTCTTTACAGGGAGAAAGCATATCCTGTCTCACATCTATATTTGGTGCAGAGTGCATACTCCACTGTGCTAACACACCACATCAGGAAGGAATTTCAAATGCTCCCAAGGAATTTAGTAACAAAAGTCTTGCTGGCTTTCCTTACATGCATGGGCGAGGGAACATACTAATCTGTGTAATAAACTGTTCTCTTTCTGCTGCTGCTGATGGAGCCTGAACAATGGACTAACGAACTATCTAATGTCTCTTCATTCTCCTGACAGAGTGGAATATACTGGGCCACGGTTTTCTCTATTGACAAGCTTGCAATTGGGCGGACTAGCATATGTGCCAGCTGTTAAAACTGCTTCACTTTTGTATTCATCAGAGTACCGCTCCATGGGCTGTGCTGCATTTGTTTTGGACATGTTGAGCTTCCCCGGGGGTGCTGATGGGGTAAGTCCACTCTCCAGCTGATTCTGAGGAAACTGGAAATAACCTCCCTGCCATTTCTTCAGTAAACTTAAGAGGTCGTGCTGCTCTCTTCACCTGGGATGTAGGAGAGAATGTGATGTGATCACTTTGCACTTCACACTTGCACTTTTGTATTGTTTTCTGTTTTGTTTAATCTTTTCACCCCATTCAACAGTTAAAATGTTTATTGTTTATATTTTCCCATTATATTTACACTTGAATAGTCATCAAGTCACTTTTTTCTTTCAGTCTTTCCTGTAGCTGTCACTTTAAGGAAAGGTATAAATCGACCTTGTGTTTTTTATTGGCTGTGACAGCAAAATAAAATTAAACTTGCAAAGAAAAGTGATACCAAGTAATTAATGAGTTTGGATTTGGAGGCATCTGTTCAGATGAGTTGGCTTAGAGGTACATCTGTTAATCAGTCAGAGCTGCCAATGGCTTCGGAATTATTGTGGGGACCTGTGCTCCTCTCTCGTTCTCTTTCTCTTCCTTTCCCTAAGGCACTTTTTGTCCTCTTCCTCCAGTTTATTGTTGTATGAAACTTCCTCAAGCTTATCTGTGAGGTAAAGAATCTAAGAAATAAATTTTTTGCACAGTGTTACGTTTAACAAGGAAAGGAGGTTCTTTCTGAAAGCACTAATGTTTTAACACATTCTTAGAACAATAAATTTGTTTTGCTGCAGGGGTTCTTGAGTGGAGATCCCAACACCTCAGTTTTCTATGCTGCCCATCTTGAGTCATGTGCTAAGATAACAAGGTAAGAAGAAAGCAGGTCAGATGAGCAGGTTACCACCAAGCTTGGTTTATTGTTTCTGTGTATTTGAAAACAATCAGGGCAATTGTACCCTCTTCAGGAATTCAAGTAGCATGATGCCTAGTGAATAAAAATGTAAGCAGTCCCTATGTGTCAGCATTCCTCTTTACCCTGTATATAAGCCAGGTAAAGAACAGGAAGACAATTTTTAAAATAACAGATGCTAGAAAGAATGGTCTTTGTTTATATAACATTTAGAAGCTGGAGTTCTAAATTAAAGGCTATATGAGCTTTCTTAAAATAAGAGTGGAGGCTGAAGTGATATAACGTGGTTGTAAGCCCTAGTTAAATTTGGTGGATCTCTTCTATCATTTAATAAATAGTAGGGATTTAGGTACTATTTTGACAAGTGCTAGGTGCAAATAACATGTATACTTTGTGGAAATCCTCTAGGATCAAAGAAGAGGGATATAGGGAAGAAAATTCTTTGGGATGAAAGAGTGGGAGATGCAAAATTAATGACCAGTGGACTGAAATGTATCAGCTGTCATTGCCTCCCAGGTCTGTTTACTGTATGGGTTCTTTTAAATGTTGTTGTCCTTGGAAGCAAACAAATAGTGATTTTGCTTTTGCCATTGCACTGAATTAGCAATGTTAAACAGTTTGCCAGTTTCTTCATCTCTGGTACACTGTTGGTTTTACAGTTAGCAGTGTTGTTTTTTTTTCTTTCACAGAGACATGTTCAGTGTGACAAGGATGAACCAGAATACCTTTGCTTTTGGTCTTTTCTCTGCTTCGTGTGATGATGGTTTTTGGGTAGCTTTTTCTCTTCATGCTTTTTTCTTAGAGTGGTTGTCATGGTTTAACCCCAGCTAGTAACTAAGCACTACGCAGCCGCTCGCTCACTCACTCCCCCCCGGTGGGATGGGGGAGAGAATCGGAAGGGTAAAAGGGAGAGAACTCATGGGTTGAGATAAGAACAGTTTAATAATTGAAGTAAAATAAAAAGAGAACAGTTAAATAGGTAAAGCAAAAGCTGCGCATGCAAACAAGGCAAACCAAGGAATTAATTCGCTACTTCCCATGGGCAGGCAGGTGTTCGGCCATCCCCAGGAAAGCAGGGCTCCATCATGCGTAACGGTTACTTGGGAAGACAAACGCCATCACGCCAGATGTCCCCCCTTCCTTCTTCTTCCCCCAGCTTATATACTGAGCATGACGTCATGTGGTATGGAATAGCCCTTTGGCCAGTCTGGGTCAGCTGTCCTGGCTGTGCCCCCTCCCAGCCCCCCGTGCACCAGGCAGAGCACGGGAAGCTGAAAAGTCCTTGACCAGTGTAAGTGCTACTTAGTGACTATTTAGCGATACTTAGCATCGACATTGTTCTCATCCTAAACCCAAAACACAGCCCTGTACCGGCTACCAAGAAGAAAATTAACTCTATCCCAGCTGAAACCAGGACAGTGGTATAAAGTGTCTTCAGGACTGGTGATGAAGGAGCAAGAGTAGAAGGGTTTTTGTTAGGGTGATGCACAGGAAGAATGGGAAGATGCAAGCTATAATGCTTCATTATACTTGTATGTTTTTAAGTAAAATGAATCTGAGAACTATCAAACAATAATCCAGGCAACATGGACCACGGTTCATTCTTACCATTTTTTTGCTGGGGGGGAGTGGGGTGTCTTTTACCGCTCGGGCACTCTTTCACAGCTGTATCCTAGCCCCTTACTGGGACTTCTGTGCCTTCTCTTTCCATGGTGGCAAAGGTGGCACAACCCCCTTTTTGTGGCCACCAAGGTCCTGGGCTCTTTTAGGGCTGCCTTTTCTTAAGCTCATGGACCCTAAACTGACAGGGAAATGGCTTCTGCCTGTTCTTCAGCTGTTCCCTACCTGAAGTTAATCTCATTTACCCTGGCTGGCCCTTTCCCTCCCCCCTGCAGGTAATAATAACCTTGCTTTCGGGAGTGAGGAGAGTTTCCTCCCCTCTCGGTGCACCTGCCCTGCCTCAGTGAGCTTGGCAGCAGGAACTCCCTCTCAGTGTCATGAGGGGAGCGCGGCCGGCCAGGCTGCCCTTGGCCCCGGGTGCTCCGGGGGTGGGGGGAGGACAGGCTTCCCTCGGCTGTGGCCTGTGTCCGAATCTCATAGCCCTGCTGGGGGCAGCGGAGTAGCTTGCACTATTCCTTGCTCTGCCTCTGGGTGCAGGGGAGTCAGTTTGTGCCTGGCCCCCACTTGTCTTGCCTCTCCGGCCCTGAGTAAAAGGGTAATGTCTGTAAGTACCTCGGTTTCGTTCTGTTTTCTGGCAGCCTTCATAGTGTGGTTCTCTGCAAGAAACACTTATTTCTAATTAAGTGTTAAGAAATGGTACTGTTAAGATGGTATTACAAGTCACTGTTCCCCACATGCCATTCATGTACTTTTTGACCTCTGAGAGGAGGCGTCGCTGTTTCCCGCCTTCCTCCCCTGACTGCTACTGCTGCCAGCATGGTTTTTATCATACTTGTTTTAGTTTTTAGGAATGACAAAACTTGGCTAGGATTTCAACCAGTTTGTCATCCTAGAAACTTACTCAACCAGTGTAGGGTAAAGAGGAGCCTCTTCCAGGAGAAATACCTACCTCCTGCTCAATCCTCACCCTTGTATGTGACCTCCATGGCTGCGCAGTCCCCTCTTTATGAAGCTAGGGAGACTTGCAGGCTGCTTGCTTTCATGCCCTCATACCATCATTCCTGACGATACCTGAAAATGGTGCCCACTCAAAAGGTAAGATGGCAGGAGCCAGCAAAAAGCAGTAACGACAGACTTGGAGAGGTCTGACATCTTTGTCCCTCGTTCAGGTGGGGCTGCCAGAGGGAAGCAATGTTTATGTACCTTTTTCCAAGCCACACCAAACCCCAGCAGTTTGAGGTATGCTTCCTTCCCTTGTTCTCATTCCCTCCCTTGCTGTGTATACCTGTTCTCCCAGGTGTGAGACAAGGAAAGAAAGGAGACCTGTTACAGTTACAAACCAGTCAAAATGAAGGACCTCACGTCTTTGAGGCTGCAGGGAGTGAACTTTGTCTCTCCCAGAGGCATTTTCATAGTGCAGTTGCAGCTCCAAAGCTCTGAACAAAAAGCAATTTATCTCCAAGAAAGATAGGCCCTTTTCCTATGCATAACTGTTGAAACTGTGATTAGCGCACTTCCCTTGCTGCACATGAGAGAAACCTGCTGATAAGACACACTCCATGTTGAAAATTAAATGAGTTTTATCACATTTACCTCTCAAATCCTTTTTATGTACAGTTGTTACAGATAATACCTGACATTATTTACACTAGAGAGACTTGATCATCTCTTCTGTTTTCCTGAGATTGTTTCCTTTGTTCATTTGTTCATTGTCATTGTTTCTTGTGGACAGCTGGTGAATGCTAGTTTCCTCTTGCCATTCTTACTCTCGTCTTTCACACAGCAGTAGCAAAGGGAAAATATTTCTCTCTACTGACACAGATAGCCTGCCTGTTCCTGGCTTCTAGCAGAATTTTTGTTTGTTTGTTTCAGGCAGAGGAACAGATGACAGATAGGTAAGTAAACAAGACTGAGAAAGGTGTGCTTGTTAAATTTTGTTTCCCTGGACACAGCTGAAATGGATCATCATGCAATGCCAAAATCCTCAGTTTTTTCTTGCAGAGTTGTGCTACAAGATCTTTTCTGATTCCTTGCTACATTTTCTCTGCCTGCTACTCTGATGTTTCCCTGTCTCTATCTTGTATGCTTAGCATAAGCCAAATAAATACAATATCCATGCATTTGTTATCAGACATTTTGAATCACTTGACTCAGCTGCTGCCAAACTTGCTTATGGTCAACTTCTTGAGTGTGGTGTTTTTCCATGATTTCTAGCTGTCAGCACTATGAAAAATGATTCCTCATTTAACCTGAGTGAAAAACAGCTCTTATGTCTGGCTACCCTAGTGAAATGATGGATTGGCCCAACTTGTGCCATGAAAAAGTACACTTAAAATGTGCTTCTGAGAGAACAAAAACTCAAGGACACGCTTTGACATAGTACCAAAGTTGGTTTGTAACTCCTTTTATAAGACTAAAAAGAAGTCAGGCTGTTTTTTTCCAATCAGTTTTTCCAGCAGTCAAGTCCTGTTTGTTCTCAGTCCTGCCCGCAGGGTGAAAAATCCAAAGTCGCTTGTCCTCTGGAATGTTTTTCTGGAAATCTTGAGTATTTAAGAAGTTTTGTACAATGGCTCTATCTTCTATTCAAACCAAAATAGGGCGCTCTCTTCCGTTTCAATTTTAAGGTTTTCTTCAGGACTTCTACCCTCCAGTTTTTGTATGGCCATTAAATTTCAAATGTTTTGTTCTGCCATACCTATTACATGAATACCCACGAGTCTCATGAATATCTATACAATGTTTCAATGGCAGGGGACCATGGGCCTCTCACAGGTGTTGAAAGGAGTTTCTGAAAACTATGTGATATTTTTTCCCTTGTTGGCAGCTTGAAGGTTCTGTTTTGGCATAAGGGATGGGAAAATTGCTGTTTTGATTTGCCAAGCCCATTTAGTTCAGCACAAACTGCTACAATGTGCTTCTGGATGCCCTGTTTGAAACTCATGGTTTGAAGATGGCAATCAGATTAAGATTATAATCTGCCAACAACTCGGGGGTGGAGGGGCAGGGAATGAAAAAGCAAACAAAAAATCCCAGACTTTGACACAGCTGTTCAAATTCTCTAAACTACCCTAAGTTTCTTCCAGTCCAAAATATTTTAGAATTTACTTCCAGATCTTGGTTTCATTGTAGGTGTGTCTGTTCTAGTTTGCAATTAGCAAATCTAGTTTATATAAAAGTGTATCTAAATGTTACATATTTTTAAACAAATCAGGCAAGCAGATGCTTAGAGGAGAGTTATGCGTGTAGTTTCTTGGGTGGAATTGTGTTTCCAGAGTGACCTGCAAACCTAAACACCAGTGTCACTTTCTCAGCTGTTCTGTGGAAGGAAACCTAGCAGCTGCTGTCTCATACTGTAGGCTACTTGTGGCATGCTCTGGGCTTCTGGCAATAGAATTAATATGCCGAACCAATACTGTGATTTAAACATGTCTATTAATTTCCCTGCACTGAATAAAAAACTTAATTGGAGTTTAAACAATTATTAGAGAGGTCTTCCTTATGCTCATTTAGAACAAAATGAAGACTATAGAAACAAGTTATGATTAAATTGAAAAGCAGGTAAATTATGTTAATCTTAGGCAGGAATAAAACACTCCTTAAGAATTCACACAAAACACTTGGTTTCCTTATCTGGTTGTTAGGTCACTACACTTTTAAATATTTTTGGATTAAAAATCCCCTCTCTGTTTTGATTCAGCATCGGACTTACATACACATGTTCATCCTGTTTAAATACTTTGACTCAGTGGAAGAATTATGTTGAGCAAATATATTCAGTAACTAGTAAATGAGAAAATATTTTACTTGTAGAATGTGAAAATGTAGATTGTACAGTTGCATGTTTTGAAACCTCAAAACACTGGGTTTGCCTGTATAGACTCAATAGTAAATTTTTTTCTAGCTGTTTTAATCTGAGAATCTTTTTTCCTTTGGTTAGCCAGTGTCAGGTGATGTTCATGGAAGAAGCCCTTCACACTTCAGATGGTGACAAAAAAGAACAGGCAGCTTAATGCTACCAAACTAGGGGTGTGTCAAATCTCTCTCAAGAATGATAAACTCAATGGAGTTGTCTATTTTTAACCTCCTGTTCTTTCCTTTTGGCAGACTAATCAGTGTTAGCTGAGCTGCTTCACTGAATGAATCCAAGCAACTCTGTTGCTTTCTGAAATTAACACTGGACCTTGCAAGAGTGTTTCAAGTCTGCTTTAATGTATGAAGTCCCATTTTGAACCACCATGTCAAATGAAGCCAGTTTAGAGCAGAAGCTTTCTACAACAACTGTCAGTTCAGTTGCTGTTCAGGCTGGGGATGCCAGTATTGTTATAGCTGTACTCAAGGTAAGGCAGCAACTGCTAGCATGTCTGTTCTTGGCTTTTTGCTACTCAGTGATTACTACTTCTTTTAAATGTTCTGTGCAAATGGATAGTTAGCATAAAATGATAAGTCAAGGTAATTTAATCAGTTAATATCTCATAGAGCTTCCTTGGAAGTTAACACTTGTTTCTGTTCACAATTTCTGTTTGTGGTGTTTTGTTGTGTTTTTTTGTTTGTTTTTCTTTTTTTTTTTTTAATAGAATAAATAATTTGACCAAAATATGTAGGCTCTTAGAGGCAAGGAATTCCTCTTACTCTGTTTAAAAAGTAAAAGATAAATGCAGAGTGCCATGAAAATGTGTTAATAAGCATGATGTTACCTTTCATCATAGTTGAGAGTCCTCAAGAGTTAAACTACACTCAGCAATAATTTTACATAATAAGCAGTCTACCAACTCCATAAATGTAGATTGTGTGTCTTTTTTTGAAGTATTTGCTGGGGGGGGGGGAAGCCTAAACCTGATAATGAGTAGTTATTTTTGAAAGCTGTGAATTAATATTCCCACGTGTTTTAGTAAAAGCCCTTGTGTGTATATAGTTGTGCTTATAAGCACCTAAAGGCCTGTTCAGTGAGCTGAAATCCGCAGCTATAGCTTGCACAAAATTTGGCATGGGGAGTAAAACTGGATGCCTAGGTACTGAATCCCAGTTGGAATTTATTGGCAGTTTGATTCTTCATTCTCCAAGCAGCTTGGAAAACACGCTAGCCTTAGCCACTGGAGTTTGTCTGTAATGCAGAATAAGGTGATAATGAGTTGGGCTGTCATCAAATTAGGGTGATTATTCAGGATGGGGTTACCTCAGTTGTGTCGGCGGGAAGGTTCTCTCCTATCATTTCTCACCCTTCCTGGGAGACTCTGCCTGCTGCTGCAGGGGAGTAATTTTGTTGCAAGGAGGCTTAAGTTTAGGGTGAAGACATATATTTTTCCCCTGTGTGCTGTGGGAACCATGCTAGCCTCCAGTGGCATCACTGCTTTGTTCCTTATCACCATTGTCTCTGAGTTATACTTCTTAGACTGTAGCAGTTCTGCAACACAGTGAGGAAAGAACTAGCTATGCTTTGGGTTGCTGTCTAGCTTCCTTTCTTTGTGTATCCTCCAGGACACAATGGGAGATTGCTGTTTGGGTTCCTATTCCAAAGGCTATTAAGTGTCCCTGCTGCTAGTTGTGCAATCTGTCTCTATATATATTCAGTATACAGGTATGTCAGATCTGTGTGGTAGAAATAGGATTTGAGGCTATGGTTTTTGCATCTGCTATAATAGATTTGTACCTTCTGCCCAGCCCCCTACCCACCAAGTTTCCTTAACTATCTATGCAATCTTCAGCTGAAAGGGGAGATGAGTTGGAGAAACATTTTTGGCTCATTGTGATAGTCTTACTCTTCACAGGCAAAACCAAAATCACAGTAGCTATTGTATAAGACTAGAGTCTGGGATTTTGATACCTGTTCCAAATGAAGTGAAGCGTATATCATATCCTCTGTGTTTTCATTCTGCAATTGAATACATGTTTATGGGTCCCTGTGCTCCTATGGCCATGGAAAGTATGTGTGACCTGAGAGTCTGTGTGAGTAAATAAATGAAGGAAAACTTGTGTTTTCTGAAGGCTGTAATTGTTTACTTATTACAGTGTGGAAAATGGGTGAAACTTCAGCTGGCTGAATCGACACCAAATTTGTTAGAAATTGGCAGCAATCAAGACGAGACTAAAAAACTACTGCAAGACCATGAATTCCTCCTAGCTAAACTTAAGGTAAGATGTGATAAGACCACACAAAAATACATCTAGTCATAGTTCAGGTACAACAATTGACATACCTGCCTGGACCTCCTGTTGCAATGTGGTTGTTAGGTTAAACTCCACATAGAAAAAAATATGTTCAGCCTTTGTCAGTGTAACAGATGAAAGTTAGGCCTCTGCACTGGAAAAATATGCGCAGTGTCAATTACTATTTTCTGACAGCAGCAGTAAAGATGCACTGTTTTTTCCACTTTACACATTACTGTCAAGTCAAGTGAAAAATTCCTATAACCCTCAGTAACTGCTAAATATAAAGGAGAATAAAAAAAAAAAAATTGACATCCCATGTTGTGAAAAGTTTTATTAGATTATAACAGCTGTAAACACAAGCAAGCTCTTTGTAAGTGTGAAACAGATATTCCAGGCACATTTTTATTGAATGTTTATTGATGTAAGTTATGGTAAGACTGATATTGTAACATTAAATATTTCTTGTCTTGAGCTAGGAAGATTTGAGCTAAGTTACAGACCTAAAATCAGATTTTAGCATTCTTGAGAGCAGATTATAACAACAGTGGCATTTGGACACAGTGTGATATGCTTGCATGAAAAAGCTGAATTATTTTAAATGTGAATGTTTGAGAAGAGTCTAAAGGCACCTAAGAAGAAAATTTGTTTTCATGTTTTGATAGGGCAAATTGACTCTATATCTGTAGAAAAATAAATTCCTCTAAAATCTTGGAGCTGTGCACAGCAACTTATCTTAATAGATTCCATCTATTTTATTTTTTTGAGATTACATAAAATTCAGATCTGAAAGAGCAAACATGATCCGGATAGGATCAAGTGCACTTTATTTAATACTAGTGACTATGTGCTTCCTCAGTCATTATAAATCTCAAATCTGAGGTAATTTAATACAGTATATAGAGAATGTAATCTAATATGGTGCATAGTATGGATTTTGAATAGTATGAAGAATAGCATTACAAAAAAAACCCCAACCAAAACCCCAAACAAAAAAACATTCAAAAACCAGAGAGGGTGTTTCTGCTATCTTTACTTATGCAAGTGCCTCATCTTTACTGCCATCAGTGCTACACGCAGGCATTCTTGGAACAAGCTGCTGTATTCTGTTTGAACAATTCAGAATTAGCTGAGTTCTTACATACTGACAACAGGAAGAAACTGAGTTTTGTCTCCTATCAAAAATAAATGTTAGAGTGGAAAAAGAAAACATAATAATTCCAAACTTTAAAAGAAAAACAAAGGTTCAAATTACATTTTACCATCAAGTCAAGCCTTAAAGTGTTATATATTTATATAAAATGTTGTTTGTGAAGGGGAAGAAAACAATATAAATATTGTTCTAAGAGGGACCTTGTAGGTGTTACTGAAAACTTGTAAGGCCATGAACAAGGACAATAAAACAATAAAGTCCTCTCCATAGACTCCAACTTGAAATCATTGTATTGAAGAAAACAGAAAGAAAAAAAAAAAAGCTGTGATAGATAAAATCTTTAAACTGAAATTAAGTTTTGGGTATGTTTCTTTTCATTAAAAAATTACTTAAATAGTGAAAAAATTAAATAATACAAAAGCATTTCATACTCTCCTGATGCTCATTCAAATGTTTGACTTTCTATTCCTATTAGTCTAGATACATGGAACCTTAAGTTTGTTTTTCATTTAGCAGAGTTTACCTTGTTTTCTGCTCACAATAAATAGTAAAATAATAAAATTATCACAAATATTTTGGTTAATATTGATGAAAATGCTAAAATTTTTCACTCCTATTTGTGAGGCCTTGTGACTGATTGCTTGAACCCAGATGAGACTGATCCTTATTTGGATCCCCAAAGCTTAGTAGATTATATCTGATCAGAAAATGTATTATGCATAAACTGTTAAAGAGTGCTTGTCATTCAAATATATCAGGAACAAATACTCATTATTTCATATTTTATACCTGCAGTTCTTGCAAAATTCAGCATTGATTAATGAACACTTTATAAAAGGATTAAGTGCAAAATGACTATTTTTTCCTCAATAATTTAAGAGCTGCAATAATACAGGACTGCAGTGTCATTATAATTCATACTGACTGTGCATTTTTAAGACATGACCCTTTCTGTCTTATAGTAAGCTGTTAACACTTGTTAGTAATTATTCAGTCTTAAGTTACTAAATCCACTCATCAAAAGTTTTTACAAGAATGATTCTTGGGCTTTGAAGTATTGATTATAGTAATTTTTTCCACTTAGCATTGATTCATGAATTATGCATTAGTTATGTGAAGGTGGATAAAGAGGTAGTAATGTTTCAGTCTTCAATATTTATGGACGTAAAGATTCGGTTATTTATGAAAAGATAAAAAAGAATTTAGAAATGTGAGCAGGAGAGGGGTTGAAAGGATGACACAAAATTGCAGTTGTTTTGATGGTGTCCAGTGTATGCAATTCTATTTGATCTTTTACCCTTAGTGAGCAACATAATTTTGTAAATATTAACAATAATTAATTATACAAATACATGAGTATTCTCCCAGCTGCGGTCTTAGCCAGTGCAGTTTTTAGTTCTTCCACATTGGTTACAAGTTATTATTTTCATTGACTATCTTGTTCCAACTGACTCTATCAATGATAGTCTATGGCAGCTTATAACACATTTATTTATTATAGATCTTGGCATTTGGAATGCGTTATAAATACTCTAAAAAAAGAAAAAGATGAAGCTGAGGTCTTGTGTTCAAGTAAAACTTGTTCCAGTTATGTGGCAACATTGTGATATTTTATCTCAGGTTTACATATCTTTTTAAAACATATATATGTAACTGTAGTAAAGCTAATACAGCATTGTCCTAATAGCAAATTAGAAATATCTTGTTAGAATGGCACATTTATGAAAATGAAGACTTCCATAAAATAAATTATGAATCTCCATCAAAAAAGATCTTTTAATTCAAAATACTGTATGTATTACACTTAATATTTATATTGATGATGATCTGAATTGCTTCAATGATTAAACTTGCACGAATTTGAAAAGTTGCTAAATGCCATATTAGCTTAATTTGTTTTTTAACAGTCTGTAACTTTTCAAAGTAGGAAGATTAGAAAGTTACATTATAAAAAGAGGGGAAAAAAGTACATTTTTTTCCTACTGTGCTTCATTAAAAAGAACGGAAGATGGAATCCTCATGTTTTTTAATTTTAGAGCTAGAAATGGTTTACAAGTAGATAACAGTATAATTAAGAATTTCTCCACTTGGCTCCCCAGGAAATGGATACAATTTTGTATATTGTGGAATTTTTCAGTCACCTGAATTTAAAGTACAACAGTGAGGCAGCTTTGAATTGTTTTTCTATTTCTCTTTTATTGTTGTATTAAAAAAAAAAATTCAAAATAAATAATGTTTCCTGACAGATACCAGTACTGGATACACATATGCTTAACTTTACTGATTAGTTCAATCCAATTCAAAGTTAAGCATTTGTGCAGGACAGATGAAAATTCCTGAACCAGCAATGATTTGAATGTGAAACTAGTCCTGCTTAAGGGAAGAGTTAGATGATTAATACTAAACACATCTTTGGAATCAGTGCTGAAGAACCTATGGACTTTTAGAAGATAATTTATTGAATAGTTGACCTTGCTAGCATTATCCCATGTTATTTTGCAAACTCATTCTGGGTTTTGATCATCCTTTTGCTTTTTAGCTTCATTATTCTCATCCTAGTATATGTATATAAGTAAAATATTAGTAACCAAATATAATATAACCAAATATAATACAACCAATATATTAACCAAAATATTCAAGCCAAATTTTTTCATTGACTTCATACATTGAAGATTCACAGGTGTAAATAAGAGCAAAATTTGGCACAGTGACCAGTGATCAGTTTATAGTACTTCTGATGCTAGAGGAAAAGGAATGTAATCCAGATCACTATTCTAGGGAATTGTTTCTGACTTAACCATGTTTAACCGGAGTCAAAAAACCCTAAACAACCAGTTTAACACTCAAGAAGGTGGATGATACTTTAAAGGGTAATAGGAACAGACCTATCGAATGAGAAAGCAGTAATTTTTAGAACATTTCGTTACTGCTTTCAATGTTCGGAAGTATTGTGGTAAAAACTGGTGTGTGTACTTTAGGGCATTAGGAAAAAAACATATCAAAAATAGTTTCCTTTGATGGAATGTACTCTGTCATACTCACCACTGAATTAAATTCGTTCCATTGAATTTGGGAATTGGGAACTCCCTACTATTTTAATAAAAAGCAGAATACAACTTTTGAAAAGGTCCCCATCTCAAATGTTTATGGATTAGGAAACAGACATGTTATTGTTAATAGGGTTGAAAGAATAAATGCTGAACAGGAAATGGTAAAACTGAGACTAAACAAAAAACCATATATGTGATGTTTACAACATCCAGTTGAAATTCCTTTCAGTGCTCTTGAAATTTCATTTATATGTATAATTTTCATGTCCTTTATAGTGGAAATTATTCTCTTTGGTTTTGTTGAATTGTCCTACTGACTACTAGTACCCCAGAAGATTAATGAAACTTATTCAGCAACAGTGATTTAAGAGTTAAACTATAGTTCAGTTTCTTAATTTTGTTCAATGATGCTGAATTGATCAGGAAAATTTGCATATCCTTGTGATTTGTTCTAGGCAAACTTACAGATTTGTTTTCCTTTGGACATAAATTTGGTGCTTGTGTTAAAGAATTACATATTCTTTTATAATAGATGAATTCATTTGACAGGTCTAGATGCTGCCAACAGTTATATGTATTCATTATTGCAGGTTCCATGAACCAAAATAAAATGTTTCTTTTGAACACGGTTAAGAATTAAACATAAATGTTTTCAAGTTTGGGATCATAACCCTTTCTCTTTGTGATATGACCCTTCAGTCTCAACTAATATGTTCTGATTCTTAACTAATATATTCTGTTTCTGTTTTGTTAAATTAGACCATATCAGCAGTAACAGTTTTGTTGAAAATATCAACTTCTGTGATTTTGTGCAAGTCTCTTTTCCAACATTTGCCTCATCCTTGTTTAGGTGACCTTCAGCAGTTTTATATGTTCTGGAAATGTAAATATATGTGTGTATATATATGTTTTGATATCTCATTCTTTACGATTTAAAAAAAAAAAAAAAAGAGAAGAATCAAAACCAGAAAAACTTGAGACACAAAGCTTCCAGGAGGTAAAATGATACTGATTGCAATGTGCATACACATTTCTCTGCCTTTCTTCTATTCTCCATAATTCAGTTGTTTCCAATAGAAGCCCTATCTGGAGATATCATGCTGTCTCAGTGGATGACCAATGTTAATGCTTTCTGGATCATTTAAAAAAAAAAAGAGACTGTGTGTGTGTGTTGCCATGCTTTTGGCTATGACAATGTTAAAATCCCCACTAAGACAAACAGCGGCATTCTTGGTTTGCTTCCAAAGTTCTGTTTTTTATCATGAAAGAGACTGTGGCAGAACCGCTACAAAACAGAAATAAATCTAGCCTATAAACTTAAGTTTAAAACCAACACTATTACTAATTTGGCTCATAAACCTGAAGATTGCTCCTAATTATTTTATTTACTTCAATTCACAGAGCATAAATTGCAAAATAGTAATTTATATGCTAATATCCAAGAGAAACAAATTAGAAAATTACATTCTTCAAAAAGCAATAATATGCTCATTTTTTGCATTTGATATCTTTTAAATAAGTCTTTCAGTTATTTAAAGTAAAAATATTTTCATAGTACTTAGTTTTCAGTAAATTTGCTATGGAAGAAAGTATTTGTTACTATCTTCTGAATTATTTACAATTAATCTTTGAGGTGCCCAACAGTACAATTAGCAGCAAAGTTCAGCTACATTTTCATCATCAAGCAGAGCTGATTTTTGCAAGTGATTTAAAAAAGAAAAAAAATTAAGGGAAAAGGTAAGATTTAATAAATATTTTTTGTGCATGCAAGTCTGCTTAAACAGTTTGACAAGCCCTACCTGTTTTTCAGGAAATAACAATGATAGACAGAAATAGACGGGAAAAGGAACAAAAGGCAGAGAGTTTTTCAAAGTTCTCTCCTTCCAGAGCAATCCAATATCCAGTTCTGAATAGAATATTGCTCATTGGGAGCAGTCTGATCATGAACCTCATCATGAAATGATGAACCTGAAATGAACATGATCATGAAAGGAAGAGGGTCAGGAGGAAGCAGATGAACTTCAGTAACATAGTAACAGCAATATTATAAAGTTCAACAATCCAAATATAAGGTTGTGCAGTTAAAGTGAATAGCAAGAATTTCTGTTGAAGCCTTAAGTTTACTACTTGATTGTGGAACAGCTATTAACCACCATGGCTGTGGAAAGAGTCTAGGATCCAATACTTGCAGCTATTCTGAAGAGAATTTGAAAGTATGAGTGGAAATTTAGGGCTCTGGTCATCTATACTGAAAGAAGCCAACATCAAACTGAAGGTAGCTCCCTAGTAGAGATATCAAAGGGAACAGTGTCATCTTATTTATTAGAGTGGACTAAGAAAATGTTTTGTTTGGATTAGCAGAAAGACTGAGATTCTCATAAATATATTGCATGGGTAAACACCACAGGAGAGCAACTGCTTAAGTTGAAGGCCACTGCTGGCATAGGAATATATATAGTACATGGAGATCATTAAAAGAGGTAGGCTGGAAAAGGTTTTTGTCAGAGCAATGTCCCAAAATAGATTTTCAATGGGAATAAAAGGGGCAAAAATCCTAGGTGATTTTGATTGTCAGTAAGAAATATCTGTGAAAAGGACTGTCTGAAATTATTGTTTCTAAGATCCAAGGGCCTGAACTTGATGACTCAGGTGTTGTGTAATCTTAACAGAGGATGAAAATTTATGGATCTTCATTTTATTGAAGTTCTTGACTTCTGAGATCTCGATAATTTAAATCTCTGTTGTTCATGTTGACATAAACTACTGAAGATTGTGAATTTTAGTTATATGTTAAATTGATTCAGGAGATGCTGCCTGTTTAAGAAGAAATATTAGATAGTTTTTCAGAAGGAAAAGCATATTTTATGACTGAATTCAGGAAGCAAAAGATAAAAACTTTACTGACATGAAATTTTTGGGTTTTTGAGATGCAAATCAGTAAAGAAGTTCAGGAAGAGAGAACTCAATTCTACCTATGAAATTATGACTGTACCTAATATATTTGCATTTTTCATTTTTTAAATAATTTGAGAATTTTTTACCATGAACAGGGATATGTTCTTTTTATAATGAGACTAGTAGAAATAAATTTTGCAGATGTCTGCCACTCATGAAAATTAAGAGTGAAAGTGCAGAATTCGATCTATTTTTAATTCATACATTTTCATATAATTCTCTTTGCTTCAGTTCTATGATATGCTAGTTATAATTCTGTGGTATGCTATATTTGCATTCCTAACTTTAGCTAGGCCTAGAGTATAAAATTATAGTAACTTTATACCAAAATACAGTGGCTCCAGTGTTCCTTGGTACGGCAGTAACTAAACAAATATGTAAACAGTTTACTAAATTATATGTATTCTTAATCATGGCTCCATTTTTTACTGCAGTAAAAACTACCAAGACTGCAAACACAATCACTCAAAACTGAAGAAGGGACAATTTTAATTCTGTGCCCCCTTAGTCCGCAGGGTCTTCCAGCCTCTGAAGCCCCTTGCTGCAGATTGTGTGTGCTAGAGCTCCTCAGCAAAACTTGTACCTTGTAATGATGTATTCTTCCTTCCTCTTATTTTTAGAAATTACCAATTTGTATGTTTTAGTTGAAACTATCCAGAAAAATCCAGTATGGCACAGATCCTGTTACATGAAGTTTCATTCTGCTTTGGCAGATTCACAAGCAACAGTCTTATAATGAAAAAGAACCATAATTTTAAGTGTTGCAGTCTGCATTAGGATTCCATGAACTAATGCTAAAATATCACAACTTTGAATTTTTTCTTCAAGCAAACATACCAACACCACCAGAAGGGTTCTATAGAGCTGTGTATTGTAACTTTATTGCACTTGTAGGTCAGCCTTTCTCTAAACCCTGTCCTCATAAATATCGTCTTTTCCTTTAGTTCTGTCCTGATGTTAGCAGCTCCATGTGGCTTTTTGGGTTGCAACGTACTGTATGCAATCCCCTCTAGGCCTCTAGGAAGTTTAAGTCCTATCTGTATCTAGTCCTTCTTTTCCTCAGGAGTTTGCCAGTCTCTGACAGTGCTTCAAGCTCCCTGATTGCTAGGTATCTTCCTTTGTCGTCTTTGCTTTGCTCTCCAGAAGCTTTCTGAATACATGGTAAGAACGTACTTAAATGTGTACTCTAGAAGGCCAAATTTTGTTTCCCTCCACAGAGGAAGGAATGCTCAGTGTACAACAATGAGGAAAGGCAAAAGACAATTTTTCCCTCTCTTTCCATGCTCTTTTAAACAAACATAAAGTACCCAAATAATGGGCTGTGAACAAATGTATACAAAAGCTATACTATCTATCATAGCTTACATAAAAAGATGTTTCTAGACCTTCAGCTTCAGAGAGTTGTGTGGCTGCATAACTGCTGCATTACCAGACAGTGAGCATGCATGCCACAGGCCTGGGATTGTATTCCTGTTAGTTGCCTCTCAGTAAATCCTAACCAGAACATTGTTCCATTAAAGCTACCAATGTTCTTTTTTGGTATAGTGAATACAGTGGTGTGGAAATGGAAAGGAAAAACAGCATCCTATAGAAATTGAAATTGGGCTGTAGTCTTAAAAACAATGCTTTTCTGACATGGTTTTACTGAGACCAATGGAAGTTACATGTTTGTACAAACTGCTTTCTGCCTACATGTGAGGCATTCCTTATATTGTCAAGCTTCGTGCCAGCTCCTCGGAGCCCAGAGAGAAACATACCATTCTGCTTTTTTGTGTTCGCAGGGAGTGAAAGTTCATAAAAAGAAACAAATACCATATGAAGTAAAAAGTACTCTGGACGTGTTCATATCGTGTAATTGTTAATTTGAGAAATAACAGCACCACATACTCACAGCTGAGTGAGCAAGTGGCATTTCTTTTCTTTCTATTCAAATTGGAAAAATAAAACAAACACAAACCCAGACTTTTCCAGGAAACAGTATCCTTCCAAATTTTTCTCCTCCATTGAAATCCAATTTAATCCAATTTAAAACAAAAGCCTCATCAAAATTCAGGTTTCTGTGAAATATTTTGCTTTCCATAAGTCGTCATTTTTTGATGGAAATACATTTTTTTCCCTCATGCTAAGTTTGCTTTTAGGACAAAGGAAATTCCAATTAGATATTCAGAAAAAAAAAAAAGTCTGATCATGAAGGTGGCTAAATTCTGGAAAAAGTTGCCCAGAGAAGTTCTGGAATTTCCATTGTTGGAGATGTTCAAGACTTCATGGGATAAGTTGTTGAGTAACTTGAGCAAGGGGTTAGACAGATGACCTGCAGAGTCCCTTCCAACCTAACTTCTTATTCTATGGTTCTGTGTTGATAAAAAGTTCATATTTCAAAGATGAAAAGTATAAAAACAGTATCAGTCTACTCCATTTAAAAATAAACTATTCCCATATATAGTATATAGAAACTGAAATAGTTGAGGATAAATATTTGAAAAGTTCACAGTAATTAATGGCTTTGACAGTTGCGGAAAGCATAATTTCAAACTCATGGCAATAAAACCTTAATATCACTCTGAAGACCATCTTATGTGTTTGAACTCTTCCTCAACAAAGAAAAGTTTCCTGTAAAATATTTCTTTTTTTTTTTCTAGTCTTCTCAAAACGCAACTGTGTTCTGTTGCTGGGGTAACAGGCAAAATGACAACTGTTTTGATACTCTATTAGGTTTTTGTAGTATTACAGGAACTATTATTTAAAAAAAAAAATACACAGCTGTTTTAAATGTGTGAACCATTTTCAATAGACATTAAAGAAAAAATTAATATTAAGTCTGTATTTCAACATTTCCATGAATCACTTATAAAAACTAAAAAGTTATTACACATGAACAAATTTCTAATTCTTTTTGTAACTTTATGCACACTGGTTTTGCATTTCATTAAATATGGTGGTTTAGTTTAACTTTCAAATTTTCTTTGGTTGGGTTTGAATTCATCACACAGTAATGGAATAAAAAAACCTAACTGCATAAAGCATGACATAGTTTTTGAAAGTTATCACAGTTTTCTCTGTGTCTTAGGGATTATGTGCCTCACAGCTAATCAATCACTGGAAAAATATAGCATACTGGTCAGGTACAAATGTTAATTAACAACCTGTTCAGAAAAAAGGCTACTAAAAGAAGGAAATCTACTTCTGGGCCCTATACCAATTTTACAGTGTCCATCCTGAGTAGTGAAGGAAAGATTTAACATTTAAAATGTCTTTTTAATATGTTGAAGCAGATACAATATTAAGATAAATGCATGTCTAGTTTAATTTCAAAATATAAAATAGTCAGCTCTTTAAAAAGTCAGACTTTGCCAAGAAATTCCAAATGGAGCTACCTCAGATGCCACCAGTTTTTCCACAGTGTATTCAGGACAGCTGTGAAAGTGGTATGACAGTTTGGGGGAAATTAACCTACTAGTGACAAGCAATCTGTGTGTGAAACTGAAAATATTTTACCTTTTTTTTTTTTAACATGTCAGTATTAAGTCATGACAATTAATTCTTTTCATAGATTAATATTAAGATGTTGAATTAGTAAAGAGGCTGTCAGTATCACATACTCATTTAATTCCTGTTGTATTATAATAGTTATACAGCTGGTCCAGAATGTTAAGAAAATCTCATGCTGGGTAATTAATGAATGCCACTACTACTTTTATAGAGTTGTTGTGCATGCAACCATTTTATGCTTCAGTAAGAAAGAAACATAATAATGGCTTCTCTTAGTGCTTTACTTCATCAACTTTTTATCCAGTGGTATTAAAATGGCTATTTTATAAGTAGCATTTATTTTTTAGACATACTGATAGCGTTTGACAACTGCTCGCTCAACCCATTCTCTGCCCTTCCATGCCAATGCTATTCATGGACAAAATAAGATTAAATACCTGTTACTGCATTTGAAATTCTCTGGAAGAAAATAAAAGTGTTTCATGCTACATAGGAAATGACACCTCTCTATATACTTTAGCTTATGGACAGAGGCTATCAATTAATTCTCTGTTACATTAATTTTATTAAACAGAGGCTGTCAATATCTTATCTTGGAGATGTGGTATTTTAGTGGTAAGTGTACAGATACTCAAAAAGATAAAAATGTCTTACAAAGTCTCCCTTTACTTGTTTCATGAACTAGCTTCTCAGTATGTTTTTTTCTGATGATTCAAACATGCATCATGAGTGTGAAAGTGATTTAATTGCTATTATGTGAGTGTGAAAAAACACCGAGGAACAAATTCAGTTTAGAGTCATAGCTGTTCCTGATGAAGTAAATTCAGATCCTGGGTCCTCAATAGTGTGATGGGAGAGGTCTGTAGGACATCACCTTTCTCAGGACATGTGGGAATCTTCTGGATTTCCTCAGCAGGGTCTACCAATGTGGGTCTTCTAAAGTCCAGACACAGTTAAAAGTTATCTTTAGTTCTCTTTACTTTAAAATAGCCTGTCAAAGGGCAGCATAAATTTCATCTACCTACTGCTGGGGGTTTGTTGGGGTTTTTCGGGTTGTTTGCCTTTTTTTTTTTTTTTTTTTTTTAAGTGCTGGTTGTGGTCTAACACAAAATGACTTTTGTGTTTTCTTGAACCAACTTGAGTAAAATTTCAGTAAAACTTTTGATAAAATTAATAAACTTAAGAAATTAAGCAGATCACAAGTTGGTTAAATACTTGTTAGCCTGTTCTAGCCTCTTTGGAAGTCAGAGGGGAGACCAAAAGAGTTAAAGCAGCACTGATTTCTTTGAACCCTAAGGATCAATGCTTATGCTTTGGAGTGCAAATAGACTTGTCAAGTATTAGGATGTAGCGGTAGGAGAGTGGATTTGCATATGCTAGTAAACATTGTTACTTGGTCATATTCTGCAAAATAAAAATACTACATGTAAGTCTGAAAAAAGCCTGTAAGGACCATGGAGCTATACATGAAACAGTGATTTTTCAGCTCTAATGACCAAATTCCAAATCAGAGATTTCTGTGAACAGTCACAATAATAATGATGGGAAGTTTAAAGAAAAAATTAAGTAATTTTTATTCATCAATTCAATTAGCTAGCATAAATAATGTTGAAGTGAAAGTACTTGAAAATACAGCACTCCGTAATTCGTTTGAGAGATTCACTGGCTATGCTCCTAATAAATGCCTCCAAGCATTTGTTAGAAAAACGATTATTTGTGCAGTTTATATCTATAAAAGAGATGCCCAGGAGCAGCCTTGCATGAGCTACCCAAATGACTCTGCTGTTGTTGTTTTAGCACTATTTCTGAGTTGCCAATCCAAGAAGGCAGTGATTTATCCTGCCTGTTCATCCAGTACTTGGTGCTTTTTTGAAGTTATTGAAAGTCAGATCTAGTGTGAAGCTTTGCCATCTCAAGGAAAGCAGAAATGATCAATGTGTTTTCCTTGGCCAGGAAGGGTAAAATGCTGCTCACTGCACACCTTTTTTATTATACAGGAAAACTTTACTGGTCTGGGAGAAACAGCTAGATATTTTTAAAAGATCTGTTTGAGTTAAACTCTACATAAAAATATGAGTGACACTGACAGTTTTATTGAAAGACAGGTTTTTCATCTAGCAAAAAGGAAACCAAAACCTATAATGATTACATAAAATTATAGAGTAACAGAAACATACCTTAAAAATTCATTGTTTGTATTTTTTCCCCACAGCTTTACTTGCTTTCACAGGTTATAAGTATATCTTAAATGCGCTATACAAAGGCTAAAGCAAGGCAGTTCCTTGGTCCCAGAGCCAAGACAGCAGTTTTCTTCTCCTCTATGAACAATATAGACTGCCTGAAAAACATCTCATCAGCTGTGGAATGAGCATGGATTTGGGAAGAAATGCAGTATAACTCTATTTCCTGAACTATATCTTGTGGGTGTTTCGTTGTGTTTTTGGTTTTTGTTTTTGTTTTTTTAGCTAAATTGAATTTTAGAAATTAAATTTTATGAATTAAAATTCAAATTGCACTGAAAGCATAAATCAGAAAATCCAATTACACTTAAATAGAGCAGATTAGATCAAATAAGTATATTAATAATTCTAGCTGTATATGCTACAATTATACTTCTTTAACTATGCTACTAAATTTAGATATTCTTGTATATTTGCATGTAAGTGATTGTGAGCAATGAACAGTTTTACAAGCTCAAGACAATGCTAAAACTCTAATTGGATTCAGTACTTAACAATTTCTTCTGTATATAAGTGAAGGTGGGACCATGAAACTATTCAACCAGAAACGATAAGGTAAGGGAGCAACTGATACATGTCTAAAGAAGTTAAATAGTATTGTGTATGGTAATGAAAAACTTCTGGATACTTTGCTGCATATGGGTAATGTAGTAATTGGGTTATTAGAAACCTATGTTGTTTCTGGTTTGAATGTTATATTCTGAGTTCTAATAGCAGGTCTACCTTTTATGCTTACACCTTGTGTAGACACCTGCGAACTAACTTTAAATCAACTAGCTCAGCTATAGCTAGTAGTGTAGCAGCAGTAGTATGAACCACAATTTCCCACTGCTTCCACCAAAATTGTCTGCCAAACTTTACTTGTATACCTTTAGAAACCTTTCTAGGAATCATTCTATGTCCATTGAGAACAGAGTTTGTTCATTTGCAGCTGGTGCATTTCTTGTGCTCAAAGCCCTATCATGCTTAGTTAAGTTCCAAGCATCCTGTGGCAAGAAGCGGTAAGTTGCAACAGGATTGTTCTCAGATTTTTTTTTTGAGCTGCACTGCACTAAAAGATTTACAGTGCAGATGGCAGAAGTGCTTGGCCCCAGCATCTGGTGAAGATACAACCTCAGTGAAAGAAGTAAAAACAACCTAAAAAGTAAATACTGCACTAGCACTGAGTTCTAGGTGCTGACACTGCACTGAATGAGTGACTTAAAATTTACCTTAGGTACGTTCTCACCAGCTGCACCAGACTTACCCATTGCTGCACCGTTTTCTCTGAAACAATACTGTTGCAAACTGGCAGCACCGTGGATAAGCATGCTCAAATTGGCAAGGACAGGAGACAAGATTAAGAAACAGAAGAGGGCTTGATTAAACTAGAGATGGCTACAGTTACAGTAAATTTAGTGTTAGGGCTTATTATTATTGTTGCAGTGAATACACTTCTTGCAATATATACTCTTGTATAAAAGTATAATTCTTGCACAGTGCCATTCGTTTCAAACAGTAGCACAGTTTTGTCAAATATCTCACAGCTCTTCCAAGTGGTAATTTTTTTTATAAATGATTCTTTGAGAGTAAGCTTTCCAAGTGAAGAGAGGTGTTAATTTCAATTTTAATACAATACAATGAGATCTTGGTGATCTATATAGACTTTAAAAAAAAAAAAGTTTAAAGACAATCAGCAGTAAATCTTTATGAGCGGTGATATTCAACATATTATTAACTCGTCACTTTGATCCAGTTTTGTAGTGAGGTAATTGGAGGGGAAGCTCTTGCACCTGCTTCAGGTGGTGTTGTCTCAGAAATGCATTTCTTCTTCTGACCCAGGTTCTCCTGTCTGGCTCCTCTTTCTTCTTTCCTTTTCTCAGCTGGGATTATGTACAGCCAGGGGTAAAAGTGAACAGATGTTTACAATACACAGAGAAATGCCATTTTCTGTGTACCCCTGACAAGATTTTCCTGTACTCTAAGCAGTTCCAAAATATTTGACTGTGGAGCAAGTATGACTTGACTTTTCAGGCTTGATCAGTCTACAAGATATTTGGGGATTTTGCCTTTTTTTTTTATTGTTACATAAACTGGCTTGAGGAGTTTAAAATCCATAAATTCAGTAGCTTTCCTGTTGAACATTACACTGAAATGAAATGGGAAGATCAGATGCACATACTTCAGTGCAAATTTTTCAGCTCTACATAAGATTTACCAAGATTTAGAAACATTGTGAATAGTTCATGCCTTGGTATGCTCCTTGCAGTAGAAAGTCTCTTTTTTTCCCTAAAGCCAATTTTAGCTATATAACATTTTATAGATAACGTTGTTGAAATGAGATAATTCTGTAGCAGCAGAGATATACAAATATCTCAGCATGTTTGAAAGCAACTTTGTAGACTAGAGACTACAACTAAAAATGCCTACCTATAAATAAGAGGGTCAACTGTGTGTTATAACATGAAATAATTCTAACTTAGTAGTTAAAAAAAAAAATCACATGACCTTTCACATTCTTTAGAACCTTTGGGGGTAAGAATCTGTGATGAAGCACAGTACTCATAGCAAAGAAGGAAGTAGTTTGGGAAGCAATAAGCTGTCTTTGGGTTATCTCCACCCTGGGCTAACATCTGCTAAAGTGACCTTGAACAAAATGCAGAGGGGGCAAAGAAACAGAGGACAAATGACTTTTTCAGTAATAATTACCTCTGAGGCTGAGTGGTCTATACATTCCACACTGCTTTGTTTCTGTCCTCACCTGGCAAATGACTGCTTCAAGAAACAATCTCATGGTTTCCCTCTTCATTAGAGCCACACTTTGCAGGCTGGAAGTAAATTGGGGGCTTTCAGGGACTCCAGGTCTCTGCAAGTCTCTTGAAGTGGCCAGAAAGTGAGGGGAAGAGAATCTTCCCATTGATACCCATGGTATCAATTGTTAAAACCGGGTTTGTTTTATCCCTTGCCTGTTGAGGATAGGTAGCTGCCCAGAGAAACAAGTAACCTCACTAGTTTCCAGTATTCTTGCCAAATTTTAGAACAATCCAAATGATGAAAATTTTAACACTGCATAAAAGCGAGTTGACATTTAGTACTTGAACTCTGACATGAACTTGCACTTCCTACTAAAAGATCGTACAAGTGAATCAAAATCAAAGAATCAAAAAGCCTACAATTTGTTGTAGGGCATAGTCCTAAATTTTAGGTCTATTTTAAAACAAACTTTAAGACATAACTATTTCCTAGTGTTGGGTGATAAAGGACAAGAATGGAGAATGACCCAGCCTGCACATGAAACCTTTGTTATTTTGTTTTCCCTTTCATGCTCTCTTCATATGCCTTCATTTATCAGTAGTTAAGCTATTGGAAAAATGAATGAAATCCATAAACCTTATTTATTTTCCATTTTTATAGCTTTTTAAAAATTCCTATCTTATTTCCAGATTCATGATTCTTCTAGAATATTCTTTTTCTAAATGTAAAATAGTGTTAGTGTTGAATTTGGGTCTTGAGTGTTATCACCCTGAGTAAGCTGAGCTGTTAGGAAAGAGTGAAACATTTTTCTGTGTCCTGTAGACAAGCAGAGCTCTAGGCATTTCATGTTATGTTATCATATGTAGCTAGAAAGTATTGATTATTTTGATGAAATTGCACAGAGAACAAAGCAGTGTGACACAGAAAATTAGTGATAAATTCCTCTCTTATGTGTCTGAAAAACTAGTCAAATTATCCTTGACTGTGTCTTCATGGTAACAAAAGCGTTGTTTTATACTGTGCTTTTATTGGGGTAGCCTTTTAAAATCATCTTGCAAGCAGTCTGGCTGTGTTTTCAAAACAGATTTTGAGAATCAATATCTAGGTCTGTTTTGAAGGAATGTAAATGTCATATCCTGCCTTTATGTTGTCTGTAAAATCTAATGAATGATAACAGGAACAGTTGTCATTAGAAATAAATTGGAAGACTAAAATATATTTATTGAATGTATAGACTATTTGAAGAGCAGCATATTATAGTTATGTGTGCTCATTTACCTATTGGCAAATGGCTTCAATTAAAGAAATTGTTCATTAATATTCCTTGTGCAAAAGCTTAGAAATAAATTTAGTGGCATAATGAGTAAGATGAGAGCGAAACAGCACGAGTCTAACTACCAATTTTACTAGCATTATATAACACAATAGAGATGTGACTGCATTATTAATGCAGGTTTGCCTTTAATGTGCTTGATCTGTTTTTATTGTGAAAATCCTGTGTGTCTGAAGTTAACCAATAAAGGAAAAGTGGAAAACAGAGTATGGGGCCTGAAAAGATGGATAAAGTGGCCTTCCAGATGAAGTAACTTTCTTCTTCCTGTTAGTATTGTATTGGCCATTGAAGATTTCAAGACCTTACCTAAAATGCAGTGTTCTCAAACAAGTGAACAATGTAGACAAAGATGTGCCCGATTATGCAGCCATCATGCCTGTAGGTTACTTCTGAAGGTAATTACCAGTGGGGAAAAAAAAACAAAACAAATCTTCATTATTATCAGTAAACTGTAATCTGTTTAAGAGAGGTAGGAATCCTAGATACTACCCTTCTGCTAATTTCCCAGTTCCTTGATAAATACCAGGGAAAATAATCCCTTTTTGTCATTTTAAACTGAAAACAATGACTGCTAGCATATTAAATTTCCAGATTTGTTTTCTAGCTGTCGCTTAGTCTTAAAGTGAGCTTTTTATTTTCAGCAGGATGATTTTGACTGAACACTTAGAATTCTGATGTCATTTTATGGAATATCTATTTCAGGTGTCTCATAATTTCATTCTCCAATAAAGCCAATATTCCTCACAGGATTTTTTCTCTAATAATAAGACATAGTCTCCTTTTGCTGAACTGCTGTGATGTCTGAAAGAAATGTCACGATTAGGAAACCCAGCAAATAAAGGAAAGTGGACATAATGAATGGAGTCATGACAGCAGAATTTTCCATGGTTTTATTTTTTAGCTTATGGCATTCACTTTTTCAAATGAAGTCAAACTTATCTGCTAAAAAAAAAATGTTTGGCATAAAGAAGTTTGGAAATCATCTTGCATCAAAAATATTAGTAAAGGATTTTCAGTTATATCTAGTAAGCACTCTGAAGTATGTCTACATTAACTTCATCCTACCCTGCTATCACAGGGCGATGAAGTCACATCCTTGTGTATTTTATTCATTCATCTTCTGTCATGATATTTCTTTTATTCTACACTTTGGCCTTAAAGCTTCCACAAGACTTTCACAAAATCTTTTCTTCTAGGTGCTAGGAAACAAAACAAACTTCCTTTAGAGCTGTTAGCCAGGATTCATCCAACACAGGTAGCACTTGGCAGTTAGTACTTGGAGTTTAGCCTTTTTTTTTGAGGTTGAACAATGAACCAAGGCTTTGTTGGCTCTGAAGAGATTGTGCATATATTTAGGAAAATCCAGTATTACATGGACAACATAATTTTTATAGCTTTGACAGTATAAAAATAATTGAGAAATAATGATGCAAACCAATAAAAGAAAAACTAAGTTGAAAGAACTGTGTTAAAGATTGCAGTGAAAGATGGATTTTCATTTAAAATTTTCGTAAGCTCGGTTCATTAACTTACTATTATCATTGTTTTGGTGAAGCTGGGTTTTAAATTTTATTAATTGAACAAGCATATAATCTCTGCATCTTAAAAATTATGATGAGTCAGTGCTGCTTTTTTTTTAATTTCCAATAATAAGGATTCCGACTGCTGCATGTAAGACTAGCAAAACACCTACAGCAACCCTTAGTTACCTTGTCAGCTAGATAAATATTCTTGAATAAAAACTGACTGGAGTACTTTGGATTAGATTCCCAAGGCCAACTGTTTTTCCTGATCTGATTCTTGTCTCATTGTGGTATAATGGAGATATAAACCAGTTGCTATCAATAGTTACATCAAAGTGACAGTATCTACTCCATGCAAATGACCTCATTTAAAGTCAAAGCATTGTTTTAAATAAATATTAATTAGATTTCTACTTCAATACAGAATAGGTAGCATTTGGGGGATTTGAGGTTTTCTTCTCATATTATGAGGCAATCAGGATGGGGATTCAACAGAACAAAAAGAATTGGTTTTACAGAAGGATTAGAAAGCAGCAGTTCCTGTTCCTGGTATTCAGAAAATAAAACGGAGTGTGTATTGTTCTCTAGTACACTGGCTTTTGATCAGATGCTCTTTTTGATGGGTTTGTCACCAAACAAAAAGCATGCATTCATGTTGCTGATAATTACTTTTCTATATACTGTAGAAAAAGATGAGTTTGTTGGAACTGCTCTTATGCCTGTTATTTTTACCACTGTTCATTTTCATAGTCAGCTGGCTTTAAAGTTAAGTTAAAATAATTTCAAAGAAAGAATAAAAGTTCCATAGTTTATTATACTGTTCTCACAGTACTGCTTTTACAGAGAACTGATGAGCCTCTTCAGTTCAAGCTGACATCTTTGTGTAGTAAACAAGGTCTAGGGAGGACTGGAGGTTATGGTTCTGTGTTTAGAACAATAAAGTTTTCTGCAATTTCCTCTTTTCAGTTGGATCTGTCAGGAGGATTTCAAGTTTTCCAATTCTTTAACCTTTATTAGAGTCTGTGTCATGAGAATGAGTTATCACAGATTTTAATTTGCCTAATACAGATTTCTTTTCCCATTACACATTCATGTGATAGCACCTGTAATAACAACAGAAATTGGCACTTTATTAATTCATGCTCATAATAAAACCCGAGATGGAGGGGAAAAAAAAGGTAGAACAACTGCTAATAAATTTTTCTGACACACTAAAGTTTTTTAACATAAGCTGGAAATGACCCAGCAGTTATCTTTCTCATAGTGAGGTTAGTAAAGGGAATGAAACATAGTAGAATTATTTTCTTGACAATAGAGTATCATTTGGTGGCCAGCTTGAGCAATGCAGTGAGCTGAACTTGAAACATTGCATAAATTTGGTGTTTTTCTGGAGAATATGTGCATATGTTCAAGCTACTCTTGTTTGGATTGTGTTGAAGTCATCAGAGACTTATGTGAGTAAGTTACCTTACAAACTCTTAAAGCTTGTAATGTCAGGTAATATAATATGATGGCATATGAAAGAAGATCCAAAATATCTGCATTGCTACCACTTCCAGCGAGATTTGTGTTTAAGGAGATGTAAACCTGTTTGAATGTAATTATTAGAGATAGAATGATAAATTCTCTTAACACTTGTTTTTAAATGAAATTTCATAAAAATATTCCCTCTTAAGTGCAGATGAAATTCAGAAGCTTGCTGTGAAACATGCAGGAACAGCTACACTCCTATCACTAGGAACTGGAAATAAAGCAGGAGTAGGAGACTTGTGGGTAGTTTATAAGACCCACTGAAAAAGTATCCTGACATCAGTATCAGCACAGTGTTTTGGATTCTGTTTACAGATTTCTTCTTTTTTTTTTTTTTTTTTTTTTCTTCTCAGGCTTTGGAAGACCAGGTATGGGACCTGCTGCATGAAGCAGACAAGACTGCAGAGGAGAACAAAGAAAAGAGTCAGGTTTATGATGCCATGGCGGAGACTCTTGGGGATGCATGGGATGCCCTCATTGTTATGTTAGAGAAGCGACAGGCACTTCTGGAACTTACTTCAGTGTTCTTTGAAAATGCTCTGGAGGTTTGTATTTAAATTAAATTACTTTTAATTTGAAACCTTCCACATCTTACAGGTACTCTTTCCATTGTAATTTTACTCTATTTTATATGTTCATTGCATTCCTAAACATTGAAGCAATTAAGAAAATAAAAATCGCTAGATGCATCCTTCCTTTTCCACCTTCTGGATAGTTCAGGATGAAACTGAACAAAAAATGATGTAGACTTTAAGAAATATCTTATCATGATGTCTCCAAAATTTGTACTTGACAGAAAAATGACAATGAAAAATGGAACTGGACCAAAACCTGAAATACATAATTCAGTGGCTATGGACATTCTGCAGAATATCTTTTACTCCTTATGATTGAAATTATTTGGCATTGAAAGAACTAAATTGTCAGATGCCTTTGCTAATGCTTACTGAAGATTGGCCACTGAAGATTTTACACTGAAATACCCATACAGCTATTGTAATTATGCAAACTAAACCTTAGTCTAACTTGCCAGTCCTTTACCTGAGACTTCCATGTACAGATGTGCACAAAAGGACAATTGTGTGAGCCCAGAGACAGATTTCAGAGTGTTGTCTTGCCCCATTTACCCATTTATCTGTATCTCTTATCCTAATTCACTTGATACACAAGTTGCTAAAGCAGAGAGGGATTCCATGCTCACTCTGTGTAGCCTCACTTTCAATTCTACCCACGTTACTGGGGCTTTGAAGAGTTTAATAATTCTCCCTGATATTTTTGTTTCTACAATAGCCCAGTGCCACCTATAAATTACAGAAGCAACCATTTTACTGCTAACTGTCCTAAGAACTTGAAGATCAACAATCTACTAATTATTTTGTCCTGGCGACGTGTATTATACAAAGAAATTAGTACAGAGTTAGCATCAGTATCACTATGATAAATTCTATACTACTAAAAGTTGACCTAGTGCAGACTAAATCCTTAAGGGGCTAGCTGAATTGCCCCTGCAACAGGCTTATATCATTAAGACAAAATGCAGCAGCTGGAGCACAGCACAGATCACACCCATTATATATAGAAGGGAAGAAGGAATGCAATATCAATTTAAATAGGAGTTGCTGAAATTTCTTATGGAAAGGTTTTTCTTTAAATGACAGCCTGTGATTATGGAAATCTTATGTTTTGTGGTTTATCACTATAAAACAATCTCAAGAATAGTCTTTAGTGAAAATCAGAACTCATATCTCAAATGTTGTACCTAGTGGATTTCTTTTTTAGCATGCAGATCAAGATGGAGGAAAATGTGGCACAGTAGAAAAGACAGAAAAAGAGTGCTTACTTTTCATCTTCCTTAATTTCACCATAGTTTTCAACATCTTTGCATTTCAAACACAGATTTGAACTCTACTGGTTTCTTCGTTCTTGAAATGAAGCAGTAAAATTGATAAAGATTGGCTAAGATGCAGAATATGTGTCTCAACTCTCTCTGAGCTACTTATACTTGGAATTGCACCTGCAAAGGTGGAAGACAAATAAAGAATTCCGATCTTAGTTTTAACAGTCTTAGCAGATTACCAAATCTGTTCCAGACCTCCCTGAAACACAGAATATTTAAGATATGGAACCCATGGAAAAATTAGAAAAAGAAAGAAAAAGAAAATTATACTGTGCTGCTTCTCACCCTTTGTTTTCTTAATGCAGTTTGCTGTTAAAATTGATCAAGTTGAAGATTTCCTGAAAAATGCCCAAGAGTTTGACAATATTGATTCTTTGAGAGAACTCCTTCTGCAACAAGAGCATCATACAAAAGGTACAAACAGTATTCCAGTCCTGATGGTGTGTAATGGTGCACTGACTCCTTGAAGGATGATTTTACTCTTCCTGTGGGTATTTAAAAAAAAAATAATCTTAGAACACTTATGAAAATGTTCCATTTGGAAAAATATAATAGTGAAATAACTCTTTATCAGGCCTCCTGAAAGATATGAAACTCCTGGTTTTGAGCTAGCTCTCTCATGGTTTCACCTTTGTTTCTGCAGAGCAACTAGTGGTATGCTTCTATTCTGATTTCAAGGTAGTCCAGGTCAGGTGAGCTGCTAAGAAACCAAGCTGACTTTTAGTGCTGATTGGCAAGCAAGTTCTAAAACAATCCTTCTGTTCCATGGGAAAATTCATCGAAGTTATCATAGCTATCAATGAATTAACATTTTCCTATGGAAAAGTTTCCATTAGAAAATTTCCAATCATCGGCTCTAGTAACAATCCCCTGCAAAGTCCTACAGTTTCTTGAGAATGGCCAAGGGAGAAGTCTACCCTCTGCTTTCCTTTGCCTAGGGATGGGATTTGAAGCAGAAACAGTGAAGTAAGTGTGGGAGCTATGAGACAGAGGTCACAACTAGCCAGCTTCAGAATCTCTTTGCCTACAGTGGTTCCTTGCATTTTGCTTCTGCCTTTGAGGAGTGAGGCTGTGTTTCACTTCCCCATTGAGTTGTCCAATCTGTTCCAAGAGATTCTGCAGCTAGAACTGAACACTCTTAGAAAAAAGGTGCTATCTCCCCTTCCACCACAACTTTCCTGCACATATGTTTTCCTAGAAAAATTATTCCATGTAACTTCTTTTTGTTCATTCAAATTTTCATGTGAAGCATCTTCTACCATGTTGTGATAGTCTTAATTCAAAAAGGGAAAAAATAATTTTCTCAAAACCAATCTCGTGTGGCTACTTCAGGCACTTCTGCAATTCCATATGGTTCTGTATTTTTTATCTTATCTTTGTAATTTTAACCAAATTTTGCTATAAGATTACTAATAACTGGCAGAATATCAATTATACTTTATTATTCACTAGTGGAGTACCAGCTTAAATATTTTTAGCTGCCTTCAATGCCAGGTATTCTTCTCAGGAGACTGAACAGAGAATTGAACTCAGGTAACTCTAATATGGGTTTTGGGGCTTCCAATTCGATCTTCATGGGAGCAAAGTGCTCACTGTATATCAATTTTAACCTGAAATGTCTGGCAGTAATTTATTGCTGAAAAGAAGGTCTATAAATGTAAGAATCAGATGAAATGGTTTGCCACAGAAAGACTGCTTTGATGGAGATAAGCCTTTCCTCAGATGGAGGAAAGTGGTTGCAATTGATTGACTTTTTCATCTAACCACATCAAATTTGGAAAACTGATATTGAGCTATTTGATTAAAAAGGACCGTTTGTATTGCTTTCTGCAAGAAGGATACCATCTATCCACTCCAAAGTAAGATGGCTGAAAATATGACCTCTACAAAGTATTTGCTCTACCAGTACGTGATGAGTAGTTTATCACAAATGTTTATCACCAAAAGAAAAAAGTTTTGAAACAAATGCATTTCAATGAAAATATATGAATTATCCTCATTTATCCATTTTTATATGTATTCCATTTGGGATGGACTGAAATGGAACATTTCTGATTAATACCACCCTTCTGGAAGGCAAGAAGTAAAATGTACAGGCTTGTTGCAGTGAGCTCATGGAAACTAAACTCTTGTTAGCCCTTGGTGGCTGGAGAAGTGGGGGCATTCCACTTCTGTGTCTTCGCTAGGTGCTCCATGTGAAAAGTGGAGATTTAGGGTGCTTTGCCTTAAGTTACCAGTACATGTACTCAGCTGGGAAGATGAACGTTTCAGCTGTTTGCTGCCCATTGTTGGTTGCTTCACTAGCAGCTCCTTGCAAACATTCCTTTCTTACATTTTTCTTCATGCCTACCTTGCCTCTTATTCTGGCTTGGCTCCCCTTCTTCCTCATTCTGTACGTAAAAATTTTCCCTTTTCATTTGAAAGACCTGTAAATACTGATGGTTGTCTGTTCAATAGATTTTGTACTATGTGGCATTAAGGAGATGGAACAAAGACAGACACAGGACTAGTAGATCATTAAAATGTGCTAGTCCACTGAATTTTAACCTTGAGTGTATCTAGGTAGAGGTTATGGAAAGAAGGTAAGAGTTCCTAATATTCATGACTTATTTAGCCATAAGGTTGTAACAGCCCCCAAACAGGAGAACTTTTTCTTTCAACTTCTGTGAGGGACATAAAGACCTAAACTTTGCTTGCATCACTAATGAAAAACTACAGAGGCTACTGACCCACACAGAAAGCAGGGTAGGAAATTCCACTTCAGCTTACCTGAGGACTGGGAAACCATCAAAAAGAACTCAGTTTCAGAAAACAATATCACTTCTGGATTTTGTCTCAATAGCTCTCAGTACACCATTATGTGCATATATATATTATATGGTATGTACCATTATAGGTACATATATATATGTGTGTGTCTGTGTATACACTGTTATACCTTTGTGGGTTTATATAACAGCTGTCCAAACTGAAATATCTTAGGATATATACCTTCTAAAGTAAGTATTTATAATCTGTTCATGCAATGCATGAAAGTACATTATGCTCATGTATGCAAATAGATCGGTAGCTTTAAAAATACTTGAGTAATATTTGAAAAACCCTACTAGAATTACAAATCACATTGGGTTTTTTTCCTATGAAATTCTATTCTTTCAGAGCTTTTGGAAAAGTCACTTGCACTTTTAAACAAAAGCCAAGAGCTAACTGAATTCATAGAAGAATTCAAATGTGAGGGGCCAAATGCAAACCCAGAGCTGATTCAGGGAGCCCACAGCAGCTGCTTGAAAATCGACAATCTCCTTGAAATGCTACAAGACAGGAGACGGCAACTGGACAGATTTCTTAAACATCAGCGCCAAGGAATGGAGCAGGTTCTGCAAATTTGTTTGTGGCACCAACAAGAGAACCAGGTACGACATAATATTAAGGGAAACCACCAAAAAAAAAAAAATCTAGCAACTGTTTTACGGTAGAGACTATTACGGAAAAGGAGCTTAAATGTATTTATTAGGCCAATATCCCTGGGCCACTTCTGTTTGATGAGATCCTAACTTTTGAATATTTGACTTTGTAACTATAACATCCTCATAATTTATTTTAATATAACTTTAATGTCTTCAAAAGCACTATTTCCATTATGTGGGTCCCTCCTGTAAGTTATCAAATGTAGTGCTTCAAACCAAACTAGATTCCTTTCAAATTGAATTCCCAGCACAAAAACCTCTAGCCACATGAGTGATAACAGTAACTGGTAATAGCAATTACAACTGCAGCAGGCTGTTTCTGGACTAGTCAGTTAAAGAGAAGATATAGCATAGCTAGTCAGTTGGTGTGTCTGAGGGCAGAGGAGTATTTTGCCCTTGGAGTAAAATAAAAATTCTTTAGGGTACTATAGTGATTGCAGGTTTTCCACACCTGCAACCTGTTTCTCTCTCCCCTTCTTTCTCCCAGCTTAGCTCCTGTCTCTTACTGAATTTCTCAAGTACAACTTGGTTTTGTACCGTGCTTTCAGAGCTTAGGTACATTTAAGTCTTACTCTTTCCCTTCCTCTTTCCAGTCCTACTGCTCTTTTTCATTTTCATTCCTTATCTCCCAGCATTCAGATCAGTAGCTTTTCTCTCTTTGTGCTTCGCATTATCAGAAAAACTTCTGCAATGTAAGACTCTCTCCTCTCATTTTCCTTGAGAAACACCACATAACTTCACCAACTTGTCAGAAAAAAGATATGGGGAGAGTCCTCCTCTGCCTCTTTGGATATTAAGTATGCTGAGAAGGTGGAACCTATGCAAATTTAACTGCCAAAGTCTAACAAAACTAAAACTGAATTATTTTCAGTGTTTTGTAAATAGGTATCGTGGTTTAACCCCAGCCAGCAACTAAGCACCACGCAGCCGCTCGCTCACCCCCCCACCAGTGGGATGGGGGAGAGGATCGGAAGGGCAAAAGGGGAAAACTCGTGGGTTGAGATAAAAACAGTTTAATAACTAAAGTAAAATAATAAAAAAAATAGAACAGTAGTAATACAAAGCAAGCGGTACACTGTACAATTGCTCCCCACCCGCCGACCGATGCCCAGCATGTCCCCCAAGCAGCGAGCCAACCCCTCCCCGGCCAACTCCCCTGCTTATATACTGAGCATGACGTCACGTGGTATGGAATAGCCCCCGCCCAGTCTGAGTCAGCTGCCCCGGCTGTGCCCCCTCCCAGCCTCCCGTGCCCCTGGCAGAGCATAGGAAGCTGAAAGGTCCTTGACCAGTGTGAGCACCACTTAGCAAGTACTTAGCACTACTTAACAAGAACCAAAACATCAGTGTATCATCGACATTGTTCTCAACCTAAACCCAAAACACAGCCCCATACCGGCTACCAGGAAGAAAACCAACTCCATCCCAGCTGAAACCAGGACAATAGGCTAAAATTTTGTATGGACTTCTGACAGTACAGTCCTGATTGTGATACCTCTGTAAGTTTCCTTCTTTGCCTCCAAAATAAAGTTTCCCACTGTATCAGAGGAAAATGTTAGAAACTGTTAGCAGTAGTCTATTCTGCAGGCACTAACTTTGCCTGTGAGGTTGTTAAAGATGAGAAGCACCTTATTCAACAAGCACAACTTTGTAATTTTGCATAGAGACAACAAAATTTTTGCGGTACACAAGCAAGCTGACAGCCTTATTTCTGGAGCAGTCAATATCAGTAGGTGCCAGAAACAGAGCAAGAATTTCTTATTTAATGATTAGATAGAAGAAAAACCCAGATAAAAATAATATGGTCTTATGCAAGTGTTGTAATGTCAGTGTGTAGTTATAAAATAATAGCTGACAAAAATACTGAAAAACAAGAACTACAGTATAGGAGGCTGTATCTATTTCTGTGCAAATCATTAGAGACCATCTAGTGCTTGCTTAGAGATATGTATTATTGTTGCTGTTACTGTTTTTGATTTCTTTTTTCAGTGTCACCACATAGCTATACCATAAAAGAAAGATCCTCAAAAAGAAATATTGTTTCAATATAATGTATTTTAATAAATTTACAGCAGCTACAACTGAACTTTCAATATCAGTCTAGCTCACTATATTGGAAATATGCCCTATTTCATCTAGAAAAATTATCCTTTCTCTACATGCAAAAGTATTAGATGTTACTACAATTACCTTATCATGCCAGTGCTATTCCATAGTATACAAACATGAAGGAACATTCAAAATGGAAACCTTTCAGAAATAGCTTGCTGTTGAAGAGTAAGGGATAAATATGCGGGGTCTTTTTTGGAGCCAAGCACACTTCTTTAAAAAAAAAAAAAAAATCACATTGCCTGAGATGTTAAATGTCACAACTTCATAAAATTTACCAGGGAGTTCTACTTGTCCTCATTACATATAAGGGATAAATATTTGGGAGTAACCAGCTAGAATTCACCCTAACTTAGGTGGGATTGAAAATATTGTGCAGTGAATTTTTTGTGTGTATGTTTCCATTTCCTCTCAGGTATGTGCTCACATCACAAAGAGTATGTATAGAAACTGGTTTCTACTGGCAAGTTTCCTGATCATCTGAAGAGAGCGGCCGGTATTTAACTACCTGTGAGCTCATACTTGCATCCAGTTTGAGGCTGGTGTACACATGGAGAGACAAATTCAAATAGTTTTTAATAGCATACCTGTCAGAATATCCTTGTTTGATATCTGCATTAGAGTCAAACCTGGTATAATGTATGATTTGTACATTTATGGACAATTAATTTGCATGCATCATGGACAAATAATATATTCACATGTAAATACAAATACTGGAAGATTAACTTGTAGAGACTTTATGTAAAATTTTTCTCTCTGGCCTTTATCACATTATGCATATATTTCTGAGTGATAACAGAAATTAGAATCTCAAAGTCTCTCAGCACATCTGAAAATGAGTATTCCAATCTCTGTACATGGACTGAACTCCTCTTGATGTCTAATGGTGCTACATATGTATGAACAGCATATTGAACTCCTACTGACATTAATGGGAGTTCAGGGGATACAGAGAAAGCAGAGTACTGGAGATGAGCTCTGCTGTGTAAGATCTAAGAGTGGATTTTTGCTCTTTGTGTTGCTTCTGTTTTGCCAGGAATAATTATGTAATGCAGAAGGCCGCATAATCTGTGGGTTGCTTTTTTAAAAGAAAAGCCAAGCAGCTGTAAAGGTCACTACTTACTACCTGGTTCTGAAGAACTAAAAATGCAGCACCTTCCTTTGATCTCTGATTGGAATGTGATGATCTGATAGTCATGACTGTAACATGTAACATGTTTCTTTGAAGATTGCTTCTCTTCTAGCTACTTCTGGTGCAATCATGGTGCCAGTGAACTTAGCAGTGATTTTGCCACTTTCTTAATTATGGCCAATGCTTCTCCTCTTGTGTATTTCCAAATGTCTGATCTCCTGTCCTGTTTCTCCTGGTAGTGGTAACTTTGCTCCTCTTACTACTCTTGCATATATGAGCCAACTGCATAGGATTCCCAGACTTTGATTCTATGAAAAAAAGCCCCACATCTTGAAACCAAGGGAGTTTCTGATGTCCTGTCAAACTCACTCCATCGTTGGTCAGTCATAATCTTTCCTGAGAGTATATGTATTCTTGTTAAACTATGCATGTACCTATATGGATTTACTTGGTTTTAATATTTCACAACTGCAAACATTCCCTTCAACATTGAAATGATTACTTTTATTAGCTAATATTCTAAATAACTTCTATATTTGGGAACATCATGTAAACAAAGTTCTTTCTTAAAAAAAGGGAAAAAAAAAAAAGGCCAAAAAAAAGCATGCAATGCTTTTTGTCTATATAGGCGAGAAACATCACAAATGAAAAGGACTGTTCCACTATATTGGAACTTGAAATGCTTTTGTTGACTCATATACATCACATTTAGTGGTGTTTGGTTTTTTTTATTTCCAGGGTCTTTTACAGTCCTTCACAAACATGGTATAACAAGCCTTTAGTAGCTACTCTGGGACAATGCAACAGTGATACTTAGTTCTTTTCCCATAAAAGATTATTTTATTATTCCTCTTCTTTATAAGGCTGTACTTGATCACAGAAAAATCACTAAAGCCCAGACTTTAAACTGAAGTGCTGCATTTTTCTTTAAAAATGCATCTGTGGTCCCATTTTGCACTAACTCGTTATTTATGAAATTAGACAGGGATGTTTCACTTAGCAATATTGTGAAGATAAATGCATTGAGGATTAGGGAAGGGCTGAGGTAGCATTGTTATGAAGAGACTGAAATGTCCCCAAGATGAACAAAGCCAGATCTGTATTGTCATGATGATGCCTTCACACACTGATGATAAAAATATTATCTGAGATTTAAGATAGTAAGTAAAGCATCAGCCACTCAAATACAGTGATGATTGTGATGGAAAAAAAAAACCTGTCTGGTATTTAACAAAAGTTATCTTATTGTGAATGCACTGCAGAAATTATCTGAGAATAGCTCATCCTGCAGTTCAGAGTAGGTATGTCAAAATACATAGTGCAGGCTGCTCAAGTTCAAACCGCCTGAGCTAAGATCAGATTTAATTTATGGCATGTAAGTATGTGTGTTTTAATACATAGAGGAAGAAAGGGAGTGAAAAAACAAAGTTTTTCCTAGTGGGAATAATTTCTAGAATGAAAAGTGTGTTACTTCTTAATTTCTGTTCCCTGCTGTATTTGCTCCTTCTCTCTATAGTCTCACAGTAGCGTCAGATTGTTCAAGAGGTTTGGTACAGCCCAGAACAACATATGTGTGTATGAGCTTTGAACTGGTGTGTGCAAGAATTCCCCTCCTTCTGAAAATATCCCCGCTACACAGGTGCATTGGGTGGGGTGCCCAGGTCTGGCAGTTGCGGGTACGGGGTGGGTGGCCTCTGTATGGACACAGCTGGTTCCAGCAGGCTCCGCAGCAGCCCCACCACAGGGCACAGCTGAGCCCCTCAGTGAAGCTAGTGGCACCTCTGTTAAAACATACTTAAGAAAGGGTAAAACACTGTGCAGACATAGTGAGGAGTGAGGGGAAAGAGTGAGAAACAACGCTGTGAACACCAAGGTCAGTGAAGAAGGAGGAGGAGGAGGTGCTCCAGGTGCTGGAGCAGGTATTCCCCTGCAGCCTATGGAAGTTTTGGAAGAAACCACACCACAGCAGGCGTTTCCCTGCAGCCTGTGGAGAGGACCGCATCGGAGCAGATATCTACACTGCTGCTCATGGAGGAGTCCACGCTGGAGCAGCTGGATATTCCCTGAAGGAACTGTGGCCATAGAGAGCCCATGCTGGAGCAGGGTGTCCTGACAGGAACTGCAGCCCCTGGAGGACCTACACTGGACTAGGGGAAAAGTGTGAGGAGGAAGGAGCGACAGAGGAACTGTTATGTACTGACCATAACTCCCTGTTCCCCATACCCCTGTGCCACTTGGTGAGAGGGCGTAGGTAGAGGAGTTGGGAATGAAAGAGTGAAATTGAGCCTGAAGAAAAGGGCCGAGTAGGAGGAAGGTGATTTAGTTTTTTGTCTTTTTCTCAGCAAATCTATAATTGGCAATAAATTAATTTAATTTTCCCCAAGTTGGGTCTGTTTCACCAGTGATGGTAACCGCTAAGTGATCTCCCTGTCTCTATCTCAGCCCATGAGCTTTTACATTTTATTTTCTTCCCCTGTTCTATAAAGGAGGAGGAGTGAGAGAGTGGCTGGGTGGGTGTCTGGAAGCTGGCCAAGGCCAACCCACCATAAGAAGCTAAGCTATGCTGTTGGTTCAGGTTTTTTCCCCAACAGCTATTTGTTGGAAAACTTTCTTCTCCTTCTGAATTGACAGTGGGAAATGTAGGAAGGCAATGAAAGACTATATATAAGCATTGAAATCACCTGGACCATAATCAGTGCACAATGAGCAGTTTAGCAACCTGAGAAAAATGTTGAAGAGCCTTTGATTTCTGATGTGGATTATTCACTGCAAACAGAGCAGATAATTATTGTAAATGAATGATAAGATCTAATTTTTGAAGAACAGAAGTGATTTTAGATTTCAACCAATCAAGAAAAAACACTGTCTTTTTCAAACATGTATTGACCTTCTCTCCTTTCTCATCCCTCCACCAAAATCACTGAAAGTAAGGTCCCGTGGGTTTCTTTCTTAAAAAGCAGTGAAACATTCCCAGCTCTTGCTTGAGTGCTAAGCTGGCACAACTGAAATCACTCAGCAGTATTAGCTGTAGTGGAAGCTAACTGATTAAACTCACCTGTAATGGAAAGAAATATTGCCAAGTGGTAACACTTTACTATAACAGGGTTAAATAATGACTTTTTCCTCTGCCTAGCATTACAGAAATACTAGTTCGTTTTGCTAAGCAGATACATGATACAGAGAACAGTCCTAATTTACAGAGAAATTTTTCTTTTGCTTTTAGCACAGTTTTTATTGTCCATTCCACTCATTTGTATTTTGGAGGACCCATAGTAAATGTTCTGTGAAAATGTGCTTCCAGGAAAAATGTTTCAATCAGTTAGTACACATCTGGAGGATATGCTCAAGAAATGAAGACTCAGGAGTGAAATAATTTGTTTACTTTCCTAGCTCTGTGAATTCCTGAGATAATGTGTCCAATTTTTTTTTTTGTAACTGAAAATATTTTCAACACATTTTAAAGGCTCTTTCATTTTCAGAATTTTTTAAATTTATTAAAAATAGCTTCTACATGAGCAGATAAAAAATCTGCAGTGTGCTATTGAAATCTGTAGTACCTAGAGTGCAAAGTAATTCTTAGTATGCCATATATGATTTAAGTATAGTGGTGATTTTCCAGACTGAAAAGATTGGAGGAAGTTTCCTTGATACTAATAACTCATTCTGACTACTACTTTAAAATGCAAAGCTTCACTCAGGAATTCTTGCCATGTGTTGTTTACAAAGAAAGTGAGAGGTACCTATTGTGAATCAAGTAGAAATAAATTCCAATAATTCTGTGCAGTTTAGAAGATATACTTGTATACTGCATATGTTTGCTGCGTATACTTGCTGAAGTAAGTCTGGTAAGATGCAATTTATTTTTTTTTTAAGCTACTAAAGATATAACATAATGTTATCTCAATAGCTTAACTAGGTTTTTCAAGCCAGGGATGGAGAGGTTCTATTAGGTCATAAATCCCATTTAGTCTTTTTTTCTTTTCTTTTTTTTTTGTTTTTTATCCTTGCAAAAGTACTCAGATTTCTAGTTTTTTACTGTACACAAAGGGATATTTTTAAGTTAATGTGATGCTAGCGAAAATGTGCAATATCTTTACCATGTTATAAAACATGCATTTATTCTATGTGTGACTATAATTTGATTTTTCTTTTACTGTGTTAATCTATAATTTGGTCATACTTGATGAATACACTTTTGTCTGTTTTGTTACATATATTCCAATTCATGTTTATTTTGACCATAATCCTTTCCTTCTGCATTTATTAACATTTAAATAATATAAATGCAAACATTTGAATAAAAGCATGAACATTAGGAATGAAAAACAAAAGGAATGAAAAATTAGGCCTTCTTTTGTAGGTGAAACTGTCTTGTACATATTTTAAAAAATGGACAGTCACTTCTCAAATTTTTCACTGACTGGATTCTTTATTTATTTAGCTAACATCGTGGTACAAGAAAAACATCAGAGATTATTTTCACAAGCAAAACTTAGGCTCATCTCTATTGGAAAATGAAGAGTTACTTCAAGAGCTTGAAGAAATGGAAGTCAAAGTGAAAGTAAGAAATACGAAAATTGATCGGTGAAGCAACTTTAAAAATGAGTAGAAAAATGTGAACTTGGGCATTTAATATGCACATATAGAAGTAGATACTTGGTATGTGTACATAAGATATATATTTCTATATGTCTAAATGAGAATTTTTTTAATTTTACTTCTTTTAATGCAGGCCTCCATGTTTCTCAGTGTTTTTCTCATTTAAAACTTTAAAAGCTATTGATAAGGTAAAAGAAGAATAATCCTTGATGTTGTTTAGTTGTTTTTTCAATTTAGTGATCAAGTTCCAGACTCGTAGTTTACATATTAAACCATGTCACAAAAAATACAGAAAAGCAATTTTATTAGAATATTACCAAAATTTATTGTTCATAAAGGGTAAAAAGCCAGCCACTTCTACCATAATTCATTGTCACTGAACTGTGTATACGATTGGAAGCGGTACCTGCCCATTTATTTCTTGGGAATAAAAGCAATTGAAAATACTATTTTCATTGTGGATACCAGTTTTCCAGAGAATAAATCTGTTACCATCACTCATAGAAGCAAGATGGCATTAAAGACAATGTTGATATTAAAAAAAAAAAAAAAAAGGTTATTTGTATGATGTAAATTGCATATATTTAGAACCTTTTTTTTTCAGATACCTCAACTGTACTATCATCAGGTAAGTGCTGTTGCTAGGTCAGGATCATTCCTTACTGTATCATTTTCAAGCAATTGTATTTGAATAACCCAGGTAACCAAGCAGGCCTTTTTCATCCAAAAACCATTCCAGTAGAAACAAATGTCTTTTTAAAGGCTATTGTGTTGATAGCAACTAACAGGTTTATGATAGTTCAGTTATGTTTCCTTGTAAGCTTTGTTGCCTGTTTGCCTGTTTGCATAATTTACAGTTAACTGCTTCAGGGTTGTCATGTAAGCAGAATCCAATAATATTTCTAATGCCTTTCCAAGCAGCATGTCAGAAAACACGTTCTTCATCTAGGGAAGATGAGTATGAAAAGCTAAATTCTGCTGCAAAGCTGGAGCAGACCTTTGGCACAAGAAAAGCAAAAGATAAACAGTAAATGAGTAAGCTGTGGGGTGGTTCCAGAGAAATAGGGACCCACAAAAATGTTTGACGTGTCCTAAAGTATTGCTGAATTTTAGAACTAGCCAAATGATCATTAATCTTCCCCACATTCGGTGTTGAAAGGCTATTCTTGTAATTTGCTGTCTGAATTAGAAATGATACTGTAAGTACAGAAAGGAGAACAATATGCATTTTCATTTTGTATAATAATCAATCCTTTTCATGGTTGAGCATCCAGAAACTAACTTACAATGATAACACTTATTATTAGTTTCACCCAACAGTTCTTCTCCCATACGTTATGTAATAGATCATTCATATCATCTTACTGAATTGCCCTTTTTTTCCTCTTAAGGTCATTTAGAAGTGTTTAGCATTAAAAATTTTTGTTACACATCCATGTGAATTATGATTTAGAACATCTTACCTTTAGCCTTCTGCTGTTCTTACTAGCAGCATGTTCTAGCAGAGGGAAATGAAATTCTTGAAGTGGATGTTACTGAACATGTTGGTTATGCTTATGATGTGCAAAAAGAGTGGCCAGGTTGAACTGCATACTGCAAATATATTTCAGAAAGCTGAGTTAGGAGGCTTTGTGCATTAGTTTGTACAGCACTGAACTGCAGATGTTGAGACCAGAATAAAGGAGGAGCCTGGCATCTAGATTTTAAAATTCAGATAAAGTATACCAGTCAAATGTGTATTCCAGTAAATATTTGTTAGATAGCAGAGATTAATGTTGGATGTCATGACTGCAAAAGTAGTGTTTTACCTGTATGGTTGGAATACACTGAAATACAAAACAATTTAAAAATTAACTTGGCATCTTTGCTCACAGACTAAGCAAAAGCAAGCTTATAAGAGATATCATGTCCAAACATGAAATTCCCTAAATCTTTGGCAACTCACAGGCCTTCAGCATCTGATCACTGATCTGAAGTATTTTGACTTTGTATGTATTTTGGAACTGCAGTGCTGTTGTGTGAAGTGTTCACTCTGAGAAGCTGTTAGAATCATAGAATTGTTTAGGTTGGAAAAGACCTTTAAGATCATCGAGTCAAATAGTTAACCTAGCACTGCCGAGTCCACCACTAAACCATGTCCCTACCCATCACGTCTACACTTTTAAATACCTTCGAGGATGGGGACTCAACCACTTCCCTGGGCAGCCTGTTCCAGTGCCTGACAACCCTTGTGATGAAGAAATTTTTCCTAGTATCTAATCTAAACCTCCCCTGGTGCAACTTGAGGCCATTTCCTCTTGTCCTATCTCTTGTTACTTGGGAGAAGAAACCAACCTCACCTTGCTACAGCCTCCTTTCAGGTAGTTGTAGAGAGCCATAAGGTCTCCTCTGAGCCTCCTTTCCTCCAGGCTAAACAACCCCAGCTCCCTCAGCCACCCCTCATAAGACTTGTGCTCTAGACCCTTCACCAGCTTTGTTGCCCTTCTTTGGACACGCTCCAGCACCTCAATGTCTTTCTTGTAGTGAGGGGCCCAAAATTGAACCCAATATTCAAGGTGCAGCCTCACCAGTGCTGAACGCAGGGGGATGATGACTTCCCTAGTCCTGCTGGCCACACTATTTCTGATATCTAAAAGGATCTTTTGCATAAAATAACAAACTCATGTGTGTCTAAGTGGTGTGGCAGGTTGCTAACGATTTCCCCTTGGATTACAGGGGCTTCAATTTACTCCCTGTCCCTGTCTTCCAGCTCAGGGGGCTGGGTAGCCGGAGGACAACTGGTCTGACTATTAAAGACTGAGGTAAAGAAGTCATTAAGTACCTCAGCCTTTTCCTCATCCTTTGTCACTATGTTTCCCCCAACATCCAATAAAGGATGGAGATTCTCCTTAGCTATCCTTTTGTTGCTAATGTATGTATAGAAACATTTTTTTATTGCCTTTTATGGCAGTAGCCACACTAAGTTCTAGTTGGGCTTTGGCCCTTCTAATTTTCTCCCTGCATAACCTCACAAAATCCTTGTAGTCTTCCTGAATTGCTTGCCTCTTCTTCCAAAGGTCATGAATTCTTTTTTTCCTGAGTTCTAGCCAAAGCTCTCTGTTCAGCCAGGCTGGTCATCTTCCCTGCCAACTCGTCTTTTGGCACATGGGGACAGCCTGCTCCTGCACCTTTAAGATTTCCTTCTTGAAGAATGTTCAGCCTTCCTGGACTCCTTTGCCCTTCAGGACTACCTCCCAAGGGACTCTGTCAAGCAGTCTTCTAAACAGGCCCAAGGCTGCCCTCCAAAAGTCCAAGGTAGCAGTTCTGAAGACCCCTACTCTCTCTACTTCTCCAAGAACTGAAAACTCTTATCATTTTGTGATCACTATGCCCAAGATGGCCTCCAGCTGTCACATCACCCACAAGTCCTTCTCTGTTCACAAACAACATATCCAGTGGGGCACCTTCCCTAGTTGGCTCACTCACCAGCTGTGTCAGGAATTTATCTTCCACACACTCCAGGAGCCTCCTAGGCTCTTTCTTCTCTCCTCTGTAAGTTGAAGTACCCCATCAGAACAAGGGCTAGTGATTGTGAGACTTCGCCCAGCTGCTTATAGAATATTTCATCTGCCTCTTCATCCTGGTTGAGTGGTCTATAACAGACTTCTACCATATCTGTTTTGTTAGCCTTCCCCCTGGTTCTTACCCATAAACACTCAACCCTATCATCACCATCATTAAGCTCTAGACAATCAAAACACTCCCTAACATACAGGGGTATCCCACTGCTTCTCCTTCCTTGCCTCTCCCTTCTGAAGAGTTTATAGCCATCCATTGCAGCACTCCAGTTGTGCGAGTCATCCCACCTTGTTTCTGTGATGGTAACTATGTCATAGGTTTCCTGCTGCACAATGGCTTTCAGCTCCTCCTGTTTGTTGTTGCCCATGCTGCACGTATTGGTGTAGATGCACTTCAGTTGGACCATTGATCCTGCTACCTTTTTGAGAGGAGAAGCCCTCATTCCTACATGATCATTCTCAGGCACTTCCATGGTTTCTAATGCATCCATAACACTTGCATCTTTGTTGCCGCATGGATCTCCATCCCCTGCTTCCACTGAGATGGCAGACGGAAGGACCTCACCAGCACACCATCCCTCAAACATTGGTGTGTCGTTGCCAGGCTTATCTCTAGCGAGCCTGGTTTTATGCCTTTCCCCCTTCAAATCTTGTTTAAAGCACTTTCAATGAGGCCTGCTAACTCCTGTGCAAAAACTCTTTGACTAATTCCATGCAGAAGTTCGGGGAAGGTCAGTGAAGAACTAGGTACAATATTAAAAAAAATATTTTACTAGTTCTGGAAACAGAAATATTATTTCCTCTACATTCCCATACATGGGTTCACGAAATTCCCTTCAGCCACTTTTCCTGTAAAATTTTCATTTCAGTTGGTCATACAGCATGATATTATTGTTCAGGGTGACTACTTTCTAGGATACAATCTTTCATCCCAGTAATGACACAAATTCCTGATAAGTCTGAAATCATAGTTAGCTGTTTTGTTCAAATGAGTCTACTTTAAAAAAGGTTGTACTCAATCTCTATAACTGACCTTTCTTAATTATTACATAGCATTCCACTACTTTTTGTGCAACTAGAAAATTTATTAAGCAATGATTTTATGTTTTCTTCCAAATCACCTGTGAAGTTATTAAACATAATGTGGCAAGAACATGTTTAGGAACAGAATGATTTAAAAAATACAATACTAGCGATTTATCTTGCTTTCTGTAAAGCAGACATCTATAATTCCCAAAATATATTTTCAGGCTGCATTCAGACCAAAAGAATATTGTGATGTATAACGACTGTCTACAGTGCAACCTCATGTACTTTGCAGACAATTATAGTATCACTGTAAAATGACACTGAGTACCTTGTAACACAACATGCTATAAAAACATGCAACATGTTTGCGTTTTGGAGCTCTAGGTTAGAAAAGATTTTATACACATGCATGTGATCACCACACATTTGAGTGTTTGCTGGGCACTTTTGTGGTACAGAGTCATCAGAATTATTTTCTACTTCTTTGATTTTTGTCATATGAGATTCTTCTGCAAGGACTAACATTCTCCCTGAAATCAAGAGTCATTATATAACTTAGAATATGTGACAAAGTTGTAAAATACTCATTAAAATATTGCCAGGTTTACATGGAAAACTGGGGGGGGAACCACCACAAAACCCCCATTATGTATAGCTATGGTACAGTGGTACCATGGTTCCATGTTATTTGGAAAATTTTAGAGTAGAAATTAAGTCCATCTTTTCAAATAGAAAGACAACTAACTGCATTAGTGCTTCAAAATTCCTCCACCTCCATTTTATTGAGCAATTTTTTAATATGACCAATTCTTTAATGTTTTATCATGATAAAAGCAGACACCAGTTTTTACTGTGTATATATTGGAAACAATCTCTTTAGCAATAGGAAAAATACAATATAATTTTTTTCTGGTAACACTAAATCTACAGTTGGAATTGCCTTCCCTTCAGGAGTCCCTTTAGTGTCCAACTTACGTTCTAATAAAAAAAGAAAGTGAATATTCTACATTAATTTCAGAGTGAAATGTAGTTTCCAGAAGTCTTCAGAAGTTTTATCAATTCGTACAGTTAACTACTTTATAAGTTTATGTGAGAAAACATGGAAATGGTTGCGAAGAACATTTCAGTTTATGTTCAGAAAGTTCAGAAAGAACTCTTAGGAGTACCTTACACAATACTTGATTAATTAATTACATGCTTTTTTCTATAGCTTGGTCATTGCTTAGAGCATAGCTGATGTCTCCTGTCATTTGTTTAGTTCCCTCATGCCACAACTGAATGTTTCCAAAGAGCCATTAGGGGCTTTAAACATTTCATTTACCTTGCTGCAAATATAAAGGTAGATTTTGATTGGTGTCTTTTCCATGTTGTTTGAATGGCCATGACAATTTCTAATGACATTCTGTTAGAAGTAATAAGGACATTGATAAACTAGTCTTGAACTACTTTGGGATTTCTGTTAGGATCTAAAGTGGTGCAAATGAATCTTTGCAAGTAACATTGCATACATATGTATACTGTATCTTTGAGGGTATGGTGAAAAGTTTCTTTGTAATAGACACGCAGAGCAAGTGTAAGTGTTCTCATAGGGAGCAAGATAGTGGAAAGTTCTGTTATCTGAACAGTTTCACACAAAGAAAGTACACATGTGTTTACTTACATGTATTGTTGCATTAAGACGAACAGGACAAACAATTTGCTTAAATTGTTCGGAGGCTAGCCTAAGAAGGATTTACAGGGTTAACACCTTATTTATGTGACTGGGCTGAGAGAAGAAAGGAGAATGGTTTATTATGTTCTCAAATTGATATCTTATCTTGAACCTCACCTTCCTAAGAGGTGAAGCCACTGAAAACTTTATCGCTACCTTGTACAATAATCAAGACCAAAGATAAAACCAAGGATTCATAATTGGAAAAAAAAGCCCTCAACCCTCCCAAACATTAAATGGATGCACATACACACACCCGCCCAAGATTTGAGGGTAGAGGATAGGCAGATTTAGGACATCATGTTTCAATGGGGACGTCTGCTGGCACTGATTAACTGCTTGCTGTTACATTTCTAAATGTATTGGAGGTGCTTGGCATGGTAAAAAAGAACTGCTAGCACCACTTTGTGGCCAAATAATTTTAGAGATGAAGAAAAGTAGTATTCTAAATTGTTTGCATTTTGTCTAGTTTCTGCCACTTTTCAGGACTGAACAATGCTGGAATCATCCTTCCTTTTAATAAGGATTAGTAGCAAGATGGAGAGGAGTACTCTGTTTTATAGATCTGTGTGCTTATTGGGTCTGGAGTAGCCATGCTAGGTAATAACATGCTCTAATGATGTTTCAGGATGGTTCTTAATGACCAAATTAAATATCACTATCAATTGGTAGTATTAATTGCTATATTTGTTGACATTAACATACGGATCAAGAATATTGTATTTACCTGCTTTTTTCCCCGGATCTCACAGCTCATGCTTAGACACATGGAGAAGTTATTTCACAGTTAAATGTCTGTCTGGAGCTCTCTCCTCTCTCTGGCCTTCCTGGATGGCCCATGTAGCCCACAACAGTTGTTTAATAACAAGATAAAGTTGTAGGTATTTCTACTGTTTTTTGGGTTTTGGTGGTGTTTTTTTTTTTTCCAGTCTTGTGGTGGATGTTTCTGAAGGCAGAAAAAGTTCAAAACTTTTACTTAAAGCCACAGTAATTTTAACTCATTAGTTTTAACACTCTTGAAAAATACCCGATTAATCAAGGAACCTAGAAAGAGCTCATTTTCCTTGGCAAATGGAATAGTGAAAGCAAGTGTTTAAAAGACTTACTACTGTGAGGAAAAGTTAAGAATAGTGACATGAGCTAAGGAGACACATTGAGTATAGGCACAAACAATGTAATGTGTCTTTAACAGGTCAGAGGACTTTACAAGCATTTCTTGACAAATTGAAAAGTCAAGGTAGTAGTAGGCTTTGTGTTCCTTTCAGGGAAAATGAGTAACAAATATTTTAGTGCTGACTGACACATTTTTACGAATTTAACATGTAGAAGGCTGAAGGACAGAAGAAACTGTCAAAGATTTTTCTACTGAGTTAGTATGTCCTGTTGATGGAAAGTATAGGCTTTTTATGTGTAGAAACATTCCCTTATAAACAGAAAGCTAAAAATGAAATTGTCACTAGTTATTTTATAGACAATTGAACCAATTTTGAGGAATGATCAAATAGGCTAGCAAATAAGTCTAACTACATTTAATACCCTCAGAGAGTGTGCAAGGGTGTAATGTTCATGCAATATTGTAAACTATAAATTATTATAATAAATTGGTTTTTTTGAGCTTGTGTGAAAGGCTAGAGAAGAAGCTTGCCCAGTATAAATGAGGCAGAATTTAACCTGTGCTTTAAGATCACCTACAGGCTGCTATTGGGCACCTTGTACCACACAGATTTATGAATGTTGTTACAGTGAAATCCTCTCATAGGAAATAATTTCACTACAAGTTGAGTAGTTTTCTTATAATTAGCCTTGCCTGCGGTAATTATAATTTACACATTGAGATACACTGAAACAATTCAGAACTTCTTGGTTTTTCTCTATCTGCTTCTAAGCTAACTATAGACAATTTCCTTTCCCATTACATTAAAATATGCACTTTTCCTTCTTGCATAAAATATTATTTTTAATTATTATCCAAATAGCGTATAATAACAAAATGAGGATGCACATATTCAGCTGCACTTTCTTTGCCTTTTTTCAGTTAATTATGACTAGTCCCAGTTAAAAGCTCCCAACTGCAGTGTTGTTTTCTAATTCTCATGAACATCTCTATGTTTAAATGCAAGTGAAATTTTTATTAGAATCTGACCATGGAATGCATTTGGTACCAGTCATTCCAGCTGCAAGTATTGGAAGATGATGACATTGTGGTGCAGATACAATTGGATGTCAGGGGTCCACACCTTGTTCATAAATAGGCCAGTTAAGTTGTGTGTATGGAGAGACCTCCTTACTATTTTTTCCCAAGATAAATTCTTCAGGTAAAAAGGAACAAATACAACGCAGCAGACTGTAATGATCCTCAAAATACTCATTCTTGCTGAATATTACGTAGAGCAGAGAGACGAAGACAGGACTTTATGAAAGGGGAATTATGCATTAAATAATACAGTGCAGGGTTTCACTTAATTAAAAGTACAGGCTGAAGATTCTTGCATCTAGATCTCAGAAGTGGTCATAATTTTAATTTGAAAGAAAAAAAGAAAGACAAAAAATCAAGGAAGATTTTGCTATAGCTGTTTACCGGTAACAGACAAAATGAAAAAAATTGCAAAAAATCCCTTTTATTGTGCCCCAGATTAATCTCTTCTTATTTCACTAGGAAGCTGGAAGTGTCCAGTTCAAGTCCTCAAGGAAAATTTATATGGGGTGGTTTTTTGAGTGTTTTCTTGGGAAGTGGTGCAATTTCATTGCAGGATATTCCAAAACAGCAGTATTTTTTACAAGTGTACAAGGAAATATAATGGGCAGCATTTGGCCTACAGGTGTTTGTTTATGGAAGAGCTGAACTTGAAAAATCTCTGAGAAGGCTTTTCATAAGGGTTCCCTTATGGAAGGAAAGAACAGTTAGCATGAGTGAGACAGGTTTGCTTCTTTGTAGGCATACAGTGCAGGTATACTGAAACATAACCAGAACTCAGTTCTTGACGGAATTCTGGGATTCTGACACATCTTCCTTTTTCAAAATGAAACAAAGCTAATTTTTTTAAATATGTGGAATTAATTTTCTTAGCAAACCACTTAGAATCTGGTTGAAACATTTTAACACTAAAGAATTATTTTATGCTGGCTTTTGGGGATTTTTTTTAATTGGTAATAATAAACGTTAAAAGCAAAAGTAGATTTAACATGAAAAAGCTAACTAAGGCATTAATGCAGATCTATAGATTTTTACAGCTGCTTAGGTCTTCCATGGCTGAAAGGTGAAGAGTATTCACCACAGTGGAAAAAATGACTTACCTACAAACTCAGCCGCATTGTCATAATTTACCTTTTCCTATTCATCAGATTTTCAAGATAAAGGAATATGTTGCATTGCACAGAAATAGGATACTGATCAAATAAGTTTGTAATCTGAGACATTTCTACTACTTCAGTGAAGGTGTTAGCAGTCCTTTTATGTTTATTAGCATGAAGTATTTTTTAAATTTTTCCTCCTCAAAAAGCTTACTTAATAACTAAATAAGCTTTAATATCCTTTTCTTTTGGTTTTAATTTAATAAAAATTTGCTTGTTAAAATCTTGTTTAGAGTCTCATTTATCATATAAAATGTGCATCCTTTTTTTTCCTCAAATTTACTAAAATATTTTTCTCCGTTATAACCTGCAGCAGTTAGTACCACAGACTAATTCACACAGAAAGGTTCATCACTTAATATACCTTGGTAGTTGGGTTTTGAGAGAGATTAAATGTATTTTTATATAATTCATGATTTTGAGACTATTACATTGCTATGTAGTGACATGACACCAGGCATCATATTCCTTATTCCCACGGGTTTGTTCATATTTTAAAATTACTTTTGCTACCCATGTCAATACCCTCTGTTTCAGCTTTAGTTCATGTGCTGTGAAGCTGCAGAAATGAATCCAGAGTTCAAGGCAAGAACATACAGGCATGGTCTGAATGCATGTGTTTTCCATTTTGAGGTGTGTTTTTCACTGACCTGTGAGTAGCGCTAGATCTTTTTCCTGAATTGTTCAAGTTAATCTAGAATGCAGCAAGGAAATTGGTCCTTTCCATTGGAATTGCCATGTACTATTTATATATATTTATATATATTTATTGGCTATGTTGGGATTTGTAGGGTCTCTCTCACATGTTAGTTGGTGGTCCAGATCTAGTCCATACCAACAGGGAGGGAGAGATAACAGCATCTGGTGGAGAACTCTATGTAAAATAAGTAAGTTGCCGATCTTTTTGAACAAGTGTTTTTACCATACCAGTTATTGTCACAATGATAGACATTGTCAGAAAAAGAATGCACTGAACTACATAGACCAAAATAGGTCTACTCCTGCTTACTGTACTTCAAAGAAAGACAAAGCAGCATGGTGGGACACTGAGGGAATTACAATTGCTGCTGTTTGTGAAAGATCTGTGAATAACCAGATTACTTCTTTCGGGAAAAATTCCAAAATAGCGTCTTTCACTATCAATAATTTCACTAAAAAGAAACAACAAATGTGAAGCTAACATTCCTTAAGCATGCTGAAAATAAAAGAACTTACCCTGTAATCTTGTAGTGCCATATGCACACTTCAGAGTGTTTTCATGAAAAAAATTCCGTCTTATTTTAAAATATTTTTCTGTCTGCTTTATCAGACATTTGATACAAATCTGTGGAAGGAAATGCTAAATGAATTCCAAAAAGGTACTTCTCTTGTTTAATTCATTACCAGAAAAAGTGGAGGAAATATGCTACCTAAGGCATGGGAAATTACAGTATGGCATCAGATGCTCCTTTTGTTTTGAACAGCATAATAAGGCACCTTTAAGTGTTGACAAGCACAGCAGGGATAAAGTACACTGTTTAACAGTTTTACTATTTTATAGTTTTCTCTATAAAAACACAGCAAAAACAAAGAAGCAACTAAACACCAAAGCAGTAGTTCCAAGACTGGAAGAGATGAAATGGTGTTTTTCTCTTGACTCTCAAAGTAAAACTCCTTTCCATTTGGGTTATCTAGTCTGATACGCCTTTGAATACCTCTTTAAAATCTAAAGAAGATAGTGGGACTGAATACCATAACAGCATTTATCACAGGTAAAAAAAGTAGGAAAAAAAAGTTTTGTTCATGAAGGTTTAATCCCTAAATTTGACGTATAATTTGGGTCAGTACACTAGAAGCACAAGTCAGTTCAGTATGACTAGTTGAAAAAAGAAATAGGAGTCAAATAGACAATCAGTTCTGATTGGCTAAATATGCCTCCAAGCGGTGCAATGCAGACAAAATACCTATATGCAAACTTTTACTGATTCAACTGAATCCATTTTAAAGCACCTTAGTTTTAAAGTACCTAGCTCAATTAAGTGTCAGTAATGTTTCTGACTCTGAGGCTTGAAATTCTGGAGTATGATCTTCCTTTTTAAAGCATCTCTTCGGACTGTCACTGCCACTAGGAAGATTCATGGTCAGATAAGGCAGAGACATGCTTTGAAAGGACTTGTGGTTTTGTGTAGGAAATCAGGGAAAATGTACAAGGGAGAGCGTCAAGGATGATAGCACACCTCACTGTAAGGGAGAATCATTTGATTTAATTGATTACCAGAGAGCTCTCAGCAGAAACTGTCTCACTGGAAACAGCTATTATCTAGGCAATATTTTAATTTGTTCTTGGTTAAATAGTTGGACTAAAGGGGCTGTTTGTCATGGGAGTGTGGTCTTACCCAGTAGAAGTTTCTTGTCTTTATGTTACCTAGACCATTTTTCCCAGCAGACGCACTGGTAACTGCTACTTCTGCCTGTGAACGGTGTCAAAGAATGTAGAATGCCACCACTGAAATCTCTGTCACTAAAAACATAATATGCTGAGAAATCCCTCCTAGTAGAAATACTGTTTTAAATGGTGATAACTTTCAGGCCTATAAATGTGATACATGTTTTCCAGTGTTTATATTATTATTGCGCAGGTATATTACTTTTCTATGTGTAGTTGATTAAAATGGAGTTTTTCCTGTTAGGAATGGAATTCCACTGTGAAGCAACTGGAAGCTGAAGCACTCAAGATCTTGCTTTCGGAGGACTATACAGAAAAAGAACATCTAAAGCTTTCAAATCGGAAAATCTGTCTGTTGCGAGAAGAAGTGTGCTTCCATATGGAAGAAAGGAAAGCACTGCTACAAGAAGCCAATGACTTTTTTCATACTGCTGGCAAGGTTGGTAAGAAGCCAACTCTGTAATAATAACCTGATAATACAACTGTCAGTGTGCTCTTGAAGGCTGATATACATGAGATTATGCAAACAGAGTTTGCTAAAAATTTGGAATGGAAAATTACAAATCTGATTACCCTTCAATATGACCCCTTAGCCTCAAACTTCTATACAAAATGGCAAATGCATTTAAAAAAAAGAAAGAATTAAAAAAAAAAGTATATTGCGAACACTCGGTTTCCAAAATAAAGGAACTAATTTTTGTTTTGAGCACTAGGTGGGGCTGTAATCACATTTGTCTTTAACCTGTACTACGTTCCTTTGGTACTTTTTTAACAACATGTAAACAATACTTGATGTTGAAATTATTTACAGATCCTTGAAGTGAGAGATATCTTTTACTCCAATAAGTCTGATATTTCTTGATTTCATTTATATTAAGGAATCTGAGATAGGCTAATGGAAACAGTGTTAAAACTGTTGCTGGTAGTCAACCCCCTTCTAGTTTGGACAAGGAGCTATGCAAATATAGGTCTATTGCTTTGAGAGCAAAGGTAGCATCTTTTCAGAATGCAGGGCTGTGCTTTGTGGAAGCTGATGAAGAAGGCACTAGATCAGGTGTGTCTCCACAGCATGCCATTACACCTGTTATGTGTGAGACTGAACAAAACACTATTGTTACTATAGTTCAGAAAAGAGACTTTTTCACTTGTTCTCAGGTTATGCCTGAACCTCTGGACTCTCTTTACATGTAAAGGGCAAATGAACAAAATAGTGTTAGTTGTTTTGAACTAACTCAAAAAGAACTCCTTTTAGATCTTGTGTATCTCATTCCTATTTTAATTTTTGATGAATTCAGGAAAATTAAACCACAGAATTATAGCTCTTGCATTGTGTTTGTGCTCTTAAGTTCTGGTGTACATTTGGCTGCATTCTATTGTATGTTTGGCTGCATTAAACAACGTTCTTCTGCATGTTTGCAAGCTTCTTGGCTTTTTTGTAATCATGTACATTCCTTGCTAAGCTTTCCTCTAAATATCAATCTATTTCTGTGTCTATGTAGTTACCTTAAGTTTGACTTTCTGCAGGGGGATCTCTGTGTAGCTATCCTTGAGAATACTTCAGCAATGATACATGGAATAGTCTGAGATTTCTTTGGTATGGCAAAAGCTTGAAAACACTCACTTGGATAGCTTTAAGTAAATAAATAAGGCTTTTACTGAGTACAGTGTGTTTGCAGAATCACATTTTCAGTTAGCTGTGGAGTATCTTGTACTGTATAAGTAGGTGCATAAGTTACTTCAAAATTCACTTTTTGATTTTGAACTCCAGGACACACATACTTTCTTCCAACTACTTTAGATGCTGGGATATTTTTCCTCCTATATGTCATTTCAAAATTAAATATCATTCAAGATAGTATAGATAGTAACTAGCTTTAAAGTGACCATACAGGAGGGACTTAGAGGTGGAGCATTCTTGGCATGGAGCTGTGGGGATTGGAATGCAGACCTCTGCATGATCCAGTGAAACTTATTTTGCTTAACCTTCTAGACTCTTTTTCCTTGTTAATGGAATTTTCAGGTTTGAATATGTCGTTAGTCAATGATTTTGTGGTGATAACATTCAGTATTGGTAAAAATTAATAAATACATAAATAGAGACCCATATTTCTGAGTAGAAGCGTTGCTGAAAAATCCTTTACTTTCTTTTGATCTTGGTAATTAGTAAAGTATAAGGAACTACAAGGAAACAATTGAACAGGCACAGGACTTTCAAAGCAAGACAAGTATATGGAGCCCAATGACAGTAGAGAAGCAGAGGATGTACAGAGGGACTGTATCCTTTATTTCCTTGAAAAGATTTCAAAACTATGATAAGTGGATGAGGAAGACAGACTGAACTAAAATAAAACTGAAGCAAAATCAAAGAATTAAAGTGGAAAAAAAAAAGAACCACAACAAAATTCACCATTCATGTGAATGTATTCACCATACACAACCACAAAACCGAACAGACTGGGAAAAGTGCATTGCATGATTTTTGTTGCTTTTTAAAAATTACTTAAAATGGATCTCAGTCATGAAGAATGGTCAAGGTAACCATAAACAAGGAATTCAGAGAGAAATATTAAGATCCTTTTTGAATGACATTTGGATTTATTAAAGTGTTTTTTTAATAACAGGAAATGCCCAGAATGGCTCAGGAAAGAGGGATATTATTTCTGCTCATAGGAGTTATGCCCATGTTATCTTCAGGATGTTTGCATTCATTTTAATTACAGCTTGTAAGGTTTTTGTCATTTTTGCTAGCGTTACTATTGTTTTTCCCTACTAATCTTCCATGCTGAAATGAAAAAAAACCCCTGTCATTAGTGTTAAGTATTTAGATCACTAATTATAACTCTCCTGCATCTTTAACTTGTGAATATATTAGTTGCAAAGTATTTTTGTGTTATCAGCTGATAGATCAAGTGATACAATTTCTAAAACCATATCATTTAATTTATGCTCTGGTACCACAGTTGCATGTAGATGTGATGCTTTCCTCCCATATTCTGTTGCCTATGCCATAATATGCTTATGCTATAAAAAAAAAATCAGAGATACACACATATGCTAATTCTTGAAAAGAGTCTGAGACAGAAGTAGAAGGCTGGCTTTGTGTGGATTGTTTAATGTTGATTTGGTTGACCTCTTGAAAGTCTGAATTTAGGGCCTAATGTTGCTATTTTGGGCAGAATAGGGAGGGGTATAGAACTACCAATGACTGCAGCAGCTGCTAGGGAAAAAGTCAATCCGGATAATATCTTGCTATAACGAGGCTTCCTACTTGCAACTGAAATTGAACATGAGGAAATATAAATCTTTGCTCGTGGTATCAGCCTTAATTGATCGAAGTAGCAACAGCACTAAGAATGCAGGCAATGCAACCAAATAATGTTGTCTATCATCCTTGAAGGTGCAGATTGATGAACACACAAGGCACTCAGATATGTTTAGGAAGAGAAGCTGCAGAGAGCACCTGATTTCCCCCCCCCCCCCCCCCCCCATCCTGGTTCTCTTCTAAGTAGTCTCTTGTCCAGTTGCCATTCTGCTTATGTTGCTCTTTGACAAATCTAACAATGGCAGTAGTATATACCTTTTTGATTTATCCATTTTAAATTTCCCTGTTGAGTTTTAGCAAGACTCAAAACATGTTCCTACATTTGCTGCTTGCCTAGTTAAATATGCTAACTAGTAATACTTACAATAAGTACTTATAACTCCATAATCATTCTTGAACACTTTGTAACTTTCCTATGACTCTTTAATATTCTTAAGTATGGTCCTGAAGACTGGAATTCATTATACAGAACATATTACACAAAATAGATAAACTTCACTTAGTTCCTGGGTTCATGTGAATGGCCTCTATTTACAGAAAAAATCTTTGAGATTCGCATAGGGCCATGAATCTATGAATTTCCAAAGATGATTGTAATTCCTGTCTTGATCTGGAGTTTATGGCCTTTTTTATACTTAGTGATGACTAAAAGGATTTCATGTTTTAGAAGTCCTTCCTGGGTACCTTCAATTATGCTCCTCCTCTGACCGAGTGTTCTTGTTCTTAGAAAATTTTCTTTATGGTCAGGATATCTTTACTTTTTTCTTTTATTAAATGCTGAATCATTTATTCTGCAAACAAAAACAACATGGCAGAGACAATAAAATAGTATGCATGTCCTATTTTAATCCATTGTGTATAGAACTTGAATTACTTTTTCTCATCCTCTTTTCTTTATTTTCCTTCATTTCTTTTGCATAGATTTTGGTTGTTTGAGAGGGTTCAGGCATCTCTCCTTGCTATTTTGAGTCAGCAATATAGGGTTCATTCTCAGTTGCTGAGTTCTTAGTTCATATGTAATATGCTGTAGCAAGCTGGATCATATTGTCCCCTGAGAATCTCATTGAATTTTCACTTTTCAACTGAAAAACCTTGCAAAATTCTTTAAAGTCAAATTTAGTCTGCCTCAAAGTTCTTTTGTTCTCCTGATGTGGTAATTTTAAAGACGACATAATTAAGGATAGTATTTTAGCATGTATATGGTTTTGTTTTCTCTCAGAATTCTTGTCAGTGGTGAACTGAGGCTTCAAGAGCAATGTGTTTTTGGACTGTAAGTTTGCAAAATTATTCACTGAGCTAAAGCTTAGAGTATATATAGAGAGTTGCAAAATCAGAACACAAGTTTGGTGTTGTACAAACAGTTGATTTCCTTTTAAAAATATGTATACAGAGTAGTCCATGTTATAGTCATATTTTTCATTTGTTACATAAATGTATATGTTCAATGAGAAATTAATGCTATTAGACATTGTCTACTGCTTTGCTTTATTAAGATTTCACATTTTCCTGCTGTTTAGAGTAACAAAATAATCTGTGTAAGAGAATACGTTGCTACTGCTATAATGCTAATTATGCACAGTAGGTTTGGGCATGTTTCTATTTTACTAATATTAGTATTTAGTAACTTTAATAATGGAGTATTTCAGTGTTGTCCTTACTCTGTCTAAAAAGACAGGAGTCTTTTTGGTTCATATGTAATATGCTGTAGCATAGGAGTCTTTTTAGAGTACTTTTTTTTTTAGAGTACTTTTGTCATTTTCTTCTGGTATGAATGAGAAATTTTTGCTTGCACTAAAAGAAGACAGAGAATAGGTATAACAAAACCAAAGCAGCATATGTGCAAAATCAAAGCCTACTTTTTTAATGAAAATATATTTAATTATAATTTACTTGCTGGATATACATTTGATATATTTAAAATGTTAAAAAGAAGAATAATTTTGGTAAAACTCTTTAAGAGTGCTCTTCAGTAAAACTTTGAGTGCTAATGGGCTGTATTACTCTCGTTATTTTGGTTCTGCTTTAGTATGTAAAATTGGCCTGACTATTGCTGAAAAAAATGCAATAGTTTTAAATTCAAAGAGTAATCATGATTTTGCATGCGCATACTTATATTAACTTCTGTTGAATTATACCTGTGTTCTTCTGTGACCTGCAAAGTCAATATCAGGCCCTAAATTAAAATATTGCTTTTTATTTCTGAAGAAATGTCAAATATTAAATGTCCATTGATCATCTATTTACGTAAAAGAATATACATGTACATTTTAAATAGCAATATTGACAACATATGTTTTTTTTTTTTTTACAGGTACTTGATGGTCTTGAAGATATTGAGAATTACCTTAAAATCTCTAATTCAGAAGGCTTACATTTGCCTATCTTGACAATGAAGTATGAGGAATTACAGGAAGAAATTAAAGGTTGCACAGCGAGTACCTTGCAAAAGGGACAAACTTTAGTTAATAAAGCACATTCTCACAGGTATTCCCTCCATTTTTGCATATCTGCTGCATTTTTCCATATCTACATGTTGCTTTATAACTCAACTAGTTAGAATCAGACTGCATTTACAGCCAGTGTAGTTAACTAAGTAGATGTGCATTTAGATGGCTTGAAACTCAAAGTTTCTGCCATACTTATCTGTTGGTATTTATACAAACCAAGCTTTTTAACAAAAATTTTTAGGAATACTACATGCTACCTCTAAGAGTGGTGTCAAACAGTGGAATTGGTATGCTAGGGAAGTGTTCAGAAACAATGGTTTAATTAACATTTTGGAAAAGTAAATGTATGTAAATGAAAATTAAAATATCACTGGCTATGAATTCTCCCTGCTGCCCAATATAATCCTTTTAGACCTTTTTGAAAGTCATCACTATAACAATTATGATGTGATTTGATGTAAGACAACAACACAGGCGTTAAGCCAAGTGCAGAAAATATGGAAGTTTCTCCACTTCTTAATAGTTTTAATTAATGAATGAAATATTTTTTTTTCCAAAGCTTTTGTTAATTACAGTGATGATGTCCTCCACAGATATGATTTTTACACTGATATAAAGCATGACTTAGTTTAGAATCAGTCCTAGTGGCTTAATATCTCCTACTTTCCAGGTCTTAGTAGGAGGCTGGTGCAATAAGAATGAAGACCGTTTATACTAATGAGTTCTACTTCAAAGACAGAGCAAATGACCATGGCTGATGGTGGGCTAGCAGCCAGCTTAGGTCTACCTTCCCATTACATGCTTTTGTCCTTAATTATTCCTGAACTTTGAATAGCTTTACTTCAACACAGCAACTGAGAGTCTAGATAAGATTTTCATTTCATCTCATGACCCTGCAAAAAATTTTATCAAAAGCACCTTCACCTGTCACCCCAGATGTAATTGGCTTGAACCTAGCAAAGGGATGACATAGAAAATTCAAATAGAACGTTGTTTTGGGAACACATGCAGTTGGCTTTACAGCTATTGTTACTGCTTCAGTATCTCCTGATATTTTAATTAAAAGGAAAGGAATGGGATTTTCCTCAGTGAAACTTTGACTTTGAATCCTAAACCAGCCATAATTCTAGAACTCATGCTGCTGTTCTCTAGCACTTGATGTTCTGCTAGATGGTACCTCCACAGAAGGAGATGTTGTGCTTCAAATTATGTCTGCACAGCATTGATTAATGTTAGGAACTCTGAAGATCTTGATAGAATGAATCCTTAGAATAACAAGTAATTAATTTTCTTTCTTCCTTATTAAGAATTTTAAAAAAATGTTTAAACAGTCCAAATCAGTAGTGGGGTAGTAAGATACCATCGGTACACATCAAGAAGAATGTGATGAATGTCAAAATAACCCTATCAGTCATTTCTGGTAAAATTAAATAAAAACAGGTAATGCCACAGGCACATCTCCTGTGTGTCAAAGCGCTGCTGAAGATATTCTATAAATAAATAAAGAAGGTAAGATTTCTGCCTAGAATACATTATAAATTAAAAAACAGCAAAGCATTACAGCTGAAGCAGCAGTGATTTAGAGATGGAAGGTGAAACTTAAAACTGTATCAATAGGCAATATCACTAGAAATGTGTTTTGTTCTTTCTAAAGAACAGTGACAAATCCCAGGCTCTCAAATATTTTAAATGTCTACTTGCATCGTAAAAATAAATAAGTCCCTTTCTAAGAAAGCAAACAGAGAATATTATGGCTTTTCAGTTTTTCCGTGCTGCCTTCAGGCCTCATTGCCTGAATGTAATGAATTTGCCATATATGTCAGTGAGTAGTGCTAGTACTTCTGTGCAGGTGGAACACTTTATATTCCTAGGCATGGGCTTGAGGATTACAATCATGGAATAATTTAAACTGCCAAGGAACTCTGGAGGTCATTTGGTGCAATCCCTTGCTCAAAACCTGTCAGTTCGATTAGGTTGCTCAAGGCCAAATTTTGAGTATCTCCAACGCTGGAGATTCCATAGCATCTCTGGGAAACCTGTTCTACTCCTTAAGCACTCTCCTTGTGAAACATGTTTTTCTTATATCTAGCCAAAATTTCTGTTGCTGCAACTTGTGAGCATTGCCTCTTTTGCTGTCTTCTGTACAACTGCACTTCCTCATTGATAATGAAAGACAGTGATTAGATCACCTCTTCACCTCTTCTCTACTCTGAGCAGAGTTCTGCCAGCACCCCCTTGTACATCATGTACTCCAGCCTCCAACCATCTTGGTGGCCTCTGCTCAATTCACTTCAGCTTGTCTGTCTTGTACTGCAGGGACACAAACTGAACAAAGTGTCCTCCAGATGCAGTTTCACAAGCTCTTAACAGAGCGGAATAACCTGATGGCTAGTCTCTTACAGACGCAACTCAGTATAGGGCTAGTCTTCAATGCCACAAGGATGATCCTGACTCATTCAATTTTTTGTACACCAAGACAAGTCTAGGTTTTTTTGTCTAACCCATGGCTTTAGGAGATACCCAGAATGTTCTCAGCCAGCTCATAAGCCTAGTAACGGTGACACAGTGAGTTCTGTCAGGAAATGTGGTAAGGTGTTATATTCCAGAATATTAATTTCCCCCAGAAATGTTCATGTTTTGAAAGAGGAAAGAGAGAGGCCTCTCTTTGTCATGTATAAGCCACTGTGCTATCCTTAAACGCTGGCCAGTATTTAGCCCAATGATTAACCCACATGGGACAGCAAGATTTTTATGAATGGCTGAGGGTCAAAGGAGGAAGATTTTGACAGAAGATTGAACTCCTATCAAGACTAAATCCTGATTACTATTTTGTTACCCTTATTGCACAATTCATTGCTAGTCCTAAGTGCCCTCACAGGCTTCCCATTTCCTTTTCTAACCGGACTGGAAATCCCGAGGGACATGGGCAGTGACCATTTGAAGGTGGTGAAGGGTGGGGATCTGAAAAAGTTTAGGTATCTTTTCAAAAAACTGCTTTGCCATAAGACAGACAAGAAAGTATAATCTGACAATGAGATACATAGCTGTTAAGTGTTTGCAATCTGGTAGGATTCTTGAGCTAGCTGGCAGCAAGTAGAAATATGTGTGGAATTTGAAAATAGCTGCCAGCTGCCTGAAGTAGTTGGAGCACAGTAATTTTAGAATTCCTTCACCATTTGTGATAGAGAAGGTATTGCATGCCCTGCTACTTGCATGACTTTACTAGTTTTAAAAAAGACTCCAGATTCTCCAGTTTTTCAGACAATATATTTATTAATAAAGAGAAGGAATCATCTAACCTTGCTTAGGTTGGGTGACACTTTGCTGATTTTGATGAGATGATGCCCTGAATTGTGCTATATCTTCTGGATGAGGATACTGCAAAATGCATTTTTAATGCAATATCAAAATGGCTGCCATGTGTAGTACTGGTTTAAATGCACTGAGAGAAGACAGAGTACTTGAACATTAAGAGAATTAAAATGTAGATGGATTTCTGTGTCCACATTGTTTTGTTATTTTAATTTTTAGAGTACCCAGAAATAAGCCAGGCAGTTTGTATGCACATGGTAAGACAGGTCTAGTAGTTTATGATTTACAAATCTAATGCTGATACCCTCACACTGAGGGACTATGTTTAAGGCTAGTGACACTGACTTCAGTGGCATAATTGGAAATCCAACTCACAGTAAAAATGGAGGAATATGATGTTAATTCTGTCCCACTTTAAAATCTTTATGAGGCATGTTGCAGCCTTATAATAAAAGATAGTCCAAATAAATGAAAGTGCTGAAAATGGTCACATTGAAAGAGAAATAGATTATAGAAAAGTGACAGAAGGCAGTTCTTTCTTGTAATCCTAGAATGTTTCAAAATGAAAATATTGGTAAGTCTGATTTTTGAGCTCTCATTTTTAGATTAAAACCAGCTAGAAAAACTAGAGGAACAAAAATTTTTATGCATTAACTCTAAAAAAATTATACAATCACTAAGTTTTGTTCATTAAGAGAAGCTTTGTTACTTTACCAGCCAATTAGCTTGCCTATGAGTGTAAGAACTGTCTTTATTTCACTGCTGTTATAAATTTATTGTGTTAACTCATAACAAACCAATGATACTTTCAAAGATTTTACTGACATCTAAATTATAATTTTCAAAAACTATAAATCTTGTTCTCTTATTTCTCTTTTTAAAGGATTGGTGCTAGCAGTTGTTTTTAAACATACCTCTTTTTACGGAGGACTGAAATAGAGGCATGACATTTTTAGAATTTAAGGATAAAGCACAAAATAACAGGTTGCTAATTTTTGAAAGAGAATTTACAAAATTTGAAACCACTTACTTCCTAAAAAGGACTTAAAATTTCGTTTCTCGTTGTGACCAATTCTTGGATCAGACTCAGAGTGGTCTATTAATACCACGCCATAATTAATACGATAATTCATTTTAGTACTGCAGAATAAGATTTTTCTTTGAGGTTGCAGAATTTAACTCTCTGAGCCTGATCTGACGCGAGGAGAAAAATTCCTTTGATTTTTAGAGGACAAAGGAGGAAATCTTGAATAAGTACCTGTATTAACATAAGTTTCTGATGAAACTAAACTAATGAAAAACTTATTTTGAACATGTTTGTCTTACAAAAATTCTTACAATGAATCAATTTCAGTAGTAAAACAATTGATATGTGGTTTCTTTTTTTTTATGTCAAAACTTCAGATCTTAATTGAATGTGGTAACTTCTTTACAATTTGAACAGGACTGCCTCAAGTATTCAGTGTGAATTGCTTCCCTGACATTAAATGTTTTAAGTTATAAGACAATCCATTGTTTTGTAAACTGATGTTGTCTTTTCTCCTGTTAAAACAGCATCTTTAAAGAAATGTTGACTTAGAATGTATAAAGACATGTTGACTTAGAATTTCCGTGACATTCTTTTTTCAGCCACTGTAAAAACACTGAAATATTTGAAAGTCCAAAGAAAACATTCTTTTTAAAGTAGAAGTGATATGCCATATATTTTCACTCTTTTTAGGCTGTCCCATTTGTGGTTTTAGTCTTTAGATAGTATAACTGATCAGAATTATTTGTGAAATGAGGTATTTCTCAGTGAATCAGGATACCAGGCACGTGAATCTAACTTACGCACTGGTGATAAATGATTTTTTGGAAATGTCATTCCTGTGTTCTACTCATTATCAAATTTCTTTGGGTTCATTTTAATATTTCTCTTGCTTATTTTTCTTTTAAGGGTCACAGTTTAAAATTCATAAGTTACTTGTCATACAAATCAACAGAAAAGGTGTTGGGGTTTTTTTAATCATTATCATCCTGATTGTTGAGCAAAAATGAGAAATAACAACAGTTCTACTTTTCCATTTTAGCTCTTGGGTGACAGGAATTCAGAAAATGATGGAATATGTTAAAAAAAAAGTAGATCAAGTAACCAGGCAGTGTCCAGGTTATAAAGAACTTACTTTGAAGAAACAACAATGGACTGCCTCACTTGAAGATCATCTAAGTAAGGTACATCGTAACATGTCGTCTTAATGCATTCATGAACAGTGCATTGCATTTCCATAATTTAGCTATGTGAATATTAAAGCTGACTCAAATAAATACAAATTACGTATTGGTTAGAGAGTGCACAGTTGTAGTTAGAATGCTGAATGCTGTTATCAGCACAAATGAACCTAAAGCTGTTCTGAAAAATGCAGCTCCCTCCATGAGAACATTTTACCAGTGCTCTCCAATAAAGTATGGATTTGCTTAGATAGCGAGCTACTATAATTTGTTATTTTGGAAAAGAAGTGAGCAATCAGGACTGTGACCTGTGTGCAGGTTTCCTATACTGTTTCTATGTCTTCTGTTTAATTTGGCTGAAGATAAAAATAGAAGTGTGGCAAAACTGAGGGTTAATAAGCATGGTGACTGTGAACCACAGCAAATTTTCAGTAAGGCTGAAAGAGAGTACACTCTGTTTGCTATAAAAACTCCCTTTATTCATTAGGATACTGATGCATCAAGGACATCACAGCCTTCTTTAAGCTGTTGAATGTTCTGTAGTACTGCAGACCTTTTTAATGACGTCAGAGATGGAATAAACACATGGCTCCTAAATAAGGTTCCGTGTGTAAATTCAAATTAAAAAAATATAATCTTTTAACAAGGTTCATATGAAGGAAATCCCAGAGCATAAATCAAAAAAGTAAATCACATTTAATGACTGAATAATTAAGTCTGTAATGTGATATTTTATAATATTTGCATGATGTTTATAATAAACTATTCTGAATCAAATAGGAAGTCAATTTGCCATAAATTGGTCCCTTTCCATACAATTTATGTAGAAGAGGCCTCATGGTATTAGAACACAGTGAAAATATTGTTGAGTTCAGCTGAAAATAAAAGATTTGCTCATAGTTGTTGTTGGTCTTGTAGAAGTGATGTCACTAACATATTGTGAATCTTAAGCTAAAACTTCAATTATGAAGGTAATTTTTACTCAAAATGTAGACCCCAATTTTGACATATGGTTTCATTCTGCAGTTTGTTCTAATCACTTTGTTCCCAGTCTTGCATTAGAGAACGTTTTGAAGATTTGAGTCATAATACATGATGTTTCATTACAGTGAACAGTGCTTATTGTTATATTCCTACTAAGCAAAACACTTTTCATTCCAACCTTCTGCTACTGCAGTGTATCCCAAAGAGTCTGATGCTAAATTCAACTGCCCCGAGCTTCATTTAATAAAGTTTGAACCTCAATCAGCAGCCACTTCTTAAAATATATGGTACATGTGAATTCACATATCTAATAATAACTATACATACTATGTCTGGTATCATCCGCCTCTGCTCTTCATAATCTGTTTTGTTATGATCATGGATATATAACATCTTACAGTGACAATGAAATGAAGTTGTGTACATGTATCTGCACAAAAATAGGTCTATTGGCTTGACAGAGAAGCTTTAAATGTACTTTGTGGAAAAAAAAAACCAACCCTGAGCATAATAAAAGTATTTCTGCCAAGGTTATAATATCTAGATTATAATGCAGTTCTGCCTTATTGAAATAGTAAGCCTGGGATACTTAGGGTAAGGGAAAGCACTATCAACAACAAACAGGAGTTTTTCTGACCATACCTGTTATAATTTTCTTGGGAGAAATAGAATTTTCTTCCTTTATATTTTCATTCCTGAGTTTCTCCGATTATACAAAGTACATAATCTAAACACCAACAGACAAGTGTTGCTTCACTTTTTTCTATGCAAAGTGATGTTTTATACTGTTTTTATACTGTGTACTTGTATAAATTAACTATGTAAATAATGCTTTCAAATAAAGGTATCACAGTCGATTAAAAAAATCACCCCAATGCTTGCAGTTGGTATGGAGATTGGTTCATATTTGTCTGAGTCGGAAAGAGTTTTGAACAAACATCTTGAACTGGCTAAAGAAACAAAGGTAAAAAAAAAAAGCTTTAACAAGTTAAGTACTTTTAGAAATAAATGCATGCAGTATGTAATTCTAAATAAGGTGAGAGGCTGAGAGTTTCTTATGTATTCTTGGAAAGAAAATAGGTCTATAGTTTAGTTTACAACTGTAGTTAATGAACAAAACCACAGATAACATTACAAGACAGTCCTTCTTGTATCACTGGTTATCCCTACTGTACCTATCTCATCGTGTTCTTTGTTACTACTTCAAGATCCCAGTGTCAACCCTTAATAGGAAGACTCTTCAAATGTGGATTGCTACTCCGACCTGAGGCACCAAGTTTAAAAACTGTCTAGACAGTCAGAGGCACAGAAAACTCTTCTTGTGGTTTATTATGCCAGATTAAAGGGATTAATCAGCAAAAAGAAAAAAGTAGTTCCCAGGTGGAGAAACTTTGAAGGGGGCTGTAAAGTTGTAAACAGATGTCCATTGGTCATGTTGGGAATGCAGCCATGGTATGAAAGCACTGCAGCACTCAGCTCTGTAACACAGAGGAGGCTCTTTTTAAGTCACATCCAGGGCCTTTCCAACTCCCATAGCAGTACTGCAGTATCTGAAAGTGGCTTAAAACCAGCTGAATGCCCTCTGTGGTCTCGACACAGGTGCATATTTCATGGCTAAGCTGAACAGCATGGCAGTATATATTTTAGGAGTATCCTGTGTTTTAGTTCTTAAAACTCAATTACTCCTATAGAGTTCTTTTGTGTTTCAGGCAACAGTTTATGGAACCCAAGAGCTGGATCTGTACAGTGTCTGTGGAAATAAAATTCACTTTAAAGAAATTCTGGAGAGCACATAGTAAGAATATAAAAATTTCAGCAGATGAGTGTCGTGGTTTAACCCCAGCCAGCAGCTAAGCACCACGCAGCCGCTTGCTCACTCCCCCCACCCCAGTGGGATGGGGAAGAGAATTGGGAGGGTTACAGTCAGAAAACTCGTGGATTGAGATAAGAACAGTTTAATAATTGAAGTAAAATGAAATAGAATAGTAGTAATAATAATAATAATATAATAATAATAATACGATAATAATATACAGAGCAAGGGATACACTATACAATTGGCTCACCACCCGCCGACCGATGCCTAGCACGTCCCCCAGCAGCGATCGCTGCCCCCAGTTTATATACTGAGCATGATGTCATACGGTGTGGAATAGCCCTTTGGCTGGTCTGGGTCAGCTGTCCTGGCTGTGCCCCCTCCCAGCTTCTTGTGCACCTGGCAGAGCATGGGAAGCTGAAAAAGTCCTTGACTAGTGTAAGCACTACTTAGCAAGAACCAAAACATCAGTGTGTTATCAACATTATTCTCATCCTAAATCCAAAACACAGCACTCTACTAGCTACTAAGAAGAAAATTAACTCTATCCCAGCTGAAACCAGGACAATGAGCAAGAGCTCATTTTTGTTCCACAAGACTGTATAATAGTTTTTAGTGTCTTTTCTGCCAAATTTTTGCATGCCAGGGTGTTACATTTGTTGCAGTGTATAATCTGCCCTGACAATAGTAACCTCTGCTACCTATTCTTTCTGTAGATGGTGATATGCTAGAGCTTGCGCTCTTGGCTGGATGCCAGAAGTAGATATGCTAAGTGGTATTGAGTTAAATATATAAAAGTAGATAGATATAGAAGCTATCAGTTAAGACAGTGAATCTGAAAACCAGAATCCCAGCTGAATCATGGAAAATGTTAGTAACTCAGCTCTTGCTCAGAATGCATACTGTGACTTTCTTCTGGGTCTGAGCAGTTGATGCAGTAACAGATACAACCCACTATTTGCTCTCTGTCTGATTTCTGCAGATTTGCTGCATGCAAGAACATTGGTTTGGGTTGGAATGCAGGGTAGTCTAGCTTGATGGGTAGGGACTAGTCTACAGCTAGGAAGCAATTATTGATTCAAAAATGAAGACGTGTGGAACTAAGATTCATAAGGCAGAGTGCTACAAGGACAGGCCTTAAAACAATTACAGCAGTAACCTTATGAAGACCCAGTGCTTCTGGAGTCTCACTCTAGAGTGGACACTGAGTTCTACAAGAACTGAGTATCTGACAAGCAGCTAAGAGGGATTTAGACTCAAGAGATTCAGTTCAGAAAACTGGGCTATACTGTTTATTACAGGAATTCTATCAGTTCTGGCTATCGTTGTTCCCATGAGGAATGCTTCTGTTGTTTTCATTCTTACACTGTGAAGTGGTTTACTTAATCTGAATACTGAGATTCCTACTTTTTTTTTTTCAATTCAAAATAGCTATTTTAATAACTACACCCATAGTTTTTAGTGTCAAAATGTTACAGGAAATAAATGGTTATTTTCAGCATATAATGTCCATTATGAGCTCTTCTTCAACTAAGTAATTAAACTATACATAAGAAAGCAATACTAGTGAAAATTAAAAATGTGATATCAATATTCACAAGTCCTTTTCAGTCATTATACAGATTGTTCTATGCTTGTACCCTCAAAGGAAACTTCACATGAACTGGAAGCAGCTGAGAGAATCATCAAAGATATGGAAGTGTTCGAACCTGAGCATATGGCACCTTTTTCTAGCAGAACTGACTTTCTGAATGAAGAACTGAAAAAAATTGAAAAAAATATTCGTTCCAAAATAGAAATTCTAGAAACTTATGTGGCCTTTTTAAAGTCAGCTGTGGAGGTACAGATTACTTATTCTCTGACTAGACTGTGAAAATCTTACAAGTGAAAAATGTGCTTTTAGCTAGCTAAGACAAATCCTTTAGATGCTGTGCCATGGAAGCACTGCAAGTATTTGTAAGCTTCTTTCTACTTTAAGAGAAACCTGTTTCATCAGGGCAAGCAGCCTTGATCATTGAACTTGCATCATCATAATGACTAGTCTATGTACAGATTTTCTACTGATTTAAATCACCATTATAAGAAATATTATAATTGAATTTTTACTTTTTCTCCTGCGTACATGAGCTCACTCATGATATACATAGTATACATGTTTATATGTATGTACTCTGACTCTTAAATTTACTGATTTTGCTTCATATAATTTTAAAAATATTTCACATAATATGTTGATATCGCTGTCTTGCACTACTTCCACTGAAGTGTTAATTCATCTGAATGGGTTTAAAATTAAAATATAAACCAGCTCTAGCTGAAATCATAATCAATTCAATACCAACATAATTTTGGTAGCTGTACTAATGATGCCCAGGGCAGTTGATTTCCATATTGATGTAATGCTTGTTTTAATATTCTACAACACTGTTGTTCTTTTATATTTAGAAAGAAATTGAGGGTGGAATGGAACCTATCAGATAAAATTAGCCATAGGATTTATTTATTTGAAGATAAACTGCCAAAAAATTGCATTGCATCTACTTCCAATTATTGCTAACTTCAGTTACTTCATATTAAACAGATCCGTGAAAATCATTGCATTGATACACCGGTATATAATATCCATGTAATAGTATGTGACAGAAATTGAACAAATTGCTGATACCTGTCTGCTTGCCATCTACTGGTTTACAGGTTATTTAAAACTTTTTTATTATTTAGTATTTGTATAGATTTTACGGAGGATGGTAGATCTTAAAACCTGGAAAAGATTCAGAGGCTGCTATTGAATTTTATCATGTCTATATACCTTCTGATTATAACAGCTCAATTTTTTATTTGTTTTTTTGATGCTTATTTTATGTCTTTCTGTAGGTGAATGATGATATTCAAAATGTGAAGAAATTCTATAAATCAGCACCACTACAAACAAACAAGGAGACTGAAAATAAAATTGCAATGGAGTCAGCCAATACACAGTGGCAAAAGGCTATAAAGAAGATTTTTTCCACCCAAAATAAGGGTTGCAATTTTCTTAATTTAGTAAATATGGTGAGTATAACCTGATAAGCCATTTTGAGTATTTTATGTTTGCCTGTGATGGTCTAATCTTAGTTCTGTGACTGATGGATTGTGATTTCTCCAGTACCTAGTTTTAAAGGGATTAATACTGCTATATACTTTTAAAATATGGAAGTATTATTTGAGTGGTAATGGCACTATAAGTAATATAAAAAGTTTTGTGATTAACAATGACAGAGCCCTTAATAAATGATCCAGTACATGCATACAAATATAATACATGCACATATCTGTTTTGTTCATGTTGGAAAGCAACATATATGCAAGTACAATATTAAGTTTATTTTAGTTCCACTAAGAGGCAGTCTTTATGAATTGAGTGTATGAAGTTCTTCTAAAGAAATGGGTGCTAGAGCTACTTCCTTACAGATAATCTTTCCTGGTGTCTTTACATTCTGTCTTGGGTTCACCTGCACTGCCTTAGGCATACCTATCTAATTTTCCAGCACGCCTTCACGAGATGATCATTTGAGATGTGCAATCATTCCCTAAACCACCCCCCCCTAAAGTGATCCCAATTAATGTAGACAGCCTGGATACCCAGCTGTTCTTTCTGGTTATATAGGACAGACTAGGGAGCAGTTACATTAGGGTGAGAAGGGGTAGTTGGTGTTGATAATGTACAGCAGCATGCAGAATGAGCTGGAAAAACCTACTTAAGGAGGGAAAGTGCTCAGGCATTTAGTGTGGGCTAAAGTGTGTGCTGTCACAGCTGGATGCAGCCAGGCACAGATTAGATAGTCAGTGTAAAGGCAAGTTGAATATGTATGAATGTGAGGTTGCACTGCAGTCACTTAAAGTCTAAACATATCTTCAGATATTATCTCTCTAAAGACCTGGGAGTGGGTTGCCACCATATTTTCTGCTACTCTGTTCCCATAATAGTCTTAGGTTGTAGCTTTTAAGTATCTGGAAGATACAGATCATACAAGTAATTTATGAACACAACTTTTCTAAAAAGAAGAATTCTGAAATGGGAAAAGCAGAAACAGCATTACCCAGTTTTCTGGTGTTTCTGATATGGGCTCTGTTAAAAAGAGGAAAAAACACCACATGTTCAAATGCCAAACACTTTATCCCTCCCATGCTTCAGTGCTGCTTTGGCTATCAGCACAAAGGAGTCATCTTTTCTTCATCTACTTCACTTTCCAATTAGTTGCTCTTCCCCAAAAGGCCATTTTGGGTAGTTCTGTCTGTTCAGAAATTACTTTATTTTGTATGAGCGTTAAACAGCCATCAGATGGCAATAATTCAGTCATTACTGACCTGCCCTAGGTTTTAAACTTCAACATTAGCTGTGTCCTCAGTATACAAATTCTGTTGATCTATGCCTATTTCTAAGAGAACAATGTATTTAAAGACAGCTAGAGTACCAGAAATTTTCAAAGAAGTTATGCTAGAATAGTTGGGTTTTATTAAGCTTTGTTGAGACTTCAATATTATGAGGTTTTAATTGTATTTTATAAAAACGTATGTGGAAAAAAGCATGTCTGTTTATTTGCCAGGTAAATGAGAGTTTAATATTAAAAGTAGAAAAATCTGTACGAGTAACAGAAGATATCATTGTTAATCTGAGTAAAGAAAAGAAAATGCTGACCAATCTTTGGGCAATCTGGAATTTTAAAATTACTCAAGTAAAACCCATCAAGCAACAGTGCCGGATATTTACAGAGCAACTAAAAATTGTAAGTAAAATAGCTAGGAAGAAAGCAACTGTGGCAAACATTTCTAGATTGTCATTAGTTTTTTTGTGACTCTGTCATCAACTATTATAGGTATCGTTTAAAAAACAGAGATGATCAGTAAGACACTTCTCCATAGTCTATTCTGCCATTCAGATAGTCATGAAGAAGCATGAAATGTTTTTGATCATTTTTGTCCTTATTCAAACACATACAAGTCTAAGTCCCCACTTAAAATTTGAAGTTTTAATCCAGTCCATATACTATATCAGCAGTGTTTTAGTTTTTTCTTTGTTTTTTTTTTTTTTTTAAAAGCACAATTTTGTTGTGACTTAATAGTTACTAAATTAAACTATGTCCTATTAGTTACTAAACTCAAGTCCAACCATGTTCATAAGGAAAGAGGACTGAAACCTCCTTGGCACAGGGACAGTATGCAGTGTTCCTTAAAAGCAACACTAGCTAGGCTAAGTAGCAGAACCAGAGGTTTGTAGCTGCTCTTTATCACATGCAACTTATCACTAAACCACGACATCTGTTATCACAGAAAATACAGTGTGTGTATGGGTCCCCCAGTCTCAGTGTCTGAATTGTTTTTGCACAGTCTTAAAGATTTCCAGTCACCCTTGTCAGTCAGAGGGTTTGAGACAGAGAGGTTTATAGTTTAAAAAAAAATAAATTAGTCAACTTAACTTCAGAATCTCTCTCTTGTTTTTTTTTTTTTTTGTTTGTTTTTTAAAAAACAAAACTAGTTATCTCTTAATGAAATTTACTGACAGCATTTGGTGTCTGGTTTTGGGGAAGGTTAGATTTAGATTTGTGTTTAAATATTTTTTTTTATTTACTACAGATAGAAACACTGAAATGTTTATCTTTTAGACTACCCAGGGATTAGAGATTCTTCAAGAAGCACTCCAGCTTGCAGCAACAGTTGACCTTGGAAGTGACCTTTTTATTGTTTTGGAACTACAAAAAAAGCTTAACCAAATGAAACCACAGTATCAGGTGAGAAACCACACTAGTGAAGTGCATGGTGGATCAAAAAGCTCCTTTTGGTACAGTAAAGATTCACATTCAAATTGACCCCAGATAGAGTGTCTGGGGTCGCAGTGGTTTGTGTTTTACATTGCTTTTCCAGAAGGAAGGGTTTGTGTGTGTTTATAAGGTAAGGGAGAAGACATTTTACCTTCAGTTTCCAGAGAATGTCTTGCGTGGTGTTAGCTGTCTATTAAAGTGACACACAAGCATGGGGTGATGGAAGTACAAGGAGAGTACCAGCTTCATGCTTTTGAGTTGGAGCTGGTCAGAGGCTGAGGTATGTCATACTGAGCTTCCTATCTCCTCTGAATACTGTCTCTGAGTTTTAGGAATTCAGTCTGTTATTCCCCTACAAGCCAGTTTGACTTGTTTTGATCCAAGGCTGTTTCTGGGTGATAGCTGAGATTCATGCCTAGCAAAAAGTAAAGTATGTGGAGAGTGTTTTAAAGAGAATGGCACTGATTTTTCCTCCAGGCAATTTACCATTGTTAGGTTGTTATTTCATCAAATGTAAGGGAAAACTTGCAAATATATTTGTGTGATTTGAGTAACTTCTGCTTTTTTGCTAGCAACTGAATGCTGAGCTTGAGTACCTGATAAAATTATTAGAATTGCCAATCCAGAAAGGATTTCCTGTGAAAGAAAATTCTGACAGAATAAGTGAGCTTATTCATCTCCATCAAACGGTAAAGGACATAATGACAGAATACGATGAGATTGTCAACAAGACAGTCAAATTCCATCACATTAAAAAAGAAGTGAGTATAATCTTTTAAAATACACCTTCTTTCCATTGCAGTTAAACTCTCTTTGTTTTTGTTGCCTGTGGTCTTTGTTTTTTTTTTTTTTTTTCCCCAAAAAAACAGCGTTAACCCTCCCGGTGATCAGAATTAAAATTTTGGATCTAAAACTGCATGAAATTTGGAGAATTTAAAATTCAGACCCGAACCCACATTTAATTACTTAAACCCATGTCAACAAAGTTTAGGGTAACACATTATGGGTAAGCAAGGAATTGTAAGCTTCCTTTCACATTATTTTAAACACACACTGATTTTTGTTTTAATATATTCTAGCTGGAATGTCTATCAAAATCAGGAGAACTGGATATTCCTGAAATATGTGAGGACCCTGAAAATGTGCACCATGCTAAAGCGTACCTTGTGAATGCTCAGGAGAAACATGCACGTATCAGATGTCTATATAAACTGCTTATTACCCAGGGAGTGGATATCTTGTCTGCAGTGCAGCAACCTGTGAGTAGAATTAGAATGATTTGTGAAATCAAGGATAAATAAGAAAGAAGATTATTGGAGCTATCTGACTGACTTTTAGATGTACAAAAATACTCTGAGAAAAATAAACACAGAGCTTTGAGATCCTTTTAAAAGAAAGCAAAACATAAAATGTAAAACAGTTGATAATTTTTAGATTTCTGCTTCTAGAGTTTGCTGATATATAGCCATCAAATGAAACATCCAGGAATAATGAAACTTATTCTTCAGTAGTTACTCACATTTTGCCAAGAAAAAAGAAAAATTAATTTCTTTGAAATCTTGTTTTAATTTTTTAATGGTCTGTGAACAGATCTTACCCTGGAAAACATTGAAATAGATTTGAAATAGGGAGGAAATTAATCTTAAAATATCAGCGCTTGGAAAAAAAAGCATGACTTTCTGTTCTCTAGTATTCTTTGTGCAGTTCAAGGCCCTGTTGGTGATTTCTTGAATGCCACATCTATATATTAGACTCCTGTTACTTTGTAAAGGTTTCTTTGCATATTTATTCTCCTATAAAGAAAGGATAACAAAAGAACAAAAAGGAATATAATAACAGTGTTACCTTATTAGTGGAGTCCAGACTGATTTCCATGGCAAAATGGATATCATATTAGAGAGGAGTTATTTATTCAGGGCAGGATTGTCATTGCCCTGTATTCCTTTACTAGGGAGAAAGCAAGACATTCCCTTATGACCTGCCTAGATTGTCCACATTGCCAGTCTGCTCTTCAGACTCCATAAATTGATTGACAGCAGAAAGGAGCTAATCTCCAGGTGGTAAAGTACTAGAGTAAGCCACTTCCTCTTTGCTCAGAGAAGACACCATGTATGAGTTGTGACTTTTACCCAGAACTACTCCTCAGACCACTCATGATTGAAACTGCTGTGTACTTGCTCTCATTACAGTGGAGGTTTAATAGTTTGCTCTAGCCCATTGTGATTGACTGTGCATGTTCTACCTCAAAATGATTTTAATTTTAGATTGGTTAAATTAATACATTTCCTGAGTTTCATAAGTTTCATTGTCTATTCCCTGTTTAGAATTGCTTGAATGTTTCTGTAAAGAATCTGAAGCAAGAACTTGCTAGATTTGAGTGTGATAGCATTAACTGGAGCTCCAAAGCCGATAAATATGAGGAAGAACTGTCACAGCATTTCCAACATTACACCACTCAAGAGGAGATAAATGAGGTAAATGAGATAAATCCCAACACATTAAATGACTGTTAAAAAGGCTGTTGTCTTCTGTAATATATGTTACTGTTTACCATTCCGCTAGATGCTTCATACATATACAGAAAAGTTGATTTTCATCTTAACAGCAACCTTTGATCCAAGCAGCAGCAATAATCTATGATCCGTATATCTGAAGTTCAGGATTATATCAAGTGGTTAGGCTGGCAATAAAGTGCTTTCACTGCACCAAGAGGACTGGAAATAGAACAGCTATGGGTTTTTTTGACTTTCAGCTCTGTCAGCTTCATCTGAAATACGTGAGTCTTCAGATTTCTTTCTTATGAAGCTAAAGTTTCAAACAAAAGTAGAATTTACATATATTGCAGTTGTAAGGCTGTTAGAAAGAACTTCCAGTTTTTTAATGAAAAGTTCAGGATAATTTAGTACTTAGCATTTTTTCAGAAAACCAAGATATGATACTTAAAAATTGCTAGAAGAAATGGAAATGTTCTTTGGCACAAGATATTAGAATTTAGTATTGTGGAAATTAGGTTAGGAAAAATTACATAGTTAATATGATTGTCAATTCAGCATCTTAGTAGGCCAAATACAAATCCATTCACAACTTAGCAAGTTGAACTGGATAGATGTCTCAGCAAAAATTAATTTAGGAAAAACATTTCATAGAATGAATTTTCTTCAGAGTGATCCATTAAAGTAAGAGGCTGATGGCCTCTACACTTGACGTTCTGTAGATTTCACTTCTGTGCATCCATGAAGTACAGAAACTGGATTCTTACCTGGAAGGATTTCACACTAATGTTCCCCATAGTGTGAAACATAGGTAGCGGAAACACAGGACACTGAAAGTTATATTTTCTTATTTTATGTTTTGCGAAGTAAATCCACACCTGAATAAAGACAGACTGTATTTTCTTGAAATCGCCAAATTAGAGGTGACTGGGATTTCTGTCCCAACTATTTTAAATGAGAAAATTATTTTTTGGATTTTCTTTTCTTTTACGAAATATTTTTGTGTGTTTGTGAAAAGTGTCCATTTTCACAAAAAGATATTTTGAAATTGAAAGAGCATGTGCATCAAAAAAAGTTTTTGTTGAATTTCAATTACAGTTCTAGTCCATTGTCAGTTATAAGCTGAGTGTGTTTCACTCTCTGATCTGTGCATCAGTCTCCTGTGATGTAACTTCTTGGCCGATGGTAGGAGGCAATAGGAACAGTAGGTGGTATAGGAGAAGCACTCTGGCAGAGGGAACTATGCTGCAGAAGAGAATGAAAGCATGAAGTACCTAAACAAGAAGTCTCATTATGCTTTGTAGTGGCATGGCAGAATCAGAATATTTGAGATTTGAACTTAAAGTATTCTAGGTTTTTATAGAAAACCCCTCAAATTTGCTGAAGAAAAGGAACTGTTCACTGAGCAGCCTGTATGTAAGGCTGGCCATGTTCAAAGACACAGTGTTATACTAAATGAATCTCTTGTTTCTGTCCTTTGATTCTGGGATTATATAATGAGGGCAGGAGAATGTAACTCCTTTCTAAGAAGAACTATTTTTCTACTTCTATTACTTGTCAGGCTTCCAGTGAGAACAGGAAGTAGAGGAAAAAAGCAATCTTCTGTGTCTCTCAAATTTAAATGAAAAGTGTGTCAGTGACACGTGTTACTCACCACATGCCCGATATTGCAAAATGTAATGATTTAGCTTCTCATAGTTAATGGATACCCTCTGCAAAATAATTGCATGACATGTTTTCAATTATAGTGTTAATTGACTTTATTTTTTTTTGTTTTTCATTTTAAGTTGGGAAAGCCTTGTTGCCTGGTTAAGTTAAAACCTGTCATCCCGAGACCTAATTGAATCTTGAATGTAAACTAACTGAAATGTACTAATCTGGTGTGTGGATACCTTTTTCTTTAGATTCCTTTTCTACTAGAGGTTATTTCCTAAACAAATACTTGGCTAATGTACCTGTATATGCATTAATCCACTGACATTTTTCTTCATTTTTTTCATTAAGTATTTATAACTAATTCTGTTTAGGGATCAAGAAACCAGACACTGAACTACTTCAAGAATGTTAAAGTTATGAGTATTCACTTCAGTATTTTAAATTCTGTTAATTTTAACATGAGAAATTAGTCTGACTGTTGCTAGTATCTAGCAGACCTGTCTGAAATAACAATTTCTTTACCAACTACTATGTCTAAGCAAATAAATATTTCATGTGCCAGCAGCAAACAGCAGCTGTTCATAGCTGTCACATAGTAAACAGCCAACCAGATAATTTAGTTGTGATTTACCAGTGTACAGAGCAAACTTTAAAGTTGACTGAAAATATTTGGAATTTTGCTGTAAATACTTAAATTAATTTACATTTAATGTGGTGAATATAAGTGTGTAAATAAAGTACGTGACTGAGGGCTTTGGTGACTAGAACTCACTGGTGTTTGAAAATATCATACTTAGTGGACTTGGCTAGCTCCCTGTGTTTGTAACATATTAGTGCTTCTATAAGAAGCAAGGAAACACATACTTAAATTTATAGCCAAGGATACATAGCATGAGTTTTGAAACAGTCTTGGAGGACAGAAGAGTGAAATGTATGCCTTTTGTGTGCCTTCTCTAATTTAAAGAGAATTTGCAAAGGCCAAAAAAAGGATTTATGCCCTCTACATCTTGGAAAGCTATAAGAAAAGCTCATACAACCTTTGAGATCTGTATTTGCCAGTTTGGGCTTCCTGCTTCACTAACTGGCTTGGGTAGCAGCCTCCGAAGAGCCAAAACTCCACTGCATTGCACTGCAACCATTTTTGATAGAGCTGAGTCAAACCTCAAGTAACTGTAGCTTAATACTACACTGAATCTGTTCATGGGATTAGAAGCGACACAGTTCTTTACATAAGATAACTTTTGCAATGACAAAGCCTTTTCTTTAGGTGATCATTTTAAAAATAACATTTATGCATGTCTGCACAAAACTTGCAACAGAAGAGTAACATCCTGAAGTAGGTTCTCAGCTCTCCCCAGTCATTTCTTTGCTCTTCATCATGTCATTATTTATACACTTATGGAAAGGTATGACTGAAAATGTGAATTTTAACCATGGAGGGTAATGAGCTATCTCTGTTCACAAGTCAGTAGGAACGGATACTTCTTAGCACATTTCTCACCTTGTAATTTATTTTGATTGTGGCCCCAGAATTAAAGAAATTATTAATGACTTTTCTTTCTTCCTGCTTTCTGGCTGGCTTTGCTTCTGTCTGTTCTTTCATCTTTGCCACTTTGAAAATCCGTTTTCAGCAACCTGCTTTCATGGGCTATTTTGATTATTAGTGTTAGTAAAATTTTTATGTATGAATAAAAAGGGAAGGGTAAGTGGCTAACAACACTGAAGTACCTCCTAGAGTGGCTAACACAGGAATCAAAGCATTTTACTGGAACTGTACTGTTAACAAAAACATGTTTAAAGCGGCTTTATAACTTGCTTTTTCCATTTATTTCATAGTTGTGTGATAAATCAGAGCAATTGGCACCTAAACCCCTCTCCTCCACTATCATTCTCCACTCATGACAGGCCAACTATAGTTAGGAACAGCTGCCTGATTAATGACTATGACACAATAGACAAGTTACAAAGTTCCATTGAACTTGTGGGCTGAAGTCACTGAAGCATATTATGGTGTATAGTTCCTTTAGTATTTCTCATTTAATTTTGCAGAAAATAGTGGAAAATTGAGATACGTTTAGATTTCTAAAAATTGGTAGCCATATATCATGCTTGGTACAATTGCTGATGATAACAGGAGTTGTGTACATGCACTCTGAGGGGGTGATGTACAAGTCTGAGCTGAATCTGGTTTTTCCACTGAGGCTAAAAGAGAAGAGTGACAGCAGCTGCAGACCTTTGACACATGAGCCATCATATCTGAAACAAGGCGATCTAATTTCACATACTGCTATGAGGAGAGCCTCTGGCCTTAGAAATGATCACTAGCCTATGTATGTGCATAAGCCAGTGAAATAAACTAAAATAAACTCTTGCTCATCTCTTCTCTTCCTCAAAATTAAACCAGCAAATAAGGCTCTTGTGTTCTGAATACAAAATATTGTTCTGCAGAAGTGCTTTTATTAACAGAGGGCTTTTAGATAGATTGTATTATTCTGTGTACTTAGGTGGGATTAACAGCTTAAACTAATTGGAGATCACAGTGCCAGTGATAGAATTCCCTTCCTTTCCATTACAATGAGTGAGCACCATCTGTCTATTCACTGCTGAAATAATGTGGCAACATCCCACTAGATGAAATGAAAATGAAAAATATATCCCTTGGTGGATTAACATTACTATGTAATAATAATAATGATTGATTGCTAGCTGTTCCAATAACAGTAGCTTCAAAATGAGCATTCATTACTCCCTGAATTCTTTGGTGGGGAAGGGGAGGGGGGCAGGGGGATGTCTGTAGGACTTTTTAATATAAAAAAGCCCCAAATATGTTAACTAAATATCAAATTGTGGATGTGACCTGATCTTGTTAATACTAATCAAGTAAGTTGCGTTCTTTTCATTTGTGTGTCTGGAGGAAGAGACCCTAAGGCATTAGAACGTCTGCATATCTTTTATATCAGTTCCTTTAGATAAACATAATTTACATAAATTATTCTACATTCTCCTAAAAGCAAAAGATTGTCAACCCAAAGGATGTGAAATTCTCAAAAAAAGAAAAAAATTCTGTTGTTTTTATATACTTCCATTTCAAATTTTATTAATTAATTATAAATAATTTGAAAATGTGATCATGGAACTGCAACGTAATTAAAATAGTACCTTTTATAAGGTACCAGAAGCATATTTTAAGCAGGTTTTTTACTTTTCTGGTTCTTGTACCTGTTGCTTCAAAAGTAACTGTAATATCATAGAATCGTTTAGGTTGGAAAAGACCTTTAAGATCATCGAGGCAAGCATTAGCCTAGCACTGCCGAGTCCACCACTAAACCACGTCCCTAAGCGCCACATCTACCCGTCTTTTAAATACCTCCAGGGATGGGGACTCAACTACTTCCCTGGGCAGCCTGTTCCAGTGCCTGACAACCCTTGCAGTGAAGAAATTGTTCCTAGTATCCAATATAAACCTCCCTGGCACAACTTGAGGCCATTTGTTCTTGTCCTATCACTTGTTACTTGGGAGAAGAGACTGACACCCACATCACTACAACCTCCTTTCAGGTAGTTGTAGAGAGCCATAAGGTCTCCTCTGAGCCTCCTTTCCTCCAGGCTAAACAACCCCAGCTCCCTCAGCCACCCCTCATAAGACTTGTGCTCTAGACCCTTCACCAGCTTTGTTGCCCTTCTTTGGACACGCTCCAGCACCTCAATGTCTTTCTTGTAGTGAGGGGCCCAAAATTGAACCCAATATTCAAGGTGCAGCCTCACCAGTGCCGAACGCAGGGGGATGATGACTTCCCTAGTCCTGCTGGCCACACTATTTCTGATATCTAAAAGGATTTTTTGCAGTTGTAATTAAAATTGAAAATTACATAGCTTTCAGAGGAAAAATTATTGAAGAAATCAAATTTTATGCTTAAAAAATTCATAGTCTTTTAAAGATAATTTAGCTGAGTATGTTTGATACGCTTATTTATATAGCTTTTTGTAATGCAAAGAATGACATGGTTTATTAAAGGCACACTTGTAAGAGGACATTAAAGCAAACAGGTAATTGGCACTGGGAAAAAAAAACATAAAGAATATAACAACCCTATATTATAACTAGTTCCCATAGTCAATGAACACTGTTTTTTAAATTATGTTGATCATATATGACTCTTCTTTTTGATGTGTATTAAACTCATTCTGGTAAATTGACAATGCATCGGATCCATACGTGTGTAAATGAAAGCGTAACTTCCTAGAGCTTCCTCAGTGTCATTCCTATCATCCTGTATTTTAAAAATATTTCTAGGTTAAAGAAAATGTAGCTACATTCTGTCTAAGTAACAAAAGAGTTTTACAGCAAATTTAAAATAACTAAATTTAATAGTATTATCTCACCTGATATAAGCCCATCTGAAAAGTCTTGAAAGGCACGGATGCTTCATAATCAGAGCTACTAGTTGATCTTAATTTATATTATTATAAGAATCATTTTCCCTAACGTTGAGCTTGCTGCACCAAGTCAGTGCTAACTGGTAATAATACTCTCACATGGTACCAAATCCATCTAGCTGTAGTTAGGCAAGGCTTTCTTTGGGTATCTGTTAGGCAGAATCTCTCTGCTACCAGACTCATAGAATAGTTATTTGAAAGGCAGGTGCTCATATAGTCTACCTCTTGATCCTCCAAAGAGCTGGATTCATCTTTGTATGCTGTGAATAATGGTACTAAGATGTTTGGACTAGCACAGTGTATAAAATTAAGCCCCTGTGTAATTTCTTTCAGAAGCAGGGCTTCTGAAAAAAGAGGGGAAAAAAAGCCAACAAAAAAACCAACCTGACATAAACTAAATGTTGTATTGTAGGAGAAAAGTACTATGAATAAATACAAGCCTACTTGCCCAAGCCAGTAAAACTATGTTTTTCTGGAAACTAAGCATGGGTATACATTTACATGGCTACCATTTCCACAAATGGACTAGAGTATGTGAAGGACATCTGCCTCTAGTAAAAATCAATGAAAACTCTCTGACAGGATTTTTAAATAGAAAGCCTGAGCAAGGATCTCATCCTTTGCCCCAAACCTTTATTTTCCCCAGCCATTCTGGAAACAATACTCAGCATTCAGAATACAAAAATGTTGATTTAGTAAGATTATGAATTTCCACTACTGGAAAGAAATTCTGAGGAAATAAGAATGCTTTATGAGCTGTCATATTATTATTAATTTCTGTATTAAATTTTTGGTGTTCAGATCGTGGTCTGTTGAACAGCTCTTGAAAAAACCTAAATTGAAGTGTGCTGGTTTCTTTTTTGCTAACAAATATGCTTACTCTGTTCCAGCTCAGAGAATCATTTAAGGATCTCAAAAAGAAATTCAACAATTTGAAGTTCAACTATACGAAGAAAACTGAAAAAGCTCGAAATTTGAAAGTACTTAAAATACAGATTCAGCAAGTTGATACATATGCAGAGAAAATACAGGTAATATTAGAAATTTTAGTCTTTGTGAAGGCTTCCCTGGTTGAATTGCTGTGGCCTGCGCCAAGCAGATCAGAGGAGATGTAAAATGTATTGTGAGCTTCCCTGTTACTCAGCTTTATATCCTTCCCCTGTCTCAGTCACTGACTGAGACATTTTTCATTGTTCTGTTCCTTTTATTCTTCCATTTCCTTCATCTTATCTCAATTCCTGACTTCTCTCTGTTCACTCCTTTTATGCTCCATTATTTTTCTATTTAATCTTTTATTCTTCTTGCCTCTGTTTCTTTACAATATATGACCTAGTCTTACTTCTCCTTAAAAAAATAAAACACCCCATCAAAATCAACAAATCAACAATAAATGCGCACATATTCCCTCTTGCATTCAGCTACTTTCTTGTCTTTCTCATTTCACCATGTAACTGTTCAGAACCCTTTTTTGCATCCATTGCCTGGAGTTAATCATGCTCATTTACACCTTAGAACCCTGCTAGCCTCACCCATTCTTTGCATTCACCAGAAACTCTTCTTCCAAAACCTCCAATGACCTTTTTAGTTGCCAATCAAAAGTAGCACTTTTTTGTTTCATTTGCCCTGCCAGTCTCTTCCTTCACAACCTTTTTACTTGAAATTTTCAGTAGCTTCTATGATTCTATTTTTGCTATTTCTTTTGTTGTTATTCACTATTCCTTTTACAACCTTTTTTCTTCTTTTCTTGGTAATTTCATCCACAAATACAAATTCAAATCACAGAATCATTGAGGTTGGAAGGGACCTCTGGAGATCATCTAGTCAAAATTCCTTCCTCAGAGCAGGGTCAACTACAAAAGCTTGCTCTATGCCATGTCCAGTTGGGTTTTGAATATCTCCAGGGATGGAGACTCCACAGCCTCTGTGGACAAGCTGTTCCACCCTCAAAGTAAAAAAAAAAGTAGTTTGTGGGTTCTTTTTTTTTTATTGCTTAAACAGAATTTTCTGTATTTCAGTTTGTGTCCGTTGCTTCCTGTCTTTTCACTAGACACCACTGAGATGAGTCTGGCTCTGTTTTCTTTACTCCCTCCCATGATGTTTTTATACACATTGATTAAATTCACCTTGAGCCTTCTCTTCTCCAGGCTAAAAAATCCTAGCTCTCTGTCCTTGTATTACACTTGCTCAGTCACTCAGTCATCTTTGTGGCCCCTTGCTGGATTTGCTCCAGTATGCCCAAGTATTTCTTGTGTTGGGGAGCCTGAAGTGGACACAGGGCTCCAGACGTAGCCTCACTGGTGCTACATAGAAGGGAGTAATTACCTTCTTTGACCTAGTGGCAACACTCTTGCTCCCAGGGTATATTCTTACAAGTGTATATGTGGACAGTTCATGAAATACTTTCCTATTTTAAACCAATCTCTTCCTTTCCAATTAAAAATCAGGGATGTGTCTTTTTGCATCACTTGTAAAACAGCTAGCACAACGAAGACTTGATCAACTGGCAAAACCAGTATTCCCAGTATATAAAATATATAAATGTATATATGTATACCATCTTATCCTAAAACTTAAAGATCATGTTAATAACAGATATCATAAAGTACTAGGATGAACACTTGTTCCCCTTGGTCTTTGGGATTATGCTAGATTGTCAGTGATGTTGCTTACATCAGATTCTTAAGCAATATGTTAATATTCTAGGTCATAAATAACTGTGATGCTTAAATTGACTTGTATTGGTATAAAGGCTTAGTAGTATTTTTTCCTTTCCAGATTCAAAGAAAGTTATTTTGTTCAAGATCCCATGTTTTATTACTACAGATTTTTTTTATTTTTAAGCTGAAAAATGTAACTCAATTCCACCTTTAATAAATTGATTACTTTTAATAAATTAATTACATTGATTTTGATCAGCATTGTAGAGGCCCTCCAGTTTCTTTTGATTTTTGAGAAAGCAACTGGTACTTGCAATTTTTAAAACACAGGACAAGAAATAGGTTTATATGGGTTTTCCCATGTTGTTTACTTTTTATTTCTAAAAATAGAAACATTTTTGTTGCAGTATTTAACATTGCTACGTCTTTTAAACAGATTCTTAAAAAGAAGATGGATAATTTAGAGAAGAAAGTCATTGGCTCTGCAGCAAATGAACCTAATGCTAAAGTTAGAGTACTCTCAGGGTCAATCAGTGACTTACAAAACCAGCTGAATGACTTTAGCAGAGTTGTGGAGGATTACAAGCAAAATCTGGATCTCGTGGAGCATCTGCAACAGATGATGGAAGAGGTACTAGTAAACCTGAGATCCCCCACTGTGGCTGTAGTAATGATCCAGGACTGGGATAGATAAAAGTGCTTATAACTACTTCAGGCAAAATCTGTGGCTTCCAAAAGAGTAGATTGGTAAAAATCTGTATTTTCTTCTATTTTTTCTTTAACTTTGTGGAGAGAGGGGATGAAAAAAACATGCAACGTGACCATATTCTTAGAGTGCTATGCATAAAACTGGGGTCTCCACCTCCATATGACTTTCATAGTGATTCAGCATATCTATGATCATACTTATGAGCTCATTTTCTCTAAGTATATTCTGAAGCAACACAGAAAGTGCCACAAGGCCCTCTTTGATAATGGTCAAACCACAAAAGCCAGATTATCACAATACCCGCTTTGTTAGTTGTCAGGAAGAGCTGTCTGTGGGGTATGCAATTGTGAAACTGAAATGTAAGATATTCAGTTCCTTAAAAGCAGTGCATAATTTTTTTTAATAGAATTAATTATTAAGTATATCTATTTTTTTTTTCTGAACTGCAGTCTAAGTCTTTTTGGAGACTTCTATAACTTTATTTTAATGTGTCTGAGGACTGCCTCATGCATTGCCTTTTTTAAAAGAAAAAATAAGTTTGTAACAGTATTTTCCCTCTTGCCACATTGTGTTGGTGCATCTGCTGTGAGGCAAGCACATTCCTGTCATTGTTGTTTATTTTTAGAAATAACACTGTTCATATCTCCAAAGTGATCTAAATGCGTAACAAATAAATTCCCTTAATGATGAATCACAATACTAAAGTTTTGTTTAAAAGATGTTTTCAGTGTCCAGTGATCTGATCAGTGTGTCATTTCATATATCGTTAGCAAAGCAATTTGTTACCATTTGTTGTGCATTTACATTTTTAAACTCCCTCCTCACTCTAAGGGAAATAAATTATTTCCTAGAGCTAAAATTTAAGATTGCTTTTTTTACTCAGTGTAAAGTATCACCTTTTACCCAACAGTTTTCTTTCAGTGAATAGGCACAGTCTTAAATACTGACTTTGGCAGTTAAAAATGGTGATTATTAGCTGCTTGCTGTAATAATGCAATATGGATGATACTTAGTGAACACCATATTCTATCCTCCTCTGAGTATTGTTAAACAAATGTGTTTATTAAGGTATGTTCTAATGCCCATTCTCATCAGTAGAAAGATTCCTAGCAACTTTAATGGTTGCTAAGACCAAAAACCCTGTTTGCTAGTAGAATAAATCTAAGCAACCTTGCTGCCCTTACAGAGGTATAACTGTGGCCATGAAACGAAGTTTGTGAGATTAGTCAGTTGATATAAAAGGTGGAAAGAACTCAGAAATAAAACATATGTTTGCAGAACCATTAACTAATAGCCTCACCATGCTTGTAAGATGAGCGTGGATCTAGTGTTTAAAGAAAATTTAACAGCTATTAATATTTGAAGCAGCATTGGTAATGAACAAATGTTTTTCAGATAAAATTAAAATTGGAAAATTTAAGACGTGCTGTATGCCACTGATTATGGAAAGTCTAAGAATAGCCTAGTCTATTCTACAAAAGCTTGTACTGCTGATAATAATTCATTATAATGCATTGTTTTGATCCCTCAGTGTCAATTTTGGTTTGAAGATGTGAGTGCAACAGTCGTTAGAGTTGGCAAGTATTCTGCAGAATGCAAAACAAAGGAAGCAATAGAGACTCTCTACAAGCAATTCAATAAGTTTATTGAGCCTACAGTGCCTCAACAAGAAGAAAAAATTCAGCAGATTATGGACATCGCTAAACAGTTATATGGTGAGGAGCTGTCTGGTAACGTACCGTGGGGGAAAAAAATACAATCACTTAGGGCAGGAGGAAGCAGATTCCTAGATTTGTTCATTTAAGAAGAAAATTCTGTGAAGTTTAAAAAACAAATATTGTTTTAAAGTATTGAAGTGAAGAGGTAAAGGCTTTCAGAACAAATATTTAAAAAATAAAAATATGAAAGTGCTCAGCAGTCTGGTAGTTTCTTGGTTTTCTGTATACAGCCTGAGTTCACCTTGAAATCAAAGTGTGAATGTCCTTGTAATATTTATGAGCTTGGAATTAAGACTTCATGGCTTATGCTATCTCATAACGGGCAAGTCTTTGAAGTGAAAGTACATCACAATGATATACCTCAGTGCTGAGTGAATTTTTTATGTTAACACTGTGAATAACTAGTGGTATTTGATTGTCAACTTTAAGCATTTTATTAGCAAGAAATGTAGATTGTTATGTAAATACTGTATTTGCAATTGCATTGATTTGGAACATTTTTGACCAAAAAGAATGAAGGTCAACAAACTTCAGATTTTGCTTTTTTTTTTCCTCCCACTCGTAATGTTTATATACTTGTTGAAGTTATTCTATCCAAAGATAAGGTGACCATCCAAATGTGCAAGAATACTGTGTAGCCTATCAGTTCAAGTAGTAAATCTGAAAAAATTTCAACAAACTGTGCCTCTAAATTCCTCTAACTTACTCTTGAAAAGACTATTTGGAGAGCACAGATTGCTTTTTTCCCTTCTCTCTTTTTCTTTTTTTTTTTTTTTAACCTTTCTCAATATTTTAAACATTCCTATCTGTAGAAAAGAAGCTGATGGAATGGATTCTTAACACCAGCTGATTAAGAACACTGGGAGAGAGAAGCTGCTTTGTGTTTTTCTAAGTCATTACATGGGAAAAAGCTTCTCCATCCCATCTTTGTTTTGTATTTTTTATAACAGGGATCTAAGTGCCTCCTAGCTGTATAATAAGGCAACTAGCTTAGGAGACACTTCACGAGGTCAGCATCTTTTAAAGCAGTAACACTAACCAGACAGATGTAATTTTGTTCAAGGAGAAGTCCAGCAGAAGACCTGCAGTGACTATGAGGGCCCATCACAAATAAGCTAGTAAGAGGTAGGAAAGCACTTTGCTGTGAATCACAGAACTCCTTCAGCAAAACAAAACACAGAAAAATGTAATTATTGTAGTATATTGGGGTTACAAAGTACGTTGATTGTTACACATTTGTTTGAGGCATTCTGTTCTTCTTTCATGTTGCTTTACCTTTGTAGGTATTGAAGAAGGAAAGAAGTATGTTGAAAAAGCCATATTAAAGTACAAAGAAATAATTAATTCTGTCGATGAGTTGTGTAGATCTCTGAGAGAACTTAAGGAGATTAAGGTATTTTTTTTATTTTTTTATCTGGAGAATATATTGCATCTGCATCAACTTTCAGGCTTAGCGTCTGCATCACTACTTCTAACTGAGGATCATCTACGGTAGTATGAAGCATTTCTTAATTGTTCACTTTGCATTACCTTAGGTAATGATTGTAATGAGTCAGTGAAGTGCTACTTGTTTATGCACTAAATATTCCTCCTAGGTTTCTTTCTCTCAACTTCTTTCAGAACTGTTATTGCTTTCAAATAACTTTTAGGGGAAAATGTCACAACTTCTTTGAGTATCTAGGTGAATACTTTTTTCATATTTCTTCTTCCCTTGGTACTGTAATATAGGTAACTGCTAGATCTTTAAAATGCCAAACAACCTAGCTTGGCTCCCTATTGGTAAAATCATCCTAAAAAACAAGTTGTGCTAAAACCAAAGTAATTTAAATTAGAAAAGCATGGCTTATAACATAAATATCAAAGAGAACAACATTTTTAGTTTCATATTCTGATAAGCTTCTTTAAGTGTAATTAAGCATAACATATCAACTGAGGAGGAATTATGGAAGACAGCTGAGAGGGCTAGATTTCTGTAATAAAGACTCTTTTTACTCCACTCCCCACTCTCAAAGTAATACATCAAAAACCTCCCACATGCAGCAAGAGCTGATGGGTTAATTCTTCTGTGAAGTTTGAAGAGTTAAGATGCTTAAATATCCTGCTCTTGTTGATGTTGAATATTGTTTCACTTCTCTGATGGAATTATACTATAAAAACTGATGAGCACTCAAATTATCCATTAATACACTTAAAAGCAGTAAGAGATATCAAAAATACAAATAGTTCCAAAAGTCATTAGGTGAATGGAAAGAAGGCTTTGCCTTGCACTGTGACCATAACGAAATTTCAATATAAATGCCAATTAGGTTTTTCAACGTTCTTCTCCCAATCCATGTGTTACATAAATGTTGTTGCTTGCAGGACAGTAGCCTCAGGTTCTGTCAGAACAGGGCTTGAACCTTTGATCTTTTTTGCTAGCTCAACATAATATAGATCTTTTCAAGAGAAGTGAAATTTCAAAATAATTGTAATATTTTACTTTGACTAATCTTGCTAATTGTAAAGTTATCTTTCTTTAATAGAGTTGTTTGGAGAACACTTTTTTCACAGAACCATTCATGAACTATTTACTGATTACTTTGACCTTTAATTTAGATAATTCTTTAAAAAAAGTAAATCAAAAGGAATATTATAAAAAATGAATTTTCTGCATTAGAGAGTAGTTCTACAACTTGTTTTTCTGAATAGTTTTCATAGTATTCTGAGATTTTAAAGCTAACATTCTTATTGAACATTTCCAGAATATCTCAATAGTTGATGTCTGTATCTTATGAAGGATAAAAAATTCAGCAAATTATCTACACAAATAGGCACCATGGGTAGGGAATACCATGTCTATGAATTCAGTTTCACTTCCTGTCATTTTTAAAGCCTGACATATTATGGGGAAATGTTGTATTGCGCAGTCTTTCCTGATTTTACATGGCTGTTGAATGTCAGAAGAAAACAACTCTTGGATTTTTCAAGTGCAAAATTAAAGGCTACTTTTTCTTCAGAAAAAAATAGATTGAACAGATCACACAGAATTATTCACTTGTTTAATGGTAGAATGGAAAATTAATAATGCAGCACTTTCTTATAAGAGAACTTATGTAGGACTGTAACTTTTGGCTGGGCAGCTAAAGATGTGAAATACACAAAACTGTACTATAAAACTTTTGGTTTTCCTTATATTGCGCCACTCTGATGTTCTTTGAAATCTGTAGATTTCTTCCATGGTAATTTTAAAGGATTCATGAAGTCTTCATAAAATACAGTATGGTTGTCCAGATTTCTGTTATGTAAGTACTTTGTAACCAGTTGTGCAGTCTTTGAGGCTTGAGCTAGAAATAAGTATTAGCCAAAAAGAATAGTAAAAGTAGCTGATCTAAAGTACTGTTAACTACATTCAGAGTGGTTATGGACGGTCCAGATGGGAAGTTGAAGGAAGGAGGAAAACAAGAACAAATGTAAATTCTGCCTGCTTATGTTTTATGCTTAGAACATGTTTTTCCCTTTCCACCTCTTAGACAAATTTGAACATTCTAGAGGCTCACAAATGTTTCTTTCCTCCCTAGAACTGTTTTCCTGAAATCCTGATTTTTTCCTGGATTTGTTGTTTACCCTCTTTTTCCTAATAGTGTCACTTTCTTAATCCTTTATTTTCCCTTGCTTATGCTGGCTACAAATTGGTTACTATTCCTCAGACTCTTGACCAACCACTTGAGTTCTTCAGCCTTAGGTGTCCTGTACTTTCTCTGCCTCAGAAAAGATCCCCTCAGCTTTGAAAAATGTTGTCTTTGTTTGTCCAGGAATGAATGAATCAGGTTTTGCTGCATATTTTTGCCATAAGCAATTTACACCTCTCCTGATAACAGGTTTTAGATCAGATTTCATTTATTTTTTTTCTACTCTGTTGTACAGAGCGTAAGTCAGTGTGTAGCTAACAATTGCTACCTTCCATGGTGTATAAGCTTACGTAATTTTCTTTTTACATGGCAGAAAGATGAGTTTTCTGAAGAGCTGGTTACTGTTCAGAAAGAAGAAAGAAATGGTCAAGAAGCATGTGAAGCTGTTATTAAAGACAAAGCAGAGGAACAAAAGCAGCAGGTTAGTTAGATTTTTTTTATTTTTTTTTTAGCTATGTTTCTTAAAAGGGTTTGTGTATTGCTGGAAAGTTTATTGCTTTTCAGTCTTGACGCCTCCCTTAAGATGGGCATTATCAGTGTAGTCTTCGTATTTCTCTTTCAATTTTTTTTTTTTTAGTTAATCCTTTGCCTTCTATCCAACCCACATATTCTTCCCTATGAATTTTATTTTTTAGCCTTCTTTTTACTTGCCTATGTATCTCTTTTTCTTTTCTAAAATAATATTATTTTCATAATCTTTTACCAGTTTTCCTTTGGTCCTATTGCCGCAGTATTCTTAATGCACATGTCCTCTTTGTGACTATTCCTCCTTCCTCAAGGGAGAGCACATTCTGCTCTCTCCTTTATAAAAAGACTTAAGGGAATATAGGAGGTAATAGAGGAGACTGCTCTTAGTATTCCCCAGAGCCCTAATATTGATATAACCCCTAGAGACAAGCTATAAAAGTATTTGATTTGTAAGTAATATGCTATGAGAGAAGCCTTATAGCTCTGAATTTGAACTAAGTAATGGTGGAAATTATGATGCTTTGTTGAATCATTAAGGTCTTCATCAGGGAAAGAAAAGTGGGTTTTAAACATTTTTCTTTCAGATGGTATCAGGTAAATTGCTTACAAATTCAGAAGACATTACTGAGAAGAGAAACAATACTCTGTCTCCTACTCAGACTAAACAGGTACGTGCTGTTCATGTTGATTTTTTCTTTTTTTTTTTTAGTCAAATTGATGGGAATTGTTTTGTACTCTCAAAGGAATTTTACTCCTTAATTCGTTGCTTCTCAAAAGTGATGGGTATTGTTATAGATTGGTGGGCTTTGTCTTCTCATTTACAGCATTACAAAAATCCAATGCAAAACAAGCACTATTCACACTTTTACAACAGTGTGAATAACAGGAAAGCAGTCATGGCAAAAACATGATGGAACACAACTACAGCTGTCAGCAGTTCAGTACGACATCACGTCACAGATAATCTGCTGTACTATTGGTCCGATACTATACACCAAATAAATAACAGAACTCAGCATCAAATTGTCATCTTCACCCTCACCTCAAAACACCTAAGTTACATTTCAGTTGCCAAAATTCCATGCAGCAGAGATCATAAATGAGTTCCAAAGTATGGATTGCATGTTAAGGACAATGCACAAAAGGAAATTAGATAGTGAAAGATTGGGTATGCATTTAGAATGATAAAAATCCTAGCAGACAACCATGTTTTATTCATGGATATACAGTAAATGAAAGTGAAAGGTTCCAAATTGTCAATGAATAAATGTAGTCTTAGAAATACAGGCAATAAAAAACCAGACCTACATTTTATGAGATGAATTCCTTTAGCTTAAAGAACATTTTGAAGCCTTGGGATCCTGGATGTAAACGTAAATAATTTACTATGTGACATATTCTGGTAAATTGGAGTGGGTGGTAATATATTTAAGTCTTCAGAAAGGTAGGATATATTGGTAATTGATTCAGAGCTCTAAAATTTCCATTTTGCAAGCTGATAACATAGACCGATACTATAAGACATTGAATTGTGATGTTTTGTAGAAATTCAACTAATACTAACATTCCCTTCAGTTCAATACAGAATGTTTTGTAATCTGCGGATGAGCCAAAATTAAGACTAATTAATTTTGTTACCTCCGTTCCAAGTCAATGGGAATTTCACCATTGACTTGGAGCTCAGATTTCACTCAAAATTTTGTGACTGTTCCAAAGAGCCACCCTCAGCAGAATCACCTCACCCAGCATATGTCCATAGCTACATTTCCTATTTTGCTAGGGCACAATTTTGTCAGGCCTTGTCAGACTGCACCTCAGCTGCCAAGGGGAGAAGTCAAGGGTATGTGAAACCGCAAATATCAGATGTGAAGTATGGCAACTATGATGCGTCCACCCTTTTCATCACTCCATACTTCACTTAAAGAAGTAACAGGTTCTTCTCATTAGAGCTTTTCTGTCTTCCATTTCCATCCTTTCCAAGGAAAGACCTGGCCCATCCCCAGCCCGTCGTCTAGTTGGCCAGCAATCTCTAATTTTGTCTATACTTCTGCGAGCTAGTTTTGCAGTATTAATTTACTCAGTAACAAATGTCACCCTCTAAAAGGTGGCCTAAACCTTCTCATGGCACGTTCATCCTCATGCTTCTTCAATCCCAGGTGCACACCAGGGCTGAAAGTCCTCCTGCTGCCAAAGCCTGTCTGACAGCTTGCTCACTCACTGCTCACCTGTCATTCTTTTCCCCAGCATTTTCCCCAGGGTCATTTTCCAGCAATGTCTGAAATAACTCTGTTGAATTCTGTGATCTCCAGACAAGGTGACCATGAAACTGACAGCTCATCCCTGCACTAAGATCCTAGATTAGTCACTGGAAGATTCCTACATTGTTGTGGCCTTCCCGTAGTTACCCAAATGTATGCCACATGTGCATAGACTCCTCAATGGGCAGAATGAGTCTGGACCATTGATTTCATTCAGACAGTGGAGACTGGCTATTCAGAATTTTTGACCTATGTTTTTTAAATATACCTGCTCAGAATTTAATATTCTAAAGAATTTTTCAGCTTCTTAATATTTAATCAGATTTGGTTTATTAAATTTATTAGTGCAAGTCAGACCAAACCAGCCAGAATTTGCTACTGAAGTGCCTGTTAAAGCTTCAGTTAAGAAAGACTTGCAAATTTGGTCAGGCTTAAAACTGAGTTAGTTACTTAGAACAATGCTGATAAGGTTAAAAGAGCTGGGTGATAGTCAAATTTGCAACCCCTAGAAAAATATATTGTATGAGTGTATTGGAATTAATCCCTAAAAATAACAATTTCTTAGGAATAGTTTACAATTAGTTAGAACCCCAATAAAAAAACTGAATACATGCAGAAGGAAGAAGTAACTCATTATTTATTGTTTTCTGACTAATTGCAAAGGGGAAAAAATGACACATTTCACCAAATTGGAAAGTCAATTATAATTTCTCATGTTTATATCCATGATATATTGATACTGAAAGACACTTTGGGGGTCAGAGTTAATCAGGGGATGCTTGTGGAAAACACATTTAATACCCAAACTTGAACTTCATTTTACAACTGAATTGCATTATGTAGTAAAATAGACACAGTAAAATCACAACTTTCTTCCAGTCGTTCATTCATGGATCTGGCATGAATCACATGGCTTTGAAATAACAGATGTATTAACTTGGAAAAACATCTATATTAAAGCTACAATATCTACAGGACCAGGGCATATTTGAGGTTCTATTACTTCTTTTTACTTTTATTTTGTTAATTTTGTGCCCTGATGATTAGGTTATAATTAGAGCAATAGAGCAAAAAGAAAGCCTAAACGAATGTGCCACTGCACTTTTGTACTGGACACTGCCAAAAAGACCTGGTTTGGGAGGCAATGACATCCAGGGTATCACCCAATTGATTCGAGTGAACAGTTTATAGGTGATAGAAATATTGCTTAGTAGATTACATATTTTTGTATAGAACTCAACAATGAGAGAATAGCATAAGAAAACATGAACACCTTTGATGGGAGCCCTGGCACAAATGAAATAGGCCTGAATATGTGATTACACATTTATATAAAAACCAAGAAGCAGAGAAGTAACTAATAAATCAGATAATGTCTTTGATGCTTTGTGATTAAAATTAATGCACTTGTGCCACATCCAATTCTTTTTGAAACATGATGAGAGGGATTTCTTTTTTTATTCTGGATCCAAGATAATATAAAAATTATTTTAACATAATTTTCTGTTAATGTTTGGACAAGATCTTGAAACAGCTGGCAGAAAATGAGGGAAATATAAAATGTTTGGAAAATATCTTAAAGATGTTGGTTTAATTCTGTAAATCTTGAACATGACCAGTGACTCTCTTTCTCAAAGGATCAAAGTCCAGTAACTTGGCTGTTAATACTTTTTTATTGCTATGTAACTGTGTCTCATTTAGATGTAACTAGGCCACCTTCTCCTCCACCTTCCCTGTGCAAATGCTTTTATAAACAGCACCTACAGGAAATGTACAGGTTGTCCTTTGTTTATAGAAAGAGGTGCTTTATCTTTTATTGTTACTATTATAATAAATGCTTATATGTAATTATATCTGCTAGAATCTATCCAAAGAGTTTGAAATTCCAGTTAGCTGCTGCAAAATATTCTGAGGAATTGTCCTTTTCCATGTATTTCCTCCTGCTTCTCAGAATACATTAAGTTTAATTAGAATAAATGTTTCAAATATTGTTGCTAGCTTCTGCCTGAAAAGGGGATGCATAGAATGATAACTCATTCTCTTTCTCTGTTTTTCTTTTTCTTCTTTCCCTTCTCTTCTTTCCCCTCTTTATTTAAGGAGAGGAATAAATTGGCTGATATTCCAATTATCTGTCCAGCTGGTGAGGATCTTGTTTCACAGGATACAGAGCTGTCATCTTCAGCCAAAGAGGATAGTTTACAGACTGAATTCCTGGCAGAAGAAATACCCTCTGGAGATGAATATGAGTGTATATCACCTGATGATATCTCTTTGCCACCGCTTTCTGAAACACCAGAATCCAACCTCTTGCATTCTGAAACAGAGCTAGAAGAGCAGTGCTGTTGTAGTTCTCATAGTCTGCATGTCAGTTCCTATAGCTTGCAAATGCAGAAAACCGCTAGTATTAAAAAAGCAATGGAAGCTTCTGATCTCTTAACAAATTCTGCTTATACTACAAATAATAGAATGGAAAGCCCATCCGATCAGTTTGAGAAGTTTTGTATTTCTTCAACAGATTCTGGTCCAAAAGTCAGAGCAGTATCTCCTTTGACTTGTAGCTTACAAGGAATATCTGAAGCTAGTACTGCTTCCTGCACTATAAATGCCAAACCAGTATATAGCATGATGAGTGAAGTGTGCAAAACACATTTGCAACACCTTGAGTTTCATAAAAGCATGGCAGAAACACAGGAACAATTGCATGACTCAAATAACTGTACTAAAACCCAGGACAGGCTGCATGCTTTGCCTGATGCATTCTCAGGTTTCGTGTTTCAATCAGATGCCAACAGAAGCTGTCAGAGGCAGATGGTCACCCGAGAAGAGATTAAAAGTTCATCAGAAAAGAACAGCATGGCCAGCCTAACTGGACAGGCGCCTAACTTCTCCCAGTTTCTGTCTAACAAAACTGTCATGGAAGGTTCTCCGGTAACTTTGGAAGTAGAAGTAACAGGATTCCCAGAGCCTACACTGACATGGTGGGTAGCTTATAATGAGAAGTAGTAAATATACCTATTAGCAAGACACCTTGAACCACTTATAACCAAATTAATTACTCTATAGACTAGAATAAATGGCTTGTATCCTTTCTACTCCACACTTCTGCATGATTCCCACCTTCAAAATTGCTTTTGAAAATTAACCTACTTGAAATAATCTCTCTGTACTTGATTTTATGAATAATGAGAGCATCAAACTACTGCAAGCATATCCAATGTTTTTTAAGCAAATACATCATATAGTTTTTGTATTCTGGAATATGACATTCCACTTGTTCAATAATTTCTTAAAACAAATGCATGCTCCAGATTTACTCTAAGTAAATTCACCTGCATTTTTTCAGGATCTTGGCTCTATATATGGACAGACAGACACATAGACGTGCGCGCACGCTAAAATATTTATATAGCCACGACATATACATAGAGACACACATTTCTATATATGTGAGAGTCAGGTGTTGAAAACCAGAGAGAGGTTACAGGTTAAAAAATACCCCTAAATGTCTACACTAAGAGAACCAGTTTTGTTATATATTTGTATGCACTCTCTATCTCTCTCTGAATTACAGTATGTCTAATTAGATTGTTTTATACTGCATTTGTGAGAAATACAGATGATGTAATATAAACATCTTTTAAGATGACTTTTTAGAAATTCCCTGCTAAAGGGAATAAGGACTGAAAGCGGGGCAGGATTTCAAGGTTTGGGTAGTAGTCCTCTATGTGTTGGCATATTTTTCCTAAAATTTAACATCATTTGCCATTTCTCCACTTATTCCATTAAACTTTCACAATGGAGGCCTTTCTTTTGATGTATTAAAATTAGATATGCCTCTTATTGGAAACAGTTTGATGTTAAGATTATTATTACACATGTAAAGAATTAGGTAAACTATAAGCTTTTAATAAGCTGAATTTTCTTTTATGGTACTGAGAACAATACTGGACACTGCAGCCTTGCTGCTATACTGTGTTTGTATCAATAAAGTTACTTTGTTTTAAAACCCGGTATTCTACACTTTGAGGAGTATTGTTGGTGAAACAAGGGGTACCTTCAATTTTATTTTATCATAAGAAAGCATTAATTTAGCTCAAAATATATACACTGTTGATATATGGTCTTTCAAAAAATAACATTCAACTGAAAGCATTTTGCAAATTAGAAATTTATGAAAACAGAAAAAATGTGGGGTTTTGTAATCAAAAATTCACCAATACCATGTATTTTGTACTGTTGTAGACATTGTATTGAATATACATGTGGAAAAGCATTTCTATGTTTGTGTTAAGTTAAATGTAGTTTATGCTGAAACATCACAAGGAAAGAAGAGCCAGAATTTTCCCTCACTTCCAATAGGTAAATCAGGAGTCAATACCAATACATGGTGACAGATCCTCAAGTCTTAGAATATGACACCAGTTCTCTGAAATAACTCCTGATGCATTTTTCTGTCCTGTTTGATGGTTTGGTGATGTGAACTAAGTAAATGTTAAGTGGGTTGGGGTGGAGGAACAGGTCCTTGACTGTTCTTCGTACTGAAGACACAGGTTCAGAAAGTTTGTACATTGCTTATGCATCTTAGGAGCCTATCCATGAGCTGAATGTGGATTGACTCAATAGCTTACTAGCAAAAATGTTTCAGCACAAAACTGAGGGTCCAGGCCTTCACGTTACTCTCTCCAATAGTGCAGTGAGATAACTGTGACTTGTCCATTGAAAACCATTTTCAGAACAACATTTTCTAGTATTAAGAATGTATTATCCAGCAATTTGAATCATTTAAATATTCATCCATATTTACACATAACTTTAAAACTGAGGAATGAGAGCACAGTAGTCAGCTCTATCTCTTGCTGTCAATGTAACGTTATAGAGGTTGTCTGAATTTGTGAAGTTCTGCTTGGCATACAGTGAAACAAATCTGACTTGAAAACTGACTCTCTGCTTCAGGTACAAGAAGGGCCAGAAACTGACTGCAGATGAGCACTTAAAGCTTTTACAAAAGGAGACAAAGCATACTTTGTTCATTCAGAAGGTGTGTGATAAAGATGCTGGCCTCTATGTTGTTCGGGCTAAAAATTTGAACGGCACTATCTCATCAAGTGCCATTCTCCATGTGAAAGGTAACAGGCCACCTATTACAAGAATAGACTGGATAATGCTGTGTGTCATCTATATTAGCATATCACTAATGTACTGGCTATTCACAAAATAAGTACAATATTGAATGCACTGGACTTAATTCTCACATGCTAAGACAACATTAAATTTATTTTATTACACTGCATCTTTCACAATCTGTACCAGACCACTTTTATGTCACACTCGATATGTTGCTTGTTTCTTTAGTACCAGTATTATGTGCTTATTTTCCTCTCTTATAGTGATGTTGAGATAAAAAAGTTACAAAGATTTTCTAGAATCTGGGGCAGAGTTTTGCTTTCTAAAAATGTGGGCATTACAAAGTGTTGGAAACAGTCTTAATGGTTATAGGTATTAAATGTGAAGATAAACCCAGGTAGAGTGCTCAGATCAACGTATATTTTGTGATACAGCTTTTTGGGGGAGGGGGCATAGAGGGTGTTGAAATGTTTTTTAAAGATCGAATGTATTATTTCCAGCCACATTTTTCTCATATACTTTTAAAATATTTTTATTTGTAGGATGAATCTTCTAGTAAAGAAATCATACCATTTATGATCAGATTTAAATCTGTCTCATAGATCAGATTTAAATCTGTGGACACTTAAGATAGTGCCCACATATGAAAGTTGCAATAGTTCCAATAGAGTTGTAATCCTCTGCACTACAAAGATTTGATCCAGAATCATCAGGATTTGTGTAAGTGGCACCTAGCCCACAGTAGACCAAAACCCCCAAATGTTTACAAAATGAGATGTTCCAACATACCAATTTGCTTAGGTAGATGCTTGTGATACTTTCTCTGCCTTCTTATAAAATTAAAGGTATAAATATTTCTAATAATCCACTAAATTGTTAGTATGAGACAAGAAAGATACTAGTTTATGAAGTGAGCATTTGTGCATGTTTAAAATTTTTAACACACTGATTTCAAACAGATTCAACCAAATTGGGGAATACTCAAAAGTGTATTCACACACAAAAAAATTTGTTTTATTTCAGTAAAATGGAATTCTCCTGTAACTTCAAAGCAGTAAATCCAAACCAGAACTTTGTTCACCTACATATTGCATTTCATTCTTGACAAGGACAACCACAAATATTATTTTTTTATTAAAGTAGTAATTTGTTTAAATATTTGATAACAATGACATAACGTGCCAGTGGAAGATTTCATATATAAATTCTCAAATGTAACTTCATTCTTTAGCTCCAGTGCTTGTACTTGTACAGTAAAAACAATTGACAAACAGCTACATGATTTTTCCTGCATCTTTGATTTTCAGCTTTCATATTACAACTGCGTTGGTGTGGAAAATTTATAGAGAGGAAATATTTACTTTCTCTTGCATAATTTGCCGAATGAAGTAAGCCTTTTACTGTGTAGCATGCTATGAGCAGAGCATATATTGCAAATTGCCAGAGGTCAATGAGATTGAAGACTGACATTTAGATATTTTGGCCCAGTGACTGCAACTTTATTAAAATTCCTGTAACTTTGAAACAGGAGAAGTTCTCAAGGGAATATAACCTCACGGCCATACGAGAGGGAGCAGGAGGAGGAGGTGGTGAGCAGATGGGGGAACAAAGTAAATTCTAACTAAAATTAGTATTACCCTTAATGAACAATTTTCTAAGTTCAGTCATCTCCCCAAAATGTTGATTCATAAGAATTCTCTCAGGTATAAAAAGCACCTCTTTTCCTAAAGTGTACTTTCCATTTCACAATAAAGCTAATTTTAATAATTAGTATGATTTTGAATGTTTCAATTTTCATAGAAGTAAAATTCAGTTTAGTGTTTTTGTGCCCTTGTGACTTGATGTATGATTGTTATAACCAGACAACAAAGAACCTATGTGAGCAAGCTGACTTGCATAAGTGGTACATTAAGCAATATTGGGGTAAGAACAAACCAAAATGCCTCTCCTACATGCTGTAAGGTTTTGCCTGCTGCAGAGGTGCCACTGCTTGATAGCTTTATCCTGTTCATAACACTCATTTTCTATTTGAAAATGAGTCCTCTAAATGATGGCTGCCCTTCAATCCACTGTTTTTACTGAGAGTTGCCATCACTCAAAAGTTAAAAGTAAGCATGGATGTTCTTTTGACTTGTTTTCTGCTTTTCTAAGTAACTTTATATAATACTCAGGTCACTTTTTCAGGCATTTTTGCCTTCAGTATTGGGGCTAAGTATATGCGCACAAAAAAAACAGGAGTGAAAGTGGAGATGTTCTCTTTCCTCTACTGCCTTGCCCCTGACGGAATTAGGCCTTTAAATTAAGCATTAACTGTCATAAGGCTTGTGACAGAAAGAGTTACTGTAGCTCTATATGTGCTTGGCTCAAAGCAGCATCTCTGTTTTAACTTGTGGATCCTTCATCTTGAAAACTACGGAAAGTTCAGTGCTAGAATGATCATTGTTCTGCCTTTTTTATATGGCCAGTGTGTGAGTTCAGAGATATGCATTTGATCTTTTTGGTTGGAGGAGAGCCATTTGTTGAGCAAAACAACACTGTGAGGTGAGTCTCTGTCCTTCAGAAAGCAAGGCTTTCTTTTTCTAGGATTCCAGCCCTGCTTGGAAAAAAATGTCCCAAACTCACTTGTAGTTCTATCAAAGCAGGAGAAAAAGATGTGAACTTTTCATTATGTCATAGAGCAGGAGTTGGAGGTAGCTTGGATCTAGACTCATAGTTGGATCTGATTGCTTGCTGGCACTTACAGAAAGACTGCTCACTATTTATGATCATCAGCTCTATGAGTTAAAAAGGCAACAAACAGACACAGAAATACTGGGCAAGTGTACACAGGTTATGGGAACAAATTCTTTCCCCTCCCTCATAACACTTTCTGAAGTACATCCAGGCTCCCAGGGTATTACAAGGGAGCAGGCATGCAGAACTTCTCCTTCATACACATTGCATTAAAACTGTTTCTATTAACTTCATTTAACAGGTTTTAGAACAAGTGGGAGAGATCTCGATTACTTGCTTTACTTGAGATTTGACAGGCAGAATACAAGGCCAGTTTACAAAATTGTGTGAGAGTAAGAGATGCAGCTTTGAATCCAAGTGGGATTTATTCCATCTTTTTATTAATATTATTTAGAAGCTAGCCAGTGATGTAGCCTTTTATTGGAGTTTGGCTTACACTCCCAGTTCCAAGCAGAAAAAGGACTGTCATCATTCCTCTAAGAGGGGAAGAGTTAAAGAGAAGCCTCAGAGAGAGAGTAAATTTTATTCCAATATTTACAAATCTGTGCTGCATATGCCCATGAACAAGCATATTCTGCCTTTAGTAAAATTCTGAGTATGTATCATGCTGCATATGTCTCATCGAGTATACTTATGTTTTGCCCCCATAGCAGAAAAACATTTAAAATCAATACAATGCAGATTTTTTTTTCTTCCGGATTATGGTTTAAATAGTTCATGAAATGACCCTTGTTGCTAAAATTTCTATTTTGCTTATCTGTCTCTTTTTTCATCGTATTTTGAAAGCACTATTGGTAGTTCATGTACTGAACAAGACATAAAAGTAGTTTATCTTAATGGACTTTTTCAAGGCATTGCTAATTTGAGACTTGATTTGTGATTATATGCTCCAGGAAGGCTTTCCAGATGAGGAAGCTGTATTGACATGATGCCCCTGTAGCTGTTCAGTCCTATGATGTGGTGTTGAAACAGCACTGGTGCTCAATTTTATTGGCTGGAGAAGGACATTTTTAAGCCACTTCTCTCTGGAAAGTCACTAAAGGAAAGCTGCCCTCTGCCCACAGAACTACAAAAGCAGAATGGTAGTGAAATGCCACACTTGGTGAGCTTAATAATCATTTTCCAGCTTGAACAATAAATGCCTGTTGTAACTGAAAAACTGGGTAGCCCAGATTTCAACAGAGCCTCACAGAAAAAAGATGTCAAGGGTGATCTTGTCTCCAACTATGCCAAGACAAAACAAAATTATTCCACTGAGGAAGGGTAGATTAATGTGGAGTTCTTTGTACACCCTGATTAAAATTATATGGGTCTAAACCTTATATGGAAGATCCCAATAGATTACCTGTAACCCAGGGAAGCCAGCTGCCTTTCTAAAGAAAGTGAGCCTCAGTTTTGTTATTCAGTTCAAAAGCAGCTGGAGTGGCTTATGATCTGCTCCTGTGCATCCACTTCATTTTTACTCAAACAGGTTATCATCTGTGAAAAGTAAGCATCCTACTACTGGATTAGATCCTGGAATTGAGTTCCTATTTAAATGTTAAATAAGATCTTTCAAGTTTGACTTGTGAGAAGAAAGTGAGATGCAAATGAATCCAACTTTTAAAATCTAAGTACACTATTATTTTCAAGAGTGTACAAAAGTATGGCATTCATGCTATTGCTATATAACAGACACTGTGAAATAATAAAAGGTCAAAACAAACACCTTTTCACTTCTGAGAATGTTGTCATTTTTGCATAGTCAGATATTATACTTATTAAATGCAAAAAGATATAAATATAAGGCCAGAAATTGGCTTAGCACATCTGTAGATCTTAATAAATCATAGGTAATCCCTTTGTTCATTAAACCTTTCCTTTGAGAATGTGAACATTTCTATGAATTTTAGATTAACAAAACTTGATTTTGTGAGTATGGTATTGCATCTACTTTAAATCAGGAATAGTTTTAAATACACAGGTTTTAATGGGTATGTGGATACCAGCCACATTTTTAATTGCTGCAAGAAACAAGATTTTTAAAAGAGAGAGAGATTAGAGGTACTAGATACACAGCAGGATACTGAAAGTCTCCTGGTTTTAATGCTTTGCTTTGTAAACAAAGGTGTAATCAATGCTGATTACTGCTGTGTTTGCAGTCTGGGTTCAAATACTCTTTATTTAAGGATGCTAATGAATGCCCAAGAAATTTTGCTGGAAAATTCCTGCTTTTTTCTGTTCAGATAATCTTAAAAAAAGAGTGACAGTGATGTAGTCTCAAGATACACTAATATTTCTCTGAAACAAAACCACACTCATTCTGTTTCAGCAATAATTTCAACATAATACTTTCCCCCTTTTTCTTTCTTTTTTTTTTTTTTAATCATTCATGTTGTGCAAGCTTCACTTCCTCTTTCTTTTAACCATACTGTAGAAGCAGGGAATAAATCTTGGTGTTCTCTATTGTTCTTGTTCTGCTACTTTCTTGTTTTACAGTGCTGAGTTCCTCTCATCACAGTCACAGCTTTGAACCTATAGTTACTTCAAGACCCCGAAATGTTCACATCTTCCCAATTGCTCTCTTAAAGAGCAGATTTAAATCTCAATCTCTCTAGCCTTACAACAAAAACATTATATTTAGGCATATTACTAACCTAATCTCCCTTCCTCCTTCCCCATATGCAGACACCCATTAAAAAAGTAAGTGGTGAATGAGATTGCCTGACTACAAGATGTGGAGTTGTGTGCAAGGGTATTTACGCAAGCTGCATAAGTTTGGAAGGGAAAGGGATTCATTATTTTCATTTTTCAAAAGAAGAAGCCTGTCTGAGGTCCCAGGTGTGAGTCAGTAGGCAAAGGGAGGATGAGGCATTCCCCTGGTTGGCTTTGGATCACATGTGGCTGGAGCTGCAATGGAGAAGGTGACTTCCTCTCAAATGACTGGTAAAGTATTCCTATTTCTGGACCTTTCTCTGGAAACTTTGCTAGGGTAAGCTAGTAATTTTTGTGTGTGTACATCTTTTGTGGCTCAGAAGAGCTATGTCTTTAAAAATTACTGCTCAGACTTCCTTTAATGAGGCTACACCATGGTATTCAAGCAGACTGGAGCTCTGGATTATGGATATTTCAGAACAATTAGGTCATGAGACCCACTTGGTATTCTTTAATAAAATTCCTTCTGATTGTGTTGGGAACTTGACTGAGACAAAAGCTCTAAACAATAAAGTGCAGTGTCTTAATTTAAAGCGATGCTGAGCAAGCCCAAAGTCTCTGAGCAGCATGATGTGAATCTCACTCTAGCCTTATTTTTTAGAGAAGATAGGGGGAAATTGATAAACTTGCTAATATCACATTCCAAGACATCAGCGCTTGCAAACTATATACCCAGAATAAAAAGATTAAGAATAACTGTGAAGTAAAGTAATAAAAAATGGCTGCTGAAAACAATTTGGCTTGACCTGGTGCTACTTGTGTGTGAGAGAGACTCGAGGCAGGGGTGAAAGCTATGTGACAAAGCCAGATGCAGGTGATGTCTCCACCTACAGTTTTTGCATTGCTCCAGACTGCTGAGCTTTCCTTGCTGGTTCCCCAGTTTTCAGCAGAACTCTGCTGGTTCCTACAAATAACTTATGTAATATTTAATATTTGACAAATTTCTTATCTGAAGCCATCAGAGTGGGATTTCAGTACCACTGACTACCTGAAAGGTTTTCCCTCCACAATGCAGGAAAAAAGATCTATTCCTTCTAACCTTCGTGGTTCATGGCATGTCCAGTCAAGAAATAATTTTTAATTGACAAGTTGTCTTAGCTCATTCTGACATTTCATTATATCATGGGAAAATCATCGGTGAAATATAACCATCCATTCTGTTTTGAAGGTTGCTGTTTTTGAAGGTCGTCTTTTACAGCAGACTTTGTTTCCCTGTTGAGTTCTAGCCTGTGCATTAAAGAGTTGTAATAATTGTCACTTCATGGTTTTCTTTGCACATTCTTTTCCCTTTGCTCTCTAGAAAATGGTCATGTTAGGTTTTATGTTCTGCTGACTTACTGATAGAAAAATCAAGATGGGGTCTGATCATTATCACCATTCCACTCAGATGATTTTTTTTTTTTTTTTAAATGGTAAAAGCCATCCTGGTATGAGATGCAGCCTGACTTCACAAGGTAATACAAACCGCACGAGTAATGGAATCCAGCCAAAAATATCACAAGGAGTGGCTGATGCCCACTTAACGTTTGGAATACAAGCTAATCATGCGCTGCTTGTGACTTATTGCCAGCTGCCTGCAAAGAAAAGGCAGGGGTGTAAGTTTGGTTCTCTTGCTTGAAGTGAAGCTGCAGATCCCGAATTTCTGTGCTTCAGGTGCATGCAATGCAATGGTGGTGGCAGCTTGCGTGTGCTAACTTTCAACAGCTAAGAACTGAGTTGTTTTAGCTGCTGGGACTGGCTAATACAGACCTTAGGTTAGCGAGAGTATGCGAGAGTAAAACTCATATATTTCTGCTCTGTATTGTGGCCTCAGTCCTACAGTACATGGGAAGGATGTAAAAGCAGCTAAGCTTGGAAGCTTATTGCAAGTAAGAGCTCACCTAAGCAGTGGATTTATTAATACAGTAGGTGAAAATGTCTGCCTTGCCATGCTGACAGTCCCACGTTTGGCAAAAACAGCCATGGGCTCAATATATTTGGGTTTAGAAGTTGCTGGTCACCTTTGTGAGATACGCTGATTTTTGTTTCACAATAGCATAAAGAAAAAATTTTAATCCTAAAACAGTGGAGTAATGCTGGCATAGTTGAGAGCAGTTTCAAGCTCTTATTTATCACACATTTCAGTAACTTTCAATTTCTGAGAAGACTGGTGATTACTTTTGTTAAATATTATGGACACATGGTGCAATTTATAGTAAAGAGGAGCAAGAAGACATTCTTTATGAGATAGGAATGCAAAATGTTTGTTCTTATTGTAGTATATGTCTTTGTGTGTGCTTCTGTGTGTTAACATCTGCTGCTGTGGATTCCCAATGTCAAGAATACTTAGCCTGAGTTCTGAGGTCGTCATCTTTTTTACTGTGGCCCTGGAGGTGGAATATAAGTGGAATATCAGGTAGTAGTACAGTGAGCCAGTAAATCCAGCTTTACAGCTGATTAAGTTACATGTCACATGAAGCAATGCTTTAATTCAGTACAAACTAACAGTGATGATGGAAATTTCTTCAAACAGTTATGATGGGTTAATTTGTATTAGCTAGGCCTTGTACTGGCTCAGGTGTCATCTGTCCTCCTACAGCTGGCATGAAGCCAGCACAAACTCAGTTTGATGTGTTCTGGTTATTGGAATAGAAATCCAATTATTTACTCATCCTTGATCTGAATCAGTTTTGTACTGGATGATCTGGTAGTACATGGTTTCAGTATTAATAATGGCCAAAATAATGATCATGATCAAAGTGGTACACAGGCTACATTCTGGCCTTCATCATTTTAGCAAATATAGATCAATCTTTTCTTATTTTTTTCAATAACACTTTTTTGACTAGATAGAATAGGGGGAAAAGAGTGAAAAAAGTGCATGATGTACAACAATGCACTAAATGCAAAAGTTTGCTCTCTTGACTTTGTCACTTTGAATTTGTGTGGAATATTTACTCTTCCACCTTCACTGAAACACAATAATCCAAATAGACTTTCCTACTACCTACACACAGAACATGATTCTTTAGCATTACCGTGGAACTAATATCACTATGCCGATGCATTAAATTCTTGGGTGCTTAATATCCATGTGTTTCAACACACTTTATATTATATAGATAAATGATGTCTGCCTACTAACTGTCTTGCAAACAAGTTATCCTGAGTTCCAGACATCAGTAAAGGCTCTCTTTGTCATGCAATGTGGTGAACTTTATGAGAATGGATTTTTTTCTTCAGTTGCTTTAGTTGTGCCTTTTAAAATACAGTAAATAATTTCTTTTTCAGTACAAGGAAAACAGCCAAACTTCATACAAAAATTTGGACATACAACTCTACAAGAAGGAGAAGACTTAATCCTGCATTGCACTATACATGGAAAGCCCAAACCACACGTCTGCTGGAGGAAGGATGATGTCCAAGTGGTATCTGGAGAAATCAGTGTGCGTTCCAATGTTCTTGAAATATTTCTTGGGAGAAAGATAATATATTTTGCTTTATGCTACTAATAATCTCCTATGTGCATTCTATTGTTTTACAGATTGAGAAATTAGGAGATGCCTATTACCTTTTGAAAAGAAATGTAGTCCTTGCTGATACTGGGAAATATGTCTGTGTTGCCAGCAATGAAATTGGAAAGGCACACTGTTCTGCTTTCGTAACAGTGATAGGTGATTCATCCTGCCAGTTGCATGCTTTTAGGCACGTAGTTGCCATATTAAATGAGCACCTTGTTTCTGCTTACTAATGTACATATTTTGTTTCAGAGAAAAACAAAACACCAGAAATTTCCACTGTAACTCAGGCTAAATCAGAATGGGAAGATGGACACTTTTCAGAAGTGAATGTCACCACAACTGAGCTAGTGCAAGCCCATGACACACATTGCGTGCGAGATCAAAGGCCAGCGGCTAAACATCTTCCAGTAAGGTAACTTGCAGCTTACTCTGTGCTACATCTGGTAATACTCCAAGGACCTTAATTTACAAAGCACACATCAAACACTCTTCCTAATCCTACGATTTTTTTGCATAATGTAAATGAAGTGCATAATGTGTGACTGCCTTTGACACTTAATTCTTCATCAGAAGATACTCAGTTCTGTTAGATGAAAGACCTTGTAATACAACAGAAAATGGAGTTTGTGCAGTAAGATATTTAGTCTAGTGAAATAATTTTTTAAAATCTGGGTATCTTAATCTAGATATTAATGTAAGATTGAACAGCTTAAAGATACAAAGTATTCCAGAAGTTCAAATTGCTACAACTACAAGAATATGAAGTTTCAATAACAGAATATGTAAACAAAGTTTTCTACTAGGTAAGCATCTTATTTAGAAGAATAAGTAGCAGTCCTAATAGCACAGGAACAGTCTTTGTTCATTAATTGATTAAAGATGACAAAGCTTCCCACTGTGCAATTTCAGAATGTTAAATGAGATACATGAAGTCAATAGTCCTTGTGGTGACTTCTTGCACAAGGTTAAAACTTGCCTCCTGAATTTAGGTTCTGGTAGCCTACTGTGGTTTATGGTGCTAGAACTGCCTGTCTTTTGAGTAATGTATTCAGGGATGAGAGAGTTTTTATACCCTGTGACCGTTACTAATCTGGTCTACTCTACTATTCACTGTTTCACTGGAAACATCCGATAAGATGAGGTAACATAGCGATGTAGGTGGGGGTTAGGAAGAGATTGTGCACATAAAAATAAGACTTGCTGTCAGAGGTTTTCAATAGAAAATACCTGAGCAATTCTATTGATAATGTTTATTACACAACTCTGAAATTGGTAAGACTGCTTTATGGTCAAAAGCTCGTTTCATGATGATACAGTAAAATAGCTTTCTTTCTAGAAGGTGTGTGGAGCAATGTGATGGAAAAGAGGCTCCAGGAGTCTCGTGGCTTTAAAGAAGTGATGGTTAATGATGTGACCTGGGAAAGTGGTTCAGAATCTGTGGGATTGCTGTCAGGCTAGTCTTTCACAGTCTGCTCAAAATATTAAGTTTACACTGGTCACATAAAAGCGCGCTTGTTGCTTAAAAGTGTCTGAATATTTTCTGAACTTTTCATGCATAGTGAATTCCATGGCAAGAAGCCATAGAAAAAAGACAGAGTAGTGTTCTTTTGTCTTTAAGTTCCTGAGGTTTGTTTATCTAGACATAGAGCAACATGTAAAAGGAAAGGAAAATTATTGCATATGTTGATTCAAAAGCTGTTCTCATTTCATCATAAGCTGCCTGCACACTTTCCCTCATGTCCAGCTGATCAAGCACTGATCCCATATATTTTGTTCAGGTTTTTCTGTATTGCTGTGAGATGGCACATATTCCAAAGCAAAAAAATCAAATGAAAGATCATGTTAATTTTACTTAGGGCGCATAGAGAACTCAGTATGATTAAAACATGTAAATCATAGAGAAAGGTCAAATTTCTCCTCATTTTTCTCATCTCTTCTGTTCTTTATAACTAAAGTGCCCCCTGCTTTTTTGCTACTGTCAGTAAGATGAGTTTTAGGATATTTTATGTTCTGTCTGGAATCACTCTTTATTTGATCTCTAATCTTGTATTGTCTCAAGACCACAGAGAACAGTCTATGCCATCCACCAGTGTTGCTTATGAAAGGGAATACTGCAGCTGCCACCATTAAAAATATAGGCAATATTAACTGATGTTTTTTAAACAGGTTTAAAGAGAAACTCTGGCTTCAAGGAGTCTATCTTGAACTTGAGAGGCCACATGAGATTAGCTTCAATTTGGAACATGATTCTGTTCTTTTCCTGCCTGCTGAAGAGGATCAGAAGATGGACTGAACTGCAAGATGGCTGATTCATGAGGGTGTTCATATTGTTTGCTCTGCCCATTAGTAGATATCGGCCATGGGTGAGGAGATGAACCTTTGAGTGCTATTCCATTTTTATCTAAGTTAAAATTTGTAGTTGGTTTCTTTATAAATAAATCATTAATAAAATTCACCTGTGCACAGCATTTATTAGATAGTGATTTCTAATTTCTTGCAGTCTTGTTCTGGTTTGTTGGATGAATCTAACAGAAGAGGATGATGGAAAAAAGAGCCATTAGCCTTTAAAATTACAGATCTCCTTGGTGATTCATCAGTAGCCGTTGTTTCATTCTTCCACGAATTCCATCAATGCCATCAATTCCATAACAGTTTTTTCCACTAGCTTATATAGAGGATTCAAGCACAAACAAATGAGGACTTAAAACAAAATGAGTTTATAACTACAGAATTCTATGGTTTATTAAATATAGTGTTGATTATCTTATTTCTAACAGCTTTGAGAAATTTTGAGGAGGCTGGGCATCAAAGGGAGTGGTTACTAATAATAGCAAACCTTGTCTAATGCATGCTTAGTACCAAGAATGTCTTCAGGGAAGAGAGAGTTTCTTTAAGGCAGCATAATGGAGAAGTCTTCCGCTATGTTGCTTCTGCTTTCAGGACTGGATTACTGTGACAAAGCAGTCCATTTCCAGTTGATGCATGTCATTACAGTCCAAAGAAGTAGACTGTGAAATGACAGCCATGCTAGTTTCAAAGCACATCCTTAGTTTAGCCAAGGACTTCCCAGTGATAGAATTCCTCAAGACCCACAGCATCCATTCAGGGTATAAAGAAAACCTGAACTGAAATTGGATCTTTTGGATTGTAGGGCAGTCATGAGCATGATGAAATTTTTGCCTCCATCTCTTGAATTCTGAGTCTAGGTGTCTTTTTCACTTCACTGCAAAGCTCCTTGCAGAGAAAGAGGAGGACTTTTGTAGTGTCATCCATTTGCAGCACTGAAAAAAGTAGTTCAGAAAACGTCCCATTTTCGATGGCTGTCTGACTGGCACAATAGCCAACGGAGCACCTAGTTAGACCTGGGAATAACTGTTCATCAGCGTGGTCCTTCTGATTCAGACTTTCAAAGTCCTCTCTAGCAAATGATTCATGCTACTCAGACTTCTGCTTCAGTGCACTGGTACATGTCTATTGTGCAACTGCCAATTGTGCAACATTTTGGCATTCTTTATATAAACGTTGATTAGGCCTACACTGGGTTTGTATACCACAGCAATGGCCTCACGTTTCTCACAGAGAGCAGATAGGGGTTTAAGCAGTGCAGCATCTTTGTAGATGTCATCTGTGCAAAACTGGGACTGAAATAACATTTTTGAGAGTTGCTTAAATCATAATACCAAAACATTGAACATTTGTCTCCAACAAGATGCAGATTGGCTGGTAGAAACTTAAATTCATCTCCAAATTAAAGTACAGACATAGAGAGGAAATGAGCTGAAAAAAATATCATGTACATGTCTTCACCTGATCACATAAATCACTTGCTTGACGTTATGGAAAAGTCAATGGCATCCTGCCCGCAGAAGAGTCACAAGGCTGTGTATATGTGCACATAAATATAGTAGATGAGAACTGAGGTTCTTGCTCTGCTTATTTACCCTATATCTCTCACAAACAGTTTTTTCCAAAATGGAATGGAGACAAATATCAAACATATTGCGGATCCCATACAATTACTTTTCTGCTGACTAGGCCACTCCTTTGCACACATTGCTCAGATTTAAAGATTTCACAGAAAATATTGTATTTCTAACTGCAGTCATGTTCAGAGGACTGACAAAGTACATACCATCATCCCCCCAAAATTAAAAAAAACCCTAAAATGTATGTTCTTTATCATCCATAAGTATGGCATATAAGATTTTCTATTTAAAAATCCATTCTTTAAAAATGAAGGTGTAGGATTCAGTGCCTGCTGATCTTGATTCCTCAGAAAATTTAAGGCATTGGGTTCTTCTTGCTTTTCCTCTTGATTGCCAGCCTGTAAGAACAACTTGAACTTTAGTATTTGAGGTGGGCTTTTTTCCCCTTGATTCACAAATCACGACTTTACTTAAAAAAAAAAGTGTTAATGCTTTTCTAAATAATACATGAGGCAAAACAGAACTCTGTATATCTGTTCTTACCTATGGTTTTCTTACAAAATAGTAGAAAGTGGTGTTTATAAACGGATAAACAAAAAAACCAGCAACCTTCTTTTGCCAATGAGGAACATGGTTATTGTTCCAAGTGTTTCCAGGGAATGGATCTGTTATGAAACATGGTAAGTGTGCTTGTTTCTTTTCATTTTATAAATCATAGATGCCCATGAATTTGTCAAAAGGTCTGTGAAATCTGACAGTATGTACATATCTATTAAATCCTAAGGACTACCTCAATGTTAGTTAAAATTTGTCCCCAGTATTATGATTTTAATTATTGTTTTGTGGAAGGAAGTGGAACAGTTAGTAAATATATTCTTTACTCAGGGTCTCAGGTTTTGTTAGTAAGGCCCTGCTTTCTAAGGTGAGGTGCTAAGTAAATAATGTTTTTATTCCTTCCTTGTTCCGCATATGGAAATGTGCGGGGATGACATATAAAGAAATAATGTACAAGGATAACTTGGGAAAAGTGATGTCTGTAAATCTCCTCCTTAGATATTTCCAAGGAGAAGAGTGACAACTATCAACATGAAGTTAGTGAATATGGACCCTAATAACTGTTCCATACCCATTCAAATCTCCCAGCTCCCAGTCAGTTGTTCACGTGTGAAATAGCTAAAGTAGTTTCAAAAATTGCTTAGTGCCTTAGTTATCTTTTCTGCTTTGGGAGCAACTGACAGTGCCTTCTTCAGTAACAAGTAAAACAATTTTCTGCAAGCAAGTTTTTTTATATTGAAAAAGATTAATATATCTTGAATAATCAGTTACAATATGTCAGACAAGAGACATTAGCATCTGAAAATGCTGCAGCTTTTCAGAAACCAGCTGCAGCACACAAATATGGATATTCTTGTGAGTATAATGCATTTTATAGCCTTTATTTAAGGTTCTAAAGGTGTCGTTACACCTGTTTATAGTACTGTTTATAGCATTTACAGGGGAAGGGGAGTTGATGAAGGTTGCGGAAATGCATTTTGACTTCAGGTCAGGATTTAATGGTTTAACAGTTAAGAGAAGAATTTTTAGTTATTTCGAAGTTTAAAGAAAGAATGTTGGTTGGAGGAGGGAAAGCAAAATTTTTTTCAGAAGTAGACTTTAGAAAACTGGAAATTCAGCAAGGATATAATAACTAAATACATTTTGGGTTGTGTTTTGTCAGTTATATAAGGATTTAGGACAGCATTTTATCGGTGAGAAGTTTTATTTCAAGTGACCAAATGATTTATTTCATTACTCCCTTGGTTCTGCACATTTGGTTGGGGGGCAGAGTAAAATGAAAACAGTATATGAAAGGAAATATAACAGACATCATTGTATAGGAAAGAACAGGACAAAGGATGAAGGGAGTAAGGGAAAATGGAAGTAGAGAAGGAAATGGGAAAGATACTGATTCTTTTAAGCAGTTTGCAAATTGGCATGTGTAGATAGATTAAGGGACTAGGAAAGAAAGCAGTGTTTATGCTATATTGGCTGTGCAGCTATAGCACATAGTACACTACTACTGTTTGACAAATAATGAAGAAAAGGAAAGGTTGTGATTTTTTTAAAAAACAAATTAGCAAATTCCACTTCAAAATCACATTGAAAACTTGCTGAAGTGGCAGTTTGAAGCTTTCAGTGTTCAAGAAAGAATGAATTTGTCTTTAAGTTCTGACTAGAGTCTTCAGCTTTCAAGGCATCTTCACATGGACCTACTAAAGTAATCGTTCCTTTTTTGCAGCTCCACTTACCAAGTCAATAGGATTATTAGAATTAATCAAAGTGAATCACATACAAAGAGGTTGCTGGTATCCACACCACAATGTTTCATTGTGTTGAAGATTAGCTGCTATTTCTTAAATGTATTGTTAGTCTACAATGTAATACGTATACTATAGTATCATTGGCAATATATAGTTCATACTTAAAACAGTAGCAGACTAAAGCATAGGCTGAAATTTTCAGAAAAATCCCCAGTTTGTATGCCTGCCTGAAAAAAATGTCTTTGTCATTATCTGGATCTGACTTTTGTTTGATCCTGGAGCAAAGAAATAATGTTGCTTTTACTAGCAGTGTCTTTGCTACACAGTAGTAAGACTTAAGTCATCCGTCTGCTTTTTTTTGTGGATACACTATGTGACACTAAACAGGTAGAAATCGCTCTGGGCTGATAGTCATTCTGTTAACAGAAGGCATGCAATATAAATAATTTGTATTTCCTTGACAGCATGGGAGAAATATTTCAGTGATTTCATTTCTGAATTCACCAGTAAAAATAAAAAGTTGAGAAGGTACAAACTTTTGTTGGAATGGAAATAGATTTAATAGTGATCAAAAGCAAATGTAAAACTTAAAAAAAAAAAAAAGGAAGGAACTTATTTTAAAAATACAGTGTATTTAGTTTATGTATTTGAATGCAGCAAAATTTTTTCCTTGTACCTTTCTATTATTGTCATCAATTGTCATTGACTTGATTGAAATAGAAAAATTTGAACTTCTGGCCATCTTATAACTCTGAAAGTGAAAATTTGCAGATTTCTGTCATTTAGAAATTATCACTTGTTCATAAACTTTTTCATTGTTTATCTGACTTAGACATCATCATTAAGCTGGCTGTGTTTATTAAGTTTGCAGATACTAGCCTGTGTTCTTTCTCCAAGTTTGATTTTTTCACTGAACATTTAAGCATTCAACTACAGAGAAAACAGCCATCTGCTAATTTAACAAGTCACTATTTAGAATCAGATTTTAGATACCTTTTACATAGATTTCTTTGGACATTTTGTGTCTTTTAGTAGATGCTAACTTGTCCTCCCCACTAATGCATAGAGTTGCATTTGTTATCATACTAAGTCTTACACAGCGAGATTAGGCTCTCTGACATCTATATTTGCAACAAAAAGTTAAAAATGAGCCATAGTACTCTGACTTTCAACCTCTGTGAGAGTCCAGATAGTACCAGTGTAGAGACTATTCCTTCAGATTCTGTTTCTATTGTTACTGCTGCATGCCAAGAGTAACAGTAAAGTTGACACCTTATGGGATGGATAAATTAAAGGGCAGATCAAATTTCTGAAGTTATGAGATCACAGCAATATGTCCTTTCTTGTTCCTTTCAGGTCTGCAAATTATAGTATAATACCCCCTTGCAGGAATAATAGCGATGGTATTCTCTCCCCTTGGCATTTTCTGGAGCTCCTGCTGGAGGTTTCCTTCAGGTTGTTTTCAAACACAAGTGCAGCTGATAGTACAACCTGTGTTTACTTGTCTAGGTATCCTCTGGGAGAGCCTTTTCAATGTGGATCTTGGTAACAGCAGACTGAAGTCCTCCATTTACCAAAATAGTTAAGCATATAAGGAGTCTTATGAGCCAGTTACGTGCTTGAAGAGTTTGCTAGATATGTGTTAGATATATTCCACTTCATAGGGAAGGAAAAGGATTTTTGAATAAGAAGGCAACAATGGAAACAGGCAGATGTGGTGTTGTGGCAAAACACCTCCCATTCCAGTTAAAGACAAGCGTAGTCTTCTAACTCTGACCTCTGTTTCAGAGACAACCAGTCTAATGGTACAATTAGCTTCATAGACTGACGAAACTGGGCTAGTGGAAGTTCACAAACTAATATGCTATTCCATGGATGATTAACTCTGTGGTCTGCACAAGGCCTCCACAGGACTAGAAAAAAGCCGTTAGACTTAAAATCTGCTTTTTCAGAAATTACAGTAGTCGTCTGTGTTAATTTACTTTCATATAACTTATATTTCTGCACTTTGTATGCTATTGTTTGTTAAGCTTAACTGCTTGGAACATCCAACAGAAAAACTGTGAAGGAAACAAAATAAAACCAGAGCGCCAAATCTATATATTACCAAATACAATTTTAGAATTCAAAGTTATGGAAAAAAATGATTTAAACAGTATATTCTAATAGTGTGCAGCCACATGCCTGAGCTCAGCTTACTTATTTAGTCTGGTGATTGACAGATGCATTTGGTAGCTTTCTGGATGTTTTATAATGAAAGAAAGTAATACTGTATCTCACTGATATGACTACTTCTGACTTGTCCGTATCCTCTGCTTCTTTATTACTTTCTTTGTCTTGTGCTTATGACTTAGGAAATTCGCAATGGCTTGTAAACGGCACATTATAAATGAAATGGAATTATAAATCAAAATCTTTGGAACAGATGATGTTTCCTCAGTGAATCCCTTTTGTGCTTCCAAAATTATCGTTGTCAATCAAACCAACAGGTGGTGTATGGTTACACAGAGTGGACCCCCTCTCACAAGATACTTTCTTTTAGGAAACCAATCAGAAGCAGCACTGGCATGATGAGGCAGAGCTGTCAGCAGAGCTGGGGTATATAAAGCAAAACAACTATGTTAGCACTTCTGAGCAGTCGTGCATTCCCCGCCTCGCCTCGGGTGTAGGGATTGCAAAAAAACAAAACTACACTGTCAAGACTGTGTAGTTTTGTTTTTATGATTAGAGGCTCTACAATTCTCATGCTGGGATTGTCTAAAAAAATCTTACTCTGGATACGGACGTCGTTCAAGAAGATTTCGTTGGGCTTAGCCCACTCTTACAGGCACTTTGAGAGATCAGGTTAGTAGCATGTTTCTGCTAGTGTAATGAGTATTTTATCAGTCATTAATAATCCTGATATGATCTATTAAATTTGCTCATGCGGGTTATAGGTTTCAGAGTATAGACATGGAGCACTTAAATTCTCTAGCAAGATTATGTCTTAAATTTCTGGGAGTAAATTTTGATTACACTCAGCAAAAAATTTGTCCAGTATATTTGTTGTTAAAGACTATATAAATTAAGATTTGAAAAGTGTATGGAAACATCTGCTTAACTTAAAAACTCCTTTCTCTTGGGAGTGTTCAAGGTTATGCTACTGAGAGATAAACTGAGAAGCTCCAAGAATAGCTCTGATAAAATGCATATGGTATCAGCTAAGCACTGATGACTTTTTAAGGGAATCAACTGCTAAGGTATCAATTACATGGCAGCTCTGGAACACTTGTCTGCTGTCATTCATAGCTGGGAAGGTTATTTCTGGAACATGACATTTCAGATGCATACTTTCAATTCTAATTATACAAAAAGCCTTATAAGATCAGATCTTCATCACCAAAATTTGCCTAGACAATGAAATATATAAAGTTTGTGTGAACTCAATGACAATTCTACTTAATTAAATGATTTCCAATCTATTCTGGAGTCAGGAAATTACATATATATATAAGCTTTCATAATGTTTAATTATATTGTCAGATTATTTCCATATATTTTAGCTGAGCTTCAAAACATAGTTATAACTGAAGTCGATCTTAGTGAATTAGATGTGACAGACATTTGTCTTCATCTTCCTTTCAGAAAACTAGTGTTGTGTTAGGATGAAATGTCGGTCATTTCTTTCTAATTTGAACTCATTTCTTCCCAACCCTGAAGCTGAAAAGCTTTGATAAAAGGCTATTCCTCTGTCAAGCTGGAACAAGTATCCAGATAACCAGTAAAGGCAATAAAAAGCAGCTCAAAATCCCAATACAATATCCAGTTCTGCCCTTATGCACTTATTGTATGTAGGCATCAGGCACTGATTTCAATGAAGGAACTCATGTCATGAAGAATTTTCACCCCTTTGAAAGGCAGCATAAATTTGGCTCAGAGTGAAAGAAACTTCATGTTCTCATTAATTTTTAAGTTAAGCCTGGGACTGTCACAAAATCAGGCACTAAAGCCAGAGTAAACACCACTAAATGTGTGAGTGAGACAGACTTGAAAAGATTATGGGGTTAACCCTTGCTTAGTAAGACATGATATGTTCTCAAGGGAATTTTTTAATGAGAAAAATTGTAACTAATAGATGTATGATACTCTTAAGAAGATACTAGCTACATTTTAAAAACCTGCACAATTCAATATCAGTAAATAAATATGTTCATGCAAATATAAAAGAATCCTGATACAGAAGCTTTTCTAGTGGCAGTGTGCTATTTCAAAGTAGGATCTTGTGGCATAGGAAGAGAAAGCAAACTATTTTTCTTTCAGATTTCATATGGATCTGCAGTTGTTCAAACCATCAGTGTCAGTGGCTACCTTATATCCTAGCTCACATTTCGACGGTGGCTGTCTTCCCATATTCAAAATTCCACTGAGATACTCTCTAAGAAAGCAGAATTTTATCTGCATCTTTAATGCCAATATGTTTCTGTGTAAAATGAAATTATTCACTACTTACAGACCACTTTTAAAAGAGAGCCTCCTGGCATTTTTTTTAATTATTAAAAGCCAAATAGATTGTAGACCTTCACATTTTTTTCAGTTGCTACTTAGTGACCTAGTTGTCTTCCCATTGGAGAATGCAAATGCTTTGCACTAACAAAACATTTTCAAATCATTCAAATAAATTTTTACATGGAGTTTATTTTCTCTTTAGGTAAAGGAGTTTAATGGACAAATAGAGGCTAGATGACCTGCACAAGGTCATGCAATGAGTCAAGCAGAACTTTGTCTCCTGCTGCATACTTGTAATGCCAAATCACAGCTTCACTAAATATGTTTCACATGCAACTCAGCCAAGTGTGCCCTAAAAGTAATTTGCTATACAGCTTTGTCAAAACCTACAGTCTTCACATTTCACCAAGTCAATGTGATTTAAAACTGAGAAGAGTAAATTGTTATGAAAATAATTACAAATATTCCTAAAATCTAACAAGAAGGATGTGCATATAATAACAATTTCACCATTGACATCTAATTATGTTTTTCTTGCTTTCAGAGTGCCTGTAAAGATGACGACAAAAGCACCAACATTTACACAGCCGTTACAAAGTGTTGTGGCACTGGAGGGTAGTGCCGCAACCTTTGAGGCTCATATTAGTGGTAAGGTTTTGACTCATTCTTGCAAGATTGATTGTCTTTTATTATTATTTTTGGTAACGTTTATGCTAAGACAAATGATAACACTTTTCATAGATCATAATCTGATCTGAATGGGTAAAGATCAGTGCTGAAATGTGAGTATATATCTACATCATACGATACTGATCAGCACTGTGAGGTGCTGTCAGATATCCACAAACACACTGCACAAAGTTACAAGGCTTCCCAGGCAATAGCCAATCATCCTGCCAATGAGACTGGTGTCTAATTCTCAGGTATATTAGAATCATCAAAACTGGGGGGAAATAGCATTAAAAGTATATATATAAAAATGCATACTGTGCTAATAAGAGAACTTCATATGGGTGCAGAAAGAATAATCTTGTTTGGATGATGATCAGACAGAATGAGGAGTCAAGATGCAAAAGGCAAGGCATATGCTAGTTCTTCATTGAGCTAGTGCTAAGCCTTACTCTGGCTAAGCTGTATTTCTACCTTCTGTGCCCCTGAGTTTACTTAATTCCAGAGTTCTGCCAGAGAGGTTAAAAGCATAAAATCTAGGTCCACGTGGCCACTGAAGAGGGTAGAAAACCTTAGTTTCCTAGATAATAGATGTGTATGGTGATCATGATGGTAGTGCAAGGCTGGATTAATATAATTTGTTGATGCAATTTCAAGATGCTACATAATTTTAAAGGATACTTCATTTTGCCAGTCTACACACTATTAAAACACCCTATTTTGTACAAAACCCCCAAAATAACTTTACCAGATAACCAACACCCTGTTCTAAGAGTGCCTCTGACCTCGGCAGTGACTAAGGAGAAATGACACATGTTCCTGCTGATGGAATTATATTGTCTTACAGGCATTAGCAATGTGATGATCCACATACCGTAAAACACTACCCAGATGCACTGTGACAGGTGCAAACACATGATCTCTCCAACTATAAAGATCTCTGACATCTATGGTCCACTGCGGTTCATCCCTTGGTCCCTTTAGATAACACTGGCTCGCACAAGGTTCACGCAAGGTGTTTGAACATGTCCTGTAGTCTACATCCATGATAATTTTTCATGCCTTGTTCTGTTATTTGGCCCTCTACTCTTCAGTTAATTGCCCTGACTTTCTCTTGTTGTCTCTACACTGTAAATTTTCTGTGAAAAGTTTCTTTCCACTCATGATTACAATACTTATTATTATTATGAATACATAAATATATCATCAGAACAAGTTAGGATGCTAATATATGGCTCAATGTGTGATTTTGGCTATTTTCACTTGTGTGATATCATGGAGTACGTGGGAGGGGAACTTGATTTCTTACTAAGAGGAGATACAGCAGTTTTTCTAATGGCATATACCATATTTGTACTTTAGTCCCAAATATCGTGTGAGGTAATCTCCTGTTAGCTTTTATTCACATTGTGGGATTCTGGAATATCTTTCCTGCCCCAAAAGCATCCACCGAGATTGACAAATCTGACAGTGGCTTGGCAATTAGTTTTTCTAATGCATAAAAAATATGAAAGTTTTATTTCTTGAACTAATTGCATAAATAACAGACTACACAGCTTTATTCTGCTACATTGTCTGCCCTTCCTATCTGTCATGAATTATTGTGAATTTGAAATTCAGACTTTCTGTTTATCTCTGATAACACTGCCCTTTTATACACAAGTCAAGTATGAATACAGAGCTACAATTCAAACCTGAAGGGCTCAGTTAATATGAGAGTACAAAGAAGAGCTTAGCAAACACCTGAGAGAGAAAAATTTTACTGGTTCATCAAATGGATTTTGGTTGCTCAATAAAGTTAGCTGAGTAGAACACTGGGAAGAGAATTTCCGTTAGGAATCTAAAATCACCATTTAAAGCTAAAAAAACAGCTGTAGATATAGATTAAACTCTTCTGACCAGAAGACTTTTGTTCATGACCCTGACAACAAAAGAATAATATATTTGAATAACCAAAGATCAGTGGGTTCCAGCTGACTGCTTTCCACCACACTCAAACAGAATTCACTCCAGAAAAAAGAAACAAATAACCAAAACATTAATAGCACTTGATGTTAATGTCTACAACAGTCACTCTTTCTGTCACTTCATTTTCTAAAATCATTTAGTGTTAGGACAACTACTTAACTTGGTTGGAAGTTCTGATTTTTACTTTGTCTCCAAACTATTGGACTGGACAATTTTGTTAGCAATGCTGCTTAGATAATAGCAAATAAATAAATAAATAAAAACCTCATGTGCATCAATTCATCCCCCTCATAATTTTGATGAACTTTTATTCCTCAACAGGATTGCCAAACACTACAGTCCACCCATTATTCAAGTGATTTCCTAAATGCAGTAGCCTGTGCAGTTGTCCTATTGCTCTGTGTATTTGAAAGACATTTCTAAAAAGAAATTCCTTTACCACTGCGTCACTGAGTGTAGAATCATAGACCTGTACCTATGCCATAACACTCCACTGTAACCGTGTATATGTGAGCAAGTATTATGGTAATTTTGGAAATCTGGCATTTCATAGTATCTTATCTCCTTTTGTCTTCCTTTTTCTTTAGGTTTCCCAGTTCCTGAGGTGAGCTGGTATCGGGATGGCCAGGTTCTCTCTGCTGCAACTCTGCCCGGTGTGCAGATCTCGTTTAGTGATGGCCGCGCTAAACTGGTGATCCCCACCGTGACAGAAGCAAACAGTGGAAGATACACCGTACAAGCCACCAATGGATCTGGGCAAGCAACTAGTACTGCTGAGCTACTTGTCACAGGTATCAAGCACCTAAAGAAAGGCACCTCTCTCTGCTAGCAATATGAGAAAGAGAGTGATAAGAGAAGTGTCAGAGATAATGAAAAAAGTTTGGATTTGAGGTACATGATTAGCAAAGAAATAGCAAACCAAAGTCCTTTTCCTAAAGCAGTCTAGAATTCAGCACATATTCTCACCAGTAAGTTCTAACAGCATCCTTTACACCTTAACTGTATAAAGTTTAATCTTGATCTTGTAAACTCTTAATCACAATTACACCTTCTCGCTTAGCCCTGTATACTTCTGCTCATGTGATCTGTCACACTGGCTACATTCAAACCACGCATAAGAGAAAGGATAAAGTTCTGCAGGATGGAGCCATTAATGATATTTAATGATATAAATTATATTTATCAGAATAACTCACATAAAGGGCCATACCTAAGAGACTGTGCTTACTACCTATTGTTATAATCAATGTATCTCTAATTCTAGAAACATTTGCAATCATGGGCATAATCAGAAACATCAGAAATTTTAAACACATGAAAAAAGTTAAGGGTGTTTGCATTTTGGCAAATCAACTCTTAATGTTTTGAATGTTTGAGAAGGTAGTATCATCTGTCAGTAGCATGTGAAGGAGAAGCAGACCTTGTGCACTTCTAGTAATGAAAATATCTAGCCCTTACAATTCTTTTTAATGGACATTATTGTTTTTCTATTTATTTCTTCAATAAAACTGCAGCTGGAACAGCACCACCAAACTTCTCACAACGACTACAGAGCATGACTGCAAGGCAGGGAAGTCAAGTTCGACTTGATGTGAGAGTGACTGGAATCCCTACACCTGTGGTGAAGTTCTATCGGGATGGAGTAGAAATTCAAAGCTCCCCCGATTTTCAAATTTTACAAGAAGGAGACCTTTACAGCTTAATAATTGCAGAAGCATATCCTGAAGACTCCGGTACATATTCCGTAAATGCCACAAATAATGTGGGACGTGCTACTTCAACAGCTGAATTGCTAATTCAAGGTAACGGAGTTGAAGTTGCAAGCCATGAAAATAAGAGAGCATTCATTGTTGTAATGGTCCAATACTCACCACTTCATCAAAGTTATATCAATAAGTTCATTTATAACTTCTTTCTCAAGAGTTATTAACTCGCTGTGAAAAAGCAGTGTCTTTGGTGAAATTTGCCAAAGATTTTTGTCTGAGAATTTAAAAGGACCTTTTCTCCAGAACGGGTCTTCTTTAAACTGAGGATACAGTAGACAGAAAAAAGTGTGGGATACTTTCAGTTGTTCTCATTTGTTTTGTAGATTTCTCAAAGTTGTATTTGTAAGCTGGCTTTGATAGAATAGATATATTAGATTGCACAACTGTACATGGTCTTGTAAATGAGCCTGGTAAGGATGAAGACAGTTCTTAGATAGAGGAGAATTGTAGCAGTGGATCGTTTTGCCCAGAACAGTCTTGCTTGGATTTCATCTCAGTGAGGCCTCCAGACTGTGTAGTCATTTGAGATCCAGGACTGATTCTGAAGAATCTACAATATGTGTGTTTTGTTTTGTTTCATTTGGGGTGGTTTTTTCTAATGACATAGTAATGCAGAAATGTTATTTCAACTGTTTTCACAATTATCTGTGCATAGATACTGCAAGAAAAACAGATGTTTTTTTAATTTTTTCTGTTATTTATATACATTTGTGTATAATTGGAATTGATCGTTCATTTATTTCTGCACCTGCTTATTGTTTGTTGCCATATGCAATTCTCCTGATCGTGTTTTCTCTTCCAAAAGGTGAGGAAGAAGCCGTTCCTGCTAAAAAGACAAAGACAATTGTTTCGACTGCTCAGATTTCACAAACAAGACAAGCCAGAATTGAAAAGGTATATTTTTCAAAAACAAAGCAGGTAAGGCTAAAATGTGGATGATTACAGCGTCTCAGACTTGTTTTCTTGATTTCATTGTAGAAGATTGAAGCCCACTTTGATGCCAGATCGCTTACAAGTGTTGAAATGGTTGTAGAAGGTGCGACAGCGCAACAGCTCCCACACAAAGCACCTCCACGAATGCCTCCTAGACCTACATCAAAATCACCAACCCCACCAATAATTGCTGCAAAAGCACAAATGGCACGACAGCAATCACCATCACCTGTTAGACAATCACCATCACCTGTAAGACATGTCAGAGCACCAACACCCTCACCAGTAAGGTAAACTTATTATTCTTTCAAACAAGATTGCTTTTTGAATCACTTTCACATATAGCAGTAATTTTGTAGAATGAGAGCATAGTACAAAATGGAAGAATGCACTGACTTAGTACTGACTGAGCTTATTCTGACTGTGAGCTATAATGTTCTACATTTGCCACTGCTATAGAAGTGCGTGCCTCAGGTAAATTTTCTATCCCATATGGAAGAAAATCCTTTAGAGAATAAATCCCATTTGATTGCTCTACATACAGCTGAAGTAGCACTCAAAGCTCCAAGTTCATGGTGAAAGAGAAGAAAACAGTAGAGTAGTTGACCCTTGATTATTTTAGATGGACAGAGAAAAGAGCAATGACACCCTGCTGAGTGGCAAACAGAATGGAAGAATATGTAAAAAAAAACGTGAACACATGTGTATGCTGGTAATGACTGCAGAAATAATGTTTTGAAGGTAGGCAAGGTAAATGTGGTTATGGAAAAATGAAGTTTAGCTCTGCTGCATAAAGGGTCTTAAGAGGGAAAGTGAATGATTTGAAGAGCAGGGCTCACGGTCTGGGAGACCCCAAGAGGTCTGTGCGGAGGCAAGTAAAGAGAAAATTGCTTTGAAAGTCCTGCAGTTTCAGCATCCTGAACCACCAGCATCATGGAAGGAATGCCTCCAAGCTGAGTGCTCAGAAGAGCCCCATTTAAATCGCCAGAGCTAGATATGCTGGTGAATTTTGCCCCATTGAGAATAACTTGCAAGGACAGGAAGAAATTGATTGATAGTAGCTAGCAATAACAAACAAACTGCATAGATGAAAGAATAATTCAATAGTGCCATCTAGAGTGCATATGGAACTAGAAGTTTGTACTCCCCGGCTAGTCAAACTACTTTTAGACATACAACACATTAGAAAAGAAATCTAAAAATTAATATGATGCTGCTGCCCCCTACTGCTGCAATTTGTTAATGTTATCTGGGAAATACAGCATAAAAAATTCCTCTCAAAGAAAATCTAAGTTAGAAAGCCTGTTAAAGAATTTTGAAAAATGTTTTAAAATTATCTGCTAGGACTGGGATTGAATTTTTGGAATATCAAAATTTAGAAACTAGCACTTTCCAAGTGGCTACCAATTATTGTGGCTGAGATTTGTAAATATAAGTATGGGAAAAAATATAGACACTGATCAGAAGCTTGCCTGGAGTCTGAACACGTGTATGGATGACACATGGAAATGAGATGTGGTGCAGGAGTAGATAAGGTTATGTCGTTGCTAGGTGGCTGACACATGTTATTTTTACAAAGAGCAGTTACACTAATCGTTTTGTCCCTCTACAGAGACCAGACCACAAATACAATATGTAATACTCAAGCCTGTAAGCCTTTTATATTATTCCTATTAGGAGAATTAAGATAGAGCAAATGGAAACTAATGATGTATTTTTATATTTTAAATATACGTGCTTGAGTGAAATGCCCTTTGACATTTGCCCTTATTTGTTTTTGGAAATCTAACTAAGCTACTACAAAGATGTGTTACAGTTATGAGTATGACAAAAACACACGTTAGTCATAATGTTAAAAACAGATAAGTGTAATTTACAAGTTGAACACCTCAAAAACTTTAAAAAAAAACCCTACAAAGTACTGAAGATACTCTAAATGGGGAGTGAATTCAAGTTCAGGCTGAAGTTGTTTATATAGTTGTCGTTGTATGACACTACATTAATTATATTAATATTGTATTTTTTCATTAGGTCAGTTTCTCCTGCAGGAAGAATCTCCACCTCACCTATTAGACCAGTGAAATCTCCATCTCCAATCCGTAAAACACATGTAGTGACAACAGCTGCGGCCGAAGTCCTTCCTCCTTGGAAGCAGGAAGGATATGCTGCAACCACAGAAGCCCAGATGAAGGAAACAAGAGTATCTACAAGTGCTACCCAAATAAGAACTGAAGAAAGATGGGAGGGGAGATATGGGGTCCAAGAACAAGTTACCATTAGTGGTGCTACTGCTGGTGAGGTTGCGGCTGGTGCTAGAGAGGTAAAGTCTATTTTTGGAAATAGCATTGATTTTGCTCTATGTGTGGACTCACCACTGATGAATAGATCTACTAAATGGAATCTGAGAGGCTGTGTATAAAAACATGTCTGCATCTGCTGTTGAGAGAGTTCTGCTGCAAATATTTAAGTGCTTCTTTGCAACATTCTGTCTCTGTACTTGTTTTGTGCTTCTTCTGAATGTACGCAAAACATGAACAAATGTCTTTTGATGTGACTAATATAGGTGAGAAAGGACAGTGAAAAAACAGCAGCTGTTGCTACAGTTGTTGCTGCTGTGGATCAAGCCATGGTGAGAGAACCAGCTCCAGGTGTTGTAGAGCAAACTGCTAAAAGGACAGCAATGACTGCAGTCCACGTGCAACCTGTTCAGGAGCAGGTAGAAATAGAGAACAGACGTTCTATGATTTCCCCTTTATCCCTTCATCCAACATGCAAACAAGGCATGACTCACTGTGAAGAATTAACAAGATCTTACCTAGTGCACCACAAAAGCATGCATACTCGTGTAGAGCATCTGGACTGTAAAGGAATGCTTGTGGATCACTTGTTCCATTGCTTTCCATCATAGCAGGATTGAACTAATTATTCTTAAACTGTTTGAAGTTTAACAATTCCTTCTATGAAAGTGATCCTGTATTCTCCCTTGTCATTTATTCTCTAACATTATTCTTACACTGATGAAGTTTTCCCTCTAATATCTCATTTATAATTTCCCCACTAGGAATAAAATAATTCTCCCTTGGTATTCTTCCTTCACTTGCATTTCTCTCTTATTTTTCCTTCTCCTCTTCTTTTGATGATGAATTTTTTAAAATGCATTTTAAGGCTTTGTTTTTTTTGTTTGTTGCTATAAAAATCAGATGAGAAAGGAGGCAACAGTAGTAGTTACCAGTGACAAAGCCACAAAACAAACAGTAATATCAAGAACTAGAGAAGGAACTGTTATTTCACAAGAACAAAGGCACCTCTCTCATGAAAAGGTGAATACAGATGTTACCTATGATTGTTATACCCTACCTTGTTCAAAAATCTAATATATCAACAAAAAAGACAAGCCTATGAACAAGACACATGACATACCATAATATTATTTTTTCCTTTTATATATGTTCACTCTTCTAGTTTACATTGCTATCATTCTCCTACCTATCCTTGATGATGAGTATTTCCTTTTCTCTTTCACTTCCATTATTAATACCCAAGAATGTAATAGATAAACTTGCAAAACATTAACTTAGAAAAAAAATCTATTTTTATAGATTGTATGGTGATTTACTAGATAGTATTCTCAATCATTTAAAGAATTGACATGTAGGAAATACCTGTTAAATTTTCCTTTTTTTTTTTTTTTTCCTGATTTTGGTTCTAAGCTTGCCATTTGTATCCTGTTTTGTTTGTTGGCAGAACAGTGGGTCAGAAAAAGAAGGACAAACTCATTCTGCATTGAAATCAATTTTGAAAATACTGATGAGTGATTCGAATTCAGATTATTTTGGCATGTGTTTTATCAGAAAAATGTGATTTAATGGAAGACCAGCTTTTATAGAGAAATGTTAGATTTGCATTCTAGCCAAAATTCATGAGGAAGAAAGTGTAACCTATCTTTAAAGTACTGAGAAACAGAAATCCACCTGGGCAAAAAAATTACACGTTTATGTGCAGATTACATCTGAACTTCTTGGCAAAGTGAAAGTTACCTAAAACTTGTTTTTAATATCCTACACTTTCACAAACTGATTATGATGCAGGACAGTTTTTCTCTGATCCAATTTGTTTTATTACTGCTTTCAGTAGCAAAGCAAGCATTTGTGGAATGTTTTATTATTTTTATGCTAAATGTATATACGTTTCATAAAAAGTCTGTTTATGTTGTTATTGTTGTTTCCAGACTAGATGATTTTGAAATCCAGAGTTTGACATTTTTCCTCCCTTTAGTTTGTATCTTCTTTTCCAAATGTATTGAAAATCACATACCTTATACTTTGAAACAAGATATCATTTAAACTTCTTTATTTGTAAACATCCAGGTAAGAAAAGAACCAGAGAAAACTCCAGTACCCACAGTAATAATTGCCACAGACAAAGCCAAAGAACAAGAAAGAATATCAAGAGCGAGAGAAGAAATATCTACTAGACACGAGCAAGTGCACGTTGCTCATGAAAAGGTAAATAAATGTTACAGATGTTTAGCTCATCATTATACTCTAGTAAGTTTATAAACCCTCATTATTCATCAAGTGTGCTGTGTATCTTTGCTCTGCTTCTTTATGAAGAGAAGATTACAAAATGAAAACTTTATAAAGCAAGGTATTCCAGATATACGCCAAGCATTGCGGGTCCAGTTCTTTTGACTTCATAGCAGCTCTGTCTACAGAGGAAGAGTGCAGCTGCCCTTCCTACAGACCCTTTGAGCATTATGGCTTTTGTTGCCAGGGTACTCAGAATTTCATCTGATGCTTAATGACCTTTGCATTTTGTCTGAAGGTAGATTTCTGAAGATAAATTGTAAAGGTTATCTCTCATTATATGATATTTACGTGTGGAGTTTGATTTAATGAAGCTCATATTTGTGTGAGGACTGAAGGCATCTGCTGGACCATATTGTGGAACCATTGTTTTTTGGAGTAACCAATGAAAGTGTTCCATCTTCTGATGGGAGTAAATATTAAGTCAGTAACACTCATTTTTATGCAAACAGTTTATACAAAACATAACAATGCTATATCACAATTAACTAGGAAGTGGGAAGATTCTTCTTTATTTCACACACAGATTAATGCAATATGTTAATGACTTTGCACTTCATTCAGCCAGCATATAAAATAGGCTATAACTTGGTCTGTGCAAAGGAATTATTTCATTTCTCAGCTGATGTTTTTCTCTTATTGATATACATTCTGAAACCTTATCCCACTTTCCTGAAAAGCTGTGTAATTTTGACAACAGGCATAATTGATTACTATTTTTTTTCTTTATCATAAAAACTAGATAAGAAAGGAAGATATGAAACCTTCTGTACCTAAGGTAGTAATTACCACTGATAAACCTAAACCACCGATCATAATATCAAAAAGTAAAGAAGGAATTGCTACCAAACAAGAACAAGTGAGCATAACCCATGAAAAGGTGAATAGCACTGTTAAAACCATATTTGGTTTTTTATTCTCTCTTCTTTACAAACCTTATGTGTCCCTCAAAAAATACTAACTATACAGTTCCAGCTCATTTTTTCTGAGATTTATTCCACTTACAAACTTTTAGAACTACTGTTAATTAGACTATAGTACTCCACCTCTGTCTTTCTCTCCTAACTGTTTTTATTAATAGGATGCCCATAATTCTCTTCTGACTGACCTTTGGAATGGACTGACTGACTCCTGAAATGCATTTTAACTTTTTTTTTTTTTAATCATTATTTTTATTTAAATAGGTGTCAGGATGTAACAATACTTAACAGTATACATATAATACAGACCTGTGTGCAGTGCACAAGCATCTAACCCCTTAATTCTCCTTTCCTGTTCCCATTCCAAAATGCTTTCCCATTGTTCAAATATCTTTCAAGATCATATGTAACTGAAACTTTTATTTCTGCTATAATAATTAGATTAAAAAGGAAGCTAAGAAAACCACTGTAGTTCCGAAAATAATTGCCACTGATAAAACCAAAGCACCAGTCACAGTGTCCAGAACCAGAGAAGAAATTACAGCCAAGCAAGAACAAATTCATCTAGCTTATGATCAGGTGAATATAGCTGTTGCAGATGTGAAATGCACTGTTACAATTTGTTTTATCTGCAAACCTCACCTTTGAAGAGCTACTTGGGTACAATAGAATGCCCTCAAATTAATTCCTGATAACATACCCATTAAGTGGGATGATTGTCAAGTAACAGAGTCAGTGTAATTAAGTTTCTAGTGCTAAAGAGGTTTATGCCTCACCCTGTTAGGAAATCCCACTTTTAAGACTACAGTCAGATTTCTCTGTGAAAGCCTACTCCCTACCAATGCCTTTCAAGTAATGTTTACTTGTTCAAATTTCTGACTCTGCAATCTTTTTTTTCTACAAGATGATTCCTTGCAGTTTGATGGCTGTCAGATGAAACAACCTCTCTCTGTTAAGGTCTGAATTGTATTGTTCCTTGTACAATACAGACTTTAACATCCATTCAAGTCTGTCCAGTTTATTACTTCTGACAATCAGACACTTGTTGACACTCTTTGTTGCAGTAGGACTCCCACAGTAGAGAAGCTTTTCTGTTATAATATAGCCAGGAACTCTCATATGTGGAAGAATAGCATAGTTGCCAAGATCTTTTAAAGTCTATCCATCTACTTAGTTAGAAACAGTATGGTACATTCATAAAATACTTTTATAAAATATAATTAAAAGAGCATATAAAACTCACTCAGAGGAATCAGACTGCTAAGAGATTACAGTTACTTGTTAGATTATTTAAATTTAGGACCAAATTCAAGTTGGTAAAAACAATGACTGAAATTGGCACCAATACTGAATAAGAGATCCCGGTTACCTAAACACTACTTTAATAATAAAACAAAAATCTCTATAAACAATCACCTTTTGGCCTTGCTTAAGTTATTTTGGTTTAAGGTCATAATGATTTTAAAATCAGCATGAATTTATCTATTAGGTTTTTTCCCATCTACAAGGCATACATTTCATATGCTCTGTTGCTACATCCAGATCACTTATGACAGTAAAAATAAACATGAGTAGTAATCATCCTATTACCTACCGTTGGCAGACTGAGCAGAAATTTGGAACCTGATAACATAGAAGTTGACAGTATTTATCAGTTATTAGAAACAAATAAACATTCTGATACAAATGCATTATTTTCAATTTCTCAGAAAGCTCAGTTTTCCTTCTTTTGTAAAATCATTTAAAATAGATTAGCACTGAATTAACAGATATGCCTGTGGTAAAAAATTTTGTGGGTATATTCCTTTAGTTAATACATTCACATCAGATGCTAGACACGTCTACATTTTTAGTAGCATCTAACAGTTATATGGAGCAGATGAGCACACTGACTTCAAAATTATGTGCACATTTACATACCTGCCCTACTCTTAAAGTATTGAAAGTGGTCTTGCATGCAAATATTGATATGTATAAGGCATACAAGCATAGATATGTTCTGAACATGCATAGACAGAGCTTAGAAAAAATATGTCTATATCTGAATCTGTTGACTGTGAAGTGTATTTATGGGTGAACACATTTGATGTTTACATTATTACTTTTGCATATCTATGCGCTCTCTCTTTGGAATATACTTTACTGAGAATTATATTTATAAGTATTTGCCAGATATGCAAGCCTTTACTAAAATGATGAATATTTGTATAAATTCTGCCAATCTTATCTGTAGACTGAAGCTGGAAAAAAGGCTGAAGCTGTAGCTACAGTTGTTGCAGCAGTTGATCAGGCACGTGTTCGATCACCCTGGGAATCAGAACAAGCTGATGAAGCTTATGTAAAGCAGAAAACTTTGGAATATGGCTATAAAGAGCATGCTGTAACAGACCATGTTGCTGAGGCCCCAGCAGAACGTCATGTTGTCACTAAAGAAGTTAAAACTGTCTATGTTCCTCCTGAGAAACATATCTCAGCTGCTGAAAAGAAGGAAGTACATATATCAACAGAGGTTAGACTCAGTTTACATTGCATTCTTTTCCAAAAACTATGTCCTGGTGAAATCTGTTTCAGTTTGGAGAACAGCATCACATTCTCAACAACTTTTTTCATTGCTTTGTGTAGATAAAAAGAGCAACAGAAACTAAGACTGAGAAAACAATTCATGTTGAGCACCCACGACCCCGCACAGCAAGTCCTCACTTCACAGTCTCCAAAATTGCTGTTCCTAAACCAGATCATACATATGAGGTAAGAGGTGAAAACTATATCCAAGAAGACCAGCATGCTCATTTGTAATAACCATTAGGTCACCTGTTCTGTGTGGCTTTTCCTCCCACTCCAGTATGGTGCTTTCCCAAGAAGAAGAGTTGTATGCTCTCTACAGTTGTTTTTGTTGGCTTGTTTGACTAATAAAGAGCACTGCTGTAAACACACATGAACTGCTAAAATGTGATTTGTAATTATTAGTTATTTAAACAAGCTTTCATCTGTTTAAGGATGAAGCTTAAATACTTCATGTCATACAGTGAAATCATAAACATTTGTCATGCAACTTACATTTTTTAAAGAGCAGAAGTATCCCTCTTCAATCTTATTATGTGCATCAGTTCACTAGGACATTGGAAATAGTGTTTCTTTCTTCCTTGCAGACTACTACATACTAAACTAATTTTTGAAATAGAAAAAAATCCAGACTTCATAATATGACACCATCCATTTTTAAAGTTATTTCTTTCATTCTTCTGTTCGACTCCTTCACATAATATGAAAGGTTCCCATTTAATTAATTTTCTTATTCAAGTATACTTTCTCACTTGGACTTTAAAAATGAACTGTTTTTTCCCTCAAACATAATTAAACACTATAAAAATTACCTAAAATATTTTTCTCTTTAAAGATTTCTGTATGCTTTTCAAAGTTATTACACCTACAATAACATTTTGAAATCTCTTCAGTTATTTTAATCACTGACAGTTATGTAATTAGCCGTAGTGTTTATTGCTGTATCAGACTAAATGGAAAGCTAAAGCCTCAAGTGAATAAATTTAGAGGACATTTCTCATGTTGCACTTAAGAACTTCTTGACCCTTTAAAGATCAAATTCTAAAGTTAAAAAAGAGAAACTATTTGAATGTTAGAAACATCAAAAATAATACAAGGAGATTATATATCTGGTATTCTACTACTGCAATCTAAAACTAGAAGTAATTTTTCTGTATATTGCTTTTGCAGTGTCAACAAATAAGTAACTAAGGAAGCAACTGATGCATATGCAATCTGCTCAAGAAATATACTGTCTCCTTTGGAAACAAGAGAACTACACAGCTGTAACTCTTTCTCTTCTGTTCCCTAGGTTTCAATAGCTGGATCTGCCATGGCCACTCTGGAAAAAGAGTTATCAGCTACTTCTGCTGTGCAAAAGATCACCAAGCCCGTGAAACCACCTCAGCTAAAGCCACATGAAGTCAGGATAAAAGCAGAGCCAGTTGCCCCTCCACAGTTTCCATTTGGAGAGGCTGATGAGACCTATAAAAGTCGCTATGATGTTGAGACTAAAAAAGAGACAGGTGTAAGCATTAAAGGTGAAGCAGTGCGGGAAGAACACTTGATGTTGCGGAAACAAGGTGAAGCAAAGGTATGTTATTAAGCAAATTTCCATCACTTTGACTGAATTTAATCTTAAAAACGTAGCATAGCCTCACCTGTTTGCTGTTTCCCCATGGCAATTTTGCACTTTTACAGCATTCTGCTGACTTTTATATTTGTTGCTTTACACAAATCTTTCTAAGGACCTAATATTTACCTATGACAAGCAAAGAGCTCTCTCTACCTAATTTCTTTTCTTATCTAAATTCTGCTGTTTATGCCCTTGGCTTTCTTAGGTGTTCATTAACTGTGCTTTAAACAACCTAGGTGACAGAAACTGCCAGAATTCCTGTGCCTGCAGAAATCCCTGCTACTCCACCCACCTTAGTCTCAGTAAGTACTTTGTATGTAGATTAGGGGACTTACACTAAGTTTTCACCTGTTTTGTATTCTAACTTTTATCTTTGAAAACCTGACCATGAAAATTTGGCTTTATTTCATCTTTTTAACCCTGTATTAGACTTACTCAGACAGTTATTAGACTTACTGAGCCAATTTATCTCTGATACAAACTATTCTGAATATATGGGGGTGATTCTTTACAATTATGTCACATAGTAGGTTGACCTTTGCTGCAGTGAAACAATTTCTCACCATGATCTGCATAAACATCAACTACCTTTTCATTTTCTTGTTAATAACAGTAATGTTCAGAGATCCCAAATCCAGTTTCAAATACCTCCCTTTGGAAAATGCCTCTTTTTTTCTTGGATACACTGCTGAACAGAACACTGTTTTGAAGTAGACATTGAATTTTCCATTCAAATAGGTTTTAGTTATTTAAATGACTGTTTAGTAGTGAAAATATATACTGACTGTGATCTTTATTTTTTGTCATACAGGGCCTCAAAAATAAGACTGTGACTGAAGGTGAGTCTGTCACTCTGGAGTGCCATATCTCTGGTCATCCTCAGCCTACTGTGACATGGTACAGGGAAGACTACAAAATTGAGAGCTCAATGGACTTCCAGATCACTTTCAAAGCAGGGCTTGCTCGCCTTGTGATTCGTGAAGCCTTTGCAGAAGACAGTGGAAGATTTACCTGCACTGCTACCAATAAGGCTGGGAGCGTCAGCACATCTTGCCACCTGTACGTGAAAGGTAAGTATATTTATCACTGTAGGAAGATTATAATATTGCTAACTGCATGTTACTTGTAACTTAGACATTTTGTCAGCTCCCAAGCAGAACATATGCCTTGAACTGTATTCCAGGGCTGTTAGGTAACAGGGCTGTAAGAATATGAGGAAAAGACCTATTACAGGCTGATGGAGGCTCTTAACCTGCTTCCTCAGTGGAAGTACCTGGCCCTCTGAGCCAACTGACTACTTAACTTTCTCTCTTGTTGTGTCAACTAAACTCACTGTTTAAGCACTATTAAAGTATTTTAAAATCCACTATATCATATTTGGCTTGCAGTTTCAGAAGAAATTGAGACTCGAGAAACCATTTCTGAGAAGGCTGTTACAGAAGAGAAACGGTAAAGTTACTTTCCTAAACAGACTGCTCCTACTGTAGTCATTAGTTTCTTGCGCTCTGTTTATAAGAGCTTCAGACATCAGCTCACTTACCTGCACTGAAATCTTATTTCAGCTACGTGGAGACAAAGGACATTGTAATGGAAGATGTCTCTGCTGCAGCAGAGGAAGTATCGGGAGAACCCATACCTCCTTTCTTCATAAGAAAACCCATAGTACATAAATTAATTGAAGGTGGGAGCATTATTTTTGAATGCCAAGTAGGGGGCAACCCAAAGCCACATGTCTACTGGAAAAAAGGTGGAGTTCCTCTAACGACTGGCTACAGGTACTTTGAATACAATGCACAAAAAACTATTTAAACATAATTTTTAATAATATTTAACTGACAGTACCATAATTTTGATTCCCTTACTGATGCTGAGCCAAATAACATCACTGATTTCTGTGAAATTTTATTTTTCAAATGGAAAAATCATAGGATCATGTCTTAATGTGAGATTTTAGAAGGCTGCTAAGTTTTAAAATATAAATACTCAAAAGACCATAAAATAAGAAATGCTACATATCCTTAAAAACAAATCAGGAAGAAGTTTTGCATTTGTTTTATCCTGTCTGTGCAATCTTTGCATTCTGTCTATGCAAATGTTGTCTATAGAAAGCCACATACTTTCTAGCAGAGAAAAAAAATCAATTTGTAGCATTCTTGAAATATATCATGCTCTAATGACCCATATTAGGACAAACTATATGCACACAGCATGTACCGTTTTACTGTGTCTGATAACTAGATATCTGATATTTCAGTACTGATGTTTGCATCCCATTTATTTTAGTGACAACAGAAACAAAGTAGACCTGTACTCTACTTTCAGCATGGTTACTTTTCCTACGCTGTTCTGCAGATTCATTGAGTGAGAACTGCCTGCAAAAGTTTCTCTTTTTTTGTCTTGTACAAGTTAGGAGTAATTCTGATTAATTGTATCACTAAAAGCAAATTCATTAAAAAGTCTGTTCATCAGAATTATAGAAAGCTTGTACTTTTATGTTTTCTATAGATACAAAGTGAGTTACAAACGAGAAACTGGGGAATGCAAACTTGAAATTTCCATGACTTTTGCCGACGATGCCGGAGAATACACTATTGTTGTTCGTAATAAACATGGAGAAGCTTCTGCAACGGTCTCCTTACTAGAAGAAGGTACATTGTACATTAAGGAAATGTGAAAAATATTTCTTAAAATTAACTTTAAAATGGGAAAAATATTTTAAATTGTGCTGCAAATTCTTTGCAGCTTAGTTTGGTCAATTCAAGAAGCATAACGGGCGATCTGGTGGCTCTGTTTCTGCAAGACAGAGTATTTGACAGCAGGTTCTTGAAGGACTTATATTCTTTGCTAGAATGTGTAGCTATAGCAACCTTCTTCTGTTGACGTCCACAACAGTCTACATAACATAAGACATTCAGAGAGTGATGTGGGGAAAGGAGGTTAATCAAGGAATAGTTTGTTCTATTACAGGGAAAGAAGCTAAGTGTTTGTTGTTTTTTTTTTAAATTGTTCTTGTAAAAATGCATGAAAATTTGCAGGAGACAGAGAAACAGTGAAGAAATTGTAAAATAGTCTCTATCTCTAGGTGCTTCCACTTTGAGAACTAGAACACCTAAATAGCACAGTAAAAGTATTACCTGTTGATAAAGCTCATCTGAGGGCATCAGTCTTTGCATTTTATTGCTGTTTGTATTTTATCGGTTAAACAGATAGAAACTCTGCTTGAATCACTAAAACCAGTAAAATAAGTTTGTACTTGTCTCTATTCAATGCAGTGAAAACCACAAAAACTTATCAAAATTAATGTGTTCTTAATTCTTAGCTGATTATGAAGCCTACATAAAATCGCAACAAGAAATGATGTACCAAACTCAGGTGACTGCATATGTACAGGAACCTAAAGTGGCTGAGGTAGCCCCAGCTATTTCATATGGTGACTTTGAAAAAGAATATGAAAAAGAACAAGCCCTAATTAGGAAGAAAATGGCGAAAGATACAGTGATGGTCAGAACTTTTGTAGAAGATGAGGTATGTCTACCACTCCATACTCATTTTGAATACTGACATTTTACCAGTACAAATCACTTCTTTACAAGGTTGTTATCTGACACACAGAACTAATGGGCTTGTTCTTCTGTATAGGAATTCCATATTTCGTCTTTTGAAGAAAAACTTATCAAGGAAATTGAACTGAGAATTATTAAGACCACCTTAGATGAACTTCTCGAAGAAGATGGAGAGGAGATGATGGTTGATATTTCTGAATCTGAAGCTATAGAAGCAGGATTTGATTTAAGATTAAAGAATTACAGAACCTTTGAAGGGACAGGAGTTACCTTCCATTGCAAGACAACTGGATATCCATTACCAAAGGTACCCCAAACCTGTATGACATCAATCTATTTAAAAAAATAACATCTGGTGCTCTTGAAAAATCCTTTAACATCTCATTGCCAGACATTCTACATTTTGCATGGAAAACAGCAAATCTCAAAGGAAATCCACTCTTTTGTTTTGATATCAAGCTGAATTTTCCTTTTGTCCCTTAATAGAATATTGTTAGGTTGGTTAGCCAGTTCAGAGGTAGGTTAGATTTACCAGTTAAGTTGGTCTTGCTTCTGATTATCTCCAAGTTAGCCCACACAAGTGGGGACCATAGTAGCAAGTCCAGTTTAAGTCACTTTGCTCTTCATCAAAATGGGCTTTATATCAGTTTCTAGCTCCAAAACTTGTGTTTCAGGCTACTGTGAAAGCATGTTACTTTAGTCTTATTTCAAGTAAAAACGTTGATGTTAACACATACATAGGCTGTGATGATGCATCAGATGAAAAATAGGAAGTTGTAATATGTTGTATGCATGGATCATTACTGGATCTCTGTCTTTAGGAGAGCTCACATAGCTCACTGTTTCTTTCCATGCAGATTGCATGGTACAAAGATGGTAAGCGCATAAGGCATGGAGAGCGCTACCACATGGAAGTTCTGCAAGATGGCAGTGCCAGTCTGCGTTTGCCTGTTGTTTTACCTGAAGATGAAGGAATTTATACCGTCTTTGCCAGTAATATGAAAGGAAATGCCATTTGCTCAGCAAAACTCTACGTTGAGCCAGTTGCACCCACGGCAACTCCAGGTTATATGCCAGGACCAGAAGTTATGCGAAGATATAGGTAGGTACATACTAATATATAAATTTAATGAGACTTCAGTCTGCTGTGATAGACAATCCAAACACTCATTACACAGCAGCTAAACAGCTTAAGTTATTGGAGTTTGCATACCTCTAGAGAAGTTCTAAATGCTGTTTTCATGGCTTATATTGACTTATGTGCCAATTCTTTGTCTGATTTGCCTTCTTAATGAACAATGCAGTTCCCAGAAGTACCATCATTCACATGCATGTCCAGCCACAGTATCAGATTTACAACCTCGGCAACCATATTTATTTCTTAAAGTATTCATGTTTTGGGAAAAAAGTTCTTCTGTACTTGGAATTTTAGAACTGTGTGCAACTCTTACTTCCCACCTTTCAAATAGCTGTATTTCTATGACAGAAAAAATCCAGTGTTGCCATGTACTGTGTTCTGTCTCCATATACTTACACTCACATGCACAAATGTATACAGGATTACATCCGTATCTGTACAGTATCCAAAACCCAAAAACTTCCCTGGCTGTGGTGTATCCTAATACTATTCAGCTATACAAATAGCTGTCAAAAACCTAAAGAAAATTGACTACAAATAAAAATTAATTTTGCCACAACTTCTCACATAAATAAATTGGTTAACCTCTTTAAAATAAATTATGCTCAAGGCAAAAGTTGAACTCTGTTTATCATGTCAGCCCACTGCTATATGATGTTGTCATACACATCTGTCTTGTCTTTTCCTTCCAGGTCTATTTCTCCACGGTCTCCAAGCCGGTCTCCTGCCCGCAGTTCTCCTTCTCGTTCTCCTGCCCGCAGATTAGAAGAAACCGATGAAGGACAACTGGAGAGACTATATAAGCCAGTTTTTGTGCTGAAACCTACATCATTTAAATGTTCACAGGGGCAGACAGCAAGATTTGACTTAAAAGTTGTTGGCAGACCTATGCCAGAGACTTACTGGTTCCATAATGGTACATCAGCCTCATTTTCATCAACAAATAATCTTAAAAGACAATCTTATGTGCATTTTACATCTTGTTGAGACACTGTTTGGAGTGCAACTTTTTTTTTCATGTGTGTCTGCAGGTCAACAAGTGGTTAATGACTACACCCATAAAATAGTGATTAAAGAAGATGGCACCCAGTCATTGATCATTGTTCCTGCTATGCCTGATGACTCTGGAGAATGGGCTGTAATTGCTCAGAATAGGGCAGGCAAAGCTTCAGTCTCAATGACACTGACTGTGGAAGGTATCTACTGTGCATGCTATTTTTAGGAGTCTGAGGAGTGTTCCTTATTAAAAAATATGGTTATGTCATTTCCTCTTATGATAACTTACCCTTGCTCTTTCAGCTAAGGAAGACCTAGTCAGACCACACTTTGTGGAAAGGCTGAAGAATGTTAGCGTAAAGGAGGGCTCTAGACTGGAGATGGCAGTGAAAGCTACTGGTAACCCTAACCCTGACATTGTATGGCTAAAGAACAGTGACATCATTGTACCTCATAAATACCCCAAAATAAAGTAAGCATTTTTATTTTATTTAAATGGTAAAGGAGTTCATAATCACCATCCTGCAAAGTGCCTCCTACAGTGTGCTGAATACCTTTGCTTCCATAGAAGGGATTCACTAAGAGCTTTGTACAATGGCTACTGAAGCTACTAACAGCTTTTGCATTGCAGAAAGGCTAAGAGAAATAAAATATCTTATAGGACTCACTCCATTTTATCCAGCTTGTGTGCTTGTGTATTCTGTATGCTGCAAAGCCAATGCTTTTACAACAGAGATTTAAGGAACCTTTATCTGTCTCTGATTTTGAGGTCTCTACAGGCAAAACTGCCATTGAATTCAACACTGGTTTTTATTATCATTGTCTGTTTGGTTCTTAGGCACTGCACTCATAAACATGAATAAACATAAACAACATGTCTAATTCCTCCAGAGATTTGCCTTTGGAGGTTTTGACCTAATTTTGGAGAAGGGCAAAAATGAATGACAAAGTGCAAAAAAGTTAAAAAAAATTGTTTTAATATTTCAGGATTGAGGGAACCAAAGGGGCAGCTGCCCTTAAAATTGAATCTACTGCCAGGCAAGATGCTGCATGGTATACTGCTACTGCTATCAATAAAGCTGGGCGGGACACTACTCGTTGCAAAGTAAATGTTGAAGTTGAACATGCAGAACCTGAACCAGAAAGGAGATTAATCATTCCAAAAGGAACTTACAAAGCCAAGGAGATTGCAGCTCCAGAGTTAGAGCCTCTCCATTTGCGTTATGGTCAAGAGCAATGGGAGGAAGGAGATCTCTATGACAAAGAAAAGCAACAGAAACCATTTTTTAAGAAGAAACTCACATCTTTAAGGCTCAAACAATTTGGACCAGCACACTTTGAGTGCAGGCTTACACCAATTGGTGACCCAACCATGGTGGTGGAGTGGTTGCATGATGGCAAACCCTTGGAAGCAGCTAACAGACTCCGCATGATCAATGAGTTTGGATACTGTAGCCTGGACTATGGAGTAGCCTATTCCAGAGATAGTGGAGTGATCACTTGCAGGGCAACTAACAAATACGGTACAGACCATACATCCGCTACTTTGATTGTGAAGGATGAGAAAAGCCTTGTGGAAGAATCCCAGTTGCCAGAAGGCAGAAGGGGACTGCAGCGAATTGAAGAGTTAGAAAGAATGGCCCATGAGGGTGCTCTTCCGGCAGTTGCAGTGGACCAAAAGGAAAAACAAAAACCAGAAATTGTTTTGGTTCCTGAACCTGCAAGAGTCCTGGAAGGTGAAACGGCACGATTCCGCTGCCGTGTGACTGGCTATCCTTTGCCCAAGGTCAACTGGTACCTCAATGGACAGCTCATCCGTAAGAGCAAAAGGTTTAGACTCCGTTACGATGGAATCTACTACCTGGATATTGTGGACTGCAAATCATATGACACAGGAGAGGTGAAAGTCACTGCAGAGAATCCAGAAGGCTTTCTTGAACATAAGGTGAGACTTGAGATCCAGCAGAGGGAAGACTTCAGATCTGTTCTTCGTCGTGCTCCTGAACCCAAACATGAGCCTGTAATGACAGAGCCTGGAAAGCTTCTCTTTGAGGTACAGAAGGTAGACAAACCTGCAGAAGCAACAACCAAAGAAGTGGTGAAACTAAAAAGGACTGAAAGAATCACTCATGAGAAGCTTTCAGAGGAATCTGAAGAGCTGCGTAGTAAATTCAAGCGTAGGACAGAAGAGGGCTATTATGAAGCCATCACTGCTGTGGAACTTAAGTCTCGCAAAAAAGATGAATCATATGAAGAAATGTTAAAAAAGACAAAAGAAGAACTTCTTCACTGGACCAAAGAGATCCCAGAGGAAGAGAAGAAAGCACTTCCTCCTGAAGGCAAAATCACCATTCCAACATTCAAACCAGAGAAGGTTGAGCTTAGTCCAAGCATGGAGGCTCCCAAGATATTTGAACGAATTCAAAGCCAGACTGTAGCCCAGGGGGCAGATGCACACTTCCGTGTGAGAGTGGTGGGAAAACCAGACCCTGAGTGCCAGTGGTTCAAAAATGGTGTGCAGATTGAAAGGACTGATCGTGTGTATTGGTATTGGCCTGAAGATAATGTTTGCGAATTAGTCATCAGAGATGTGACTTCTCATGATTCTGCCAGCATCATGGTGAAAGCAGTCAATATAGCTGGTGAAACTTCTAGCCATGCTTTCCTGTTAGTACAAGGTAATTTAAATTCTCTTACTTTTATCCTACTGCTTATCAATGTGTTAAGTCTATATGGCCAGTGCACTGTTGATGCATTCCATATTGTTTTGCAGCCAAGCAGTTAATCAGCTTCACCCAGAAGTTACAAGATATTGTTGCTAAAGAGAGAGACTCCATGGCAACGTTTGAATGTGAGACATCAGAACCCTTTGTCAAAGTGAAATGGTTTAAGGATGGAATTGAGATTCATTCTGGAGACAAATACAGGATGCACTCAGACAGAAAGGCTCATTTTCTTTCTGTACTAGCAATTGAAATGTCTGATGCTGATGACTACAGCTGTGCACTGGTAGAAGATGAATCCATAAAAACTACTGCAAAGCTTACTGTTGAAGGTAAGAAGCACACAGCTCAGTATCATGCAGTACTGTTAAAGTGAAATCAGCTTCAGGAAGAAATAAAACAATTTAAACTGATGTCTAACACTAAGAAGTGTTCAAGCTGTTTTCATACTTTTGGAATCCAATATGAAAGCTTGGAGATAATTTATGTAAAATGGTTACACCATATATGTATATTAATTTCCTTAAGCTCATTTAATAAGAAATGTTTTCATCAGGGATATCTAATCGAGCTTACTCATGAATGAAATTATTTTTGCCGGTAGGTGCTGTGGTTGAGTTTATTAAAGAACTTGAGGATGTTGAAGTACCAGAATCCTTCTCAGGTGAACTTGAATGTGAGGTTTCCCCAGAAGATGTAGAGGGGAAATGGTACCATGGCAATGTTGAACTCACTTCTAATCATAAATATGTGATTGCATCCCGTCGTGGTCGCCAAATCCTCACTATTAAAGATGTTAATAAAGAAGATCAAGGAGAGTATAGCTTTGTTGTTGATGGGAAAAGGACTCACTGCAAACTGAAGATGAAGCGTAAGCACTTCTAATACTTATATTGTCTCTATATTATAGATTTTCTATATTATAGCGTATATTATAGCTATATCACTATATCCCATACTGTCTTAATATTCAATATTCTGCTTCTCTATTATGAGGATTAATTAACTTCATTTCATTCCACAGCTCGTCCCATGGTTATTCTTCAAGGACTTGCTGATCAGAAAGTCTGTGAGGGAGATATTGTACAACTTGAAGTTAAAGTCTCCCTAGAAAATGTGGAAGGTGTCTGGATGAAGGATGGTCATGAAATTCAATCAAGTGATCGTATTCACATTGTGTTGGATAAACAGTCACACATGCTGCTGATAGAAGATGCAACCAAGGAAGATAGTGGAACTTACTCTTTTAGTGTTCCTGGTCTTGGACTGTCAACCACTGGACGGATCACAGTGTACAGTAAGTCATTATCATGATTTTGAAGGTCTGTTTGATTTTTGGGTCCTTTAGGACTACTTCTTAAAGGCATAATTTTTTTCATGATGAATATTTTTGTAACTTGACAGGTGTGGAAATAGTGGTGCCTCTAAAAGATGTTCACGTAGTTGAAGGAACAAAAGCTATCCTTGAATGCAAAGTTTCAGCACCTGATGTGTCTTCCTCCAAATGGTACCTAAATGATCATCAAATAAAGCCTGATGAACGTGTACAAGCTGTATGTAAAGGCACTAAACAGAGGCTAGTGCTTACCAGAACTCATGCATCAGATGAAGGACATTATAAGCTAATGGTTGGCAAAGTTGAAACAAGTTGTAATGTCACAGTTGAAAGTAGGTTTCCTTTAAGGTGCACAGTTCTTTGTGAAATTATTTATTTAAATACAAAACTGTGGAAGCAATTAATATATTTGTAATGTATTCTTTTTATAGAAATTCAAATTATTAGAGGTCTTCATGACATCACCTGCACTGAAACACAGAATGTATCTTTTGAGGTCGAGCTCTCCCATTCAGGGATTGATGTAATTTGGCATTTCAAAGGCCAAGAGATCAAGACTGGTCCTAAATATAAAATTGAAGCACGTGGCAAAATATATAAATTGACAGTGGTGAAGATGATGAAAGATGATGAAGGAGAATATGTATTTTATGCTGGAGAGAAGAAAACATCTGGAAAGCTCATAGTAGCAGGTTAGTAGAGTTAAAGTCCAAGATTTTTATTTCACTGTGATTTAAAAACAATGCTCAATGTACTGTATTTTGTAATTGTCACAATTGTGCTGTTTCTGTACTTTTTTTGTCTTTAATTTATCGTTTTTCCTCTGTTCTCCTTGCACTTCCCCTTATCTTTTGTAATTGGTATAATTTGAATTCAACAAAGCTTTTAAGTAAGTGCTTGTATGTTTTGCTAAATCAGAGCCATAGTATGGAATGCTGTAGTATGCTTTTGATGTAATTAATGTAAAAAAGAAGTTTTTTGTCTGGAATGTTCAGTATACCTGTGCTGATAATAAAAATAATAAATGAGAATAACTAGGATAGAAGTAAGAAACATATTTTTGTGATGTTCAGGTCACATTCTATTCTTGATTTTTCATAGAACTCAGAATGTCTATGGTCATGCTGCAAATTAGGGCAAAGAATTCTGTGATGAACTTTTCACATGGTTGCATTTTCATATGGGGGAAGGTTGAACAGCAACACAACAAAAACATGTGCTCTTGCTTCAAAACAGGTGGTGCCATTTCAAAGCCTCTCAATGACCTGACTGTGGCTGAGTCCCAGACAGCTGTTTTTGAATGTGAGGTGGCAAATCCTGAATCAGATGGCCAGTGGCTAAAAAATGGTAAACCATTACCTATGACAGATCAGTATCGTGCTGAATCTGATGGCGTAAAGAGAAGGCTCAATATCCCTGCCACAAAACTGGATGATATGGGTGAATATAGCTACGAAATAGCAAGCTCAAAGACATCTGCCAAACTGAAGGTTGAAGGTCAGTATTTTTTATAACTAACTGATGTCTTTAAGACTCAGTCCAGCATCACTCACTGTGTCTTGGATCAGGTCCTAAGATACAAGTATATTTTGCTTCGTTTTTTGAAAATATTTTTATATTATGATACACTTTCTGAGGTAGCAAAGTTACTGTATTTTGGAATGTCCATATTTGGAATTTAGCATGGTTGCTTAATAAAAACACTTTTTATTCAAGGTACTGGCTAACAGGTAGAAATTCACTCTTTGCTAGTTATGTAGTAAACATATCAAATAAAAAAACCTGTTTCTCATGGATGTTACAAGTAAATGTTCCTTTTTGTGTTCCAAGCACACTACTTCAGTGGAAACTGTATAAATCAATATATATATACTGGATTTTAAAATGAAGCACCATGATTCAGTTTTATTAAGATTATTATATTTACTATTAAATTTCTAATTTTGGTCTGTTTTGTCAAGTTTTTTGTTTCTTTTCTTTTTTTTTCCTAGCTGTTAAGATAAAGAAGACACTAAAGAACTTGACTGTGACAGAAACACAGGAGGCAGTTTTCAGTGTAGAACTGACCCACCCTGATGTGAAAGGAGCTCTGTGGATTAAAAATGGTGTTGAACTTGAATCAAATGACAAATATGAAATTTCAGTGAAAGGAACTGTTCACACACTGAAAATCAAACACTCTGTTGTCACTGATGAGTCTGTTTATAGCTTTAAGCTTGGAAAAATAGGAGCAAATGCCAGACTTCATGTGGAAAGTAAGTCGATCTGGTTTGAATATTTGCTTTAAAGTGTAGTTTGAAATTCAAATCAAACATGCTGCTGAATCTTGCTAACTTTTTTCTTCAAGCTGTCAAGATCATCAAAAAGCCAAAGGATGTGACTGCTTTGGAAAATGCTGTTGCCTCCTTTGAACTGAGTGTATCCCATGATACTGTACCAGTCCGATGGTTCCACAAAAATGTTGAGCTTAAACAAAGTGATAAATACAAGATGATCTCTCAAAGGAAAGTTCACAAGCTTATGCTGCATAACATATCCCCTGCTGATGCTGGGGAATACACAGCTCTTGTTGGGCAAATTGAATGTAAAGCAAAACTGTTTGTGGAAAGTAAGTATTGTAAGTTTGTAAGCAAGTAATTATATGAATTGCTACACCAACTCATGTTGAAAAACTTGACCTGACACTTTATAGCCTGTTACCCTTGGGTTTTTGTAGTCTTCCACACATACTGACTTTTAAAAAATCCTTTCTTTTCTTTTGTCTTTTTTTTTTCCCTCCTCTTAGCCATACACATCACAAAGACCATGAAAAATATTGAGATTCCTGAGACCAAAACTGCCTCTTTTCAATGTGAAGTTTCTCATTTCAATGTGCCTGCTGTCTGGTTGAAAAATGGTGTGGAGATTGAAATGAGTGAAAAGTTCAAAATAGTGGTCCAGGGGAAACTCCATCAGCTCAATATCATGAACACAAGCAGTGAAGATTCTGCAGAATACACATTTGTCTGTGGAAATGACAGAGTCAGTGCAACTCTGACTGTAAAACGTACGTAAAACCAAAATTAACCAGAATATTTTACAGTTATCAATAATAGAGTTGTGTTAATACGCGCACTTGGTGCAATTCAGACAAAACCAGCATAGTTATAGAAGTATTTTCAAATAACCCTAATAGCCTCAATTACATTTTTAAAAGAGATCTAGAAGCTGTGAACTTGAAAGTCAGATCCTGGATTCTTCTGTTTAGGCCAATATGCCTAAATGTCAAGTCAACATAGGAGACAGAATTTGGATTCCTGTGTCATTCAGAAGTTTTGGGAAATTTAATGGTAGTATTGATTCTGGACACAGAGCCTTCCTTTTAATAGTACCAAAATTCAGAACCTGTCTTAAAGAATTTTAAACATCTCTGATCCAGTTAACGTGTTTAAAGTTAAGCAAAACAAAACCCAAACCATGTCCATTTCTTTTCTTTTAGCCATCCTAATTACTTCCATGCTAAAAGACATCAATGCTGAAGAGAAAGATACAATAACATTTGAAGTTACTGTTAACTATGAAGGTATCTCATATAAATGGCTAAAGAATGGGGTAGAAATAAAATCGACTGACAAATGCCAGATACGAACAAAGAAGCTCACACACTCCCTCTCCATAAGGAATGTGCATTTTGGTGATGCTGCAGAATACACTTTTGTTGCTGGAAAAGCAGCTTCATCAGCCACTTTATATGTGGAAGGTATTTTCCCTCTTGATTTGTATATTTAGTGACTTCTAGTGGCGTAAATATCATCATGGCACTCATTCTACTTTTTTTCTGCCCTAGCTCGTCACATTGAATTTAGGAAGCATATTAAAGACATCAAGGTTGTGGAGAAGAAGAGGGCTATTTTTGAATGTGAAATTTCAGAACCTGACATTCAGGTCCAGTGGATGAAGGATGGGCAAGAACTCCAGATTGGTGACAGGTAAATGATTGCTTCTAACCATATTGACTTTTGTTATGTATTTTCCCACAGGAAATAACTTGCTCATTTTCTTTTCTAATGTCCTTAGGATGAAAATTCAGAGAGAGAAATATGTCCATCGTCTCATCATTCCTTCCACAAGAATGTCTGATGCTGGTCAGTACACTGTAGTAGCAGGTGGAAACACATCCAGTGCCAATTTGATAGTGGAAGGTCGTGACATTCGTATCAGAAGCGTCTGTAAAGATATTCAGGTATGGCCTATACAGAAGAATAAATCTTTCATAACTTTGTCACTCAAAGAATAATGCAAAGGAAGAGCAACCATATCTAACCAGCAAAAGTCCTAACACAAAAATCTGTAATCATAAGATCAGGGCCTTTTCTTCTAGGAAACTGCAACATGAGACCATCTGTAAAAACAAATGCTATTTCTAATATTTATTCTACTTGCTCAAAGGTCATTCAGAGACAAAGAGCTGAAATTGAATTTGAAGTCAATGAAGATGACATTGAACCACAGTGGTACAAGGATGGTATTGAGATCAACTTCCAATATGAGGAAAGATACAGTTATGTGGTGGAAAGGAGAGTTCATCGAATGAGCATCTTTGAAACCACTTACTCTGATGCTGGAGAATATACTTTTGTTGCAGGACGGAATAGGAGTTCTGTTGTTCTCTATGTGAATGGTATGTGTCCCCAAAAACAATGCTTTGACTGTATTTAGTACCCTGTGTTTTTCTGATTTCTCTATAGCTTTTCTGGAATTCTAACTCTGAAAGTAAAAAAAAAAAATAAAAATCCAAAGAGAATCTTTTGTCTGGAACACTACCAAAATCCTCATGTACATGGACGTTTCTTGCTCTACTGAAATAGCTAGCTAGCTGATGAAACTGTTATAGCAGTTCTTTTCCCCACTCTATTTATTTAGACCAGGAAATTCTCAAATCCAAATAAAACTAATTTGCTCATATGGACAAATATGCCTTGCCAGAAGGATCAGCCTGAGAATTCTTGGACATGTTTTGCCAGAAAACACTTACACCAGCACAGCTAATTATGTTAAGGCACTTGCTGCTGGATCATTCCCCCTGTATCAAAGAAAAGGGCAGATTTTCATGGGAATGCAAGATTTGGAATGAGATTAAAAAAAAAAAAATCCTTGCTAATATTTTTAAAGACGTGATAAATATCAATACTGAGATTTCTCTCTCTCCTCCTTTCTCCCCTTCCCTTCTCCTGCCCAATTTGCAGCTCCAGAGCCACCCCAGATTATTCAGGAGCTAGAGCCAACCACAGTGGAGTCCGGCAAACCTGCCCGTTTCTGTGCTATGGTATCAGGCAAACCTCAGCCCAAAATTTCCTGGTACAAAGATGATCAACAGCTTTCTCCAGGTTTCAAGTGCAAATTTCTTCATGATGCACAAGAATATACTCTCTTGCTGATTGAAACTTTCCCTGAAGATGCAGCAGTGTATACCTGTGAAGCAAAAAATGACTACGGAGTTGCTACAACTTCAGCTTCACTTTCAGTGGAAAGTGCGTTTCCTGTGCTCATAACAATGTCTGTGAAATAAGATTGACAACATATGTGCAATCTTCTTCATCTTTAAAAATGACTTCTTTTTCTTATCATTTAGTCCCAGAAGTTGTTTCTCCTGAGCTAGAAGTGCCAGTGTATCCACCTGCTGTCATAATACCACTACGTGATGCTGTTACATCTGAGGGACAGTCTGCTCGTTTTCAGTGCAGAGTTACAGGAACAGGTGGGTTTAATGAAATCCTGTACATCTTTTCATCTCTCAGAATTTTTCATCCTGGAGTCAGAAAAAAATGCAACAGTGTATGTGCTGGGATCAGTCTTTCCCTAGAAGTACGGTTATTTGATATACGCACAGAGCAAAGTATTACTCACTGACAGCTATCAGTTAAGCAAGTCATATGTCAAAGATGGCATTAAGCATGGAAATTATAAACTGTCATAAACATTGAGCATTTCTAAAAAGAAGGTCTGTTTCAAAAAATTTGTCTTTGGAAATGTCTCAGCATTTCAAATGCTAACAGATGTTGGAAAACTGTGTCAGTGAGTAAAATGCAGAGTTTCAAAACACAGAGTATCATGGTGGAAAAGCATTATCATGTTAAACGAACATAATGAAGTTTCGGATGACACACAGTGTCATGTCAATTAACTGAGCAAACAGACTGAAACTGTGCCTCAGCCTTTATCCTAATATTCCTAAGTATCTTGTATCACTCTGCAAACAGTAAACTGCAATTGCATTCTTTTTCCTAGCATAACAAGGTGTTTGCTCATTGTCATTTTAAGTGTAGATCTTCCTTAAATAAGTTTGCTAGTGTTAGTTACATAGAATATCATTCTACAATTAAAATAATTCTTTTCAAGTTAACACAAAACCAAATAAAACTACCTTTCTTCACTTCTGTAAATGGCCTTGAGTATGACTAGTAATAAAATATCCACAGGGTAAACTGCAGAATAAGATCCAGTTCCAATCCCAAAGTATTTACAATTGTTTAAAGATAAATAAAACTCCAAATTTAAAAATAATCATGAGTGATAACTGTATAAAAATCCACACAAAACTGGTAATATACACATATATGCAAATATGTCTAATTCGCATTTCCATCACCTGAAATCAAACCCCAATTTTTTTAAAAAAAAACTTTACAAAAAATCTGATTCTGCTTTAGAAGTGGTGCTAAAACTCAGACAATGTATGTTAGAAAGACTAGCCTGCCCTCTGTGCAAAGCATGCTAGTTTAACTTTTTTTACAAGAACTGTATATATGTGAATGTGGAAGCTGCATATACAGCACAGAGCATAAGGATCCTTTCATCAAGGTCACCTTTCGTAAAATCATAGAATCATAGAATTGTTTAGGTTAGGAAAGGCCTTTAAGATCATCAAGTCCAACTGTAAACCTAGCACTGCCCAGTCCACCACTAAACCATGTCCCTAAACACCACATCTGCATGTCTTTTAAATACCTCCAGGGATGGGGACTCAACCACTTCCCTGAGCAGCCTGTTCCAGTGCTTGATAACCCTTTTGGTGAAGAAAGTTTTCCTATCGAAAATTTCCTTTATTGAATACTGTATCCAAATGGATTTGCATACCTCTTACTTGTGTTCTGAAAACGATTTATATTAATTAGGTAATACATGATTGCAAATCATGTTTAACGGTACACACTATGCAGCTGGCTATTGAAAAAACTGTCTCTTTCTTCAGTTGACAGTAATAGCACACTATTTGTGTGAAAACATTTGATTCATGATGTGATATAGTGGCAGGTAGAGAGGCAAGGTTAAAGTCTGCTTCAGTCCTCTTCTTTCCCAAGTCTACAAGAATCTTTACAAGTCAAGTAACACAGCATTTTATATAGGAACTTTACAAAGGTACAAAGACAGGATCTTTCTTGAGAAATATGAGGTGTAAAATGTATAATATTTGCAATAAAAAGATACAAGGTACTGTCCTTAGGAAAAGGATATTCCGTTTTAATTTCTTTAACCTGTTCAGCTCAACCTAGTGATTTTATAACCTGTTTAATTGGGCAATTGTAGCAGAATCACTTTTTTAAAATGAGGCTTTCTCTGATTTTAGTAGCAGCAAAATATTTTTAAACTTATATGTTAAGAGGGAAAGGAAAAATTATTTTTACTCAGGAATATAGCAGCACCAGAATCAGTTTTCCCATACAAATATTTTCAATGCAGAAATCAAAACTTAAAGCAACAAGTAGGCCACTTTCCACTGATCATACATTACCAAAGTAATACAATGCACATTTAAACTTAAAAAAGATACTTGAGGTTAAGATTTCTGACATATATAAATATAAAAACAGTGTTTACTTACTAGTCTAATATCATAACTTACATTTTTTTCTTCTTTCTGTTGCTTGAGCAGATCTGAAAGTCTCTTGGTACAGCAAAGAGAGAGAGATCAAGCCATCGCGATTTTTTAGAATGACTCAGTTTGAAGACACTTACCAGCTGGAGATTGCTGAAGCTTATCCAGAGGATGAAGGAATCTATACCTTTGTGGCTAGTAATTCTGTAGGCCAAGTGACAAGCACTGCTACCTTGAAGTTAGAAGGTACAGTGTGCAATTAAAGAACATGTCTTATTTAGGTCATGTTCCAATACTAATCTTAATATACACTGATGTTTATATGTGAGTCATTGTCTGTCACGTTGTCTTTTAACTCAATTAATTGCTACAATTTACAATGTCCACAGCATACGTTTATGTCTCCAAAATATAGATCATGCACAGGAAAACATATTTCACAATTTTTCAATGTTCCATGCACCTCACCTTTTCATTCTTTCCAGTATTAGAATCTGTCATGCACCAAACATAGTAGAAACCTTCTTTCTAATGGAAGTGCTTTGCTTACGCATTCTTTGGTTTGACTGTGAGGAGAATCTAGCAAGAGTTTTTGTATAAAATAAATTACTGTGAAACTGTTGGAAAACATGTTAAATAGAAGTGTGTACCAGGTAGTTGGGCAGATGAAAAGAATAGTTCACATTCATATGAATTGATGAAACATTGACCAAAGTTTTAGAGCAGAAATATCGTCTAGAGAATTTGCTACTTAAGTTCTATATTGTCCTTGATATTATTTAACCATAAATATTTTGTTTTCTTTTTGCAACAGATTCTATTAATGATGAATTAGAATAATTCATGCTGTTAAGTTGCCAGTTAGAAAAAAAAATCTTGAATGAGAGAGAAAATTTATTGTAGTGTAGGGTAAGAAATTAAAAGTTGGCATGCTTCTTTTCAGGATTTAAAAAGGTTGAAGAAGTTACATCAGAGTCCCATTGGCATGTTTCTTCATCTGTTTCACTTAAGGAGGAGTCTATTGGCCAAAGGCCCACCTTTATCCAGCCTATTTCAAGCTGCAGGGTATTCAGCGGGGAATCAGTCAGATTTCAAGCTAGAGTCTCTGGCATGCCCAAACCAAAAATCCAGTGGTTTCATAATCAACAACTCATGTTGCCAACAAAAGACTTAGTTTTCCACTTTGATGAGTCTACAGGCACAGCTATACTGATAATAGTAGATGCTTTCTTAGAGCATGCTGGCCAATACTCTTGCAAGGCAAGAAATAGTGCTGGAGAAACAACTTGTACAGCTACACTTACAGTGACTGCAGAAGGTAAAGCCCCATTTTTACTTCAAAGGGACTCAATTTGTTGTATACCACACTTTTACGCTGTTACTAATGTTTTTCTTTCCTTGTTTCACACCTTTTCTTTACCAGCTAACGTTAGCAGTACCTACCCTCTGTAACCCAGCCACTCTTATTTCTTCTGTTTAAGCTGTAACATTTGGAAATTTACAGATTTGTATTTTGATATGGGTTAAAGAATAGAATAATTTTACTGAAGGCATTCAGATTTTTTAAAACAAGTAATTAAGTAATCGTTATAGCATTGACTGAGGTATTTTTCACTATCTGTAGGGAATAAAAAAAGAAAATACCTCCTTAAAAAGTTCCATAATAAGTTTCCAATACTAAAATACACAACTTCAGTGAAAGAAGAGACAAGCATCAACTGTGTGTCAACTGCATGAATAGCTTAGGCATCACTTGTCATTCATATATGTGAATGAATAATCTTTGTGTCAAGAGCGTAGTGCATCTGGCATGCTGAGTTTTCAAATGAAGATCATTCATTTTCATCCTCCATGCTGTTTGATTTTGTTCAGAGCATGGCCCAGTAAAGTTCTTTAGATATTAATACTGTTGTTATTTTTGTTACTTGATTACACAGTGCAAGCCCTAGATAGGCAAAGTTCTGGGAAAGATGTAAAAGAGTCTGCCCAGTCACAGGCTATATCAGAACTTCATGTTGCTCCTCTCACAAAGAAGAACGTAAAAAATTATCAGAAAGAATTTAAATCAGTGCAACAACCGTCACGGGAATTGGGTGTACAGGTTTTTGAAAGAGTATCAGAAAGTTTGTCCATGAAGGCTACATCAGTTGAAGAAATGGAAGCCATGCACACAACAATCCTTTCCCAGACATCTCAGACCACCAGGATCTCTATGGCCACTGCTCAGGAAATGAAAGATGTCCCTCCAAAGATTCTCTTGCAGCTCAGAGACCTAACTGTGAAATGTGGCGACAGTGCTCAGTTCATATGCGGCTTAGAAAATGAATTCTTCTCTGAGTTTCTTTGGGCCCACGAAGGTGAAAGGATAGAAGCGTCTGAAAAATTGAAGATCTCACAAAATGGAAGTGTCCTACTGCTCACAATCCTAAATGCCCAGATGACAGATCAAGGACTGTACAGTTGTACTGTATATAATGATTATGGAGGGACAACAACTGCTGCAATACTAACAGTCAAAGGTGGTTATCTGACTTTTAACATTATGACTTGCCTTTTGTACCTTCATTATCACTACCTACAGCTCACTCATATTTCCTTTGTTACCAGTATTTAATTGAGAAAGGTCTAGTAATAATGCTTTGAGGTTTTTCCTCCACATTTACAGCTCTATTCATAAGTGACATGTGCAGTACTGGGAAGTTGGTATTGTAACTTCATGCCTCTTCCCAGCAAGTCACAGATGTCTGAGGCTTTTTATTCCTCATATCCTTTGTGAAATGCAGTGAGATGTAAAGCAAAATAGGCTGGTAAGAATTTTTACATTTTAAGAATTCCTGAATCTGGCGTTTAAGGAAGATAAGTATGTCAGATAAGTAATGTTAAAGTAGATACCTGGTCAGTTCAAACTCTGTGGGTCCAACTTGTTTCCACCAAATCCAAGGTTCCAATTCCAAGGTTGGCAATATAGGTCAAGGTACTTGAAAGGATTAATGGGTGCATGTATTGTGTTACTGCACTAGTGAATTGTCTTCTACCCTTCACTCTCCCTGAGATATAAGTATTTATTTTTGCTAAGACTCCTTCCACTTCTTCCTGACATCAGTGTATTAAAATGTTAGTAGTGTTACCACTAGTGAAGATCCAAAAATGTGTTATCACCACACTAGACAGGTGATAGTACTTCTGCTGAGCTCAAAGGAATCAAGAGCAGCAATCAAGATAAATAATGAGGAAGTCATTGACCCTCTTGATTTGGCTCTTATATATTGAAGTTTCTTTCTCCATGCTTGCACTATGCAAAGCGCTTTACATAATCTGCTGCTGCTACTTTCTAAATTGAGGCTCTCAATTAAAAGTAAAGATGTGCTTGTATTAGGCATTACAGACCAAGTCTTGGTCTCATGGAAGTCTCATAAGCTTAACTGGTACCCAGAATTAGCCCAGCAGGAATAGAGCTCTTAAATGTGTAAGCACTCATGTTTAATAGTGTTGCTGTAGCACTAACATGCTGAACATTCGTTCAATAATAATTATTGGTTTTTTTCCCCCTAAGTGTAAGGATGTTTTTTATTCCGCAAAACATCTGACCTAATGCTTTTCCTAACTTTATTCTTACCTAGCAAAAGAAGCACAAGCCAAAGCAGTAACAAAAAATACCCTTGAATCAGATACTAAAAGCTTTAAAGCAGCCAAAGTTTGTCAGTTTAAAGCATCTGAAGTTAAGCAACAATCTTCCAAGAAAACCTCGAGCTTGTTTATATCTACATCCCAAAGACCATATGAAACTGAGAAGCAAAGAAACAGAGTCTACTATCCTGATGTTGTGCCATGTGAAGACATCACAGAAACTGATGGCAAAGCACCAGAGTTTCTTGAAACTCTGCCTTCAGAAACCACTGTAAAAGAAGGAGATGATGTGTTACTCTTCTGTATAATGAAGGGTGTGCCTACACCTTGCGTGGTCTGGCTGTGCAATCAGCTAATAGTTGAGGAGTCTGCATTGTGTTCCTTAAAACGTGATGGGCCACTGTGCAGTTTAAGGTTATTGAAAGTTGGTCAGAACCACAAGGGTATATACAAATGCAGAATAGTTAATTCTGCAGGACAAGCCGAGTGCAGCACCCATCTGAGAGTGACAGGTTGGCAACTTGCATGTTCCTTCCAAGTATCAATTCCTTGTGCATAGAATCATTGCATCCCAGTTCATTCATACCCTGGGAGATGATAAAGAACGAGAAGCATCTCATTAGTCTGTGGATTGTTGAATGTTTTCTTCAGGGATTTAAGGCATGATAAAGGCATGTTACATTAGAAACTTTCCCCCACCCTGCAAAAAAGAAAGCAAATCTTAGAGAAAACTGTACATTGCAAACAACTTTGAAAGCATTTGATTACTCTGTTCTCAAAATTTATCGTGTTTGAATTGTTTGGCATGCATTTATGTGTATGTATGTATGAATTTCTGTACCTTTGCAAGAGAAATTGGATGTTTTTACTACATAAAGTGTTGATTGGCATATTTAGCAACTATAGCTCAAAAATCTTTGTCTTTTTATTCTAGCTCCTGAAAAAATTATTCATGAGAAGCTAGAGGAAGAGATTGAAATGGAAGTGAAAGGTACAGTCACCAATGATGTTACACTGAATACTTAGTACCAGTAATTAGTAACATTGTGAAAAGCTTTTATCTGCTTACATCTAGTATCTGATGGGGAAAGAAAGACACACTTTAAAGCATATTGGAACATGTTGCATGTTTGTTTTGATATGCAAAGGGTTACCAGCATTATAAGGTTACTTAAGTTTTAAAATATGTTTAAAACTTCAAATTTATAATTTTGCAGTCATATTCTTAACTTTTACTTCATGCTTTGCAGCTGTTCACAAAGCTTTTATTTGTTCAATTTCCTTTTGAATGCATGGAATAGTTTACTTCAGAAGGAAGTTATACAAATCTTAATCATATTATTTTTAAACAAGTTAGCAGCCTAACATTAATCAGTTCAATGGACACTATTAGATGGATGGATAAAGTATACTAGAAAGCATTTGTTGTTTAGGATATGTGAAAGCTACACATTCCCATTGATTCCTTGCACTTTTTTTACATACATTAATTTATCATTATACATCTCTTACCCTGGCTTGCAGATAGCATACGTGGTTCATGTTGCTTGCTTTTTTTTCCCTGTGCATAACATTGTGAAGTTAGTGGCTGTATTAGTTCGAATAAACGCCTTCTCATTTCATGTTAGCTAATTACTTACTTTTTTTTTAATATCTTTCAAAATATTTTTTCTCAATTGTTTGAACATTTAATCTACAAACAGAAGGGTCAGAAAGGGCGTTTATTCTACTGTCTGCAAGTCAGGTAAGATTTTCTTCTTTGCCACCCAAAGATACACAGCTTTTCCAGGCAGCAAAAACATACACAAAGAAGAACGTGTTATTTTGAAATTCATTTTTGCTTGTTCAAGAAGAAATTTCCACAGTCTGAAGAAAGAACAGACAACGAACGATTTTCGTGTCAATCTTTAAAACAGAGCAAGGCGTTGCGTTTATTCGAACAAATATGGTGAGTGAATTACTTTTTTTTCCTGGGTGTGTGATGAAATCTGTTGCATGCCCATTTTTTATTTCAATATATTGCTATTTCATTTTTTTCAATCAGATGGCAGGCAGAGTGTGGCATGTTATAACCCAGTCTCTTTCTCTTGCAGAGCAGCACAGCAAGGCGAACCTCGAGGGACCTGGGACAGCGGCGGTGCTGGCTTGCACCCAGAACCGTAAACCCACCTTCACACAGGGCCTCAAGTGTAGGTCTGTCTTGGAGGGGGACCCTGCACTCTTCCAGTGCAAGCTGGTGGCATGCCCGGCACCCCACATGGCCTGGTTTCACAACAACCGGCCAGTCCGCCAGGACTGCCGCAAGGTGATCCGCACTGAGAGTGAGGAGCACACACACCGTGCCAGCCTGGAGGTGCGGGATGTGCGGGAGCATGATGCTGGCAGCTACAGGGTATTTGCTATTAACAGTGAGGGCTCAGCTGAGTCCACTGCCTCGCTGCTGGTGGCGCGCAGTGGGGAGCAGCAGGGCTTGGGTTTCTTAGGGAAAGCAGCATGGATGCGGGAGAGCTGGGAACACCTGCTGCAGCAGCGGCGGGAGGACCGGCTGCGGGTGGTGCTCCGCTGCACTGGCTCACCCTTCGACAAGGGGCAGGAGGCCGAGCAGTTGCTTGGGGACCTCTCCCCAGGCCGGGGCATGGTACGAACCATCCGTTTCCAGAGGCTGCCATTGGTGGGGCCTCACCGTCCAGGGCTAGCATGTGGCAGGGAGCACAGTGGCACAGTGGCAGATGCTGAGGAGCTGCTGGATGAGGAGATCCGTTGGAAGCTGCAGCGGCTGCGGGAGGCAAAGAGGGCAGCGCTGAAAAAGAAGCAGGAATCTCTCATGTCCATGCCCCAAGGAGGCCTGCCTGGGAAGCCCAGCCCACCTGAGGTGGCTGCCATGATGGATGGCTCGGAGCCCCTTGCGGTGCAAGTAGTGAAGGGGTACCGCAGGCCCAAGGCCACAGGGGAGAGATGGCAGACGTCAAGTGGGCTCCTGGAGCCCTGCCCACCCCTTTTTGTCCAGGAGATCAAGCCCCAGGAGGCTGCTGAGGGGCAGAGATGCACCTTCTCCTGCCTCTTCCATGGCCGCCCACCGCCCACCGTCACTTGGTACAACAACACCAAGCCCGTGGGGCGCATCCAGGGCACTGCCGTTCACACCACAGAGTGCCACTCTACACTGACCTTCCCATCCCTGCTCCCGCAGCATGGTGGCACCGTTACCTGTGTGATCTTCAACCCGCTGGGCACAGTCAGTACCTCAGCTGCACTCCATGTGAGGCGGCGGATGCCAGCCTATGAGGCCACGAAGAAGGAGGAGGAAGAGGAAGGGAAGAAAAAGGAGGAGGAGGGAGAGGAGGAGAAGGTGAAGGAGAAAGAAGAAGGGGAGGATGAGAAGAAGGAGGAGAAGGTGGAGGAGGAGGAAGAAGTCGGCCTGGCCTTCACAGCAGAGCAGGGACTGCCAAGTGCAGTTCCAGACTCAGATTTGCTGTCACTGCCTGTGGAAATCAAAATCACTGCCCCGACTCCAACACCAGAGCAAGACACAGAGATGAGGGAGATCACGCGGCCCTCTCCAGACCAGGCTGCTCCCACTGTAAAGCACAAGTTCAAGTTTTCATTTGATGTGGGAAATGAGCCACCCCAAATTGTGGCAGAAGCCCCAGCACACATTCGTTGCCATGAAGGGGAGGCAGTGATGTTGGAGTGTGCTGTGTCTGGGCAGCCACCACCAGCTGTGGCCTGGTCCCTGAATGGCCAGAGCCTCTCTGCCAGTGAGAGGCTGAGGTTTGAGGAAGGCAAGAATGGCATGTACCGCTTATACATCAGAGGGGTCTCTGTTGCAGATGCTGGGCTGTATTGTTGTGTGGCCAAGAATGTGGCTGGAACAGCGCAGACTGCCTCTGAGCTGACAGTGCAGCTCAGTGCACACAGGTTGCATAGCAAGGATGGAGGCACTGAGGAACTGCCTGCCATGGACCATGTTCTGCACCTCCAAGGCCTCAGCACACTTGGGAAGGATGAAGAGGAACAGATCACATGCTCCAAGGAGGAGGAAGACCACCTATCCTGGTCTCTGAGGATGTCTCCATCTCCTGATGAGCAGTTGGAAGAGGAGTGTGAGAAAACTCTTCACTTCAGGGAAAGTGAGATAGAGGAAATGATGGTGCTGGATATCACGGAAGTTTATGCAACACAAGAAACAGGTTATACAGAAGAAAGTGTGAGGGATACAGATGGTATTTCTGAGATGAGGCAGCACAGGGGAAAAGCTGTGTCCGAGGAACACAGCTTTGGAATTGATGCCACTGAGCTGCACCCCAGCATGCCCAGAGAAGAGCATGAACTGGTGGCCAAGGACTCAGGTCACTTTTCAGAGGACCTGGAGGCTGAAGGAGACAAGGTGGTACCACATACAGATGCTCTGTCCTGGGAGATCTTGAAGTCACCATTTATGGAAGTGAAAGGGCAAACACATGCCTCTGAGGAGTCTGCTCTGGCAAGGGAGTGTGAGGATTCACAATTTTTCATTCCTATATCACCTGTGGTGCAAGAGGGGAGTGATGTCTACACAGAGGAGAGCAATGCCACTGCCTGGGAGGCAATGTCTCCTGATGTGCCTCTTGTAGAAGAGCCCAGTGTGCCCCACCTACAGGACAATATTGCAAGCACACCCACAAAGGAGCAGTTTGGCTTTGACTTCTGTACAGAAGAGCAACAGGAGGAACAGGCCAAGGAGCAAGAGAGATCAGTTGATATTGAACAGGACATCAAGGCTGATGATCATCTTTGTAAAGAAGAAATGATTGATGCTGAGGATGCTGCACACTGGGAAATGCACAATGATGGACAAATGCTGCAAGAAATGGAGTCTGATGCAGGCAACTCTTCTTTGGATCTCATCCTCACTCCTCCTGGCATAGAGAACTCAGGTCAGGATTTTACTGAGGAAGTTGAGGTTCACCGAGAAGAAGTGCATTTCAAAGAGCAGCTGTTGCCATCTGAGACTGATGAGACCAATATCACATTTGATCTGAAGAAGTTTGTGGAGCCTTTCCCAGCTGCAGAGACTGTGGACACAGAACAGGCACAAACTCCCACAGCTCTAGAGAGTGTGGAGGTAGGAGTGACTGGGATCATCTCCCCTGTGCACCAACATGATGTGCTTGTGGAAGAGACGTCTCTGAGTGAGGAGTTGCGTCAGGGCTACAGGATGCAGCAGGAGGAGGTCAGTGCCCAGGAAGAGGCAGAGCCAAGAGAAATCAGAAGGGCTGATTTGCAAATCCCTAATGGGGACCTTGGCAGCATCATGATATCTGCTGAAGAGGGATCTTCTGCTGAAGAAATTAATGAGTCAGAGGTGAGGGTCTGTGGGGAGGATTCACTTGAGGCACAAATTCATAGTTTTCTGGTGGAGTCCACAGCAGATTTCCAAAGAGGAGTGCAGGAAACACATGTGTGGGAGAGTGGGGAACAACTGGAGACCACAGACTCTCAGAGTGACAGCTTCATCATTGACTTGAAAAAAGCTGCACATGAAAAGAAACCCCAGGCTGGGCATGAGGCTGAGGAGGAAGAAGGTTCTGGGATAGAAAAGGTCTTTGAGACAGGAATGAGCAGCTCCACCTGTGAGACAGAAAGCCCAGAATCCCCTGAGGAGATGCTCAGGGACACCCCAAACACAACAAAGGGCTCGTCTTTTGGGCAACTCTTACTTGGTTTAATAATGGATGATCCTGTGGCACAGAAGGAGCAAAGGCAGGAGTCTTGGGGCAAGAAGAGGACTCCCACTGAGGAAGCCTCTGAGAATAGCCTGGATGGAGAAGGGGAGGATATTTCTGCAGGTCCAGAGCCCAGTGCTGTTCGAGCCTCAGAGCTGGAGCCTGACTTGTCCCTGGCTAATTATTTAAGGTCAGCTGGGATACAGGAAACTCCAGATCTCAAAGGGACAGTTCAGAAGGAGCAACGAGAGACCATCACTTCACTGGAAGTGGAAGAGGTTACCTTCAGCACGGTTTATGACTATTACAACAACCAGCAGGAACTTGCCCGGCCCTTCTCTCCTGAGTCAGAAATCTCTATAGAGCTGGAGAGTGGGAGTGGAGAGGAGTCACCTGATTCGGACCGCTTTTACACACCTCCCTCCTCAGTGGAGATCTTTGAAACTGCTTCATCAGCATCCTACCACACACCGCTCAGCACACCTGAGCGCTACTCCACACCATCTGAGGGCTCAGGATACAGCACACCACCTGAGCGCTACTCCACACTGTCTGAGGGCTCAGGGTACAGCACACCACCTGAGCGCTACTCCACACCATCTGCAGGCTCAGGGTACAGCACACCGCCCGAGCGCTACTCCACACCATCTGAAGGCTCAGTGTACAGCACACCACCTGAGCACTACTCCACGCCCTCCGAAGGTTCAAAATGCAACACACCCTCGGAGCGCTACTTCACACCCTTTGAGGGACCCTGCTCTGCATCGGGGGACAGCACACCACCAGAGCGCTACCGGACACCCACCGGGGAGTATATGGACGCCCTGGCCATGCTCCCCCTCTGTGAGAGAAGGCAGCAGCCTCTAGATCAGCCACAGGCTGAGGTGTTTAGGACCCCCTGTGAAGGCCTGGAGCCTTCAGGCAGGGAGATGCCACCTGCATTCCTCAAGGGGTTGAGCAGGAGGAGGCTGTATGAGGGCAGCACACTGAGCTTTGTGGCTGAGGTGGTGGGTGTGCCCAAGCCAGGGGTGAAGTGGTATCATAATAAATCTCTGTTGGAGCTGGATGAGAGAGTGAGGATAGAGAAGGATGGGGACAAATGCATGCTGGAGATCACTAACGTCCAGAAAGCTGATGGAGGACAGTATCTGTGCCATGCAGTGAACATTGTCGGGGAAGCTAAAAGTATCACACAGGTGGAAGTTTTGTCTGAAGATGGGCGGTCACTAGCACTGCCACCGCCTGTCACCCACCAGCATGTTATACACTTTGACCTGGAGCAGAACACATCTTCAAGGTCACCTTCACCACAGGAAATCCTCCTGGAAGTGGAGCTGGATGAAAATGAGGTGAAGGAGTTTGAGAAGCAGGTCAAAATCATAACCAGTCCTGAGTTTAGTCTAGATAAGAAGAGCATGGTGGTTTCCCTGGATGTCCTTCCACTTGCCTTATTGGAGCAAGCTGCAGGCTTGGCCACAGAGGAGAACGAGGATGTAAAAATCGATTTCCAAGTAACTGAAATGCCTCCCCGCTTTGCTGTGCCCTTTGCAGATGTTGAGGTGACAGAAGGCTTGGAGGCAGTGTTTGAGTGTGTGGTAACAGGTACTCCTGTCCCAGTAGTGCAGTGGTTCAGAGGTGACACCTGTGTGACACCTGCTACAGGGAAGTATGTTGTGAGTCAGAAGGAAGGACTTCACAGTCTGAAGGTCCAAAATGTAAGTCCTTCTGATGGTGGCTGGTATCACTGTCGGGCAGTCAATAGGCTGGGAGAAGCAATGTGCAAAGGCTCCCTCGTAGTCATGGCTCAGCAGGGAGCCAGTGCTATGGCGAGCAGTGAGACAGTCACAGGCAGTGAACCACGCAGGCCCCAGAAGTGTGACTTGCTTTTGAATAAGACCGTGAGCCCAGGTGACCAGTCAGAAATAGAGCTGGAGTTTGAGTTTGAGCCGCACATAGACGACTCGGAGAAAGCGATCCGACTACTTGCGGTGACTCAACAAGAGCAGGAAGTGGAAGGGGAGAAGTGTGTCAACATTAGTTTTGATGTGTTTGCAGAGCCGTCCCAAGAGGAACGGGTTGAGTTTATGGCAGAGGACTCAGAGAGCTGCAGATTTGAATTCCAGGTTACAGACGCCCCTCCCAAATTTCTGAGGCTCATTTCTGACTACAGTACATTTATAGGTGCCTCAGCATGCTTCCAGTGTCTCGTGACTGGTTCCCCCCAGCCAAGTGTCCACTGGTACAAGGATGGGGTGTTGTTGGAAGGGGACAGGTACTGTGTGCAGGAAGAGCAGGGGGGTTCTCATAGCCTTACTATTGAAAACTTGATGCAAAGTGACAGTGGGCAGTACAAATGTATAGCTACTAACAGGGCAGGAACTGCTGAGACTTGTGCTGTGTTAACATTATACTAAATTTCCATAATTTATTTCAGAGTCTCTTTTGAAACACTAAATGTTTTTATGCTGTTGTTCACTGCAGGTAAAAATGCAGCACTCATTTTAGGGGCATTGTTTTTCATCTCTTCAGGGATGAAAACCACTCTATGTGGGCATATTTCTGTCTCACTTAAACTTGCCTTCGTTGGGGAATTTAAGTGAGATTTAATCTGTGCATAAGTCTTGTGCACACTTTCTGCACCGAGGTATATTTCAGGCTCCTTCCAAGCTCCTTACTCATTCTTGTAAAGATATTTTAATTGACACTCATTTATGTAGGACTAATTTTTTCGTATAGTGTACATATTCCTGTGTGTCTGTAACAGTGCGATCATTATTGTTTTATGTAGGTTAGAAATCACCTGAAAATGTAGAAACCACCTTTTTCTTGTAACCTAAAGGTATGGAATACTAACTTATGCTTGCTGTTTAGTTTGGATATAGTTCTGTGAAAGAACTCTTTAAATTGATATTCCCCATTCTCACAATGTTGTGTCAGAACATGTGAGTCTCACTGATTCAAATCCTGTGTTTACAGTTTCTATCACTGCAAAATTCTTAATATCCATGGGCCTCATTCTACTGACTCATGGAATTAAATGACTTTTTTTTTTTTAAGTCAATGGAATTATGCTGTTGCAAAGAAAAGCAACACAAAGGGAAGAAAATGAAAGTTTTGCATTAGTAGCGACTGAACAGGATTTTTTTTCTCTATTACCAAGTAATAAACGTGAAAACATATTTTGTACTGTATCTTTAGAAGTTAAAGGGAAAGGAGAGGGAGCATAATAAATCAATGATGTAACTGTAAATTCATTAAAATAGTTTTGGTTGTCCCCGTATTCCAGTGTCATTCATAAAAAATACACAGTAGTAAAAAAGTGAGAGACTTTTATGCAATATTCTTGTTTCACATTAGAACTAAATCTCTACATATCCATTTTTTCTTTTTTTTAAAATTAGTAATAGTTAAGTGTGCTATGTGTCAGGATGACCAGAAATAAGTAGAATGCATTCAATTGTTATCTGTAGCATTTTCTCAGCAGAAGAGATTTTTACATTAATGTTCTCAATGTGAGTATATATTTTTGTATTTCAAATAATGCTAATATTTAGGAAGTGGAATCAGCAGTAGCTGACATAATTAAACCAGAACTAAATCTGTCTTACATAAACAATGATCAATTGATTAAGAAAATATGTTAAAAGTATGACAGTTACTAATTAATGTTTATCAGAAGTTAAATAACTCTCTAATGCATGTGCCAGTTTTCCAGTTACCTATGTGCCAAGGTGAAACCTTGAGTTCAACAACCCTAAGCAAAAATTATTTTTACTTTGATTACCCATTCATGAGGTTCTTGCAGTTATTTACAAGTTGCTGTCAGTTGCCTTGCAAACCGCTTTAAGGAGCATGGTGATTTTAAGCATAAAAGAACTATTCCTATAGTACCTTCAGTTATGTTCATGAGTGTTCTTATTTCTGAGTTTGATGTGTCCTCACATTGAGGTCAGCATGCCTCAAAAACTCAATAATCTTTAAGATTATCCCATCATTCACCTGGGATAGTAATGTTTGATCAAAAGATTCACTTTGCCCAATTGTGTTGCCCAATATAAACTTAGAGTCAGGAGTGGCAAGTTCTAATGACCCAGTGACCATAACACCAGTACACAGGGAAAATGATTGGAGTGGTTAGGCTAATACCATTTCAGCTTCTTCCCAGTCATGACCCTATGATAAATATTTAAGATTTGTATGATGTTAAAAGGCAGAGATAATCGTGATTTGTCATAGGTAATGGTGGTAGGAAAGAGACGCATGAGTGTCTGACCCAATGTTGTGCTGGGAAGGAACTGTTTCATGATATGTCCTTAATCCATTCCTTGTGTAGACGTGTAGCACTGATTCATTAGACAGCAGAGGACCCTAGGAAAGCTGGTATGAATTGTCTGATGCTACATGTCAGCTGTGACATGAGGGTCTTTTAGGTCCAAAGCCTAAGGGGTCAGAGGCCCTTTGGTTAGGTCCTAAGCAATTATGACGTGTGTTTAATTTGCATGTAAATGAACGGAAATTTTTAGTAGAAACAGGCCCATAACTTGTTTTTGAAGCCGTAAGCCAAATAGGTCCAAGTTCATGTTCACATCTGAAATATATGGCCAAGCATCTTTATCTCTACCGGTATAGTAGTGTTTGTGGTTTATGTAAGTTTAAAAGTCTTGTTTTAAGTTTCATACATTAACTAGGAGCACTATCACGTGCTTATGGAGAAACAAAGTCTCACCTAAGCTACAATGATATAAATCTGGAGTAATTCTAGTTTTGAACAAACTAACCCTGGGGCAACTGGTATAGTTTAGAGCCATGATTGACCATCTCTCTTCAAAATTTTGTGCTTTCATAGGAATTACAAAACTCACAATTTCATTGTCAGGTTTAGTGTCGTCTTCATTTCTACAAACCAAGTATCTTAAAAGAAGGATGAATTATGTTTGTTTGTCATCAATGTGTATTGAATGTTAACATGTATGGTTAATTTGTGAAATAAATACATAAATGATTTAAGTCTGTCGTTTCTTGTACTTTATTCATTTCACAGACATAGCTAAAATATGAAAAAGTATCTGTATAGTTTTTCTGTCATGAATATCCAGGAACACACAAAAGTGCATTAATTTTTGCCACACTCCTGTATATAAAGCATTCTCATGTGTGTTAGCAGAGGTTCACTCTGCAATTTTTATATTTTATTATGGGCACAATTCTGCCACCCATTCTTAACTTGACTAGCACATTGTATTTCTGAGGAAACTGCCCTACTGTTTTAACAAGGCTGGTAGGTAACACTGAAGGACTGGTGTAATTTTTTTTTTTTTACCTAAACATCTCTTCTCTGCAGTTAATCACTGTATGCACTGTGTCATGTTATGTATATTATGGTATTTGTGGCAAGATTAATAATTGCTAAAACCAAGGAGAAAGAATTGGGTATGGCATATTCTGTTCTTCTTTATAGTTGTTATTGGAGTGCAGCAAAAATTATCTCACAATAAGTTTTGGAATTTAAGACACTGTAACTGAGAGACTTCTCAAGGTTCATCATTAGAGTGCCTGGAGACATTTATCCACTCACTCTTCTTTTATTCTTTTAAACAACTCTCATATCTTTCCAGCATCAAATACTGTGCGCCTTAACTGAGCAAACTTGACTCAGTGAGGACAACAGGATTTGATTTCCAAAAGTTTTCATTGTGCCGTGCTTTTCATGGATGGCTTGTTCTGTTCCTGGAAGTCTCAGATTTCACTGACGTTTCTAGTGTCAAGGGTCCGCAGAGAATAACATGTTCTTGATGTCTGCTTCCTCTCATTTTTAAACCATTAGAACAAAGTGGTCCAACACATAAATGTCTAAATTCACAAAGGCAAGAAAAAGAAAAACCTTAAAGTGCTCTGTCCTCTTTTTCTCTGGTATTGAGTTTTAATATGTAACATTGTGACAGGGAGGAGTTTAAAAGCAGAGATTTAAATCAATGACATTAAATCAAGGGTGCAAACTCATTACTTTAGTAATAATGGTGTTGTAAGCATAAGGGTTGAATGACAAAAACAGGACAAAGCTGGTAAGGGAGAGGTGATATCTTAAATGTGTTAGACAAAAGTTTGAGTTGAAAGACATGAACTAACTGCACCAGAAGAAAGCTTGTGTGCTGAAAAGTTTGTGTTATTTTTCCAATCCTAATTCTGGCATTCTGCCTTTTCTTGGTATTTTGAATTAAACCAGGGTCTTAGCACTTCTCTGCTGTACTTGTTTGTATGTGTGTACATACAAATATGTATGGCACATACACTTTAATTGTATTTGTGAAATGCACCAATGTTGCTTGACTGTGACTTGCACTGTACACCCTGGGGGTATGTCTAACCCATACTGTGATGTCAGGTTTAAAGAGACACCCATGTTGATCCAGATGGGAAGTTCATAAGTAACCTGACAGCACAGCATGTCTTGCTGATTTTGACAGGTGTGTATTTGACAGCAAGAGGACCTCATGTTCATTGTTAACTGCTGTACAGTATTGAGAAAGCCTCCAGATATACAAAAATAGTTGCACTAACACTGTTTATTGCTATCTACAACTGTTCTCTTAAACATTCTAGTAAAACTAAACAATTTTTTTCCATACAGACATCGCTAGCTCTCTTATCGTGTCTTCTGAGGAAGGAAGAAGTGAAGGCTACAGCAGCGGCCTTCAGTTGCTTGATAGAGAGAAAACACTTGAATTTGAGCCTGAAAAAACAGTTTATTCCAGCAAAGCAAAGATGAAAGTGGAGGAGGGGGGAGAAGCCCCTGTTTTCCTCAAACAGGTGTCAAATGTTGAAGTCTGGCAGGGAGATGTAGCTAGGTTCTCTGTTACTGTTACTGGCAGCCCCACACCCAAAATCCAGTGGTTTTTCAACAGTATGAAGCTAACCTCATCCACGGACTGTAAGTTAGTGTTTGCGGGCAATGACCACAGCCTCATCATCCCATATGTGGGTGTGCAGGATGAGGGTGAGTACACGTGCGTGGCCAGCAATGTACACGGTGAGATCACATGCAGCGCTCACCTCCATGTGCAGCAGCGGATACCAGGGGTCCCTTGCTTTGCCAGGGAGCCGGACAGCATGCGATGTGCACCAGGCTTCACCGCAATCTTTGAGTACACTGTGGCTGGGGAGCCATGCCCCAATGTACAGTGGTTCAAGGGGAGTGAGCAGCTCTTCTCCGATGTGCGTCGTTCTGTAGTTCACCACCCCAATGGCTCGGGCTCCCTGACAGTGCGGGAGTGCATGGAGGAGGACACTGGTCTCTACACATGCAGGGCAGTGAGTGCCCTGGGCGAGGCCACATGCTCTGCTGAGCTCCTTGTGCTGCCTGAGGAGCATGCTGTGTGCAGGCAGAGCCCAGCCTTGCAGCACTCTGTGGTGGCAGAGGACCAAAGCCCCCTCTCCTACGAGGAGGCTGGTGAGCTTCCTGCCATGGAAGGAGCACTCAGCCTTGAGGCCATGAGGGAGCCCCCGGCCCTCCTTCAGCTCCAAATGAGCCAGGCAGAGCATGTGCTGCCCAGGGAGGACATCTTGCCTGGCCTGCCACTGGCCTGCCTGGCTGCACAGAGTGTTGAAGGGATGCTCGCACAGGTGGCCACAACACAAGAGACCAGCAGGCTTCTGGCAGAGCCACTGCAAACCCTCCCTGCTGGCCCCCAGGATGTCGTGCCTGCAGCAGCGATGGAGACACAACTGCCAGGCTACCTTGGGACTGTGGCTGCACAGATACTCTTGCCCAAAGAGAAAGTCATCCCCAAGGCAGCAGAGCAAATGGCTGCTCTGAAGACAGAAGCTTCCCAAGCCCTTCTACAGGTGTCAAGCACCACTGAGAGCTGTGCCATAGATGGTGATCACATCCAGGTCCTTGAGGGCTTTCAGGCAATGCAAGGTGAGCTGAAGGCTGAACCCAGATTTCCCTCTGAATTGGCCTTCACTGAGGGCCAAGCTGTCCCCCTGGAGAACATTTCTTCCCTGGAAGCAGCAGAGGAAGATTTTGCTGCAAGAATCCATGAGGGACAGGCTGTGAGATTTCCCTTGCTGCTAGAAGAAAACCAGCCCCTGGAGGAGGAACATGTCATCTATCTTGCCAGCCCACTTAGGCAGTGTCCAAGGGCAGGGAGACAACCCCGTGAAACAATGTACACTCACCAGCTCCAGCCAAGCCAAGTTCTCAACAAAGAGAGCCAGCTCATTGCTCAGGTTCCCAAGAGCTGCAATTTAGACATAAAGTCTCAGATTAGAAATGCACTGAAAGCTGCAGTGGTAAGTGAGCAAAACCTCTTGTTTTCAGAATGGTTGGCTGATAAAGAAAATGTTGAAGTACAGACAATAAACATCACCAAGGAACATAAACACACCCTATGCACCTATGTTGTGACCACAGGAGGACTCAGTCCCATAGAAATCCCAGTCTCCTTGGGAGAAGTCAGCATTCAGACAGCTGACCAGAAAACAGTCTTGAAGGAGGCTTTCTATTCTCTTATTTGTGAAGAAAAACATCTCTTGACAGATGAAAAATCTAAAGCATTGCCAGTCCATCCCAGTCCACTTCTCTTAGGAAAATCCTGTGATGAAACATCTGAGCTGGAGCCCCAGCATGCTGAGAGGACTATGGAGGCAGAAATACCCCTGGAGCAGTCTTTGTCTGCACGAGTAATCAATGCTGTGACTGGGCATGGTCAAATCAAGGATGTGGGTGCAGCTGCAGCCACTGCTGATGTAGCCTCTGCAGGTGTTCCCATTGAGACACTCACAGAAATACTGAAAAGGAAGGAGAAAAGGGAAGAAATATGTGAGGAAGAAGACAAAGAGGGTCTGGAAACTGGAGCTGGGAAGATAGAGGATAAGCTGGGCAAAGAGAGTTACCCCATCATACACAGCAAACTGGTCGACACTGTTGTGGAGGAAGGGGAGAGTGTCAGTCTGGTGTCTGTCATAACAAATGTCAGAGAGGTGAACTGGTATTTTGAGGGTAAACTGGTGTCTTCAGGTGACAAATTCAAGTGTTTGCAAGATCAGGACACGTACACGCTAGTAATAAGCAAAGCGTGCGGGGAGATTCACCAAGGAGAGTACACCTGTGAGGCGCTGAATCAAGGTGGAAAAAGAGCAACAGCAGCAAAACTCACAGTTGTTAAAAGAGGTTGGATTATGGGGATAAAATACTGGCTTTCTAATACACTGCTCTACTAATGAAACTGCCCTACTATGTGTCTGTATCTTTGGATACAGATACAATATTAATACCATCATGCCGCTAATCAGAGGGCCCCCTTTCTCTCTGGATTTATGGTCTCCTTTTACCACACCACAAAGTCTCTCACTTTCCTCACCCCAGTCTTTTGTCAGGAACCTTGTGGCTTCCTGTTCTTATGACACAAGCACGGTCATATCACCTCAGAGTATCTCAGTCCCGACCACTTCTTCCCATTGTTGCCTGTGAAGTGGACCTGCTATTCCGACTTTTCGCACTGCTGCACACTCTCTCACTCTTTAGAGTCATTGCACGGTTTTAGCACAGTTTCTCATTCACACCATAATTTCTCACAGCTCCAGGATAGTGTGGTATACGTTTGTATCACATTGTTATTGTGCATTGCTATTGCACATTGTTTTTCCAGTATCGCAACTGTGTTTCCTGATGTCATTATGCACCGTAACACTGTCTGTCCACTGAGCCTGTGTACTGCTTTCATTTCTTACAGATATTTTTTTCTTTTACAGTCACTTTATGTGGATTGCAAGTAAATGACCTTTTTTTTTCTCACTCAGTCACTTCACTGTTACTTTTCAGAATGTCAGCAGGCAGGGCTTTGAGTTAGTCTCTGCTTCTGATTTCAGTTGCACCGATCCTGAGGAGAAGGCTCGAATCTCTGGAGGTGGCTGTAAATCACGTGGCCAAGTTTACCTGTGAGGTAGAGACTGCTCCCAATGTCAGATTCCAGTGGTACAAAGCTGGACGAGAGATATATGATGGGGACAAATACTCCATTCGTACCTCCAACTACCTCTCCACACTGGAGATCCTGAGGCCTCAAGTTGTTGACTATGGAGAGTACAGCTGTAAGGCTTCCAACCAGCACGGCAGCGTAAGCTCTACAGCTGTTTTAACAGTAACTGGTAAGTACAGACTTCCAAGCACTTCTCCTTCTCTGTTAAATATCTTGGTATATTGTAATGCTTTCACTGCTATACTTAGAAATGTTTATGGCAGGGCTCTTGATTGCCATTGTTATACATAATCCATAACTAATTTTGGCAGGCACAAGCACAGAGAAGGAATAATTTTTGAGAATGCTGCTTTTAGGTGCTTTCTATACCTAGAAAAGGGAATCAGTGTGAAAAGTTTCAAAAGGGAAGAAAGAAGGGGGAAAGAGAGAGCGGGAGGAACTAGATTGTCAGAAGAATTGGATTGGATTGTGAATACATTCTTGAAGAAGGTTTATTTAACTTCCAGACAACAAGAAAACGTACACTTCTAAATCTGATTTCTTTGGTGTAATAATCACTGTGCGTTTATCCTAGCATCCTATGTTTATCCTGCAGCTATACTTGTAAGGCAGGCTATGCAACTATGCGTACCTGAACATCTGTGTGCCATGGCCATGGGAATTCTGTGTCATTGGGGAAATAGATCTTCTTAAACAAACAAAAGAGAGTTTAAAGCTGTTTCAATTTGCAAACTTTTTTTTGTCTATTGAGAGCTATATAATTCTCTTCTTTATTTTTTTCTTTAAAAAAAAAAAAACAAACACCATCTTTTGGACTCTCAGTGTATGGTGATTTTTTTACTCTGACTTTTCTCTTTGTGGGAGGAGTCTTTATGTGGTCTTTGCTAAGTGCCAGATGCTAGAGACTAAAGAAAGATGCACAAACTACGAAATGTGTGCAAACTTGTCCATCTTGAGGGAATGGTGCGCAAACATGTCAGTCTTGGGGGAGGAAGTCCTGGCTTTTGGTTTATTTTCCTTTCGTTTGTACATTGGTCCAGAGATTCAAAATGCCTTCAAGCTCTGGAGCAATATACAGACCCAAGAAGTACCAAACCAAACGCCAAAATTCATCATCTTTAACACCTCTTATCTCCTTCACTGCTAGCTTCTTTTGCTTAAGAGTGTCCAGTGACAAACTGGCCCCTCTTGCTCTCCATCCCTGGCAAATGTGGAGAAAGAGCATAAGCTCTGGTCCTCACCTCTGGATAACATTGAACCCCTTTGTTTTGCAGAAGCATTTCCACCAACGTTTCTTACCAGACCTGAATCTATCACTACTTTTGTGGGCAAAAGTGCCAAGTTCCTGTGTACTGTTTCGGGCACTCCAGTCATCGACGTCGCCTGGCAGAAAGATGGCACGACCATTTCACCTTCGGACCACCACAAGATCTCCAAAGTGGAAAATAAACATGTGTTAGAAATTTCCCTTCTCACCACCAGTGACAGAGGGGTTTACACTTGCAAAGCTTCCAACAAGTTTGGGGCTGACATTTGCCAGGCTGAAATGGTCATTATAGACAAGCCCCACTTCATTAAGGTTTTGCAGTCAGTGCAGTCAGCAGTCAATAAAAAAATACATCTTGAATGTCAGGTAGATGAAGACAGGAAAGTAACAGTAGGGTGGACAAAGGATGGAAACAAAATTCCTCCAGGCAAAGATTATAAGATTTACTTCGAAGACAAAATAGCCTCGCTTGAGATTCCTCTGGCTAAGCTCAAGGATTCAGGCCATTATGTGTGCACTGCCTCAAACGAGGCGGGAAGCAGCTCCTCTTCTGCCAGCATCACAGTCAGAGGTAAGATGGTCCTACACCCCCCTTTACCTTTGCTCTTCTTGGGTTCCCCATTTCTTCTTTTGCAGGCAAAAGTCTTCTTTGGGCTGAAATCATGCTGTGAACTCTTCTCAGACCTGCCATCAGGTTCATTCACCTCTTGCTCGTTTCCCCTGCTGCCTTTCGGTTCACTGTGTGTTGCTTCAATATTTCTTTCACCAGCCAGATCCAAGAATTCCTCCTGCATGCAGGGGATAGATGGATGGAGAGGGCAAGAGAAACCACAAGAACTGCAACTCAGCAAAGACTATGCTGATCTTTTCTGAAGTAGTGTTTTGTTCTTGCACTGGGAACCAATCTTTCAAAGCTTTGTATTTCACCCTTCTTTCCTTTTTTTCTTTTCCTTTTTTTCCCTCTTTCTTTCCCTTTTCTTCCCCATTTCTTCCCCTTTTCTTCCCTTTTCTTCCCATTTTTAGAACCACCATCCTTTGTGAAGAAGGTCGATCCATCTTATTTACTGACCCCAGGTGACTCTGCACGCCTTCAATGCAAAATCAAAGGGTCTCCTGAAATCCAGGTTACTTGGTTCAAGAACAATAAGGAAATCCGTGAAAGCAACACACACAGGATGTCCTTTGTCAATTCTGTGGCTGTGTTAGATATTTTTGAGGTGAAAGTTGATGACAGTGGGAGCTACTCATGTGAAGCTGTAAACGAGGTTGGAAGTGACAGTTGCACCACCGAAGTAGTTGTCAAAGGTCTGTTCTTCTTGCTGCTGCCAGTCCATTCTTGAGAAAAACCTTCCCTTCCTTTTTTTTTTTTTTTCATGGGTGACTAACTCTTTCTCACTGCTTTTATAGAGCCTCCGTCTTTCATCCGAACACTTGAACCAGCAGAGGTAGTGAAGGGAACAAACACCGTTCTTCAGTGTGAGGTTGCTGGTACCGGACCATTTGAGATTAGCTGGTACAAAGACAAGAAGCAGATTCGCAGTAGTAAAAAATATAGGTTGACCTCTCAGAAAGCTGTTATTTCTCTGGAAGTGTCCTCATTTAATAGTGCGGATGTTGGTGAATACGAGTGTGTCATAGCTAACGAAGTCGGGAAGTGCATATGCAGTGCAACATACATCTTGAAAGGTCAGTGGGAGAGAGAAAACTCCACTTACTGAAGGGATTGGCAAGAACCTCTCATTTCTTAAACTATCTTTTCTTTGGATTTGTGGGTGGCTAGGGAGGGTGGGGAGGGAGAGTATCTTCTTCTTCTCTTAAAATTCTGTGCATATCTTAACTCTTATCTGGTGTCAAACCTGTGAATTTGAAGGGTCATGCATTAGCTTCCAGCTGCGGAATGCGGCTCTTCTTCTTGCCTGCTCTTTAGCTGAATTGTGCCGGGTACTGCACATACCGTCTCATAAAACTGTCTTTAAGCAGCAGATTTCACGGGATGATGTGCTAGCAGATGAGTATTTCTTCTTGTCTCTTTTCTTTGAAACAGAACCACCATCTTTTGTTAAGAAAATCGAAAATGTGACAGCTCTGGCTGGAGATAGTATTACGTTACAGGCTGTGGTGAAAGGGTCAGAGCCTATTTCTGTGGCGTGGATGAAGGGCAAAGACATTATTCAAGATGATAACAAAGTGAGAGTGACATTTGAACACAGTCTAGCAACGCTGCAAATTACCGGTGTCCAGCTGAGCTCTGGTGGCAAATATACCTGTGTGGCTGAGAATGACGCAGGAAGTCAGTCCTGCTTTGGTGAACTAGCAGTGAAAGGTCAGTGGAGTAGTGCTGTGATCCCCGCATTGTCTCCCACCTGAGAGGAAGAGCAGTTTCTTTTTGTCCTTAACACCAGTTGTTTAATTCTGTTGTAGAACCTGCCAAAGTCATTGAAAAATCTGAAATGATCCAGGTAACTGCAGGGGAACCAGCCATTTTGGAGTACACTGTCACAGGCACTCCAGAGCTAAAAACCAAATGGTTCAAAGATGGAAGGCCACTACCTGCCAGCAAAAAATATAGGATCAGCTTTAAAAATAACATTGCCCAGCTCAAGTTTTATGCCACTGAAATGCAGGACAGTGGCGAGTACACCTTTGAGATATCCAATGATGTGGGCATCAGCTCTTGTACTACCAGCTTCACTGTGCTAGGTTGGTACTGACTCTTTGCAAAGAGCCCTGCTACTCTGCTCTGAGCCCAACAGAGCCAGAAGCAGAACTGCATGCCCGTTTTGCTCATGTGTTGGTTTCTTTCATTTTTTTCACTCAACAGATCGCACTCTCCCTCCCTTCTTTACGAAACCACTGAAGAATATTGACAGCATCATTAGCACCTCGTGCCGCCTAGACTGCAAAATTTCAGGCTCTCTTCCAATGACGGTCTCTTGGTTTAAGCAGGACACTGAGATCACTTCAAGTGCCAAGTACACAGTACACTTTGCAGAAGGCTCTGCATCTTTGGAAATAAAACACCTAGATGCAAGTGACGCTGGGGTCTACATTTGCAGAGCCACAAACTCTGCTGGTAGCAAAGACAGCAGTAGCACTTTGTTTATAAAAGGTTTGGCAATTTGTTTTACATTTCTTGGAGTTTTACTTTTCATGTGATAATACTTTTCTTCCCCAAAGTGCAGGCCATGTGTCTTACTCTTGACAATTGTTTCCTTTCAATGCAATCTAGAGCCACCCAGCTTCACTGTAAAACCAGAATCCCAAGATGTATTGCCTGCATCAACCGTACGTTTCAAAGGCACATTTAAAGGCACAACCCCACTGACGGTGAAATGGTTTAAAGGTGATACTGAGCTGGTGACAGGAGGAGCCTGCTACATTATGACAGAAGCATTAGCAAGTTACTTGGAGCTTTATGCAGTCAAACCAACAGACTCAGGAAAATACACCTGCAAAGTCTCCAATGTAGCTGGTTCAGTAACATGCAGTGCAAACTTGTTTGTAAAAGGTTTGCATTCTTACTCTGTTTTAAACTTTCAGCTGCTGGATTGACCCAGTGGCACTTTCTCTTGCCTTCTTTGTCCTGAGCATTCTTCTTAAATCCACAGAACCTGCTGCCTTCAAGGAGAAGCTAGAGCCAACCCATCTGGTAAAGAAAGGTGGATATGCTGAGCTGACCTGCAAAGTCACTGGTACTCCAGAGATTAAAATCACATGGTTCAAGGATGATAGAGAGCTAAAAGAAAGTGACAAATACAGGATGTCTTTTGCAAAATCCTTGGCAATACTCCATCTCACAGAGGCTGAGACTGAAGACAGTGGGGAATACATTTGTGAGGCCAAAAATGATGCTGGAAAAGATATTTGCAGTAGCGTTGTTACAATCAAAGGTGTGTGTGACATCCAGCCACCCAGTTAGTCTCTTTAAACTCAGTGCAGTTTTACAGGCTTCGAAAGTATGATTAACACAAACTGCACTCTCTCTTTTGCACTGTAGAGTCACCTTATTTTAGCAAGGAGTTTCAATCCATGGAAGTCTTGAAGGATTCTGATGTGGTTTTGGAGTGCGAGGTGCTTGGCACACCTCCCTTTGAAGTGTTTTGGGTGAAAGATGATAAACCCGTGCGGAGCAGTAAGAAGCACAGAATAAGCATTGAGAAATCTTTGATTAGCCTCCACGTTTTCAGGTTTGATGCTTCTGATGTTGGCGAGTATCAGTGTAGAGTAACAAATGATGTCGGGAGCTGCCTCTGCAGTTCGGAGGTCACACTGAAAGGTTAGTGCAAGGTTCAGAATGCCACTAGCATGCTCTTATCCCAGTGTGGTTCCCATGCCACACTGTCATGCACCAGACCTGTACTTACATAGCCACTTTCTTCCTGCCAGAACCCCCACAGTTCTTGAAGAGGATAGAAAATATTAGTTCCCTTCGAGGGGGCACAGTCGTGTTTCAGGCTGCTATTAAAGGCTCCTTGCCCATCACTGTGTCCTGGCTGAAAGACAATGATGAAGTGATTGAAGACAACAATATCAAAGTGACTTTTGTCAACAATGTTGCCACTCTTCTGGTGAGGTCTATTGAACTGAAACATGATGGGAAATATTTCTGTCAGGCTAAAAATGAGGCGGGAATTCAGAGGTGTTCTGCTCTGCTGACTGTGAAAGGTTGGTCCTACCCTGAGGGCTTACAGTGATCTCAGATGGTTCCTTTGTGGTTTTTACAAATGCCCTTAACACTCTATCTCCTTGTTTACAACAGAACCTGCTACAATCGTGGACAAGGCCGTGTCAATAGATGTGACTGAGGGAGACCCAGCAACCTTGCAGTGTAAATTTTCGGGAACGAAAGATATTACAGCCAAATGGTTCAAAGATGGCAAGGAACTGACGTTAGGCCCAAAATATAAGATCAGTGTTACAGATACTGTCTCAGTCCTAAAGGTGCTTCATGCAGAAAAGAAAGATAGTGGGGAATACATTTTTGAGGTTCATAATGACGTTGGGAGGAGTAGCTGTTCTGCCAGCATTAACGTCCTAGGTGTGTATGGGCTCTCTTTTATCATTCCTTTTACATACAAATTCTTTTCTCCTGAGCTGACATCTGTTGCAATCAAGGTTGAATTTCATACTTTGTCTTTTTACTCTGTCTTGGATAGATCTCATTATACCACCTAAATTCACCAAAAAGCTCAAGAAAATGGACAGCATTAAGGGGTCTTTTGTCCACCTGGAGTGCATCGTGTCTGGTTCACATCCTATAAGTATCCAGTGGTACAAGGATGGACAAGAAATAACAGCAAGTGAAAAGTACAAATACTCTTTCCATGATAATACTGCATTTCTAGAAATCAATAAACTGGAAGGCACAGACAGTGGCTCTTACACCTGTGAAGCAACAAATACGGCAGGAAGCAACCAATGCAGTGGATTCTTAACAGTCAAAGGTTTGAGCTCGTTCTTTGTCTTGTGTTAGGTCTCTTATTCATAATTTTGGAATTCCCCTGTCTCAGAGTAATCCTCTTCCTTCCTTTTTGAATGTTATAGAACCGCCATATTTTGTGGAAAAACCCCAGTCCCAAGAGGTTGTGCCAAATGCTAGGGTTCAGTTCAAAGCACTGGTGAAAGGCTCTACTCCCCTACAAATAAAGTGGTTTAAAGACAGCCAGGAGCTCCTCTCTGGAGCCAATAGATCTGTCTGGAAGGATGACACATCTAGTGTACTGGAGCTCTTCTCAACTAGGACATCTGACTCTGGGAACTACACTTGTCAGATAAGCAATGATGTGGGGACCACAACTTGCAAAGCAGCTCTGTTTGTAAAAGGTGTGCAACTCAACTTTCTTCTCATCTTTGTGGTTCTGATTTTTCTGTGCAATTTGGGGGGAGGGGTAGGAAACCCTTGTATTTCTTTAAACCACCTTGAATATTATAAAGCCTCACCTTTTCTGTCCATCTTCTAGAGCCCCCCAGATTTATTCAGATGCCAACTTCTGTAGTAGCTTTGCGTGAAGGACAGTCCACCACTTTTGAGTGCCAGGTAGTAGGCACACCAGAGATCCGCGTCACATGGTACCTGGATGGGAACGAAGTGACTGACCAAGCTAAGTACGGCATCTCCTTCATAGACGGTTTAGCCACTTTGAAAGTCACTCAAGCCAGAGTGTCAGACAGTGGGATTTATATTTGTGAAGCCCACAATGATGCAGGTAGCGAGAGCTGCAGTGTCGAGCTGAAAGTAAAAGGTTGGTTTTGAATATCTTGTCATCATCCAGCTATGCCACATAGTTGGGGTGATGGGGGAGGGGAGACTTCTTCTCCCCTCAAAACCATTCAAGGTTACTATCTACTTTCCCCTCATTCCTCTTTGTAGAGCCTCCAACATTTGTTCGGGAGTTGAGACCCACCGAAGTAGTGAAGGGTTTGGAGGCCACACTCGAGTGTGAGGTGACTGGTACTCCTCCATTTGAGGTGAAGTGGCTGAAGAACAATAAGGAGATGTTCAGCAGCAAGAAATACGCCATCTCCACCAAAGAATCAGTATTTACACTTAATGTGACTAACTGTGATGTCTCAGATGTTGGTGAATATCAATGTATTATATCAAATGAAGGTGGGAGCTGTTCTTGCAGCACAAGGCTCAGCTTGAAAGGTCAGTCCTCTAAGAAAGGAAGTATACCCCAAACATTACATCCCCTAGCTAAACTGTAGTGAATAGGATGGCTTTATATGATCTCTTTTTCCCCTTTTCCCTTTCCATGACTTCTCTTCCAAACAATAAACAAAACCTCACACCACAGAACCGCCATCCTTCGTCAAGAAGCTGGAGAACGTCACTAGCATTTTGAAGGGTACCGCATTCTTCCAGTGCATTGTAGCAGGTGCTCAACCCTTATCTGTGTCATGGATAAAAGACGAGAAAATACTAGAAGATGATGAGCACTACCGTATTACCTTTGAGAACAGCGTGGCGACACTGAAACTTACCAATGTTGACCTCAGCCACAGAGGGAGATACACCTGCCAGGCAAAGAATGAATCCGGTGTGGAGAAGTGTTTTGCTTTGCTTTTTGTACAAGGTGTGTACAAGGTGTGACCCTTCAAGCTCATTCTTGATGAGTACTTGGAAAGTCAGTCCCCTATCTGTGTAGCTAACTGCCATTTTTATACACTTTATACCGCAGAGCCTGCACGGATCATAGAAAAGGCTAAATCACTTAAAGTCACTGAAAGAGACCCCGTGACTTTAGAGTGTACTGTGGCTGGGACACCAGAGCTCCGAATAAGATGGTACAAAGATGGCAAACAGCTCCTGCCCAGTAGATACTACACAATGAGCTTTGAAAACAATGTGGCCAGTTTCAGGATTGAACCTGTCTCAAAGGAGGACAGTGGTACATACAGTTTTAAGGTTGAAAATGACTTTGGAAGTAGCACCTGTGAAGCTGTTCTGACTGTGCTAGGTTTGTATTGTCATTTGGCAAATTCACCAATCCAGCAGGGAGGGAATGAAAAAATAAAAGTCTCTCTTTGTGAAAGTAGGCAAGAAGGTAATCAGTGTGTTTTTGCAATTTTTTTGTTGGGCAGATCAATCAATTCCTCCTGCATTTATCAAAAAACTAACCAAAAAGGATACCGTTCTGGGATCTTCTATCCAAATGGAGTGCAAAGTTTCTGGGTCACTCCCCATTACTGCAAAATGGTTTAAGGATGGAAAAGAGATAACTGACAGTGCAAAATATAGAAGCCTGTGCCATGAGAACACTGTGTCACTCGAGATTGCTAATCTAGAGCTGGCAGACAGTGCAAATTACACATGCAGTGTCTCTAATGTTGCCGGGAACGATTCCTGCAGTGCTGTCCTGACTGTGAAAGGTTTGAAACTCTTTTACTACTTCTTCTTATTTGTGATAGATGCTGGGAAAATATCTTAAATCTTATGCTAACATAACACTCTTATACCTCTTAATATTAATGCTGAAAACTTGGTCTTCGTGCTTACCTCACTAATTTTCTTCATTCTTAGACATTTCTGATGTAACTGAATATTTCTTTTTCTTAAAAACTGCAGAGCCACCAAGCTTCTTAGTAAAACCTGAAAGCCAGCAAGCCATCCCAGATTCCACAGTGGAGTTTAAGGCCACACTAAAAGGAACACCACCCTTTAGAGTCAAGTGGTTCAAAGAAGACTTAGAACTTGTATCTGGTCCAACTTGTTTCATTGGGATTGAAGGGTCAACTGGGTTCTTAACACTCTATTCGGTGGATACTTCTAGGAGTGGACACTACACTTGCCATGTTTCAAATGACGTTGGCAGTGACTCTTGCACTACAACATTGATGGTAACAGGTGTGCACTCTTTCTTGTCATGTTGCAGTCTTTTCATCTATTTCTTTTCTTTCATTTTTGCCAAGCCCACCTCAGTGATCTTTGATATACTGCCAAGTGAATTCCCTACTCTGTGGTTGCAACCCCCGGTTGTTTGGCTCTTTTCCCTCCTCTTTTCTTCCCAGTATTAATTCAGGCCTTCCTGACCCCACTTTTCTGGTTTTTTAGAACCACCCAAGTTTTCTAAGAAGCTAGAGGCGGCAAAAGTAGTCAAGCAGGGTGACTCGGCCCGGCTTGAGTGCAAAGTAAGTGGATCTCCGGAGATGAAAGTACTATGGTTCAGAAATGACCATGAAATTGTTGCCAGTGAAAAATTCCGGACATCATTCATTGACTCTGTGGCTGTGCTTGAAATGAATCATCTCAGTACTGATGAGAGCGGTGACTACATCTGTGAAGCTCACAACCCCGCCGGCAAGGCCAGCTGTAGCACCAAAGTTACCGTGAAAGGTCAGCTGTCCTCTTGTTCTCTGACTACATTCTATTTTTCCCTGGTGGTTTTATCCCTTGGAAATTCACAGGAACATGAGATTAATTTCTTATTTCGGGACTGCCCTTTTCTTCATGTCATGTTTGTTTCTTGATGCCCCCTCACCCCCTCTGCCAGGGCCTGAACAAGAGAGATGTTGCTCTTAATGCAGATGAATCCTAAGCCAGCTATTCCCCAGTTCTATGATTGTCAACGTCCAAGACAGTTCATAGTGGGAATTGTTATATCAAGGAGCTGAAATATGAAGAAAAAGAACAGACCCAAACTGATCAGTGCCAGTTTTACACCCTGTATTTGAGACTACTACCAGCTAAAAGAGACCTATACCCTCTCTGCCAAGGATCACCCCTCTGTTTACCTTTTCTACAGAGGAGCTAAGAGCTCTGAATGTTCACCTACCTGCAAAATCATTTCATAATATGCCCAGAAAATGAGAAAAGTCCTTGCCCATTCTGTTGATTTTCTCAGCAGTCTCATTGTGTAGAAGCTGGTATTAGTAAACTGTTTGTTGGTCAAATAGCTCCAGACTCCTTTCTAAAAATATTCCTTTCTTCCCTTGTTAGAACCTCCTGTCTTTAGCAGGAAGCCTTCTCCAGTAGACATGCTCAAAGGAACTGAGGTTAGCCTGGAATGTGAGATTTCAGGAACACCACCATTTGACGTTACCTGGTACAAAGACAGGAGACAAATCCGCAGTAGTAAGAAGTATAAAGTTACCGCCAAAAACTACCATACAAGCGTTCGCATTCTTAATGTTGAAGCTGCAGATGTTGGTGAATATCTGTGCAAAGCACAGAACGACGTAGGAAGTGACACTTGTTTGTGCACTGTAAAGCTGAAAGGTAAAGTATTGGCACATATGCCTTCTACAGTGCTCTCAATGGCACTGCATTGCTCTTCTTTACATAGACACTGTGAATATTTACTATAACTGCATATTTCTTCTTCAGAACCACCAAAATTCTTGACTAAAATAAACAGTGTGACTGTTGTGGTTGGTGAACCAGTAGAGTTACAAGCAAGAGTGGAGGGCTCCCAGCCAATTTCTGTGCAGTGGCTTAAAGACAAAGAGGAAATTATTAGAGAAAGTGAAAACACGAAGATCACATTTATAGAAAATATTGCAACTTTACAACTTGTGCACACAGAGACAAGCAATGCTGGAAAATACATCTGTCAGATCAGAAATGATGCTGGAAGTCGCGAGTGCATGGCTACTTTAACTATTCTAGGTTAGTAAAAAGCACGAGTTCATAAAAGATTTTTTTAAAGTTAGGAATTTGGCTATTTAGTGTCAGCTGTATGCTTTGCTTATGCCCCTGAGTTCAAAACAATCAAAACAGAGAATCCTTGTGTCCCCAACAAGCAATAGTCAGGTTCCTTATTTCCAGTTATCCAGGGATAGGGGTGAAAGGAACCACAGGCCTCTACACTGTGATGGGATCCAGTTGATTGGATTTCTATGTCATGTCTTCTGCTCATGCCTGCTTTGAGAGGGACAGACAGTTGCATTTCTCTCCTAGGAGTTTAAAAATCTTTTTTACTTCATTTTGGAGAGCATGTGAAATCTCCAGTTTAGGGCAGAATAAAGGGTGGAAAAAACAGAGGTGAAAAAATTCCCCAGCCCAACAAACTGAGATATCCTTAGTATCAAATGTGTAAGCCCTATCTTATTGTGCTATTATACTTATAGCTAGTACTAATCAAATCCTGTTTTCACCATACATGTTACCCATCTCTCCTTCCAGAGCCTGCAGTCATTGTAGAGAAAGCAGAGCCAATGAGAGTTACTATAGGAGACGCCTGTACTTTGGAGTGCAAAGTGGCAGGCACACCGGAGCTTTCCACTGGATGGTTCAAAGATGGCAAAGAGCTGACCAGCAGCCAAAAATACAGAATTACTTTCCTCAATAAAGTATCTACACTTAAAATTATGGATGCAGAAAAGGAAGATGGTGGATTGTACACTTTTGCAGTGCAGAATGACGTGGGGAAAAGCAGTTGCACAGCGTCAGTTGATGTTCTAGGTTGGTTGGGTTGCTTGTCTTCTGTCTTTTACAAAAACTTTCTTTCAGTCATGTTCTCTTTCCTTTCTTCCATTCCTTCCCTTCTTTTCTCCCTAACCATAGATTTATTATGTTTTCTTATGCAGATCGAATCATTCCTCCTTCTTTCACAAGAAAACTAAAGGAAACCTCTTGTGTCCTGGGTTCCTCAGCATTGCTGGAATGCAAAGTGTTGGGTTCACCTCCTATTTCTGTTGCCTGGTTCCAAAATGGACTTAAGTTAGTCAATGGGGAAAAACATCAAATCTCCTTTTCAGATAACCTATGTACTTTAGAAGTGAATTCACTGAGCGACTCAGATACTGGAACTTACACCTGCAAAGCTACCAACATAGCTGGTTCAGATGAATGCAGTGCTGTATTGACCGTACAAGGTCAGTATATGATGGTCAGGAAACATTCTGAGCTATTCTTTTCTCTTTCCCTCTTGAAATAGCCTATGGTCTTTTGTAAATATATTCAGAGAAAATTATTGACTGGAAAATAAAGATTTTGTTCTTTATCTTCAGTAGGTGTGTGGAAATGCCAGGGTTATGCTGTAGCAACCTGTCTTATGTCTCCTTTTCTCTTGTGTCTTTAGAACCACCTTCTTTTGAGAGAACACCAGAGCCTCTGGATGTCTTGCCAGGCACAAGCATCACTTTTACATGTGTTATCAGAGGAACCCCTCCTTTTAAGGTGAACTGGTTTAGAGGGGCCAACGAGCTTGTGCCAGGAGACAAATGCAATATCTACTTGGAGGACTCCATTGTGGAGCTTGAGTTATTTGATGTAACTCCTCTCCAAAGCGGAGAGTACACTTGTCTAGTGACTAATGATGCTGGCAGGGCAAATTGTACAACACACCTTACAGTAAAAGGTTTGTAAAGATTGTGTGTCTCTATTGACCTTAAAATTTTATTTCCTTCCCTCCATTTGTCCTGCTGTGCTCAACATTTGTGACTTCTTACCCTTCATTAGAGCCAGCTGTCTTTGTGAAGAAACTGAGCGACCAGTATGTGGAGCCTGGCAAGCCCATCATCCTGGAGGGCACTTACACAGGCAGCCTGCCCATCTCTGTGACATGGCAGAAGAACGGCCACACCATCACTCAATCTCAGAAGTGTAGCATCACCACCACAGAGAAATCCTGCATCCTGGAAATACTGGACAGTACCAAAGAAGATGCAGGAGAATACACTTGCCATGTTGAAAATGAGGCAGGAAGAGATGTTTGTGAGGCTGTGGTGTCTACCCTAGGTGTGTGCTTCCTTTGCTTCTTTTTCTTGCCTGTTCTTTCGAGTGTATGCTTTCCAAGGCCGGGCACTATAATGAGCCTATCTAATTGCTTCTCTTTTTTAGAACCTCCCTATTTTGTTACACACTTGGAATCTCTTGAGGTGTCAGTTGGGGATTATACAACATTGCAATGCCACGTTGCTGGAACACCAGAAATCACTGTGTCTTGGTACAAAGGTGATACAAAACTCAGGTCTACTCCTGAGTACAAAGTGTTCTTTAAAGACAACGTTGCTACGCTTATTTTCAACAAAGTGGTTAGCAACGACAGTGGAGAATATATCTGCAAGGCAGAAAACAGCGTAGGAACAGCATCTACAAAGGCTCTCTTAACAGTTCAAGGTGATGATTTTATATTAGCTTGCTAAAAATTCTTTTGCTCTTGCAAAACTATAAAAAAATTGCTTCCTTGGGCATATTTATCCTTTACTTGCTTTCTTCTAGAGCGCAAACGACCGCCTTCCTTTGCAAGAAAATTAAAGGACATCGAGCATCCTGTTGGTTTACCCCTTAAATTTATGTGTCGGCTCAATGGCTCAGAACCCATTACTGTGACTTGGCATAAAGATGGTGTGCTGCTAAGCGATGACCACAATGTGCACACATCCTTTGTAGATAATGTTGCAGTGCTGCAACTGGTGCGAACTGAGATGAATCATACTGGGCAGTACTCCTGCACAGCCACCAATGCTGTGGGCACTGCCACCTCAAGTGCTAGGCTCACAGTGGCAGGTGTGTTGGCTTACAAAACTTCTGCCTGGATCACAAGCTCCCCCTTCCCATTTCATGCATGTGATAGTATCTGTGTGTTGGATTAGCTTTTTCGTGAGGTATGAGTATTACACTGTTTTCTTGTGTTTCTAGAACCCAAGCAAGCACCTGTCTTTGACACCAAACCAGAATCTATTGATGTGCCTTTCGGAGAAAGTGCTGACTTTGAATGCCATGTTACTGGAGCCCAGCCAATACACATCACCTGGTCCAAGGACGGTCGGGAGATCCGAACTGGAGGAAACTTCAATATTACATTTGTAGCCAATACAGCTCACCTTCGAGTGCTCAGAGTGGGTAAAGGAGACTCTGGCCAATATACTTGCCAAGCTAGTAATGAAGCTGGGAAAGATTTTTGCTCAGCCCAACTCAGTGTCAAAGGTATTAAGTCACCTTCAATTGTGTGTTTTCTTTTTCTTGGACAAAGAGACCTCTGTTACTGAGTCTCATCTTCCACCCTTTCCAGTTTGGAAATATATAGAAAGTAGCTTTCCAGAAAGCAGAAATATACCATGTGGAGACCTTCTCTTACTATACTGCATGACAGTAGAAGGCCTGTGTGCCTGCAAAATCTCCAAGGGAAAAGGTCCCCTTGTGAAGCTGTTTGTATGGAGATTTGCACTCACCCTGCTTTTTACTTTGTCATTAGTGCTTAAACTACAGTCACAGTGGTATTCACACATAGTGATTACTATATGGAAAACAGTGATATGGTAAATGCAACTACCTTGCATTTGTAGGCCAGCATTGGTGACTCTTTCAAATTTGCTGAAGATTTCAATTAGAGTTCTGAATTGCTGATTTAATCTAGGCTATGAATCACTTAAGTTCTTCATGCAGAAATATGCTTTGAAGATGTGTAAGCAAGTGAAACTATCCCTACCGTGTTTCTGTCGCTCCTGGGGGTGAAGGGCTTGTTGAGTCTTTCATGTTGGCCTGGGGATATTTTCACCCTCCAAAGATCACAGCAAAATTTCCCTTGGGTGGAGCAGTCATCCTTCATGTGTGTTTTACAGCTCCAGCTGTCTGATGCAGCAGGCTTCAGAGTTGGCAGAACATAGTTTTAGTTGTTGTCTTTGCCTTCTTTTCTCTGTCTTCTGTCTTTCTTTGAGAGGAAACTCTGGTTAGGGATACAGCCAGCTGCTGTAGCAAGCTTACTTTGTTGTGCTCCCCATAACTCTTGCTCAGCACTGTAGATTTCACATGGCAAACAGGTATACTGTCACTCTCTACATACTTATTCTGTTCTGCAGAACCTCCCAAGTTCATCAAGAAGCCTGAAGCTTTGCGGTTCGTGAAGCAGGGGGACACAGTTCAACTTGAATGTAAAATCAGTGGCACACCAGAGATCAGAACCATGTGGTACAAAAATGATCAGGCACTCCAGGCAAGCGACAGGTTCCACATGTCCCTTGTGGACTCCGTAGCGACGTTAACCATCTTGGGTGCCAACACTGAAGATGCCGGTGATTACATATGTGAAGCCCATAACTCTGCTGGCACAGCCAGCTGCAGCACTTCAGTCGCAGTGAAAGGTTAGCAGCGTGGCTCCACACACCACCAGAATCCCTGACTTCTGGGCTTGCTCCCAGCTGCACATCCCCCTGGACAGGGAGCTGCTGCTATGGCAGTTGGTGGCTGCTGGGTCAGTGTCTCTCCAGCTGCTCTCACATTCAAATGCTGCTGTCTTTAAGCAGCGGAAACCAGGCAGGAAATAGTGGTGGGTGTTCAGCACTGTGCAGCCATTCCCTTGTCTCCCCATTTAAATCAATTGCAAGCTGAATAAAGCATGCTTCTCAGGTCACAAGGGAAGCATGGACTAGATGAAGCACCAGCCATGGTGAGGGAGCTGGGCATACTTTGCAGCCATCCCTCTGCTTCCTCTTCATACACAGTGATCCTGGCAGGGATGAAATTCAAGACGGAAGAGGAGGCTGTGTTGCTGAGCCTCACTGATGGTAGCTTTCATGACTGAAAAAAGGCGGGGAAAGCTGGAATGTGGTCCTGGAGAGAGGGGAGAGTGGCTTTTGGGGAGGGGCACTGAGCACTAACTCCAAACAGGTGCAGAAGTGTCACATTCTCTGCCCTTGGGACTCTGAGTGCTGGGATGGCTTGCTGGGAGATGCCGGGGGCTCAGCATTTTTTAGATGTGAGGCCACATATTTGGAAGCTAAATATGGGTTTACAAGAATAAGTGTAGGCCCCCTTCCTGAATATGTTGCCTCCTGCTACTATCCAGAAAGCCATCCAGGGAAGCAGGCTCACACATTATGATGTGATTCTTTTTTTATAGAACCACCTGTTTTTAGCAAGGTGCCAAGCCCTGTGGACACACTTAAAGGCTCAGATGTTATCCTCCAGTGTGAGATAGCAGGGACTCCACCCTTTGAGGTGGCTTGGTTTAAGGACCGGAGGCAGGTCAGGAGCAGCAAGAAGTTCAAGGTGACAACAAAGCACTCCATTGCCAGTCTTCATATTCTCAATCTCGAATCTCAAGATACTGGAGAATATCAATGCAAAGCTATGAACGAAGTGGGAAGCGACACTTGCGCCTGCCCAGTGAAATTCAAAGGTTTGTATGCTAGAGGATCAACAGCATCACTGCCCTCTTTACTTGATCTCCTGGCTGTCCCTCTTCCAAGCAGGCATGCATGATTAACCTTCTTCTGCCTCCTTGTTTTTGCCATCAGAACCCCCACGCTTTGCCAAGAAGCTGAGTGACACTGCAATCTTCATCGGGGAGCCAACAGCCCTGCAGGCAGTGGTGGAAGGATCCCCACCAATTTCTGTTGTCTGGCTCAAGGACAAGGGTGAAGTTATTAGGGAGAGTGATAATGTCCAAATGTGGTTTATGGACAACATTGCAACTCTTGAGATTGCCAGTGCAGAGGGAGCTGATGTTGGGAAGTACATCTGCCAGATCAAAAATGATGCTGGCATGCGAGAGTGCTCTGCCTTTTTACAAGTCCTAGGTGGGTATAGCCTGCTTCATAGGTACTATATCTTACAGCTTGCACAATTGTCTCTACCAGCCTTTGTTTTCTGCTTATATCCTGTGCTAACTGGTTTGCAGGTAGATTTCCTGGTGACACACTGACCCCTCCCTTCCTATTTCAGAACCAGCAGTCATCTTAGAGAAGACTGAGCCGATCACAGTAATGGCTGGCAATCCTTTTACCTTGGAGTGCAAAGTAGGAGGAACACCTGAACTTATTACCAAGTGGTATAAAGATGGCAGAGAACTAAGGAGCGACCGCAAATACCAAATTACCTTTTTCAACAATATATCCACTTTGAAAGTCTTTTCTGCAGACAAGGGAGACAGGGGCTTGTATACTTTTGAGGTGCACAATGAGGTGGGGGACAGCAGCTGCACTTCTTCAGTTGATGTTTCAGGTCAGCTCTATGTCTTTGTTGTTCACACTTGTCTTTAAAGGAAGTTTTCTTTTCTCCCCCTTTCCTTTCCCCCCAAAAAAACCCAACACTTTTCTTCCTATTCTTCTGCCCTGTCCTACTTAGATCGTCTTGTTCCTCCTTCATTCTCAAGAAAACTAAAGGAAACAAATGGGGTGCTGGGATCTTCAGTGCTTCTGGAGTGCAAAGTGTCTGGCACATCCCCCATATCTGTGGCCTGGTTTCAGGATGGGAATGAGATTGTCAGTGGAGAAAAATATGAAATCTCATTCTTGGATAATGTTTGTGCTTTGAAGCTGAATGCCCTGGATGTGTCAGATACAGGGCCATACACCTGTGTGGCAGCCAATGTGGCTGGATCTGATGAATGCAGTGCCTTCTTGACTGTACAAGGTCAGTGGAAGGATACTACAGCCCCTTCAACAAAATTCTTCCCTCTGGTTTCACATGGTTTCTTTTTCATGTTGTTTTTTTTTTTTTTTTCCCCTCCCTCTTTCTCTCCTTTTTTTGACTCAAACCTGTTCCAGTTTTCCTCCCCCACAGACATTCTCCTATTAACATCTTTCTTCCTCTTCACTTCTTTGCATGATCTGTAGAACCACCTTCTTTTGTGAAGATACCTGAGCCCCAGGAAGTTTTGCCCGGATCAAGTGTGACATTCACCAGCTACATCAAGGGCACTACACCCTTCAAAGTAACCTGGTTCCGAGGCATCAGGGAGCTGGTGCCAGACAGCAACTGCTTCATCTCACTGGATGAGTCTGTGGCACAGCTGCAGCTGTACAATGTGGAGCCAGGCCACAGCGGGGACTACGCCTGTGTGGTCACAAATGATGCTGGCAGTGCCTCATGCACAACCCAACTCTTTGTGAAAGGTGTGTTTGTGTGTTTGCATGTACGCACAGGTATCTCCCTTCATGCTCTGCCTGCAGTCCTGCCACATCTGTCCCTCTCACTATCGATCTATGCCTCCCCACAGAGCCTGCAGTCTTTGTGAAGAAATTAAGTGATTTCAGTGTGGAGCAGGGGAAGTCCATTGTGCTGGAAAGCAGCTACATAGGCACCCCTCCCATCTCTGTCACCTGGAAAAGAAATGGCATGACCATTGCTCAGTCTCCACGCTGCAGTGTTACAACTACTGACAAATCTGGCATTCTTGAAATCTTCAACAGCACCAAGAGTGATGAAGGCAAATACACCTGTGAGGTGGCAAATGAGGCGGGTGGGGATGTTTGCCACAGCGTTGTATCCATCTTAGGTACGCATCACCCCAGATCCCCCTAAGGCACCCCAGTGATGCTCTGCCTCTGCTCACCATGCTCTCTCTTTTCCTAGAACCACCCTATTTTATCACACACCTGGATCGTGTGGAGGTGAAGGTTGGCGAGCCCTTGGTCTTAAAATGCCAGATTGGTGGTGCGCCAGAAATCAAGGTGTCCTGGTATAAAGATGACACCAAGCTCAGATCAACACAGGCTTACAAAATGCACTTCAAGAATAATGTGGCAACACTGGCATTCTCCACTGTGGAGGAAAGTGACATTGGAGAATATATCTGCAAAGCAGAAAATAGTGTTGGCTTCGCCACCTCCACAGCTTCGCTTGTTGTTAAAGGTGATGGGCCAAGGGCCACTCTTTCCTGGGGTAGTTTGTGGGAACTCTTTGTTGCCTACAGAAAGGGGTTCTTATTAATTTCAGAGTTAATTAATTCTAGATTGACAGGGTGGCTTCCTACTTAGAGTGGTGTTTATTATTGTTTTGCAGAACGTCAACTTCCCCCTACATTTGCCAGAAAACTGAAAGATATTCAGGAGGCAGTTGGTGCCCCAGTGACGTTTGATTGCCGCATAAATGGCTCAGAGCCTATCCAGGTGTCTTGGTACAAGGATGGGGTTCTCTTAAGCGACAGTGATAACATGCAGTCAGCCTTCTTAAATAATGTTGCAACTCTCCAGATCTTGCAAACTAGTATGGCTTACTGTGGCCAATATACTTGCTCAGCCCAAAATGCTCTGGGGACTGCATCTTCCAGCGCCAAACTTATCCTCACAGGTTTGTAGCTCACACTTAAACAAAGATCTTTTGTATGTCTTTGGTCTTTTATTTCTTCACCCTTTTTCCCACTCTGCCCACTGTATGGTGGCCAGGGAGCATGGGCATGGTATCATGAGGTGTGTGGTGAGGAGGGCTTGGTGGTGAGCTCTGCCATGCTTTCCTCTTTACAGAACATCTACAACCTCCCTTCTTTGACATCAAGCCAGTATCTATTGATGTGGCACTAGGGGAAAGTGCAACCTTTAAGTGCCACCTGACTGGCTCTGCTCCCATGAGGATTAATTGGACCAGAGACAACAGAGAGATCCGCCCAGGTGGCAACTACAAGATGACGCTGGTGGAAAACACGGCCAGCTTGACGGTCCTAAAAGTTGGTAAAGGGGATGCTGGACTCTACACATGTACTGCCAGCAACAGTGTTGGAAAGGACGCATGCGCAGCTCAGCTGGCTGTACAAGGTATTGCTGTGAGCTCTAGTGTTCATGGGGATTTTCTTTGCAAGGCAGACACCCAGAAAACAAAGCCCTGAATGCAGACATGTGTGAGACTAACAACCTTTACAAGAGCCTACACTGAGATGTCTTATTTCATTTAAATATTATTGTAATACTTAAATACTTATTCATCTTCTGGTCTGGTATAACGCATGATTTGTCTTATCAAAGGGATGCTTCCATTGAAATGTTAACTCTGACTTAGTACCCTGTTGCACTTTTATGAACGGCCCTGTTGGCCAGCAAAATCTGTCTTCCTTCTCCAGAACTGATATTCATTTTTGGCCAGGGCAGGGAAAGGTAGCTGAGAGAAACTCAGTTCTTATGAGACTTAAATATATTTTTACTGGGCTTGCAGCTCCTGTAGATAGTTTTACTCTTTCACAGACTGAAAACATTGAAAACTGATGTTCTAGACAGCAAAATTGGAGGATCTGAGGGCAGACGGTGACAAATATCCATTCTGCCAACACTTTGCTTCTCCACATAGTGTGTGGATCTTATACATTTCAATGGTCTAAATTTATTACTGGATCAAACTGTCTTGGTACAAGTGACACTTGTATATTAGTGTAATTTCCTCAATGTAGGTGGGAACACTGGATTTATTTATAGCTGTTCCGGATATCTCATTCTTACTGATTTTACAAAAGAACAAATGTAAAATACACTACTTAAATTATGCATGAGTTCAAATGTCTCTGTTGGTTTAGTGCTTTCTTTTTTTCCCCCTCTATATGTATTTGGGGCAAAAAAACCAAAATCATTTGAAGAGTAAATACTATGACTTTTACTCTCTGAGACAAATAACACAAGAAGCTGAACTACCACTAGCAAGATTTTGTAATAATTGCTTGTCAAATGTATTATATATATCTAGAGTATATTCTGTCCACAGAGATTTATTGGTGGGGGTGGGAAGAGTGCGGCAGACTGAATTATCTGTGGATTTAGTGGCAAGTAGGGATGCTGTTATTATGTAGCTTCACTTACAAAAAGCTTTGAAAGATAGTAGCAAGAAATCTAACCTCTTTAAAAGATTTAAAGCTTGTTTCCACCAGAATCACAATTCTGTTTATTATTAATGATAACATTACTAATAGGTTACCATTCATAGAATGATCCCAACTGACCTTATTTATTTTCTTACTCTTCAACTATTTACTCATAAAATCCTGAAATTATTTTTTTTTTCCCTCAGGATTATTATTTTCTTTTTTAATCCTGAACTTACACTGGCACTCACTTCAATCCTTTAGAATTTGTACTGTTTCCCCAGGGCTGTAAAATTTATGATGTTCATTGTTCGTCAGCTAGTTTTTCTAGAACTTTGAAGGGCAAGCTCTCAGTGTGCATTGATTGCATGTGTTTAATTTGAGCAGATGCTGTCTCGCTTCTATGACACACAGCCCTTTTTTTGTAGAATTAAGATCTTTTGTTCAATTGATCTTGAAAATCTCCTGGTTTTTTATTAACTTTTCCACTTTAACATCTAATGTTCCCAATCCGTAGTATTAACAATTGCTTTAGGTTCTAGAAACTGCTTTACATCCTAAGTACATACCTTACTAACCTGTATATCCTCATTTTTGGAAAGGAATGTAATTAGAGTGTGACTACTCAGCAACTGTTAGTTTGCAGATAGATAACAAACTCTTTTTCGTAGTGAAATCTGATAGTAAACTACTAAGGTTCCAAGAGTCCTTGTCTTAACAAGCCATCATTTCTATTTTTAGAAACTCTAAGGAAGTTTTGTTACTAACAACATAGGATGTTCTGCAAATGTCCCACAGGTTGAAGTAACCCACAACAAAATAGATATTCTTCCTACACTTTACACGCAGATGCACAAAGAGGCACTTCATCCTGTTTTACAGAGAGATTTGTTTGTTGTGCCCACATTACCACCCCTTGGCTTTACTAGTTATATCTTTGATCTATGAGCATTCAGTCTTGTGATTCTGAATCATCTGTATGGTACTTTTGATGAAAAGTGTCAAACCTCCATCCCTTTCCTTACAAAACAAAATGTAACCATCTGGTTTACTTTTCAGTCACAGGACCTTTAACACCAATTTCTGTAATACCAGCCATTTCATAATTCTTCTCAGTATGATTATTTTGAACCTCTTTTGTTTGCTACCTAAGCTCTTTGACTTTTGCTCCTTATATGCACTTTTATGTTTGGCTTTGCAATAAATGTGTGAAGGGTTATAATGCAGATGCATTTATTGACTATATCAACTGTTAATGACATATTAAGATATAAACTAGTTGCTATAATGCTCAGCATAATTGTTCTTAATAATATTCCTTGGCTGAACAGTTTGGATTCTTGCATTTCCATCAGGCATTTTGTTTACTGATGTATTGCAAGAGGATATTACCTAAAGAAAACCACACGTCAGCTGATCTGTACTGAATACATAGAAGGAGAAGTAGAGTGAGACAATAAAGTAAGGAGAAACTAACTGAAATGCAGATAGAGAACTTGTTTGCTTCCTAATCTAGATTTTGGACCAACTTGAAATCATCTAAAAAAAATTTCATAGCAATTGCAAAATTAGAATATTTACATAAGTCCCCAGAGCTTATATTTTCTGTTACATATTTCTTTGCTTATTCAAAGAATCAGTGTAGTTTAAAGCATCATCTCCCCTTTTTGGCTTTCCAGAACCACCAAGGTTTATTAAGAAACTAGACTCCTCAAGACTTGTGAAACAGCATGATTCCACTAAGTATGAATGCAAAATAGGTGGATCTCCAGAAATCAAAGTCACCTGGTACAAAGGTGAAACTGAGATCCATCCCAGTGAAAAATACAGAATGTCCTTTGTGGATTCGGTGGCAGTCATTGAAATGCACAACCTCAGTGTTGAAGACAGCGGTGACTACACTTGCGAAGCTCAGAATCCGGCAGGTAGTGCAAGCACCAGTACCTCACTGAAAGTAAAAGGTCAGAATCCCAGTTCTTTCCTTACCTTTCTATCTGTATGAGTCCTCCTTTGTGGAAAAACTGTTAAACCCCACTTTCTTTAGTCAGAGAGGCCAATAGATTGGTCATTGCCATCAGACAAATAGATGGCAAACCTCTTGCCTGTTTGTTATGCTGTGGGAGATCTTTCTTATTTATGGTTTGTCTTTGCTGTTCAGCACCAGAACAGTTGCTTGAATAGTCTGTCCTCTTTAATCTCCTTTGCTCAAATAACACAAACTTTAACCTCTTTTTTTTTTTTTTACAGCACCCCCCATTTTTACCAAGAAGCCCCATCCAGTCCAGACCTTGAAAGGGACTGATATTCACCTGGAATGTGAGCTTCAGGGCACTCCTCCATTCCAGATTTCATGGTATAAAGACAAACGAGAAATTCGGAGCAGCAAGAAGTATAAGGTCATGTCTGAGAACTACCTAGCTAGTATTCACATTCTTAGTGTGGACACTGCAGATGTTGGTGAATATCACTGTAAAGCTGTAAATGATGTGGGAAGTGACTCCTGTATTGGCTCTGTAACACTAAGAGGTTTGTATAAAGATTGGCACCTTCTTGGCATTTCATTGTTCCTGTCATTCTCCTCCTACTTTTCCGCTCCTGTCATGTTTTTTTACTGTTAAATATCTTTTAAATAGCACCACCAACCTTTGTGAAGAAGCTGAGTGATCTCACTGTCGTAGTTGGGGATTCGATTGAACTGCAGGCTGCAGTAGAAGGATCACAGCCCATTTCTGTTCTATGGTTAAAAGACAAAGGGGAAATCATTAGAGAAAGTGATAATCTTTGGATCTCCTATTCAGAAAACATTGCAACTCTGCGGATTGGAAATGCAGAACCAACCAATGCTGGGAAATATATTTGTCAGATAAAAAATGATGCTGGAGTTCAGGAATGCTTTGCCACGCTGACAGTGCTAGGTTGGTAGCATGGGATAAAAAACACAATGTGTTTTAAGATGCTTTAAAATTTCTATTTTTATGATACTAATAACTATTGCATTGTAGTTTTTAACAATGTTGTGACTTGCATCTCATTGCAGAACCTGCAGTCATTGTAGAGAAGCCAGGCCCAGTCAAAGTTACAGCTGGAGACTCTTGTACTCTGGAATGCACAGTAGACGGCACACCAGAGCTTACTGCTAGGTGGTTTAAGGATGGGAATGAACTGTCCACTGACCATAAGTATAAAATCAGTTTCTTCAATAAAGTATCTGGGCTTAAGATCCTTAATGCAGGATTAGAAGACAGTGGAGAATACACTTTTGAGGTGAAAAACAGTGTTGGTAAAAGCAGCTGCACAGCTTCAGTGCATGTTTCAGGTTAGTTGACTGCTCTCTTTGAGTCACATCTGATCTTACAGTTCCTTTATAAAGCCTTCAGATAGCAAACTGTTTCTCATGGCTGGCAGCCTGAGACACTTATTACTTGTATAATCTTAGGAGTACTTGGCATGCCACTTTGGCAGGCATCAAGAATGGATGCCTACCTAACCTCTGAGCAGCGGGACTTGTTGCGAGAACTTGATTTCTTCAGCATTAATCTACATGTCTTCTTGGACAGCTGGTACAATATTGTTGCTTATGAAAAAGAACTGCCAAAATAAAAGGTGTCCCTCAAAAAGTGTGAGTGCAAGCTCCAGCACATCCTTCACCATCAACTATCTATTTTTCAGTGACTTAGGTGTGTAGGACCAGATTGCTAAAGCAGATATATCAAAAGAAAGTTAAATTATTTTATTATGCATGGGGAACTTTTTGCATTTTAAGCTCCTGTATGGTAATTTTCTTTCTTTTTTTTTTAAAAAAAACAAATGCAGATCGTATTATACCTCCTTCTTTCACAAGAAAACTGAAAGAAACATATGGTCATCTGGGTTCTTTTGCTGTACTGGAGTGCAAAGTTTATGGGTCACCACCCATTCTGGTTTCCTGGTTTCATGATGGACAGGAGATTACCAGTGGAGACAAGTATCAGGCTACCCTTACAGACAATACCTGTTCTCTGAAAGTGAATGGACTTCAGGAATCTGATATGGGAACTTATTTGTGCACAGCTGCTAATGTAGCTGGGTCTGATGAATGCAGTGCATTTTTGAGTGTTAGAGGTCAGTATCAACAAGAAAACAGAGTCAGAGGGCACAAATTTATTTTCAAAAAGACTTTATTCTTTTCTTTGTTACATATTACTGTGCTCTTCATCAAAAATTCAAATGTACTTCTCTGTCTGTTTTATTTGCATGCTTAGAACCACCATCTTTTGTGAAGAAACCTGAACCACTGAATGTTTTATCTGGGTCAAACATAACCTTTACCAGTATCATAAAAGGCTCCTCTCCATTGGAAGTTAAATGGTTTAGTGGTAGTGTTGAGCTAGTACCAGGACACAGATGCAATATCACCTTGCAAGATTCAATTGCAGAACTGGAGCTGTTTGATGTACATCCACTTCAGAGCGGAGACTACACCTGCCAGGTCTCTAATGAGGCAGGGAAGATTTCTTGCACAACACATCTTTTTGTCAAAGGTTTGTCCAGACTACTGTTTCTTATGCTTACCATGCCTCTAAAAATGATCTCTTGGCTTTATTTAATTTGCTTTCTTCCCATTGTTCATTATAGAACCAGCCAAATTTGTGAAGAAGGTGAACAATTTAAGTGTAGAGAAAGGGAAAAATTTAATCTTGGAATGCACGTATACGGGTACTCCACCAATTTCAGTGACATGGAAGAAAAATGGAGTAAAAATAACGCACTCTGAAAAGTGTAGCATCACCACTACAGAAACATCTGCCATACTGGAAATCCCTAGTAGCAAACTAGAAGACCAGGGGCAATATTCCTGTCATATTGAAAATGATTCTGGACAAGATAATTGTCATGGCGCAATCACAATACTAGGTGTGTCAAGCCACCATCACTTCATCAAGTGTTATTTGAACTACTAATGCTCATTGTGCAATACCCTTTTATGCTAATGGTGTATGTTTGTTCTTCAGAACCACCTTACTTCATTACACCCTTGGAGCCGGTGCAGGTGACTGTTGGGGATTCTGCATCCTTACAGTGCCAGGTTGCTGGAACACCAGAAATGATTGTATCGTGGTACAAAGGCGATACAAAACTGAGAGGAACTGCTACAGTGAAAATGCACTTTAAGAACCAAGTTGCCACTCTGGTTTTCAGCCAAGTAGACAGTAGTGACAGTGGGGAGTACATCTGCAAAGTAGAAAACACTGTTGGGGAGGCTGCTTCATCATCTTTACTGACAGTTCAAGGTGAATATTTCATTTTAAAAAATATGAAAATGCCCTATTTTTCTTAAGTATGCTTTGCTATTTTGGAAAAAAAAAAAAAAAACTTTTCCTTGTTAAACACTTTACTATTTCTTGACATGTAAGATACCCTGTGGCACTGTCTTCTATTAACAAAGGCCTACCAGTAAAGCTAATCGAAATACGTCTCTTACTAACCACAGTTCTTCTGTAGGGATACAAACTTCTGCACCTTCCTTCCCCATTGAGGATATTGCTTTGATTATTTCCACCATTAGCAGTCCTGAGGGTTAAATAGACTCACTGTGTGTAACTGAGGGCAGAATGGTTATGTATTTTCCTGCAACCATATGCACAGTGCTCTTTTCACATCAGGTTCCAAATAAATTATATGCTGAATAACATTTTTAATCAGAAGTTATGAGCAAAAATCCAGCATACTCTGTAGTATATTAGGCAGTGATTATTGGTGAGTACAGCAATAGGTGCATATCTTCTGAAAGCACTCACTGTACAATACCTGTTTTCTTACAGAGCGTAAACTTCCTCCTTCTTTTACACGAAAATTAAGAGATGTTCATGAAAGTGTTGGCTTACCAGTTACATTTGATTGCGGCATTGCTGGTTCAGAACCTATTGAAGTATCTTGGTTTAAAGATGGTGTACATGTAAAAGAGGACTACAATGTTCACACATCCTTCGTAGATAATGTAGCAACCCTCCGGATTTTGAAGACAGATAGGAGCCTTATTGGGCAATATACCTGCACAGCTACCAATGCGATTGGGACTGCTTCTTCTAGTGGCAGGCTTGTCCTTACAGGTTGGTGGGCTGTGAAATATTTAATAGAAATATCTTAAACCTCACTTTTGCTTTATATATGGATTTAATATTGTACAAATAATATTTATTTCACAGAGTTTTAAAGAAAATCGAGATTTTAAAGTGATGCTTTTTTATTTCTTTCACTCTTTAGAAGGGAAGACTCCTCCATTCTTTGACATCCCAATTACACCCCTGGATGGCATTATTGGAGAAAGTGCTGACTTTGAGTGTCACATTTCTGGAACACAGCCTATTAGAGTCACTTGGGCAAAAGATAACCAAGAGATCAGAACAGGAAGAAACTACCAGATCAGTTATGTAGACAACACAGCCCACTTGACTATCTTGAGAGTTGACAGGGGAGACTCTGGAAAGTACACATGCTATGCTAGCAATGAAGTTGGAAAGGACTCTTGCACAGCTCAACTGAGTGTTAAAGGTACTGAATAGATAATACATTGTGTGTACATTTTTCTTCCTTTAATTATAAAGGAAGTTAGCCTTATTGCTGCAAGATAAGTTTGAGAAAAACTTTTGACATATAGCTTGAAAGTACCTATCTGGAGATACGCGTGGGTCTCTTAAGGGAATTGGTAAGGGTCACTAACAACAATGGGAGGAGAAATGAAACAATATTTTCTTTGGCCTAGTTTCTTTATAGGCTTTGGCCTATTTCTTTCTTGAGAACTCAACAAAAATCTTGGGGTTTTTTTACATGGCATTTAACTTAAATCAATGTAAGAGGATTTTTTTCAAATAGGAAAATCAACTATGACAGTGACTCTAAGAGCAAGACACCTGCTGTTTATCTTGGCATACTTTCTTTAAAAAATTTCTATTTAAATGAGAGCAAATATCAATTCTCCAATGTTCAATTTTTTCTTGAAACATTTTCTTTAGAATTTTTCATTTCAGGTTTGATTCATTGAATTTGAATAATATGTTCTTTTTTTTTACAGAACGAAAAACTCCACCTGCTTTTACTAAGAAACTGTCTGAAGCAGTAGAAGAAACAGAAGGGAATGAACTTAAACTTGAGGGCCGTGTTTCTGGCTCTCAGCCTTTGACTGTTGCTTGGTATAAAAACAATCAGGAAGTTCATTCAAGCCCTCATTGTGAAATATCTTTCAAAAACAATACCTTACTTTTGCATATAAAGAGCGTAGAGCAATCAGATGCTGGTTTATATACCTGTAAAGTGTCCAATGAAGCGGGAAGCGTGTTGTGTACATCTTCTGTTGTTATCAGAGGTTAGTTGAAGTCTTATTTTTCTTTGCTTCTTACTTTTCTTTGTTGTATGTTAGCTGCAAATATGCAGTCTCTATCTTATGAGCTGATTTTACTTACCTTAGCAGTAATTTGTCCTGAGATGGACAAGATAAAACTGAGTTAAACCACAAAATCAAGGAATTCTTTTAATTTTATGATTAAAATAAAATAATATTTTTCAGGGAGGGGCTTCTTTATTTTTTCACTATTTGCTATGACTGATCTAAAGTGAACATTGAAATCTTTATGTGACATTTCTGTTGAATTTTTAATCATTTTCTTTTGATGGAATAACAGTTTTTCTGTGCAATTACATCTAAGCTTGGGCAGCCTTGACTGTGTTGTGGCAGCATGGTACTTCATCATAATACTCTTGCAGGAGATTGCATATTTTTTTCTTTAAAGGTGCTTATATAGTTTTGCAGACTAATAGCAATGCTTTGGTTCTTACACTGTTTTTTGAATGTGAATGTCCTTGTTGCATGGAGAAAAGGTATTTCTTGCACGTTTGCATAGAAAACATACTCTTCTGATATTAATTCCATTTTCTAAAACTATGAGCAACATTCTCAGACTTCTGTTTATCCTCCTTCATTCCTTGTCATTGTCTTTTTAGGAATCACATGTGTATCTTTTTCTCTTACATTCTTAATCATACTTTCCTTCCTTGAGTATTCACTCAAGCATTTTCATATTCCAGAACCTAAAAAGCCTCCAGTTTTTGACCAGCCTCTTCAGCCAGCAGCAGCAGAGGAAGGTGATACCCTACAGCTCAGCTGCCATGTCCAAGGATCGCAGCCAATCCGTATTCAGTGGCTGAAGGCAGGGAGAGAAATAAGAGCTTCAGACAGATGCAACTTCAGCTTTGCTAATGGAGTAGCTCTTCTGGAACTTGCTGCAGTTTCCAAATCTGATTCAGGAGAATATGTATGCAAAGCTTCCAATGCAGCTGGCACTGATACTTGCAAATCTAAAGTGGCAGTTAAAGGTACAGTAACATGAAGAAAATCAAGGCATATGATGAAAATTTAAAACAAAATTCCATCCTGCTTTGTTTTCTGTGGAACAAAAATGTTAATAGCAAACAATTAGTATCTTTTAGTTCTTTGCAAAACTGTACCATCTGGGATGACCATATATTTAACAATAATTTATATATAAATAGTGACATAAACAGTGGGAGATAAGTGTCAAATCAATAGTATATTCTTACTAAAAAGATGAAAAAATTAGTTTCTAAATCTAAACACCAAATTTAAGAAAAATGGAGGCTAAATGAGTGAAATCACTTGGACATGCACATTTTATGGAAAGGATGGGTGGTGTTTATTAAAGGAAAATACAAAAGGAATTTGATTGAGCATGTGGCCTCAGAGGCTAATTGCTTCAGGATTGTTACAATTTTAAGACACTTTGACCTTTTAGCTGAAAGTAAATATTGTCTAAGCATGAGTTCTTCCATGTAGGTCTTGTCTTACCATTGCATAAGAGACATGAGAGTTCAGTAATATGTAGAAATAGTATCTTTTTCACTACATGGGTAGCTGCAAGGCTAAGAAAAACATAAAAGAAAAAAAACTATTTAACAGATCACTGATAAAAAGATGCAAGTAACTCTGAGGGTGAAATTTCCAGAAATACAGAGAAAACAGAATACCTCACTAAAAACTGATCCATTTTAGAAAATGAGGCTGCTTATTTGCATATGCATCTATGAATTTCCATCCATGCAGAATATCAATGACCTGACTGAAGTTAATGAACATCACAATACGGCCCACAGTGTTCAGTTTCATCTGAAAAGTAAAATATAAGTTAATTAAAACAATATGGAAGTATTTTGCATTTTTGTCTCTTGCATAGTATTTTGTTCCACCTCTGTAATTAATTCCTTTTTTACAATTCCTTTGGAAGCATCATCATGCATGAACATAAATTATTACATGAAACCATTTATTTTAATTGTTTGACTCTGTCTTTTAGAAAAACCAGCAGCTGCACCAGCAGCTAAGAAAGCAGAAGTGGAAGGAAAACTTTATTTTGTGTCAGAGCCTCAGAGTATCAAAGTTATGGAAAGTAAGAACTCTTTTCAAAAAAGTACATTGTCTTCTATTTGCCTATGCCTTTTGTTTGAGATTATGTCCTGCTGTCATAGACAGCTGGCAAGACTTAGCTTCCTCATTTGCATCTTTCTGCAGAGACTGTTGCAACATTTATTGCAAAAGTTGGAGGAGACCCAATTCCAAATGTTAAATGGATGAAGGGAAAATGGAGACAACTCAATCAGGGAGGTCGCATTATAATCCAGCAGAGAGGAGACGAAGCCAAACTAGAAATAAAGGATGCAATAAAAACTGATTCTGGCATGTACAAATGTGTAGCTTTTAACCAACATGGTGAAATTGAGAGGAGTGTAAACCTACAAGTTGAAGAAAGAAAGAAAGAAGTTGTTGAAGGGGATCTCAGGGCAAAACTAAAAAGGTATATGGAAAGTTTGCATAGATTAATTTGCCATCAACACAGAAGAAACATTTTTTATTATATAACTCAGATGAAGATTTTTTTTTTAATATTTGTTAACTATTAATAACTGTACTAAAAATAGAAGCACCTGACTAGACTAAACTAAAGGATTCCACTGCACAGGGCAGCTCTAAGCTGATTCATTTTTTCAGTGAATAACTTCATAGGAATGAAGCATTGTATATTTAACTTATGTCATTGATTTGAATAGCGCTCCAACAAAAAGGAAGGAAGAAGAGGAAGAGCAACCTATTGATATCTTGGAACTTCTCAAAAATGTAGATCCCAAAGAATATGAGAAATATGCTCGCATGTATGGAATTACAGATTTCCGTGGCCTCCTGCAAGCCTTTGAGTTACTAAAGCAAACTCAAGCAGAAGAAAGCCATAGATTGGTAAGATACAGTGTGACTGCAGCATTGGCTTTGTTAGGAGTAATACAGTTCCTCTGAACAGACTTGGTGTCCATGCTCTGATGTTATGGTGTGTGCAGGAGTTTCTGGTTCCTCTTTAGATCTTTTACTGACAGTTATCAATTTCTTGCATGCTCAAACCCAAGAAGAAGGAATGGGCCTTCTGGCCAAGTATGTTCTGTCTTCACAACTTGGCTGCAATGTTTAAGATGGGAAGATACGCTAGCTACAGTACAGTTACAGAAAAATTAATGTAGGAACTAATTCTATGTTGGATAAATATGACAGCTTGACATTTAGTATCCTTTAATCTTTGAGTACATTCTGCCTTTTTACAGGAAATTGAGCTCACAGAAAAAGCTCGAAGAGAAGATCAGGAGTTTGATGAACTTGTAGCTTTTATTCAGCAACGACTCTCACAGACAGAGGTAACATTTTTGTACTGATTTGTGAAATATTCAAACCCATAACAGGGAACTTGAAATTAATTTAAACTAATATTTTTCAGCCTATTACTCTGATCAGAGACATTGAAAATCAGATGGTTTTAACAGATGAGGATGCTGTCTTTGAATGTGAGATTAAAATTAACTACCCAGAAATTAAACTTTCATGGTACAAGGGAACCCAGAAACTGGATTCCAATGACAAATATGAAATTAGAATTGAAGGTGATCGCCACATACTGAGAATCAGGAACTGCCAACTTGAAGATCAGGGAAATTTCAGAATAGTGTGTGGACCACACATTGCCAGTGCCAGGCTAACTGTGATTGGTAAGTGTACTTTTGAAGTACGTATTTGAATTAATTTACACTTTAATTATTCCACTGTCTGACATCTGCTAAAATGTATGTTTTAACATGCTAATAGAACCTGCAGTTGAACGGCATCTTCATGACACTACTTTCAAGGAAGGAAACACATGCACGCTGTCTTGTCAGTTCTCTATCCCAAATGCCAAGTCTCAGTGGTATAGAAATGGGAGACCCATTAAGATAGGAGGGAGATATTCAACACAAGTCTCTGACAAAGTGCACAAACTCATCATCAAGGATGTTAGAACAGAAGACCAGGGACAGTATACCTGCAAGCTTGACAATCTAGAAACAACTGCAGATCTGGCCATTGAAGGTTTGTAAACTGATATAGAATCTCTTTATTACAGTAGTGATAAACAGTTTCTGGATGTTCCATTAACAGAACAAAGGAAAATAAAAGGAATTTCTTAAAGAGATATTCCCAAACTCGGAAATGGACTAAACAAGAAATTTTACTGCCGTTTCTCTTTGAACAATATGTGACATGCTTGTGTAAGTTAGTATTTTTAACTAAGTCATCATTATTAATGTCCCCTGGCCCTCAAACAACCTGAGTCATCCTTGCTTTTATTTTCTTTTTCTCTGATACTCTTACATTTTCCTTGGATTTCCTCTTTTTCTTAATTATTCTTTAATTTCCTTAATGACTTCTCTTGTATAATTTATCTGTACAGCAATCTTGTTATAGTTGTACTCTTATGTCTTCTAATCTTCATTCTTACATAGAAAACTTCATAGAAGATGGAATCCCTTTTTCTTACTCTACTTTTTCAAGATCTATTGTTATCTCTTATAATGTAGCTATTATTATGAAAACAATGAGAAGGAATTAGATAAACTAAATGGCCTGGTGGTGCATAACAATTGATATATTTTTTGTTTCTAAAAACAGCGGAACCAATTCAGTTCACAAAGAGCATACAGAACATTGTAGTGAGTGAACACCAGTCTGCAACCTTTGAGTGCGAGGTGTCTTTTGATGATGCAGTTGTGACATGGTATAAAGGCCCCACTGAACTGAGAGAGAGTCCCAAGTACAGCTTCAGAAGTGAAGGTCGTTGTCATTATATGACTATTCACAATGTTACTGCAGAAGATGAAGGTAAAAATGCATGCAATATTTGTGCTGATGTCATTCTTTTATCTGATTTTGTTGTCTGGTCTTTTAATGATAAAGGCATATAAATATCAACATTCTTGGCTATTGCAGGTGTATATTCTGTAATTGCTCGTCTTGAACCAAGAGGAGAAGCAAGAAGCACTGCAGAGCTCTATCTAGTAACCAAAGGTTAGCGAATTTGCTAAACACATTTGTGATCACTGATATCTGCAAATTTGTGAGTTTCAAACATGATTCTGGAAAAATAAATAGTCCTAAAAGAAATCTAATATTCTTTTGCAGAAATCAAACTGGAGTTGAAGCCACCAGGTAAAGATCATGAGCAAGACTGGCACAAAATCATGTCTGTATGCTGCCACAGATTTAGTGCATTGCTCTGCTTTATTTTTTATTTTCAAATCCTTTTTTCCTGGTTATAGTAAGTTAAACCTACACCCTGAAAAAATATTCCTCATCCATAGATATGAGGAACTATTTATTCTTATAAATAGTGGCAATGAATACTGTGATAACTCCAATAGCAGTGATATTAATGTGTCTGGGGTCCTATTTTGTACAATATAGGAAACCACATTCTCTAAAACACAAAACTTTATTTTTGTTTGAATGACTGAGGAATAGAACAATTAAGAGGTACCAATGAATAGATTCAATGTCCTCTGCGCAACTGAAAAAAAATAACCCAGGAGGCAAAATGGGTAGCAATCATCTCCTTATGATACATAATGATCTTCTTTTCTGAATGTTCTTAAAAGCCTACTCCAAAATGATGCAAGAATTATTTAGAAATAAAATGAAACAGAGTAGAGTCTGGCCAGACTGAAAGATTAATGCAATTAGTTATCTATTGGTCAGCTAGCTTATTCTTGAAGAGCAAGCAAAAATTCTTGTATGCTAGAACAGAAACATTAAAGCAGCATGAACTATTATTCTTGGGGACAGCATATTCAAATCTATTTTTTTTATTAAGTCAATTAAACATTTTGATTTTCTAGATGTCCCTGATGCCAAGGTTGCAGTTCCACCTCAAAAAAACAGCTGAAGGTAGGGTAACAAACCATACTTGTTCCATAGTGCTGTTCTATATCTGCACTGAAGCAGCAGGCCAGTGGGAACCTCAGAGAAAAATCTTAGACAGCTCAATGATAAGATCCAGTTAATTGTCTCTATACAAATATGATATGAGCAAGGCTTGGCTTGGATAGGCTTGTTTTGCTGTGTGGAAGGTGAAAACTATACACAGGTAGTGGTAGGAATGAAGCCTTTTCTCTTAAAAAGAGTTTATCCTTTCCATCTCGTTTTCTTATCAGTCTCTTATTCATTCCATCTTCCTTTTATTTCCATTTTCCTCTTCTGATCATTCTTCATTTTCACCTTTTCTTCTTTTTGCCACAGAAATATCTTTTAGACAAGCTGTCTGAATTACTACCCTAAAAAAAAAAAAAAGAAGAAAATAAAATACAAATATTATTTTAAAGCCATAAAATGGATTGCATGTTTATTGCAAATGGTCTCTCCCCAGGCTCTTGTATTGAACTACAGACAACAAACATTACGTATATTTCTGTTACATTCAATAGTTTGCTATGAAGCTGAGAAGTTCAGTCTTCTTGGTTTCATTTCCAGGATAATCCAGTACATGCTTGCAGTGGCAGCAGGAGGGGAAAGATTTTGATATTTAGATTTGATATTTATTTGATTACTATCAGCAAAGATAGGAGAGTGATGGCAGTAAAGAAAATAAAGCTGAGAAGGGTCAGAGTTCACATAAATGTAGACTGGGAATTCCCACTCAAAATGTCTTCTTCCAGCTACAGTGAACTGTCAGAATGAGTACCCTGTTTGCTTTTATTCTTCAGCTGCAATAAAATCATCTCATCTATTTTCCAAATGCACTAGGATTTATCTTCATTTACAAGAAAATATCATACTCACATTTTATTCTAAATATTTCATTTTTCCTACAAGCTGCCCCTATTCCTATTCTTCTGCCTCTTGTTCTACCACCAGAGGAGAAAAAGCCAGGTAAGAATACTTAAAGTATTTGGACAGTGTATATATGTTTCATTATAATGGTTTTTTTGGTTTGTTTGTTTGGGTTTTTTTAATTTAAATTTCAAAATATATTGTTTTTAAGCAGAAAAAAAGGTTCCAGTAAAGAAAGTCTCCAAAAAGGTGGTTAAAAAAGGTCCTGAAGAAGTCCCACCACCTAAAGGTAACTTTTTCCTTTTTTTAAAAAACTGTTTTAAAAAATAGTAAAATTACTTTGTGGGAAACCCGGCAATTTATTTCAAATTACCTTGAGTCAATCAAATCTGTTTCAATTTTGTCTTTTTGTTAAAAACAACCACATTTAAAATCCAAGCTAATGAGGACTGCTTAACAGATAGTCACTTCTTTAAACCATCTGAGGGTGAAATCATTCCATTAACTGTGAATATCCAATACACCTCACAGATTCCAGGCTATGATATGAATAGTCTATTTTTTTTTTTTTTTTAAGTTCCTGAGGTGCTGCCAGAGAAGCCCAAAGAGATCAAAATAACATCCATGGCAAGGAGAGAAGAGATTCATGAAGAAAAGAAGGAAATATATGAAAAGCCCAAAGAAACTTATGAAGAATGGGAAGAAGATTATGGAGAAGACCATGACTATTATGTCAAGGAAGAAGGCTATGATGAAGGGCAAGAGGAATGGGAAGAAGCTTATGAGAAAAGAGAAGTGACTTATGAAGAAAAACGAGTAATTCATGAAGAAGGTATTTTAATTATCATACTATTTTGTTTTTCTCTTTTCTCATATTTATTATTAATGCCAAAAATTTTGAGCCAGGTAGCATTCTCTTTTTTTTTTTTTGTTACAGTAACTTTAACCTTAATATGTTGCCAAGTTTTAACTGGCACTTGATGATAAGACAAGGACTCTAGTATGGTGAGGCATAGATGCAGATAGAAATTGATACACTGTAATTTGGTTGCCAAGGGACTTTGCAGATTGGGACATCTTTAAAACTTAATACAAGTTAGTAGTTTGTAGGAATATGTGTCATTTTTAGTTGTTTTGGATATTTCTTCTATCATTTTCATGTATTCTAGATAAACTCGATTTAGCTTAAATGTTTCACACATTAATTGATTGATGTTAATAGCTGTATTTCACAATTCCTTGCATACTTTAACTGTCTTGGGTAGTAGTAACATGTATGCCTCTAGGATCAGAATTTGGCTCTGATGAGAAACCATCAAACCTTGAAATAAGCAGAAAATTTTACTGCAACAATTGGATCTCCAAAACTCTGTGTGTGTTTTTCAACTTCATAAACTTATAACGGTATAACCAATAACTTTTGTGTGTACCTAGCCTTTGGAGAACGCATTTTTCATCATTAAGCAATGTTATTATTTTTAAAGTGGTTGAAGTTCCTAAGAAGCCTGTGCCTGAGCGAAAACCACCAGCAATTAGAGCTGAAAAGAAGGAAAAGAAAGAAGTAACAGTTCATAAAGGTATGACTGTCCTGCAAAACTAACAGGTACATGCAGATTAAGATCTCTCATGCATCTCCTTCAAGCTGAACTGTGAAGGTTATTCACATTTCCTTGAAAAGGAGAAAATTCTCTTTATGTTGGACAGTGACATGAACAAGGCTTAGGGCAACCCTTCCTCTTCTCCCACCTCATATTTTCGATCAGAGAAAGAACAGTGGCAATGGTGGTTGAAGCAAAGCAAGAATTGCTGGCAAAATCAAACTGAGCTTCAGTTATCTTTCCTTCTCATTGTATATTAGCCTTGGGCATGGGTGGTGCTTTTGAGCCAGTGAACGCTGCACGTCTGAGAAGTGTCCTCAGTTTAGATCACTGCATACCTCTCAGGGGAGGGTGGGCCTGATTACCTGTTTCACAAGTGCCTTCACCACCAGTAAACAATGCACTGAACAATGCACAGGATGTGCAAAGGTTATAACATCCTAAACATGGAAATAGCCAGTTCTACCCCATTTGTGTCCAGGAAATAATTTGCAACATGGTTTAAACAATAAATATATCTGAATCACTTACAGTTGTCAAGAAACCTGTCGAAGAAAAAGTGGAGATAACCACTCAGAAGATTGCAGAAGAAAAAGTCAAACAGGCTGAGGGTAACTACTGTTTAATTACCTTAATGTCATCTTTAGAATGAAGGTAGTGGCTGTTCTTACTTAGCTAATCTGCATATGCTTTGTCTTCATTTAACATGGGTCTGATCAATTTTTCAGTCTTTGAAACACCTAATAAAAGCTTCTGCTGAATTGTATAAAAGGAAGATGAAAAGCTTTTTAGGGGAAAATACCAAATGCAGATGCTAACTACCAATGCTTTAAGAAAGGAAATGAGTGTCAAACTGCACTGGGTGAAACGATATGTTTCACTCTAAGCTGAAGATGTGAAATCCCCATATTCCTCAGATTTTCATCTTGACCTGTCTACCAGGATGCCTTGGTTAATTGTTTGGTTATGAAATAAAGATGCATTCTTATTGTTTTGTTAACCACCTCCTCTTGTATAGCATTTCCCATTCTGCAGCATGAGTCTGTTGGCTGCAATTAAATATATGTCAGGATATGACTTGTGTACTAAATGCCCCAAGTTACCCAGTCCCTTTAGAAGGCAGCAATAAAAAGAAGCAAACACATTCCTTTTTTTTGCTTTGTGTAGTTCCAAGGAGCCTGACTTAGCTGCTGAGTTAGATTATGTGTGTTGTTTGTTGCTTTTTCAACATCACTGCTAGATAGCTGTAGACTTATTTTGATCTCTTCACTAAATGTATGGCTGAGTAACACAATTTTAATGCCAACAGTTACCAAGAAAGTTCTACCACCAAAACCTACACCAATGATCATTGAGGAAAAAGTTATGAAAAAGGAAGGTACAGATCAGCATCTTTCAATTGCAGTTTACATTCTTTCCAGCACTCTGTGTGTTCTTGTGCTTGTTGTGAATATGTGGGTCTGTGTGTACGACGTACTTGGATCTATTGTACTAGTCATGCTGTAACTACTCTCAGTGTTTAAATAGTATGTGTACCATGCTTTTATCTTTCATAAAGTCTGTTTTTAACATGATTGTGGCTAGCCTTTTGATTCTTGTTTAAACAGCCTACAGGATATTGCAGTGTGATTCAGCTTTTTCTTCATCTATTCTACATGTTGGCCTATGCTTACATAATAATGGCCTAGTGCCCCAAAATTTCTTTGAAGAACTGCCTTTGGAATTCTTCTGATATGCTATTTCCAAAAGCCTGTGCATGCATTTATTTTAAATTTTCTGGTAAAAGGTGTCTGTGTCTTTAGTCTTTAACAGACACTAAATATTATACTTGTATGCTTGTTTTGTGTTCAGTATTTTAGAATATGAATACTGACTGTCTAAATATGTCTAAGACTTAAATGTGCAATACAGATACAGATTTGATAAAAACTTACATGCTGACTACCACTAATGTGGATCTAGAATATAAAATACTAAACCAAAATCCTATCTTTAAAGTACCGACAGTAGAAACATGGACTGTTTCAGAAGAAAAGATGTCGGTTTCTGTCCACAGAGAAGAAGAGTATTCATATGTCACAGGTATGTACAAAACCAAAAATCTGTGCACCCAAATCAAAACAATCTTTCAATCCTACTAGAGTTTCTTTTAATCTATTTTTATGTATGGCAAGTTACATATTTAGACACATCATATATTTGTCTTTCACTATGCATTGCTTCTTTATGTTTATTGTGTTATGTAGCCTCAGTTTTCTTTAGATTAATAGATGTCAACATTTCAACTATTTTATCTTAACATTGTTTAAATGCTTTTCTTTGAAGAGCCAACAGAGCATGAGAAAACAGTTGAAGAAAGATTCTTTGAAGCTGTTTACCCAATTGAAGGTAGATTGATTAAGAATGAGAGGCTAATCAATATTTAAGATTTTTTAAACAATTTGAATCTGTAGTTAATCAAAACTCATTGTGAGATTTGTATATGCTGTTGGTTTTCTGGATGAAATTTTTTTACATATTAGCATATGTGTTTCAGTGATCTTTGTGTACTGGACACATATAATATCTTCTTAAAAGATTTCCAGATTTACTGTGGACATAGATATTTCCTATCTGCAAATTTAGTATCTTTAAAATTCTTATTGTAGCACATAAGGAGGTTGAAGAGGAGGAGGAGGCAGAAGAAGAAGAAGAAGTCATTTCTACAGAACTGGAGATCCCTCATGTTGACGGTGAATAAAATCTTTGTATCATCATGCACTCCATTTTTCTGAACTTTCACGTTATCTGCCTGTACCACTCTTTACCAAAGGAGAGCATATCAGAATTGAGATCTTTCCATCTCTCTATGGCTTTGCTCTCAAAAGTTCAAGCCCTAATGCATTTCTAAATCTAATTCTTATTCATCACTGCTTTAAATAGTTCTTTGAATAGCTTTTTTTGTGATGAGCATATTGTATCTGTTTGATAAAACCGCATATTTTTTGACATTTAATATTTGCTTATCCAGTGTGTTGAAAGTAGCCTACTGTGATTTACCAAATAATTTTAGTCTCCTAAGTGTTCACTACCTATCTCTTTAAAGTGCCTGAGGTACCAAAGAGGCATGTTCCAGAAGAAAGAAAGCCCATTCCTGTCCCTAAAAAAGAAGCTCCACCAGCTAAAGGTATTTCTACTGTCTTAGTGAAGAAAAAAAAAAAAAAAAAATTGTCTTTCATTGTATTATTTTTCATGTTTTCTTGAATGTATTTATGAATATACTTTTTACGTGGCTTTTGTTTTGCATTATCTCCATATGCATTATTTGATTTTGCATTATCTCCACTACCTCCATACTTTCACTTTTTCATTTGTACTACAACTTAGCTTACAGCTTGCATTTGTCTCAGCTTTGGCCCTTCTCTTTCCTAACAAGCTTGTGCTTGTTGTTTGTGCTTAGGTTGTGTGGCTTTTGCAGACAAGGGTAGGGTGTATTTGCTTCAATAGAGTGCCATGAAAGGCGATAGTGCAGAAGTGTTAACATTGGAATTTTATACTGTATCATAGTGTCTTTCACATATAGTCTACTGTATGTCCAAAAGGTTGTACATTGTATCGTGTTGCAGTGCTCAGCTCCTTGTCCAGACACTATGTTCTATAAAACAATCTTGGATTACTGGAATCTGGATAAGTGGTCCAAAAACTAAAGCTCTCTCACTTTGACAATGTTTTCCAAAGTGCCTGAAGTTCCTAAGAAACCTGTTCCAGAAAAGAAAGTTGCTGTTGCTAAAAAGGAGGTGGCTCCCCCAGCAAAAGGTACAGCATCTTTTGAATGTGAGCTTTAGCCAGTCCTGTACTATTGTGCTGTTTTCCTCACTACTATTCAATTCTCCATATAAGCATATAATAAATATAGTCTGTGTGTGTTGAGTTGTATGCTTGTTATCATCTAAGACAAACTCAAAGCCTTAGAAAAATTACTTAAATAAATTTTAATACTTTTAAAGTTCCTGAAGCACCTAAAAAACCTGTGCCTGAAGAAAAAGTCCATGTTCCTGTTCCCAAAGAAGAACCTCCACATGCCAAAGGTATACTTAGTGACGGAGTGTACATGTACCTGTTGAATATCTTTTTAATTTTTTTTTTTGTTAGCCTGTATGTACATATGTTTGTGTTAGAAATTGTTTTTTTATGTATAATTCTCTGTGCATATATAACAGTTTTTAAGGCCAGGTAACATACTTGAGCAGCTTTTTCTTCAGTTAAGATATCAGTCTTAAAGCACTTGATAGGCTTCCAGAGGCTGGCTTGATTTTTTTTTTCCCCCCCAATATATGTTGCTCTTGTCTCATACCTTTCTATGTTAAGTGTATGAATGTTTTATGTGGTGTGTCTTGATATTCTTATAAATGGATTAATTAAATTCTATAATACTCCAATAAATCTTTGACACAGAATTCAGTTATCTTACATTTTATCTTTTTTAAGTGCCAGAGGTGCCTAAGAGAGCTCCCCCAGAGAAAAAAATGGCTGTTCCAAAAAGAGAGGAAGTTCCACCACCTAAAGGTACACTTAAGTAAATAACATTCTTTTCTTATTATCTTAAGCATCTTGGTCCAATTTTGGTTTTGATTGTTAAGTGAATCTGTTTTTAGTTGTACTTCAGTTACATTAGCTATGTCTCTTTTGTGTCAGTTTTGTGGATAACTGTGCTATAGATGCAGTCTTAAAACACCTGTAATTTTAGTTACTTAATATTATTATAATTCTTATCTCTGAAGTGCCAGAAGTACCTAAGAAACCAGCTCCAGAAGAAAAAATGCCACATGTTCCTAAAGTAGAAGAAGCTCCACTTGCAAAAGGTAAAATATTGTTCTCTGTAATATCGTTTATTGTAGTCTTTAGACTTGCATTTGTCTCAGTTTGCTCAGCTGTTGTGTTTTGTAAGCAAAATATGTCCATGTGTAATCTTTTTGAATGATTCATTTCTGTTACATGATGCTTTTGCCAGTTTTGTACTTCATATTTCCTAAAACTAAATACTTTTTTTAAAGTGCCTGCAGTTCCTAAGAAACCTATCCCTAAAGAAAAAGTATCTCCTGCTGTTCCTAAAAAAGTTGAGGCTCCTCCAGCTAGAGGTATGCTTTCCAGCAGAATGAAAGAATATGCTGTTTCTCAGCTTCTGTTTATGTGTTCTATATTGTTATCAGTCATTGATTTGTGCTTCCTCTGTGGATTCTGCTGTTCTGATTTAATGACAAGGAATCATTACAGTATGTTGTATGTGTTATGCAATACTCATAAAAATACTATTTCTAAATATTTCATTTCTGTTATGTGTTATGTGCTCAGTACCCTTAAGCAATTCTTTGGAAACTTAGATTTAGCATTCTGCAATATTGCTTTCACAATGGAATTAGAAAAGCATATATTTAATATTATTATCTTTCAAAGTGCCTGAAGTGCAGAAGAAAGCCACTTTTGAAGAGAGAGCACTTATTACAGAAGAAAGAATATCTGTTGCCATTCCGGAGGAAATTCCACCTCCTGAAGGTACACTATAAACAGAGAATAGTGAGAAACTTGTGCTTTGTCTACAAGTCTGTTGTTCTAAGACCAAGATCAAAATACACAAAAATTTTGTGTTAGTTATCTTGTATGAGTTTTGTGTTGAACATTTTACAGACTTGCAGGCAGTTCAGAGCCTCCTGAGTGCCTTTTACCATTTCAGTCTTGAATGCCAGGATTCCACCCCATTGACATAAATGAAACTCTACCACTGAATACAATGATCTTTGGATCAAGCTCTCATGAAATCATAGTAAGAAGTATGGATGTATAGTCTTGAGATTAGACTCTGCTAATTAGGACTGTAACCATCTGTTTGTCATACTCCCTACAGAGGTCTCTGTAGCCCTGCAGATAACAGTGCTATTTCTCTCTGCAGTGTTAGCTCCTCACCAGCTCTTTTAGTTCACATTCTCATACTCAGGGAAGGTTGAGATCAGTTGTTTTACATTAGTATAATTCCACAAAATATCTGCTTCGAGACAGCTGAAATCAACATTTTGACTGTTTTTATATTCCATCAATAACTAGCCAGTCAAGAAAATTTACGTATTCTATTAAAAAGCATAAATGAGTGTTTAAAAGCAGATATGGAAGTTATCTATCTAAAATACGAACATGCAAATATATATTCATATGGATAGGTGCAGTGTTAATTTCTGTTTGTCTGAAAATTAACCTTTTACCCCAGAACAAGTTGATGTTTTCCCTGATACAGTCACATTTGTAGATGTGCACATGCCAGACTTTCCTTTCAATTCTTGACCCACTCTTCTCATCTTGTTCCTGTCCTCCTTGCTTTCACATAGCTGGACCAAGGAGCAACCTCTAACTCTCTGACTGTTGGGTCTTGTCCCCTGCCCCCCCACCAGCTGTTGTGATGGGGAAATTTGGAGAGCTAAGGCATTCTGATGGACTGACAGTGGACCAGTGAAGGATATTTGAGAGATACAACAGCACACAATAGGGTACATGGGGCATGGACAAAACACATCTTTTAGAGCAAATCATACATATGTGTGTGCACAGCACTTTCTGTATTGTATGCATACCTGTCATTGACATATAGAACTTTTAAGACTTGGTCTTCATCTCCTCCATCCATCGATTGATCCTTCCCTCCCTCCATTCATCCATCCATCCATTCATCCACCAAAAATACTAAAACTAATAATTTTCTTTAAAGAACCAACAGTTGAAGAATGGGCTGAGGAAGAAATGGAGGAAGTATCTATTTCCATTCACAGAAAAGAGATTTCTGAAGGTACGACCACAATTCAGGAATACTAGGCAAAAGCAAAACATAATTTTTGTTTTGTACCAAAAATAGCATGGATTAATATCTACTCTATTAATAAAGAAAAATTTACTACTATATAAAGGTTTCATATCTTATAAACTTTAGTGTTAAGAATGTCGACAATTTCTATGACTTCCTTTTGAAAAGTGTAGTGGTTAATCCTGTTTTGATACAGTGCAAATAATGAGGTATCTCTTGGCTATTGAGAATTATCAGCCCTTCTTTTTTGTTACAAAAATTCTCTGTTGGAAGTTCCTCTTCCACTAGGTTGCCTGGGTGAAGTAAAAGTCCTTCAGAATATCATGGTGCACTCTGGTTCCTCAGACCATTTCATCATAAAATGACCAAATTGTTTCCACCTGTAAGTTTATTGGTGGTAACATAATGCTGTGAAGGACAGTAACAAACACTGATTGACTCAGTTCCCATTACAAGTGACACTGTATTTTCAAGGGATGGCTTTAGTCAAGGAATTTTCTCAGTATTTGGGAGAGAGGCTTTCTCAAAGTGAACAAGTTCCAACATTAGTGAACTAGTGGACAGAGGAATGGAAAGTGCTGATCTAGTACTTTGAATGCTGAGCATTTTCAAATTCCACAGAAATACAAGACGAGAGCTCAATCTCAGTTCCATTTAAGTTGCTTGGAGTTTTTCCATTGGCTTCAGTGGGAGCAGGATGGTTTGAGTGCAGATTTTGTAATACCAGAGGTGTCTGTCAGTAAAGCACACTGCTTATTTTTGCCCTACAAATATTGTGTTTCTTACCAGGGCCATAAAGACAGCAATAGATGTCAAATAGTTAAACTCAAGTATTTTTTTATTTTATTTTTTTAAGTGACTGAAGAAGAATCTTACTACATAGAGGAGAGGGTAACTGTTCCTAAAAGAGAGGAAGCCCCACCCACTAAAGGTATACGTTCTTTTCTTTACAAAATATTGGTTGTTTCATCATTCTGAGCGTTATGTTGCCACTATATGTTTATCTCCATTTGTGTTTTTTTTGTATTAAGGAAATGTGTGCCTGTTGTAGTGATACTACTCCTCTTTGTAAAACTATGTATTGTAATCTTTTAAAGTGCCTGAGAAGCATAGGAGAATTGTCCCTGAACCAAAAGTTCCAGCTGTCCCTAAGGAAGCTCCAGGAGTTAAAGGTATAAACCAGTTCCTCATCTGCGTGATGTATCTTCAAGGGGATTATGTTTGTCTTACTGTCCTGTTTGTTTCTGTTGATGTGGGTAGTGTCTGCTTCCCATGATGAATGGTTGTCTCATATTCCATCTTGTACTATGAAAAGTATTGTTTGTGTTAACTCAGTAAAACACTTTGTGATGTAGTAGATAATTGCAAATACTACACCTTAATATTCTTTCTCATCTTCCTTCTCATCTTACTCATTTTTTTAAAGTTCCTGAAGTTCATAAGAAAGCAGTTCCTAAAGAGAAAGTACCTGTCCCTGTGCCTAAAAAACTGGAGGCTGCACCAGAAAGAGGTATATCAGTAGTTTGTTCCTGTTGCAAAAAATGCTTTTTTTTGCTGCATTCCGTCTTTAAAATATATGCATGTTAATAAAAAATATGTCTCACATATCAAATTTCTTCAACATTAAACATGTACTTAGGACCATTTGTCTACAATGTGGCCTGCATGTCGTCTTGATGAGATTTATGTGTTATTTCATCTTTTCTCTTATGCCTATTGGTGAAATCAATCAAATTTTCTAAAGTTGCACAATCTTTTTTAAGAACCTGCAGAAGAACGGGTGCCCACTTTTGAGATAGAAATCGAAGAACCTCCATCAACCAAAGGTAAACAAACTGAGAATATTATTATCGTGGAGATATTTTTTGATTGGCCTTCCAGTATTCGTGTTTAAGCATTTTCCTTAAATAATTTTTTGTTCGTCAGTATCTGTAACCTCCGTCTGGATCTCCCCTTTTTTTTGACTATTTATTCATCTTTGTGCTATGGCTGTAAAGTACACTCTTCTGCAGTGTCTCATTTTTGTTGCTGTTGAAGCTTACTTAGCATTTTCTTTTTAAAAGAATCAGATTAAGTAGAAAAAACTGACATATGTCTGCATTTCAAATATTGCAACTAAATATTCTTACACTCATTATTTTTAAGTGACTGAAGTGCACAGGAAAATTATCACAGAAGAAAAAGTTGCAGTTGCTAAAAAAGAGGAGGCTCCACCAAAAAGAGGTATATAATTTTTCAGAGCTACACAAGAGAAGTCTTGTTTCAGAATACTGGTTTATATTTTTAATGTCTACTTGTCTAACACAAGCTGTAATGTTCAGTGTTTCCTGTCTTTTTTTGATTTGACTTGAAGAAATGTCAAGTCTCTGCATTTGTGTTTTGTCATCTGATTATGTTCATAAACTGTGATTAATTCAAAATCTTTTAAAATAAACTTTTTTTACAAAAATGCCAGCAGTGCCCAAGAAGCCTGTGCCAGAAGAGAAAGTAACCATTCCAATTTCACGGAAAGTGACAGCTCCACCAGCTAAAGGTATACACGTTCTTTTGAAAGTAGAGAAGGTTTCTAAATATCAAATGTCCTTGTGAATCATACTCACCATCTGCCTGGTTAATCAAATCCCAGTCTCTCCTGACTTGATCATAAATGAAAATGAACTTTGTCTTCTCCCCTGCAAAAGAATGCAGGTGACAGAGAACAGTCACACACCTGCATTTCTTGCATTTTCTAGCCACTATTTAACTTCATTGATCACTCTGGCTGCTTAAGAGTTTTGGAAAGCTGAGTGAAGACATTTGCTCAGTGAAGAAGAGAAATAAATATGAACACACTTAGAAAAAAACTGTCCATATTTTATAACGTTGTCAATATTGAGTGAAAGGCTTCAAACTTACAAATATGTCTCTGTTTCTGTGATTTTCTTGTGTCTGAAAAGTGATTTTTTTAATGTATTCTGTATGTGTGGTGTTCTGTGGTTTAATTACATTTCTGAGGAGCCTAGACACAAATTATTTACATCTTACTTTCATCTCAATCATTCCATCTTACTTCATGATGTATGAATATGCTGTTTGTTTTTTGATGTGTTTTGGTCTATATATCTATTATTCTGATATAATACGTATTATTTTAATAGATAGTATTTTAATATTTATCTATATTTCTGCTGTTACTAAAATTGCATGCTGTTTCAAAGTGTCTAATTTATCTGGGGAACTTATTCCTGGAACTCCCAACCTAGTGGTCTTCAAAATACCTAATGCATATCTAGCTACTATGCATTAAAGCTTCAGCTGGTCAATTTCTCTGTTAATTTAAATGTCTGTATGTTTCTATGTCTGGTGTGATTGTTGTGATTATTATCTTTGCTATGTAAATGTCTACTATTTCCCCATAATTGTTTGTCCATAATTCTTTCGTATGAACTTCAGAAAGCATGTGATTTCTTTTAGAATTTAGCATTCTTACAATTACTATCTTTAAAGTGCCAGAAGCACCAAAGAAAATTGCCAGAGAAGAAAGAGTATCCATTGCTGTTCCAGAAAGAAAAGTGTCTCTGCCACCAGAAGGTACTCCTGCCCATGGGTTAATCTATGAACAGACTGTCCTCATGCAGTATCACCAGAGCTTCAAGCCTACTGGTCCAGCACCTTTCTTGAAGTTCTAATGTTAGAATCATAGTATCATTTAGGTTGGAAAAGACCCTTAAGATCATTGAGTCCATCTGTTAACGTAACACTACGAAGTCCGCTACTATGTTCCACTGTAGTCCCAAGGGAACCTTAACGGAGTCTTTGAGAAACACTAGAGACATATTTTTCCCAGTTACTCTGGGTGTGGGAGGTGTCAGGAAATAATAACTAGTTTTCTAAGAAACCCAAATGGGATATTTGTTATTGTACATGATATCGTACCAGAGAAAAATATTAATATTAGACTCTGTCTTTGAAGTACCAACAGAAGAACAACACTGGGCTATGTCAGAGGAAGTATCCATTTCTCTTCACACAGAACAGGAGATTTCATACACAGGTATGAATGGACTAAAACAATTCTATGTCCAAATTTACCTAAAAAAAAACAAAACCAAAAAAGCCCAAGACAACAAAACACAGTTTCTTGTCCTATGCAGATCATCAGTTTATCCTGAAAGTGAAGCTTGTAGAATACCACAGGACAGTATTCCATTCTCACAAAAGGCTTAAACCTTTTCTCCTGGCTTACTGCTGTTGTGATAGTGGAAGCCCAATAATTTCATTAGGTCCTCCTTTGCAAATCTTGCCACCTGTCCAACCTTTGAGGGGAAACAGGGCAGCCTTTTCCTTCATTTATGTTAACATGCTTTCCTCTTCTGAAAAGAAAGCCTGTCCTTTCCTGTTCTGTGACAGCAATTCCTCACCTAAATCTGAAGGTCAAGAAAAAACATTTACCTCTGCTGTTGCCTGCCTGGCTGGGACACTTAGCACAATCCCATATATTGGACCTGCCAGCTCAAGGGCTTTGAACAAAGTCCACAGCTTTGAAAGAAAATTCATTGTTCTGTCACTTTTGGAGGCAATCTATTGATTTATGAAAAATGAGCCGCAAAATGCCTCATACTACTTTCAGATCTGCTGCTGTTGATAAACAGCATTATCATATTCATATCATGAAAGATTAATACAATCACATCAGTGTGAAGTTAAATAATCTATTTAGTCTCTCTATTGGAGAATGATGGGGTAACCGGCAGATCATGAGTACTAAGAGGTGGATGGAAGAGGATCTTTGACTGGCTTTCTGTAAGGCAGGGGTTATATGCTGGCTGGTCTGGAGAAAAAAGGGTCAAAGAAGAAGGACATTAAATGCAACAGTTCTCCCATGGGATACCAAATAGAGATGTTGTACCTAGGACAAAATAATCCAAAGGAACCTGAGCTTCCTGGCAAGGGCACTCATGCACAATGCAGTTTTTGTTATCAAATCAATCAAAGTTACCAGTTCAAATCAGTTTTAGTTTAAGATTTCAAATGCAGATGTACCTGGCACTTACAATTAAATATCAAGCAGGGCTCTGCCAGAAAATATTTAAAGAGCTGGTCAGTCTTCACATTGCCCCCAAAATAATACCCACTTAGCAAGCATCAGGACTTGTGGCAGCCACTCGTCTATGCTCACTGTAGCTTGTCATGAAGAAAGCATGTAGAAATTCTCAAATCTGTCATTGACAGAATGGATTCCATCTCTTAAGAAGATCAAAAAAAGATCTCCAATCTGTTAAGAAAATGCCAAAGTTATTCTCTAACTTGGCAAGTCTAGTAGTCTCCCAGATGTTAAAATGCTAGGATAATTTTCTGTGCAGTTTCCAGTTATATTGATGAAAAATTTCCCAAGACATCTGCCTCAGAAGACAAGACCCTGCTGTTCTGAAAAAGAGAATATGCTGCTTAAACATAGCGTGCATTCTTCCCTGAACAGATCTTAAAACCTGAACATATTCACACCTTAATCTTTTGGAAATTTTCCTGCTCTTATAGGGAATGGCTCCTTGCCATGCCTGAACAAACAAGCTACTTTGTAAAGCAATCAACAGAGAGGAAAAATACCTGCCTCACTGAGCAGTTAAATCTTTTGCCTTTAGTTAGACCAGAGCTCTTATGCATTGTCTGTCACTCACAAAGGTTTTCTCTATGTGCTCCCTCATCTTCATCCAGAGTTTCCTATGCAAATCTTTTGTTACCAGTGATTGATGAATCTTGATCTATTACTGAGGTAGTGCAAAGTGTCACTGCTGTGGAGAAGGGCTGCCACAGAGGACAGTGGGATTTAGCGATTTTGTATTTGGTTGAATTTGGATTTTGAGTTCTGCCTATTAGCAAGCTTAACTTCACTGCTGGCAGTAGTGGATGAAGCAGGAATCATATCGGTTGCTTATATTGGGATCTTGAAATGTTTGTTGTTACTCAATTGAATAGCAGCCTAATGGCTTCCATAATTACATGTCCAGTGTCCATAAGCACACTTGTCTTTTACATATCAGCCATGTATTTTGTGTTTCTTGTCAAGAATGTTTTTGCTTTTAAACACCACTTTTAAAAATTCTTAAATGTAAATGTACTGTATCTTTTAAGTGCCTGATGTACCAGAGAGGGCTATCATTGAAGAAAGAGTACCAATTTATCCTCCTAAAAAAATGGCAAGACCACCAGCCAAAGGTATACTGGATAGAATATTGAAATATGGTATAAATGTTTTTTTGTGTCTTGTATGTTGCATGTACAGTCAATACTGACTTGTTTTCTATGGAATGTTCTTCCTTTGGTTTAATTCTTATTTGACAATGCCTTGTGATCCTTATTATTAGTAAGCTCTATATGTGCCAAATTTTAAGATTCTTTTAATTGATATCTTTTTAAGTGCCTGAAGTACGCAAGACAGTTGTCCGAAAAGAAAAAGTGTATGTTGAAGTTCCTCAGTATGAAGAGGAAGAGCAGATTGCAAAATATGAAGAGGAAGAAGCCACCAGATATGAGAAGGAAGTAATCCATTACAAGGAGGAAGTCCACCATTATGAAGAAGTTAGTCACTATGAGGAGGAAGTTCCTCAGTATGAAGAAGTTCCTCAATACGAAGAGGAAGAAGTCACCAGTTATGAAGAAGAAGCTGCTTATTATGAAGAGGAAGTTCCTGAATATGAGGAGGAAGAGCCAGAAGTTCTCCAGTATGAAGAGGAAGCTCCCCCACCAGTTAGAGGTATATTTTAATTTTAGGATTTGTGTGAGAAAAAGTACTACCTTTTCATTCTGTTAATGTACCAAAGTTTTGCTTTAACATGTTACAGTGTGCTTTGCAGTGTGCCTTTTTTCAAGATGTTTAATTAGTATATAGTGTAGAAAACATGCAATGGCTGTATGTCTACTCTTTACTACTACCTCTATAAATTTAAATGTTTCATGTCATATATGTTCATTCCTCTTTCATAAGAAGTCTGTATAACCCACTAAGAAAATTCAGCTGAGCTTTGTTTCATCCTCGTTTGGGGTCCAATTTTGCTATCAGACTGTGCTTGAAATACTTAGAAATGTGTATGAGAATTCTGCAATCACAGACAAAAAATATGTTTATCTAGAAAATAGGTAGGGTACTTGAAAATAAATTATTTAGAAACACAAGTCACATTGTCTTCCTCTCAGAAATCTTTGATCAACCCTATAGTTGTTGTTTATTTCTTGAAAAGAATAATATATTTTCATGGAAAGCAAGAATATAAAAGTTCTATTAAATTGACATATTTAAATACTCTTAGTTTTAGGTATTTTCCTTAGGAATAATTTTTATGGTACTGGTGTAAATTTTCAATATTGTTAGTACAGGATGAACATACTATTTTCTACTTAGAGAGGACAACTATGTCACAGCAAGATCTTGGTAATAAAGCCTTTCTACATTGTGATATAAAGGTATAGACTAACTATATCTGATTTTCCAAAATTACATAATCATCTGAAAGTACTTAAAAATGTATATTTTCCACTCCTGATTCAAATCATTCCATAGTGTCTCTTTCCCAAAAAGAAGTTCAGAATTTCTTTTGACTAATTAATGAATGCCAAAACTATATTTAACATTGTTTGCACAAGAATTTTGACATATTTATTAGGACATTTTTCCTAGTAAAGAAAAGGCCAGGCTGTACACTGCAAAAAACAGGTTAATCCTGAACAGGAAGATTAGAGTTAGGTAAAATTTCCTTTGACTCTATCATAGCAGTTAAGTTTAACTCATCTGTGCTCCAGACTTCCTTCAATATGCTCAGAGCCAGTGGGATTACTCTCCTGTCATCATAAAACTTGTATGGATGTTTCTGGGTTTTGGAGTACAAAAAACATTAAGATACATTTTAGTTGAAACCTTCGCCTCACTGCAGTTAAACGGAAAATCTGTTGATTTCAGCAGAGTCAGGATTATGGTTTTTTTTCATCTAAGTAAACTACTCATAAACGTTGCCAAAAAAAGCGTGGTATAAACTGCTGGGTACTTATAATGTGTCCATAGTTCTGTGTTTGAAGTAAATCAGTTGATAAACTTGATATGCTTGTTTTTTCCATGTAGAATTACTTGGAAATTTCTGAGGAAGAAAATGTAATCAGCAATATATATTCAATACATATGCAAAATTGGCTTATTCAACATGATCAGATGCAACCTATTACATGTCTGAGAAGCGTTAGGATCATAGCTCTAGCGGAAAATTAGGAGAAGTAGTAAAACCACTAAATATCTAATACAGCAATTAAATAGTAATTTATTATAAAGTTTGTAATAAACTTGCAAAAATTGGAAGAAAAATTAAAATTGTATTTTTGCAAGTTTTCCCACCATGACAGTTAATCTTCTTTAATAGCTATTCTAAAAAGTCAAATTTTGTCTTAACTCAATCTTTTGATCAGCAAATAAGGCCTTGAAATTAACAACATTTTTATTTATGGCCTCAATGGCCAAGCAGGGAGAATGGACATAATAGCAGCTACTATAATCCGTTTACTATTTTATTTTGTCTTAATGATCAAACCTAGTTAAATCATAGCTGTATGTTTTAGGTATGTCTTTGTGATGCTTGCTTGCACTTTATGTTCCTGTTGTTTTAGAAGTAAATACCTAAAACATAAATGATATCTTTCAAGTGCCTGAGGTTCCCAAGAAGCCTGTTCCAGAGGAAAAAATACCTATTCTGAAGAAAAAAGAAGCTCCCCCAGCAAAAGGTATATATTGTCTCTTTATGTTAGCAGACATCCTCTGAGTATGTAAATCACAGTAGTTTTCAGATACCTTACTTGATCATTACTTTTTTCTGTCCTTTTTTTGGAGGGGGCTCTTCATATGAAATGTTTGTACTGCTGTCTTTTTTTGTTTCATTTCTGTTTTGAATAGCTTGTGGATTATTTTTTAATCAAAATAATATTTTTTAAGTGCCTGAGGTGCCAAAGAAACCTGTACCTGAAAAGAAAGTCCAAGTGCCAAAGAAAGAAGCTCCCCCAGCTAAAGGTATATGAACTTGTAATTAGCTGTGATCAGCAAGGTCTTCTAGACTTCATTTATCTTCTCACTTATGTTAAACACTGGGGTAGTAAAAGGATTGTCACTCTTAAGAATTGTGGTTCTTTGTGTTTGTGTTCAATTGTTTAGTGTCACTGTCTTGTATGTCATGGTGTTTTAGATTCTTATGCCAAGCTCAATTTACAATAATATCTTACTAAGTTCCAGAAGTGCCAAAGAAACCTGTACCAGAAGAGAAGGTTCCCATTCCTGTACCAAAAAAGAAGGAAGTTCCACCAGCCAAAGGTATATCAGCTCTTGACTGAATGTGTTAAAAAAAAATATTTAAAACATCAGTCTTTGTTCACCTTTCCTCTTTAATGTAATGTAGAGTGAAAAGAGTTTTCTGTTCTTGACAGTTCTTCTTGTCATTGCACTTTATTGATCCTTATCATTGTTCTTTACTTTATGGCTCAAAAATGAAATTCTTAAACTACAATACTATCTTTAAAGTGCCTGAAGTACCAAAGAAAACTGTGCCAGAAGAGAAGGTACTTGTCCCAGTGCCTAAAAAAGTGGAAGAACCTCCACCAGCCAAAGGTACGCCAGTTTCTGGTTCAACTGCATAATTCTAGTTTTGTTTCTTCAGCTTTAGAAGACTGCAAGTAACAATCCCATTCCTCGTCCTAGTGTGTTTGATACTGAACCACTCACTGACTTATGTTTGATCACGACACTGTATTGTGGCCGTTTCTGTTAGTCATGGGTGCTGTGCTTATCCTACACTTTGAAAATTTCTATGTTTGTGTCTTGTATTGTCTCTGTCTTTTGGATCTTATATATCTAAATTATTTTAAATTGCTGTTTCAAAAACAGATGCTCCAAAAGATAAACAATGTACCTAAACAGCCAGACTACCCCCTTAGCCTTACTACGCCAATTTGTAATGCTGTAGTCTGTATGTTTGTAAGCTAACATCTGTACATAAATCTGTGGATAAAATCAATGTTATCTTTCAAACACAATTAAATTTTATCGTATTTGTGGAGTTAGCTTAATATCACTTATACAGTTATCATTTTACCATGTCTTATGTTACATTGAAAATGAATTTCTTAAACAAAAATGTCTTTAAAGTGCCTGAAGTGCCCAAGAAAGTTCCAGAAAAGAAAGTACCTGTCCCTGTACATAAAAAGCCAGAACCTCCACCAGCCAAAGGTATCTCTTCTTATAACTGAACATGTGGATGATGCTTCTTCTTGTTTCTGTATGTTTGTTATTAGAATTTAACTAAAGTATTGTAGCAGTTTGTGACAAATGTACGTGCTAATTCATCCTTTTTAGCTTCTGTGTAAGTTGTATCTCAGTTTCTGATGTTGTGTCTAAGTTTTCTACAATTAAATACTATCTTTGAAGTGCCGGAAATACCAAGACCTCCCCCTGAAGAGGTACCTATTTTTCTTCCTGAAGAAGAAGAAGAAGAAGAGGAAGAGGAAGCTGTTCCAGAGATACCAGCAAAAGGTACACTGTTTCTTCTTGACAATTATCAGAGAGCTTTGTTCAGTTCATTAAAAGATCTTCATCTCTATTGATTGCTTTAAGCTGGATGTAAACCTTAATTATCCTTCTGAGAGGAGTCTTCTTCATCTTATTGGTCTTTGTGACTTTGTTCTGTGGTTTTAGTAGTTTTGATGCTCTAAAAGTAATTGATAATTTCTTATCAAAACAATATCTTTAAAGTGCCAGAGGTGCCCAAGAGACCTGTCCCAGAAGAAAAAGTACCTGTTGCAGTTCCTAAAGTAAAGAAAATTCCACCAGCTAAAGGTATATCACATTGTGGTGTATGCAGATAATTCCTCTCGCTTACATTTTTGTATTTCATCAGAACCTTATTTTAAAAATAAATTTTTACTCATGTAAAGTCAGATCCTTGGTTCCAGCACCCTGCTGCTCTCCTGTAGTGAGCAGTGCTAGGTCTCCAGCAGGGCTTGATTGTCTATTTTGTTATTGACTTCAGTGGGCTGAGAATCAGGCCTTGGATGATCTGCTTGTTTTCCATTCTAAGTGACTGCTATGAATGAAATAATTCATTGTGACATCATTATTCAGAACTACTGTTTAATTAATTTAAATTTTGTTTAAACAAAATACGTGGAACAATATTTTATGGGACTTTACCTGGAAATTCTTCAATTCAGGGAGATCATTCTGACATGTATATTGAGAGTACGCTAAAATCTCAAGCCTTTTAGCTAAACTTATGTAAAAATAAAACCAAATCACAACTTACCATACAAATAACCAGAAGATATACCCTAAATGTGAAATTCAAAGTGGATTCAAACTATTGCAGAGGCCACCCTTTGGTGCTGAGCAAATTCTACCTAAGCAGCTGAGGTTTTTAGGAAAAAATTGAAAAGCAGACACTGGAAGGTTTTTATGTAAAAAATTAGATGCTAATAACCTTCTACAGCCTCTTGTTTGTAGCATATATTGCTAATATTTTATGTTGGCAATGATGCTGTATAATTAAGAATTGGGCAAAAGAGCTAATCCTTATATAATCCTTATAACCCAATTGCACTTTGCTGTTTTCAGGAAGTGAAAAATAACTAATAGAGTTTCCCTTATTTTTATTACTATTGCTACTTTAAAGTTGGTGTCCTTGTGGTTTATGTTATGAATTTTTCTTTGTGATGTTGTGAAAGTAAAGTTCTTAATATCTTTAAAGTGCCTGAGGTGGCAAAGAAAATTGTGCCTGAAGAAAAGGTTCCCATTTTTGTTCCTGAGGAAGAAGAAGAGGAAATTATACCAGCAAAAGGTACACGATCTTTTCTTGCAAGTTACTCATGAGATCTTTTGCGTTCATTAAAATTCATCTTTATTTCTTGTTCTAAGCCCTATGCAAATCTTAATGATGTTTTGAGGGAGCTTATGATCTTGTTTCATGGTTTTTTCATGTTTTTAATGCTCTAAAAGTGATTTTAAAATGTGTTTGCAAAATAATATCTTTAAAGAGCCAGAGATTCCTAAGAAACCTGTCCCAAAAGAAAAAATACCGGTACCCACTCCTGAGAAGCTGGAGCTTCCTCCAGCAAAAGGTACATAAATTAATACCTAGGAAAACAATGTGTTGTTATTCTCATTCAGTGTCTGTATTTATTTTATTTTGTTTGTTATTTATGTTAGTTTTGTGTCCCTGATTCCTTTCTGTATTGATGTCTCAGAGTGCCTATCAAATTCCTAGCAAAAATAAGCTCTGAAATGATTTGACTTGTTCAAGAAATCTGCCTATGGATATAAAGTGTCTTTTGTTTTTATTTCTGTTTCATCTTTAAAACATTTAAAATATATTCTGCATATCAGTTCTTATTTCGTTATGTCTATTTGTATATGTTTTCTGTTGTCTTTCTCATACTACTGGCAGATGACATTCTTAAAATAAAATCATGTCTTTAAAGTGCCTGAGATGCCTAAGAAACCTGTTCCTGAAGAGAAAGAACCTGTTCCTAAAAAGGTGCCAGCTCCACCAGCAAAAGGTATTGCAGTTTGTAAATGCTGTTATCATTAACAGATAACATTCTTCATACAAGCTGAGTTTAGCAAGGGACATTTTAGTATGTCTGTCTTGTATTATATTAGTCACTATCCTGGTTTTTTGTTTGTAAGTTTCTGTTCTGCTGTTTGTAAGCTTCTGGGTTTGTGTCTATTTAAAAATTGTGGAAAAGAACACTGAAGTTAGGTCCTATCTTTAAAGTACCCAAGATGCCTAAGAAGGTTGCTCCTGAAGAGAAGGTACCTGTTGCCCCCCCTGAAAAAGTGGAGGTTCCAGCTGCAAAAGGTATATGTACTCCTGATTATAAATAATTTTTATGCTAAAAATACTCTTGACCTTCTTCTTTCTAACTTTTGTCTTTGTCGTATGAGATTTCTGCCTGAATTTATGTTAAAACTCTTCATTATCAATGTTCACATTGTAGAACCATAAAGCTCTGCTTCTTGTGACTTTTTACTTACACTGCTTTGAGGTGTTTTTTTTAAATTCCTAAAAGAAATCCATATCTTTAAAGTCCCTGAGATGCGTAAAAGAGCTGTTGCAGAACAGAAAGTGCCAGCTGTTGTGCCCAAACCCAAAGAACCAACACCGACAAAAGGTACAGATATATTTCTTCTTATTCCTCCCAAAGATTTGTTTTTCCTCTTCATTCCTAAAATCTTTTACAATATATATATTGTTTCAAGAGCATGTTCTTATATTTTAATGTAACTTATGCTTGTGGTTATCATATACATTTTCTGTTCTATGTGGATCATCTTGACTAACTGTAAAAAAAAAAAAAAAAAATTGTAAGGTAGTAACAATAATACTGTTTGTAAAGTGCCTGAAGTATCCAAGAAACTTGTCCGGAAAGAAAAAGTCCCTGCTCCTGAAGTGGAGAAGTATGAGTATACATATGAAGAGTATGAGAAGTACGAGACATACGAAAGTATTGAAGAGTTTGAGAAGGTTCAGGAAACTGAAGAAATTGAGGCATATGAGGAACCTGAAGAACCTGAGAGATATAAGGAGATTCAGGAACAGGAATATGAAGAGGAGGCTGAGGAGAATGAAGATGTCTATGAAAAGTATGAGTTTACGGAGAAGGAAGAGATCTGTGAGAAATATGAGGAAGTATATGAGGAGGCTTACGAAATCCAACCAGCTATAGGTACATCAAGTCATGATTTCTCTGTTCTTATAGTTTGTTGAGTTCCCAGCTACTGCTTAAGCCTCCTTTGGGTGTTTGTTTATTTTTTTCCCTGTTTGTAGTCCTATGTGTGTCTGTTGCTGGTAATGATAAATCCATTCAATGATTGTTTCTCTCCTACTCCTTCCTAAGGAATTCTTCCCTTCGGAGTGGAATGGGAGGATTCCCCATCTGACTGCCCAAGAGTGAGCTAGTGTAGATATGGCACAAGCAAAGTAAATGATAATTTTCTGATGCAGTTCAGCTTCAGCCTGAATTAAATATTTTTATGTGTCAATATTTGTTTCTTTTGCCCAGTTTAGCTCCTGTGAGTTAGAGAGATGTTAAAACTCATGTAGGAGCTTCCTTCTCATCATTTAAATTTATGATCATAGGATCCCTCATGCCAAACAGAAAGTGCATCTAAAATGTACCAGAAAGGTGTACGCTGATATTCTTTAGCTTTCATTGTTCAAGAACTCTGAGATAAGTGGCTGTTCACTTGTCTCTGCATAAATGATGGATGGTTTCTCTATAAATGAGTGCTTGCTCTGCTTGATGTCTTTGTATCTGTTGTAATTCCTCATGAATAACTTAAAATCCATAATGAAATATTTTTTAAAGTGCCTGAGGTGCCTAGAAGACCTCTGCCAGAAGAAAAAGTACCTGTGCCTGTTCCTAAAAAAGAAGCTCCACCAGCTAAAGGTATATCAGCTATTAGATAAATTTAAAAACACAGCCTTCTGCCCGAGTCTCTGAATCCCCAAATCCAGTAATTTACCTAACCTGATTTGACTGCTAGATCCTTGACTCTCTTTCACAGTAAAAAGACAGGGATTAAGTTACTAAAAAAAAAAAAATAATAAAATTTCTTTAACAAATCAAAACTGAGACAAATTACTTTCTGAGGACAAAGGAAGTGCAGGCAGGACCTTCAAAATTTGATTTTTGCCATCACAATATTAGTGACATTTTATAGCTAACCATTGAAAACAAGCAGATTAATAAATTAATAAAAATCTGTTGAGCTATAGTGCCATATCAGTGAAATTCAGTTTCCTACAGAATCCTAAACATCTAGGACCTTCTTAAACCTAATCATGTGCTGGAATGCATACAATCTTAATAGGTGTTCTCTGTATCAGGCTCAACAGAAGATAAGTGTCATGACTAGCAATTGTCAGTGAATGCTAGTAGAGTTTCTTTACTAGTCTGGAGCTCTGTAATTTCCTGTTCAGAGCACTTAATTTGCTGGAAATTCATTTTGTGCTTACTTTTATAGTTGTTTCTCATACAAATTGTGAGAATTAAATCAGTGGGAAATGTTTTTTTTTGTTTTTGCATAAAGACTTGGAGTTAGTTGATGGGAAATTAAAACCTTACCATACTCCCAGCTGGCATTAATTAGAGGTGATAGTTCATGACACCTAATTGTTATGGCTTATCCCAGTCAAAAATTCACCCAACAAGAGCAGTGTTTTTCTTTCAGTGAATACTGAAGACTCTAGTCTTGTGAATCCATAGTCCAGATGGGTGGCCTGCAATGTCACCACTCAATAGCAATTGTGGACATTGTATTTTGTATTTTTCTAAATTTTCTGACTCTTGAATTGTTTGCTTTTTGTTTAACTTCTATTCTTACATAATATTCATACTGCAAAAGTTCTTAAAAAACCACCAATGTCTTTAAAGTGCCAGTGGCGCCGAAGAAACCCGTTCCAAAAGAAAAAGTACTACCTGCTGTTCCTAAAAAGGAAATGACTCCGCCAACTGAAGGTATACTTCCTCTGCACTGTCCTTGTGAATCATGAACTCTGATTTCAGTCTTGTGTCTTCATTATTTGTGGAGAAAGATGTGCATATGTTTTAAGTCAGTGTTTTTTCCAACTGTTTGTGATTGAGTCTATTTTGCCTGTTGGTTTCAAGTCATTTGTTGAAAATATGTGAGAGTCGCTTTAAAAAAATGTGTGTTCTGCCATTAAGCTACATCTGAAAGAAGCTCAGAAAGAAAGAATATTTTTGTTTCTTCTGAAAAGGAAGGAGATTCCACCATCCAAGTGTATGGCCATCTTTCAAGAACATTTTTTAGTATGTTATTCTTCTGTCTAATCTTCAAAATTAACATAGATGTTCTTTCAGGAAGCATTTAATCCTTTGTTGTTTTGTGAATTTTCCTTGTTAGACTTGCTCTTCTTCATTCTAACTTCTTTCAAATAACTTTGAAATCCCTAAAAGTAAATTATATCTTAAAGGGCCAGCCATTCTCAAAAGAACTGTCCCTGAAGAAAAGAAACCTACACATACACCTGAAATAGAAGTTCCACCAATGAAAGGTAAAGGAACCTTTGATATGAGATTTTATGGAAAGGAAATATTTGTGTTGTTTTTTCCAACTAACGCCTTCTAAAATGATCCTCATGTTCTTTCCACCATGGCAAGAGCATCTAATCTCTAAGTGCAGATTCAGCTCTCAGTGATAAATCAAAAACTCTGAGGCAAACATTTCAGATATATGCTATGCATGTGCTAAACAGTAAATACATTGATTTATGAATGTAAACACACTGAGGAGGTATCACTACTTACACTACCAGTATGTAAACTTTCAGTGCTTTTATATTTGTAATACAGTTGCGAATTTAGCTTAAACTGGATTTTTGAAGCCCATACGTTAGTCATGATATTGGTGGAGAAGTAATAGGGCAAGAGCTGGCAAGTTAAAACCATTAAAGCCATTACACATAAGAGAAGGAAAAGCATGACGATACAGTGAGAAAAGCAAATGGCTTATGCTCTTTGAGAACAGAAACTATAAACTTCTTCACATAATTAATTATTCCAGCAACACAGTTCTAGAACTGTATAATATTTCATTCTCAAAAAGGTACGGTATTTGGGACCTCAAAAGAACTTAGTTTTCTGGGTTTATTTCTATTTGGGGTTTTAAAAGTTGGAAATTATGTTGAGGTTACTAAAAGAAAGCTAATATCTTTGAAGTTCCTGAGTTTCATAAGAGAGCTGTGCTTGAAGAGAAAGTACCCACCATTATTCCAAGAGAAGAGGAGCCTCCTTTGTATGAAGGTACATCAATGACACATCTACTAAGCAGTAAATTGCAGAGGATATATCGATTCATGCTCCAGATTGTTCTGTAAAATATGAGACATTTTCAATCCATTTTTTAAATTATTTAAAAGTAACTTCCATACATGTCTTTGAGACCCTCTCTCCCCCCGACTTTAGTTATAGTTTAGCATTTTTTAAATGTTTTTTTCTCCTCTATTAATGGGAGAAAGAAACAGAACTAGGAGACAAACTAAGTGTCTGATCCAGGAAAGCACTTTAGCCACATTGGACCAAAGAAATGAACTTAAGTGGATACTAGTTTAAAAGCCATCCTGAGTAAGTCTTAATTTTTGAGCTGGGATACAGACAGTTAATGCCGGATGAGGACATGTGAAATTCAATTATGATTTCTAATACATGGAACTAAGTAACTAGAAAATAAAATGAAATATTTCTGTAAACTTGTATTTTACTAATTGGGAATGGCTATGTCTAGCAATAGTAGGTAAATGATCAGGCTGAAATGTGATATTTAAATCATTTATGTTCAAACAGCTCTTTGTCCATATACATGTCTGCATTTTCGCATTATAAGCTGTCTTTCTAGTCTCGTCTTGTAAATAACATTAAAATATGTAAAATAAACTAATATCTTTAAAGAGCCTGAAGTTTATGGAGAAGTTCCAACAGAAGAAAAAGTCCCTGTTATTATTCCTAGTGAACCAGAAGCTCCAGCAGCTAAAGGTACTATGCAAGCAATCTATAAAGCAATACGTTCCCTTCAAATTATTCATCTTCATCATTCTATCCATGTGCTAATCTGTTATTTAATGTGTTCATTCTAATGTTTCCTTAGATGCTATGTGTCTGTCATTGCTTCTTTGTTACTTACATTTTGTGTATTATAATGTTCTTTAAAAAATGTAATATCTTTGAAGTACCTGCAGTGACAAAGAAAACTGTCCCACTGAAGAAAATACCTGCTGCTGCACCTACAGAAAAAGCTCCTCCAGCTAAAGGTACATGACTTCCAAATGGATTTTCTCTAGCCTCATTCAAAAGTGAGGTACCAAGTGAGAAAACCAACATGTCTGGTTTTTTTTAACAACATGACCAGGTGCTATATACACTGTTTACTTTCATTGATCTCTTGTTGTAAGTGTAAATTTTGTCTGTTTCTTTGTTTGTTTATGTCTTAGAAAGAGAGCATACATACAAGGAGATCAGAGATTAAAAACATAATCATTTTGCAACCATTTACAAAGAATTCAAAAAATATTTCAGCATCTTCATATGTTAAACTAATGAACAATTATTAAGACAGAATAATTCATTATTCAGGAAAACAAATTCAAGGAATATTTTCTATAAGTTCTTATTTTTGTCTTGTGTTAGCAGCTGCTCAAACAGATGGATACATTCTGCATCAAGAATTTAAAATTTAAAAAACAAACTTAGATGAATACAAAGAAAATTAGTAGACACAAAAGTCATAGCAGGGCCAGGGATTAGCCTTATGTTTTTTTGACTTTTTGTCTCATGTTCTATTTCCCAAAATACTTTCTCTGACAATACATTAAAAAAAAATATATAAAAGGTTGTAGCAGAAACTTCTTTGCAGAAGCATGCTTTGCAGTCATGTTAGGGGCTTTAATAAAGTCAAGATTAAGGTAAGACTTTAAATCAGGACAAAATACAAAGCCACAAAATTTTTTTCATAGAAACATGGTTTTGTAATATAATTCCAGCGCTGAAGAACTCTGTAGATGTTTGAAACATAATATTTTTGTAATTGCACTGGAGTTTTGCCTTGCTTTTATAGGTAATTTTGAAATGTCAAAAAAAAAACCCCAACCTTTAAGATGCCTAAATTCCTAAAGATTGTTTGATAAGGGAAAAAAAAACCTAACTACTGTCTTTTCAGAGAAGGGCAAATTCAGATCTGTAAGTGCTAGGAGTTAGAAAAACAGTGAACTCCAGAAAGTGAAGTTGTTGAGTTGTATTCATACATGGTTATTACCATGTATTTTCATATTGTTCTAGTAGAATTTTTTTTTGTTCTACAAAACTGTACTACTTATTTCATAGTGCAAATTTCTAAAATAAACCAATATTTTTAAGCTCCTGAAGTACCAAAGAAAGCTGTCCACAAAGAAAAAATACCTCCTGCTCTACCTAAAGAAGAAGCTTCACACCTTAAAGGTACAAGAAATTTTGAGTAGGATTTGAAGGATAAAAAATATGTTTTCATATATCAATCTTTATTTATTTTGAGAACATTCTGGCAACCATAAACTAGAGTTCAGTTAACAGCTTTAGTAAGCTGCAACAGTATAAAATTAATTAAAAAAAAACCATTAAAAATTATATCACCTGTACTTGTTCTTATGGAAAAATCAGTTTTATGTGCAAAAGAAAGAATTGCAAGGGACCCTGCTACTTGAAATCAGTCCGGGGGGGGGGCCGGGGGGGGCGGGGAAACAAACCACCAAATAGAAAAAGTGACAGCTTAGATAGACAGGGCCTATCTCTCTGTACTCAAGCAAGTATCTCAGTTTAGGACATATCACACATCTTCTGGCAAGCTGCAGAGGTCAGATCAGGGTAGAATATGTGATTTTTTTTTTTCTTCCCTCATCTGGAAGAATCCTCATTTTGAGGGTAGATGTAAAATAGAACTGTGTATCTTAAGATAAGCTTCAATATTTGACTGTATTTGTTCTTTATATTTCACATTGTCTTGTTTTCTGAAGATGTTCTAAGTTAATTCAAGTATTTAAACTAATATCTTTCAAGTACCTGAAGTTTATGAGGAGATGCACATAGAAGAAGAAATTTCTACTGTTCATAGAAAAGAGGAGGCTCCAGCACCTAGAGGTATATATCTTCTTCATCATCTCTTCCTGCAATTTGCAGTCATGAACTCCAGGAAAATTAAATTAGTCGTGTTCATGGTTTAGTTCTTGTTCAATGTAACTAATATTTGTGTTCATTCTTTTAGTACCTTACTTACATTACAAACTTGGGATTTTTTTATGACTTGTCTTTCCATTCTATATAAATTCTTAAAACAAACTAATATCTTTAAAGTGCCTACAGTCATTAAGAAAGCTGTTCCAGAAGAAAAAGTGCCTATTGCTGTGCCTAAAAAACCAGAACCTGCTCCTGTGCCTAAAAGACCAGAATCTCCACCATCTAAAGGTACTTTTATAGCCTAATAGAACTGAGGTCTTTTGTTGATAACACCTTTTCTGTTTCTTACATCATTTCTAATTTAATAGTTCATGGTCCGCTTGTGTCAGATTTCTGGAATGTTGTATATGTCCCTTTTCCTGTTTCTCAACTTGTCTTTAAGTCATAAAAGTAAAATTAAAATCGGTAAATGTCTTTCAAGTGCCCGAATTGCACAAGATAACTATTCCTGAAGAGAAACCTGTACCTCTGCCTAAAAAGCCGGAAGCTCCATCTGCCAAAGGTATAGGTCAACATATCCTTTCCTTCTCCTTTCTCAAGTTTCTTCTGTCCCTTTTGTTGTTGTTAAATCATTAAAAATTAGTTGAGTTTGTCTGTTTCCTCTACCCAAAAGTAATCCATTGTGACGGCACAGAAATTATATCAGAAACTAGTTAAAGGGACTAAAAATAAGGAAAACTCTAGCTTGAGTTGACGCACAGTGAGATTTACAGAACAAACATTTTCACATCATGAGTGTTCATAGGTACTGTAAACAGCCTCAGAAATTCTATCAATACTCAAGCAAGAAGTATATACACTTCCTCTTTCACATTGCTCATGTTAAACTTCTGGGTCAATTGATTTAATTTTGAATGGAAATAGCATTAGGCGCAGAATCCAGTTGTCACAACTTATTCAGATATTTTAGAAGTCTGTCTGAACTAGCAGTTTGTGTGGCACATCACCACTGCGTGACAAAAGATCCCCAGCAAAGTTGCTTCAAACTCTTATTTGCTAGAGGGATAGAACCATGGAGACTTTTCAGAACGTGTATCTGTTGTCAGAGTACCCTTATACATCTACTTGTTTTGTCTTATTTCTCTGTATTGCATGTTTTATTTTTGTAATTCTTAAAAGTATACTAATATCTTTAAAGTGTCCAAGGTACCTAAGAAATCTGTCTCAGAAGAGAAAGTAAATGTTGCTATGCCTAAAAAGCCAAGAGTAACACCACCTAAAGCTTATATGTCAATAATGGTGACTCTCTGAGGGGGAGACTTCTCTTTCTCTTGGACAGTAGAGTTTACAGTAAAAGAAAAAATTACCCTTTATTTCTCATTTATAAAAAATCCTGGTAGTATGTAACAGTATACAACATTTTTTGCATGACATATCTCTTTTTATATCTGATCTTACATTTCTTTCTGATATGCTTCTTGTGAGACTCTTTCTTCTTAATAATTTACATATTTTAAACGCCCTAAATATAACAAAAATGAATGCTGTTTTCTTTAAAGTGCCAGAGGTGCCCAAGAAAATTCCAGAAGAGAAAGTACCCACTGCTGTGCCTAGAAAACCAGAACCACCACCAGCCAAAGGTATGTTGCACTACAGATAACTAAAATTTGGAAGGGAAAAAACCTTTGCCTTAATTGAGCAGATTAAATTTTTGATTGTTTGTGTTGTCCTATTACTTTTATTTTCTGTGCCCACCGTTCTATATATGCTATTGGTTTGAAAATTCTTCTTTTTGAATCATAGCTGTAAACAGTGTACAAGTGTGTTAGACATACTGATGTGGCTGGACAGAGATGAGACTGATACTTGAGAACCACAGCAGAAATCTTAAAGATAAAGCAGGGATTAAGCACAGATTTCTGTGATCTGAAATACCCTGACTGACAGTGAAAAATTAGCCCCGAAAGAGAGTTTAATAATTTCAAAGTATAGAATAAGTTATACAGATGTCTAACACAGGAGAAAACCCTCCGTTCATAGATGAAAAATTGATACCAAGAAGTTAACGTGCATAGAAGGATGTGACAAGGAATACAGAATGGACAATGGCAGCCCTAGTCAAATGGAGATTCGGGAGGTGATTGAATGAAATGGAAAAATAATGTAATGTAGAAGGAGAAGAAACTCCAAAAGACTATGAGGTGTTTCCTCAGACTTTACAGGGACATAAAAGAATCTTAAGTCAATAAACATGTCAAATCAATGGCTCCATTAAGAACCTCCCTACTTTGCAATTTCTACTGCAAAGTTTTGAATGTAGCTGTAAAATTCCGTATAATAACTGAAAATAATCTGTTTCCTTCAAGTGCCTGAAGCACCCAAGGAAGTAGTTGTAGAAGAGAAAATCAAAGTTGCTGTGCCTAAAAAGCCAGAAGTACCACCCGCTAAAGGTACTTGTCATTAATAAAACTATGGCAATAATTTGTCTTATTTTCACTGATAAGACCTTTTTGATACTATTTCCCCATTTTTCTATGTTATAAACTGTGATTTTTATATTTCATTTTTGGGAGCAGCCTCTTTACTCCTCTCAAATGACTCTCGATCAAGAATTGAGAGCAAAAAGCTTGGTAAAGGGTATTATGTTCAATTGATGTTACCTGGTGTCCTTTTGTTTGTTTCTTTTTCCACTTTAATGTTGTTTAAATTTCTTTAAATTCTTAGTATTAACATAGTTATTAATTTTAAAGTGCCAGAAGTGCCCAAGAAAGTCCCAGATGAGAAAATACCAGTTGCGGAGCCTAAAAAACCAGCAGTTCCACCAGCTAAAGGTACTTATCATTATAACAAAATTAACAGAATCAAAACCATCGCTCTTTTATTGTTTTAACACTATAAAGACAGTACCCAAGACCTCTGTTAGAATTTTCTTCTGTTGTCAAAGTTTTTTCAAGTGAGCAAATGTGTTGTCTGAAAAAAACAGATCTTGGTAATTAGTGTTCTCACTAATACTGTTCTGATGTTATGCTTTAATGTTGTTTATGAAATTTTTATAGTAAAAATTATTAATATTTTTCAAGTGCCTGAGGTACCAAAGAAAGTGGTCCCAGAAGAGGTTCCAGTTAAAGTACCAAAGAAACCAGAGCCTCCACCAACTAAAGGTAACTGCTATATACGATTAATGAAAGAAAACCTCTTCATTTTCTAGGGTACCGTTTTAACATATTGGTAATTTGCTTTTACTATAAATGATCTATAAAAAATGTTTTTGTTGTTTAAATTGCAGTTTTTGCATCTGTAACTCAGTGAGACATCACAGAGTATTTTCTGTAGGCAAAAAAAAAGTTGATATTCACATCCAAAACCACTGATGCTTTTGATGTCCCTGAGTTTTACTTTTTCTTAGTGTCTTAACACTGCAGACATATTTTTGAATTTCATACAAATAAAATTAATTACTTTCTTTAAAGTGCCTGAGGTGCCCAAGAAAGTGGTTTCAGAAGAAAAAGTACACATTGAAGTTCCTAAAAAAACAGAACCTCCACCACCTAAAGGTACATGTTTGATACCAATAAAATAGATTTTGGTAATTAGTGTTCTCACTAATACTGTTCTGCTGTTATGCTTTAATATTGTTTATGAAATTCTTATAGTAAGAGTTATTAATATTTTTCAAGTGCCTGAGGTACCAAAGAAAGTGATACCTTTATTATATATATTCACAGAAACTTTAATCGGTTTCTCTAGATATTATCTTTTTAAAGTTTGTGTTATCCTCTTTTTATTATATTCTAATATTTATAAATGTTACAGATTGTGTTGTCTTCTTCACTTGTGAATAGCTCCCAGTAAGCAGCAATGGCTATTAATGGTGTGCATCAAGCAAGATGAAAAAAACACAGACTATTTATAAGGGGTATTTTTTTTTCTGATGCTGTTTGATAATTTTCACCTTGGAGCTATTGTCACCTTTTTAATTCCTATTCTTCAAATTTCTGAAAGTAAACCAAATAAATATCTTTAAAGAACCTGAAGTGCCGAAGAAAGTTGTTCCAGAAAAGAAAATACCTGTGCCTAAAATACCAGAACCTGAGGTTGTGCCTAAAGAACCAGAACCTGTGGTTGTCCCAGAACCAGAGGCTGCACCTGAAGAACCAGAACCTCTACCCGAGAAAGGTAAATCTCAACACTAATAAAATCACAAACGCAGTATTTTTCCAATTTCTTTAACTCTGTGATTTTCCAGGCCTTCTGTTTTCTGATATCCTAAATTATACTTGTTCTATGTATCTGCATATGTGTGTAAAACAGACATACGTGGGTCTTTTTGAAGAATAGTGACAAATCTTGGATGTCTGAATTGCCTGTATTTTATACTTCCGTTTTTCTTACTGTTTTGGACTATTCTTACTATTTTACCTGATTGGGTCCATGAGAACAACCACAACTAATATCTTTGAACTGATAATAGTAGAAGAAAAGAAAGTACCAATTCTAGTAGCTAAGAGCAGAAGATATCAATATAATTGAAATACCAGGAGCTCCACCAAGAAAAACTGGATGCCATCACTGCTAATTCTTGAAAGAATCTTCAGCGTATTACCTGCAATGTTATTAATATCTTTTGTCCTGTCCATTCTGTTCATAATTATCATGAATTTTTACTTATAGCTTAAGTTATACTACCAGTGCCCATGTGCACTTGCATATGGGGGCATGCGGCTTGGGGGTGGGGGTTACATTTGAGAGAAAAGGGAGAAAAGCCAAAATGTGGTATGTTCATCCTTAAAAGGCCAACATAAATGATTGATACCTGATTTTTTTTAATGTTTTCATTACAATTGTGGGTTTATGTGTTATGATTCACTTAAATTTGTTATGATTGTCTGTGCAGTTGTTAAATTTACAACTAATATCTTTCATGTACATAAAGTGGCCAAGACAACTTTCCCAGAAAAGAAAGTACCTCTTCCAGTTTCCCGAAAACCAAAGCCCACTGCAGGACCCCCAAAACCAAAGCCTCAAGAGGTAGAACCTCAAGAACTGGAACCTGCTAGAGTGGCCCGAAAACAAAAGCCTGTTGTGGCACCCCAAAAACTAGAGCATGTTGTGGCATCTGAGGAGCATGAAACTGTTTTGGCACCCCAAAAACCAGAATCTGTTGTGGTATCCCGAAAACCAGAGCGTGTTGTTGTGCCTGAGAAGCCGGAGTTTGTTATGGTACCTGAGGAACCCAAGCCTGATGTGGCATCCCAAAAACTAAAGCATGGTGTGATGCCCCCAAAACAAAAGCCTGTTATGGAACTCCAAAAACCAGAGCCATTCATAGCCCCTGAGGAACCTGAGCTCACTGTGGCACCTGAGGAGTCAGAGACAGTTGCATCAATCCAAAAATCAGAGCATGTCGTCGTGCCCCCCAAAACAAAACCTCTTGTGCCACCGCAAAAAACAGAGCTGCTTGTAGCACCTGAAGAAACACAGTTTGTTGCAGATTTCCAAAAATCAATGCCTATTGCAGTGTCCAGAAAATCGAAGCCTGTTGTGGCACCCTGCAAGCCAGAACCTGTTGTGGTGCCTGAGGAACCAGAACCAATTTTAGCACCCCAAAAACTAGAGCATTCTAGGGCACTTCAAAAACCAAAGCCTGAAGTGGCATCCAAAGAACGAGAGACTGTTTTGCCACCTGAGGAACCACCATCAGCTGAGCTGGCTGAAAAACAAGACAGTGTTGCTATACCTAAAAAACGAGCAGCTCCACGGTCTAAAGGTACCTCTTATGAATAGGATCTCTTTTCCTTCTCTTGAATATACTATGTTTTACTGCTCATTTTAAAGCTTAATACACGTAACTAAAAAATACTAATATCTTTAAAGAGCCTGCAATGCCCCAAAAGGCTGTCCCAGAAGAGAAAATTCCTGTAGCTCTTCCTGAAAAATCAGAACCTCCATCAACCAGAGGTACATGATAAAAACACCTAATCTTCTTCTCTTACGTATTATCTTAACCTCTTCTGTTTTGTCTGTCATTTTGAACCTGAGGTTTTAAAGGATGTTTGCTAAACAAATCGCACTGAGTATGAGCATGTGCCAAATTGTTACTTCAGAACATTTATATTGTCCTCTGTGTTTCAGTCTCTGTACTTATGTTCAGTTGTATTGTAATTGTAAAATGAAATGCACTAATATCTTTGAAGTGCCTGAGATGCCTGAGAGGACTGTCCCAGAAGAGAAAGTGCCCATTGCTGTACCTAAAAAACCAGGAGCTCCACTTGCTAAAGGTACATGCCACCATGATTATCAACACAAGGAAGGTTGTTTTTTTTTTTTTTTAAATTAATCTCATTTTAAATTGATCATTCATTGTATACTCTGATATCTAAAATGTGAGAGAGATGTACCAAATATGAATTGCTGTGCAGGGGCATCAAATGTTTCCTCATCTAAAACCATCCAAACATCTGTTGTACTGTTTTTTTGGCATATTCAAATGTTCAGGAGGTAAGATTTGATTTCTTAGGCTATAGCAATAAATCAAGGACATATGATGAACTCCTGCCTACCAATAAATGCCAAAACTTTATGGATGCTAACAAGAGAATGAATGCATAAACTATTGTTCACATTATTAGTAGGGGTGGTTAAGTACATAGTTTGGTGGGACTTGGCAGTGTTAGGTTTACGGTTGGACTCGATGATCTTAAAGGTCTTTTCCAACCTAAATGATTCTATGATTCTATGAGAAAGGACAAAATAAGCAGAAACTGAAGGTTTCAGCAGAGAATAGCAGTTTCTGTACATAGAGCAAACTACTTGCAAATATCTCTATGTACCTGTGTTGCCATGGGTAGCATCATGGAACAGAATCTTTTCTTTAAACTGTTAATTATAATTTGCCTGTATTTGACGCAGTGCTGCATCTTTTCATTTCCTTTAGAAAGTACCAAGCACTGGCCAGAGAATTAAACATTCCCTCTTCCACCAGATTCTCTCCATCTGAAATACAATGACATTCCTCAAGTACCACCTCACAGTGGTGATATGTAAAGCATTTAAATAATTTAAATGAATATAACAGGAAACAGTTGTAAGCAGCATCTAGTGATTAGAATGGAAGCCAGAGCTGTTACAGGACAGAATGTGCGAAGCAAAAACAGAGAGGAAACATACAAAGAGAGAAACAGAAAGGTGAAGTCAACATAAAGGATAAAAATAGTGATACCATCAAAGTGACAAGTAAAAAGATGACAGTGACTGCCAAAAACAGCACAGAACATGCAGTCATGAATGATACATGACTGATAGTCAAGTACAGGAGGATTCTATAAATAAGTCTCTGATCTGCTGTTACAAACAGGGCATATATTTTCTATGCTTCCACCTTGACTCAGAAACAGAAACTAAACACAGAATTCCCATCTCCTGCATGACGTATTTGACACCCTGGTCATTCCACGTGTTTGAAGCAAGACATAACTGATGACTGAATGTAACCACAGCACTTTCTCAAAGAAGACTGCGTGCATGTATTATTGATTGTCTTATTGTTTCATGTACATCTATAGTGCCCACAAAACTAAAATATACTAATATCTTTGAAGTGCCCAAGGTGCCCAAGAAAGGTGTTCTGGAAGAGCCCACACCTGTAACTGTGCCAAAAAAAGCCCGAACCTGCACCTGTTCGAGGTACCTGTCGCCCTGTGCATCAGCCTGAATGAGACTGTTTCTTCCTGTCTTACATGTTGCTTCTGATGTCTTTTATCCTGTCCATTTGTGATTACCTGAAATTTCTGCATTCTGTGCTGTGTGCAAATTCTATTGTTAGAATGGCAAATATATAGGGAACATGAGGGACTTGCCCCATCTCCTTCATATGTGTTCAGAATCTAAAATTCTATATATCAAAACTGATAAGATACATGGGAAAGAGCTTTCTACTTCAGATTTTTAACGTAAACTTCTGTCTTTGTCATTTTTACAAGAATCTCAAGTAATATAAATGGGTTTTTTAATCAAAGTATTTTTCTTTAACCACTACCAACTGGCAACTCTGTCCTATTGTGTGGTAGTAACAACCAGACACAGTCATGACACAGCAACATTAAAAAACCAAACACACACCCCCCCCCCCAAAATCTGATCATTTCAGAGAGAATAAGGAGGAAAGCCAGGTTCAATGGACTGTGAAGGAACTGAAGTTGCTATTGGAAACAAAGTCCCAAAGAAAAAAGAGGGATATACCTAGACAGGACAGTAGTATTTTAAGACTTGGGCATATGTGATCTGGACCTAGATCCCAAATAACAGATACTCCAAACTCTGTAGTAAATGCAGTGCTTATCCAAATACATGGTAGATCAGGATGGTCTTCATTCTGTGGTCAAACTTCATATGAGGAAAAACAAAAGGCTGTAGTCATGCATTGATGTAACTTTTTTTCTGACCATAAGCTCATGGGGACCCAAGAAAGTGAGTTCTGCAAATCTACAATTGAATTACACATAGTAATTAGGTACAAGACCACCAGATCTTCTCTATTTGCACAGAACAATTCTGCATTACACGAAGGAGGAGAGCAAGGAAACTTGCTCACTCTGCAGGTAGTCCTTTTACCCTCGCCAAATGCAATTTCTAAATACAGGATTATAGAAGCCCTGAAACCTAAGTCAAAAGCACCCACATACTTATACTGCGAAAGATTTGGAAAAAGCAGAACAGAAATAGAGGGGAGAAATAGTAATGATGATGGGATTTCTGTTCCTCACGTTGTCACTGCCTGCACTGCTGAATGCAAAACACGGGCAGCTTCATGAGGAATGGCAGCAGATAAGATATGGGCTGAGGCTGCTCCCAGGGAAGAGTCAGATCCCAGTGGGGCTGAGAATGACAGTCTCTCCTCTCAGGGAGGGAAGAAGGTTGCCGAGTACAGAGCAGGGTATCCTAATCCACACCTCACCCTCAAGCTGTACCTAAACATAGCTAACAGTTTTCTCACAGAACCTACTTGGCACAACTGCTCTGTGCCCGTGCCCGTGCCCATGTGTGGTTTTGTGTGTATGTGAGTGAGTGAGTGAGTGAGTGAGTGAGACATGGGTTGATACCGTGAAACCAGCTTGGTTGCTTTCATGAGCACATCTCTAGTTTTGTGTTTCATTGTTCATCTTCCTGCTTAATGTATGAAACTGACTGTTACTAATATCTTTGAAGCACCTGAGGTGCCCAGGAAGGCTACTCGTGAGGAAAAAGTACCTGTGGCCATTGCCAAAGCACCAGAGCTTCCAGCACCCAGAGGTACCTGTCTTCGTGGATAACTTAACAGAGAAGATGCTTAATCTTCTTCTCTTAAGCGTTGTCCTACCCTCTCTTGGCCTGTCTCTGTTTCCAAGTTGAGACTCTCAAGGTTGTGCATGCTGGGTCAACGGTGCTGCACATGTGTGTGAGGTTTTGAGCTGGCTGTTGTGATGTTCTGTGTCGGTGTTGGCCTGGTTTTTGTTCCTGCTTGGCATGTGTTTTCACCAACGTAAAATGAAACGCACTAATATCTTTGAAGTGCCCAAGATACCTGAGGCAGAGGTCCCAGAAGAGGAAGAGGAGGAGGAAGCACCAGAAGAGGTGGCACCAGTTGCTGAGCCTGGAGAGCCAGAAGCTCCTCCAGCTGAAGGTATACGGTGGTGTTCTGAAAGAGCTGCTGTGCCCCCCGGGTTGCTGCAGTACTGAGTGCTCTTTGCCCCTCTGTGTTCTGTGGGGAGGGGTGAGAGCGGCATTGGGTCGTTTTGTGTCTGTATGTGCCTATACATGCCTGCAGGAGAGGGTGTGGCTCATCAGCAAGCGCTCTCTCCTAAACCCATAGTTTGGCTCTTTGCTGCGAGTTGTCCACCTGAAGGAAGAGTGGTTGTCTGAAGAGGACTCTCTGGTAGTCTGTCAAGGGTTTACTTTCCTGCTTTGCTGCTTGCCATTTGGCTGTTTACTTACTTTTATCACAGTCAATTAAAAGGAACTAATATCTTTAAAGTGCCTGAGGTGGCTGAGGAGGAAGAGCCAGAAGAGGAGGTGCCAGTGGTCGTTCCCTCAAAGCCTGTTGCTGTGCCCAAGAAACCTGTGGCTGTGCCAAAGAAACCAGAAGCTCCACAAGCTACAGGTATATCTTCTGCAGGGAGCTGCTTTTTATTTTAGTGCATTGATTAATGTTTTCATTTGTTATCCCTTCTTTTTTGTGAGATTTGTTATGTGTCCTCTACCCCTAGCCTCTGCCGTGTCTATCTTTGCACATATGACTAACCAATCAGTCACTAGAGGAATGCTACAGTGTTAGAAATATCTAAACTCTCTGATTTTATCATAAATGTTATGATCTTCTGTATTTTTTTAACTGTGAAATTAAGAGGAAGTAATATCTTTAAAGTGCTCAAGGTGCCCAAGAAAGCTGTCCCGCAAGAAAAAACACCCGTTGCTGTACCCAAAAAACCAGAACCACCACCAACCAAAGGTACATGTCATCATTATTAGTATCATCATTAGAATGAAACATCACGCTTTCCTGGACTTAAGTTAAACTAATTTTTCTTGTGATGATCTATTGGAGATAGGTGCGTCAGAAATATAAAGTGCAATGTGGAGTGTCAAAACATGATAGAAAAACTAGAATCAGTTCCTTGAAAAATATCTACAGCTTTCTTAACTTTTTGTAAAGTTAAGAATTAACATTTACTGAATGCTTAGTTTAAATAGAATAATATGTTGTTCTGAAGAAGAGCCTGGAAATAAGTCTTCAGTTTAAAGAACATAATGTTGCATCCCTGAATTTTCTAATAGACTGTATTGCTGGATGACAGCAGCAGTATCAGTTCTCTACCTCTTTAAAAGTAAGTTAATGCCACTATACATGAGGCAGATTTGCTATCAAAAGACTAGATATATCTACTGATGATCTTATTAGCACATGAAAGGATCATTAATATAATCTAAAAGAGAGGAGAGGAAGTATATATTTCTATCAACAATAGAATCTAAAAGACAGGAACTGAAAATGAAGAGGAGGTGTAAAGAATGGAAATAATTGATAGGAAAAAAGTGGTAAAGATAAAGCAAATGTTACTTTCCTATAAAAATAATGTTACAATGGCAAAGTAGTCATGAATGATACATGACTGATAGTCAAGTACAGGAGGATTCTATAAATAAGTCTCTGATCTGCTGTTACAAACAGGGCATATATTTTCTATGTTTCCACCTTGACTCAGAAACAGAAACTAAACACAGAATTCCCATCTCCTGCATGACGTATTTGACACCCTGGTCATTCCACGTGTTTGAAGCAAGACATAACTGATGACTGAATGTAACCACAGCACTTTCTCAAAGAAGACTGCGTGCATGTATTATTGATTGTCTTATTGTTTCATGTACATCTATAGTGCCCACAAAACTAAAATATACTAATATCTTTGAAGTGCCCAAGGTGCCCAAGAAAGGTGTTCTGGAAGAGCCCACACCTGTAACTGTGCCAAAAAAGCCCGAACCTGCACCTGTTCGAGGTACCTGTCGCCCTGTGCATCAGCCTGAATGAGACTGTTTCTTCCTGTCTTACATGTTGCTTCTGATGTCTTTTATCCTGTCCATTTGTGATTACCTGAAATTTCTGCATTCTGTGTTGTGTATGAGTTAGGAATTCAGTTATCCAGAATTTTGTATAAACAACCCAAATGATATTTTGAATTTGCTGTTTTGTTTTCATATTCTGAATCAGCAGATACTAAAATGTTATATTTTAAAACTTGATCATAATTTTTTCAGATTACTGCCCAATTTTTCTGTCTTAAATTGACACAGTCAATGTCTCCATGACTCTTTTCACAGTCTCAGTGTATATGATAAACATGAATCTTTCAAAATCAAAACCCAATTTTTATTCAGAAATGCACATATGAGCGCAGTAAGAAAAAGTGACAGCATATCAAGTGTTTAAAGAAAATGCTGATAATTTTAGAGTTTATAATGAAGAAGGAATGGTTATAAAATCCAGTGAACCATACAGGCTGTGGAAGTTGCCACAGTGAAATAAGAATTGAGGCAAGAGAGCTACTTAGGATAAGAAAATAAGCCAAAAAAAGAAAAGCATAAACAAAAAATGGAAATGGAGAAGGACAGTAATAGGGACAAAGGAGAAATACTGGGCTCCTCACACTGTCACTGCCCACACTGCTGAATGCAAAACACGGGCAGCTTCATGAGGAATGGCAGCAGATAAGATATGGGCTGAGGCTGCTCCCAGGGAAGAGTCAGATCCCAGTGGGGCTGAGAATGACAGTCTCTCCTCTCAGGGAGGGAAGAAGGTTGCCGAGTACAGAGCAGGGTATCCTAATCCACACCTCACCCTCAAGCTGTACCTAAACATAGCTAACAGTTTTCTCACAGAACCTACTTGGCACAACTGCTCTGTGCCCGTGCCCGTGCCCATGTGTGGTTTTGTGTGTATGTGAGTGAGTGAGTGAGTGAGTGAGTGAGTGAGTGAGTGAGTGAGACATGGGTTGATACCGTGAAACCAGCTTGGTTGCTTTCATGAGCACATCTCTAGTTTTGTGTTTCATTGTTCATCTTCCTGCTTAATGTATGAAACTGACTGTTACTAATATCTTTGAAGCACCTGAGGTGCCCAGGAAGGCTACTCGTGAGGAAAAAGTACCTGTGGCCATTGCCAAAGCACCAGAGCTTCCAGCACCCAGAGGTACCTGTCTTCGTGGATAACTTAACAGAGAAGATGCTTAATCTTCTTCTCTTAAGCGTTGTCCTACCCTCTCTTGGCCTGTCTCTGTTTCCAAGTTGAGACTCTCAAGGTTGTGCATGCTGGGTCAACGGTGCTGCACATGTGTGTGAGGTTTTGAGCTGGCTGTTGTGATGTTCTGTGTCGGTGTTGGCCTGGTTTTTGTTCCTGCTTGGCATGTGTTTTCACCAACGTAAAATGAAACGCACTAATATCTTTGAAGTGCCCAAGATACCTGAGGCAGAGGTCCCAGAAGAGGAAGAGGAGGAGGAAGCACCAGAAGAGGTGGCACCAGTTGCTGAGCCTGGAGAGCCAGAAGCTCCTCCAGCTGAAGGTATACGGTGGTGTTCTGAAAGAGCTGCTGTGCCCCCCGGGTTGCTGCAGTACTGAGTGCTCTTTGCCCCTCTGTGTTCTGTGGGGAGGGGTGAGAGCGGCATTGGGTCGTTTTGTGTTTGTATGTGCCTGACCTTTATCACAGTCAATTAAAAGGAACTAATATCTTTAAAGTGCCTGAGGTGGCTGAGGAAGAAGAGCCAGAAGAGGAGGTGCCAGCGGTCGTTCCCCCAAAACCTGTTGCTGTGCCCAAGAAACCTGTGGCCATAACAAAGAAACCTGTTGCTGTGCCCAAGAAACCAGAGCCTGTGCCTGTCCTTAAAAAACATAGAGTTGCTTTAGTTAAAGGTACATACATAATTGACTGAGCCTCTCCTTTTCTCTATTCACTGAATACTTTTTCCCTTGTTTAAGTTATGTACGCAGTGCTTAGGTATCTGTCACTTAAAATTTTATTCTTCATGTTTTGAACGCCTTACTCTTTTTAGTCATTGCACTTTTTACTGTTCTATGTATATATGTATCTTAATGTTCACAAAAATGAAAATTTACTAATATCTTTAAAGCACCTGAAGTGCCAGAGAGAACTCTCCCAGAAGAGAAAGTGCCTCTTACAACACCTAAAAAGCCAGAATTTAAAAAACCAGAGCCTCCTCCAACCAAAGGTATATATTGCCAGGAGGCATCTCCTGAGAAGAAATGTTTTCTGTTCTCTCTTTTCTTTGTTTGTAACTGAGTCTATAAAATGCGTCGTTGTATGTAGATTACCTTGGGAAACACTGTTTGGAGCACAAACAGCCTTTCATGGTTATGGCCACTGTTACTCACTGTGATTTTCTGTGTGCTAGGTGTCTTTGTCTTTTCTATGTTTCATATGTACATTTATATACACATAAATAAAAGGAACTAATATTTTTTAAAGTGCCTGAGGTGCCTAAGAAACCTGCCCCAGAGGAGAAAGTACCTGTGGCTGTTCCTAAAATACCTGAACCACTACCAAGTGAAGGTATATGCCATCATAGATATTACTGTAACAACAGTCCTTTGTCCTGTTCTTCCAAACATAAGCTTTAAAAGAGATGTTTTCTTTTTTTTCCCGTTGTAATGTTTGTAAATTGTTCACTTCATATTTTAGATTATACCAGTCTATGTTTCTTGTATCTTCTATTATATTTTTGTATTTGGAAGTAAAATATCACTTTCAAAATTAAATATTTTCAAGTGACATATGCTCCTACACAGTATATTCCTAACATATTGTGTCACTTTTTAAGGTAATAATCAATTCCCATTAAATTGGAGTCTCTTAAAACCTAGTATTTATATTGCTGTTATCATCTTAAATTAATTGAGAGCATTGAAATTTTTATTCTTTCCAGTTGCAATGACTCATACACAAATTTAATGTTTAGATCGTATTGTATGCATAAAAAATACTATCCTTCACACAACCCTGATTCATTCTTACTTAGAAAGAGAGTAGTTTTTCAAAAGCATTAACTAACTGCAAAGGTAACAGATCCTGAGCAATTACTTATCCTAATATGTATTTGTCTGTGTCTATTGGAGTAGCTTTCTTTTTAATGATACCTACATAATTGTTCATGTGAAAAGATCTTATCACTGGAAACTTACACCAGTTGTCAATATTCTTTAAAGAATATGAAATCCTAAAGGAGATTGAGCCTGAAGAAGCAGAAGAAATTCCAGTTGCAGAAGTAGAAGAAGCTTTACCCGTTGAAGGTATACAAAGTACCTACCTAGAGGCTGCTGGACATCTGTCTTTCATTACTGTGCAGTTTTTTTTCTTGCTCTGTCATTCTTCACACATGTACTTGCATGTTGTAGGTCTCTACATAATTCTTCCTCTGTTACTATGTTTTGGAAATGAGTTCTGATCTCTTAATTCTAAGTACAACATACAGATTATTTTAAATGTGTTCACTTTGTTTCTTGTCAACGAGAGTCTTCTTGTCATTTGGTTTCCCACCTTTGTTCCCATGTTATTAACATGCTTTCTTAAGTCAACTTGGATATTTATATTGTGTGCATGCTACAAAACAATAGCTTAAGGCTCTTTCATACTCCCATTTAATTCAATGAGATTTTTTCACTGACTTCATTGAAAATGGAAAATGACCGTCTACATTTGTACCTTGCTCTTCACATAACTACTGTGGTAGTAAATTTATACTAAATCTACCTAATGTTATTTAAAGTGCCGGAACCTGAAAAGAAGGTCCCTGAAAAGCGAAAACCACCACCACCTACTCCACCAAAAGAAGATATTAAATTGGCCAAAGAACTACTTAAAGGTATAATCATCTGAAGCCACAATTAACAGTGAGAACTCAAACATATAATCCTTTTAAATTATACTGATGAATCTTGAAAAGCATGCTTTTAAAAATATCACTTTGGATCTTTTTTTTTCTTTTCTAATTTATTATTGCTCCTTACTAATGCTGAATCCCTTATGATTTTTTACCAGTTTTATGCCAAGTCAGTTTACATGGGTTCTTTTCAATAGTTACAGAAAAAATCAATTTATTAAAAAAAAAAATCTTAACCAAGTTAACATATTCTTCTATCCTTAACGTAATTCTTCTATCTTTAATGTGTTCTTACAAATGAAAAAAATCCCCAGCAATAATTTGCTGGTGTTACTATATGAACATGGGTTCCAGATCAACTGTGCTTCCTACAGATCATCTGAGTTCTTCTAAACAGTTAATCAGCCAGAATCTTAGCTTTGTAACTCTTGTCTTTCTCTTATGTCCATAGTATTAATCAGTTATTTGGATTTTTTAGAAAGTTCTTTTCTTTTTGAATCTAATGATGTGTGTGGTAAAATTCAAAAAACTTTCTTTAAAGCTCCTGAATCAAGGAAGAAAGTTGTGACTGCAAAACCTGGTGAGCCTCCGAAACTGGAACCCCCACCTGCTAAAGGTACTTAGCTAATATAAGAATCTTACTTAAATTAAGCCTCTCATGAGCCCAAAGTTGTAGTTCTCAGTATCTTCTTCTTCTTTAATTTGCCCAGAAATATCAAAAAGCTGTCAATGTTAGATTATGCTCAACAGTGGACTCCAGTCTTGGATGTGTATGTTCATGTTATATTTATGTCCACTTTAATCTCCCAGTATGCAATTCATGGGATGCAAGAGACAGAATCACAGAAGAGAGAGAGGTTTTATGAGTTTTGTCACTTGTGTAGATGCTCACTTTGGTTCTCTGCTTAGGGAGAAACAAAAAAATAATGCTGTTTAAATATATATAGCATTGCTCAAACATATTTAGTTTATTATTTGTCTGAAATGTAACTTATTTTTGTGAGAAGACACTTTCCAGAGATGGGATAAATAATGAATTGAGCAAGCTACTTTACAAGTACTCCCTTGTATTTTTCATATGTACTGGAGCTTGAGACAAGCTAAGCAGCTAAGCAGTGAACATCTCTTCTTAATGCTGTTCCAAGTTTAGAAATTAAACTAACTGAATCCTTATGAACATCATAGATAGACAGTTCAGATGAAAAGATATGTAACATAAGCCAGTAATGAAAGAGTAAAAGGAGATAAAAATGTTGCTATGATAACTCTCTTTGGATACATAACCTTTATAGTTTTGTCAAACCATACTTCTCTTTTGCTGATTTGTATAGAAATTTCCTCTTATGCATAAGCCTAGAAGACAACTGTACGCAAATAATATAGAAAAAGTATTAAAACTATCAACTTCAATCTCGGCATTTTTACCTTTGCCTTTAATATTCAGTAGTGGACCAGTATTTGATTTGTGTGTTTGGAAAGGTTAGTTGTTGGTTAGCTCTTAGTACTGTTATGAGCCCATAATAAAATCTGGAATAATATTCTTTTAAGTGCCTGGACTTGTAAAGAAACCTCGCAGAGTAATTCCCGAAGTTACTCCTCCACCAAAAGAAGAAGTTGTTTTGAAAAGAGGTATAGTAACTTGGCTCTGTTTTTAAAAGCCCAGCCTATTAGCATTGTTCAGTATATTCCTTTAAGTAACATTGTTTTACGTGTGTGGTATGGAAAATTACACGAACAAGGTACTAACTGATGTTTGTTTCTTGGGGAAAGCCTTTATAGTTGCAGGGCTGAAGTGGGAATATCCTGAAAATCTCTCAGATCCAAAGAATCTGTCATGAAAACAGAGCAGAACACTGAAAATCTCTCTCCTGTTTTCTTAATCTCTGTAAAGCCTATACTGGAGTTGACAGTTTTCCACTGTCTCCAGCTTCTGGACCCCTAAATATTTTCCAGTGACAGTGTAAATGTTATTAAAGTCACATATGTAGCATCTGTAGTCTCTTTTATTGTTCTCTTAGAAGTGCTGCACAGATCACAGAACCCCATGGCACTGTTGGACACCAGTCCCCTTTCCTGCAAAGTCTGGAGCCTTCTGAATCACTTCATGTTCAATTATTGCTTATAAAAAGGAAGCACTAATTCCAATTTTCTTTGAAATATCACAGTGGGATGATTCATGCCCATATACCTTGCAACAGATCTTCAAATTTCAGACAACATAAGATATAGATATTCAGTTTATCAGATGGCAGTCTCATTAGATATCCAAGACTGATACCTGACAGGACAAAAAAAAAGTGAAATAAGTGAAATGAAAAACAGACATTATATACATTTGAGCTCTCCAAATATAACACTTGAAGATTCAGTCTTGTTCTCTCACTGAAGTCAATAGGAGTTTAATCCATAATCCTGCATTTTTTCCCTGAAAATCACCTATAACTGCAGTTGTTAATGCATAATTATGTATAGTAACTCATCATTTAAATATTATAAGAAATATATGATAAGATATTAAAAGAAATTTTATTCTATCATAGACAGTTAACATTGACATCTTTCCTCTCAGGTGGACTGCTTTTAATAAAAATATCTTTTTGCTCTAGATGACTTTGAATTTTAAAAGGCTTTCAGAATAGTATCTTGAATAATAATACAAAATCTTCAGTTTATATTGAACTATATATTTTACATTCCTGTTTCTTCATGAGTGTTGATATATTTTTAATCTTTTGCCTTTTTCACCGTCTTATTCTTTTGTTTACCTGTGCTTTAAAAACTGAAATTCCTTTTCTTTTAAAGTTCTTAAAAAGACATCAGAAGAGGAAGAACCGAAACCAGAAAAAGAACCTAAACCAGAAGTTAAACCAGTACCTACACCGGTAGAAAAAATTAAGAAACCTGAAGGTACTAGATTACATTCAGATCTATCTGGTAAAGTATAATTAAAAAAAAAAATCCCACTTTTAAGTAGTATTCTCTAAAATTCAGGAATGAAAGTGAGATTTTAAAGGATGGTTTGCATTAACCTAATTGTGTAAATTAAAGCTTTGCTGAAAGCACAGCCAAATTTGACATTCACATTTGGGTCTGAATTCTGCATTTTGGGATTATTTCTCAATCTTCACTGTGTATAGAATAGAACTTTACAAATATTTTATAATACTAATAAAAATATAGCTACATCAAAACAGTTAATCCAAACATTCTTTTAGTTAATGTTTTGCAAATATTTGTCCTTTTGTCCATTTAACATTTCTCATTTATTCAAATCTTACTCTTAAAAATACATATTCCTAAAGCTTATAAACATCTGAAACTGTTTATGTCTAAAAAGAATGAAAACTTTTAAATACATTGGAGATAACTGTATTTGGGGGATTCAAGGTGTTTCAGTATATCTTACTAAATAAAAATAATATTTTAAAGTCCCAGAAGTTCCTAAGAAGAAAACTGAGATACCTGTCATAAAAAAAGAGGAGAAACATGCGCCTGAACCACCAAAAGGTACAGACGTGTGGTGCTCTTTTTGCTTATTGCAGCAACTAAATGATATTCATTGCTGAATATCATGCTGTATTAACCTATCATCCAGTCTGTCCATGATTATTGTGTCATGATTAATGACTTTGCATTCTTCTGGATTTCTTGTTGTCTTTAATTCTTCAGTGCTTGAAAAATTAATCTTTTTTCCATTGTATCTTGCTTTACAAGAGTTCATCTCAAGTTAATTTCTTGCTTTCTGGCTAAATAAATTATAAAACAATAAATTCCGTCTTCGATTAACTCTCTCTGTATTATTGCTTCTAACTTTAATGTTCAATGGGATTACAAAACATGTAAATTAACCTATTTGTAATTGTTGTGTTTGAAATGCCAGAACCTAAGAAAGCAGCTATCCCACTTCCTGGGCCTGAACCTAAACCTGCAGTAGGTAAGAATTCTTTAGTCATGAATACCTGTGCAGACTTTCTTGTGCATCTAGTATTTTCCATTCAGAGATTTCTGGCTAAAAGGACATTAAACAAATGTCTTTAGTATTAATAAGACTGGAACTTTCATACAATCTACAGAACATTTTAAAAAACATCATACATAAAACAAAATTATTTATTAAAACAAATATATGAGAACTCTTTTTTTTTTTTCTACAGCTCTAAAATCTCCAAAACCAGCAGCAGAACCAGCACCAGCTGTTACTACTCCAGTGACAGTCCCAGTGGTTGGAAAGAAAGCAGGTATTTATGTTTATTATGTGGCATTTATAGGGGTTTTCTCTCTGAGATAACTAAATACCTTCAGGATAAAGAGAATAAAGAAGAGCTGTACAGTCATATAACTCATTCATTACAGGAAGGTTTGAGGTCCTCTTCAAGGATCTTGTTATTCTATGTGCTGTCACCTAATCTAGAAGACAAGTGTCTGATATACCATAGAGATGAATCTGTGCTCTTGTTTCTGGATGGTGCTATGTGCATCTATATTTATTTCCTACTATTAAATTTGTGTATTCTGTTGATTCCGTGATGTTGTTTATGTCCTGATGTATGTCTTGTGAACTGCATCTTGTATTTTCTGTATAGCAAAAGAAAGGTTACACTTGTTTCTAAACAAACAATTCTTGTGTTGTTTGGTTTTCTGCTTTTAATTTGTTATTGAAGTCCTGAGGAAAAGTGGCAGTGGTGTTGCAGAACTAGAGTATTGCTACTTTCATTTGACGTGCTTAGGATCCCGGATCATACCCTGCTGTGAAAAAAGAACTGTGAAGACTTCAATTCCTCTGAAGCACTCTGAGCCTGAGGTCCATCGGTAGAGCTGATGTACATGCTGCTCTCCCATCGTTCAAAGGGCCTCATGTTACAGCAGAGCTCAGATCTTGGGCACTTGAGAAGCCTAATCATGAATGTCTCTTGGCCATTGATTTGGTGATGTAGCCAGGCCTGCAGTGGCATAACTATCTGATTTTATATAGGTGGCCAGTTAGGCCTTAGAAAGCTGTCATTTTCTGCTACTTTTAACCTGGATTGGATTTAAATTGGCAAACTAGTGGGACAATGCTCTGTACCATAACAGTGGTTTACTTAGGTCCTCTGTACTGTTTGTGTGTGCCATTCTTATCTTTCTTTTGTTTTGTGATTGTGTTGTAAGTTTTCTGTTGTGTGGAGAAAAAGTGTTCTATGTTCGTTTTATTTCAGGTATAGCTGGAAATTTTATCTTAATATTGTTCCCAATGCTTATTCTTATGGATTTTAACTCTCTAAATTACCTCTGAAACCTTTGTAGCTGCAGAAAAGCCTGATTCACCATCTGTACTAAAGCATAGAGATAAAATGCCCCCAGTGGAAGAAGAAAAGCCTGAGTCAATTGTGTTAAAGAAGATTTTGGTTGAGAAATGCTTGCATGTAAAAGAAAGAGTAAGTCCTAAGGAGACAGTTCTGGACATTCAGACAGTAGAGCCACTTGAGTTTAAAATCTCACTGGAAACAGCTGATAGAATACTGAAGCCAGAAGGAGATGAGCAGGAAACAGTGGCTCTTAAATATTTTACCCTGGCTCCTGAAGAAGAGGAGCCAGAAATGACACCTATAGTTTCAAGAAAGACTACCCTTACAGGTGAGAAAATAGAAGTTGCAATAGATCGCATTACTTATGCAAAGGATCAACCACCCCTACCTGATGAGGAATTTAAATTGATTTCTATAGTATCTGAACATGTGGAAGGAGATTCTGGAGAAGAAAAGGGGGATGATATTAAATTGATTGTTCATAGGGAAGGCACTGTAGAGAACGTCTCTGACAAGTTTAGTGTTCTTCATGAAGGAAAAATTCCTGTGCATGAAAAAGAAGAGGAAATCGAGTCAACTTATGTACCTAAACATACACCCAGAGAGTCATGTGAGCCCAGGGACCAGAAGAGACTTATGGGAAAAGAGAGAAAACCAAAAATCAGTTTGCAGCCTGAAGAATTTCACATTACGGATAAAACTGCATTCGTAAAGGATATCACGGAGGCAGGAATAGCTGAAACTCCTCTGCTTAGAAGTGAAGAACCGAGAGGAGGTTTTACTATAGAGAAATCTGAAGTTCGTCCTGGAGAATCCACGAAGGAGCATGGCATACAAAATAAAACTCAATGGATGAAGAAATCTGTTACCACATTAGCTGAAATTCCTATAGATAAGATTCTTAACAAAGAAGTAAAGAAAAGGGAAATTATTCAGGCCGATGAGACAGATGAGAATCTGGACTTTACATCAGCAGAACTACATTCCTTAGACCTGTCTGAGGAGACTGAACCAGCATTGAGAAAAGATATTGACCTAGAACCCCCCACTGAAGATGAGGAGGTTCCCAGAGAAAAAGCCTACATAATCTTTAAACCATCTGTTCCTAAGCCAGAAGTAGTGGATAGGAAAGCAAGAGAAAAATATCCTGCAGAGGAAGGAGAAGTTCATTATGAGGAAGGTTCAGGACAATTGTTGACTGAGAAAGCACTCCAAAGTGAGCCAGGCAAAAAGATTTTACCAGAGAAGGAAGAGAATACTACCTTCAGCACCCACCTGAAAAAAGAAAAAATTAGGCAGTCAAATGCCCCTGAAAAGCTGCCTGTGGAAAAAGAAGAATTTGATACAGTGATTACAGGAGAAGGAATGGAAGTTGAAGTTTCCACAGGAGAATATGAAACGGGAGTCAAAGATGAAATAGTTGGCAGATCTGAGTCAGCAAAGAAAGTTCCTATTCAGCCACCAGGGATTCAAGATAAAAAACAATTTCAAGAAGTTCATACCATTCAGGATGAACGTAAAGAAACTCCAGCTCTCAAAAGCAGCAAAGATAAAGCTGAAGAAAAGAAATCTTCTTTGACTGTGGAAGAAGTGAAGCTTTTGGGAAAAGAACTTCCAGTGACAGAAGGTGCATCAGATGAAAAAACATCAGCTAAACATGGTATTGGAAAAAGCACATCTGTCACCATGAAAAAAGAGAAGGGAAAGCTTTCAGACAAAATACCATCAAGCAAAGGAATCCCTGCAAATGGAGAAGTTACTTACCCCTCAAGCATAGGTAAGATGATAACTCCCAAGAAAGGAGGAGAGAAATACTGGAAATCAGAACCTGCTCGCATGATTGAGCAGGCCAGTAGACTTTTGAGTGATAACAGGAATTTGGATGCACCTGGAGAATCATGTGAAGTTCTGGATGTTCCTGCAAAGTCTCATGCAAAGCGAGGTGAGGAAGACCACTGCCAAATTCTTCCATGAAGTGCTTGTGCTATTTGCTTCAGGAGAATACCTTTTGCCATTGTGGTGTTTGTTTTCATTCTTTAACACCATTCACATTTCCATCTAGTCTGTCAGCTGGCTGTATTGGTATTCAGCCACTCTTGACATGTTTGTCTTACCTATCTGTACGTACATCTGTGTGATCAATGTTCATTGTCTTAGTCTTACATTTTGAAAAGACTGCATAAATCATGTTGTGTGCCATTATCTTCTCAGAAAAACTCATACATTTTTTCTAGTATCCATTTTTCCTAGTATCCATTTTTCCATCCACTGCAATAAAATCTGTCCTGCATTTCATTCATATCATTCTCCCATTAAAAGTATCTTTTATATTTCCTTTCACAAAATGATGATGAGAAGCAGCATAGCATGGGAAATATTTTCAAAAGTCTGAGATGATTCATCACAAGTTGGGCAACTAACAGAACATCCCTCACTTGTGAGAGTATCACATTCTCCTGAAACATGTATTTAATTTATACAACTTATATTTTTGTTGTTTACATTAGTAACAGTGTGTGCTTTTTCTAAAAAAAAATTCCATATAATTTGTAATAGGTACTTCAGCTATTTTGGTTGACAGGTGGGTATTGATCAAGGGCCTAATTGTGAGTAAAGTCTCAGGGAATGGCAGAATTTTACAACATAATGGGCAGAACAATAAATTGAGGAACTAGGAGCTCCTAAGCTGCCTTTCAGTCTGACATGCTGAATATGTGTCCACTGCTGAATATGTGTCTTTCCCATGCTTCAAGATATTGAACTTACCATTGAGATATAGACAGTATAAGATGTGTAAATATATACATATGTTTATATCTTCCTCCCCTTGTATGTGTATATAGCTAAAGAAAGAGAAAATCTGATTTGTAAATGTTTTTCTTAATTTTATTATATATATTTATTTAACTACATTCCTAATAATATTGCTGTTCTACTTCAGAGGCCAAGCCACCAAAAGAAGAAACTCCAAAGGGTATCAGTCCAGTCAAAGGTAAGATACTGCAAGTCAATACCTAAAAGCAAAAGCAATAAATCAGGATTAGTTTATTCATTTCTGAATCTGAATTACAGCCAAGAAGACACCTTCACCAGCAGATGCAGAAAGAAGGAAACTCAGGCCAGGCAGTGGTGGTGAAAAACCTCCTGAAGAGCCTCCATTCACTTACCAACTCAAGGCTGTACCACTGAAGTTTGTCAAGGAGATGAAAGATATAGTGCTAACAGAAGCTGAATCTGTTGGGTCTTCTGCAATCTTTGAAGTCCTTATTTCACCATCCACTGCGATTACCAGCTGGATGAAAGATGGAAGTAACATCCGAGAGAGCCCAAAACACAAGTTTATTGCTGATGGCAAAGATAGGAAGCTGCATATTATTGATGTCCAGCTGTCAGATGCTGGTGAATATACTTGTGTATTACGACTGGGGAACAAAGAGAAGACCTCTACCGCCAAACTCATTGTTGAAGGTATTCCCTGTTTCAAGTTTATCAATAATTTAAAGGCCAGCTACTCCTCAAACTAGAACTACTGGTACTTTGTGAAATTACAGTGGTTGGTAGAAGCATCCTTTTGTTTCCATCAATCACTACATATATTGATTTAATATGTAAGGCATTTCTGCATCACACCTTCTGTATGTAAATGAGACAAATCACCATCCTGTGTTTCCCACAGAACTCCCAGTGCGGTTTGTGAAAACTCTTGAAGAAGAAGTCACTGTGGTTAAAGGCCAGCCACTGTACTTGACGTGTGAGCTTAACAAAGAAAGAAGTGTGGTCTGGAGGAAGGATGGGAAGATCATCAAAGACAAGCCTGGGAAATTTGCTCTGGGCATTATTGGTTTGTCACATTCCCTCACGATCACTGATTCAGATGATGCTGATGCTGGCACTTACACTGTTACCGTGGAAGACTCTGAGCTGTCATGCTCGTCTTGTGTTAAGGTAGTAGGTAAGCAATTAAAATTGTGTTCTCCTTTCTCTGTGGGATATTTGGGCTCTTTTAAAATTAAGAAAGCTTTTTCTCATAGTATTACAGTATAAATGGACAGGTAAGATTTTTACAGCTATTAAAATCTTGTTGTAATACAAAATCTGTTAGCTCTATTTCTTCTATTTTTGACCCATCTATTTGTAGTAAAAGTCTGTTAAGCTGTATTTTTATGTAACTTTTTTGTCATGCAGAAGTGATAAGAGACTGGTTAGTAAAACCCATAAGAGACCAGCATGTGAAACCAAAAGGAACAGCTACTTTCACCTGTGACATTGTCAAGGATACACCAAATGTTAAGTGGTTTAAAGGAGATGAGGAAATCCCTGCTGAACCAACTGACAAGACAGAAATCTTGAAAGAAGGAAATAAAATTTTCCTGAAAATCAAGAATGCTGGCCCTGCTGATATTGGGGAATATTCAGTGGAAGTTGAAGGTCGCAGATACCCAGCTAAACTGACCCTTGGCGGTAAGGAAGCTTTTATTTGTATTATATTTAATCAGCTCATAGGCCAATGTTCAAAAACCTATAAACAAACAAACAAAAAATGTAACCTGGATTATTATAAAGCTCTATCAAAACTTGACCTAATTATATATGTGTTCATTTGTGCATTCTAGAACGTGAAGTTGAACTTCTGAAGCCATTAGAGGATGTTACAGTTTACGAGAAAGAAACAGCAAGCTTTGATACAGAGATATCTGAGGAAGATATTCCTGGTGAATGGAAGCTGAAAGGAGAAATCCTGAGACCCTCACCTGTAAGCATCCTTGAATTTTACAACACAATTTATTTAGAAGTAAACACTGTGAACCAGTTCCCTTGAGTCTTTTGGTAAGATCTTTGTGGGTCTGTCATTGCTATTCAGTCCAGAATGCAGAAAGGCTAAGCATTATGCTGATTAAAAACACTTGTTCTCTAAGTAAGAATTATATGCTATAAAAGCTAAGTTTTGAAAGGCTTCATTTTCTCAAAGGATCACAGCACATTATTCAGACAATAAGAAAAATATCCTACATACATTGCTAGGAATTATGCTGACATTTAAAAGATGTGTGGAATGCTGAAGAAATGCACTCCATTTCTTTATTATTGAGTAAAAGTGTTAACTTTCCTTGAAAAACAATTCCAGTCTTTCTAGCTGACTCTTCACTGTGTATAAAATGTTTATAGAATCCCTTTATTAAAAATACCTAGTAGTAAGGCATTGGCATTGTATTTACCAAAGTCTGTAATCTCTCTAGACATGTGAAATCAAAGCTGAAGGAGGAAAACGCTTCTTAACCTTGCACAAAGTCAAGTTAGAGCAAGCTGGTGAAGTCCTTTACCAGGCACTTAATGCAGTGACTACAGCTATCCTGACAGTGAAAGGTACGATGCACCATGGAGTATGATATCAACTTAAAGAGAGTTCACATGGAGCATATTACAAACGATGTGTTCTCTTTTGCTTCCAGAAATTGAACTGGACTTTGCTGTGCCCCTAAAAGATGTTACTGTCCCTGAGAGGCGCCAAGCAAGGTTTGAATGTGTCCTTACCAGAGAAGCCAATGTTATATGGTCTAAGGGCACTGATATACTCAAGATTGGAGAAAAATTTGACATCATTGCAGATGGAAAGAAGCATATTCTTGTAATCAATGATTCTCAGTTCGATGATGAGGGAGAATACACTGCTGAAGTTGATGGCAAGAAGAGCACAGCAAGGCTGTTTGTGGAAGGCAAGTATCTTCTTATGAACAAAACAATGAAAAATTGATAAAGAATATATCTTTTAGAACCACATTAGCCTTTTTCTGATGGTATTTATGTGTGTACATTACAGGTGTGAGGCTGAAGTTCATCTCACCTCTTCAGGATCAAACAGTGAAAGAAGGGGAAACAGCTTACTTTCAGTTTGAGCTTTCTCATGAAGACATGCTAGTGAAATGGTACAAAAATGACAAGAGACTCCACACAAGCAGAACTGTTTTTATTACTTCAGAAGGCAAAGTTCATAAACTAGAAATGAGAGAAGTAACACTTGATGATATCTCTGAAATAAAGGCTGTAGTCAAGGACTTGAACACACAAGCAAACCTCAAAGTCTTAGGTAATTACATAAATAATTTAAAATATGCTATATAATATGTATAAACAATTTTTATAAGTAGAAAGTGACAAAATATTGATGTTTTAGTAAATTTATATTACTAATTTACCATTTCATATCTGCTATGCCTTTTGTAGAGGCTGATCCATATTTCACTGTGAAATTACAAGACTACAGTGCTGTGGAGAAAGATGATATTACTCTGGAGTGTGAACTTAGCAAAGATGTGCCAGTAAAATGGTACAAAGATGGTGAAGAACTAGTAGCTTCCAACAGAATTTCCATAAAAACAGATGGCTTGCGCCGTATCCTGAAGATCAAGAAGGCTGCAGAGAGCGATAAGGGTGTTTATGAGTGTGACTGTGGAACTGACAAGACAAGTGCTAATGTCGGCGTTGAGCGTAAGTTATCATCATGCCTTGGCTAAGGGAAAGTATTTTGTTAAATGATGTAGACAGACAGACACTCTCTAGAGTACAGCACCAAAAATTGTACCTTTAGAAAACATGCTGTTATGATGAATAGCTGAAATATCTAGATTTAAAATTATTAAGCATATTTACAAGAGACAATATATCTTAAGATATATAAATGGCTGTTGTGAAGACAGTGATGAACAATTATTCTCTATGTCCATTTACAGTCAGGAAAAAACCAGTTAGTTTAATTCACTGTAACAGATATCTGGGTTAATTATGAGGAAAAATGTTCTTACTAAAAATAACTAAACTTTCAGACATATTATAGAAGGGAGTTGTAGACTGCCCAAACTGCAGCTTTTTAAAAGGAGGTTAGATAAACATTTATCAGTGATAGCATTTGAATGCCCTAAAGAAGGGATAGGGAGAGAATTGAGATCCTTTCCAGTAGCACATTTCTATGATATAGAATGAGTGAGTAAACAGATGTGAACTTTTTTGATTTTAGCTCGCTTAATTAAAGTGGAGCGCCCACTGTATGGAGTGGAAGTATTTGTGGGTGAAACAGCACGTTTTGAAATTGAAATTTCTGAGCCTGATGTCCATCCTATATGGAAGCTAAAGGGAGAGACCCTAACACCTTCACCTGTAAGGCTTCTTCTTTATTTTTAGACCATAATTTACACTAGAAAAAACATATTTAATAATAATGTCTTCTGAGTGGTTTCTTAGAATATTCATATTTGGGTGGGTGGGTGTGTTTCTTTATCACCAGGACTGTGAAATCATTGAAGATGGGAAGAAGCATATTCTTGTCCTTCATAACTGCAAACTTGATATGACTGGAGAAGTGTCTTTCCAAGCTGCTAATGCTAAAAGTGCTGCTAATCTGAAAGTGAAAGGTACAGTCTGCACTTTGCCAACATTTCCATGTGTATCTCAGGGCATTAGAACAAATCTAGCAGTAGAAAGGTCTGTATGAACCTATCACTGAACTGAAAGTGCTGCTCTTTGATTTCAGAATTGCCTCTCATCTTTATCACTCCACTAAGCGATGTGAAGGTCTTTGAGAAGGATGAAGCCAAGTTTGAATGTGAGGTGTCCAGAGAACCCAAGACTTTCCGCTGGTTGAAAGGAACACAAGAGATCACTCCTGATGAAAGATTTGAAATTATTTCAGATGGAACAAAGCATGCTCTGATTATTAAATCTGTTGTGTTTGAGGATGAAGCTAAATACATGTTTGAAGCTGAGGATAAGAGGACAAGTGCCAAGCTAATTATTGAAGGTTTGTCTGACTTTGCCTTTCTAGGAAAGATTTGTACAATAGTCCTTGAATAGTTTTTATTGATATCATTACTATTAATGAAATGTTATGTTGTTATAGGTATCCGCCTGAAATTCATTACTCCTCTCAAGGATGTAACAAAAAAGGAGCGAGAAACTGCAGTGTTCACTGTGGAACTCTCCCATGAAAATATCCCTGTTGTCTGGTTCAAGAATGACCAGCGATTACATACCAGCAAAGTGGTTTCAATGACAGATGATGGCAAATTCCATACACTCACAATCAAAGATCTGACAATTGATGATACTTCTCAGGTTAGAGTGGAAGCTATGGGCAAATCCTCAGAAGCTAAACTCACTGTTCTTGGTAAGAATACCCAATAGAATTTACATTATGTATATTGTCAGAAGAGTCTTATTAATGAAAAATGATGATCAGTAAGTCTTGGGATTGGTTTTGGTTTGCTTTGGTGGGTTTTTTTTGTTTGTTTGGCCTAAACCTACATTGTGATTTTTGACAATTTTACAATTTGTTTGTCTTCTTTGGGTCTCCATTTCCCCATTCACAAAGGATAATTAAAATAACTTCAAAATTTCATGCAACTGTTCCCAAAATTAACTATTAGATAATTAAAAGGTGCTCTGAAACTCCTAGAGCACTAAAACGTAATATTAGTAATACACTGAATTGTTTCTTAGATATTTGTTGTTTTCTGTCTTTGCAACAGAACTGTGTAATATTTATAAGGACTATATTTAATCCTTCTTGCAGGGCATAACCAAGAAATGTATTTGATGGAAAAAATTAATTGTCCTTTCTGACAAACTGAAACTTCAGGCTGAAACATATCTTAATTTTTGCTTGCAGAGGGAGATCCTTACTTCACTGGGAAGCTGCAGGATTACACTGCTGTAGAGAAAGATGAAGTAATCTTACAATGTGAAATCAGCAAAGCAGATGCCCCAGTGAAATGGATGAAGGATGGCAAACCAATTACTCCTTCAAAGAATGTCGTCATTAAGGCTGATGGTAAAAAGAGAATCCTTATCCTCAAGAAAGCTTTGAAGAAAGACATTGGACAGTACACTTGTGACTGTGGTACTGATCAAACCTCTGCTAAACTCAATATTGAAGGTATGGTTATTTTACTGGGCTGCTCTGTAGTAGAGATCTTTCAGGTTCTGTTAGAGATAGAGGGAATCAATCGTTTTGGTTTTTTTTTTTTCTCCAGACCGGGATATTGAGATTATACGTCCACTGTACAGTGTGGAGGTGATTGAGACAGAGACTGCCCGTTTTGATATTGAAATCTCTGAGGAAGGTGTCCATGGCAATTGGAAGCTAAAAGGAGAACCCCTGACTGAATCACCTGTAAGCAAATATTTCAGGAAGTTTCTTACATGTGTCTCAACAATTTGTGGGGAGGTAGGGTGTAAGGGAGAAGAAGGTGGCTGCAGAAACTAAGTGAAATCTCTCTGCTTTCAATAAGGGTCACTATAATAAGAATACTGTTTTTTTCAATAATAACTTTTAAAATGTAGTATAAACTTAATCCAAAATATTATATAAAATATCTAAATAATAAATGATTTTACGTAAATAAGTATATTCTGTATTGCTGGTCCCTAACAATCATGTATCCAAAGTGCAAAGACCTCGTGGAATTCACTGAGACATAATGGCATTTAAAAATACAAACTTTGAATTGTCTGCATTTACCTTTGGTTTGTGAGTTATGTTTGGTTTAAATAGATGTAGATCACATTTTCAAACTCTTTTCCATTACTGTGACAGCTAAAATTGGTTTAAAATGGTATAAAGCTTAATCAAATATTCTTAATTCCTTGCTGGAAGGATCTGGAAAATTAAGAAACAATACAATCATGACTGGCAATAATTTGGCAACTCTTTGATGTAACAGTACCAATGTGAATAATACACAAAGATAAGAAGTCCCATGAAAATAAGTGTCTGGATAAGAGTAAAGGACCCTTCTCAAGGAAATGTCACAGCACAAGCTTAGTAATTTCTAGTTCTCTTAGGCTTCTGACTGGTCTATATATGGGTACATTGGGTAGTCAATCAGCACACACCATTCACCAACACAAATGTGTTGCCTCTTACCCATTCTTTCTAAGAGGAAGCAGGCTGTATTAGGAAGAGACTTTGAAAGGAAAGGCCTATGAATGAAAGTTTATAAGGTATATTGCAGGTGGCAGTGGGCCTAAGTGTTGTGGATGGAGGAGGAGATAACAGATGCATGGTATGAGGAGAAGGAGGGGCTCTTGTGGTGAGGAGCACAAAAAAGATTCTGAAAAAATGGTTTCACTTCTCTCTTTGCAGGAATGTGAAATCAAGGAGGAAGGCAAAAAGCACTTCCTTACACTGTACAATGTACGCTTAGATCAAGCTGGTGGCGTAGATTTCCAAGCAGCAAATGCCAAATCTGGTGCTCACCTTCGAGTGAAACGTAAGTGTCTTTTAAACTGAAATTAATTAATTAAGTGAAAACAAGGTATTCGTTGCCTCATTGGAACGGGTGGACAAATCTTTGTACTGTATTGGACCCACAGCAATTCTTTCCAGAACAGCAACTCAATGATAAATTACTCAAGCCATCTTAATTTTTTAGCTAAGGAATGTCCTATATGCTTTTTAACCTTGTATGTAGTTTATTCATATAGGAGAAATAAAAATAAGGAGATGGCCTTGAAGGCTGCTTCATGGTCTGGCATCATATGTTGTTATGAAATCAAAGTATTACAAGCAAAGGCTTTACTGCATTAAAGTATCATGTTAACCTGAGAGGATGGGATCACAGTGATATCTGTGGGTAGGGTTAACAGCTTGATGGACAGGGACAGACTACACAGTTGAAGACCACTTGTTTCCCACTCCAATCCTAGCCCTCGCTATTTGGAAAACACATGCCTTATCTAGCAAGAGGCATGCAAGGCTTGGCAGGGAGACAGATGCACGGCAACTTTCCTGCTGACCTTGTTCAATTTAAAGAAACACACTCTGCAAATAGGAAATTTTAGGTGACCAGCCCTCCCCCTAAAAACCCAGGGTGGCCTCTTCTATTTAGGGAATTTAAAGAGCAGCATTGCGATGTCTGTCTCTCTTGAGGGAAGCCACCATGGAGATTAGTTCCTAAGGGCAGCAGCTCTCTCTTGGGTAGAAGTGACTAATCTGAAAATGATGTCTTCTCCTTACCAAGCTCGAGTAATTGGCTTGCTGAGACCCCTCAAGGATGTAACAGTAACAGCTGGCGAATCTGCAACCTTCGATTGCGAACTCTCTTATGAGGGAATCCCAGTAGAGTGGTTCCTGCAAGGAAAGAAACTGGAGCCCAGTGATAAGGTAAAGAAACTAAACTTTATTTTTCCTCAAGTTTCCTCCTCCTTCCTCTCTTTCAACTCTCTTCCCCTTCTTAATTTCTCATTTACTCTCTGCCAGTAGAAGTACTAAGGCACAGCAATACAGTACTGCTGCTGTGCCAAATGGTAAATCCTCACTAAATCAGATATAGGATTTTTCCCAAAAAAAATTCTAATATTCTGGAATACTACAAGTGTTTATCATACAAAGGGAAACGAAGGTTCCAAAATATCAATCAATGAAACAGTGATTTTGTGCCTGATTCTGTTGGAGACTCAGCCATGGGGGTACTGAATGATTTTTGCTCAGGTTAATTGTAGTTACACTGAGAGGGTTTTGAAAGGTGCTATGAGGAAATGCTTTTTTTTCTCCTTAATGCAGAGTTGCAGTCCAATTCTGCATATAAGGGGATTAAGAGGATTCAAATTCCATTTCAGGCATTTGTTCTGGCTCTCCAGATAACTTTCTGGGCCGATTTGCTTGTCAAGCACTTCTCACTAGCTATTTTTAACCCTTCATCAAGTGCTGGCTCTTAACTCTGAGCAGCCTGGAATGCAGTCAATTTAATATCTAAAGTTAATGGTAAGGGCAATACATAGAGAAACATAAAGAAATACTTTAAGAAACATAAAATATAAATGGATATAACTGGTTTTAAGACTTTTTTTTCACGAACTAGGCCTAAGGGAAATAATGCAAATGAAAATGCAAATTGGAAACCTCAGACAAAGCAGACTTTCAAGGCATTACATGACTTAGCAAAGTTTCAGAACCTGTAATAATGCTGATAATAATACTTTGGTACAGATTCTTTTCTTTTAAATACAATTTTAACATATTCTTTTCAGGTTTTACTAGATCTTTCTGAGCTTCACCAAATTTGCCTAAATAAAAACTATTTCATAAAAAAAAACAGAATATAGAAATAAAAAAAAAGATCATAGTGATAGGTAACCTTATTACAGTATTTAAGGACAGATAAACAAAATTGAAACTCAGCAGATGAGACATAATAAATCAAGGTAATAATTTCTGAGTCTAGGAATAAAAATAAGGAAAGCTATTGATCATTGCAGTGGCTTGATAGTTATTACTACTTGGCAAGAAAAATATTATATGTTCAATATTCTGTATGATGGAACATTGTTTTGTTCTTATCTGTCTGAGCTATCATTTTAATTACATGAAAAAAAAAATCTAGATTTTCATTCACGTTACATATACACTCAAAACTGTCATTTGACTTCAGTTGAAATTTTATCAAGAAGAAATTCAGAATAAACCATATATTTACTTGATATATCACTTTCTGCCCATTTAAAATAGCCTCTTGAAACACTTTTACTACTGTCTTCAAGAATCAGTCTAATTGTACAAGTGTTTCATTTCAGCTGTTTTTGATTCAAACCATTATTTTACCTTTGTGGCTGGCATTCAGCTGTACACGTATAAACTTGATTGAAGTGACTTCTTTGTTTATCTTTACTGCTTATCTTGGTCAAATATATATTTGGCTTCATCTCAATCTCTTTCAGATGAGCACTCACTAGAGCTAGTTTTCAGGGACACAATGACCATTTGTGAGGAAAGACAGCCTCTTAGTTCCTTCCTTCCCTCTGAAGCAAAAGGGACTGCCTTCTCAAAAGTAACTTAATCTTTTATGCTTCTTCCTTAGCAGAAGCTCACTTTTCGCCTTTATTTTTCTAAACCAGCATCTACTACTTGATCACATACTTCTCTGCAAAGAAATAAATAGAATTCTTCAAGACCTGTGCTAAAATTTATGGCATGAATGAGTAGCAGCCTTCTTAATGGCTGCAATGCAGGATGTATCCTTGAATCCCCCAGGTCCACTCCTAGAGAAAAGGGATGTTTGTGTAGGAGTAGCCCAATTCAAACTCATGATTGCAAAGTAGTTTCAGCAATAGATCAATGCAGAAATGGGGTTTTTTTAGGCAGAATTTGCTAACAAAATAGAAAGTCAATTTGGCATTTACAAAAGAATGTATGAGGGGGGTGCCAAACCTCTTTATATCTCTCTAAAAGTTTTTACTTTAGGTGTAGGCAGGAGTAGTACCAACTTTTCCCATAAATTTACTTATTTTGGTATTTGTTAGTACCTGTTCAAAATAAACATGATCTCAAGTCAGCTTCATTTTGAACTTTGATGGTAGATTCATGTTTTCTAACACAAGGACACAAATACCTTAAAACATGGGGAAACTTAAAATTACAATTTCTTGTAAGTGAAAGGACAAAACAGAAATTATTCTCAAAAATCACAAATCACAGTCTTGAGCTATATCTAGTATATACAAAAGGAAATTATTTAAATTTCATGTAAAAGTAAACAACGAAACTCCACAGATAACAATAAATAGCAATGCTATTTCATTAAATATTTCTTAAATATTTGTTGTAGATACTTACAAGGGGTTTTTTAATGTACTTTATAAGGTCATGACACGTGCTGAAGGGAGAGTTCACACACTTATTCTTAGAGACGTCAAGTTAACAGATGCGGGAGAGGTATCACTGACAGCAAAAGATTTCAGAACTCAAGCAAATCTTTTTGTGAAAGGTAAGTCAGTCATTTGAATTATACCATACTCAGTGTTAAGGATCCACTCATGATTCACCCTGGATAAGGATCTCAATATATACCATATATCAAATTAGTAGGATCATACATACAATATTGGACTGGTAGATAACTTTCATGATTAAAAAAAAAAAAACCACTTAAAATCTTTATGCTTCACAGAAGAGCTGAGGAAAGGGGGGAATACTGGAAATGTGTCAGACATGGGAGATAAGTTCATTAGGATTTCCAGGGCTTCATTGCAGACTTGACCATTCAGTTGGTCTCAAGATGACCTGCAAATACTGGCCTTTATGGCTCCTGATGGGTTTTTTCTGTTCTTTGGAGTGTCCGGAAACCTATGAAAGTATAACTACCCCATCAGTCAAGTGACATGACATTGACTGTATACCCACTTGCACTGCTTGCAAGCTGTGTATGGGTAAGAAGTCAAAAAACTGCACACACTTCTAACTAATTTAGTAATTCAAGGAAAAATAAAAAAATCATTCCTTAAGTTCAGAGTATAACTTCAGAGTCACTGAGATCACATGAGTATAGTTCAGCTAAAGAAACTGAGTTGCAAGGCTTTGTGATGATTTGTGAGTAAAAACCCCATGGACAAGGATATCATTCAGCCTAATCTTACAGTAGGCTGAAAATGAGGAAATTAGCTGAATTAACTGAACGTGGCTGGGCATTAAAAATAAAAACTAAAAAAAAACCCTTCAGCAGAGACCTCTAAGAGCCTTTTTCAGTCAAGGAAAATTAGTAAACAGTATGGGACAGTTCTGTACTAGCAGAGGGCTGGCTATAATTTAGATCTTTTCCATCAAAAATCTATCTGTTTCTTTTAGAACCCCCAGTGGAATTTACTAAACCACTTGAGGATCAGACTGTTGAAGAAGAGGCCACTGCAATTCTGGAATGTGAAGTTTCCAGGGAAAATGCAAAAGTTAAATGGTTCAAAAATGGAGAACAAATTCACAAAACAAAGAAGTATGATATCATTTCTGATGGCAGGGTCAGAAAACTCATTATCCATGGCTGCACACTGGATGATGCAAAAACATACACCTGTGATGCTAAGGATTTTAAGACATCATGTTTTCTTAATGTAGAACGTGAGTCATTTACAATTTTCTACCAAATGTCTAAGTGCTATAAACACAATCTACTAGTGTCTATGACTGGCAATAATATCAGTGTTCATTCTTTTCTACCAGAGACTTTCCTGTACTAAAATTTTCTTTTCTCTTATAGCTATTCGTGTTGAGTTCCTGAAACCACTAACTGACCTTCAAGTTAAAGAAAAAGAATCTGCTCGGTTTGAATGTGAAATTTCTCGCCCAGGTGTCAAGGTGAATAATAATACCTTTTAATCTGAGTAATGCCTTCTCCTAGAGCTTTCTTTTAAATTGACAACTTTATTGTGTTGTTACAAAAGAACACACAACTGAAATCTATGATGAGTATGTTAATATCAATAACTATGTTGATTTGTTCTAAAACAGGTGAAGTGGTTTAAGGATGGCATTGAAATTAGAAAAGGCAAAAAGTATGACATAATTTCCAAAGGTGCAGAACACATTCTTGTTGTCAGTAAATGTGTCTTCGATGATGAAGCTGAATATGCCTGTGAAGCAAAAACAGCTCGAACTTCCGGCCTACTTACAGTGATAGGTAAACACAGTGTTTTAGAATCTAATCTATGAACAGGAAAAAATGTTTCTTTGATGGAAGTCTCTAATCATCTTTCTAAATTGTTTTTGCAGAGGAAGAGGCTGTTTTCACAAAAAATCTTCCTGATCTTGAAGCAAATGAAAATGACACTGTAAAATTGATCTGTGAAGTTTCAAAGCCTAGTGCCGAAGTTACTTGGTTTAAAGGAGATGAGGAGGTGCCTGATGGTGGTAGATTTGAACACATTTCTGATGGCCGAAAGAGAATTCTTCTCATACGTAATGCTCATCCTGAAGATGCTGGCAAATATACTTGCAAGCTCCCAAGCTCTAGTACAACAGGAAAACTTACTGTACATGGTAAGAGAGTTACTTTGATGGCCTTACTTTCTGGAAAAAATGTAAAAATGAAAAATGTAAAAAATCAGTACAAATACACAACTTGGTTTATTCTCTTCATAAGTAAAAAATGAAATAAAATCATATATATCTACAAAAATGTTTTCTTTCAGAACTTGCAGCAGAATTTCTTACCAGACCACAAAATCTTGAGGTGCTTGAAGGAGACAAAGCTGAATTTGTCTGTTCAGTATCCAAAGAGGCAATTACAGTACAGTGGCTAAGGGGTGACACAGTCCTGGAGCCTGGTGATAAGTACGACATCGTTTCAGATGGCAAAAAGAGAACACTTGTGGTTAAAGACTCTATTCTAGGAGATGCAGGAAAGTATACTGTCATGGTTGGTGAAGCTAAAGCTACAGCACGCTTAACAGTGATTGGTAAGCTTTATTTTATCAATGTGCAGCTGCATATTTTGTTGTATTCCTTATACTACATGATGTTGTATTTCTTTTATTTTCTCAATTTCAGAAAAACTCAGGATTATAACTCCCCTTAAGGACGAAGAAGTTAATGAGGGCCAAGAAATGATCTTCAACTGTGAAGTCAATAAAGAAGGTGCCAAAGAGAAGTGGTACAAAAATGATGAGGCAATATTTGATAGTGCAAAATACATTATTGTCCAGAAGGGTTTAGTTTACACTCTCAGAATCAGAGATGCACAGTTGAAAGATCAAGCTACCTATACCATCTCACTGTCAAACCAGAGAGGTGAACATGTCAAAAGCTCTGCTGCCTTAACAGTATTAGGTAAATAACTTGCACTGTATTAAAGTTATTTCATCATCTTACATTCAATTTCACATCAGGATCATGAGGATGCAAATCAATCAGTTTGGCTTTTTTGTCTTAACAGAGGAGGATCTCAGAATTGTTGAGCCCCTTGAAGACATTGAGACCATGGAAAAGAAAACTGTCACATTCTGGTGCAAAGTCAATCGCCTTAATGCAACCCTCAAATGGACAAAGAATGGTGAAGAGATCACATTCAACAAGCGCATTTTGTACAAAATTGATAAATACAAACACTCACTCATCATTAAAGACTGTGGGTTTATAGATGAAGGTGAATACACTGTTACTGCCGGACAAGACAAATCTGTTGCAGAGCTTCTCATCACAGAAGCACCAGCAGACTTCATTGAACATCTCCGGGACCAGACTGTCACTGAATTTGATGACGCTGTCTTTACATGCCAGCTTTCCAAAGAGAAAGCCAGTGTAAGATGGTACAGAAATGGAAGAGAAATCAAAGAAGGCAAAAAGTATGTAAATATTATTATGCTTGTTAATATGCTAAGCATGCTTGCTTTACTTTGTTGCTTTGTCTGGAAACTAAAATACTGCTTACTTTTCTCCCCCATAAAGATACCAGTTTGAAAAGGATGGAAATCTGCACAGATTAATCATAAAAGACTGTAGACTAGATGATGAGTGTGAATATTCCTGTGGAGTGGATGACAGGAAATCTAGGGCAAGACTTTTTGTTGAAGGTATGAGTAAAATTGAATAGGATTTATTTCTTCATTATTTAGTAATAATAGAAACCATACACAAGTAACACCAAATGAATTGACATTTATTTCAGAAATCCCTGTTGAGATCATCCGACCACCGCAAGATATTTATGAAGCTCCTGGTGCAGATGTCATCTTCATGGCAGAGTTGAACAAAGATGGTGTGGAGGTCAAGTGGTTGAGAAACAACATGATTATCATCCAAGGTGACAAACATCAGATGATGAGTGAAGGAAAGGTCCACAGGCTGCAGGTGTGCGAGATAAAGCCCCGTGACCAAGGGGAATACAGATTTATTGCCAAAGATAAGGAAGCTAGAGCTAAGCTTGAATTAGCTGGTAAGTTTCTTGCTTTGTTTTTCTTTTATAAAATCTTAGATTGGTGAATTAACTGTTTAACTAAAATGATTTTTGTTCCTTCAAAGAGTTAAATTAAAATGAATACACAACCAGGCTGAGACAAGTGCAAGTCTGTTAAACTGTATGAATTGTAATTCAGACAACGAACATTTTTTTATTATACCACGCTGATCCAACTGTTGAAGAAAATATAGATCACTTTTCAGTGTCTATACCAAAGAGCATGAATTGAGCTTAAAGGAGACAGAACTTTTTCATTAGGTCACTGCAGATCTAGAACATGAAAATTATTTGGCCTACTCATTTCAGTCATATAAGATATTTAATTCCTAGTTTGTCTATTTTACAGGATCAGACCAATAAAATACATTAAATTAATGCTCAAAAAGCAACTCCCTCTTCCTTGATTTTATAGGAGGACCCAGTACATACCAACCAGCCTGAGTTCATTTCTCTGGAGCAATCCAATAAGTATATGAAGGATTTGCTTAGAATTCACACAACAGCTCCTTTTACTTTTCTATGTTAGCTTCTTTGCTGACCACAGATATATCAATTTTTTTTTTATCTGTAAGTACTTACTTGTCACATTGATCTTCCTTAGCTGCACCTAGAATCAAGACTGGTGATCAAAACCTTGTGGTTGATGTTGGAAAGCCTTTAACTATGACTGTTCCATATGATGCTTACCCAAGAGCAGAAGCTGAATGGTTGAAAGGGGAGGAAAGTCTGCCCACAACAACTGTTGATACGACAACTGACTGCACTACCTTCAAAATTTATGAAGCAAAGAAATCAGATAAGGGAAGGTACAAGGTTATACTTCGAAACAAACATGGCCAGGCAGAAGCATTCATCAATGTAGAGGTCATTGGTAAGTACTCCCATTATTAAAACCTTGCTTACATTTATTTAAGCCAAAGAAAAAAAAAAAAAAAAAATCAAAGATGCAATGCTGTAAAATATTGTCATATCTTTGTTAGACGTTCCGGGTCCAGTTAGAAACTTGGAAGTCACTGAAACTTATGATGGTGAAGTTGGCCTCGCCTGGCAAGAACCAGAAAGTGATGGTGGAAGTAAAATAATAGGCTATGTCATTGAAAGACGTGATATCAAGCGTAAGACCTGGATTATGGTGACTGATCATGCTGAAAATTGTGAATACACTGTTACTGGACTTCAAAAAGGAGGAGTTGAGTACCTCTTCCGTGTTAGTGCACGGAACAGAGTGGGCACTGGTGAGCCAGTGGAAACAGAGAGACCTGTGGAAGCTAGGAGCAAATTTGGTGAGAAGTTATGAAAAACTCCATGTTTGATGACACGGAGTGTGAGAAAAGCAGTACAAATTCTAACAATAGGTAAAAAACACATACCTTGTTTTTCCTTTTTCTCCCTAAAATGAAATGCAGAAGTTCCTGGTCCTCCTCAAAATGTAGAAGTTACTGATGTGAACAGATTTGGAGCTACACTTACCTGGGAACCACCTGAGTATGATGGAGGATCTCCAATTACTGGCTATGTTATTGAACTGCGTAACAGAGCTTCCATCAAATGGGAACCAACTATGACCACTGGAGTCGATGAACTGTCAGCTGTCCTGACTGATGTTGTGGAAAATGAAGAATATTTCTTCAGAGTAAGAGCTCAAAACATGGTTGGAGTTGGCAAACCAAGTCCTGCTACACGTGCAGTAAAAATTATGGACCCAATCAGTAAGTATGCAAGCACTGATTGTGATTGCATTGCTACACAGGTACATTTTGGCTGTTTATATATCATATGTGTAGGAAAGTTCAACTGAGAAACGTGTGCTGCAAATACCATATACAGTTAGATTTTTCCTACTTTTGTCCTTCAAACATATCAGAAGTACCTTGCTACCATTTGGTTCAGTAGGAACTCCAAATATTTCTTCTCCGAAATTAGGATCCAACCTCAATTTAAAAAACTGGTTTAGAAAAAGCTATACAAAGTCTTTAAAAAGAGTACTTTAAGGTATAGACAGCTGATATGCAGAACCATACTCCTTTATCAGTTGCAAAAATGTATTTCTCTCAAATTATTTTCAGAGAGACCAAGTCCTCCCATTAACCTTGATCATTCAGATCAAACTAAGTCATCAGTGAAGCTCACATGGGAACCTCCTCTCAAAGATGGAGGAAGTCCAGTCTTAGGCTATATTGTTGAAAGGCAAGAAGCAGGAACAGACAAGTGGATTCGCTGTAACCCAAAACTAGTACCTGCTCTCACTTTTAAGGTAAGACGTTCTGTTCATCAACAAAGTACTCAAAATGCATAGATCATCTTTAATATCAGTTACTAAATGGCTGTTTGTGCTTTTTAGGTAACTGGATTGAAACCAGGATCCAGTTATTACTACAGAGTCTCAGCAGAAAATGCAGCTGGTGTGTCTGACCCAGCAGAGGCTATTGGGCCATTAACTGCAGATGATACTTTTGGTAAGCCATATGCTAATTATTAAAGATAATTAATCAGATAAGGCACACAATTGAAGTGTACCTTGTGGTGTTTTTCACCAGATAACTGTGATGCCAACTAGTATAAAGAGCCTTAGACCTTTGAGATTCTGAGCTATATCTCCTCCATTACAAATTCTGGAGATAATTAGCTGTACTCTTAGGTAGAGACCTATTAAGTTGCCTGAAGAGCAAGGCATGACCTTTTGTCTCCTGACCTAGTTTTGTGGAAGGTGGGAGGTAACAAAAGGAGAGAAAGGCAGAGAAGATAAAAAAAAAAATGAAAATCAAAATGATACAAAGTTGTTATATTAAAGGGTAAATTAGATCTCCTACTTGATAATGCTAAGCTGCCTTATCATCTCACATATTTCTAAAAAAAGTTTAGCCAGAAGAGGTAGGGAGTGATAAGCCACAGCTAGACGTAGACAGCTCCAGCCTGCAGGCTGAGATATAGTCAGAATCAGCCTCTCAACACAGCTATCATTAGCCATATTCAGAACATCTGAAAACATTTCATCGAATCCATTTTCCACTTTTTCCAGTTGGACCTACAATGGACCTAAGTGCGTTTAAAGGTGGGCTGGAAGTTATTGTTCCAGAGCCAATCAAGATCCATGTTCCTATCACTGGCTACCCTGTGCCAACCGCCACATGGTCTTTTGGTGACCAAGTCTTAGAAGAGGGTGATCGTGTAACAATGAAGACCACTGCCTCCTTTGCAGAACTTGTAATTACTCCAAGCGAACGTCCAGACAAGGGAATCTATTCCTTAACATTAGAAAACCCTGTGTCATCTGTTTCAGGAGAAATTAATGTTAATGTCATTGGTAAGTGGACATGTATATATTCTAGCAATAACATTCCATATTTGTCTTGTTAAAATCTAATTAGGTTAATAATGTGAAATCACACAACTGTCAGTAAACAAAGTATATTAAAATACAACTAAAAACTAGAAATCCATCCTCCAAAAAACTCTTTCTGGTTTTCAATACCCAGCTTTGCTGTTTAAGGAAGAATGACTAAGAAGAGTAAGTGTTCTGGCAGATAGATTATATAGTGATCATCTGTCAAACTCCAATTACAAAATAATTAATACAATTTCTGTGGTTTCCAGCTCGTCCAAGTGCACCAAGAGAACTTAAAGTTTTAGACATAATCAAGAACACAGTACAGCTGTCATGGGAACCTCCGGAAGATGATGGTGGAAGTCCAGTCACTGGCTATATAATTGAAAAACGTGAAGTGAGCCGGAAAACATGGAACAAAGTAAGTTCATTCTTTCTCATTTCAATTTCTATTTGCTATATTGTTTCCACATGTGCTACTGAATTTTTTGCCTTATTTTGGTAATTGCTCTTTGGAAATAAATTTTAGAAACACATTGGAGCCTTCCTTCTCTTTAGGTTATGGATCATGTTGTTGACCAAGAGTTCACTGTACCTGACCTCATCCAAGGAAAAGAATATTTATTTAGAGTTTCTGCATGCAATAAATGTGGCCCAGGAGAACCTGCATATATTGATGAACCTGTAAATATGTCAGCACCAGCAAGTGAGTCAACTGTTTCACATTGTTGCTGATTTTCTGTTTCTGAAATCTTGCTGATTTTCTTCAAAATAAGATGTAAAAAATCTTCCTTAGAACAGTTTCTAAGATCCCATGTGTTTTTAATTTTTAATAGCTGTGCCCGATCCACCAGAGAATGTTAAATGGAGAAATCCAACATCAAAAGGAATCTTCCTAACATGGGAGCCTCCCAAATATGATGGTGGTGCCCGCATTAAGGGTTATCTGGTAGAAAAATCCCAACGTGGCACAGACAAGTGGGAGACATGCGGGGAGCCTGTTGTTGAAACAAAGTAAGTAGATTAACATCAGATGGTATATCCTTTCAACTAACTGAGCCATCCTCACCACTTTACTTATCTGGATTTTTTTTTAACAAACAGAATGGAAGTAACAAAACTCAAGGAAGGAGAATGGTATGCATATCGGGTTAAGGCTTTGAACAGAATAGGAGCTAGCAAGCCAAGTAAGCCAACAGATGATATTCAGGCCATTGATGCAAAAGGTAATTACTTCAATCACTGAATTACAATAGCTGCTTTATTTTTACCAGTCTCTGAAATACTGTTTCTGTAACAATGTTTTTATTCTCTCTTAAATCAGAGGCTCCAGAAATTTTCTTAGATGTGAAGCTTCTTGCTGGACTTACTGTGAAAGCTGGAACTAAAATTGAACTGCCAGCTAAAGTAACTGGAAAGCCTGAGCCACAGATTACTTGGACCAAGGCTGACAAAATTTTGAGACCTGACAACAGAATCACCATTGAAACTAAACCTAATCATTCTACAGTCACTATTACAGACAGCAAGAGGAGTGACAGTGGAACCTATATTATAGAAGCTGTAAATTCCAGTGGACGTGCTACTGCTGTTGTTGAAGTTAATGTTCTTGGTATGCATGTATTTTACGTTGTTTATAAAAATCATTAGTAATGTACTGAGGTATGCAAGCAGAACATTAACATTCACATCTTGTCCTCTACAGATAAACCTGGTCCACCAGCTGCATTTGATGTATCAGAAATCACAAATGAATCCTGCCTTCTGACATGGAATCCTCCACGAGATGATGGGGGTTCTAAAATTACCAACTATGTCCTTGAGAAAAGAGCCACGGACAGTGAAATATGGCACAAGTTGTCATCAACTATTAAGGATACAAAATTCAGAGCTACCAATTTAACTCCTCATAAAGAATATGTGTTCCGAGTCAGTGCCGAGAACATGTATGGTATTGGGGAGCCAGCACAGTGTAACCCCATCATTGCAAAATATTCATTTGGTTAGTTAATTAAATTAGTGTTAAATTTTTACAATATTTTAACAGGGGAAAAAAAATGTGATGTGTGATGGTTTTGTTTTTCGTTTTGTTTTTTTTAAAATTTATTAATTTATACAGATCCACCAGGCCCTCCAACAGGTCTCAAGCCTACAGAGGTCACTAAAGATTCAGTCACCTTAACATGGAATGAACCAGATGAAGATGGTGGCAGCCCCATAACTGGCTACTGGGTTGAAAGATATGATCCTGAGCAAGATAAATGGATAAAATGCAATAAAATGCCAGTGAAAGATACAACATTCAAGTAAGACTATAGTCAGTTTAGTCTGAAATAGGTCACAGAGACATAAAAATGTAACAGTAGCCTTTTAAACAAGTTTTACACTGTTCTTTCTTACTCTTTTTTCATTGCTTCCATAAGTTTAGATCCAAATAACATCTGGTGGCATACTTTTTTTGATATTAGTTTTAAAGAAGAATGTCTTTACAGAAGAGAGAATAATCTCTTTTTTTTAAAATGTTATGCCTAATAATTTCTGTGCTATGTGATTATTCATAAGACATTCTAAAATGGCAGACATAGCCATCTCAAGTATCAATTTGCCAAAACCCTAAGTTTTTTTTCTCCCGATACTTGTATTAACAACCATGGAACAGGCAAAAATGCAAGATAGCTTTCAAAACATTGATTTCTGTGTCATGGTGCACCATTTTACTGTTGACAATATACCTACTTTGAATGTTCACCATTTCATAAAACATCATTAGCAGTAATTTGGGTATTTTCAGATTTTCCGACTGTAGTATGAAGAGTAGAGAGAATAATGTTTTAGGCATGAGTTAATGTGTAGATTTGGTTTAATCAAACTTAATTTTCATTTCCAGAGTTAAAGGTCTTACCAATAAGAAGAAATATAAGTTCCGTGTCTTGGCAGAGAATCTTGCAGGACCTGGAAAACCAAGCAAGGAAACAGAGCCAATCTTAGTGAAAGACCCAATTGGTATAATAAACATATTTTTAATGGTTTAATATAACAACAACAAAAAAGATATTTGTTTTCAATCATGTAATTAATATTGGACTCCTGTCTAGATCCACCATGGCCTCCTGGAAAGCCAACTGTGAAAGACGTTGGCAAGACATCATTATTCCTGAACTGGACAAAGCCAGAACATGATGGAGGGGCAAAGATCGAATCTTATGTCATTGAACTGTTAAAGACTGGAACAGATGAGTGGGTGAGAGTGGCTGAAGGAGTTCCCACAACTGAACACTTCCTTAAAGGGCTTATGGAGAAACAAGAATATTCATTCCGTGTAAGGGCTGTGAACAAGGCTGGCGAGAGTGAGCCCAGTGAACCCAGTGACCCTGTGCTGTGCAAGGAGAGGCTCTGTGAGTATTGTTTCAGAACATGCTGCTACTGCAAATACACTGTCTCTGTCTTTAAAAAAGCCCCATGTCTGCCTGTCTCTGTAGGTACTAAGTGAACTCTTGGAAGACTTATGAAATATTAGAATCTGCCCTGCCTCAGCTAAGAAAATACAGTTTTAATAGTTTTGGTGTATTCCCTGTCTTCCAAGATCTTTGACTAACTAACCTGTTTTACTTTCTTTTTCTGTTTTACAGATCCTCCTTCACCACCTCGGTGGCTTGAGGTTATTAACATTACTAAAAACACAGCAGATCTTAAATGGACAGTGCCAGAAAAAGATGGGGGCTCCCCAATTACCAACTACATTGTTGAAAAGAGAGATGTAAGGCGAAAAGGCTGGCAGACAGTTGATACAACAGTGAAAGATACCAAGTACACAGTGAGCCCACTGACTGAAGGCTCATTGTATGTGTTCCGTGTGGCTGCTGAAAATGCCATTGGACAGAGTGACTATTGTGAAATTGAAGATTCGGTGCTTGCTAAAGATACTTTCAGTAAGTTTCAGGTTTGCTTACTGAGTGATCAGTAGAAACAGCTCACGTGTAATGGATTCCTATTCTTCTAATGTGTGCATTTTTTTCTTTAGCAACCCCTGGGCCTCCATATGCTCTTACAATAGTTGAAGTGACAAAAGGTCATGTTGATTTGAAATGGGAACCACCTAAGAATGATGGTGGCAGACCAATTCAAAGGTAAGGTCATTTTAAGTTTGTGTAGTGTTTCCTGTAGATGAAGACCTTTTCATGAATGAGGACATTTCTCTCAAAATGTTTAATTTTTAAATGGACACATTTTATATGAAAAAGAGTGGATGGATGTAAAAGAGAAGCAATGTGGTCAAAGCAATTAAGGGTTTAGTTTTAAAATGCGGAAATTATGCAAATATAAATAACCTAATGTGCACGAACAATGAATGTGTGTCAACATCCTCAAAACAGCCTCTAACCAAATCAGATTAAATTGAACTGTATATAAAATTAAAAAAAAAAAAATGCAACCATAGTCTCCAGCTGCTCCAGAGCCATAGCCACTTAGACCCATCTACCAAGTAATATTGTTACATTTTCCTTCTGCCTTAGTTTCTTATTCAAACCTTGTACACTCAGCTAAGATGAAGCCTCATCTCTTTTCTGTTCATTCTCTTCTTTATTACACTTTTCAGAGACTGTTTTACTCCTTTGGGTTGCTTCTAACTTGTCCTTTTCTTTGGTTTCTAAAATATCTGTCCTCTGAAATTCACCTTGAATGCCAGTTAGATTTTTTCCTCTTTGTATTTTCACTCTTACTCTCCTTCCCAATCACAGTAAGCATGTCTTAAACTGAACTACAGAAATCTGCATGAAGCAACATAAGTTGCTTAATTTGCATTACTTTGCCCTAGCCTATCATAGACAGAATTCTGACAGCTGAGTAACTCACAGATAAAATCTACAAATGTTCTCAGTGGACTAACCACTGAGATCCAAACTAGCAAAGACACAAGTATAGCTTGGAGGTTCTTTTACCTCTACAGCTCTCTAAAATCTGAGAACACAGCAGAAGTTCAGGAATTGGCTTTCAGAATTGGGTCTGTCAGTAATGTCAGCCCCATTACATGCAAGACCTACCAGGACTAACAGGACTAAGTGGCTGATGCGTGAAGTCAAGTTCATTGAATCTGTCACCCATGACTCTCTCCATTGGCCAAATTATTCTAATCTCTCTTTATCTATTTTATTGAACAAGAAGTCTGAAGTGTTCATATTACAAATGCCTGATAGTATTTTCCCCAATTTACTCAGATATGTTATTGAAAAGAAAGAAAAACTAGCCACTCGCTGGGTAAAAGCTGGCAAGACGGCTGGTCCAGACTGCAATTTCAGAGTGACTGATGTCATTGAAGGTACAGATGTACAGTTCCAGGTTCGCGCAGAAAATGAAGCTGGCTGTGGTCATCCCAGTGAACCAACTGACCTCATTCATATTGAAGATCCAACAAGTAAGTAGTAGTATAGTACACAGAATATGGATTATGGAAGCAGTGTACTGTGTAGAACAGATATTCTGCGAGAAAAATGACACAATTCTTTTCCATTTCTGCAGGCCCTCCTTCACCTCCTCAGGATTTACATGTCACAGATGCAGGCCGAAAGCACATTTGCATTGCATGGAAACCACCTGAGAAGAATGGTGGAAGCCCTATTATTGGGTATAATGTTGAGATGTGTGAAGCAGGAACAGAAAAATGGATGCGAATCAATTCTCGTCCAATAAAAGATCTAAAATGTAAAGTGGAGGAAGGTATTGTTCCAGACAAGGAATACGTGCTGAGAGTCAGAGCTGTCAATGCTGTTGGAGCTAGTGAGCCATCAGACATCTCAGAAAAAGTTGTTGCCAAGGACCCAGACTGTAAGAATAGATTCCTTTTTTTTTTTTCAGATCTGCATAACTGAAAAAAAAATGGTGTTTGGCAACTTTCTAGTAATATTATATTTACTTTTACAGGTAATCCAACCATTGATCTAAAAACTCGTGACATTGTTGTTGTTAAAGGACAGAAATTAAGTATCCCTGTACCCTTCAGAGCTGTTCCATCCCCAACTATAACATGGCACAAAGATGGCAAAGAGTTGAAAGCTGGTGACAGAACAACAATGAAGAGTGACTACACCTCTGCATTGCTCGAAGTCATAGACAGTGTTCACGCTGATGCTGGTGTTTATACTATCACATTGGAGAACAAGCTGGCATCAACAACTGGCTCAGTCAACGTCAAAGTCATAGGTAACTAGGCTTCCTCCATTCTGAGAAAGGTACTTAACCTCACTTAAGCCCTGCAGCTGACAGAATAAAGGACTAGAAAAAAATTCCTTTTCTGCCATGTGGAAGAATCACTTCAACTCAGACAGATGTAGATTGCCATAAAGGCATTAATGTTACAAAATCCCACAAAAAAAACCACTTTACCCCAAGTTAGTCTAACTAGTCAGTGACTGCTCAAAGCCCAGTTATTATGAATAGTCATCATATAAAAAAACCCTATAAGAATTCTGAATATTTTTCACTTTTAGGAACATAAATTCATATATATGCTGTGTAGCCAACATTTGTGGTTTTGGTCTGCTTTCTGCAAAGCAAAAAATGCAATATAATTTCATATTTGTAGGAATACAGTTTCCCATCTACTTAGTGAACTAATTTTATTATTCTTATTTAAAACAGGTCCACCTGGACAGTGTAAAGACATTAAGGCAAGCGAAGTAACTAAGAACTCTTGCAAAGTATCCTGGGAACCTCCAGACTTTGATGGTGGTACTCCTATTCTGCATTATGTTCTGGAACGCAGAGAAGCTGGTCGTAGAACATATATCCCAGTCATGTCTGGTGAAAATAAGCTTTCATGGCAAGTCAAAGATCTTATCCCAAACAGTGAATATTACTTCCGCGTTAAAGCTGTCAATAAGATTGGAGGAGGTGAATATCTTGAACTAAGAAACCCAATCATTGCAGAAGACCCGAAACGTAAGGTTTTTTTTACTACTAAATAATCTAGCAAATTGAATTTTAACTAAAATCTTCATACTTTCTTTTCTCATATGATCCCTCTTTTGCTACTTTTCTACAGAGCCTCCAGATCCTCCTGTTGACCTTGAGGTCCATAATCCAACATCAAAATCAGTAACACTTACATGGAAACCACCCCTGTTTGATGGTGGAAGCAAGATTATGGGTTATATAATAGAAAAGCTCGCTAAGGGCAAGGAGAGGTGGGAGAGATGCAATGACTATCTGGTACCTCTATTAACTTATCCAGTGAAAGGTCTTGAGGAAGGAAAGGAATATCAGTTTCGTGTTCGTGCTGAGAATGCTGCTGGCATCAGTGAGCCTTCTCGGATTACTCCTTTTGTGAAAGCTGTGGATCCTATCGGTATGAATTGCTTATTTGATTGTTTGTAGTAATTGCCATACATCCTCAAACATATTGGAAGATTTCTACTCTCCATTTATCATTCTGTGTTATTACAGAGGCTCCAAAAGTCTTCCTTGCTGCAAACCTACAGTCTGGCCTTGAGGTGAAGAGAGGTGATGAGATCATACTTGAGGCACATATTTCAGGGTCACCTTATCCATCTATCACTTGGCTGAGGAATGATGAAGTTGTCAGACCAGAGGAAATCAAAAAGAGAGTAACAACATATACAAGGAAGAAGAAGGGTGAAGCTGAAGAAGCAGAACCTTTCCAGCTTTCACTGCCAGAACGTATGAGTATTGACAACCATAAAGAAGGAGAGTCTGTACTGTCAGTTCGTGACTCCATCAGAGCTGACCATGGCACGTTTACAATTAAAGTGGAAAATGATCATGGTGTTGCAAAAGCCTCATGTGAAGTCAATGTGTTAGGTATGTAATGAACCTCCTCAAAAACACCTAGTTGTTCAGATTATTGGGTAAGAAGTGCGCAAGATGAGTACTCATCATTTTTCTTGCTTTACTAACAGATACACCTGGGCCTCCAGTCAACTTTGTATTTGAAGATGTGAGGAAAAATTCTGTCATTTGCAAGTGGGAGCCTCCCCTTGATGATGGTGGAAGTGAAATCCTAAACTATGTACTGGAAAAGAAAGACAATACGAAAGCTGAAATGGGCTGGGTCACTGTCAGTTCAACACTCAGGCATTGCAAATTCCATGTAACAAAACTGATTGAAGGAAAAGAATATCTCTTCCGTGTATTTGCTGAGAATAGAGTTGGATCAGGGCCACCATGTGTTTCAAAACCAATGACAGCAAAAGATCCTTTCTGTAAGTTTTAATTTTAAAATACAACATTTTCAGAAAACCACTGTAAACTACACAGACTGTTAGAACACTCAGCTTCATCTATGTGAATGTTTCCCAGAAGAAACTTGAGCAATGTCATTATTATTTATTGCACATTTTAAACCATTGAAATAAAGGGAAATATTGAAAATATTCTGATTTCAATAGCAAAGAAATAAGAATTACAATCATCGTCATAAAACTTTACACTTAAAACAACATCTGAATAGTGACATTCTCTGTGTTCAATAGACTAATATTCTTACCACAAGACAGAACCACTGCAAGTTTGATTACTGATTGCAGTTAGGTATCAAAGTTTCTAAGCAAGAAAGTAGAAGAACTATGAATGACTTAAAAATAGTCATTTCTCATATCTTAGTTCTCTCTTAGCTTTGAATCAGTTCTGAAGAAGACAGCAATGATGACAAAATTACAATTCTTTTTTTCAGCTCCACCAGATCCACCTAATAAGCCTGATGTGCAAGATGTTACCAGCAACAGTATGTTGGTTAAATGGAATGAACCAAAAGACAATGGCAGCCCGATCATAGGATATTGGATTGAAAAACGTGAAATTAATAGTACTCATTGGGCTCGGGTCAACAGGAACCTTGTGAATGCTCTGGAAATAAAAGTTGAAGGACTGTTGGAAGGATTAACCTACATCTTTAGAGTATGTGCTGAAAATGCAGCTGGCCCTGGTAAATTTAGTCCACCATCAGATCCGAGAACTGCACAGGACCCAATAAGTAAGTAGCTTAGCAAAAGCTAATAGCAGCCAGGTGACGGAATAATATTCATAGCCTTTAACATTGATTTACACCTATTTATTTATAGTGCCACCTGGTCCACCGATTCCAAGGGTTGCTGATACAAGCTCAACTTCTATTGAGTTAGAATGGGAACCTCCTGCATATAATGGTGGTGGAGATATCACTGGTTACCATGTATACAAACAACTGGTGGGAGTAAAAGAGTGGTCACGTTGCACAGAGAAACCCATTAAGGTTCGACAGTATACTGTTAAAGAAGTCAGAGAAGGTGCAGACTATAAACTCCGTGTTACTGCACTTAATGCAGCTGGTGAAGGACCACCTGGTGAAACTGAACCCGTAACTGTTGCTGAACCTAAAGGTATTGCAATTGTATTATTTTCAAGAAATGTCCAGCTGCCTAAAAGGTGGTTTTGACTCTCCCTTGAACTAATGAACTGTTTCTCTGTCTTCTGCAGAGCCTCCCACTGTTGAGCTGGATATTTCTGTCAAAGCAGGCATTCAGATCATGGCTGGGCAAACTATTAAAATTCCTGCTACTGTGACAGGGCGTCCTACTCCCACCATTGCATGGGCTGTGGAGGAGGGCAAATTAGACAAAGATCGAGTTGTTATTGAAAATGTTGGCACAAAATCTGAGTTAACCATTAAGAATGCATTGAGAAAAGACCATGGAAGATACGTAATTACTGCTACCAATAGCAGTGGTTCCAAATCTGCAGGAACCAGAGTAGAAGTATTTGGTAAGAAAAATATTTTCTGAAATCAACTGAGCATTTCTTTTGGTGAGATAATCTTTGGGCTTTATCCTACTTGTTTGATTCTGTTTTTCAGATGTTCCTGGGCCAGTCCTTGACCTAAAACCAGTGGTCACAAACAGAAAGATGTGTTTGCTTAACTGGTCTGATCCTGAAGATGATGGCGGCAGTGATATCATAGGCTTCATTGTTGAACGGAAGGATGCCAAAATGCATACATGGAGACTAGCTATAGACACAGAGAGGTCTAAATGTGATATTACAGGTCTAGTTGAAGGGCAGGAATATAAATTCCGTGTTAGTGCCAAGAACAAGTTTGGTACTGGTCCACCTGTTGAAATAGGACCCATTCTTGCAGTTGATCCATTAGGTAAGATGACTAATTTTATGGGGTTTTTAAACAATTTTTAATTATAGGTTAATAAACCTTATTGTTGTGTGGATTGCTTTCTATACAGAAAGTGTATTTACTTTTCTACTACCTGGATAAGTCATCTGCCTTAGATGAATTATTTCAGTCAGATCTCTGAATCAGTTCTGTTAAACTACTATGGTTCTTTATGCAACAAAATACTGATGTCTACTGAGACACTACTTGTTACCTTTTTATCCACATACATGAGAAACTTTATACTATCCATAACCATACTCACCTACTTTGCATAAAAAAGCTATGGCTTTAAAAAAACAGAGCTACTGTATTCGTATGATTAAAAATAGAGAATTTTTAAATGTTTTTTTCATTATGATTTCGCTGTTTTAATAGGTCCTCCAACAGCACCTGAGAGGTTCATGTACACAGAGAGGACAAAGTCAACCATTACGCTTGATTGGAAGCCTCCACGTAGTGATGGTGGCAGTCCTGTCTTAGGATACATTGTTGAAAAGAGGAGACATGATTCAAAAGACTATGAAAGAGTTAATGCAAGGCTATGTCCAACAACATCTCTTCTTGTTGAAAAACTTGATGAACTTCATATGTATGAATTCCGTGTCAAAGCTGTCAATGCTATTGGAGAAAGCGAACCATCATTGCCCCTCAATGTAGTTATACAAGATGATGAAGGTATATCTGCTTTAAAGAAATCCATGCGAATATCTCCAGAACACTGCAAGGCAATTTCTCTGTTTCATCTCCATCTTCACACTGTCATTTTTTTTTCTTGTTTTCAGTACCTCCAACTGTTACATTGCGCTTGGCTGTGAGAGGAGATACTATCAAAGTGAAGGCAGGAGAACCAGTTAATATTCCTGCTGATGTGACAGGTCTGCCAATGCCAAAGATTGAATGGGACAAGAATGAAGTTTTAATTGACCAAACATCCAGTGCACTTAAGATAACCAAGGAAGAAGTATCTAGAAGTGAGGCAAAAACTGAACTTATCCTGCCTGCAGCACTGAGGGAGGATAGAGGCACTTACACTGTGAGAGCTTCCAATCGTCTTGGCACTGCATTTCGCAATGTGCATGTTGAAGTGTATGGTAAGAATTCGACATTTTAATAAAATGACAGCTAATAAAATGCTTTTGCCTTTTTCTTAATGTAATTCTATGCTCTATTGCTTTCATACAGATCGTCCTTCTCCACCAAGAAATCTTGCTGTTTCTGATATTAAAGCAGAATCATGCTATTTAACATGGGATGCACCTCTTGATAATGGTGGTAGTGAAATTACCCATTATATTATTGAGAAACGTGATGCTAGCAGAAAGAAGTCTGAGTGGGAAGAAGTCTCCAAAACTGCTGTTGAGAGAAGATTTGGGGTAATTTATAAAATATATTTCTTACATACTTTAGTATGCATAAAAAGTAACAATAGTACACATCTAATGAAAACTGCTACTTGCATAGATATCTGTGCTCGGGCTCCATTTAGACTCCAGAATTGCTGGATGAATGTTGTCCATCTATGTATCTGTGTTTTCCTCATGTGACAAAACAAAAGAAATTGTTCTCTTTTGCTACTTAATCTCAGCTGAGTTTAGAAGACATCTTCCTTTCCATTTCCCAGCATTATTCATAGCTTAACCAACTGCAAAAACAAACATGATGACATTTTTATTTATGTTTGATCCTATGCACCTGAAATAAGAATATCCATAGGGCATTACATACAGCTGTGTAGTACCTAAACATAGGTATGCTAATGAGATTCCAAGACAAAATTTAAAGCGAAAACCACTGCATAACTTCAGGTAAGTTTATTCTGAAAGTAGCCACGTATTGATTTAAACCTTATTTTTCAGGTATGGAATCTTGCAACAAATGAAAAATATCAATTTAGAGTCCGGGCTGTAAACAAATATGGAATAAGTGATGAATGCCTCTCAGAAAAAGTTGTTATTAAGGATCCCTATGGCCTTCCTGGACCTCCTGGAAAGCCAAAAATTTTAGATCGCACCAGATCATCAATGCTGGTGACTTGGGAGCCTCCTCTGGACAATGGTGGCAGCCCAATAACTGGCTATTGGTTGGAGAAGAGAGAGGTGGGAGGTGTCTACTGGTCACGTGTTAACAGGGCTCCAGTAACAAAACCATCAGTAAAAGGTCTACAGTACAACGTGCTTCGTTTGGCTGAAGGTGTTGAATACCAGTTTAGAGTTATGGCTGAAAATCTTGCTGGAATTGGCCCTCCCAGTGAACCATCAGATCCTGCCTTAGCAGCAGATCCCATATGTAAGTATATAATTTGTATGACTGTTTTTAAGGACTATATTACACCAGAACCAAAATGTGCTACTATTATTTATATTGAACTTATTACAATTAATCCAATGCGTTTTTTTTATTAAACCAAAAAGAATATATCGACACAAAGTAGTTTCCTGATTTGTTGTTTTTCACTGTTTTAAAAATAATTAGCTTTAATTTATTTTTTTACCTCTTTTATGAACATTAAACTGTGATTACACCAATGCAAACATTGCCAAATAAACTTGAGTTCAGAATCAGATTTTTATATTATTGTTTTTCTTTATTGTTAAAGAGTTCAATCTTTATGCCTTGTACCTTAAGCATCCCTTAATAATACATGTAATATATGTAATTAGTATGCATGTTCTAGGATCATGCACTCTATGTATGACAGAAGAAAATTAAAATACTTGCATTCTTCTAGAAATTACTCAGAAAAGTATAGGCAGACACTAACTCTCAGGTAATTTTTATTTGCTCTTGTTTTACAAGTTGTGCCTGGTCCACCATCTTGCCCAGAGGTCAAAGACAAAACCAAATCATCTATAGCTCTTGCGTGGAAGCCTCCACAAAAGGATGGTGGCAGTCCTATAAAAGGATATATTGTTGAAATGCAAGATGAAGGTAGTACTGACTGGAAGAAGGTGAATGAAGGAGACAAACTCTTCCCTACTTGTGAATGTGTTATTCCCAACTTGAAAGAGCTCAGAAAATACCGATTTAGGGTGAAAGCTGTAAATGCTGCTGGAGAATCAGAACCAAGTCCTGCAACATCAGAAATACCTGTCCAAGATATTCTAGGTACGTGTTCTGGTAATTAACTTATGTATTTATATCTAAATGCCACCTACTGCTGTGAATGTTCAAGCAGAATGCCAAGCAAGCCAAAGTTGAAACAGAATGAACAATTATGCAAAAATGTAACAAAAGATTGACACACATTTTTGAAATGATGACCATTAGCAGGGCACGATCCATTAGAAAACTAATGAGCACTTACAGTCATACTAAGGAAATAATGTGTATTTTATGAAGAAATTACTTCCACAATTTTTCCTATTCATATACTTCCCACCTTCCTTTTTGCACACCCAACCTTTCTCACATAAACATGCATTCTGAATGTTTGTGTGGTGTTTTAGCTCCGTGCTGATAGAAACTTATTTTCAATAGCTCTTAAAATTTATATATTAAAATATTTTTGCAGAGGAACCAGAAATCTTCCTTGATATTGGAGCACAGGATTTCCTGTCTTGTCGTGCTGGCACAACAATTAAAATCCCGGCTGTTATCAAGGGTCGTCCAGTTCCAAAAACATTTTGGGAGTTTGAAGGAAAAGCAAAGACAACAGCAAAGGTTAGTAAAAGAAAAAGCCTTTTTCTACATGTGTTTCTAGATATTTAAGCCTCTCCCCTTTTATATTTACATTATTTCCCTTGTTTATAGGAGGGAGGTCATAATGTACCTGAAGAAGCTCAGGTAAAGCAAACAGTTTTTGTAACTTTAGTATTGTTGCATTTTTCAGCCATAAATATTTAAAGTTGATCTATAACTTCTCTTTCTTTCTATAATACACAGGTAGAAGCAACTGACACACGTTCAGTGATTACCATCCCTGACTGCAACAGAAGTCATTCTGGACGATACAGTATTACAGCAAAGAACAAAGCAGGACAAAAAACTGTGCATATCAGAGTCAACGTGCTTGGTATGGCTTACACGTATTGAAGTATTCAAATACTAGGTTTTAGTCTTATTTTTCCACACATTTATGTAAAATTGTTTCTGTTGTGCTTTTACCTTAACAGATGTCCCAGGTCCACCAAAAGACCTAAAAGTAAGTGATATCACAAGAGGTAGTTGTAAACTTTCATGGAAGATGCCAGATGATGATGGTGGAGATAGAATCAGAGGCTATGTTATAGAGAAAAGAACTATTGATGGGAAGGCCTGGACTAAAGTCAATGCAAACTGTGGAAGTACTTCCTTTGTTGTACCTGATCTCATATCTGGCCAAGAGTATTTCTTCCGGGTACGTGCAGAAAACCGTTTTGGTGTTGGCCCTCCTGCAGAAACCATCCAACGGACCACAGCCAGGGATCCAATCCGTAAGTGAAATCAAAGTCAAACAAATTCTTTAAAACCAGATAGTACTGTACAGTGAATTTATTCACATTTCTGTTTTGTTTGTGAAGATCCTCCTGATCCACCTATTAAACTAAAGATTGGCCTTGTAACCAAGAACACGGTGAGCTTGTCATGGAAACCACCAAAGAATGATGGTGGAGCTCCTGTTACACATTATAATGTTGAATGTCTCCGCTGGGATCGTACTGGAGAAGTGAAAGAGACTTGGAAGCAATGCAACAGACGTGACGTGGAAGAAACAAAGTTTACTGTTGAGGATCTTGTAGAAGGTGGAGAATACGAATTCAGAGTCAAAGCTGTAAATATAGTGGGTCCTAGTAGACCTTCAGCCACTGTTGGCCCACTTGTTGTCAAAGACCAGACATGTAAGTACTAACTGATACCAATAAATACAAATTCCATTTTAAAATTTTGAAGTACTTTTGTGTGTTAATTTTTTCTACATTTCATTGTAGGCCCACCATCTATTGAACTCAAAGAATTTATGGAGGTTGAAGAAGGGACAGATGTTAACATTGTGGCCAAGATAAAGGGTGTACCCTTCCCCACATTAACATGGCTAAAAGCTTCTCCAAAGAAACCAGATGACAAAACGCCAGTGCTGTATGATCAACATGTCAACAAGATCGTTGGTGAAGATACTTGCACTTTATTGATTCAACAGTCTCACAGAAGTGATACAGGCTTATATACTATAACAGCTGTAAACAATCTGGGAACTGCTTCCAAGGAGATGAGACTAAATGTTCTGGGTAGATATCAAGAACTCTTATGCATTGCATAAATTGATAGTATTCATGTGATACTTTATTTTAATAGCATTTGAATTAATTCTTCTTTATAAAAATGTATCTTTTAGGTCGTCCTGGACCTCCAGTGGGACCTATTAAATTTGAATCCATTTTGGCTGATAAAATGACAATATCATGGCTTCCTCCATTAGATGATGGTGGTTCTAAGATTACAAACTATGTTATAGAGAAAAAAGAAGCAAATAGGAGGACTTGGGTACCCGTTACTAATGAGCCTAAGGAATGCTTATTCACTGTTCCCAAGTTGATGGAAGGCCATGAATATGTGTTCCGCATTATGGCACAAAACAAATATGGTATTGGAGAACCTTTGGATAGTGAACCAGAAACAGCACGAAACCTTTTCAGTAAGTAGGAATATGCTTTCAAATTATGTCAGTTGTTTCCATACACTGGTATGTGTACAGCATCTGTTAACTACCACTACTACTTTTCTCTCTTCGTGTAAGTAAATTATTCTAGAATACCTTGAAGAGTTTTAGCATTATTAGTTAGTTCTTAAAAGCACATGTAGTACTTAAAAATACTTTTCTCCCTCCTTGTTATATATTAAAATACAATCTAAAACTTTTTTAAGGTTTAAATATATGAATAAGGGTCTATCTTATAAGAATCATGTCATTCTGTTGTATTTGACATTATTGACCTTATAGATCAGGAAGAGTCCATTTCCTGCCTTCTGTTTTGAAAGAGAAATTAGACAGAGTAGCTCTGATGTAGAAGGAATGTTAGGCTGGCAAGAGAAAATCATTCTTAAAACATCCAAGGTTAGACTGGGCACTGAAATGAGGTACTGATCCAGGAAGGCGAGAAAAACTCTTTTTTGACGATTGTTATTTGAAGGAAAGATACTTTATGTTTCACAGAAGTATATGTACCTGAATAGGAATGGGAAGGCGAATGAGGGAAGGAGTCTCATGCAGATAGGTAACTACCTAATGCAACTGTGACCCTGTGAGTGCATAACTCTGTTTTGCACTCTAGCTATCTCCATCTTCCTTTAGCTTTTTTTTTTTTACAAACTATGTGTGAATTTTTCCCCCAGCTGTTCCTGGACCTTGTGACAAGCCAACAGTTAGCAGTATAACACGTGACTCAATGACTGTAAACTGGGAAGAACCAGAACATGATGGCGGCTCTCCTATTACTGGTTACTGGTTGGAGCGCAAAGAGACTACCGGAAAGAGATGGACCAGGGTTAACCGTGATCCTATCAAACCTATGACACTGGGGGTTTCATACAAAGTTACAGGTCTTATTGAAGGCTCTGAATATCAGTTCCGTGTTTCAGCTATCAATGCAGCTGGTGTTGGTCCACCAAGCATGCCATCTGATCCAGCAATTGCTAGAGATCCTATTGGTAAATATTTTAGATTCCTATTTTTGAATTTGAAAATACTCAAATAAGAACATAGAATATATTATGCTGTAATGGTACAATGATATTTTTCAGCCCCACCTGGTCCTCCTATTCCAAAAGTTACTGACTGGACAAAGTCTTCTGTAGACTTGGAGTGGACTCCACCACTAAAAGATGGTGGTTCTAGGGTCACAGGATACATTGTTGAGTATAAAGAGGAAGGAAAGGAAGAATGGGAACGGGTAGGTGGAAAACTCTTACAGAATCTGTGTTTCTTTTCTCTCTGTGTCTATCAAAAGAAATCCCTCCAGAAAAAATATTTTTTACACATTTTCACTATGCAAGTTATTTTCTAAAAGTTCATATTTTTGCACCATAATTATTTTCATGTTTAAAATATAAGGCCAAATGTAGAAGTCAGTAGTTGCCCCTCCACACCACCAAGTTAACTTCGCAGTTTCCTAAACTTAGAATTTTTAAATTTCTGTTTGAAGTTGTGAGAAAATATGTAGGTAACTGGAGATAAAAGAACAGAAAATGAGACCAAGTTAGAACTGGCACAAAAGTAAGTCCTACTGCTATCAGACTGTGCCAAATCATTTGCAACTACTATGTTCCTACATTTTCCTACTTTTTTCAATAATGCATTACTAAAAATTTAACTGATGCATACCTTCTCTTTTTTTTTGTATCTCCATAAACATTTGGGTGCATTTTAAGTAATACCTAAATTTCCTGCAGTTTCCAGGTAAACGGCTTCATATTGGGGTTTAAAAAGAACAAAGAATTCCTTTTTTTTGCCAGTCTCACTTATATGAGTTTATTTGTCCAATAACACATGTAATTCTTCTGAGACCACAGACTATTGTAATTGCTGTAACATCCTTGTCTGTTAGAATTATCAAAAAGCTGAATCTTCAGAATAGTTTGTATGTTCATGTCCTGTATTTCTTTACACAGATTCTGAAGAATTCTATGTGAGCTAGATCCATGTATGTTTAAGACTGCCTTGTGCCTGTACATCTGAAACAACATCTGATATAAGATTTGTTTCAAACATCACAAAGAAATTGATGATACCTTGGTGTTAGCTGATGTTATAATATTTTTTCCAGGTAAAAGATAAAGAAATTAGAGGAACCAAGTTCGTTGTGGCAGGATTAAAAGAAGGATGTTTTTACAAATTTAGAGTTAGAGCAGTGAATGCTGCTGGCATCGGAGAGCCTGGAGAAGTTACAGACATTATTGAAATGAAGGACAGAATTGGTATTTATCATTTACATTTACATTTTTAGTACCTCTGAGTCAAAGTGAGGAAAAAAAAAAATCATTGAATTTTTTTGTTCACCTCCCACAGTGGCTCCTGATATTAATTTGGATGCAAGCGTCCGGGACAGAATTGTTGTTCATGCTGGAGGAGTAATTCGGATCATAGCATATGTCTCAGGAAAACCAGCTCCAACAGTGACTTGGAGCAGGGATGACCAAGCTTTACCAGAAGAAGCCAGAATTGAAGAAACAGCTATTAGTTCATCTTTGGTAATCAAGAATTGCAAAAGGAGCCATCAGGGTATATACACTCTTCTTGCTAAAAATGCCGGTGGCGAGCGGAAGAAGACTATTATTGTTGATGTGCTAGGTAAATAGCAACTTCAGTACTTGTGAACAAGTAAAATTCCACAACATTCAGCATGTATACTTAAATACTCCATTTCTTCTTTGCTTTCAGATGTGCCAGGCCCAGTTGGAATGCCATTCCTTACTGAGAACCTAACCAATGACTCTTGTAAATTGACATGGTTTACTCCAGAAGATGATGGTGGTTCTCCTATTACCAACTATATAATTGAAAAACGTGAAGCTGACCATAGAGCTTGGACTCCAGTAAGCTACACAGTTACAAGGCAGAATGCCACTGTTCAGGGACTCACTGAAGGGAAAGCCTACTTTTTCCGAATTGCAGCTGAGAATATAATTGGCATGGGTCCATTCACGGAGACAACAAAAGAGCTTGTCATTAGAGATCCAATAAGTAAGTATACTTTCGGGTTTGGATTACTGTCATATGAGATGAATATGCAGAAAAATGCATTTACCATATTTTTTGTTTATTCGCAGCTGTTCCTGACCGTCCAGAAGACCTGGAAGTAAAAGCAGTTACCAAGAACTCTGTTACATTAACTTGGAACCCTCCAAAATATAACGGAGGCTCGGATATCACCATGTATGTTCTAGAGAGCCGTCTCATTGGAAAAGAGAAATTCCATAAAGTTACAAAGGAGAAAATGCTTGATAGGAAATATACTGTAGAAGGCTTGAAAGAGGGTGACACCTATGAGTATCGTGTGAGTGCTTGCAATATTGTGGGGCAAGGCAAGCCATCATTTTGCACAAAACCAATCACATGCAAGGATGAAATTGGTATGTATCTTTTTCATATTTCTTTTGAAAACAGCGATTACATTTACTGACTTTTTTTACTTTTTCTTATTAATATTGCTAACATTTGTGAGCATTGTGTTTTTTAATATTGTTTTTCAGCTCCTCCATCACTTGACCTTGACTTTAGAGACAAGCTCATTGTTCGGGTTGGTGAAGCTTTCAGCCTGACTGGACGTTACTCAGGCAAGCCTGCACCAAAGGTTACTTGGCTAAAGGATGATATTGTTGTGAAAGAAGATGACCGTACAAAGATCAAGACAACTCCTACAACTCTTTGCTTGGGGATACTAAAATCTGTCCGTGAAGACTCAGGCAAATATTGTGTAACTGTAGAGAACAGCACAGGATCAAGAAAAGGATTTTGTCAAGTTAATGTTGTTGGTAGGTTTTACTGAGCAACAGTATTGTATGTTATTTTTAGTAGTGCTTAGAATTCATTGAATTATATAAAATGTAAATATAAAAATGTGTTCTTTATTACAATAATTTGATTTACTGCATTCTCATTTATACTGAAATACTATTTATTAATTTTGAGTACATAATTAACTCTGGCTTAGTTTATTCAGCATGAATAATGTAATATCTCTATATGCATTTAGAGAGTGTCAACACTGTAGAAAATTATAATCCTCAAATACCTTATAAGCATTAAGGAATTAAGTCCAGTGAGTCAAACATGTATTAAAGAGGAATAGGCTTGAGGTCTTGATTCTTTATTAAAACTGTAATGCCAAGTTTCTAATTTCATAAAATATTTACTATATTGACACTGTTTAATCTATGTCATTATGTGAAGTTCATATAAAAGTGTGGGTATGCTTTATTTTTTCTTAAACAGATCGCCCATCACCTCCAGTAGGCCCAGTTATATTTGATGAAGTTCATAAAGATCATATGATAGTTTCCTGGAAACCTCCATTAGATGATGGAGGCAGTGAAATTACAAACTACATTATTGAGAAGAAGGACACACACAGAGACATGTGGATGCCAGTGACATCTGCTACAGTTAAGACAACATGCAAAATTCCTAAGCTGCTTGAAGGAAGAGAATATCAAATTCGAATTTATGCTGAAAATCTTTACGGCATAAGTGATCCTCTCATCTCTGATGAAATGAAAGCCAAGGACCGTTTCCGTATGTTATTCATTTGCTATCTTACTTTGATACTTTAATCTTTACTCTGTTTGTAGCGCTCATAAACTCTTTTTTTTTTTTCCCAGGTGTTCCTGATGCACCTGAGCAACCAATCATTAAGGATGTTACCAAAGACTCTGCAGTAGTGGTTTGGAACAAACCATATGATGGAGGCAAGCCAATAACAAACTATATTGTAGAAAAGAAGGAAACAATGGCTACAAGATGGGTCAGAGTTACCAAAGACCCGATTTTCCCCAGTACTCAGTTCAAAGTACCTGATCTCCTTGAAGGCTGTCAATATGAATTCCGTGTTTCAGCAGAAAATGAAATTGGCATTGGTGATCCTAGTCCACCATCAAAGCCAATTTTTGCTAGAGATCCAATCGGTAAAGTATTAAATTTCATTTCTCATAGAAATATTAATACACTCTTCATTTCAGTTAGAAAATCATTCTAATATAGTTTCCTTTTTTTCCCATTTCTTTCTTTTTCTGCTTTTTTAACAGCAAAACCAAGTCCACCTGTTAATCCAGAAGCAGTAGATAAAACTAAAAATTCAGTTGATTTATCTTGGCAACCACCACGCCATGATGGTAATGGCAAGATAATTGGCTACCTTGTTGAGTATCAGAAAGTTGGAGATGAAGAATGGAAAAAGGCCAATCTTACAGCAGATTCTTGTCCTGAAACAAAATACAAAGTCACTGGTCTTACTGAGGGTTTGACCTATAAGTTCAGGGTCAAGGCAGTCAATGCAGCAGGTGAATCTGAACCAGCCTATGTTCCTGATCCAGTAGAAGTAAAGGACAGACTTGGTGAGTTTAATAAAATCAGATAAGTTTACCTAAGAAGAGATTTTTTTTTCTTCATTTTCTAAAAACATATCATTTTGATTCCAGAACCTCCTGAGCTGATACTTGATGCTAATATGGCCCGAGAACAACATGTAAAAGCTGGAGATACCCTGAGACTTAGTGCTGTTATTAAAGGTGTTCCATTCCCAAAAGTTTCTTGGAAGAAAGAAGATCGTGAGGTCTCACCCAAAGCTGATATTGAGGTCACAGGAGTTGGCAGTAAACTTGAAATTCGTAACACTGTCCATGAAGATGGTGGAATTTACTCCCTGACAGTTGAAAATCCAGCTGGTTCAAAGACCGTTTCAGTAAAAGTTGTTGTCTTAGGTAATCTTTTTGACATTCCTTTTATACGGCATGTTTTTAATCTATAATTAAAGATTAAGAAATAAAAGAATGTCTGGAAAATATTAATAAATCTAGTTATAAAAAATACACAGTAGAAAAAGGACTAAAAATCACATGAAATATATTAATTTCTCTTGAAATTTACTAAGTTTTGTAAAAAATGCTTTGGTTATCAAATAAATAACAGCTTCAATTTTTGTCAATATTAGATAAGCCTGGTCCACCCAGAAATCTGCAAGTCAGTGAAGTTAGAAGTGATTCTTGCTATGTCACTTGGATGGAACCAGAAGATGATGGTGGCTCTGTCATTACCAACTATGTGGTGGAAAGGAAAGATGTAGCTTCTGCCCAGTGGGTAGCCATCTCATCATCCTCCAAGAAACGCAGTCACATGGCTAAATATCTGATGGAAGGCACTCAGTATCTCTTCCGAGTTGCAGCTGAGAATCAGTTCGGCAGAGGTCCATATGTGGAAACACTCAAGCCTATTAAAGCTATAGATCCACTGCGTAAGTGTTTTTCAGTTAAATGTTTTGTTTTGTTCATATTGTTCTTGGTAATTTTTGAGATTATCTTTTTGGTACTAATGTGAACATGGTACACTGCTACCATAGATTGGCCATCCTAGTAACCATTTTGATTTTGTACTTTACAAGATCCTCCTGGGCCACCAAAGAATCTGCATCATGTAGATGTTGACAAGACTGAAGTTTCCCTTGCTTGGAATCGACCAGATCGTGATGGTGGTGCTGAGATAACTGGATATTTGGTGGAATATCAAGAAGATGGTGCAGATGAGTGGACAAAGTTCCAGACAGTCCCTATGCTAGACTGTGTTGTTACAGGCCTCCAAAAAGGAAAAATATACAAGTTTCGTGTGAAGGCTCAGAATATTGTTGGTCTTAGCCTTCCAGATACAACTATACCAATAGAGTGTCAAGAAAAACTAGGTAATTTTTAATTTTTCATGTTGTTTCCCTGATTTTCTTCTCTCTTTCTTTAAGCATTTTCCCTGAAAAGGTAATTTCTATTTTTCTCTCATTTCAGTACCTCCATCCGTGGAACTAGATGTGAAGCTAATTGAAGGACTTGTTGTTAAAGCTGGCACTACAGTGAGACTTCCAGCAATTATGAGAGGTGTTCCAGTTCCCACTGCAAAATGGGTTACTGATGGCACTGAAATTAAAACAGATGGCAGACACAAGATTGAGACTGACAATTATTCAACTGTACTTACCATCAAAGACTGTATAAGAAAAGACACAGGAGAATACCTACTCACAGTATCTAATGCAGCTGGCAGCAAAACTGTTGCTCTACATCTTACAGTTTTGGATGTTCCTGGCCCACCAACTGGTCCTATTAATATTCTTGAAGTAACACCAGAACATATGGTTATTTCTTGGCGCCCTCCTAAAGATGATGGTGGGAGTCCTATAATAAATTATATTGTTGAGAAGCGTCAATCAAAGAAAGAAACTTGGGGAGTGGTTAGCTCTGGAACAAGTCACACAAAAATTAAGATTCCACGACTGCAGAAAGGCTGTGAATATATTTTCCGTGTTCGGGCAGAAAATAAGATAGGCATTGGTGCACCCCTTGATTCAGAACCAACAGTTGCTAAACATATGTTTGATCCACCATCCCCACCTGGAAAACCAATTGTTTATGATATTACAGAAAGTGCTGCAACAGTGTCTTGGACCCTACCAAAATCTGATGGTGGAACTCCAATAACTGGTTATATACTTGAACGTCGGGAAGCATCTGGTAAATGGGTGCGTGTCAATAAGACACCAATACTTGATATGAAATACAGAGTCACTGGTCTTTTTGAAGGCAACACATATGAATTCAGAGTTTTTGCAGAAAACATGGTGGGCTTAAGCAAACCATCTCCAAGCTCCGATCCAATAAAAGCGTCACGTCCTATCACTCCTCCTGGACCACCTATAAATCCAAAATTAAAAGACAAAACCAAAGAAACAGCTGATCTTGTGTGGACAAAGCCCCTCAAAGATGGTGGCAGCCCGATTCTGGGATACATTGTGGAATGTCAGAAAACTGGAACCACACAGTGGAATAGGATTAATAAGGACGAACTCATTAGACAGTGTGCTTTCAGAGTACCTGGGTTAATAGAAGGAAATGAATATAAATTCCGCATAAAAGCTGTCAACATTGTGGGAGAAGGAGAACCAAGAGAACTGGCAGAAACTGTACTTGCAAAGGATATTCTTTCTCCTCCAGAAGTAAGCCTAGATGTGACCTGTCGAGACTTAATTACTGTCCGAGTAGGCCAAACAATCCGTATTACTGGTAAAGTAAAAGGCAGGCCAGATCCTGACATAACATGGTCTAAAGATGGCAAAGTACTAGTCCAAGAAAAGCGTGTTGAAATAGCCCATGATCTACCTAATGTTGAACTGCAAGTGAAAGAAGCCAAAAGATCCGATCATGGCAAATATATAATAGCAGCTAAGAATAGCTGTGGACATGCTCAAGCTTTTGCTGTTGTAAATGTACTTGACAGACCTGGACCATGTCAGAACCTGAAAATAAGCTATGTCACAAAAGATTCTTGTATGATCGCTTGGGAGAGTCCAGTGGATAATGGTGGCTCTGAAATTACAAATTACATAGTAGAGTACCGTCAACCAAACCAGAGGGGATGGTCAATTGTCTCCTCTGATATCACTAAACGATTAGTAAAGGCAAATCTTATAGAGAACCGTGAATACTTCTTCAGAGTTTGTGCAGAAAACAAAATAGGTCCAGGTCCTTGCATTGAGACCAAGACTCCCATCCTTGCCATCAATCCTATTGACAAGCCTGGAGAGCCAGAAAATCTTCATATCGCAGAGAAAGGAAAGACATTTGTATATCTGAAATGGAGAAGGCCAGATTATGATGGTGGAAGTCCCAATTTAAGTTATCATGTTGAGAGAAAACTGAAAGATTCAGATGAATGGGAAAGGGTTCACAAAGGCAGCATTAAGGAAACACACTACATGGTAGATAAATGTGTTGAAAATAAGATTTACCAGTTCCGAGTTCAAACCAAGAATGAGGCAGGTGAAAGTGACTGGGTAAGAACAGCTGAAGTTGTTGTGAAGGAAGATCTGCAGAAACCAGTGCTAGACTTGAAGTTAAGCGGGGTGCTAACTGTGAAAGCAGGTGACACAATTAGAATTGAGGCTGGAGTCAGAGGAAAACCACAGCCTGAAGTTGTATGGACAAAAGACAAAGATGCCACAGATCTAACTAGATCTCCGCGAGTCAGTATTGAAACAACTTCTGACACATCTAAGTTTGTTCTCACAAAATCAAGGCGTAGTGATGGTGGGAAATATGTGATTACTGCAACTAACACAGCTGGTAGTTTCGTAGCATACGCTACTGTTATTGTCTTGGATAAACCAGGTCCTGTAAGAAACTTGAAAGTCACTGACATTTCAAGTGACAGATGTACTGTTACTTGGGACCCTCCAGAAGATGACGGTGGTTGTGAAATACAGAATTACATCCTGGAAAAATGTGAAAGCAAGCGTATGGTTTGGTCTACATACTCTTCCTCTGTCCTAACAAACTATGCAAATGTGACACGCCTCATTGAAGGTAATGAATATATATTCAGAGTTCGTGCAGAGAATAAAATGGGCACTGGTCCACCAACAGAAACACACCCAATTATTGCAAAAACAAAATATGACAGACCTGGACGCCCCGACCCTCCAGATGTCACAAGAGTTAGCAAAGAAGAGATGACTGTAGTTTGGAATCCACCAGAATATGATGGTGGCAAATCAATTACAGGATACATTTTAGAGAAGAAAGAGAAACGATCACTAAGATGGGTTCCTGTTACTAAGACTGCAATCCCAGAGAGACGCAAGAAGGTTACTAATCTCATCCCTGGTCATGAATACCAGTTCCGCGTCAGTGCCGAAAATGAAGTCGGACTTGGAGAACCAAGCTTGCCATCAAGACCTGTAGTAGCAAAAGACCCAATAGGTATCATACCACTGTATTCTACTGTATTTTGTTTTAATGTTAACATAACAGATTGCTAAATTGCGCAACTGTGTTCTTATCTGTAATTTTTATTGTCTTTCAGAACCACCTGGTCCTCCCACAAACTTGAGAGTGGTTGATAGCACAAAGAGTTCCATAACCCTTGGCTGGGGAAAACCAGTGTATGATGGTGGTGCTCCAATTATTGGATATGTTGTGGAAATAAGACCAAAAGTTGAGGGTGCTGATCCTGAAGCAGGATGGAAACGATGCAATGTTGCTGCCCAAGTTATTCATACAGAATTTACAGCCACCAGCCTGGATGAGAACCAATTATATGAGTTCAGAGTTTCCGCCCAAAACCAGGTTGGCCTTGGCCGACCAGCTGAACTGAAAGAAGCTGTGTCTCCCAAAGAAATACTTGGTGATTTTTCCCATCCTCTTTATGAGTATTTACATACAATCTTTATTTGCTCTGGTTTTATTTTATTTCATGTGCTAAACTTTGCATTTTATTTCTTTAATTTTGCCTTTCAGAACCTCCGGAGATTGAGTTGGATGCAAGCATGAGAAAGTTAGTCACAGTCAGGGCAGGGTGCCCTATTAGACTTTTTGCCATTGTTAGGGGTCGCCCAGCACCAAAAGTCACCTGGAGGAGAATGGGTGTTGATAATGTTATCAGAAAAGGACAAGTTGATCTCGTTGACACTATGGCCTTCTGTGTTATCCCCGATTCAACACGTGATGACTCAGGCAAATATTCATTGACACTTGTTAATGCAGCTGGAGAAAAGGCTGTATTTGTGAACGTCAGAGTCCTGGGTAAGTAATGAGAGAAATACCTCTAGACAATTTTTTTACTATATTGAATGTTCATTGCAGGAATTTTTATGACCCCCAGGTGCTACAGTTTTTGAGTACAACTGTATCAGCTAACACTAACTCCCCCTGTATAGGAAGCTGTTAGCCCCCTTTAATTTTAACTTACTAAAGAAGAAAAGACTAACATAAATTGAAATTTCTTTATAGATACTCCTGGACCTGTGTCAGACTTCAAGGTTTCAGATGTCACCAAGATGTCATGCCATCTTTCATGGGCACCTCCAGAGAATGATGGTGGTAGCCCAGTGACTCATTACATCCTGCAGAAACGTGAGGCTGACAGGAAGACCTGGGGAACAGTCACTGCAGAACTAAAGAAAACTAGTTTCCAAATAGCTAACCTTGTGCCTGGAACTGAATATTTCTTTAGAGTAACAGCAGTAAATGAATATGGGTCAGGTGTTCCAAGTGACATACCAAAACCAGTTCTAGCAACAGATCCCCTAAGTAAGTATGCCTTTCTACACATTTTATGGTTTTTCTCTAATTTTAATAAGATTTTGCATTTTTTGAAAGTTGTTTTTTCTAAATTGGACAATGCTACTAGTGACTCAATGATAAACATAAATATTTCTGTGTCAGTTTCTTTCAAATAATACGATCTATGAATATAGTACCTTTGCAATTATTAAGAATTTTGCTCTTTTCCATATTGTCCTTATTGAATTAGCATCCAATAATTCAACAAGTATTCAATAGTCAGAAAATCTTGGAAATTCAATGTTTAATGTATTTCTTTTTTCTTTTTTTTTTTCCTCTGAAAGGTGAACCTGATCCACCAAGAAAACTTGAAGTTACTGAAATTACGAAGAACAGTGCTACTTTAGGCTGGCTGCCACCACTGCGTGATGGAGGCTCTAAAGTTGATGGGTACATTGTTAGCTACAAAGAAGACGAGCAACCAGCGGATCGCTGGACAGAATATTCAGTTGTTAAAGATCTCTCCATTGTTGTAGCTGGTCTGAAAGAAGGAAAGAAGTACAAGTTTAGAGTGGCAGCTAGAAATGCTGTAGGAGTAAGCTTGCCAAGAGAAACTGAAGGAGTATTTGAAATTAAAGAACAACTCAGTAAGTAACAATTTAAATACTACCTATGTTGCAATATTCTGCTTTAATAATGAAATGAGCAAGAATTCTAGTTCTTTGAGTGAGTCCCAGAAAGACATATGCTTTATGAAGCCATCTGGAGCATTGTGGTTAACTGTATTGAATATTTTGACAGGTCAGAAAGGATGACAGTTGACCACTAATTCAGAATTATTAAAGAGTTTTGCAGGTATTGTTCAGTTGGAACCAGAAGATAGGACTAAGGAGAAATAATAAATATCTTCAATGAACTTAAAATGAAAGAGAAAGAGTCAGAGTGTTAGTCTGAGAGACAAATGGGGCCAAAAGTGGGAGCTGTTTTAAGATAAAAGAAAACAAGTTGTTTATACTGTAGAGTTGGTTGAGAATGTAAAGTGAAAGGTAGGGAGGACAGGTTGGCCTAATTATGGTGGTAGGGTCCCTGAGGCACAGAAGGACATAGCGGTAAGGGGCAGATGAGAAGAACCTTCTTCATTTGTGACATGAAAAGAGGAAGAGAGAGGTACAGGAGCAAAATAGAATGAAAACTAGCCAATGGCAGGAAAAAAAGTAAACCAAACATACTGCCAGGTTTCTTCTGGAAGAAATCAGAAAGATTTTGTGCAAAAGAACAAGTAGGAGAAGGGGCTTTACTGGAAGAATAATTCAAGGGTGTAAAAAGATTGACTGTGAAAACAGGTTTAGTTCAGCGAGAACTTCAGTCTTTCTTTTCTGCTCCTTCATCTTTGTCTTGTAGAAAGTCAGCAATAAGTGAGCAATGGCAAGTTCCAGATACAAAGAGGAATTATGTGTCCTGCATTAATAGCGCACAAGTCTCTACATAAACATGTGAGAAGGCAATCCAGACTCAAAAATATTATCTTATAAACTGCACAAGAATGTAAAAGTAAGACTGGAATAGATATTTCCCACTGCAGAATCTCTAGTTGTCCATAAGTGGAACCTAAATTAAAAATTATCAACTCATTCCTACGGGTGATTCCACTTGAGAGAGAAGCAGAGACCTTTCACATGCAACCATAAGAAAAAGTAAATTAATATGTCACAGAAGTTGAATTTATATGTCTGTGTGTGATTTTTTTTTCAGTCCCACCTAAGATCCTGATGCCTGATCATGTTCACATTAAAGCTGGAAAGAAACTGAGAATTGAAGCTCATGTATATGGGAAGCCTCAGCCAGTCTGTAAATGGTTGAAAGGAGATCAAGATGTACTTACATCCAGTCGTCTTGCTGTGCATAAAGCAGAAAAATCTTCTGTTCTTATCATTAAGGATGTGACTAGAAAAGATTCTGATTTTTACACTCTTACTGCAGAAAATAGCTCTGGTACTGATAGTCAGAAAATCAGAGTGATAGTCATGGGTATGTTCCATTTGATTACTTTTAAACCCAACTTTATACAAAATTAGTTTTGATATATTCCAGTGGTTGCCATTTTCTTTCATCCCTTTTTTCTTAATATACTTTTTTGTGCAGATAAACCCGGTCCACCACAGCCTCCATTTGATATTTCTGAAATAGATGCTGATGCTTGCACTCTTGCATGGCACATACCTCTTGAAGATGGTGGCAGTAACATTACAAACTATGTAGTTGAGAAATGTGATGTAAGCCGAGGAGACTGGGTAACAGCTTTAGCTTCTGTCACAAAGACAAGCTGCAGAATTGGAAAACTGATTCCTGGAGAAGAGTATATGTTCCGCGTTCGTGCTGAAAATCGTTTTGGGATTTCTGAGCCGCTTACTTCTGGCAAGATGATTGCAACGTTCCCATTTGGTATGTCAGTTTTTGACAGTAGCATTTCTCTTTTTAGTCCTCCTGGCAAGAAAGTGTGTGATTGATAGTCATCTTTGTATTTCTTTCTAGATGTTCCTAGTGAACCAAAGAATGCACGTGTTACCAAGGTCAATAAGGACTGCATTTTTGTTGCCTGGGATAAACCAGATAGTGATGGAGGCAGTCCAATCACTGGTTATCTCATTGAGCGCAAAGAAAGGAACAGTTTACTGTGGGTGAAAGCTAACGACACAGCTGTGCGCTCCACAGAATACCCTTGTGTGGGGCTCATCGAAGGTCTTGAGTATACGTTCAGAATTTATGCATTGAACAGAGCTGGAGCAAGTAAACCTAGTAAACCAACTGAGTTTGTCACAGCAAGAGCACCAGTTGGTAAGCCAAACATACCAATAATTTGCAACATACTACTGGTTTTATGGTCATTTTCAATATATCTGCAACTCTTTATGATCTTCAGTGTGTCCTTATGTTTATATTTTCATGTTTACTGTGACTGCACTGTGAGTGCACTGTGTGGGTATGCTGTAAATAGGATCCAGCACCATAAGAGCCATGTTTTAATATGTTAGCTTTTTTGGCAAAACAGACTATAACATGATCTTATTTGCCTTAGATCCCCCTGGAAAACCTGAAGTTATTGATGTCACTAAGAGTACTGTATCACTGGTATGGACAAGACCAAAGCATGATGGTGGTAGCAAACTTATTGGCTACTTTGTTGAAGCTTGCAAATTACCTGGTGATAAGTGGGTTCGGTGCAATACAACTCCACATCAAATACCCCTAGAAGAGTACACTGCTACTGATTTGGAAGAAAATGCTCAGTATCAATTTAGAGCAATTGCCAAGACAGCAGTTAACATTAGCCGACCTTCAGAACCTTCTGATCCAGTGACCATTCATCCAGAAAATGGTAGGAAATGTAAAAATATTTGAGAACTCTGATAAGAACCTGTGCATATTGAACTAACACTCATGTGAAGAATGAGATGATTATCTCTTACTAGACTGATTAACTCTTGGGCTCTTCCCTTTCAGTTCCCCCCAGAATAGAGTTGGATCTGTCTATGCAATCACAGCTTACAGTAAAAGCTGGAACTAATGTGCATCTGGAGGCAAATGTATACGGCAAGCCGATGCCAGCAATCACCTGGAAGAAAGAAGGAGAAGTCTTAAAGCCATCTGAAGGTGTTAAGATCACCACTAAGAGAAATCTTGCTACAGTTGAGTTATTCAGTGTCAACAGGAAGCAAACAGGAGACTATACTATTACTGCTGAAAATGCAAGTGGATCAAAGTCAGCAACCATTAAGCTTAAAGTACTTGGTAAGCTAAAGACTGTTAATAAATACATTTGTAGTTAAATGATATAACAAGAGATAGAGCTATAACAATGTGCTCTTAATTCTTCTAGATAAGCCTGGTCCACCGGCCTCCGTTAAAATCAAACATATGTATGCAGATCATGCAATGCTTTCTTGGGAACCCCCTCTGGAAGACGGAGGTTCAGAAATTACTAACTACATTGTGGACAAGCGTGAAACAAGCAGACCAAACTGGGCCCAAGTCACTGCCAATGTACCCATTACAAGCTGCACAGTGGAGAAACTAATAGAAGGACATGAGTATCAGTTCCGCATATGTGCTGAAAACAAATATGGTGTTGGAGACCCTGTCTTGACTGAACCAGCAGTTGCTAAGAATCCATATGGTAAGTGCTTTGTGGGATAGCTTCATTAGTCACTGTTTTTTTGTGTAGACTTATGAATGTGAATGTAACTTTCAAATAAATCTTCACAGATGTACCCGGACCTTGTGATCCACCGATAATTAGCAATGTAACGAAAGACTTCATGACTGTTAGCTGGAAGCCACCAGCTAGTGATGGTGGATCCCCAATAACTGGTTATATGCTTGAGAAGCGTGAAACTAAGGCTCTTAACTGGACAAAGGTAAACAGAAAACCTGTCATTGAAAGAACTGTTAAGGCTACTGGACTGCAAGAAGGAACAGAATATGAGTTCCGGGTGATAGCATTGAATAAGGCTGGACCTGGCAAGCCTAGCGCACCATCTAAAGCAGTGTATGCTCGTGATCCTCAATGTAAGCTAAAAGTCTCAGGTATTTTCCGTGGTTATTTCCAAATACTTTTGTACAGCATTTGGTACAATAACTTTATGTTATTTTAATTCTCAGATCCTCCCGGCCCACCTGCTTTCCCAAAAGTGGTTGATACTACTCGTAATTCAATAAGCCTGTCATGGAGCAAACCAGCATATGATGGAGGAAGCCCTATTATTGGTTATCTAGTGGAAGCAAAAAGAGCTGACACAGACAACTGGGTCAGATGCAATCTACCCAAGAACTTACAGGCTACGCAATTTGTGGTAACAGGGCTGATAGAAGATACAGAGTACCAGTTCCGTGTTTATGCTGTCAATAAGATTGGATACAGTGATCCAAGCGATGTTCCTGATAAACACACTGCCAAAGACATTTTAAGTATGTTCATTGAAAACAAATTAGCCTGTTGACTTTTGCTTTAATTCATGGGATGGGTTCCAAAGATGGGGTTTGTCACAGATTACAGAAGCAGATAAATTTGGAATATGTAATTTCTCAAAAAATGTAGGCTAAACATGGCTAATTTGGAAGAGAATAGGGCAGTTAGGAAGTGAGTAGAATCTGACTGGTGTCTGCTTTTTTCATTTGTATGCTAGATACTCTTCTGCCTCCTATTTTGGGTCTTCAAGAATTTTTTCTTTCTCTAATCCTAAAATTAGACTTTTCAGATCTCTTTTCTATTCTTAAAACTTTCAGTCTTCTTCATGTCTTCTAAATAATCTGAAGCCAAGATTAGTATTCTAAGCATCTGTGTGGCACACTGTTTAATTGTATGACACTTATTCCTTAAGAGCCATACTGGTTTCTGTATGCATCTTGCTGTATGTATAAAAGCATTGCTTCACAGAACTCTTGGTTCAAGATAAGCAGTACATTCCAGGAAGCTTTGAAACTCCTTTGATTTCTAGAGGAACTAGGAGACTTCTTCATATGACAAGTAATGAAAATGGTAAAAGGCAGAAAAAAAGGAGGTGAAATCAGTGCAAAAAATGCCAAGTTTGCAAATGATCTTGAAATGGGAGTCAGGACATTAATTCACTAACATCATCATGGGCACGAGAACAAGTTGGTTAATCTAGTGAAATGCCAGTAAAGAGGGACTTTTTTTGTCACAGTAACTTTAGTGATAGTCTTCAAGATGATGTTTTAATTGCCTGTTTTTTTGTTAAACACACAGTTCCTCCTGAAGGAGAACTTGATGCAGAACTAAGGAAAGTCCTTGTGTTGCGTGCTGGAGTCACAATGAGACTTTATGTGCCAGTAAGAGGACGTCCACCTCCGAAGATTACATGGTCTAAAGTGGGTGCCAACCTAAGAGATAGACAAGGATTAGACATCAAGTCAACTGATTTTGATACCTTCCTGCGTTGTGAAAATGTAAACAAATATGATGCTGGAAAATATGTCCTCAGTCTGGAGAACATCTGTGGCAAAAAGGCATACACCATTGTTGTAAAAGTACTTGGTAAGGGTTTTCCCCATTATAATATAGTTGTTAACCTTTTAACTGATAATTTTTTGTATTTTGTTTACTAAATCAAATGTGGGGTTGTTGTGTTTATCTAGATACTCCAGGCCCTCCAATTAACCTGATTGTAAAGGAAGCATCTAAGGATTCTGCCTTCATTACATGGGAACCTCCGCTAATAGATGGTGGCAGTCCAATCACAAATTATGTCGTTGAAAAACGTGATGCAGAAAGAAAGTCATGGTCCACAGTAACAACAGAATGTCCAAAGACAAGCTGCAGGATAACTAACTTAGAAGAAGGCAAATCTTACTTCTTCAGGGTTTTTGCTGAAAATGAATATGGTATTGGTGACCCCTGTGAAACTCGTGATGCTGTTAAAGCTTCTGGTAAGAAAAATGAATCCATATCACCTATTTTGGTATTCAAATCATTTTTATTTTTAGCTTGAATGGACACTTACTATGCTTTTCTTCCTTCTAGAAACACCTGGGCCAGTTGTGGATCTAAAAGCTTCAGCTGTAACAAAATCATCATGCAATTTAGTATGGAAAAAACCTATCAGTGATGGTGGAAGCCGTATTTTTGCATATGTTGTTGAGGTCCTGATTGGTGAAGATAAATGGCAAGAAGTCATGCGGGCAAAGAACCTCCATTTTTCAATGAGAGACCTAAAAGAAGGACAAGAATACACTTTCAGAGTGAGAGCCCAGAATGATGCTGGATATGGAACTCCAACAGAGCTCACAATTGTGGCAAGAGATGATGTTGGTAAGAAGCAACTTAAGATCATTAACTTAATGCCTCATTTACTTACCCAAATTACATTTATTATATGCTTACTATCATTATTATGCATACATACAAATCAGATGCCTTTAAAACAGCATCTTAAGTTTATCACAGAGTTTATGCATAGTTGAATAATTGGTTTCTTTTATTTTTACAGTGGCACCTGATCTTGATTTAAGAGATCTACCTGATTTGTGCTATATAGCTAAAGAAGGTAGCAATTTCCGTCTTAAAATCCCAATTAAAGGCAAGCCTGTCCCAACTGTAACTTGGAAGAAAGATGAAGACCAGGCACTTACTGAGAGTGGAAGAGTTGCATTTGAATCTACAGCAGTTAACACCACACTTGTAGTACATGACTGCCAGAAAGCTGATGCTGGAAAATACACAATAACTCTGAAGAATGTTGTTGGCAGCAAGGAAGGCACTATTTCTGTGAAAGTTGTTGGCAAACCTGGCATACCAACAGGTCCGGTGAAATTTGAAGAAGTCACAGCCGATGCCATAACCTTAAAGTGGGGCCCTCCAAAAGATGATGGTGGTTCAGAAATCACTAACTATGTCCTAGAGAAGAGAGATAATGTAAACAATAAGTGGGTGACTTGTGCCTCTGCAGTCCAGAAAACAATGTTTAGAGTTACAAGGCTTCATGAAGGAAATGAATATACATTCAGGATCAGGGCTGAAAATAAATATGGAGTAGGTGAAGGTCTTAAATCTGACCCTGTCATTGCAAAACATCCGTTTGGTAAGTATCTATTATAATTTTCAAAACTGAAGAAAATTTTTTAGGGGTGATATTTATTTTTAATGTTACTGCATTTTTTTATATTGTTTAGATGTGCCAGATGCTCCTCCACCTCCCAACATTGTTGATGTTCGGCATGAATCTGTAGCTTTAACTTGGACCGATCCCAGAAGAACTGGAGGCTCACCAATCACAGGTATATCCCCAAAAGCCTCCCTAGTATTTCAGTTCTTAATAGTTCTTTCTCTCTGTCATTGGGTAAGATAAAACTATCCAATGTTTATGCTTTAAATTGAGGGATTGATTGACTGATTGATTGATCAATTTCACTGTTTTACTTCCTACTCTTTCTCTATGATGAATTTTTAATAAAATTTAACTTAAAAGTTGGTAAAAGACTAACTGAGAAACAATATTTTTACACAGAGCCAAAATATCTAAAGAAAGAAAAACAAACTCACCTATATGTTACATTATTTGGGTCTATAAAATTAGCAATTTGCATTTACAAACATCTCGTCATTGCAATTACATACATCTGTAATGTATGTCCACATACATTTCTTAATCTGGTTTTCAGTGTTCCTCTTGCACAATGCCTATGTGACATGCCATACAGGCAGTATGATGTTTCACAATGCTATGAGAAATGAAGATTTCCAGAAAACCCCTCATATTTACATCTCACCATTTATCTCCTAGGTTATCACATTGAAGTCAAAGAAAGAAATAGTCTTCTGTGGAAGAGAGCAAATAAAACACCAATAAGAATGAAAGATTTCAGAGTGACAGGGTTAACTGAAGGTCTGGAATATGAATTCAGAGTAATGGCAATCAATATGGCTGGAGTAGGTAAACCAAGTCTGCCATCTGAACCAGTTGTGGCACTTGATCCTATTGGTAAGTCATCAGGAGAATAAAAAGGAAAATTCTGAAATTTGAAATAACTTTTGATTGACTATTATTTATTATTTTTTCTTCTAGATCCACCTGGGAAACCTGAAGTTATCAATGTAACTAGGAACTCAGTGACACTTATTTGGACAGAACCAAAATATGATGGTGGACATAAGTTAACTGGCTATATTGTTGAAAAGCGTGATTTGCCCTCAAAGACTTGGACAAAAGCTAATCATGTGAATGTTCCAGACTGTGCATTTACTGTAACTGACCTCACTGAAGGCTGCAAATATGAGTTCAGAATTAGAGCAAAGAACACTGCTGGAGCTATCAGTGCTCCATCTGAATCCACAGGAACCATAATATGCAAGGATGAGTATGGTATGTAGATGGCATTAAAAACGTACAATTTTATTTGAATAATTAATACCAAATAATCTTTTCCCCCCCATATGTTCTTGTTATAATAATCGGGGTTTTTTGTTTGGTTGTTTGTTTTGACAGAGGCACCAAGCATTGTTATCGATCCTACTTTGAAGGAAGGTTTAACGGTAAAGGCAGGAGACACCATTACAGTGTCTGCTATTAGTATCCGTGGCAAACCACCTCCAACTTCTGCATGGTCAAAAGCTGGAAAAGATTTTAGACCTTCAGAACTTGTGCACATTGAAACCACACCAACTTCTTCTACTCTAACTGTCAAATATGCAGCCAGAAAAGATTCTGGAGAATACACAATTACTGCAACCAATCCCTTTGGCACTAAGCAGGAGAGCATACATGTGAAAGTTTTAGATGTTCCAGGACCTCCAGGGCCTATTGAGATCAGCAATGTTTCAGCAGAAAAAGCAACTCTTACGTGGTCACCTCCTGCAGAAGATGGTGGATCACCAGTCAAATCATATGTTCTTGAAAAGAGAGAAACTAGCCGACTGCTCTGGACATTGGTTGCTGAAAATATTGAAAGCTGTAGGCATGTTGTTAGCAAGCTCATTCAAGGAAATGAATATGTTTTCCGTGTCTCAGCAGTAAATCAATATGGCAAGGGTGAACCAGTACAATCAGAACCAGTTAAAATGGTGGATAGATTTGGTACGTAGAACAAGCTAAGAAGTTCCAGGGTGTTTTTATTAATCTCTGAAGTTACTTGATTTTTGTTTTAACTGTACTTTTTTCTTCCTTATCAGGTCCCCCAGGCCCTCCTGGAAAACCAGAAGTAACAAATGTGACTAAAAATACTGTCACAGTTACCTGGAAAAGGCCGGTAGATGATGGTGGAAGTGAAATCACAGGTTACTATGTGGAGAGAAGAGAAAAGAAAGGTTTAAGATGGGTCAGAGCAACAAAGAAACCAGTTTCAGATCTTAGATGCAAAGTAACTGGTCTCCTGGAAGGAAATGAATATGAATTCCGTGTCAGTGCAGAAAATAGAGCAGGAGTTGGACCACCAAGTGATGCTTCAAACTCAGTCATATGCAAGGATGTTGCATGTTAGTATCATGCCTTTTCTATTTTGGGGGTGGGTGGGATGGGCGGGGAGCACATTCAGACAGCATAAGAGTGACTTCCTCTGTAATGTAATGTTTTATCTTTTCCTCATTTTTCAGACCCACCAGGTCCACCTGCAAATCCAAGAGTGACTGATACTACAAAGACAAGTGCATCTTTAGCCTGGGGCAAGCCTCACTATGACGGTGGTCTTGACATCATTGGCTATATAGTAGAGCATCAAAAGGAAGGAGAAGAAGAATGGGTAAAAGACACAACAGGGACTGCTTTAAGAATCACTCAGTTTGTTGTTGCTCATCTGCAGACAGGAGCCAAATACAATTTCAGAATCTCCGCCATGAATGCTGCAGGTGTTGGTGAACCAGCAATAATTCCAAGTGTGGAAATCAAAGACCGGGAAGAGATTCCTGACTTTGAATTAGATGCTGAGCTAAGAAGAACACTTGTTGTTAGAGCTGGATTAACTATTCGGATTTTTGTGCCAATTAAAGGACGTCCAACTCCAGAAGTTACATGGACAAAAGATGGTGTTTCACTCAAAGGACGTGCCAGTATTGAAAATACAGACTCTTTTACACTCTTGATTGTCACAGAGTGCACCAGATATGATGCAGGAAAATACGTAATGACTCTTGAAAATGCTGCTGGTAAGAAGACTGGCTTTGTAAATGTAAAAGTCTTGGATACACCAGGTCCACCAATAAACCTTAAGCCTAGAGAAATAACCAAAGACAGCATCACCCTTCAATGGGATATGCCTCTGATAGATGGCGGTTCACGTATAACAAACTATATTGTTGAGAAACGTGAATCAACTCGGAAAGCATATTCAACAGTCACAACCAACTGCCAGAAGTGTTCCTTCAGGATTCCTAATTTGGCTGAGGGGTGTGAATACTATTTCAGAGTGCTGGCTGAAAATGAGTACGGTATTGGTGAACCAGCTGAAACTGCAGAACCAGTAAGAGCTTCTGAGGCACCATCCCCACCTGAGAGCCTTAATATCATGGATGTAACACGGAACTCAGTTAGCCTGGCTTGGCCAAAACCAGAACATGACGGTGGCAGCAAGATCACTGGGTATGTAATTGAAGCACAGAGAAAAGGAACCAACCAGTGGGCACACATCACTACTGTAAAAACACTGGACTGTGTAGTGAAGAATCTAACTGAAAATGAAGAGTATACTTTCCAAGTTATGGCAGTTAACAGTGCTGGAAGAAGTGTCCCAAGAGAAAGCAGACCAGTTATTGTCAAGGAGCAAACGATGCTACCAGAGTTTGACCTCCGTGGTATCTACCAGAAAACAGTGATTGCCAAAGCTGGTGACAATATCAAGATTGAAATCCCCGTGCTTGGTCGTCCAAGGCCTACTGTGACTTGGAAGAAAGAAGACCAGATACTTAAGCAAACACAAAGGGTAAATTATGAAAATACTGCAACTGCAACCATACTAACCATCAATGAATGTAAACGAAGTGACAGTGGTCAATATCCACTGTCAGCTAAAAATATTGTTGGAGAAGTTAGTGAAGTAATCACAGTGCAGGTTCATGACATACCTGGACCTCCTACTGGACCAATCAAATTTGATGAAATTTCATCTGACTTTCTAACGTTCTCATGGGAGCCTCCTTTGAATGATGGTGGTGTACCAATAAGTAACTATGTTGTAGAAATGCGTCAAACTGACAGTACCACATGGACTGAATTGGCAACCACAGTGATACGTACTACATTTAAAGCCACTCGTCTTACTACTGGAGTTGAGTATCAGTTCCGTGTTAAAGCTCAAAACAGATATGGAATTGGTCCAGCCATTACGTCAGAGTCTGTAGTTGCCAACTACCCATTTAAGGTACCTGGGCCTCCTGGCACTCCTCAGGTGATTGCAGTCACCAAAGAAACCATGACCATTAGCTGGAATGAGCCAGTTACTGATGGTGGAAGCCCAATTCTAGGATATCATGTTGAAAGAAAAGAACGAAATAGCATTCTTTGGCAGACTGTAAGTAAAATGTTGGTATCAGGCAATATCTTTAAATCAACTGGACTTACCGATGGCATTGCATATGAATTCCGTGTTATAGCAGAAAATCTGGCTGGGAAGAGTAAGCCAAGCAAGCCATCTGACCCTGTGCTTGCCCTAGACCCAATAGATCCACCTGGTAAGCCAATACCTCTGAACATTACAAGACATGCAGTTACACTGAAGTGGACTAAACCAGAATATAATGGAGGTTTTAAGATAACTGGCTACACCGTTGAAAAAAGAGACCTTCCTAATGGCCGTTGGCTGAAGGCTAATTTCAGCAATATACTAGAGACTGAATTCACTGTAAGTGGTTTGACGGAAGATGCTGCCTATGAATTCCGTGTGATTGCTAGGAATGCTGGTGGGGCTGTTAGTCAGCCCTCTGAGCCATCAGATGCAATAACTTGTAGAGATGATATTGAAGCACCAAAGATAAGGGTGGATGCTAAATACAAAGACACCTTAGTGCTGAAAGCAGGTGAAGTTTTCAGACTGGAGGCTGATGTTTCAGGTCGCCCTCCACCAGTTATGACATGGACAAAAGGAGAAAAGGAACTTGAAGACACAGCAAAATTAGAAATAAAAATAGCAGATTTCTCTACCGTTCTTATTAATAAAGATTCTTCAAGAAGAGATGGCGGTGCCTATACACTTACTGCAACAAACCCTGGTGGCTTTGCCAAGCATATCTTCAATGTTAAAGTTCTTGATAGACCTGGTCCCCCAGAAGGACCATTGGCTGTGTCTGAAGTCACTGCAGAAAAATGTGTGCTGTCATGGCTACCTCCACTGGATGACGGAGGAGCAAAGATTGACCATTATGTGGTTGAAAAACGTGAAACCAGTAGATTGGCATGGACAGCTGTAGCCACAGAAGTTCCATTAACTAAACTGAAGGTTACTAAGCTGCTGAAGGGCAATGAGTACGTGTTCCGTGTTATGGCTGTTAACAAATATGGAGTTGGTGAGCCTCTGGAATCAGAGCCTGTTCTTGCAGTAAATCCATATGTGCCACCTGATCCACCTAAAACACCTGAAGTTACAGCAATTACAAAAGATTCTATGGTTGTCTGTTGGGGCCATCCTGATTCTGATGGTGGTAGCCCAATAACTAACTATATTGTGGAACGTCGAGACAGGGCTGGTCTAAGGTGGGTGAAATGTAACAAACGGGTTGTTACTGACTTACGTTACAAAGTGCCTGGACTGACAGAAGGCCATGAATATGAATACAGAGTCATGGCTGAAAATGCTGCTGGAGTCAGTGAGCCAAGCCCAACCAGTCCATTCTATAAAGCTTGTGATACTGTATTTAAGCCTGGTCCCCCAGGTAATCCTCGTGTTTTGGATAGCAGCAAGTCCTCAATTACAATAGCATGGAACAAACCAATATATGATGGTGGTTCAGAGATCACAGGTTACATGGTTGAGATCGCACTACCTGAAGAAGACGAGTGGAAGATTGTAACTCCACCAGTAGGTCTAAAGGCCACTTCTTTTACCATCACTGACCTGAAAGAAAATCAAGAGTATAAAATACGGATATATGCTATGAACTCTGAAGGTCTTGGAGAACCTGCTCTTGTTCCTGGGACTCCAAAAGCTGAAGAAAGAATGATACCTCCAGAGATTGAACTTGATGCAGAACTACGTAAAGTTGTCACAATTAGAGCCTGCTGTACTCTAAGGCTCTTTGTCCCAATTAAAGGAAGACCAGCACCTGAAGTAAAATGGACAAGAGAACATGGGGAATCTTTGGATAGAGCGAGCATTGAATCAACAAGCTCTTATACTCTACTTATTGTTGAAAATGTAAATAGATTTGATAGTGGCAAATACATACTGACAATTGAAAACAGCTCAGGTAGTAAGTCAGCATTTGTGAATGTCAGAGTTCTTGATACCCCAGGGGCACCTCAAGATTTGAAAATAAAAGAAGTTACAAAATCATCAGTTACACTCACATGGGAGCCTCCTCTCATAGATGGTGGCTCTAAAATAAAAAATTATATTGTTGAAAAGCGTGAATCAACAAGAAAAGCCTATTCAACTGTTAATGCCAATTGCCACAAGACCAGCTGGAAAGTTGATTCACTGCAAGAAGGCTGCAACTACTACTTCAGAGTCCTAGCTGAAAATGAGTATGGAATAGGCCTTCCAGTTGAAACTTCAGAATCCATAAAAGTATCAGAAAGACCACTTCCACCAGGGAAAATAACTTTGTTGGATGTGACAAGAAATAGCGTATCCTTATCTTGGGAAAAACCTGAACATGATGGTGGTAGCAGAATTCTGGGCTACATTGTAGAAATGCAAAGCAAAGGCAGTGAAAAGTGGTCAACTTGTGCCACAGTAAAAGTTACTGAAGCCACTATCACAGGATTGATCCAAGGTGAAGAATACACCTTCCGTGTTTCAGCTCAGAATGAGAAAGGTATCAGTGATCCTCGCCAGCTGGGTATACCAGTTGTTGCAAAAGATCTTGTGATTCCACCAGCTTTCAAACTACTGTTTACCACTTTCAGTGTTCTAGCAGGAGAGGACTTAAAGGTTGATGTTCCTTTTGTTGGTCGACCCAAACCAGCAGTGCTTTGGCATAAAGATAATGTGGCATTGAAGCAGACTACAAGAGTAAATGCAGAAAGTTCAGAAAATAACACAGTGTTAACAATAAAAGAAGCATGCAGAGAAGATGTGGGGACATATTTAGTTAAACTTACAAACTCTGCAGGTGAAGCAACTGAGACCCTAAATATTGTTGTTCTTGACAAACCAGGACCTCCAACTGGACCAGTAAAAGTAGAGGAAGTAACAGCAGATAGTATTACCATTTCCTGGGAACCACCCAAGTATGATGGTGGTAGCTCTATCAATAATTACATTGTAGAAAAAAGAGACACCTCCACAACCACTTGGCAGATTGTGTCAGCTACTGTTGCAAGAACAACTATAAAAGCATGTCGATTAAAGACCGGCTGTGAATATCAGTTCAGAATTGCAGCTGAGAACAGGTATGGGAAGAGTACCTATCTCACTTCAGAGCCAATCATAGCCCAATATCCATTTAAAGTTCCTGGTCCACCTGGAACACCTTTTGTAACAAATGTCTCAAAAGACAGCATGGTGGTACAATGGAATGAACCAGTCAATGATGGTGGTAGCAAGATCATTGGGTATCACTTGGAGCGCAAAGAAAGAAATAGCATTCTGTGGGCTAAACTTAATAAAACACCTATTCCAGATACCAAATTTAAGACAACTGGCCTTGAGGAAGGTCTTGAATATGAGTTCAGAGTTTATGCAGAAAACATAGTGGGCATTGGAAAGGCAAGTAAAGCATCTGAATGCTATACCGCACATGACCCATGTGACCCTCCAGGTCGTCCAGAACCTATAATTGTCACAAGAAGTTCAGTAACACTTCAGTGGAAGAAACCTGTATATGATGGTGGAAGTAAGATCACAGGCTATGTTGTTGAAAAGAAGGAGCTACCTGATGGTCGTTGGATGAAAGCAAGCTTTACAAATGTCATTGATACCCAATTTGAAGTAACTGGTCTAGTTGAAAACCAGAGATACGAGTTCCGTGTTATAGCACGAAATGCTGCAGGTGTTTTCAGTGAACCATCTGAGAGCTCAGGGGCAGTTACAGCAAGAGATGAAGTAGAACCACCTCATATAAGTATGGATCCAAAATACAAAGACACTATTGTAGTGCATGCTGGTGAGTCATTCAAGCTCGATGCTGACGTTCATGGCAAACCAATACCTTCCATTCAGTGGTTAAAAGGTGATCATGAGCTGACAAACACTGCTCGCATGGAAATAAAAAGCACCGATTTTGCAACAAGCCTTAGCGTGAAGGAAGCCATTAGAGTTGACAGTGGTCAGTATGTGCTACTGGCAAAGAATGTTGCAGGTGAAAAGAAAGTTCCTGTTAACGTGAAAGTTCTTGATAGACCTGGACCACCAGAAGGACCTGTTGAGATTACAGGCATTACTGCTGAAAAATGCATGCTGTCATGGAAACCGCCGCTACAAGATGGTGGTAGTGATATTTCACACTACGTTGTAGAAAAAAAGGGAAACCAGTCGCTTGGTGTGGACGGTCGTTGATTCAAATGTGCAAACGCTAAATTGCAAAGTTACAAAACTTTTAGAAGGAAATGAATATGTTTTCCGCATCATGGCGGTAAATAAATACGGAGTTGGTGAACCTCTTGAGTCTGAATCAATACTCGCAAAGAACCCATTTGTAGTGCCACTTCCACCGAAGGCACCGGAAGTCACAGCCATTACCAAGGATTCTATGATAGTTGTTTGGGAACGGCCAGCCTCAGATGGTGGTAGTGAAATCCTAGGCTACGTCCTTGAAAAACGAGATAAGGAAGGTATTCGCTGGACAAGATGTAACAAACGCCTGATAAGTGAACTACGATACAGAGTGACTGGGCTTATAGAAAATCATGATTATGAGTACAGAGTTTCAGCTGAAAATGCTGCTGGTCTCAGTGAACCAAGCCCACCTTCCACTTACTACAAAGCATGTGATCCTATTTACAAGCCAGGTCCACCCAATAATCCTAAAGTTGTGGATGTTACAAGGTCTTCAGTTTTCCTTTCATGGGGTAAACCTATTTATGATGGTGGCTCTGAAATTCAGGGATATATTGTGGAAAAATGTGATGTAAGTGATGGTGAATGGGCAATTTGTACCCCTCCAACTGGAATTAAGAATACTCACATGGAAGTAGAAAAATTAGTGGAAAAACATGAATACAAATTCCGCATATGTGCAGTTAATAAAGCAGGAGTTGGAGAGCATGCAGATGTTCCTGGCTCTGTTATTGTGGAAGAAAAGATGGAGGCACCAGACCTTGACCTTGACATGGAATTAAGGAAGATTGTAAATGTGAGGGCAGGAGGTTCCTTAAGACTATTTGTTCCCATCAGAGGTCGTCCAACACCTGAAGTAAAATGGGGTAAAATGGATGGTGAGATCAGAGAGGCAGCTATTATTGATACCACTAGCAGCTTTACTTCCCTTGTTCTAGACAATGTTAACAGATTTGATACTGGAAAGTATACTCTGACTTTAGAAAACAGCAGTGGAACAAAGTCTGCCTTTGTCAGTGTAAGAGTACTGGATACCCCAAGTGCACCTGTTAATTTAAAAATCAGAGAGATCACTAAAGACTCTGTTTCACTTTCATGGGAGCCTCCTCTCTTGGATGGTGGAGCAAAAATAAAGAATTATATTATTGAAAAGCGTGAAGCAACAAGAAAGGCATATGCAGCTGTTGTAACAAACTGCCACAAGACTTCCTGGAAAGTAGATCAACTTCAGGAGGGCTGCTATTACTTCTTTAGAATCTCTGCTGAGAATGAGTATGGAATTGGCCTCCCTGCGGAAAGCAGTGACCCAATTAAAGTTGCTGAAGTTCCACAGCCTCCTGGAAAAATAACAGTGGATGATGTCACGAGGAACAGTGTCTCGCTAAGCTGGGCAAAACCTGAACATGATGGTGGCAGCAAAATCATGCAATACATTGTTGAAATGCAAGCAAAGGGTAGTGAGAAGTGGTCAGAGTGTGCTCGTGTAAAAACACTTGAAGCAGTTATCACTAACTTAACTCAAGGGGAAGAATATCTTTTTAGAGTAATGGCTGTAAATGAAAAGGGTAAGAGTGATCCTAGAGCACTTGCAGTTCCAATAGTTGCCAAAGACCTGGTGATTGAACCTGATGTAAGACCTGCTTTTCACAGTTACAGTATCCAAGTGGGACAAGATCTGAAAGTAGAAGTACCAATTGCAGGTCGACCTAAACCAACTGTTACCTGGGTGAAAGATGGCCAGCCATTAAGACAGACAACAAGAGTCAATGTTAGTGATTTGACTGATCTCACTGTACTGAATATTAAAGAAACTAGCAAAGAGGACAGTGGCACTTATGAAATCACTGTTGCTAATGTTGTTGGGCAAAAGTCTGCCTCTGTTGAAATTATAACCCTAGACAAACCTGACCCTCCGGTTGGACCTGTGAAGTTTGATGAAATAAGTGCAGAAAGTATTACCCTATCATGGAATCCCCCAGCGTATACAGGTGGCTGCCAAATCACCAACTATGTTGTTCACAAGAGAGATACAACCACCACTGTATGGGAAACAGTTTCGGCTACTGTTGCAAGAACTACACTGAAGGTGACTAAACTGAAAACTGGTTCAGAATACCAGTTCAGAATATTTGCTGAGAACAGGTATGGGCAGAGCTTTGCATTGGAATCTGCACCAGTTGTAGCACAGTACCCCTACAAGGAACCAGGACCTCCTGGCACACCATTCGTGACAACAGTTACAAAAGACTCCATGGTTGTACAGTGGCATGAACCAATAAATGATGGTGGCAGTAGAGTGTTGGGCTACCATCTTGAGAGAAAGGAGAAAAACAGCATTTTATGGGCTAAAGTGAACAAGACTATTATTCAGGACACAAGTTTTAAGACAACTAACCTTGAAGAAGGAATTGAATACGAGTTTCGAGTTTCTGCAGAAAATATTGTTGGTGTAGGCAAAACAAGTAAAGTTTCTGAGTGCTATGTAGCTCGTGACCCATGTGATCCTCCAGGTCGCCCAGAAGCTATAATAATAAAAAGAAGCTCTATTACTATACAGTGGACCAAACCAGAATATGATGGTGGAAGTAAGATTACTGGTTATATTGTAGAGAAACGTGACTTACCAGATGGTCGCTGGATGAAAGCTAGCTTCACAAATATCATTGAAACTCAGTTCACTGTAACAGGGCTTACTGAAGACCAAAGATATGAATTTAGAGTAATTGCAAAGAATGCTGCAGGTGCAATCAGCAAACCTTCTGACAGTACAGGACCAATAACAGCAAGGGATGAAGTTGAACTTCCACGAATTTCAATGGATCCGAAGTACAAAGACACAATTGTTGTAAGTGCTGGTGAAACATTCAGACTTGAGGCTGATGTTCATGGAAAGCCACTACCAACCATTAAGTGGTACAAAGGAGATAAAGAGCTTGAGGAAACTGCTAGATATGAAATAAAGAACACAGACTTTAGTGCATTAATAATTGTAAAAGATGCTATTAGAGTTGATGGTGGACAGTACATTTTAGAAGCCTCTAATGTTGCAGGAACAAAGACAGCACCAGTAAACGTAAAAGTCCTGGACAGGCCAGGACCTCCAGAGGGCCCAGTCCAAGTGACAGGAGTTACAGCTGAAAAATGTTCATTGGCATGGGCTCCTCCTCTTCATGATGGTGGCAGTGATATTTCTCATTACATTGTAGAGAAGAGAGAAACTAGTCGCCTAGCATGGACTGTTGTTGCTTCAGAGGTTTTACCTACAATGCTGAAAGTAACAAAACTCTTGGAAGGAAATGAATATGTTTTCCGTATTATGGCAGTTAACAAATATGGGGTTGGTGAGCCATTAGAATCTGTGCCAGTAATGATGAAAAATCCATTTGTGGTTCCTGGACCACCAAAGGACTTGGAAATTACCAACATCACAAAGGATTCTATGACTGTCTGCTGGAGCCGGCCAGATAGTGATGGAGGTAGTGAAATCATAGGTTACATTGTAGAAAAGAGAGACCGAGCAGGCATCAGATGGATAAAATGTAATAAACGCCGAATTACAGATTTGCGATTAAGAGTTACAGGATTAACAGAGGATCATGAATATGAATTCAGAGTTTCTGCTGAAAATGCTGCTGGAGTGGGTGAACCAAGCCAAGTTTCTCCTTACTTTAAAGCTTGTGACCCCATGTTCAAGCCTGGCCCACCTACAAACGCCCATGTTGTGGATACCACCAAAAGTTCGGTTACGCTTGGTTGGAGTAAACCTATTTATGATGGTGGTTGTGAAATCCAGGGATACCTTGTAGAAATCTGTAAAGCAGATGAAGATGAATGGTCACTTGTTACTCCACAGACAGGTGTACGTGCCACTCGATTTGAAATCAAAAAGCTTACTGAACATCAAGAATATAAACTACGAGTGTGTGCCCTCAACAAGGTTGGTGTAGGAGAGGCTGCATCAGTTCCTGGTACTATTAAACCAGAAGACAAACTTGAAGCTCCAGAACTTGATATTGATTCAGAGCTAAGGAAAGGGATAGTGGTTAGAGCTGGTGGGTCTGCTAGGATTCACATACCATTCAGGGGACGACCAACACCTGACATTATGTGGTCTCGAGAAGAAGGTGAATTCACAGAAAAAGTTCAGATTGATAAAGGCATAAACTACACACAACTTTCAATTGACAACTGTGATAGAAATGATGCTGGAAAGTACATTCTTAAGTTGGAGAACAGCAGTGGTTCTAAATCTGCATTTGTTACAGTAAAAGTTTTGGACACACCAGGGCCACCACAAAACTTAGTGGTAAAGGATATAAAGAAGGATTCTGCTGTATTATCTTGGGAACCACCCATTATCGATGGTGGTGCAAAGGTAAAGAACTATGTAATAGACAAGCGTGAGTCAACCAGGAAGGCATTTGCAAATGTAAGTGCTAAGTGTGGCAAGACAAGTTTTAAAGTTGAAAATCTTACAGAAGGAGCAATTTATTACTTCAGAGTTATGGCTGAAAATGAATTTGGAATTGGTGTTCCAGCTGAAACCACAGATGCTGTCAAAGCCTCAGAGCCACCTCTGCCTCCTGGGAAAGTAACACTCACCGATGTGACTCAGAGAAGTGCATCACTTACATGGGAAAAACCTGAACATGATGGAGGTAGCAGAATTTTGGGATACATTGTTGAAATGCTGCCTAAAGGAACAGAAAAATGGAGTGTTGTTAGTGAGACCAAAACATGCAATGCAGTTGTGTCTGGTTTGAGTCCAGGACAAGAATATCAATTTCATGTGATTGCCTACAATGAAAAAGGCAAAAGTGATCCCAGAGCACTTGGAATTCCTGTGATAGCTAAAGACTTGACAATTGAGCCAAGTTTCAAACTGATGTTTAATACATACAGTGTACAGGCTGGAGAAGATCTGAAGGTAGAAATACCATTTATAGGTCGACCCAAACCTACTATTACTTGGACAAAAGATGAGCAGCCGCTGAAACAGACAACCAGATTACATATTCAGGATACATCAACATCAACTATCTTACATATTAAAGAAAGCAACAAGGAAGACTTTGGTAAATATACAGTAACAGCAACAAACACAGCAGGTACAGCAACAGAGCACCTGAGCATAATTGTACTGGAAAAGCCTGGCCCACCACGAGGACCTGTCCGCTTTGACGAAGTTAGCGCAGACTTTGTTGTTTTATCATGGGATCCACCTGATTATACTGGTGGCTGTCAGATAAGCAACTATATAGTAGAAAAGCGGGACACAAGCACTACCACGTGGAGCATTGTGTCAGCAACTGTTGCAAGAACAACTATCAAAGCAACAAAGCTTAAAACAGGTTCTGAATACCAGTTCAGGATTTCTGCTGAAAATAGATATGGGAAGAGCTCTCCTTTGGATTCTAAACCAGTTGTTGTGCAATACCCGTACAAGGTGCCTGGGCCACCTGGAACCCCTTTTGTAACAGCAGCTTCCAAGGACCATATGATTGTACAATGGCATGAACCAGTTAATGATGGAGGAAGCAAAGTTCTTGGCTACCATCTTGAACGTAAAGATAAGAACAGTATTCTTTGGACAAAACAGAACAAATCACTCATTGCAGACACCAAATATAAAACAGATGGCCTTGAAGAAGGTCTTGAATATGAATTCAGAGTTTCTGCTGAAAACATTGTTGGCATTGGCAAAGTCAGCAAAGTATCAGAATTGTATGTTGCCCGAGATCCTTGTGACCCACCTGGCCGCCCAGAGGCCATTGTTGTTACAAGAAATAATATTACGCTGAAGTGGAAAAAACCAGAATATGACGGTGGAAGCAAAATAACTGGATATATTGTAGAAAAGAAAGAACTACCAGATGGTCGCTGGATGAAAGCCAGCTTTACAAATGTGTTGGAAACAGAATTTACAGTAAGTGGTCTTGTTGAAGACCAACGATATGAATTTAGAGTAATTGCAAGAAACGCAGCAGGTTGCTTGAGTGAACCATCTGAAAGTACAGGGCCCATTACTGCCAGAGATGAAATTGAAGCACCAGGAGCTTCACTGGATCCTAAATACAAAGATGTCATTGTTGTTCATGCTGGAGAAACCTTTGTTCTTGAAGCTGATATCCACGGCAAACCTATTCCTGACATTACATGGTCAAAAGATGGTAAAGACCTTGAAGAAGCAACTGCAAGAATGGAAATTAAATCTACCATTCAGAAAACAACTCTTACTGTCAAAGACTGTATAAGAGTAGATGGAGGTCACTATACTCTTAACCTCAGAAATGTTGGTGGCACAAAATCTATACCAATCACTGTAAAAGTGCTTGACAGGCCTGGACCTCCAGAAGGACCTTTGAACGTTACAGGTGTCACTGCAGAAAAATGCTACTTGGCATGGGCTCCACCTTTACATGACGGTGGTTCTAGTATCTCACATTATATCATTGAGAAGAGAGAGACAAGCAGGCTTTCATGGACACAAGTAGCAACAGATGTGCAGGCTCTTAACCACAAAGTAACCAGACTCCTTGCTGGCAATGAGTACATTTTCCGTGTAATGGCAGTGAACAAATATGGAACTGGAGAACCCTTGGAATCTGAGCCAATTGTGGCTCGTAATCCATACAAACCCCCTGGTCCTCCTTCAACACCTGAAGTTTCAGCAATCACAAAAGATTCTATGGTGGTAACATGGGGTCGCCCAGAAGACAACGGGGGAGCTGAAATTGAAGGTTACATACTTGAAAAACGAGACAAAGATGGTGTCCGGTGGACCAAATGCAATAAGAAAAGGCTGACAGACTTGCGATTCAGAGTTACAGGTCTTACTGATGGGCATTTTTATGAATTTAGAGTTTCTGCTGAAAATGCTGCAGGGGTAGGGGAACCCAGTGAGCCATCCATTTTCTATCGTGCTTGTGATGTATTATATCCACCAGGTCCGCCAAGCAATCCAAAGGTTACAGACACTTCCAGGTCATCAGTTTCCCTTGCCTGGAGTAAGCCCATTTATGATGGTGGTGCTCCAGTTAAAGGCTATGTAGTAGAAGTAAAAGAAGCTGCTGATGATGAATGGACTACCTGCACCCCACCAACAGGCCTACAAGCGAAACACTTCACCATAACAAAACTTAAAGAGAACCAGGAGTATAACTTCCGCATATGTGCCATCAACTCAGAAGGAGTAGGAGAACCTGCTACTATACCTGGTACAGTCATAGCAGCGGACAAGATTGAACCTCCTGAAATTGAACTTGATGCAGATCTCAGAAAAGTCGTCACTGTACGTGCTAGTGGTACATTACGCCTGTTTGTCACCATCAAAGGAAGACCAGAACCTGAAGTTAAATGGGAGAAAGCAGAAGGAACAATTAGTGAGCGAGCTCAGATTGAAGTCACCAGTTCCTATACAATGCTGGTCATTGACAATGTGAATAGATTTGATAGTGGTAGATACAACCTTACTTTAGAGAACAACAGTGGCAAAAAATCAGCTTTTGTTAATGTCAGAGTGCTTGATACACCTAGTGCACCTATAAACCTGACAATCAGAGAAGTGAAAAAAGATTTTGTAACATTAGCCTGGGAACCGCCACTTATTGATGGTGGAGCTAAAATTACCAACTATGTAGTTGAAAAGCGAGAATCCACAAGAAAGGCATATGCCACAATTACAAACAACTGCACTAAGAATTCCTTCAAAATTACTCAACTACAAGAAGGATGTAGTTATTACTTCCGTGTTCTGGCTGTAAATGAATATGGGGTCGGCTTACCAGCAGAAACACCTGACCCAATTAAGGTTTCTGAACCACCTTCTCCACCTGCAAAGGTTGTTCTTGTTGATGTGACTCGCAACTCTGCCTCAATTAAATGGGAAAAGCCCGAGAGCGATGGTGGCAGTAAAATTACTGGCTATATAGTAGAAATGCAAACTAAAGGAAGTATAAAATGGAGTGCATGTACACAGGTGAAAACATTAGAAGCAACAATAACAGGCTTAAGTATGGGAGAAGAGTACAGTTTCAGAGTGATTGCTGTTAATGAAAAAGGAAAAAGTGATCCAAGAGAACTTGGTGTCCCAGTCATTGCAAAAGACATTGAAATCCAGCCATCTGCTGAACTCCTTTTCAACACGTTCACTGTGAAAGCTGGAGATGATCTTAAGATTGATGTACCATTTAGAGGGCGACCTCTTCCAACTGTTAGCTGGAAGAAGGATGGGAATCCCTTAAAAGAGACAACCAGGGTAAATGTTCAGACATCAAAGACTTCAACTTCCCTGTCCATCAAGGAAGCTTCAAATGAAGATTTGGGACATTATGAATTACATCTTTCAAATACTGCTGGATCAACAACAGCTTCTTTAACTGTAGTTGTCCTTGACAGACCAGGACCACCAACTGATGTGCATATTGATGAAGTTAGTGCTGACAGTGTAACTCTGTCTTGGAAACCTCCAGCATATGATGGTGGGTGCCACATTAGCAATTACATTGTGGAGAAGCGAGAAACTACCACAACAACATGGGATGTAGTATCTGCAGCAGTTGCAAGAACATCAATTAAAGTATCTCGACTCACCACTGGCTCTGAATATCAGTTCCGTATTTGTGCAGAAAACCGCTATGGGAAAAGCACCTACACTAATTCTCCTTCTGTTGTGGCAGAGTATCCATTTAAGCCTCCGGGACCACCTGGAACTCCTCATGTGGCACACGCAACTAAAGTTTTCATGATTGTAACTTGGCAGGTACCAGTTAATGATGGAGGTAGCAGAGTACTAGGATATCACTTGGAGCGTAAAGAAAGAAGCAGCATTCTTTGGACAAAAGTCAACAAGAGTCTTATACCTGATACGCAAATGAAAGTTACAGGTCTTGATGAAGGACTGCTGTATGAATATCGTGTGTATGCTGAAAACATTGCTGGAATAGGCAAATGCAGTAAATCATGTGAACCAGTTGCTGCAAGAGATCCATGTGATCCTCCTGGTCAGCCAGAAGTTACTAATATTACAAGAACATGTGTCTCACTGAAATGGACTAAACCAGAATATGATGGTGGAGCTAAAGTAACAGGATATATTATTGAACGTAGAGACATACCAGATGGTCGTTGGCTAAAGTGTAATTTTACTAATGTACAGGAAACATACTTTGATGTCGGTGGACTTACAGAAGACCAGCGATATGAATTCCGTGTGATTGCAAAGAATGCTGCTGGACTCTTCAGTCAGCCATCTGAATCAACTGGACCTGTGACTGTAAAAGATGATGTAGAGGCTCCAAGAATTATGATGGATGCCAAATTCAGGGATGTTGTAGTTGTGAAAGCTGGAGAAGTGTTTAAAGTCAATGCTGATATTGCAGGACGGCCAATACCAGTGATTTCATGGACTAAGGATGGCAAGGAGCTTGAAGGAAAAGCTAGAGTTGAAATAGCCTCAACAGATCACACTACTGCAATAACCATTAAGGACTGTATCCGAGGTGATTCAGGACAGTATATTCTAACATTACAAAATGTTGCAGGAACAAGATCTTTGGCAATTAATTGCAAAGTACTTGATAGACCTGGCCCACCTGCAGGCCCATTAGAAATAAATGGCCTTACTGCTGAAAAGTGCCATTTATCATGGGGACCCCCTCAAGAAAATGGTGGTGCAGATATTGATTATTATATTGTAGAAAAACGTGAGACCAGCAGAATTGCATGGACACTTTGTGAAGGAGAGCTTAGAACAACATCCTGTAAAGTGACAAAACTACTGAAGGGTAATGAGTATATCTTCAGAGTGATGGGAGTTAACAAATATGGCACTGGTGAGCCTCTAGAAAGTGTTGCTGTCAAGGCCCTAGACCCATTTACAGTTCCAAGTCCACCTACATCTTTAGAGATCACCAGTGTGAGCAAAGATTCGATAACTTTGTGCTGGGCAAGACCTGAGTCTGATGGAGGCAATGAGATCTCTGGCTATGTAATTGAAAGGCGTGAGAAAACTAGCCTAAGATGGATTCGTGTAAACAAAAAGCCAGTTTATGATTTAAGAGTGAAATCATCCGGTCTCCGTGAAGGATGTGAATATGAATTCCGGGTATATGCAGAAAATGCTGCTGGCCTCAGTCTTCCAAGTGAAACCACACCATTGATTCGGGCAGAAGATCCAATCTTCTTGCCATCTCCCCCATCTAAACCTAAGATTATGGATTCTACAAGGTCAAACATCACAATTGGATGGACAAAGCCACTGTTTGATGGAGGTGCTCCAGTAACAGGATACACAGTTGAATACAAGAAAACTGATGAAACTGACTGGACAACTGCTATTCAGAACTTAAGAGGCACAGAATACACCATAACTGGATTAGTATCAGGCTCTGAGTATGTCTTTAGAGTGAAATCCATTAACAAAATTGGTGTCAGTGAACCAAGTGATGTCTCAGAACCTCAGGTGGCAAAAGACAGAGAAGAAGAACCTGCTTTTGATATTGACAGTGAAATGCGGAAGACTTTAATTGTAAAGGCTGGTGGATCATTCACAATGACTGTTCCTTTCAGAGGCAAACCAGTCCCAAATGTAACATGGAACAAACCAGACACTGATCTCCGTACACGAGCAAGCATTGATACTTCAGATAATTGCACATCTCTTACTATTGAAAAAGCAACAAGAAACGATTCTGGAAAATACACATTAACATTGCAAAACATCCTGAACACTGCTACCTTGACTTTAATTGTCAAAGTTCTTGATACTCCTGGCCCACCATCTAATATTACAGCAAAAGACGTAACTAAAGAATCTGCTGTGTTATCTTGGGATGTTCCTGAAAATGATGGTGGAGCACCTGTAAAGAACTATGTTATTGAAAAACGCGAAGCTAGCAAAAAAGCGTGGGTCACTGTGACAAACAATTGTCATCGCCTGTCCTACAAAGTGACTGGCTTGCAGGAAGGTGCTATTTACTACTTCCGGGTTTCTGGAGAAAATGAGTATGGTGTTGGAGTGCCTTCTGAGACCAAGGAGGGAACAAAAATAACAGGTGTGTTTTACTAAGAAAATTATTTGTTAATGTTTAAAACAATACATGTTTTTAAATGTTTACTTCAAAATAATATAAAAAGTGTTAAATCTGTTTACAGTAAAAAAAAGATAATTTTGTGGTAGATATGTCTGTGGTTTTACAGATGAAAAAGAGCTAAGTAATAGCTTGAATTTTAAATTTAGCTTGCATTTTACTTAAAATGTTTCTAATACACAAACTCATTTAAAACCACGTTTTCTCAATCCAGATGGCATTCCTGTGTAATTGCTAATATAAAAGTAAATACTCGGTATATTGCTTAACCTGTTGTACTTTTTTTCTCAGAAAAACCCAGCCCACCAGAAAAACTTGGAGTAACAAATGTCACAAAGGACAGTGTTTCTCTTTCATGGCTAAAACCAGAACATGATGGCGGAAGCAGAATTGTGAGCTACCTCATTGAAGCTCTTGAGAAAGGACAGCAAAAATGGGTTAAGTGTGCAATTGTAAAGACAACTCATCATGTTGTCCATGGTCTTAAGGAGAATGTTGACTATTTCTTCAGGGTATCTGCAGAAAACCAAGCTGGTTTAAGTGATCCTAAAGAACTACTGCTCCCTGTTACAGTTAAAGAACAATTAGGTATGCTTCCTGACATGAGACAAAAGTTGATACACATTAAATTGGATTCATATTTTAAAAGAGAGAACATTTTTTAATGGTTTGAAAATGTTTTCTTTTTCAGAATCTCCCGAGATTGACATGAAGGGCTTCCCTCATAACACTGTATATATTCGAGCAGGATCAAACCTGAAAGTTGAAATTCCAGTTTCTGGAAAACCAATGCCAAAGGTGACATTGTCTAGAGATGGGGTTCCACTGAAACCTACCATGAGATTTCACACAGAAACCACTGCAGAAAGTCTCATCATTAACCTTAAAGAAAGTGTGGCTGCTGATGCTGGCAGATATGACATTACTGCTGCTAACTCAAGTGGCACCACAAAATCATTTGTTAATATTGTTGTGCTGGATAGACCAGGTCCTCCTGTTGGTCCTGTTGTCCTTAGCGATATCACTGAAGAGAGTGTGACACTCAGATGGCAGCCGCCAGCTTATGATGGTGGAAGTCAAGTTACCAACTATATTGTACTGAAAAGAGAAACAAGTACTGCTGCTTGGTCTGAAGTGTCTGCAACCGTTGCTAGAACTGTTATCAAAGTTATGAAGCTCACAACAGGAGAAGAATACCAATTCCGCATCAAAGCTGAGAACCGCTTTGGCATCAGCGATCACATAGACTCACAATGTGTGGTTGTCAAGCTTCCCTACAGTGAGTAATATGCTTCTCATGCTACAGGTTGACGTTTTAAGGCTCTGATGTTGAAAATATAATTCTGTTAAAAACTAATCACTTCTTTTGATATCATCAGCTACCCCTGGCCCTCCTTCCACACCATGGGTCATGAATGTCACCCGAGAGAGTATTACTGTTGGATGGCATGAACCAGTCACTAATGGTGGCAGTGCAGTCATCGGATACCACCTGGAAATGAAAGACAGGAATAGCATATTATGGCAGAAGGCTAACAAGACCCTCATTCGCACAACTCACTTCAAAGTCACCACCATCAGCGCTGGCCTTATCTATGAATTCAGAGTTTATGCAGAAAATGCAGCTGGCATTGGAAAGTCAAGTCATCCTTCTGATCCAGTCCTTGCAATTGATGCTTGTGGTATGTATTCCCTAGAAAATAAAGAAGCCCAAGCATTTAAGTAGTGCTTTTTTATTTTTCTTTCCCTGTGATATTATGTCCTGTACAGTAAGCCAATATCCAAAACAGCTGTTATTCATTAGCAATACTCTTATGTTTCCTACTGCAGAACCACCAAGAAACATTCGTGTCTCAGATATTTCCAAGACTGCTATCACTCTGTCATGGCAGAAGCCAGCATTTGATGGTGGTAGCAAGATCACTGGATACATCGTAGAAAAACGTGATCTTCCAGATGGCAGATGGACAAAAGCTAGCTTCACCAATGTTATTGAGACTCAGTTCACAGTATCTGGTCTGACACAGAATTCCCGGTATGAATTCCGGGTCTTTGCTAAGAATGCTGTTGGTTCCATTAGTAATCCCTCAGATGTTGTGGGTCCTATCACATGTGTTGATACATATGGTAAGTGTTTTGCAATGATGTGACAGTACCCTTTCGTGGTACTAGGAAGCTTGAAGGCAGCACTGTTTTGTAGAACAGTCTTTTAAATACAGAAGGATAGTTTACAGTGATTGATTCAATAAGCTTGAATGACTGTGAGCTATTTGAGCATGATTGTAGTGAACATCTTTGGCTGTATCTGCATTCTCAAAGTCTTATGGTATCTTTATTCTTTGAGCAATAGAAGTCTGCCCATACCCCATGGCCAAAGTGGTTATATTTATACATGTGGTTGCCTTTTCTTGGTAGGATTAGTTCTAACTTGTTCTAGGTTTATGATTTAAGTTATACATGCTATCTTTACTTTGATCTCTATTTATAAAATGCCTGTAACTATTAGCTTAAACAAAGTACTATTATTTTTGTTTTTATTAAATACAAGTCTAAAATAAGTATGTTTTTAATTTTTTCTTATTCTTAACTTTTTTAAGGTGCACCTGAAATCGATGTGCCACCAGAATATACAGAAGTGGTGAAATATAAAGCAGGAACTTCAGTTAAGCTAAAACTAGGCATCTCAGGCAAGCCTGTACCCACAATTGAATGGTTCAAAAATGGCAACGAGGTACAAACCAGTGCACTAGTGTCTATTGAAAACACAACAGAATTTGCTTCTATACTTATCAAGGATGCAACTCGACTCAACAGTGGCACCTATGAATTAAAATTGAAGAATGCCATGGGTTCAGCATCAGCCCATGTTAGAGTACAGATACTTGGTATGTGTTGAGATACAACTGTATTATACTATTAAACAATAATTCAGTAATAAATACTTAATATCTTCTTTCTTCTGCCTTCCACAGACAAACCAGGACCCCCAAGTGGACCTATACAGTTTAAGACAGTCACTGCTGAAAAGATTACAATAATGTGGGACCCACCAGCAGATGATGGTGGTGCACCTGTAACACACTATGTTGTTGAAAAGCGGGAGACAAGTCGGGTTGTATGGTCTTTAATTTCTGAAAAACTGGAGGGGTGTATCATAACTACAACAAAACTCATCAAAGGAAATGAATATGTGTTCCGTGTCCGTGGTGTGAACAAGTTTGGAGTTGGTGATTCACTGGAGTCTGAACCCGTTATAGCCAAAAATTCATTTGGTAAGAAACACATAAAATAACTTATAACTTAATCATCTTGTGTATTATTTGTGAGTAGTACTGATTTACTGACTTTTTTTTTTCTCAGTTACACCTGGACCACCTAGTGTACCAGAAGTCACAATGATAACCAAGAATTCTATGACTGTTGTCTGGAATAGGCCCACTGTTGATGGAGGCAGTGAAATATCAGGCTATTTTCTTGAGAAGCGTGACAAGAAGAGTCTGAGTTGGTTCAAGGTTACTAAAGAAACCATTCGGGACACCAGACAGAAAGTAACAGGTCTGACTGAAAACAACGAATATCATTTCCGAGTTTGTGCTGTCAATGCAGCTGGACAAGGTCCATTCTCTGAAGCTTCTGACTTCTACAAAGCTGCAGATCCTGTTGGTAAGCTACAATGTACAGTATTTCTAATTGGTTAGAAATCAATGGACAATGAGCAATTACGATGGGATTCCACCAATGTAACTGAGGGCAGATTTTATTTCTCTTTATGATTAATTGTAAATATGGCTTCTGATTTTTTTTTTTTCCCCTGTAAACTCTAACTTACAGATAAGCCAGGTTCACCAACAAAGCTGAAGATTGTGGATACAACCAAGACATCTGTCACCCTTGGCTGGATTAAACCTGCTTATGATGGAGGAAGTCCAATTACCAACTATGTGGTGGAGAAAAGGGAAGGTGAAGAGCAAGAATGGACTGTAGTCAGTACTAAGGGAGAAGTGAGAACAACTGAGTATGTTGTATCCCACCTTCAGCCAAGTATTAATTATTATTTCCGTGTGTCTGCTATCAATTGCGCTGGACAAGGAGAGCCTATTGAAATGACAGAACCCGTTCAAGCTAAAGATATTCTTGGTACTGTACTTTTCAGTAATTTTTCATTTTTCTGTGGTTGTTTTTTTTTTTCCAAAGCATTTCTTATTTTACTTTCTGAGTATGCACTATTAATTTTTACTTATTTCCACAGTGGCACCAGAGATTGATCTGGATGTTGCTCTCCGGACCTCTATTGTTGCTAAAGCAGGTGAAGATGTGCAAATAATGATTCCATTCAAAGGAAGACCTCCTCCAACAGTCACATGGAGAAAGGGTGACAAGAATCTTGGGATTGATGAAAGATATATCATCCAGAACACAGAATCATCTACACTACTTACTATTCCTCAAGTTACCCGAAATGATACAGGAAAATATGTTCTTACAATTGAAAATGGTGTTGGAGAAGCAAAATCATCATTTGTGAATGTAAAAGTACTTGACACGCCATCTGCCTGCCAGAAGCTGCAGCTTAAACATGTTTCTCGTGGCACAGTTACACTGGTATGGGAGCCACCTCTTATTAATGGTGGTTCTGAAATAACAAATTATGTTGTTGAAAAAAGAGATGCTACAAAGAGGGCCTGGTCAACTGTAACAACAAAGTGTTCTCATACCACCTTTAAGCTCACTAACCTGTCAGAGAAGACTGCATTCTTCTTCCGTGTTCTTGCTGAAAATGAAATTGGACTGGGTGAACCTTGTGAGACAGCTGAACCAGTGAAAGCTGCAGACATACCTGGACCTGTAAAAGACCTAGCCATGAAAGATTCTACAAAGACTTCTGTTAAATTGCAGTGGAGCAAACCTGACTATGATGGTGGTAGCATTATATCGGACTATGTTATTGAAAAGAAAGTGCAGGAAGAAAAAGAATGGACATATGCAGGCACAAGCAAGAGCTGTGAATTTGAAGTTGAAAAGCTTAAAGAGCTCTCTGTCATGGAATTCAGAGTCTTTGCTAAAAACGAAAAAGGCATGAGTGATGGTGTTACTGTTGGACCCATTACAGTGAAAGAATATATAATAACACCTGAAGCTGACCTTTCTGATATTCCTGGAGGTCAAATTGCAGTAAGAATTGGACATAACCTGCACATTGAATTGCCCTATAAAGGTAAACCTAAGCCATCAATGAGCTGGCTTAAGGACAACCTCCCTCTTAAAGAAACTGAACATCTTCGTTTCAAGAAAACTGAAAACAAGATAAGCTTAAGCATCAAGAATGTGAAAAAGGAGCATGGTGGCAAATATACTTTAATTCTTGATAATGTAGTCTGCAGAAAAACATTCACAATCACTGTCATCACTCTTGGCCCTCCATCTAAGCCAAAAGGACCTTTAAGACTAGATGAAATCAAAGCAGATAGTGTAGTTTTGTCATGGGAAGCTCCTGAAGATGATGGGGGAGGAGAAATTACTGGCTACAGTATTGAGAAGAGAGAAACTTCACAAATGAACTGGAAGCTGGTGTGTTCCAGTGCTGCAAGAACAACTTTCAAAGTACCAAACCTTGTTAAAGACACTGAATATCAGTTTAGAGTTCGTGCAGAAAACAGATACGGAGTGAGCCCACCTCTTGTGTCAGCAGATGTTGTGGCAAAGCATCAGTTTAGACCACCAGGTGCCCCTGGCAAGCCTGTTGTATACAACATAACTGCTGATGGAATGACCATATCTTGGGATGCTCCCGTTTACGATGGTGGTTCAGAGATTATTGGATACCACGTTGAAAAGAAGGAAAGAAACAGTATTTTGTGGCAGAAGGTTAATGTTGCATTAATATCTAGCAGAGAATACAGGATTACTGGACTGCTTGAGGGCCTGGATTACCAGTTCCAAGTATATGCTGAAAACACTGCAGGCCTAAGCCGAGCTAGCGAGCCGAGCAAATTTACTTTGGCAGTCTCTCCAGTGGGTGAGTGAATAGTCACTTATCCAAGAAAATTCTAGTCTTCTAGACTATGGTGAGGAGTACTAAAAATAAATTTTAATTATTTTCCTTTCAGACCCACCTGGTACTCCTGATTACATTGATGTCACCAGGGAAACAGTCACCCTTAAATGGACCCCCCCACTGCGTGATGGAGGCAGTAAGATTGTGGCCTACAGCATTGAGAAACGGCAAGGAAGTGAAGACCGTTGGCTTAGATGTAACTTTACTGATGTCAGTGAATGCCAATATACAGTTACAGGACTCAGTTCGGGTGACCGATATGAATTCAGAGTGCTTGCAAGAAATGCTGTTGGTACAATCAGCCCCCCTTCACAGTCTTCAGGCTATATCATGACCAGAGATGAAAACAGTAAGAATTATTTCTTAATATGCTTGTATTTGGGTACTGAAGCCAGCTAGAGCTTCTGGCTGTACTAATTGGAAATGGGAGGCCAAGGGGAGAAGAACGTGTGACTGAAATCCTTCCAGTCAACTCAGAACATTTCTATTTGTACTCCAAGGTGGGAGGGTCTAAATTAAAGACCCAAATCTGGCAGACATACATAATCAACTGCTGAAAGGCATGGCACTCTACATTTGTGTTGGATAAGCAACAGCAGCAAAGTTGGAAAGAAATCATAAACTGTAATATTCTGATGCACTGAATAAATTAGAAATGAAAATTTGCCTCAGGTAGCTTGACACACTGTAACAGCATATATTAATGGTGTCTTTCACCTATTGTTAATATGATGCACTGTGTGCTTACAGGAAAAATAAGTTTATCATTCATATAATAACTGCTTTTTAGAGAATACCATTTTCTAAGTGAAAGAATTCTATATATAATCATCTTTTATAATTAGTACAGTAAAAAGAGTATCAAGAAAAAATACTTAGCTATATGAGAATTTCATTATATTTTTCTTTTTTAGTTGCTCCAACAATTGAATTTGGCCCTGAGCACTTTGAAGGCCTTACTGTTAAAGCTGGGGAGAGCATTAGACTTAAAGCTCTAATCAAAGGACGTCCAGTACCTAAAGTGACATGGTTTAAGGATGGTAAGGAGATTGAGAAAATAACGAATATAGAAATAACTACGGCTATTGGATATAGTACAATCTTCATTAGGGATGCTACCCGGGATCATCGTGGAGTGTACACAGTAGAAGCCAAAAATGCATCAGGCACTAAACGAGAAGATATTACCTTCAGAGTACAAGGTATTGCACCAGACACTTTCAGTATGCTCTTTTAAAATAGTATTTTATTCTAAGTGCCATCAAATTATAATTCTGAACCTTTAAAATTGCAGACACACCAGGAAAAGTTGGTGGACCAATACGATTCACAAACATTACTGGAGAAAAAGTCACATTATGGTGGGACCCTCCAGCTAATGATGGTTGTGCTTCTATTTCCCACTATATAATTGAAAAACGTGAAACCAGCAGGATTGCTTGGGCATTAGTTGAAGATAAATGCGAAGCTTGCAGCTACACTGCACTTAAATTAATTAAGGGCAATGAGTACCAGTTCCGTGTCTCTGCAGTGAACAAATTTGGAGTTGGCAGACCATTGGAGTCTGATCCAGTTACTGCACAAATACCTTACAGTAAGTTTCCACCTCATTCTGTAGAAATAGCTGTGGAGTTACCATCTTGTTTTTCTAACGATGTTTTTCTTTTTTTAGCTCTCCCTGATGCACCAGGTACTCCAGAGCCTACCAATGTAACGGGAGACAGTATCACACTCACATGGGCAAGACCAAAATCAGATGGTGGAAGCGAGATAAACGAGTATATTCTAGAAAGGAGAGAAAAGAAGAGCATGCGCTGGGTTAAAGTATCCAGTAAGAGGCCCATTACTGAGAACAGATACAGAGTAACTGGCCTTATTGAAGGCAATGAGTATGAATTCCATGTCATGGCTGAAAATGCTGCAGGAGTAGGACCTCCAAGTGACGTTTCAAAGCTGATTAAATGTAGAGAACCTGTCAGCCCACCAAGTGCTCCTAATGTTGTAAAGGTGATAGATACATCGAAGACTAGTGTAACCTTAGAGTGGACCAAGCCAGTGTTTGATGGAGGTATGGAAATAATTGGTTACATCATTGAGATGTGCAAAGCTGATCTCGAAGCATGGCAGAAAGTCAATGCAGAGACTGTTCTTGCTACTAAATATACCGTTGTTGATTTGGAAGCAGGAGAACACTATAAATTCAGAGTTAGTGCTGTCAATGGTGCTGGCAAAGGAGAGAGTTGTGAAGTTCCTGCTTCAGTCCAAACTGTGGACAGGCTTTCTGCACCTGAAATTGATATCGATGCAAACTTCAAGCAGACTCATATTGTAAGAGCAGGTGCAAGCATTCGTCTATTTATTGCTTTCTCTGGAAGACCTGTTCCTACTGCTGTGTGGTCCAAAGCAGATGCTAATCTGAGCTTGCGTGCTGACATTCAAACAACTGATTCATTCAGCACATTGACTGTGGAGGAGTGCAATAGAAATGATGCTGGCAAGTATGTCTTTACTGTGGAAAACAACAGTGGAAGTAAGTCTATCGCATTTACTGTCAAAGTTTTAGACACGCCTGGTCCACCAGGTCCTATTACATTTAAAGATGTGACTCGAGGATCTATTACTTTAATGTGGGACGCTCCTGTTCTGGATGGAGGTTCACGTATCCATCACTACGTTGTGGAAAAACGGGAAGCAAGCCGTCGTAGCTGGCAAGTAGTGAGTTCAAAATGCACTCGACAAATCTTTAAGGTCACTGATCTGGCAGAAGGTGTCCCATATTACTACCGAGTGTCAGCAGAAAATGAATATGGTGTAGGTGAACCCTGTGAGTTAACAGAACCAGTTGTAGCCACAGAAGAACCTGCTCCACCTAAGAGACTAGATATTGTTGATACAACCAAATCTTCTGTAGTTTTAGCTTGGCTTAAACCTGATCATGATGGTGGTAGTCGTGTTACTGGATACCTTCTTGAAATGAAACAAAAAGGATCTGACTCCTGGATTGAAGCTGGACAAACCAAACAACTTACTTTCACTGTTGAAGGCCTTGTGGAGAACACTGAATATGAGTTCCGGGTCAAGGCAAAGAATGATGCTGGCTACAGTGAGCCGAGAGAAGCTTTCTCTTCTGTTATTATTAAGGAGCCACAGATTGAACCAACAGCAGATCTCAGCGAAATAAGCAGACAGCTCATAACATGCAAGGCTGGAAGCACCTTTACTATTGATATACCAATCAGTGGGCGCCCAGCTCCAAAAGTGACATGGAAACTTGAGGAGATGAGGCTGAAGGAAACTGAGAGAGTGACCATCAAGACAACAAAAGACAGAACCACACTGTCTGTAAAGGAGAGTATGAGAGGTGACTCTGGTAAATACTACCTCACACTTGAAAACACTGCTGGTGTGAAAACATTTACTGTCACGGTGGTAGTCATAGGAAGGCCAGGTCCTGTCACTGGCCCAATTGAAATATCATCTGTCTCCGCTGAATCTTGTGTGTTGACCTGGAAAGAACCTGAAGATGACGGTGGCAGTGACATTACGAACTACATTGTAGAGAAACGTGAATCTGGCACAACAGCATGGCAGCTGGTAAATTCAAGTGTGAAACGTACACAGATCAAAGTCACTCATCTCACAAAATACCAGGAGTACAGTTTCCGAGTAAGCTCAGAAAACAGATTTGGTGTCAGCAAACCCCTTGAATCAAAAACAATAGTTGCTGAGCATCCATTCGGTAAGTGAAACACTTTTCAAAATTTGTTCTTTTCCTCTGACTGAGGTATTTGTAATAACTAACATTTTCCTTCCCATCTTTTTTATGTTTAGTCCCACCAAGCCCACCCTCAAGGCCAGAAGTCTATTCTGTGTCTGCAACTGCCATGGCCATTCGCTGGGAGGAACCCTATCATGATGGTGGCAGCAGAGTCATTGGATATTGGGTTGAAAAGAAGGAGCGCAACACCATCCTTTGGGTGAAGGAAAACAAAGTGCCATGCTGTGAATGCAACTACAAAGTCACAGGATTGGTGGAAGGTCTAGAATATCAATTCAGAACCTATGCTCTAAATGCTGCAGGTGTTAGCAAAGCTAGTGAAGCTTCTAGACCTGTAGTGGCTCAAAATCCAGTTGGTAAGTATTACTTTTAGAGTTATGTTGTTATTTAAGCTAAAATAGAAATGCATTTCTCATTTTTCTGTTTTATTCCTCCAGATCCACCAGGAAGACCAGAAGTAACAGATGTCACCAGATCTACAGTGTCACTGAGCTGGTCAGCACCCCTTTATGATGGTGGAAGCAAAATTATCGGATATATTATAGAGCGCAAACCATATAATGAATCTGGTGATGGACGCTGGCTGAAATGCAATTATACCATTGTCTCAGAAAACTTTTTTACTGTGACAGCTCTTAGTGAAGATGAAGCATATGAGTTCCGTGTACTAGCAAAGAATGCTGCTGGTGTGATTAGCAAAGGATCTGAATCGACTGGTGCTGTCATTTGCAAAGACGAATACTGTAAGAAATATTCACTTGGAACAATTAAAAACATAATGTTCTATTTTTAGTACTGTCACATAATTTGTTTTTAATCTCTTTTTCCTTATGACAGCACCACCAAAGGCTGAACTTGATGCCAGACTGCAGGGAGAAGTTGTGACCATTAGGGCTGGATCGGATCTTGTTCTTGATGCGGCCATTGGTGGGAAACCAGAACCAAAAGTCTTCTGGTCCAAAGGTGACAGGGAATTGGATCTATGTGAAAAGATATCTCTGCAATACACCAGCAAACGAGCCATTGCAATTATCAAGTTCTGTGACAGAAGTGATAGTGGAAAATATACTCTAACAGTTAAAAATGCCAGTGGGATGAAACAAATTTCTGTTCTTGTCAAAGTGCTTGGTATGTATCCCATGATTAATATTCATACTTAGTATACTAAAGAACCCACATTCTTTTAAGTAAGAGTGAGATGCTTTTCCTTAGCTGCTAATAACAATACTTATTTTCATCTCTACCCAGACTCACCAGGTCCATGCACAGGCAAAATCACTGTTAGCAGAGTAACAGAAGAGAAATGTACTCTGGCATGGAACATTCCTGAGGAAGACGGAGGTGCACAAGTCACTCACTATATTGTAGAAAGGCGTGAAACCAGCAGACTTCACTGGGTTATTGTTGAGGCTGAATGCCAGACTTTATCATGTGTGGTAACAAAACTTATTAAAAATAATGAATACATCTTCCGTGTGAGAGCTGTCAACAAATATGGACCAGGTGTTCCACTTGAAACAGAACCTGTGATTGCCAGGAATGCTTTCAGTGAGTGTTAATACCTTCCATTCTGCATCAGAATTTATGGAATGTTTCTCATAGAAAAACAATTTGTTAAATAATAATTTTTTTTTCACCTTTTTAAAAAAAAACAGCTATCCCAACACAGCCTGGTGCTCCTGAAGAAGTGAGCGTCGGCAAGGAACATATCATTATTCAGTGGACGAAACCAGAATCAGATGGTGGCAGTGAGATTAAGGACTATCTTGTGGACAAACGTGAAAGGAAAAGTCTGCGCTGGACACGCGTGAACAGAGATTACACGGTTTATGATACCAGACTGAAAGTCACTGGTCTCATGGAAGGCAGCCAGTACCAGTTCCGTGTCACTGCAGTGAATGCTGCTGGGAACAGTGAGCCCAGTGATGCTTCGCAATACATGTTATGTAAAGAACCATCATGTAAGTTACCACACTGAAAACATATTTTAATATTTACTTATAATAATGGAGCATAGACCAATGTTGGCACTTCAACTAAGATACCCAAAACCACATATGATCTCACTGAACTAACTAGCATTAGAATAAACTTAAAAGCAGTTATTGTTCATTTTAAATGCATTTCCTGGCATTAGCTGTTTAGAAATTGTTTTTAAGTGTAAAATACTTCCTGCACCAATATGAAATGCATTTTCTTCTTTTTCAAAGATACTCCTGCACCACCTTCAGCTCCAAGAGTTGTGGATACTACTAAGCACAGCATAAGTTTAGCATGGTCAAAGCCCACATATGACGGTGGTGCTGACATCTTAGGCTATGTTCTTGAAATGAAAGAAGAAGGTACTGAACAATGGTATCGACCACATACAACTGCCACTCTGAGGAATGCCGAGTTCACCGTGACTGGTCTTAAAACAAACCAGAAATACCAATTCAGAGTTGCTGCTACAAATGTGAATGGCATGAGTGAATTTAGTGAATCATCAGCAGAAATAGAACCTGTGGAAAGAATAGGTAATTTGAAGACTTAATGTATATTTTAAGGAATAATTATACTTTCCTTTAAAACTACTAAAAGATTAATTAATTCCATGTTTCTTACACCCTTCATCAGAAATACCTGAGCTTGAGCTTGCTGATGATCTGAAGAAGACAGTTACAGTCAGAGCCGGTGGTTCCCTGCGCCTAATGGTCTCTGTATCTGGCAGACCTGCTCCCGTAATCACGTGGAGCAAACAAGGTGTTGACCTTGTAAGTCGAGCTATTATTGATACTACAGACAGCTACACTCTGCTAATTGTGGATAAAGTTAATCGGTATGATGCTGGAAAATACATCATTGAGGCTGAAAATCAATCAGGAAAAAAATCTGCAACTATTTCTGTAAAAGTGTATGGTAAGTACTGCTACAATTGTATACGGGTATTATATCACTCATAGTACACATTTCTCAGGAATAAGAAAGTCATTCATTTCCAAAGGAAGTTTGCAGTTTAAACAACATGAGAATGTTTGGGAAGTCAGAGAAACAATCTAATCCAAAGGCAAATACATAGTTTCTAAAGCTGTGCTAGTTTATAAATCAAAATGCAGCGTTGTTTTTTTATGCAGAATCAGTCATTGACTGTAAAAGGAAAGGATCCAACAGGAAACTAAAATCTTTTTTGTTGTTGTTTTAGATACACCTGGGCCACCAGCTGCAGTGAGAATTAAGGAAGTATCAAAAGATTCTGTGACACTTACTTGGGATATTCCAACCATTGATGGTGGAGCCCCAGTCAACAATTACATAATTGAGAAACGTGAAGCTTCCATGAGAGCTTACAAGACTGTCACTACCAAATGCAGCAAGACATTTTATAGAGTTAGCGGACTTCTAGAAGGAGCTTTGTATTATTTCAGAGTACTACCAGAAAATATTTACGGCATTGGTGAAGCTTGTGAAACATCTGATGCAGTACTAGTATCTGATGTTCCCATGGTACCACAAAAACTTGAAGTGATTGACACCACTAAATCAACTGTTACTCTTGCATGGGAGAAACCACCACATGATGGTGGCAGTAGATTGACTGGCTATGTTATTGAGGCCAGCAAAGCTGGAACAGAAAGATGGTTGAAGGTAGTGACACTGAAGCCTACTGTCTACGAGCATACAATTATCTCTCTCAATGAAGGCGAACAGTACTTGTTCAGGGTCAGAGCACAGAATCAGAAGGGCATGTCAGAACCACGAGAGATTGTCACAGCAGTGACAGTACAAGACCAAAAAGGTAGGTATCTACTGTTAAAAATAACAGGGTGAAGCTTACACCAAATGAATGTGATATTTATAAAATGGATATTTAAAATTTCAATTATTTGCTTTTCTTAGTTCTACCGACAATTGACTTTGCTGGAATACCTCAGAAGACAATTCATGTACCTGCTGGCAAGCCCATTGAGTTAGCTATTCCAATTGAAGGACGACCACCTCCAGCTGTATCTTGGTTCTTTGCTGGTTCTAAACTAAAAGAATCAGAACGCATCAAAATGGAGACTATTGCCAAAATGGCTAAATTAACTGTGCGTGAGACCACCATACATGACACTGGAGAGTATACGCTTGAACTGAAGAACACAACTGGAACAGTTACTGATACAATAAAGGTTATAATCCTTGGTAAGGATTTATGAAAATAATTGTCCATGATCTTTCTACATCTGAACTTTGTTACATCAGCAACGTGATTCCTTTTCTCCACGGGTTTTGGGGTTTTTTTTTGTCCTTTAATTTTCTTTTTTTTTTCCTAGACAAACCTGGACCACCTGTTGGACCTATCCGAATTGATGAAATTGATTCAAATTATGTAACTATCTCCTGGGAGCCACCTGAGTTGGATGGTGGAGCTACCCTTAGCGGCTATGTGGTAGAACAGCGTGATGCTCACCGTCCTGGATGGCTGCCAGTTTCAGAGTCAGTAACCAGGACAATGTTTAAGTTCACCAGACTTGTTGAAGGTGCAGAATACGTGTTCCGTGTGGCTGCTACAAACCGCTTTGGAATCGGATCTTACCTGCAGTCTGAAATTATAGAATGCAAGAGCAGAATCCGTAAGTCTGAATTTTTGCTTATTCTCTACCTTTAAAAATAAAAATATGTATTTAAATGGGCTTATATATCCACACATAGATAAGATTTTTCTAGATGTTACTACTTCCTTTTGCCAAATAAAATGGTACATTATGATGCACAGTAGTCTTGTTATATTTCTGGAGGAAAATGCCATCCATAAACCACATAGGTATTATAGATGCACTGCACAGAACCTGGATGGTAAATTTGGATTTTCTGCTCAGTTCTACCATTAGCCTTAAAAATTGCTTTACTCCATTACAAAAACAAGAGTATTTCACTGACCTAGCTTGTAAAGTGCTTTGATATCTGCTGATAAAAAGTTTGATATTACATTGTCATTCACAGTATGTTGCATATTACTAATGTGTAGAATCATTTGGCGCTTTCTTCACTAATTCTGTGTTACGTTTTTACAGGTATTCCTGGTCCTCCTGGCACTCCAGAAGTGTTTGATATCTCGCGAGATGGCATGACATTAACCTGGTATCCTCCAGAAGATGATGGTGACTCACAGATTACTGGTTATATTGTGGAACGCAAAGAGGTTAGAGCAGATAGATGGATCCGTGTGAATAAAGTTCCAGTCACTATGACTCGTTACCGTTCCACTGGGTTGGTTGAAGGATTAGAATATGAACATCGAGTCACAGCAATCAATGCCAGAGGCACTGGGAAACCCAGCCGTCCTTCCAAGTCTGCTGTTGCCAGAGATCCAATTGGTGAGTAATTTCCTATAGATTAAGCACATTACAACAGAAGGGAATGATACTAGTAAAATTTACTCTTTTTTCTAATTTGGAAATTTATCTGGGCGTATTAACAAATGAGATTCTTACTGGAGAAAACCGAGAAAATATTAGTGAAAATCTTTCATTCTAAGTTATCCTGTATAAATCCTTTAGATTTAATATAGATCATATGTTTTACGTTAGAATTTGTTACATCTTTTAAATATTCATTAAAAAGATCCTGCCCACCCCCTATCTGATCTTCTTTTCCAGCTCCTCCAGGTAAACCTCAGAATCCAAGAGTCACTGATACTACAAGAACATCTGTCTCCCTGGCTTGGAGTCCACCAGAAGATGAAGGTGGTTCTAAAGTTACTGGCTACTTAATTGAGATGCAGAAGGTTGATCAATTTGAATGGACCAAGTGTAATACCACACCAACCAAGATTCGTGAATACACCTTGACACATCTCCCCCAGGGCGCAGAGTACAGATTCCGTGTACTAGCCTGTAATGCTGGTGGGCCAGGAGAACCTGCTGAAGTGCCAGGAACAGTCAAAATAACAGAAATGCTTGGTAAGACACTTTAAGTCTCAACTCTCATTGAAAGTTGTCCTTAAAAAGTATTGCCTAAAGCAGGTATGATATCATCTGTAGAACAGACAGAGCATGACATGTTAATTTTGTTTACAGAGTATCCTGACTATGAACTTGATGAAAAATACCAGGAAGGTCTCATGGTAAGACAAGGTGGAGTTATCAGGCTTACAATACCCATTAAGGGTAAGCCCATCCCAATATGCAAATGGACAAAAGAAGGACATGACATCAGCAAGAGGGCCATGATTGCAACTTCTGACACTCACACAGAACTTGTGATCAAAGATGCAGAAAGAGAAGATTCAGGCACCTATGATTTGGCACTTGAAAACAAGTGTGGCAAAAAAGCTGTGTATATTAAAGTCAGAGTGATTGGCATTCCAAATCCACCAGAAGGGCCACTTGAATATGATGATATACAAGCTCGTTCTGTCAGAGTAAGCTGGAGACCTCCTACAGATGATGGTGGTGCAGATATCCTAGGTTATATTGTTGAGAGACGAGAAGTACCGAAGACTGCCTGGTACACTGTTGACTCTAGAGTGAAAGGAACATCACTAGTGGTGAAAGGGCTCAAAGAAAATGTGGAATATCACTTCCGTGTTTCTGCTGAAAACCATTTCGGTATTAGCAAATCTCTCAAATCTGAAGAACCAGCAGTACCAAAGACACCTCTAAGTAAGTTCCCTTTTCAATTTTTTTAAAAAATAATTTTAATTATACATTATGGATCTAAAAATGCAATGGTATATGCAAATGTTTTAATGCTACATCACTATTATTTCTAATTTTTTTAATTATAATTATTAACAGATCCTCCAGAGCCTCCAAACAACCCCCCTGAAGTGCTTGATGTTACAAAGAGTTCTGTCAACTTGTCCTGGTCCAGACCTAAAGATGATGGTGGTTGTCGTGTAACTGGCTACTACATTGAACGTAAAGAGACATCTACAGAAAAATGGGTCCGGCATAATAAGACACAGATTACCACTACAATGTACACAGTCACAGGACTTGTTCCAGATGCTGAATATCAATTCCGTATCATTGCTCAAAATGACATTGGTGAAAGTGAAGCAAGTCCTGCTTCTGAACCAGTTGTATGCAAGGATCCATTTGGTAAGAAAACACTTGCATTAACAGATCTTCTGAAGAGCAATTTAGTGACATTTAGAGAGGAATTTATTTTCTGTATCTATTTTTTCAGACAAACCAAGCCAACCTGGAGAAATTGAGATCACTTCTATATTTAAGGACAGCATTACGTTAGAATGGGAACGACCTGAAAGTGATGGTGGCAAAGAGATCCTTGGCTATTGGGTTGAATATCGCCAGTCTGGAGAAAGCACCTGGAAAAAATGCAATAAAGAACGCATTAAGGACAGGCAGTTTACAGTAGGAGGTTTGCTGGAGGCTACAGAATATGAGTTCCGTGTTTTTGCAGAAAATCAGACTGGCCTCAGCAGACCTCGAAGGACTGCTATGGCAGTGAAAACTAAATTAACATGTAAGCAAAAACATATTGTCATATTTGCTGTGATATTGTTGTGATTTGCTGTGTCATAAACCACGGTGCTGCACTTAACATGCAGCCTATTTGCTTTACACGTTATTTGCCAACATGACTGTCCTGAAGCACAGTCTTTCAAGTATAAGAGGCACACGTATAAATGAAAATTAATTTCCAGTAATATAGTAATAGAGGAAAATTTCATAGTAATCTTAATTATTTTTTAATTTTCTTTGTCGTAGCTGGAGAAGCACCTGCCATAAAAAAAGAAATGCAGGATGTTACAACTAAACTGGGTGAAGCAGCTCAGCTGACATGCCAGATTGTTGGGAGACCTTTGCCTGATATTAAATGGTACCGCTTTGGCAAAGAACTGGTGCAAAGCCGAAAATACAAAATGTCATCTGATGGACGCAACCATACACTGACAGTAATAACAGATGAACAGGAGGATGAAGGTCTCTACACTTGTATGGCTACCAATGATGTCGGAGAAATTGAAACTAGTGGCAAGCTATTATTGCAGGCTCCTCCTCAGTTCCATCCTGGCTTCCCATTGAAAGAGAAATACTATGCAGGTGCAGGTGGCACCCTCCGCCTTCACGTTGTGTATATTGGCCGACCAGTACCAGCAATAACTTGGTTCCACAGCAACAAACCTTTGAGAGGATCAGAAACAGTTACTATTGAGAACACAGAGCATTATACTCATCTTGCTATTAAGAATGTCCAGCACAAGACTCATGCTGGGAAGTACAAAGTGCAACTCAGCAACACATTTGGAACAGTTGACACTGTACTTAATGTGGAAATACAAGGTAATTAATTTTATTTTCAGTATTTTTGTGGAATATTTTCTCAAATATTTACTGGCAAAGGAACTAAAACTATAATGCTTTTTCTTTTACAGATAAGCCAGATAAACCAGTAGGGCCAATTGTTATAGAGTCGATACTGAAGAATTCTGTGGTGATAAGCTGGAAACCACCAGAGGATGATGGGGGTGCTATGATAACCAATTACATCATAGAGAAATGTGAAGCCAAGGAAGGAGCGGAATGGCAACTTGTATCTTCAAGCATTTCAGGCACAACCTGTAGAATTGTGAACCTAACTGAAAATGCAGGCTATTATTTCCGTGTTTCTGCTCAGAATACATATGGCATTAGTGAAGCACTGGAGGTTTCATCAGTTGTTGTTATGAAGCCTCCATTTGGTAAGTGGACATCAAAATATCAATTTCTGTATGCCCCTGTAATTACTAAGGCAAGCTCACTTCAGTTTCTGAACCTTTTTATCCTTTGCAGAAAAACCAGGACAACCTGGTCAGCCAGTAGCAAGTGCTGTCACAAAGGATTCTTGTGTTGTCTCATGGAAGCCACCTGCAAGTGATGGCGGTGCAAAGATTAGAACTTACTATCTTGAGAAGCGTGAGAAAAAACAGAACAAGTGGATTTCTGTAACAACAGATGAAATTCGTGAAACCGTCTATTCTGTGAAAGATCTTATTGAAGGTCTTGAATACGAGTTCCGTGTAAAATGTGAAAATCTTGGTGGTGAAAGTGAGTGGAGTGAGGTATCACAACCAGTCATTCCAAAATCTGATGTACCAATTCAAGCTCCACATTTCAAGGAAGAGCTAAGGAATCTGAATGTGAAATTTCAAGCTAATGCCACATTTGTCTGCAAAGTCACTGGTCATCCTAAACCAATTGTCAAGTGGTACAGACAGGGCAAAGAAATCATGCCAGATGGTGAAAAGATCAAGATACAGGAATTCAAGGGTGGATATCATCAGCTGGTCATCACAAATGTAACGGATGATGATGCCACAATATATCAAGTTAGAGCTACCAACCAAGGAGGATCTGTGTCTGGCACTGCCTCTTTGGACGTTGAAGGTGAATGAAGGGTCTTGATTCCTAAGACAAATTCTTTTTAAACTTTAAATATTTAGACTATTGGTGCTCTTCTCATGTGCTTTTGGTCATGTGTTGTTTTTTCTTCCTCTTTCTATTCCAGTTCCTGCAAAGATTCACTTGCCCAAAAACCTGGAAGGCATGGGAGCTGTTCATGCCCTCCGAGGGGAAGTAGTGAGCATCAAGATTCCATTCAGCGGCAAGCCTCACCCTGTGATCACATGGCAGAAGGGACAAGACCTCATCGATACTAATGGACACTACCAAGTCATTGTTACACGATCATTCACATCTCTTGTTTTCCCAAATGGTGTTGACAGAAAAGATGCAGGGTTTTACATTGTTTGTGCCAAAAACAGATTTGGAATTGATCAGAAAACAGTTGAATTAGATGTGGCTGATGTGCCTGATCCACCAAGAGGTCTGAAGGTAACTGACATTTCAAGGGATTCTGTCAACTTAACCTGGAATGAACCAGCTACTGATGGTGGAAGCAGAATCATAAACTACATTATTGAGAAACGTGCTACAACAGCAGAGCGATGGATTCGTGTTGCACAAGCTCGTGATACACGCTACACAGTGGTGAACCTATTTGGCAAGACCACCTACCAATTCCGTGTAATTGCAGAAAACAAGTTTGGCCAAAGCCAGCCTTCTGAACCTACTGATCCAATTATAACAAAGGAAGATAAGACCAGAGTAATGAACTATGATGAAGAAGTTGATGAGACCAGAGAAGTCACAACAGTTAAAGCAGCTCACTATTCTACAAAGGAACTCTATGACAAATATATGATTGCAGAAGAGCTTGGACGTGGGCAATTTGGCATTGCACACCGCTGTGTTGAGGCAGTTTCAAAAAAGACTTACCTGGCCAAGTTTGTCAAAGTAAAGGGTGCTGACCAAGTTTTGGTAAAGAAAGAAATTTCCATTCTAAACATTGCTAGGCACCGAAATATCCTGTATCTTCATGAATCATTTGAGAGCCTAGAAGAATTGGTCATGATCTTTGAATTCATTTCTGGAGTTGACATCTTTGAAAGAATCAGCACAGCTTCATTTGAACTGAATGAAAGAGAAATAGTAAGTTACATACGCCAGGTCTGCGATGCACTAGAATTTTTACATCGCCACAGCATTGGACATTTTGATATTAAACCAGACAATATTATTTACTTCACAAGAAGAAGCTCTGTAGTTAAAATTGTTGAATTTGGTCAAGCCAGACAATTGAAGCCTGGAGACAGCTTTAGACTCCAGTTCACTTCTCCTGAATATTACGCACCTGAAGTACATCATCATGATTTGGTCAGCACAGCTACTGACATGTGGTCAGTGGGTGCTCTAACATACATACTTCTCAGTGGCATTAATCCTTTCATTGCTGAAACAAACCAACAAGTTATTGAAAATATTCTAAATGCTGAATACAACTTTGATGATGAAGCATTCAAAGACATAAGCATTGAGGCCATGGACTTCATTGATCGCCTACTAGTAAAGGAAAGAAAAGCTCGGATGACAGCTGCTGAAGCACTTAACCATGGGTGGCTAAAACAGCAGACAGAAAAGACCAGCACTAAAGTCATCAAGACCTTGAGGCACAGGCGTTACTACCAAACTCTAGTAAAGAAGGAGTGGAACACAGTTGTGTCAGTAGCCCGCATTTCCTGTGGAGGCGCGATTAGATCTCAGAAAGGCGTAACGGTGGCTAAAGTTAAAGTTGCGCCAATAGACATTGGTCCCATTGCTGGGCAGATAAAGCATGCTGTTACAGAAGAAGGAGGGCATGCCAAATATGTATGTAGGATTGAAAATTATGATCAGTCCACACAAGTCACATGGTATTTTGGTATGAGGCAATTAGAAAGCAATGAGAAATATGAAATCAAATATGAAGAAGGTGTGGCAACCATGTATGTCAAAGATGTTTCTAAATCCGATGATGGTACCTACAGATGCAAGGTAGTAAATGACTATGGTGAAGACAGCTCTTATGCAGAACTCTTTGTTAAAGGTGTGAGAGAAATTTCTGAGCACTATAGATGCAGAACTGTTAGGAAAGTGAAACGACGAGTTGATACTATGAGACTATTAGAGCGTCCACCAGAATTTACTCTGCCTTTGTATAACCGCACTGCATACGTTGGAGAAAATGTCAGGTTCGGAGTAACTATAACAGTTCACCCAGAACCTCGCTTAACATGGTTCAAATCAGGCCAGAAAATCAAACCTGGTGATGATGATAAGAAGTATACTTTTGAATCAGACAAGGGTCTTTATCAACTCGTCATCCATAATGTCACTGAAGAAGATGATGCTGAATACAGTATTGTGGCACGCAATAAATATGGTGAAGACAGCTGCAAAGCTAAGCTGACTGTGATTCCACATCCACCTCCAGCAGATGCCACACTAAGGCCAATGTTTAAAAGACTGCTGGCAAATGCTGAATGTCAAGAAGGCCAAAATGTCAGTTTTGAGATCAGGGTATCTGGTGTACCAAAACCAACACTGAAGTGGGAGAAAGACGGTCAACCTCTGTCCTTTGGTCCCAACTTTGATATAATTCATGAAGGTTTAGATTATTATGCTTTGCATATCAGAGATACTTTACCAGAAGACAGTGGTTATTACAGAGTTACTGCTACAAACAGTGCTGGATCTACAAGCTGTCAGGCTTATCTAAAAGTTGAACGCTTGAAATATGTCAAGCGTGAGTACAAGACTGAAGAAGAGCGGGAGAAGCACGTACAGAGGCAAATTGACAAGACCTTACGAATGGCAGAAATCCTTTCTGGGGTTGAAGCTGTTCCACTGACACAAACTGCACAAGAGGCTCTCAGAGAAGCTGCTATCTTATATAAACCAGCTGTCAGCACTAAGACCGTCAAAGGTGAATATGAAATTAAGAAAGAAGAAAAGAAGGAAGAAAGAAGACTTCGTATGCCATACGAGGTCCCAGAACCTCGCAAACATGTGCGGACTACTCTTGAGGAAGATCAGAACATTAAACACTTTGTGCCTCTGTCAGACATGAAGTGGTACAAGAGGCTGCGAGACCAGTATGAAATGCCAGGAAAAGTTGAAAGAACTGTTCAGAAGCGCCAGAAACGCATACGTCTTTCCAGGTGGGAGCAATTCTACGTGATGCCACTGCCACGCATTTCTGATCAGTATAAGCCTAAATGGCGCATACCAAAGCTAACACAAGATGATCTTGAAATTGTGAGACCAGCACGTCGGCGTACCCCATCTCCAGACTATGAATATTACTATAGACCAAGAAGGCGATCGCTTGGTGACTTGTCTGACGAGGAATTACTCCTGCCTATTGATGACTATTTAGCCATGAAGAGAACTGAAGAGGAAAGACTGCGCCTTGAAGAAGAGCTGGAGTTAGGCTTTTCTGCTTCCCCACCAAGTAGAAGCCCCCCACGCTTTGAACTGTCTGCCCTTCGGTATTCTACTGCAGGAGCACAGGTCGGTTCAGAGGAAGAAAGAAAAAGAGAGCTGAGGTATTCAAGCTATCACATCCCAACTAAAGCTGAGACCACTGCAAGCTATGCAGAGCTTCGTCAACGCCATGATAGGGCTGCCTACAGACCACCTAAACAAAAGCAAAGGATAATGGACGAAAGAGAGGATGAAGAATTGCTCCGTCCCATTGGCACCGCTCAACGACTCTCTGAATACAGGAGTGAGCTCGAATATATGGCAGAGGAGGAAAAGAGTAGGCTCAGGAGAAGGAGAGAAAGAGAAATAACTGAGATCACATCAGAAGAAGAAGAAGAAATAGAAATGGTGCAACACGTTCACAGGGAATTTTCACCTCCCTCTAGATTACTAAGGAGAAGAAGATCCCTTTCTCCAACTTACATTGAGTTGATGCGTCCTGTATCCGAATTAATTCGACCTCGCTCCCGGCCTCCTGAAGAAAGCGAGAGAAGATCCCCAACACCAGAGAGGACTCGACCACGCTCACCTAGCCCGGTTTCTAGTGAAAGATCGCTCTCTCGGTTTGAGAGGATGGCAAGATTTGATATATTTTCTAGATATGAGTCCATGAAATCTGCTTTGAAAACTCAGAAGACTATGGAAAGGAAATACGAAGTTCTGACTCAGCAGCCTTTCACCCTTGACCACGCCCCTCGCATTACCCTGAGAATGCGCTCACACCGGGTACCGTGTGGCCATAATACCAGGTTCATTCTAAATGTCCAGTCAAAACCAACCGCTGAAGTGAAGTGGTACCATAATGGTATTGAGCTCCAGGAGAGCAGTAAGATACATTTTACTAATACCAGTGGTGTATTAACTCTGGAAATTCTCGACTGCCACATTGATGACAGTGGAACATACCGGGCTGTATGCACAAACTACAAAGGGGAATGCTCTGATTACGCAACACTAGATGTTACTGGAGGAGATTACACTACATACTCTTCCCAGCGGAGAGACGAAGAAGTACCAAGGTCAATTTTACCTGACTTGACAAAAACAGAGGCATATGCAGTCTCCTCATTTAAGAAAGCATCTGCTACAGAAGCAAGTTCCTCAGTAAGAGAGGTCAAATCAGAAATGTCAGCAACAAGAGAATCACTTTTATCATATGAACACTATGCTGCTTCTGAAGAAAAAATCACTGCAGCTGAAGAAAAATCATTGGAAGAAAGGACCGTACACAAGGCATTTAAAAGCACTCTACCAGCAACAATCCTTACAAAACCACGGTCAATCACAGTTTCTGAAGGGGAGAATGCAAGATTTTCCTGTGATGTTGATGGTGAACCAGCACCAACAATAACATGGTTCCGTGCAGGTCAACCCATTGTTTCTTCGAGGCGCTTCCAAGTAACGCGAACACAGTACAAGTCTACCTTTGAAATCTCTTTGGTCCAGATGTCAGATGAGGGAAGTTACACTGTTGTGGTGGAAAACTCTGAAGGAAGACAGGAAGCGCATTTTACTTTGACCATTCAAAGAACAAAAATTCCCGAAAAAACAATTACATCACCTCCAACCATCAAATCTCCTGAGCCTCGTGTAAAGTCTCCAGAGCCAGTTAAGTCTCCTAAACGCGTGAAATCTCCTGAACCCATCAGCAGCCCCCCAAAAGCAAAGTCACCACCTGGAGACAAAACAGCACCAGCAGAGAAAGTACAATTACCAACTGCTTCTCCACCAAAGATAAAACAGCATCTGAAAGCAGAAACTCTTGGAGATAAGGTGAAGTTATCCTGTGCCGTTGAAAGCAGTGTTTTAAGTGTCAGAGAAGTGGCTTGGTATAAGGATGGCAAAAAACTGAAAGAAGACCATCATTTCAAGTTTCATTATGCAGCAGATGGCACCTATGAGCTCAAAATCCATGACCTCATGGAATCTGATAAAGGAGAATACACCTGTGAAATTATTGGGGAAGGAGGTGTTTCAAAAACTAACTTCCAGTTTACTGGCCAAGTATTTAAAAATATCCATTCCCAGGTAAGAGGTGTATCTGAAACTCATAAATCAGTTCAGAAAGAAGATGAGATGCTTGCAGTTTCTACCCAGAAGAAATCAACAGTGGCAACCGAAGAAAAAGCAGCAGTTCAAGAAGTCATTAAAAAGTCAGTTGTTACTGAAGATGTCAAACAATTGAAAGCGGAAATTAAAGCTTCTTCAACTAAAATGACACTGTCCGAAGGGCAGAAAGCGACATTGAAAGCCAACATTCCTGGTGCCTCTGAAGTAAAATGGGTGCTGAATGGAATGGAGCTGAGAAATTCAGATGATTACAGATATGGTGTTTCTGGAAGCGATCACACACTAACTATCAAAAAAGCTAGTAATAAAGATGAAGGTATACTTACCTGCGAGGGTAAAACTGACGAAGGCATTATTAAATGCCAGTATGTTCTGACCTTTTCTAAAGAGCGCTCCAACGAACCAGCATTTATCATGCAGCCTAAGTCTCAAAATGTCAATGAAGGGCAAGATGTATTGTTCACCTGCGAAGTTTCTGGGGATCCTTCTCCTGAAATTGAGTGGTTTAAGAATAATCAACCTGTAAGTATTTATTTAATGTATTTACTTGAAAAGTTAGAATTATTCATAAAACTGATCTTAATGAAACCATTTTTTTCCTTCCTCAGATTGCTGTTTCATCACACATCAGAGTAACACGCTCTAAAAATATATATTCTCTTGAGATTCGAAATGCAGCAGTGAGTGACACGGGAAAATACACAGTCAAAGCAAAAAATTACCATGGGCAGTGCTCTGCTACAGCATCTTTGACTGTACTCCGTAAGTTTGTTCTCCAGGTCTTGTGTTCAGACTAATCACAACTTTTTACTGTGGTGTGTCTACTAAAATGACTTATGATAAAAGCCACTGGTAATGTTGATTTAGGTATTTTAACAAGTTCCTATTTCTTTTGTATATTATATATACAGAACTAAAACAGCATTAGAAATCTTTATAACACCCACAGAGGAGCACACAGATGCTCTATTATATCAATAGATGCATGTTAACAGAAGGCTATGAGCATTCTTTCTAGGATGACTGTGTTAAGACCTTGGTGCTGGCAATTACTCTTTCCTCATTTACTAACAGAATCTGGTCCAATAAAACAAAGTAATTCTGCAGTTAAAAATTTTTATGGTAACGTAGCCATAACTGAACTGGGTTTAGTATTTTATTGGCTGTGCCATATCCCAGTTCCTAGCATCAAGGGGTTGCTATGATTTGCTTGTATGACTGTGCTTAGATTTAAAGGAAAGCTATAGTGATTGAGCTTCTCCGTTGCCTTTTATAGCTACAGAACAATGCAGTGGAATACAGACTTTCCTATGCCATGCTTGTAAGAACTTGAAAATGTTTCACAGCTTCTACAAACATGAACTGAACACACACAATTTCTCAGTGTCTAATTCTAGTAATGGTTCTAATAGGAAATGCTGTGTGACAATTTGTTTCTTAAGTATGTTTTTCCTCCAAGCTCATACATACTAGATACAGTTCTGTTTCCTAACTTATTTCATTTATAAATTAGTGTTTCTGATTTGGACATCTTGAATCAAGTGATTGTAAGCAATTTTATACTCCACTGCAGTTTTCCATTGAAAGCAAACTATGTTGTCTCTTCATTTCTGTAAAATTAACCATATAGAACTGCATGACTTTGTTCGTTAATGTGACGTTATTGGTTTTTCCTTCTATGTTTGCAATGCTCCCCAGCTCTAATTGAAGAACCTCCAAAAGAGGTAGTATTGAAGACAAGTGGCGACGCAAGCATGCACGAAAGTTTTTCTTCTCAGTCCTTTCAAATGGCTTCTTCTAAACAAGAGGCTTCATTCAGCAGTTTCAGCAGCAGCAGCATGACTGAAATGAAATTTGCAAGCATGTCTGCCAAAAGCATGTCCTCCATGAAAGAATCCTTTGTAGAGATGAGCTCCAGCAGTATTATGGGGAAATCTAGTATGGCTCAACTGGAGAGTTCAACTAGTAAAATGCTTAAATCAGGTCTGAGAGGTGAGCAATACAATTACTGGTAGAGTTAGTGCTTCAAATATCCTGAAGTAGTCCTCAGAGTAAACCTGCAGCATGGCTTAGTGGAAACAGACTAACTTGGTATTTCTTCTTCTATTTTGTAAAGGACTACCACCCAAAATTGAAGCTCTCCCATCCGATATCAGCATTGACGAAGGAAAAGTTCTCACACTATCTTGTGCCTTTTCGGGTGAACCTGCTCCTGAAATAACATGGTACTGCAGAGGGAGAAAAATTACCAGTCAGGACCAGCAAGGCAGATTCCACATTGAAACCAGTGAAGACCTAACCACCCTGATCATCATGGATGTCCAGAAGAACGACGGTGGACTTTATACCCTGAATTTAGGAAATGAATTTGGTACTGATTCTGCCACTGTGAATATTAATATTCGATCAATTTAGAGAGCTGGATCTGTATTATTTACACTTGTCTTTTTACAAGTGATTCATATATGGACTGAAATATCTGATCTGTAAATATAAAAAAAAAATATTTTTGTACCTACCTGAATGAGACAAAGTCCAGAGCTATACATTATGACTTATAGTCATTATTGACCTAAGAATTTTAAACAATTTTTTCACTGACATGTACATACTGTATATAGCCGAAGTTAACGGTTATGAAGTTTTGTACCATTTCTTTTATGACATTTTGAAATGTAACTTTTGGAACTAACAGTTGGTAGGAGAAAGTTTCCTAGCAAATGACTACCCTGCTCAACATTTAACTAATTTTTGCGCCTCAACTCATTGTTGATGTCTAAGAATGCCTCAACAGGTAGAGAGGCTCCCTGTTGAAGATTACCTACACCTAAGAGATGATACTGTGCATAGTATTTCATACATGCACAAATATTTATGTTGAATCAGAAATGTAAGGCATTGGTGATGTTTGCAGTTACCCTCCTGTAAGCATTGCTTTAATGTTTTACATTGGATCTGATTATGTCGTAATTTCCATACCTGACTGACAATTTTTGGACAAAGTGCAAGCGGCCAGCACTTTGTTCACCCACTGTCTGTGTGCTGTTTCTGACATACTGACTGCCTGAATAGCTTTAAAAAAGTAACATCACCTGGCCATCCCCTTAATCAACGAAGCTATTTAGGTACTCAAGTGCAGCAGCAGTACCCCCTCTTGGAGGTTCGTAGGGTGCAGTGATTGAGTTTGTGTAGTAGTAGTAGTAGACATCCAGTAGTCACCTCCGGGCAACTAAGCAATGAATGAACCACAGTTTGAAAACAAACTGTTGTTACAACATCAAATACCACCCTGCACTTCAATTTGCTTTAGTTCTCCTAATGTAGTAATAAATCTTGTTAGCTGTTGAACCTCCTTGAGATAGAATTGTTAATTTGAAATAAAGCATGCTTTCTGCACCATAAAATCTATGACTCCTTGTTATTTATTTATTATGCTCTATTTTTACAGTTCCTGTACTACACTACAGAAAAAAAGAGTTGCTGAAAGAAAAGACTAGGTAGAAATGCAATTCTCCAATGTAAACCAGGTAGCTAACTGTTGAAAATCCAGCCGTCTATCAGAAACAAACAGCCTGGCCACCAGAAAGTCAGCCTTAAAACAAGTCAGACTTAAAAAAAATAAATAAAAATTTTCTTTATAGGTTCTTCACTGACAAAGGATAAATTCTAACACATGCCTAAGCATTATGCTGTTCTTATTATCCCTCTGTTAAGTGAATTTCCAGGCCTTCCACTACACCCTATATGGATAAATTGCTAATCTCTCTTCTTTATAGCTGGTCTCTGCTGAAAGTGGTTAAAAAAACTGCCTCCAGAAAACCTGGCTATTGCCTCTTTTTTTTTGCAGCTGCAACTAGTATAGACTAGTTGACCGTAATTGCCTGGACCTACAAGTTCTCGCCTCCCATGGGTGATTAAGAGGCTATGCTCCCTCAATTCTTCATCTCTCTAGTCAGCTGACATATCTGTAGGAGCAAAGCCTGTCTTTACATTCCTGGGAGGGAATCACAAATCCCATGCAGGCAGGTCACAATTTTGGTTATCTATGGGAAAAGAGGATCAAGGGCAAAGGAGCAACTCTGCTTCTAGAATTCACTCTGGTCAGTAGAAAAAGCTTGAGAGCAAATATACTCATAGCAATGCAACAGTGCTTCAAGGACTGTAAAATTCTCTTAAGTGGAGCAGGAGCATTAGTTAGCAACACTGTGCATCACTATGACTCCCAGCATACTACTACTACTAAAAAAAGCTCAAGTTCATCAGAAGTAGTAAAGCAGGTAGTATGTTTAAAAACGTATTCCAAAAAGACTCACTATAGAAGCAGACTTTTTTTAAAAATTCCTATAAACCTATCAACTATCAACCACTAGCTATCCAAATGATGCAGGAAAGCTAATAAATGGGGATGAAACAGGGACTAAGGCAAGAATAAGGAATTCAGAAGAGCTCAGTTTTGGGTCAGGACAAGATCCGGACTTTTTCAAGTGATGGAACCAGGAACATTTAGAAACAATCATAAAGATGAGAGAGTTTAAGAGTGCATCATAGGGAGGAAAGTAAAAAAGAATAATAAAAATGAGGTAAAGAAGGCCATTTATTTTAATCTTTAAAGCATTCAAAGAAAAAAAACCCAAAAACTCAAGAAAGCTTCTCATTCTAATCCCATTAGATGTTTAAAAAAAACCCCAACAAACTCAATACAAGACAAAAATACACAGGTACAGTCTTGTTTAACCAACAACTAACTTGTGTACACAGGCACGTAATAAAATTAACACTAAAAATGCACTAGTCAGTTGTCTCAGCAGGAAGGAATAGTGACAGACAGCGTCTGCAGATTTAAGCATGGACTCCTCCACAAATGCTACTGGAAACCCAGTCTTCCATGGCTACTACTGAGTCTCAATATATTTACTTCATCAAGAGGAAAGCACACTGGTGGGGCAGTGTAAGCAAGTTCATTCTGCCTGTACCTCTCTGGCCCAACTCTGCACAGTACTTAAGCAAGCACACCTAACTTTAAGCAGATGAGTCATTCACATGCCTAAAAATAGGATTTAAAGTACTTACAGGCTTTGCTGAAGCACAGCTTTAATAGATAAGTTTACATGGCAACCTGCTGAGCCAGTGTTTTTTCACAACACTGCTAAGCAAACACTAACTGAATGACACTGATAAAGTCACAACCTAGAGCTTCAATATTCAGTTTCACAGAACACATCATCAAACGGTAACATTTTTCGAGACAATAGATTAAGCAGTCTCTGGATAAAATAAACATAAAATATGAAATGTTCATCGCTAATTATTTGCTTCTTATGTTCAGGTCAAATATTGGGATTTTTAACTGTACAAGCTGACATTTACTCTCTTTAAAGATAAAATCTATTGCGCTATAGGACCAAGTTCAGAAAAATATCCTACCACTGGTACGTGTGTGAAGGCATTTGGACTTCATGTTTCCTGGATCCTGATGCATAAGGAAAAACTTGTTAGCAAAGCTCCATGAGCTGTTGTATAAATTCTACTATAGGGCTATACATTCTCTAGTAACACTTTGCATTTGGCAGCCTGAGAAAAAGAACTGTGATGGTGGATAGCCATAACAACACCAAGAGATTCATTTCACTGCTATCAGGCAAGAAACCCTAGTCTTAACATTGCATTTCAGTTTTTACCATCGTCTCCAGTTTCAATGACATTTCCCTTCAACGGGAGAAAATTATATGAACAGAACACAAAAAACTCACATCTCTAATAAAATATTAAAACTAAATCTTCTCTGCTTGTTTTTATTTCCTTCCCCCTTTTTGAAGATGATAATGTTCTAGAGCTTGGATTTTAAAAAAAACAAAAACAAAACAAAACAAAAAAAAAAAACACAAAACCCACACACAGAATACTTAATGTCTATTAAAAAACCCAAACCATAACACAGTCAAAACCAAATCATTCAGTCATTCCCACACTGGAACATGCCATAGTACTAACAGCAGTGGAACAAAGGAGAAAGGATGACAGAGAAAATAAGGTACTCCGACATGTCAGAAAACGACAGCTGGCATGTAGAAAAATTAGTCAGACCCTTGTAAGGTAATTATGACCTGCTTCTGCCACTGTAACCCAGACTTTGTGGAAAATGCCTAGGCAGCCTACAGAGTGTACTGAGAAATGGAAGATACAGAAGTAGCCAAAGCAATATTTATCACAAGAGAACATGAAACACAGGGAAAAGGAGGAGACACTCTTAAATCCTGTCCCTCGACAGGATTTAAAGTATTACCTTTGACACCTATAATCCACAGTCTTGCAAGATGCCTGTTTACCCTTCCCTTTGAAAAAGCTGAAGGAAGCCTGTCTTTTTTTTTTTTTTTTTTTAAACACACCCATAAGATACAGTTGTGCTCTCATCTCTAGTCGTCTCTTCCACATGCATGCTGGTTAGAACAGTCAGGAAATGGCTATGGGAATACCTACATCCATTGGTGCATGAATAGCCATGAAAATAGCATCCTACCATGAAAAAGAAGGCAGCATCAGACAGCAGAGCTGGGAAACAGTCTGACTACTTTCTTACGGAACTCACTTGCCAAACAACATTCCGGATTGTTTATCCAGACTTAATAAATATCAAAATGCTAAGTAAATTAAATTCCTAAATGACACCTTCTAATCACTACTGTACTTACACAGTGGGAAGAGCAGAGGTAAAGTGTTTCATTACTCTATCTTCTAGTCAGCTTATTCATGTTAGTGTGTTAGACATCCTTCTCAAAACAGTGAAGCACTGGTCCCCCTGCTGTATGGGCAGAGGAATACCTAGTTTCTGAATCTTAGTTCCCTGCTTAAGTTAGCTGCTAAGGAGCCAAGTTCTTCCAAGCCAGTGGCCATTCTAAGGATGTACATACATAGTCACAGTCATGTGGGGAGCTTTACAAGTGAAACAAAAATCTATATGGTGCTCTGGTCTTCAGTGTTAAACAGCAGAGATTTTCAGGATGGCAGCTGTGGATTTGGGCACCCAGGTTCTACATAAATCCCGTTTAAGCGGTAACAGTCTCTTCTAGATCTGGATCTGAAACTCTTAAGTTCAGCCCTCAAAGTAGTCAGTAAAGAAACGCCCATAACAGGCAGGTTTCACATTAACTCTTTTAAAGCAGGATAATGGGGAATATCTGAAAAAAACAGTTAGCTTTCAGACACAGACATTTCCTTCATTCAAGTATTATACCCCTTTAAAAAGTTATTGACTTACACCAGCAGGAACAACAGCTACACTTCAATACTTAAACCAAGGGTGGCATAACAAGCAAAACTCAAGTTTATAGTTTGTGAAAATAACCTTAACACAAATAGCTGTGATTTCAATTTTTAAATAAATTAAGTACATTTTTTAATGCAGAAGCAACCTCTGAAGTATTCTTATCCCAATGATTGCTTTCTCTGGGGAAAAAAAAAAATTAAAAAGTCAAGCTGACTTACTATACACTAAGTGGAAAGAAATACAAACATTAATTTTCAGAAGTTTAAACCCCCTGAACATTGTAATCTCAGTATTCACAAATCTCCAAATCACTGAGTGCCTGATCATTAATTCTTTATAGTACAAGCTGGTAAGCACATTCCATTTCTAATTATCTGATGTCAGAGACTTCAGAGACATAACTCGGGAACTGGAAGTTATCACTTTTCACCTCAATATATGTAGTATGCTTATATTCTTTAAATGATAAATACTATTTAAAAAATTGGTTTCAAATTGATCTCTTCAGAAGCAATTGAGATCAGAACTAGAAGTACTAATTACATATTCTATGCTGAAGTTCAGCTCCCATTCTCCACCAGAAAGAATGATACAATTAGGCATTCCTGATAAGCTCTTCCCTAAACTTGGAAATGAAAATGTAAGAGCATCCAGACTTTTTTTAGTCTTACTACACACGGATCATTGTGATTCAGCCAGCTAAGTATCATTTTCAGAAATGACTTCTTCGCTCCAGATGCCAAAAGTATGATGGCATATCATCTTCACTGATTTCATTGAAATACATTTTAGGATTTTTGCCACAGTGTTTGGCACAGGTATATATAAAAAGGCTGATTTAACTTTAGCAGGAACATGTTACATACGTACAAAGCCATCATTCCAGCTTTAGTGACATGGAGAAACCCAAAACAGTGCTGAAGTAATTACATGCAAATTTTGTGCTTGGATCAAATCATTACAACTTTTGTCTAAACAATCCTATCTGTGGCAGTATTTAAAATTATTATTTACTACTACATGCATTGATCAGTCTCAGAGATTTTTTGCACAATATGGAGTCCAAATTATTTTCTCTGTAGTAGCTGAAAGCCAGAAAAAGATATTTGTTACTGTGACATGTACTTAATACCGTACAAGCTGGCAGAAACCTCAGTGAAATTTCAAAAAGCAGCTCTAAGACAGCATACAACTCAGGACAACACTCTCATTGCAACATGTAGTTTACTTCTCTGAACATCTTTTTTAATATTTATTTTTACAATTGTCGTAAGTGTCATACAGAATACATTAAAGCAACCATTCAGGAAAAAAAAAAAAATGTACAAGCATGTGTGTGGCTGATATGCATATGCAAATGCTAGCTGCATGAAAACTCATAGAACTGAGCACAAATGACAGCTCTGAGCTGGTATCCACAAATAACTTTACTTGTATGAGCCATTCCATTCCATTTGACCCTGACATATTGGTTTATAAACTGCTATTTTATATATGGGCAACAGCTCATATGTTTTTCCTCAATGTTTGGACCTATTTTGATTTAGATAAATCAACATTTCAGAAATTTATAAACAAAAGCTTCCATTCCATTCCCATCTGTCTTTTCCAGCCTGCTTCAAAACCACCAAATTATTCATATACAATAAAGGAAGACTAGTTAAACCAAATTAAAGAAGATTTGATTATAAAAAACAGATTTTGGTATGTGCTTGAGTGCAAAAAAACCCTGTACATTTATTAAACAATTGTGTAAATCAAAAACAGTAAATGGCTTGTTTAAAGTGCTCTACAGCTAAGACTTCATAGACCAAGTTTATCCCTAAATGAATACCCAAAAAATTCCCAAAAACTTACAATGCTAGCACTAACAATCTTATGGACCAAGGTGCTAGCAGGCACTGTTATACTACATTACTCACTAATTATTAGGAGAGTCAGACTCCAGTCTCACTTACAGTTAATGCAAATTTACACTGATGTAACTGAGCAGAATCCATCTCCTGGTGTATACCATCCTCAAATGATATAAAGAAGTCACAAAAACAGACGCTCCCTTTTGTATAAATATGTCATAAATAAAATATGTATAGATACAAATATTCATTACAACAGCAGCTTAATGGTCTAATATTTCAGCTCTTGCTTCTATAATACTTGCTAAAAACATATCTTGAGTAGAGTAAATCTTAACAGTGCTGCATTAGCTACTTGTGATGCTACACACCCCAGAAACAATTTATGCACATTTTGAAGCCATTAGGAGATCTTTAGAAGTGAAAGTAGGTAGAAATTTTTGATGCAAAAAATAATAAATAAAAATTATTAAATATCCAATGTTTGGTACAAATGCTTCATATTAAGTTATTTTTATACATTTGTTTAGAAAAATACACTAAATATTTCTACTTTCATTGGCTAAAAATAAGGACCGGATTATGTATATCCTTATGTTCTTAAAGAAGGCAATGTCAATTACCGTCAAGCTGATAGAGTAGACCCATTAGTACCCATTCCCACAGCCCTTACACAGGCAAAAAAAGCTATTGCAGGGCTAATCACAGCTCCTGGTGGATGACCTGGTACAAATGACCAAGAGGCCCATGGCACAAGTTGCATTTCCTCCAAAAAAAATGAAACCTTTTTGCTAAAGTTTATAACCTGCAGGTTTACTAATGTATCGGTCAGACCTTCACACTTTTTAAAAAGAGCTACATTTACAAATGTGAATGCTTATCTGTTAAGCCATCATTTGTTCCAAAAAAATGCACATTCAAACTGTGAAATATTAGGAAAATACTCTTGCAAATAAACTATACAAAGATAAAATACACTTCAAAGATAGTTTTTATGTTATTCTATAAAGTGCAGAGAAATCCTTCTAAAAAGGGAAATGACTACTTCCTATAACAACAGTATAATTACAGCAGCCTTTGCATAGCATTACTTATAGAAAATTGAATACTTTCAGTTTCTTCAAGAAGAAAAGGATGAAAGAGTCTCTTCCAGTTCAGATCTTTCCTTTGATACTGATCTATTTTCTTCAGGAATGGTTGATGATACCAGATCTCCATTGACAGCACTTCTAGAACAGTGAGCAGATCCTACGAAGATATCAATATGTATTTAATTTTCAAGCACAAAAAACCTCATCCAATCTATCAGTTATTCCATTTGCTAACTATTACCTATACATAAGCAATCAGTAGCATAATTACTCTGGACTTTTCATGAAACATTTCGGTCAATATCATGCCCAAGGATGATGGATATGAAGAATGTTCAGATAGTGTAAATCAAGTAAGGTTTTTTTGTTGGTTTTTTTTTGGTTGGTTTTTTTTGGTTGGTTTTTGTTTCTGTTTTGGGGATGTCTTGGTTTTTTGTTTGGTTTTGGGGGGCTTTTGGGGGTTTTGTTTGTGGGTTTTTTGGCTTTGGTTTTTTTTTTGCCCCTACAGAATTTTTACATTATGAAGGACAGTAATCTGTGAGGTGCAGACATTCTGTATGAGGAACACATGAACTTTTTTTTGTTTCTAAAGAACTGATGCATCGATAAGCATTTAATTAAAACATTTTCCATGATTAAAATGAAATGGATGACTCACTTGAGTCATCCAAGTTGAGTATTGCTAGGCTACCTGACAGGAAAGAGAAAGAACTAAGATAACTGGAAAGTAGCAGAGGGAGCTTCTAACACAGTAAAAGAAAGCAAAAAAACAGAGAAACTGAGCTAGAAACTAGGGCTACATAGTAAGAAACCAAAAAAACCTGGTATCAGCAGAAACACACAAGACACAGACTCTTCTCAGCAGTCTTGAAAAGAGTCAGACTGGGTAACCAACATGAGAAGGTCCAGAGGGTAACAACAAAAGACTTGTGTTATAAGAAGCTAGACTGATGTGCACTCGCATTAGCGATGAGACACAGAATAGGATCTAAACTAAGTTTATTAACTTGGGATACATGCTGGCATACCCTGTGCTGGTAGCAGATGAGTGAGGTGAAAGAGCTGGTCACCCTGCAACATGTGACCATCAGAGAACCAAGGAAATGGTGCGGAAATGCAAATACTTGCTTCATGATAGAATGTAAAGCATTAGTTCCTCTTTGTGCTCATGTGGGCTTACAGCAATGCACAGGCCTCAGGTTTTTTCAATCCAAGTGAGGCACCAGGCACTCCAAAAGGAAGCAAGACTAAACCAGAACTAGTCAAGTTAAAGTTTCCCTGAGAGGAGTTAGGATGGAGTCAAAATGACAGCAAGATTCAAAAGGAAAAGCCACAGAACAACTGGCTACTAACTCAGTAGGCCCATCTGAATAAGAGGGAATAATATTCTGATCATGACATCATTTCATAATTTTTGGGTTGCTTTTATTTATTATTGCAAGGCTGCACTCTTTCAGAACAGTGCCATTCTCTACAAAAGGCAAGCAGCCACTGAAATGAACCATCTTTCTGCAATGCACTGGGTGGAGACGACCCCCCACCACTCACAGGGGTCACAGAAAGGAGAACTTGTTTTGTGACAACAAGCAGGTGGCAAACAACAGTATTTCACACCACTTACCAGAACATCATTCATGTAAGATTCTATTAGTACAAACAGCCCTTTTCTGGTTATGTCTCTATTTTATCTTGCCAGTTGTCTCACTTATTTCAATACAACTACTCCAGCTGTAAGATCCTTTTCAAGATGGATGAAAGCCAGCAAAAGTCAGCCACATAACAAACTACACAGGTGCTTTGATTTATAATATCAGAATCTTACAACCAAAACTTTGTGTAACTAAGAAAACTTTTTTCCTTGTGCTGGTATCAGCACTAGAACAGCTGCCGTAAACAGGGTAATAAATTGCACAGAAAGACACAAAGAAAATCATCCCTCTTCCAAACTTACTCTGAGAATCTTCAAAGGGAGTATCACTGTAAGATTCTGTATCCGAGTATGTTCTTCTGCGCCGCTGTGAAAATCGGTGAAGGGACGAAATTGTTTCTTTTACAGAGTGATTATTCCTACAAAAGAAATGAAATCTATCGGTAAGCAAAATCTGTAACAACTCACACAAACTTAATATACTTTAAATTTAAAATAATTTTGGTGCTTAAACTGTTAGTATCAGTGTTTTTCACTACACTAAACCAAAAATGGCACAGTCAACAGAACATTCTTAATTTTCAAAATTATAAAGCCTGAAAATGAAAATAAAAATGTAATATAATCTTTGCATGCAGAAGAAAATAATTCAAGAATCTGAAATACTGACCCAAAAAGAATGTTAGTGTTTCAAGCTCTGTGTCCAATTTCATGAACTTGTCAGAATAAGTCACTTGCATAAAGTTTCTAGCATGAAGAAATTTTCACAGTGTATTAGAGACAGCAGCTGCATTATTTGCTGCCAACACTGATAATCTGCACCCTTAAGTTTTCAAAATTAGATCAATTTCTGCTGTTCAATTTTTTTTCCCCTCAAGTGAACAATTCTTCTCACATTCTGATTTTAATGCTAGCAGGTTCAGGGAGGTTTTCTGAGACATAGGAAAAAAGCTTAATGAAATAGAAAATTACCTTTCTGAATAGCAAGGACCAGGGTGGCTAATGGAACGCTTCATCTAGGGGAAAAAAAAAAAAAACAAACAAAACAAAAAACAAACAACAAACCACAGCAAAAATGTCACAAGCTACTTATAAGAATAGTATGCACACCTACATTAATTTTTACTTTATTTACAGTTTCTACAAAGAGGAAGGGCAATTTTTTTTTAATTAAAAGCAACGATTCTTAGTTAAAAATCTGATTTAACTATACGAAAACAGATGGATTGCCATCAATATTAAAAATTTTGAAGCATTCACACAGGAAATAGTTTACTACAAAAAATACTACCTAGTTTCTATGGAATTCATTCTCTCTTGCTCCACAGTTACTCACAGAGCCATTTGTTAATTGCTATGATGTACAGAAATATCAAGACATTTTTCCTCTACCAAATGCCCACTTAAATTCCCCATTACACAATAAAGCCAAATCCTGCCTCTTGATTCCTTGTGGTTCTTCTGATATCACTGTCAAATCTTTATGCATATCAAAGAAAGTTATTAATTTAAATCAATAATGATCAGCTTTGCAAGCAAATTGATTGAAGATAGAGACAAGAAATCCGAGTGCAAAGAATGGGATTCCCACAACAAAATCCCACAATACAGCTCATCTTGGAATCTATACATATGATCAAGAAGACATTTAAGATGATTCCACATACACTGTCCTTCTAAGGGAAATAATCAGTAGTGAAGAGTTATGCAAGTAATATCTTTACCATTATTACCTTTTTGTTAAAAAGGGCATGTTAGATTAATACAAACATTTTGAATTATATACACTGAAAGATATGCTATTTTGCTGAAGTGCTTCAAGCCACAAGGCACTTATCTGTTTAAACAGGAGGCAAGGTTATGAAATTTTTAAGATCAGTGTACAGGTAGCATTCTAAAAAACAAATAAACAGTTGAACTGAGGAAAAGTTAAACCTCATTCATTCACAGATACCTCATCACAGGGTCTTCACATATATGATAAATTACTTTGATTGTGTAAAGGCTAGCAAACAAAGACTGGGAATGGAAAACTATTGATTTATATTTAGGACCAGTACTGATCATAACAGAGTCAAGATTTCAACTGTTGACATCATAGCACATAGCAATAGCATAGTCTTCTGCCATTCTTCCCCCCATCCAACCAACAACATGACACTTAGAAAAAATAGTATTTCAAAATGTCTAAACCATTTGGACAGGTGATGGCGACACAGGAGAAACTAAGGGATCAGGGTGAGGCAGCTGGAACATTTCTGGCTTAAACTTGGCATTAGCGATCTTCACACATTCTTCAAGTGTTGTGATAAATGTATTACATGTGGCACTAAGCAAGGAAGAGGCTTCATTCATGTTCTGAAAATAAATGAAAGCACAACCATAAGCAAGAAAAAAATGAAAAGACGCAAGTACAACTCTCCCCCGCCACCACTCCTCCCCCCCCACACACACTGATTTCCCTCCTTACCATTAAGAACTTCCATTTCCCATTTTATTTAATCAAATGTACACCTTCCAATGAGGCTTATTTAAGCAAACAAACGTGACAGCATTGTAATTTCTTTCTGATATCTGAATTTTTTTAGGGTATCGGCCAACAATGCCATAACGTTTTTACTGCAAAGCTCGTCTCAGAGTGAATAACTACTACCAGAAGATCATTCAGTGAAACAAATGAATTGCAGCAGAATATGCAAACAGCTTTATCGCTCCAGTGCGAGGAGCCTGCAGGTCAGTTTCACCTTGCTGTCAACTGACAACAATTTGCTGGGTTGTGACTAAGCCTCAACCCCTTGCTTTGCCCTAAATGGACAACAATATTGTCCACACGCTGCTCAAGAGTGTAAAGAATGACGCCATTCATAATTTCCAGTGCTAACTTTCATTCAAAAGCAGAAATACTAGAATAATTTTACTTGTGCATATTCAGAGAGACTTATCTACACTGCAGGTTTCCAATACCTGTAACACTAGCTTTCACTGATAAGAAAACGGAATACCCTCATACACAAGGAAGTAAAGAACGAACAAACAAGTTTGTTTCAACTACTCTGCCCATAACAGAGATGCAAAACAAGACAAATTATTGCATAACTCATATGGCAGCTGTTCTGGCCTTTTAACCAAATGACTCAATAACACAATTCCTTCCTAATGCATGTTATAATTACAGTTAAATCATCCAGGCACTTTATGAACATAAAATCACTGTTAGTATTACATACACACAAGCACTCGAAAATTGACCTTAGGTTAAATCTCCCAACATTAGATGGGAGATGAAAAAGGCATAAGATGGCAATAGAAACTTGAGGTGTAGTATATAATTAGGTTCTCCAATGGCATTCTAGAAATTCTGTACCTCTATGCTGGGAGGAGAGCGAGTCTCATCATGGTGAACAAATTCTTGTATTGTATGAACTTGCTGCATTAAAAGATCACAGTAGAGACGAAGTTCAGACATTTTGGTTTTAAGAGATTCATTGGTCTCACTTATTTCTATAAAAAATAAAGCAAATATCAATTTATTGCATACAATGTATGTGTACATTTTAATTTTTAAGCACTTTTCATTTAAATTTAAATATTAATTTAAAACTGCACTTAAAACTTTCACTTAAGTTTGAGGAAAACTGGATTCAGCAATGAGTCAAGAACTTCACATGAAGCAGGCAATAGTTTGTATGTTTGGATAACTGATGCTAATTTAATTATCATTAAGAAAGAGGCACATTACTAGGAAAGATAAAGTCAAAGTCTTTCTTAACTGCAATGTAATGTAGAAAAACATTAGTGGATTAAATTTAGGCCCACCAGAGTGGCTGGAAATGGTTACATTAAGTAATCCAAGAAAAATTATGGAAAAAATAGTAACTATAAAAAAAAAAAAAAAAAATCAAACCAGCAGAAATTAAATGGCTTCACAAGAGCTACAAACAGTATGTTTGTTCTTGTAATGACAATAAGTTGCTGGTATTTCAGCTTCTTAAGATAGAAGAGGTCAATGGAGGTGACCTCTAATTGAAACATCAAGACGGAATTTACCATAAAGATGACTAGAAATAATTACGATTTATAAACAATAATACTGACTTTCTACCACAATATTTGCACTATCATTATCTGAAAACAAGCATTTGAAAAAGTGGTAAGATTGTATAAGCTCTAGGCAACACACATACCTTTTTCTTTTTTAGTTCTGGTATCTGCTAAACAAGCTTTTGCACTCCCTAGTGCTACCAGCCACCTTTGCCTTTCGGCTGCATTAACTGCTTTCATATAGAAATGCTGTTCCCCTGGGATGATTAGCTCCATTCTTGTGTTGTCTGTTGCATGAACTTATGATAGAGAAGAAAAAAACAATTTGGAAAGAAAAAAACAACCGCAACTCAGTAACAATTATGTATTAAATACCAATCAAAGAACTTTAAAATGTTTATTACAATCCCAGAGTAATACAGTAAATCACAATATACCACTGCTAAATAACAAAAAGCCCAAAGCTGCTCAACCCTTCTCCCCAGCGTGCCTTCAAGTCAACAGGCAGGAACATGAGACACCAAACAGTGGCCAGACTCAGGTACAATGGTGTTCCCTTTCTGCATTAAGAATATGCTGTGTATGAATCTATAATAACTATTGTATTCCAAACCTGGTCTAAACATGGCAAACTGAGGAGTTTTGTTGCAAGGACAAGTACTTACGGAGGAATAGGCTAAAAACTGAAATAATCTCCCTTCTAGACGAAATCTGGCTTCAGGTCGCAGAGTCCTAGAACCAAGAACTGAGGTGGACTTTGTTTACGATCTATTATATTCAATAGTACATCTTTAACTGAATAGTCTGCTGAGTTTCATGTTATCAACCACAGTTCCTCCAGACTGGCTCCCCACTAGCCATGGATGCAGGAGACTGCACCAAATCCAGACCTCAACCATTATCTTTTCTTCACCAAAAGAACAAGATGACAAGCAAAATGAACACTTGCAATGGCCAAAAAATGGGATCTTCCACTTTACATCACTGATTTCATCTACACCAAGGAAACAGTAACAAAAGGAGTTACCACATGAAAAATACTTGGTGGCCCATGTAAAATAAGAAGTCCCACTTTTTAATATACAAGTACCCACATCACAAGCCCACTCATCTGCGGGTATCTGGAAAGAGGTCAAGAGTTGAAAGCAATGGAGAGTTAGACAATGCCTTGCTATCAGCCAAGGAGCTTGACCTACAGCTTAGAATACACTAAAGGCTAAACTCACAGTCTGACACAAAACAGTTCACTTACTAACTCTAATACATCCATCACCTATGCACGTGGGCAGGTGCTAACAGTAACTAAAGTAAAAATGACTCGGGAAAACAAAAGACTAAATATCTCTGGTTTATAAGAATCTCCCCTTTTGGGTCACTGCTGCCGCTCTTCTGAAAAACTAAAATTTATGGATCAGTCTCTTACCCCTGGTCGTAAGAGGGATAAGCAGCAGAACTAAATAACTAGCCGAGGTAACTTCAAGTGTAAGCCACATGCACACAACTATTTAAAACAAAAAGGAATACACGGTGGGTTCTAAATCTCAAAACAGAGCTCTAACTGTCAAAAACATTTTTCTTTGTCACTATTTCATAATTCACACTCATTACTATTTGTGAACTATGAAGCAGTCATATTGGACTATAGATAAACAAAAATAGAGGAGGAAAAATTTGTGATGCAAAATGTATGTTGGGTGATCTTTTGTATTTCCCTAGCAGCTAAAATTTCCCCAAGCTGAACTATTAACTCTTACCTTTTATTTCACACACAGCCATCTTTATACTTCCTTTGCTGCCTTTGCAAACATCATCCTGTGAATCATAGTATGACAATATCCCATTGTCTAAAACAAACCACCGAGGCTGCCAACCTAGCGAGATCAAAAACATGAAAAGGAAAAAGTTTAGTCTAATTACTAAATTGCAAATCAAATTCAGCTCTTTGGCTGTTAAAATTTTTCTAAAAAATGCAAACATTAAACTATTCATGTAACACACCAGGAAGTAAACAATCTGTGCAGTCTGAAGACCAGAGCTGTTCTATAACCAAACTAGTTTTGTATGGATATTTCACACTCATTCTTTTTGGATGCAAGATCAGCAGTATTTCAGTTTTCACAATATTCCATTCTAGAGCAAAATTAAATTTTAATTTAGCCACCAAGGAATCCTGTTTTGAAGGCTGATAAATTACATACCTCTGAAGAACCGTTCTCATTCAAGTATATTTTTCAGGTAGACTTTCTTAAGATCATAGGATCTTATTTGTAAGACATAAATAAATTGACTGATGTCACAAACTGCTATGCTATGGTCTCCTCTGCCTACTGTATTTCAGTGAAAAATTCTGTATTTCACACTTAATTATTGACACACCATTTTCTCTGAAAGTAGCCCAGCTCCATCGCTCAACAACAATTTAATGTCAGGCATTGTGCAGGGAACTGAGACATGGCTTATACTCCTAGGTCCATTTGTGAGGACAGCATACACCAGCTCCTCTACTAAGGTTTTCACCACCTTTGCATTAGCAAAATTATATAATGATCTGACATCACTGCATCTACAAAACAGAGCAGTTTATGCATAGACACAAATATCTATGAGAACTCCATGCAGCATTACACCACATAGTAAATTATTGTCATGGGCCCTCTTGAATTAAAGTATATTAGCATTCCTTTTTTTTTTCCCCCTTTTTCTTTTTTTAACAGCTATTTCATATAACTCAACACTCATTGGAATAAGTGCCCTAATTTCTGATAATACTAAACACAAACCATTTACCCTAGTAAATCACCTTTGTTTCTAAAAATAAGATAGAACTAAAATATTCCATAGAGCATAACAATTACACTGGCCCATTACAATCTGGATCAGCTGTACAATAGGAGCAGATTATCCCTCTATTTTACAACTCGACACCAAACTTTAACTTCCTGCTTGGCTTAGGGTTTGGAGTGGCAATAACTGCGTGGCCAAGAACTCAACATATTTGGCAATATGACGGTGTGGTCCACGGTGCTTACCAATTGCCATTCCAACAGAGCAAGCTGCAGCCACCCAGCAGCAGTATATTATAACACAGGAGGCTTAATCAGGTACTAGACTCTTGAAAATCAGCTAAAGGCTTCATGCTACTAACATTAAGTCATTACAAGTCTTAACACTAATTCAAGAAGCATAAGACAAGGCCCCATTACATCGTGTCACAATTCCGTGATAAGCAAATAATAACATGTAACTATTTTTTTAATTTATTAGCTATAATGGTAAGCATCTGTGTCTTTCAAAATGCAGAGTGGTAACTAATAAGCAGATCCACACTCAGATATAAAAACAGAATGAAAAAGGTACAAACATTAAGGGATACCAACTCCCACAGGAACATTTCAAATTCTGTGTGTATATCACCACTTACACTCAAAGAATATGCAAACAGACATGAAATGACTCTAGTGAAGACCTTATCCTGTAAAATGCAGCTCAGAAATGCACCAATGTTTTTTTTTTCCTGCTACACTGTGTTGCAAAACATTGACTCTGTGCTGCCCTTATGTCCTAAGGGCATGCACAGGTGGCAAGTCAACGCCTGCCTCAACAGTCCGATTCTGACAAAAAGGGACCCTACATGGATGTTTATTCCAGCCTCACATTATGCTGGTACGGGACAAAACAGAAGCAAAGTATTTAGAAGACTCCAAGTGCCTCACAGAAGCAAGCTAAAGAACAAAAACATCTCTTCTGATTCGAAATTGGGCAGTGTCCTATGTTTGACAAAAATATTTAACAAATTTGTACTTCACAAATTCTTAGATGCACACATATTATTTGAGGGGAGAAGAAATAAAGCTGTATTTCTAGTTTGCTTTTAATGAAGGAGGAAACTAAATATTTTCCACAATGCTTTAGCAACAAGCTCCTTTGCTGCTTGGCTTCTACCATTAATGACAGCAAGTACTACAGCCTATTTCTGGCTACAAAAATAGATAGTAGAGTAACAAGAAAGTCAGTAATAACATTTAAAAATTTCACTAATACGATTAGATTTTTTTTTTTTAATTTGCCGCCCTCCTATATTCTGGCAATTGTAGGGAATTCCTGACACACTAATTTTGAAATGCAAGAGAAGCAGATGCTCTCAGTTGGCCAGCACCCATGGAAGGAAGGGTTCTGCAGTTTGCTATTTTAGAGGGCTACTGGCTTTTAGAAGAAGTTAGCTGGCATGCTGATATAACAGTCTACTGTGTGTACAGCATTCACAGTTATTGTTGAATATTTACTTATTAAAAAACAGACTTCAAATGGGAAGTTTATATCAAACACCACAAGGGCTCATTACCTGTGACCTTTTACCTTTTGCTACAGTAACATTTTTGGTCACATAAGTGACAATTTCCATTCTATTGCAAAAAGAAACTTGTACTCATTATTTCTTTCATAACCACAATTTTTCCTACATGTGTTTTCTCCACATATATTGTGAAGAAGTGACAAAAATATTTTATCAAATATCTATTTAATTGCCGTACAACTGTTCTCTTTCACCACAAGGCCAGTATACGTGGACACATATTTACTCTGAAAAATGCAAGATTATGCCCTGTACAGTTCAATTCACAGCAAGCGCGCGCGATTCTTGCAATGTGGCCCATGTAAAACAGAACTGAGTTTCACCCCACTTGACATTCAGAATCTGAATATGCTGAAGCAGAACAGCACACGTGAAGTGCCAAAAAAGATATTGCCAAAGCAGTCAAACACGAGGCCTGATTAAGCATGGTATATGATCCAACACAGATCTGCTCTGGAGGGACAATTAGTCCTATTACAGTGTCAGAAGAGAAATCTGTTTCACCTTGACAGTACCATCTACACATGGCTATCTCCAGAGGGAGGTGGTATCTTTATTACAACAGAGTATGCGGCAAACAAACCAGAGCTTTGACAGCAAACGCAGGCATTTAGTGAATTTTTGTCTGCAGCACTTCTAAAACCACGTTGTGAATACTTCACCCAGAACTAAAGTTTTTTATCTGTTTTACATGTTAGGATACAGAAGCACAAATTAAAAAAAAAATATTACCATCCAAAAGCAAATTAAAAGAGAATTCAGACTTTCACATTTAGCACTTAAGACTTAAAGACGTAATCTTAATGATTCCTCAGCGGCAAGCGAGGATACCCTGCAAGTTTGTATGCCGAAAATTAAAGCTATTTCTGAGAGGAAGGAGGGGAAACCCCCACGGCCGGGCCGTCAGACGGCGTATCCCTGCAGGCTGTCCTGTTACGAGTCCCTGAGTAACTCGGCAAGGCGCGGCCCAGGTCTCGACCGGTACCTGGCCTCCCAGTCCCCAGTGGAGGTCCGGGGGGGGGCCGGGCACATCTTAGCTGTGAGGCTGCCGGGGCCGCAGGGCCGGGAGGGAGGCGCGGAGGGGCTCGGTCGGCGGAGCGGCCCGCCGCCAGCCCCCGCCACACACACGGAAGCGCCCGGGGAGCGCCGCCTCCCGCCCAGCCCCCGGGGCCAGCTCCCCGCGGCCCGCCGCGACAGCCGCCTCAGCGGCGCCGGCAGCCTCCGTCGCCCGCGGCGCGACGCTCGGCCGCTCCCCCGCGGCTTGGCTCCGAACACGAAGAATTTCTCAGCCGGCCCGTTAAAAACTGCTCCCGGCCGCCCGCGGGCCGCCGGGACCCCCGGACGCAGCAGCAGCGCCTCACGGACGAGGCCAAGCCGCCCCCGCGCCGCAGGCCCCGGCCTCCCCAGCGCCGAGGGTCGCCCCCCAGGCCCCGGCCCCCCGCCGCCTACCCGCCAGGTAGTTGGTCCACTTGTACAGGACCCCCTCCATCGCTCAGAGCCCGACGCCGGGCCGCATCCTCCTGCTCCGCCGCGGGGAAAGGGCGGCCGCCGCCGCGGGGATGGGCGCTCACCTCCCGTCCCCGCCGCTACTACTCCCTGCGCGCGCGGAGGCGGAGCCGCTCAGCTCAGGCGCGGCGGCCCGCGGCGGCCCCGGCGGCGCCACCCGCCCCGTGGGGCGCTCCGCATCTCCCATGCGCGCCCGGCCGCGCTCCCCCGGCACCCCCCGCCCCGGGGCTGTTTCCTGACGTCCCTTTCACTTCCTGAGCGGCGGGGGCCGGCCCGAAGAACCGCCCGCCCCGCGGCTGCCTGGGCCGGGCCCGTCTCCGCGTCTCCCCGCCCACCCCTCGGCCCAGCGGGGACAGTGCCACGCCGGCGGCCTCCTCGAAGCGACATGGGCCGCGGGCTGACCCTGCTCCTCCTGCCGCTGGCCCTGCTGGCGGCCCCGGCGCAGGCCGAAGGCGGCACGGCGACGGCGGCGGCGGAGGAGGTTAAAATAGAGGTGCTGCACCTGCCTGAGGTCTGCAGCCCGAAGAGCAAGAAGGGGGATCTGCTGAACGCGCACTACGACGGTTTCCTGGCCGGCGACGGATCCAAGTTTTACTGCAGGTGGGCCCCCAGGGCACCGGGTAGGGTGGAAGGGAAGGTAGGCCCTAGCCCGGCGGTGTACGTGGCACAACCTGCCCGCCCCTAGGAGCAGCGGGACCCACTGCTCTCCGAGCGTGGGCACAGCTTGGGGCCGATGCTAACCACGTTAGCATTGGTAATTTTCCCCCCATCTCAGCCTTTATTTTTCCAAAGCTGAGTGTTGAAGGATGTAGGATTTACCTAGGGTCAAGAGGGACCAGCGCTGAGGTAAGCTGGAAACCACAGCCGGGCTTGAGACTGGTGGCTGTCGCCAGCAAAGGGGACCGACCAGGAGGGTCGCTGAGAGCTTGTAGCCTACATCTCACATGGAGAGCCCCTTTGGCAGGGTGAAAAAAAAAAACGCCATGTTATTAGCTGCCATGTTCTGTGCTGTAATCTGTGCAGAAAGGCTCAGGTTTGGAGGAGGAGCTCCTGGTAGCGACACAAACTGACTGTTTTAGACAGAAACTTGATTACACCATGCACTTCTACATAGTTAGCATTGTGCAGGGCAGCTGCATTACGCTAGTGGTTTGCAGTGTTTATGCCCTTTCCATCCTCGATTTGTGCTGCCTTCCTCTTTGCCCCAGTTGTTAGCATTTAGGCTTTTGCTTTTTCACTTTGTCCCATCCATCTATCTTCAGGCTGTTTCAGCTTGGTTTAGCTTGCTTTGCACAGAAACTGTTGTGCAAAAGCTTTGTTTTTACAATGCCTTGCTTTTAACGGTGGTGCATCCTATTAGTGAGGCAGGATTCACCTGTGCAAAACTATGGAGGAGAGTCTTTTCTGTCCTTCGGGTACCCGGCTCATTCCTTACCCATATTTGGACAGATCAGACAGTAGCCTAGTTTATTACAAAATCTTGATTCATTCCCCCCACTTGTATCATTTAAGAAAAATCATTATAGGATAATTCTACATTTAACAGTACCATTTTCCTTGCATTTTTTTGCCTGTTGAAGTGACTGATTTGGGCACATATAGTGTTGCCCTTTGACTTGAGCTATATGCTGCTCAGTCGCTGTTCGGTGTAGCTCCTGTACTGGGGATACCTTATATGACCAGAAGCTGGCTTATCTAAACTGAACAGAGCGGTGGGTGAGCATGCAGTACTGTAGCCAAGATTGCCAGGTTCCCCCAACGCCCCGCTGTGTGCTCCGTCCCATCGCACCCTACAGTGATGTGAACTGCCAAAGACATTTTTGCTTCCTAGCAGTGAATTGCTCCCAGTGCCCCTCTTCTCGCAGGCTTCCTGCACTGGCACCTTGTTTCTGGCATGGAGTGTATATCATCAGGAAGACTGGATGTTTTTGTAGTAAGTTCGGTTTTTTACTTGGTTTTTTGATTTCAAAAGGAGGTTGCCCCTGACACATCTCAAGATTTGACCCTCAATTAATTATAACTGTAGCAGAAAAACAGTGTTAATACTTTGTATTATTGCACTCTAAATATTCTTATGTTCTAATAATCTACTGTACGTTTTTACTGACTGCTAATTTAAAGTTATTTTTGTATAAAAAAGCATAAAATACTAAATTCACTGTTATCCACTAACAATTCTTTTTAATAGTCGGAATCAAAATGAAGGTCATCCAAAATGGTTTGTTCTGGGTGTTGGACAAGTCATAAAAGGGTTAGATATTGCTATGATGAATATGTGTCCTGGAGAAAAACGGAAAGTCATCATTCCGCCATCATTAGCATATGGACAGCAAGGATACGGTAAAAAAGAAGTTTTAATACTAAACTTTCTTTCCTCTGTTTTCCTCTGTCCTTTCAAACATACAGTATTGTAAATGACTGTAACAATTGGTGCTCCATTATTTTTGGAGGCACTGAAGGTGATGACTGCAGCTGTGCAGCCTAATCCTGCTCATTCCTGTGCATTTTACGTAGTCCTCATCATAGACCCACACCCAGGCCTTGCAGTTTGCATTAGAATTCAGTACATGGCACCCGATGTGTTTTTCCAAGTATTGCCATAATACAAAAAATTGATAGCAAAAGAAGGATCTTCATGATTCATATCAGCATTTTTTGCCTTAATCTATTATATGCTATTCATGTTTAGTTCCTATTATTTGACTCCTACCTGCTTAGCCTTTTAATGACATTCTGCGTCTTCTGAGCAAAATGGAATGTAATCCAGTGCATGCCACGGAATTAATCTAAGTAGAAATAATTTGTTTAAAATACTGCTTACATTCTGGATAGTTAATGGACAATATCATCACATTACATAATAATTGCAACAGTACAATGCATGAAATCTGATTCAAATTTATGATGCTAAAGTGTGCAGTCTACTTAAAAAAAAAACAATTCTAGTCAAAGTTTTATGCAGTGTTTCAGCACCCTTAATTGTAGATAACTTAAATTCAGCTCTGACTTTGGTGCAGTAGTTTCTGTGAAAAGGTAGCTCCTGCTCTGTAATAATTACTTGGTAGTGATACTATGTCAGAATTCCGTGCACCGGTTTTGTCTTTCATACAATTCCATTGTAGCCAGTGAAGTTTACTAGGAATAAATTTTTCCCCTTGAGCATAATGTTTAATAAGTAAGTCTCATAACAACAAGTAAAAACACTGACACAAATAAAAATATGTTCTTTAACTCTAATACTAGTGTTAACTGTTTGTTCTAGGTAGCGCTTCAAGAAAGTGTTGTTTTCCTACAGCATACCTGTCCTCTGTGTCCGCATATTCCTGCATGCTGGGGAAGATGCCTGCCTAATCTTGAATTAGAAAAGATGCATGTGGCTTTCTAAATCTTTACATATCTTTCCTTTGTTGGTATGTATATTTGTAAACTACTGGCACTGAATTCTAGTATTGTATCTTTCTTTCCTAAGTAGTACATAAACCACGATTTATATTCAGATATATTTAAAACTCCTACGTATTTAAAGCTTGTAAGGTTAAAATCTTTTGAACTCTGAAACCTGTCATTTTTACTATTGGTATTTTAGATGAGTAGTGTGAGTAATAGTTTTGTTTACCTGCTGTTGGTAAACAAAGTAGATTCTTTAGTTTTTCTTCAGTTTATGAAGAATGGGCACAAGCTCAAAATTCTGTCAAAATTCTGAGGTTACAATGTCATGTTCACTGGCTTTGGCTATGAATAGAAGCACCTTGCATGTTTATATTTTAATTTTACACTGCATGATTTCTTGATGCTTTTTTGGCACTACTTTTAGACCTCATTAATTTGTTACTGTCTCTCTTCAGTTCCCTTTTTTTGCCAGATGCATGATAGATTGACCTCTGTTGATAGGCAGTGGTGTTTTTACATCAGATATCAGAAAATGCTTTGACACAGGAATAATGAAGTCTAACATGTTTTTTTCTTCAGAGACCAGACAAAATATTCCAGTAGTTTGGGGTTTGGGGTGGGTTGGTTTTTTTTTTGTGAATCAGATGACTTGCATCCTATTGCTTCTTTCTAATGAGATGTATATTTTAAACACTATTTTACATCAAGTCCTTTAACCATAGGTATAATTCATAGTAAGTTGGTAAAACCTGATATTGCCTGCTTGTTTCTTCAGACAGAAAATGCATATGAGCATTGGTCTCTCACTGTAATCTTTTAAATCACATTGCAGATATTGAATAAAGGCATACCTCTTAGAATCAGTCTCTCAATAAGCCCCATCATATGACAGTATGTGAAAGAGTGAGAACTTAGAAATACTTGTTTTTCATCATAACACAAACCCTTCTCTTCATTTTTAGAAGTACCTGAATTGATACGGGCAATATAATTTTGTTCCAGGGAAGTATATTGTTTGTAAATCTCTCTCAGAATCATTTATCTAGCACAATCTGAACGATCTTCCTGTCTAGCTGTATAATATTTAAATTCAGAGTTTAATCTGAATTTTAACATGGCCTTTGTAATAAAAAAAAATTAAAAAATAAGGTGCTTTACATGTGAATTTATCATATGTGTGATCTCTGACCATAGTGTCTGATTTCTTAAATGCTTTTATTTAGCACAGGGCAAGATTCCACCCAATGCAACGCTGATCTTTGAGATTGAACTTTATGCAGTAAATAAGGGACCTCGCAGTGTTGAAGCATTTAATCAAATAGACAAGGACAATGACAAGAAACTCTCTGAACTTGAGGTAATATGATGTCACTAATTTGGAATAAATAACTTATAAAACTATAGGTGTAGCTGCATCAGTGTTATCTTTACATGAGCTGCCTCTGCTGCAGTTCATCAAGTAAAGCTTCTGTATATTTACGCAAACTACACTGTGCAATGTTGAAATTTTGATTAAACATTAATTTATTAATTTTAATTAATTTTTAAATAGCTTTGATTAAACATTAGTATGTCTCAGACTTGCTGAGAAACAAACTTTAGATGTGTCTGCACTGGAGTCACAATAACTTACATATATACCCCAACTGTCCTTCAAGAGAGCTGTTCGAGTACTGGCATAAAAGCCACAATGGTTGGACTTTTTTCTTTTCTTCTAGATAAGCCAGTATTTGAAAGAAGAATTTGCAAGAGATGGTAAAAAACGTCATCCCTCAGTCCATGATGAAATCTTAGCTGATATATTTAAGAAGAATGACCATGATGGAGATGGTTTCATATCAGCAAAGGAGTACAACGTCTACCAGCATGATGAACTCTAAGTACTTAAAAAACCTTTGGCTGTTTTCTGTACACTGAATTTTAAATAATAATACTTTGTCACAGAATTTTTTGTATTTTTTTAATAGTGGCATCTTTTTATATCTTTTAAGGTGACTGTAAAAATCTTGTTTTTAACATTCAACTAATAAAATGTCTGGGATATTTCAAGAGAAAGAAATAAAATTGGAAAACACCGTGATCTATTAGCGGTTCATGTGTCATGTCCTAATCTACAGTATTGCTCAGTAGTCTTTCTCATTGTGTAAAATACTGATGAAAATAATTATTTCTGTCGTATCAAGCACACAAAAATGGTTCTAGTACCTGTTGACATAGTTAGAACATGATGAACACTTCTCAATCCCCTTTAAAATAAAAGGGGAAAACAGAATCCCAGGAAGGTAACTGTTAAACCTCTGGAGGCTCCTAGGCTGGCTTCTTGAGGAATTGCCATTTGCAGCAAATTTAACTATAAAAGGCCTTAAAATAAATGAACGCTGTCTATGGAATGTTAAGATAAAACAGAAGTGTTTTTAAAGCAACTTAAAATAACCTCTTTGATGTAATATTAACATGAATAATTTGGTGGTCATGAAAAAGCAGTATTTTAAGTGGGTTTTTAAACTTTGACTTAGTAAAATTATTAATTTAAGTTTATTCAGCAACGCCAAGTTAAAAATCTACACTGTCATGATTTACTTGGATGAGGTGGAAGATGATGGGAGATACTCTGTATAAGCATAAGTAATTACTTGGGCATCATTCTAGTTTTCCTCACTTTGGAACAATGGAAAGAAGTAGCAATAGTTTAAACAGTACATCAGGCTAGTTAACTGTTCTGCTTATGCAGATGTCGTCATAATGCTTGTGTAACATACTTCAGTCTTCTCATGTAAAAAGCAATGGCTGTATTCATTTCAACATGCAATAATCAGATATACACGGTGAAAGTTGCAGCACAAGTAAAAAAGCTTCCATACCTAGGTTATCCTTATCATCATTCTAAAAGGTAGAAAAACTTTTTAGTTGCTTTCCCAGTTTAAAATAGCGTGGGGAGAGCTTCAACAGGATACCGACCAACCGCATGCCCAATCTCAGTATGGGACACAGTTCTATACTGCCCTCTGGTGTTTATATTCTCAACAACACAGACTTAATTTTCTGTGGTTAAGACCTTCACCCCTGAAGTCTTGTTGGAAGGATGTATTTCTGTTATTTTCGTAAGCTTCCAAAACATTTTCTGCTAAGCAATTTTTTCTGGACACATAAAAGAAAGTCAAGAGCAGCTGTGACCTAAAATCCAAATGCAGAAAGTGGACTGGCTGGTACTTTTTAGTAATCTAAACAAACTGTTGACATGTGGTAATGGCATCATAATATGAAACGCTTATGCCTAGTTTTAGTTGTTCCCTTTTGTAAATGAAACATTAGACTGAGCTAAGTTTTAGCATGTTTTTTAATCTGATACTTCAATTAAACATTCATGAGAACACTAAATTATTAACAAATATTCTCATTTTACCATCATATGCCAGTGTAGATAAAGGCAACATTTTGGGGTTTAACAAGTGTGTGTAAACAACTTTAAGTTCTAGCATATATTTTGCATTATGAAAATACAGTTTTAAAGTATATTTTTTCATTATCATGATAATGAAAGGAGAAGGTTCTAGAAAGAAGAAAAGCAATGTCAGGTAATGCATGAGGGCATTTTCAAGTAAAAGGTCATTGACTGTGAAGCAAATAATTTGAAGATAATAGTGTAATAAAATGTTTGCACTTTCACTATTTTGCATTTCAACAATTTGAGTCATATTTACTAATTTTGAAAAGTTTGTGGCACAGTTATGCCCATGTCTGCAACAACAGGCATGCAGTTAGCTCAGTTACTTTACTCTCTTGTGCCAGAGGTCAAAACAGGGCACGGCATGCAGTCGTACGTACTTTTGTCCATTAAAATAACACTCTAGGCATCCGTAGACCGTCTCCCTTTTAGAACTTCCCATTCCACAAAGGACACAGGGACCTTTGGGGATGTTGTTATTAAGTAAATTAATTCGGATATGAGACCCTTCTCTGAGATAGCTTGTAGACAGATCAGTCATGCTTGCAGCTTTTTCATAATAATCTGTAAAAAGGTCCTCCAAGTAAGCATCACAGTTAGCAATGGTATCCACTGCTCTTTTATCTGAAAAAGAACACACAAAAAAAAGAAGCAATGATTTGTCATTACATTATGAACTGTTTACAAAACAACCTGTCAATCTAATTATGGAAATAACAACTGCTTCATGAAACCATTCTAAATACTCCATGTTGTAGATTACTTCCCATCAAAAGTCCTCTGTGATGAAAATTTTTCTTCAGTTTCACAAAAGGCACTGACAAAAGCCAGAATTGTTTTGTATATGACCTACATAATTATAATATTTTTAGAAATGCACCTAAAAGATAGGCATGAGACAAGCTTTTGAAAAATTGGTGCCAAATCAAATCACAGCTGCATACTTTCCTGTTTAGCCATTTTTATTTTTGCATTTCTAGTTTTCTTCTCTAAAAATTGTAAATTCACTTCTTTTTCCCTAGTATTTACAACAAAACCACCAATACTTAAAAGATTTAGAAAATTTGGAGGACTCCGTGTTGACCTCCCAGCAGATTTCTGAGCATACAAACACCCCAGGAAGAAATCACTTTTGGAACTACCTACCTTTTTCCTCTCTCTTCAGGAATTGATTAGTTTAGATTGGATGATAAACTTTCAGGCAGCTACAGCTACTGAGATGTATCATACCCACTGGAGATTTATTCTCTTAGTGCGGACTGGAGCAGCACTGAAGGCTTGGTCAAATAAAAGCCCTTTGATCAAGAACAGGATGCAATGGAGCAAGGACGCCTATACAGAGCAGCCTTTAGAAGGATGTCTTTACTGCTCAACATTTATCTTCACACTCGGATTTGCAGATTTCCAAAATACTTAGACCAAGGAGTGTTAAAAAGTATAGGATCTCATTCTGAAGAAAATATAGCTACATACAGCAATACTCAGCTTTGTTGGATGTTGTGTTCATATCAGAATGAGAAAAGAGAACTATGATGGCATCTTGCCCATGTCCCTGCCATGTGAACATACAGCCTACAGTACATTCAAATATTTAAATTAATATTGTTTGATATTTAAACTTAGTTTGCCTTGAAATATTATTTATAGATTATAACTTGTATTGCATAACACTAGCTGTAAATGGCAAGCATATGAAATAGGCATAATGTTAACTGAAGTTAGTTGTATAATTACTCCATACCAGTTCATCATCAGCTGTCATTTTTTATTTTAAGATCTTTAGAGTTTTAATGAACAGTGATACCATAAATTTGTTATTTGTGAAAGGGTCAGATTCTCAAATATAAATTTTAATAACTTTACAATCATTTCAATACACAAGAAATTAAAAGAGGTACATTTTCCATCTAAATTTTCTTCTTTAAACATTCATCTTGCACACAAACAAAAATATACTCTTCATGCATTAACTAAGACATCTGGATATAAATATCAAAAGTCATACTTCGATGAAACAGATTACTCTTTAACCTCCTTAATTTGATCAGTGAAGATGATCCAGATTTCTCTTTTTCAAATCCTCCTTTTGAAATTGGAGTCACACAGAGTTCTGTAAAAATTAAAAATAAGTTTTTAGAAGGGCAAAATCTAAAAGCAATCATTGCACAACAGAGTTTAATATGCTTTCTAATCTATAAAGCTAACAGTGATTAAATTCAGCTTTGCTAATGTTTTTAATGGCTAGTACCACTTGTTAATACAAGTCTGCACACAGTAATAGCCCATAGAATCAAGTGACGCAGATTCAATGGGAATTTTAAAATGTTGGTGGCTTTGAACATACACCATCAGAGTTTGTTCTGTTTTATACACAAGTTATGGCCATGTTAAGGGGCTAAGACAGTCAATATCATATAAATGGAAGCCCCTCTTCTGAAGGAGAAACATTTCTATGATCTCACTTGAAACTAAAAATGAAAAATAATAAGCAAGGCTGTGAGGTCTGTAGTCATCTCTTCCAACACCAAATGAACTACGAAAACTTGTTTTTTAAAATAAAAATAAGTATCAATCACCTAAGTTTCTTTCCATAACTTGAAAGAAAACCTTTAAAGTGAAATATAAGGATAATCAATTACAAGGAACTGAAAAAGCATGTGTTAAACTTTCTCAATTAAGAATTCTCTTTAATTATGCAAATACAAATATCAGCTTCATTGATTTCACTGATAATGACTTTAGGAAAAACACTGTGCATGTACCTACCATTGCATAAAGGTAAAATAAAACACTTCCAAAACTGAAATTAATGTTGAGCATTATGGTAGTGAATATAAAGAACTACCATATCGTATTATCTCTTTTACTTTTAATCTAGTAATTATGCCTGGTTTGGAGTATATGTAAAGTTTTTACAGAAGGGTAAAAGTATCTCACAGTTCAGTAAAAAAGGTGCTATACAGTGCAGAGTACCTGCCATGGAAGTTTTATACTGTGTATGCCAAAGGGTACGGAGCTATTTGCAACTTGTAAAACATAGGGCTGTACAGATCTGCAGAGAGAGAGATAACTTCCCTAACCAGGTCTTTTATCTTGCTATTTACAGAAAGCCACAATGTTACAGAGACTCAAGCAATTCCTGAAACAGTTGAGTGACTGACAGAGGTTCCTGTATTTAAGTACATGTGAATCTGGTGGTTAAAACTTTATCTAACATTACTCAGTCGGAGGGGAGTTTGGCATTTGATATTATCAAGTGCTAGATCAAATCCTAAATTGACTTTCTGCTTTATTACAAACAACGTTGATAACATTGATAATGTTATAGGCTATACATTAATCAGTGCAAATAATGTAAATACATAAGCACTATCCTTTCCCCCAAAACAGAAAAACTTACAGGAGCTATGCAATTTTTTAAATTAGTTTCCAGTATTTGTGATTATTTCTTCCTAAATATCATCAGATATCCATATGTGGTAATGATGTATCAGACTGAAATTAAAGCCCCAACAGAAAAAATGTTAGCTTAGTTTAGAAGTTCTGCACACTTTCTTCTTTACTTGTGTCTTTTTACTTGTCTATTTTATGCAAAACTGATCAGATGGTCTCATAAGCCTGTTCCTTACAGGCTAGAAATATAAGGAAGTGATTTTTTGTTCCATGGAACTGCAGGATTTTTAAAAAATTACAAAATCATACTTAACTTCTAAAAAATGTTTCCACAACAGACTATTTTCTAGCACCTGCCTTGTTTATCTTTTCAAGAATTGTTTCCCTTAGAAAGTCAGACTACTTATGTGCATAAAATTAAAGCATACTATTGTATGGGATGGGGGCTTATGTACATCGAGAGCAAGAAAACTGTTTTAAAAACTTAGATCATTATAAATAATAGCAGTAATGACAGTAATGCGCATCACTTACCAAAATTACCATCCAAATGAATATAAAGTTCAAATACACTAAAAGCAATAGTTGTATGCGCAGGAAAAACAATGGCTTTGTCCCGCCCTTTATAATTCTGATCTTCAATAATGTGAAACTATAATTTAGAAAAGCGTCAAAAGAAAAAAACTTACAAATTGAAATGAAAAAATAAACAAAATAATATCTTAACTGTATATATTGAGAATCATCATGCCAGGAGGAAGCTTTGAAATTGAAGATCAAATTTCACAACTAAAGAATTTTATATTAACAACTTTGCATTTTAATAAAGTTTGATACAGAGATAGTAACGTAGCTTTCATTGCTCATTGAAAATTATCTGAATAATCTATAAATACTAGTAATGGGCAAACCTCAGAAGATTTGTAGGTTCAATTATTCAAACACATTAAGAGAGAGAGGGAGAGGGAAGAACATAAGACAGGGACTAAGATGCCAACCCTTCAAATAATAACAACCTGAAGTTCCAATGCGTTATAGAAATGAATATAATACAATACTGAAAGATAGGTTCTATGTTTATTTGCAATTCAAACTAAGAAGAAGTAAATTCCACATTCTTGTTGAGGCTTCACCCAAAGCAATGGCTCATTGTCTAGCCATCCTTTCATGCATTTCTCATCCCTCAGTCACATAAGCAATACTAACGAAAGACCAACTTTTAATTCAGTTTACATCAGTGCAATAATATTGATTTATTTAGGATTTTTTCTGAGCTTACATCAGTAAAAATGCAATTAAATCCAACCATAACATTTATAAAAATGAGCTTTTTATGTTTGTTCATTTAAGTTACAGAACTTTTTGTCAAACATATTTACCCTCATTGTCTCTCCACGCATTCCAGTATGGACAGTTAATGAGCACTGCCTTGTAGTTCTAATACTTTCCATGACCACGCACAAAATTTCCATCCTACTTTTTCTTGACTGATGGACTAGACAATGATCAAAATTTATTTTTCTAAAATCAAGAGAGAGGCAGGAAGGAAATTCAGAGATTATCATCAATTTACAAAGCAGCTCATAGAATTAGTAACTTTAAATCAGTAAATAAATCACCATAACTTATGTCTCATAGCAGTAAAACAACTGACTGAAGAGGTTTCTGGAAACTTAATATTGATTTTCAGTGTTTGGGAAAAGAAGCACTAAAAAATTCAAGGAAAGCCAGTAATGTACAAATGTTAGAGACGGTATGTGGGACATCCTGGAAAATTCCAGGCCTGTCCATCTGACACTGTTCTTAGTGACAGTAAGGAACTGTCAACACACCCTAATTAATAACAACTTTTTTTAAAGGGATATAAGTAATGTAAGTCAGTAAGGATTCATGGAAAATAGATAGTAAAAGCAATAGCTGTAATGCTCTACCTTTGGGCTTCTATAAAGCTTATGATGATGCAATGTTTTGGTTAGAAGCCTAAATGATGCCTATACAAGCTGGCATACACTCAACGGATTAAAAACTGGTTAACTGATACGTGCCAACTATAATTGAAAAAAAACTATATAACTTATAAACATGGAACAATCATGAAACAAGTGTTTGTAGGAGAATTTCTACAGGCATTGGCTCTTAGACCTACAACATTGAATATTTTTATCAGGAGACTAGGACCTCTTCCCCCACCCCACCCCCAATTATTAATGATAACGTTTGGAGGTTACAAATAAACAAGGAAAAGGTAGGTACGGAACAAGAGAGGTTACGGGTACAAAACGACATGCACTCCTTGGTAAATAACTAAAAGGAAACAATATATATTTTAAAATACCAAATGTCACATCATGCATAGTAAATAATTTATTGGGATGCAACACTGGGATTCACTGGGATGACATTGTGGTCAAGGGATAATCTTTGAAATATAAACTAGAGAATTACATCTAGAATTAGTCACATCATATTTCTATGTGTTTGACATTTGTGCTAGCACTACAGGAACACCAAGTTCGGTTTCAGTGTCCACAGCTCAACAAGGATGCTGGAAAAATGGAGACTGCATTTAGAGAAGAGCCACAGAAGGTTATGAAAAATTCAAGTGGATAAACCTACTTTGCTTTTCAAAGAAAAGTCTGTGTAATAACCACATAAAACCTTGAAGTATCTACATTGGCAATAATACATATGGCTTTCTAGTTCATCAGACAAAGGCAAACAAATCCTATTTCTGAAACCTAAAGCTGGGTAGTGTCATTCGAAGTAAATTTCAAATTTTCAACAGTATGGAGTAAGATAGATAGGACCTTAGATGTACCCTTCCTCTCTGGATTTATTTCTTTTTTCCTGAAAGATGCACTGTAATTCAAGCAAGAATTAATTCAGAAAAATTGTATAGTCTGTGTTATACAGAAGGTCATGTGTCTAATCCCAGTGATCCACCTGGAGACTCTTGGAAAATATCAGATGGTGACTGCTATTGATTGGCTAAAAATAATCAAAACCTAACCATTTCAGTGGTTCAACCTAACTGCATGAAATGGAATTATGGAACCAGAAAACAAAATATATAATATAACCTTGTAGTAAGTTCTTTAAGTAATGTTGGTACTTCAACCTCATGTTTGGTCACTATGCCAAATGAAGCTTTAAAGGCAACAGAATCTGATCCAGCAACATCAAAACCAACATCATTCATTATCTGATTTCCTCTTCTACCATTAAGCGAAACATCTGATTTGTCTTCATAGTTGAGCAACTGGTAAGACGAGACACCTGAGTAAAAGAAGATAACCGTTGTGTGATGAAGTCTGAACACAGTATTTTTACACAGCAAGAAGAGAATAAATGGTACTGTTCCTGCTGTACTTAACCATTTTGATGTGAAATACAGAGCCACATTGAACACTTACTTATCAGTGTTCCTACTGATAACTAATGGAAAGAGAGCACATAGGGGTCTGAGGGATTTCTGTGCCTCTCTCTGGCAGAGTTGTGCCCATGCTCCTGCATGTGATATGTCCTGGGCATGAAATGGTGATTAGGGCTATTTACACATTTCTGTGTTTATCATTATTCTCCTAAAATGCTTTTACCTGTAAGTATGCTGTTGGTACTTGTATAAATTAGACAGTAGTGTGTTCTGGGTTTAATGACAGAGGCTCTGAAACGCAAAATGACTTAGTGGAGGCCACACAGAATATTAAAACTAGGAACAAAATGAAAGCCACTGTGTGTAAATTAGTGAATTCTGAATTTTGTCTAGATGTAGTACAAATGAACCTAACATTTCTTCATTTTTGCAATATGTGAATGAGACATGGGTGTTTCAGTAACATTAACTTTGCCTTTTACCTGCCATGTCACAATTAGAAAGACTTACCACACTTCCCATGTATGCCTGATGATTCCAGGGACTATGTCAGTTTATTTTGAAGGAAAACAACAAATTAATTTTGACTTACTTGAAAGTTTGCATCAATTTATTGTACAATCAAAGTCTAGGTGCCAAAGCATTTCTATAATGCTTTCTTTATAACCTTAAATACATTTCCATTAACACTAACAGAAAAATATTAGAACGCATTGGTTGCCAAATTAAAATTAACAGAGCAGGTAGAGCACAGGGATTAGGCACCCAAATACATTTGAAAGTCTGGGGTTTACTCCTTTTTTTTTTTTTTAATCCTTTGAAGCTTTTAGGATAACTGATATTATGTAGTCACCTAATATGAATCCTGTTTATCTTTATTTTTAACCAAAAAAAAAAGGTTCAGATATTTTTCATAATTCTAAAAAGATTGCAAATGCTTGTATTTGTCACATAAAAAGGAAATGCAATTACAAAGTTCTTTGCTTACATTAAAGGATAATACGGTCTGCACATGACACCTAACCTTTACAGAAAAGACTAGTAAGGTTTTGTGAGACTTTTTAATGAGATTTTGCAACCTTTTTCTCAGACTTTTTAATGAGATTTTTCCTTTTTTTTTTTTTCATTCAGGACAAGTCAGCTGCCTTGTCCTGAATGTAAGACTAGTAGGATTAGTGGGATTCTAATTTTTTTCATCATGCTTGCATTCTGGAATCACCCCTTTGTGGGGTCAAACGGTATTTCTGTCTTCTTGTGCTCATACTGGTTTGTCTTAGCAGAGTTTTTAATTGATGCAATTGTTGTACAATTAATGTGATCAATACTTTTTTCAACATGGACCTTTTTTCAAAAGCAAATAAAGCCATGAAACTGTTTTGAGAAAACATAGCATGTAGCCAAGAATTACACAGACTTTTCAAAGGAAGGTACAGGAAAATATAGGCAGTATAGTTCAATTTTGCACCTCCTAATTCTCATAGAATCTCCTCAAAAATTTCTGATATTGCATAGCAAAGCCAATTTAAACACAGTTAAGCTCTCTAAATACCCAAAAAAAGATTACAAATGGGGAAAAAAAGTATATGGATAACCAATTACTTCAGTCAGATAGCTTTTGTCAAATGCTTCTGCCTGTGCGGAGCCCAGTTCAACACCAGGGATTACTAGCATAGAAGTGCTGCAGAACTGAGATCATTCTTACATACTTAAAAGCGAGTATACAGAGAAAGGTGAACATTAAAAACAAATTTTAAGTATCAATTAATCAACATACATCAATACATCTATCAGGAATCTGTTGCAATTTGTGAAAAAACACAAGGCTTAACTGAATTTGTTTCATATTAGCTCAGAAAATATCAAGGCTTTTTAGTATAATTGCTTTTTTTTTTTTACTCCTTTTCCAGAAAATCCTTTTTTTTTTTCTTTTAACAGTTTGATGTACTTTTTTCTTAAATATTTATTATGTGACTAAGCAAGGCAAATTTTATTACCCATGTACTAAAGAACCATCATACTACCTGCACAGTTTAAACTATGTTCTGTAGTTACTAGAAAACATACATTTTTTCCACTTTGAAGAAAGATAGAAATCTTACCTGCTGAAATTTCTTTCTCCCCTTGAAGAATGTCTTTTAATGTAAAAGGTGTTGAAGCAAATTTAGATTTTTTTGAAAGCAAACATTTTCTTTTCTTAATCACAAGGCTCAGAGGTTGGTATTTATCAGCTTCACTGAGACTGGGCACTGGAACTAGTCTTCCTCCATCACCAACCTGTTTAACAAAGTTTTTGGTTGCAGCAGCAAACATATTATGACATTAGTAATGATAATAATAAAAAGTTCTGTATCAAGTGTAGCTTCCAGACATCAAGCCCATGTTCAATTCTTTTTACAATGGTCTTTCAAACAAATTAACATGTTAAAAAAAAAAAAAAAAGCTGTCAAACTTTTTTTAGATCGAGTTATATTTTGCTTGGAAAGAATCAACAGCATCTTAGCCACCAAGGTTCTACAGTGTATTGTGCAAGACTTCTCTCAAAGACCTTCAGTTAAGCTCTAATTCTGTATGATGAATAATGAATTACCAGTGTAAACTGATAGGGAAATGGTTGCTCTTTCCTCAGCAGTTTAATGCCACTGTTTGAAAACAAAATTTACAATCTTAAAAACAGAAGACAGTAACTTCTGCAACCCTTAGCTTCCCGTTAGGACTTATTGATGTATTACTGTTTCTTGTGTCCTTGCTGCAGCTGAATTCTAGTGTTTTACCAACAAAGCAGCCCTAATGCACTCCGGCAGACCGCCTGAATTACACATTCGTGAAAGCTGGTAGGTCTGCCGAGACGGTATTGCCTTTCAACAGTGGTTGCATAACCTACCTGTGAAAGCTCAGCTGGGGAGTAAGTGGTGTGGAGGTCTTCGGAAAAACCTGGGCCGAAGCGTAAGATTAGAGATGGCTGGAGGCAGGGGGGAAACAGCAGCGGGCTTTCATTATGTTATTCTTCTCCTATGGACTCAGCTGTCTGTGACCCAAGGGCTAATTTTGAGACAGGCCCACTGCATGTATATGGCTCAGACTACTGAGAAATTCACTAAATTGTGAGAATTATGCAAAATAATAAAAGTAAAATTGCAGACAGAAGTCAGATTATTGATATAGGATTAAGGAACAGCTCAAGGATCCAAGAGGGAAAACAGCACCGTAAAAAGATATAAAATTGTAAAGGGAAAAAAGAGAGTCAGTAGACAGCACTGTGGAGGATCTGTGAGGGAGGCAGCAGGAGCCGACCCATCCTCATGTAAACGATGACTTGATTTTCTTGTGAGAGTGGTGGGCATTCAACTGCTAAACCTTGTAGCGCATCTTCCAGAGACTCCTTTTGCAGTTACGGTAGGTAAAACATCAGCGACAGGCTTGTAAAGCCACACTTTAATATGAATATTATCCCTGGTTGCCAGGTAAAAACTTTTGTTTGGTTGGCTTTTTTTCTGAAGTAAGGTTTTCACATGAAAGCATTTTAAGGACCGTTTTTTATAATATGATCACTTATTTAATAATTTAACATGTTTCAATTTACTTCTTTGCAATACTTCCATAACTATTTTTAAACATTCAGAGGAAGTCCAATAAAAAGGCAAAAAGAGGAGTATATTACCTCAGCTATCTAAGATAAAAGGAAAGGCTGCTGGAGCTTTCTGCTTACTGTAGAGGGTGCTGAAAAATCAAAGCCGGTTACATAGAGACTTTGAACTGAAATCATGTGAAATGCTGCAATTCAGTCTGACTGTAACTCATATTAGACTGCACTAACAAAAAACCCCTCTACATATTTACTCAATCAAAACACATTAACGGAACTTAAAAGGTTTTAAAGGGATGGAAAAGCTAAGGTAATTCTTAAATTAAAATTGTCCATTCAGTCTTGATTTAGATTTATCCTGTGTATGTCTTATAACTGTGTGACAGGATACTATTTTTTCTACAGATTATTAAGCTCAGCTGGCACTGTTTATTCAACATGTATTTGTATTTCTCTTGCTTAGTATGTGGTCATAGATCATACCCAGTCTGATCCTAGCACTAATTTTGATAACGAATAGTTTCATTTGATATGTTTATGTAGTACTCCTGTTACTCTGACACCCTGTAATCCACCCTAAATGCTGCAGCAGCTGTTTGTATCATCCTCATGCCACAGGTCAGAGAACAGGAGTGCAACTACATTAACATTGCCATGTTCAAAAAACATTCACTAATTTTGCATATCCCACTGAAGAAACCTAAGATATTTCCCCCACCCCTCCAGTACTAGGCACTTTTGTACTTGGCACACGAGTGTACTTATGAATTTTCAGCATTTCTGCAGCCCTGGCGCTCTCTCATTTTGGGCAACCAATAAATGAAAAATATGTTGTGCATACGTTATGGCTGAATCAGCATTTGAATGAAAAAATCTTGCCTTGTCTCGCCAAGTTGTGCAGATGAAAATCCTTGGTCACATGTGGGTTCAAGGCTACCTCTGGGGAGTGCCAGGGCTGTAACCTTCTGTGCCCCTTAGCGCAGAGCCACAGAACAATAGTGACGAGGCATCCCATCTGCCTTCGCTATGCAGGATCGTTCATAGAACAACAAAAGGACCTTTCTAGCCTGATCTTAGCCCACCTTTATAAATTACTGGAACGAGGTCAGACTTGAACCCTCACCATGACCCAGGCACCTTTTTAAAAAAACAAATTAAAATATATGACCAAAATAATCCCCCCCCCAGGTTGCCTAGTATCCATCTATGATGACCTTTGTTCTTAAGTGAGCACCCCTGAATCATATACAAACTCATTGTTGGTGGCAGAGACAAAATTATTCCTCCAGTTTCCCCATTTTCTCGATCATGAGAACACACTTTCTTTGTGTTACCCCTTCTCTCTCTAATTATATACCCTCTGACCCTTGTAAATAAATAAATAAATAAAGACTCTTACTGGCAGAAGCCTCATTTGCTGATTCATCTGCAGAGCAGGTTCATCTATAGTTGGAAGGTGAAATTCTGTGCAAGAAAAAAATATGAAGTGATGTAAAGCTATAATGCTCTACTTTTATGGGGTTTTTAATTGATTTTCCTGTCCCTATAACTCTAGCTTAACTCTGCTCTCTACTCCTAACTACCACACTCTGTTCTGCTTCTGTTTGAGTTGTCCATCCCTGGCAGACTGAAGGTGTCTGTAAGTTTACCTAAGGACATCACAAGCCTCAACATGAGGAGCAGTTTCAATGTAGCTTATTCAGCTCTGTGTTCTGCAGTTTCTTTGCTATATATTCACCTGGAGTGAATAGCAAGATAGTTTACTTCATATGCAAGATGAGCTCTGTTTCTTCAGAATGGGACTTAGCCATGGAGTAGTAACAGAGCAGGCAAATATTAGCTATCTATAGCTGAGAATTTTGATGTTTAAATACTGTATTTTTTCCTTACATCATATTGATATGGACCTGGAGATTATTTAATAGTAAAATCTAAAGGACAGTCCTGCTTTCTGCATAATCTTTGAAGATGCAGCATGCTTTTTGTAGTTATTAGGTAACTCCATAATGATTTTTGTTTTATTATTAGACGGTTATCCTATATTATCCCTGCAGGAATGCTGGATAGCTGTAATTATGGGGTGTCTAAAGATGCATTTATAGGCTGACCTAAGGTGTGTGCAGGCTAGAGGCTTGTCCAAGGAACTGAAAATGTGGAATTATCTCACTAATTTCAATCCAGAAATCTAGAATCATCTGCAGATTATTTTGGTGTTTCTGTAATCCACATGAACTGATCTGATTTTAATTTGTTTCTTGTCACAGTCAACCATATAAAATTAGTATGATTAACCAGTCAGTTGAGAGGGAGAAAAGAACTCCTAAGTGTTAACCGACTGGATAAACTGAGTTGGTGTTTCACTTGAAAGGGTTAAACCCACATAATCAGTACCAAATTATGCTGGTAATTTGTTTAATACCTTCTTAGTGTAAAAAAAGCTGCTGTCAGTTGCCAGACCACTTGATTTAAGTGCCTTTGAACTATAATACATTTACCTACAGATCTTTACAAAAGAACAAGTGCAAGAATTTGACACCTAAAACTGGCGAAATAAAATGCTACTGAAAAATTTACTTGCTAAATTCCGTAACTTTCCATCAGGTGGCATGAGTATTTCCCTAGAAAGCAAGGATCTGTGCACTATAAATCCTGTTATATTTCAGGAGATAACAAAAATAACAATTTATCGGACCAAATATGGTCCTTATTACACATATGCTTTTTTTTTACTACCAAAGTGGTTTTAACAGCACTTGACTTTTTTTTTTTCCCCCCAAGGTGGAGCTCATCTAGACATTCTCTTGTATAAGCAAAGCCAGTCAGTTTAATGCCATGACTTACACCACTTCAGAGCTCCCGAGTATGAAGACAGTACCACTGTCATGCTGATCTCTTGGTCTAGCAGTTTGCTGGGGTACTGGGGTCACCTGGCATAATGCTTGCAGTGACGGCTGCTCTCAAAGCATTATGGTATTTAGAGACCATTATGGGAAGAAGAGTAAGTTAAAGTAATATGAAGGTTTTCAGCAGACTTAGCTTCAGCAGAGATACTTCTATGTTGGATCTCTTTATTATATAGTTCAAGTGCAGTGAAAATTTTAAATCAGTTCACAAATGGTATTGTAATTATGCAGTATAGGGGGAAAATTAAATTAGCTATGGCAATATTTTAATTTTGTGTAGACTTACTTTATTAAGCTCTCAATTTGGTAAAGCAGTAAAAAAATGTAGTCCCTTCTTGTGTATCTGAAACTTGGTTCCTTATGGAAACCTCTCTGGGCAGCAGGACAAACAGACCATATCAAAATTAGAGAACTCAGAAATTCAAGGAGGCAACTCATTAGAAGCCTAGTCGTACATACCATTAGAGCTGTTCTAAATTATTTTCAAGGTCACTTTTGACAGCGCATTTGGAAGACAGATGCACACACTCACTATTACTATGTTTCCTGTATAATACTCTTCAGGTTTACAGCTCAAGTAAACTCTGTTGGAACCTCCTTCTGTTCTCTGCCATGGAATAGACTGTGATAATACATAGTCATAGTCCGTGCTACAGTACACATAAAGGTAGATCTCCCGCCAGGAGGTGCTGTATTATAGCGTGACACTTGCCCAGCAATCAAAGTATTAAAAGCTGCACTGTAATGTAGGCGTTACCTCAATGAAAGGCTACAAGATGTGGAGTTCAACTGACTTCGCTATGGCTTTTGGTTGACATCATCCCCCTTTCACCTTTATATAAGCAACATCTGTTGACTTGATGAAAAGGGAATGTGTTGCACAGTTGGCTCCTTTGTACCACTTCACTGCCTTCTCACTAGAGCCATGTTAATGATGAAAAGGAAACGCAAAAGAGATTAAGGATCATACGCTCTGGTGATAGTTTTATATGCTCTTCCACAGACTTACCTTTCAGGTTTCAGACCTTTGTTCACACATGTGCAGACTACTTAATCTGTGTTTCATGTGTCCATCTTTAAATAATATGATATTAAATGACTATCACTGGCTGAAGTGTATGAAATATCGCAGCTTTTTCTTCTTTGTAATTGCCCTAGTATTATTGGCACTGTTTTTAATGGGCAGATGGATGGTGTTAGCTGTGAAACGTTTACTAATAAGAAATGCAAAAGTAGTTCTCCAGGGAGAGATTTGCTGAGATAGTATGTTTGCATTTAAATTTACTACCTGTGAGAAGCAGGCACATCTTTCAGCCAAAAGAAGTGGTCATCTGTTACATAAACATTACTGCACACAATGAAGCTACTTTCATCATCTAGCGTTATTAGCTTGTGAAGACAAACCTGGAAACAAGCCAGTGTGACCTAAAGTAGGTTTAATGTTCCTTTTCCTTTGGAGGATGCTGCCCAAATGACTAAATCCTTTTTTCCAGCATCTGTGAGTGGGTGTGTCTGTGTTAAGAGGACAGCTTTGTGGGCTTGCGCATCCACCTGTATGAGGATGCAGAACTGTAGCTGCTGCTGCTGTGCCACTATGCCTGAAGAAAGATTACAAAACAAAGGATTTGTCTACCGTGATATAATTCACAATGTCCGTGCTAATCTGTCTGATGGGCACTGGTACAGTTATCTCTATACAATACTTCCTTCAGTAGTAGACATATCTTGTTCCTTGCTTCTTCTCCTTATGTTTTAATATGAGCAGCAGGCTTGAACTGGATTTATTTTTGGCATTGCCACTAGCTGTTCTGTGATACTGGGCAGTTAACCTCAGTCTACGAAACCTGCTGTGTGTGGCTGTGGTAATATATCACTTCCCTGAGCAGGATACTGCAAGAACTGACTAGTATTAGAAAGTACTCTCAGGTCTTGGATACAGAGTATTTATAAACAGACAAAATTAAGTAGGTGTTTGTAGGGCATGCAAGAATTCAGCATCCTCTTTCATAATCACCTCTATTCTTATTCAGGCTGTTCCTTTTCATGCTACAAGAATACTTCCTCATCTAGTTTCCTAATTTTTTTTTTTCACATGTGTAGGCATAAAATAATAAGATACTTGAGCAGTTTCCAGATACTAAACATTTTAACAGACAAGTGACATAAAAAATTCTTGTCACCAAACATAAAAGCAGCCTGATATTGTTGTACTAGGTTGGCTGATCAGCATTTAAGTGAAATCAGCTCTTGAACTAGAATTGAAGAATGGATGTGCCCTTGTGCTGTAACACCTCAATTTCTTTCACTGCTAAATGTAATGCCAGGCCCTCAAAAATAACCTACTTAAAGAGGAACTTAAAAGACAAGCTACACCTTAAGTTTTATCAGTTTAAAAAAATAACTCAATGTCCTTACCAGAACTTGTAGTCCACTTGCAGTCCAACAAGTGTAACCTTTTGGAAATGTTTAATAATACTTTTTTCCTCCACTGACTTGTCAAAAAACCTGCTCAAGAAACCTGGGGTAGTCGTGAAATTTGAGCTAGTAGTTTCATTTCTTTGCTGAAGGAAATATAGCCAGACAGTCATCAGTGAAAAAAGCAATGACATATTTGATCTTACTTCAGAACTTTTCCATGTGATTACAAATGTGATCTAATGTAATCTAATCACAGGCAGAAAACGTCTTTACACCAGATTCATGTCTGCAGCATGTGTTTATGAATAATTTATTAACTTACTGTGAATTCTTTTTAAATTTACCATTATTGATATGCACTTGGGATATAGACATGGGATATACAACCTAGCCTGTCTCTTAGCTACTCTGCCTAATAGGTACATCTTAGACATAGCTTTCAGAAATAAAAAGCACAGTCTAAATATAAGGCATTTTATTTACTGGCCTTGAGTAAAATTAGACTCACCGCTCAGTCAAAATAAACTACAGAGTACCTCCTCAGCGAGCCCACAGTACCTCATTAGTTTTGAAGGATAGTTCAGCTTAGTTTCTTTTAATCTGATTTAGTAATGATTCCTTATTCAAAAAATAATTTTGCATATTCAGGTGCAGGAACAGTCAATATTGCATACTTGTGGTTTTTAAAATTTAGACCAACTTAAATATTTAATAAGCTAATAAGGACTTGGAGAACCATGTGGCTTGATATGTTGGCTGGGCAAAAACGCTGTGTATCATCACATCAGAACAGATTTTTGTACCGGCAGTGAAACTTGGAACAGCTTTCTGTGGGCAACTCCTTTAGCTGAGTCAGGATGAAATCTTGTCAATAGCTTCCCACACTGTCTCACTTCACCACACCACAGCGCCTACATGTTTGTGGTTAACAAGAAGTATCATCTGTCTCTTGGTTAGATTAAATTTAAATATAAAATTTGCTTCCACACTTAAGTAATAGTTTTTATACTAAATTAGATGTCAGATTGGTAGTGCTGCCTCACAGACATATAGTCTATTCCCAAAGGTTTGTTGTGTTGGTTTTTTTAATCAATTAAGTAATGACATATAGCTTTTCACACTTATGCACAGTAATTTTGCTGAGCAACAGTCATCGGCAAGTGTTAGATTTGTTTTGCAAAGCATTCAGAGGCAAAGTATGGATCCCAGCTACGCAAATGTGAAACCAGAGCTGAATTTCACTCGTAGAATTGTTTAACAGGGAATAAGCTCCCAGTGTACAACCTGGCTCAGAGCATCGGTTTGGACGAGATCAGATGTGTACTCTGACACAAGAAAGAAAGCATTGCCATTCATCAAAAAAGTGTTTTCCCTTCCTTTGCTGTTGCTTCCACTCTGGCAGCATTCCAGGCTGTTTGAACGCTTGTTCTTTTTACAATGCCAAGAAACAACAAAAACCTTAATTTCTCCTCCCAACTAAATTCTTGGTTTCTATTATGCTTTCTTTTTAAATAAAATGTAATTGATTTAAGGGCTGAACAACTGACAAGAACACATAATGGAAAAATCCCACATACTGTTATTTTTCCAAGATGCCAGAAGGGGTGGGTGTCAAGTAATTTTTTTTTCATTTCCACACCTCTTTTTCAATTCTATTAGAGAACATCAGGAACCATTTTCCCTACACCCTCTCACAAAACTTAAGAAACATACTGCAAGCTCCCTTTAATCATAAAGAGCAAGCTGAAGTGAAAAAAAAAAAAAAAAAAAAAGGCAAAAGGCTCTTACCAGCTGTAGCATGAAGATAAAACCGGGAACTGCCAAAAAGAAAATTATCTTCTTTGAGACTGCAGTTGGTAGCTCTTGCCAGATTTAAAGGAACTGCACAGAGAATCACATGGGAAAATTTCTATAAAAATAATCCTGCAGTGGAAAAAGGTTAGAAAGGAACAGGATGATGCTAGTGAGAAGCCACTGTTTCAGTGCTATTGCTGCCACTATCACCCACCTCTCCAAAATCAATCTGTACAATATATATTATTATTTATGATTAAAAGTCAATTCACTTAACTAGTTGCAAACAGTTCATTCAAGAACCATATTCTAAAGTGTTTGTTAATAAATCAGAACACAGATGACAGCAGTTTAAACAGTGTACATTGAGATTTATTAGAACAAGCACTAATAGCAGCAGTGTACAGAGTGATGGAGACAATGTACTGTATGCACTGAACAATAATAATTATACAATTGCACTTCTTCAGAGATCTATTAGAAAATGCTTTTCAGTAAACAGTTTCCCAAATCTAGCATTGTTTGGATTTGCCTCTGAGGAAAAAAATACAAAAAATATGCTTTTTTTTTTTTTTTTTGGTAAGGCATTAGCAACATTCATTGGCAGGCTAAACAAGTCATTTGTACATGCATTATCCAATTACATTGCAACAGGTAAAAGAGCATCATGTTTCCTCAAAAACTAGAATTGTGTGTGTGTTTTTGGGACACAATATCCTGGTAAATCTGGCTCAGCCTGAAGGAAACACATGACATCTTTTGTTACATTTTAGAGCACAACATAAACTATAGCATAGCCAAGTTCACCTTTATTTCCTACCAGAAGCTGTAGGACCTCCCTCAGTTGGAGCTGGTATAATGGATATTGTGTATACCACGTACATCACTGGAATAAAGTCTTAATTAAATTAATTTATTTTGTTTACTATTTCCCCCACTACCACCTCCCTGAATCATGTGGTGAAAAGATGCTCGACTGTAATCAACATTAACTACTGTATGAGCTTGGGTTTTATTGCATGAGAGGTAGTCAGCGTGAGGCCTCATCTGCATTCTGGATTACTACAACAGTATGTTCAAAACCAATTCATGAGTGCAAAGACACAGAATAAGTGTTGCAGCTGCATTACATGAAAACTTAAAACGGTTTTTTTACTGCTCTTTCCTGGCTAGGTGCAATCTCTGAAGTAGCCAGAGAACTTGATATACCAAAAAAAGCAACTCTATTTCTGTGCTAAAGCCTAGAAGGAGAGAGGGGAGGCACTTTCTCACATTCATGCTTTTCTAGGCTGAGATTAGGAGCGTGCTTTTAGTTAGCCACCCCCTTCTTTGCAAATCAGAAAGATTAGTCTCCTTTCTCGATTGGCATACAGTACCAGCAACCCTCACTCTGGGCTGGCACCATCCTGGGGAAAGTACAGGGAAATAGGGATAGGAATTGCAAATATTCTTACAATTAAGCTTGCGAGAGTAAGACATAATACGATGAATTGCCATTGATTTAATCTCCTGTTCTGTCTTCCAAATGTCATACATAATTGAGCTTTGCAGAGACATGAAGTTAACTGGGTTTAAAATACTACAAGCCCTAGAATAAGGTCCCAAAATGCAAGAGAGTTAAAGGAAAGTCAAATATATTGCTCTGACCGGCAAGCAATCAAACCAGCTGTATTTCACACGTTTATCTTCCACAAGACAGCGCACATGTTCAAAATTAAGCTTAAGTCTAACTAGTTGAATACCTAGGCTTGATTATACCTTAGGACTACAGCTGAAATAGATTTGGGCAGCTAGATCATCCACTCACCTGGAAGCTCACTGAGTTCAATGGAGTACCAAGAGCAGCTCAGCCTCATCTACGTAGGTGCTCATTTGTTTAAGCATGTAGGAATTAAAAATCAAGTACCATAAAGCCTGGTGTAACCAGGTACATTGTTTTGATTTCTTAGGAATGTCAATGCTGAGCCTTTTTATTTGAACTTTAGTATCTACATCATTTAAACTGAATTCAATGAGACTGCTTGCAATGTTTATGCTACGTACGTATTGATGCCTGTGCAAGATCAGAGTCCAAGCAGATGAAGCAGAAAAAAAAAAAAAAAAATCTGAGATGTGCATTGCTGATTAACTCTTGCATGTGAAATAAAAGTCTATACATTTGGAATACACAAATTATATCCTACCTATGTTATTCCTCAGGTGTTGATGTTTAGTAACTGTAAGCAATAGAATTGTTTTTACAGGCACAATTACAGCCAACATTTGGAGTCAGAAATTAATAAGATGTAAAGAAGAATCATCCTGAAAGATATCCCAAACTTCTGAATAGTCAAGCACAAATGAATGCGTTTGCAGGAAAGCAATCAAGATCAATCAATCAAGACTATTTTTTTAAATGTTAAATTACTGAATGTACTATGAAGGACTAAACTTGCACTTTTAAAAATTGTGATACTTTAAGTAGCTTATACAGTTTTCAAAACAAATATTTGCAAATCAATTTTCTATTGAGTTATTTAGAAATTATGGTACTGACTCTTTTTTTCAGTATCCTTTTCTTCTTCACCTCATTGTGGAAGTCCACAGTGAATTTCTGAGCATAAAATTAAGGGTGCTGCAGGTGCGGTTTAATATTACAGTGCTCAAAAATAATGCCTTCTGCAACATTTGGGTAGCTGCATACATAAATGCTTCTTATTTTCTTTCTTTCCCTTAAGTAATAGTTTTCTATTGCTTTCAAACAACAGTAAAAATTTTGGCTGGTGCATCTAGGAACACAGAGCCTTTCTAGTTACAGTCTGTTATTTCCCTCTAAAACAGCACTACTCAGTACTCAAAAGTCGCACTGGCTTTATATGTTAGGCTTCTAGAAAGCAACTATTTGCCTTTAAAATTCATCTTAAAAATTGCAAAGCGAGTTTCTGTATAACTTTCTAGCTGACATAATAGCATAATCACAGTGGAAAGACTCCGAGGATCTCGTTTTACAAGTATGCTACACAAAGACGTGTACAAGAAATCAACAGATTTGGGTTTGGTTTGGTTTTTTTTTTTATAATGAGCACAGGGATATGAGCAATCAGCAAAGAATGCTCTTTTAGCTCTTTAGGTTTTGACATTTTGGCCTGCTAAAGAATTCGTGCAGGGCTGTTTCCTATCCAAAATTAAAGGCTGTTAAAAGCAAAGAAGCTCAGTAAGGCAATGTAAAATTGACGATTAATCTAAACCTTACTCTTCTAATGGCATTCTCAGAGCCTGAGCAAGGTATAAATACTAAAATTTACTACATTTCATACATGTGCGTATGGGATCTAATCTCACCAAAAAAGTGTGACATTATTCCCAATTCATATTAACTTTGTGCAAAAAATGAGAGAAAATACAGAATTCTTTGCAGTTAAAATACTGAGAAATCATAATTCACCAGTTAATTACACAAAGGAAAGTAGATAAAGACCCAAAGAAGAGTCTTGCTACTGGTTACAACAAAGAAAATATACCTAATATTCTAGTATAGAACTATCATAATGATCTCTCCGGATACCACAGTAGTTTAATTTTATGATGGCTTTTTACGTGCTAAATAAAGCATCTGCTTCAGACAATTTAGCAGTAACAGATAAAGAACCAGAAGTTTGCTACATGAAGGAAAAGATTTCAGACATCAGATGCTAGCAGCTTGATTTCTTACTCATTTTATAGTAAATAACATAGACACAAATCAATACACAAAGAAGAATCCCATCTGGAAAAGCCCACTGATATTTCATTTTGGTCCAAGGATGAAATTTTAGTGACTAAGCACTATAGGTCCACCCCACTCTGAAAGCTGGAGAATTAGCAAGATCTGAGCATTAGGTGCAAGACAAAAGCCTCACTTTTCATCTCTGTGGAGTTCCAAACGTTTAATTTTTAAAACTCAAACTTCACATGTAATTAATTCTTTGTGAGGAATGAATATTTGAAAATAATTAGTTTAGAAATAATTATAAAGAACAAGAACAGTGCTTTTGCTAATTAGAGCGAGAGCTTAACTAAGGTAGAAGTTGCCGTCTTTGCATTTATGCCTGCATAACAAAATACATTCATCAGCTTTATTTCTCAGCTCATAGTCAGGTCTTGTTTGAGACTCAGCTGAAAATAAAATTTATTGTGATCTGAATTTGTTATATTGTATTTCAACCACTAAAGAATACCAGTAACACTTATTTCAAGAACTAAAGACTTAATTTCTAACCTCGAACTGGAATGATAATTTTCAATGTTGACTTCAAGATAGGTGACAAAGCAAGTTTAATATATTTATGTATAATTTTATTATTGGTGATCCAATCTCAAAATATTTTATAAAATATTAAGCAAATACAAAGATAACTGAAGATCTCGTCTGTATTTCTTCAACACAGTTAAAGAAGCTATCCTGAATTTTTCTTTGCCTGGAAAATACTGAGAATTAAACTTATAATAATTTTGTTAATGTTACTGTAATATTCCTTGGTCAGGTGAATTTAACAAAGGAAGAGAGAGAGCATTCAGCACAGGACTACTAGAAAAGAAATCTGAGTTTGCAATCCTGACTCTAACACGGATTGTCCTCAGTGGACCTGACAAATCAAGCCCTGGGCCACAAAGACAATCATAAATAGTAATGCAACTTGAGAAAAAGATGCATGTGTGGCTACACTGACTGGCACAAGGATCAAGTACATCAGTGAAGAAGAATAGTTCTGGGTGAATATTTATCACTGTGTGTGCTGCTCTTGTATAGCACTTACATCATTTTGATGCTCAGGGTGTAAAAGATAAGTTACCCACTTCTGACCTTTTCAAGGAATATCCTCACCTCTTCCCTTTTTGCATCCCTAATGTTCTGGGCCAGCAACATGATACATTAGCATAAGATATCCCTCTTTCATTAATGCAGGCCATTAAAAGTAGCAGTCAATATGGAAATACATTTTAGTGTTTCACAGGAGACAACATCTGGATCATTGCTCCAGAAGTACAAATACGTAGCTTTACCATACTTCAATGAATTATTCATAGGTCAAGACAGAATATATTACACAGTGCTGATTATATGCTCCAACTTTATGGTTTTCTTATTTATAAAATATGTAACTCTCTTTGTCCACATTACCAATACACCTTCAGCTAAATGCTGGCTACAATAATTTTTACTTATAAAAGGAATAAAAACTTCCCTCAACCTTCAGAATTAATTCTGAGCAAATGTCACCAATCTTCCCTTTTTTCATGCTGTCATGGATCAGTGGAAAGAAAAATGGTATTAAGATAACCTGCCTGAAATGGATTCACAGAATCACAGAATGGTTGGGGTTGGAAGGGACCTCTGGAGATCATCTAGTCCAACCCCCTGCTAAAGCAGGTTCACCTAGAGCAGGCTGCACAGGATCATATCCAGGCAGGTTTTTAATATCTCCAGAGAAGGAGACTCTACAACCTCACTGGGCAGCCTGTTCCAGTGCTCTGTCACCCTAAAAGTAAAGAAGTTTTTCCTCATATTCAGATGGAACTTCCTGTGTTTCAGATTGTGCCCATTGCCCTTTATCCTGTCGCTGGGCACCACTGAAAAGAGTCTGGCCCCATCCTCCTGACACCCACCCTTAAGATACTTGTAAGCGTTGATAAGATCCCCTCTCGGTCTCCTCTTCTCCAAGTTAAACAGACCCAGCTCTCTCAGCCTTTCCTCATAAGAGAGATGCTCCAGTCCCCTAATCATCTTTGTAGCCCTCCGCTGGACTCTCTCCAGTAGTTCCTTGTCTTTCTTGAACTGGGGAGCCCAGAACTGGACACAGTATTCTAGATGTCGCCTCTTCAGGGCAGAGTAGAGGGGGAGGATAACCTCCCTCAACCTGCTGGCCACTCTTCCTAATGCACCCCAGGATACCATTGGCCTTCTTGGACACAAAGGCACATTACTGTCTCATGGTTAATTTGTTGTCCACCAGGATTCCCAGGTCCTTCTCCACAGAGCTGCTTTCCAGCAGGTCAACCCCTAACCTGTACTGGTGCGTGGGGTTATTCCTCCCTAGGTGCAGGACCCTACACTTGCCTTTGTTGAACTTCATTAGGTTCCTCTCCACCCAACTCTCTAGCCTGTCTAGGTCTGAATGGCAGCACAGCCTTCTGGTGTATCAGCCACTCCTCCCAGTTTTGTATCGTCAGCAAAACTGCTGAGGGTACACTCTGTCCCTTCATCCAGGTCATTGATGAATAAGTTGAACAAAACTGGACCCAGTACTGACCCCTTACCTATGAGGATGTTATGGCAGACAGTGTCAAAAGCCTCGCTGAAGTCAAGGTAGACATCCACTGCTCTCCCCTCATCCACCCAGCCAGTCATGCCATCATAGAAGGGTGTCAGACCAGTCAAGCATGATTTCCCCTTGGTGAATACAAGTTGACTACTCCTGATAACCTTCTTTTCCTCCACATACTTAGAGATGACATCCAGAATAAGCTGTTCCATCACCTTCCCAGGGACGGAGGTGAGGCTGACTGGCCTGTAGTTTCCTGGGTCATCCTTCTTGCTCTTTTTGAAGACTGGAGTGACACTGGCTTTCCTCCAGTCCTCAGGCACCTCTCCTGTTCTCCATGACTTTTCAAAGATGATGTAGAGTGGCTTAGCAATAACATCTGCCAGCTCCCTCAGCACTTGTGGGTGCATCCCATTCGGGCCTATGGATTTGTGAGTGTCCAGTTTGCCTAAATGATCTCTAACCCAATCTTCCTTGACCAAGGGAAAGTCTTCCTTTCTCCAGACTTTCTCTCCTACTTCCAGAGTCTGAGATTCCTGAGGGCCTGCCTTAGCAGTAAAGACTGAAGCAAAAAAGGCATTCAGTAACTCTGCCTTTTCCGTATCCTCGATCACCAGGGCACCCACCTCATTCAGCAGTGGGTCCACATTTTCCCTAGTCTTCCTTTTGCTACTGATGTACTTGAAGAAGCCCTTCTTGTTGTCCTTGACATCCCTTGCTAGATTTAATTCCAAGTGGACCTTAGCCTTCCTCACTGCATCCCTGCATACTCTGACGATGTTTCCATATTCTTCCCAAGTGGCCTGTCCCTTTTTCCACATTCCATAAACTTCCTTCTTCCATTTGAGTTTTGCCAGAAGCTCCTTGCTCATCCATGCAGGTCTCCTGTCCCCTCAGCTTGATTTCTCACTCATAGGGATGCATCAATCTTGAGCTTTGAGAAAGTGATGCTTGAATATTAACCAGCTCTCTTGGACCCCCCTACCTTCTACAACCCTAACCCATGGGATTCCTCCAGGTAGGTCCTTGAAGAGGCCAAAGTTAGCTCTCTTGAAATCCAGGGTTGTAATCCTACTTATTGCCCTCCTTCCTCCATGCAGGATCCTGAGCTCCACCATCTCATAGTCACTGCAGCCAAGGCTGCCCCCAACCTTCACGTCCCTGACCAGTCCTTGTTTGTTTGTTAGTACAAAGCCCAGCAGCACACCTCTCCTTACTGGCCCCTCTACTACCTGTGTCAAAAAGTTATCATCAATGCTCTGCAGGAACCTCCTGGACTGTGTGTGCCTAGCCATGTTGTCTTTCCAGCAGATATCAGGGTGGTTGAAGTCCTCCATGAGAACCAGGGCCTGTGACTGTGAGGCTACTTTCAGCTGTCTGTAGAAGGCCTCATCAACTTCCTCTTCCTGATCAGGTGGCCTGTAGTAAACACCCACAACAGGGTCACCCATATTAGCCTGCCCCTTAATTCTTACCCATAAGCTCTCGACTCGTTCTTCATCCACCCCTAAGCAGAGGTTGATACATTCCAGTTGCTCTCTCGCAAACAGCAACTCCACCACCTCACCTTGCTAGCCTGTCTTTCCTAAAATGTATGTAGCTATCCATGACAGCATTCCAGTCATGCGAGCCATCCCACCATGTCTCTGTAACTGCAATGAGATCATGGCTCTGCGACCACACACAGATCTCAGAATTCTTCCTGTTTATGTTCCATGCTGCATGTGTTGGTGTAGTCATTTCAGAGAGGTAATTGAGCATGCATGTTTCCCAGGAGGGGTGCAAGATGATCCACCATAGCCATACACACCCTTGAGGTGGTTGACCCTAGTTCTCATTTTGGGAGGCAGCTAAGGAACCTTTGTCACTGCTCTGGTTGGCCTGGCTTATTCCCCAGTTGGATGCGATGGCATGAGCATTGCCATTTTGGACCCTATCCACCGAGTCCTTCAGTTTAAAGCCCGCCATACCAAGTTGGCCAGCCTACTGCCAAAGATTCCCTTGCCTCTTCTAGACAGGTGGATTCCATCCCTCCCTAACAGGTTAAAGAATGATTAAAGTTAATGGTTAAAGTTAATGGTTAAAGAATCCCTCCCTAACATCAAAGAATGTCCCGTTGTCATAAAAGCCAACACCCTTACGACGGCACCAGCCACAAAGCCAGGAGTTGATGTGCATTAGACGTCTATTTCTGGCTGCCCCTTTTCCTCCAACTGGTATAATGGAGGAAGAGATAACTTGGGCACCAGTATTTTTCACTTGCACCCCCAGGGCTTTATAATCATCCTTGATTCTGCCCAGGTTCTGGCTTGCGGTGTCATTTGTGCCCACATGAAAGAGTAAGATTGGATAGCAGTCTGTGCTCCTGACAAGTTGTGGCACCCTCTCGGCAATATCTTGGATCTTAGCTCCTGGAAGGCAGGACTCCCTGTCAGGTCGGCAGATGGGCAGCTCAGTGCCCCTTAGCAGAGAGTCACCCACTACAAGCACTTGTCGTTTCTTTTTATGGTATCCACTGTGTGCTGCAGGTACAGTTTCTCCTTGCAGACCTTGCTCGTGGGTGTCTATAGCTGGTTTTGGTTGTGATGCTGCAGGGTGGAAACTGAAGTGGGGTCCTGCTTTTGTGGGTCACCAGGATCCAAGGTGCCTCATTCTCAGTGGTGTCTGCTACAGGAGCATGGTTCTGAAACCACCTATCTATCTCCGTCTCGGCTCCTCTAATACTGCGCAGCCTTTTGACTGTTTCCTGCAACTCAGCCACCTGATGTAACAGATCATCAACCCGTGCACAGCCTCTGCACACCTTATTCAGCAGCTCTGCTGACATTTTAATTCATAAAAGTTAGAAAACTTTCTATTTTGTTACAGCTGTGCCACTGACAGAGCTGCTGTGACTAGTTTCACTGTTCTCCATTGTAGTATCTCACTTCCTTTTCTTTTCTGAGGTTTGTCAAAGATCACAATGAAGGGAAAAAAAGTTAAAGATATGATGGGTTTATAATACCACAAAACTTGACAAAGGAAGAGATGGGTACATAAAACACCTACAAGTACATTGCTATCACTTTTTAAACCTGCAAGACACTATATAAAAATCCTTTTATAAAGAAGCTTTTCAGTTTAGTGGAAGAAAGATATAGGTTACACCAAAGCTAATGAATGAAGGTGGTTTACATTCCCTAGTTTAAAGAGCAAATAATGTATTTGCTTTTGTAAGTAGACTCCTTACAATATGTAATACAAAAACAAAATAAATTGCTGTAAATGAAGCCATTTCTCTGAGCTTACTGAGATTAGCCACATTCTTGTGGGTGCCATTCACTGTTCTAATGGAGCTCAGGGAGATATCCTCCCTAGGAATAATTAAACCTTTATTAACATGCTTAGTCTAGATTCTTCTGTTAAAAACAAAAAGGGAAAAAACAAACAAACAAAAAAAAACCTAAAAGACCTTTCTCCATGAAACTACTTCTGAGTGATACCAGAATTATAATAAAAGTAACCAGGGATGGTAAAGTAGAAAATTATACTACTTTTTACATTTTTTTACATTAACAAAAAACCTTAGTTGCCATTGTATCCCTGCCTACCTTGACTTTTATCAATATATGCTCTAAAGAGCAAATTCAAGTTTTATACAATTTTGATGACTGTTACGTAATGACAGACAGGAAGAAAACCCAAGATAGTATTTTCAGCCCCAGTATCTGCCAAGGTAAGTGGCTGTGACAGAGTAAACTTTGTTAGCTTTCTCCCAGGTCTGTGTATAACACAGGGTGACCAGTGAAGTTCCAGTGTTTCTTACACTCTTCTGTCAATATTAATCTTTTTTCCCCCAGCTGGGCCAAACTCTCTAACTTAACCCCTCCTGTCATTTTAGCATATGAATACAAATACCCTTTCCTTTCAGGTGGATTTAATCTGAAAATTCTCCTTTACTTTCATTATGCAGCTCCAGTATTAGTAACGCCATCTAAAATAGAGATAATTCCTCAGATTACAACTGCAGCCCATGGCATGTTAAACAGCTAGTGTTTATCTCTGCACTAGAAATATGCAAAATCCTATAAAACAAGGAGACCACACAAACCTTCCCTATACTAAGAGGGCTTTGCTAGTGAAAGCAAGTTTCCAAAACTCACAGAGAATTAGCATATTCATCTCTCTTGGTTATTGTGCAAGTGCAAATGAACCTCCCCTCCCTTCCAGGGTATTTCTAAAAATTCAGATTTTTTGAGAGAAACTCTATGAGCAAAACTGCATTGTGCTGGCCTCCACTCTGCCTGGTTTGAGGGTGAGAAAATCTCATGTTACCTCCATGGGAAACAGAGGGCATTGCCCAGATGCAAGCTCCTCACCAGGCGCCCATGAGAGCAGAACGAGCACTGATTCCCAGTGTGCCGTAAGGTTTGTGTAATTTGTTTCCATAAAGCTCTGACAGTGTTCACTAGGGAATTAAGGGCAATATCTTTCAAAACTGTGTCATGTATACGTACTACAATACTCAACATATGCCTAGCATGTGCTATTCAAATAAAACTCACTAATGCCATACGAGCTCATTCAGAGTCATAAGTTCAAAATGAGACAAAAAAAAAGAGATAACATTATTTGTAAGATGAAGAGAGTATTATAGTGGGAGTTCACTTTTAAAGCCAAATAGAAAAAAGTTTATTTCATGCAACTTACATCTGTCTAAAATTAGAATGGGCGTCTAGATGACTTTTTAATCACAGTGATACTGTACGAAAATCAACTAACATTCAAATTGTATCTCCCAGTGAGATAACGATTTCTAATACGTCAAAAAATCTACCATCTTGTTAATACAGATCTAAAATAGGAACGAAGCTATTTAAGTCTTTATAAGACATTACATTTGATGAAAATAGCTATTATTACCCCATCATATCCGCAGTACCAGAACAAGGAACAAATTAAGGTACACTTTTAAAACATTAATTGAAAGTACAGATCACTATTGTGAAATTAAAGCATAAGGTTTGTGTATTTTTATACAGAAATAAGTGTTTTGAGAAAACACAGGAAAAAGCAAAGGATGTGTGTTTGTAGTGAAAGTTAGAACTTCTTAAATTGTTTAAAAGGTTTTAAATGTCAAATGATTTGCACTAATTTTCGTCACATACCAAACCTATAGCAATTACATCTACTGAGTTGGTAAGTATTTTTCATGCCTTTCAAAAGGAAATACTGCCTGGATGAATGGGGTGAGGTGGGCTGAAAACTGCCCGAATCCCCAGGCTTGAAGGGCATTGATCAATGGCTTAGCCCCCACTGGCAGCCAGCAACAAGGACAGCCCTGCAGGGGTCAATTTTGTGGCCCATGTCAATCAACATCTCACCAGTGACCTGGGCAAGGACATAGACTACATGCTAACAAGTTTGCAGATGACATTAAATTAGGAGGATGAGACGCCACACCAAACAGCAGAGCTTCAATCAGAAGGATATTGCTTGGCTTGATGACTGGGCCAGAAGACACTTCATGAGGTTCAACAGAAGTGCAAAGGTCTGCACCTGTGGCGGAAAAATCCCATGTGCTGGGAAGGGACGGCTGAGCAGCAGCCCTGCCAAAAAGCAGCAGGCACTTACAATGGGTGCCAGGCTGCAAAGGAGCCAGCAGTGCATTCTCATTGCAACATGGAAAACCCCATCTGCACTACACTGGCAGGAGATGTGGAAAGCCCACTATCCGCCATGACTCAGCACTGGTGAAATTTCACAGGTTGTCTAAAAATTATAATTTGGATAGAAGCCCCCAGACCTATCCTCTGTTAACCCATTCTCTTTAGAAACAGCACAAAATATGTCATGATGTCGCCCAAGGACAGAGGAAAAATTTAATAAAATATTTTGCACAGAATCCAGAGGATTCTGCTCTGTACGAAACTGCTTTACAGTATATATGCTAGCACTTTTCAATTTCTGATAAAGACTGCAAATATTTTGTGATGCATTGTATTGTGTTTCCTCTACTTACTAATTAACTAATTTAACATTCAGCAGGCTTAAAAAGTGCCTTCAATAGGAAGATTTAGCATATCACAGATTTTTTTTAATTCTAAAAATGTTAATGTTATTTTTCTTTCAATGAGTGTCAAATAAACAATTGTAAAAAATAATTAAATCAGTGATAGCATCCTTAGTGTTCACCAAGTTTCAGTTTGCATTGCAAATAATGGCATTCACAAAGCACTAGCAGAACACTGTAAAACTGAAGACCTTATTTCTGCATTTAAATTAAAAACCAACTTTCAAAAAAATTTGAGGACATGCAGTTTCTGTCCCTCAAATGTACTTGCAGTCATACACACATAACGCTTTCTAATATCACGGTGAACTGCACACAAAGACTGGAGCATGAGGTGGGCAAATGTTTAATAATGTTGTTTTTAAGGACAGTGACACAGAACAATTAATTGCTATTTTGCACACAATGTGCCAACTTGATTCATAGTGTAATGTCATTAAAGCAAGTAGGATGAAGTTAACCAAATATGATTAAGAAAAACAAACTTTGATATATTTTCATTTTCTTATAATAACAATTGCAGAACTAAAAAAAAAATCAGACTAAGTTTAACTAGGAAAGAAAAAGATACTGTTCTTTGAATAATTCAAAATTTTCTTTGGAAGAAATCCTGTTAATCTGTGTGCAGGTTTTTTTATACCAAATATTCATAAGCAATTCATGAGCATTCACAATTCTTAAAAAATCTACTTAATATTTTCTTTAGGTTTTCATGGTTTTCATAATTCTTCCTGATAACAGAACTGTGTGAAGAAATTGGAATTCATTAGAAGCTAGCTGCTCTGCCAGTTGCTTTGCCATACAAACAAGGGGGAGAACTAAATGCGTATTAAATAATCAAAGTAATCTCAGTTCTGTAGGGACCTGACTCTGCAAAAGGAAGAAGCAGGCGGAGAGCTGGATATGTGTGGTAATCTACCGAGAACTGTTCAAGCAACTCTGCTGGCAGGATCACATACCTATCTAATAATTTTTTTTAGGTCTCAGTACTGGAATCAATCTTCAATAGAAAAATTCAAGTGCACTATGTATGCTGTGCATGTGTAGAAAGAAATACAGTGTATATGCATGAAATCCAACCTATCATCAGTGCCTGGATGTATAATACATGCATAAATGGAAGACTAGATCATACCATATGGAATGCAGTTTTTACCTAATAAAATTACTTTTTTTCCTTTTATTAAAATCTGCCCTCCTGCTGTTAAATGTTTCAGAGATTTTCAAATAGAAAGTGCCAAGCCTTCTCCCACATATATTAACTGAGGCTTAGCAACACATAAGAGACTTGGTTCTTAATCAAAAAATATAGAATCACTTTATGAAAAACTGTAAAATATAATTTTGCACAAAAGCTATTTTGGCAACACAAGTAGTAGTTGTTAGCTACAACACATGGAAGCCTCTGCCATACTCTCAAATATAAATTTAGATAAGAAAAGTGGATAGGGAAAAAACAGAGCCAGTAAAACAAACAGTGTGTGTGGCAGAAAATAGTTGCATTTACAGTACTGTCCAGCTTCCGGAGAGAAGCCAGAGACTCTCCCATGAAATCCTTCTGTGCTTTTAACGCTGTTGCAAAGCTTCAGGGAATTCTAATTGTATAAACAGTTACAGGGAAATGAGATTCAGTGTGAGACTATGTCCAGCCAGCGGTAAAAGTGGTGATTGCATCTCAGCATCAGCCATTTAGAATATGAACTTTCTGACTAGCAATTCATACGCATTTACCAAAATTGTCTCAAATTCAACCAGTTAGCAGTTTCTTTTCAGTCTGATTATACAGTCAGCTTCCCAAAGCTAAAGCATGTACGGTAGATCTCATTCCTCTGAAATACGGTTAGACGTTTGGTTGTCTTTTGATTTTAAATAATGCAGGTTCTCCAATACTTATACCATGATAAAATTCTAGTGCTTTAAAAATCTGCCCTTCACACAAGCCTAAGCATACATATTTTAAAATTACTTACTGTACATCTTCATATTTTGTTTAAGGCATGAACAATGGCATAAGAATGGGAACAGCTTCCGGAAAAGCGTATCTTTTTGACAAAGGCCAGTCCAAGCACATCACACCAAAGGACTAACCTGAAGCCAGAAATGACAGTGTTGTGACCCGAGAGTTTTTAACAAAAATAGTTGAAACAAAATGGATTTTTTTCTCTTTTTCTTCCTTTTTTTTTTTTCTATTTAAATTACATTACTCTTAATGTCTGTTTAAAGCACCGGTTGCAGTTTTGTGTTTACCACCTCTTCCGAGTGACTTTGGATAACTCATCTGCTTCTTTTGTTCTGAATTTTCAGTGTATGAAACTTTAAAAGGTTTCTGTTTCTTTTTTTTTTTTTCTTTTTTTTTAAATGGCTGCTGCAAAATTAAAAAGATCCAGAAGTGGTCAGGGGCCTGGTCTAATGCACTTTCAAGAGTCCGTTATAAAGATGAATATAAATGCAAATGATAGTTTTTCCGTAGACCCACAAACCACGCTTAGCTATAAGAAACATATTGTGCATAGTTATTTTTTTCTTCAGAGTGATATGTTTACTAGATCTACATTGTCAGTTTACCAGAGTACGGGAATTTCTACTTTACTAAAACCAGGATCCTTTCGCAGTTCCCAGTAGGTGTCATTGGTAACCCAGGCTTCTCTTTGATTAGCGTCGATAACTTTTCTGTAGAAAGGAAAAAAAGAAACCAAAAGAGAGAGAGAGGGAAAAAAAGTTCTGACCACAGATCTCTGCTCTTATGCAATATAAAATCAAATTCCATACCTCTCTGATCTAACCCAATACTAAATCTGATTTCATATTTCTAAAGGACGCAAGAACATTCAGGGATTTAAAAATAAAAATCAGCCTCTACCTCTGTCAAAAGTGGAAGGTTTAGAAAACAGCCAAGATCGCCAATCTGTTGTCTGATCTGTGTGAGCAGATCTTAGAGCCACATAAAGCTTCTTTGGCCATTACAGATTCTGAGTATGTGCAGGGCATCAACAAAGAGATCTAGCTTGCAGAATGCAAGCCTTTTACCATTTATATTGTTTGTCTCCTCTGTATTTTGCTCATCTTCCACTGCAAAATGGCATCAAGATCTTTTCACTTTTGATTCCCCATGCTAAACATCAGGCTATTTAGTATGACTATCCCTTGTTTCAGAAGAATGCTTAATTAAAAGCAAAAACAAACAAAAAAACCCCCTCCATTCCATAAACAAATTGTAATTTAAGTGTATATATATACATTTTATATACAGAGAGAGAGATATGTATGATGTTGTTCAGGTCACTATTTATTACTTTGTTTATGCAATGACTTAAAACAATAACATAGCTAAATCTTAGATCCTGATATTATACTTCTATTCCACTTCACAGTTCAAAAAACATTGGCCAAGAGGTGCAGCAGGCTTGTATAGCTGTTGCCCATTGTGAGAAAATGATGTTTCATTTATGAAGCTTTAAACTGCATAAAAATTGCTTCGGGCAGAGATCAGGTAACTGATTATTTTTCTTAAAACTGCCACTTTTGAGGCTTTCACAATTAACAGACTATGTTTTTGGTAATTCTTGTAGTACTTTGTCCAGTCACACTATAGAAAACAGAGATTTACTATTGAAATGAATAGACTCACTTAAAAAATTTGGGTACATATTCAATGCTGTTTTCTTCCATGTACCGCCTCCGGCCTCTCTGGAGTTCCTCTATTCTTTGTTTCTCAGATGCTGCTGCTTCTATATTTCCTTCCTCCAGAAGCCTGTATGAATAACAGCAGGTCCTATAGCAATCATACAGTGTCTAAAACAACAGATTTTTCTAGCACCAGTCATCACAAAAGACAAGCAGAAGCCAAGCCTGTTGTCTGTGTTGTACCCACATTCAGATCTAGTCATAACCTTATAAAATAAGAATAAATGAGGTGTGACTCTCCAGTAACATGTACCTGACTTATAGCCTAAGGCATACACTTTCTTTAGTAACTTCAGCTTATCACAAACATTGAAGTACTATGAACTGAGAACTAGGAGGGAATTAATGTTGCTTCCATTCATAGCAGGAGGGCATGACGTTTCAGAGCCTGTCTTTCCAGTTTGTTAGAAGGAATCCTACCTCTGCCCAAAGATTGCACTATAGCTCTACTATACCAACAAGATGCTTTCTACTTTCCCTCAACAGGGTAAAGCAGAAACTGGATTGCAATACTGAATACCTTTTCTGCTAGCAGAATCCTCCAAAGTTTAGTTCAGACTGTAGTGAAGACACAGACAAAATTCAATACTCAGCCAAACCCAGCCTTAAAACCACCGAATATAAGTGTATAAGTAAGCATTCTTGCCTTTGATCTGGCCTGAATCGTGCATCTGTTGTAGGAAGAAGATCTTTCAGTAAAGGATCTAATTCATTGAGCTCAATAGCAAACCTCGTGAAGCCATAATAACGTTCATAATTGGTTGGCATGGAGCCTGTACGAATATGTATGAGAAAGAAAAAAGCTTTTTAAACTATTATTCTAAATATGAAAGAGATTCATTTATTTATTAAATTATAACAGCAAAAAATATTAATATATTTTACATACAATTAAAAAGCATCAAAAGCTATTCTCTAGGTGGAACAACATTCACTAAATATTAATTTCAACTGCTTATCCTGCAGAGGTTGTAATTACATGCTAATACATTCACAACTTTTATGGTCTTTCTTCCTTTTTAAGTAAAAATTATTGTTTTCAAGATTTTCATGTTAAACATAGTTTCCTGTTCCCCAGAAAGCGGGCTTATCAAATGTCTGTATAAAAGCTAACCTTAACTGATCTTCAGAGTTAATTTTGGAACATAATGCTCACTCGCAGACTGATTCAGCACTGTCCAACACCTTCAGCACTAACGGCAGTCAGAGTAGACATTGCAGAGAGTAGAGTGCAAAGTAGGGTTCAAAATACTATCAATACAGAGTAGTGTTCAAAATACTAACAATAATGACAATTCCTGTATAATCACTCCGCATGTATGAAAGATACTACAGGTGCAAAGGATGACTAATTCAACCTCAGTGCCTCTAAGCAAGCAGTAAGAAAGTAGAAATCAGCTCCTGAAATCACACGAGCTTGCCAGCTCTGAAGACCAGTCCTTTAGCCTAATAAAGCATTAGGACGACAAACTCAATAAACTGGCACCTCCTATTTGTTGAATCCAAATAAGCTACCCTGCTCTCTGTGAGAAGGCAGGCAGGCCCAGACATCCAATTTTTTTTCTTAATTTTATTCTTATGTTGACCCCAAGACCCCAGAATATTTGACCAGGAGTCAGACTGAGATGTAGAAGACTATGCCCTGTAAGAACATTTCCATTTACCATTATTATAAACCCATGTAAATTCTTGTTTATTTGTCTAGCCAGAAATTTAATTTCTCCAGCAGTATTTTGTGTATTTACAATGATGGCTAAAACAGTTTTACATAGTTTAGGGTTACACTACAGTGCCTGCCAGAGTTTATTACAAGCTTCTTACCTGGCCTCCATATGCATTTGGCTGAAGGTGCAACCCCACAATAAAGGCCTTCATGCCACTTTCCAAAAAGGCGATGAACCACCTTCCCTTCTTGATCTATTACAACACCCTGGACCTCATTTACATTTGAATTCCAGTAGTTCACCTGCAAGTTTAACAAAGAATTACTAGTTCACACTGTTTTTCGCATTACCCATTGCACCAATACAGATAGTACATGAATCTTAATATGTGGCACTGACTATCCAAATTTTGTACTGGAACAGCTCACCTGGAACCAAGAAAATCAGAATTCGAAATTCAGAATATTAATTAATTTAATATATGAGAAACCCTGAATAATTTGATATGTGGTTTTCGTATAAAGGTATTTAAATTATCTGCACATCTGGGAACTATATTGTTGTTCATTAACCCAAATCCCACACAATTCAGCAAAAATGACACTTGGAAAGTTGCAAGATCAGAGCCAGCTAACTCTCTTCTACATGTAACGGAATCCTTTGTTGCATGCTGCACACTACTGTTTGCAGCAGGGAAGACGTTCAGCCAGTATTACTTACTATTTGTTGCTTTCTGTCTCTTCCCTGTTTTGCTTGACTTAGACACATTTATTTCTTACACTTTCACCTACTGAGCCAGTTGCCCATTCTCAGAACATCCATCAAAACATGAATTTCAGGTTTATGGTAATGCACCATTGCTAACACTGCAATGGTATTGATGTATTTTGTTGCAACAGGAAGACAAACTTATTTTTAGGGAAAATAATTGATAGTAACATAGCTATACAGTGATCTGTTTTTATATATGGTCCTTGCCCAGATATTAAAGTATCTGTGAACCAAAGCAGCATTAGTTAATCTAAAGAGATAAAATATTGACTGCCAAATTCTAGTAAAGGCAGAAGTAAAATGGCACAGAAGTCCACAGTGACTTTGCGTTTTCATTGTGGTAAATCTTGACATTTCATTTTTAACCTAAAACCAACAACAGTATAGCACACAGCTATACAGCAATGCAACACACTGATATCAAATGTTCAATGGAATAGAGTCATACTACTTGACATAGAACTCTCATTTGACACTTTACATATTTACAAATGTTGATAAGATAAAATGTGGAATGTGGGTTTCAGGAATACTGAAAAAACAGCTTGATGTATGCTTAAACTATGCAGTTTTATGAATATATGATAAGTATTAGAATACATATGTTACCTTGACAAATGTGAGTTTACAAATACAAACACTGCTTTTTGTGTTTCTGATAGTTATCTCTCCATAGTGTTCTATCCACCTCCTTCCACTAAGAATATTATGTATGCAAGTAGTGACTTTGTTCCAGACATAGTAGTCTCCATACCTAAGAACAGATTAACAAGTAGTTGGTAACATATATTAATCATGATCATTACGGACAAAAAAGTAAAGCATAGCTCCATTATCATAAATACAAGACCATATTCCTCAAAAACTTTTCAAACAATAGCTTACTTTAATAAAGCACTGGTTCTGGGTACATTACTAATCCTCCATAGAGGGGCTCACCTAAGCTCTAGTGCAGAGAACTGAAGAATGGTGCTATAAACCACAAATCAAGACACTAGGAACCACCGAAGCCATGCATGGCATATTCACTGTCCTCAGAGCATTAACTGCTTTGGCCACAATTCCTTTAGGGGCAAGGACAGTGACCCACAGATCAACATAAGGCTGAATTGGGGCTATAAGCAGACAATGGAATTAAATTACAAATAGAACACAATAAATACGGAAAGGAGATAACAGAAAGGAAATAGGAAGCAGGAGCTCACTGGCACATCATCCCTTTCCCTCTGTAACAACTACTCAGACTCAGAGCATCTCTATTGTCAAACAAGGGAATAAAATGAGGGAATTATATTGTGCAAAGCACATTCTCCCTCAGAGCTGAGGGGCAAGCATGAAGACAGAAGACAAAGATGCTCCTGAGTGCATTTACTTCAATTTCATGAGATAGACGGATAAAGAGGTGAAGTGGGGTGATGCCATTCTGTTAGAGGCAGAAAGAAAGGCTGGCTGCAATGTACAGGAGCAGGAATAGTACTGCAAAACCAGCAGACATGTTTAAAGTATCCTTTCCTTGCACAGTCTCAGGATTTACCACTTGCAACTAGTCTTACCTGTGGTGAAACAACTTCTCACTACTCTGCCAACATCTGAAGAACACATTTTGGCTTATCTACATTTTGAAAAATGACCTTACATTCTTACTAGTGGTTGTTCTGAGGGAACACTTCGCAGTATTGAGAGCCTTAGTAAGGACAGCCCTAGCTGCTGACAGCCCTATATTGCAGCCTTTTTCTGAATAGTTGATCACTACTGCACATGTAAAACTTAGGTTCTCTCTCCTAAAACATTGCTATCCCCCTCTGTCTATTGCTTTCTAGAGAGTTTGTATATTTTTTCCTCCAAAAACCCAGATGGATCTTCAGGCTTAAAAATGCTTCAGTATCCCCACTTGTACACTAAGGAGAGATTTGAGCTAGGCACTAACTCTCACCAGTATAATTCATGTGATGTCTGCATACACTTCCCCCAATCCACTCACAAGGCAGCAAAAATTAGATTGCAGCAAAGACTGAACGCAAAAGGAAATAAGACAGTAGCTTACTTTGGAAGAGTCACATTCAAGGTTCCAACTGGCAGAATTTCCATTGATTTCCCCCAGAATTTGTTTTTCCACCTGATATCTAAATATAATAGTGAAAGATTTACAAAACTGAAAAGATCTAAGTCTCCCCCCCAGCAGTGATCTGCATGGCACATGAGATGTTCTGTGCTAGACCATCCGGTTTAAAACAGGACAGTATGAGGTTGCCATGAAAATACAAAAGAAAAAAAAATACTAGAAAAATGACATTAGGTCAGAAAAACTAAAGATAAGTTTGATTTTCTTCTAGGAGTCATGTCTGTGCTACATTATTGTCAAATCTCTCATGAAAACATTCAATACAAATTAAATGCATATGCCAGTAGATATAAGGAAAGAAAGAGCTGCTTGTTCAACTGTGTAAAAAGAACTGCTTGTGTTTGTAAGAAATAATAATTTTCTTGGTAAAAAGCTTTTCAGCAGAAAAGTATAAGCAGACTGCAAGTGACAAGGGAAGTTGTAACAGGTCTGCTCACTCTTAAGAATGAGAATTTGGAATGAAGTAATTCAGAGCATCAGTTTGTAATATGTTAGTAGAAAAATAATAAGTATAGAAATTTTGAGTAAATTCCAAATGCAAAGCTCAGCTTGTACAGACAAAGTTTTTACTTGCTAATAAAAAAGGAGTTTATGCTTTTGAATTAAAAAAGTATACCTTGCCAAAACACAAAGTTCTTCGATTCACAGTGACAGGCCGAAATGGGAGGATGGTGGCTAACCTGGAAAACAGTTTGGCCGAGTTAAAAACAATTCATTTTCATTTCTAAGACAATACAATTGTTACTGCAATATGAAAATACTAAATAGCCCACACTATTTATTAGCCTATGCTGCTATGAAAACAGATGCAACTTAAGGTTGTACTTAAAACGCTATGTACTTAAAACATTTCCTTGTGATTACTATAAAAATATATACCTTCTAGCCTTTAACGAAGTTCACTCATACTAACAACCTTTCTTTACTACTAAGAAAGCAAACCGTTCTAACTGGAAAGAAAAAACAAGATTACTCTATAAAACAAAGAAACCAAAATCTAAATCCAAACTGAAGTGTCTATCTAGAAACAAGCTTTACCTGCTCTGAGAAAAATCGAAATCCTTTGTCTTCTCTAATACATTCATAAGTTTCACCAAGCACTGGGTTAAATGGTTTGCTTCCTGCTCTAAAGTACGTAGAGGCATAGCCTGATGCTGCAAAAGCAGCTATGAGAACCTGTGAAAATACAGACAAGAACGTAAGTGAGACTAGGCAGAGATTCTTGTGTATATGCCATCACTATGTGGTATCACACAACTCTCTCCACTCAGAGTGAAATCTGGATTAATGAAGCATGCCTGAGAGTGAAGCCATACATCCCAGCCAGAACCAGTATAAACTGTATTTCTTTTGTTGATATAATTTGTTTTTCTTCATGGCCTCAGTCAGTCTCTTTCTACAGTCCCCTAAAATAACAGTCTGCACAAGATACTGGTTTTCTACCTTTGACCAGGCTTATCACTAATGATCTAAAACACAAACCCAGCTCTAGTCTATGCTCCCTGTGAATAAATATGATAACGTCTAATGACAAGATCATATACCATTTTCCTATAGGAACTATTTTATTTAGTGCCAAACATAACGGCTCCCACTTAGCATGTCCTTAATGCAAAGTTATCTCAGAATCTTCCACTCATGTGTGACCTTATCAGCTCCCTTGTCTACATGTAAAACCAAAATTTAGTGATATCTAAATCAGGCCTAGCTGGGAATGATAATCTAAGTGACATGCCATGGTAATTTAGATTACATCTCCCTTTAGCAGAGTTAAAAAAAAAATCACAACAGGCACTCAGAAGTTCAAACAAAATTTTAGAAAAGCAATACAGGGATAAAAATCACTCAGCTATGGATAATCTGCTAACAGCGGGGCAAACCTTAACCAGGTCCCCCTCTCCTCATGCTAGTGAGGACGTAACACTCGTGAGCTTTTACATGCTTTGTTTTCTTCCCAATGGGTGCTCCATTCTCTATTCATTTCATATTATTCATAAATGCAGCATCAACAGAATTAACACTCTTTTCACGGGCCTTTCTTCAACAGTAAAAACCTTCATTCTTCCAAAACCTTCTTCATTAATTTAAGACACTACAGAGAAATGAGGGGGTTTACTATCCTTATGATATATAGAGGAATGAGAAGAAAAAGGTTTCCACTACTTTTGGATGCTTATTTAAAATAGCAAAGTCCTGATTTTTCAGAGAACAGTGAAGAAGCAGGTAACATATTCACAGCACTGCTACCACTGATGCTTTGGGTATTCAGCACTTCTGCCAAGTAGTCCCACATGCCTCAGCTTGGGTGTGCAATTTGCATTTTTAAGGTGCTTGTTAAAAGTTTGGCTTGTATCCCCAGTATTGCACTAGATATCTGTAGCAGAGAAGGGGATTGAATCCACGCTTCTAAGGAAGCTTTAGGTTGCACTGTGGCTTTTCCTTCCTGAACTCTCCTGACTCCTTCAATAGTCACCTTCCAAACTTTTCAACAAAGGAGGCAGAGTCCTACAGGCAAACAGCCTGCTTTACTCAGTAAAACGCTGCCCAGTCCTCACAGGATCTCCCTTTTGTGAGGGACATGAGGGGTCTTGTAGGAAAACAGCACGCGATGATAAGTAATTCAACCCCCTATCATAAGACAAGTCCAACTTCTTTAGTGGCAAGGAAAAAATACCAGTGTTTAGGACCCCTCGCTCTCCTGCAGGCCACATGAACATGGCAGTTCATGGACCTAAGCATGTGGCTATATGACAGCCACAGGCAACCTCTCTTCTCCCAGTTATCCACAGTGCTGCCAACCCATACCAGGGACACTAGATACGTTCAGGAACAATACCACCAACTTTCACCTAACAGCCTTTCCCTCTTTCTTCTGGGGAAAAGAAGACATGACAGATCAAAACACCCTGAGAGCTGAACATAGGCTGTTGGCTGTCAGTTAAAAAACCAAGACATACTTACAGGGGAGCTGAAGCCAGGCTGCCCAGGCAAACTTTGTTTTCGTGTTTTGGAACCTCCCTATTAGAAATTACCTAGGATGACATCTTATTGACACCTACATTGACCATAAGCCAGCCACAGACTTGATTAGCTCTTGGAGGCTGCTGGACTGGATCACCGAAAGCCAGGAAAGGATGCTGCAGGGTTAGAAACTGCCAATGCCTACATATACAGTCCTAGAGAGTGAGAACAATCTTCACATCAATGAATCACAATTGCAGGACTTGGTTTGAAGTAAAGAAAAGTCCCTCAGCCTTGTTCAGATTAAACCTACCACCTGTAATTGTTCACAGCATTCATCTGACCCAGCAGGGAGGTCTGTTGTCTGTGAACAGGAAGAGCAAGAGAGGACCCTGCACAGACCTCCACTTAACAGCTCCCTTTTTAATACAGACATAAGTGCTACACTAAATTTATTACCATGCGTTCATAAGGATCATCTGTTTCAGCAGCCTTGTCCAAGAGTTCACTGTATTCCAGCTCTTCACAAAGATGTTGCAAGGTATTCAGAGGTTCGTTTAGTTCAACTGGCATGGATACTTTGGAAAGATCTTTGCCAATGTTATTTCTCAAAATATTCCACAGATTGATGTTACTGGTGTCAGGGCTGGGAGCTGGGAGACAAGTTCTCCGTCCATTCCTGAACGCACCTCCTGTTAGCTCACCATTAAGAACTGGGAAGGGAAAAAACTATTATCATAAGAAAAGACCAGATTAAGAAAAACAGACTTATCCATTGAACCAAATCACTGCCAGAACAAGCAAGCCCAACTTCACTGATTTCAGCTGAGTTAGTCTTGTACAGACATGCAGTAAATCTGGTATATGAACATAACCAATGTAATTTCCCGAAGTTTAAAACATAGCAGTATACTTTGCCGAGAAATGTTGTCTGCAACACTGGTGTTGTCCTCAGATATATTATCACTCACATCACTGATATAAGATTCATCATCAGAAGCCTAAAACAAATAAAATATCAATTAAGTCAAATACATATAAAATATACTGACAAATTAGACAAAAATAATTCATTGAAACACAAATATTCAAAGAAATCATCTCTACCCAATTAGAGCTTTTAACTAAATCAACCAGATGTTTCAATCAGCCCATGCTGTCAATGCACTAAAAGTGTCAAAACAAATGCTATGCTCTCCTTATGTTTCTGAATTCCTTATTATGAAGCCAAATACAGACATTAAATTTGCAAAAGGGTGACTTCAAATGAGATCAGAGATGAACAAAAAATTGACAACGTAACGCGCTGGGGATGGGAGGTAAGAGGAGATAGTCAGATTTGTTCTCTTTATAAAGAACCAAACAATAAAACACAGCTTGTGTTTCAGCAAAACATTATATAAACATTGCCCTATCATTTTGCAAACAAAGAACTACATCAGTGTTAAGACTATTTTTAAGATTTTTTTTTTTAACAAAAAATGTTTTTTTTCCAGAAATATTACTTTCAAAATATTTTACAGTATTTACTAATGACAGAGTATTTATTATAAGGCCTATACCATTTGGGGGTGATTTTGTAAAGTTTCCATTTTGTTTATACCATACAGACACACCAATTTTCCATGCTGGTATAGACAATCCAGACTAATGAGATAACATGTACTTTATACCTGCCAGAAGCAATAAGATAAGGAACCATTCCATTCTTTAGATGAACAGCTCTAGCCTTGGTTGTGCCAGCTTGTGGCACATGAGCAATCCTTGTCAAAGAGAAAATATGGTGGCATACTCTTATTTCCTCTTACAGAAGAGTTGTGGTAGACCACAGCACTACTGTGGCTTTATAAAAAGGTATTTTAAAAAATAAATAGATTTTAAAAATTGAAGGATTTATTCAGGATAGCACAGGAAAGCTGTGGACAGCAATATGATTCAGGAGCCTGAACTGTAACTGACTGCTTCAACTTTGAGCTTAAGTGAGCCAATTTTTCAGGCTTTTGTCTACTTCTCTGATTACAGAGAATAACTTTATATGTATACTAGAAGACTTTTTTTTAAATAATATTTTAAAATCTAAATTAGTTGACTGCATAGTCAGACATAATTGCTCCTGTCTATGTCATCCTTATGTGAAATTGACATAGTCTAGCAAGGACAAGTACTGAACATCAGCTACTGACACAAACAACTTTCAACTCAGTTTTACACTTCAGAGAACATCTGCACCCCATCACAAGGGAGTCTCATGTTCATTTATCTGCACCTTACACATTCTGATACCTTTTTATTCTAAGTAGCATTATTAAAAAAAAATAAATCATTCATTAGTGGTAACAATACCTAAATCTGTCCAACAGCAAAGCTGCAGCATGCTGTCATAGCCTACCTCATTTTCTGACGAGCTGGCAGATAGAAGCACTTCTTGTGCATCAAAGAACTCTGAAACGGATTCAGACATAGAGAGCCTGCTCTCGTTAGAAACTTGCTGAGACAGTGGCAAACTGACATGAATTTGTTCACCCGTCTGTAAGTAAAGCACAGAAAAATAAAAGTATTATTTCTAATATAAAAGAAATAGCATAAAAGGGGTAAATCACTTGAATAATTTTTCTATGCCAAATATAAGCACAGATGGTAAAGTCAGCATTTTAGTAGGGCTTTGCGTATGCTTAACAGATGAGACTGACAATTACAAAATAAAGTGCGTTTTGAGCAGCGAGATACGTCTTCATTTGAGGCCTGCTCAGCATCAACTGCTAAGTTTTAGCAGAATGAATAATCACAGATCTAGTTCTGTATGCAGAGGAATGATTTTGTGGACAATAGCTGGATTGTGTCAGACAAGTTCAACCATGAAATTCAGATGAAAAGACACCTGGTCAAAACAAATTACGTCACTGGGAGCTGGCTTTGATACAACCAAAACTCAAACATAAAGCTTTGTAAGGTCAGGGAGTTATAAATTACTTTAAAAATCAATGCGCTTGTGAACCAGTTTAGCAACAAAGTTTGAAATGTTTGAATATTCAGGAGTATGGCTACAACATATATTTATGTGCTTGTATTCCATGTTTGTATTCTAAATCTCATTTGAATTATGCTGTTAACACTGACTCAATACTACTAAAGGGAATGAAGTTCTTATGGTTTATTATAAAGAGAATTTAACAACAAAGGCAAGGGTTCAAAATTGTGTTATGTGTATACCACTAGGGGGGCCAGCTAATTTAAATAGTGGAACATACCTTCCTCTTCCTGCTATTGATGGGAGGAACACCAGGTTTCAACATGTTACCCTAAAGACTATCACTTCAAGAGGGGGGGAAAGAAATTAAGATTCTCTCCCTGTACCATTCCACCAAAGGAGATGCTGCTGTGGAGGGAAACAGGCTTCTGACTTAATCCCTTAATTTATACAGCATGTTGCTTCTGGGAGATAATACAGATGAAACTACTGAAGCCCTTCTAAACACAGTTAACACCTCAGATTGCAACTCCATCCCCATTAATCTTATTACAGAAGTCCTGCAAATGGTTTTGTTGACATCTTAATCCTCTAGAATTATTCTACATAGTTGTCTCAAAATGCACTAACAAAAAAAAATCATAAACAAGCCAAGAGGTCAAAAAATATTCCTTTTTCACTGGGGCTTATAAGCTTGTAGATGGTTTATGATGTTTGATGAATTATAATGGAAACAGAAGCTCATTTCACTGTTATCTTTACAGGAAATGATTAAAATTTTAGGTTTTTGTATAAGCTAGAGGGACTTTGAAAAATATACATGCCCCTACCTGAAAAAGATGCTCACACAGGCATTATCTACACGCTGCAAGATTATAGATATAAAGCAATCAAGAGAAGAAGTGAATGAGATATATGGAACCTCTTTGAAAAACTCCTTCAGTCAGACACACTTGTACCAAGATAACAATGTACATATGAAAAAGAAACAGCTAACCAACAAAAAATACAAAATAGAAGAGACAGTCATTGCTCAGAACTTCACTGCAGATTGCTGTGCTGTGGTACCTCTTCACCTCTATCTTCTGTTGCTAGTCTCCAATATGCTGGACTCTTGGAAAAATTGCTTGAATGTTTTCAAAAAGCAAATAAACAAAAGTAATTGGAAACATATTTTCACCTTCCTTTCTTGTTGGAAAAAATAATTAGGAGACAAGAGTATATTAATTGAAATGGCATATGCATAAAAAAAAAATTAGTGGAAATGACAAATGAAAAATATTTTGGTAAAATGCAAGCAGAATGGCTGTCAAAGTGACCACATTAATTGTAACATATGACAGCTCGCAAATTCAGATTTGTCCTTCTCATGAGGGAAGCTGACTTGTTATTAATACAAATGTTTGATATTCTGTTGACTGAGGAAAGCAAAACAAGAAAGACTGGATGTTGCGAACATGATATTAGTATAGTGCTTGGTTCATAGACCAAACCTTTAGATTTCAGCAGTGCCACTGAAGATATTAAACATCAGGCCCTTTAAGCACTTGCAGGATCAAGCCATTAAATACTAAACTGTTCTGCTGATTTAGCAAGAAACTAAGATACAGAATTGGTTAGCTACTGTGTGTTACATTCAAATACAGTACAACGTCACTAATTCCCACAGCCAACAATTAACATTCCAAAACTGGAGTCCTTCCCTGTTTCTCTGCAGAGACCAAACAGTTCTTTCATGAGATCTGACACATGCAAAATAAAAGACAGAAGTTTTATTTTATGTAGGGAAAATATAATCTGACTTTTTCTATAAATGACACTTGCCAATCTGAAAAATTGTATAATTTGCCAGGTGTGTTTCAGCTATTAGTGAGAATTAGCAAGGTTTGATTGTACTCTAAATCCATTAAAGGCCAAAGTCTTACCTCATCAGGACTAGGGATAATATTTACACTGACAACCTGATCACAAATAACAGATTCTGAATGTATTCTGTTCAAGCGACTCCTTAGTTCAGCATTCTGGTTGAGAGCCTTAAAATAAAAATTGCACATTTCATTTAAAATTAAAAAGTAAGCATTAAACAGAAAAAAAAAAAAAAGTAGCTTCTTCCCAGCAATTTCCTAAGAAATCACAGAACCTTCTTTCTTCCATTTTTAGAGAGAGACCTATTTTGAGATCCTCAAACATGATTTAATCTTTTGGTTGGTTTGCCTTCAGTGATTTTCAGGAGGCAGGGGGGAACAGATATTGTCCCACAATATAACAGTGGCATTCTACCTTAGTTCTTCAGATAGCTCTTTGGCAGGTATACTGGTGGGTTATGTACATTATGGAAATGGGGAGTGAACGCAGCAAGAAAGAATGAAACTGCAGAACAACAAACGGGAACTACCTGCAAAATACCCAAAGAGGCAATTCTTATTTTACAACTATACAGCCCTTTCTGAACCAAGGTTATCACCACTTAGAGCCTGCAAAAGGAAATTGCTTCCTTTCCAGAAAAAAACAACCTAATTGCTAGTATCATTGGGTGTTTGTCAATTTGATATATTTGCATGTGTGTACTCATTTCAAACTACTGATCCATTAGTATGTCACAAATATCAATAGAATTCAACTGGTGCCTGGTATCTGCTGATTTTCCTCCTTTTTTAAAGCCCAACCTAGATTATAAATTTGGGTTCATATATACATATTGTCTGTTACCTAGAAAGACTCATGTGAGAGATTCTGAAATCCAGAAAAAGTATGTTACATACCTAGAATATGAATTGACTTAACCCTAATATATCCCAGCACTGAGGATTATAGAAAAGAACAACAGACATATTGTTTTAGTAGAAAATTACTGTTATAATGGAGTAAGAATCTTCTTCTGCCTCCCCCTAGTGCAGACTCAGAAATAGATTTCATGAACGTACTGAAACAAAGTAGGACCAAAGTAAAATAGGTTAGCTTAAACTGTCACTAAACAGTTTAAATTACCCCATTTTGCTTTGTTCTGAAATGGTCTGGGCATGTTCACAGTTGCCATCTACCAGGAAGGGAAGGTGATGACTAACAGCAGCCTGGCAGTAGCTTCTTTAACTGCTCAAACCTGGTCATGAAACTGGTCAAACCCAGCCATCTGACTAAGGTCAAATTTCCACTTATTCCCCATTGAGACTATTAACTAATGTGTGACAGACTTTTAGACTGACACTGGAGGCCAGAAACAAGGAGAAAACATGATCACCTATTTCATACAAGTTGCTAATAAGTCTCCACAAGTCTTAGTTAAATTTGCATCAATAACCAGAAATGGTTACCCTTATCTCTCGTCCTTAATCTTTCTTTATTACAACACACAGTAATCAATCTGCATAACATGATATGCATCTGTATCTATAGAAACACTGTGCATCAATTTTAATCTCATAGCAAAAACCTCCAACCCAATAACAATAACAGTGTATGAAATTATATACACACTTGGGTGAAGTTCTGTTTGCCTTTAAACCTCTGCTCACATTTCTTGCAGATGCAGTACTCCACACCAATCCATTCTTCAGAATAAAAGCTTTTATGTTTCCTTGACAATGAATTAAAAAATTTGAGTTATTCTGCAACCTGAGGATTTACTGTCGTTTTATGTCTTCTTCCCCAGTAAAGCCACTGACAATTTTTCCTTTGGCTTAAGTGGGAGAGATGCTGGACAGTAACAGGTGTGTATCTGAAAATCCAATTTACCCATTATTATCCTGTAACCCATGATTCATTTTGCAGTTAGAGACATGGACATATAAAACAAACCTGAAAATATACAGTCAAAATTTAAAACTTTTAATTAAGAAAATAATATCTCCTTGGCTGTGCTGGAAACAGCTCCAGGAAAGATATCCAGCAAACATTTGATCCTTTTTGTTTACTTTGGAAAACCATAACAGATACATGCTTACACAAAGAAATTATATCCTTCACTTCCACATGCATTGAGGTTAGACCTATGTTATAGCAGAACATATGTCATAATTCTGGTCAAAACCTTGGCTTTTTCTTGGCTCCTTCTACCTCAGGAAATGGCCACAATACAAAAGAAATAGTGCATCTGGCAAGCTAGATGCGCTTGAAATCAAATCAAGAACATACCTGAGAGAGGGACTGTCTGAGGTGTGCTATTTGAGCATTGTGGCCTGTAAGATCCTGCTCTGAAACAATCTGCTTAAGCTTCTCCTTCTCTATAGCTATGCTGTTAAAGGCAGACTTCAAAAGAGAATGCACTAAGCAAAAAGAAAAAAAGAAAACAAGTGTTTTCACAGCTACAGAACTGCACATTAACATCTATTACAATATTTCAGCAATAAAGACAGAGTGAGATTTCCATCCCACAATTACAGAAATTTGAAACAAGGATCTGAACTTCAAGCAATCCATGTCAAATTAAGTACAAACACTTACAGCTTGAGGTTGTAATGTGCATACTGTATGTTCACACATATGTCATCTGAGCATATTCTTGGCGCTGAACGTATGGAAAGGTGCATATTTGGAAAACCTGTGTCCGATGTGTATTCTTTTCTTTCTGTTTTTTTATTTTTCTTTTCAGAGTAACAAAAAAATCAGTTCTGCTAAGACTTAATATTGCACTAATAAAGAGGATTACTTGGTCTTTAAACAGGTTTTTGACATTTTTTAAGCTATCAGTCTCACGTTTTTCCTATGTTTCTTATATAACAGCAAACTGACAACAAACCCTTTTAAAATAGTATTTTTCAGTCTGTAGGACCATTTATTTACTGGCAATAAAATGGCATTTCTAAAATGCATTCTAGTAATAAGCTCTTCTGTTGTTTCCACTGACGTAGAAAACTTTGCACAAAAATGAATTGCACATCATATGCGGCAGTGACTTTCTGATTCATCTTTGGGAAGAAATAAAGCATTTTACTGAAAAGCAAAATGTTTGCAAATTCAGTCACATATTTACAAGATGCAGAAAGCGGTTCAGAAGACTTCTAAAAAATCTCTTAGCAGATAGAGTTTACCTATCTCTATATTCATGACATCCATGGAAAATGTAAGAAGGATAATACATGTCGTCTTTAGGCAAGCCACCTGACCAGCTAAAAATTCTTGTACAATATCATCTAATGCAGATGAATGCCCTGGCCATAACTAAGTGAAAGCAATAAAGAAACACAACAGAGAAACACAATAAAGGAAAGGCTTGACATTTCCAGTTACCTTTTTGTGCCATCAGGCAGAATTCTTCTTGAAGCTTCATGTACTCAGTAGAGCACTCCAGAGGGTCCGTTACGTGGCTTGGGGGAGTCTGAAACTCGATGTCTGCACAAAGGTTGGGATTGGATGAATGCAGTCGAACGGGTGACATAGTAGCACTGAAGGGGACCTACAGCAAGAAACAGTGAAGAAATATTGTATAGGGTGCAACCAACCTTTTGACTCTGTTGAAGCAAAATACAAATTTTTTCTGAAAACAAAAGACATGGTTCACAATGTGAAGAACATGGTAAGAGTGAACATGTAACTTTTTACTCTCCTAAATCTCAGCACAGCTGATGCAGAATTCTCTTGCAATTTTTCACTGAAAAAGACAAAAGGCCTAAATACACAGCTAACAGCTAACAATGGAGCATTTCAATGCTAACTTTTCCAAAAATGAACCATTTCCTAATGCTTAAAAGATAACTGGAAAATTGAACCATGACACATGCTGCTTTACATTTGGACATTTGAGAGTACATGTAGTATGACTCTGTTGTTACAATATCAACATTTGAAGTATGCAAGTTCCTCCACAGATCTAGAAATAGGATATAATATTATCAAATATATCACTGAAGTTTTTCAAAATTACTGGTAAATCTTGAGTTGAAACTCACTGTACTGGCAACTATGAAGAGGGAAAAAGCATATAGTCTTTCTATATTCTTTCTAACTACACAAATAAACAACAAAAAAAAATAAAAACTCCACCTGATTTTCATTTCAAGTACACGAACCATAAATAAATGCAAAGAGATACGGTTTAGTAAGATGGAGCAAAGAATCTAGTTTATTATAATTTCCACTTCTCTTTCTCCTTCTATACTTTTCAGGTACAGTAATAAAAATATACATGCAAATCTTTATAAGTTATATTCACATGTATCATATGTACTGAACAGTTACCTCTGTGCTACATATGCAGTGTATGGCTACCACTGTTATATATGTGATATGTGTGTGAGTGTATGTTGTATTTTATTTTAATTTTACCATTTACACACATTTGTATAAAAATCAGGCCAAGAACCCAATTTTCAAATTTAAATGCAAAGGAAAGGCATGCAGCACTACATTTTATTACTTAAATATATTAAGCACTGTTAAACACAGTGAACACAATAAATCTAATTTATTTCATTATATTGATCAAATGTATAAATCAAGAATTTCCACACTGCAGCCCAATATAATTATTTAAATGTGAAAAATGGGGCCAAAATATAAAATGTGTCTTCCAAGGCATGATAAAGAGCAGCAGATAATATAAAAAGTCATATTACTAAGAATTTTTATCAACAGGTAAGTTCTATACTACCATCAGTATTTTAAATTGATACCTTGTTATTTGATTAGATCAGGGAACAGTTTTATCAATCCCTTCCTGTAAAAGTTATCATCAATATATGTTTTAGGTTTCTGATTCCCCAATGAAACCCTCAAAATCCTGTTGGATCTAGTCATCATATCTCATTCCACTCATGAGCATATTCTGCAAAATACCATTTTCCATCCTGTTGTTCCTCAATTTCCAGATACATATAGCACATAAAATAATAGTTCTACGGCACCTATCCAGTATAAACTTTATTCTCTTCTCTCATGTATTTTGACTTCCAGCTATATCAACAAAAGTAGGTGTTTTTTATTGGACCTAATTTTAGCCTCATATCAAGAAGGGAGATGTAGAATAAATTCCTTCTGTTCATACTGGATATTTACCCCATTATCTTCTTTGCAAGTACCAGACTGCCTCTCTCAACAGCCCAACAAAACAAGGTTAATTGACTAATGTGACTAAATGTAGGTTAATTTCAAGTTTCCTTTACAAAACCTTTTCACTTCTTAAATCAGAGAGCATGTTCCCAGAACTTTCTGACTGGGAGCACCCCAAAGGTTCAGTTGCTCCAGGTGGCTCCAGGAGGGCAAAGTAGGTGGTTACATGATAGCTGTGTGTGCGAGGAGCACATACCCAACCCTCAAGCCCATCCAGATGGCAGGAAAGCAAGCTGATCCCAGCTATAATGCCGGAGCTTGAGGGAGAGTCCCTGCAACACCACGTGCCTGTGGTGATGGGGCAGGTTGCCCCAGGCCCACATAGACTGGCAGAGCGGCAGGCAGGCTGCGCACACATGGCAGGGGGCTCTTTAGTCACTTTGTGATGAACCTAGCTGAACAGACCTGCTTTAGATCCATCATTTCTGCCTCATACCTCAGCTGGCCAGGCAGAAAAGCAATGTTTCTGTAGTGAGGTTTATTGGAAAAATAACATTTTAAAGTATGTCCTAGAAACAGCATTTACATGTTCTACAAATACTGTCACACTGCTTGCAAGAAATATACATTCACATGACAGAGACAAGTAGCTGCTTTGCTGACTGCTTTAAATACAAGAATCAAAAAATACAAGAACTGTTGAATCACATGAACTCTCTTCATATATATCTTTTAGAAAAGTTTCCAACTTTCCACAACAGGTGAAAAAATCCACACTGAACAAACTCTTTCATTCGCTTGAATAAGCAACTGTCCAAGAAACCCTGCCAGTGTACTTCTCTTCCCCTTTTTTCCTTTCACTGCTGTGCTTTCGCTATATATCTATGGTGACTTGTTTCTGACTTTATTACCCATTCTTTTTTTGGTTTTTTTTTTTTCTTGTTGTTTTGGAGGTTTTTTAAAAAATATTTAGCTTCTTGATGCATCACTGATTTCTTCCATACACACACTGTTCTAGACATGACCTCAAGTGTACCTCGTCCTGACTTTCTGCTTTATACCAGGATTGTATTACCCATTCATCCATCACCTTCTTTAGAATTACGTGTTCACGTAGAAACAGACTGTTTCTGGCAGAGCGGGTTGTAAGGAAAACCTCCTCTTTCTGCTGTGCATTTAACTGATGTAATTCTTTATCCCTTGGTCTATACACACAGCTTCGTTGTCTGGGAAAGACAAGCACTTTGCTACATCAGCCAGGAAGAACGGGCCACTGCCACGACCACTGCAACAGCTGCAGAGTCATTTTGGTTCCTCCAGTTTTCCTTCCTCCTGTGTTTTTTCCAGCTCCTCCAAGACCTCCCTCAAGAGGTCCTCACTTCAGCTGCAGGTAACAACTCAGCGATTCCCTGGACTCCTACTGCCTTACAATCTAAGTCCAGGGAGTGTTTGCTCTGCTTAAGCACTCCTTGGTACAGCTCCTGCCAATGCTGTTTAACTACTGCTCAACCTACTGGTTAGAGCCTCCCACTGACACAGCTCAGCCACATAAACTGAGAGGCGGGTTGATTTCTCTGCTAGGCAGGCAGACCAGTGAGGTCGGAATATCAATCAATTATTGAGCAGCACAGCATTCAGCATCAACTGATCATAGGGGATTAAATTTAGATGAGTTAATTTGGGAACTGGAGAAACACTGATTTCTCTCATGCTTTTTTAGGAGGGCCTAACAGTAACTGAGTTTTGTGATTCAGGTAGCAGGAGCTCAAGGTATGCAGGCTTAAGCAAAAGCTATGTCTGATCTAGGGGATTTCAGCTACGGACTGGAGCAGCAGACCCTGGAATACTTTACCCTGGTGAAGACATTCACTGCTTGGGCTAGGTAAGGGGTACGCATTTAAAGCTCACTTCAGTCTTTGGCTGCACAGAGTCTTCCCTGTCTAGCTGGTTTACTAATCAGTTGATGGATTAGTATTAATGTCTACATTGTGCATTCCTAATAAGTGCTTTCCTCGTAAAGCAGAAGCTGAAGATATCCTTCTGATGCTAATTTGATTTCACAAACAGTGCTTCCCCCTACCAATTCCCAGCCCCTGTGTTGATTTCCTAGCTCCAGATTTTGTGTCAAAGACTTACAGAATTAGCAAAACTAAATACAGACACTAGAGGTAGTAATATGACTTTTTGGGATTATGGAATGTAAACAGAAAGTGTCTCAAATGAAAAGGCTAACCTTATACTACTATAAAAAAAAAAAAAAAGGAAAAAAATCAGGAAATGTTATAATTCCATGGTCGTTCATAACAAATCTTCTTGGTTCTGCTGTCTTGCTATAGACTATCATGAGAATCTTTTAACAGAATTTGATCATTTCTTTCCATTTTGTGTAGTATACAGCAGAGTATGTCAAAGACATGTTCAAATAATGCAGGGCCCGAGTCTAACCGTCACTTGCACTTGCATAAAGGAGGAGGGACATGTACCACGTAAACAAGCTCAGACCCACATTTATGGAATTCATTTGTGTCAGGCCTGACCACTAAGAAACTCAGCTGAAAGTGGGTAGCATGGACACCTCCAAAAAGTGCAAGAAACATTTTCATAAGCTTATTACACATTCAAGTTACACAGCTTCCCATCTTTAGAGCTATCCCTTGATTTTTAAATCCACTCACTGTTGTAGCCACTGCAGCTGCTAGTCTCTGCCGGCGTCGTGTTGTGCTGAACTGGCCCTTCGGTGCCGGCCCTTCCTGACAGTGAATGCAAGAAGAGAAGGAAGTAGAGAAAGAGAAGGGAAGGGGTGATGGGACACAGGAAGATGAAAGGTGATCAGAAAAGGGAGAGGGAGAGTCTTTAAGTGGATTTCAATTGTGTTAACTCTTATGGCCTACACATTCTGAGGACATATCACATGTTTTCAGTTGTGTATGCCAGAGACATAAAAAAGCTAGATAGTTCACTAAAATTATCTCCAACTGAGTTGGACTGCAGTGCACTCACTAAGACTACCAAAAAAAAAATTCTATTAGCATTGCCATTCAGAGTCATAAGGCAATTATGGAATAAGAAAACAAAAAGGATGCTATGGCATGGAAGAAAACACAAAATCCAAACTCCTTCTGGGGGTCACTTGACCATCTAGAAGATGAATTCTGAAAGAGATCACTTTGCATTAGTGGAAGTGCATGAACTGTGGTCATTGAAGATGCATGCATCTCAATGGTAAAACTTTTCAGTGTGTATGTTAAAGTGAGCTTGCTTATGTAAACATTCTTGTATAAAGCTCTAGCATTTCCGTGTCCATCGTTGAGCCTATTTGTTCATTTTCTCCACACACCACTTTTTTGAGTTTCAACTACTTCTCCCATACATTACTGAAGGCTTGGCTTCCAAATCAATGCAAAAACTCAGATAAAGCAGCACAAATGAAAACTAAGTATTCCAACCACTATTTCCTTTTCTGCATTCCTAACTTGTGGCCTCATCCTGCTTAATTTGACTTTTATTTTACTTTTAAGAAAATTCATCATGGTACATTGAACTCAAGCAAGAAATTCCCTAATGCAGAGGAGCTCCATACCTATCATAAAGTCCTCCTATTTAATGTCTAATCAAAATGTAATTATTTTGAAGCCATTTTAAGATTTTAGAAGAGTAGAAAAGCCACCTTTCTATTTTTAGAAAACAATTTTCAATCCCTTTTCATTCTTCTTACATTTCCCCTATATCTTCACCTATAGCTACTTCAGTATTTTTAAATCTATATACATTTTTACTTTTTCTGAAAGCAGCCTGGGTGCCATATAAATAACAATGGCATGGATTGGATACATGGACACCGTGCTGAAGAACAGGATATTATAGTTTAGTTATTAGCTGAAGTGTCTTGCTCCTGTAACATTCCCACTGGTAGGATTGCTGCATCTGAGAATGGCCATACCCTTCACCCTGTGGCTGATACTAGTGGCAGTGCTACTGACAATGGAAAGGTTGCCTAATGATCACAGTAAGAGAAGCCTTGCTTTGCAATATTTTATAAAATTCTCACATTAAAAAACATGTACATAACCTCTAAAATAGAGAGGTTAACAAACTTTGTTAAAGCAGAGAAACATCATATACATAACGTAAAGCTCTGTGCTCTATCGAAGTATGTCTATCCTGTGAATAAGATTTAGGAAGAAAATTCTTGTTTAATAGCGACAGATATAAATATACATACATACACAGAGAGAGAGATGCACAAATATATATCTATATCTGCAAGATTATGAATGCAGGTATACATTATTAAAATGGGTACAATGAGCTCTGCAGAACCACACACTCCCCTCAACACAATAGAAAGTGATGTCATAATCTGAGTTACGATATAAAGAAATACTTATTTAAGGGAAAAGCGTCTGGTTTCATTTCTGAGCTGAAAACCTCAGTAGAGCAAGATGACTTTTCAGGTTGCTCCATACTATATAGTTCTCTATTAAACTACTTCCCCCGGGAAGGAAAAAAAAAAAAAAAAAAAAATCAGTCTTGGAACTTCACAACTCTGAGCTTTTGAGGGAAATCAAATCAATATTAGCTCATTTTATTGCTTTTCCATATTTTGAAGATCTTTAGATTGTCATGAGAATGACAAATTGGTCTTTTACCCAAAGGGGAAAAAAAAAAAACCAAAAACAAACCACACCTCAGTTTTTGTACAAAAGCGTAATTTGTAAAATGAATGAATACAGGCCATTTTCATAAAACTTTAAAGAGGCTTTTTAAAAATAAAATAAACCACCTTCATAAAAGCAATCTTTCTTCAAAGAAGCAGTCCATGTATTACTCTTGAGTAAAGGCCTGTAAATTAAGCTGTTAATTCTAAACAATTCAGCAATACTAAACCCCCAAACCTGCAAACGTATACACACATGCTACACTCAATTTTACTTTGGGGAGTAACCCCACCCTAGTCACTGCGATTAGCTGTGTGAGCAAAGTTAACTGCATACAGAACTGGTATACCTAATTGGTAAATATATATTTCTAAGAAACAAGGCAAGCAGCTTTTCTTACAAGAAACAGTATGTTTTAAACACATTATACACCTAGCATTCATATTGCAGAATGCGTTAGCAGGTATACAACAAAAGCTATCTTATTAACAAATAACTGGTAACAAGTACAATACAAAATCTGGATGGGAGAATTCTCTCCTTGCATCTTATGCAGTGGATGCTGAGCTAGCAAAAATTACACCCTCGTTCCCCATTACTCATGAACAAGACTCCTATATATAGAGGTCCCGAATTTTTATGTTCCCCGGAAGGACGGCTCTCAACATCATACTATCAGAGGGTCTTTTGATGGTAGTTAACGACTGCTCACTCTAAAATAAATAGGTGCAAGTACTTCAAATGGAATTAACAGTGCAACTAGCTTAAAGTTAGTATGTTAGCATTAGCATTATCCTCTAAAACTAATGAGATGTATGGAGGCATGGAGAAAGGAAAAGGACAACAGAAGTTTTCTTAGTACCAAATGTCAACCACTTAATAGCAAATCATGTGTAGGCACCATGAAGAAACAATCACAAATTTGACAAAGTGATTCTCAGTAGTGGATGCCCTGATAAACACTTTATAAAGAGTTGGAGTAGTCTTGAAAAAGTGACCTATAATGAAGGCCAATGAAGCTAGAAGGAATGGCTAACATAAGAACAAAATGGGACTGTAAGCTTAAAAAGCACCTAGGCGTGGGAGGAAATCCACATTTTAGTGGAATGGCAACATGAGCAAATGAGGAATAACATAACGAGTCAGCGTGAGGCCATGTTCCACAGATCACAGCTTTAGACCATTCATGGGACAGGACAGCCCTTGGAAGAATAAACAATGTGTTGAGCCCATCAAACTAGGCAAGATAATGGAGCAGCCAAAAAGGAGTCTTCGTCTTCCATACAATTTAGAATAATTTTCTTTTTTCTGTTTCACTGCAAATTAATTTATAAATCAGTCAGCAATAATTTTATGCTGTGCTCTAACAAAATAAGCTTTACATTTCCAGCATTAAGCTTGCCAGGAGTTAATGCTGACCCAGGTAAAGCAGAGTTCATTATTGACCCAGAAGTCACAGACCCATGTAGAGCAGTGCTATGCACACAAACTCTCAGGGGAACCTGCAAACCTACCGTATTTGAGAATTTCAGGAGCTGAGGCACAACTCCTGCCAAGCCACAAACAGCAGTTTGTGCCAACAGTCAGGTGCCAAAATGACAGAAGCCCAGACCAGTGTCACTGGCAAAGTGCAAGCAACACAGGAACAGCTAGTAATTCCTCATGACCCACCCTAGATTGTCATACATTGATTGCTTTCATCATTTTTTCACCATTTTTGTGGAGAGGAATTTCTCTGAGACCACTGTGGCATGAGAGAAGAACATGCAGTGTTGACTCTGTCTCTTCATAGGCACCAAGTACTTGCATCCATTTTCCTGATATTTTTATTTCCCTATCTTATTCAGCAGCAGAGAAACACAGTGATCCCTCAAATGTAGGTAATAGGATATGACATCAATCACCAAAATTTCTTTGTTAATAAACGTTTTTAATCCTAACAGATACTTCATTGTTCAACCTATTGTGATTTATCTAGTATAACAGGTAGAAAGAAAAATCACCTACAACAGCTGCAATGAGAAAGCTGATGCCACTACAATTTCTTCTGTCCTTAAGATTATTAAACTTAAATGAGTCACAGAAAACTCCTTATTGTGCCCCTAGGGGACATATTAAAGGCTTTCAAAGTTTGCATGAATTTCAAGGAATTTAAATGGATCAAAAGTTGCTGACATTTTTTTATTCTGTAGCAGACAGCACAGTGGTGATTGTTAGCTGCTGAAGTCAGTTGAATATAGTCTTCATTATCAGTTGCTCCATTATAAAAAAGATTGGGGTTTGGATTAGGCCTCAAAACACACAACTACTTCTGACAAAACACAGTAAGACACCCTGGATCTAGCAGTAATACAAGCATATTATGCTTATTTCTGTGCTTTTACTTTTCAGCTCTAAGGCAGGATGGGGTAAATTCTTTCTTCATGTAATTTATTCTTTGGTTTATACCATTTGTTCCCATACTAGCCTTTTCCATAAGAGAAGGCTTCTGAAAATACTTCTCATTGGTAACATTCCTGGTATATGTCTTGACAAAGATAACTGGTGTGTTTTAGTATTTCATTCATGTTTTCTGCTTTTAGCTTGATGTCACCTGTTCAACTGCCCATCTTGGCAAGTTTGAGATAGAACATCACTATCCCCATGTGCTGCATGCATATTGCCTTTTTTGCACCTTAATTGACCAGTATTCAGATCTCCCTCCTCTCCCTAGAAGGCAATGTTTTCATATGAATGAAAGTAAAATCAATACTTTTCTCACTATCTTCTCTAGGTTTTAAAACAACAAACTGAGATTTAATTTTCTTCATCAGGAACACAAGAGACAGTACATTGACTTCCTACTTTCAGCTAATATATCATTTCATGCTTAAAAGTTAATCTAAAAGTAAAGTGAAAAGTAAAACATTGTGCATTCAGTACCTGAAGTTGAATTTTTGCATCTTTGCTGACACTTTTTGTTCTCCATCGTCTTGTGACCCGCTTGTCTTTCTTTGAAATATCTACACAGTTAGCCTACATTACACAAATAGTTAAAAGCGACAAAGTACTATTAAGTTGACACAAGCAACACAGACAGTACAGCAAGTTAGTAAAGAATTGCAGCATTAGACATCTACAAATTAGAAAGTAAGGAGAAGAATGCCACTGCCGGGGCCTGCAACTACAGCAGTGACCAGCTGTAGCTATCCATACACTTCTATAAGCTCATGGTATATTTAGCTCATTTAGCAAAACTACTGGTATACTTTCTTCATGAGTGCACAATATTTAGGACCAGGTCTTGAAATCCTTATGGATTTCTACTCTGGTACTACTCAGAGAAATGTAGAGTTCACCTCTTCCAGAAATCAATGGTAGAGTCTCGTTACCTCATTGGAACTAGACTTCCCAATGCACCAGCACCACTGGGAGATTTGTGTACTCAAGGGGACTGAGTGAAAAAGGAAGAAAGTATTTAGGATCTGCTGCTGCTTTCTTTTCCTCTTGACCACAACTCACCCTGAACTGGGAAACAGTCCAACCCTTTGGACCTTTGCACTATGCCCTCTTTTCTAGAGCATGCAACTTCATCTTTGAGGGTCTTTGGGTCTCCACTCCTTAAAAACTTAAAATGATATCTTACTCAGCACAACAAAAACTCCTTAAATACAATTTCAATGTATACATGTATTTCTATTGTAACAGTTCTCAGTTTTGCTCTGCAAATGACTTAATCATTTGATTTGTCCTATTTAACTCAAATAATTAATGTCTTATTTGTTTACATATGAAACATTATTACACATGATTAAGATAAACATATACGATAAATCTTTCATCCAAGAGTTACTATGATTTCAGAAAATCATTCTGAGTTAGCAGACAACATCTCTATGTTTCCCTTAACACAAAGAACAAACGTTTCAGTGTGATGATTTATGTTCAAGCGTATTTACCTGCATGTCTGTGAAATTTGGTGCTGACTGAGTTCTCTGTAGTATTTCTAAATTTTGAAGAAGTTTACTGAGTTCCACAAGGTTTGACTGACAATGAGCAAGATCTAACAGATATAAAACAAAAATACATTAGATGCTTCAGTTCGGATTTTTTTTTTTTTTGCCATGATGTCCATCGTTGGCATTATAAAAGTTAAATGTCCAAATCCCTAGTAGTAAGGCATCTAAGTAAAACTTTATTTTTAGAGATGTTGAGCACTTGTTATTTCTATGGGAGTCAGCAACAAGTCTGGACCTCAAAAATTGATTATATTTTAACAATGATATCCATTAAGATAATACAGATTATTAAGATAAATTTTAAAAGCAACATCTCAAAATATGCAGAGAGGGAAGTTCCCACCACAAGCATCTAATTACCTGAAGAGTTACTTCACATGCATGTAAAGATGCAACTTAATCACTTTACTGTTTCTTATTTTATACCAACAAGTTTTGCTGAAAGAACAAGGCATGAAAAGGTAAGACTAACCTTCTGCACATCTGTCCATCTCTTCAGAGTCCTGCAACCAGGCTGCTACTTTACTCTGACCAGTAGTGCAGGTGGCAGGAAGGCTGTTACTGCAAGGTATAGGAGACTGCCAGGGGAAACTATTTTGTTGCACCTAAGGCATAATAAAATGCTTAAATTTACTGTTGCTATGTTGCTCAGTCAGTGTAATCATGATACTACTTCAGAACAAGAAAACAAAATATGCATTGTGATTTCAGTGACATCTGTGATTTGACTATATAGTTCCCCAAGATGGAGATTTTTCTGAACAGCATGTTGGAGAACCAAATCAAGAACCTCACAAGCAAACTGTGTTTGCTAACCACCAGTTAGAAAAGCTGTTGTTTAAGAGTAAGAACATTATCTGTAAAGAGACAGATTTATCCCTGATGACAAAGGCGAGTGCAAATTGTTCTGGGGACTGTGAATTCTTTGCAAGATCTCTACAGCAACCCATTAATGAAGGCTGCAGTAAGACTAAATTAGACAGCCTTTCAGCTGTACACACTCACAGCTTTTTGCTGGCCATTGGTTCTCACAGTGGAAACTCCTCTCTATTGGCATTACAAGCGAAGCCCACTGAAACTGCCCATGAGCAAGCCCAGCAGGCATGAGTTTTCAACAAAAGAACACTACATACCTTTCCATCCGACACATTAGCAGCTGGTGAAGACTCTGTAGTAGAGGCTGAAGGGAATATATGAAAGCTAGCATCTCTCGGAGATCTCACAATCTCATTCTGACGGTACAACCGGTGGTGGCGTAATTTTGAAACCCATGCATCAAACGAATCCTGAGACTTCACCTGGAAACAAATTCACTATCAAGAAAGCATTCAAAATACTACTTTTCTCCACATCTTTTACAGTTTTATTTATTTCCACTGTGGATGAAAAGAGAATAAGTGTTTGCATCACTTTTTACCTTCAGATGATAGATGTGTTCTTCTGTGTCAAGATCTATTCTACGAGCCTTCTTTTTTATAGACATAACTGATAAACCAACATCAATGCTCCCATGGACTTTGCCTTTCTGTATCTAAAATCAAAAAGCAGGGTAAGAAATTGGTAGTATCATGCACTTCTTCACTATATTTAACAGAAAAATATCTGGTGCTGAAATGGTTTCCCATTTTATGAACATTTTAATATAAAGCCATATTAAAAAATAAAACCTGTAGTCAGACTAACCACTTACTATATTTACAGACAGAGAAAAGTATCTCACAAGAAGTGCTTGGTTCAGAGCCAACTCCAAAGTTAAAGTGTGTTGGTTCACACCAGTACACGGCTACAGGTAAGTGAGAAGCAGAGAAAATTACACAGTACTCAGCTCCCTGCTGCTACCGCTTGACAGTTATTGGTATTGGATCTAACTAATTTAATGCTACCCTTTATATCTCTTGAGTACATTGTAATCACTTCTCTGTCCTATCCACATATCTCAGAATAATCAGCTCTGGCTGACATAAAATTGAGAAAGAAAAATACATGATCAGGCTCATCTCTCAAGCACCTTCATTAAATTACTACTTTAAATAATGTAGTTTTTATTTTCATAGACGTAAGCAAAGGTAGAATTGTTGAGGACAGAAATCAACCAAAACCTTACATGCTTTCCATATACAAATCTCTCTTTGAATCCATCAACAATTTTCATGTGTGCACTGTCATAAATATGCCCAGAGTGAGTATGAGATTTAATCACCCTGGCAGGCTGAATTCCAATACAAATTTTAAAATGGTCTTCCACTTTACTTACATCAATTGGTGACTTTGAATATTTCAACATTCCATTATCCAGGACAAAAAACCTCTGAAAGAAAAAAAAATTATTTCTTAATGAGCAGATGCAGTTTGAACTGTGCACAATAATTCATCTGCAAAAGAAAAGGATTACTCTGTAGCAATTTAGGATTGTTTGTGGGTTGGAAAGAGAGGATAAATACAGTATTGAATAATCTTCTTCCGTGTTTTTTGACAACAATTATCTTCTAAGCAAGAAAAACTAGATTCTCTTTTTTCGACATTATGTTCTAGGTTTAACTTAACAAACCTCAATAATGAAGGGTATTTTTTCAGTTTGCCAGCCAATTCAATAAACTGTATAAGAAAGACACTGTAGGCCAAAACAGTTGTGTCTATTTCTTCATTTTCTTCCTGTTTTTCTTCCCACAGAAGCTGGTCACATTTCAAACTAACGACCTACCTTCCCTATCCAGAAACTGAAAAGTTTTTCCTAGTGTAAGATCTACATCCCAAAAGGAAGACCCACATATGGATGTTCTTGTGGTCTCCTTGATCTCCAGCTAGGAAAAAAATGCAGGCTGTGAGACACTACTCTACCGTCCAAAACTTTGTGCCTCATGGCAGACCTCTATGCTGTGAGGTAAAGATGAGATTGTAATTTGTGCTGATTATACCTTTCCTAGCTGTAATCTAGCTAATACAGGTATTAGTACAGGTGTAAATATTACAGCATTCCCAGCAACACACCCAGGTCATGGAAGGGCTTATGTTTTGTGTGTTAGTCATTGACATGGTGTGAGCCACTATATCTTCATTGACATAGTTACCAGGGCTAGGCTAACCTGACGATGCTATCTGTGCCATTGCTACACCTTTATTTTGCTGAGTGGCTCTTACTTACAGCAGAGAGCAGAATCCCCTGTTCACAATGTGTTTCTCCTGCAACTGAAGTTGCCCTAGCTTGTGTGTACCAGACCAGTCAAGCTGCATTGCGGACAAGTTAGCATAGACTTTGGCACACAGCATAAAGATACAGCCAAGCGGGAAACCTAGACTTGAAATGAGATTCACTAACTTGTGTTTACCACCACTAACTTTCAAAACATGCTAATTAATAGAAACTAATTCATATTTTTAGAGTCTAACCTAAAGAATTAATCTATGTTAAAAATCTAAAACACAGCAAAATATTATCCTAGACTCTCTAAGCTCTCTGACATGAAAGGGAAGAACAATGTTTTCATGATGTGAACCTGTTAAATCGATACTATGAGCAGGGTTAGTAGTTAGAGTGCAGAAAATATCTCCTGAAGGTAGTTCTGGAAATTATGTCAGTTGCACAACAGATGGTACCAATATCTCATGCAGGGCAAGAAAATAGTGCTTTCCTGGAGACACAACTCCTTGAATAAGACGTCAAAATAACAGGAGGGGTTTTGGTTCTGGTTTGTTTTTTTTTTTTTAAACTAGGTGTGGTCATTAATGGACTTCACAAGAACATGATGTTCATTTCATATTGCTCTGCCTCTCCACAGACAAAAGAAAATGACCTTTCCTCATACTTCATTCCAAAGCATACTACACTTCAGAAAATGATAAACTACTCTCCGAGTTGAAAAGGTCCTTGAAAAGGACCCGCCGCACTTGGAAGGGTAGAGTGAAGACGCCCCCAAAAAAAAGGGAACCAAAAGTGCCAAGGCTATCCAGATGTCGCGATCACGGGTGAGATGGTGATATATAGCCAACCAGATGTATCGGTGAAGAGCAAGAAGGATGGGATAATCAAGGTATGGCCCTGATACAGGAACCAGAGGCGCAAAAGAGCAAGTTGGGCTAGGGGTGTAGGGGGTATGCTACACATTATACCTGGTATGCTACTAAAGCACGTTCAGAACTGTCAGAATATAATATGCAATGTTCAATAGACAGAGGATGCTATGGCTTTGCTAGCAGAACACTAACACAGCACATGCTACAATTACTGTCTCTGAAATTCCTCACTGCGCTCTCTCAGCACAAAGTATTGTTACGGAAACTGCAGGATACTGAGGCAGCAGTTGGAAAAAAAAGAAACTTATTAACCAATCCACAGTTTCAAAACATAAGGATCTGTGCTGACCTTAGGTGAGATGTAAGGCAGAGTAGAGGGGGATGCTGAACTGTGAAGCTCTTAATCACATTAAAAATTATTTACTCAGGTAACTGCTCTAAAGTCAACATGAAAAACAGATCACCAGTAGTGATCTCCTTTATAGAACTGTGAAAGTTGGACTCCCCTTGCTCTCCTATAAAGTTCCTTTGTCCAAGAAACAACATGTTATGTTAATGTATTTTAAAGGAGTGGAAGCAGTGAGTTATTCCATATATTCTTATACATCTTATTAATTGGTTTGGTTTTTTGTGGGTGGTTTGACAGGGTTTTGTTTGGGGTTTTTTTGGTGTGCTTGTTTGTGGGGGGTTTTTTTGTCTGAAATGCTTTAATCCCCCTAGACTAAATTCAACTAGCACATATGTATTTGGTAGTTGAAACTACAAACTCTAGTTAAGTTAAACAAAACCAAAAAAATCTAAGGTAGATAGGCATGTACAAAAAAGGGTTGCAGGCATATGTATAAGTTAGTATAACCTTCAGAAAGAACAGGGAAATTAGAAAAAAGTGTAATTTATACTAGTATGGACTGCATTTGGACTCAGACCTGAGTAACTCCCACAGTGTTTAGCAAAAAAACAAAGTTAATGCTTTCCCAAAAAATGCCATGTATAACAAATGGTTTCGCTATCCTTTGCAGTAAATTGCATTCTGTCCTAGAAAATTATCCTGCTTCAAGTACCCTTAGCTACAAAAAGACAGGTGAACGTCAATACCACACATCTTGTCACTAAAAAAGGGGAAAAAATGTAATTATTATGGTATAAAATACAGACAAAAGAGTTTATGAACACCAGGTTTAGGGCTAACAAAAGGTAGAATTATGCATGGAGAAATGTCTCTAAATTAACTAAATAGAAACAGGAGATTTGGGGTTGAGTTTGGGGGCATTTTGTTTTTTTAAATTGAGACATCTAATGGCAAAAGTGCATAGTCCCACTGCAAGCCCACACAGAAGACTGCAAGCAAGAAAACTAACAGAATTCAGGGACAAAGCTGAGCAAATCTGCCCAGTCAGCACACCTGAAGGGGAATGCTCTCCTGTACGAACACCTTGGGTCCACACAAAAGCCTCTCAGCTCTCCTGTGCTATCATGAAGTCCTGCATACTTTAATGTAAACTCAATGCAATCTTACAGTACACGGCTACATTTTGTTATAATGTATTGGAAAGAATGAAAGGGATATTGATTAAACCTCTTAAACCACGAGGCATCTGCTGCGTTATTTACAACTTCCGCCTGGATTTTGAATACAACATTAGGCAGCAGGCACTGCAATTTGGAAGCCATGAGCTGTGTGTGCAAACTAATTCTTTACACAATTTGAAGAAAAAGTCATACACCAAAATCCTGGGCATTTATTTGATGCCATAATTTCCTCTAGACAAGAAATGCCAACTCATAAAATGAGGTAATAATCTTTTGACTGTTTTATGAGACATTTACCTTGTGCCAACCTTTTAAAGGCCATTTTCTCTTTTTCAGCATGAAACCTTCATGTTTGTCTGGCTTCTGGACATTGGTCTGGCCTATTTTCAGACCCTCTATGATTTCCCAGCTGTCAGGTTCCTGGTGAAAAAGTATGAAGACACGTTGATTAATTAACTGTGCACACACATGATGAAAAATTGCTCTTACATGTAGCACAAATTCTCCAGTGCAAGACAAAGAGTAAAGGAGGGCTAAGCTTTTAAATCAGCCTATTTAGGTACCAAACTACATGGTCACTGTATTATGTCCAGCTGTATCTCATTTAAAACTACTGAATATTAATATTTTTGGAAGTCTAACACTTACTGGGTAACTAAAAGGAAGTTGAAGCTCTTAAAAAAGTCTGACACTGTAACTGAACAACAATCTGAGGGTGGGTCTGGACCTGCTGTTCACAACAATGACTGTGTCCCAATGAAATAAAGACATCCAAATACCTGAAAACAGGATCAAATAGTGGCTGAGCGAAGTATAAGGAAGGTCAGACATGCTACTGGAGGTAACCTTGTGAAAGTGCAGGTGGCTCTGACCACCTGTTAAGTCTATCCAGAAGGCACCCCACAAATTAGCACTGCAGCGTAAGAACTAAAAGGACTGAACAGATTTTGCAAGAATCTGCATGTTGAAAACGTACCTTTAATCAGAGTATTCCTTCTCTAAAAAAAGATGGGATCATGAGATGAAATGGGGGAGAAACCATACTGTTAAATATATGGGCATATATTAACAGTGCCCTTTGTGGTATTCCCTGATCATAAAAAATTGTAAATTTTCTGATCTTTAAAGTACAAGGTACATTGATTCTGGATACTCTAATTTTTCCTTAAAATCCAAAAAACAAGCAGAAAAGGTTGGTTTGTTGTTGGCTTTGAATGTAGCCAGCTCTTGTCTTCAAAGGCATTTTATGACAGAGTTTCACAGGCTAATTGCGCCTTTAGAAATCTGCAAAAGTAAATTTTTTTTTTATTTTCCTGCATTCATTTTCACTGTATTAAGAGAAATTTATAGGAAAGCTAACTAATTTTCTCTCTAGAGAAAAGAATAGGAACCGTATCATTTCAGATACAACCAGCTGTATTCCTTTCAGGGAGCCAATTAAAGCATATTTCTTGTACATACCACTTCTTATGCATGACAACTTGTACAATTCAAGCCAGACTTATAATATACCCTAGTGAACAGCTAAAGAACAATATTTTTAAAGAGCAAAAACAGTCATGCCTTTATTTCTATCCTCTTGCTACTACTGTAATCAACAAAATTCTGTACCAATTTAAAAATCTCCCATCACCTGCTCATTAAGACTCTCTTTCACTAATTGTATCCTACAAAGTTGTAAACTTGCATTTTCTCAGCTGATCTGTCACAACTGCCAGCAATGTTATGAAAAGGTATCGAGAGAGGAAGGAGGTCATATAGCATCAAACATTTAAAGGGAAAAAAAATTGTCTCCTCCATTTCCCACAAAACTGTTCAAAGCCAAGCACTGTCAGTCTTTCATAATACCTCCAAGTAAGTTACACAGCCCTGATAATGTTAACATTACTATTATGAAAATACGATTTAAAAGTAACAGTAAATTTCAAATCTACAATTTTCAATAGTCTTGTTATTTTGAGAAGGGTGAAAAGCTCTATCCCAAATAATACATACTGCAGCAGATTTTAATAGAAATGTTTACTCAGTTTAGTTTTCCCTGCATAACTATAAACTGGAACAATCCCAGTGCCTGTAAATGCCATGCTCAAAAAAACACCTTTTTTTACTTCCCTGTGTTTTGCTTGGATATTATATTTCCACTACTATATTGGGAAGCACATATGCATTATTTTTTCCCTACAAAGAAGCACTTGGCACATGAGGGGAGAAAATTAAACTATGAGTCCCCTGGGGCGAGCAGAGAATCTCTCTCCACAGCTCTGCCAACTGATTCTTCACTATATTGATTTCTCCTTTAGAAGATCAGCTGCAGGCATAAGTCTTTTATCTACTAGATAACATCAGTATTGATTACTTCTCAACTAGAAATCACACAATCTCATATAGCTATTCATTTAAAGAAAAGGCCTGATACAGAAGGACAAAACGAGCAATTATTCAGTGCAACGTGGATACCTGTCTTCTGCTGCACCAGTGCTACAAGCTGTTATTAAAACCATCCTAACAATCCTAACTGTGCCTCATCCCACAGTTTTGGTGTGATGAGATATGCCCAATACAAGGGACATTATGCAAGAGCAGCCGGAAACGGGGGAAAACCAGAGTGAAAGTTATATGCTTGAAGGGTCCTCATCCAATGCCGACTCTCAAGTACAGCATTGGTACTTCAGGACTTCTGCAATTCCCTACATATTACGTCAGAAACAGCTCTGCACAAAGCAGCAGGACCAGGGGAACACAAGCACAACTTACAGTCCCCGGGTCTGCATATGCCCCAGGTATTGGGAGTAAGGGAACCACTACCAATAGCTTTCTGAACTTCATCTTTTTGACTGCAAAGTATTACTTTTCCAAATAAAATAGAATGAACTATTTCATTTTCCCTGGATGAACTGCATGTTTCCTTTTGAATTTGTTTTACGAGTTCTGTTTCAGAACTTACAGACATTTAATTTCAGGTTTCTCTTTTCCACCAAATATTCCATCACAGCATCTTCACCTTTTCAGTAACAATCTTACTTTTTCATAGGAAGTACCTTAAAATGAAGCCTTCTTTACATGGAATTAGACCTATTTGGAATCTGTTATTCCAAAACTGAGAAACTCAACCAGGAAGAAGCTGACTGCAAAGCACCACACACAAGGCTGCACCTTTCAGGAACATCCGGATGGTCAGGAAAGAAGGTCTCAGCAGGAAATTTTAAATTTCAAACTTTAATAAATTACCCACAAAGAATGTCTTTAGGACATATTTTTTAAATTAATACCATTATTGATTAGCAGCACTTCTGGACTTGGGTATGATTTGCTCTACCTTAATAAGAGGACTGGAGTGGATCATTTCTCAAAGTCCATTCTAGCCCCATACTCTGAGATCGTAAAACTTGTTCCTGGGGGCCATCCATGGGCAAAAAAAAAAAAACCAAACAGACTACCACCACCATCCAAATCCTTAATTTTGTTAATATAACATCTGCTAAAGATTACTGGCCCCTCTGACACCTCAGCTGGGGAATAGGGAGCTCCAGGGCAGGCTCACAATATATTCAATGGTAGAATCATACAAAACAATATCCCAAAGCTGTTAGTCAAACTACTTTGTAACTACAAAGGGAAACTCATCACCCAGATTACAGCCCATGTTTTTGCTTACCTTGGATAGAGAGATAGGGTCGCTTTCAAGGAACTGCTTGCTTAAAGAAGGGTCTGTGCTTCCCGAAGAAGCCTTCCGCTCCAAAATATGAACACTCTAAAAAAAAAAAAAAAAAGAAAAAGAAAAAAAACCCACATAATTAAAGATAACAACTTATCATTCATTGTTACTTTTAAAAATACATATTAAGTAATGAATGACTGATCATTACACTGCTTATACAAAATATCAGATTATACCGCTTATACAAAATATCAGCATTGTGGCTCAAAAAGTACCAAGTACTACCCATGCATGACATAACTGCACAAATAGTTTGTCTTCTGAGGCAATACACCTCTCTTTCCCTCCTCTCTTTCTTTCTTTTTTTTTTTTATTATTGGTTTTTAAACTAATTACTCTGTTCAGCCTAGAAATGAGTGGGAACTAAAAACGCCAGGAAAGACAAGTAATGCAGTTCTCACCTACAGAGGTGCAAAGTGCTCCTAGCCAGACCTATTATGTTTTCTGCTAAGATACAAGACACTGAGTATACATATCATGCAATTGGCATTGTCCTCATTCACTGAAGGAAATCATTGCACATAAGATATTACTGCCTCTAACATATTCATTATCACACCTTAGCATTTTGTTATTGGTTTCTCAACTGAGGTGAAGTAACTCCTTACATGAGTGCTTTTAATAGATTACAGGTGTTCACAGGATTAGTTACTGGGTCTCAGCTGATGGGCTTGCCGGTGAACATTTACGGAACACAATGATCTTAAACCATTACAGCTGTTTTTACATATGACAATACTATGAAATTTTATATCTTCAAAGCACGGTACAAAAATGAAATACATAATGTCACAACTAGTCCTGAAAAAAATGCTATTCTTAAGACATCTAAAAATGTCTCCCCATTTTCCAGAAATGTTTCACTCATATTTTGTAAAAGAAAAAGCTACAGGAGAAAATAACCACATTCTGCCTGCTTGGATTTGCATTTCATTCACTGGTGAAATTTTGCTACATCTCATATTATTTGGTAAGAATTCTACCACAACATGTCAGTATTATCTCTTTGGCACAAAATAAAACTATTTCATTGTTCTCTTTCAATTTGCAACTCTGAATGAGAATAGGAAAATATGGGGATTGTCTCTTTCATCAGTGGTGATTAATAAGCATCCCTGCCACTATGCACCAATAATCGGCATTTACTTTCAGTTACTTTTAATTTAATTTCGCAGTGAAGAATGTGGAAAAGCAGCAGTGTTATGTCACCTGCTGCATTCCTCAGGGCCAACCAGCAAAAGCTTTGTCATCTATGCTTTGAAATCTTCTGCTTTATCTAAGAAAGGCCAATCATTACTTAGCCCAATGTCTATTACTAGTCAGATGAGAAAAACATTTGTATTTATGTAGCACAAGTTCCTACATTACATGTCAAATAATTTAATATGTTTGTTTGAGTAGAGCACCACAAAGTTACTAATGATAAACTATGATAAAGTTTTCTCATTGAATAGATGAAATGCTGCTTATGCACACAGTATCACATTTAAACAATATACAAGAAAACCTAAATCTGTTCCTCCAAGGAAGATTAAAATGTCGCTTGATTAGCATAATCAGGATGATTCCCAACTTTCTTGCCAGTTTTGTTTGGCAGGCAGGAATCCCTCCATCTTGAGATGGAGCAATGCCCAACACAGATGTTCTGAAGGTCTCATGTAGCAGCCAGTGCAGTTTGTTGTTACATAACTGCAATTTCATTTTGTACAATATTTAGAGTGGAGTAACCCAACAGCCCTTGGCTTGCCAGATTTCCAGTGACATTTTCAATAGCATGATTTTAAGGCAAGGATTTTTTTGTGCCTTTTTTTTTTTTAATCAGCCCTCAGTCATTACAGTTTCACTTCAGTTGAGAAATACATTATTAGCTAACAGCACTTTAACGAATGCTGACTTATTCAACTGTTTGGAAATAAGAAAATGAACATTTTTAAAATAAAATTGCCTTCTTTACATTCCTTACTTCAAGATGTGTTGTCTTGTGTCTGTAAATGTCTGCTTTCCAATTCATTTCTGTCATGACCAGCATTACACTGACACAAAATCACTTCTTTGAATTTGTGACATGTCTTTAGCATAATATTAAGAGACATTACTTGGTGCAAAATGTTTTCTATTAATGCATGTTACTTTTCTCAAAATTACAGCTAGAAATTACACCATTATTTGACATTTTGAAAAGCAGCTATTTTTATAATGCAGGAGTTCAGTTATTTAGCATCACAGAAATAAAAATTATTTAGATCTTGAAGTTACTATCAAGGGGTTTTTTTGTTTTAACAAGAAAAATAGTGCTGGTAAAGGAAGCAGTTAAAAAAGCTGATGAGAAGAAAAGGAAGAAAGAGGCAGATCAATACAGCTTCTGGGTTTTGTTTATAATCGAACAGAAAAATGAATAATCCGTCAATGTAGGCATATCAATCAACCTGGTACTCTCACTCCTCTCATCCCAAGAATACAGGCAGACAAAATCAACCTCTGCATTGCTTCATTCCAGACTTCCCTCATGCTTCAGGATTACCTGTGCGCTACAGCTGGCTTGTCCTGGAGAAAAACGCCAGCACCATCAAATTCTGTGTGCTCTTGGAAGTGAATTCAACAAGATTACAAGTTTAACTGAAATTGCTCTGTAATTCCATTGCTAAATCTTAGTCCTAACTACAATCCTTCCTTCAGCTTTGAGATTATTCACAATATACATTATATATGCGAGCACACATTTGCCTCAAAATGCCCCTAACAAGCCTACACATGGGGAGCACAAATGCTGATTCTGCTCTGCATTTTTCTCATGTTGCTTCCCAAAGACATGTGAGGGAGAAGGAAGCTGATGGAGAGAATAACAATATGATATTGTTTCATATTCTCATCTTCTCTGGAGGGCAAGAATGGAAAACATATTTTACAATATCTTTCTATATATCTTGCCAACTTCCTTTCTCAGTTAAGAGTTCAGTGACCCATTCACCTTGTCCACCAGAACAAATATTAGCACATGGAGCATGTGGTCTCCATCAGGCCAGAGGCTGAAGACCCTAATGTTTCTTAACTGAATCTGAATCCCATTAAAAGAAAAGACATTTGACTATTTTGAAAGGGAAGGCAAGGAAAGAAAAGAGACATTGGGTAAGTAGAGATAGGAAATCCAGTGAAGAATAAGTCTGGCACTCATGCCTCCCCTTTCTGCTTCGCTGCTTAATTACTTAATGGAATGAATTATATTTAACACAATGAGTTCTCTCTAATTTATAATTTATTCATTTCCAAGAAAAAGACAAGCTGGTGAGGAATTTATCACTCACATTGGACACAGACTCTCTTTAGTTCAGAAATGTGCACAACGTGGCTAACAGTTAATTAATGAAAAGGATTTGGTGCGTCATTTTGTTTGCTCACAGCACTCAGCAGTCTTCAACGCCCATAACCGTGGGGCCTAGAGATAGACTGTTCTACAACAGTAATTCAAAATACAGCTTTTCTGTCTGGGTTTTTTGTGTTGTTTTTTTTCAATCCAAAGGACTAACTAGCGCATCTTTTATTATCTGCTATTCACTGGCATTCTTTTTGCAACCTACCTACCCCTGCACAGACCTGTGTTCTTATTTGAATGCCATTTAGTATGAAGTGTAATGCTTAATCACTTTCTCGCAACTAAAAACATAGTATTCTCCAGTTATCTGAAATACAGCAGCCGTAATAAGGTAGATGCAGCTTTGACTGCAGACATACCAGTTTTTACTATCTTTTAAACAAAGCTGTGATGTATGCTGAGTTAATCTGCAACATTATTTGCAAAGGGAATAACCTTGAAACTTGCTTAGACTGCTTCTCAGTCAGCTCTGGCCTTCCTTCTCTTGATGTTGGAATAAAGACAGTCTTGAATATAATTGTGAGGCAAGGATGAATACAAAGCAAAATAACCATGTCTCCATCAATGTATTTCTCCTTTCTTTCTTCTAGCACATTTAATTTGCATAAACAACCATAGTCCTATTCTCAATTCTCAGTCTCTCCGATTGACGCTGATCCATAGCTGTTTTCAACAATCTCGGCTATCAACCAACAGACAAAGGAACTTAACAATACTTTATGAATAGCACATGTAGTTAATCTTTTTTTTTTTCCTTCTTGTAGCACATGCTCGTCTCGTACAGAAATGTGCTTAAATGCAACGTTTTCTCTTTGTAACCTTTTTACTGAAAGACAAGTATATCGAAGCAACAGTTCTGTAGTATATTAATAACATACAGGTATGTATGTCTCTACTTCTTCTCTGGGATATGCAAAATAAACACTTCTTGTGTTACAGAAATGTCAAGGATTTGTTAGCTCAGGAGCTCTCTGTGAGCCCTTTCTGGAACTCCAGCATTGTATTGTACATAGTACTTCATGTCAATGCTTTTAGGCTCTGGAAGCAAAGTACCCTTTGCTTTTCAAGGTGCTTTTTGAGAAACTCTGAAGAGAAATAAGCTCTTGCTCCTCTGAAGAGCTTCTTGGAGGGAAGTACAAGCACAACTGGATAAAGCAGAAAAGAGCTATAATTGTAACAGAAATCTTCTCTTTGCCAGAGCGATGGTTTGGAACAACTACCAATTTGCAGCCTGAGTCTTTCATGACAATCTTCTCCTTTTGTACTTTAGATTTTGACATGCTTATCTCAAAACAGAGCAAACAGATAACTTGACAATATCTGACAGCGAAAATTCAAATGTTTGCTAATGATACAAAGCTTTTTTATGACTATTGAATAATCACAATTAAAAGGATTGATATTTCGCTAAATAGTTTCAGGCTACCAATTAATTTTATTAGTGCTGATATAGTTAAAAAAAAAAGAGGGAAAATAAAATTACATACACAAAAGAAAACCATTCCTTGATATGTTAATTTGTTAACTAATGAAAGCATTCTAGACATGTTGAATGGCATTCTGCAGAAAACGTATGCAGTTTTCACTTTAATAAGTGGTTGCAAGGGAGTCTAAGTTAACACGAATCATAGGCCAAAACGTTGGACACTCACCTAAAAAAGCACATAGGTTCAAAAAAAGAAAGCCTTTTCTTCCTGGGGTTCTCTTTCACATCCTTGTGTAAGCTACCTACTGTTAAGTCCCGGTCACTTCAGTCTCTTACACCTACTTAGACTTTCTCAACAGCCTTTAAACTTTAATATATGCAGTACAAAAATACAGGAGCTAGGAAAAAAGGCATTGAAAAATTTTTAATCAGATTTTTTTTTTTACATGAAATCTTATTCTACTGGGGAAAAAAAAAGTTTGGATGTAACAGATTCATTTTCCTTTCCAGGATAAAGTACTTAATAAAAACAGAAAGAGAGAGATGTCAGAACAGCAAATAGCTTTACTAAGGCACACATTTATTCTGCCTAATACATTTGTATGTCTTGAATGTGGATAATCCCAGTTATGCATGAGTGTCTTGAAAATAGAGCCCTTCATATCGTACCTGCCATCACCCTTCCTCCTCTTTTCACTTTTGTGTCTTTCCTCTCCACTGAGGAAATGAAAATAAAATCATGCTTCTCTTTCTTCTCCCCCCATTTGTTTCCCAGAAATCCTAAATGGCACTTCAGAAGAGTTGTACTTCTTCCCTCTGAATTCGCACATCTGTGTGTACACACACAGATTCCTCACTGATCCCAGACAGCCCATTTTGGATCAAGTTGCAGTTAGAAAATGAGTGCATATTATGATAATATCAAACAATGTTTGAGGACATTTGAATTGTATGAATATTCATTTCTTTAAAATGTACAAGCTAACCTTTTAGTTTATATTCTCAAGTGAGACATGCTCATGTAGGTATGGATGTGCATGCACGGTAGAGGGGAAAAAATGAGACAGGAGGAATGCAAGAGTGACCATGTTCTGAAAATACCACTTTAAATTATCTGTCATAATTTGCATGGGTAATTAAGCTTTTATGTGAGCAATTTCCCAGGTTTTGTAATAGAAGATAGCTACATACACCATTTCTAATCAAACTGACACAGTTTAAAAAAAGAAATCTTTCTTCATAGCACATATCTGAACTTCAGCATTCTCCATGCAGTCTGTAAAGCACTCCTAGAGATAAAATAACTCAGATAGCAATGTTTATGAAGCTCAGAGAACGTGTACACATGGCCCTGTGGGACAGCTTGGTATGCCCACTGTCACTGTCAAGAACCAAACCAAGTCTCTTGCACAGCCTTTTTTTTCCTCACAGGTCTTTCAGACAGTGAGCTGGCTTGCCTCATAGACCAGGCTATCTGTCTCTCCTTGACTGCTCCAGCCCATTTTATTTCTTCAACAGCTTTAAGGCCAAGTCCTTCTTAGAAAGAGCCAGCATCTCCCTCTTTTAATCTCCAGGATTATACTCTGGGAGATCTTCTCTCCAAACCACTATAGCTATTACCAAGGGCAGGGGCACTCGTGATCCACGTATCTATTGATTGGACAGGGCCCATCCAGTGCACATGCACATAGATATACTACTTCTGGTTGCCATGTATCTATCATGTACATTCTAGGCAGAAATACAGGCACAAGATGAGGGACATCTGCTGCGTGCCTGCAGGCTGGCTTCACAACATACACACAGCGAGCCTGATGCATCCAGCCTGAACTGGGCTCCTGGGCATGTGTTGCTGTCAACATGTGCCAGCAGCCCTGCCCCCAAGGATTCCCAATGCCAGAGCAGGAATGCCTCATACTTTCAATGTAGCCATTGGCATCGGTGCCTGGAGGGGCCTGCCCCACCCCTGGGGTCAATCTGCACCAGTTCCCTCTGAGTCCCCAGACAAATCTGTAGTTCAGAGAGCTTCCCTTCGAAAGTCTTTACCTTCTTCTGAAGGTCTGAATGTGCCATGCATAGATGTTCACTCATCAAGTAGTTCACTGTTATCCATTTGAGTGATGAAAAAGGAATCCAACAGGCCTGAGATTTATGATTTCACTTAAGACAAGTGGTATGGCACTGAACTTAATGTCATTAACATTCACATGGGTGTTCTACAGCTTCATAAGTTACATTGTTTCAGACATTTTTTCAGATACTGAAGTAAGACCCACTACCTCCTGAACCTAAGGAACATTTTCAGACTCTATTAAAGGCATAGGAAAAAAAAAATGTAGAGTAGCAGCAGCTAACCAATTTAAAAAATAATTGCATGTTTTTGGTAACAATTTTGCCACTTCGTTCTTTGGCTCTCTCGGAACATTTGCTTGCTCCAGTGAGTTGTTGCTTTTAAAGCACTTATTTAACATTTCCTGCTCTAATGCTGCTTCAACTGTATTATGTGAAGAGAGTTAATTAGGAAAGAGAGCAAAATAGAATTGCATCACTGTAATAACAGTACTTGGCATTTAGTAGCATCTTCAGTTTGAAACTCTCAAAGAGATTAGTAATTATTATTGAAATAATTCTCACAAACTACTGAGAAGTAAAAATGCTCTTAAAAGTCTATGCTTTGCTACAGAGCAAAGCTAGGAATAAGGCTCCACGTTCTCAGGTCTGTACCTTATCTACTAGACAACTGTCCATCCTTACCTTCCTTACTTTTAAAGTCACGGAGAGACAGGAACAAGTGAAATTTACAGGTAACCACCAAGAATTTTTTCCCAGATGTCACATCAGGCTGACAGCTGTGAGTGAGTGTGTAGGCTGCTACTCAATTTAAGAATAAAAAAGGGATATAAATGCGCTTAGAATTCTCTTCCACATAGAATATATTATATTATATTGCAATCTTGTATGAGCAACACTTTTTGAGGCACACTAGACAGATAGGCAGCCACGGTAAAAACATCAATTGATTGTATTGTCATTGTTTATGAGGCAGAAATCTATAATGAAGCCACAATTGCATCCTTGATATTGTGTCACTGATCATAACTGGTCATAAACAAACATAAAGTTGAGTTTGAGGTATCTCAATATATTAAAATCAAAAAATTAAACTACATGAGCATGAAAACTCCTTCCTACCCCTTCACAAACTCTCACACATCTAATTGTTCTGTCATCCAGAAAAAGCACCAAAAATGCTAAATGAAATAGGACAATGAAAAGAGATAAGACTCTTCCAAAGGACTTTAACTTCCAGCAGGCAAGATGGATGTGTGTATATAATGGACCCTACCCTGCCAACCTAACCTACCAAGGGAAAGCACTAGTGGCTGAAAAGCCATAGCTGCTGCTACCACAGCTGCTCCTGCCATAACCCTTCCCATTGCCACTGCTCTGCTACTTCCCATTGAGCTGCTAGGAAAGGTGTAGCAGCAACAGGAGCCAAAGCAACAGCAGGTCTCTCATTTTAAGCCCCAGCATTTTGCATTAAGTAGCCTCAGTCTCAAATACTAGACTGCTTTTTCTATGGGACAGATAAAAAGTGAATCTGCTATTGCTTAGAATAACCACACAAAAAGATCTCCTTAAACATCAAGCAGTTAGACTAAAAGACTGTTTGCAACTTTTTTTTTTCCCCTTCTACACATCAACCAGCTCTCCCAGGTACTCCTGGTCACAAAAAAAAATACCTCTCCCCTTGCTTTCCTTCTCTCTACTCTGCCCTCACTTTTTCAGTCAGTTGTTGTTCTCCCTACAAACCAGTCCTTGCTTCTTAGTTTCATGTCCTACAACCTCACAAAGCATTTGGACCACCCGGTTCTCTCTCCCCTACTCATTTCTTTCACCTATTCGTTTCCTGACCAAGAGTCTCGCTCTCTAAATCAAGTACCTTTTGCTTTCTATACTGCACAGCTGAGCACTCCACTCCTGGCACTTCTTACTTATTCCTCCTGTACCACCCCACTTGCTGTGGCATGCAGATTGCCCAGGTGAACTCAGCTTCACAGAACCTGATGGCCCCTGCAGTACATCTATGAAAAATTTGCAGCTTGCTACCTCCTGGGAAAAACTTGATGGTGATTTTCTTAGCCAAGAGACTTCCCTTCATAATTCTACTTTTACTCTTCTTAATGTTAGCTGAAAGCATGAAACTCTAGAATTGACATAGAACCCATGATGTTTTCCTATTATGCACATCTCTTCTCATTATGCTTTATTATTAGTTGATGAAAGAGACAACAGACAAGTCACCTCTATCTTTTTCTGCTCCCAGTCTATGTCTGTCTCATCTAATCAGCACTTTATGCTAGCAACTGCCTTTTATTGCGTGCTTAATACAGCGCATAGCACTGTGAGGCCTAGATTTCTACTGCATCTCTATACCCAAACAACGATTATTAATCCTTTTTTCAGGTACCATATTCACCTTATTTCACCCCCATATTCACCTACTGCAATAATTCTTTTATAGTCTTCCAGTTACCCTATAAACTAAGGTTTGGTTAAGGTTGCTGGAGACAAATGACTCGATCCTTCCACCATCATTAAAGCATTTATATCCACAAAACGGTGTGTCCTGGTTTCAGCTGGGATGGAGTTGGTTTTCTTCCTGGTAGCCGGTATGGGGCTGTGTTTTGGGTTTAGGTTGAGAACAATGTCGATGATACACTGACGTTTTGGTTCTTGTTAAGTAGTGCTAAGTACTTGCTAAGTGGTGCTCACACTGGTCAAGGACCTTTCAGCTTCCCATGCTCTGCCAGGGGCACGGGAGGCTGGGAGGGGGCACAGCCGGGGCAGCTGACTCAGACTGGGCGGGGGCTATTCCATACCACGTGACGTCATGCTCAGTATATAAGCAGGGGAGTTGGCCGGGGAGGGGTTCGGTCGCTGCTTGGGGGACGTGCTGGGCATCGGTCGGCGGGTGGGGAGCAATTGTACAGTGTACCGCTTGCTTAGTATTACTACTGTTCTATTTTTTTTTTATTTTACTTTAGTTATTAAACTGTTTTTTATCTCAACCCACGAGTTTTCCCCTTTTGCCCTTCCGATCCTCTTCCCCATCCCGCCGGTGGGGGGCTGAGCGAGCGGCTGCGTGGTGCTTAGTTGCTGGCTGGGGTTAAACCACGACACGGTGATACCTGCCTTAGGAAACACTCCTTTCAAGAGATTGCTTTGACAATTAAAATATAGTGGTTATAAAAAGCTAACTAGGTATTTTCCAGCACAGACCTCTAGGCAAGACCAAAGCCTTAACTTTGGAATTGCACTCTGCTCCTAAATTTCAAGGCCTGCTCCTAAAGGCCTTAAATTTCAAGGCCTGCTCTGCTCCTAAATTTCTTCAGCCCAAACTCAGCCCTTTCTGCATCCCTTGACTACACCCCTTCTCCTATTAGTCAATATTGCTCTTACAGAAAGAAAATAAAAACCACATTAAAATCTGAAAGACAGATGATTGCTGCTCTAGAAAACCTTTTTTCTTTCTCCTTCAAAGCCCCTGTCTTTCACTCTTTACATATGCCTGAAAGACAACAGTTATTTGAAATATGAAAGCTCTCCCAGTAGAAAGGTGACCACACAAGGCTAAATGCAATAGGACTAAAAGATCTTCTTTTGTGATTGCTGCGTAGGAAAAGAACCAAGGATTTGTTGAAACAGCAATCTGACAAAGAGAAACAGAAAGAGAAAGAGATAACAGCTGATCATCTGTCCCCCTTAAAAGACCAAAAAGAAAACTGAGACATTAGAACACAAATCCTCGCATTTAAAATAGCAAACATTCCTAAATCCACTTCACATCATGTATTAGCTACCTTTTAGATGGTGGTCAGAAAAGTCAAAATCTCTCCTTTGTTCACAGTTTCATTATTATTACTCTCCTTCTGTATCACTCCCTCTGCTTAATAGCCTGGGGTCAGGCCCCAATTTACCAAACTGCACATTGTTAACCCTACAACGTATTTACTTCTTTCTGCCTTCTCAGCACAATATTACTACCCATGCATTGCAAAGAATATATAACGCATTACAGTCTGCAGTATGACTTGCATACTTAGTCAATAAATAAAATATGCAATATTTATAAAGAACTTACACCCATCAAACTGCATACACAACATATGATTTTATCATATTCAGCTTGTTTGGCTGTGCAACAGAATATGACTAGCCTTTTCAGAGTTTCACGGGGAATGAAAAACAAGAATCTCCCTTTCCAGCATGGCCCACAAAAAGGCTGTCTGAATTGCAGTTTTTATGCTCACCTTTGGATGAGGACTCTTAGTTTTATTAGGGAGATCCACTGACAGTGGAAATGAGAGGGGTTCTACACTCTGCAACAGCTCCACAGTAGGAAAAACTGCTGCTGCTCCATTCTAAAGTATTCCTTATGAAGGACACCACAACTGCCCTGCCACCCTGCTCAGCTCAGGGGTTAAACAAAAGAGGTTGGTCCTGGGCCACCTTCTACCTATTAGTCCAAATTAACCATGATTTTGACAAAAATTAATGACGCTTAAGTTCCTGCGACGACAAAAATCTGAACCCAGTTTTTTGGTTATTGCTGGCTTCAGTAGTCTTGTTCATTTATCAATTACTTAGTCATGGAGGCTGCAAATTGGCAATGTCAAAGCTTTTGCTGACTGCTAATTCTCTTAGGTGATGTATACTGCACAAATAAGAAAGCTACATTAAAATGCCAGCATTATATACAGCATGACATTTTCCACTCTCCCTGAAATGATTTATCATAGTCATGTTCACACTCATTCAGCCTCCTGTGCCATAATTTATTGGGAAACTGTTCCATAATTGCTGGTATGACTTTGACAAGAATTACATGATGAGAAGATTTCAGTCATTAACCATCTAGAAATATCAAGTGTTATCCTCACATATGACAATGAAAGCTACATTGATACTTCAGCCAGTCATATCACTTTCCATATTCATTCATATTACCCCTTCAGGAAGGGTGCTTTTCTCCTAGCTGCTATGAAGAGTCCAAGGAGGCAGCAAGACAGAATTTTCAAGCCTTTTCAAAATAAAACCCAACAGTCCCCGAACTAAAATCCCGTACCCCCTAGCTATCAGTGCATTTGGGGGAAAGCCTGTGAAAACCAAAACATATACAAATAATGCCAAAAGCAAGGAAAGAAATTAGAAATACAATTGTTATAGTAGACGGTACGATGAAGCTGGTTGATTTACTATGTCTACATGCACAAAGGAAACATTCATATGTTTATTTCCCTGGATATAGTACCATTGCACTTCACGCTGTGTTGCACACTGTAGCTCAGTTTCACTGCAGAAGAAATTGCCCACCCATTCATTCTCCTGGATATTTCTCTGCCTTTAACACTGAAAGCACTAAGGCAAAAAAAATGAATGCCTAGCAGTAGCCTTTCCAGTCCACATTTACAGGCCTAAATATACTCGTTAAGCATCATCAGACATTATTGGATCCAAGAGAGCTCTGGATGCATCACACCATCAACCTCTTCAGCATTATTTTAAAATCATGCTTCACGTTTCAGTGACCAAATATGGACTTAAAGTTAAGCATCCATTTCGTTATGATGACAGGTATACCTTGCTCTACCCTGTTGCTATGGTAACAGATATGTTAGCCATTAGATTTATGGTAAAATGTATTCCCAAAAGGGAATTTTTTTCTTTCTCACTTGCACAATTGTACCAAACTACCTAATGACAAAGAGAACTCAGAGGATATGCACTTAGCTAAACTCAGCAGCTCCTACAAGTCTTGCATTCACCTTCTTTGGGTTTAAATGCGGGACATAAAATATACTGATGCTTTAAACAAAAGATGTAAAAATTCTTGCTCCAAATGGAACTAAGGAAAAAATTAAGAGGAGATGATATGCTAACTAGGACTTAACTAAGTACAGCTATCCCAAATCCTGTACAGCATGAAAGGGAAAATATCACCTGTGAGAACATCATTTTTGGCTTCACTGAAAGGCAATGGAAACGATTAAAAAAATTCCAGACACATTTCCTGCCGGAATTCTTCTCCTGGTTTAACATTTTAAACATACCTTATGGTGAGACTATTTACATTCAAAGCTGTAAATGTTACAGTTTTCATCAAAATTCTCAGTTTTCAAAACTTTTATAAGTCAGGTAAGGGAAAAAAACTACTTCAGCAGCAGCTGAGAAAATAGTGTCACAGCTGGCATAAAAATAGCTGGGAAAATGTTCTTAAGCTACAGCCATTCAAGTAAATGCATACCACAGCAAACAATTATTTATGTTCTTTTCCTTGTCAAGCTGAAAAGAAGCCAGTATTGCATTAATGAAAATATTTTCACAATCTTTTAAAGTTGTTACACTCTTACATTTTGTACATTTCTTTTTTAAACATGATGATGTTAAACTAACTCAGAAGCTGATTTAGTGTTCAAGGTTTCCATGGATCAAAGTTTTAAAGTATGTTTCTGTTCTAATCAAATTTTCAGTATCAACCTTTGCATTTGTAAATATAGATGTAACAACCTATCTGAAATCTAGTGAGTAGCTCTGATACTTTCTGAAGTACTCCCACTGATGCTGGGGCCAGACTGTACACCCAGCCCTCGAAAAAACACAGAAATGCCTAAGTTGTTTTGAGGGGAAAAATACAGCCCTCATCTCAAAGAGATCCTGGAGAAAAGACATATTACATCCACATAGACAAGGGTCTCTTGAAAATGGAAGTCTAACATAACTGGACTAGTACTATATGACACGGGACAATCAATCAGTGTAAATTTGTAGTAAACAATATTTTAAATGTTAGGTGCTTCCATAAAGGATGAACAATATGATATTTAAATTGAATTGAAATATCACGTTGTAAAAAGATAATACATCTCTATAGTTAGATTTACAAAAAGAGATATTTACAGAGGACACAAAACAATTTGAAGTAACTGTAGGTTCATGCTGCCAAAGAAACCACTTCCCAAAAGACTTCAGAGCATGTTTCCTATTTGTCCACGTGATTATATCCTTCCCGCTCCAGCGCTACACATAGCACCCATGTTGCTTCTGAATCTTTTTCAAACTGCTTTAGACAGTGGAAAAAAAAAAATTAAAAATCAACAGTTCTTGGCTATAGTGATATCACGCAGTGCTATAAGAAAGTGAATTTAGAGCTAGCGAGAATGAACAGCCATATTACAGGAATAAATGAATCATTTCATCAGATGTTAACAAACGTCTAGATCTTTTCCTTACCTGCCTCCTGTCCCTCTGAGACGATGATGAAGAGGAGGCACTTCTATGTGATGGAGTGGACGTTTTGTGAGCTGGAGATATACTCTTCTCCTCTGAACTCATCTTTGCAGCAAACTTGTAGTAATGATCTTGTGCTCTTATCACTCATGTACAAAAAGGCAAGGGATAGCCTTCTGCATCCTTCTGTTTCACAGTTTATGGACAGCCAAAGAGGAATTCAATCTCAGCTGAACTGCACCTTAATAAAGAAAAATGTGAGAGAAAGAGTGAATAAATACACCCTCCCTCCAGAGTACCTCCACAGCAAAGAAATCTGGTGACAGTCACTATTTAATCCAACAGATCTCCCAGTTTTTTACTTCCCTTCCTAACAACTACCCCGTACTAACAGAAATACGTTGTTCTGCATTCTCACAGAAGATGAAAGTGGTTTTACATTATTTCAAAAACCCCTACGGAAAGGCTTAAGGAATTTACAGCAATTCTCAGGCAAAGTTTACAAATCCTTGACAAGGGGTCGTTATTCCATCTTGCATATTTCATAATGTTATCAGGTAATTGCTTAGGACTTCCCATACAACACAAATACCACTGAACACACCGTTATAATCAGTACTTCTTAAAAATCCTGCAGTTAGTTAGATTAAGGACTCTGCAGGTTGGTTTTTAAAAGCAGGTCCCTCTTTCAAAGATGGTGGCCTCACAGAAGAGATGGACAACCCAGTTTCATGAATCAGCACCTTTCAGATGGTGCAGAGCTCACCACACACTCACGTCTTGCTCTCAAAGACGACTGAAAGATAATACAATATGTTTTGATCAGAAAATGCTTTCAGCCACAAGACTGTAGCCAGGGGGTATTAATCTTTTCACCTGGACAAAAGCTTCAGTATATTTGTTGAATCCCAGGTACAAAAACAATGTATTGGTGAAGGCAGGAGCTACCCAGGGCCTAACTCGGATACTCTGGGCTGCCATGTTGGGTGCAGTGCCCAGGTCTGGCGGGGCGGGGCTGCAGGGGCAGCCTCAGTGAGGAGAGGCTGGGGCTGCCCCAAGCAGGACATGCCCATTCCAGCCAGCTCCACAATGGCCCCACTGCAGGGCACAGCTAAGCCTGTCAGCAAAAAGATATTTAAGAAAGGGCAGAAAACACCGTAAAGGCAGAGGAGGAGGAACAAACAGATGACAAACATCCATATGAACACCAGGGTCAGAGAAGGAGGTGGGAGGAGAGGTGCCCCAGGCGCCAGAGCAGACATTCCCCTGCAGCCTATGGAGGAGGAGGATAGTCCTGAAGGAACTGCAGCCCATGGAGCGCCAGCACTGAGCAGATTCTCCCGTGAAGGACTGCAGCCCCTGGGGAACCCATGTCAGAGCAGAGGAAAAGTGTGAGGAGGCAGGAGTGGCAAGGAAAAACTGCTATGTTCTGACCACAAACGCCACCACCCCCCATGCCACTCAGGGCAGGGGGAGATTAGAGATGTCGGGAATGAAGGAGCAAAGTTGAACCTGGGAAAAATGGGAGGAAAGGTGTTGTTTTAATGTCTTTCATTTCTCACCACCCAAGGCTATTTGAATTGGCAATAAATTAATTTTCCCTACGCTGAGTTTTGCCCGCAACAATAACTGATAAGCAGTCTCCCTGTCTTTATCTCTCTTTATCTTTACCCATGAGCTTTCTCATCCTATTTTTCTCCCCCCATGCCACCGATGTAGAGGGGAGTGAGCAGCTAGGTAGGCATCTGGCTGCTGGCCAGGGCTAACCCACCACAGCTACAGGGGCCATTCTCTTTCCTGTTTGCTCAGCCACTGCTATGTGTATCACCTCTTTGCGAGTATTAGATGCTTTCTCTCGCTTACTTCTCTCTACCTAAACCTTCAATTTCCATCCAAGAACAGAAAAATATATACTTAGTGCAGCATAGAGGATATTTGTGTCACTAAACAGTCAAACACTACCTGTCAAACACTACCAAAATGTTGCAAGTACATCGCCAGTACAACATGACAGTTCAGGAACGGAGTTATAGGTGTCAATGCTTAACAGATTACTTTGATCTTGCTTCAGCTGGTAGATACTGTGTCTGATCTTCCATTAACCTTAGATAAAATCGTCCCCTGAATGATGTCGTCTGCTTGAAGCTAGCATCTATCTTCTCCACCACCCTGTCTCTAATTTTGAAATAGTGCCCTTCCACATACACTGTGATGACAGCACAGCAAGGGTCAGCACAGCACAGCTAGCTTTAGATGAGTATGGAGAAAGGTGCTGTCCTGTTCCATGTTAAATGAGATGAGGACAGAAATACATTAACCAACACTCAGACATGACTGCAGACTCAAGAAATTATGACATCTTGAAGACAGAGCTCTAGCTTCTCCAATCACAACAGATATCCATGCAAGAATATCATCCTGAACCCAGACACTCACACAGAGGCAGCTAAATAATTAACTACATTGTGTCTTGTGGCCACCAGCTTCCAAATACTGCACCCCATCAAACACCCTCCTGCTGGAGCTGAGATCTGTAATGGCTCATAAGTCACAGACACCTTTTCTGTCTGCTGTACTATAGAAAGTGGAATGACTTCACTTTATTAGTTATCAGCAATTTTGCAACTATGAATCTCATCTCATATCTTATGGATGAGCTTCCATCTCCAACAAGGAGTCTCCCATAGAATTGCAGATCCCACATAATATCCACAGAGCCCACATACCATCCCAGTGGCATGACTGGGAGGACATGACTGTTCGACCAGCAAAAGCTGCCCACATAGCCTGAACATCTTGGCAAATTCTCTGTTTACAAGTTCCTGCTAGAAGATGTCTAAGAAGATGCATTGTGCTGAAGCTGCTAGAGCCAGCTACAAGACAGAGGTTGCAGGAAGAACAAGCTGCACAGCACATTCATTTCAAAACTTCAGAGACAAAACATAATGAAGTTGCACCCAAAGAGAGGCTTTTCCTTCTATCCGAGCATACCAGGGACTGCTGATCTAGTTTAACAGCATTTTCGTACCCTAGAAATGCATTAGGCAAATTGTAGTCAAAGAGGTATACCAACAGTGATACCTCAAGGTCTATACAATTTTCATATAAATCAAAAATCAAATTACAAAAATTAGAACACAAAGATTATAATCCTAGTTCACAAAGCTGTGCAGAACAGTTGAGTTATTTAATAGCTAAAATGACAAATTTTCAGTCACTTTCAGCTATGAGGTCACTGAAAATTTTTTAGCAGAGCAGCCTTCAGTCAAATGAAAATCAAACCCTTTTTAAAACATCTGATCTTCACTCAGTTGACTCATCTGGAAAAATTTATATTTAGTATTGGCACAGGACGACAGTGATCTGGCACTTCAAGTGTGTTTTTAAGGCTCTCGGGAAGCGTAGGTGCTGTTGTAAGAAGCACACAATGCTAGCAAGCAGTACACAAGAAAAACAGTTCTGTAAATAGTTGCCAGGTTTGAGATTGTGTGAAATATGGGCTTTTTCTTTTGAAAGGTATTTCAAAAAAAACAAAATAGTGGCTTGCACCTGAGCCAAACTCCACAGTGGTTCTGTGGCATTGCCCAAGCATTAAGAGCTGAACCTAACCAACAACTTGCTCAAACCACACTGATTTATTGATAGCAGTCTCCCCAAAAAGATATATAAAACTAAACCATCCCCCTTCACACTACAAGAAGCAAACATTTCTTCTTGCCCTATTTAACAGCAACAATAACTTCAGTACAAAATTGCTATTACTTATACATAGAAATTTCTGACAGAGAAATAGTTCAGGGTTAAAAGTCAAAAAAAGGCAAGTGGGATATTTGAGAAAACAAGCACTGTAAGCACAACAAAAATATTAATGCAAACTAGCAAGAGCTAGCATTGAGCTTTTTGTTATTGTTCTTGCATATTGAATTTGGATTCTGTTTCTCTATACTGCTAAGAGCTTATCTTCCAATTTTGGCTTAAAATTTGGGTAATACATCTTTTTTAGAGCATGTTAGAAGGAATAAATGTAGTGAAATTGATGTAAAGAGACACTGGTCTCTGTGTAACTAAGACTGACGCAAACAATTATAAATCTAATTTTTTGGCCAACAAATTCAATTAACCAAAATGAAACCAATGCTTTTGAGACATTTTTCATGGGCTTTTTCCATCAGTCACTGGCAATTTTACTATTCACTTCAGTGGGAACATAAGCAACCCATATACCATGGTAGAATATTTCCAGAAAATAATAGAAAATCTAAAGCCACATTCAAAAACTATGCTGTTACGTTTTGGGTGGGTGGAGGGTGTCCCCCTAGTAATTGTGCATTTGTTCTGATACAGTTTCCTGACAAAGACCAAAACATCTGACTCATTGTATGAGGCCAATTTTATCATTCCTTTACTTCACAGCAAGTATGTCTTCAACCTGAAAGTATTTTAATTTATTTCAGTTGGACAACTCAAAAAGAATGGCATTATCTAGCATAAACAAGTGTAACAGTATTGGCCATTTGTTATTAATTGTTGCTTATCCAAATATCATTGACCTGTAGGCTGCATTTTGCACCACACCAACTAAATCCCTCATGAAATGCTCAAAACCACCTGTCAGTTTAGGACGATAAGTTGATTCAGCCCATCAAATGTGACTGTGCGTTGGCTTGCCTCAAAACTGCTTTGCCATGAGCTCCCAAGGCAGGAAATATATTTATTGCTTTCAGCATAGAAGAAGAGACAGACTTCCCGGAACGTGAAAACCAGACACTGCAGAAAGATTTCAGTCATCGCCCAGCTGGGAGTTTTGTCTTCAATTTTTTTCACTGGCATCTCAACTATTTTGGATTTAAAACATCATTTGTAATTTAGTAATCATAAAAATTATTTACTGGTTCTTCAGTACATTCTCCTCTAAGTTATTTACTTTTTTTTTATGTAAGGTGATATATAAAGGTAAGATGCTCTGCCCAAAGTCAAAGAGAGAGCGGGTCTTGTAAGTAGAACATGCAGTGACGTCTTTTAACTCTGATGCGTAAGGAAAAATACCATGTGCCATGACTGTAACATCCTCCAGATGAGGCAAAACATCTACATCTAATCCTATTCATAAAGGAATACAAAATTACTGTACAGAAACTACAATAAGAAATTATTTAAGAAATATACTAAAGATTCTTTACTGAGTAGTTAAGAAATTGTTTATTCTTTCTTAAACATTTGGTACTGAATACTTCTTTTATAAATGAGAACTATTCTTGCAGTTCACCCCTACTATGTTTATTTTCTAAGCTAGCCTTTGAATTCAAGGTGGGGTTTTCCCAATAATGTTTTTGTGCTTGATCTCAATTGTTACAGCTTGTCTAAGCCTGAAAAAAAAAGCGGAAACCTAGGGATTCCCCATTCTTTCTCTACTTCAGTCTCAGATTTGAACATATTTTACTACACAATTGTTTTTTCCTCATTTTTTTTCAGTTCATTATTATTGTGGGTTGTGGGGGGTTTTTTTCCTGGTGTCTTAAAGTATTAACTAGGTCTTAAAAACAAAGTCATTCTTCATTTCTTTTCCATCCACAAATGGTTACTGTCTCTTTTGGTCTCTTTCTGTCTACATAAATAAATAAAGGAAAATTACATGCTTTGTTTCTCATATCAGAAACCACTGTTTTTTACACGAGATATTATGTTAACCCAGAAGACCTGCCTTCCATCATCTGAAATAAAATTATTTCAGATGCATCAAAATAAATGGCCAATCCAGTACCAAGATGTAGCATGATTACTTTTATATCAATGTTACACTAAACAGTTTGAAAGACAAGGACAGAGAGCTACTTACTGATTCCGCTTTACCTTGTAACCCAGGTTACAATAATATGTTTGATTCAACATCTCTTAAAAGTATTTCCTGGGAGTTCTGTAGACTGGACTATTCAGTAGTATAAAAATACTGAAGACGACACTGACTCTCCATATAAAAATTCATTGCTCTTAGTTTTATTCACTGAACAAACTACATTGTATCTGGAGTTACACAGATTGTTATTATTTGAAATTTCATTTTTAAATTGAGTATTTTTATGTTACTGGCTAAAATTAAAAATAAAAATTAAAAAAAAAAAAAGAAGGGGGAGGAATGAAATGGAGAAAGGCTATTTTTATTATGAAAAAAAAATGTTAGTAGGTTTAAAAGGTCTGAGTGAGATACATACACAAGGTGTGAAATGAGACAATACACCAGGGAGCAAACTGGGCAAAGACTTGGGAAGAACAAGCTGTATAAACTGCACAAAATAAATGGGTGACACAGAGGAGAGAAGCAGCCTGTGGAAATGAATATTAGCAATATCAGATGTATGGATATTGCAGCTATCTCACTTTACTAACTGCCACCCTATGGCCAGTCCACTGATACTGGTAAGGGAATCTCTGTCCTCTCCCAAAATCTGAAGATGTTCCACCAAGCCTGGGCAACTGCACCAACTGCAGCGTGGTTTGTGAAAAAGCTATTAGTAGAAGTGACGAAAACTTACAAATACATGACTTGCGTAAATCTAGAGTTATAAATAAACCTGCATGTCATATGAGAGATAAATGGGAGCTCTCAATGGGTAACTCCAAATGAAGTCTGGATTCAAATAACAGGCTTCTGTCATAAGTGTTATGTGGTTTCTCACTCTGATTGAGTCTTTTCTGCAAGAATGCCCAGAATGCTTTATAGACTGTTTAATATCCTGTGCAGTATCGGAGCAATTTGAGAAGACAATTTAGGGTGCAGAACTGAGTCTCTAGACGTAAATGAACCAAAAATATGCGACTGTCACTGGCATTATTTCAAGCACAGCATCTTCACACTGATCTATCAATATGGGGCTGTTTTTCATTTGGGAGGGAAAACATTTTCTGTGGTGCTCTGCAGCTGTATAACTCAGTCATTCTATATTCAAGCACTCAGTGGAGGCCAACCTTTGTTCTCACATTATGAGGAATACGTAACTGCCTGTTTCCCCCTTTACTGCTGACCTTCCGTGCAAGAAAATCATAACCATGCTTTTCTACAGTACATGAATGTTGCAAACACAAGAATATAATGGAAATAAAACATGTCAGTGCCATGGCAATGCTGTGGTGATTTAATAGACCACTTATGGGAAATAAGCAATTTGTCTTTTTTTTTTTTTTTTAAATAAAGAAGTGAACCAACCCCTCTACAGCCACTATTTGAGAATCAGCCACAGCACTTTAGCAAAACATCAACTTTTTAGGAAATGGCTTTAATCAATGCATTTTTAGATTTGTTTTATTTGCAGGTCCTGTCAGAAATAATAAAGGGCTAACCCCAGATTCAGGAAAATCATTGATTACGTTTGGCATGTTGACAATAGAGGAAAAAAAAATGAGCAACCTTTTCTTTTTTAATTCAAAATCAGTAATTCCCATCAGGAAAATCAATTTCCCACATTTTTTCTACCACAGTTTTACTAGCACAATTGCTCCAGTAATAACTTTCAAGGCTAATATTTAGAGTAGTCATCAAAAATCACATCCTAGACCTCTGACCAGTGAATTTTAAATCCTAGATAGATACCAAAACAACACTGTTGATCTAAGGGGACCACTGATTATTTTCAGGTCCAATATTTATGAGTAGGAATAAATGAGGTGCTACAGGAAAACTGGGAAATCTTAGTAGCACTAAATGGTTTTTAAGGTAGAAGTTACTAGAATTCATATGACTGTGTTACCATTGCCCCTTTAAAGTATTTTAAAAGCTGCATATTCAAGGTTTGGATAACAAGTGTACATGTCTAATTGCAAGCATTCGTAACAACATTGGCATATACAAATTCTCAATCTGATACTATATACAGCAATACATACAGTGCCTAAATACTGCCATAAATCACTCTCTATCCCATATTCAGGAGGATCTAGATCCTGGCTGTAGGTAGGAAATGAGTGAAGTCCAGCATTACCCCTGGAGAGGAGCTCTGATACAGACCACACTGCTGCACTTGGTCACCACAATTTGCAATTTACATGATCATAGAATCATTTAGGTTGGAAAAGGCCTTTAAGATCATCGAGTCCATCCATAAACCTAGCACTACCAAGTCCACCACTAAACCATGTCCCTAAGTGCCACATCTACCCATTTTTTAAACACCTCCAGGGATAGTGACTCAACTACTTCCCTGGGCAGCCTGTTCCAATGTCTGACTACCCTTTCAGTGAAGAAGTTTTTCTACCTGAAACTACCAGAAAGGAGGTTGTAGTGAGGTGGAGGTCGGTCTCTTTTCCCAGGTAACAAGTTATAGGACAAGAGGAAATGGCCTCAAGTTGCACCACGGGAGGTTTCAATTGGATATTAGGAAAAATTTCTTCACTTAGGTGCCACATGGTTTAGTGGTGGACTTGGCAGTGTTAGGTTTACGGATGGACTTGATGACCTTAAAGGTCTTTTCCAACCTAAATGATTCTGTGATCATGGAAATTGCAAATTGCACTGACCAAGTGCAGCAGTGATGATGACCTGCTGTCGTGGTTTAACCCCAGCCAGCAACTAAGCACCACGCAGCCGCTCGCTCACCCCCCCCACCGGCGGGATGGGGGAGAGGATCGGAAGGGCAAAAGGGGAAAACTCGTGGGTTGAGATAAAAACAGTTTAATAACTAAAGTAAAATAAAAAAAAAAAAAATAGAACAGTAGTAATACAAAGCAAGCGGTACACTGTACAATTGCTCACCACCCGCCGACCGATGCCCAGCACATCCCCCAAGCAGCGACCGAACCCCTCCCCGGCCAACTCCCCTGCTTATATACTGAGCATGATGTCACATGGTATGGAATAGCCCCCGCCCAGTCTGAGTCAGCTGCCCCAGCTGTGCCCCTCCCAGCCTCCCATGCCCCTGGCAGAGCATGGGAAGCTGAAAAGTCCCTGACCAGTGTGAGCACCACCCAGCAAGCACCCAGCAAGAACCAAAACATCAGTGCATCATCGACACTGCTCTCAACCCAAACCCAGAACACAGCCCCATACCGGCTACCAGGAAGAAAACCAACTCCATCCCAGCCAAAACCAGGACACCTGCCCAAGATCATGGTGTCGAACAGCAGCCTCTCCACTGCGGGGTAATTGGGGCATGTGCTCAGCCTCCCTCCTACAGCCAGTCCGCTGCTGGGCTTCACCAAAGCTCCGAGATCTCGTGTTCACTTACGAGGCTTACTGCATGGTTAGATGTGGGCACTCATCTCCTTCACCTCATCGATTACTTTGTTTGGTAATTTAGCTAAATATATAACTAGATGTACATTGTAGCAATGCAACCACTAAACTCAATTGATAAAAAAAACCAAAGCCTTGCCATTTTATGTCTTATTTCTTATGATGACAGACAAAAGCAGTATTTACCCATTTTACACATGCAATTTCCTGTAAACTCTTTCAAGATTAGATAATTAATTGGCTAAGACACAATGGTTATGTCAATAAGAGCAAATTCTAAACCTGTATCACTATTCTTAATTAGGCTACCACTTCTCCTTGACTGATAGTCAATAATGCAGCAAAAGTAATGGAAAAAAAAATACATATTTCATAGCAGTCACGTTTTACAGCCCTACATGTGACAACCTCCCACAACAAGCATTTGTTGGAAGAATTATCAAAGAAATTAAAATGCATTAACATGGTGTTTCCCAAAACAGTGACTAAATTTATTAAATGCAGTGGTTTTTAAAGTCCTGAGGCTCTACTTCGGTGGTTGGGTTAAGGGGTGGCTTTGGGTTTTGGGTTTGTTGTGGGGTTGGTTTTTTTTTTGGGGGGGGGGGGGGAATCTTGTGGGGTTTTTTGCTTTTAAGAAGGTCTACTTCTGTACATAATCTCTACATCTTAAACAGCATATTCCACAGAAGACTGCAGTATCAGCAAGCATCACTGAGACACTCTTATTTTCATGTCATCCTTAACAGAACATAGTGTCCCCCAACACTTTACACCTGGTAGGATTTCTTTAACACTGAGGTATCATTTTTATGTCTCAATGATACAAAAAGTAAATATAATATTAAAAAAAATTACTTGCGTGGACATATATGTCTGTAAAATATACATTTACAACAGACAATCAAATGGATGAGGTCAAAAAACAGATAATCAGATTCAGAGAAGAAGAGGTCAGTACAACATCTGCCTTTCCTATTTTCTGCTTGCCTACACAATTAAGCAGAGTTTTCTGCCCTTCCAGAAGCCCCGAAGCATACACGGTAATTAGTGGAGTTCCAGTATGTCCAAACCGCCAGTTTAGATGATAATTTCAAAATAAGCCCTCAACTCATTTACATTCTCTGAGGATTGCCTCAATAGCTGAAGCGACCCTAGGATTTTCATTAGGATGTCTTTGTTGCTCTGCGTTCCTCAGGCTACCACAGTAATAGAATGCTATTGATTTGCATGGCATGGAAATTTTTTGCATGCTACAGAGGCAGCATATCGACCTGTGTTATATGTAACAGATTGCTGTGAGTAGAGGGTTAAGCATGTATACATATTTACAAATACATACCTATAAATATGCAATATATACCAGTTAAACATTAAACAGGAAAAAGTAACTGGTGGACATTATCATCCTTTCTAGATTAACATAAGCCTAGAACACCTTTTTTAAAAAAAAAAAAAAAACACAAGCAAAAAATAACACCAACACATACTATTTCATCCCTCCACCCCTTTTTTAAACTGAAAACATTACTGGGGGATTTTTGTTTCCATCAAAATTTTTTCAAAGAATCGAATTTTTCAATTCTTGAAAAAAAATCCAGAGAGAGATTGAAAATTTTAATCAAAACTCAGGAAATGCTTTAAAGAATAAAAAAAAAGTTTCATGTATCCTGATTTTTTTCATGGAAACAACCCTCACAATTTTCAACAAGCTCTTTAAAAAAAAAGAAACTACTTCTTTTTTCCTTATTTTAGTAAGGAATTTTTTCTTTACCACTGGGCAACTTGGACAAAGGAAAAATAGATTAGAAGCCTAAAGACTCTTAAATTGCTTTTTAATTAGAGTCTCAACTGGACAGTGATCTAAAGCAAAGAACCTAATTTCCCTTATAAAAGGGCTACAAAATGTTTTCAGAAAAATGGTACTAATCTTTCAAAGCACAGGAGCCTAAAAGGTGCTTGTGGCCCTTGAAATCCATGCCTGGCTGCATTTTACTACCCTTCTTTTATTAACCTATCTCTTGTTTCTCTTCATGTTTTACTTCCACTACCTCACAAACATTACATTTTTGCTATATGTTTCAAACTTACCAAGTAAAATTTTGATTCAGAGCAACTTAAGAACTGCCTATTTTATCAATCTTGAATTTTGAATGGCATATCATCAAATGCTTGTAGGGAGGATGCCACAAAAACTCATTGCTGTTGCAATATAAATGCAATGTATTTATGGGAGCAAATACAAGACTGCAGTTGATGGAGTTGCTCAGGTCACAGAGAACAGAGAGGGGAGACATAAAACTGGCAGATTAGTCAGAGCTTCCACTGAACCTGGTTCTTGGGGTGCTAAATGGAAGGTCACATCCAGGAATAAAAAAAGAGGATGCAATTTTATTCTTGGAAGCAATTAGCTTGACAAACACTAAGTGCCACAGTGGATCACAGCTGCACAGGATAATATAGTTAATGGTTTATATATAATCGGGGAAATATCAAGAAGGAATAGGGAGGCTGTATTACCTCTGTGACTGCTACTAAATCACTGTGTCCAGTTCTGCTGCCAACATTTCAAAGACATTCACAAATGGGTTCAAGAGAGAACCATGAGCATGATGACAAGATTGAAAAACATCACTACTAATAAAAGATTTACAGAGGTCAATCTATTTAGTCAAAGAAAAGATTGAAGGGCCACTGGATGACAACCTATAGCCCACTACATGGGGGAAACGAATTTCTTATTAGAAGTCTTCTCAAAGGTATAACAAAATATAACGGGACAAAAAGAAGAAATAAGGCACAGATTTATAATGGTGAAGATAATTAAACACTGATAAAATACACTGAGGATTACAATGGATGTTTGTAGGGGTATGAGAAGACATTTTCAGATTAAGACTGGAATTTTTAATTTTTTTTTTTAAACATATTCCAAAGCTCAGCCATCACTGCTGATTTGGAAGCAGGAATTCATTCAGGGCAGTATAATGGCCTATTCCACGGTAAGAGTTCAGGCTAGATCATAATGCAGCCTCTCCCCCTCCCTTCCCACAATTGAAACCAACCAACCAACAAAAAAACCAAATCAACCCAGAAAAAAGAGGGATAAACTAAAAGGAATAAAACTCTCTTTTTCTTAATCCTCATCTTTGGTGCACCCCATTAATCTCTTCACTTGAGGTTCTCCAATTTTATCCTCATATGTCACTAGGCATTTATTAAGCTTGATCTTTTGTATGGAACAATGTTAAATGTTCTTCAAGTCTAGAGAAATACATATTCTGATCACTGCTAATATTTGTTTTTCTTACTGCTTTAAAGAAATCTTACTGACACATATGTTTAAAACATAAGTTTCCATGGAAGAGCAGGAACACATCATAAAGTCATTTTGTTATCTCATTACTACCTGAATTTCTTTGCACCTCACTGAGTGATGGTTTCATTAGAAAGGTAGAAAAGAAAAATAGATGATTATTGTTCATGTCAAGGAAGTACCAAAAATGTCTCAAGCACTTTACAAAAACATTAGGAATCACAGGCATGGCTGAAAAGACCGTGAGACAGAATAATTGCTTTTGAAGCTCCTCCAAAGTCTAAGGTACATTGACTGGAATTAAACTGAGCACAGGAATGGGTGAGTTGCTCAAAAGTAGTTTCCTGACAGAGCAAATCAGTGACAAAAAAACCCCACTACAACCAAAAAAAAAACCCTTTTCTCTTAATGCACAGCTGGTTATCTCTTGACTCTCTTTCATGAGGGAAATACATAGTATTTTCTATCATCACACTAAACACTAAGTCCTGCACACATCAATAGCTAGATATGCTTAGTTCTTCCTACTTTTGAAATACTAATGAATCAACATTCAGCTGCACTGACAAAAAAACAGTGTAAAAACACTCAAAAGTAACATTCATTTGCCCTAGAAGGAACTCTCTACTTCCAACACTGCTAATAATTTCAGCTGAAATTACACTACACTAAATTCCCTCCGCCTGTGCACAAAGCATGATCTAATATGAGAACAGAAATGCCCTCAGGCACTTTACACATAAAAAAATATCTGAGCAGTCCTAGAATATTCTCATCATTGAAAAGCTGTATGTTCTCCTTCAGTCATTGATTTCCAAAACATATTATAGACAGAAAACTGCTGCTAATATGTATTGATTTTTATACATAAACAGATTATAAAACCAGAAGAGACTACTGTGATCATCTCACATAAAAAGGACCAAGGGAATTTTCCAGCCTCGTTCCTGTTTGAAATAAACCATATAATTTAGCAAATCATCCAACACCAATGCAAAAGCATCCAGTGGTGGGAAGCAACCACAAATCATGGTAAGTTCTTGCAAACATTAATTTCCCTGCATTTTTAAGAATGTGCATGCCGTTTCTCCTTTAAGTATGTCTAACCTCAAACCTTAGCCAAGGACCCTTGTTAAACCTTTGCCTACTACATGGAGGAGCTCTCTTCAAATGCTAAATTTGCTAGTGCACAAATACACCATATTTACTATTGATACAAAACTTTAAACTAATGTCGGTTTTCACAGCTTTTTTAAAGATTTTTAATAAGTTTGATAAAGTTTAGAGAAGAATTGGCATAATTGAAGAACCGACACACATTTTCTAGTCAGATGCGCAGAAAGGTCTGTATTTAGTTAATTAAGAGGAGGACTGAAAGGTTGCTTGAGCGCAATGGTAACATAACTTCCCTAGTTCCGACAGCAATGCACTTGTTCATACACTTCTAGACTTCAGGTTGCTGCTTAACCACATTGCACACAGTAGCAGACATGATGTGCTTCAACAGTATACTGGTTAGAGGTATGCTTGAGTAATTATTCCCATCACAGATGAATTTCACAATAGGCCATCACTTATATACTCATAATAACCCACACTACATTCTTCCATCAGATTTATGCAAAACTGGTGTAAGCTATGTTTCTGGGGAACTACAGGCCTATCAGTCTGACCTCAATGCCAGGGAAGGTTATGGAGCAGATCATCCTGAGTGCCATCACATGGCACATATGGGACAACCAGGTGACCGGGCCCAGTCAGCATGGGTTTATGAAAGGCAGGTCCTGCTTGACTAACCTGATCTCCTTCTGTGATGAGGTGACCTGCTTAGTGGATGAGGGAAAGGCTGTGGATGTTGTCTACCTGGACCTTAATAAAGCCTTTGACACCATTTCCCACAGCATTCTCCTGGAGAAACTGGCTGCTCGTGGCTTGGACAGGCGTACTCTTCGCTGGGCAAAAAACTGGCTGGATGGCCGGGCCCAAAGGGTTGTGGTGAATGGAGTTAAATGCAGTCAGCAGCTGGTCACAAGTGGTGTTCCCCAGGGCTCAGTATTGGGGCCAGTTCTGTTTAATATCTTTATCAACGATCTGGACAAGGGGATTGAGTGCACCCTCAGTAAGTTTGCAGATGACACCAAGCTGGGCAGGAGTGTTGATCTGCTGGAGGGTAGGAAGGCTCTGCAGAGGGATCTGGACAGGCTGGATCAGTGGGCCGAGGCCAATTGCATGAGATTCAACAAGGCCGAGTGCCAGGTCCTGCACTTGGGTCACAACAACCCCATGCAATGCTACAGGCTTGGGGAGGAGTGGCTGGAGAGCTGCCTGGCAGAAAAAGACCTGGGGGTGTTGGTCAATAGCCGGCTGAATACAAGCCAACAGTGTGCCCAGGTCGCCAAGAAGGCCAACAGCATCCTGGCTTGTATCAAAAATAGTGTGGCCAGCAGGACTAGGGAAGCGATTGTCCCCCTCTGCTCAGCATTGGTGAGGCCGCACCTCGAATACTGGATTCAGTTTTGGGCCCCTCACTACAAGAAGGACATTGAGGTGCCAGAGAGTGTCCAAAGAAGGGCAAAGAAGGTGGTGATGGCTCTAGAGCACAAATCTTATGAGGAGCAGCTGAGGGAACTGGGGTTGTTTAGCCTGGGGAAAAGAAGGCTCAGGGAAGACCTTATCGCTCTCTACAACTACCTGAAAGGAGGCTGTAGAGAGGTGGGGGTTAGTCTCTTTTCCCAAGTAACAAGCGATAGGATGAGAGGAAACGGCCTCAAGTTGCACCAGGGGAGGTTTAGATTGGACATTAGGAAGAATTTCTTCACTGAAAGGGTAGTTAGGCACTGGAACAGGCTGCCCAGGGAAGTGGTTGAGTCCCCATCCCTGGAGGTATTTAAAAGACAGGTAGATGTGGTGCTTAGGGACATGGTTTAGTGGTGGACTTGGCAGTGCTAGGTTTGCGGTTGGACTTGACGATCTTAAAGGTCTTTTCCAACCTAAATGGTTCTATGATTCTATGCAGGGCACTGGTTCCCAAAGATACACTCCTTGCAAGGCTGTGTTGGCTTCACAAATTATAACAAAAAGTCTGAGGGATGAAGGAAGGATCGAACTATAAGAACACGCAAAAAAAAAAAAAAAGTACAAGTGTCTTTGGTCACATTTAACACTTGTATATCCATAACTTAGCAACATAGTAAACATGTCAGCTGGTGAGCAGTACACACTTTGTGTGCTGGGAAACAACCACCCTCCCTCCTAACATCAAACATTGTTATTCTCTTTGAACATAATATCCAGAAATTCTACTTACACTTCCCCATAATTAGGGACAGGACACTTATATTTAGTACCTTTTGGTGTCTCATAGGAAGCATCAAGGTGAGTTAATGCCCAGCTGAGAATCCTGTTTCATCTCTCTTTAAAAACAACTTGCCTTTTAACACTTCAATGAGTGATGATCATTAGTGCATGACCTGCTGCATTAGCACCACTTGCAAGACGTGAAATTAGTTTTCCTCTACTTGACACACAATAAACCACAATGTATACAATGGCAGCGAAGAATAAGACTGAGAGACTCAGATGGAGCTATGCAATCCAGAAATAGGGTGTTGCAATCCAGAAATAGGGTGTATCGAGCGCAGTCAAGCAACTGAAAAATCGGTTAATTTTACACAGGCCAGAAAGGAGGGCTATTCTGTGCTAGTGATCAACATTCACACCCAACCGTGCTAGGTGCTTGCGAGCTACTTGATGCTTAATAACGTCTCCATCCTCCAAGTACCCTATGAATAACCTGTGATAACCAGCACAGAAGACTTGTAGGGATAAAACAGAGCAGCAGAAACACAAATCCCTAACATGACACTATATATTACTAGCATCTTAACTTTTTACTACAAATTCATTTTTCCCCACTGTTCATGATCTTGCATCACCTCAGATTCCCACAAGTACTCTGTGTCCAGCAGACCCATTCCCGTCAAAGCTCAGCCTCTCTGTCCCCACTCCAGTATTTTTCATTCTTCCTCTCCCTCATCCTGCAACCACGAAGTACACACTACCTCCCTACAGACCCAGTTACTCCTTTATATTTCATGACCACGCCAGGTCCCTTTTCCTCTTTCTTTGTTCATGCTCCTCTCATAAACTGCACACAATCATGATCCTTTGAATTTATCTTTCCTTTTCTAACCCAAGCTCTATACCATGCCCCACTTCTTTATGTTACACAGCACAGCCTACAAGGTCAGCTCACAGCAACAAATTCTTTAGAAACAATTTAAAACATATTCTGTATTTGCAAAAAACTGCTCTTCATGGGAGAGGCCACAGCTGCAGATTCCAGTTATAAGAAAAAAATTAAACAAACAAAGAGAACCTGCAATTAGAATTAAAAGACCCAAACGTCTGTGCCCTGCCGCTTTGCAATACACAGTTCTATGCCCCAACCTTTCTCTCTGTAGGGTTGAAATACAAGACAAACTATTTGTGATTTTCTTTGCAAAACAATTTGTAATGAGAGGATTAAAGTCATGCCAGCAACAACATCAGCACTTACACAGTGTTTTTCAGCTGCACTTCTCTAAAGCATTTTAAGAAGGAGTTTAATTTTAGCATAGAGTCAAGTCACTCACAGCAGATGCAGAGTTTGCAAGTTGCAAGCAATTCTCACAAAGTTCTTATTAATGATCTGAAATAACAGTTCCATTCAAGCTCTAAATGGCAAGTGGCTGCCAATTATGCACAACACTGTTTGTCATTGTGCTTTAGCAGAATATTTACTAGGAACTAATACATTTTCTTTTGTGCCCAAATGCAGAACTCCCAAACTGGTCTCAAGAGAAAATTCCAAACTGCCTGATTTCAATACGACTTTAAAGAGACCCAGAATAATTCTTCAGTTTCACCAGTAAGAAACAAATTCAGTTTTTGACAAATTAAATCATGTTTTAGGGTTGCATCTAATTTGCTAATGTTGTCAGCAAATAACTATTACCTAATGTTATCAACAAATATGGGTAACCTGGTATATTTACCAAAATTTAGAACACATTCTTAATTAAAAACACCACACAAATACAGTATCATATATTCAGTTCCAAATTTTTGAAACTTTTATTTAGCAGTCTATTAACCCAATAAAAGAAATAAAATCCTTTCTTTTTTTTAAGGAAACATTTTGATTTAAAAAAACTCAATGGATCATACAGGAAATCAAATTTCTTCATTTTAATTTAATTTTTTGAACTTTCCAAATCATGCTATATTTACAAGGTACTTATACATTTTTCATTCTAACTACATTTATAAAAATAAAAAAAAAAACAGTTTTAAAAGTCCTCTGATTATTTAAGGTAAATTTAAAACTTTTTTAAAATAGGTAACAGTTTCACATTTTACATTTGTAGAAGTAGACATCATTAAAGAGGCGCCTTTTGGAGAGATTCTCAGAGTAACAGTGAGGTAAACTAAATACAAAACCTGCAGCAAGCTTTGACACATCACAGAATTTAGAAGGCAAAAACCTGAGGTTTCTTTTAACATAAGAGAGAAGGAGAATGGGTATTATAGGGAAAAAAAATTGTTTCCTTCTTTTCCTGAACAAGCACAAGTGCCCCAAGTTGGTCAGCTGCTAACCGAATAAGAGCAGCCAAACATGAGGTTCAATTGTGAAAGCAACACTCAAGCATTTTGCTGTCTGCTATGTATTAACGTCAAAGCGAATAGCAAACGCTGCAACTGAAAAGAACAGCCAAAAGGCAAATCCAGCATCTGGCCTGCACTGGCCAACGGCAGTGACTCAGCTACGGTGATAGCGCGTAGTAAGAGACGGATGCAAAATCTAGTAGTCGATAGAATTGCTACTCTAGTGCAGTAAAATGATGAAGTTAACAAATACAGCTGAAAGAGGGCTCTTCTGCAGTCTTGACCATTTCCACACTGGGCAGCTAGACAGGATGAATCATCAGTCACAAGCACCAAGTGATGGCTTTTCACAAATAGTGACCTTGCTTAATGCATAAAGGAAATGTAACATTTCTTTCTCCAATACCTTCAGTTAAAAGTAACATCAATTAAGGATGAATTTAGATTTCACTTCTGTCTGAACTCAAATAAACAAAAACCTCATGTCATCTAAAATAACATCTTGCCCTCTAATGCTTATCAACATCAATGAAATAACAGAAAGCCTTGACTGTTCAACCTCTTCTGTGTTTCCTGTTTTAGAAGATGGTTAATGTTATATCATATGCATGGGAAGGTCTAAAAAGCCACACAATATACCAGTAAACTACATGGTTTTTTTACTAACTCAGAAAATGCAATCTTTCATGCCTGTGAGGTAACACAAGATCGACCAAGAGTAACTAAACTACAGTGCAGGCCTAAATCTGTCGCCATTTCGGCTCATGGAAAGATCAACAGTGCAAGAACAAGCTTGAAAAAGAAAAAAGAAGTTGGAATTGTTCCTGTCTTGTGCTACTGCAACTATTCAAAAGAATGCTTTTTTTGAACTGAAAGTACTATCATCTCTTTATCAAAAAACTGGGAATAGCAGTGGAAAGTTAATTATATATTATAAATTATAGAAATTGTCACTGTCAGAACCAGGATTACGACTGATTTCTCATAATAAAGTTTTTATACACACACACCCCATAGAGAAAAGAAAAAAAAGGGCACTAAAAATACTTTAAAAATCTTGGAATATTTCATTAAAGTTAAAAGTTGAAATTAAATATTTGTTTATTTACTGCTCTTCAGTTGTTTGACTGATTAATTATTAACTTACAATCTCCTCATCTGTGCAGTAACTATCCAGAAGACCACCAAAGAAAACAAGCATTTCAGTGAAAGCATTTTCCTCGAGCAACCACACTGCCCTGAACAGAATAAAAGAGGGACTCTTCCACCCTCATGTCCTGGTTGACACCATCGGTCCCAGAAACAGTGCAAGCGTTGGTATTGTTTCACCTCTGTGTGTAAATTCCCATATGTCCTTTTGTTATATACGGCCAATAAAACAATTTTCTATCAATCTTTTCATTACTAAATCATTTTATCGTACTTGAAATACAAATCAGCATAGCAAAATGATTCTTATGTACTTTTAACTCAATGAAATCTAACCAAAATACAGACTGTTTTCTATCTAGGTTTGAGTAGGACAAACAATCAAACAGGGACCGGCTCCAAGTCTCTTACAGTTCACTCCACCCAGAGTCTCCAAATCCCAGAGGGACTGGAGGATTAAGTACCAGTATCAGATGTTAGCAGGGATGGTCACATCCTCACTTGTTTAGGTTATCCCTGCCTCTGATGGCAATGCTGCACCTGTGTTTTCTGCACAGCATCAGACAAGTTAGAACGAGGGTTCATATGAAGTATTCACCTGTCTGAACAGGCCAGTAATTCTAAGGGGTACTTAGAACTTTTTACCCTTATTAGTTACACTTTGTCAACACTAAGGAGTCGGATTAGCAACACAGCTTTTCTATATGAGCAGCCTTCTGGACTTGTCCCACAAACATGCCATGTAAATGAAATGAAGTTTGCTTCCAAAATGTAATTCAGAGGAGCCTATTTTTAAAATTTAACTTAATGAATATTTTACAAAAACTGAGTTTCAAATCCAAAGCAAGCTGTAAGATACCTCACCTTTGTTTCAAAAACAGGCAAGCAAAACTGTCCAATCTAAATTTAGTAAGCAGCAAATAATGATAAATTAGAGCTTGGCATTAAGAACAGTAAGCGACTGCAAACCAAGCTGTATCTGCAGATGCAACGAAGTCAGTATGACTTTGCAGTATTTTAACCTTCCTTAGTAATTCCTGAGATTTGGGACAGTCTACTCAAGAGGAGAATGGTTGTTTCTTTTGTGATGGGATTGTAATGAAAAGATACACTGAGAAGTATTTCAGACGTATAAATTTTTTAAGTACTGGAAAAAGCACCAAAGAAAATCATTGAATTAACATGCACCTACTGTCTCAAATCATCTGAATGAAATGCTTGCTGTGCTATATACACAGAATAGATTTTGCAACAGTACCCAAAGACATGGCTGTAAAAGTGCCAAGCACTCTCAGCACAGCACCAAGCAGCCTGCAGTGTTTTGTCCTAGACAAAATCTAATAGAATATGGCTGTAACAGTTTTCTCAAGTTTGCAGCAATCCATCAGAAGCTTTTACAATCAGAAAGTGTTAACGGGACCATACAAGGCTGCGGCTTTGCACTCAAGTTCACAATATGCCATTAAAAGAATGCCCTCCCATGCGTTTATCCAGTGCTGATATACATCTGGTTTCAAAATGACCAATTATGCCACTGGTATTTGTGCTTCCACTGCCTGAATAAAATCCCACTACCTATCTTCTCAAGCACACAAAGAGGTTCTACATCGCACATATCTATAATTTAACACTCCCTCATCTTCAAAAAATGTCTCATTACCAGCAAAACCCAACATTTTTTTTTATTCTCCCTCCAGTTTCCTCTGCTTGCTTTTCCTCTGGTACCTCTGCCTCAATCCTCCCATAAAGTTTCACAGCTGATAGTGTAAAAGCATTGCACTCCACATCCATCCCTTGCTTTCTGGGGTACATCCTGGTCTACTGTTGTTTCATTTACTCTCCACCACCCATCTAGTCTCCACTGAAAGGATACACATATGACAACTGAACCAACATATATATATATATATATATATATGTATGTTGTTCTACAGGAGTTATTACTTACATTGCAATGATTATATTAATATATATCACAGGCCTCAACCAAACAAAAATGGCTCTTAAGGTATGACCAATTAAAAGTTAAGAATCTGTGCAACTAGTATGTTCCAAAATTAAAACTAACTGATGACTCCAAACATGTCAGAGATTATTCATTCTTGATTGGGTAGGAACCTTCTACCTCAAAACTGGCATCTACAAATTTTTGTAAGCACAGTCCCAATGTGTTTTACTTTGGGGGAGTAGGGAGAAGACTTGTGGAATATAAACTGTAGACAGATCCATTAAATCTGTCATGGGTTTTTTTGCATAATTGTGTCACATTTCACATGGGTGTTTCCCTGACATACTATATACCATAGATTAGAGACGATGGCGCTAATTGACCGTTCCTAAATATACTCTGCCTGCTGCAGCACAGGAATGTAAAAACAGATTGTGTATCAGAGCTATCTCCACCAGGGAACGCTGAAGTGAAAAAGATTTTGTCGGTGTCTGGGAAATCATAGCTGGACATTAGGCTTTGCCATGGCCTAAAAAGGTATTTCTAGAACTAGTTTTGTCTGCTTTTTAAGTGTTGTTCTTTACACTAACAAACCATTAACAGATTGTGTTTGTCAACATGATCTGCAAAAAATGTTTTTTATCACACTCCACAATAAAACGCTGCCCTGTTTGAAATGCTGTTCTTGGCACAAGGCGTTAAGCTGAGTTCTGCCCCCAGCCTCCAGAGAACGGCTCAGCAGGAGCTAGCTCCCAAAACCATTTTTATAAAGAGGACAAGCCTGCCTTACCAGACCATGTTTTCACAGAGGTTTAAATAAAAATCCTGTTTCATTATTTATAATGATGATTTCTAACACATCATAATGAATCCGAAAAGGAAGCTATAGAAAACTAAAGAGCTTTTATTTTAATTAACAAAGTAATTATATGTTGTGGTTATTTGCTTAAACAAGCTATTTCAGTCTACAGTGGTTACCCTTAGGAACCTGTGGCAGCCGAGTGCCAATACCACAATATTTGCCATACACTGTATTAATCCACATGCCAAAAACCCCAAAGGCTGAGGATGTTGCAGAGACCACAGAAATATTCATTTTACCAGCTAATGGTGTAAGCTTCTTTAAACACATCCATTAGATTTAGAGAGAACCTAAAGTACAAAGAAATGGCACAGCAAGAAGTTAAAGAGCTGCAGCAACTATACAAGAGCATGTGTATGGTAATGAACTGCTGTATGAAAAGGAATCTGAGGGAAGTTTTCAGTGGTCATAAACATTTTGGATCAGAGAGCTTTCCAACATATACAGAAATTTGAATCCACCACCATCAAGGATGGTAAACACTTGAGGAAAGGTAGTTTATGATCAAAGCCAGCAATACCCATAGGATCAACACTGTGTTGAGGCCTCCTTTACAGTCTCAGCATAGCAAAACTGAATGATGAAGTGCTGACATGACAGATCATGTTCTTGAGATACTACTTCTAACACAGCTGGTTCCTTTCCACACTGAGGGGGGAGCAAATAAAACATAAAGCAGCAGCAAGTAGAAATAAAAGCTCCTAGAATTAATAGGGTTCTGCTCATTAGAATATGAATTTTTTTTTTTTGGTCCTTCTAAGGTGAGTTAATGATGCCTTCAGCTTGACAGGAGACAAAAATCCAAATAATAAAAGGATTACCCAGCAACTGTAACATAAGATTAAGACTGCAATATTGACAATTGCAGGATGATTCAGCACAGAAGATAGTAAGAGAAGGGTGCATTATAAACTACCTTTAAATTGTCTTTGAAATTTGATTCAGCCTAATACAGTGATTAACCCAGCCCATCTTCTAAATGGGGTAGTTGCGTAAGAAAGCACAAGTGAGATAAACATCAGGTAAAATATTCCGAGTTCACATTTTTCTGTGTGTATCTAGCAAATATTCAGCTATTTCCCTTGACTTTAAAATATAAAGCAAAAGCAAATAGCTAGTATATAATGTAGAAGTCTAATATTGTTTCATTTTATTAAAATGTTTGCATGTTTTCTCAAACCCTTTATGAAACTACATAATTTTGTCCACCACAAATAGGTATCTTCATATCTTCCTCTCTCCTCCTCCACATCCTGTTCCTCGTACTGATACCTGAGAATGTGGATTGAGGCTCCTGGGTGTTCCCCTTTTCCGTTACAAAGCTCTTGAATGCTCCCATTACATAACAAGGGAGAGTCCTTGTGGATAATTAAGTTTTGGGCCCCTGAGCACTCCTCTCTAGACAGCTAGGCGACACAAGAACTGAGTCTGCGCAGAAGCAAAGGCCAGTCAGCCAACACGGTGAGGAAGACTATGAGCCTTCGTCTGAAGACCCCCGAAGACCACCTGAGGACCACCACAGAGGATGACTGCGCATGTGGATCGGACATTTACATATGTTAATGAGTTCCAGGAAATCTCATGTTTATGTAGATGAATTCCCGGAAATCTTATGAATATGTATGTTTTCATGGTATATAGTTGCTGAAAGTCCGTCAAGCCTTGGGAGCACTTATGGTGGAATTATCCCCAGTGCTGCCCGGCGCCGCAATAAAGAATGCCTGCTTTCTAAAACTCCAAAATAAGTTTTAGGGAGTGAATTATTTTGCCGCTTTCCGGTAACAGTACTGCTCTGAAGGCTTCACCAAACTAGAGCTGGGACTTCAGTACCCCTTTGCAGAAAGAAAAAGCACTGATTTGTGAATGGCTTGTGACTACTGGCAAGACCAAGTCAACAGTGAACGTATAACATAACTATCTAGCACACAAAGGACTCAACAGTGGCACTGATGTGGGGGCTTTTCTGTAGGACCTCGCTCAGAACAGGATAAAGGACAAGGAACAAGGCCTTGTTCTGCCACTTCTACATCAAAAAGACCACAAGGACTTCATTGTTGTATGGCCCATGCATCTGAGCAAAAGGGCTGTCACTTACATTTCTGTTGCCTTCCTCTTCCCTTACTACCACCTTTATATATTTCCATGGCAATCATCACCTCACTATCCTGAGTGAAGTAAACTGAAAGCTAACAGTTCAAAGAATTTCGCACAAAAGGAGGAGAAACCTATCATATTTTACCTCATTTAGTCAACTACTGTTGGTTATACAACAAGAACTATTTCAAGAATATTTAATTAAATCATTTATTCTATTACCAGATTGACAGTAGCTTCCATTAACTGGAGATAGATTTTCAAGCAACGTTTTCCTCACAACTTCATCCACTAGACAAATAAAACCATACAAAATGGAGATTTTAGAGAATTTCATATCCAGATTTCCAACATTCCATATTTTTATTCTGTCTTGGCTGTCACTCTCATTTCAAAGCTTCATTTCTTTATAGATATATTTTTTTTCCTTTGCCTGAGTCAGAAATGACTCATCACCTAAGTTACGATGAAATGTTCCAACGATGGTACATTCAATCAAATGGAATAGAGCCAAAGTCTTGAGGTACCCTTTCCTTGAAGCATCTTCCAACTATAAATATATTGTCTGTTCCAGATAGGCATAAACTGAAGTTACTCCTTTTTCCTTTAAAACCTCTGATCATGACTCTACTACATAAAATAAAGGAAGGATAGAAAACCAACCTGCCTACATTGAATGTTCTAGTCCCACCCCATCAGCTAAAATACTCTTATTTTTTGCTACGCAACATTGGGATAAGATTTTTATTTAGAAATCAAAAGGAAAATGTCACCTCAACTAACGTCATGTAAAAGTCTGCCACAAAAAGAAGCTCCAATACAGGATCAGTTACCTGGATATCTGTCTCTACAATTTTGAAGCTAAAAATAATGGAAGACGAGGACTGCAATAAAAGCTCCAATTCCTTATGTTGTCCTGAACACAATACACCCTGATAAACAGTATGCACAAATTTTAAACCAAATCTATTATTCTTTATTATGAAGAAGCTTGGTTATAAATGGAATTTTCCAGGTAGTCCACACCTATTTGTCAGTTCAACTCTCTTTTTGATCTAACTGCTGTGTGTGTTGTACAGCACCATCTGCATAATCCTCAACAGTAGATATAGCCATCATAGAGACCTGCTTGAACAAGCTGACAAGAGAAGTGGTATTTAAAATGCCTGTCACTGATCATCAGGGAGACTAGTCTCCCCTTTTTCCAAGTGCCTGGGAACTGTAAAGTGCAACTGCCACTTCCAGTCAGAATGGATTTCGTGAAATCAGGGAGCTCAAAGCAGCATGCTAGAAAGTAAAGAACAGAGGAAGGTAGTCATCAAGCCAGTACCCATCATCTTCACACAGTTCACTGCAATCGAATAATTAACTCAGTAGTTCCCCTTAAAAAAAAAAAAAAAAGAGAAAAAAGAAAAACAACAAAAACAAACCACACCCCAAGTGCATGCAATTACATTTCTCTCTGTTTATATAGTTACTAAACGTGGGAGGTTATTAAAACGTAAAACCAAAGTGACGTTCTACAGCTAACAAACAGGACAGAAACAAATAATACCTACGTCTTGGAGTATTTTCCCTACAGACCTGTATCTATTTAATTGTATTTTAATAGTGGAAGAATGTCGAGCTGGCTTTCTTTGAACTGTTGTTTCACCGTAATAGGGGCAGTGGTTTGTGGATCTGCAAATATCCAAACAGCGCTTATCTGGCACTTGGAAAAAATGGTACAATACCATGACGGGGGGGGGGGGAAGCCTCTTCAATATTTTTTTTCATATGTTTGGAAAGGAGAAATAAAATGAAGAAATTAGAGGAATGTGGGATGTTTTATTAAAGTTCCTAAATTTGTATGCTTTAGTGTGCTTCCCTATCAGAACAAACCTGAGATTCATCATTTCTTTTATAAAAGGAATCTTGGAGTAATTTCCTAGCCAGCTAAGCTGGCACGCCCATGTCAAATACCAGAGCTGTAACTCAACGCTGAGAAACAGTCGGAGCCCACTGGGTCACATTTGGAAAGCAGACTGACAGCAACCAAATCTCAGTCTTCACTGACACCAGTTAGTGGTCTACCATATCCAAAAAGGCACTGGTGTTACCAATGCAATCAATAAAAGCTTTCCCATCACAAAAGCCACTATGACTACTGCCACTCTGTCTTGCCCAAAAGCCCCTGGACAGAAGCCAGAGCTAAGGAATGCCAAGTTTGCATTATCCTCCCTCCTTAAGCCAGTTAAGACAGAAGAGTGTGTATGACTCACTGTCTATGCTCCTCACTGCAGATACCAGGAATATTCTGCAGTGTCCTAAGCTCTACAGTCGCACAGAAAAATTAGGATTTTTAGTCACAGTGACACTAACTATTCTAATTTGAAATATCTTATTTATCCCAAAATAAGAATGCTTTAGACGTTGACCATTTGCCTGTCTGGTGGGCTGAAAGGCCACAAGAGCCAATTATTACAGAAATACTTTTGCTCTAATATATCACAACAAAATACTTAAGACTTTAATTCTGTAATATGAAAAACTGCATCCTAATTGAGATGATTTAATAAATGCTTTAAAACAGAAATGCTGACGAAACTTTAAAAAAAAGGGAAAAACCCCACCACACACATATTGGGACACGTGGTCTTTCTGAACTACAACCAAAGGTTGCATTATGCATGGAGCTACAGGAACAGGGCTGCTCTCCAGGAATAAACTAGCATAATCAGAAATGCCAGCACTTCCCGAAAACCTGCAAGTATCACCTGACCATTACTATATAGATACCATTTCTATGCATGACAACCATCCTCACAGAATTTTAGGATAATTAATTCAAGTAGCATATTTCACACATGAGACAAAGAAGCTGAGAGGAATCCTGGATGCTTTGCATTCTTCAGAGAAAGACAACTCTAGTATATCTTGGTGTACAAGATCACCTTGGAAAACTGAAAAAAAAAGCCTATGTATTAGTATAGCTAGTTCAAAGATATTACACATGTAGATATTTTTCACCAAAAGAGGGTCATTGAAATGAACACTGTCATTTAACGCGTCTCATTTCTTACTCAGAGACATGGAAAAGACACAAATCCTTTTCTCACTGTGATCTATCACACAAAAGGAACAGATCGGTTCCTAAGGAACGTATCACATACAAAGCAAGCCTACCAAGGAGAAAATAGTGCCATTAAGTACTTGTTCATTGGAAGAAGCTGACACACTTCCAAAGATTGACGGTGCTGCAAAGCTGCTGCAAAGCTGCAGATGCCGCTTGCATTGCCTTTCTTGAACTAGAAGAGCCACTATTAGAGCCAGGACAAACAGAGCACACAATGGCCAAATACATCATCTTTACACCTGCAATGCTACGAACCAAGTCTTTGAAGCCACATGAGAGATGAGGGTGCAGCACTTCCAGACTAAGGCAAAATACAAATCACTTAAAGAGCATCCTCAAACTTGCCACACAAATAAAAATTATAAAAGAAAAAAAAAAAGTCAAAATTATGAACCCATTGCTGTATTGTTACTTCTTCAGGAAAGCATTAGTCACAATTATTCATTTCCAGAATGGAAAACAGAATATTTTAAACTTCAGAAGAAATGGTTTTCTCTTAGTAGACAATCAAATTACTGTTCTTTAACAGCTCATACCACGCTCATATCTGCCGATCAACTTTGTTGCATTATTCAGTCATTTGTCATTCAGAAAGAAACAAAGAATTTCCATTTTCAATTAAAAAAGTTAAATCCTTCAGCACCAAGTTTGCCTGCAGTATACCAACTGAAATACAAAGATTTTAATACTGCACAAATATCTTATTAGAGTATCAGTAAAACTAATACTCCAAAATAAATTCTCTCAAAAGTCAGATCAGCTGCAGTAGTGTGAGAATCCACAGTTGAATCTTTAAAACAATTATTTTGACTAGATTTTGTATTGCATATAATCCTCTCTTGTTTTCTTCCTAGTTGAACATAACCTTGTTTATTAATTGCTGTTATCCTGGAAAATACAGTGAGCTGAAATTATGACAAAATCTATTCTTTAATCCAGTGTATCATAAATTAATGCTACAACAATTAACAGCATGGTGTATCTTGGAAAATGGTCTGCTGTTTAAGCAAAGAAACCCAACCCTAGACCAATAAAGATGTGTATAAGATTCACCACTGGCCACAGCACATTGGACTTCTGCATCACCATTCTGGCCATCCCAGTTTAGTAAGTGTTATCAACAGAAATTCAGAAGTCGCCCGGCTGCCCTTCCTTTTCTCTCTCTTCCCACCATCTCACCAAACCCATCTTCTCAGTGGACTCTGCAACCTTTCCTTTCTCCAGCCTCAAAAATGTGAAGAAAAACATTTCTACACTTATTAGACAACGTAGATAAAAACCCACAACTCGCAAACATCATCACATTTAATAAGAGTTCATATAGTAAAATCATTTGTGAATTTTTTGTCTTGGAATTGATCCAGTCAACAGGACTACTATTGCAATTACAGCTTTTTAAAAGTGTTATTGTTTCCTTCCTTGTTGCATGCACTTAACACGCAGCACAGGTCTACCCTAGTCACTAGAGTTCATACTTAGTGTGGCTTACAAAGTTTTGAATTTCAGCCTGCTCTAAATTCAGAGATTTGGAGAGAGAAATGAAGCACTGTTCACAAGTTGAAGCTAATATATTTATACTAGAAATAAAGCACACATTTTCAAGCAGGACTATTGGAACAACTTGATCTGTATTCAGTTTGTTGGGTTTTGCAGAAATGGGAAGACAACAGACATTGCTGGAAGGTATGTTGACCAATGCTGGGTTTGCTGTTTCTTTTTTCTTAATTGAGTCACATCAGGTTCCACCATTGGTGCCAGCAGTCTGCCCGCACCAGGAAGTGCCCTATTGCTCCACCATCATACTTCCAGAGAGGTCTTGAACCCTCAGATTTACAGAAGACATAGGTCTGGTACCAAGCAGGAAGCACTGATGATCCTAATGGCAATGAGAAGCTTCTCCAGAACTTGCATACTTCCAGAGTTAATCTGATTACCAGACCTAGGATCAAGAACACGTTTTTCCTCTAGCTCAAACTTCCAGGGCTTACGGAGAGACAGCACGAAAGAAAGGCATGTGACTTGTGAGTATAAACACTGCTGGGGACATATCAACATTTCCAAGTCATTGAGGTACCTCAAGACAATGGAAATTGTCTTGCTCTCTTGGTAGCGCAATTCATGTTTTTATCTCTGGGGTTTTGATACAATAGGATTTTGATGTTGGGCATATTTCTGACTTGTGTTCACAGCAGGTGCTTTTACAGACCTTCTGGACTTATTGTCCACTGCAGACCTGTATGTAATGCTGTAGGCTGGATTCAGTAATTCAGATGGTTTCTTCTGCTTCTGTACTGTTATCTTTCTAAATGGAGTTGGTATAAGCAAAGAGTAGAATTATTGCTAAAAAAATATAGAGCAGATCAATTGGACCGTTGCAGGAATTATAAGTGGAGGTTTTTCCTCTTGTGTTATGTAGCAGGCCAAGCAAGACAACCATCATCTCTTTCTAGTCTTAAAAATTCCCTAATGCATATAAAAGTGCAGACCCGTTCTGAAAGTTGCCTGTAAAAAAATGGTATGTTATTTGATTGGTTTCAAATATAAAAACTCACTATGTAGTTATTAAAAAAAAAAAATTGAAAGTATCAGTCCTAGAAGTGTATGTTGAACTGTACTGCACACAAAAATTCTGTGACTGGAATTCAGCTAGTACCTTTCGGTTATGACGTGCATGCCAGTAAATATTCCATCTTATCTTGTTCTGTATCTGTATGACATCTGCCACAATAACAAAGTTTTAAGAAATAGTAGGAATAGATCAGTGAGAGAGAGAGAGAAATGACTCATTACCAATGACCATATATCTCTGAAGAGCTAAGTAAAATTGGGGGGTTGACTGTAATCTGACTTTAACATCACAGTGACTCACCAATCCACTTGACTTGAATAAGTATTTATGACAAGGCACTCCCAACATATGTGTACAAGCAAATAAATAAATAAAACAGCCCAGAGAGTCCCTTCCCAATCACAATAATAGCAGACATACAGAAAATGTTTCAGGAATTCTATTTTAATCTAATAAAAATAATAATACATACAGATCTCCCAGGAAATATGGGTTCAGAAGAATAAAAACTAAGAACGTTACACAGGCTGCAGGTAAAGGAGATAAATGGAAGAGAAAAAAAAGTTCTACAATTATAGAATGGTCATTTTCTTTTTTTAAAGATTATGATGATTAGAAGTACTTTAAGTATTATCATGACTGTATTGTTTAAAATACAAGAAATTCTAGGTATATCAGATAGAATTTACTGAACGACGTATGAAATATACAGCTTTGCGAAGTACAAAGTACTAAAGAGTAAATAAACATTTTTCTTTCTTTTTACATTTTTAGTCAATAGACAAAAATAATGAATCTTTATATACACATATTGTAAAAGAGATTTTGACTCCAAAGTAGAAAGAAAAAACACTTCAGTAAAATTTATTCTATTCTGTAAATGTTAGAAAAATTAAACTAAGTCTCCCGTCTTATTATTTATAACATTCATACAATAATAGGAGAAATTTATCTGCAACTACACTTTTAAAATGTACTATTGCTTATCATCTAAAATAAAGAAAGAAGAATCTCTATATATAAACAGAGATGCATTATCCTGAGGACAGTGTACCCAAACATATCATCTTTTCATTTTAGTTAGTTTTATCTTAGAGATGAGTCAATTTTTTTTTTTTTTAACAAGGGGGATCCTAAAATTAACCTCCTAAATCTGTATTTAGACTTGGTTTAGACTTGAAATTTAAATAAAACAAATATTCCAAATAACAGACTCAAAGCTCTTATAAGAAATCTGCTCAAATCCCTACAGCAGGGTGACTATTTTATAAGCCTAGCTACTGCAATTGCTTCAAGTTTCTAAACATTTTAGCAAAAAGGGAACTCAAATCAAGTGCAGACTCTCTAAAAGAAAAAGACAGGTCCTTTGAAGTGGGATGCTCTGAAGACTGAATTTAGAGGGACAGGACAGGCCAACCTGTATCAGTACTTTCATGTAGCAGGTTCATTATGTTCTGCTACTTTGGCAATTGATGTTTGTATCACAAGCTGACTAGACAATCAGAACTTCACCTTGCTATGAAAACATCACATGACAACATGAAGATATGTTGGTCAGGTTATAATATAAACAGGACGCGAACAGAAGTGGACCCCATGAAAGTATCAAACAAATTCACGTCAATTATTAAGCAGTTCAGAGAAGGGAGATGAGTTTTGCTGTAGCTAGCATGAGAGCTCTGTAACTTATAAGCCAGTACACCCCAATTTTTAAACCCAATTCCACATGCATGAGTCCTCTATAGTAATTGTGACTGTCGGCAGTAGCAGCTACATTAAAAGTAGCTGACAGAGCACAGTACCACAATGACCAGAGAAAATTAGATTTTAATACATTAGGACACACATCAGTGTAACAGATTTTGTTGATCCCATCAAACCACGCTACTGGAGGAAAAAAAAGCCTTAAAGATTACATCATCCGTAATGAAATTACATAGCAGAAAAGCAGTTAAAGGAGAACACAAATATTTCTGGACTAAAAAGGAATGTCTTTCTGCAAGAATTGAAGAAACCAGTACCTAAGTGTCGGAATAAACTGACTCTTAATGAAACCTCAGGTAACAAACAAATACATACACTTCTCTCAGGAAAAACACTGAAAGAAGATATTTGTTATTTCCTATTTACTTTGTTGTCATTGTTCTGTTCTCACAGCTTAGCTTTTATTTCCAAAGACTTCCATGTATTATAATTCTTTACTGGCTAAAGAAAACAGTCAAGATCTAAACCTTTGAATTGCTCTGAATTTATTATAAAGCTCAAATGCTCTGAACAGATGGAACAAATACTTCATACAGTACATGAGCTATCCAAGAATTCACAGAGTATATGTGTATAAAACAAGGAAAATTAGGTGGGTTAACAGCAGGAAAGTAGCTACAGCATCCCACTATGCATGTAGAGACGTGAGTGTGAGCCCTTTGTCTGGACCGGTGCCAAGGCCTCCCCGCAGTTATCCTAGCTGTAAATAGGTAGCTCTTCATTCAAGCTGAGAAGAAAAAAGGCAGACAGATGTGATACTAGCCATATTGCTCCCTTGTGTGCTGTTGGCTGCAAAATACAAGTGTGCTTTAACCACACAAGACTGATAAGCCACCTGCACCCAGAAGGGATCTTTGGCAGGTTTTGTATTAGGGAAACAAACCCAAATATCAAAGCATCAATAAGTCTGTTGATTTCTTTTTAATTTAAAAAAACAAACAAAGAAACAAAGAAATACAGATTTTTCAGCAAAGACAAAAACTGTACCTCTCATGAAGAAATACAGTTTTAACATAAGTGTTACTAGATGCTTAAAAAAAGATGTTTCCCGTTTTTACCCCTTTATACAGTTCCTTCAGCATTTCCCATGTTTTCTCCCTGTTTCCTTTTCTAAATGGCTTTATTCTGTTAAATGCTTCTTCCACATTGACACTCTCTTCCATTTGATTTTTTCCATTGCTTTGTTCCTGTGTCCAAAATGCAGAGCATCCCCACCTCTCTTTCCCACAGGATTCTTTTCAATGTTCATGTTGCTTTTTAGATTTTTTTTTTTTCTACTCCTCTGTTTACTCCGTGCCTTTGCTTATTTTCTACCACTTCAGCAGAAAGGAGTCCAAGCAAAGATAAAAAGCAAATGGGAAGCAACAACATTCCTTTGCTACTCCACTGTTTTGCGCGTGGAAGCATGCCACTTCTGACGGAACGGTCCAACTGGCAGCACAGCAATCCCTGTGGTATTTGACAAGGATGTTATGTTGCTCGGGCAACCATTCCTAATTGTCTTTTGGGATGCTGAGCAAACAAGATGGGTTTTTTGCTGGTCTGTATGAAGGTCACACTAGCATGGTGGCAGCGAACACAGGTTCCTGCTACAGCAAGCAAGGCACTGAAAAAAAAAATAGATGAGGCATCCCTGTATGCAATAACATGTCAATCACATACAAAACCCAATCTATTCTGCAACTACAGTCATGTAAGATAATGTGTACAACAGTTGTCATACAAGACTACAACAACTGCTACTCCAGAGACATTAATGTTATTCTAGATTCATGCTGAAAGCAAATCTGAATGTTTCTCTGGCTTGAAAAATAAAATATATTAAAAAAAGCTATTTATATATAACAGCATCCTACAAGAAATAGCTTGTCAACAACAGTTTGGCAGGGCACTATTAACATCTTTTAGAGATTGGGAAGAAAAATTTTCAGAAAGTAAATCTCTGCTGAAACAAATAAAGGCAGAAGCTTTAAGAGCAGGAGCTATTTCCTCAAAGTTCCTCCAGAAGGTTCATCTCAGTATATGAATATTTTGCATCTTAAAAGAAACACACCATATGCTGGGATGGCTTTTCTTAACTAGAAAAGCCTGCCTTATATTTTTGGAACAGCCAAGTTCTTCCTTAGGCATGTTTATTGACATGTTTCATAAACCTCAAATTGTTAACCGAAAAAAGAACCTACTTTGGCTGTATCAATAGTGGATTGCTTTTTGTTCAGAGACCAAAAGAAGAAAGAAAGGAGAAATTTCAAGTAACTTGGGGGAAAAAGTCCATTTCAACATCAAGACACACCAAAATGATCATTTCATTGTAAACATATTCAAATGAAATTTCAGCTTTTCAAATTTTTCTCCATTTTTCCTTTTATGGAAAATATTTGCTAAATTTAATCCAAATTCACTAACAAAGGTACAAAACTGCAACTTTCTTCAGAGTATAATGAACCAATAAACCACACTTCCTAATCTAACAGAATGAAAAATCCTCTTCTGTGGATCCAAGTACTGCCTCTCTATTTTCTGCCTGGCCCACAGGAGGTACAGATCCACCCGAACCTCTCCAGTTTTCATTGCCCCTGGAGAGCCGTGTGACAGATGCCATGCAGAAACTTACAGTGGATCCTTTAAGACCCTACCAGAAGATGGAAAATAACCCAAATTTTTCTTTTAATTGTGTTTACTCTGTTTTCACTTTAGTTTCTGCCCTGTAACACATAAAGGTTTCTCCAGCCTACGCTAACCAGCCCACATTACTGGATGCAATGTCTATCTTACCCAAGTTTCTTCAAACCTACGCACACTGTAGCACACTATAATAAGCATGTATACATACCAAATTTAAGGTCTAGGAAGTGATTGGACCAACTAGGGAGAGAAAGATGTATCTCGAGCTATCTGAGACGCCTCCCAGTCCAACAGCACCCGGGGAAGAGCCAGTAAGAGCAGTGTGTTGTGCTCCCTGCTGTGAGTTACTGCCAGAGGCAGGACACAGGACTCAGCAGACCTAATGTGGCACAGCCATCCTGGGCTCATCTTCCATGCGGAAGAAAGGAAAAAAGGGACAAAAAAATATTTTCAAAGCCACTAGCAGTACTTTTCTAAGGATGCTGTCTTAACTATAACCCCCTTTTTTCCCCATGGATCATCCCAGTTCCTAAAGCCTAAGAATAGCTCCCGCTAAACAGAGGAAGGGATATAACTTTAGCAATTTCTGGTGGACTTATTTAGCCACAACTGGTCAGAAAGCTCCGTTATAGTGTTTGTTTAGCTAGATTTGCAAGCACTTGCAACTATTATTGGCCAAGAAATTTTCTTGGCCTCTATTACTTCCAGAATGAGTGGTTCTTTCTTACAAGTCTTTTGCATTTTCAGATGTTTTTCCCTAACCAAGGAAAGCATTCCAGTTCTCTAACATAAGAAAGCAGATTTTAGCACTGAGAACACTTGAACAAGACCATCTGAGAGGCCCAGGTCACAAATAACCAACTATCAAGATGTTCTGCATCCTGAAACGCTACCACTAGCACTTAATACACCAACAAGGTCAGTGATATCCTGCCATTATCACTCAGGGGCTTTCAACTCTCATAAAACATACTCAGAGGCTTTTTCAATTTCATAATGCTGTTTTAACATACATAATATAAATAGATATGAAAAGACAGTATTCTTATTTAAGCCTGGAGGAAGAGACAACAGAAGTCATATTTCCCTATTATAAATTATTATGCATTCTGAAATGTTAATAAAACAAGTGACAGTGGTGGACTGTATTCAGGAGATAAATAACAATAAAATTAAAGTAAGACTTGTCCTTACAACTACCACTATTGACATTGTGTTAATTTTCTGAGGAGCTATGTGAGTAAATGACAAGTTAAAACATTCCTTGAACTATTTGGTGTTATGAAGAAAAAAAACAAAACATTAAAGTGCTTTTTTGTATTTGCATTCTGTTTTCAATTTTGACCTAATTTTTGAAAGACACTTTTGCTTGTACAGGTATTTATGTGCGGGCCTTGGAGTTTACAGCACACATAGCCTGTCATCTATTTCAGCGGGTCTCCAAGAGGACACTGCTTGAGCACTTCAAATCACAGGGCAGAGATATTACAGACTCACAGACTCTTGCTGCACTTGCGTATCCACACTGATCTTCAATAAAACTGTCGTGGTTTAACCCCAGCCTGCAACTAAGCCCCACACAGCCGCTCGCTCGCTCTCCCCTCAGTGGGATGGAGGAGAGAACCAGAAGAGTAAAAGTGAGGAAACTTGTGGGTTGAGATAAAGACAGTTTAATAGGTAAATCAAAACCTGTGCACGCAAGCAAAGTAAAACAAGGAATTCATTCACTACTTCCCATCAGCAGGCAGGTGTTCAGCCATCCCCAGGAAAGCAGGGCTCCATCATGAGTAATGGTTACTTGGGAAGACAAACACCATCACTCATGATGTCCCCCCCTTCCTTCTTCTTCCCCCAGCTTTATATGCTGAGCATGACGTCATATGGTACAGAATAGCCCTTTGGTCAGTTGGGGTCAGCTGTCCGAGCTGTGTCCCCTCCCAGCTTCTTGTGCACCCCCAGCCTGCTCACTGGTGGGGTGGGGTGAGCAGCAGAAAAGGCCTTGACTCTATGTAAGCACTGCTCAGCAGTAACTAAACCATCCCTGTGTTATCAACACTGTTTCCAGCACAAATCCAAAACATAGCCCCATACTAGCTACTATGAAGAAAATTAACTCTACCCCAGCCAAAACCAGCACAAAACCACGTAATTTTTAAGGACTGGGTACTATACTTAGAAGTAGAAAGATAAGAGAATACCCAAAATAAATAAATACACAGCATAAACTATCAAATAATTTTAAAAGCCATATTGTTTTCATATCAAAGATTATAAGCTGAAATTTCATACAGTACACTAGCACCAAAATAAACAGCGTTCTCTGAACATTCTGTACTGACATACAGTCAAGAGAGAAAGCATACATGGTCTCTTTTACTTACATTAAAGGGTTAATGATGGGTTAAAGATAACAAAAAGACCTCCAGCAGTAAGCAGCTGAACATAAATCTGGTTGCCTTGATTACCATTGTCATGATTTCTCAGGAGGAAGAAGCACAACATTCACCTGCAATTCTATTAGGACCGATTCTCAATCTGAAGAGGAGGCATTTATTACTGTTAGGTATATAGTCATGCTCAAGACAGAATACTAAACATTTTCTTTCATGATGACATCAGACTTCATTCTTGTCACATTAAACCCCCCAGTTGCCAGGATCCTATCCACACCTTCACCCCTGCTGTTAACAACCACCGTAAGATTTTATCTGCGGTTTTGCCCAGAGCCAAGATGTGCTGGCTATCACAGACTCTGATCAAACAGGCTTCATTAGGTATTCCTCCTCTCTCTGCTCACTGACTTTGACAAATCTGGGAGCACTGTCCCCACTCTGAGAGCTTCTTATTCTCATGTGAGATGCTGATAAATTTGGATTTTCCAGAGCGAGATTCAACAAAATATGGACTGGATTCTAATGATAACTTTGTATGAATAAAACTGGTGACCAATATACAAACATCCTCTTCCCTTTTCAGGGGAATCACATGTTTATGAAACAGAACAGTTATGTACCACTGCTAAAGCAGAAAATGGGATAGAGGGGTTTACTTCAGGTTTTGCTGGCCATGAACAGTTTGTGTCGGAAATTGCAACTCGAGTCATCAGGTTCTTCTGAACTTCTAACGCTATACAACCCATGGTTTGAAGTTCAGCATCTCCTTTTTAAGCTTCTGTTACTGTTGTCTACTGATTTCATAGCTACTGAGAAATCTCCTAACATTATCTGACAGCAGCCTCTAGGCATAAGAATAGTCCTGAAAAGCATATCACATGCAAGAGTAATGCCAAAAGTGTAACTGATAAAATGCTACTATATTAAAAACCATAAAAGATACAGCAAAAATAGAAATACAGATAAAATTTCTCCCTCTGCTCCTTGTTACCATTCACAAGTTATAAACACAGGTTATATGCAAGGCAAGTCAGTATTTGTAAATTCACTAGAATAAAACTGTTGGACTGCACTGACTCCCAAGTCATTTATCATCTAGACAGTGAAACTATATTGTGATATATTTATACATAAACATTATCTCAAAAAAATATTATGTTTTATCAGTCATAATACTGTCATTTTTACAAATAAATATACCTCCAGAAAGTTACACCAGAGGACTGAATTACAGAGAAGCATCCAAGTTCTACTCAAAAGTGAGACCTCGTCAGTATTTTTCAATTGAAACTTTTAAGTAATGCGTATATTGCCACTGAATGAACAAAGATACTCAACTTAGCCACTTTTTTTTTTTTTTAAAAAGGCACTTTAGGACAATTTCATGCCCCAACATCATAAAATATTTTGTTAACCCTGACACTTATTTTATCTCAATATCAACTTTCAAGTTCTGTTACAAATTTTTTTCTTCCTTTGGAGGAGAGATCACCCCAACTGTAAGGACAACAGTAATTTTCTTAAGTAACTAATTTTATTTTTGCAGCATTCCTTAGTCCTTGACAATAGCTGGTAAGTCAGCGTGTAGCCAAATATGTGTCAGCAACCTCAGCCAAGATGCCCATAGCCATTTACACAGAAGAGAAACTCCCCCGCTGTATGCAATACCTGTTCCAAAATTAATCAACATCAGAAAATAGCAGTAAAGTAATTCTTGAAAGACTACCAAGCAAATACGCTAAGGAAGAAAAAAGGACTTGTAAGGTTAATTGTATTAATGCTACACAGTGACACCTAACAAATAAGTGGTTTGGGACAGCTTCCCGACTATAAAAATTCTAAAAGGCAAATTAACAAGGGGGGGGGGGGGGGCGGGGAAAGCACTTTAGATATTCAGTTGGAAACTGCAGTGTTCTGGAAAGAAAATCTCACATTCGTCCTTATTTTCTCTGATTTTTAACAAGCATTCTGAAGCAGGAAAATTGCATGTATTCTACCAAGGAGGGCTTCGCCCATGCATTTAGGAAAGTTAGGAAATTTACTTCCCTCACTTTTTCTTTTTTTTTTTTTTTTTTAAACTCTCTCTACAGCTGTGCAGGGCACTGGTCTTCAGGTCTACACCACTCCAGTCAGACCCTCAGCAAGACAACAGACAACTGTGACAAATGACTGCTATAAGTTTGAAGTCTACTATCCATTCCTTTCAAATATTTATGTTTTAGTCTTTGAAACTATTTGTAAAATGTCATATTCTCTCTTAAATCTAGTAATAGCGCTGGAAATGGTTTGCTTAATTTTGCCTTTCTGCCATTTACTTTCTCCTTTATGCATTTCTCTTTAACACTGACTTTGCCTCTTATAGCTAGATAGTTTAATAACAAATATAGGAAAATATGGTTTTGTGTGCAGAAAGAACTGGAACATGGTACTAAATGTACTGAAGCGTGTAAAATGTTAATTACAATGAAAAATACTGAAATATGTTGCTCAGCTCACTGCAAGATTGCCAAGCAGAGGTTTGAAGATACAAGCATAGTTGCTTGAATCAGCTGATGCCTGGCTGTCCAGCACACACTCGCATTGCGGCTGAAGAAGGTATGCAGGTTTACAAGCTCATTCAGAACTGTCCCTCGCAGTCTGCAATCGGGCATAACCCAAAGAGGAAAATATTTTGTCTCTGCTTAAAGTTTCTGACCCTGCATTCTGAACAACAGAGCCTGTTTGCTAAATCATGTTCTCCTCCTACCAGTTTTCTGAGATACACATTCCCCATGTTTATTTATGTAGGTCTTTCATAGATCATCAAGTGAAACTTCATACCACACAGTCCCTGTCGGTCACTGCTAGCAAGTGAGATTGCTCTTATGTTCAGGCAAACTTTGCAGCAACAGTAAAAGCAATCATGGAGGAAACTTTAGCAAAATTCCAATATTATTTGCAAGATCCATCTCCTCCTAGAATGGAGCACCATTGACCTAAAGTACTTTGTTTCTCTACTTCTCATCTGGCAGAGCAAATGCTGTTGCCTCCTGCATTCTGCTCATGTGCACACACACCCTTATTAGCAAAACAGAAATAATGAACAAAACCTAAATTTTGACATTTGCTATCTTTCACTTTTGACCTGTTGTGTTGCCTTTGATCATGCCACTCTTTTGCTACTCTTGATAAATCTATGGAAATAGAACTGCAAAGTGCATATTTGCTACAGATAATAAAAAAATATTTTCTCTAATTCAAATCTACAGTATTTTCAAAAGATGTGTATAGGGATATCTAGAAGATCATTAAAGCAACAAACAAAATTTAAAAATTAAATACATTTGGCTTGCTGCCAACATATTGATAGGAAACCTTCGTTCAGGGATATATAAATTATAACATTTCAGTTTATAAAAATTAAACTGAAGAACAAACCCTCCACAGTACCAACACTTAAACACTGACAAATTTCAGCGACTACAAAGATAACGCAAGCGATCACATTACTGAACGAGCAGAAAACTAACCCACGATAGGGATCATTTTCAGTTTCTTATGACGTTTAATTTCCTCAGAAAAAACATTCACCCTTTTAACTTGAGGTACTTGAACAAAGGCTTTAAAAATGCACCACAATCCCATCATTATTTGAGTATTTAACTCAAAACACAAGCAACGGTTGGCAATGAGAATAAAATGACAAGCACTAAGTACACATTATACCAAATATAAAGATAAATAAAGACTAGCTGTCTGGGAAGCACACAGAAGTCAGAGAAGCCTAGAAGCCTCACGCTTCCTCATTTATCCTTTAATGGAAAAAATTGACATTAGCTGAAAAAGTATTGATTTTCTGTGCTGCAATCTGTGGGAGCCTAAAGAATTGAAAATCATTTTTGCAGCATACTGAGATTGTTTAAAAAGAAAAACTTGAGAGAGGTCTGCTTGAATTACTTTCTGGATCTCACAATACATTTATTTCTGTTCAGACTTGTCCTTCTAAATGAGAAACTCACATTTGGAAGTTGTACCATTACGTTTAAATCTGCTTCAGCATCATTGAAATGTATAACCCACCTTCACGGAATTACCAACACAAAGCGAAAAAATATTTCACTTGCTGCTATTAAGAAATAGCACCTTACACTGCTATTAGGCATAAGGCCCGTTAGGAAAATAACTCATTTTCCTTGCTATGCTTAACACTGTGAATTTCCAGGCATTTTGTTTTCCAAGGTTTTTTTTCCTTTCATACTCCCCAGCCCCTGACAGCCACCACTGAGGATCTCCTGAGATGGCAAAGGACCCTCAGGACAAGGACGGACAACTGTATGAGCCAGGATGCACGAGGGGCAGTTGGAGGGGAGAGGCATGGAGCACCGGCAGCCTGGACAAGGGGACATGCCTGTGTCCTCAGAGGGGATCGGTGAGCCTGGGCACAGGACTGAAATTCAGAGAGGGATGTATTAACAGGTAGGGAGTGACCTGCAGAGAAGAGGCAGAATGATAAAGAGGGCAAGAGCTGAGAAAGCACATCTCGGTGCTGGAAACCCAGAGAAGTAATGAACACACTCCTGGTGCACTTGTCTTTAAAAAAATTACTTTCAAAATTAATTTGCACTCATTAAATTTCTTTATAAGAAACTAAATTTTGTCTATAAACAGATTTATCTAATGTTTGTGGTTTTTTCAGTGTTATATCACACAGCTATGACACATTTTTCATGGCAAACTACCCAAGACCCAGCCAAAGAAAGCAGAACTACCCGTTCCTCAAGATATCTGTGGCCTAAAGAGCAGTTTGTTTCCATCAGCTTTCAACATGGGATTGTTGCCAGAGATATTAAAGTATGAAATGAATAAAGCTGCCATGCCCTCCGCAAGCATGTCCTGTATTTCTCAGCACTGAGCACAGTGTCGCAACCAGACGAAGCAGGAGAACAGAAGAAAGAAAAAAGATAGCGAGCTTACCATTGAATGCATGCAGTGGCATCAAGAAATAAAACTTCTATGTTATGAGATACTGCCCCTTTACTAGAGAGCACTATTAGCCTAATTTACATTAATCCCAACTTAAATAGTTCTGGTTTACTGTACTTAAAAACCCCTTCAATTGATGTAAGTTAGCATACTTCTGTTGCCCTCAAGGGAACATTCCCATGTTTATCAAGTCCTTATTGTTGGTCTCTACCTATTTTTTACATAGCATTATTCCTTACTACATCTTTGAAATTATTTTTACTGACTTTCTACAAATAACAGAAGTGAAAAAGAATGAAGAAAATGTAGAAAATGCTGAAGTCAACATAAACTTTACAAAAGAATGCTGTGTAACTTAAAAATAATTCAAATAGTAAATAGTACATAGAATAGTAAAGAGAGAAAGCACAAGTTTAAGACTGACATTATTTGATAGCTTTATGCAAAATGATTGAGTTAATATGTTCACAAAGTTAAGATTAAAGCATAAAAAATTTGCAAATACTGAATAAATCTCTCAAAATTCCAAAGAACATTGAGGGGGAATTCTAATAACGAATATATCAGAAAGTAATTATACCAAAAATAGCATACGGTGGCGGGGGCTAATAATACTACAGTGTATTTGCAGCCAAGGGCCAGTACAGCTCTGGACTGGACAATCAACAGGTACCAGAGCTGAAGGCAACGATCCTTCCCCCCCACCCCGTGCACAGCCCTGGTACAATGCATTAACAGTTTGAATAACATTTCAACTATTAGAAAGTGCATGCATCATAAAGGACAAGTATATATTTCAATCTATAAAGGTGGTACAGTTAGGAGAAAAATGAGGCAATCAAGAAGGCGCAAAATGTCGGGAAAACTATGAACAGCGATCTGTCACACAGCCTCTGGGGAACTGGTCTAGGCATTTCAAGTGGGAAACCTAAAACCTAAAGGTATTAAGAAAAATATCACAGCTTTAGGAAAGGCCAAGTGATTACAACATGGCTGTTTTACCACCTCCTCTACCTGAACTTACTGTTCATAGGTTCATGTTACATTGATTTGGCCAAAATACTATGAGAAACAAAAGAAAATTATGAATTGGAATTTGTAAATTTTAAAGGTAAAGAATCTGCCAGTCTCTCTCCTCTTCCTAGTGTAGCTCACAAAATTTTACTTAAATTTGCAGCAGATTTTCTCTTCTTCAGGCAGATGGACACACAGCAGCTGTTATGGAAAGGGTAAGAGCTATGAACCCAAGCTGCCACATTCATTGTTACATTTAAGAGCAACCAACTACTTTGCAGATACAACAGCAACCTTTGCATCGCCAGAAATGGTAATTAAAAAGCATATCATAGATTACTTTTGAAACTGCTTCTGTTCCTTAAACTCACAGATACTGCATAACCATGTGGAACTATTGAAGAGTCCTGTAAGGGTCTGACGGTTGCTCAGTTTGGCTAAATCTAATCCTCATACTCTGATCTGGTTTGAGGCCTACCCCATTAATCCTCAACTCACATTTCACAAGAAAACACAACCATCATTGTATTAATTAGAAACAGAAACCACTCTAATTATTAATGGTAAGCTCTGTCACACAATGGTATTTGTGGTGACTGGGCAGGGGATAGAATGTGCAGCTACTAAAGAAAATACCTAGTAATTTTTTTTTTAAGATTATTTTGCATTGCACGTCACTCTGAATCGTATGCTGCAAACCGACCATGGGTTTTATATGTAAGCTACACTACCAATCACAGGAGGGACTGAGAGAAGTCTGCTCAGTAGACCACCATATATTTTACATTTAGCTTCCCATAGCATATTTGCACACCCACACAAATACAGGTCACAGTTAAGGACGTAGAACTTTTTTTTTTCTCCCAGTCAGAGAATGGGTTATTTTTGCGCATGATTATTCACCCAAGAACATTAAACCAGGTAGCAACTATGACCTGACCATAGTTACCAGAAGTTACATGCACAAAAAAGCGCAGTTTTCAGATGCAAGTGAACTTGGAAAGACAACCAGCATTTAGCTGACGGGAACAGGGGAAGATGAAGATGGATTTTATGCATCAACATCCGTTACAATGAAAGACACAGAATTTGTATGGCTACAGAGCTAACCTTCCAGTACCAGGAGCACACTGATACTTTACATCGACTCATCCTCTGAGTACCCTATAGCTCCATTTCATATCATTCCCATCCTTCTGTTTTCCTGCAAAAATCATCTGAAGAAAGCTTGTTTTCCAGAAACAGATTAAAACCAAGAAACACAGACTTTAAACTCGAAAGAGACATAATTACTTCCCCAGAAGGATGCATGTGTCATGCTCACATTGGGGTCAGAGGGACCCCAAGATGACTCAACACCAACTGCCACTTTCAGATCTCAACAAGCTGTTTTATTTTGAAGCTTTTTCCTTTTAACCAAGTATCATTTCCACCATCAGTCACCACCTTCTCACCCAGCTGACCCACTCCACTCTGAAAGAAAAATTTGTCACTAAACTAACCGTTCCAGCTTCCCATTTACATGCTGAAAGTCCCCTTATCTGGTGCATTTGTTGCCATTTCTGTAGTTCTCCAGCAGTGATTTTGCCTTTCCAGTTTCCTCAGAAGATCAGTCCTTACCAGGTGGCAACATGGCTAACCGGCATCCTACATAGAAAGGTATAAAGGAAAATAAGTTGCCCCTCGCCACTTTCCTAAAAGTTTTCCTAGTCTAGAAAATAAATTAATTGAAGAAACTTTTATCTTGTGGCCAAAACCTCAAAAACCATAATGTGAGAAGATAAGCCACAATCTATCTGGATTTGTTTCTTTCCCACTTCTAAAATCACAGTGCCATTACTTTCCAAACAAGATTAAATTTTATTTTCAAAATCAGGATGGGAAGAAACAGTTAAAAGTTGCTTTCCTGAACAAGATCACAAGGGTGTCAGACAACCCTAAGCAGGTCAGGCATAAAAAGGCTCATACAGCAGAAGTGGGGGACAAGAGCCCATCTGCAGTCCCACTGCAGAAGCAGGTTGACCACACATGGGAGGGAGACTGTGAAGGCAGAGGTGAAACAGGAAGAGGAATCACCAGCTCAGAACCGTTCCTGCAAGATGTTCACAGAAACTCCTCTTGATCCAAATCCTGTTTAACATCACCTTATCCACGTTGGGTGTGTCACAGGGGGAACAGGGTGGGGTGATGGCAAGGACAGAAAGACACCACTCTGTGTCACATAATCTAATCGTGTTTTATTAAGCAGGATGGGTGTGGTATTTCTGCTCCAGCTTGTCTATTCTATGACACATACCAATCATGGTCCAGGTGGCACCAGAGACCCTGGGGAACAGAACGCTCACCCCAACTGTTCAGTGTGTCCAAGTCCTGGCCGGTGGCCTGGACCTCACACCAGGCTGTTCCCCTCCAGCTCAGCCTTCCAAGTGTCAAATGTATGTGCAAGTCCCATGTCACGCTCCCTCATCTCCCGCACCTGGGGCTACTGCTTTAATTATTTATTGCTTTCTCATTTAAACTGTCAGCATGAGCCGTCAAAGGTCTCACGAATTCCATAGTCCATATCTAAGGTCAATTAGCAGTCGCCATCAAGGTTTCTGTAACTCTTTGGCCTCCCACCCCAAATGTGTTACAGGAAGTGTGAAGTTAGCAACAGTTACAGAACAAAGTTCTTCCATTGTTTTTTCATTTTCCAGGATTAATCAGGTCAGCTAGAGCTGGACAGATGTAGCCAAGGTCTCCTCTGTCTGGGCAGGCAGCCCTCATTGCATGGCACAGGTTTCATACAGCCTTTTCTTTGGGCAACCTGAGCTTAATCCATTTCTCAACAGAAAACTTTTCAGTTCATCATCTGAAAAAGGATATCACAGTCCAAGATAAGGTATCTCAAAATTGACCTATAGATCATTCTTACATAAATGTTACTTTGGGTTTAGTTGGTTTTATAACAAAGCAATCCCAGATATATGCCCTACTGTACTGATGTAAAGGATCTAATGCATTATCTTAATACCTTTGAATCCTTCACAAACATAATTCACTAACTTAATTGAAAACAATATATGCTATAGAAAAGCTTTGTACTAACAGATCAGCATTTGCATTAGGGGGGTGGGACTACATTCAATACCATATACAGATAAATTAATCCAGCCTTTTAAGTAAAGAATCCATAAGTTCCTCAGCATCTCTGCTTGGACTAGAAACATGCAAATCAATAGGAACAAAGCATAGCTTTTGTGATTTTCACCATTTTCACGTGAACTGAAAAGTACAGGGGTTTATATAGTTTATAGGCTGCAAGTATTTCCATCTCTCAATTTCCACTGTAAAACAGGGAAAATAAAACTCTTGTTTTAGCAGAGTTTTGAATGCAAGCAGTCAGATCACACTGTGAGAGATCATAACCACAACTGGACTTCCTATCTGCTAAATTCTGGGTAGATTCAACTTATCCACTTGATTCTCAGCATCCCGAAATGAGGAGGAAAAGATCCATTGGAGTGGAGGGAGGGCTTAAGTTCCACAAATGTGAAATATTTGATTGAGGAACATAGAACCTTTAAGAGATGCCCAGGGACCACACTCTGCTAGAAATACAGATACCATTCCCCAGCAAGAAGACAGCAAGAAAACCAAGCTTCCCAGAAGGGAATTGATTTTTTGGTAGAAAACTTAATCTCTGAACCTAATGCAACATGACACCTGCTACTTGAATGTATTGCAACTCTATATTAAGCTCACAACCAACCACAGATTTCTTTTCTTTACACCTCAGGTTAATGTATCCATTAATTCCTTTAAGAGAAGTGCTCTCAACTAGTATTAAAATATATTCACCTTTAAGGAACTCAAAAAAAAAAACTAATAAGGAAATTATTTAACTTAGTTTCAAAATGCAGCTGTTCTCTCTGCTATAGTGAGGCTAAGGATCATTATAAAGCTCTCCTAATCTCTAGGACATTACAACTGCCATACATTCCAGGCCCATCCTCTTACTCTTCTTTAATCTCCAACTTTCTCCTCCTCCAAAGCTTCTCTTTTTAAAGTTATAGGTAACAAGTAACGAGATACAATCTTTTTTGGTTTCTGAGTTGGTGATGGAGGGGCTCACATTGAAACCATTTAAACAACCAATCTGTAGCTTTCTCAGAAAGACAAGCTTGGAAATTCAGCAGCTGCCTCCCTGCTGCTACCACCCATAACTGTATATAGCCCTCAGCACATACTGACACATTTTACATGGAGCCAGCTCCTAAACTAGCTGGAAATTCTGTAGGATTAACACACATGCTCCAGAAAAAATAATTTGGAGTTTCTAAGCACCATGTATTTTTCATTATAAATAGAAAATAGTAGTGTCTGGGTTTTGCCTTTAATGCCAAACCAGTTAGAATTATAGAATAATTTAGGTTGGAAGGAACCTCTGGATTTCACTTGGTCCAACCCCTCCTAAAAAGGGAAAAACACACACACAAAAAAAAACACCTCAATACTGTTTTCTCCTCTTTCAACAGTCGTCTCTAGTATTTTGGTATTGTTCACTTTTTTCCTCCCTTAATATCTATCTCAACAAGTCTATTCAGCCCAGAAGTTTCCCTAAAAGCCACCAGTTTGACTGCCATGGTCTTCTCCTATCTCCCACATTTCACGTTTAGCTGTCCTCCCTTTGACTGGCTTATCAGCTGTCAGCACCAAAAGATGCTTCTATCGTTTTTCAGCGTTTTTGAAAGGAGTAACCCCAAAAGAGGGATATGCTAGAAACACCACTCACCAGGATGTATGCAGTGATGGCAGCATTTAAAGGAAACTTTTAACTGCCCACATGTCTGTATTTTGACTTACAGGAGATAGCTGAAAGATGCAGGCTTGTATTTACAGCTCAGAAAACCCAGGTATGGAGATAGTAAAATTAATTACAAACATACATAAATAGCACCATTCATAGCACAACCACTATTATAATTTCACAGTCCTTAATATTTCATAATATTCCAACCAAATTCAATTCACAATACCTGGCACCTCATAACACAACTTCCTCCCCATCGGACTTCTTACAGCTAGAGAGTTTCCCTGTCTGTCACCAAAGCCATGTTTTGAATCTGCCAAAAATCCAACATGCCTCACATGGCCTGAGCATGTTTACTTACATTTGTATATAGTACCTGTTGCCACTTTCTTCAACATCTAGAACCTTGATATTGAAAAGTCAAACAAAAAAAAAAAAAAAAAGGCAAGCATTTACTCTAGTATTCCACTGGGAAGGATTTTTTTTTTAATCTCATTAAACTGAGCTTAAGAAAGAAACACAAGCCTGAAGGAAATTCTTGGAGAAGTTCTTTTTAGAAGTACAATTGCCCAGAGTAACATTTCCCATGAAAATTATCTACAGAAACTGCTGCCTTTTCCCATGCCAGCATAGTCAAAAGCTTCAAAACCAGCAAGCATTTAGTTACCAGGAGAAAAACCTGAACAATAAAGTCTTCCAGTTTTAATCATCAAGTACACCAGAAATCTCTGGGAACTGTTTGAATTGTTCAGTGTTTTAAAAAAATATTAGAAAAGATACAGGTAGACAATTGTTTTCTACCCTATATATGAGGCATAAGGGTTAATTAAACCATTAGGACAGGCTCACTGTATACATACACACACATTAAAAATACAGACACACACCCCTCATCAGCAGTGAAGCACTGGCAGTTCCCTTCCCATCTCCCACCGCAATACCAGTGTCAGTGACAGCAGGTTCTCCAGCGTGGCACAGAAGGGCTGACCTGGAGGACTCATGTTCCTTAAGAACTATAACTCTCCTGAGACAAAGCTGCATGGTACTAGAAGTGTAAGTTTTCAGGAAAATAAAAAAGTATATGCAAAAAAAAAAAATCCCCAGAGAAAACCCATGCTGCTATCTCATGTATTTGGCAAAACAAGAGCAAAAACATTCACTTCCGTCACACTGAGAAATCCAGTGGTAGACTGTACCTCAGAAGAAATGTGAAGCACCAAGGGGTAGACACATGTACATATCCCACACAGACACATGCCGAAGTATTGAAGGAAAATGAATCAGTACTATGAACACCCTCTGCCCTCATCTCCAGTGTGGACTGAGGGAAGAAGTGCCAAAGGAGGGCAGCCCCCATCTCCAGCAGCACTCGCAATAGAGCAAGAGGTGGGGGATTCTGCTGCCAAGGAAGTCACAAGGCTTTATCTTTCCATGCCATGGTGGCTTTGTAGAAAGGTCTGAATGGCTGCTTAGTTAACATCTGTGAGCAGAGTTATGTTTTTGATGGTTGTATAAAAAACACATCCAAACATAAATATAGAATACAGCCCTTCAACACCAGCACTTGAAAAAATCCCACTTGTTCCTACAAGTAGATGAACCAACGTTTTGTTATTCCTGGGTGGAACTGAAGCAAAATAAAGACTAGAAAAGCAGTAACAGAAACTTGGAGCATCACAGAGATTTATGAATAAGCTGCCAGAAGAGCTAAGAACAAAAAAGGGCCAGCAATACGGAAGACTGCTAACAATACCCCTAAGAATCGGCTCACAAGCACTATGGAGGATCCAGGAGTGTAATAGCAATCTGATAGGAAGTGGAAGAAGCGAGCCTGAGGAACCACAGTACACCAAAAGGTACCTCTTCCAGCCGCCCGAGGAACCACAGTACACCAAAAGGTACCTCTTCAGGCCTCCTGAGGAACCACAGTACGCCCAAAGATACCTCTTCCAGCCCTCAGTAGCAAGGGAAAATGTTTAGAGGGTCTTCAGTCACAAACTCTGCAATATTTTTTTTCCAGATATGCATCCTACTGTTTACTTGTACAGAAAAAGTAGTTTAAATATAAACCTCTTTAGGGTATTTTAAATGATAAATGTTGCTCATATTTCTGTTAATTTATCTAAAACGGAGAGAAAAGAGAAAGTAGTCGTCCTCTTGTGTAGTTTCTAAACAGAATTAGAAGAAAACTCTATTTATTATATATACATAAAAATAAACGTTTTATTAAACATATAAGATGTCATGATTCATACCAACCACATCTGCTTAATCTCTACAGGTCAAGGTCACGTCATTTATACCAAAATTAAAAATGTTTAATTATCAGCAGTATCAGCAGCTATATGGACAGAGAATGGTTATTAGAAAAGAACTATTATAAACCAAACACAATTATATTATACAGAAACCATTAGATATTTGATGAGATTTTAATCTTTGAGCTGGTATCATTCTGCAAGTTAATCATCTGGAGAACAGAAAATCTGTTAGGAATGCAATTAAATGTACTAGTTCCATTAAAATTGAGCTGATATAGTTAATTGTAGTCCTAAAATAGCTATTTCCTCACACCTTCACTAAGCAATTTTTTTTTCATCTACTGAGTAAGAGTCTATTTAAGAAACACTTTTCACATAAACTCTCTAATCAGATTTGTGAATACTTTTGTTCTGTTATGTTACCCCATACAAGTTGCACTGCAGTTTGCTGTTCGACCTTGGATTCTTAATTTACGCTGAGAAGTACAGCAAGGTCTTTTGTTTCAGTTACTATTAGTCCATAGTATCTGCATTGCTGAAGCTTTTGGGAAGAATATCAACAATGTAGCCTTGCAGCACACTAAAGCATTTACAAAATAAAAGGAAATGACAGACCAATGGCAAACCCACCTCAGATGGTCATTTTAAGCATCAGCACTTCTGGGAAGCGGATAATTTCCAAACAACTGTTTTAATGAATCCATACATATTCAAAGTACTTGCAAGGGTTTTGCAGCATTGCTAGCAAATTGGGAATACAGGCAATTCCTGCCTTTTTTGGAGAGAGCGAATGAAAATAAAAACGTATCCTAAGAGCGCATCATCAACTTAGGACTATCTGATCTAGAAGTCATCCTCGCAGACCAGGCAGTTCATCGGGGCATTTTAAATTGCTCTGTATGGGAGGGGGGGAAATGCGACTTCGGGGAGCGGCGGTTGCGCCGCCGGCGGGGGCCGGCACCGGCGCACCGCGCTGCGCGGATGCAGTTACGTAACCCCGGCCCCCCCCGGTCCGGATGCTCCGGCTTCGCCCCGGGACCGCCCGCAGCAGCCGCCGCCGGAGCAGGCCACGGCCCCCGCACCGGGCCCGCCGCCGCCGCCGCCGCGCCCCGGCCCGCTCCCGCCTCCCACGGCGGCACCGCCGCGCCCCGCCGCCCACGCCGGCTCCCGGCCGCGCCGCGCAGCCCCCCGCGGGGCCCGGCGCCGCCGCACGGCGCGACCCGACCCGCTGCTCGCCAGCACGGCCTGTCCCGCCGCTCCGGCTCCGCGCCCGGGCCGCCGGCCCCCGCGCCCCGCCCGTGCGCGCACCCCGCGCCGCCGCTCAGCGCCCACCTCCTCGCCGGCATCCGCGGCGCATCCCCGCTGCGGCCCGGGCGGCTGCGCCCCGCCGCTCCCCGCGCCCGCCCGCCGCAGCTCCCCGCCCGGCTGACGGAGAGAGGGAGGGAGGGAAGGGGCGGGCAGCCGCGCCGCCGCCGCAGCCCCGCCGCGCCGCCCCCCGCCCCCGCCCGCCGGCCAAGGTGCCCTCCGCGCCGGCCGGCACCCACCTGCGGCGGGCGGCCGCTCCGGCGGGGCCGCCCGCGCCTGCCCCCGCCGCGCCGGCGGCAGCGGGCCGGGCCCGGTGAGAGGGACCGCGGGGCCGGGCCGGGCCGGGCCGGGCTGAGCGGAGCGGAGGGGGCAGGCGGCGCCGGGATGCTCCTGCCGAGCGAGGCTGCGGGCCTCTGCGCGCAGCGGCGGGGCGGCGCCGGGGCAGGGCACGGCACGGCGCCTTGCCCGCAGCTGCTGCAGCCGGCCCCGGTGCGCGAAGCAAAGCCCGGAGTCAGGTTGATGCCGGTGCGTCGGAGAGACGGGGCAACGGCGGGGACCGAGTAACGGGCTTCGGTCATGAGATCGGGTCTAAAATTAAACTGGAAGGCACGTGGGCAGCAACGGGATGTGCTCGAGCAAGAGGGACCTCCGTGCCGCGGGCGGGAGGGGGATGTCAGACAAAGGGATGCCGTTGAGACACCCGGGCGTAAAGACGGAGCAGGGCTGTCAGCAGCCGCCCTAAGGGCCTTTCCCCACACCAGCTTGGTGACACAAGCACGGTAACCAGCATCGCACTGTCCCCCGCCCCGCAGCTTTCCTTGCGTCAGCTAATTTGGTCTTTGTCATCTGATAACGGGAGGTTGGTGAAAAAAACACATTACGTACTCTTCAAAACTGCCAGAGAAATTATTCCCTTGGTTTAATCTATATTAGCTTTCTTTTTTCTTTTTTTCTTCCGTAGATCCTCCATCACAGCTTTCATGACACCCTTGATGGCTTAGACACATCTTTGGAAACAGGAAGCTGGACTGACCTGTGCAGAGAAGCTACTGAGTGGCACAGGTCACCCTGCTGTGGAGGAGACAGGTTGCAGACTCACCTGTCTGGTTAATGACTCGCCTCTGGCACCCTGGTCCTTCTGCTAGAGCCTGGTCACTCCCTGTCCCCAGGGCTGGCACACTCTTCTGTCCTCTGGGGCCTCTCTTCGCAAACTGGACTCCTCCTGGATGTCCTATTTAAATCCTCCAGCTTAGCCCTGCTCTCTGGTTCGTGGTAACAAGATGGGAAATATATTTTGTCGTCCAAGAAAATCAACTGAAATCCCTGGAGAAGTAGATGCCACTGCCAGCAAATTTCAATAAGAGGGGAAAATGGCAAATTCCTTGGAAAAAGTAGAGAGATTTACAGGAATCTAGATATCTAATTATTGAGCCTACACTATTCATTAAGCAAAGACAAACAGGCTGTGTGATGCTCGTTTATGTTTCCCCCATTTCTCAAACTGGCAATTCCAGATTTGGCAGCATCGTTGTGCAGCAAAGGATCATTTTGGGGACCCTGGCATACAAAAAGGCTGTTTTCCTATCGAAGCAGAGACCTCCAGAGAAGGTTCCCTTGACACACATGCCTTTAAAATGCCCCATTCTTTAGTTCAGGCAGCAGGGAAGTTTACTAAACATAATATGAAATGTTTGCTTACCATCCATATACTGAGGATAAGCAAATCTATGGGCACTAAAAATATTTACTTACAGAATCTTAAGAAAATATTTTTATTTTCTCCTGTAGTAGCAATATTGTTGTTTCTTTGCTGTCATTTATTGTTAAGGTTTGTGTGTGTTTGGCAAAACGGTACCCTTAGGCAAGGCACAGGTAGCAGACACATGTTTTTATTAAAGATTTTTGCAAATTACACTTTGTCTTTTTTGCAATTAATTCGAATTATGCAAAACTGTGAGAATACAGCAGTAGTAACCAGTGAACTGGAAATGCTTTGAAGAACAAACATGAAGTATAGCACCAAAGAGCATTAAAGAGAGTCTGATAACAAAACAAATTAGGCAGAGGGAGAATCCAGGAGGCAGCGGGAGGCTCATAGCAGGCACGTGCTGTAAAGGCAGCAAAAGGGAAATGCCAGCGAGGTGGAAACCAGATGTGTCCTGGAGTACAGGAGTGCCAGAAGACTGAAGAGCCGTCTCCAAGAATCAGAAAGCACAGCTGCCATTGGGACTGACATCAGGTAACTCCCTTCTGAGCAGGAAACCAGATCAACCTCCTCTTTCTTTCACAGATACTGACCACCCAACACAACATTATTTACTTGCTTCTTTAAGTCCTCCTTAGGGCTGAATTACTTGGAATACTTCTGGCCAAGCACTGTTGCACCTAAATAGCCTAAAATTACTTGTGTGAGGACCAAGGATCTTCACAGTTGTGTGATGATGCAAAATCACTCATGGTAAGCAAAACGAAAGCTGACTCTGAGCAGCTGTAGAAGGATCTGACAGTAGTGAATGACAGGGCAAGCAGACAGTGGCTGAAAGTCTCTGTCAGTAACTGCAAACTAACGTAAACAGTAATGAAAATAACCCTAACTAAACATACATAATAATGGGCTCTAAATTAGCCTTTATCATTTGGAGTCATTCTGAGTAGTTTTCTGCAAACATTAGCTGGCTACTCAGCAGTAGTCCAAAAGGCAAACAATGTTAGAAATTACTCCAAAAGCAGCCGAGAACAAAGCAGAAGTGCTCATTATATCCCTATGTAAACCTCTTGTGCACTCGAGTGCTGTGTACCGTTCCAGTTCCTTCATATGAAAATGTGGAACTAGAAAATGCATGTACGCGGCTAAATGAATATACGCAGAAGTATGGGAATACATCTGTGTGAGGAGATAATTTCTAGCTGGAGAACAGACTGAGAAAGGATTGTCCTCCGATCTATAAAATCCCGAATGATAGGCAAGAGGCCAACAGGAAACGATCACGCACTATTTTCCATCACACAAGACTTCAGGGAGACTCAGTAAATGATCACACAGCGGGTTTAAAACAATGGCTGGGAAGAACTTTTCCATACAAAGTGTTATTAAATCATCCGATTTAACATGGCTTGCTGCTATACAATACTATGGAGCTGAAGGGACAGATGTTTTTAAGCAGGGATTACACAAATGAATGAAGGATAGCTGTAGCTATTAAGCACAATAATTCCCTTTACAGTTTCTGCTTAAAAGGTGCCTGCCCATTGCCTGCAGAAAGTTGCCCAAGAGACGACACTTTATCTGCCCTGTCTCAACACTCTCCCCATGCATTGATTTGCAGGTACTGTGGAGAGCAAGAAACCCAATTAAATGGACCTTTACGCTGGTCCCATACAGCCATTCAGGTGGTTTATTCTTTTCTTTCTGCTCAGTTAGGTGCGAGAAACCGAGGACAAGCAGCATCTCTAGGTATGAAAGCATACTCCTGCCTTTCCCCATCTTCCCTAGGAGTAAAATCAGACTCAGTTCTTGATCTTCCTATTTGGGTGTTTTTCCATTCCCCTGAAGAGAATTTGGAAAAACTGTTTTTCTCTTCTCAACATTTTGCTCTTCAGTTTCAGTAACTGGTAGTCCATATGCACTGGTCTATTCAGATCAGCACCATTTTTTCTCTCCTTTATACAAGATTGGGGCAGTGTATAGCAAGAGAAGTCCTGAAGCATAATAATGTAAGATATGCATAGAATAGAACAGAAATAATTTCCATACTCATAGATCATCACAGCCATTCTTGGACATCCTGGAAGAGAAAGGGATAGTGAATTCTTCTCATTGAAAAAACTGGAAAGGCAAGTAAAACCACCCAGCGATGCTTTAAAATTCAAATGACAGGTAAATATCTTACATAGATAATTACAATGTATAAGAGTTTTATTAAGAATATCCCTATTAAATACAAGAAACTAGAAATCTGAAAAACAAATCTGAAATGCAGTTTGGCAGGACTCCAGGAATCCCTGAAGACAAACATATGATAAATCAGCTGGAGTGGTTAAATCTCATATAAACAAAATCTGTATGGTTGATATTGTGTATAGCTAGTTATCTCCACTCAAATATAAGGAAGACAGTTTGTTTCATACTTGATTTTGGCAATGGATAGTAGTCCCATGGCTTCATCTGTAGCAGAATGCATATGATTTCTTTACTGTGGAGACTGCAAAACCAAAGCAGTATAAACACTTTAAGCTATTTTAAACAACAACAAAAAGAAAGAAATCTCTGGTTGGAAGGGTTGTTACTACAACACTTATAACCCTGCTGGCTATTACCAGCACTCTAGTTTCTGTTCTAGACTTAAGTTCTTTAAAACTTCAATATTTAAAAAACTTTTCTCTCACTGCCTCCCCTAGAATAGCTTTAAAAAGGGTCACAGTGGTAGAGTTTCCTCTGCACTCTCTGAGAACTACTTAATTTACTTTTCCAAAGCCACAACAGAGGTAAACCAGTTTCAAACAGTTTCAGTTTGCCTCCAGGATAAAATTCTAAGAATGTCGTTATATACAGGCATTGAAGACATCTTTGCATCCTTGTCCTTCAAACAGGCAAAGGGAAAACCTACTGTGATACTTGTGTATGGATAACCTGTGTCCAAAATTCTGGCAATAGTAAGTAGCTAAGCTGGTATGTTGTCAGGGAGGAGAAAGGAAGCAAATTTAGTGTCCCCCAGCATTATTATAATAGAAGTGAACTCTGAATAGAAGTGAGTTCTGTGGTCTTCTTAAAAGTTAAAAGCATCAGTGGGTCAAGATATACAGGGCATGTTTTCACATGCCATTGCCTTTGATTTTGTTTTGCTGATTAAATATAACTTCACTCCTGCTATCCTTAGATGTAACGGACACATTAGGAGGGGGATTTAGTGTGCCCAGGATGAGGACAATCAAAATTCTGATACTTAAAATAACTTTCAGCAATCTTGCAATTTTGTTTGTGAAGTTGCTTATAATTTCAATTTCAGAAAATATGTCCATCATATATTTGCATTTCCAATGGAGTTTTGATGTCCACATACCTGAATATGCTCTGTTAACATTGTCCTGTATTTCTTAAAATGCCATCTGATAAAGTTACTCATTAGCACTTTCCGAAGACAGAACTTGGTCAGAAGAGTTGGAAGAATTCCCAGGGTATCTTCTGTACTCCCATGCTCGAGATTTGTAAACGCTTTCTCTAAATATAGAGTAGGGCCGGGTCAGCAGTTAACTCTTCAGACTTAGTAAGGCCCTGCAGATACTGCATGTTAACATCGTATTTGAACACTTCACGTTGGGTGAAGCGTCCTTCCCAAGCCCCACAGAGTTTTCCGACTTTCAAGAAAAATTCATAATAAGAGAATTAAGGTTTGGGAGCAGGCAGATGCATATTGCTAAAATAGAGGAAATAAGAGTCTTATACTGATATTTAATTAATCTGACAGTGCCATGTATAGTTCAAAACAACAGCCCCACCATCTATGAGATATGTGGATTGCACAGTACTGAAGTGTTATTTTCAAGCTGTGATTTACGATGTTTACAAAGCGCCAAGGCCATAGAGACCATCATCCCTCCAAGCAGCTCCTCTTTAAAGCTTCCTTTAAAGCTTTTATAACCAAACAGAGCAAGTAGCTGAACTGTGTTTTGTGTTATGTTCAGCTGCATACTTCTCTTCGCACTTGTACCCACCAGAGTCGCCTGACGCAGAGCTGCCTCCCTTTGTCTCCACAGTTTCAGCTACCAGAGCTGTCTGAAGCATCTGGAAGCACCTGGAGTTTTTTTGAGTGCAATACAGCACCAGGCTGGCTGCAGGAGGCCTGATCCTGCCTGTAACCCAAGCTTCTGCTGCTCTGCTTGTCCCTGCCAAAAGCAGAGGCTGTGGATGAGCGACCTGATGCAAATTTGTGCTCCAAGTTGTTCAGTGAACTCAGGACAGCTGCAACTGGGGGTGGGCTGTCAGCACAAGGAGGAGGAACAGAACTATCACACAGCGGAGGGATGAAGGAGAAATTACCCAACAAAATAAAGGAGCTCAACAGAAAGCATACATTTTTGAATAACAGATAGCGCTTTAAAAGTAATCCTCCTGGTGCCATAATATTCATTATGCGCATATGAAATGTGCATGGTGCATGACAATCAGTGTATTTCAAGAGAAAGGAGAAATAAGACACAAAAGAGTGACGTTACTACGGATTGACATAAGGGCTTCTGCGGTTCATCTGTGATAGACATCCATCCAAAAGGCTCCAAATCGCTACACCCAACCTAATCTTAAAGCTTTTGGCTTCCAGAGCACCACAGTGCCCTCTGTCTTTTCTGTCTTAAGATACGAATCATTTGGATTATCCTACTTTTCCCCAATATCTGAATTGACTTTCCCTCAGGAGCACCCCCCCATGCCTTACCTCTTATTAGACTGTTCCCTATTCTGTTGTCTCAAAATCAGAACTCCTTTTTCATCATCTTCCTTATTTTTTCCTTTGTTTTGTCCCTCTTTCCTCTGGTTCTCTTCCTAGTTCCTGCTCATTATCTCACTCCTAATCTTTTACAGAGAAATTGCAAAAATGCCAAGAAATGGTATAAAGAGGTGTTCTGTATGTGGTGTTTTCAGGTGTCTCACAGAAAATTTTCATACTGGGCACAATAACTTTAAAACTATTTGGTTAATCCTACCTTTGCAAAACTATGAAAAGCCTCTGGAACAGCAAGAAAAAAAAAAATCAGAAAGAGACATGTGAGAGTTGTGCAACCAAAAATAGATCATTTGTATTTCAAAACTAAGAGGCTATGAAGAAATTAATGGTTTAAAAAATAATTCAGAGAAAAGACACAATTAAACTAGGATTCTGTCTTCTCTCAATCACTTTAAAATTAATTACTTTAATTACTTTTAATTATTTAATTATTATTAAATAATTATTATTATTAAATAATTGTTTAATTAAAGTATTTTAAATTATGTGTTTGATACACCTTGAGATAATTCTCTATCTGTGGAAAAAACCAAACAAAACAAAACAAACCACAACCTTTTGGTTAAAAATTCTATATAGAGGTTGATTACCTTAGAAGCGGGTTAAGGTTTTCAAAAGTAGCGCCAGTTTTGCGTTGCAGCCTCCATCTGCACATCCAGGAGACCAGTGACCTCTGCTGGCACCGGGGGCCCGCCTCGCAACGCCGCAGGCACCGGCATCACCCTGCGTCCCTTTGCTCTAATGAGGTTAAGTGACTTGGCATCGTTAACCCTCCTTCTTTCATTTAGAATTTTTTCTCCAGTTTATTTTGGAGAAAATTTACCAGTACAACTGCAGTTCAAATCTGACATTCTATGAAAAACTTGAGCAGAAGCTTTGACAAAGTTTTAAGCGAATGTTTAACAAATAGAGATAGAAAGTTTAGAAAAATGGTACGGTGAGAATATGAAAGGAGTCGTTTTCCTGAACTGGAGCTGTGCACATAATTGCATGTTGTTTTCACCTTCAACAGCTTCCACTTATATATGATTATTCCTTCTTCTGTCTCTCACTTTACTACAGTAATTGAAAGAGTGGAGGTGCCTGGCATTGCAGACATTAGATGATATCTCTGTAGAGAGAGCAGAAATAACATGACAGAGTACCCTGGGTCAGAAAATGGACCATTAACAGGAAGAAAGAGGAAGGATGTGAAGGAAATCCAATTCCACTGCAAAGTGCAAACCTGGGCTCTGCCCCCACATGAAGTACTCGAGTAGTGGTTTGTACCGCCAAAGAAAAAGGTCTCAAGTAGGAGCCCCAAGACCAGCGAAGGGAACTAATTGCAATCACAGATCACGTTGGGAATGCACAGACCTCTTGAGAACGGCCTTTTTTCACTTAATGATCAGAAATACCCTAATGTAGACATTCAGGCAACATAAGCCAGTTACTATCTTTCTCCAGTGACACAAACAAAAGGCTCCTCTGCTGACCAAGTGGTTATGACTCAAATGGATAAATAATTTCTACTGGACATCATTTAGCATAATGTATGAAATCTGTATTATCTCATTTTCAAAAGGTACAAAAGCTCCCTTCAATGCCAACAGAAACTATGGCCGATGAGCACAGCTGAAATCCAAGTCACTTACAGATAAGCATGCTCAATTCTTCTTACCACTGTTAAAGCACTATTACTGCAAAACAACACACACAAACACCTAAACAGTTTTAGCCAATTTATCAGCAAAAGCAATATATGTGACACAGTTTTTTGCAGTACAGGAACCTAATGCTCATCCTCATAGCAGACACAGTTTTTTCTTACCAATGAAATGACCTAGAAAAGCAGCATGCAAGGTATTTATCAGTAGTGCTATATTAAACAGGGAGTGATGAATACCATATCCAATCAAAACTGCTGCAGAACTTTAAAATAGCAAAATGTACTTGCATAAACTGGTATTTAGCTGGAGAAGACTAGGACATCAATGCTTTTGGGAAATACACTGAACTCTAAGGAGGGCAAGTAATGAATTTGCTTTGAAGGATCTTCTAAAAAACATTACCAGAACACTACAAATGTCTCCACGTGAGTCACCTAATAAACTGATTCAACAGTGACTGAAAAGGAAGGATACTGTCTGCTTGCAGAGTTGCTTCTTAGGGTATCTCGAAGTCTCAGGACTGAAAAAGGGGCAATTTCTTCCCTCTGAGTACCAACCCAATTCTCTTCAGTTCAAGACCTGACCGAACAAGCACGCAAGAGAGCTCTGTAGCCCAAAGCAGGACTGCATACAGAGCACTGGTCTTCCACGGCCAGAGGAGTGCAGTGGCCCACTATTCCCACGGACACGCAGTAATAGAAAGAGGATTGAGAACAATTAGAAAATGGCACTGTTCTGTCTGCTTTGTAACATTACTTCAAGATGTAAAGAGTATCTTTTAACCCTCTGTATGTGTTGAATGCTCCCTCATGTAGCTGTTAGAATCATTCTAACAGATGATTATTCTTCCCCATCTTGGATGGCCAAGCTTAGACACCAGTCACTTCATTTTTGAGTGTTTACACTCCTAGGGATGTTCACATCACCCAAACACACAGGCATCCACCTTCAGTGCCGCATTAGATGGGGGATCTTGAGATAACAGGAGACTCATCAAAAAGGCTGATTCAAACACATAAATGAGAAGGTTTTTTTTTTTTTCACCTGACTATACAGAGATTCTTAGCATTTTATCTGGCTCCTAAATAACACTCCCACCGGTATCCTGTACTTTAAAGCACGCTCTTGAGTAAAGACAAATAAAGACAGTAAAGATCTGCACATACACTGAAAAGATGCTTGCACCGGCACAGTACCTTACCCCTCGTAGGCTGTGTTTTAGCTTACTTCTAACATGCAGATACACCGCATCACACTCATTCAGCAGCGTGCATCAGACCCGCTATACGAGCATGGTGTCTGTCATGTTTGCACAGTAGGATTGATGCTTGTTAAAAATATTGGGCTCACTGCACACATACACTGTATAGTTAAGGCTGCCAAGGTGCTGCTTGATGGTTCTGGAGTTTTGGATCTGTGATAACCTGGTCAGAATGATTTCCCCTGAACAAATAAAAGAAAGCCCCAAATTCTATTGAAAATTTATGGTGAGGACGAGGGAAACAAACAAAAAAAACCCCCAACAACCAAACAGGACTTTTCCAGAGGAACCCCAGAGAAACGGCAACCCCCCTCACAAGCAATCTCTGGGCTGGAGTCAGAGGTAGGATCCCATCCTCCAGGCTAAACCATAAACCTGTTTCATTCACTATGTAATTTCTAACATCTCCAGCAAATTAAGCAGGAATTTTGCAGCCTGCTTTAACCATGCAGCCCTGATTCAATTTCATTCTTTGTGCTGAATGAAACGACTGCTCTTGAGGAAAAAAAGCTGCTGGTGAGTCATCAAGGACTGCATCGTAACACTTACTAGGGGAACTAGGGGAACAGAGAGAAGCAAAAGGAGGTTTCTTAGGCAACCTGTATTCTGCAACTTCCTAACATTTGAGCATTTGAATTCTAATGTTCTTTTAAGATAAGAAATAATACTGTTTTGTGGTTTTTTTTAAAGACACTTTCTGTCACTTAATTTAAACTTCTGAACCAATTGCAATGACAGCAGTCATTCTCATACACCCTCTCTAATGCAAAAATATTTTTACTCATACTTCTTTTTATAAAGAGCAGGAAATAAAAAAAAACTAGTTGAATGCGGCTGTATCTTGTAGTGGAGACCAATTTACTAAATGCTTTAAAATATTTGCTGCATAAGAAACATTATGTACACTGCATGTAAATATTATTCTAATTGCATTAATTTGATAGTAGGTAAAGTCACGTGACATTACTAGATGGCTGATCTAGCTTTGGATCCTAGCAGTATTCTGAGACAGCTGACTGTAAAGAACTGAATGGTAAAGCAGTAAGTTTAGAGTAAGTATATCTTCTAGTTAAAAAGATTGTACCGAACTCTCTGCTCCCTCTTCTTCCCACCCCCACCCAGGGGCGTTGCTTTACTGGGTGCATGTCTTTTGCTGTTGGAAAACAATGGAGAAAATTAAAGAGTTTCCCCCACAGCTTTCAGCTACTTACAACTGGAGGTATTTCCCAATACCTTCTCATTTCCTCCTCCTCTTTGAAAAAGAAACAAAACAAGAAAAGGAGGCCATCTGTTGTAGGTAAAATCATATCTTAAATTAATAAAAAGACACAAGACAAAACCACTAATTACAAGGTGCGGTGCTTCTGCACATTCACTACTGAGATTGGGAAAGTCAGGGTCTTGGAGCACCAGAAAGGAGGCTGTAAGGAAGGTTTCCTGGTAAGAAGTAACATTCTTGGAAAGAATAAGGGCTGGAGAAGCAGGTGAAGATCGTGGAAAGGGGGATGATCCTGGAGCTCAGCGAGCTGCTCAGAAACAAATGCCAAAGGCTGCCCAGGGACACCGACCAGCGGGACACGAGGCCGGTGACTGCAAGCAGCTGCACAGCACAACTGTGCAGTACAACTTGTACATGCCCAGCCCTCCTGACAGCAGCAATCTCCCTGCTGGGAAGGGAATCTGAGGCTACGTGAACCTAACACTGCTGGCAACAAGGGGAGAAAAGCAGGTAAGTGCATGAAATGATAAGGTAGGATAAAAGTTCAAATCTTGTTGGTTCTTAAATAAGCCCCACTATCCAGATCTACGATGGGCTGTCATTCACTCTGTCGCCCCTGTGACCAAACCCCCCTTATTAACATAAATAACTCTCCCATCACGTTAAAATTGTATACACTGGCTGTATCTACTCTGAAACCCAGTTCACTATCCCATGCCTGGTAACTAAGGGAGTAAGGCCTGCATTCTCACCCCTGTTTTCCTGTGCGCTAGGGCTTTCTTGGAAGGAAATCTTTCTGAAGGTGCTCAGAGCCAAAGTTACAGGATGCTCCACTGTCCCTCCCCAGACGATGATCAAGGGACCAGGACTGGAGAAGCAGGACGCATCCAAGAGCATGCTTGTCCTCTAGTGTGCATACAACTGGAATTTATCAATTTTATCTGTATAAATTATTTTAATAACCAGGATATTTTCAATTCAACAAGTAGTATTCAGGAATACACAGAAGAGTATTTGGCATTTGAAAACTATCTGTGCAAATACTTATTCAAACTATCTTCATTTACTCTTCATCAATGCTGAAATCCACTTCATGCTGAAATGCTGAATTGTCCAATTCTTCACTTAAACAACATGTGCATTAAAAGCTTCTTAAAAAACCAAAAAAAACCTCCCAAAAACCCAAACAATAACTCATAACAAAAGACCACCCCTAGACTCCATACTTTCCCCACAGTTATAACCAAAAGACCTCAGGATAAGAAAGGATAAATGCAAGCAGCTCTGCTAGTCTAATCCAGTCAAATGTGCTTTTCACTAAACTGCATACAAAGCATAATCAATACTTTTGGCCCAAATCAACAAAATATTTAAGAATGTATTGAATCATTTTCTTGATTACAACTATTTTCTTAAATCTAGCTTAATGCTGTCAGGTTTGCTAGCAGTTTTTGAAACTGCTATTTCATTTTCTTTGAATTTACTGCTGTACTTCAGTTTTCAATGCAATTTGGATCATGAGAAATGTCTTCTATTTTAACAGTCATGATCTGAATCATTATCAGTTAACCAGTTAAGCCACAAAATGCTGACTCCTTTATTTCCCCCATCATTGTAATTTCCATCTTAGAGGAGGAATTCAGTTAAACACAAGAGAGATTTCTGTAATACAAGATTATAGATTACTACAAAAACAACCACTGGTTTACAGTTTTTAATGCCTTGATAATTTTCAAAACTGCATGTCTGCATTTTCAAAACCAGAAAGTACTAGAGAGGGAGAGAGAAGATCAACTAAGTAACAATTAAAAAAACAAAAAAAAAAAACCAAAAAAACTGTCACTGTCCACAGGAACCATGTCTAGTCACGTTTTCAGTCAGTCAGTCAGCTAGCTGAGGGTCATGTCATTATTTAGTTTCTGTAGAAAAAACACAAGTACAAAAATGGTATCAAAAAGCAACATACCTATTTTAAAATATATATATTATAAAACAATTGTTACAACAGCATATAAATAAGGCTTTTAATGTATTTAGAAGAATGATATTAAAATTTTACATATGCTTCTCTAGCATTTAAAGAAGTACCTCTTTTTCTGAGCAGTGTGTGAAAGCCAGCAATTTTTCTGCAGTATACTGTTGATACAAAATAGAGTTAACTTTTTTTTTAAATTCTGGAGTATATTTCAACTATAATACAATTATTTCTGTGCAAAAATGTTTTTAAAAAAGTAAATCATTATAAATATACATGTTAAACTTCAGGATTTTAATAAAGTTTTAACTAAAAACATGAATGCAAATCAAATCAGTGATGCAGGACTTTTTCCCAACAAAGATAATAAACGACAACAATAACCACGTATTTCATGACAGAATAAATGTTTTTGAACTTAGTAACTAAATAAATAAATATTTAAAAACAACACCAAACATTTTCAGAAGGGGAAAAATGCAATTAATCAATTTGCTGCGGGTTAAAGCCAATCAGCAATGATTATTAAGAGCCACAGAATCCAGACCTAGCTATCTGTGTTTTGCATTTCTTAGACAGTGCTAGTTAGCAGCTCTGCTTTCTAAGGACTACTTGAAAGCTTTGTGAAAAATGTTTGGGGTGGGTTTTGGGTTTTTTTTGTTTGTTTTTTTTTTGTGGTGTGGCAGTACTTAAGTAGAACTACTAGGTTGCAATGAAGAGATTAATCGGAATTCCACAATACATTCTTCTGAAAGATACCAAATTCTTTCCTTCCTCTTCTGAGTGATATTATTTACACAACAGGCATCAGACAACTGCAGTGAAGTTCTCATGAAATACTCAAAGCAATGCAAAAACCTGAGTAGAGAGCACAAGCTGGTCCACACCAAGAACATTAAGATAGCTTCTGCTTTTAGCAACTGCCTACAAGTAGGCACTGTAGTTGTCTTCTCAAGCCTACGCTGACTCAAAGCAAGATGGTTTAAAGTGATTATTTCAACCATTAATACTTACTTAGCTTAAGAGGGGAGAACCTCACCCCAAAAAAACTTACATTAGAACTTAAAGCAGTTAAGAGAACCTTATTGGTCTGTATTTCCATCATTTCTCTGCTACTTTTAACTACTCATATAAACAATTAAATTTTCATTGACTTGTAGGAGAGCCAGAGCCTGCAAAATTCATTAGATGGATTAGTTTAGAAAATTAATACACATGTATTCAAATGCTCCTGATAAACAAACGTTGTTGTAATATTTCAATTGACGATAGACTGTTCTTACGATCAGTTTACATTGCAAGAACATTATCAGTAGCATACCATTACCATAAAATATTTAAGAAACAATTTTGTAAATTATATTAAAAAAGATTATTTATATAAGAAAAATATTATCAGGGGAAAAAAAACTTTAAAAAGTCAGATAAAAACTATATTGAAATAATAAACATTTTATTTAAATTGAATTAGTCAATTGAATTAAATTTATTTTCATATATATTCTATTGAATTCACAGATCTTATCACAGATTTTCATCAGAGAACTTTGTATAGAAAGTACTATTGCAGAAATCCAGTCACCTTGTTAGAGATAAAAGGCAAGCAATAAAACAGGACTTTAGAAAGGATTTTAAGAGGCAATGACTTCCTTAAGTGAAAACTCTCAGAAGTTTTAGCTAAGAAGATTATTTCCTCCAGCTAAAATTCAAAAAGAACAAAAGCTAATATTCTCACATCTTCAAAAAAAAAAATTATTTCAGAGGTAGAGAGAATTTCATCCCCTTTCACATGCACAATTTAAAGTTTTAATTGAAAGCAAAATATAAGCCTCTAAACTACTGCAAAACTTGTTTGTTCATCAGTCCAATGCAGAGTCACACAGTGGTAAGCTTGACTTAAATGAGCAAGCCCTTTTAAAAAGGAGCACAGATGGAATCTTTCTTTTTATGTACCATTTCGTTCCAATTTGAGAAACTGGCTAAAGGACAAAAAGAGAGCAAGTAATTTTGTCTGTCTATCCTAAGAAGATATAGATGCTAAGACAACCTGCTAAACAACTCAGAATCGGGAACCTCATGTTCAGGATGGAACAAGATGTAACACAGTAAATTTAGAAAGCTCTTCTACCTGTGTTATTGCACGGATGCAGCAGATGAAAGGCTAACCAAAAAGGGGAAATACTCGGCAGTCATTTGCACCAGAACTACAGGTAATCTGTCTGAGACAGATTTAGGGTGTCCATCTTTGAACAGACTAAAACTAGTACTCTATATTACTTGAAAATTTACAGAAATGCAAAAACCTAGGAAAGGACAAAAAGCTCTGCTCCAAGTTTGCATGTGTAAAAAGATTATTCTTGAAATCTGACTTTAGTTCTCCAGTTTTCTAATTAGGTAAAATGGCACAACAGCAAATGTGTATGTTTTACCCTCACCTTATAAGGGAGTTCAGGTTTCTAAATAGTCAATAACAGGTATATATTAGAATTTTCAATCAAAATTTATAATATAAAGTAAGTTTTAGGCTTTTGAAAATCCCATTTGGTGACTGACTGCACCTTTTGTCAGCTGGAGACCTTAAATAACATTCTCAAAAAAAATCACACTGGAAAAATGTGTGCTTGTGTATGTGTGCACACACGTGTGTGTGAATAAAAAAAATATCAGTTTTAGATTGACAAGCAGAAGAGAATCTCCCAGTCTTCTTCCTCTTATCTTTCTTAAAAACAAAGAAAGAAAAAGTAAGGGTAAATCATCTTTCTAATTTTGGATGTATATCATATCTACACTTTTCTAGTGAAAAGTAGTCAAGGTATTACATTACACTTTACATCATAGTTTTTCACATAGTGACCAAGAGGCTGGCCTTTTGTTATTGGAAGTAAAAGTCACATTAAAAACAAACAAAACCTTTGTACAAAGATAAGAGCATGGGTACAAGTCACTTGAAATTGCATTCACCAGAACTGCTGATTAAAAAAAAAGTTTCAAATGAGTTTTAGCTACAATTCAATGCAGGAAAAGAATGCTAGAAATCATTTTTTTTTAAAAAGCAAGTTGTATATAAAGACTAAGGCCACCTTTAGTAACTGCTGCTTATCAAAAGAACAACATGAAAGTCCTTTGGAAAAAAGGAGGAAAAGAACACTGTGGGCAAAATCTTTTTTGGTCTTTGCAACTCCCAGGTCACAAAGAGTATCTATGCAAAGAAAGGTACAAGGAGTGAAGCTCAGAAGTAAAATATTGATGCAAAAAGAGTCAGGATTTCATGTGGTGTTTTCTGAATGAGTTAAAGCAAAACTGCATGTCCCATATAAAGATAATACAGCTACTGGAATTATTTGGAAGCTACGGTAATATTTGGGAGTTATTTTGTAGAAAACAGGGCTTAGCCTTTCCTCCCCCATATATACACCAGGCTCTACAATATTTTCTTCGCTATCACACATTCCAGCTACACCTGATTTCTGAGAATCCAGATGACCCAAATATCCCAAACCTTCGGTTTCACCTGGAAACGTTCCCTGTCATTCCCATGTCCTTTTTTATTTATCCCTTCCCTCCTCTGCCCTTCAAGGACTAAACTCTGCATCTTTATCCAACACCATTGTGAAGGCATGTGTTTTTAATGAAAGACAGACACACATGAGCTGATCTCAGTTCCATTGTTTATTTTTGCATACTCTTTTCAATGTTAACTGATACTCTTATGTACATAAAGTGAATATTTCTGTGCACATCCAGACTGATTGTAATCAACTGGTTCGTATTTGTTCAAAAATTATAAAAATAGATTTTTACTAAAATAAAGCGTACGTGTGCATATACAAGCATTCACATACATACATATATATGTATAAACACACATATCACAAATTAAATTTCAAGTTGTTAACCAAAAAATTGATTTAAAGTTTATCATTACACGTTCATATCTAACTTCAAAATACTCTGCCTGTCACTATTTCAAGTGGTTGAACTTCAGTTTAAGTAACAGCTCAGACTGGGTACTCACCTGCTCAGTAAGTTCTCTGACGTTTGTTAGATTCTTCTGTAGGCGAGTCTGCCAACCTTACTTTAAGCCTGACACCATTCACAATCTTGCCATGTAACGCAGTTATGGCATCACTGGCACTTGCTCTGTCTGCAAATTTTGCGTAGCCCACATTTTTTCCAGCCACAAGGTAAACTTTTATCAAATGTCCAAAACGACTGGGGGGGGGGGGCCACGGGGGAGGAAAAAAAAAAAAAAGAAAAGAAAACAAAGATAATTTACAGGGTTTGCTGCAACATAGATACATATTATCCAATCTGAAGTATATATGATTCAATAGCTGCAAAAACTACATTCTCATATGTATGCTATATTTTCTTGCACTGCCCTCTTCCAAAACACCCAATTTTCATATTCCCTTCTCTAGAATTCCAGGCAGTAATAGAAATAAAACCAGAAGTCCGTAGGCAATGTTTTCTATGTAATATTACAACAGAACCACAAGCACCAGTGATTTATTTAAAAGAATATGTAAAGCTAATCAATACCATAGTCCCCAAACACTAAACGGCACTCAAAAAACCCCACAAACAACAAAAACAAACCAAAAAGAACACACACACACAAATCAGCAGATAATTCAGAGGCTAAACTTGCATCTCACTTAAATGAACTTGCTCAGTTGTCATTCATCTTTGAAAAGGTCTCACTGAAATGACACAGAAAGCAAGCGCTAAAGCTTTACCAAAAACCCCAGATTTCTAAGTCCTCAGGAGATTCCTAGGCAGTTCCTTAAAAAAACATTTTAAAAAAATAAATAAAGTCTGCTTGCTTCATACTGAAGTTATACAAGTGCCAAGACTAGGGTGCGTAGCCTTTTTCTTCTCCAGCATCTGAGTAAGAAAATCCAGTATATCAAACAGGTACAGTTTTAAATTCCACACAAGTGCACATTGTTTCTTTTCCTCTCCTGGTGCTTTGAAAATATTTTGGCTTTCCAAAGATTTATTGCAAATGCCAGCTATTAGAAAAGGGGAATGTCTTTTTCTTCACAAGTATACTAAAAATAAATAACATAAAATACTGAAGAACAGCTGACCTATAGATTTGTTTTAAAGATGGCAAAAATTGTCTCTCAAGTCTTTGCTCCCCATAGGGAAGTAGTGTGAAAGGATGGTTGAAATAGTGTCAATAAGATGCAAACCATCAAAATGTCTCAGGATATATCAGAAAAAAAACCTCCCTATACTTACTCCCGTAAATTAGTGTGGAAATTTATCAAAATACTTAAATTCCTTATAGAAATATGTAGAAGAAAATGCCAAATAAATTAGGCTATAAGAACCAGAAGTACCACCTTTTTTGCTTAAAAAAATGTTAAGAAACTAGACATTTTACTTCAGGTTATGCTAATCAATAATAAAACTGCTGTACTGATGACATTGCATCTATGCTTCAAGGTGAATTCCATTACACACTTGTTTCAAAAAGCAACTGTTACCTACTGATCACTTATTGATCACTGTGCGCTCCCTTTTCTGGAGTTTTCATGATAACAATCTTTATTTTCAACATTTATTTTAAATATTTCATGGTTATTTTTTTCATCAGAGAACACTTATTTGTAAATGGAGTCTTACCAGAACACATCCTCCAATACATTTACAGGTAAAGGATGGGGATGAAAAAGTATGAAAAGCCTTTCCTTCACAGAAGTGTCAGGTGGAACTTTTTTTTTGTGAGGTGGAAGTACGGCATCTGTTTGGGGCTGAAGTAACTGTGAGCCAGAAGTTCCTCCAAATGCCTGCTGAAACAGGGGAAAAAAACGCAAGTATAAGTTAACCAACAGGGAAGAAAACGTCATTTTTACCTTATTTACCATTTTTGTTCCTATCACAGGACATAAACAGGCTCTACCAGTTCTTATCTTAATTTGTTTACTTTGGTTACTTCATTAAATTAGATAATAAATCCAAGTAAGGTCAGACACCTTTACAGGGAATAAAAATGTACAAACCAACCAGAGGTACATCTTCAAAATTTAGCATCTAAAGCAGAAAGCATCTTACAGAAGAAAGTGAGCAGTGTTCTTTATTGACATATCTGAAGTTTCTTACAACAATTCAGAAGAATATTAACCATATCCATTATATTAACTTACAGGAGGTGTCCTATACTGCTGAACAATTGCATTGTTATTCCGCAACACTGATGACACATGTGCTGTTACCAGCTGTGTTGCCATTTTTCTGATGAGGCTGCAAGCAGAAGTGATAATAAACTATTTTAAAGAGCTAAGTTACAGTAATCTTACTTTCAGATGTAATCTTACTTTCAGATGTGCATTAAGACTTATTTTCTCTTGCTGAATTTATCTTTGAAGATCTGTAAACTCATGTAGATAATGAAAATCAGGCTTTCATGCCACTCTAGACATGATCTGAAAGCATGCATGCTAGCTGCAACTCACTGAAAACACTCATACATTTCTACATAGAGAGATACAAAACTCTGCTTTTTTTAATACTTCAGGGGGGAAAAAAGTTTTAAAAAAAATTAACTCTACAGAGCCCACTACATTTTGTGAAAGGTGCCTAAAGGGCAGAAGGGACAGAAAAAATTTCACCTGTTTCAATAAAGAGCACAGAGATTCAATTCAGAAGTCAGAATATTATCACATAAGAGTTTATTTCCAGCTCTCATTTTCCAGTAATTTTTCTTTGTTCTGTTGCAGAACAAGAAAAAACAATTGCACTTTTTGCACAGATTCACAGCCCATGCTGTAGGGCCACGAAATAGTAGGAATTATTGAAGAATGAGGGAAATTGTTTGCAAGAAGGATGGTTGCAAAGAATTTTTTTTTTTTTAGTTTAGATCAGGCACGCACTTCTGAAATGAATCTCCCCATTGTTCCTCCTTACTGTCCTCATTCATATCCCAGAGTAAGTTTGACATTAATTAGATTCCTTTAGGCTGAAACTAAGCCAAAATATTCACTGCAGGAGCGTACCTAAGCCGCTTCAACTTGTAATCGGCATTCAAACCACAGGAACAGATTAGAGATGGTCAAAGTAAAACCTGACAATCCCCATACAGTGGGGATATCAGATCCTCAGCACCCAACAGTTTTACTCTACATACGTGCTTCACAAGGCTACTATTTGCAGTACTGCAAACACAAACAGGAGATCAAGTAGATAAATCTGGTTTTAATACAAAAACTTCATCAAAAACACATTCCAGCCTTGTTACATATTACAGAGACATTTACAAAGATTCTTGCCAAATTCAAGATTTTCAAATGTATCTTAAGAATATGTATTTTAATCTTTTCTTTATCAAAGACTAGTAAGTTTCAAAAGGCTTATTCTAAACCATTTAAAAAAAATAAAACCAAAACACCTAAATTTCAGAAAATACTATCTACAAGTATGAAACAACATCACAGTGACACTGCTGTTACTTCTTATGTTAAAATTTTATTTATTTATTTTAAATTTTGCTCTCCAGAACACAACTTAAAACTTTCTATCTCTATGAATTGGTACTTACTCTGAGCTATCACTCCCATCTTCTAGGAAAATGACAGTTAATCGATTTCCAGGAGGATACTCAAACCCGTGTAATTTATACTTGGCATATATAGCTGACGCAGCAGTACTGTACTGAATCACAGCGTACCCTACAAATACAGTGCACACAGTCTCAGTATGATATGGGTAAATCCTAAAAACAAACTACACTCTTATAAAGCAACATGATTAAACTGCACATTAGTCATGGATGATATGAAATTCTTAAGCCTGTTTACCACACTACTTTATAGCAACATCAGTAATATTTGCGAAGAAAACTTCAGTGGAATTAACTAGTGACAGATCAGCCATATTTATGCTAACTTGAAAAGCTGGTAATAAAGCAACACAAGCGAAAACATGTCTTCTTCCCTAATGCTGAATTAGAAACAAAAACATATACAGTTTCATTTTAAAATGCAATTATCCCATCAACAGTGGATCTCCAGCACTGTGAAGTTACATTTTAACTCTCTGAATCACTTCCATTTCAAGCTTCTTGGAGAAGAGACCTCTTCCACATTTTTCTCAGCAATAGCAGAACAACAAGAAGACTGAAACCAAAACAAACCATCCAATACAAAACATGATTTGTTTTGGAATGATTTAATCCAGTTTACTCGTGTTGGCTTCTACACACAGACACACCACCACCACCCTCCCCCCCATTTCAAGATGAAAACTCAAAAGATCTGTTTAAAGAACATTTAAACTATACGTCTAATAATTTTTGAAACTTTTTCTCCATTTATTCTGCCCAAAACTACTAACCTAATTTGACCAAATACCACTTCTTATGGTTCTGATTCTGCCCTTCTTGAGATTCTATTATCTGAAAAAGGTATTTAAGGCTACCTGTAAACAAGGGTCCAAAGAAAATAATTTTGGGGTTTATGCATCACTGATAAGCAGCAACCATTGATACAAAACACTCATTCTTTCCAACAAGTGTGCTGTATTTTGCAATACAAATAATAGAAGTACAATTGAAAGGCATTCCCTTCATAGAAAGAAAAAAAGCTTTTTGTACTTTTACTTACCGCTATTGGTATGAGGATCTCGCTGAACATCACAATATTCCAGTCCTGGGACTAGATCAAAGAGGGCGAACAGCTGCTCTTGGACAAAGGGAAGCCGTGATACCACTGACAGACGTTTGGAGACTGACTCTTGAATTCTGCTCTCATTTTTTTCAAAACCACAAAACTCTGGCTGCCCACCTCAAGAATCAACATAAAAATAAATAATTTGAGTCATCACACTAGCATGCCTTTGTTTCATACATATTTTTCATTCAACTTTTAAAAATAATCTAAGTCAATTATATACTAAAGGCGATGTGTTTATTTCACCAACGGAGGTCACAAAATAATTGACCAACTAGAGCAAAGCGAGCCATAAAAATATACAAATGAAATGCCTGGCTTGTTTCTAACTCCAACATCTAATCTACTATTTAAGTGTTGACCTAAGCCTCCACTAGCTTCCCTTCTTCCAAACTGCATTCTTACTTTGTGACCATACCCAAGACCACAAATCATTTTTAGTACAAAAAGCTGTGACTTACAAAAGGGAAGTGTATTTCCTCTTGGTTCTTGCCTCGTGTTATTAGTATAATAATCGTGTTCAAAAGACTCGGATGACTTATTTTTAGGTTCAGCCAAAATGGCCCTGTAGCCTGAAAGAAACAACCACACATACAGCAACACCTCAGCACATCTAAATTATCTGACCAGATCTGCATTCTCCAAGTACTGTATTTAGAAACATGTTATTCAGAGAACCCAGTAAGTGCTGGCTTTAGGAAAATAACTAATCTGTAACTCTTGAAGTCTGCCATAATAATTGTGTGAAAGTTAACAACTTCCACATAGAACTACTCCCAGTCACAAGTGAAGCACAACAGAGCCTACTTGCTGTGACAGTGACTGAGCACTGGCACAGGATGCCCAGAGAGTCTGTGGAGTCTCTGTCCTTGGAGATATTCAAAAGCCGTCTGGACACGGTTCTGGGCAACCACGGTGCCCAGGTCACCCTGCTTGAGCAGAGGCGTTGGGCAAGATGACCTCCAGAGGTCCCTTCCAACTTTGACCATTCTGTGATACTTGGCAGGATTCAGAGGTGCTCCAGAGGCAATCACCTGAACTTCATGCTATCACAGCAGTTTACGTATGTTTTGCACTGATCTAGGTTTTGCTTTTATGAAAGAAGTAAGTATTACTCTCTGGCTATCCAACCAATTTCATTTTAACCTCACAGCAAAAAGGAAATAAAATTCAGCTGCTAAGTAATCTCAGACTCATATTCCTATGCAAGAATTGTCACAAATATAATTTTTGTAGAACCACTTATGATAGATATGATGTAGAACCACCATGTATATTACTGGAGGGAAAAAAAAAAAAACCCACACAAGAAAAACAAACACAGAACCACACCCACACCCCAAGTTGCTTCATGTTTGTGATTAAGCAAACATTGAACAGGAGGTTGGGCTGGAAGGCTGCTGTTAGGTTTCCCCAAAAGCCTTTCTTCTCCTGGATAAGCAAGCCCAGTTCCTTCCATCTCTCCTCATAAGTCATGTGCTTCAGCCCCTGACCACCTTGGCGGCCTTCCACCAGACTCACTCAAATTCATTAATACCTTTTCGGTACTAGAGTATAAATGACAAATGGTTGGTCATAGAGTATACAGTGTCTTTTCTTCTGTAACAGATTAATCATCACATTAAACAAAAACAAACAAACAAAAAACCCAAAACTTCAATTAGGATGAATTTGTTCTTAAATAAATGTAATCGCAACAGAATCCCTATGGATTATCAAATATATTTTTATTTATATCAAATGTATTTTATTAAAAATGCATATTCCCAGGGATACATTAAAAATCAGGTTTTCTTGTGCATGAAGCCTACATTACAGGCCAATAATAATGCATAAAAGAAAACTCTGTATCCATTTCCAAACTCTTTTCACTGATCTTACTTGCAGTTTGGTCCCGCAAGAATGAAATCAGGTGACTGTTCTCAGTGAATGTTAATAATACTATTTTTTATTTGCAATAGAACTTTGTCTCAAGATGTGTTTACATCATAAATAATTTACCTGCAAACAAAACTAAAAATTAAAGGTACATCAAAGATGATACACACTTATTGTGAAAAACTGGAAAGAATTCAGTCAGATTCTTACTTCGATCACACTCTTCAATTGCTCGGGCAGCTTGCGATGGTTTTAAATACCTCACATAGCCCAAACCTTTACTTTCTCCAGTAGTCTTGTTTTTAATAATGCTGCAATATTCAATGTCTCCGTACATCTAGAACAATTAAAAAGCATATTAATTTACAATATTTGAACATGCATTAAAGTTCCATGCGTTAAGCCCTTCTGATAAATTAAGACAAAGGCAATTTAAAGTAACAATTAACAAATAGCAAATCAGTACCTTAAACTTCTCTCGCAGATCTTCCTCTGTATAGGATTTTGGTATCATAACAAAGATTCGTGTAAGCTCCTCATCTTCAACATCTCGATGGCTTCCAGAAGCTCTTGACTGTGCAATAAATACCTAATGAAATAATTACATAGACATTAATTACTGGAGAAAGGGTCTTAACCATGTATCAACAAGCAAGAAAAATTGTTTTAACAAGCCTTTGTATTTACCCTTTCACATAAGCTAGCTTTCCTAATATGGAAAAAAAGAACATCTCTGATCATAGATGCATCTGTGACAAAAGACCTACAAATGTAATACAGCCCAAACGGTGTCCCAAACAGGACAGAGACCACCAGAGGTTCTCACTGGGGATAATGAAGAATGGTCAGGAATATCAAAGCCTGATTCACCAGCACTGACAGTGTCACAGGTGGCATGCGAAGCAGCAAAAAATGCATTACTGCAACAGGCCTAGTATAGCAGTAGTAACAAAAAATAAGCAAGCAAACAAACAAACAAAAAAAGCCAGGTAGCTTATTAAGACCTTGCTACTACAGTTCACTGCTCAGCTGGGCCTAAGTCTGCAGGTCTAATGCTCTATGAAGGATCGTAACTTCTCACATCTGTAACTGTTAAAATCCTTTTTAATTATTGAAATAAATTTCATCTCAGAAGTGCACCCCAGAGGACAACCAGCTGAAAAAAACCACAACAAACCAACCCAAAACAACCAAATAAGAAAAAATACAAACAACCTTCAAAGTAAACCTCTCATGCAAAAGTAGCAACTGATTTCACACAGGTCTTAAATTATTTTTCTAATAGTCACACAGGGGAGTAAGGAATACAACTCTGATCTTCTGGCTTCTAGTGACAAGTTCTTCAGAAAAGATTTTACTGACTCAATTGCTTTTTCAAACGAAACACATGGAATCCTCTTTCACTGTTCAAAGTCATTCATATCTTCTCAGTACTCGAGGAATATGGAAACAGTTCAAGAGGTTGAAAGCTGCCAGTGAGTTCCACAGATTAAAAAAAAAACATAATTGTTTTGAAAGAACTATGCACAGGATACAGAACCAATATAAAATATACTTGCAAAGGCAGTTCTATTTATCCACACTGATCTTGCTTACAACACTTAAAATATACTGTCTTAGAATATTTCACAGGTTCCCTCAAGGTTTATTTTTTTTAAAAAAAAAAAAAAAAGGAAGCACTAGTTTCCAGGTACTGCATTTTCCCCAGGCCTGTTGCAGCTTATGCCAGGCGTGGGAACTTCAGGCAAGGGTGGGGCCCACTGCAGCTGAAGAGCACCGCCAGCCCGAAACCGCCCCGGGTTTGACCCAGAAGGGTGACAACATCAGCACCAGTACGTGCGGAGGGAAGGCCGCCAGGAGCGGGTCTGACGCTCTCCGAGGCGGCTCGCTCGCGACAGGTTTTCCGGGGCTGCTCCAGGCGGGCCTCCGCCACCGGCCGTCCCCGCAGCCCGCCCCCGCTGAGGCGCCTCCCGTCGCCCCCGCGTAGGCCAACACTTCCTTCGAGCGGCAAGCTCGGGGCGCAGCGGCCGACGCCTGCCGCCCTGCGGGGCCGCCATGCTGGGGAGGGAGCGGGGACAGCCCGCCGGGCCCCGCTCCCCGGCAGGAAGGGAGCGGCGCGGCCCGGCGGCGGTACCTTGATCGGCTTGGTGTCGGGGAGCAGGCTGCGGCCGTGCATCTCCTCCATGGCCCGGCAGGCCTGGGAGCTGCGGGCGAACTTGATGAAGGCGATGCCGCGGGACTCGTTGGTGCGCTTGTCCCGCAGGAGCCAGATGTTCTGGATGTCCCCGAAGGGGGCGAAGCGCTCCCGGATCAGCGCCTCCCCGGTGTCCTTGCCCAGCACCACGAAGACGCGGCTGTTGGGCGGCTCGTCCAGGCACTCGGCCGAGAGGCGGAAGCCGCTGCCCTCCTCCATGGCGGGGCCGCCGGACTCCCGGGCCGCCGGGGACCGCTGGCTTTTCTCGGAAGCCGCCGGGGAACGGCCGCGGCGCCCTTTCCGCCGGGGAGACAACATGCCCGCCCCCTCCGCGCCGGCCGCGCCCAGTCAGGGCCGCGGCCTCGCCTGCGGCGGGCGGGGCTCCCCGGCCGCCCCACGCCGGGCTTCGGCGTCCGGCCTGCGGATGGGGGGCGGCGGCGCCTTCAGGCGGTCGGTGCGGCGCACGCCGCTCCCCGGCGAGAGGCGCTGTGCGGCAGGCGCGCCTCCGGGCCTGCCCGCGGCACGGCGTGTCCGCCCTGCAGGAGACAGGCAGCCGCTCCCCGGAGCGGCAGCGGGCGTGTGGGAAGGACTAAGCAGGAACGAGCCGAGGGTTGGTGCCAAGGAGCTCCCGGGCTTCCCCCTCCCTTGACAGCGCCCGGCCGGGGGCGGTGTCACAGAGCCACCGAGCGGGAGGAACCTGCGGAGGTCGGGGGAGCCAGGCCCCTGCCCGGGCAGGGCCACCTGGAGCCGGCTGCCCCGGGCCGTGTCCGGGCGGCTTTTGGGTGTCTCCAAGGAGGGAGACTCCGCAGCCTCTGCGGGCAACCCGTGCCAGTGCTCAGTCCCTCTCACTGGCAAGAAGTGTTTCAGGTGGAACCTCCTGTGTTTCAGGTGGAACCTCCTGTGTTTCAGTTTGTGCCCGTTGCCTCTGGTCGTGTCACTGGGCACCACTGAGAAGAGTCCGGATCCATTTTCTTCATTCCATCCCATCAGCTATGTATACACACTGATGAGATCCCCCCTGAGCCTTCTCTTCTCTGGGATAAACAGTCCCAGCTCTCTCAGCCTTTCTGCATAGGAGAGATGCTCCAGTCCCCTAGTCATCTTTGTGGCCCTTTGCTGGACTCTCTCCAGTACGTCCATGTCTCTCTCATACTGGGGAGCTCAGAGGTGGACATAATACTCCAGATGTGGCCTCACCAGTCCTGAGTAGAGGGGAAGGGTCATCTCCCTTGTCCTGCTGGTGACATTCCTCCTAAGGTAGCCCAGGATACTGGTAGCCATCTTTGCCACAGGGCACATTGCTGGCTCACGTTAACCTTGGTGTCTGCCACAATGCCCAAGTCCTTTTCTGCAAACCTGCTTTCAGCCGGTCACCTCCCAGCATGTACTGGGGCACGGGGCTGTTCCTCCCCAAGTGCAGGACTCTGCACTTCCCCTTGTTAAACTTCTTGGTGCTCCTGTCAGACCATTCTCCAGCCTGTTGGGTCCATCTGGATGGCAGCATGGCCCTCTGGTACATCAACCACTCCTCCCAGTTTTGTACTCTGTGTCAATATTTCCCTAACATACTCGCTTCTGCTGCAATAATTTATTTACTTTCAAAGGGCCTCTTTCAACCAGAGACTCACTATACTACATGGTGACCCACCTCCTTTGAAACAGCACTAGCGTCATAAAGAGAGAGTTCCTCCATGAAGAAACCATTTTCAAGGCCTTTGCTGATATAGGCAAAAGCGGAGCTTAATGCGCATCTTGTGAACTCTCAGGATACAGAGGCCCAGGGAACTTGATCTATTTCACGTGAAACAAACAGAAAAAATATCCAGGAAAAACAACTATCTGTAGGAAAATAAGCACACAGCTAATAAAACATGAAGAATACAATGTTATTATAAAATCCATCACATCTTTAATAGTTAGATTCAAAAATAAAGGATTCCTCAGCTGAATACGGGAGCTGTCAGTGCCCTAGGGTTGTAGTGGCCCTGACCACTGCACGCCGAGGGGTCAGTGATCCACAGTACGGTTACCCTGGGCCGGCGCTGGCCGGGGCTGTGCTGGGCTGTGCTGCAGGTACAGCCTGGCCTTCAGGCCATGCCGTGCTGCACGCATCCCTTGGCCGCAGGATAAACGCAGCCAGCTCGTCCTTACAGAGGAGCCTGCGGGCAGCTCCCGCTCAGTACTGGTGATTACACCTCCTGCCTGGCCTTGCCTTTATCTAACAGCGCGGCAAGGTGGTCTCATGAGAGCATCATTTCTGTTTTGACTGTAGAAATTATAGAGTTGTTTCCTTGTAAGATAATCTTATAAAAGCTTGAAAGACTGAAAGGAGAGAATCTCTGCTATGGAGGAGGTTTGCACAGCATGCTGTGTGTGGGCCCGTGGCCCACTCAATGCTACACCACCTGGGTCTCCCACCATCTAATGGGATGTGAGATCATCTATGCTATTCTCTTCTGTTAGCATTGTAAATAAATAGCACTGTAGATGATACTCTACAGAGTCTAAGTGCCATTCTTAGTAGGATCAGAATGGGCCAACACCTGGTGCAAAATGAGGTTAAATGAAGAAATCAAGGGATTGGGGTGCACGTATTCTTTCTATTATTTTCCACAAGCAAATTAAATATACAGAAATCCCCCCTCTCTTTCACATACGCAGATGTAGTTGTCAAGCTCGTGTCAGCGAAGTTTTGTGGAGGCAAGGTCTGGCGATCTGAAGGTCTGGAGGAGTCAGTATTTTGAGCACTGTGCAGTCCTGGCAGTGGCCTTGGAAGCGGCATTTTTGTGGGGGTTAAACGGTGTTCTGTTTTGGGAGTGTAATGTAGAAGGTCGATAAGTGTTTTTAGAGGAACATACTTTGGATATAGTGGTAGGGTTTGGTTCCATGTAAAGGAGTATTTCAGAAAATCTAGTACGCTCTTTCTTTGCACACCAGTGGGAAGTCTTTAGAGAAAAGCAAGGTTACAACTCCATGCATCAGGAGCAGCGTTTCAGGGCTGAAAGGAGATGTCCCTTCCAGCACCGAACTCTGCGCTCATTTTTTCCCAACTCCTGACACCATTTTTTCCTGGCACTGAGGAATGGAGCCATGACGGAGTAGCAACGCCACTCAGATTGAAAAGTAAGCATTTTGGCGTGGGGAAGGTGCCTGCAGAGGGAGGGCGGCACTGCCTGGGGTGCCATGACACTGTCTTGTGTGTCCCCCCAGCTGTTAGGGCTCCCCCGGCCATTGGGGCCGTTGGCACAACACGCGACACCCGCCACATCCCTCCCCCGCCAGAAAGAAGGGCGCGATGCTTAATCCCGCCCTGTGGGCCTGCAAGGCCGGGCTGAGAAGGGGTGGCCGGTGTCCGGGTGTCACAGGGGAGCAGCGGGACAGTCTTGCCTTTCATGCCCTCCAAGGACCAAAAGATGCTCAACTCTCCATCGTTCCCCAGCAGACACAGCCCGAGGGCAGCCTCGCAGGCACCTTTCCCCTCTGTCCAGGCTGTTCCCTCTGGAAATCCCCCTTATCATGAATGTGTCCTGACAGGCACTGGAGGAGGAGTTGAATTCTACAGTTGTGGAGACATTCTAGGTAGCACTGCGACCCACAGGGAAATCCTGAGGTGCTGCCGTATTTTAGGTTGGCCTTCTAGACAAAAGTACGTTGACCTGTACCCTTACCATCGAAGCAGCTCTAGAAGAGCAATCAAGGAACTTAAAGCTACCTTAACCTCCAAAGATAAGAATAACAAATTCTGTAATTCTGCACCTCTCAGAGATGCAGGGGAAAAAAAAAATGGTGCCATTTCCTAATTATAAATTGGGTAACTTCAAAAAATTTAATTCATGATCATCAGCAACCAGATCACGTTAAGAAATCGTGCAGTTTTAGAGAATCTTACCCAAACTTACCTTCACAATTAAGTTGGGGTCAAATTTTCATTACTTTGAGACACATTATTTTTTATTACTGTGCAAGACAGAAATATTTTATAAAATTGTAGGAGATAATAAATGTGACCAACAACAGTGAACTTTTCTTTAATATTGTTCAAATTTCCTTTTTTTTTTTAGATTTTTTACAAAGATCAAAATGGGTGATGTTGAAAAAGGCAAGATCTTTATTCAGAAATGTTCTCAGTGCCACACCATTGAAAAAGATGGAAAGCACAAGACAGGACGAAATCTTTGGGGTTTATTTGGCCGCAGAACAGGACAAGCTGCGGGATTTTCTTACTCAAATGCAAACAAGAACAAAGGTAAAACTAAGAGGTGACATGGATGAGGTGCAGTGTTGGAGGGGACATAGATGAAAAAAAACCCTTTTTCTTTAGAGGTACAATAGAAAGCCTTACTCATAAGGAGTTACTCTCACAACTGTCTACTTTGCATTACTGCAGATGAATCTGAACTATAATTTCAGAAACAAAAATCCTCGGTCCCTATATTAAAAAGAAATTTTACCAATATTCAGCACACCAGGTCAGAAGGTATATAGCTTTCCCAGAACTGTGTAATATCAATGGGCAGATTTTCATTTCTGTTTCTTAAGAATGCTTTTAGATTGTTTGCTGGTCACTACCCTCTGCTGGCATCGTGGTGTGCTGCAGTTGTTTTGCTCACAACACTCGACTACCATCACCTGCTAATAAGCTATGACTTCTCTTGTGTTTTTCATACAGACAGTCTTGAAAAGCAGTGGAACATCTAAAAATGGAAAGTAATTCTGTGTGGGTTTCATTGTTTTTGTTTATATTATTTGAATATAAATTATATTATTTCAATCAAGCTATTAATTACAAATACAGTCCTGTTTTTTATTCTGCTTACTTAGGTGCTTTAGAATTGGCTGAGTTTTTTATTTTTCTGTGATTTCTAGGAAATGTTTTGTGACATACACTTTATACTGGGATTTCCTTCATACAAATATATGATCGTCATCATATATTAGCTATTTTTTCTCATTAAAAAATTAGTGAACAAATCATACAGATGTTAGTACAAATTTTTAAGAAAGCCAAGAAGTGGTATCTAAATCTACTTTAGACAATGGGAAGATTCAACTCTGGAGGACAGAAGAGAAACTTGAACATGTTGTTATGGGTATTACAGTAGTCTGCAGTACAACAGCAGGCTTCTGTTGACAGAGACAGGTTTTAGCAGGGTTGGAAGGAAACACTAATGTTTTTTCAACTTCTGTCAAGAGATTCCAGGAACTGGCCATTGACAGCCCTTTTTCTAATGCCCTTCAATGGAGCACAGCCTTGATGAATTTCATGTCAATCTGTAGATGCTCTTTTTCAACAACTGTATGAAATTAAAGTTGGATCTTCTGGATACTGGAATTGCAAAGATACTTACATTGTTTAAAAGCACTAAGTAGCTGTATGTGAAATGGTGCAAAGAACTGCACCTCTCCATGATGCAAAAAGGTCATTAAAGTGACACAAAAAGAAGGTACACCTTGTGCATTTTATATTATGTACCATTTATGCTGACATTCCTCTTGGATTCTAGGCACGTTATGTTCAGGAGCATCACACCTTTGATTTGAGACCGTTGATATTTTCATAAATATATGATGCTGGGCCAGCCTTGTATTTTACTATGTTTTTTGTTTTTCAGGAGTTATCTGGAGTGAGAATACACTGATGGAGTATTTGGAAAACCCTAAGAAATACATTCCTGGTACAAAAATGATTTTTGCTGGAACTAAAAAGCAGAATGAAAGAGCTGATCTTATTGCATACTTGAAAAAAGCAACTTCATGAAACACTGCTGCAGCAGCTGTAAAGTCAGTGAAAAAATGTTTTGAATTTTGACTAGCTCCTATGTCAAGTTTTAGTATTTTGATGTTAATTATTCATTAGGGACTAGCCTTAGCAAAATCAAATAAGGCTATGTTTTAAGATGCTATGCCCTAATAAACAACATTGGGAGGTGAGCATTATTTATATTGTGTTACGTATTTCGTAGACCTTTGTGGAGCGTACTGTAGAAATACCGTTCCTTTCTGTAAGGAGATCTGAGAGCCCAATTCTGCAACTAGTTATTCAAACACCCACTAAAGCTATTATTCAATTGCGGCTATGTAAATAAGAAAGTGCCTGTAAGTATTAGGACTGACAATTAAATGAAGTTTTTCTTTCAGGAAAACAACCCTCAGCATTATCATCTGTGAAGGAAAGTACCATAAGCCGTAGATGACAAAACATGACCTTACATTAAAAGAACAATAAATAAGGATGATGGAAGCGTAATATCAAGAATATCAGATATTTGCAGGGGGGCAAGTAACCTTTCAGTAGTGATGTTGACCTAAAAGAATCTTGAGGAGATACCTGAATACCCATGACCTTTTTGGTTTAAACATATAACCCCACCCATTGTATTTTTAGTGTTCCTTTGTGTATTAAAAAACAATAATCATCTACTGGTCATTTTTCAGAGTTGTGGATTTTTTTTCTCCATTTGAGGCTAATATATTAAGGTATTCTTGTCCTCTAACATGCGGAATGAATGAGGGCTAATTAGCTGAAGCAAATGATAGTAGTAGATATTTTCACCAACAGTAGAGGATTGATGAAGGTGATTAAAGTCCTCCTAAAACTGCCTCATGAATCTCAACCACTTGAACTGTGATTTACAATTCAATTCTCTGCTTACACAAATGTAATAGATTAAAACATACTTCACTCAACCAAGGTTTCCTTATGTCACCGCAAAAGGGAGCATTAGTACAAAACTGATTTGCTATAGCGTCTATTCCCAGGTACTCATTTTATCGGTATTGTTCCAATGCTTACCCACCAGGGTCCTACAATGCTCCATAGAGCTGAACAGCTGTTTTTAAGTAAGGGAATAAGCAAGAGTCGGGTAAGAAGTTCTGTGACACAACTGGATGAGTACCTGCTTTTTAAACTTTTGTGCTGTAGCTATAAGATACTTCCCCCTTTCGGTTTAATAGTCGGGACCTGTTCTGTTGACTGTTTAGACAATTAAAGCATCTGCCTGAATGACAAAAATTTCCTCGAGTGCTTTTCTCAATTGCGTTTTGAAGAGTGCTATGCCACTGCCTTTCTGAACAGAGAAACACACTCCGCCTGAGAAATGCACTGACATTTCTCCTTGTGATTTTTTTAGGGCATCTCTGTATGTTTGTACCCAAGGAGACCAGGTGAGACTGGCTAAAGCCTGCCTTGCTGTCTGAGTTGGCACTGTGCATCCACACCGATAAAAGGTGCATCACACATAAGACAAATCAGATATAAGCTGCCTGTACCTCACTGCAGCATACCTGTAGAATTACAAAGGCAGCACAATCCTGTGGAGCCAACAAAATCCATTTGCCTTTTTGGCCCTCCCACAAAAGGCTGCAACTAGTCTATCTCAGGCCCACATATGAAGCTGCAGCCCAGCGTATGCTGCGCATGGTTTACTCACCCTGAAAACAGAGGTATAGTTTGATGTGTGCCAGGACATGGACAGACCCAAGTTTTCTCCTAACACCCACCGATGCTCACCAGGCCAGGTTTCTGAGGCAGGTTTTGCCAAGACAGCATGTCAAAAGGCTGCTCAAATTACAGAACAGACAAACCACTGTGATAATCTTTCTCACATTTCATCTTTAAAAAAGAGGATTATGGTTTACACACAGATTTGGGGGCTGCGTAGTTCTTTACATCTAAGGAGCTACAGCAAATTGTTCACTATGTATTTTATGCAACAGAGACAACTGCGGTTTTACTTCCTTCAGTCTTGACTCTGCCATTTGAGAGACTGTCAATATGCAGATGTATGCTGTAATCAAAGTCCATGCATAAAACCCCCAGCAAATAAAGTAAATATGCCGCAAGACTGTTTGAAGAAATGGTAAGGGAAGATCTTGTTTATACCTAGGCTTAGGGAAACACTAAATCGCTGTAGTGCTACACAGTAACCATTTTGTTGTAAACACTGGTGTGAGCGCTCAGACCAAACCTGACTATAGTGAGATGGTAAAAATTGTTTACATGCAGTTATTTCACTTGTACGCAGATGCCCAAGGTCCTTGCTGGCGAGCTCAGGGTACGGGCCTGCCAGGCCTTCAGCGGCTCATGCGATTTCTTTGTCTAAGTGGAGTGTTTGCGCCAGCGTTGCGAAAACGCAAATCCCACTGGAAAGGCCAAGCAGCGATTAGCGGCTGCGGGCAAGTGGGCGCCCTTCGAGGGCGATGGTGACGCAGGCGCGGGCGAGCGCCCGCAGCCGCGGGCGAGCGCCCGCAGCCGCGGACGGTCCGGCGGCAGCACGGGCCGCAGCGCGCACATGCGCGCCGACAGCGCGGGTGCGGTGGGGAGCGAGGGTGGCTCCTCGGCTGCGTCCTCCCCAGAGCGGGGCCTCCACCGACGGTGTGACAGTCGCTGGCGCGGGCTGAGGGGCTGTGCCTGCTGCCGTGCGTGAAATCCCTTTATTTCACAGCCCCGGCAGCGTGTCTGCAGCGCACCGAGAGAAACGCTTAAAAGATCAGTATTTCAGCCCTTGCCCTTACCGAGATACGCCTGCAATTTCTTGTCCAAACTACCTGTATGGAAAGAGCTCAGGTTCTTTAGAGGTGCGAGCAGCTCGAGGACGACCCCCTACAGCCTGTCCCCCGATGTCCCCGCTGTCCGCCCCCGGGCCAGCACGCCGCTCCCCCCGCAGCCCGCTCGCCGCGGGTGCCGCAGCCGGGCGCCCCCCCGGCAAGTCGTCGGCGGCTGAGGCGAGGCGCGGTGCGGCTGCCGGTACCGGCCCCTTCCCCGCCGCCCCGGCCGCCCGGGGCCAGGTGGGCCCCGTCCTCCGTCCCCAAACGGCGGGGGCTGCTGGCGGGGGCGGCACCCCCCCCGCCCCCCGTGCGCCTGCGCGCCCCCTCCGCCCGCCCCATTGCCGAGCGGGCGCCGGCGGCGGCGCGGTTTCTCAACGGAGAGCCGTCCTCCTGCGGCAGCACCCTGCGCAGAGGGGAGAGCCGGGAAGGCAGAACGAACCCCCGCCGGGGGCGCGGGGCAGGCGCGGAGCCCTCTCGCCACGGCGGCCCGGGGCCGGCGGCAGCGGGGGAGGCTGCTGCCCAGCTCGCAACAGCGCAGGCACCGAGAACGGGAGGCGAAATCCTTTGTCTGTCGCTTCCTAAGCAGTCTCCGGGCTGCGGGAGCCACAGCACCTGTACGGAGCCCCTCGCCACCCGTGACTGCTGCGGGAGACGCGGCAGCCCTTCGGTCACACACGTAGCCCCCCCCCCCCCCCGGCTGACAGCCGCGCACCCGCCGGCACTATGGACACCCGTTCCGAAATCGCTCCCTCTCCGTGCAGGCTGTGCCCGGACCCCCGCGCCGGGAGGGGCTGCTGCAGGGACAGGGGCCCCGCCAGGTCGGAATCTCGTTTGGTTGAAGATTCGCCCGTGTGTTTTCCCAGCCACCCAAACTCCCATTCATGAATTTCTGAAGCCGCCTTCATTCAGTCTTTGGTGAGCGCATGAAAGACATTTTTCACGTGTTAAGATCCATGCCTCCGGTTTTTCAATCGCTTTTGCGTAGGCATCGATTTAGCAATGAAACGTGCTCCACGTGCGCATAAAAATAACCCGGCCCGGCTGCCTCGGTGGATGCGGCCGCTTTCCGTCTGCCAGCCGGCGCCGCAGCAGCGGGCACCCAGGCGGGCTGTGGGGCACCCCACGGGCGCCCGGCCCCGAGGGAGGGCGGCTTTCGGGCAGAGAGCCCCGGGCGGCTTTGCGGGCGGCGGGCGGGAGCCCGCTCCCTGCCCCTCTTCCGCAGCCCCGGGCGCGAAACGCCGCGCCAACGGTGCGCGCCGGGCAGGGCCAGCTCCCCGCACGGGAGAGGCTGCAGGCTTCTCAACTCGGGGACTGAAGAAACGCAATTCACTCGGTCTTTCTGAAAGGGCTCCGGTTTTCCGCCTGTCTTCTGAAGTACTGAAGTAGCGCAAATAACGCTGTAAATTAAACATCTTGAACGGGAGCGCTTGCGTTACCTTCCCCCGCCTCTCCTTGCAGACCGCGGGCGGGAGCCGCGGCCGGGTTTGCCCCTTCCCCGCACAGGCACCGCGGACAAAAGGACCCTCCCTCTCCCCCGCTGCTCCTGAACGAGGCGCTCGCCAGCGCGGAGCTCCCAGCGCAGCTCCCCGCAGCTCGGGGTCCTCCCGCGGGGGGACCCTGCGCGCCTCGCCCCGCACGCCCGCCCTCAGCCCCGCCGAGGCTGCCGAGGCGGCTGCCGCCTCCCCCCCGCAGCGGGGCTTGCCGGCCCTCCCTCCGCCCCGCCTGCCCCCCCGCCCGGCTCACGCGTCCTCCCCCCGCCCGCCCCTCCCTCCTCAGTGGTCCGCCGGCTGGGTTACGCAGCAGCCGCCGCCAGCGCTGACAGCACTTGGCAGGAGGGGTTTGCCCGAGCGCTCCGGGAGCATCTCCAGAGGCGCGGCGGCAGCGCCTGCCCGGCTCACCGGGGGAGCCGGCCCGCGGCCGGGGGCCGGGGCCAGAACCAGGAAGGGCTGAGAGCCGGGGAGCAGAAAAATACCTAGAATAATACGAATAATAATATTACTACTAATAATAATAAAGAGTGGTGGGCAGGAAAAGGAGGTCGCGGGGGGGAAGCAGGGGACGAGGAGAAGGCGCGCCCCCGCGGAGGGGCCCGGCCCACGGCGGGAGCAGCCGGCAGCCCCCCCGCGCCCCGGGGCGGCCGTCGGGGCGGCGGCAGCACGTGGCGGGGCATGGCCGCCGCGGGGGCTCCCGCGGCCTGAGCCGCCCCCGCCGCCGGCACCATGGCGGCCGGCGCCGACGCCGGCCTCGACGTGGCGGCGGTGGAAAGTTTCCTGGAGAGGCACCCGGAGCTGGTGGAGAAGTGGCTGAAGAGGAAGAACTCGCTGCCTAAAGCGCCCGCCGCCGGCCCGTCGGAGGAGCGTCGGAGCAGCGGCGGCCCCGGCGGCGGCTGGGGCAGCGCGGGCGGCCCCGGCGGCGGGGGGCTGCAGCGGCGGGCCTCCCAGAAGGAGCTGCGGAAGAGCTTCGCCCGCTCCAAGGCCATCCACGTCAACCTCACCTACGACGAGCATGTGCACGCCCGGGCGCAGGAGCCGCTGAGCAGCGTGCGGCGGCGGGCCCTGCTGCGGAAGGCCAGCTCCTTGCCCCCCACCACCGCCCACATCCTCAGCGCCCTGCTGGAGTCCCGCGTCAGCCTGCCCCAGTACCCCCCCACCGCCCTGGACTACAAGCGCTACCTCAAGGAGCACAACGAGCGCCAGTTCTTCCTGGAGCTGGTCAAGGACATCTCCAACGACCTGGACCTCACCAGCCTCAGCTACAAGATCCTCATCTTCGTCTGCCTCATGGTGGACGCCGACCGGGGCTCCCTCTTCCTCGTGGAGGGGGCCGCCGCCGGCAAGAAGAGCCTGGTCTCCAAGTTCTTCGACGTGCACGCCGGCACGCCGCTGCTGCCCTGCGGCTCCACCGAGAACAGCAACGAGGTGCAGGTGCCGTGGGGCAAGGGCATCATCGGCTACGTGGCGGAGCACGGAGAGACGGTCAACATCCCCGACGCCTACCAGGTAGAAGCCGGGCGGGCTCCCGGCACCCCGCTGCCCCCGGCTCCCCCCACTCCCCGGACCGCGGCGGCGGAGGCGCCTGCCGAGAAGCCCCGCCGCCGCCCGGCCCTGCCTCCCCCGGGGCGTCCCTCCCCGCCGCCCTGCCGCCCCCCGGGCGTCCCTGCCGGGGCGGCGGCGCTGCCACCGTCGGGGCGCCGGGGGTTGCCCATAGCGGCCGCGGGTGCGCCCGGGGCAACTGTTGACGGGGCGGGGGGGACTCCCGTGAAGGCGGGCGGGAAAGCCTCTCCTGGGTGGCCGACGGGGCTAAAGTGGCCGTAAAATCGGTACAGCAGTGCATCTGGATGTCGCAGGAGTGGTAGGCGGCTTCGTGCGTTTTCAAAACGTATTTTGAAATCGGCTGGAGAAAAGTGTAAAAAAATGCTCGTGGCAGTCCCAATGATAATATTCTGAAATCTCTGTCTCACTTAATGTTCCCTGCTTGCCCACCGCTGAAATAACCTCATTGCTTTCAAAAGAGCGTATATTTTCACCTTTGCATGTGCCCACTGAGCCCACATGGCATGTGTTTTCAAACCTATTCCTAGGGGTGATATAACCAGTCCGGTTATTCTCCTACAAGGACTTTCCCCACCTTTTTTATAGAGGCTTCAGTGTGAATTGTGAAAATGTAGTCCTGGCTTCAAGGCAAAAATTCCCTTTGACTTCAGCAGGGACAGACGTGCCTTCGCCTGCGTGTGTTAATGCAAAACAGTGCATTCAGTTTACTGGCTTGAAATTTACCGCTCGCTCTCTAGTCCCCGGGGCTATTTCTAGTGTTTGTTAGTGTGAGAGACTATCAGCACTTTGAGGTTCTTGAGAAAATTAAGAACCACAGAGCGACAGATTTTCTAAATTGGGACCTTGGAAAGCTTTAGAAAGGTGGGAGATATACGTCTTTAGAATTTTAGTGATAACCATTGCCCAGTGTTTAATTTTGCGCTACAATAATAGTAAAAATAATAAACATTAAAAAAATGATGATGCTTTATAGCAAACCATGCAAGGAAGAAACGTGAAGAATAAGATTGGGTTATTTTTGTTTGAAATACAGAAGAGCCAGGGTAAATGTATTTTGGGCTGAATATTTATTTATTTGTCAAGCAGTGAAAAATACTAGGCACTTCACAGATCCAGACTGACAGAGGTTCCCAACCCACAGAGTTCAAAGGCAAAGAACAGAACTTGGTAAAAATGCTGTAATATTCAGATTAAAATGACTGACTGTTGGATCACCTTTGAAAAAATCTAAGCTTTCTTTCTTCCTTTATTTTTCCTTTTCTCCACTATACACTTTCTCTTACCATTTGATTTTTTTATTACTTTCACTTCTAAAACTGCACTCTTCCCAAAATATTTGCTGTTGGGGGTTAGCAGAAGATGTTCTCAATAGTTTCAAGTGGCTAAACAGATAAAGGATATCTGAGTTTGGCTGGGAAACAGCTCGATCTCTCTTTTTAACTCTGGGTAGCTCCAGCCACCTTTATCCAGAGGTGAGAATGCCACTGGAAAGGCAGAGTGTTTTCTAGTTCTAGGGGACTGTATTATTTTTTCTCCAGTGTTTGTTCACTTTGTATTCATTCCCCTGTGAAAAAGCCCAGCTACTTTAAACAGTTTATTGTCTCTTTCATTTGCAGAGAAAAGTGAAAAACAATCCATCCGGTTGCTATTCCTGGTACTATTTATATTCTACTTTTGTCTGACTCCTATTAAAAATCGATTAAAATATTATAAATAATACAAATCATTGCATATATAAGCCGTAAGTACATTAGTTGCAGTAGAAGGGAAAGTTCTAAGCCAAGTTCATCCTGTAATTATATCGATTGCAACTTCCCTGCTTTCAGTGCAGTTACTTCTGATTAACTCTAGTGCAAAAGAAACTTTAGACCTTGCAACTTTAATGAAAGTTTTGCTTGATAATAAAATGGGAGATCTGCTTTCTGGTATGTTTCTGAGTTAGTACAGTTTATCTTCTCTTACCTGGCACATATATATCCATTGTGCTTCATTAAAAGGAGACCTTTCTAATTTAATAGTGTAAAGAGCCCTGTCGAAGCCCAGGTACATGTGCATAAAGAAGTGACAGCTGTTCCATTTCAGATCATTGTAGTGCTCACAATACAGCACTTTAAAAATTAATAAATATGATGATATAATTTTTGTCAGCATTGCCACTGATGATGGAAGTGTTTAATCAACTGCCAGGTAAAAAAAGGCACCACCAGGAAACTTTGTCAGGCTGACAGATGGAGTTGGAGAAAAAGGGGTGACAGCACAGCACCATTTTGTCCGTTGAAGAGAGTGTCTACACTGATGCTACCCATTTGGTAAGAAAAGGCCTTATATTAGGTCAGAGGAGCAGCTCTAGATGAATTTAAAGGTTTTTTGCTTGTTTTTTAAATTAACAAACTTGTTTAAAAAGAGGCAAAGATACTTCCATATCATCAGTTAGCTAGTTTACAGTATTGGAAAATTTGTTTTATCATTCAACTATCTTTATTTTCTCAGAGCCTGATCAAATACCAGTTGGAATTCTGCCATCAAGTACAAATTGCCTTGCCTGCTTGTATCGTCAGCTACTACTGACAGTAATGGGACTTCGGTGCCATCAACACTACATTTAAATCCTGTCATGTCCTGTAATATGCTTCATGTGGGCAGTCCCTTGTGCCCATACACAGACTGATTGGTTTAGGAAATATTTGTAAATGACTTGCAGTGTCATTTTCAGAGATTGTAAGATTTCAATTACACATTTCTTTTTCTAAAGAGAAAAAATACAAATAATAGGCTGGGGCTTTTCCATGATCCAGGTGGTTATTACTGTTGTTGAGTCTGACTTTCTGTTGTGGTTTAACCCCAGCCAGCAACTAAGCCCCACACAGCCGCTCGCTTACTCTCCCCTGGTAGGATGGGGGAGAGAATCAAAAGAGTAAAAGTGAGGAAACTCATGGTTTGAGAGAATGACAGTTTAATAGGTAAAGCAAAAGCCTCACACACAAGCAAAGCAAAACAAGGAATTCATTCACTACTTCCCATCAGCAGGCAGGTGTTCAGCCATCTCCAGGAAAGCAGGGCTCCATCACATGTAACGGTTACTTGGGAAGACAAATGCCATCACTCCAAACATTCCTTGCTTCCTTCTTCTTCCCCCAGCTTTATATGCTGAGCATGATGTCACATGGTATGGAATAGCCCTTTGGTCAGTTGGGGTCAGCTGTCCCAGCTGTGTCCCCTCCCAGCTTCTTGTGCACCCCCAGCCTACTGGTGGGGTGGGGTGAGAAGCAGAAAAGGCCTTGACTCTGTGTAAGCACTGCTCAGCAGTAACTAAACCATCCCTGCGTTATCAACGCTGTTTCCAGCACAAATCCAAAACATAGCCCCATACTAGCTACTATGAAGAAAATTAACTCTACCCCAGCCAAAACCAGCACATTCTCCACCCCTTATTCCATAGCATTTACGTCATGCTCAGGTCTCACACTATCCAGTACATTCTCGTTACCCACCACCACCCTTCCCATCCTTTGATATAATACACAGATGTCATTCAGTTAGTCTATGGACCACCCCTATAAAATGTCTTTAAAATGTCCACAAATGGACCTGCTCATGTAAACAATCTTCCTTAATTCAATAAGCATACAAGGTTTGTAATTAATATTACGTTTTGAGGACTGTATAATAATCACTTCTTTTAATACTAAACAATAACTATGTAACATCTTATGGTAATTTGATTTATGAAGTTCAGCAGTGACTGAACATACTTTTTGGAGGTTCACAGCATCAGAGAATTTGGCAAATTGTTTATGGAAAGGTTTAAGTGAATGTTATATGACTGATTCAAAAGTTGCATCATTTCATTCATGACATTAAAGGTTTTATTTATTACATTGCCAAGTCACATAATGAAAGTGAGTTTGTAAGAGTTTGTAAAATGTATGATCCAATCTGTAAGAGTTAGCACTACAGAAGATTTGAGAACAGGAAAGGAGATAGAGACTTTCTTGACATTTCAGAGCCTGTCTAAAACTCTCTCTCCTGGAAGTAATCCAGTTGACTTGTAAATTGAACTCCTATTCAGTTCAAGTTTTAAAATAAGGCCTTGGGTCTTCCCCTATGTTAATTTTCAGAAGCATTTCTGACACCTTATTCTTATGTGAATAATGTACTATGTCTTGAGCACACATGTTGGAAGAATCCAGTCATACTGGCAAGGAAATTTGGGACCTAAATGTCCATTGAGCCTCCTTTTAATAGAGCACAGATGTAGCTTTTGCAGTCATATATGAAGCCTATTAAGCATGTTGTAAGTACACAGGCAGAGAGGCCATTAAAGCTTTATCTGCAGTTCTTATGAGTTGTTTAAAAATTTAAGTTTTTTTCCTATTTAAAGCTGTGGATTTTTTCATGTCATCCCTTCTTCTCACAGGTCTTCTATGTTTAGCTGAAATTACTGATCATTTCAATTTTGTTCCCTCTTTTAGAGCAGTATTTAAATAATAAAAATTTTAAATCACAAATAATGTTTGGTTATTGTTATACCTTTAGCTGTGCAAAAGTTGGGAGATAATTTAGTAGCATCCCAAATCCTTCTAACTAGTGAAAAAAAATCTTACTATTTAGAAGAGTAAGCTTACATCAGAAAGTGGTGAAAAATATGTTCTGCCATTTGCCAGTGTCAGATGAATAAAACTTCTGTACATCTTATGTTAAATTTAGAATTTAAAAAGTAGCTTTAAAAGACAGAAGAAAAAATGGCTTACCAGATGGATGTTTTAATAAAGTGTGTAGCAAAGAGAGGAGAAAGATTAAATGGAGTTGTGCTAAGACATGGGTTTTTGTAAGTTGGAGAAAGTGCCATAAAAGATGATCAGAAATTCTTTTCAATACAGCTCAAATCTTTCAAAAGAAAATTTAACCACATTACTGGAACTAAAATCAAGCAAAACAGGAGACAAATCGAGCCCTCTCTGTTCCGGACTCTCCTGTTACCTCTTTCAAGTTTAGGCCAAGTGTAATGCAGCTAATGCACACACAACCCTTCGCAGTAAATTTTAAACATCCCTGAACACCTAGGTACAGGCATCGATTTTGTCTTTGTCAGGCCCTCCGGGTGAGCTCGGAGCATTTGTTGTCTCTTGCTGTGCCAGGACGGCCTTACAGAGCTATTGGTCCTGGGTGCAGACCTTTCAGCCTGGGAGCCCGGAGTGGGATGGGCTGTTGGTGTAGAAGGTCACGAACAGGCCACATTTCATTACACAGGGTAGCTGTTTGTTATCATCAATATTAACAGTACATCTCTTTCAGTTTTAAAGAGCAGTTAAAGCATTAAAACCCTGGGTCCTGGGAGGTTCAGTTCTGCAAATGGGAAGCACTTAGGCACTGCTTTATTCAGCAGCACTTGAGCAGCAGACACCAACAGCCATATTCATTTCGGTGCTGGCTCTTCACAAGGACAGAGGTTGCTCTTTAGAGAGCAGAAAGCATGAAACCTGGCAAGCAGAATAAACAATAATTTTTAAAAAATTCCATGTAATACAGAAGAAATGAATTAAAACAATTGTTGCTGTGCATTAAACATGACTAGGAAGTACCACAGGGAATGCAGGAGATAATTGCAACAGTAAAGAACTAAACTGCTTTAAACGCACTTTCCACAAAAGGACGCTCCAGCCCATCATGCAAAATTTAGGAAAACTTGACATCGTAAGTACAAGTCAGTAAATTGGCAAAGGGATGTTGTAATTATCCCCAAATCTGCTGCCCAGCAGAGGCAAACACATCCTTCGTGTCACAGCGGTGCTGGCCTGGGAGAGATGCATCTCCCGGCAGAAGGCAGCGCTCTCCCACGGTGGAGAGTCCTCAGGGCAGCAGCTGAGGAGGTCTCCTCACCTCCTGTCACCTCCCTCGCTCCATAAGTCTTCTTCTCAGGGAACAGTTTCTGACTGACTTGTAGAACATCCTAAGGCCTTCCTGGGTCATACCACCACCGTTCTCACCTTGGAGATGTCCACCAGGGGCAGGAGCTCCTGGTAGATGCCAAGGCTGTGTAGAAGGGCATGTGTCCAAAGCCACCCAAGGGCTCAGATACTGTTTCATGTCTCCATGCTGCTGCTCAGGTGGATCACCAGGACAGACAGGGCTGCACAACGCAATGTATGCCACTGGTGACAGCCCACAGGTATCATGAGGGAACACACCTTCCTCTCCACACTTGCGTGGGGCGGATAAAGTTACCTCGCCAGCCAGGCAGACAGTGGCCCGTCCTCCAGGGTTACCCAGCCATTACTACATGGATGCACAGCACCTGCTTGCTGCCCCAGGTGTGCCTTCTTCATCCATTTGAAATGAACAGCAGGTGGGCTGGTGGGCTGGGCGCAGGGTGCCCAGGTGGGGCTTGTTTGCTCCAAGTCCCTGCGCGGGGAGCAAGGGCAGGTGGCAAAGGGCTGGGGGGATGGAGTCTGCCCATACTCATGTGTAATGAGTTTTTTCTGCTTCCCAGTGGGGCTGTTGGGTAATTATCAGCCATTTTGTGGGGCTCGTGTGCTTAAAATCAGTGCTGAAGGAGGTTGTGTTGCCTTGTTTCAGTGCTGGTGTGAGGGAGTGCTCAGGGTGGGTATAGGTTCCCAGGCAAGCACAAGTATGGAGGACTTTAGGGCATTAACAGGTTAGTAATTTGGGGTTGGTTGGTTATTTGTTTTAATTAAAAAAAAAAAAATATCTAGCAGGCTCACTTTCTCAGTTGCCTTACAGAGCATGTACTCAGTCCCCTGGTGCCTTTGGCCTCTCAAAAGGAGTGGCTGTAAGGCCTGGCTCCCCAGCTGTTCTTCCTGCAGCAGGCCCCTGGGCTGCTGGTTGTGCAGAGCTGGAGTGGGAAAGCCTTTTGGTGAGCTGGGGTGGCTTTCCTGCCCCCCTGTAGGACTGTCTTTTGTTAAGCTGACAGGCTTTAACTGGTTTATTGCTCAGCCAGTCCATCTGATTGAAGAAGATAGACTTTTTCAGATTTTTTCCCCCCAAACACCTGTTCCCTTGTGGAACAAGTGTGAAACTGGTGCCTCTGTGGCCTGTAACTTCCTTGTGAAAAAGAAATACATGTATTTGATTAAGGCAGGTCAGTGACTGAGAAAAACTTGCAGGATTAGGCCCTTCAAATTTTAGCTGAAATCCTGTTGCAAGCAGAAGACTGAATAAAGCTGTAGTTTTGCTTGGTAAAGGATTTTGCTGTTCTGCTTGATTGGTTTTCAATTTTTCAAAACAAATGGATGTTTCATTTTGGTTATCTACAGTTGTATGCTATTGTGTAGTTTTTCTATAGAATAACAAAGTTAATAAGCATACATACATCATTATGCAAGTTAATTTGTTTTACTTTTCTAAAACAACTCTATTGACAAACTATGAAATATAAACAACTTGAGCTAATGGCTCAGTGGAGTTGTGTGTTAACAGGGTAACAGCAACTGTATGCAGTCTGAGCTTAACACCTCTACAGTGCACATTTAAAAATGAGTGTGGCTTAGTTAATAACACTACTGCTCTGTTACAATAAGATATTTTGAATTTATTGCTCAAGAATCTTATTATACTGCTTCTGTAACACTTGAAGCCCTGTGTTGCTCACCTGAGTAATCACCTGCAGCTGCTAACCCATACAGACTTCCGTTGAAACGCACAGGGGTCTTGTTGGTTTCTTTGCTCAGAGGAGTATCAGGTTTTTAAAGCCACTCTGTGTACGTATATATTTTATATAAATAGTCATTAATATTTAGGAGACCAGCACTAGGACCTGGCTCAAAGCAAGGCTGGAACAAGTTGGGAACACAGATGTCGTTGTGGTTGGTTCTCAGCAGGGTGTCAGTCAGGTCCAGTACAGAAGGGCACAGAGAACCACTGTGATGGACCAAATAGTAGCAGGTATGATCTCTAAATATTTAAAATCAAAGGGAAAAATATTGTTTTGTAAACTTTTTTTTCCTTTAATAATGATACAAGCAGAGCAGAAGTGCACAGAAGCTGTCCTGCCATACATACGACCACAACTTGATTTACTGTTGTGCTGTTGGTGACCTAACAGGAGTTTGTTTCAAAAGAAGAAAACAAAAGCCTTACATGATGGATCTGGATAATGTCCTACAGAGGAATCTTTTCTGATCCCTGCTGTTGGTCAGGTCAGACTATGACGCATGAAATGTAATTATGCTTATTAGCTTGGCAGTCATGTCTGCAAACTTGCTGGTGCTTATAAAGTTATTTACTCCCATCTAAGAAAGATTACCTATACTATTTTTTTCCCATTAATTTTGTGCCAGTCATAAATAGACAACATGTATTGTTACTTATGTCCATTGTCTAACTAATAAATGAAACGGTGGTCAGAAATGGACATAAATGGTATAACACACCCCCACCAACTAAACTAAACAAAAAGCCCTGAACTACTGACATATTAAAAAAAAATAAAATAAAAACAAAAAACAACAAAAAACTTCATCATTGCAAATTAACACCTTTTTTGTTTTTTCAAAGGAAGCTATTTTTTCAGTTCAAACTATATATGGACTTACTTCATTTTAAATATGGAAATTAAGAATTTTTGAGGGTCATTGTTCCCTACTTTTTAAAGACTTGTTTTGGGAGTGAAGGAATAGAGTTGGCTGAACTGTATCGTGCATTCTTATCTGTTTTATTCACTTTATCTTATAGGAAATATTGCTGTCGCTATATAAATAGTCACAATATAACTGGACTGTGTGCTTATTTACTTGGGAGGATTAGGTTTGAGATGCTGGTGAATGGTACTAGTTTGTTTTCCTGCTGCCTTTGTCTCTGGGGCTTTAGGGATTTTGGGGGAGATGATGGGAATAGCTGCAGCAGTCCTTACATGGAAGTCTTTTCAGAGATTGCTTTATTGTTTTATTTGTGTGTGAGTTTCTTCTCTAAAAGGTTTTGCCCATATCTGCTGTAGTGGTTTATTACTTGGTTTCTGTTTCTTGTTTATGCACAATATAATTTATACCATATGTGATTTTGAGAGAAAAGTATTTAGAACAGACCGGATGCCTTCATATTTTTTTATTTGCTTTTTAAATGCTGTGCTTTGAATCTAGATAACTTGCTGTCTTTTGGATTGCTCTTTTTGTTTTCTATAGAAGTTTATGTATTATATGCTTATAGGAAGCGTGATTAAGAAATTTAATAGGTCTCTTCCAACTTCAATTTCTTTACTTCTGTAAATGTAGAGGCTCCTGCAGGATGACTTCCTATAAAGTCAATCAAAAGTACACTAAATCAAATTTGTCTGTCCCATGCAGTTTGGTAGTACAATAATAATTAGGTTAATGATGCTGTCAAACATGTTACTCTTATTATCTATTTTTGATACAACTTAGCTAACTCAATCAGTAATTTAAATACAGTATATTCAAAGAATTTTTGCTGCAAGTCTCTTGTTTTTTTTCTTAAGCTCTTCCTAAGGAAAAAAAAAAAATGCAGTTAACTGTAAAATATAGTAGGCCAGGCCTGTTAATTGATCACCTCTTGTGTTCTTCTGTGTGATTAAAAAGCAGTATTTTCAAATCATTAAAAAAAAAAAAAATCAGATAGTTTTTCCTTGTAGCTGTCAGCTTTGGCCAAGTCACTTAGTCCATTTCACTAGATTAAACACCTTATCTTTAGACTTTGGAGAAGGAAAACAGCATCTTTGTCATGAACACTTAATTCCTGGAAATTTATTCAGGCAGGTTTCATCCTCCATTATGTTATTTGACTCTTAGCTAACTTGGTTTAGGATTATACTTTTTCTGTTCTAAATCATGCTAGTAATACTTACGTAAATTGTACTAGCTTTGATAAGGATGTAAAAGGACATTTTCTTTCCAAGTTCAAGGAGCTATCCTATATTTAAAAAAATAAACCCAAAACTCAAACCAACAAAACCTGTACCATTACTAACAACGTGTGAACCACCTACTTAAACTGAAAATCAACACTGAAATGCAGTTGGTGAAACTTTGCTCGGAAGTTGAAACTGTTTTCGTTTTGAAAATAACCTATTATATTACTTCAAATGTCTTGAGAAAAGAAGAAATGTAGATTTAAGTAAGGTGAATCAAGAACAAAATACTTGTTTAGACTGTTTCATGGGAGTTTCAGAGACCCTCTACAGCCTTCTGTGGAATAGTGCATGTCCTTAGAATTTTTTGAGAAGAGATTTTTTTTTAGTTGGAAATGTGTAGATTCTTTTAGTAAATGATAAAAATAGTGACTTTTTAAGGAGGTTTTACCTCTTCTTCCTGGTCAGCATGGATTATTTTTTGTAGGCCTCCTCTATGTGTAGCTGTTCAGGTTTAATCATGATCAGATTGTTATTTAGTGGCCTCAGATCCATGATCAAAGAAAAGAGGCTTGGGCCCTAATAGATTTTTCTTGTTTGCCACTTCTATCAATCATACAACTGATTTTGACTTTTTTTCAGTCCTTGCTCACTGTCCTGGTTTCAGCTGGGATGGAGTTGGTTTTCTTCCTGGTAGCCGGTATGGGGCTGCGTTTTGGGTTTAGGTTGAGAACAATGTCGATGATACACTGACGTTTTGGTTCTTGTTAAGTAGTGCTAAGTACTTGCTAAGTGGTGCTCACACTGGTCAAGGACCTTTCAGCTTCCCATGCTCTGCCAGGGGCACGGGAGGCTGGGAGGGGGCACAGCCGGGGCAGCTGACTCAGACTGGGCGGGGGCTATTCCATACCACGTGACGTCATGCTCAGTATATAAGCAGGGGAGTTGGCCGGGGAGGGGTTCGATCGCTGCTTGGGGGACGTGCTGGGCATCGGTCGGCGGGTGGGGAGCAATTGTACAGTGTACCGCTTGCTTTGTATTACTGCTGTTCTATTTTTATTTTACTTTAGTTATTAAACTGTTTTTATCTCAACCCACGAGTTTTCCCCTTTTGCCCTTCCGATCCTCACCCCCATCCCACCGGTGGGGGGCTGAGCGAGCGGCTGCGTGGTGCTTAGTTGCTGGCTGGGGTTAAACCACGACACTCACTATTTATATAGCTCTCATAGTCAGATTTACAGACTGAATTTATGAATACAGAGGTCAGTCTGGAGGACTTGACGTACAGGAGATAGGCATTGTTTGGTTAGGTCCTGGTTCAAATTGCCTTCAGGCACATCAAGATAATGAGTATCTTAAGGGATCAGAGCTTGTAACCATGGCTAAGATTTTGAGTTTTCAGCTGATATGGTGAAAGTAGGGGATCTAGAAAAATGAGTTTGGATATACCAGCTCACTGATAAGAATTCATGCTGCTCACAACTGCTGTTCCAGGTTCTAGCATTTCTGATCCTTATGTTCTTGATTACTTTCAGATCACGCTTTTAATGTTATCCTTGCAGTTACAGGAACTAGAAACTTTTTTTAAATGGAAGTTGAGATTCCAGTAACATATGATTCCAGAACACTAGGAAAAAAACCTGTCTGTACCTTAATCTGGTCTTGTATAGAATAAAAGCATGAAGATGTTTGTCTGCTCTCGTTTATTGACAGTCTTTAAATATGTCCAAAAAGAACTGGGACTGCAGTGTCACTGTGCAGGCAGCTGAAATACCAGCGCTTGGATTGATGAATCAAGCCTACTCTCTTCTGTGTCTTTACTTGACTGAATATCACATTTTACGAGGTAATATTTCCCCAAAGAAGAATTTACAATCAATAAATAACTTGAGACAAGGATAAGGTTTATCCTACAGGATAACTGTTCATTGTTAGTAGTTCTGAAATTTCAGTTAAAAGTGCCTCAGTCTTGACATTCTGAATGTCTCTGGCATCTAGAAATCTCATTATAAAGAACCAAAGCATTAAAACCAACTGTTTGTTTTTAGTAATGTTTTAAACAGTCAGTAGAAGACTTTACTTGTAATTCTTAAGTGTTTTTGCATGAAAATATTGCCAGTACAACTACAATTCTGGTGAATTCTCTCTCTCAAAAGTATATCTTGTATCTGGTCTGTCCCTAATTTCTGAATGTAAGTCTTGATGGTAAAAGAAACTTAAAAGCAAATGCTGCATTGGTATCATCAACATTGACACTCCTTACTACCCGGGAGCCCAGTGTGAATGAGGACCCTGTTGTGCTGCAGGCTGTTTTAATGTGGGATAATACAGTTTGTATCTCAAAATGTCTGCAGTCTGACAGAGGGCTTCTCTCTGATTTAGCAGCTTTGTTATTGGCTGCTAAACAGCCCTCCTTGCTCAAGGTTACTACCTGGTGAGGAGAGGTAAACATAAATTTTGTACAAGCTTCTCAGCCTTTACAGTTCACACTTGGGCACTGAGGTTTTTAGTGATGCTGTTAAACTCAGTAAAACCTCTCAGCTAGATCCTGCCATGTAGATCCTATTGTGACAATAAGTGATGGAAGAAGGGGGGTGTGGGGATAAAAGGTTATTTAGTTTTCTTATGTGCATATTGCATGATTCAACAATATTAATGCTGCTAGAAATATATTTTATTTTGTTCACTTATGTGTCTTTCCTTATCGCCTTCCCAAATGTCACCAAAATAAAATCCTTGCCCGTTTTTCCACAAAAGGTTAGAGATAGACTTTCACTTCACATCTTGATTTTCAGTTTTTACTGAGTTCTTGTGGAGGTTTTGCTCAAAAATGTCTCCTTTTTTTCTAATTAAATGCATTAACTTCCCTATACTGTGCTTACTGTACCTTTAGTCTCTGCTCCAGAGATGTAATACCCTTCTGCAAAAGGTAGTCCAGTTATCTAGCTTAAGTGGATAATCAGATGGCAGGAAGACCAAAATGTGTTGTTGCATCTCTGTTGAATGGCATGTTTCTGGGACTAAGGCTGTCTGATTGCTCTAGGATCCTTGTGCTTCCTTTCTCCTAGTGTAGAGGTGTAAGAGTGTAGAGTGCAAGAGATACAAACAGGAAACTTTCAAAATCCACTTGAAAGGAGAAGCAATACAGCAGAAATGAGTTGTACTTCAAAAAACACTTTCCAGATTGCTAATCCCTCCTGCGTCTCTGGTTCTCCATAGCATCCATTAAGGAACGCAGGATTGATAGCTTATTAAATCTGTTCCGAACATTGCAGCTGTACTGTATGTATTCAGTTCAGACAGGTTCACAAGCCCCTGTCCTGTGTGTCACCATCCACTGCAGGTCAAACAGTAGTTTGTGTATTAATCTTGAGGCTTGTTGTAAAGGCAATGACTACATATGCCACAGGACTGGGAGTTACAATTGGATTAAAATACCCACTACAGTGAACCTTGTTACCTAAACAAAAGAAACTCAGATAAACATGAATGCATCTTCCTGATTTTTATCCCAGACCTCTGTTTTGTCTTACAGCAATGTGTCTCTTTTAATTGAGTGTATTCAGATAAACAAATTGCAACTCACTTTTGGACTGTCAAACAGCTGTACTTTTTCAATTAAACTCCCCCTTGAAGGCTTACTTCTTTTACAAGGCCCACAAGATGTAAATCAATAACAATATTACTAGTTAAGGCATGTTGTCATTTCAGTGTTTCCTCATGTACTCTGTTTTGCTTTGAACAAAATTAGTAGAGCAGAGACTGTCTCTTCAATAACACAAAGCATGTTAGCAATAGTTTGGCAACAATAGCTAATTCTAAATAGTAGTTCAGACACTATAAAGAAGTAGTTGAAGAAATAATGTTTAATATATTAATTGGTGAAGCTTACTGTGTGATAATTGCACTGCATTTCACTTCTGTTGTAGAACCATCCCTTTCTAGGCAGGATTCTCTACAGTGCAGAAGAGTTCAGCTTCTATTGAAGCTGATACAGAAGTGTTCCGAAGCATGTGAAAGATCATAAGATCAGGCGGGTCTGGGCCCTTGATGCCATTATTAAAAACCATTCATCATGGGGGTTCTGGTTCTCCTAAGGAAGTTGTTAGGCCCAAATAATTCAAGGGAATCTCATCAAAGCCTTATCAAAGACTGCATATTAGTAATCTGGTCTTTATGGAACCAAACGCTGTTTAATACACTCCAGAGGCAGAAATAGGTCTGAGGAAGAACAACTCCTAATGAAGTTATCAAATTAAAACAGAACAAAAGGAAATAATATAATTTAAAAAAAAAGAGCTTGATATTCTGTGGCAGGAGAGCACTGTAAACTGTATATGAATACCATAGTTGATATTAGTTGTTCATGGCTGAAAGGTACATAAACTTGCAACAGGTAATAAAATAGCCAAATGTATATGTTAATCTCTATGATAAATGAGTCTAGAGCATTTCTAAATCATGTCTCTTTTTAGGTGACTAAAACAGTCTATTTCTATAGCATCTGCAATTCACAACAAGGAAATAAAAATAGAAATAAAATTGCCAGGAGAAAAAAATCTGTCAGTTTTTAGCATCGTAAAGATTTAATGACTTATCTCTTCCTCATCACAATCAAATCTTATCTTAGATTAAGGACTGTATGGATTGTTTTCATTGCCTGAGACAAATATGGATGTTATTTCACAGGCATATTGTCTAAACTTTTGAAAAGAAAACTCATGCTTATTTTTGTAGAACAGCTTAGTTCCCTCATGTTAGGGGAGTCAGAACTGGCTATAACTATTGTCTGCAGCATAAATGCTAACTTCACCCTGGAGGAACGGGGCTGCTGCCAGTAAATAGCAGTAATTTCCTCCCTGGCTGATAGTCTTCAACTATTCTTCGGCTCTTCTATTCTCTACCAAGAAGAACAAAGATGCTGTTAGCACTACCTCTTCTGAACTTTGCAGTGTCCTTTGAGTCACTTTGTGGTCTGCAGTGTGAGTTGTTCTGTTCCAGAGAATGGATTTCTGCACACTGCCACGTAAACCAACAAGCCATGTTTAGTTCCGTTCCCTTTAGTTTTTGTCAATCTATATTGAAAGTCATTTTCTGCTAAGATTTGAATTTTGCTCTTGGCTGTTTGCTTACTACAAATGTTAATGTATTTAAGGAAAAACTTCAGACTGTTTAATGATCAAAAGTAGTATAAGCCTCTCTTACTATTCTGGCAAGCATAGAAAGTCATATGAAAAGATATTTAGTACATCTTTTAAACACTTCTGTTTGTATATACAGTAATCTTTCTCCAGAGGTAACTAGCTGCGTGTATCCTGCAGAGGAAGGTTAAAGAAACTGAAAATCCAAACAATATTCCTTGAGTCATGTCTCTAGCTAAGCTATATGCTGAGAATTATATTGGCATGTGGGGGAGCTTTTTTTTTTTAAATAGGGATACTCCTGTACTTAGTTTTCCAGAAGGAGCTGAGGTTCTGTTGTATTTCTTTGAAAAAGTGGTTGTACCCCATTGGAATACTAGCCTACATAGCAAGTCTTATTTGATGTACTGAATTTAAAGTGCAACAGACAGAAGTGGGGCCAAAAAGCATCTCCATCTACTTGACAGAGAAATCGTGAGCATCTACAGAATATAGATGTGAAGTGGCAGCATGGCCTAGCATAAGCGTGTATGTATGATCATGTCAGTAGCACTGGATATCAGTCTTTGCTGTCATTCAAAGTCTTCTATAAAGTGATGGCATTGTTTTTTAAATGGTGATCAAATTTAATTTGATTTCAAGGTGTAATATTGTCACCCTATGTGTATTTTCACTACTAATTATGTTTTTGAAGGTGGTAGCTTATAATCTTTTACAATGTATTACATTTTGAAATTCTGACAAGTATTAAAGCACCTGGATTTTCACTAAGACATGAGGCGCTACTTCTAGTGCTTTAGTGCAAAATGTGTTATGTCTATTGCCTCTAAACCATGTTTCAAATCTGAAGAAAGAACTATCTAAATGCAACTTAAGTAAATTTTTTTGATGCATTGGGATTAGCAGTACTACTACTAAGACTTTAATACCTGAATAGCTTTGGAGATAGAAATATACTCTGTGTGGCACTGTGACCCTACATAGAATAGGAATGACGACAAGAAGTATGAAGAAATTGCAGTTTTAATAAAAGATTTGCATTTTGTGTTGAAAAGTGAAGTCCTCTTTGAATGTGATGCAAGCATTTATTTCTTATGTGCATCCCTCAATAAATATGTGTAACCTTGGGCACATTCATTGCCTAAAAAAATTTTAAAATAATGAAAGACTTGCTGCTGTTACTTCAAAGAGCATCTTATTAGTATCTTTACTCTTCAATGTGATCTGTTATAAACATTTTTAATATTTACTTGTAAGAGATTGATTTCTGTTGTTCTATTGTAAGAGAAGCCTTATGCTCACAGTATGTGTTCTGTATTTTTTTGAGAAAGTGCATGCTTTATGATCAGATTACAGTGCATATTTATTCAATCATGATTTAGAGATTTTATATATGCATTAATCAAACCAGATAAAAATCTTCATAGTTGTTATGCATTAACATTGTTCAAAAAAACCTAACTGCAAGTGGATATAAAAGCATATGAAATAATCATGCCTTAAAAAAATTCTATGTGCCAACAATTAAAAAAACCTTGATGATGATATTAGATATAATTCTTGGCCAGCAAAATTTGAAAATAAAACCACAAGAAATTATACTTGCAAAATTCTTTAATAAATGATTGCTACTTGCCATGTAAAGCTTAAGGGTAAACTTCTATTGTGGAGATTCAGTTGCTCTGTTCTGTTAACACTAATGAGAGTTGTGTTGTTAAATTTGCCCCTTAGAACACCACAGATTAATGAAAAAATACTCTGGTTGATGTATACTACATTTTAGGAACTTTCAGACTACCTGGATATTTGCCTATGCATTTTTCAGCCTGCTGCACAATGATTTAGTTGATATTAGTATTGTGAGGCAGTCTCCATGAAATCTTTCATGTTTCATATTTTATGTAGTGTGAGTATAGCAACTTGACAAACATAAATTTAAAGCATTGCAACTTCATATAGCGTTTCTGTCAAACTCATTCTTCCTGGTATTTCTCGTGTACTAGTTATAAGGTGGTATAACCTATAACTTATGATGCACAAGAAAATTAAGAAGCTCTTATTTGGTGCAGATATCAGGCAGTGAAGAGTAAGTACAGATCAGTAGATCAACTTGTATGTCAGCACCCTTGAATCACTGATCAGATTGAACTGGCATAAACTGAAAAACAGATAAAGACTTAGGATGAATATGTAGTGTCATGCTCCCTATTTTACATTGAAGTCCTAATTCTGCAACTGTTCATGCTGTATACAGCTAATGGACACTCTTGCTCTACTCAGGGGTAAACGTGGTGACTTTCCAGCTAGCAATAGTCTAGACATTAGTACATACCAGATATGTGTGGCTCATTCTTCTTCTCTGCATTCTCAATTAAGGTGGCACAGCACTCTGCAGCTTGTTATCCTTTCATACAAACCCCAACATCTGCATGCTTCACACACACAAACTATGGAAAGATATGTCTGGTGAACTGCAAACAGCCCTTTCATTAGTGTGCACATTGAAGGAGCTATGGTGTGTGAAAAGAGGAGCTCAGGGCCCTCACCAGTGCCTGCAAAAGGACCATGTGGTTACCCACAGCTTCACTGGTAGGAACATAATCAACAGCAATATAGAGGGATAGTGAAGCAAGCAGTATTGGTTAAGATTGAAGAAACTGAAAACTGCCTGTGAACATGTGAGCAGGAACCAGGCTACAGCCTTAGCCACTCATAGTCTCCTCACCTGTATTGAAACCTGTAAAAGCTATGGGCAAGGTGGATCTGACCATCTATGGCCAGTGCCAAGGCCTATGCCGCTGTCGCAGAGCTGTGGATGACCCTCTGCTTACAGATGGCCCTGGAGCTACCAAAGGTGGCACAGTCATGGTCCTGGGCTGTGGGTGTAAGGAACTTGTGTTTTGTCAAGGCCCAAAGCGTGTTACACAGTCTCCCTATCACGTTTTTTCTCTTCTCCTTTATGTTCCCCATATGTTTAATTTTTCTTCATTTTCCATGTTCTCCTGGTAGCTGCTTTGGTAGTGATCCTTTAGATAGGTCATTCTTCTAATTGAGGTATAAATGTGGGACTTCAGTGAATACAATTATGTAATGGTAAACCTTGTACTGATCCTCCAAGAACTATTTTTCTTAGTATCTTAACTGAGCAAAAACAGCTAATAAAGAATGGGGTAATAACAGAGAAGCAACAATATAACACTACTGAAAATACTATACAAGACATTGAGAAAATAAAGTACTTTGAAGAACGCTTAGATGTATGACATGCATGTTAATGCTTCCTTATTTTCTTTTGAAGGATCGCCGCTTTAATGACGAGATTGACAAACTGACTGGATACAAGACAAAGTCACTCATGTGCATGCCCATAAGAAACAGTGATGGAGAGATTATTGGTGTTGCCCAAGCAATAAATAAGACTCCTGGAGGTGCCCCTTTTTCTGATGATGATGAAAAAGTAAGATTACCTTTACTTTTGTATTTTTTTTAATTTCTTTTGTAACTCAGTAGACTCTTGTAAAGGTACTTAATCCAAATAAGTAAATGGCACAGCTCTTGTGTTAATGATGTTTTTTTAGAAGTGCTTAACATAAAATGTATATTTTTGTTGTTCCCAACACAAAACATGTATCTGTTCTGTAAATGTGGGAGATCTTGTGGCTGAAACTTCAACTTAATGGTCTCAATCTTACGTAGACTTTTTTCATGTAGTAGATCTTAATAGGAAGACTTTTTATTTTTGAAAACTTATCTGTAAGAATAAGTTCGTGAGGGAAAACTATCACACTCTTAAGCTTGCTGACTTTAAAAATCACCACCTTCTCTTAATGCTTTCCATGGGATAAATGCCTGTAGCATATGCAAAAGAAACTTTATATTAGAGGAGGTTATGCATATACAACTTCATGCTATTCTAAAATATAGCAGACTTGCAAATGCCCACGAAAGGACAAGGAGGGCAGGAAGGGGACACTAGGTGTGTATATGAAGCAAAATTTGGAGAGTAAAGTGAGGTCAAAAGGCAGGAGAATAGAAGGAGCCACAATGAGGGAACTCGAATTAAAGAAAGTGGGGAAAATAAGAAATGTTGCTGTTGAAGGCAGATGCACACAGCTGAGCATGGAGGGAAAATGTGCATAAAGCCAAAAGATTACTTGGGGAAAAGAATGGTAGAAGGCAGCAAGCTGGGGAGGAAGAGAACAGCAACTCTCTCTGCCCAGGAGAGAGAAATGCAGTCTCCTTCAAGCATGTAATAGGGAAATACACTTCTGTGTATTAAAACAGTATTGAATCTCATTTTTGTGGAAGTGTAGAGGCAGACTTTGCCCCTGAAAGCTCTTTATGTTGATTCAAAGGCAGTTAATAGTCGATGCAGAGCTATTGTTGGTGTATTACATACCTGTTGACATGTCTGTGCTATGACAAAAAGATGTTAAGTAATGCCTGCTGGTAGGGGAACATCCTGTGTCGTTGGTTCATCTAAATAGATGGAGATGATTTTTCCAGTCAGGATATCTTGACATGAATGAAACACATTATAAAGCTAAACTAACAGTAGTTTATAAAGGCTGTGAAATGTTGCATAAATCAAACTCGTCTTCCATAGAAACCATAGTAATTGTATCTTTGAGTACTACTCAAAGTTGCTATTACATTATTATTTTTACTTGTTATATACTTACAGCAATACATGTAGAGCATTGTGCATAACCATTTCATAGTTTGAAACAGTTGTTTGGTGAGCATATGAATCTTTATATGAATTATGTCTGTTAATAGCATCATACTCTGGTTTGCTGTGCAGTGGGAGTAATTCAAAATTGATTGCCTTTTTGAAATTTTAGTATGTAAAGGAACCTTGTGCAGTCCCAGTGGAAAAATCTTTGCCAAGTGAAATATTAATAAGTGGGTGCATTAAAGTGGAGAGGGAGTAAAAAGGAGTACTGATTATTTTTATACCTTGTATTAGTTATCAGATGTCTTCCAACAGAAACAGTTATGAGCAAATATTTCTTTATAATTTTATTAGATTGTTTAGCATAGCACAACTTTGCTATTAAGTGGAGGTCTTCCAAGCAGTTATTCTTAGCAACACCTGCTTACACGTGAAGAGCCAGCTTGCTTGTTATGTACCACTGTTTGCTTTTGGTGCTTTTACTAAATCTGTTTCAACATTATATTCTGACCTGATGTGGTCTTGGGCTGCTTGTTAACTTGTTATGCTTCGAGCTTCAGATTCTCATTAAGACCTAGCCATTTGGATCCAAGCTGAAAGACTACACGTGTTTAGATTATAATCTTCTTTAAAGTACATTCAACAAATAAAAGTAGTGGAGGATAAATTAGGCTAACAGTAAGAAAGCTTATGGTTTGACAGAGTAACGATACAGACAGCTCAGCTGCCCAGTTATACATAATACCATAGAGAAAGCTTTTAAAATATTTTTATAAATGCCAGCTAACTGTGGTTACTCTTCACACCAACACTATTAGTAATTTTATAAAACTAAAAAATTAGTTACAAGAACGATACTCGTTGCAGTGTGTATGTATATCTGGCATCATCTCTTAGTTAGATGTTTATTTCTGAACGTGTTGAGTAACAAGGAAGAAAGAGTCCTGTCTCTGGCAGTATCCCCTATTCTAGCACCACATTAAAGACAACTTTTCTGTTCTGTGAAAAGCTTATAAAAACTCTTTTCCATAAAAATAATTAGCTTTTAATTTCTGTTTCTGCAAGGTGTCTGTGTAACTGATTCTGCATAGTGATTTATTTTGGATTAAATAACTTTAAGAACTCCTCTTGATTTTCAGATGCTACTTTTTCAGACATCTGAAGTGACCCCGTACTTCTTAAATTGTTTCTTTATAAGTTATCTAAATTTTTGTAACCGTTAGTTTGCTTCTGAATTACTTTTGAGTCTTTAAAATTTTGGATGTTGAATGTTGATTTATTAGCATACAATACAAATCTGGCAGTGTATGCTACAATGGGTAGCCAAATGCAGCTTAAACAAAATGAAACCTCTGAATAGGCTTTCTTCTGCGCTTCTTTTTATTAATACTCTCTATGTCTGTGTAAAGGGAATTTTGTTTAAAATGCAGCCTTTATCATGGATACTACATTTAATTATCATACATTCAACTAGCAAAACAACTGTGTACATGTGAATTGTGTATTACATAAACATATTAATGTAAATATTTGATGCCAGTACTGAGGCTGTGGTATTTGTTTCCATTCAGTGGCTGCTAAATATTATCTAAAGTCAGCAAGTTGCTCATAATTTAATTGCCATATTTAAATGACTAGTAAAAATAATACATATCACTGTTTATAATTATAAGGCTGTATGTTAGAAGTCTTCAAGAATATATTAAATAGGTCCTTGCGCGTAGAGTTTATGGAAAAATAAATGAGAACATAACCATTATTGTGCCCTGTAGTAGATCTTAGATTTAATGAGGCCTGGCAGTCTGTGTGCTGTTATTTCCAAATGTATGCTTTTAAGTTTTTTCACTCACTGATAACCTAGAAAGCACGATATACCTCTGGGAAGCAAGAGAGAGTGCACTTCCAGGAGAATGTCTTGCAAGATTAGAAAACAGTTTTTTATTTGTAGTATCAGCAAAAGTGGTTGTGAGGAAAGGGGGCAAGCAAAAACTGAGAAATCCTTTTCAAGATAAGAAAAGATCTACCTGGGTATTGAGGTGGTTTGTGCAGAAAAGCCTGATGAGCAGCTGGCAAAAGATGCAAATTCAACTTTATGTTGATGTTACAATTTCCAACAATTAGCAGCTTCAGAATGGTTAGAAAATGAAAATGTACATTACCTGTCCTCTTCCTCCCCCCAAGCTCTCTCAAAGAAATGTCAGTATCATTTAGGTTTGACTCTTGTTTGCAAGTGTCTATCCTCTCTTAGTATTGCGCGAAGCAATTAAAATAATCTGTTGGGTTTCTCTTACAAAGCTACAAGACTATATTGTATAATGAAATGTCACTTGGGGGCACTACTGTCTTGAGTCAATAGGAAACAAAGAATTATGTTTTCAATTAGAATTAAGTAGATGCTAGCATCATTTTTATGTACTCTTAGTTATTTTCAGGAAGTTAAGAGCAAATAAAATATTTAAGATTTGAGGAGTTTTTAATGCTCCCAAGCTGTAACCAAGTTTATATTTTGCAATATGTAAAATGGAGTATTAGATTTCAAAGTTTGTCTAGTTTTTTTTATGGCAGATTTTTCAGGTAAAGACCTTTTACATCTCTGACCATGGTGATAACACAGCACTAATAATGAGTCTAAGTGAATTTTCTACATGTAATGATTGTTTCCCACTGCCAAATTTCTTTTCTCCTTTTGGTGAGATGCTTCAGCCAATTCATTGTTGAAGTGCAGAACTAGACTTGACAGCCACTGGCATGAGAGAAACTGTTCTGTCTCACAATGTGTTTTGTCTCCCCAGCATCAGTGGCTCGGTTGAACAGACTGATTTCAGACACTTCCAGTTTGCTACAAACAATAGTAGCATACCTTATTACTTTTGTATAGCAGCCATCACTATTGCATTATGTTGTGTAATTGGTAACTTTTGGGAAAAATAGGCCGGTGGTATACTTTTACGTGTATTTCACAAGTGAAGACACCAGTTCATCTGCAGAGACATAGAGTAGGAAGATTAAAAAAACAAACCCTTGAGAAAAACTGAGCACCCTACATGCATTCCCAGTACTGTCCTGAAGATTCATTTAAGTATTTGTGCTGTTGGCTGGTGAGTCATACTTGTTCCAGGACTGGTGAGAAACTCAGCCTAAGAAGAGCTTGATGGTCTTTAGATCATTGTATGCCCTTTAGAGTCTTCTGAGATGCAGTGCCAAAACAAATCTAATCCTCCATCAGAGAGGCTCAACAAACAGCAGCAGCAGCTCCACTGTCACTTAAACTGGCATCCTGGTTCTCTCTGGCTCTGACGTCCTCCTAGTCTGAAAGACGTGAATCGACTGCAGGGAGACTACCCAGGACAGCCAACTTGAATTAAATCCTGCTTGATTTACCGAAAAGCAGTAGTTTGAATGCAGTGAGATCCCTCCTTGGGAGGGGAAAGGAAGAACTGCATTTGGTTGTCTGTGCTCTGTGGATAGTTTTATTAAGAAATATATATATCGAGATTCCAGGATTCAGCTGGTTTATGTTTGGTTTGTGGGGACTTGAAGATACAGTTCTCTCTTGCTCCAACATTTCTATTTCTTACATTCCTAATAGCAGCACTGTGATTCTAAATTGCTCTTCTTTGTCCATATTAGTTAAGGCTTAAACATATTCTATACCGTGTCTACTATAGTCGTGAATGATCTGCAGGGATTTTGCTATACCTGCTAATTTGTTTTCTGTGAGTTTTTGTGTGATGGGCTTAGAGTCACGCTGGCAGGTAGCAATTTCAAAGTCAGTTAGGATGGTTTCTTTATCTTAGGGAAGTAATCAACTGTAAATAAAACTACTAGGGAAGGGAGTGATCCAGAACAGGCAAGCATTTCTGACTGTTGTGAAAATGATGACTGTAGCTCTGTGAATGTGTGGAATTTACCAAAAAAGTCACCTGAAAATTATTTTGATGTGTCCACTAGAAAGGAATATAAGAAACAGATTAGGTAAATAATTTTTTCGTGTGTTTCATATATTGCAGTATGTGATGACCTCCTTCTAACATCTACCTTGGTTCTCTGAAAATCTGCATGGCAGTGAGACTCCAAAAGCTATTATTTAAAATTGACATAATCCTCAAAGGTATCATGTGGCCTGTATGTCACTTACATCCCAATGCAAGAGACAAATTTGCTGGAAGAAGGCAGAAAATAACAAAGGCATTTGAAGGATGAAGGTGCTGAAGCGCTACAACTATCTGGGAAAACTAATGGTCTATTAGGCACAGTTCTCAAAAAGTACTTGCTACACAAATCTAAATTAAAATAAATCACAGTAACTGAACTCTCTTGCTAGGGGAGTTTAAAACAATTTGTCACTAGAATATTGGCTTTATCAAGGCAGCTTCACACCACTAGTTTGCAACCAACAGCACCAAATGACTGCAGTGACATATATTTGAATGGACTTCTTTTAGTCTTGCATATTCAGTCATGCTTTCAAGTTAAGCTGAAAGTCTAGATTTCTTTTTAATTACAGAATTCTAGAAGTGTGCTTGAAACTTAACAAAAATATAACTGTATTAATACCTGTTTTGAGACTGGCAGTTAATATTTGAATTGGACATCTTCATCTCTGAGGTATGGAAACATGTCTAAGATGTCTTATAGTGATATTTTAGTGAACGATTTATTTTTTCAAATATAAATGTGTATTTTCCTAGGCTCAGGGGCTACATTGTTGCTGTGTGTTTATGATATGTATTACACTAAATCCTTGATACCTGTTTGAGGCCTCTAGGTGCTATCATAAAACAAATAAACACGTTGTCAGATTTGGCATCAGGAAGGGTTTCTCTATAGAACAGTTCAGTGAAGATTTTAATGTGTGGGGTTTTTTGTGGTGGCTTTTTTTTTTCCTGGGGGGGGGATGACTGGGGTTTTGTTCTTGTCTTGTACGATGGTCAGGGTGGGGAAAGTATCTGGGTTCTTCCTGCAATTGCCAGCTGGAATCTGAACCTGTTGGCTATTCCCATATTTCCTGTGCTTGTATCTTCTTAAATAATTAATGCATAGAGACTTGAACAAGTAAGAGCTCTTGTCTGTAAACCTAGACTGTCATTTGGCTAATGTTTGTAGTATTTGACTCAAAGATTGATAAACTAAATGGAAGAATCTCTGCTGACTTCATGGACTTTTAAATATCAAACCTCTGTCCATTTCTAGCATAGGAGCACTTTGTTAAATGCAGACCCCCAAGTCTATTTTATGAACCTTAAATTCATCTGGGTCAGAGCACTGAAAGGAAATTTGTTAAGGATCAGTTTTGGCTTCTGTATCCTTCCACTGGATGCAAATGGGCTCCAATAGGCTGAACAGTTTGTGGTAGACAGCTGTTGATCAAACACCTCTCTGAGATATCTCGATTCACTAGACATAAAGATGACTCCTTAATTCCTTTTGTGAACATTCATTGAAAAGTCAGAAAACTGGAGTGGTTGTTATGCCAAACCCTCCTTCCCTCCCTCCCCCAACAAAGGCCAGTGTCCTTCAAGTTAAGTTCAATTTTTTTGTCTAGGAGATACTTTGTCAGCTGCCTAGAGCCTGAAGTTGCCTCTGAGCTTGAAAAAGGTGATCAGATTTAGAAATGGTAGTCAGTCCTGGAAACTGAGCCATACAAAGAGCCATGAGACAGAATAAAACTTTCATAATATTGAATGCTTGTGCTCAAAACAATCTGGTTGGCACATGGAAGAACCCTGTACGCATTTCTTCCCATGTTGGGCCTCATGTCTATTCAGCTCTACGAGAACTGTGTTGAATCTAATCACAGTATGGGAGCTGTTGTTTTTATGTACCCAAAGCTATGCGCAGGTTATGTTAAATCCATCCAGTAGATACATTAGATGATCTTCGTGTCTCTTGGATCAACTCTTTCAAGTGGATTAGAGAATCACCAATGTAGCATTGTAGTGGTTATTGTAAGGCGGCCTCTGCAACTGTGTAAGGACTTAAGATGTTTTCATTGCCTAAAATACAGACACATGGTCTGTATTTTAGTATGGTAATAGGCATGTGATGGTAATAGGCAGTGCTTTGCAGCCTGAGTTGTTAAGGTTTTTTTTTTTTTACTGTTCTGTTTTGAAATTTGTGGAAGCAGCCTGATTGATTTCCTGGGAAATCAGAGCCCTTTTCTTCGGATGTGATGGCATTAAGTATTTGTATCTAACGCAGCATTTGAGAACACATATTGCTGCTTTCCTTCATGCTTAGTTCAGTCATGTTATCAAAAATTATACTTGCAATGATTTTTATTAATTATGTCCCTATTTGACAAAACTCCAGAGGAGTTATGATGACAAGTGATCCATTACAGACATTAATTATGAAGCATTCAGTAGTACCTTGGGTCTAAGTCTTACTAAGAGACCTTTGGGTCTTCCTGAAAATTCTGAAGCATAAAAATAGCCCTGGAGCTTGTGCTCTGTTTTCCCCTTTCATTGGTATTCACAAGGGGTTGCAGCAGGCCTGGAGCAAGGAGTCCAGATCTCTACTGGTCAAACATATGAACAGACTTCACAGGAAGACTGGTAATGCAACCAAATGCAGTGATAATGGGACTCCTTTGCCTTGCCTTTGTGTAGTCATACTACTTTCTTCAATGAGCAGCATAGTGTAAAGTTTTCAACAGAAAGCCCAGAAGCCAAGAATTTCTGCAGTTTTGATCATAATTTTCAGACACATCAGTAACTAGAAACTGTGATGTTATATTACTTTTGTCTTTTGTATTAATACTATATTAATAAATTTTCACTTAAATGCTTGGAATACCAAAACAACAATCATAGAAGGGCTCAGGAGGATTAGAATTTTGTTTGGTTCATCTGTCAGCAGAATGAAAGCCTGCCACAAAATAGTCTGAGGGCTATGATGTGTATTTGTATTACAGTGTAACTCTTAGGTACTGTCTAGATAAGGAATTGACTAGAAAAGCTTTTCTTTTTTTTTTCTGGAGAAAACCATGTTATTACATTACCTAAGGAATAAAGTTTTTACCTTCAGCTGTCTTCCTTTTCTTGGCAATACTCCCTTAAACCAACTAAATTATTTTGATCAAATGGCTCATTAGAAAAATCTTGTTTGCTTCAAGTGAAACCTGCACTGGGGCCTTGTTACGGAAGCATGTAAAAGGAAACCTTTCTGGTCGGCAGCTGGTGAAGCCTTCATTTCTGACAATTACTGGAGATGTGCCCTGTGGGCTGCATGGGAAGACTTTGTCCCTGGTGAAGTGTTTTCTGAACTTCTGTCAGTCTGTTCAGTTCTCCATAGCTGTTCTTCATAATAACTTCAAGGCTTGATATACTTCTAGAAAATAGCATTTTGCATCTCCTGCGAATTGCTTATATTTCCTGAAGCAGAATGAAATGTTCATACAGCAGTTCCTGCCATCAAAAGTATTTCCCATGGGAATACTGATGCTAAGCCTGTCTGTACCTATAGGTTACATGATGAGATATTGAAAACTGCTTAGCAAATCACTTTGCTAAAAATTAAGTCAACCTCTGACCTTCAACATGTTATTACAGGCTTCATAAGAAACTGTAATTAAAACAGTATTCTGTCATTCTAGCACTGACTCACAGCATGCCCTTGGGCAAATCACTTTACAGTGGTCTCTCTTCTGAAACATAATTTAAAAAATGGCATTAGATGGTTCCATATGTACTATCAGACTTTCCATTTTAAGTATTCTTACTTTATAATAAGGAAATTATTTTCCCTCTTGTTGAGCTCAGCCTGAGCTTTTGAAGCCTTGTTGAATGCTTTCTTTGCATGCAGCAGCTGTAATCTGGACAGGTCTGGTTAGAAAACACCAAAGCAATTTCACAAAAAATCAGTTTCAGCTGTTTGTTTAATAGTCCCAGCTTTACATATAATATTTCTCATCTCCATGAAAATTGTGCCACCCTGCTGTCCTTGATTGGTTTGCAAAAGTGTAACTGGTCTATAATTGGTGAACTCCTGATTGTACATTAGAAGGAACTCAGTCCTCCTCCGTGCTGCCTTTGCAATTGCCAGCTTGAGAGATTCACGTCTGCATCCCAGCAGTTGGAGTATGTAAGCAGCAATGTAGCTGTAATGCCTGCTAGGAGTGTATAGGAATGCGTTTCCCCTGTATCTGGGAAAATGACTGTTTAATTCTATGGCCACAAATTAATAAAACTCTTGTCCTCTTCTTTGATAGGAACATAAGAAAAGATTGGCTACCTCAGATGAAAGGTCTGTCTAACCCAGTGACCTTTCTCTGTCAGCTGCTGAAAGCAGATGCCTGGGATGAGGCAGGCACAGGATGGTATTTCTCTCGTGTGCTCCACCAGTTTCCCATGATTTGCAGCTCGGGGCCAGACATGGTATCTTTGTATTTAATACCACCCCAGGGATTTTGTACTTAGGAATTTATTCAGGCACTTCTCAAAGCAAGACAAGCTTCTAGCTTTCACGACATCCTGCACATTGTGTGAAGAAATGCCACCGGTCTTTAATTTTATGTTATTCCTCCTTGTTTTGCTTTTAGTGAACGCAGTGAAGAGTCATTCCCAATTCATTTTTCATGGAAATTGTTTTGCCATAAAAATCTTCAGCCTTTAAAAGCTGTGAAGTTCCCACCTGGAGTGGGAGTCTTCCCTGCAGTCAGCTGTTTGCTTTGGCAGAAGGGGTGCCTGCTCCCCAGAGCCCTGGCCAGTGCCTCTGGTCTGCTGTGGCAGTTGGTACTTTCCATGTCTGGGGAAGTAGAAGTCACTTGAACCATTTTTCTGTACCCTCTAGCCTGAAAACAAAAAGCGGGAACTGGACTTGGTGTTGTAAAACTAACTGTCAGGTATGCCCAGAACTGTTTTTGAAAGCCAGGGCAGACCTTCATTGCTTGTTGGCATCCTGATACCACTGCATTACTGGAATATAAAAAAAAAAAAGGGGGGGGGTTGTTCATCATCTAACCTAGTTAGTCTACTTTGCCAATTGTTAACTTTAGGAAAAATTGTTATTGTTCTTATGAAAGATTCCAGAGCTCCCTGAATCATTGTGGATGTTGGGAAGTGTTGTGTTTTTAATAAAAAAAACCCTCTACAACAAAGCATAAAAAACATGTCAGGTCACCAGTGAAAGTTAATCAACAAGATTAACTATCACTGTGCAGCAAGATTACATGTTCAGAGTAGAGTTGACTAGAATTATGAAAGCTAAAGTAGTTTAACCAGCTAACGATAATGGTTTTGCATCTCTTGCCTAGCTGGCAAACACTAAACTAGAGTTAAAACGATCAATATTATGATGTTTTTTTCAGTTGGAATGTTGTTGGAGCTGTCAGAGATAATTGAGCCATGTTGTTCATAATCATGAATGGCGGTCAGAGATTTCAGCAAGGAAATTATGCGGTACACTTCAGGTAACAGGGTAAGCAAACTGTGTTTAGAAAAATATTTCCTGTGAACACCATAGTGATACAGGCAGGGGCACCAGGAAGAACGCTTCATTTAACTGTGCTTTGTGAAAGCTGTGAGTAAGCACCTTAATTGTCAATTCAGTCTGTGGGGAACCCTTTTACTTAGAATATTTATCTGCATACATTTTTAGTGAAACAAAAAAATATTTATACTGGCAGCTATCAAGGCTACAGTCTTTGGACTGAACTTGACCTGAATTTAACCCTAGTATTAATTTGCTGGCAATTTGCTATCTATGTGGTAGAACGGATAAAAACAAATCTTGGGTTTTTTCTTTTCTGTTTTTCTTTTCTTTTTTTTTTTTAAAAAGGCCTTTGCTGTATAAAAACAGACTAGAATTTAGTGATGCTGGTGTCATGGTTACAAGGCAAATTCAATGATAATAGCACTCTGGCATGATAATAGCTCTCCAGTGTTGTGGCATGCTTTTAAACTGGGAGGTGAGCGGAAATGCACTGGAGCTGTAGTGGACAGGGTCCAGTGTGTAGGGCTGTGTTGTGGGGTCCCAAGTATGGGGAGGCAAGTGCCGAGCGGTGACAGACTTGTGGAGGTCCGAGAGCTGAGGATGTCAGAGCTGCCACATGGTGAGGTGTCAGCGGGATGTCTTGCAGGATAGCGGAGCCATGTGTTGTGGTCTGAGCTGAAGCAGCCCTGCAGACTTGTCCTATAGAGCAGAATAGCTATGAACATGGTGTTGCTTCCTACTAAGGAGAGGAGGCTTTGAAAGAAGGAAGCTTGCCAAGACGTGTTACCATAAACACAATCTGAATTTTCCTTTTCTGTCACACACAGTGGAAAACATGTTAAGTGTCATTAACAGGGCCTATGTACTCACTTTTGTGCTTGAATCACAAAGGTTTATAAGCTGCTTTAGCCTAGGGTTTAGGGCTTCTTCAACTCAAGGTGTAAAGTCATGAGTTTTTAATCCTGTGTGTCCAGAAGTTTTGGTTCTCGGTGATGGCAAAGATTGTTGCTACCCTATTGGACATGCCCAGCAGCTGAAATGTGGCCTCAGTAACACCGCTGTTGTGAGGGCAAACTCCAATCTCTAGTCTCTTAAAGAATACCAAATAATTCTGAACTTCAAGAACTTGGCAAAATTTGACAGAGCAGTAGGGATGTGGATGACTTATAAAAGCTGAAGTCTGCCTGCAAAAGTGTTAAACCAGCAGGTTGCTAAGAAGCTTCTTGCTAAAAAATTAGAGCAACAAAATACTGCATCTAATTGAAGTTTTGGAAAAACATGCAATGTAGAGACTGTACTTTTCCTTATAAGTGGAGAGAATGATCTCTGGTTTTGTGTGATCTCATGAACATCTGACAAAATCTGACCACTGAGTGATAAACTCAATAGTTGCTGCCAGCCCAAGCAGTTCATACACAAATGAAAGCATTTTATTTTTCTGAAGTGGGTTTTGGGAAATCACCATACACAGGAAGCAGAGGCCGTTCCAGTGAGATGTGAGAAGGTGTAAGCCACCATAAGAGCCTGTAGGAATGAGCTTGAGCATTTCATGTGCTCAGCTATCAGTCTTATGAGGTTTGAAGGTGCTATACTGATGTTTACATTTGGAAAAAATAGACAGGGGTTTATTTTCCTTTTTTTTCCCTCAATCTATTACAACTTTTCACGTATTCTCTAAAAATTAGGTTCATTTTCAGAGTAGAAATAGTGGAAAAGAATGGTGAGAAACTTATTTTATAAGCCTGTGTTCTATGTATAAGGAGGATTTAATATATGTTAATCAATAAAATGAATTCTTCCACTAACTAACTGCCCAGTGATCATCTTCCTCACTGATGTAATTCTAAACTAGTATGTCCTGAACATTAAAACAAAATACTTCAATTATTGTTTCATCATGTACTTAGACTTTTTCTGTTAATGAAAACGGAACTAGAGATGAATAACTTGGATTGATTCTAATTTAATTTATTCTAATTTGCATGGCCTTCTGTTTTGCTTCTGCTGTCAGTTTTGTGGATTTTATGAGAATAGATACATCAAGTCAGATACTGAGGTCTATTTTTGCTTATATAAAAAGATTAATTTAGATGTTAGATGCTTGTAGTAGAATGTGATGTTGAAGCTGGAAATATCTAACTGTTAAAAATATTCACGAGATACTATTTTAAACAGAACCTGCTTTTCTGGGATAGTTGCTGTAATTCTAATGTGAAGTTAATCAGGCAGTGTGATTTTATGTGAATATGATTATGAAAGTGACTACCAGGAACAATAACCAGAACATTGTGTATCCGGATGCATCTTCTGCAACAGCAGAGTTATAGCAGCAGAACTGTGTTGGTTTTCCTTTTTTAATGGAATTATTTTGCATTTACTTTTCTCTTAATACTTTAATTTTTTGAGTCAATCCTGTGTTCTGCTTTTCCTGGAGGACAGAGGTCTTTGCCTGACTGGCAGCAGCTGCTGCTGCTGGGAGTATCTGTTGCCATGCCTAATGGTATGGTTATCACACCCCTGTTAGTCTGGCATTGGGACTACTGAATTAATACTCAAATTTGTGGTCTTGTGATGGGTACTGTTGCATTAACCAGAGCTGCATACTGATCCCTTATCACTTTCATTTGCAGTTACTGTCACACAAAAAACCCTGAGAATGGGCTGATTGTAAAGTAGCATTCAGAAGCGCATATAGGAGTGCAGAAGCTGTTGTCTCTTTAAGGCAGGTTTTTGCGGCAGGGAGAGAAGAAGCGGAGGCAAGAAAGGGTAGGGCTGGGGGCGTGAAAAGCTGGGGCAGACACAGGCTGAGGGCACAGCACCAAATGATCGGGAAAGCATTCTGAACGCTGCGTTTGAGTCCAGCACTCATGTGCCACCAGGAAAGGGTCTCGCCCCCTCTAGTGGCTTGCATTCCTACTTGGTTGTGATAATAATATAAAATTAAATGAGCACGTATAACTAGAGTAGTGCCTCCCAAAGATAAGTTGTGACTCTCCTTTAACTTACTGTTTCTGGTATTTTTAGTGCTTTTTCAGCACTGAGAGATGGCAGCATGTTTTGTTAAGTGTTAATGAAATAGAAATCTAATTACCCATCTTCATGCTTCTTCCACGTTTTCTGATAGACATTTACTCCACATCAATGCAGCCCAACTTTAGTCTAAGAATGCTACAAGTGCTTGCAGCTCTCCATGTCAAACCAGCGCTTTACATTTCGAGATGAGGATTGAAAGCGTTCAGTGCTCGCCGTCACATTGTGTAAGTAGTAGCAGCCTGTTCACACTGCCATCAAGTGGATGCAAGGCGTTACGGCACCAGCGTAGTGTTTGAAGTTTCTCATCACCTTTGTATTGCATCAAAATCTTAATAAAGCTAACTTGACTTATTTGCATGTCTGATTCTGACAACACCTGCAGAGGCCTCTCCTTTCTGCCTGCAATACTGAAGAAGCAGAGTTAGCTCTCTAAAACTGTGTGCTCACATGGGAAGATCAATCAAGATTTTTTGCTCTGTACTTTGTCTCCAAATGACTTGCCATGCAAGGTTGATTTTAATATTGATGTCCTTATCACGTGTGAATAACTGACACTTCACTTTATGTAGACTGAAGTACTCAAATATTAGTAACTGCCAGAATTTAAGACATGTTCACAACTGCATTTGGAGCTTTCCATGGGTCATGTTTGCTTTACGAGCAGTATTTTGCCATTTCTTCTCCTGTGACTTTGTTGTGTAGGCTCAGACCTTACTTGACTTCCACATTTCAATGTTTTCCTGAATCTGACAAGATGAGGAGATGATCAGGTCCAAAAATGGACTCGGACATCTAAAGCAAGACTTCAAGTGTACTTCAGGCATCTTCACTCAAAAATAGTCTTATGGTTATCTGATCCAAGAAATGCCTTGCACTGAATAGCTACCTCCCTGTTCATCCACAAAGTTATCCAGTGTGTCTGCATACATTGCTGCTTCAGCCTGGCAGCGTCATCAATTATTAAAAATTGAGCAACATTTTCTTTTGTTAGATGCTGAAAGTAGCTGAATGTTTTCCAACAAGATAATTTTTCAATTATTTATAGCTTTATCACATTAGATGTTTAAGGTGAATGTTTCCATGCCAATTTTTTTCCTTGGGCAGAAAGTCCTTTGAATTTTGCCTTTTTTCTTTTAATCTACTCAAAATATATTTTTTCCAAACTGTTTTTGAAAATATTTTCTTTGTCAAGCTCTTGCGCACCGAAGTTCTGGAAAGGAAGCCTTGATGTTTGGCTGTGAGCTGGGATACACATGACTGGATACACATCACAGGGGCTGTGAGGAGTTCAATGCTGTCCGTGTGGTTTAAAAAAAAATTTTTTTTTTTAAATTGCCTCTTCAGAACTTTGTCATTCTGCTTTCTAGTTGATGGCTCATTCTACAGCTCTCTCATTTTTCTTCTTCCACTTCAACAGTTGTATCATCCTTTTTGCAACAGGCAGTGTACCCTGGTGCTGTACATGAAGCCTGTCTTCCCTCCGTGTTCCCTTTTTCTTACCCTGTTGCTATCCTTTTGCTAATGTCTGTTTTCTACCTATGCTTTGTGCAGATGAGTGCATTTCTGAAGGGGGCAAGACTCTCAACAGATTTGCTGTTGGGTAGAGCTCAGCATGTATCACTTCTCACTTGGACACTGAACACGGTGGTGGTAGAAAAGGTCATCCCACAAAATCTTTCCATGTTATAAGAACTTCTGCATGTTCAAAGCACTGCTAGATTTCAGACCAACAAAAGCTGCTACTGGAGGTTATCACAGTCTGGCACTGTCATACAGCATCGTATGTCTCCACTTTCAGATATTATTAGAAATGAATACAAGGGTGTAGAATATTCTGTGTCCCCACTAAATTATTTGCAGATAGGAACAACTAAGTTTACTAGATCCATATGAGGTACAATGCAGTAGATCCATTCGTTTTGAGCCTTTCTTATTTATTAAGCCTTTTTACCATATTAGTATTGTTTATAATTTTCCATTGTTTTGCTATCCAATCTCTGTTTGAATTTAGTTTTTATTCATGTAATACTGTTTTATTTCTAACTTATTCTTCTGCAATACAAAGAGATTTTTCTCCTCCCTTTCTGTCTTACTCATCCTTGTCATGCAGGAACCTAAAGGAAGCAATACAAATGAAAGATACAGCATTAAAAAAAAAAAAACCAAAAACGACAACACCACAACTGTAGGCACAATACCTAATAAAAAGTTAAAAAAATAAAGAGTAAAATTGAGAGTATGTGGGAAGTACGGAAGTGGTGACTATCCCTTGCTAAGACAAAGCGGAGCGCTTTCTAAGACAGCTCAGCAGAAGGGCTGCTCATCTATTAAACAAAAGCAGAAACTAAAAAAGGGAAAGGATCCACTGGATACAGAAACAATTTTGGTCATGATAGCAGTAGGGGAGAACATACATCACAGCATCTGTGGTGCAGATAGATAACACAGGATGGCAGGTTGTCTTCTGCTTGCTAGTCTAAATAATAGCATAGCTGAGGGGCTGGTTGTATACCCTCAAATATGCAAGGAGGAATGTAATGTGGAGGAGAAAGGGGAGGGGGAAGAAAAAAAAAACACACAGAAAAACAAACCCAAAGACCCAACAAATCAGCCCTGATATAAATTGAGCTTCGTACACAGGCTAACTTTAATTGTTGAAAAAATGTTTTGAAATAATAGGCAAAGCTTCAGGAATTTTAGTAAGATAATGTTTGCTTTCACACCCCCTTTTGAGAGGCAAAATTGGTGATGACTTCCATTCAGTGCAGTCTTCTTGGAAATTAAGTCAGGATAAAAATGTATCTTAAATTTTCTTCTTGTCATGTTTTGGTCAGTACTAATACTTTCAGAAAGCATTTGTCAGGATGCTAAATGCAAAAATATTTTAGGGTAGGTGGTTCTTTGAACTAGAGTTTTAACAAACTTACTTCTTGCATACTGTGGGTTTTGACCTCTCATCCCTCAGCCCTAGTTCTCTGCAGCAGTGGTAACTGTGTGATAACAAGGTTTTGTGCAAGCTTAGGAAATTCTGCAGGAAGTCACCTGTCTTCATTCTTGCTTTTCATATGTAGCTGGCAGCTTTGATTACCAGAACATTAGTGCCTTTTCCAAAGCCCCAAATCTGGGGAGAAAACCTCCTGCCTTAGGTTAAATTGGGGGGGGGGGAAGTATATGAGAGGGAGGGAGATTAAATAGTTAAAAACAGGCAATCCATAAAACAGAGAGGAGAGATATTGGTCTACCTAACTGGGTTGTCTAAGTGCTCTGGGATATTATATCTGCTTAAAAGAGCAGAATAAAAGGTAATAGTTCCAATACAGAAGCTAATGTGTTTTTAAGACCCTTAAGTCTTTTTTGTTTAAACAATTTAAACTGTTTAGCAAATACTACTGCTACTGTACTTGTTTTTCAGGTAGAAATGGAAATAATGCCATTTGTTTCTCAGGTAGAGTCCCCAGTTTATCCTGTGTTGTTTCTTAGCTTTCTGAACTATTCTTATTAACCACTATCTCTCCTCCTGCAGAGGACTGCTGCAAGGAGATCCTGAAGTTAACTCTCTGCTTAGATGTAATCGGTATGTCTATGTGGGATTCTTAGCTGGCTCTTGAATGCTGGAAAGCGCTCTAGGTAAAATATACTCTAAGTAAAATTCACCAGTCAACTAAAAATGTGGAATCCAGGGTTCAAGGCTTGGCGTTGGTTTAACTGTGGCAGCACCCAGATTGGGGTCTGGCATGGAGGGGCAAGGCTTCATTTCTGGGCAGTGCAGCTACTTCTCAGGTGCTTGCCATCTGCAAGTTATAAGCCAAACCCATAAGTTTTCAATAGAAACGTGTGTTTTGTGTCATTGTTAATACATGCTGCTCTTGAACAGTCCTAAACTAAATTCTGTAATGTGTTGTGATTTCTCTTTAGGAAATCATATGTAATACATCGAATGACTTAGGTAATTATTTTTATTCTATCAAGAGAATAACAGGAGTGGTAAATCTAATAAGAAAATTTTCGGTACAAGTGTTATGGGGATGATGAATCCACAGGTTTTTTAGGTGTATCATAAGTTTAAGTGTGCCTTTATTTCATGTGTCCATACATTATTTATTTATTTATCTAGAAGCCTCACTTATGGTCCCAAGACCCCAGTACGGTAGCTGCTGTACAGGCAGTGAGCAGGAGGCAGCTTCTCCGAAGAGATGGTAGGAAGTATTACAAAAATGACAGATGGGATGTCATAAATACATGTCTGATGACCTTTTAGTAGGCTTCCGTAGACCTTTTGGATGCTTTGAGGGAATTTAATTTTTGTGCTTTATAAATTTTTCAGCTGAAAGTAGGCCACAAAAAGGAATGTCAAGGGAAGAAGAAAAATCACATAATAGTAGTCATAGTTGAGAAACTGTAGAAGTGGTAAACTCTTCACCTCTAAGAACTAGACTGGGGTTGCAGATCAGGCTGGCTCAGGTAATCACAGGATGGTAGCATTAGGCCAAAAGTTGGATCTAGTCTTTCTAGGGACAGAATGATAAATAGATACCTTTGCCACATTTGCATTAATGCAGTTGTATGTTAGTGGTTACAATACAGTAGAAGGGTCCTGATGCAGTGTTCAGGATTCGTTTCTATTGAAAACATACTATGTGTTTTCCTTATGCATTATGGTTTAATACTTAAAAAGAAAACAAACAAACAAAAAACCCCCAAATACCAAAACAAAAAAAAAAAGTCTTGATGATTTTGTGGTATTAACATGGTTAATGTTTTCAGGAAGTACTCTTAAAGGCAGCTCTTTGGAATACTTTGTTTTTTCTGGAGCCGGTTCCATAAATTGTGTTTGTTCCCAGTTCATATTTTTTGGATCATCATACTTCAATATACTATTCTTTCTTGTACTCTTTTTGACATATTGTATAGTTATTCATCATAGGCACTATGGTATCCCAGAGCACAGACACAGATTCACACTAAGAAAGTTTTTCCTTCCTTTTGGAGGCATGTGGATTCTTTTGGGCAGGAAATTTTCCTTGACTCTGGACAAATACAATTGTATTCTTTTGTAAAAGAAAAAAAAATGATTTTTTTTTTGAAAAAAATTTCATAATTGATGAATTATGCCCTGTTAGCAGTATTATTAAAATGTAGTAACAAAACATTACTCAGTGCTGCACAGGCATAGCAATACAAACCCTACTGATGATGATAGGAACTGATAATTAAATCTATATACACTATTTCAAGAAGCTTTCATTATTATCTTCCACTGTCATTTGTTTTCCCTTACTGTGTGGTGTTTTGAAACAGATTTTTGCATTTTTTTACATTAGTGAAAGGAATAGGTATCCCTCTATTAGGTTGTTAGTAAAGCCATAATAAATAACTAATATTAAAATTATGCTCACAGTATGAGGCAGCTGAGATACACAACACACCGGACTTGTGGGGGACAAGGTGGTTGTAAGCCTTGAATATAAATGTCGTATTTACTTGTAACTTCTACTGACTTGAGAGCATACCAAGCACCAACCAAGAGTTTGGTTCAAATCTGCAGTCCTTAGCTGAGAGTCTGTTGTTGGCAGAAGCATTAAAAGGAGAGCTCAGTCTGGAGGGAGAGGAATTGAGGGGTTGTTTCAAATTTTCAAGATTATTTGGTATTCTGAGGTTACTGCAATGTTTAGTAGACATTAGAACAGTTAAACTCAGTAAGTCTAATTTATTGCAGCTTCTCTGGGCTGTCTCTGCAGTCTGCAAGAGCTCCAAATGCTGCCTTGTGCTCTGTGCTACTGTCCTATCTGCTTATACATACAATTCTCACCTGCGTATGTCTGCTTTCCACCTATATGCATCTTCTCCTATGCCTTAGGGAGAAGAGGTGTCAGTGATCTCCTGAGTTGGGACTGGGGAAGTAAAGGTCAGAATTTGTCCCCTTTAACTAAAAATCCATCTTTTAATTTGCAGGGAGCACTACATTACTCTGTGAGAAATGCAATTAGTTTTCCACATGAGGTTTTAATTCTCTGTGTGTCTTTTAATGCTATTGAATTAGGACCCCAATTGTATTTTGTATTACACAGGATAACACAAATAATTGGGTTCAATACCATTAGCCAGTTGTATTAGCAACTGTATGAATGGGCAGCAGCTCACATCCAAAAAGCTCTCAGACACTCAGATTATAGACTTCCACGCAGCTGGAAGTAAATGAATGTGGTGTTCTGCAGTATAGTTGAAATCAAGGGACTTTTTATGCAAGATGACTCACACCGTAAAACACAGGGAGACAATCACAACATTATTCTTTTTCATATCTAAAACAAGGAGAGTGCTTTTCCTTTCATGGGTTAATGGAATAGTAAGTGCCTTATAAATGTATATATTGGTATTGTCAAGTGTTGGGCTAAACCTTCTTAAAGTCAGTAGCTTTAATCACTGGGCTCTTCATTTGTTGATAGCTATGTGAAGCTATTAGGCTCCTTTATGGAACATAAGGCTCCAGTCAACAGATGTCCCCAAACTGATGTACACTTGTCACAGCCCAGAACAGAGGTGCTTACGTGGTACGTGCCTGTGGAGGCAGAAATAACAGAGAGGTTTGTGGGCACATACTAGTGAGAAGTAGCAGAGCCCTGAGTAAAATGGGAAGAAAGTTTTTGTCTGAAGGCTAACTCAGAGGGTTAGCACTTAAAGCAAAAAAATCTCCTCCTGCTTATTTTCTGCTTGGTTCAATGTGATGAGACTTAATACACTCTTATATAAAATAATATCACTTCAAAGCAATATTTACTTCCTTAATCTAGTTTTCCTCTAAATGAACGAACTTGCAGTCACAGTTGGGCTAAAAGGGCCTGAAAAGAGTGTAAATCAGACATCTGTGTATAAAATTCAGTACTTCTATCAAAATATAAAATATAAAAATTAAAATATTAAATATAATAAAAATATAAAATATTAAATATAAAATAAAAATATAAAATATTTAATCTGTACCTGCAATCTGTGTTTAATTTTCTTGTGATCAGAAATTAGCTCCTTCTCCTCAATGAAATAAGTTGTCTCCCAACTCATGTTTGAAGAGTTTGCCCACACATTTCTAGAAAAATTGCAGAAGTGTTGGTGGTAGCCATTCATGACCCGACTTTTGCCTTCAGAAATTCAAAATGCATAAGATGACTGGTTGCTGCCCTTTCACATTTCTCTTGCACTTATGGGAACACACAAAATAAGCATGAAGTATCACTTTGCTACTGGTATTGTTAATGTAATGCCATTCCCATTGTCTGCCTTCATATGGTGTGTGGGAAGGGAAAGATTTTTTTCATAAATAAGAATTACTTATAAATTCCAGTGCAGCTTGCTTTTTTTTTTTCAAGAATGTAAATGGATGCTGAGCACATCAGCAGGAAATTGATTTTTATATTCAAAATGAAGCTTCATGGGTATTTATTTGTGTATTTATTAGAGATAGTCTCCTAGCTCTAGTGTAGCTGTTGGTAATAAGTCAAGCCTGTTTAGTTATGGTAGGAAGCATAACATTTGTAATCACGTAAATCACGTGCTTGCAGGATAACTGTGAAACTCTGTTTTCAGTATGCTTGTCCACATACTGGATGAAGTTCTGGCATGGAAGTCCATGGTTTGTTTCCTTTGACTTTATGGCACTTAATTCACTAGCTGTTATCATCTGAACTTAGCATGTCTCTATGGAGACATCTCCTCCCAAGGAGACCTAAGAGCAGTGTCGCTGCTACTCAGAGTCCCAGAGAAGGGAAATGTTAAAGCTCCTTCTCAGCTGCAGGACAAGGAGAAGGTCTGGCACTTCTGAAGCCAGAGGCTGTGATCCACAGTGGTAACTAACACAGGAAACAAGCAATGCTTCTCTGGTGCCTTGGCTGTTCCTCAGTACAGAACAACTGTAGGAGAAAAGAAAGAGCTGCTTGGAGGAACAGAAAAAAATGCATCGTTCTTACGGACAACTTTATCTCTGAAGAACTTAAACTTTCATATTGATATGAGAGCAGAGGAAAAATCTGGTTTGTTGGGATTGTTTGGGAAATAAAAACATTTTGTTCTCTGTACCCTTGTGGTACTTTCATAGTACTTTGAAATCTTCTAGTGATGTTTGCTTAGAAGCAATGGCTTGCAGTAACCCTCCAGGTCAGTGATAGAGCTGAAAGAAACCACAACTCTGTTTACTTCTTCGTGTCCTGGCTACTGGAACTAATCTTCTCTGCCATTAACAAGAGAGAAAATAATTGTATGCTGATTATATTCTGAGTGAGATGGTCACATTGAAGGCAGCGTAAGTGCAGCTTGCATGAGGAAGAGTGAATTGTTGAATTCAGTTAAAGGAAATGCCCCATACTAATTCTGACTTCTTGAGGATCTGGCACAGAAGCTTTATGAATTATGTTTGCCCTTATATATATATTTTTTTTTAAAAACAAAAATATATATATATATTGCCACAACTATGGTCTAGGTCAGCATTTCATCTTCTGTGATTATGTACATATGAACAACCAGACTCTGAAATAAAATGTGTATCCAACCAGAGGTAGCACTTTCAAGAGCAGTGGTTTGATTAATCAGTTCTTTGGTCCTAGGAAGCTGAATGAGAATAACATTTGGAAAAATTAGTTAGCACCTGATGTGTTTGAGTTTGTTTTGCTTTAGAAGTCTTCTAGAATTTCACAAAATAAAGTGGAGGCACAGCGATATGTAACTTCGTTTCAGAGAGCCAAAACACACATGAGACAGCATAACCCCTTAGATTCAGAACTCATTTTTCTTAGCAAGCTTTTTCAGTCTCTTGTTGCAATGAGACCTTGCTTCTGACAATAATTAGGTCTGACCTTGGGGAGCCAAGGAGTCAAGTTTGTCCTGAGCTTGGTAGTGATACTGTATTTCAACATTAATCAGGAAATGTGAAAAACACTAATTCTTTTTCTGTATTTTCTTCTTTTATCTGTCATATATTTTATTTCTATTTTATGTGCATGATGTACATATGGGTACCTGACTTGCTGTGATAAAGTTTTCTGTATCAATTTGTAAATACCATCTAAAATTATGTTTGTCTTTGTAAAATAATCCTAACCATAATGTGTAGTGCTTACTGTATTGCTCACTTACGGAAAGAATAAGGCCGAGCTTCTGTTCCTGTCTGGAGCCAAATGATTTGGATGACTTAACACCAGAGTTAATGGTTTTATTTAGGTGTTTTCTGGCAATACCATATAGCCAGCATAACAAATATTTTTGACCACAGCTTATGCAATGTTTTCTGCTGTTTAAGTATGGGTGCTAAGGGATTTAGGAAGATCCTCCAGTTCTGTGGGTTTCTTGATTTAACTTTCTGTTTGTGTATAGTGTAATATTTTATTTGATACTATTGCCAGTCTTTACGTTTTATTCTTCTTTCAGATAATCATTGTAAAATTAGTGTGACAACAGCTTACCCACATCTGAAACAGCACATGTCTAAACACAGCAGCTAGGCATTCTTTCCTACTCTATTGATGATTTTCTGGTAAACAGAGGTGTGCATTAAATGATGCACTTTTACTTTGTCCTTGAGAAGCTACAAAATCTCATTCTTGGTTTGACCAGCCTAGTTTTCTGAAATGCAACATTACCACAAGTTAGGGTTGAGGAATTTCTCTTGTATTCAGGTGTTCATAAAATTGATTTAGCAAAAGCCACTAGAAAGTATAACCCCTTGTAAAATTAGGCAGACCTCAAGAATAATGTAGAGCAAAGATTCCTCAACAACAAAGGATGGGAAGTGGGACCGAGTCTGGGGTGACATGGAATAGCAAATGTTACATCTGTTCTCCTCATCTGTGAACTCCATAGGAAATGTGTAGATACACTGACATTGATCACTGTATAAATTACAAATTTTGATTTGGTTCCCTTCACCCTCCTCTTTTTTACTGTTGATGTAAAACTACTAAAATAATCGCTCTAACATACTTTTGCTACATGGTGTAGCTGTGAGCAACATAGTAACAGCATGGAAAAATGTATTATTTATGGTCTTTATAATTATTTTGAGTTTAAACATGGTGCCCACTGTGTGCTAGTCAAACACGCAGCTTTTCTCCGACACACCTGCACCACTACAGGTTTTGCAGAGGGAGGTGGTTTAGTCCCAGCAACGGTGTAAACTTCATTGCAAAGTCGTCTATTACTCATGAGCCAATGTAGCATCTCAAGACCCAAAATTCATCCTGAGGTGCTATTTGTGAGATAAAAGACTCTCTGATTTAAATCTTGCATAAAACTTCAACTGGGGGTCCATTTTGAGAGGCTTTTAATGTAGAACTCAGTGTAATTGCACTTGCTTATTGGAGAACTATCACAGTCACAATTATTTTGATGATTAGTACATGTGCACACTGAAGAGACTATTGTGTAGTACATAGTTATATAAAATACGTTATTACAATACAGAATTATAATACAGTGCATAACATTTTATATGAATATGACACTGTGAAATATAGTTTTGTTTTGGTGTTACTTATATTCTTAAAGTACATGTAGTGACCTGGCTTACTAGGAAGGCAGCTGAGTTAGCTTTGTTGGTATCAGCTTAATGTACAGCTTGAAGTAAGAGCCTATTTTAAGTTATTTCAAACCAAAACATAGCATCCATATATTCGTGAATGCACTCAGCTAAGGTTCTCATTTATAGCACTTTTGCTAGCAACGTGAGAATAGGGGAGTTTAAATGATTATTTGAGTTCTTATAAAATAAGTGCTTTTGCTTTAAAGGGGGTAGGGAGAATATATAAAACTGCAACAGTAAAAATGAAAGCATGACTGCAAACTTTGGCGAAAGGACAAAATTTTGCATGCTTCATCCATGCAAGTCATACTATTGACTTTAAGGAGTTGCAGGAATAAAATGAACAAATTTTAGAAGAGAGAGTTTTAAATAAATAAATACAAAGAAAAAGCAACGCTAAGGGCTATATTGTAATTGTTTTGCTTGTCTTGGAGAAATTAAACCGTTCTTGTACTCACGTGGTCTGAGCAGAGCTCAGAGTCTGGTTTTTACAGTAAGGTCTATTTTTTCAGTATTTCTTTTTCTAAGCAAAGGTAAGGAAGGAGTAGAAAAGGACAGATTGCTCTGGTTTTGCACTTCTGTTCAGTAGACAGCTGGGTATTTGGCGATAAGTAAGGCTGCTCTACACAGGTGACTAAGAACAGTGCCTTAGAGCAGTGAGGGATTGTGACCTGCCAGGTCAGTCTGTGGGGGTACAAAGGCATCCCCACGCATGCTCTCAGGGTGGGTTTGTTTGCAGGGCATGTTGCACGCCAGCAGGAACGTGCCCTGTAGCGCATGTGGGGCCCTGTGTGCTGCCTGCACAACTGCCACTGCTCTGCCAACCAGCGAGGCTGTGCGAGACTGCTGGTGGTGCAGAGATTGCCTGCTAGCCACACGGATGAAAGCAGGTAAAGTCAGAAACACTCCCATGCTCTGGAGCCTCCTTTCTCCTAGCAGTATGATGTAGTCTTTGACTTTCCATGAATCTGCACAGGGGTAAAGATGGATAGATGGGAAGGAAGGAGTGGCAATGCCAATGCAAAAAATTGCTAATTGTTTCCATGTTAGGCCAGCAGCAGTGAGAAATAGGAGATTGAAAAAGTGTGTGGGGTTTTGGGGAGGGGGGTGTTCCAGTGTTTTTTTTTTTTTCCCAGCATCTGAAATCAGATTTACAGTTGCTAATTAAAAATGAACTGTTTTCAGAATCAAGAATCTCTTTGCACAGAAAAAAGGAGGAGTAAGCTCTTTATTTAAATGCCTCAGGCAATTTGTATAAGGATATAGAGCTCTTTGGTACTTTGGATTTGATAGTACTGGCACCATCTATTGGTCTATTTTCAGTGAAATCAATTTATGCTTTGAGTTCAGTTTCTCAGAAATATCATAAAATTCATTGTCATGTAGGTACTGGTAAAAATTTTGTCATGAAAAAAGTACCAAGAATAAATCCTGTTTACCTGCTTATATAATATTTCTGGACAATTGACAGGCTAGTATGCAGAATCTATCCGTTCTTTCTTGGGCTGTTCCAGTTCTGTGAATAAAGAGAATTCCTTTATGGAGGTAGTGAATTTCTTACTATTAAAAAAAAAAAATCACAACATCAAATTAATTAAAGCAAAGTAAGATAGAAGGTTTTTTGGAGAAGCAATAGCTAAATTAAAATTGGTAATTCTGTAAGCAGAGGTGGAGTTGGAAATAAGAATTTTGGGAAGAGAATAAACCAATATTAGAAAAAGGAAGCAGAAAAGATGGAAAAATGAGCGTGTGTAAGGACTGCAACAAGATTGAATGCCTATCAAAAGATAATCTAATGACTGATGGTTTCTTAAGCAGATAAAGTTAAGATAAAAATACTGGGCATTTGGAAAATATTTAAACTCATGCAGAAAAGGAATAAAAGCAGAAGGAGAGCAAATGTGGGCAGATGTGCAGTGAGCTGAATATGAATTTCTCTTTGCCTCTCTGTTGTAGTTCTACTCAGCTGTAAGAAGCAAGGGTGTATGTCCCAGGGCACTTACATGATCATTCAGCCTTGCCTTGGTTAGTACTCATTGCTTGTTTAATGACAACTTTTACAGTCCAAAATTATGGAGACAAAAAAAGAGTAAGCCTACTCAAATCCTAATCAAATCAAAGAATGCTGTTCTTTTCCTGCCTTTTTTAATAAAATATCTCTGAGGGGAGAATAGCCTGCACGATGACAGGACAGACCTTTGTACTATTATTTCTGTAGCTTAAAGATCAGATATCCTTACTCATTTTGTAAAGTATTTTACTTCTTGGTACTTACAGAATCAAGCTAAGGCTGAATGAACTATGATACTACTTAAAGGTTGCGACTGGAAGTGAAGCCTTGTTTTGCTGGGTGCTCTGTAAATGTTTAAAATAATTTGGCCTTAGATTGAACTGTTAATAATGTAGGCAGAGGTAAGCTCTTAACAACAGTAAATTTCCACCAAAGAGGACAGTAGCATATTGATTTCTGAACACAACTCAGCTACCTGAAATCAAATGCCCTCCAGTCTGCAGTTCAACAGACATATTAATATTGATACCTTACTGTTTTTCTGAGGCACACAATGAAGTATACATAAGTATATGTTTGGAAGAACCTTGTGTTTGCTGGAAGCAAAATGCATGTCTGTATAAATAACTGTTACAGACTTGCTTATATACCTGATTTTCTATATAATGGCTTGGCTTTTTTTTCATTTAAACAGAGCTTCGTTTAGATACACAATGGCTTTAATTCAAGATTCAAAACTGTGTGATTTTCAGCATTAAGGGGCAGAATGCTGTGTGCTTACTAGGTGTAAGATTAACATCTTTGAAAATTCACACTGCAGCAGATCACTATTTCATATCTCTGAAGATGTAACTCATTGTATGGTTCATAATGCTGTTCTCACAGAGAGGTCATTTAGGCAGTTGTTCTGAACTGGTTTTTTCTGTGCCCTCTACCAAATTACCCCAAAGAAAGGAAGGAAGACAAATGGCCTCATCTGAAGCTGTAGTAAAAACACTTCATGGCCAGTTGCAGAGGAAGGAGGAAAAAGGTACGAAATTGCTACCAAATGCTGATGCTTCTGCAATCTTAACTAGCAAAAGACTCTGAGCACTGGGGAAGAGTGTCTGATAATGTGAAGGTTTGAATACTTCTCTGGACCAGCGAGTGAGACACTTCAGTCAAGACTGTAATCATAAGCTTGGGGCAACAGTATTTTTCCTTGAATAAAATATCTTTTTTTATTTGCAGTGGCCTGCAACACGCAAGTCTCCAGGTATAAACAGCATGGCAAATAATTCCTGTCCCTGCTGTGAGAGGAGATAGGATGTTTTTCTGTGTCCAGGGGACCTCAGAAGTCGGTGATTGTGTTTATCTCCCAGCCAGGTGAAAAGTAGTGCTTTACCACATCAGATCCATAGCAGTCTGCAAGACAAAATTGCAATGTGGGTTTTATCAGGGGACAAGATGAGTCCAGTTTTCATGGCACCTGAAAGGAGAGTGAATTCAGTGTCTGCAAATTGTCTGTGTTTCACAGACAAGTTCTTTAGGTAAATCATGATCCGTACAGTTATACCACCAGGATTTAGCCCTGCAGTTCCAGTTTATAAATAACTTTGCCTAGAAATCAGATAGCAGCATGTGCAGGTGTGAGTCATTAGTGCAGGAGACACAGTGATGTGTGGAAAAAGCATGGCTCACATCCAAACCAGCCCACACACTTTCATCAGCCCCTTGAAGTCTGCAGCACAGAAAAAAATCAAATTTTTCAAGTTAGGCTGCTGTAGCTCACCCAGTCTCAAAACTCAAAGGTGCAGTAATATGGAATGCAGAGCTGCTCCTGGTGCTTTGTCAATCAGTTGTGCTCAAAAGGCAGTTTTGGAAGACACTAATTTACTGTCTGATTTAATTACCACCGTTTCAACTGAATAGATTAACATCCCCCACATATACACACAAAAAATGTGTGTCGAAGCTGCATTCTGTAAATCATTGTTTTAGAACATGTATTTGTAAGTTCTAAGGAATTGGGGAAATATCCAAATTATTACTTGATTTTCTTTTTAAAATTTCATGAGCTGAAACTGGAAACAGTTAATAATATTGACCTCCCTGATTTCAGAGTTAATGGAGGCTGTAAGGAAGAAATCAACAAGTACCAAATGAACATTTATGATAAGGTGTTGGCTTTGGAGAGAATTCCAGGGAAAGAAAAAAAAGGAGCTTTTAGTTCAGGAATATGCCTGACTGACTTCTAACTGGTCTAGCAAAGTTTATCCTTCCAAGGCTTAACTTAAGCTGAGAGAGGATACCTGACTCCTGAAGCTCATGGCTCTTATCCATACTCTGATTCTTTCTTACTGATGTCTAGTGAAGGTTCTGGGCAAAACCATTGAATTCAAAAAGGCTTCAAGTTATTTTTTTAAGCAAAGTTTAAAGACAGAAGTGGAGTGGATTCTTTTTCATACGAAAACACATTTGCATTCTAGAACTGGTATATTTTCAATATTGCAGATTGAATCATTGTTTATCTTCGTAAGTTGCACATTTTACTATTTGCTGGACAATCTTTTTTCCCCATGTGTGTTCTTTTCCTATTTTTGCAGTGAAGATAGAAAATTAAAGCACAAGTTTAGATCACTTTCTCTAAAATTGTGGCTTTAGATCTTACCAAAAGATACCATATGATTTTCTTACTTGCTGTCATTGAAATTATGGGTAGGATTCAAAGTTCTGTGCAGAGATGGTCACTTCCTTTCCTATTTCTATTGGCACGTTCTTGTGCATGGATTAAACAGCAAAATGTGAGATTTGGACATCCTGGTAGACACAGAACAGGGATATAGAGAAAGCAGGGAATGTCAAACCAATCAGGCTGTATTACAAATTACATGGTTCCACAGAAATTCTGTAAATATTTATGCTCAGTGTCTTCTGACTGGCATCTGCCTGGAAAAAGGGTAAAATCAACTTTAACGTCAGTCTGCCTTCTGTGAAATGATACAGGCAGACCTGATGAAAATGTCCTTGAGGCATCAAGCACCTTTCTACATTTTTAAACGCAACAAAATTCTGTAAATTACAACCATGTAAATCCAAATTAAGATGTCAGAGGTATTACTGCAGGCTCACAGTGATGTAGATGAGAGCAATATTTGGTTCAGCTACTTTTCTGCTGTTGTTCCTTTAAACTGTGCTCATAATGAAGAAGCGGAGAGGTAATATAAGATAATTGCTCAACACACTTTTCTGTAAATAGTTTTATTGAGAAAACAGTTAAGGAATTTTTCTGTACCTGGTGATGGTCTTTCAAAAGCTCCTTTCATTTGAAACTAATAAGAATTAGCATTTTTGTTCTTTCTTGTGGTTAAGAAATTATTCTATTGCCTTGGTATTAGGTTAGTTTTCATCTGTCCCTAATTTAGTAGTTACTAACCTGTCGTGGTTTAACCCCAGCCAGCAACTAAGCACCACGCAGCTGCTCGCTCAGCCCCCCACCGGCGGGATGGGGAAGAGGATCGGAAGGGCAAAAGGGGAAAACTCGTGGGTTGAGATAAAAACAGTTTAATAACTAAAGTAAAATAAAAAAAAAATAGAACAGTAGTAATACAAAGCAAGCGGTACACTGTACAATTGCTCCCCACCCGCCGACCGATGCCCAGCACGTCCCCCAAGCAGCGATCGAACCCCTCCCCGGCCAACTCCCCTGCTTATATACTGAGCATGACGTCACGTGGTATGGAATAGCCCCCGCCCAGTCTGAGTCAGCTGCCCCGGCTGTGCCCCCTCCCAGCCTCCCGTGCCCCTGGCAGAGCATGGGAAGCTGAAAAGTCCTTGACCAGTGTGAGCACCACTTAGCAAGTACTTAGCACTACTTAACAAGAACCAAAACATCAGTGTATCATCGACATTGTTCTCAACCTAAACCCAAAACGCAGCCCCATACCGGCTACCAGGAAGAAAACCAACTCCATCGCAGCTGAAACCAGGACATAACCTTAGACCGCTAAGAATACTGCCTAGATTTATAGATAAGTTTCCCTCCAGCAAATTATCTGTCACTTTGGATGGAAACTGTTCTAAAGATGATATTACTACTGTACACTGGGGTTTTTTTCATATATAAGCTCAACATGAGGGTTTGTGAGCCCTTTTCTTAAAGACAAAGGTTTGTAGGGTTTATTTGCCTACTTCCTCACATGAAACATTAACACTCACAATATGACAGGTAGAAATTACAATACGTGTTGTGTTAGAATTGCTTTTAATCAGGGCTGAAAATGCTATAATAGAAACTAATTCAGATTACCTAATTGGTATAATCAGATTCAAATCACAGTATTGTCAAGTGTGTCCAGTTGTATAATCAATTCTGCTAGAATAAGATTTTGCACTTTTGCAGAAACATTGTGTTTCGAAGAAAAAAAATGTATGGGTAAAAATGATACACTGAGAATACACTGTATTCCTTACAATTATTTTTCATCTTAAAAAATGGAAAGGAGAATAAGAACAACTTTCTCAGGAGAAATGTATGAAAAGTAGACAAGTGTCAGCAGCATAAAGTGTCATGACATTCAGTAACAATGATATTAGTCACTAAATATACATAAACTCAAAATAGGCCAATGTAGAACACCACTGGCAAATTTCCCATTGTCAAGGAGAAACTCAACAGAATAACATAATACAAAAATATGATGTAGCTGTGTTGTGATGCTTCTATGTATTACGGAAGAAAGGGTCAAGTTACAGGTGCATCCTGGTTGGAAAAGAGACATAAAATAATGTGGTGAAAGGAAGGGTCAGTTATAGTACATGTTCTTTGTGGGATATTTTCACTCCATTGAAGATTTTTTCTATTTGGAGGTAAAGTTTCTGTAGCCTAAGAAACACTAGAAATGCTTTGCCTGACAAGCAGTAATGTAAGGGAATACAGTTAGTGTCCTGAGTCCCTGGCTTTCTTTTAAGCTGTCACCCAAATTCTGGATCTCATTTGCATAACAAAACGTCAGGGTTTTTTTTCTAGTTGAACAGAAGCAACCCTTTTTATCCCCTTTGGACTAATGCTGTAAAGAGTGGGCAGTCAGGGGAGCTAAACTTATTCGTACCAGACACAATTTAACCTGGGAAATCTGGTTGGTTTATGTGCTAGATTCAGACTTTTGTATTCCAGTTGGGGTTTCCATTAGAAGGAAGGACTTTTACCAGCATTGGCTTTAGTCAGGCAAGAACTCCCATCTTGCTGAAAGAGGAGCTCAACATGGCAAAGGATCAGGCCTCTCCAGTAAGCTCTTCCAGAAACATTCTCTCTCTGTTAAACAAAGTCCAATATGAAAAAAGGTTACTGTTCAAGTAATTTTTTCTTCAAAAATCACAAAACACCTTTTGAAGTATATGAGAGAAGAACCTGAATAGAAACTTAGTAATATCACTGTGATCTCAGTGCAAACTGTTATATATAGATGAGCTAAATTCTTTTTTGGTTAAACTGTACACCGTATTTATGTAACAGCAGGATTAAGTTTCACTCATGACTCATAGTAACATGTCCAGTCCTGGGCTTCCCAGTACAAGAGAGACATGGACATACTGGACAGAGTCTAACAAAGTTACACAAAGATGATTAAGGGACTGGAACATCTCTCCTATGAGGAAAAGCCGAGGGAGCTGGGACTGTTTAGCAGAGAGAAGGCTCATGGAGGGGATCTCCTCAGTGTGTATAAATAGCTGATGGGAGGATGGAGCCAGGCTTTTTTCAGTGGTGCCCAGTGATGCGACAAGAGGCAATGGGCATAAACTTAAACACAGGAAACTGAACATCAGGAAACACTTTTTTACTGTGAGAGTGACTGAGAACTAGCACAGATTGCCCAGAGAGGTTGTGGAGTCTTCATCCTTGGAGATATTCAAAAGCTGTCTACACACAGTCCTGGGCAACCGGTGATGGTCCTGCTTGAGCAGGAGGTTGGACCAGATGACCTCCAGAAGTCCCTGCCAACCTCAACCAGTCTCTGATTCCAATTCTGTGCCTGTACTCTGGCTCTAAAGACAAAATCTAATTTGTACAAAAAGTGAAAGAAGACATCTTCATTCAGTCTTGGCTAAGCCAAGAATTAGTAGAAATAGTTTTCAGTTTGTGTACTCTAATACTTAAAGACTGCAGGAAGAAGTAGTATATGACTAAATCTAGTTCTCATTGTTGACAAGAATTGGGAGTTGGCAACTGAGTTGTAAGTAGAATTGCATCTTGAAGATGACATTCTCAATGTATGGATGCATACGGAATTTATTCTTGGTTTCAGTACTATTCAATTAGTATGGTCAGATATTATGGGTAGTATCCATCAGAGATCAGACGTGTGGTGCAATCTGAAATGGCAAAACTGAAGTCTGGAATTGTGTTGGAGGAAAAATCAACTTTGAAGTGATACTTATTAATTCTCCTATGCCAATTTAAAGTTCTGATCTGCAACTCGTTTTTTAGCATTTGTAGTATCAGTCTTCACTGCTCTCACTCTGCAGAGCCAATACCAAGATCTTCCTGTCTCATGCAGTGACATTTATAAAGCTTTTATAACAGTGTCTTTGGGCAGGTTGGGTCCACCGATTCAGGCATAGTGGGAACCAGGGGATTTTCCAAAATTTTGACAAAATCTTTCTTCATCACCTTCTTCCTCCCCTCAGATAAATAATTTAGTCTTTCTTTGGCTCAGTTTTGCTGTCTCTAGAAAAAAATTACCACATGATATTGGTGCTGTAAAACTTTGCTCATGGACTGCCAAAGTGCTTTGATATACTGAGATTTAGGGCACTGCAGAACTGCCTGTCTTACACAACAGCTGCGGGCTCCCATGCCTGGGGACTGGCCTCTAGTGGCTCATCTTCAAACAGGAGAGAGCAGCCAGGCAGTAACAGCCCCTATTGATCTCTCTGACAAATGTTACGCAAGTAAAATGTTCTCCGTGAACCCTGTCAGCTTGACAGGTGATGATATAATTTGGATGCATCAAAAATGACTGATGTTCAGCCTTTGAAGGAGAGTGAGTTAATTGGTGGGTAGGAGTTGTGGTTTTGAGGACATTCATGACCTTTCGTGATGCTGCTTATTCATGTTATTTCAGGTGAACTAATAAAAGCTGCCTAGTGCTTCTCTGTAAGACTTTGCTACAAAGGATGGTGCCCTGCCAACTTTCAAAACCAATGGATGGAAACTAGAGTTGATAAAGAAACATCACCTATAATTGTTGGGTTGGTTTAAAGGCCTTCTAACTGCAGGTGGTCACACAGACATGGTGCATACGTCCACCATCCAGATTTGAGAGTCCTCAGTAACCCTTGCAGTGAGGAGTCTCTATGGCTTTCAACTTATAATATAGAAGCATGTTGGTTTACTGGTTTAATCATATTACTTTAACTTTGGAGCCCTCAGGCTGCCTTCAAGGTGACATTTCCTTGCTTTCAAGCTTGATGTGCGTTTGCTGAACCCTCAGGACTAAGGGCTGAATGCCAGGCATTGGGCTTACAAGTGCTTACACTAGCGTGAGGCTCCTTGTGGCACTGCTTTTTTGTCTTTGACTGCCACCCCTCCTCTTCCTCAGTTCATACACTTCTCATTTTAATTGAACCACTATTGTTCCTTGTGTAACTTTTCTCCTCCTCTTGTCCCTGCTTTGGCTGCTGAAAAGCCTGGCTTAGTATCACGTGTTGAATAACTAAGTGGCAGCTTGAAGTGTTTGCTGGGACAGGGCTTATTACCGGGCATCACTGATTCAGGTGTGTGTAAAATAAGGAGAAATTTCCAATGAAAATAGCTGGATTTTTGCATGTATGAGATCAGAAGATTGCATCCTAGAAGAGTAACCATTTTACATATATTTAAATTATTTTTGGCTTTCTAGTCTTTAGCAGAGAAGTTTTCATATTTCAGATTTATTTGGAGCAACAGCATTTAAAATGAGGTGCTCTGTGGAAATTTACAGTACAATTTATTGTCCTTCCCACTTTATACTGAGTGCTGAATTCAATGCAATGTTAAAATGTTTAAATATGTCTTACAGAATATTGCTAAAAATGGGTTTAATAGCCACTGCCAATGTTTTTGTGTGTATAACAGAATAATTCAGTGCGGCTTGTTTGGATTTTTTGAGCTTCACCTCCTGCCTAGTGATGGCAGATATGAATAATGTTTAGCTGTAAAGTGACTGGGGCAAGAAACCTCTAAATATCTGCCAGAAAAATGAAATAGGAATAGTGTATAGTTCTGACTGTATAAACAGTTTTACAAGTGTATTATTCTAAATCAAATTCAATGTGTTCATTTGTTTTCCCAGTTTAAAGATCTTAGGAGCATAGCAGAAAAGGGAGAAGATGGGTTTTGTGCTGTGGCAACTGGAGGGCAGTGATGGGGGCCTGGAAAAAGGTCAGAGGCTGAGGCTGTACCAGTTTTAAGTTACATGCCTGCCCTTTCCTGCCCCTTGGTCTGGCATGTGATAGTCTCCCAGTGCCATGGCTTGTGAGGACAGTGACCTATATAGGATTCAGGTTTTAAAACTCTAATAAGCCTGCTCCTACAGGAGACCTGTGCTGTAATCTGTCTGGTGACGCAGTTATCTAGTTTGAATGTGTGCCAGTAATTATATGAGGCAGCCAAGCACAGAGTCAGTGCTGAAGAAATGTTCCCGTGGTCCTTTTCAGGCTGTTTACAGACACCAAAAGCTTCCACAGTTAGACAGTCAACTTTACAGGACAGAGATGCTGCTGTACATTTGCAAGCATTAGGGCATTTTTATGGTACTGCATAAATAACCACATGCAAATGGAAATTAAAAAAAAAAGGAGGGGGAAGTCAGAGGCAATAGAAAATTGGCCCAGGAGCCTCTGCAGGTTCACTGATATAAGCAGGAGCTATGTGCCCCATTTGTGTGCCTGTAATTCATGGGGTGTCTCTACCAAGCAATTGTTCTATCCATGCTTGGGGTGGGAAAATAATTTTGGAAAATATTTCTGAGAATTGCAAATCTGGATGATGATCAGATTTTATCAGATGCATGGGTAGCCAGGCACTGCACATCTGGCAGAAGGTAATGGAGTTTGGATGAATGTTTGTGCTTAACCATTTTGCAATTGATTTTGGTTTATTGTTTTCAGAATTCAGTAGAATATTTCATTCTCTGAACCTATTTTTAACACTTTAGGAAGGGTTTCAAAGGGCAGCTGGCTTCCCTGACTTGGTTTTAAGTATGTCCACAAAACATTTATAACTTTAATGTATAGCAAAATATTTACTTTAAAAATACTTTTTTTCTCTTTCTAGGAAGCCTGTACTACCTCCCTTCCCCCACAGGCTTACCAAGCAAGCTGTAGAAAGAGAAGTGGCTCCTGTGGCTGCTAAAGAAAACAGTTGAACCAGACAAGCATTTGCTAAGAGTTTAACCTGGAGTTTGTGCCAGATTGAGTATGCAAGCCTTACTGAGAGGCTTCTTTCTTTCATCAGGCAACAAAATTGTTTTCTTTTGTGACCACAGGCAGAGGGTTGCTTCAAGTATGTCAGAAGCCATGAGTTAGGCTATATCTATCAGATAGTTATGGCAGCAGGTGCTCTCCGAGGATGCTTAGTGCGGGTGAAACTGCATGCGGGGGGAGGCAGGGTAAATGTCATTGCATTTAGCTGAAGCTGAACTCAGGGCTGCTTTCCAGCCAGCAAGCGCGAAGCTAGCATTTTACCTCTGCAGTGTGCTGCCATTGCAGCACTGGCTGTTTTTCACAATTAGCTAATAACTTTCTGCATTGCAGATCTGCATGCATGCAGCTTCATTGTCTATATCATTACCTGTCAAAAAAAAAAAAAAAAAGGCAAAAGATGTGTTGAGATCTGCAGATATGAAGACCTATATTCCTAAATAGGGTAAGAAAAGTAATATTTCTTACTATTTTGTGGTTGATGTGGAGTTTTTGCTATTTGTGAGGGTAAAACAACACTGAGGACCATCGTCCTCAGGCCATGCGATGAAGGGAAAGGCGGTATCTCTTGAGGACAGGCATTGTCAGAAAGAGCTTGGCCAGAGGTCTCCTCCTGCCTGTTTCTGATGGTAAAAAAAAATTATATCATGTACGCAGTTATTGTGAAACCCAAGCCCAGATCATGAGAAACCCTTAACTTATTTTTAGCAGTTCAGAAGAACACTCATAAGCATCTTATTAACTTATGTATTCTGGCTATGTCTCAGCACCTGTGAAAAGCCAGATGAAAGGAAAACAAGTGTCGCATCTTAAGACATTGTGATGCTGTAGTGTAGGTGTCCAAATGCTGATGTGCCCAGACAACTATGGAACCAGGTATGGAACTTTTGGCCTATAAAGCTGTGGTTATGAAGAGGAAACTTATGGAAGACTGTCCTCTGAAATTCTGAGGGAGAACTGGTGTGCTTCATCTGGATTTCAGAACTGATGCCATAAAAAAAAACCCCCACCCAAACCAATGAAACAAGCACAGGTTGCAGCTTTCTTGTCCTAGCAGTTAATATTGCAGAATTTGGGAATGCTTTGTACTTCGAAATATCAAGCTACTGCTTCAGTTCTTATTGTGGATTTAAAGGTCTAACTTTGGACATACAAGTGTGGAGGTGTGTGGAGATACTAAAGCAATGGGAATATATCCTTCTGTGGGAAGGAAAAAGTAACTGTGGTCAGGGCAGTCATTTGATCTTACTGGGGTAGTTTTGCAGAAAAGATAAAGTCATCTTCAGGACCTAGCTGAAAATGTAAGTGGTTGCATAATTGAATATTAAAGCTTCTAGTATTTATCCTGTTCATTCTCTTGGTAGTTGTGTTTTAATACTCCTAACATAAAATAACACCCATAATGAAATAATAGAATTTAGAAATGAAGAGGATGAGGTATTGAACTGGTGCCCATTACTTCATCTTCTTTTCATAGAAGGTTTCCTGCCCTGAATAAAATATTGAACAGTTTGTAAGTGAGCACAGCCTTTTAGCCTTTGTATGCCGCTGTGAATTTGTGAGGTGAGTGTAGTTGCTACCTGAGGATGCTGTGCTTGTTGGAGGCTTAGGTATGAGAAACTGGGTCAGGTTACTCGGACCCTGAATGCTCAAGTAATTCACAATATAATCGTGTTAACCTGCAGTTATTGTATCTGCATGCCTTATAGTTGGCACCAAAAAAAATGGTGGTCTCTTCCAACATCTCAGCAGGTTCATCAGATTGGCTTAGTATTCAGACCGAACATCATTTTTATAAAATATACTATTACATATTTACTGATTTGTTTGTTAATATGCCACAAAGTACTGTGTTGAATCATTACAACTAATCTTACTTGCCAAAATAAATTCATGAGGTATATCTCTTAAAGCTATACTTTTAATGGTTTTTTTTTAATACTATTTTCTTTCTTATGAAATTGCTTTATTTAATAAATCTGCAGGCTCTTTTCCTGTCATTAATTCAAAATAGATGTGGAAGGAAATTTTCTTTAGGATATAGTCCATTCTGCTTCAAAATTATTTTCTTTAAATGGCCTTCAGTATAGCAAAGGGGAATTATTTTATATCCTTTAGAAGGGTATGTTAGGTGTTTTTCCATGAGTTTCACACCAATACTTTGTGCATTGGTGTAATGGAAACATGTTGCATCCTCAGCCTTTGGACCAGGTGTCAGTGGTTCCTTCACAACTGCCAGCATCAGGTTGGCTTTGCTGTGTAATAAAAGTATTTGGTAAAACCCGTACAGATGTTGGCTGGTAGACGCAAGCTGTCCTGGCCTGTTCAGTGCTGCAGGAAGAACAGAAGGCAGGGAAAAAGAGAACAGGTCCTTCTTAACAAGATCTTGTCTCACCAAGGCAAATTAAAATAACCGTGTCATTTACCTGCATCGTTTCCTGTCATGTGCTGCTTAACAGTCTGTCTATGACCAACACTTTCAATACTCTGTCCTTTCAATACAATTTAGTCTTCTGCCCAATTTATTTGCTGTTACCAAAAGTCAGTATTATATTACTGAAGCATATCCATGCTGGAGAATTAACATAGTAAAATATGGACTGCGCTTTATGCTCGTTATAAGTTACATCCTTCTATTTAAGGAGAAATAGTAATAATTAGCAGGAACGGAAATAGAATTAGAGTGCATTATGGCTCAGGAATGCAATATGTTTTTACCTTGGAGCACCAAAGGATTAGTAATTATATACCTGTCACTTAAAAGGAGGAAAAAAGGATGTGTCCAGCTTATGGCAGTATGTGCCATTTCCTCAACTCTTTGTGTTCTCTTTGGAGGGAAAATCCCTGAAGTGAATCTGGCATAACAATACCAACTCCCTACAGTATGTGGCTCAGACAGGTAAGAGTTGAATATTATGTTACCCCATATTTATATGGAGTGTCAACAGCCATAGCATCAACGTGTTCGAGGTGCTCATAAAGCAGTCTTGAGTACTGCAGATTTAAATTTGGAATTTGAAGTCAGAATGTGGTAATTGCTTTCTACACCATTCTGCAATTTTGGTTAAAAAAATCTTATTTAAAATTCAGTTACCATTAGAAATGTTTTTGTTCTTTGTTTATTTGGTACTGTATTACAATTTGCCAAAAGTGGTTTAGGCAGCAGTCACCCTTACTGTTCAGAGAGTACAAAAGAGGAATGACAGTAGGCTTTTGTTTTGTCAATTGTTCTTTTGTAAACAGGGATAATTGATTTATCTGTTATCACAGGGTGGCTCCTCTCAACCCGATGGTTGGTTTGTTGGGTGGTTTTTTTTCTTCATAGCTGTGGACATTTATTAATTTCTCCTACTGATTGTCTTAATCAGCTTGGGGTCTCTTTCTGAGTTGCACAGCACCTTACACGATTAGAGTCGTGAAAAGAATGATGTAAGTCAGCAGCTTTCTGGACTCTTGACATTTCATAAACCAGTGTTTTATGGATGTTAATTTCTATATAGAGAATAGAATCTTGGAATTTGTGTTCCAGAGAGCAGTGTTTTTCAACATTGGAAAATCATATTTTCTTCTTGCTAAAAAAGACATCTTTGCTAGCTGTTTTTGTGATGGCTGAAGGTTCATAAACTTCTTGTATGCTTTCCATTGCCACAGGGTCACATTACTTTTGGGAACAGGAGTTCCAATGTGGGGGCAATTAATACTAGTATTTACTTATTTTTATTAAGTAAAAATGTATCCAATATCACTATGACATTCATAATTACACTAAAGGCCAGACTTTTTCTCAGGCTAAAGTTTTTCTGCTCTGCATCTCTTACTTGGCTGTGGCATTTAGTACTATTACAAAAAAATATAGATAAGTTTTTTGTTTCATTTTGGAAATAAAATCTAAACTGAAATATGCAAAATCCTCTCAGAGAAGTACTTATCATAAAAAATGAACCCCCCTTAGTGATTTGTTACAGTCTTACTTTATTTTACATTTCGTGTAGTCTTTCCTGAAGATCTGGTGTGATAGCTGGCTAGTTGAATTACTGTCTCTCCGAAAAGATAAGTGTTTGTAGAGTCTAAAGTGTGCCATTTTCCTTTAGAGGGGACCATGATGGGAAGAGGACAAAAGTAAATTGTTTGCAAATTAACAGTATAGGTGTGTTTGTGTGCACCATTAAAATCTGCAGTTATTCTGACAGAATGGCAGCTGCAAAGGTGCAAAATTCAGAGGATCTGAAGATCCTTCTAGAAAACTCATCATTACTCAAACAGAAACTAAGTAGACATGTAGCCAATGGAGTGTTTAAGGAAGATAAAGTAGAACAGTAGTTGCTGCTGTTTTGGTTCTTCTGGATGCTTACAATTATTGGGGTTTTTTCCTCCAATAGTCTCAATAGCCCGCTTCCCTGGGTTAGCAGCAATTTTCTAATTAAATGGAATTTCAAAGAGAAATGCCAGTTTCTCAGTGCCAAAACTTGTCACAGAAAGGATTGTTTACAGTGGATCTCCGAGACGACAGACCAGGGAAAAGAAAGGTTAGCTGCTGCAGCATTCTTTTGGCTCTGTAAACAACAGAGTGCCCCAAATCTCACTGGCTTTGCAAATGTTACAGCTATTCAGCACCTATAAAATTTACTTAGTGTCTCAGACCTAAGCTTGGGAACCACTCAGCAGTGGCAGTAAGTTGCAGGCTTGTTATCAGTATGTGGCTTAAAAATGCTAATATTATTGGACTTCAATCCATTGTCATCCTTGTGAAAGTGCCAGTCCTACAGGCACTCAAGTATTTGACTAGTCTAGTTTATTCATTTCACACAGAGCCAGCCTAAAGTATGCCTAAAGCCATAACCAGCCTAAAGTCATCTTGTGCACCTCAAAATATTTTCCCAGTCCCTCTTGTCCAGTCTTTCTGAATGTATGGTGACACATTAAGACCCAGTTTCTCAAGCATGTTCTTTAACCTTTTTTTTTTTTCTTTTTCATCATTGAGAAGACAATCAGCTTTCTGACTAATAGTTTTGGATAAATGTGCAGTGTTCCACTGTGCTGGTATTCTCCAAAATCTACATCCTCTAGAAATCAGCAGGAATGTGACTCAAGCATGCTTCTTGAGCTTAGAACAAAAAAGCAGTCCAGAAAAAAAACAGAATACTTTTTCTAGGGAAGCTGTAGTGTCTACAGTAATTTAATGTAATTTTCAGCAGATGTTTGATAGACTTGAGAATCTGCGGTTTTCCAGACAAGTTATAGAGGACCCTCACTGCTGGGACCTGTGAACTCAAATGCATTTGTTCTTTTCTACTCATTCCATCTCTGTTCCACCCATTTTATGCCTTGCCTATGATGATTTTGTTTTGTGTTTAGTGTTCTGCTGAAGAGTGAGTGAGCTGAGACCCTCTTGGGACATGTCACCTAAGTTTAGGTCTCTTTGCTAGTAACATGAATGTCTAATTGCAGTTGTTTTTAATGACTGGGAGTTTCTTTTGATACTAGGTGATGCAGATGTATCTCCCATTCTGTGGGATTGCCATATCCAATGCCCAGCTATTTGCAGCTTCAAGGAAGGAATATGACAGAAGCAGGGTAAGTAAAAAATATGTATTGCACCAATATCAAACCTTCATCTTTTGTTCCTTCAGATTCCAGCTATGCATATGTGTTTGCTAAGCAAACAGTTTTAACTATGTTTTATTTCAAAAAACGCATTTTCAACAGATCACTATCTTGACTAAGGCAGCAAGCAGAGAGCGTGGGAGGGAAATACGCTCGTGGCAGTGGCTGTTGTTTCCTGATGTCAGATCCATGTTTCATAGTGCTGAAACAATTGCGTTTGTGACACAGATGGTGCAGGAGAGAGTGTTGCTTTGGCAGAGATTCAAACTCTCATAAAATTCCAGTAATATCAAACCTTTGCCGTCCTGAATTTGTAATATTCAATTCATGTGCAAATAATGTGGATATATCTTTATAAAAGTAAGCAAGAAAAAAAACCCTGTATGTGAAGGGTTTTGACAGCATGTGTCTGCACAGATACATTACTCACATTACTCATGATTGCTGATGCCATGCTTGAGTTGGGACAGGAGGCTCCAAAGAAGTGAAAATAATGCTAGGCTCACATGCCATTTACTTCTCAGAGAGGTCTTTATTTTTTTAAGAAATAAAATGTTAATTTTGAGGGGGTTTGATAATTGTTGGCTTTTTTTTTTTTTTTTAAATGACCTTTCCTGCAATGATGGGAAATGATGCTTCTGTTATCACAGATCACAGCTCCAAAGCTTCAGTAGAAATACCACTGGTAGTGCTGAACCTACTCTTGCTTCACAAAGCAGGGGAAACTACAGTGGGGTGGGTCTGTGTACTCAACAGTGACATTTGCATATTCAGGATTTTGGTGCTTTCCCTGTATGGAAAATAATGCTTTCCACTACTTTGAAAACTAACAATAACCCTTTCTAATGGTGTGTATTTAAGGATCACAAAGCATCTGAGCTTGTCTTCTGCCCAGGTCTGAGTACAGACCGCTATATTTTGGGGTGGAGATGTGGAGGAGACTTGGGGAAAAACAAAAGAAAGACTTTCTGCCAAAGATTTTTTCTTTGTTTGATGTTCAAACAAAATAATTGTTTGACTACATAGAGACTTAAAATTTGCTGCAGATTCTCAGCCTGCAGGGAACAATGACAGGCTTTCGAGGAGTTGGCATTTAATCTTCTGAGGGAGGCATTCAGCAGAAAAGTATTAGGGACATTCTCATTCTTCATTAGAAAATGGTAAATTCTGGTGATTGGACACATCAGGAAATCGGACTAGAGATAGAGATTCTTTGTTTCTTGTTGCCACTTCATCCATGTCAAACATAAAAATATTGTTGCCATTTGACAGCTTCATGGTGGCCTGTACTTAATTGCATTTCTGACCTGTTGGTGGTCTTTAGCTTTGCCTAATCCATGGTTGAAATTAGTCGGCAAGTAACACAGGATGGACAAGCCCATACTTTGCTTTCCCTATCAAACTGGACACCAATGGTGGCAACTTCCAGTGACTGTGACCAACATTTTGCTGATGACTGCATTAGGAGACCAAAGACCACTAACATTTATATGCTTACCTATATAGATGTTCTTTAGTGTCAGTGCCCTAAACCAGAATAAAGGAAAAAGCACACTTCTTTCGACCCATGGTAAGAAAGAACATGGCCTATTATTTTTAAAGTTGTTGAAATGAGAGGGGAAGGCCTTCATTTTAAAACATTGAATTTTACAGACATGTTGTTAGTAGTAAAGACTGGATCAGAGTGCTCTTGGAATATGGAAGTATTGATGTGTTTGTTCTTTCCAGCTTTGAACATGCAAAATGGGTAATAAATGAATAAAATGGAGTTGAAATGCACCAGCAAATTCAATATAGCAAATCAAGTAACTCAATCCATACTGCATACTTGGAGAGTTGCATTACAGCCATTGTTTCATTTTTGGACCACAGTGAAATAGTTTGAGATTCCCATTGTTTGTTAGGAGTTGGATTGTGCCCAGTTGTGAGCTAAGAAATACTTGACTTCTTTCTTTCTTCAGATACCCCCACCCCAATTCTGTTGCTGTAATCATTAAGAACTTTATTTGAATGAAGATTTCAATGGATCACTTATATTAAAATCAATCCCAGAGATTATGCCTCCTTTGCAATGCTCGATGTATTTATTAATTCTACAACCAATACAAGAGTTTTCTGCCCTTGTATGCAGGCTTTACTGGAAGTAGTGAATGACCTCTTTGAGGAACAGACAGACTTAGAGAAAATTGTCAAGAAAATTATGCATCGGGCCCAGACTCTGCTAAAGTGTGAACGGTGCTCAGTATTACTTCTGGAAGATATTGAATCACCAGTAAGTATGGCTGCACATTCTGTAGAAAATATTTGAGTGGTGGAGCTGCTGCTTTTATTGTGGTGAAGCTGTTTCACATCATATACAAGTACTGAACAGCAAGTATTCTTCCAGTACGTCATTCTTAAACGTATGTTAGGTACAGGTTGAATATTTATTAACGCCACTGTTGTGGTTTAATCCCAGGAGGCTGCTAAGCCCCATGCAGCTGCTCACTCAGTTCCCTACCCAGTGCGATGGGTAAAGGAATTGGAAGGGTACAAGTGTGAAAACTCGTGGGTTGAGATAAAGACAATTCAGTAGGTAAAGCAAAAGCTGGGTGCACAAGCAAAGCAAAATAAAGAATTCATACGCTACTTCCAATCGGCAGGCAGGTATTCTGTCATTTCCAGGAAATCAGGGCTTCATCACATGTAACGGTTACTTGGGAAGACAAATGCCATAACTCTGAAACTGCCCCGCTTCCTCCTCCTTCCCCTAGCTTTATATGCTGAGCATGATGTCATATGGTATGGGATATCCCTTTGGTCAGTTGGGGTCAGCTGTCCTGGCTGCATCCCCTCCCACTCTATCGTGCACCCCCAATCTATTCACTGGGCAGCAGAGTGAAAAACAGAGAAAGCTTTGACACTGTGTAAGTGCTCTTCAGCAATAATGAAAATGTCCCTGTGTTAGCAATGCTGTTTTCATCACAAATCTAAAACACGTCACTGTACAAGCTACTATGAAGAAAATTAACTCTATCCCAGCTAAAACCAGTATAGCCACTTTTTCAAATAGAAACTGAAAGGTACACTTATGATTCCTTCTGGTCATTTAATGGGATGTCTGTAAGTTGCTGATGGATCTAACTATCAGTGGTGTGATCCAGTTGATACACTGTGATTCTCAGTTGTCTGTGTGATGGAATTAGTGCTTAATACAGAACAGCTAGGACAGCTTAACTGAGAAGCAAGGTGCCCCTGTGGGCTGCTTAAAAAAAAAAAAAATTACCTGCTTTGTTACCAAATATTTATTTGCTCAGTTCCTTTCTTTCATGGTATAGCCACTAGAAGGAAAGAAAAATCTTGTTTGTATCTTCATTTACATTTACCTGGAATTTATGACCTTGCTAACATTTTCAGGCTAATGATTTATCATATGGGTGGTGCTTGAAAGTTTCAGAACCAGAAACAGTTGCATCATCAACCAAATCTTTAATGCTCATTTTTAGAACTAACCTTTTCTGCATACATTCCAGTAAATAATTATCAGACATCTTTGTTGATATTTCTACAGTGTTCATACTTTTGCATCTGTTATTGTTGTTTAACTGTAGCAAACTGAAATACTTATGTAGTTTCTACTCTAGTATGTAACATGTTACATCTTTAATCAGATTGCTGGTCCCTCAGAAATAGCAGATAAAAATAAACTTATCAAGACTTTGTTAACTGACCATCCTGTGTATTCAGCAACTCAGTGGGCTTTACAGCAATCTAATCAGTGTCTTCACAGTAGTCAGCTTCTGAACTTATCTCATGAATATTTTTTTTGTGAAATCCAGTATTTGAATGTGGAAGAACAGCAAGACAGTAAGGGCTGAACCTGCAACACAGGGAGTTTTCTCAGCTACTTTTGGTGGCCACTACTCCGTAGGATTTGTTCCTTCCTGAAAGTCTTCCACTTGCTCTAGCTATTGGCAGGGGCATGTTTGGGAGTAGCTATTTTTGCATGTTTTAACAAGTTTCTTTAATACTTTGCAAAATAAATAATGAGAACCAGTCTCATTTCCTAAATCATGAAAATGCTGTGAAAAGATAAGTCCTTTTGTTATTTTGACCTAGTAATTTTTCCCCGAGGTAACAGAAAATCCATTGGAAAAGATGCCTTTGCATACAGATGTCTAGATAGTCACGTACTTGTTCTTGTGATAGGAAGAAGCTTTTGCATTGAGCAGGTGAAGTGAAAATATGACTTTCAGCATTACTGAAGTATGTTTGGTTTTGGCAATTCCTCTGTCCATTTGACCAAGGAATAATTATTTCATTGCAGAGCTCTGTTAAGTTGAACAATGGATGTAAGCTATATGAAAGTATTTGTCAGGAGTTGGATTTCATGCGCAGTTTTGACAGGGGCTTTCACTGGGACTTTGTGGTACTGCCATTCATAGGGTATGAAAGTCTCTTTAAAAATGTTGAACATTTTTATGACTATTGTTATTAGTAGTAAAATAAGTGACTGCCTTTATACTGGTAGCTCCCTTCAGTGTTTTCAGACTATTCAACACAAGCTCTCTTCCTTTCTACTGATTTGAGAAGTAGTTGAAGGATAAAAATGTTGCTTGTGATATCATTCTTTTTTTTAATCCAAGTATCTTTGGATTCACTGACTCTGTAATTATTTGTTGCTGGGCTGTGACAAGTCTAAATGATTATCAGAGGCAGAATCATAAGTTTGTGTGTATGGCAGAAAAAAACATTATTTTCTTTCCTGGACGAAAGATACGATTCTCATTTCATTTAAACTTATAGAAATTAAGTACTTTCAGTGGAGTATGCCCTAAATTACACTAGCTTTCATAAAAGCAAGATCGAGGTTTGTATTTCGTTTATATATTCTCTGTTATAGAATTTTAACGTTTCTAGTTTATTTTCTCTTTCTAGTCCCCCCACACTGATTTTATAATTACAAGATACAGTCCTACTACATTCTTATGAAATGTCACTATGTTTGCAAGTATAATGATTTTTAGTTTTCCCAAAACAGTACATTGTGTTAGTAGCAGGCTGTGGGTGGCATTGTTCACTTCATTTTTCTGCTCTTGGTACTATTTCTACCTTTGAGCATGGAGGGTTTTCTTCCAAACCACAGGCAATGAGTTCTCATTCCTCTAGACCAAATTCTGAAATGTGGACAGCCAAGGTATTCAGTTAAGCCTAAACTTTTTCTAAACAGTCATAAATCTTAGGTTAATTTGGAGTAGGAGAATAGCATCTTGCCACCCACTTCATCTTTTTTCAAGTGGCAAAACAGTTATTTTCCTGATTTCCCCTATTTTGGAGGGTTAACCTATATATCAAAATAGATTTCCATAGAGATCTTAATGTTAAGTCATGTCTAGAATATCGTCATTTGTACATCACATGAAAAGCTTTTACAATACAGAACCAAAGGGGAAGATGGGGACTCATACTAGCATCCAAAAAGATTACCTGTGTTTTATGTCACATTAGCTACCCTTAAAATGTTTTACTTATGTGTTGTTGGCACACATGTTCAAGGAAAATTGGTTGCAATTAGTAGTGCAAATGGGTCTTTCTGTTTATTTTCCTGTATTAAAAAAAGTGAAGTTTGGGTAAAGCTCCATAATTTGTGTTCCAAAGCCCTTTCAATGGAAGTGTATACTGTTGCAGAAAATAGTTTCATGAAGGAATCTAAAGATATCATTTGATTTGATATTGTTTGTTAGTGAACTGTGCACAGTGTGTATTTTGAACATGAATTCTCCATTGGGGGAATACAGATTGAATTTTTATTCTAAGACCATTGGATAAAAATATGGTTTAAATATAGGAACCTTACATTCCTGTTCTCTTACATATTTATTCATCTCAATAACAATTTTAAGTTACTTTTTTTGTGACAGGTGGTGAAATTTACAAAATCCTTTGAGTTGTTATCTCCAAAATGCAGTGCTGATACCGACAACAGGTTAGTGCTCATGTCTTCTGTGGTAATGGATTACTTTGTTTTTCACATAGTTTTAAATTTGCTTGATCAGTTTTATTTTTTTATGGAACTTTGGGTAAACTTGATTGAGGAGTGTAAGCCTACAGTTTTTACTCAGACAAGACTCCTGCTTGCTTCAAATGGAGACTTGCTTGAATAAATATACATGCCTATATTTTTATGTATATGTGTGTATATATGCATTAACATTGTATCAGTGTCTCAGAGAAGAAACCAGGAAATAACTGATGACTTTTTATTGTTGAACTCATGGAGAACACACAAATGTTGTTTTACATAGTTAATACTGAAGTAAAAATTACAAAATTATTTTAGATTGATTGTTGATCTCTTACAAAATGCCTCCTTACAGTTGTGTTGAAAGGTTTCCAGTAAAATTTTATTTCTGCTTTTGTCATCAAGTTGGAAAGCCTAAAAACCTCAGTGTTAAGGGAGCAGTAGCTGCCTGAGCATTCACACACCATTCAGGGAGTCGTGCACACACCACCCGAGACTTGAACTGCTAGGACTGGAGTCCCTTCGCAGCGGGCAGCCCCACTGAGCTGATGGGTGCCCCTTTTCGACTCCTCACTCATGCACACACTCGCCCTCAGCCACTTTCTGTCCCCTCAGACTTGACCTTAGGTTTTCGTGAAGCAGTCTCCGACACGACGTACGCCAGGCGAATTTATTGAGTGGTACAGCGGTGAAGAGCAGCTCGAGCTGGCTGCCTCCAGGGAGGGACCCCGAACAAAGAAATCCCTGGGCAATTACACCCTTATGGTCTAAGTTCCCCTCCCTTCATGCGACAGTTTGGTCCAGTAGTAATATTTGGGTCTGGGGTCTTCTTGTTCCTTATTGGATCCTTTCCCTGTCTCCAGGCAGGACATTTCTTATCTTGAAGAGTTGCAGCTTCTGCTGATCGTTTCGGCTACCTTATCTTTCTGGTTTGCACTGGTTTCAGGGCCTTCCTTCATGTGGCTAAGTAAGAGTTCAAAACACGGTCAGCGTATCTAGGTGAGAGCTCACAGCTTGCAGTCTAAGCCTTCAACAGGTCTTTGGATTCTTGTTTGAGCTAAAACGTGACTTCTACAACACTCAGAGAATATGTATTTCCTAGAAGTTGTGTTCCTGTGACTAAATCTTATTTGGGAGCCCAGTCAAAATAGAAGTATTTGTTTTGCTTAGTAGGACCTGTATTTAAACATTGATATAGGGCTAATTGTAAGTAGTAATAGAAAGAGCTTTTTGTCAATGTGGGGTTACTGTATTAATTCCTACAAGATAATACAACTGATAACAGTTCACATGAAATATCCTACATACCAAATGAGTGGATGAAGATTCAGGGCTATTGTGAGAAGGTTTCTGCCATCTTTCAGGGCCCAAACTCAGTGATTATCATACACGTTTTATGCAAATCAACTCATACTGGTTCTGAATTAGAATTTTCAATGTCAAATGGCTGCCATAATGACAAACCTAGCCTTCTGTCCAACTTGCTATACATAGCTTAGCAAACTTGAAGATTACTTTGTGCTTTGCCATATTTAAGCCCTTTAAGCAGCTTTTAAAAATATGTTTGGGTAATTTGCCATCTTTTGTGCTTTATTTCTTCACCTCCAGTGTGGTAAGAAGCTACCGTTTCATTAAGGTGAATGTGCACATTGTACTCCAGATTACGACAGGTCATAATTCTTAATGCTTTTCATGAATTGATCTCACAGCATTACAAAAGTGGGTAGTGTTCTTTTTCAGATTTGCAAGCTGACAGCAGAGTCCAGGGCCACACGGAAAAGACAGGTAGAAGCTAGATCTCTTCCATGCCCTATCCACTAGTTGAGAGATGGGAATGGTGAGACAAATGGAAAAGGAAAACAAGTGATAAAAAATAGGAAGGTTTAAATATGAATAAATAATCTACTGATTTGTCTGGGAATCACAAGTTACTGCTTTTGACAAAGAGCTTCAGAGTAGCAGTTGGTCTTTCCTAGGTCAATTAAATTGGTGAAAATACATTCCTTTTGTTTAGGGACAGGCGTATGAATCAAGGGATGTGGTTGTTATTCCTGTTTTTCTCAAACTTGATCTGTAGCCAGATTAGTCAAAACAATGTAGAGTGGTGTCAAGATAACCAAGCTGGCTCATTTCTTGTTACCATAGTTATATTAGCATGTTACCAAAAAGCAATTTGTAGTAGCCTGCTCTGCATGTAGTCAAGTCAAGATTATTTTAACTTTAGTCTGAGACTTGAATAAACACATGCCACCTGGTAGCTAGTCTGTATAAGATTTATAAAGGTATATTTCTGATCATCTTAATATAAAGATTTATTGCTGCTTCTTTCATTTTTCATCCAGTAGAAAGTGAAGTTGGTTTTACAAAGACCAAGGTTAGACTGGCAGATATGATGTCACATTTGGATCTAGCACAGGCACAGCTTGAGTTATTGGCACTACAGAGGGAAAATAAAGGTTATTTAGGATACAGAACAATGCCGCGAGCCCTTGACATTTGAGCATTTTTCTAGTGAGTTTTGCCCTTTTCATTCTACATTCTGCAGCCGTAACTGATGTAAAGTCATGAGACATTTCATGTGGAAAAAATGGCAAGATGAGTTTCTTCATCATCACACCAGTGAAGATAAATATTATTTCTTTGAAATTTTAGTGGAAGTCCAAAGAGATTATAGGCTGAGAACAGTTCTAGTTATAAGTTTTATCTGAAAGAGAGAAGCTCCAAGGACAATATAACTTTTCATGTCCTAACATACTTTCTCACACAGTTTTAGAAGAAATTGGCTTTTCTTTTGCCCTTCTTACATCTGGTTAGTAGCAGTTCACCTGTTTACTCCCTAAATATTATAATGAATACTCCTATCTTTTTTCTTTGCTGTTGGTTGTAAAGAAATACCTTGCAAGACCACACTTGCATTTATCTGTTCAGTTTGCAATTTTCCAGCACACACCATGATCAAGTTTATTTATTATCCATAGTGGCACACTGATGCTCTCCTTTTTGCCATTTTGTTCTTGAAGTACAGGTTTGCCAAGTCTCCTAAATTTTCTCTCCCTTTGAAAAAAGAATACAAAAATCTTAGAAGCCTTGAGGGTTCAATTCTGATGTATTCTGGATGAAGATGAGCCTGAGGGAAGGTGCTGCACAGAAGAAGTCATCTTGGCAGATGATATAGCTGAGATTACAGGTCCCTAACCTGAGTACCAGTGGTAGCGGAAAGGTCAGCTGCCTGAGCCAGAGCGTGGGTTGCGTGGGAGAAAATATTTGTGCTCCCTCCCAGTTGGGCTGGTACAGAGAAAGTGCTGAAAATGCCTCCTACTGCTGTTTCACCACCACTGTCCCTGGGGTGATGTGCACTCAGGTATCACCCCATTCCTGCAGTATTTTTATGCTTCTTAAGGCATCTTTCTGCTCTTCTAGTCCTAGGAGCTGGAAGGGTTCATGTCGCTGTTTAGAGAGGATTGAAGGTACCTGGATTTTGTCTGTACCACTTCCCTACTGTACTTTCAGCCATCTTTGGGGAAGATAGCAAGGCAAGCAGCTGCATCAGGGAAGCCTGCAACACTGCTCGGTGCTCTTGAGCTGGGTTTACTCTCCTGCCTGGCATGCGATGCTCCTGCTTGTGCGTGGGCAAGACAGGGAGATGGTGGCATGCAGCTGCCTGCATCAGTCCAGCAGGACTCACTCATGGCTTTCCACAATTTGGAGAAAATTGTTGCTTGTGATTTTTAGAGTGGCTTCTGAGTGTTCTTTGCTGCTGAGGATGGAGAGAGCGCCAGCTGGCTGTGATTTGCATCAGAATTAAGCATTGATATTTCCTCCTAGTGAAAGTTGAGTGCCTCTGTTCCAGTGTAGTTGTAAAGCACTTGCTAGGAATGGAGACAACATAGTAGAACATACTTTTAAAACTTCTTCCTGAATTATGTCTTGTTTCTTTTACTTGAATTAATTTGCTGCTTAAAATGCTTAACACCCATAATCCAGTCCCAATTTAAAGTGTCTTATATTATAATGATAATATCATCCAGATTTTTAAGGTATGAACGGAGAGCTATGCATTTGAAATTAGATTCTTATCCTTAAAGATTTTTTTGCTTCTCAAATATTGATGTCCTGAAATAAATTTTTAATTATAAACACAATTTTTTTACTTAGCTCAAAAACCATTACATTTCTGTAAAGGTTCCTGTCAAAGTATACACATAATATTTATTACAGTCACCCCAAACTCTTATCCCAAATGAAAGTTGATACACTTAGATTTATTTGTGTAAATCATTATTATTATCTTTATTTATAGTCTTTTAAGAATATTGAGTTTTCTTTCAAATGAGTGACTTAGTTGAATTAGTCTTCAAAAAATCAATGCAGCCAACAAAAATCAATCCTTTCACTTTGATTGAGTCTTCCAAGCATTTTACTGTGCATCCTTCTTTCATTCATGTGCATTACTTTGAAGCTTCAAGCTATTGTAGTCTTCTCCGTGGCTGCTCAGAGTCACTTTTTTCTAAGTAATGTTTCTCAGGTGTTGAAAATTGATCAGTTTTCTTCTCAAAACTAAGATAACATGCATTAGTTTATTCACATATGAATAGCTACCCCTTGCCAATGTAAAAAACCTGCCTGCAATAAGTCAATGAGAACTTTCCTGCTGATTATATGATGTATAAGGCAAGGACTCTAAGGTCTGTGTAGATATTGAATTCTCTGGAGAAGCTGTGGTGGAGTGTGGTGAGTTGAGCCCATAATTCTAGTGTCTTATGCTCATTTACTGACAGCTCTCTAGCCCCTCACTAGTTCTGGCAGAAGCTCGGCCAGGAAAAAAAGAAAGGAAACATTTGCGTCTTATATGTCTACTTGGATCCACCCGCTGCAACACACTTACGTTATTGACTTTAAGACTTATTTCATTATCCCTTCTTCAGCCGCTCAGGTCTGGCACTTCAGACCAAAATTTAAAAAATGGCATTTCCCTTGACAGAAAAATTATTGGAATTATGAATTAAAAATACCTCAAATTGTTATACTAATTTGAAAAATTAAAATCTTAAAATTATATACTTTCAGGTAGCTTTATAGAAAATATTATTTAGAACTCATTGCTTTTGATGAGCAGGCCTGTATCCCACAGAAACTTGGAACGTAATCCCACTCTTGACTCATATACAAATGCATTTCATTATTAAATGCTGTATTTCTTCACTTGGGAGACCAATGCTGTTTTCAATAGAAAGAATTGTGTAAAGGAGAGAATTTTTTATGTACTATTTCAATAAATACCAAATTATTAATTAATAACTGTGAATGGTTCTGCTGTTCCTATAAGTATGCCTGTAAGAGATGTTAGACTTTGAAGCAACGTTGACTGTATTCTCTTCCCTTGTTATGCCTTTTGATAGTTTCAAAGACAGCGTGGAAAAGTCACCATCTTATTCCGACTGGCTAATAAATAATAGCATTGCTGAACTGGTAGCTTCCACGGGTCTCCCAGTGAACATCAGTGATGCCTATCAGGATCCTCGCTTTGATGCTGAAGTAAGAGATTTTTAGAAATGTTAATATACGTCACATTTTTGGCATTGCAACTAATATAACAATTTTATCGTTATATCCAAGTGGCTGTAAAATGTGAATATTTACTTTGAATTATTTTTTCTGTCTAGTATGTTCTCCTTCTGATCTGCTGGTGTTGACATGGCTTTATACACTAAACACAAGTCACTGAATTAGTGTATGATTTTAGGCAGTTACTTAGTCTGTCCATGATTCTTTTTTTTTTTAATATTTATAAGTGATACCTTCCTCTATCAAGTGCTTTGATACTTATGCAAACTGATTTTTACTGCTAAAAATTCCGCTGTTGGTGTTCAGTGTTAGCAGCACCATCATTGTTAGCTGTTGGGGTGACTGGGACTGTACACACACAGAATATAAACAGATCCAGTATCTAGAGAAACAAATGTTGTTTGTGATCTAACTTACCCAACTAACCTTTTAATTTGCACAAATAAAATATACACACTGGATTAGTTATTTCTCCAAGATACAAATCACACCTAATAAAAGTTGTTTGTGTATCCTAAGGTATTCATTCCAGCCTCAGTTAGGAAGGTGTAGATACAAATAAAAACGTATGCATATACTTAACACCTAAATAAATGTTAGAGGCTTATGGAAGGACAAAGTCTTCACTGAATTCTATCCAGTGAAACAGTATTACTATGGGGGACTTGGCCAGCAGTTCAGCATCACATTAATCAGCGGACAGCCTTGGTCAGCAAGCTTGCCAAACTATATTACTATACTAAGTGTGCTTGGAAGTGTTTCATGTTGTGAGTTTGCTTGGTTCCAGTTTTATTCCATGTGTCGTTAAAGGGATTATCTTGCAAACCAGCAGAATTTGTCAAAACAAGAAAAATAAAAGGGGCCTGCTGTAAAAGTGTACAAGAAAAATGTGTTGATGCTAATTTGTTCAGAATTTAAAAAAGTACAATTAATGCCTGGAGTCTATTTCTTGCCAAAGAGATATGCAAAAATAAAGCATGCCAATCTTTGATATGTTTGCAGTAGTACTTTTAATATATCATGTCCTGAATAATTCATCTCTCTCTTATTTGTTTCACAGTTAGTCCTTTCCAAGTTAGAGGCCCTGCCCAATTTATATAGAGAAAAAGAAAACACTTAATACAAAGGGCAGTAATTATTTTCTGTTGGTGGGTTCCTATGAAAATTTAATTCTTAAATTCAGTTGTTACAATCAATTAGTTCTACAGTCAAGTGTAGTAAGAGGAACATATCCCTTATGACTTAGATAGAACCAAACATACATTTGTAGCTACAAAACAGGTATTCTGTTCTCTGCTTGTATTAAAAACACTCTCTTTTTTCTCCAAGAACACTAACTGTCATTTTCAAATGTCGATGCTCAATTTTCAACTCATTCACTGAGAATTTAATGCCAAAGTATTTTCACTGAGTTCATTTTAAGATATACATCTGAGGCAATTGTTCCACCACTCCCATCCATTTTAGGTGGCACTCCATGCTGATTTCAGTGATGAGTTCTGAGTATGTACAAATAAGCAGTACTCTAGTAAAACCTGAGTTATGTCTTTTGCTAGCTAGGAGATCACAGTGATCCCATCCTACCTCCAGTTTATGAATTATTGCTGGTCTTTTCTTTTGTTATGGATTGCCTGTAGCACTGGCAGTTTTAGTAAGAGAACATCTCCTGATCTCCTGTGAGTGGGTTCATCCTACTCTCTAATCTCTTTTGAAAAAATTACTTTCTTCAGATTTTGCAGCAATGACCCTAAAGAATAAAGCTTATTAACCATAGAAAAGAGAGAATCGGTGACACTTACAATAAATTGCAGAGTTTTATACTATATTAGATAGAAAACAATAAATGAGGCAAAAAATTCTCTTCAGAACTACAGGACCAATTAAATCTACATAGAAAATCTCAAATCTTGGTTTTGACTTCATCCTTCCATTTCTTCCTAGCACACACTTCTGCACAATTCCCTACTTACCCTTGCCTTTCTTCTGAAAATGCGTATTTCCCGTAAGCCCCCCTTTTTAGCTGCGTTGCTAAATCCAATTTCAGTTTGACAACTGGGAAGAGTATTTCTAAGGCACACTTATTCAATGGAGGTTGTCTCTACTAATCCACCAGTGTGCAAATAATCTAGGAATTGTCTGGACCTTGCCTCAATTGCAGTTTGTCTTTAATTCCAAATCAAATAGTGTAAGCTTTCTGTGGCAAAGATGGTGATGTTTGTATTTTCTTTGGCAATTTTTAGAATAATTCTTGTAACTTTTGGTTAATCTTACTATGGATGAGGTTTCAGCAGAATTTTTTTCTGAGTGAGAGCTGATCCATATGGAATGACATTTGTAAATGTAAACTTACTCCTTGACATTTCTATTACTTGAATGTAAAAGGCTGCAAATGGTACCTACCGCTAATAGAAGCTCTCATTTCTATGTTTCAGGCTGACCAGATTTCTGGCTTTCACATAAGGTCTGTTCTGTGTGTTCCTATATGGAATAGCAACCACCAAATAATTGGTAAGACCTTCCTTATAGCTGCGTCATTTTTGTGCTAATGTAAATTTAATTCTGTCTTTTTAATTCTGTGTTCCTTTTTCTTCTTTTTCCCAGCTGAATATTGTTAAGAAGTTACGGTACCTAGGATGCATGCTAAGTATCCAAGAAGGGATGTTTTGACTTGGATACTGTATGGACTTTTTCAGCTTTCCCATTGTGTCATTGTTAAGTTGTATATTGTATTGAAACTTGAAGACTAATGAGATGAAAACAGAAATTCTAACAATATTAGTGAAAAATGTTTGATATGCTTTGATACTTTCTCAGGTCTCCCTTTTTTGTACACAACTCCAGCAACTGTTTCTGCAGTCCAGTAAAGTGGTTATTTCCCTCTTTAATGATAAACTGCACAGTCAGGGAAGACTTAGGGGAGAGGCTGTGGCAGCTGTCGGAGTTGCCTGTGGCAGTGGTGTGTGCTGGATTGGGATGTGACAGGGTTTTATTGCTTGTTTGATAGGATGCTTCTCAGCTGTGATACACCTGCAATTGGTCTTGCATTATTACCTGCTTTTGGCACAAAAAGGAGCACCATTTGAAAATAACAGTGCCAGATTTCTCTGTAACTTTCCACAGAAGAATTCAAGTCAAAGCGATAGCAATTTAAGCCAGCAGGGCTAGACTTACATCCCTGTGTGTTGTGGCTGTCAGCGAGCGCTACCATCAGTAGTGCATTGCTGAAGGCGCTCAGTGCCATGCAGGATCTGGATCTTTGACCTTATTCAGCAGAGATGATGTGGGAATTGAGTCTTTTAAAAATATGGCTCGTTGTTTGTTGTGAAGTGCATATTACCTTAAAGTAGTAGAAAGAAATGGAACTCTTGACGGCTGATAACTTACAGTATTTTTCTAAGTGCGTATTGTAGCTAAATAAAATAGAAACGGTTTGTTGCAGTAGAACTCAGTATTAGTTCAGCTAGAGCCAAGAGCTTTGAACACTTTTTCTTTTTCAAGTGGTTTAAGGAAATTACATTTTTTTCATTGGTTCAATAAATTTATGGACCAGTCATGAGAAAAAAAGGACTTATGTATCCAGGTGATGCTAAGCCAGCTAAGATTTTTAGGAATGAAGGTACTGATTGAGCAAATTATATTAGTAACTCCAAATTGCTAGGACAACTTACATGATTGCTGTCAGCAAAGTGCTTAAGTTCTTTCCCAAAGAGATCTTTAACCTGTTGTGAAAAGCGTCGTGAGTAACTTTTAGATTTGCAATATTATACTTGGAGAGTAAAGAATAACAGTTGAAAGTCATAAACTGAGTCCCGGTACCAAAACAATCAGACTTTCACATGTTTATGTCAGTTTAATGATTTTCAGAATAAATATTTGCAGTTTTGCTTTTCAGTTTGAAAGATGTATTTTAAATGTTACCAATGAATAAAACATTCTGCATTGTGAGTTAATGAATGAAGATTATAATTCATATTAACTCTTTCTAAAGGGGTAGCTCAAGTGTTGAACAGGCTTGATGGGAAACCCTTTGACGATGCTGACCAGCGACTGTTTGAGGTAAGAGGCATTCAGTTTTGTAGCAATAACATACTTTTTGAGCAGGATTTGGTATTTCTGGGTAATGCTGCTTCAGCCTACCCTAGGGAGGGGGGAAGAATATGTCTGTATGTGTGGTTTGACATTAATTCTCAGAACTCCTCACTTAATAAGGTTGCATCCTAATTAAAACAACTTTCTTGCATCTGATCTTTCTCATCTTGATGAGGCCAGTGACTTACCTGCATTCTCAAGATAACCTGTCTAAGCGTGATTATTCCTAATATTTCCATGCAATTCCTTTTCATAGTTAAGCCAGCATTCATCTTGTGTTCATATTAATTGACATTCTTCTCTTTTTTCTCTTTTCAATTTTAGGCTTTTGTTATTTTTTGTGGCCTGGGCATCAACAACACAATTATGTATGACCAAGTGAAGAAATCCTGGGCAAAACAGTCTGTGGCTCTTGACGTATGTGTACATCTTAATGAAACCTTTTCTTGCTCATAAGTGTCACATGTAAAGGAACCTACTGCTTCTGAAATTATTGTAGTTAGCATCATTTTCTATAGCTACCTTTCTGCACCTTAGAGTGTTGTCTTATTAAGGTAATGCTGAAGGGAAACTTTCTCAGGGTACACTTAGCTGTGGAGCTCATGCACAGCTTAAGTAATTTTGAACCTGGATATCTCATTTGATGCCTATGTTTTTTACATTAGAAGGGGGGACAGTGATGATGGAGAATCTAGTTTCTTACAGGTGTAAGTGTAGGAATTAATCTAGGCGTTATATGTATTTTCTTGTCCATCAATAACTGAAAATTCCTTAGCACTTGGTATTTTAGATAGCTTGTTGTTTTTCTAGTGTTGTAAAGTGTAAGTAAAACATACTGTGAACAGGAAAAATTTGAAAAAAGTGATCATCATCATAGGGTTTTTTAGTATCAAAAGCAACATCTGCTGAGCCCTTATCAGATATATGTCTTGCTAGAATAAAGTCAAAGCAGGATGGCTGGCAGCTCAGTAAGAGCTCTGCTGTGGATCAAGGCCAATACATAATGCAAGGTCCTGGCATTCCAACACATCACATCTTTCTATAAAATACATCCAGAGTAGCTAAATGGATGGAAAGCTTTCTCTTTTGCCCATTGCCTTTGTAGGAATTTCTTTTTGTTTCCACCCTTCCCCCTGCCCCAATGAAGAATGAAATCTACTAGCTCCTGTAAAACAAACTCTAAAATGCAGAACATTTAAAAAAATTATGAGTATTTAAACTTCTATAAGCTGATTCAACAATAAAGAACTATTCTCTATTATATTCTGGAGATTTTAAACATAATCATATTAAAAATAATCTTGGTGAGATTTGGCTTGGAGTTTTGAGGATAACTTTACAAATTTGTTATTCCTACTAAAACAATAATTAAGAATGGTCTGAATGAAATTTAAGATCTTTTAAAAAGCATTATGCAAGACTGATTAAGCTTAAAACATTCCTCTGATGAAAGGGTAATGTCACTAAGATTTCAGTATTGCTTTCAATTTCACATGTGATAAGAGAAGAAAACGATCTAGCTGTCCCTGATGTGTGCACCTTTTAACTGTGTAACTCTTTTGAGTTTATGCAGTACCCACCATTACAATAAGAACTACAAAAATAGTGTTGGCCTGATTGAGATTAAAACAAAAAATCAAACCAAACTGGATTGCTCTGAAGATGGCATAATTTTTTTTTTCTTTGGTTTAGGGTTGGAGATATTTATCTATGTATGAGGGGTCTATCCTGTAAAGCACATAGGCATGTTAAGGCTTTTTGAAGTCAATAGGACTGTTTGTGTTAGAAAGCATTCTAAGCATAAGTGGCTTTTTTATTATTCCTGTATATGTATTCACTTAGGAGGAAAAGTTTAAAACTTTCCTTTTCAGGCCTCCTGCAAGATTCCTTATTCTTAACATATCCTAGTCATGAATTACTATGAGCCCTCATATGCCCCAGATATTTGTGCAATATTACACCTTAGAATGAATACTCCTCCTGGCAAGAAAAACAAGGAGAGCCAAATATCACACTCGGATACATAGGGATGAAAGTTAACATAGAAGTTTGTTATTTACTACTGAAATCAAGGAAATTTAAATTTCTTGGTTTAAAATAACAGCTGTTTCCTTCGACCTAAAAAAGACTAATAGCCATATAGCTTGACTGTAGATTATAGGTTTGATAAATGGCCACTATGCTTCAGTGAAGAGTAATTCTTTCTATAAATGAGCTACAACTCATGATAATATTTGTGTAAAGTGATTGAAGATACAGCAGGAAAGTACTGAACAAAAGAATGGTGTATGCTGGAGGACTGTGAATCCATTTTTCAGTAATAGAATACTTTATTAGTATTTATGTATTTAGCTAGGATGGCAATGAGTAGCATTTGAAAATGACATTGATATCAGATGTACAATAAATCAATTTGGTATATACCATAATAAGATTCTTATCCAGATATACAGATACTGTTTTTCATATAGAGTTCTCATAAGATTGACTAATAAACAGAAGACCAATATGTAAATAAATGATGGGGAAAGGTTGGCAGTAGGATGCCATATGGTTCAAAACCAGGCTAAATACTATTTTATATATGAAGGATGCAAAATTTGCAAATGATTAAAAGATTAGAATAATCAATATTAAGGAAGACTGTAAAAATGTAGAGGGATATAATGAATCTAGATAAAGGAGAAGCTTGAGAATTTTGCTATTAAGTGTAATCTGTCATAGCAGAAGACATAATTTTACTAATCTTACAGATTTCTGAGAGAAGCTACAATATGGTTGGACAGAAAAATTTGAGAAAGGACATGATGTATAGTTATAGAAAGTAAAACGTGGGACAGAACAAATAAATTGGTATTTGTTATTTATTCTTTTATAGTGCAGGAATGATTTCCTGTTACTGTAAAAGATGACGCCTCTAAAATTGATATGAGTAAATACATCTTGGTTCTTATTGCCACAAGGTATTGCAAGCCAAGGGCGTTTGAGATAAAGTTTAGGTATTTGTATGAGTAACAGAGACATTTGTAGATTAAAACAATTTCAAAATGAGAAATATATATCAAAGCTTTAGCACATAAGCAGATTGTGGGGTAAGGAGGACCTGTCCTTGCCAGGAGCGCTCTGGCTCTGTGAGCTCCCTCATGGACCAGTACCTCGTCCCATGCGCAGTCAGACCTTGGTGGGTCTGGTACACAGGGTGGCTAGTGCACCTTCTGGAGTGCTCGTTCAATGTTAGTGTCACATAATGATGTAACGTATTCCATGTAAATGTATGCATACTTACAGGTAATAAGAGGAGGTGTGTAGTACCTTGTGCATTGTATTTGATGCTTTCGTCTCCAGAATGGTATTGAAGAGAATGTCAGGCATAGCATAGAGGTGCTAATTTGCATGCAGTGATGTGCCACTAGCAAAGGCATTAAAGCTTTACAGTATAGCAAAAGGCATTATTTAAAGTCTGTAAATCTACTGTTATTTTTACATTAAATTCTTTCTCTTTTAATTGTAGAACTCCAGGAGAACAATGTAGGAATGCTTATAATATTAAATTACTTACTGTCCATGATTTCCTATAAAATTCCCCGCAACATAAATGCCAAATGTATATCTGATAACCTGCAATTAGTTATTATATGCTGACATTCAGAACTGAATTACCATGCATAAATATTAATTAAATTTGTTTTAAACATCATTGATTAGACTGCAGTACAAAGCCCTATTATTTCTACTTGTCAAGTCTACAAAAATGGTTTTTTATCTTTTGTTCTGGGGCAGGTGTTATCTTATCATGCAACATGTTCGAAGGCAGAAGTTGATAAATTTAAGGTAAGATTTAAGTTTTTAGTTATTTCTGAAAATATAACAGTATATTAAAATGGATGTAGATTATCTGAGAGAAGTTTTACATCAAAAGCAGAAATCATAATTAACAATGACTTACAAAGGATGTACTACATGTTAGGGAAGGTGGAAAAAAAAAATCTTTCAAAGGACAAAGAGCTGCAGTGATGGGCGCACAGTGGCAAAATACCATTGTCCCAGCACCAGCTGCTGGAACTGCACATCATCGTGGGTTTGCTGGCCTCCTCAGCAAAAACCACCATAGGGAAGTCATACCACAGTGGGAGGTGAGGAAGAGGCTGGAGAAAATGGGAGGAACTTGAGACTTTACATGCTTATAGTGTGGAAGCTGTCCTGTGTTTACTAAAAATCAGAGTGTTCACTATCAAGATTGTGCATAGACTCAGAAGGCTGGACATGAAGGTGAGAAATCCTCTTCTAACTTCTCTAAGTGCTCTGGCAGAACTGTAAAGTGATGTGTGCTGAACATAGCATTGCTAGGAACCAATCCTTGTGTGTTCTCACCGAATCCTGCCTTGCCAAGGGCAAGGTAGAGAGTAAGGGGAACAGTGACCTCGCTCTTTCATCACTGCCAGCACTCCAGAGCTGCTTTTCTGATAGGCTTTGTTTGTCCTTATCTGCTTGAGGAAATACTAGGGAAGCTTGGTGGCACTCTCCTTGGCTGTGAGGAGTCAGTGTTGCAGAGGGCTACTCAAAGCTGTTTGGGAGGCTCTCGGGGTGGGTATCAGTGTTGGTCTCCTGTAGGCAAAGTGCATTGGAGACTGTGGCAAGGTCTGGGAAGGAGATCTGGACTGTTGTGACCCTGTGCTGTGGTTTAACCCCAGCCAGCAACTAAGCACCACGCAGCCGCTCACTCACCCCCCCACCGGTGGGATGGGGGAGAGGATCGGAAGGGCAAAAGGGGAAAACTCGTGGGTTGAGATAAAAACAGTTTAATAACTAAAGTAAAATAAAAATAGAACAGCAGTAATACAAAGCAAGCGGTACACTGTACAATTGCTCCCCACCCGCCGACCGATGCCCAGCACGTCCCCCAAGCAGCGATCGAACCCCTCCCCGGCCAACTCCCCTACTTATATACTGAGCATGACGTCACGTGGTATGGAATAGCCCCCGCCCAGTCTGAGTCAGCTGCCCCGGCTGTGCCCCCTCCCAGCCTCCCGTGCCCCTGGCAGAGCATAGGAAGCTGAAAGGTCCTTGACCAGTGTGAGCACCACTTAGCAAGTACTTAGCACTACTTAACAAGAACCAAAACATCAGTGTATCATCGACATTGTTCTCAACCTAAACCCAAAACGCAGCCCCATACCGGCTACCAGGAAGAAAACCAACTCCATCCCAGCTGAAACCAGGACACCCTGCCCTGCCGGCTTTCCCTGCTGTGGCTCCCTGCCACCTATCTGGCTAAAAAATAGCTGTTTGGTGGTTGTTTTGACACTTGGCTGGCTGGCTGCAGCCTGATCTCTGCACCATGGGGATGGTTGTGGTGTAAGGGGGAAGCCATAGGTGACTTAACAGAGCTGATACTGAGGAGTTACCTGGGTTGAGGAAGGGCAGCTATTGCTAGTTAGTTAATTAGTTTGTAGACTATTGCCCAAACGATGGCCGTGCCTTAGAACTCTGTATCAATACCTGGTGATAAGGCTGTAATATTCTTCCTCCATTGTAGTTATTGGTGCAGTTACCCACCCTTTTGTAAGCTGAAGATTAGATTACTGAACTGTTGCTGGAATCAAACATGCTTGATCATTCCAACACTGCAGCCAGCAGAAAATACATTTGTGTGCTTAATAAGTTGCATCTTATGTTTGGCAAAAAGAACACCGAACGTTGTGTGAGAGAGAGGGGAAAGAAATGGATGAAGGACCATAAATATTTATTTCTTCTTTTTTTTTTTTGTATTTTATTTTACCTTAGAATAAGCACCTCTAATACAGCTTCCACGTATCTTATATATCTTTCTACATACCAGATGTCCATACTTCTTGGTTGCTGTCAGCCATTGAAAGACAGTTCTCCATCATGGTCTGTGTAGTTGAAATAAAAGCCTGCTATGTTACTCTTTGGACTTAGATACTAGTGTATGAGGAGCTATTCTACTTCTTTTCCCAGGTGTCTTCATTAATAGATTTGTCAGTCTCCAAGTAAGGAATGTCTTGTTATTATCCATTTACCTTGAAGGCATGTTACTGTCCATTTAATGGTTAATGATAAGTTAAAGGGAAATGAAAAGCATTTATTCATTAATAACCCTGATAGATACATTTTTATAAAGAACACAGATGAGCAAATAAGGAATATAACGAAGCTATGCTTAAACTAAGCTGAGATAGTTTTTCAGAAAAATATTCCCTTTCCTATAATCCGGTTGTTTCGCTTTCAATTCCTGCCACACTGAGTGCCAGGTAGTCTTTGTTAATGCTTCACACCTGTAAACAAGACAAAACAACAAAAACCCAGAGAGGACCAGCATGTCTTGTGGGCCTTCAACAGAGAGCTCATCCCCAGAGAGGGGCCATTCATCTGTGGGATGGAATTGCTCCCGCCTCCCCCCTTGCAGAGCTCTGGCAGCTGGCCTCCCTGTTGAGGTCTCCTGGGGCATCCTACCCTGAAATCACTGCTTTTTTTCTCTGTTCGTTATATTGTTATATTTTGTATAAGCCCTTTGTTATATTAGGGTCATCTTCTAGACGTGACTGGCTAATAAACAATTCCTCCCTCTGGGGGTGTTTGGGGCTAAAACTGTCCCTTCTCCCTTTGGTGATTTATTGGCAGATGTCAGAAGAAATGTGTGTTATGATTTACCCGATGTTCTGGTTTAGTCAGAACAGGAACAAACGCACATGATAGCAACATCTAAATGAGAGTAATGCCAGTAGTTCACTACTGGCTCTTGACTGACGTGGAACCTAACAGTAATTAATGACTGGAGTGACAATATGTTTGAGTTGACAACTTTTCAACATATGACCCCAAACATACTGTAACTGGACCCCGGCAGCTTGGAAATAATTACATATTCTTCCTCTTTGTTCAAGTTGTTTATATCCATCTTTGTTGTCTTATGTCTTTATAGTCTTAATAAAATGCTTTTCCATTAATTTTTATTTGCCTAAGATCTCAAGAATACAAAGTGAAAAATTTCAAGTGTACTTGAAGTTTATTTTTCCTCTGGCGTTTACCAGTGAATTAATTTATTGCATTATAGAAAGCCTAGCAAGACTAGTTAAAGTTGATTTTTTTACTTGAAATTTTGTCAATAATTTCCTACTGTTATTGGATTAATTAAAAAATATACAAATTCGCAAATACACCTGGTATCTTTTTAAGAATTAAATGTAATCACTGTGAGCAGGCTCTGTAAAATAAATAACATTTATTTCTGTTGCTACTAATCCTGTCTAAGAATTAATGAAACAACAACAAAAAAAACCCCACCTTAATAAGAAACCCTTAAGAAACAAAATACCTTTCTCCAGATGCTAGGATGGGAAAAAGTGCAGAGCACCATTGGTTGTGGAGCTGGAAAATACAGAGGAAAGTTCACAGTATGGAACAATGAAGCATGAATGTATGATAATGGACCATGTCATGCAATTGGCCTATTCCATATCTGATTGCTACAATTATCTAAAACCAAAGCAGCAACATAGATTCACTTTTTTTTTGCACATTTTTTAAGGGAGTCCACTTCTGGTGTTACTAGAATATAGCTTTCACTAATAAAAATCTGAAAGCCAAGTTTAAAAATGCTTATATGATGAGAAATTGTTCTATTAATGAATGGATGTTTTCTTTTTCTCGGAAGATAATCCAATTACGTGAATCATTACTGTAAAAATTCATCTCACCAGTCCTTTTCATTATTTGCATTAAAGCTTTTGGGACTCATTAGCACTTACGCTAGCAGGCACACGTTTCTCAGGAGGCCAGAGCAAGCAGGACCGGTGCGAGGCTCGGACACAGTAGGGCGGGTGCAGCTCTGCTGACCTGGATGGAGCCACCCACTCAGCCTGCTGCCCGCGCCCAGGGGAAGCGGGAACAGAAAATTCGCACCCTCAACCCAGTGAGCTTGTTTTAGGGGTAAGAGAGGGGGCTTAGCCCTCCAGGTGGACACAAGTGAAACTGCAGAGATCTGGATTCAGAGCCTGAGCAAACCCCTTAGTTCTCTGTAGGTGATAATCTGGCCCTCGGGAAGGTTAGTGGGAGGTTTGCCATTGATTTCAGCAGGATGTTGCTGTCTTCGGCTTTGTTTGGCATTTGTAAAATTGCATAGTAATGTTCCCTCTGTCGTCTTCCATCTATTTATTCATGGCAGTCAGTCTTTTGTATTGCATTTTCTGATAGAACAAGATCTCTGAAACAAGTTAAAATTTAACATCCCGTCCTCTTTTTATGCCAGTTTAAAATGTACGTTAAGTGAAAACTTGAGTTGGCATGCAGTGTAAAATGAGTCCTTCTTCCTGAAAACGGGCAAGTTTTTAAAACGGGGAAAAACACATGGAAGCTTAATTGACAGAGTTTCAATAACAGGCAATTAAACCAGAATTAATTATTAATCAGAATTAATCATGGTGTATTTACCATTATTCCTGTATTTGGTATATGCACTGTAATTCCAGGTTCTAAGAAAGAGGATGTGGGTTTTGTGAATGATTTATAGGATTAAAACAAGAGCAAGGAAAACATACAATTTATAGTAAATATTGTACATAGACTCTCCATTGCCAGATTATCTTATATTTATTTGCTACTCAATATTTTTCAACTTTGATTTTTTTTTTTTTTTTAGATTTAAATTATGATGGCTTCAAAAAAAATTAAATCAGATATACTGCTAAGTTCATGTAAACTGCATAATATTTTTTAGGTGTTCTAATACATGCTGCATTACAGTCATAGGTAGATTTCTGATACCATTGCTCTAGATATAGGGAGAAAAATTGAACTCTGCTTTTCATGGGCGTTTGCAAGTATAACAAAAAAAAAATCCACCTTCAGAGCAAACATTTCTTACATATCTGAGAATGTCTGTCTGAAGTCTTGAGCCTGACTTATCACAATGCTTCTCCTCACATCTACGTAACTACACTAAATTCAAACTGAATTTTGGCAGGATAAGCTAAAGTAACGCACAAATGAATCATACCTATATCAATATTCATTTTTTTTAAGTTAGAAATAGGTATGATTTTAAAAACTGTGGCAACTCAGTTCTCTCTTGTATTTTAGACTTAAAAAACAATTCCATTATTTCCTTTATGTACTAGCCCTAGTGTTTAGCTATAAGCATTTGTATTATCGGAATAGAAAAATGTAAGACTAGTAAAGTCTGATTAATCTAAGATTGATGCTATCCTATAGCATTGTCCTGTAGTGCCAGGTTTCTTCTCATTGAAATGCAGGCTCTCCAAGCCTAAAAATAGTTGTTTTTTCGACAAATATAGAAAGCCAAGATACATGAGTAAAGAATGTAGAATTGTGTCCAGGGCAGGATATTTATAGCAAGAGTTACGGACTTCTGAGACAGTAATGAACAAGTCCTGTGACTTAGCAAGCAGTCCCACAAACACACATCACCCTTAAATTTAACTAATATCATTTCCAAAGAGAATATGTAAACACTGTCCTATTACGGGTAATATACAAGAAGCTATTTTTAAAAAGCTAACCTAATTGTGCAGCTGCGAATGGTATAAGCCAGATCAATATTTAATGACTATGATGCATTATTTATAGCCCTGGGAGAGATTCCCTTTTTTAGGTCAAACAGCACACAGGAGAGCTACACAACGGAAAATAATGTATCACCTGCTTTACAGAATCTTCGATTCAAAATGTAGTGTGAATAACAATTCCTGTATTTTTCAATTCTGTAGCCTGAGGTATGGCTAGTTAAGACCTACCTCCACATAGGGAGGCTTTTGTGTCTCTCTTAAAAACACGGACATTTAACTAAATAATGACGAAAAGAGTTGAACCAAAAAAGGAAACAACTTTTAGGACTGCTACTCTATATGACAATGTAAACAGTTGAATCCATGAAAGATGATGGATTTAAGTGAATTTGGTACTTGGAGTGCATTATATGTATGATATCAAAGGAATTTGTTATTCATGTCTTATGCTGTTACACTTTTATACCCACCTTTAAATGCATAACAGTGGGCAGCACAATGAAAATTTGAATTTTATGTATTAATTTTATCTCCAATCTCTGTAAGGATTGGGAAAGCATTCCTAGGCTACATTATTCTCTGCTGTGATGCCATCTTTCAATTTAGAACTATTTTACTTACTTTTATGTTCTGGTAATTAAATAATTTGTAGTGGTTTATAATAATTACATTATAGCCTTCCTCAGTAATTAAATTTCAGAAAGGCAAGCTGGCCTTTGTGTTTTGGACCACTTATGAAATATTGCTATTTAAATATGTATAGCTAGAAGATGAGGTTTTTATGCAATGATGACACTGCCGGTTCAATCTGTTTGGTAACATGGCTTTACCAAGGACCGAAGGCACTGCAAAGTCAGTGTTGCAAGCCATGGTCCCAGCCATGCATATGGTGAAACACGTACAGTCCTTTAGAGACCTACAATTCTATTTAAGTGCATGAAGTTATTCACAAGCTTAAGTATTTTTCAGGTTGTCCCCCAAGACTAGTCACACAGACTCCTGGGCTCCTCTTTGGCTGTCACAGGAGGCTCTGTGCTGGCACCAAGCTTCTCCCCAGTGCTATTCCAGCTGCTCAAGTTCCACTGAGAGTAGCGACAATGGCAAAAAAAAAAATGAGGAGAAACCTTGAGGGTAAACAGGGCTTAAGTGTTAATATTGAGCTGTGTTCCCTTTTTCCCTTTTGAGAAATGCACATGTTCACAAGATGTAAAACAGAGTTTATTTTCTCTGCTTTTCCACATGCACTGCCCACATAAGACAAGACCTAAAGCACAGTGTTGAGTTTCATAATTCATGAAACTGAGGTCTTTATTGTATTACATTACATTATTTCATACACTTTTACATGTGCCTATGTCTTCAGTTGTCATGGAAACAAGAAGTCAGGAACACATTGCATACACTGAAAATTATTAAAAATAATAAATAATGATTAAAAATAAAATACTGGGGGTTTTATACTAGTTTCTGAAATCTGAGGCTGTTCTCTGTTGACATCAGCCTACTGCTCTGTAGTTCAAAGATATATAAAACAAAATATTTTTTAAATTTCAGTGAAGAGAGGGAATGGCTTGGAGAAGAGGAGTAGGGAAAGATTTTTCATGCTATTTTCTCATACAATGTTTAGGTTTAGGGGCATGAAATGCAATTATCAGGGTACTGATTTTAATCTGACTAAAGATTTCTCTTCAGCAAACGTGTAGTTAAACTATATGACCTATCACCATAGATGTTAATGAGTTAAAAATGATGAATTAACAGAAGGAGAAGGCAAATGAGGACTGTTGTACAAAGACAGTCATCTCTGACTCAGGAAATCTCCAAAGTGCAGCTCGCCGAAGCTGAGAGGAGTGCCCGAAGGAAGTGTGTTTTCTCAGTTCAAATAGTCTTCCCTGCTCTCGGTCGCTCTCAAAGCTAAGGTACAGGACTTAGAAGGACCCTTGGTCTGACACAATACAACTATTCTTATGTTATTAATCAGTGCCTTCCAACAGCGCTGCCTGGAAAAAAAATAGGAAACTACATTCTTTGCGTCACTTTCTAGCACCCAGAAAAGAGACCATGCCTTCTATGTTTAAAATGGAGAAATGTGCTTTGACTTGATCATTACTGTCATAAATCTCAGGAATTGCAGATGCTAGGGTTTGATGAAAACTCCCAAGTTTGCTGAATTGTTTATTTTAGTATGAGCTGTTTCTTTTTCTTTTTCAACCACCTGCCCCTGGAAGCATTTCTGGATTGTCCTGCTAAGCTATTCTTCAGCTCCTTGTCTCCGTGCTGGGACCTGTGATTCTCAGGTGCACTTCTCCTAACACAACAGCCCTTCTCATACAGCTATAGTTACCATCATGAATCCTGTTCCAGTGTGACAGGTTTTATTGAGAATAAGGCATATAAAAGAGCAATGTGACAGTTTGTGGGAAAAAAAAACCCTGAGGTTTTTTTGCTTTAATTTCTTCCATGAGGTATTTTATCAGAAGTAAAGAAAGTGGAACAGCTTCAGTGTGTCAGAGGCATGAGAGGCACCTGTTTATGAATTACTTTTGGAGCTGTCCTACTAGACTCATGTCATGCTACAGTGTCTACCCTAATTCTAGGCATAGTTAGTAGAAAAAGCTAATGGGAATCCTGAATTTGCTTTCAAAAACTTAAACATTCAGCTTTCCTGAAATTTCAGCATTTGAATTTACTGGCTACGTAGTTGATCAAGATGAGATGAAATTGTTGCAAAAGGTCACTGAAAGGGTTCCTCCTGTATTTCTAAAATGACCACATTTATTATTTCTAGGTGAAAACATGGAAGCTCCCAGAGTAAAACGTTCCCTTCTCTCCAGGGCAGATGAAATATGAATTTTCCAGGATGTTATGGAGAGAGGGTTTACAAGGAGTAATTTAACCTGGTGAGGCTCAGGCACTGAGCTGCCCTCTGAAGGGGCCAGCCCTCTTTGTTGGCTATAGAGGGGTAAAGGGAGGTTATAGCAGTCATGAGGAGTACATCCACCCTGTCTGCCCACCTCTGAGTATTTGTAGTCTAACTGGGCAGGTTCATTGCCCTTGTGTTGTCATATCATCTGAGCAGAGCAGGGCACTTCTTCATGTTTGGCTTCCCATCTGCAAAGAGGGGACAGAAATATTAAAACATCTCTATGAAAGATTTCAACGTTTCTGCCTTCTGACTGCAAAAGATTTGTATGATGTAACTGCGTTGCATTTGTATGATAAGCCCACACAAAACCAGTTTATTTTGTAGTGTAGGAGGTAAGTAAATCCCGTTTTAAAAAAAAAACAAACTTTCTCTTGAGGAAAAGCTGTATATGATTTGAGAGAGTTAAGGCAAAAGAAACAAACTTGTGGCCTGGAAGCTAGATAAAGCCCACAATTTAATCACGTATCCATGCCCAGACATTTTTTTCTGTTCATTTATGAGTTTAGCACAGGTCATTAAATGAATTTTTAAAAGGTATAGGCTTCTTTCAGCAAGGAATAGATTCTGGTCTGCGGATTACATCAGGGCAAGGGCATAATGCAGATGTCAATAAGGAACTTCCTGTGGAATTTTTTTTAATGTGCAAAGGCAAAATGTATTTATTCTTAAGTGTTTATGCTATACAGAATAATTTCTGAATACATTTACACTAAGTTAAAAAGAAGGGAGCTTAGGATTAAAAAAATGTGAAAAATCAACATTGATATTCTGACTGCAGAGTAAAAACACACACTAACTGGAAATATTAAATAATAAATGACTACTACTAAGATCAGCTACTTTATAGCTAGACCAGAGCTTAAATCTCCTTGTTAAATACCTTAACAAGTAATAAACTTCAATCACTGAAAATAACAGAAAATGAAAATTAAGTGCATGGTCAAAACCAGTCTTTGGTACTATTTTTTTAAAAAAGCCTTTCATAAAGCTGAAATAGATTTCAACTGATTTAGATAATAATTCTAAGAATTTCTACTATAATATTCTTTTACAGTACTAAAAAATCCATTCTAAATAGTTTAAAATATTACTGACTTATTGCCTTTAATAGTGGTTGTTTTTCAGTTTCTTAGTAATTATGCACACTAATACAGTGGTACTTCAACAATAGAAATTTTCAGCACAGGAGTAATAAAACACCTATGGCTATTAATTTACCTATACTAAAAAAATGTATGCTGCTACTTTGCTGTTCCTAAATACTGTATTTTGTTATTTACGTGGGAAGTTTTGAATTTCTTGCATCTGTTTTTATATCCAAACCCACAATTGGTCCAGGACTTGAGAATGCTTAGAAACAGAAATTAGCAATAGCAATTGTTGGGGACATAGTATTGCTCAGAAGTGAAGGTGAAATGATTTATTATCCAACAGACCTGTTGTCTGTCCTTCAATCTGATCAGTTGTCATACTCCACAAGAATCTCTTGTCAGCTGGAAAGCATCGAGGAATAAATACAGTTCAACATTGCTACACCATTTAGTCAATGACCATGCAAAAATTGATAAGGCATAGAATATGTTTAAAATGTCATGCAAGCCTGAGGAATATCTGATGAATGATAAAAAAAAAAATCAACACTTGTCAAATGATAAAGTAGTATGCTTCAGTCAGTGGCAGACTTGGGAATTTATATTTGGAAAGGTCTTCAAACAGGAAGAAAAATCTATCTAGCAAAGACCTGTGCACTTAAATTGGACCAGAATAAAAAACTGGGGTACTTCAGCAAATGATGGTACTTTAGGAGTTCTTCACTGTGGGTTTATCATGGTTCTTTCACCATTAGTAAGGAGCAAATTATTCCCCATGCAGTTGATAGACATCCCTGGGGCTAGCCCTGTATGTGACAGCGCACTGTTCTGAGACCTGCGTTCCCAGACTGGCCCAGTAAGACCATTGTACTGTTTGTTTTAACTCATGGAAGAAAGAATTCTGCAAAGAAATCCAGAAAAATGGCATAATATTTCACATTTAAAATTATTCTTTATTTATCTGTGCTTGGATCCCTTTTGTAGCCCCAGCAGACTGACAGTTATAATTGGGAATTTTCTGGTTAAAAAATCAAGTTGCTTTTCACCAAACTTTAGTTGGATAGAAATTTTCTAATTGGCATTAATCTTATTAACATTAATTTTAAAATTAAACAAGTTTCTTAGTAGTTGTACTGATTTTAAAACCAGGAAAATAAATCTTTTGTTTTCCTTAGCATATACCCTACAAAAGGAAAAATACTTCTCTACATTTATTTCTGCCTCTATACAGTGTTGTGGCTGCAAACAGTTGTCTGTCATAAATGTTTACTGGTATTGATTTTAAATTATTAATGGCAATATTTCTATAGGCGGGTTTTTTTTACAAATTATTTTACAAAAGGAAACATAAATATCCCCCAAAGGAAGATGGCAGTGTCTTTTAAAGGCTTGTGACATTGCCAATGAGTTCATATTAGAGCTAGAACCGTTTTTTTAATTAAAACTGCCGAAACTGACGCATAGGAAATAGAGAAATATTTTTCTGAGATGAATCTGTTTGGCCACTGGGTGCCATCCTTGCTCCACTTTAAGGCTGATTGCCTAGCAGCATTTCTGTTAAGCTGTAAAATCCTGAAAAAGGTAATGCCAGTGCAATTTCACGCCATCGTAATGTTTGCGTGTGTGCATGTAGTAGAATATGTTAGCAGCACAGGCAGCGTGTCCTTCTTGCGTGAGTCACCGGAGGCTGGGGAGAAATATCCTCACGGGTTCAGCCATGTTACATCCACAGTCTCATATCCAGCAATTTTTTTTTTTTTTTTTTTTTTTTTGCATTCCTCCATCAGCTGCTAAGAGTGAGGCTGTGCTGGAAGACCTGTTCCCATACACGAGTGTGTGGTGACCATTCTCCAGTGCAGTGTTAACTTAGGCTCTGGGATTATTTGAAGGAAAAAATTACATGGATGCACACTTGTTTTCTAGATCAATTCGTATTTGGGGTGTACGGGCCTGTGGCATCCAAACAAAACTATATCTAGCATATATTACATAAAAAATATTTGTGATTACAACCTTCTACAGGTTATTTATTACATGGTTTCACTGTCTGCCTGGTGGGAATTCGTCTATTGTTTTAGTCTCAAAAGTCTCTTGTTTTAGTCTGGGCAAAATCCCAGGCAGAGTAAATGTACTTTCTAACAGAGAAATTACATCAGTAGTTCTGCGTTTTCAGTCTTTCAAATTTAAAGTGTAAACACTTTAAATGTATGAGAAATAGACTCTAGTACTTCTTTTTCTTGCTGCAACTGTATGGAAAATGTGCAGATTGTACCCCAGGCAAAAACAGGAAACTGAATATTTTATGAGGCCATTTCTGTGAAGTGTTCCATCATCTTGTGCTTTGCAACAAGCTACACCCAGCTCTGAACACACATAAAAAAGCTGAGAACATCGGATATTAGTGTTTTTCAGCACCTTTGTGATCGCCCTGTGCGTACAGCATCCTGTTTGGTGCACTGAAACGTAACTCAACTACTCCTGCTTTCTGTGCTGCCGTGCAGCAGCATGTGTTTTGTCCCAGGCATGCAACAAGCTTAGGGGCACACAAAAAACCCCACCCCAAAACAACAACAAAGATTTCTATTTATTACCTTCATAAGCCCTACTGTTAAAACTGATTCCAGGTTATCTGCGTTAGTGATCAGTTACCTGTACTTTCCCTGAAGGAGCCCCGTTACTGTGGGTGGTGGTAAGGAAAGGTTGTAAGCAGCATAATCACACCACCACCGTGGCAAGCTGTGGCAAGACCTGCTCTGTGGGTACTGCCTGCCCCAGGGTCGGATGGCAGTGACCTCGGGAAGACCTTGGCGAGCTTGGGTGCTGTGTGGCACAGCAATGCAGCCCCAGTAGGGTCCCACATCCAGCTCCTTGCCTGGCTTATTTCTCACTTGTCTGCACATTAAATGCCTCTCTGTTTGAGTTAGCGGCGGCTGAGGTACTTGTGCACTCCACAGCTTTGTGCCAGGCATGGGCAATTCTCAGTGTCCCTAAAATGGAGTCACGCAGACAGACCGCTGAGATTCATACCTCCTCGGCTGATGCCTCGGCCCCTCTGTAGCACCGTCTAAGCATAGGGTAAGATGTTATATTCAGAACATTAATTTGGTAGATGCAAGGTGTCTAGGAGAAAAGAAATTGTTATATCAGTCAAATATCATAAGGGTATTTTCACAGGAGCCAGTTAGCGTCTATTATAAGACCTTCATTAAGAACCTCACGAATGACAAGAAACAAGTATTTATGGCTGTGTTGCAGCCTTTCACCTCAAAGTTGTGATAGATGAAAGCAGCTTTTGTTTAAAGAAAATTTATAAAGCTAGTAATATATAGGTAGTAAGTAAAGAGCTAAATAAATATAAGATTTAAGTGCCTATTTGTTTTTGTTGAAAAAGCAGGATCTATACATTTAATTTTTTTCAGAAAATACATGGTGATTAGGCTGTGAGTTGTGTGTGAACTAGAGCCCTGTGCTGCTGTGCAGGTTGGGTGCTCAGGCGTTCTCTGCTGGTGTGCTGTGGAGGATGGACGCTCTGCTGTGGGGGGAGGAGTTGGGCTCTGTCTTCAGAGTCTGCCCTGCAGAAGCCTCCCACAGGATAACCCTCCTGGCTTGTTAGATTGTAGCAAGATGAAGCTCTGGTGTTTTGGAGAATGCTCTTTTGGGCAGTCCTGAGTGCCCCTAGGGAGTGATTTATGAATTCAGAATCAGATGGGTGGATTTCTTTTAAACCTGTAATCAGAACTTGATGAAAACTAAGGAGAAAAAGACAAAGAAAGATAAAACATATTTTAAGGATAATCACTAAAATGTTCTCTGTAGCTTTCTGTAAATGTATGTGGTAAGTTTGAAGATGTTTTCAGTATTATTTACTGTCTACCTGACAATATTCTGCTATAGCTGTCATTCTAGCAGATCTGAAATAGGACCTTCTCCCCAGTGGAGCAGTAGCCTATTCATATATTTGCATAACTTTCAACGCCAGTCACTGTACTGCCAGCCTGATTTGTCGCAGGTGCTCACAAAGAAAATTTCAGTGGCCAGCAGAAACACCGTCCAGTGCCGTTGCCGTGCACTCCTGCAGCCCCATCATGGCCCCACGGTGGCATGTGGCCAGTGGTCCTGCAGATTGGCTTGGGTGTAGAGTGCTGCTGGAGTGCACTGGGATAAAAAATAGCGTAATACCGGTGTATACGCCATTGTGGCACTGGTGGGGTTTTTGAGGTTTTATTGTTTCTTTTTTTTTGTGTGTGTGTGTCTGTTTTTGGCAACACCTTCACTTCTTTCTCTCTCACACGCTCTCTGGCACCACATGTCCAACTGTGAATTGCACGGCACAATTTGGGCTGTTTGCCACCAAAAGAGCCAGTTCCTCCCCGTGCCTTCACATCCTGTCCTCTATGAGAAGAACCCTGACCCTGTTCCTTCCACCCTTAATCAGGTTTTTCCTCTTCTGAGTCTTCAAGGAAGCAGCTAGACCTGTCCTTCCCCTTCTGAGGTGGTCTTGTGGAGGAGAAGTCTACCTTGTATCCCTCTTCCCTCACCCTCCTAAATTTATAGGTATGAGGGGGTCAGTCCACATTACCCATTCTGCTCTTTGTGGGAGCAACAAAGCTGACTCTCCGCCTACCAAACCCAAGTAAGGCTGTTGTGGGAAATGGCAGCCTGCATGCCTGACACTTTTGTATCACTGAGAAATACTTGCCCTAGGTTTGCTGCTTGTGTTTGTTTCAAATTCTGGGACGGAGACTGAATAGACCCTTTTGTACAAGCTTCTCATCTGCACCAATGATCATAAAAAGTCGACAGTTGCTAGCCTGTAGTATGTGACACACTGGTTATTTCCTAATCACCATAAGCCAAAAGGACGTGAGCGCTCCCCTGCGCGCCTCGGGAGATCATTGTGTTGAATGTGCATGCCCTGTAAAACTTCGGTCCAGGCTGCTGTGGTTATGGACTTTGGCCTTAAGAATAATAGATGCTTAGGCCGTTAATTGCTTTTATTTTATGTCTCTGTTCTTTTAAAATAGAAATTTCTTGTTCTTTTTATAGGCTGCCATATATTTTGTTTCTGTGTACTAGGAAACAACTTTAACATCAAGGACTGATTTTTAGCAACATAAATAATGTATTTTGTGTCTTTTCTATTATAGTTTGTAACAAAACTTTAAATGTAACAATTTTATCTCTGAAATTTATTATTCCTTTTGATGGGTCCCAATTTTAGAAAGTGGCATGTTCAGACAGGATTGATTGATCAGAAACATTCAAAATTCTTTCAGCTTTTTAGCTATAATTCTGGGCTTACCTTTGGAAATAGCACGTGTAATGCTGTAATGACATATCTTCTTTTGCCTGTTTAAAAATAAAATTATAAGACGACAAATCCTTTTCTCAAGCATATATAGCTTGATACTAAAAGCAGAAAGTAAATACCATATTTTTGTCCTAAGCCCAGAGTGCATGATAATAAAAAATTTTCCTAAATGCTATATTTGATAGTGATATATTGCTTAACGGCTACTTTTCTTGTTCTAATAGAAGGAGCAGAATAAATAGCTTTCTTAATGCTATGAAGCTTCTCTTTTAATTAAAAGCAAATACCAGTATTCGTACTAAGTAGTAGTTATGTTTGGTAAATGGTCAAGCCAAATATAACTTTTTGAAACACGACTAAATGCAACTTTCTTTGTTCCATATCTCATGTCTAAATTACCTGTTATGCTGTTGATTTGCCAGTTGAGGATGAAGGAGTGTGCACTACATATATGTGCTTCAGCTGCAGGTTTTGAAGCTGGATGCAAGAGCAGCGTTATTCTTGGTTTACAGATGTGAAACTTTGACTAAAACAATGAACGACCTTTTCTAGCAAAGGGCTCAGGCACCTACTGTGGGACTTTGGGCAGAGCTTGGGCATTTGATTTCACAATTGCAACCCTCTGTTTATCTGCTGGTTTACTCTGAAGAAGTTTAAAATACATAAATCCTGTTCCAGGGACTGTTGATGTCTTTTATATCTGAACAGTTGTTGGATAAAACATTCTGGCACACAGAAACAAGGAGTCTGGTAGATCTGATGGTGGCAAAGTGTGTTTATATGGTAACGTGACATCGCCTTATCTCATGGTTTCATCCAACTGCCTTCAGATGAGTCCAAAGCCCCACTCCCATCTCATTCCAGTCTTTAGTTGTGGTTATTTGAGTATCGCTTCATACAGTGACCTCATTCAGAGAATCAGAATTTGGTGAAAGTTGTTGAAGGGCAAATAAAGTTGGGGGTTTTTTGACCCTGCTTGAGCAGGGGTGTTGGACTGGCTGGTCTCAAGAGCTCCTTTCCAACCTAAATGATTCTGTGATTCTGGGCGATTTTACTCCCAAAGGGTGCAGCGATGCTACTGTGATAATCACGTTAAAAAATCATTAGAATCAAAATCCAGAGGATAATACACATGCACACTTTAAGTCTCTTCCACACTCACTCCTGTTTACTGTATATATTATAAAATTCCCTTTAAATGCTGCTGTCCTGCTTCTGCTGTGGTTGGTCATTGGAAAAGAGATGCTAACTCAGCATTGTGAAGGGCAGAGAGATGGCATCCGCAGTCTGCAGTAACAGATAGAGGCCTTTAAAAGCTGGGTTGCTTTGGGCATTAAAACATCCCTGAGCTGAAATATTTGATTCCTTCCCCTTTGAGAGAGTAGGAACTGTGTCAGACTGGAACATAACAGGATTTGGTTTTCCATGGCTATGAAGAAGTGCAAAATTTGTCCACTACTGCTAATAACTGACTATAAAGATATGTTTTAAAAGATGCCTGCAGCTATAAATATGAGCAAGTATTTTAGAGGCCTTTATACATGAAAAGAACCCTTTGCAAATAAAAATCTTTGCCATCAGAAAATACTGTCTCCAATATGGCTTGGTAGAAGATTAAGTGAGAGATAAAGGTGGTATCACATTTAAATATTCTCTGCTTTGATGCTTTCTCTGCGGGTTTTGATGATCAGCTTTTAAGGTTTTTCAGTTCCTAATCTTCTGAGATTCTGGGTGAAGAGATACTTGAAAGGGTAGTCTCATTTTTTTGGTGTATGTCACATTGTCTGAAGCTCTAGTTTCGCTATAGAGTATAAATGAGATCAGATCCTGACCCACTATTGAAATCGTAGTACATGGACTCTTGACTCAAACAGTGCCCCGGGAGTTAAGAGGCATACCATATTGGTTTGCCGTTCTTTTGCTACATTGGGACATATATTTCATGCGATATCTTTATATATGTTCTATATATTTAAGTTTCTTGTTACTTTTTTCCTCATCAGTCTGGCAGTATTTTCTGATTAGGAAACCTTGCTAACCATTCCACATGTCATTGTCTATAGGGCTATATAAAAAGTGACTGTATTCAGTACTGGAAGTTATTGTTACAGAATAGTTCTAATATCGCATGGGAAAGAAGCTGAGCATACCAAATGGCAGAATGTGCTATTTTTTTAATAAAGCCATACTAATACATTTATCAGTAGGTTTCAAAATGCTTTCCTCGCATAATAAGCACTGATGTCTTATCCACACAGGTAGTAAAACTGAAGTACACAGAGTTTAAGCTGACACAGCAAAGTAGGATTTCAGTCCAGTGTTTTCTGTGTTTAGCTGGACTGCTTCCATGGTAGTGAACATTTTACAAGGTGAAAGAATGCTTTCCAATGAACTTGCCGGTTTCCGTACACCTGATTTTATCATGTTATCAAATATGGATATATAAGCTCACAAAGAATATGCTATTAGAAGAGTTAGTGCAAAATCATTTAGTAAGCCTTCCCTGTCAATCTGTGAAATGATGTTTTGTCCTGTGTTCTTAGTATCAAACGGGATCAAAACCTGTGTTTTCATGTAACATGTAATGCTGAATCAAGTTATTACAGTCAGACCCTTGAGCTGTAGGTATCTTCTGTTTAAGAAACTCCTTAAGCTGCCTATCAGTGTGTGCCAACTTGTAGGAAATAAGGATGGAATAAGAGGATTATTGCAAGATGAGACAAAATGTAATCACCACCTTGAAACTGCCCTCTCTCCACCACTGGCCCAGACTGTCTTATTAACCAAATTCTGCTATAGGAGATTATTAAATAGCCAAATTGCTATTTCGTATTTGTTCCTGAGGTGATACAGTTTTTCCCTACATAAGGAGTTGTCTCCCACTGACCATTTTTTTTTTTATGCTGGCAGCATGTGACCTGTCTGCTGGTTTCCACTGGCAGTACATCTGACTAGCTGGAATGAGAAGGCTGTAGCTTAGTATAGCTTTCACATACTGAAAACTAGGCTTCCAACTCACATAGGAAGTTTGGGTTGTAAAACTGTGTGGTTTGTTAGGGAAATCCATAGCGTTTCTTCCCTCTTTGGAAAGACTGGTAATGTGTTTCCAGATCCTAAAATAGCAAGACACCTCTCATGAGCTTATAGCAGCAATCATACCTACAAGTTACTTGGGACAGGAAGGTTGCCCCCTTTCCTTTCACCCATCTCCAAGGGATCATTCTTCTACTATTTATAACTATAAACTGATTTGAAGTTAATTTGTAAGAGAGCATTTAATGGTGTGCTTTGCATATGTTTTCTCAATAGCAGTATTGGCCATTATGAAGGTACTAGCGTGGTATATGACAGAAACTGAAAGCAGGATTAAAAGGAAAGCAATTTGCAGTAACATTAACCAAGTTGACTGTAAAACCTCTCTCTCATTCAGGAAATATGTTCAGTAAGAGCAGCAGAAGTCTCCCCTTTTGCTTGTGTTGATTGATTGCGATCACTTCATTCAGCCCTTACAGTGAGAATGTAAAATGCTCTGTGTATATGTGCATGCATATTATACAGCATTTTTCTGACGTACATTTACGCGTGAACACTTACTGCCTAGAATAAAAAACAAGTGCGAATGCTTATCTTTATTTTTATCTTTATTTATAGTTGCATGCTAACAATATAAAGAAACCATTTTATACAGCATATGTTTTATATTTACTTCTAAAACTGAAATAGTTGTTTTCAGCAGCACTAAGGTGTAAGCATCAAATAGTAGCTTTTATTTCAAGTATTTAGCCTTTCAAAGTTTCCCTAAAACTTTGACTCTTTAGTTTCCTAGTTTTCCTTCTTAGGTTTTGTTCATCCACAGCAGCCCAAAGGCTTATTAGTACTGAACCAGAAACATTATTTTTCTGTTCCCGTGGGCTGTCTTTTATAGTGGCCAGTATTGGGACTTTATTGTTGGTAGGAGCCACTTTGGGGTTCCACGCATTTGGAATTATGATGGTCACTGATGACATGTGGCTGATGTAAGGTAAGGCTCAGCCAGTCGCTCATCTCCTAGCTGTTCACATATACTAAGCAGGCTGTGAAACAATTTACATGATAGCAAAGAGCAATGAGGAAAGGAGAATCTGTCTCCAACCCTGATCTGAGTACAAAGGCGCTTTTCGTCCTTCTTGTATCCATCCTACCCCATCCCATGCACATCTGGGTATGGGGTAGCCACAGATCTTGTCTTTATGCTCTCATTTGGGGGCATGACATCCTCTTTTTCAAGCTGGCTACAAGTGGTGATAGTTTCCCAGTCTGGTAACTGCTGAGTTTGTACTTTATTAGGCAAGACCGGTTGCCTTCCATGTGTTAAGCCCAACTCGTGTTCGTGGTTCCTTTCAAGACAAATTTTTGCTTCAGTACCAAGGGGTATGGAGATGTGACCAGAGGAGGCATGTCTGGCTTTAATTTACCATAAGCTCACAGAAGAGTGACATGAATTTCTCTCAAGGATGAAGAGCGTTGAAATTGCTTGGTCCGCAGGGTAAAAAGACTTCAGAGTATAATGTTCTTAATTGTTTTCAGAAAGGGGAAATTGAACTTCAAAACATTTAAAAGGAAGCAAGCCTTTTAAGTGATTCTAAATCACTGGGGTGCTTTAAAAAATAATTTCACTGTAACCTGAATTTTAATTGCCTGCCCCTTTCTCTTATTGTCATGATACTTTCATCCCCTCTTTTCCTGGAAGAGGGTGTTGTTATTGCTGTTTATTTTAAGAAATCCACTGGAATTTGTCCTGCAGTGCAGCAAAATTTCAGGGATGGATATGTTTTAATATTCTGTATTATGAATATTTTTTATATCTTTGTAATTAAAAAAATGAAGTTTTAATGACTGCTCTCCCATAAACCCTGGACTGCTGGATTTCCAACATAAGAAGCTGAAGACAGACAATGCCAGGTGCAGCCAGAAAATTGCTGAAGCCCCACAACATATCATTTTTTAACATTGTTCAAATTCATCTCAACGCTCATAATTCTGTTGTTTCCTTTATTGCTGTTGTAAAGCAAATGGTTCTTTTATACAAACGTTATCTCCTGGCTATTAATTCAGCAGTTATTTTGGATTATGGCGCTCCTGTTAAATTTAGGAATGTAAAACCTCATAAATATTTAAAAGTTTCAGACTGACGTGGGAAGAAATTGTTTTTGACTTGCTTTGTTAATATCCTGTTTTTCAGTTTGTAATAGATATGGAATATATTGTTATTTCTCCACTGTTTGACAAAGGGAAAAACAATTGTAGTTGAGCAACTGCTTCAAGTATTCTCCCTTGAATTGTAACAGGCTGGTAAAAGTGTTTGTTTCTAGTAAAAAATAGCAAGGAAAATATCTGTTTTCTTTTAAGAGGACAAAAAATGTGAAAATTTTAATCAGAGCCCACTTCAAAGTTAATGAAAATGCAGTAGTAGGTTTGTAAAGATAGTTTCAATAAAACAATTTCAAGTAGGTCTACTTACACTCAAGTGCTTCTGTTTCAGCATCTTTGTTATTTAAACTTCTTTCTAAGGAACAAATGAGTAAGATGGACAAACGCGTTTCTTTCCTCAGAGACATTATAGAGTGTGTATTTACTATGCAATGAGTGTATTCATAAAATAAATATTAGTATGCATCTTGAGTATCCCCCAAAGCTCTTGAAGAATAACTGAATGATAAAAAAGTCACAGTTTTTGTAAGACCGCTGAGGGTCTGGACAGCACAATCTCTGGGCCAGCGTTCCTGTTTCACACCTAACCATATTTTCCTTCTTTCTTTACCTCAGAAGTAAATACATAGCTTTTCAGCCAGATCTTAAAGAGTGCTAAGGTGTAACTCCTGTTGGGGTCATCTAGAAGTATTTCAAATGTTTCAATAATTATTCAAAAAAAGATGCTGAATTGATTCAACCTGGGTAAGTGCGCTAGCAGACTAAGTATGCAGTTAATAGAGCTTACATCTCTGCCTACATGCTCCAGAGGTTCTTCAGCTGCCTCCTGGGATGACACCTGACTTGATGGGTTTGTTATTTCCTGCGTCAGTAAGCCTTACTGGTTGTAACGCCATGACTTTTTGTGGTATTGGCATGCTTTACTGGGTGCTGAACTGGAAAGACTTTTCTTCTAGCTAGCAAGTAAGTTAATGCTGCAATGTTAATGCTATTTTATGGTAGGTTTACACTATCTTCTCTTACATGGTATAGCTAAACCAGCTTAATCTCTGCATAAAGTAATTATCGAGGTGGCACTTCCCTTTGGCTAGAGAAAGCTTTTTACATCTCAATAACTTGTTGTAGTTAGGGTGCAATATTTCAAAACAAAAGTTTTCAAAAAGGAAACCATAAGGTGATCACATAGAAGCTGTAACTGTGAAGGTGAACTTACAGTTGCATGAACAAATTGTTATTTTATGCAAGCAAGTAGCTGGATGTGCCACACCAGCTGAGTCCATGTGATTTTAACTAATTCAGCATGGTCCAGCTCGTGGCCTGTGGGCTGGATCCAGCCCCTTTGCGAGGTTTCTACCTGACCCATCACCTTCTCATTGCGGGAGACAGGGAACAGCTGTTCCTTCAGCAAATGCAGCCTCCTCCACCTGCCCTCTCTAGGGAGATGAGTGGCAAGTCCAAAGGGGCATAAGGAAGGGCAAACAAGCCCGTGAGGGTTGTCAGCACCTCTGCCTGGCTCCTGCAGGTGCTGCCACTGCGCCAGCCACCACACATCTGTGTGCACAACTGTATGCATTAGCGAGTCCTGCACACTCATTTGTATGCTTTTGTGTGCACGAAAAGCTCATTCCTCTCTTATAAACAGAACAAAAGTCTGCTGTTACATGGACAAAGCAAAACATAAGGCTTTTGCTATTGTTTATTGGCTTACTACATAATCAGTATGTTGAAAATTATTTTACTTTGAAAAGTATTTCTGCTAGACCTTTCTTGTATTACTCTCTTTTTGGTTCTACGAACGTGTAGTAAACAGTGTAAAGCAAAGGGCGCTTGTATAGTTAGGAATGTAAAGACATTTTGGATGAAGAAATTCTGTAGAGCAGTATGTTTACTTTGCATTTCTGAATGGCAGCAATTAAAATTCACAGCTGCTGGCTGTCCAGATGTTTCTTGCATTACAGCATTGTAATTTGTATTGGAATATATTGTGTTACTGCAGTAGCTGTAAAGTGGTCAGCTTTCACCGTCTAAATGCTGTATACAGGCTCCAGTTGGGATGGTGAGCATATTTCCTGCTCATATCAGGTTCTTCTCCTTCCCACTGTTTCCCCACTCTGTTAGCTTAACATGTTTGTATTTCTCAGGTTAAGGCTTTTATTGCTCGGCATTCAAATCAAGCAGGGGATGTATTGGCAGGTCAGAACTGATGTATGGATCATTTCTTGTAAGAGTGACGCAGAAAAAAAGACCTGAGTTTTGAATCAGAAGTTTCCCTTTGGCATTTTCAGGCAGCAAACATCCCTCTGGTGTCAGAGCTGGGCATTGATGATATCCATTTTGATGACTTCTCGCTTGATGTGGATGCCATGATTACTGCAGCCCTGCGGATGTTCATGGAACTTGGAATAGTTCAGAAATTTAAAATTGACTACGAGGTAACCATCTGCGCTGCAGAGATATCTGCTGCTTTTGTCTTGGCACTGCTCTGTCCGTTTGTACACTTTTAGTAGCACTGATACAATTTGTACTTTTCAGACGCTGTGTAGGTGGCTTTTGACGGTTAGGAAGAATTATCGAATGGTTTTGTATCACAACTGGAGGCATGCTTTCAACGTCTGCCAGCTAATGTTTGCCATGTTAACTGTAAGTATCCAGCTACAGACACAATCCTGTAAGGGCTTTTATTGCCACATTGCCTTACCTGTCTAAACATTTTCCAACATTTGATTTCTTTTCTAGTTATTATGATACTCGTTCATTTCTAATAGCAATGCACGCAGAATTAGGTTATTCAACTTAAGGCGGCACATATTTGGCAAAACCTTATAGTGTTTTAGTGACAGTGATATCACAGGCACATAAAAATGACTGAAAACAGATGGCAGTCTTGGAGTGAGCTTGTTATTATAGATCTTGATCTTACAGAAATGTTTTTCTTTTGGAACTCTTTGATTTGACATTTATTTCCAACTCTTAAATTGGGAGGTACAAAACCAAGGAAGATTAGAATCCCAGAAGTAGTATTTATGATGTTGATATTTATTACCTTCTTATCCAGCTTCATCTAAATAGTTGTAGAAGGTATTGCCTTAAAACATTGTAAGATTATCTTCCAACATAGTGATCTAAGTGAATCTTGTGTCTACATTGGATGCTGCAATGCTTCTGTGTTCTGTTAACGTGTATCTCCATCAGTACCTGTAACTCAGCATACAAGTAAGTTCTGTTGAAAGTACCACTGCTCTTACTTGCTCTCTCTCCCTACCCTACAGCAACCTCACTGCATGGAATAACCCATGTTCGCAGCACAGGTCAGCGCTGTGTTAACATGGACTTGGGACAGTCTGTGGCCTGTTACCTGCTCACAGGGCACAGCTGTCTTGCGCCTGGGTTCCCAGCTGTCCTACTTTGTTTGACGTTGTCTCTGTGGCACAACTGCGTGTGTCGGGTGAGAAGAAAACAGAGTATGACATCCCCTAGCAGGTAGATGTTGGTTTAGTGCTAGGTCTGTCCCAGCTATGTGGGTCTGTTTCTGTGAGCATTTATGGAAGCGCAGCGAAGTTGCGCTGTACACCGTGAGACAAAGGAAATGGAGACGTTCAACAAGAAAGAAAGGTCTCCTCCTCTTCTGGGCGTGAGGCTGTTCAGCCGAGCAGAATTAACGGTGTTTCAGCAGGCGCTTTCTGATGATCTCTAATGAAATCTCATAGTAAGGTATGGACATCGGTCGTTTTTAAGGTTTTATAAACTTGACGTGCTTTTTTTAAGTTATAGAAAAATGAAAAGCTTTTTACTCTGAGCAGTAAGGGTAAAGTCAGGCAGCACTGTTCAGCTGGGAATTGCATTAATTTCTGCCAAGTACTGTCGGGGGTGAGGGGCCCTCACCCGTGAGGACCTCTAGGTGGAGCTCCGAGGCCAGGTTTTCGGCAGGCTGTTCTTTCGGTGGGAAATGCGCTCTCCCACCAGGCATCTCCATCTCAGCTAGCAGTGACTCCATCGGCAGCCAGCCGGGAGAAAGCAGATCCCTGCTGCTTCAACAGCCACCAGAAAGCCTGCGAGGCCTCAGCCGTAAACTGCTTTGACTGTGGTTCTCAAACTATAATTTCAAGATCCTTTTAGCAGTCAGCACATGGATGCAACAAGGATTTTCAAGCCAAGCTCATTTCATTGCCTGCACTCCTGGTAATAAACCAAACGAGCAATTCCACATGCAGGGCTGGATGCTTGTGCCCACAGCATCGGACTCACCACACATCCCACCCCGCTTCCCTGTGGCTCTGGCTGAGAACAGAATAAGTTCAGGTGTACGATCCTCTCCCTTCCAGAGACAGGAAGAGTGATCCTATGAAAAAAGACACGAAAGAGAGAGTCAAGAAACTAGTAATAGCACAAGCCTTGTTCTTACTGCATTTGTCTTGGGAGAACCATTCGAGTTAGCATGTGCCTTGTTTTTTCACCTGCAAAAAGGCGAAAATCCTTTCACCGTCAGAGACGGGCTCTGATGGTTAAGAAGGCACTGCTTTGTGCAATTGTTGCACCCTAGTCCTGATTTCTCCATGACAGTCAGCAATATTGACTGCACCACAAATATAAATTGATAGGTCTATTTTAGGGCATTTTCAGGTAGGACTTACCGTAGCATAGTAATGTCTAATCTGTAACGCAGTAACCTCTAATGGCCCAACCATGCTCCCACTGAATGCAGAAGGAAAATTCAGCTGGGTTGAACAAGCCAAACAACAGAAAACCAACAAAGCTTAAACCAGTTGTTTCACTCCTGGGTCAGCCTTCTGCATATCTAAGGTATGTTCTTGTATATCTAAGTATGTATCTTCTCTCTCCGGTTAGACACTGAACAATTATAAGCCCAGTCCTGTAAGCCATACTTCTGCATTTCAGACTCGCCCAAATATTCTGAAGACAAGCACTGAAGCAAGACTGCTCCTACGAGTTAAGGACGTCACATGAGCGTAAACTGCAGGATCAAGCCCAGGCTTCATTATCAATGCCTTTGCCTAACAGAGTTCACATTGATACTTATTTCAAAAAGTAAAAATGAACAAGGAAGCAATACAAAATTAAAATCCCATCTGGTGTGCTAATAACAAAACATATAAATGTGGGGCAAGGAATAATAAATGCAATTCATTTCCTCACATGAAAGAATGACCTCCATAACTCACTGGAGACGCTGCCACTCATGAGTTATGGGTCATTCCTTTTCTGGTGAAAATAAATTTTAATGCACCGTCATCTATAGCCATGTATTTTTTCTCTCTGTGTAAATTAAAAAAAATGGGGAAATGTAATAATCTATTTTCTTGCATTATGTTCAAAGCAGATATCCCCTTACTGTAACGTTGTTTTAAATTAAATGTTTTTGACTAAGGGAAATACGCTATATTTCTGTCACACGTTTGATGACAAGACTTTTGATTAAATAAAATATTGCATTTATTTTTGAGATACTGCTACTGTTGATAAATTCCTTAATCGGCTTTCCTGCATTTGCAATACAGGTTGAACCCTTGAGTTTAATCAAAGCTAGTGTTATGCTAAAGAATATTTCTTACAGCATCAATTTTATATTATAAAACTTCTATTTTAAGTTGTTTTAACTTAGCCATGAACGTTTTCTCTAGATTGAAACTTGACATGTGGCATGGTGTCAGTTACAAACCTATTTTTTAATCTGTTTTTAAAAAATAGACCTTGATTATTATTTGTTATATAAGAGCAATGTTTAAAAAATAAAAAGAGAAAACGCTATTTTTTAGATAATTTCCTCTTCCTGGGTAGCTGTTACTGAAACTCAAAAAAGCACTGCCACTAGAAATCAGGAGAACCTCTTTCATAATATTCAAGTTACTCTGTACACCAGTGGATTCTACACCAAAGGAATCTATTCCTCATATTTGATCATCTTTTCTGATATGTAAACTTTGAGCACAATTATAAAGCTTTTGTAGCAAGTCCTGCACTCCCTCAGTCCCCACTGAAATGCATTCCTGAGCACCTGGGGGAGCTCAGCTCCCTGTCTGCCTAAGTATTAACTGCGGCCACATTTCAGCCTATGAAAACAGAGGCTATTTGGATTTGAATGTGCATTTATTTAAGTAGAATTTGTGGTCTTCAGGGTGAATAGCAAAGTTTTCATATGGTATTGCAGCAATTGACTAGCATTTCTCTGTGGGTTGTAAGTTCCTACCAGGTAAGGACATCAAGTCCTACTGATGTTCACTGTCTTTGTGTCACTTAACCCTCTTCTTGACAGTGGGTGAAATTATGCCCTATTGAAAATTAATGGAATTCAGGATTTCTAACACACTGTTAGTGTTCAGCCTTGGTTTGGTCCTCCAATATAAATGTATTTTATATTCCTTTTGTATAATTTCCTTTCATACTAACTAGATTGTTTGGCTAACTGATGAGTGTCACTGGAGACTGGAACTGTGGAAACACAAGTGCTATGATTTTCCAGCTCAGCCAGTCATTTTTGCAGGCAATATGCCCTTATGCTTCTGAAGGTTGTTTCTGCCGTGGGTAAGATGCACGGCACCAGAGAGGTGGGGTCCCACGCAGGCTCCAGCACCTTCTCCAGACAGGATCCGTGCAGGATGCTTGAGGTTAGCAGTAACAGCAGTATTTCTTTTCTGATATGAGGCAGTTCAGGCAGGAAAACTGCTATGGCAAGTATCCACGAGGAGAAGTACAGTGGCAAAAAAGTGTTTCTAGGATCAGCTCCCCCATTCACACGGGTTTATCTGGTCTGAGCTGCTTATGGGGAATTTCGATACAGCAGTTTTCAAAATTCTCTCCTAAATTCAAGTGAGTATCTGCAGCAGAAATATGCCATTTGAGACTTTTCCTGTTTAAATCATGCCGCTTCATTTCATGTGTCCCAGATAACAAATCTCTTAATAGTTCGTAACAGTTCCATAGAGTATATTTTAGCTGCATTTTGATTTAACATCTCGGCTATCTCTGACAGTAGGGATTGACTAAGATGGTCACCTCAGGATTGAAGAAATCTAACTACTTCTCTGAACAATAATTTCAAAATGGAATTAATTTTGTTGTGTATTTCTCTGATATGAAATTCCAGTTTCTGTCTTAGTGTGTAGTTATTGGTGTTTGTTTTCAGCTCTTTTTGCCTTTAGTGCCTTCTGGGTAGTGGAGAAATGGCACGCTGGAAACGCAACAGAGAGATAATAACAGATCACTCCAAGGACGTTATCTATTCTGCTAACCATCTAACATACAGCGGGGAATATAATATGACAATAAAGCATTTATCTTCTCCTTACTGAAACATTCATGGTATCAAAACAAAGTTGACTGTTGCTCGATGGACTAACATTACTTATCCCTTCTGCTACTGATAGTTACAGCTGCTATTTTTTTTCTGCTCTCAGACTGCAGGATTTCAGGAGATTCTGACTGAAATTGAAATTTTAGCTTTGATTGTGGGATGCTTATGTCACGACCTTGACCACAGGGGAACCAACAATGCCTTCCAAGCCAAGTAAGTTTTCTAATTCTTATTACTTTAATTTGTTTTTCTTCCACAGAAGAGCAAAAGGTGACCAGGATAAAGAATGAAGCATTAATTTCAGGCCTCCTAGGCCAAGGCCAAGTATTCTTATTCTTGTATGTAGTGAGGGACAATCCATCTTTATCATTCTCTGTTCTTCTGGGTAATTGCTGGCTTGTCCTTTGTATCAGGCTGGTGATCGGGTTACCCCTTGTGAACTGACACCGCATATTGAAATGTGGTGCCAAACTTGATGTTCTTTTCAGGCTGAGGTATTATTGATTCTGGTATTCAACCCAGGAAACGCTGAAACTGTCTATCCGGGTTGTTCTTGCTGGCTGGAATGCATGATGTTAAGCAACACCTTGTTCAACTATTAAGAAGAAAATAGGTAAAGCTGAAATCATGCTTTCACAAAAACTTTCACAAACGTATAGGCAAGTAATACATAAAGTAATTCCTAGTTTACGGAGTATGAAACCGTTGTTACCATCATGCTGGAGCTCAGATGCATCTTGCCTGCAGCAGGTGGCTGGAGTAGCTGCCTCACCACATACCCATCAGTTGTGGAGCACACAGGGTCCCTGCTCTGTAGAAATGCTTCCTCCATGGCCTGCCTCACAGGCCAAAGCCCACGGAGCCTGTTTGGAGACATGCTGCAGTGGGCAGGGGTGGGTTGGCCACCCCCTGAAATCATCAGTACCCACCAGAACATGAAGCTGGATCTTGAAGGCAGATTCTTACATCACCTGTGTGAAATCTTGCTCTGCAGACCATTTTCAATCCTAAAAATGAATTTGATTCTATTCAAAGTGCTTAGAACCTGATTCAGCAGCCCTGATTTGCATATATTTTTACTGTCCAGGCTGCTGCCCTCAGACACATTAGTGAGGTAGAAGCAGGTTTGTGGAAGGTTTGACGGTACTTCTTCTTGCTGTGGTGGTAAGGGAACTCCCCTGACCAAGGTCAAATTGTTTCCAAAATCTGTGTTCCCTGACAATGGGGGACACAACAGGAAACGTCCCCTGACAACATCCTGACCAAGCTGTGAAATAAAGCTGTCAGACACAGAGACTCCTCCAAATCCCGTGTTGTTTTCTCAGCTCCCTGGGTCCTCTACAGTCAGAATGTGAGACCTTGAGGCTCTCTTGTCCTGCAGATCCCAGCATGTGTTTGCAACTTTATTCTGCATTACTGCTAATCCTCCAGCGTGACGGGGAAGTGGTCAGATGGTTGTCCAAAGATATTTGAAAGACAGGGTGATGTTGTATTAGCCTATTTTGTCTTACCTTTTGCAAAAATACTCTGCTGCAATCTGTGTATGCATGGGCTGCTGCATTTCTCGGGGCAAGTTGCCTCAGTGAACATAACTCAAACTGATGTTTCTGATATTCGCTAAGCTGCCATTTCCTGAGCTATTCATGTTGCTGTACAGTCTCAATGAAACAATGACACTGTCTGGATCTTCAATCACCATAGCAAGGAAAATCAATTGCAGTGCTCAAAAGACAGAGCTCATGGTGCAAAGGTTACCAAGCACTGCTAGATGCCTTTTTGCAGCTGAATCTTGAAGAGAATCAAAAAAGACGAGACAAATGGAAAGGAATCTCAGCTGATTGATGTTTATGTTCCTAATTTACAAAAACAAGACCTAAGATTTACATCTTGACCATTTTAGGCTCTGATTAAGTTAACCACTTCTCCACGGTAACATTACACAGCAATATCTCTTGTGCAGAGGGATGGCTGAGTTAAAGGTAAAGGTTTCAGCATTAGACTGCTATTGCTTATACTTGTTGTTTGACAACAGAGTACAAAGAAGAGGCTACCATTTTACAACTCCATAAAGAAATTGCTGAAGACATTCAACAAAAGACTAACATTACCACACATGTATAAAACACCCCTGAAAACAGAAGCTGTAGTTTTCATAACAGCAGCTATGATTTATTCCTCTAACCTGACTTACAAATTTAAGCATTGCATTTTCCTATTTTATCTTCAGTGCTCAATACTGCTGTTGTGTGTAATGAAAGTTCAAGAGGTATATGATGGAGACAATATCACAGTTGTCTGAAATGGCTCCATTATATGTGTCAGCACCATGTTCTCTAGGGATGATGTTTCCTGGACATCCTTCTCTCTAATATAGCTGCTTCTGATAATTAAATATCAGCATGGTGCAGTTTTATAGTATATGCTCCTAGGAGACTCTTTCTGTTTGTCTCTAGCATAATCTCTTATTCTCATTTCTTTGGAAAGCAAACTGATCTTGTCGCTTTAGGCTGGGTCCTAGAAGTGAAGTCATGGTGAACAGTAACTATCCTGACAATCCAGTCCCATTCTCTGCACCTCCCAACAGTTCACAATTTTATAATTGTGTTCTGTAGATTTTTGTTCTTTAAACTTAGAAAACCCACCTTCCCTGTGCATTTTGAAGCTAATTTTGTTTTAGACAATAAACACGATGAGAAAATACATTCTAAAGAGATGCTAAACTTTACTTTTATATTCACTGCTCTCACTTGTGTTTTTTTGTTTACCTTAGTATTTTTTTTAAGTGCATGGTTTTACATACAGACAGAACCTCACTGCATTTGCAGTTGGTTTTTTGTTGTTGTATTTTGGGTTTTTTTAAAAGAGTTTGTAATTACCTATTGTAAGCCATTGTGGTTATAGCTATTAAGAATTAAAAAGTAGTACCAGAACAGCTGGTCCCAGCTCAAGGACATTACCGTTTGTCTTTACTGCACAGTGGTGCACTCGTGCTGTTGCATCGCTGAGGCACTTTGAAAGCTGCATTACAAAATTCCATGTAGTTCCAGGAAAATCTTCAGTCAGCTGATTATGTTTAGCAAGATCTGGAATATAAATGCCTTGTATCTGGCTTTAAATTAGTATTTTGATCTCGTCAACTGTCTCAAGTGTGGTTGCTGAAATGGAGAGTGTGGCTACATGCTTTTGTTACTAAATTGTCTCTGAAACTTGCTTCGTAAGCAGACGAGCAGTATTTGTTGACTACCCGTGTTCTGTTTCAGGAGCGGATCAGCCTTAGCTCAGCTCTACGGCACCTCTGCTACCTTGGAGCACCACCATTTCAATCATGCTGTCATGATTCTCCAAAGTGAGGTACAAAAGCATTACAATTAATCTCACTGTAAACTGTTGGGCAGTTTCAGCCAGAGAAAGGAAATACCACACAGAGTACCTTTTCAATGCCCTCTCCTTGAGGAATTACTTATTGGTTACCACAAAGGTCACAACTAGCACAAAATTAAACAACTACAAATGCTGATCATAGAGCCCAGAGATTATATTTGTCTCAATCAGCTAGGGGCAAGGAGAACATATCCTAATCATATTGTCAGCTTTTCTCAGTCTTCCTACATATATCCTGCTCAGTGTTTTATAGGTAGGTGAAACAAGCTCTTACCTTTCCCGACAGGTGTTGTATTCAGAGTAACACAGTCATCCTTTACTGGACCAATTTAATTTCTTTTGACAGTCTTTCTGTAATCAGTATTTTATGATAGTTTTGCATAATTTTACTAAATTATTTTTTTTAAAAATTAGTATCAGTAATATCGTGCTGTCCAAAGTACACTAGCTGCTTTGCAGATACATATAAAGACATAGGCTTTGCCTAGAATATCTTATGCACAACAGCATGCAGCATGCACCACCCCAGAGATGCAGTAAGTGAGAAAAGTAGAAGGATGGACACACAATCCTTACAAAACAGTGGATGCATTTTCTTAATTTACACAGATAGGTTGTTACAAAATGCATTCAGTATATATAAAAACAAAAATGTTTTTCACGCGGCACAATTGGAGACGATATGCTCATCTGCAGTAACTTTTGAAGAGCATCTGGGAATGTCCCGTGATCACAGATAAATGGGAACAGGGTGATGGCTTTACCTCTGTGTACAGTGCTGCAGAGATTAGTCATGGGACTGTGGCTTTAGCATTCAGTTTCTTGACATTATATTAAAAAAGCAGATATAAGAAAGGAAAGCACCAGCATGAGACTTAAACAGCTCAATCTGCTTAGCCTAGCCTAGCTTATCTAAAAGGTGTTACTAGGAATTAAGTGGCTCCTTAGACTACCAGGGAAAAGCATAAGAAAAACCAGCATTTGAAAGTTAAACAGACTGGTTCAGAATAGGAAAAAAGGAAGGGGTTTTTGTTCTTTGGTTTTTTTTCCCTTAAACCAATGAGACTGTTCAGCCCCTGGAAGAAGCTTTCCTGGGAACCAGTCATTTCTCTAGTTCCTGAAATCTTCATCATGACTGAATGTCTCTCTGAAGACAGGCTCAAGACATGGACAGCTCTGTGAAAGTGTATAGCTCATGTCAGTCTAGATGCCTTTCTTCATCTTTTCCAGCTTAAAAATCAAGAAATTTATGAAAAAAATACTTTTTTTCCTTGGAATCTACTCCAGCTTCTTTCAGAGATGTAAAATATTACTTGAAATGCAAGTCCTCCCCTTTGATCATTCAGGCAGCTTCTTCTCCAGGTCCTCATTTCTAGACCAGAAAATTAATCCTACAGGATTTTTATCCAATAAATATTATTTGCTAATGGAACACAACACCCCTTAGTTTGGAATAAATGCAGATTTGGATCCTCCAGTCTACTTAAAGATACAGTGACTTTCACCAGCTGAGCAGTTGGTCTCCTCTCTAAAATAAGCTGAAATTAGATTATATCCTATTATATCCTAATGTTGATATTCTACTCTGTCTTTGCTATCTGGAAGGAAACATAGTATATCGTATTATTTCTTTAAATTTTTATCATATTGTACAAAGGAGCTATTTATCCTTTACTCTTGACATGCTAACCTCAGTATAAGTGATCTTGAGCTTTGTAGCGACGTGGTTTTATACACCATGAAACAGGTCAGAAAGGCAACAGATATTATAGAATAACAGACAACTTGGTAAATTACCCCTGTTGTAAGAGCTGCTCTTTTCCTGATACATTTTGCTTTATTTCCTTCCGCGTACCTTGGGTTTAAAATTGTTTTTCATAAATAAGCTTTAGATTCTCAAATCCCTCTCAATATTTAGCTGAAAAGAAATAAGCATTTCATTGTCACAGAGAAGACCATCTTTTATGCACAGCAAATTATTTTTTTAGTCCAACAATTAGCTGATCTATTAAAAATACCATCTCTACATCCAGACCTTATCTTGTCTATATCCTCAGACCATCATGGTTATAGTAATCCTGTTGCTGGAGAATTCTTGTTTTTAAGGGCATTTTAATCTTCCTAAGCAGCAGATGGCAGTGCATACTGAATGTGTGCATTACAGTGCTAAATACCACCAAAATAAGACTCTGTTTAGCAAGAACCTCATTATTTCTATAGGTGATTAGGAAAAAAAAGAACTTTAGTACTTTTATTTATATTAATTTAGTTATATGTTACTAATGTCACAAAGACTACTTCTTAAGCTTATGTTTAGAATTTTCCATTATGTTTCTTTCATCTTATTTTCTCTAGGATTTCATAGAGAAATTATAGGATCGCTGTCCCTCTTAGTTTTCAGAAATTCAGTTACAAAAGGACCTTCCTGCTCTCAATTAGCAATATTAAATAATTTATTTCCTTCCATTCTGGCCATGGAGCACCTTTCATATTCTCAATCCATGATCCCTTAAAAAGTAGCCTATTTGGCCTACAAAGGGCATTTAAACTGCATAAAGTTGCAGTTCTTTAGCCTGCATAGGCAATGCTTCTATACGCTGTAAGACAACGCAGTAATGGGCAGAGTGAGCAAATGGGCTGTTTTGAATGAAAAACTGATTTAGTGTCTTTGACTGCTCTAACAGCAGTTTGTGTGCCTGCAAGCAGCAGCACAGATAAATCTATTACAAGCACAACTCAAAAGCTGCAATGCACAGCTCCCCAAAACATTTAATAAGAGGAAAGATTGAGATGTATCCATAGTTTTTCCCCATAAACTGAGTCTGTGCAGAGTCAGAGCAAAGAGTAAATCTTTTCTCAAGAGGCTATAATTTCAGCATAGTTTAGAAAAACATCCCAGGTGCTTGATTACAATCGTCAACTCTTCCACCCCAATGTAATCTCAGCAGTATTAACATTATTATTTTGTCATAGTTTTGCCGTGAATCAGAACAGGCCTCTGTTACAGGGAAACAGTAGACTAAAGAGTTAGAAAACGTTTTAAAAACCTATATTGATTGCTAGCCCTTTACCTCTTTTATCTCTTTCATTATAGGGTCACAACATCTTTGCTAACTTGTCCTCTAAGGACTACAGTGACCTTATGCAGCTTCTAAAGCAATCGATATTGGCAACAGACCTCACTCTGTATTTTGAGTAAGTATTGGCATTCCTTGTATTTGACAAATGAAAATTCGAAGAACTTACTCTAATGACCTATTAAATACCAATAAGGATATATAATATGAGAAATTAGTGTTTAGCTGTGGTTGAAGAGATTTAGTCTAATACTTAGTATATCTTAGGCTAATAAAAATATCTCAAGTGTCCAAGTAAGTTTTGCTTTAATGTGTAACATGTCTGTATCAACAAAAAGCAAGTGAAATCCCAGGCTTATACTTCAAAGCAATCCCAGGAATCAGTTACAGCTCAGTCCCGTAATTCTTCTGTCCCTTCTGTGATCAGTTCTTCAGGCATGTAGAAAATCAATTTTAGAATTCTTTTCCACCATTTCAGAGTTTCTAAACATGTATGCTAAGAAATATTACATGTAGTTACAGACCCAGTTGCAGAGGTAATGAAAGCATACACATTGCTTCTTTGAAGACAAATTATGCCAATTTGCATCACATGAGAATAGGTCTTAAAAAGCTTAACTCAAGAGAAGTGTAAGAGGATCTCTCTCATCCAGTTTTCTTCCTTTTCCTTGTTTGCAAGTCAAATCTCTAAGTAGACTTCAAGTTGGTGCTATTTGATGTTTTTCAAATACTGTTAATTATTACCAAGCTCTTCCCAGTAAGAATGTGTGGGAGCATGTGTGTAGTTGGAGGAGTCATGGTGTCACCGTCACATTGCACTTTTGACATCCCCCTCTCTGGCACATGCCTGTGGCTGACTGACAGGGAGAAGTGCTGTCAGATGTGCAGTTTCAGCATACTACCTTCCCAGTCTTGACAATAATTCATCCTTGGGAATGTTTCTTTGATGTCCATTAGCATCCTATCCCAAAGAGTGCTGGGTAGCATTTAGTAATGGTTTTCTCAACTTTTAGGGGGGTATCCCTGGATTCCCCCGGTTCTCTGTGCTGATGGTTGATACCAAATCAAGTTTCTAGAAAACTTCAGGCAAAGTCTTTGCCCTGAAATTGTTCAACTATCTCTAACAACATTGTATCTTTAACTGTTAATTGCAAAAATGCTAACCGGGATGCTGGAATGTTTGCTTTGTCTTTTTTTCTCAGTATTTGGCTACTGTGCCAAGGGCTGTTTCTAAACACTACTGGCAGTAGACACCCTGATATTCTTTTGTTTCCTGCAAGTCTGTTCTCAGAGAAGTTGTACTAAGAAAGGGTTTTAATTAATAATTTTATTTTAAATAACTTCTAAACATTAGTCCACAAAGAAATTTCTGCTTGCCAACATGAAAATCCTGAGCAGGACAAGTAAACCCTTTTAAGCATATTCTTTTTGAAGCTGTCTGTTAGGATCGCTTGTTATCTGGGGGGCTGGTATGACAGGGGAATTTGCTGACAGCTTTAAGTGAGATACAAGGACCACAGGGATGTGTCAGTACGGGTTGTCCTGTCTCACCACAAATAACAAGTGCTGCAGAAATGCTTTGTGTTGTTAAGGAAGAGATGAGTGGCAGGGGCTGAGAGGGCAGCTGCCCTGGCCGGGATCCTGCTGCAGCCCCTGGGAGGGCCCACGGCAGTGCCTTGGGAGGGAACCCAGTCCTGACCAGGCGTGATGGAGCTCTCTTCCCTGCCTGCCTTAGGTTGAAAAACTAAATGGACAAGTTGTCTTTCTAGTTTTAATACAGAGAAATAAGGTCCAAAAAGGGACAATAGCTGAATTTCAAGATTATTCTTCCTTGCTTGCATAATTGATTTTTATGTGCTACAGGAATCAGAAAACTTTTAGCAAATGAGGTCTCTTTACTCAGAAGTCTGCAAATAAGTTATCAGTTTCTCTTGTGTTATTATGATTCATTAATCAGGTAGTTGTTATGCTACTTTACTTCCAAAAGTGCCTGAAAATAACTCCCTGGAAACATTGATGATTTACACTTCTTAAAGCCACCCTATGTGAACAGATGTTTCCGCACAAGTACCTAACTTGTTTTTTCAATTTGCTATGTGTTCAATATTTTTGTAGAGAAGGAAATTCTCATATCAGTATTCTTAGAATGCCTAAACCTAATGATCACAAAGTCCAGCTAGCAAAACGGCAACAAAACTCCAGGCAGAGCAAGGCTTTATGACCTTCTCAAGGCACTACTTTTCTACAAACAAAAAGATGACTTTCAGTAAAAGATCTGATAGAAAATATGCTTGATTTTAGTAGATAATTCTAAATAATGATGCTTGTAGAAAATACAAAAAGCAAAAGCATAGAACCAAAATGAAGCTTATGGAAATGCACTCAAATTGTCTTGAGCCACTAGGCTGTAGAGCAACTGGATTTGCTATATATAGCAAGACAACTTTCCCTTCCAGGCAAAATACAGCCAGAGTCAATGTTACTCAAAGACATTGCAGAATTGTTATCATTTTGCTTATTTCTGAAATCCTGGCATATTATGTTTGCTTAATAATAGCAAACCTCTTCATTTCGGATACCATGCATAAGCAACCAGTAGGAAACACTAAATTGTTTCCTTATACACGGCTGCTTTCCTCAGGTTGACTCTTTCCTACACTAGAAACTCTGTGGAGTTGGGCTACTACTTCTGCATCCATTTAAATGGATTTCAATGAAAATTCTTATTTTAAAGTTTTCAGCTTAACATAAGGCCCTCACACTCACATTTTCAGTTACTGTTTATGGATCTCTATATTTTAAATGTGAATGTTCGGGGTTTCTGGGATGTCATCTTCCTGAGCTTTCAGCTTTAAACATTCTTGCCTGTTTTTTGTCCAGTAACATACATATGAATTGCCCAGAATATCCAATACTTCAAAATGAAATCATTACCAAATTTTACATTGTTAGACTGGGCACTGAAATACAGGGTGCAAAAATCCACTGCTCACTCTCTTAATAGAGTAATTGTTAACAGTAGTTGTTAAGGATCTGCTCAGGATTAAGCTGGTTTAAGGTTTATGTGCCAGCTACTCTTGGCCATTAAACTTTTCATCATTGCAATACTTATTTCCACTGGGGCCATGATGCTATGACTTTGTGTGAGAGAACTGAATTTTGTTTTCGGCATGTGTGACTTTGCATTGTCCTAGCAAATTTTGCAACGTGAAACTCTTTTATATCTTATTTCACAAAACATAAGGCATTAGATATCATCCCATAGTCCTTATATCTCCCTGTTTTAGTTGCTGTCATGAAATCTGTTATAGAAAGGCCCTATAGTAGGAGCGACTGGTCATATAACACATGACAGTCAGGGACCAGAATAATGCAACATGCCCCACGTAAAATTCTGTCCATTGGTCAAGGGCAGTGTTCCTGGAAGTGTGCATCTCCTTGTGTGTAAAACCTGTACTGGCTGCCATCAGACTGTGCTTTCAATATTGACTGTTCAAAATTTCAGTCTAGCTGAAGTAAATGTAGAAAATATGAGACTTTGCAAACTCTCTCCTGTTGGGGAATCTAACTACATTTCCACTTGACAAAGAGATAGCACAGTCTCCTATGAGACGGGGCACTGGACTGTCACTCAGAACATAGGTATTTGCTTTCCAGATTTGATGCTAATATGTTGTGTCACTCTGGGCAAGTTGCTCCATCTTTTTGTACCTCAACTTACACTATAGATGGGGCAGGATCTGTTTCATATTGTAGTCACACTGCGTGCAGTAAGAGCCGCTTGGAGTCTCTGTGCCATAAAAAATTACAGACTATGTTGAGTCAGAATTTTAGTACTTAAAGGCACCAAACAAGCATTAACATGTCCTGGCCCATGTGTTGTCCATCTTTGAGGACATAGGCAAGATATTCCAGAAGACAAAGCATGGGACCAAGCAGGGAGACCTAGCTTCTAGACAATAAAAACTACTAACTCGAGACATCTGCAGCTCCCATGTCTCACTGTTCTCTTCTGTGTGCTGGAAATAACAGGAATTTCATGTGTCTGAAAAACCCTTCAGGATCCAGAAATAAAAATCATTTTGCAAGGACAAGTAAAGAGAAGTGTGTGTATATATTTCAGGGGTGTTTCTATCGTCTGTCTGTCCGCTGCTGCAGTTGAACATTTCATGCTTCCATGGAAGACTGAACATTTTGGTACCATTTATTTCCTTATCTGCGGAGACCATAAATACAATATTGCTTTTACAAGGCAACTCGGACATTGATAACAGACATTTATAGAACATGTTTGGAAATTAGTACGTTTCGCTTAAATGGACTGTCAGTGTAACGACTTTAACAATAATACATGAGGTGCAATGATTTCGTATCATCCAGAGAACTGTGTTTCTACTGCAGTGCTGCCCTGGAAGTGTCTTGTTTCCTTCTCTGATAATCTGTTTTGTTGCAGGAGAAGGACGGAGTTTTTTGAACTTGTCAGTAAAGGTGGTTATGATTGGAATATAAAAAACCACCGAGAAATATTTCGGTGAGTGCTACTATTTCTTGTTTTCTGTTTATTTCAAAGTGTAGCCATATTTCTTTAAGGAATTTCATGTATCATGGAGTGAAGACTTAGAGTAACAAGAGAAGGTAGCTTGTTTTAAAAATACGATCCACGATACGAAATATATGGTATGATTTCTAAACATTACCAAATAGCAGGGATGTAATCAGTGTGACCTCACCTTCTCCATTCCTATTTCTGCCTTCACAGTCTGTCATGTTTTCTTCCCTTTCTCCCAGCCTCACCAGTTACTGCTCAGCCCTGCCACTCTTTCTCCAGAAAGCAGCACTATTCTGCCTCAGGACACAAAGATCTTTCTTGTCTGTTTCCCCCTTCCCTCCTCCTCTCAGCTGATTTCTTTCACTGGCCATGCTTTTCTCTGCTTTTCTAGTCTATACCTGAGAATTTGCAGATACACGGTACTCTTCTAGCCCTCATGAATGATCTGAGCTTGCATCCTATTGAAAACCTCAGACATTGTGGGCGATTTGAGTACACCATGCTTTTGAGACAATAAAATGTGTGCATTTGCATATGCATGCCTGATTATGGTTCGTTTTATCTGAAATTTCATTAAAATTCTGTTTCCTTTTGGTCTTTTGACCAAAATATTGGCCATTTTCTATTTTCCATATCATTTCACCCATTCCTAACTTTAGATTCAGGCAATATATTTGATGCTTCATTTTCAGTGCCCTTGTTCTTCATTTAAACTTTCTTAGACTTTTATCTGCATCATGTACTGTACATAAACGCTTTCTACAGCTGAACGCTTTCTTTCTCCTAATGCATATAAAACATGGTTGTAGCTAGGTATTAAACTACAGTGGAACAGTATAGCTCATAATAAATCTTAAATTTTTATTGTAGATGAGCAGTAGAAACTGCTTAAACAGTGTCTGGGATGCCTCCTGTGATTATAGGTTCTCTTGCTACAGCAGTCACTTACAAATAGGCATATAAATTAATCCAGTTTGCAGGTGTTATTATGTAATAATACCCTTACTTATATCATGTGAAGCACATGCTTCCCGATATATTATAGGTATTAATGTAAGTAGTGTTAGAAGTATTGCAAAATTAGCAGTTACTCCCTTGCAATATCATTTCTTTTCTAGTGTACAATGCACAATACCAAAATTCATCGTGTGATGACCTGCAACACATTAGGCTTCCTAGGCACAATTGTGATGTAAAAGCCACGCTGATGGCTGAGATTTCAAACATGTCATTCTTTTCTGGAGGAAAAGAAGGTGCCAGGGCTGACATTTTATATATGTATTATTTATTTATGCATCCAGAGCAGAGTTGTTTAGAAATCCAACAAAGGTTGATTCAGCTTGTATTGTTCATTTCTGTTTTTCAGATCAATGCTAATGACAGCCTGTGACCTTGGAGCTGTGACCAAACCGTGGGAGATTTCAAGACAGGCAAGTCATGATTAATAGCAGGGCTGGGAGGAGGCGGGACTGGCACGACAATATTCCCAGGGCCCTGGCTTACAAGGGACCAAAACTGGAATCAATTTACAGCGGTATTAATGCTATAAAAAAATAGCAGGGGGTTTCTGCAAGAAATGGTTTATTGCATAATCTTTCCATGTACACATGCTGGTGAGCAGCATGTAGGTACTTGAAGAGATCTGGCTTTACAACCTCTCCTCTTATTAACCTTTTAAATCCATATCAAAAAATGCATGGATTAAACAAAAAAAGCGTTAGCCACATGTAGCTGCACTTGTTTTGTCCCAAAGTTCTCCTTGGCAGTGGCAGAATCTTCCCTAAGTCAAAAATACCAGCAGATGATCTGCAAACTTTGATTAACATAAAATCTTCAGTATATATGATAAGAGAAATGTGTTCATTTTGTCAATACTGATGGAAAAAACTGCAAGTGTAGTATAGAGCCTTTTTTAGCATCCTGTACTTAGAAACAAGCAAATAAAATTTCAGGCTTCTGCTACTGAGTAGGCTCTTAGAAATATACATAAAACTTGGGTCCAGCATTGGCAAACAATTACAATGTAAGAAAGCAACCTGCCCCAAAGTCTTGTCCTTTACCACGATTTTCCCTCTTCTAGGTATCTTTCCTTACTCAGCACCCATCCTTAATGTTTCCTGTACTCATGCTAATAATTCTCTGTCCTTTACTGAGGTCCAGAACAAGCCAGTAGAAGGCAGGCTGTGTAGGGTTTTGGAGGAACCTACAGCATCAAGAAGCAAATAGGAAATATACCAGTGCAGCCGAGTGTGGCTAAGCACCTGGAAGGAGTTTGACTGGCTTAACAGCCTGGTTAAAAAGATGGGGTGAAAAAGAGAAGCTAGACCAGAGAACTAGTGAGCGCGAGCAGCCAGATTTCTTGGGGAAGGGCAAGGAAGTAACAGAAGCTGAAAGGGACTTGCCCTCCTTTGTAGTAGTGTGAAAGTTGCATGCACATTTACTCGGTAAAAAAGCATTTATGTGGTGAGGGCTTCAGCTCAGCTTGCAGTTTTGTCAGATGAGTCTTTTTTGCTTTTATAAGCAGACTATGATAATAGTCCTTCTAAGGCTGTTAGAATATGGTCACCTCACATGGAAATCAGGGATTTCTCGTATCCTGCAGTGGGAAAATGAGTCACAAGATTTTTCAGTGCCACCTAGCCACAGCTACAGCGTGTGCAATCCCTCCTCATTTTTCCTCTTTAACCCAGTTAGCTTCTCCATTTTCTTTGACAGCCAAAATGTCAGGTAGGGTCAGTTTTCCATGTTGTCAATCTTTGTGCTATGGTGCTGAATTAGTGCTGAAGTCTCTGGCAAACTGGTTTTTTATCCTTATCGCTTTTGAGGTCTGCAGGTGAAAATTCCCCTGCAGCCTAATGTACATGTTTACTTTAGGTTGAAAAATCCAGTCTGGGATTGATTGAAACATTACCTGGTTGAGCAGAGAGGCTAATAAGCCCACAGAGCGAAAACAGGAAATAGTTGGACCTCAACTGTCCGAAAGGAAATAAACAGAAAAAGTGAGGGAGAAAGATTGAAATATATGAATCAAAGGGAATAAAGGCGACATGTAAGAAGGCAAAATTCAGGAAGAGAGGACAGAAACAGACAAAAGAAGAGGGAGAAAGGGGCACAAGGAGAACAGGATCAGAATAGTGGTGAGACACAGGGGTGAGACTATGTCTTGATTATTTTTATACAATACACTTGGCAAACCTTTAATTGCTGCTAAGTTGTTAAATTATTCCTCTATCTGGAGTATTGATCCAGAATTTTATTAGTGCACTGGGATTACATACATTATAAAGTTCCAAACTGTGTGATAGCCTGGCTCAAGATTTAAGAGTACTTTATAACATCACTTCACCTACTTCCAATTTATTTTGGTACTCCTTATTTCAACTGTAACAAGCTTAGGATTTGTGAATGTTAGCTACCATGCAGTTGCTAGACCAAGAAATTTTATTTTATGAAGTGCAGGATCTCTCCTTAGTTCACTCTCTTGTGCTTTGGTGTTATGAAATCATTTCCTAGCTTGAAAACAATAACGAGGCATGCCAGGAGCTTTAGGAACTGAATGCCATCTTCAGTAGATCAGTTTCCTTTTTTTGCATCTCAAATGTCACACGTGCCTACCTTCTAAGCCCCACGCATGAGAAGAATACAGCACATAAAGGCTACTATATCAGGATTGCTCACTGTTCGACTTCCTAAAATTCCTGTTGTTTCCATAACTAATTTTGGTTTTAAAACTTGTGTTCTTCTGCAAAGCCCAAACCTCTGCTGAATAGAACATCTTCATTCACAAAAATCAGAAAGCCGTATTCCAACTTCCAACCCACCAGTTCTTGATTTTGATTCAATATGATAATCACAATCTGAGTTCATATTTAGATATTCAGATCCTATAGTGATGACATTCATGGGGAAAAAAGTAAAACCTAGTGGGGAAAAAACCTTTATGATTTCACATTAAAGTAAGACAACAGAGGTTATTGGTTAATTAAGTTTCTTTGACAAGTGAAGTTGTTTATATAGGGCAGCAGCCTGTAAATACCCAGAGAGCTCTTGCATGTTTTACAAAGCATTTTTACAGACATAATTGTGCATGCCAACAAGAAGCTATAATTTTCTATTTTGTTCTGAATACTTGAGTAAGTTGCATATAACTGCATTGAGTGCTGCCTCTACATTGCAATGTAATTCCCTCAATCAATTCCCTATCAAAAAGGGATAACTGTGCCTATCAGTGGTTATGGCTATTTATACTCCCTGTATGCCCAGCGCTGAAAACTATACAAACGTGCCCGACATCAGTCATGTAAGTGGGGCTATTCACTTCCTTACAGTTCAGCAAAGGCTGAAGTCATGGTTTGAACAAGAACTCACTACCCTAAAAATTATGTAGCAAGAACTCTAATCTTTATCATGATTTATGTTTTAGGCAGCTGAGCTGGTAACCAGTGAGTTCTTCGAACAAGGAGACAGAGAAAGATCTGAACTCAAACTCACCCCTTCAGTAAGTTTTTATCACTTCTGAAATTGTTACTAACTTGAATAGGGTAAGAAAATATCATTGGGTTCATTCAGAAAAACTGTATTTTGTATGTAAAGAAAAATCTTGGAATAAATAAAAGCTCTGTCCAATATGGACATGCATTTAGAGTCACATATAAAAGCTCTTCAGTCAACTCAGTCACTTTTGCATTGAGCCCTTCTCCCCATTTTCTGTACCTATTCCCAAGGTTATTGTCAGTTAATTTTCTAAGCAACAGGTATTGTTTTTAATACACAGTATTCAAATACAAAATCACCAGCTACTAATGGATATCAAAATCGTCAGATTTACTTTATGCTGCAGCTGTGTTATTTGATGTATCAAATGCTGAAAAGCATTTTGGTAGGTATGCAACTAAATATTACACTGTGATTGAAAGAATAAATTGGTATGGAGTGGAATATAGGCAGACAGGTATAAAGTGTCAAACAAGAACTAAGAAAAAAAGTTTCATTAAGATTTTCAGTGAACGATTTGAAAAGAAAGCCTTATCCAGGTTAAATACCTCAAAATGTTGACAAGCCATTATCTGGAAGCAACAGGAGAAGGATAAAAGAAAGTATTCTAAAGAATTTAACTTACAAGCCAATCACAAATATGTTCATGCTTTCAAAAATAAAAAGACCATGCCAGTGGCTCAGACTTGTTCTCACTTTGATAATACTCACACGTGACCCTGTAGTGATGTAATGAAGTCAATGAAGTTTAAAAAGTTTGTAGTAAACAAGGCTCAGATACAATAAATGGCTTTTCACTTTGTATACTGTCAGAGGTTGGGACATTAATGGGTGTCTTCCCTACAGTAGTGCTGTGTGTACATCTCAGAAAAAATGGTAGCTATAGGCCAGTAGAAGAGTAATCAGTCATGGTATTCACAATTCTGAGACCGGTTCTAGGCCTGAATAACTGCAAGTACCATTCCATGTAATATGGCTATAAGTGCCTCTCCTGCCTTGTATATAAAATTTGCAAAATGTTTCTCATGCTAATGAAGCGTAATAGGAAGTAATTTTATTTCAACACATACATTAATGTTACTGTCTTCAAGTAGCAATGAATTCTAGTGCAAATGACCCAGGTCCAGCAACCTTATGAATTATTTTAAGCTGTGTTAGTTATGTCTACATTTTGGGCATACTGTAGCCTTGGTAGAAATGCAGAGAAAGACAAAAGCCAGAGCTTTCTTCTGGACTCATGTCTTCTGAAAGACATGAGCATCCAACAGCCTAGACAGGTGGGAAAGAGTGTATTGCTATAAATACCTTCAGTATTTCCTTCATCATAGGAGCCCACTCACTCTTACTTTGGACTCTGCAGTCTGCATCAAGGAATACAGTAATTTGTGGGCCACCTGTAGGATGCTTTGAAGCCATACAGCGTGACGGAAGGTTTTCCTTTCTGTTTGGCGCTTCACAATTTCAAAGAATCCAGTAAACTGATGTATCAAGTGTTTTATGTTGGGAAATAAGGCCAGTAAATAATCACAAAGTTCATCGGTTCTAACAGTTGATGGCTAAGGCTCAAAATCACGTAGAGCTTTACCACATTAATGAGGAATTTTTAAACAAGATCAAATGCTGATGTATTCATGACATATCACTATGACAAGCCACCTCGATACATAAGAGAGTTGTTAGCAAGATAATGTGATATTCTCTTATCTTACAACTCATGAAATTTTTTTCTTGCGTTGTGCTTATAACAATCTGAAAATGACAGGATTTTTCAAAATTATTTGAATAGGAAATACAAAATTCTCCAAAATCAACCCCAAGATTCTCATTTAAGATCAGAAAGTCCTTGAATCTTACCTCCTGGTCTTATTTACATACACTGTGTGATACCTCTTTATGTCAGAAAGAGCAGGCTACAACTAGAAGAATTCAACCAGACATTTAATGTAGTGTAATATGTATAGTCTGGAGTTTCTAGAAGGTACAGAAGGAAAGTAAGTTTTATCAGGAGACATCAACTTTGAGGAGATGGGCCCAGAATAAGAACAGACTTTCCCCAGAAAAAGAGAAAGATTTAAAACTTGGTATATTCAGAGAGTAAAAAGAGGCATTCGGTAAATGGTATGGATGGGCCATTAGGAGGAGGATTAAAATCCTGTTGGCAGAAAGTTGATGGACCTAAGTAATCTCAGGCAGGGTATGGAGGAAACTCAACTCACGTTCAAACTCTCCAGAACTCAGTTTCTTCCATCTCCTTTCAGCCGATAATTGAGCCTCTTAAACATCAGCTTCGACCTCTACAATTTCCTCTCTGGGGGAGTGCCGCGAGCAGTGAATTAGGCTGTTTCCAGAGGAACAAATTGATAACTGCTCCCAAAATGGATCTGTTGATTCCCCACCCTTTGGATTCATAGACATGGCTGGTTCTGCAGAAAGGGTCTGTAACTGGGAGGGAGGGAGCCAGCCCAGATCAGATCCATCACTGTTCATTTTGCTGAGCTGGAAAACCCTATGTGAGAAAAGGGAAATTTCTACTCAAAGGTGTCTATTTTACATTTCTACAGGAGGTTTCTTACTAGCTCAGCTCCAACTATGGAGCATTTATTTTACATCACAGAATTATAAAATTCAAATACCTTCAGCCTACAAATTTCAAAACAGAATTGAAAATAAACAGTTTATTTTTCATGCCAGACAAAGCAGTAGGGAGACTGCTGCAAAGATTGATTACAGTTTACAAAGTGTTCCGGTTGTGAGAATTTGATCATAGCTCCAAAGTGCTGGATGATGTGTCTGTAAAATACTCCAGTGTAATAAAGCATGACAGTTTTGTTCCCTTCTCAATTCAGGCCATTTTTGATCGGAACAGGAAAGATGAACTACCCAGGTTGCAGCTCGAGTGGATTGATAGCATCTGCATGCCATTATATGAGGTAATTTTTACCTACTGCTCCTGTAGAGTCCAGAGAAGATTGTTCTTGCCTCTCTAGGGAAAAAGAGTTAGCCTACAGTGCAGCCGTGAAGGCTATTTGAACTCTTATCTTTCTTTGACTTTACCAAAAGTCTGAATTCCATGCAGAAATCTTCAGATTCCCTGAAGGTGGTAACATCTGTAAACATATCTCCTCTTTAAGGTATAAAAGCTGATAGGGCAAGTGTTTATTTTATTATATTTGAGACAAACTGATTCTCATCATGGCAAGGTGTGGAGCGCTCTGCAGAGAGGTGCCAAGAGGAATGGCGTCATTAAGTGCTGCTGTCAGACCTGTCCAAATATGTGTGACCCAAAGGGAAGCTCACGGATGAGCCTTTGCACTCCCTTCTGGCTCCTCTCCAAACTGTTAAGGGGCACTCTAGGCCAAGCCTTTGAGGTCAGTGACAAATGATTTGTGGTTTAACCTGTGTTCTGTCTAACTTGGAGTTTACTCTTTTAATCGTGCTTCTATGCAGACTGCATGGGTGCTTGGTATAAGGTGTATAAGCTCTCAAGTACTACTTCATTAGGGCTATGGATGACCAGAATAACGCTCCTCTCTTTTTGGTTTAAACCAGCTTCAGAATTTGACTTGTGTAATATAAACTTCACCATTTTAACTTCTCTCTTCTATATATAGAAAGCAGAGCTACACGAGCAGGATGATAAATGGAAAATAACACTATAGAAACTTAACCATCAATAACTCTGTCAGCCAGTCTTCCTCCTACTCGCTCAAAGCACACAGACTGCCTTATGCCACGAAAGGCTGCCAGTTTGGCCACTGATATCTGAGAAATCATGGGGACGTTCTCACTAGGCATTTTTGGGGAACTGCAACACGTGCTCCCTGTTATCACTGCACCCCAAACTGCCTCACATCTCTGAGCAATGAATGAGTCAGTGATGACACAAAGCCAAGAGCTGGGAAGCTGCCATGTTAACACAAAACTGTTGAACTTCTGCCTGAATGTAGGTCCCCTACACACACACAGTAATGGATTAGCCGTTCCTTTTCATTTTACAGACCAGATGTGTCACCAATAGCAAGCGAGGTAAGAAGGATGTTGTGCCTCCCCTGCCCTCTACACCTTGTGGCATCTGAGGCTGCCACTATGGCAATAATGAAGTGACTGCCCAGCAGCAAAGGCACCTCCTGTTGTGCGACATGGACAACATGCGCTTGTGTAAACAGTGAGGTGGGCCACGCTTTGCCAGTAGATCCTGTCCCTTTCTTAGCTCAGTCTTTGTTATGATGGAATAAATCAAATCTATGGCTTTGAAACAATTACGGCAAATCAAGCACAGAAAAAGAAAATAAACCTCTATTTTTTAAAATACACAGATCGTTTTGGACAATATGGGGTGGGGGGGGAACTCACCTTGGACAACAACTCTTTAAAAATAATGTTCCTTTCAATGTAATAGCTCATATTACACTAGAATGCATATTATACCAGAATTCATGATTTGTAATAGCATCTGTAACCCAAAAATGTACAACAAAGCAGGAAGAGCTGATAATCATGCCATCCTCTGCATGAGAAGACTACATCTGAGCACTAAAGCTCTGGTTAGTTAGCTCCATCTTAGCAGGAGATCTCTGGGGAATATATTCACATCTGATTTCCCTGCTTTCTGCTGTCTTTGCATCATGCTGTGCAGCTATTAGCCTGCTGCTCAACAACTTAAAAAAGAGACACCATCAAACCTGGAAGTCATTGCAGCACCAGCCTTAGGGGTAAACAAAAAACTTGATATCATAGTATCACACTGCGGGTGATTCTCTCTTCAATGTGAAGCCAAGTTTTAATTTTCATATCCAGCTTAATCAAACCTCAATACACATATCACATCAGCAGTGTATTCAGGCATTGTAAATCCTCCATTTAGGGCTGGTTGAACACTGCAACTATGGCCAAGTCCTAGATTTCTTTTTTTTTTTTTTCTTTCCAATTACATTCTTTAAAATTCTAGTTGTAATACGTTGTAGGGACTGCATGTGGGGATAGAATGAGTTACATCATTACAAATGCAACATAAAGAGGCAGAGTGGCAGCTGACAAATTAGTAAAATCTTAGTGGTACTTATATAGCTCACTAGCATAGTGCTTATAAAAACCATATGTTTGACATAAACATTTGACACTCATTGTGATACCAAAGTTACAACATTAAACCATAGAGAACAAAATCAAGGCTTTTGCATGTAATTTTTTCCATTATAGTGATTAGAAGTCCTGAATCCGTGTGGGCAGATCCGAGCATCCAGAGCCCTGAAGGGAACTCTGTGGGGAATGTGTGCGTCCATACCAACACAGTTGCTACAGCAGGACCTAATGGTGTGCTCTGTTTTATTTGCCACCCACACAGTAGAGATGGTCCCAGCAACCAGCAAATGTTGGCAACTCCTGTTAAAGTCAGACAGGAGATCAGCAGAGCCCCCTGAAATTTTCTTTGCTCAAAGTAGTTCCCAAGAGGAGGCTGTTCTTGGCAGCTGCAGATGTCTGAAGTATGCAATGCAGAAGGAACTTCACAGCCCAAACTTCCAGGAGTGGTCTGACACCACCCCAGCGCCACTGATGGTGCTATAACAAACCATGTCTTCTCCACAGTTGAAGCTTATGAGCTAGGCTACATACCAGAGTGCCCATGAGGAATGTTTCATACTTAAAACTGTATGTAAACTTTGCAGAGCATTTTAGAGAGCTATGGCCTTCCTAGCTTTAATTTTTTTCTCTGTTCTGAAACGTTCTTTGGGACTTCATCAATCTTCTGGGGAGATTTCGCTCTACCTCCTCCTTATGCATCTGCTCTGCTCTCTGCATTTCCTTAAGGTAGCTCAAGACAACCCACTCTGAGGTGCAGTTCTGCTCCCAAGTAAAGGATAATGAAGTCTCCTTTATCAGAGGATGTGTCACATCCCTCTGCTTACCTGGCTAGAACTGTTTTCTGAGTTTAGTCCCTTTTTGTGAGAAGGTTTACAAGTGACTGGCAAATCCTCAAGACTTGTGCACCTTCCATTAGTAATCCTATTTGCCCCTTGGAATGCCCATCCGACGCAGAAGAAAGGAGGTCAGAGATATACAAAACATGCTACATTATAAACTAACATGGAGCTTGAAACTAAATATATATATATATATATATAAAAACAATAGCTGGGGATATTAAAAAAAAAATCAGGAATTATACACAGCTAGATTTCCCATATCCAAGTGTCTAAATCCAAAACCTTTTTGTGTTTGCTCTGTAAGCCTGGCTCTGCTCCCTTGCTCTCTTCCACATCTGCTGCTCAATGTGGGAATCAAGCCACCTCCAATTTCAAAATACCTTAGTAATCAAATCTGTTTCCTTCACACCGTGGATCAAAGGTTTGTGAAGATAAAAGCTTCCCAATTTTTTGTTCATTGCTTTTTATTACACTTGGGACATTATAATTTTATTGAATTTACTTTTTTGTTACTGTAGTGATCACTGATCAGAGTATTTTTATGTGACAGTGGAGTTTTTGCCTTGAGTAGCAGAACAGCCATCCATTTACTCTGAAGCTCTGATTTTAGGGGCTTTAGTTACGCTTTACTGCATCACATTCGCTCTTCATTCAAAAATGCCAGCAAGAAAAGGTTTCATCAGTAGAGATGAGAAACAAGCTTATTAGAATAATCATTTATAAGGAAAAATGCATTTTTTAGAACTGTAGAGCATTTCAAATCTACTAATGTAGCTTCAGTATGAAGTAATCATCCTCTTTTTTGGTAGAATATTCTATAAAAGGGAAGCACATGCAACTAAAGCAGAAAATCTAAGACATCCCACTGAAAATAAAGCACTATGGCTACACTGAAAGCTGTGTTCACCACACAGAGAAAGTATTCTGTACCTATTTGGACATACATGGTCATGTAACAGGAAACAGAATTTTGATCATTAAGACAAATTACCTCTCTGACTCTCCAGTAAAGAGATGCTAAGAGTTTCAACACTAACAGATTTCTCTCTTGGACAGTGTGGTTTCTGTCTACCTAGGGCAGGATCAGTCACAGATTTTTCCCACCTCAGATTAGATTTCTCTGTGGGGAGCAGACAGAGTGGGAGAGTGAAGATCTTATTCTTTTTAATCATTATTTTTCTCACAAACAACATCAAAGCTTCAGCGATTCACATCAAACAAAAGATGCTAACAGAAGCCCAGCTCTGTTCACAGCATTGTTAGGCAGAGACAGTAATGCTATGAATAGCAGGGCCAAAGGCCATGCACTCTGCTTCTGGGCAGATAAATACATAGTCAGGTAGTCAGTGACAGTGACAGCAGCTATTTAAATTTAAGGGAGATGTCTTTGTGGAAGATAAAGAAGCTCACAGCTTTTACAACTTATGCGTGCCTGAGATTGCCCTGCTCACCTCTACCTTGGTGCTCCATTGAACTGCTCCATTTTAGTGCTATTTTTAGTGCTATTCAAGATTTTCTTGGGTATTGAGAGCTTTAAACATATAATAGTATCTACAGAAGTGAATTTGCATTACTCCATCCAAGATTCTAGGGGGAATCTGAAAGAGTAAAAACATTTATGTTTAGCCTAGCAAGTACTTTATATGTTTTGAATGGAATGTGAAGGGACAGAGTCCTTCTTTATCACATTGTTTGACATACTTAGAAAGAAATCTAATCACTCTGTCTACAACTCCAAGAGCTACAGACATTATCTTCCTACAGAAGTTAATGTCTGGCCTTGTAATTGAATCTATCTAGAGTATGATGACGTAGCTGTAAAAGCATCTGTTCTGCTCGTAAGCATACATTAAATGCACAAGGTATCATGAATGGTAGAGCCTCTACCAAGCACAGAAAAAATACACAGCAATCTCCAACAATCATGGCTACTTCTGTGCTTTAATTTCTCCAGTTCAAGAGTTGACTTTGACATCTGAATTGGGAGTGCATATACACATCTACTGATTTTTTTTTTTTTCCCCAGAAGTGTATACTCTAGTTACAGTTATAAGGCAGGAGATTAACCTTTTAATATTCTTTTGCAGAGAAGAAGGAAAAAGTATTTTTTAAGAACCATGCTTACACTGCTATGTCCTGATGCAGCACTTCCTCATTCCTTCAATTACAAATTTGTGTAAGGAAAGATTGATAAGAAATTCAGGGTTTGGACCACTCCTCTAGAAGTCCTGCTTGTCCAGAAAGGACTGTATGGGATGGCTTAGTCCTTACGCAGGCAAGAGTCACTGGATGCAGCCAAAACAATGACTTTTTCCTTCAGATGTTTCTGTCCTCTCTATACAGTCAGAACTTAAAAACTTTTAAAATTATTTAATAAGCAAGAGTTTATCTGTATGAACATTTTGGAAATGGCTTGCTGTACCCACCATTTACCCGTAGCTGGGATTGTTGGAACAAACGTCAGAACACTGCTCTTTTATTTTAAGTTTGCAACTAGTCAGGGGGCAGGGAGAGCACTAGATAGTGAGCTGTTCACCACGAGCAATATATAGACATTCCCTGAAATATGTTTACAAGTTGTTGAGAAGTGTTTTAACAAAAAAAAAAAAAAAAAAAAGGAATCAGGGCTAAGCTATTCAGAAAAAAATGTGTTTACAGGAAGCAATTTGATCAGCTCTGTGTGATTCTCATTAAAATCAGCTTTTCCTAGTAGCGTGTTGAGGGAAGAGGAGGGTAACTTTCAATAGATCCTAAAGAATACCACAAAGATGCACACTTTTGACAGGGCTTATTTCTGACATTTGATTTGGACACAGAGAGTCAGCGATAATGCACGTATGCTTCCTGGGACTGCCCTCTATAGCCCTCCTCTTGCTGACAAGGATTAGTACGGCAGATAGGCTCAGGATGCAGTATGTGATACAGCATGGACTGAGGCTGCACAGACGTTGGCAGATCAAATTAGTCTCACTTTGTGTTGAAATCCGGGGGGTAATATTATCCAAGGAAGAGCAGGTGCAGCATACTCTGCTGTGTTTGAAAGAAATTTGCTTCAGAGGAAACTTAATCAGGCTAAATGCCAGTGCTGGAGCGAGTTGGTAGCTAAGGATTACATTAGGAATAAGGGTTTGCCCTAGAGAAACGAGACTTTGGCACTGCAGAAGGATCTTCCTGTAGCCTTGCAATAGGGACTCAGCTAGGTTCAGCACTTTTGTTGCCTCATTGCTTGTCTACTAATGTTGAACCTAAACGAGGCCACCCAGAATGAATTCTCTTGAACTTTCAGAAAACTCAGATACTATGACTGTATTACAACTTCCAGTAATGGAATAAGCATCAGCAACCTGTTTTTCTTACTTCATGCCCTTAACCTAAGAGTCTGGCTTTTTCTGGTACTTTTGTACTAATAGAGAGAAAAGGTGAAGAAGAGCTATACAAGAAAGAAAAACCAGGAAAAAAAGATTGCTTTTATTTGCAATTCCCTCCTAAGTCAGTCAATATTTCACAGTGCAATATGGAAAGGCATAGTTTTGGTGGTTTCAGAGCAACGATTTTTGTGTCTATGAGTATCATGAACACCTTTTTACAGTGGGCACAAAAATCCTGATCCTCTTTTTTTGTTTCCTGAGAGCAGGGAGGGATTCATTTTGCTTTTGGAAATTAACAGAACATTATTTTTGCTAGGATTTTTGTAATTTGCTGAGATTATTGATGAAACATTGTATTACTATCAACAACTTTAGGAATTTACAGGTTTTCCCAAATTAATTAGAAGGAGATGCAGCAAAAACAAGTACTTTTCCCTTTCAAACAAGAGTACTTCAACTTACTCCTCAGAGAGTCATCTTATGCCAAAAAGGTCTCAACTGAAAGGGCAGGTCATCAACAAAGATATTTGGAGAAGATAGAAAAACCAACATTTGCCATCGACTTTAGTGAAGCTAAGCTTCACTAAAGGCTTTCAGCCTGATCTGTGAGAAAAAGTGAATAATTCATAATACTACAATTTCTGTTGCCATCTTATTTAGAATTATCTGCCCAATGTGTTGCGAAGGACATGCAGTCATGTATGGAAATGTATATAAAGATCTGAGGATGTAGAGTGAAAAGTTGGCAGATAAGGTAGAAGAGACAGCCAATAGAGGGAACTCAAATTGTACAGCAAATCTGGAAGATAAATGGATAATTTAACAGCCATTCAGTTTTCAAGAAAGACAAAGCACAAACTACATTGCATCAGAAAAGGACTAGAAATGATGATGGATGAAATGCTTCAAGTAAGTGTTTAACACAACAGAATCACAGTTGCCTGCAGAATTCCCAGCTGAGGGCAAATTCAAAGAACTAAATAAGGATATGAGACTGATACGGTTTGAAGACTTTTTCAAAATCCATTTAATAGCAAGGCAGAAGACATTGATCAGCTGCTTGGTTAAAACGTTGAAAGGAAGAGAGTTAGAAACATTCTGTCTCTTGCATGCTTCAGACGTAGAATCAAAACCATAAACAGCAGAGCAAAATAAGAAGTTGTTTATGAAATAATAACTCTTCCTCTTCTGAGCAAACTCTTGGTTTCATGAAATTATTATGAACAGATGAATCATTTGCAACTATAGCAACACATCAGTTGAGCTACATCAGTAGGTACTCTGTCCTTCAGTATTACTCTCTCCCTTTGACAGCACAGCATGCTTGATACTGGTCAGAGCACATTTGGCTACCAAGAGATCTGTACATATTTTCCTTCCTGAAGTACCTGGCACATTTTACCAGTGGAGAATCTTACTTTATAATCATCCCTCTATAGTATGCATGCTTACTTACAAAGGAATACAGTATTATTCTTGCTAGTGCACCATCACCAGAAAGAAAGATAATGCTAATTCATAGCAGAAGAGCTGAACACTTGTGCATGTATTATATCCCTTCCCAGTCACAATTAGATTCCTTCCACACTGCTAGCAATTTCTATAGAGAAGAAAAAAGAAGCCTCTATCTTCTATCAGGGAAGTTAGTAGTATGTTCATTTCATCTAATTACATTTTTAGGTATCAGAAAAAAATTCCCTGGCAGAAGTGCAAAAGTAATGCACTAATGCATTGTGTACTTGACCATCTGGACCCCTCCTGAGTAAGCCCTAGAAGGAATAAACAAAGTCTCCTTCAACTATGAGGAGATTGCAGTAATTTTTTTTTTTTCATGAACACAGCCTCCTTCCAAATACAATACTTTTTTCCTGGAACATAATGATTAAATATGGCCCTGAATCAGTAGGGCAAATAATTAATTCATATACACATATACACACACAGTCAAAAGTTCATAGAAGTTAATCCCTATATCTTCTCTGTATCACTTTATCTTCTGTATTCTACCTATAGAAGGTAGAATTTAGGAGTCTTTTTGGTTTTAGTACATGGGCATATATATATACAGAAATACTTTTGTTTTTTCAAAACAACTTCCATCATGTATTTGTATTATGAAGATCAGATCTGTGAATGACTGCAGTACAGGTTCTCTTTTATCTGAACTAATCCGAAGTTCAAGGACTTTCAGATAGATAGCTCACCTTTGGCCTATGTATTCTCACATGAAAGCCACTTCAGCAAAACTCAGGAGTCCAATTCAGCTTTGCTGTAACTGGTCACGACTCTCTTGACTTCAGCAATGCTTCATATGCTTACACCAGGTCTGAATTTATCCCTATGGCTTCTCGGTCACTAATCCTCCCTTCCAACTCAGAAACTGCCTACATAATAAAAGTGATTCATTAGAAACCACTGGGTTCCAAAGTAGAGTGAACACTGAGACCTATAACTTTTTGATATGTGCTCAGTCATAAAAATGAATTTATATGGTCTCATTCCATAAACTCACTTTACAAACATTAGACCCGCAACCATACTTCCGTGAGCTTGTCAAAGCTCATAAGTTAAGCAAGGTCACAATTGGTCAATATTTGGATGAGGATCTCCAGGGAGGGGGAAAAAAAAAAGAAAAAAAAATAAGAAAAGAGAAAAAAGAAAAGTATATACTCTGGAGGTCCTGCAGTGTTTGTAAGTAAGTTAGGGCATACCATGCTCCTCTTTAAAAGGATTTGGTATTAGTCTTAGAATACAACAAAATGTTGTATTTGCTTTAGCAATAGTTTAGACTCTGGCCACATCTGTGCTGCATCTTGGCTGCTTCAGATAACATCCTTTCCCAGAGATGAAGGTGATGTAGCAGATGAAGTCCTCTCGCTGACCACCACCCTTCAACCCAGGAGGTAGATCTACCAACAAATGCCTCCACTGCTACCCATCACCCTCTCCCCAAAGGGGTTTGTTGCTACTTCTACTATTTCTGCATTTTCTATCTTTATCCAGCAAAATATACCTAAGAAATACATCTCTATACCCAAGAAAAAACACTCTCACCTCCCTACCTTCTCCTATAAATAGCTTCCTCTGAATATCTCATGGTCGCTCCCTTCTGAGGTCTTCCCTCGGGCAGCTCTGCCCCTCTCCCTGGTGCAGACAAGGTATTGCTGAAGTGCCTTTAACCTTTTCTTGTACTGGAGGAGCTTATATGTAAGAGGACCTCTACCTTGTGAAAGTATGCTGTGGGCAGAGCAGTCACAAAAGATACCTAAATTATTGAAGGTGGTAAGGAAAAGTCAGTGCTATACAGTAACTTTCTGAGAAACAGCTTAGTCACACATCTGAGGTAATACATGGATGCAGAAGGGAACTGCAAACCTATCTGGCTTTTCCTAACGCCGGAGCACACAGCCGCCAGCATGACTGCTCCTCCAGCATGCTTTATCCCGCCACGATTAAGAACAGCTTTTACAGCAAAGGAGATAAAACGGGAAGGGTCACCAATCCTGTACTTATTGCTGTGTGGCAAGGCAGCTGCATTGCAGCGGAAGAACTGCGAGTGGGCATCGAGGTCCCAGGCGGAGAGACGGGAACCCCCCAGGCAGGGGTTCCCTCAGCCCCCCGCCCCGCCGGCTGCCCGCTGGTTCACAGCCTGCCTGCTGCACCGAGGAGGGACGGGGAAAAAGGGCCTTTCTGCAGCTATGAGTTTATGTGGTGCTCTCCCATGTCAGACAGCTGTTGAAGACCAAGCCTCTTCCTACTAAAGCAAATAATAAACTGAGCATTAAGGAGCTGGATACCAAATTAGACAGATGACCAGCAAAGCTGTTTGTAAGAGGCATGCATCAAAAACAGCGGCATGGAGGAGCAGTACATCAAGGGGTTTTCATGCAATAAAATGGAAAGTAAAAAGTGCAGCCAGGAGGTAGAAAACCCTGACTAGGCTACAGCCAAATAACCTTAAATAGCTTTGGGAATAAATTGGTGGTTTAATCCGGATCAGGAACAGGTGCTATGAATGTAATTCAGTAAATGGTCGAGAGCCTGCCAGAAGGGCGAGAAATGTGTTGCTTTTGAGATAATTTCCCAGAAGCTTCATAAAAGAAAATTGATTACTGGAGTTTAATAATTAAAACAGGGCCAGATATATAGTAATCAAACGAGGTTTTAATTACATCTCAAGCAGAAATAAAATCCAATTTGTGTACTTCGTATCAGAAAAGTCCTACTGAAATGCTTTGGTAGCTGGAAAAAAATAAAATAAAAGCTAATTTCCATAGGAATTATAGTAGTTGGTTTAATTAAAAGGCTAGATCAGAATGAGAGAGTCCCAAAGTGAACGGACACTAAATACAGAAGCAGTGGTTTAAACATCAAATCAATGTCTGAATAAAGACATTTTATAGACCAAGTGCAAAATCTGCACTATCGAGTATCCCTAATCTAAATTAATGTGTAACAAAATAAAGTTTCTTAAAATTGCACTATATTTTTTCTAAGTATTCCATAGAATTAATTGCTTGTGCTATGGTAAAACTGAATATTAAAGACATGGTTTATTCTTTCTTAAATATTCCTTTTAATTTATTTCATCAAAGTTAATGTTGTTAGTTAACCGTTCTTGTTATTTACCTGGTAACCTCTGTTGCACTTGGGTTATTGGACTCTGTAATATGCACTTAGGTATATATTTCTAAGAAATATATGTATTTACTCCTGGATTTAAAATGTGTTTACATCGCATAAGATACAGTGATTTCTGTAGAACTGTGTGGGTGCTTCTTGAATCCATTCCCAAACTACTTGGGCTTCTGGTCTATGCTGTAGTCGATGCAAAGCTAATTGAACTAAGCAGCTCGAGCACTCATAATCCTCCTGGCACTGTATGTGAGAGGGCTGTCTCCTACCATAAAAGCGTGGCATCTGCCTAGGCCTGGAGGGATGGGCACAGCAGCAGGTCATGCCCAGACCTCTGCCTTTGCTCCCTGGCACTAGGATTGAAAACATCATGGTCTTGTGATCAGTCTTGGCAAAAAAAAAAAACAGTACAGAAAGGACACAGACACAGCCTAGAGCTGCACAGCCACACTGAGACAAAGTCCACTGTCCCAATGAGCTCCTTCTCTGCGTTGCTTGTAGCAGGTATAGGTTGCTGGTACAGCATTTATGAGAGGAATAGACAGTACTGCATTTTGTGCTTACAGATCCTGGGGCTGACCGGGTGAGTGCAGAATGCCATCTTTGTGCTTAGAGACGTTTGAAACACACTGATTTAAACACTGATTATTTTTGGTTTTTTAAATCTAAATTGTATACTGGAAAAATACTTCACGAAAACTTTTTCAAGATTTAAGAAATACCAGCAAGCTTAACTGCCAGTGGATGGATATTGGCTTTGCACAGAAAGGATCTGATAAGTTGCTGTCAAGAGTTGAATATCTAATGTGCTACCTCTAGATACTGAGTTGGTAGTGGTAATGCAGGTGCTAATGATAACAGCAGTGAGGTTTTCGGGTATTTTCAGGTGTTTATGATGTATTACTGCCCCTCTGTTTTGGATTCTGCCAAATCAGGTTTGAGGAATATGTAATGGTCTGAAATAAAGAGCTAAAAATGGGGAGTTCTGAGGCGCCATGGTGGAAATGTTATAAATCCACGTTGATTCTATCAAATGAATGACCATCACCAGCGAGCAATATGTGGCAGAGACTGCAGTAAACTCTCCCTCTTACCGCAGGCCCAGGGTTGCAAAATTATCTGCCCCATCTGTGCCATATTCTAAGGAAATAATTTCAAGTGGATTTGCTTCAAGTTCCACACAAATCAGCTACTTACTCATGGCGTGATTCTTCAGAAGTGCTGAGCATTCATATTTCCTACTGAAGTCAACTAAAATTGCAAGTTTTCAGCACATCTTAAAATCAGGCCATTAACCCTTAATTATCATATAATAGCTCAATTAAAATCTACCAAGACTTACTTCAGTAGCTAACCAAGCTCCCATGGCTTACAGACTAGCTATAAAAAAACTCCAGTTCTTTAGTGGTGTCTGGGCTCTGGGGACCATTTAAAGTGGTTGCTGTTAACCCTGCTATTTAAAGCAAATAATGAAAATGATCGACTGCAAAGGCACCTGCTTCCCCTTTCTTTTCCTTAATAATTTTCTGCACTTTTAGAAAAACAACCTTTGCTGTCTTCTCTGTCGTTAGTTTTTTTCCTTGCACCAACCCTTTATTTCCACTGACAAATACGTAGTTTCCGTGCTATCAGAGAAAGTATGATATCCAACTCTCAGCAAAACCCACTTCTTGCTAATCAAAAAGGCTGCAAAAGAATAATACTCCTTTGTCCTGAAAGAGCACAATACATGACCGCTTTGGACGTAACTGGTTAACCCTTTCTTCACATCTGGGTGCTGCTGTTAATGAGGTTCTGTCTCTCTTTAATGTAGGGACAAAACCAAGTGAACCACTTGTGGTCTTTCCACATAACTATTTGATACTAAAGGGGAAGGTAAAATAAATGCCTAGCAGACGCGTGCAGGGATTATGTAATTTTGGGGCTGATTCAAAGCCAGCTGAAACCAGATAAAAGATTCTTCCTGGCTTCTGTGAGCTTTGGACTGGGTATGTAGAAAAGAAGTGATTTCAGTGCAATCTAAAAAGAAAACTTCTTTTCTTTATTTTGAGCACATAGAAATGGATTTTTTGCCAGCTTTGGAAAGCACTGTATTGTTGTGGTTTATTCATCTATAGGAAATAAGAACCTAGCACTAGGGAGAACCTGAAAGTTATTTCAGCTCTGTCCAACTTGTCATCCAACCAGTGGACCTCCTGCTCATAGACATCAGCAACCAGATAGCCTCAGGCACCTGGGCGATGCCTCAAAAGGACGATCTTTTAGGATTCCAAAGCTAAACTAGTTGAGCAGCAATTCTGCCACCTTATATGCTTTTGTGAGATTTTTGGTGGCTTACTTAAAGCCTCAGGTAAAACAAGTAAGATAAAGAGATCTCAATGGGAACAACAAGCTTTACCTACTGAGGAATTTACAGCTGGGGTGAAGAGGCTGGGGCATGGTGCATATTAAACTCTTTTTACCCTGCTACTCCCTGGACTGTCCATCGGAGGAGTCAGTATTTTTTCTCTCACCCTCTTTTTTTTTTTAATCTTCTTCCAGTGTCTAGTGAAGCTGAATGTGAAACTGAAGCCTATGCTGGACTCCGTGGCAGTAAATAGAGGTAAATGGGAGGAGCTGCACCAGAAAAGACTTCCTTCTCAGGCAGCATCCTCATCCTCCTTTTCCTCTAGCTTTACCATGTCTCTCAAAGACATAAATTAAGCCTGCAAATGTCAGTGTCGCTTTACGATAAGAGCTGTCTGAAAGGCTTTCATAAGCTTAGGCCCGCCATTTTTTTAAGAAATGCTTTCACAGACATGCTTAATTGATTGGATATTATCTTGATGGCAGCATGGTTTGCTTTTACTGGGAGGCTTAGTGGGACTTAAAGGAAGGCCTGCGGTGAGATTGCGCTGGTATCTGGAGTGACACAGAAGACTTAGCACAAGAAGCATTCATTCAGCTCCACTACATTTCAACTGCTGCTGTAAAAATCTGTAAGGCTGACAACAGACTGAAGTATAAGAACTTACAGCTTAATAAAATTAATAATACAGAGCAGAAGTGGGATGCAAGCTGGTCAATTCATATGCAAGGAGCTGCAGGAAAACAGAATAGTATGTAATTTCATTGTTGTTTTGCATCTCTTCAGTACATGTTATGAATCAATTATGCCTGCTTTTGTGATGTTCCTCTCTCACTCTTTCCTCCTCTTTTATGCCTGAATGTTCTGAAAAGCCTGCTTTGTATTCTAAAGAAGTATTTTTTTACAACAAAGCTTCCTAGTGATTGATCAGGGCCTTTAGAATTGCCTACCTTTGCTACATTTAAAAACAAACTTTAGTATCTTTAAAAACACCAACCTGTCCCTTCTTCCCTGAGAAATTCATATTAACAATGCAGTAAATTTCTCAGCAAGGGGAAGTTTGCGTAAAGGCAAAATATTGCATGGTAATTTTAGAGGTTTTTTTTCTTTTCTTTTAAAAAATGCTCTTTTAACACATTCTTTTTTTTTTTTAAATTACAGTATCCCCTAAGGAAAAGATTAATGGGCTTTAATGAAAATAGAGTACAAATAAAAAAGCAAATCTGTTGCCTTGTGCTTCAGGTTCATATTTCATTGAAAAGTGGACCATGGATAAGCCTTTCTAGTATAATTTCCAGTTGAAATTAATATTTTGAAATGGTGGAGAGGAAGAATATCATCCTACTGGACTGACTACCTCTTACTTCTCTTGCAGTTCGTTCAGTACAATTTAAGATGCTGTTATTACAGCTAGCACAGCACTAGTCAAGGCTCACATGTAGATGTCTGTGGCAGAGGTGTTCATAAAAATCTAATCAAACATGATAGGTCACAAAACCAATCGTGTCTAGTTCTGTGTGATGACGCTAGCATTACCTGAAAGTTGGTCTCTTTCCATTAGTGCAAAGATCACTAGTATAGCAAAACTGTGATCCGTGATTTGAGGGTGCTTTCTCTGCCGCATGACCGGACACAAGAGGAGTCATGTTGCAGTGCTTACGAGTTCCCATTCATGAGGAAAAAAACCCTTTGTACTCCATGAAAAATGGGATTCTAAATATAGGATTGTCTGGCAGCAGAAAATACAGCTGAATTTTTAGTTTTACACCTGTGCCAAACTCCATTTACTTCAGTGGAATTACCTTGAACTGGCACCAACTTCATGGAAATCAGAACCTGGCCCAGCTGACCAGATGCTAAAAAGAGCTCTCCTCCTTTCTAAGGAAAGTGAGTCATTAGCGCCTTTGAAAAGCTGACTACATCTGTCTGACAATCAAACAGAAACAACAAATCTGTTCATCACTTCTTTAAAAAAACCACAACAAAACAAAAACCCTCTGTGCTACTAATCATGCGTATAGGAGAATAGCTGGAAATTTCAGTACTGTTGCAAGCCAATCTGTTAGTACGTGACTGAACCACATCACTTTCTCTAGCAGAAAAAAGTAGGGAAGGAGCAGAAATGCAGACTGCACAGCAGTGAATACATGCCCCAAGTGGAAATATTTCTGCTATTATTTTACCGCTTCTTTCTTCCTTGAATAAAGACAGACGCAGGATAGTAAGCAGCAAGCCATACAAAACTTACAACGCGTACTTTATGGGAGAAACAGACAGTAGGAACCGACATAGTACTGCTGGCAGGTATACACACAGCTTTTCTGAATTTTGATATTGCATATTGCTAAGTATAACATAATTTATAGCGCATACCCTACAGCTCCCCCCAAGGTTGAGTCTCCCCTCATTTCCTCTCCTTTTTATTGGCTTCAGTGCGCTGTTGCCCATGGCAACACCCACCGGCAGGGATGGGGATTCGGCACCACTGCAACCTGACATACAGCTGAAGCGCTAACAATGTCAACCATCAATCAAGTGACTGTTTGTAATTGCCTCCATCTATTTCTCCTGTCTTTCGGTATCTTTGCTATTGTGGGTCAAAATTCAGAAACTGCTGACTAATGTTATGGTTCTGTTCCTCCATCACAAGGAAGAAAATGAGAGAGCACGGCTAGATCTTTATCAGATTGTTCTCAGGCAAAACGAAACAACCCTACGGAAACCAGGGGGGCACAGTAGTGCATCTCAGAACAGCATCTGGTCTCTGAAAGTGGTATAGCTCAATCTAAAAAAATACATTAAAATCTTATAATAGTTCTTTTTTTTAACATTCAGCTTAGGAACCCACCAAAGATTTGCATTTTTGAGAGAAAAAGAAGATTCTTTGTGGAAGCATGCAGTACGGTAAAGAAACATTCCAAGTTTCTCATGCTTTAAGATGGTGGAAGACACTTTTTAGCTAGTGCTTACAAGGTTGCTAAACAGAAATTGTATCTGCTTTTCATTGTTTCTGATAGGGAAGCATTTTCCCAGTACTTCAGTCAGTTTTGCCAAACTATTCTGAGATGCGCACAGGAGAGATGACTGTGTAAGTTATTAAATCAGAATTCTCCATCTTTTACTTGTTTCCCTGCCCACTGCACAAATAGAGCTCAAAACCCATTGAAATCAGCTTAGTTCTGCGATTGCATACAAAACGCAGGTCCACAAGAGACGAGGACAAATTAGAGGGCAGAGAGAAGAGGGCGGAGACCTCACCGCTACCCAGGCCAGTGGCAGTAAAGCGCTGCCTGGCCTTTCCGTGGAGATGCCCCGACACGCACTAGTCTGTCTCAGCAGTAGGAGAGTCCTTGCTTATTTGCCCTGGCTGTTAGTGGAAGTGTTGCCTTGAATGAGGGCTCTAGCATTTACAATTCCAGTGCTAAAATGGGGTGAGCACATGGACCACCCATAGGGTCACAGGGGCTTCATTCTCCCCCGAAGGTGCTTCGAGCTGGTTCAACTGCCATGCCTTTTTTCTGGGTGTCCTCCCAAATAGTGCTAACTGCAGCCTGAATTCAGTTAGGTTTCCTGTCTCATGGGTTACAGCCCACGAGGTCACACAGGGGCCAGCCAGCAGCCCTCACTTCATCAGCAGAAAATGCTCAGGAGAAAACCTGGGTCTTCATCCCCATCCTCAAAGATAGTTCAGGCCAGGCAGTAATTCCAGTCAGGAGTCCCACCTGCGAGACCCCTTACCGAAATCAACCTTTCCTCACCATAAAAAAACCAACAAAACAGAACTGCTCTAGCATTTTATGCGGTAATCAGGAAGGAGCCTGGCGTTCAACTCCTACTTGATTTGGAAGAGGCTTTCGAGCTGCGGGTGCACCTTCCCCACCAGCCTGTGGGGACTCACAAGAGTGGGCTCATCTCCTGCCTTCCTGCCAAAGCCCTTTACATGTGCCCAGCTGGGAGAAGAGACGCCTGCAGGGTACAGCCCCAATTTCTGCTTCACGCCTGGGAGATGCACAGAGCAGACAGGCTTCAGTGGAAGAGCTCAGGAGGGGCTCATACGTGCGTCCTCCTGGATTAAAGTGCTCCCCTGCAACATGACACTGTGACCCCACCAGAAAACAAACACTGTTCAAGGTGAGGAGCAGCTGGGGTAGAGGCTCTCCTGCGGCTCAGAAGGGTTTCCCATCTCCTGAGAATGAGACGACCAAGAGGTGTCTTTGGCCATAGTTTGAGTAGTCAGATCAGACAATTTCCTCTAAAAGTGCCCTGTTGGTTTGCCCTTCTCCCAGCCTGGGACCTACAGGCAAAACAGAACAGCTTCAACAGAACATGACCAGGATGTAGACATCTGCTTCTGCCAGGACACAGTTTTGCTCCTGCTCCAAAGCAGAATCACACTTACAGGGTTAGGCCGCAGTAGCTCACAGAAGTTTAAACTGGATGCCGCCTGTGGCGATGAGACACTAAACTCCCCATGCAGCTCTGTCACAGCCAGCCCCTACTATCTGCAGGGCCAGGCATCTTGCTGAGAAGGTCATGAGTATGTTTTGTGCCCTGCAAAAGATATAGTCGTAGAGTAGACGAGAACTGTTCATTTTAGCTCAGGTATTCCTTCAGATGGTGTCCTTGGTACAGCAGCTGCATTTTTCTGGACTAGTGAACTTACTTGCTAATTGCTCCTTCTTAGAGTGCACTGCAATCTCATGATGTGCCTGTAGTTATCAACAAAGCCAATACTAGTACTCACAAACTATTTTTGAAAACTGCAACCAGCAGTGCCTAATATCATTTGTAATATTTAACTGAATTTATCCTAGTGGAAAAATAGGAGTGTTTCAGTCTACAGGCCAAATATTTCTTTTCCCTTCATAAAATTAAAACAATTTTAGTTACTGATAGATCGTTTATGCATTAAGTGAAATTTTAGAACAGGTTTATTTCAAGGTTATATAAAACATATTACAGACACTTCCAATGCTTAGAGTGTTCTGGGCAAGAAAACGTAGAGCAAGAAGTTTTTTCATTGGCTTTGTCAAAGAAATGGAAGATTTTTAGGAGTAAAATCATGTGAATGGCTTCTAACATAACAATGAAGTGGGAGGTCTAAATCAGCTGAAATGAGAGACTCCAGAGATTTCCATCACTTGAATATGCCAGTATTGGAATACATACTGCATATTGCTTGATACCTTTTCTTTCTTGGATTACTTTGTATTTAATTACCAATTTATAAGCATGTTGGCCACTGCATCTTACAGTTGTACGGGGCATACCATTATAAACTTTGAACCTTTGCCTATGGGAAACAACTGACACATGCACAGAAATACTGTGTGTATTTTCTAGTGCAAGTGAATCCTACGTACATTCAAAATGTGCAACTTAAGACTTCTGCATCCTTTTCCTTTTTGCATTTTAAGACCATTATTACCCATATTGTTTTGCTTTAGTAGGTCAAACAATGCTGACTCAGCTTTTTAAAGCACGTTTTTGAAATTAACAACTTAATTTTATTGATCTCTAAAAAAATAATAAATCATTTTAATGGTTTGCTGTGATTTTTTTTAATTTTCCTTTGAAAATACCTTGTCGGGATGAATCAGAGCTGTATCTATTGATTACTGAATCATGCAAATAGAAAAGCATGAAAACACATCCGACTGAGAGGGCCAGATATGATTTATGAAACATGACCTTGATCCCGTTCCTGGGAGCAAACCTAACTTCGCTGAAAAGACCAGAAACCAAATCTGGCTGGTGCCTTTAACAAAGCTATTTACGTGTACAGAAATGACATAGATTATACAGTCTGCAATACTAGATGTATCATTGTTCAGTTGAAATACTGTGGGGAGAAAAAAATATCCTGATGACCTCCAAAGAACAATTACATTGTTGAAATAGTTACAGAAAAGCGGGATATCATTTCTTCTACTTTTTTAAAGCTGCAGAAAAGCTGGCAGATTATGCTAACGTACAAACATCCTTCCTTCCATCAGCCGTGGCAAACTTTGGATCTTGACAGGCTGTGAAGGGGATGTATCATGTTCAAGAAGCCCAAGACACGAGTAAAATACTGGCCTGTGTTCCAAGACTGTGTGTTTAGCTTAGGGCCTGCTTTTACACTACCACTTACTGCTTAAGAGAACTATTATGCAAGTTTTAGAAATAAAGGAGTTGAAAAATCAGGAAACTCATTTTGATTTTATTCTTTATTCTTTCCAGCTGCCTGAGTTTTTGAAACTGGGCAAACATTCAGGTCTAGGCAGTGCTTTTAGGAGGAGATGCCTGTTTGAGCCAGTCTAGAATCACAGAATAGCTTAGGTTGGAAGGGACCTTAAAGATCATCTGGTTCCAACCCCCCTGCCATGGCCAGGGACACCTTCCGCTAGACCAGGTTGCTCAAAGCCCCACCCAACCTGGCCTTCAACACTTCCAGGGGTGGGGCATCCACAAGTTCTCTGGGCAACCTGTTCCAGTGCCTCACCATCCTCACACTAAAGAATTTTTTCCTTGTTATCTCATCTAGATCTACCCTCTCTCAGTTTAAAACTGCTACCCCTTGTCCTGTCACTGCACTCCCTGATAAAGAGGCCACCCCCATCTTTTCTGTAGGCCCCCTTCAGGTACTGGAAGGCTGCTCTAAGGTCTCCCTGGAGCCTTCTCTTCTCCAGGCTGAACAACCCCAACTCTCTCAGCCTGTCCTCACAGGAGAGGTGCTCCAGCCCTCTGATCATCTTTGTGGCCCTCCTCTAGACTCGCTCCTACAGGTCCATGTCCTCCTTGTACTGAGGACCCCAGAGCTGGGCGCAGTGCTGGGGTCTCAGAGAGCCGAGCAGATGGGCAGAATCACCTCCCTCGACCTGCTGGCCACGTTTCTTTGGATGCAGCCCTAGTGAACCGTCACTGAACAGCCCGTTTCACTGCTCGGGATATAAAAAGCATGAAAGGGAACAGAAAATGGCAGGCAAGCACAGGGGATGCGGGTCCTTTCTCGGGCACCCATTTGCACCACGGCGGATGGAGAAAGCGGGATGCAGCAGCCGCCGCCATCCCCTCCCTCCGGCACCCACTCGGCTCATCGGCGCCCGGCTGGCCGGGTGAGCGGCAGGCGGGAGGCCGGGCGGTCGGCGGGGGAGCCCAGCGCCGAGGCCGCTGCCGCCGGCCCTCGCACCGAGGGCCCAGCCCCGGGCACGGCAGCTCCCGGCCTGCCCCACGGCCCGCCGCCTCTCGCCCCGACCGCTGCCCAACCGCGCGCGCCCCCGCCGCTTCCGCTTCCGGGGGAGCGGCGCCCGTCGAGTGCCGCGCAGCGCGGGGAGTACTTCCGCCCGGGCGGCAGCGTTGCCATGGCAGCGAGGGGCCCGGCTTCCGCTTCCGCGGGGCCGTTGCCGTGGCAGCGGCGATGGAGGCCGCGCCGGTGCCCGACGGGCAGTACACGGCCGTCGTCTACGGGCTGATCGGCGGCGGGCGGTGCGGGGAGGCGGTGTCGCTGCTGAGCCGCGAGCTGCAGAAGAGCTGCCGCTCCCGGGGCGGCCTCTCCCTGCTGGGCTACTGCCACTACCAGCTGCAGGACTTTGCGGCGGCGGCCGAGTGCTACGAGCAGCTGGTGGCGCTGCACCCCGAGCTGGACGCCTACCGCCTCTACCAGGCGCAGGCCCTCTACAAGGCCGGGCTCTACACCGAGGCCCTGCGGGCCGCCAGCCCGCTGCTGGACCTCCCCGCCTACCAGGGCCGGGCCCTGCGCCTGCAGGCGGCTATCCACTACGCTCAGGGCGACCTCCCGGCGGCCAAGAGCCTGGTGGAGGAGGCTCTCGCCGCCGCTGCGGAGGGCGGGCCCGGAGCAGCCGAGGACCCCTCGGAGCGGGCTGACGCCGAGATCATCCTGGGCTGCCTGCTGTACCGGCAGGGGCAGCACGAAGAGGCCAGCGGCAAGTTTGCCGGTGCCATGCAAGTGCTAGGTTACTGCCCTGAGCTGTCCTACAACATGGCGCTGTGCTGCTATGCGGCCAAGCAGTATGCCCCTGCCCTCAAACACATCTCCGATATCATAGAGCGCGGCATCCACCAGCACCCAGAGCTCAGCGTGGGCATGACCACCGAGGGCATCGACGTCCGCAGCGTAGGCAACACTCTGCTCCTGCACCGCACGGCCCTGGTAGAGGCCTTCAACCTCAAGGCAGCCATTGAGTACCAGCTGCGCAACCTGAAAGCGGCCCAGGAGGCGCTCACAGATATGCCACCGAGGGCTGAAGAGGAGTTGGATCCAGTCACACTGCACAACCAAGCACTAATGAACATGGACAGCCAGCCCACTGAAGGGTTTGAGAAACTGCAGTTTCTTCTGCTGCAGAACCCCTGTCCGCCAGAAACTTTTGGAAACTTGCTACTCCTCTACTGCAAGCATCAGTACTACGACCTGGCAGCTGACGTGCTGGCAGAGAATGCCCATCTGACCTACAAACTGCTCACACCTTACTTGTACAACTTCTTGGATGCCATTATCACTTGTCAGACTGCCCCTGAGGAGGCTTTCCACAAGCTAGATGATTCAGCAGGGGCACTGACTGAGCAGCTGAGAAAACTCACGAAGCAGGTACAGGAAGCTAGGCAAAATTGGGATGATGAAGCTGTGAAAAAGGCAGTTAATGAGTATGATGAGACTCTGGATAAATATGTACCTGTCTTGATGGCCCAGGCAAAGATCTATTGGGACATGAAGAACTACACAATGGTAGAAAAGATTTTCCGCAAATCGGTGGAGTTCTGTAACGAACACGAGGTGTGGAAGCTCAATGTGGCTCACGTGCTCTTCATGCAAGAGAACAAGTATAAAGAGGCTATTAGCTTCTATGAGCCAATAGTTAAAAAGCACTACGACAACATTCTCCATGTCAGTGCCATTGTGTTAGCTAACCTCTGCGTTTCCTACATCCTGACAAGCCAGAACGAAGATGCAGAGGAACTGATGAGGAAGATCGAGAAGGGAGAAGAGCAGCTGTCCTATAACAATCCTGATCAAAATATCTACCATCTTTGCATTGTCAATCTAGTCATTGGTACGCTCTACTGTGTGAAGGGAAACTATGACTTCGGTATTTCAAGGGTCATTAAAAGCCTGGAGCCATACAACAAAAAACTGAGCACTGATACGTGGTATTACGCCAAACGATGTTTCCTGTCTTTGCTGGAGAACATGTCCAAGCACATGATCATGCTACGTGACAGCGTTATTCAAGAGTGCATTCAGTTTCTGAAGCAATGTGAGCTGTACGGAAGAAACATCCCAGCCGTCATTGAGCAACCCCTTGAAGAGAAGAGGATGCACAGTGGGAAAAATACAGTTACCTATGAAGCCAGGCTTTTGAGGGCGCTGATGTATAAGATCATTGGGTGGACTGGGTGAATGGTGTTCTCATACAGTAGAAACGAGAACTTTGTGTCTGTTCTTTTCTTACACTCGTGAGGTGGTGCTCAGCCTGGTGGTCCATAGTGGTATGGGGTTTTTCTTGATTGCTTACCTTTAAAGATTTTGTCCTGTATTTTAACAACATTCAGTGGAAAACAGAATGTTTACATGAAATTAACATGCACCAAATAACTAGGGGCATTCTCAGTAATCTGTCATGTTAAATACACCATAAGATGTGTTGACCAAGAACGTCATTACAGAAATATAGAGTTTTCACCTACAAGATATTTTAACCTGAAATGTCGACCAAGTTTCTTTTCATTGGTTGACCGTTGAAAATAATTTATTATCCATCTCTTCTAGCACAGAAATTGAAGAAACAAAGATGTTTTAATTCTCTGATTTGTGCCTGTGTGTGAAATGTTTCTTTCTTCTGCTTTTTCCAAGGTATTTTTAATACGTTACAGACCATGTTGATAGTATATTTAAATGCAAAAAATGGCTTTATAATTAAAAAATCAGCTCTACAAACATTAACATTGCCTTTTGCTAACTCAGGTATAATGCACATGTATTCTGGCAAGTTGTATACCTAATACAGGGACCAGGAATATATTCCAAGAAGGATATATTAGGATGGGACCTCTGTTTAGGTCTATCCTTCCAGTAAAGCTCGTTATGACTGGACGTAGCTGGCTTCAGAGCCACTGCCCAGTGCTGCCCCTTGGCTTCTGCGACCCCCAGAGTTCCCACGCCTGCGCCGTCCGAGCAGCAGCTGCTGCCCTGCAGACCTGTTTGGCAGCGAGTTCTTACTTAATAACGTGGTCCTCCATTTGCAGCCCAGCCTGCCCCTTTAATCCAAATACCATTCTTAGAATATACCAGTCTCTGGTAAGAGACTTTGTGAATGTGAAATTATATTATTTTCCATATTTCTCAAAAAGCATATAACTTCCATTTCATGCAAACCTTACAACTTCAACCCTTAGATGAAAGAAATCCGCTTCTCAGTTTCCTCCTTGTTACTGTTCCTGCATCTCTTAACACCTCTCTGAAACCCTGTTTATTTGCCTAACTCCTTTACTTAGCGTCTCCATCACACTGGCATCAGACAGTGTATTTTCTCAATAGTCTTTGCATACCTTTTCAACCATACTACATGTTCCACAGTGACATGAGACCAAAATACCTTTCAGTGTTTTTATGCAGTCTGGTTCTGGGCCCTGTGGCTGCTCTCCTTTTTGTGTATTCTGCCTTCTGAAGCAATGTGTGACGTGAAGTTTTTTAAATAAGGGTCAAAGATCCGCAGCTTTAACTCATTTGCTTACCTTTGATACTGGCTCCCTGAAGAGCTGTCACGGGGGAATTTGGAATCAGGCTGCATGTCCCTCAAAATCCAGTTTCTATGCTGTGGTTTACCTGGAAAGAAAGAGGACAGCATTTTTGAAAGTTGCTCTGTTATAAAGCAATAGAATACTTAGTTCTTAATCCTTAATCCTTCCAGAGAGTTAGTGTATATAGGGACTGAACAGGCCTGCAACCATTTCAACACACAGAAAGTCAACTCTGCTTATCTGCTGGGCAAGAAACCTGCCAGGAGCATATCGTCTGTAGCTAAAGGAAATGGCTGTGGGTTAGGTAATGTTACAGTTTACCCAAAATTTCCTATAGCAGTAAAGTAAAATCAAATTTAACAAGTGTCAAGAATGGGAAAATGTTCTAGACAGGCTAGAGAGCAGGCAGGAGATGTGGCAAGGTGTCCTAGAAAGGCCTCCATAGCTCATTCCTAGTCCATAAAGCCCCCAACTATGGTGATATTAAATATTTCCCACAAGTGCTTCCCCATGAGGAGGAGACCCATGATTTCAAATCTTGTTCCTCTCCATGAAGCACAGCAGCAGGCTGTAAAGTATGTTTCTAATTTACAGTGGAATTGTATTATATATTATGCAGCATAAACAGCATGACCTTTAAAAAAAAAGTTTTTAAAAGTCACGCCACATAATGGCGTCTGAAGTGCAGTAATGGGCAATGACTTACGGAACATCAGCCCTTTATTTAATATTCATTGCATAGATTCTGTAAAAGTCAGTGGACGTTTAAAAAAAATTTCACTTTGCAAATTTGCACCTGTGCAAATGTTGAATGCCCTCTAACAGAGAGCAATTTAGAGACCTTTCCATGGCTGACCGTTCAGTGATGTTCACATGCTCTAGCGGTTTCTGTACAATTGGTGCGTGACTTTCATTAGGGCTGCAGCCAGGATTAGCCGCACTAAGTGCTTCATCTCTTTCTCGCCTTCCGTGGCCACACAGGGGTCCACCGTGAATAAGCGGAGGTGACGGGGTTGGCCAGCTCTGGCACGTGCTCGCCAATCCTGCCAGCCTCCAGGGAAGGCACAGGGCCCTCGGCCGCAGGGTGGGAAGGGAGAACAGCCATGCTCCCCACAGAAGAAAAATCCCCATAAACGGACATGGAGTTGTGCAAGATGTGGCTGTTTTAGAAAATATGGCTAGAGGGCAGTCAGCATGTCTGGAATTTGCTTCATCCTGTTGCAACAGATCAGGCATACCAAAAAAACCCACCGGAAAACCCCAGAGAAAATGTCAATAGCAGCATTTTCCCTGTACTTCCCTTTTCCTTCTCTGTTTCTATCTGCTTTTCCTCACAGAGCACACTGACAGACAACCCAAGGTTTCTGAGCAGGTTGGGTGATGCTGAACGCCGTGACCCCGATGTGGAGAGGCCTCTGCTGCTGAAAGGAGAGGGAGAAACGGCAGAGCTGAGGCACAACAGCTGCCTCCTCTGCTGCATCAATGGATGCTTCTGCGTGGGGTCTCCTCCCCATCCCAGCAGTATTTTCCACCCTGTCCACCACAGCCTCTTCCTCAGCAACAGCCATCCAAACTTCCCGTGGCCACAGCACACTGGGGCAGACACCCCAGCCCCCATTTTGTCCTAGAGAGCTGCCTGCCCCTCCTGCACCCAGAGGGATCGGGTCCTGGGGTGGTGCGGCTGTCATCTTTTGCAGTGTGTGTTGCTGCCTCCAGTGGCAAGCAGGCATTTATAGCATCTCCAACTGCAAAGCACTTTGGTCATGAAAAATATATAAATGTTACAACCAGTTTTATTACCATCTTTATACCGCATTTAACGTTATCACTATGTGACTTACACACAAAATACGTTTTTAAAGGAAAGCACATACTTTTTTATTTGGAGAAAAGGGAGGACCCCAAATAATGGTTTATGCTCCTTAGAAATATAGTAAAATCCATCTAAATTAATGCCCTAAGCCAGCACAGTTCTTTTGTCCACAACCAAAAATCACTGTTTTCATTTAAAAGAATGCAAACAGAAAACACTACCACAAAACAGCTGACCATGTTCCTGGGGAGCTGCAGAGGGCAAACAGCTGCAGACAAGCAAGGATTCCTAAGGAAGAGCCTCTGCTTTTTTTGGTGGGAGCAAGGAGAAAGAAACCCTCAGGCCTCTGTCACTGCATCAGTATCCGAAAGATGAGCAGTGCAAGGTGCCTCCCACGCACACCACCGCTGTACCGAGGCCAGTCTCCAGGATTGTATTTGAACTAATAGCTTCTTTTGCACCTTGTCCTTACAACACATCTTGTGAGATGTTCTCGTCCTCAAACCTTACAAGGGCTTGCTGCCTGCGTTGCAGGTGACAACTGTATCATGCTGCAGTGGGCAGATCTTTTTTCCCAATTACCCTCACAGTAATTACAGCGACATTGGACAAGCAAAGGCCTTGAACTACCGTTCTGCCAGCAGCCTGCCTGTGCTGGCGGTGGAGCAGCAGAGGCGTGCAGGGCCTGAGATGTGATCTACTTCATGCCCCACCTTGAATCCCCTTGCTGCTCAAATCTCTGTGGTTAATCAAATGTCTGCTGACACCACCAGCAGAGCAGAGGTAGTGGATGCCAGGGACACTTGTGGTCAGCTTCATGGTAAGACAGATATAAAAGATGAGACAAAAGAGTCTTGCCCACAAGTCTATGGGGCCAGACGGGATCCAGCCGAGGATACTGAGGGAGCTGGCGGAGGAGCTTGCCAAGCCACTCTCCATCATTTATCAGCAGTCCTGGTCAACCGGGGAGGTCCCAGATGACTGGAAGCTAGCAAATGTGACACCCATCTACAAGAAGGGTCGGAAGGAAGATCCGGGGAACTACAGGCCTGTCAGCCTGACCTCGGTGCCAGGGAAGGTCATGGAACAGATCATCCTGAGTGCCATTATGCGGCATGTGCGGGACAACTGGGGGATCAGGCTCAGCCAGCATGGGTTTATGAAAGGAAGGTCCTGCTTCGCTAACCTGGTCTCCTTCTATGACAAGGTGACCCGCTTAGTGGATGAGGGGAAGGCTGTGGATGTTGTCTACTTGGACTTCAGTAAGGCCTTTGACACTGTCTCCCACAGCATTCTCCTGCAGAAGCTGGCTGCTCACGGCTTGGACAAGTGCACTCTGAGCTGGGTTAAAAACTGGCTGGACGGCCAAGCCCAGAGAGTGGTGGTGAATGGAGCCAAATCCAGTTGGCGACCAGTCACGAGTGGTGTTCCCCAAGGCTCAGTGTTGGGGCCGGTCCTGTTCAATATCTTTATCGATGATCTGGACGAGGGGATCGAGTGCACCCTCAGTAAGTTTGCAGATGACACCAAGTTGGATGGGAGTGTCGATCTGCTGGAGGGTAGGAAGGCCCTGCAGAGGGACCTGGACAGGCTGGACTGTTGGGCTGGGGCCAACTGTATGAGGTTCAACAAGGCCAAGTGCCGGGTCCTGCACTTCAGTCATAACAACCCCAGTCAACGCTACCGGCTTGGGGAGGAGTGGCTGGAAAGCAGCCTGGCTGAAAAGGACCTGGGGGTGATGGTTGACAGCCACCTAAACATGAGCCAGCAGTGTGCCCAGGTGGCAAGAGGGCCAATGGCATCCTGGCTTGTATGAGGAATAGCGTGGCCAGCAGGACCAGGGAGGTGATAGTGCCCCTGTATTCGGCACTGGTGAAGCCGCACCTCGAGTACTGTGTTCAGTTTTGGGCCCCTCACTTCAAGAAGGACATCGAGGTGCTGGAGCGTGTCCAGAGAAGGGCAACAAGGTTGGTGAAGGGTCTAGAGAACAAGTCTTATGAGGGGTGGCTGAGGGAGCTGGGGTTGTTTAGTTTGGAGAAGAGGAGGCTGAGGGGAGACCTTATTGCCCTCTATAATTACCTGAAAGGAGGTTGTAGGGAGGTGGGGGTCGGTCTCTTCACCCCAGTAACAAGTGATAGGAGGAGAGGAAATGGCCTCAAGCTGCGCCAGGGTAAGTTTAGGTTGGATATCAGGAAAAACTTCTTTACTGAAAGAGTAGTCAGGCACTGGAACAGGTTGCCCAGGGAAGTGGTTGAGTCCCCATCCCTGGAGGTATTTAAAAGACAGGTAGATGCAGTACTTGAGGACATGGTTTAGTGGTGGACTTGGCAGTGGTAGGTTAACAGTTGGACCTGATGATCCTAAGGGTCTTTTCCAACCTTAACAATTCTATGATTCTATGATTCTTGTTGTACGGTTCTGGGAGGAGCATGATTAGAGTCTTCCTTGGGGAAGCTGGGGGAGTTTCTACTGGGTAAGCAAGCCCCATTAGAAAATGGACAAGGAGAGGAATGTTATTTCTCTAAAAATGGTGAAGTTACGTACAATAATAAAAGCTGACTTGGGCAGCCCATTCCACAATATCTTACTTACAACATCCTATTTTAGATGTCTGAGTTCAAAACTTCCACACATCCACATTGGCTTCAGCCTCCAGCAAGGCAGCAGAGTCTGGCCCTGACTGATGGTTTGCAGATTCGCGACACTGATGTGATAACGTGTCTGTGTGGGCTGAAAGATAAGCACCAAAAGATCCATCTTCTCCTCTCCCCCAGGCTTCTCTTCCTTTATCTCCCTTTGGCCTTTCAGCAAATAAAGCCTTCTCTAAATTTTGGGCCTCTGCTAAATCCTGCCGCCTTCTTAAGGAAGGAGTATGCCTGGGACAACGCACATCTTCACATCACGATGCATAGTTCATACAGAAAAAAGATAAACCCATGCATACCATCTGGTTTACCAAGAACTAGTCCACAAAACAAATTTCCTGCAAAAACATCTTTTAGCATGAAGAGCTGAGAGGGGATGGTAAAATGCCACCTTCTTTCACAAGCACAGCAAGGGGCGTCTCTAGGCTTTCCTTGCACATCCACCACATTTAAATGGCAGCCTCCAGTAGAGGAGGCTTCAGCGAGGTGCCGCCTGTGCCTGCTGAAGCTCTGACGCACCGAGCCAGGGCGCGCAGTGCTGATGCTCGTGTGGTGCACGCCTCTGTCAGTGCCTGCACGAGGTGCCGCCTCAGCTTTCACGAGCCGCAGGCAGGCCTTTCTGAGCAGGCGCACTTGGCTTTGTCACTCTGCGCTGCTGTGGGGGCACAGACGATGAAAGCCAGTAGCAGCAGAAATGAACCTGGCTGGTGTTCTAGGGGGTGGCAGGGAGGATTTACCCAAGTGTGGAAATGGTGAAAAGCGAGGTAGTGTTAAAATACTCCCAGCTTCAATCCATTTGCTGCTAATCGGTAACATAGGGACATCCAAGTGTGCACACAGTCTGGGAGACACTGCAGAGAAATACTGAGACATAACTGATACAACAAACAGCTGTTTTGCAGTCCTCTGCACCTCGTTTGGACAGTGCGACCTACCCATGGCTCGCAAAGAAACATTTTCTAAATAAAGTAAAAGAGGCTTTCAGTCCTGACAAACTTCTAGGCTTTACTTTCAGCAAAACAACTCTTTTTTTGGCTGACGCTTTTCCATTAAGTAGAAAATTTGAGACATTTGGACTCATTTTCCAAAGAACCTCTTGATTAGCATAATTTTCCTAGACCTTGCCTGAATTCAAACTAATAAAGCCCACTCATACAGCAGACCTTGCCAAATCCAACAACTTCAGTCCAGAATGTTTCTATTTTTGGGGTTCTTCCCCTAAATTCAGTATAGTTTATAGCCCAAACTGAAGCCCAGGAGAGCCAATAAAAAAGTTCCCATTGACTTCAGTGAGCTTTAAATTGGCACCGTAGAAAGTATCCATTTTCACAGACTGCTATTTCAAGCCATCCAAGAGCAGCTTCTTGAAAGTACTGAAGTGCTGCAACCCCAGTCAAATTCAGTGGCAAAAAAACTTGTTTTCACACACTTAAAATGCTGCTTAGAAAACAGCTAACCCCATGTTTCCCATGGTACAACCACTGCACGTTAAGAAAACATCGCTGTTGCACAACGAGAGGTAGAAGTTGGCAGGGGATCCTGATCCTCCACCTAGACCCAGTCAGGCACAGCCTTCACTGCCAGCCCATGCAGCCCACCGTGGCTCTGAGCACAGGGCTGAGGACTCCCGTCCACGTAGCGTAGGGGATTACCCCTACAGCGCAGCCCCAGCCCTCGGAGGCACCCGCATCTCAATGGCCACCCCACCGGGAACTGCTCGGAGAGGGAAATCAAAAACACGAGCACCAGATTTTCTTGTGGAACATGGGAATCTTCACTTTTAACCTTCCTGGGGTGAATTTACACACTGGCTCTGAATGGTGTGAGCTTCTCTGTGGTGCTTTTGTCCTCTGCTGCACACAGTCATCCCCTTCTCTGAATTCCTTGCTGCTTACCTTCTCCTTCCCCCCAACTCTGCCTCTAGGACCCTTGCCATCCTGTGTCACAAGCAGGGAACAGGTTGACTAACAGCTTTTTATGAGTCAGTTTTATTTTATAGCCCTCTTTCCCGTGGGAGAGGGCAGAAGGAGTTGGCTAACACTCAGATCCTGTTGGGCTGAACTGTTTTCTAACAGCCGTCTTCCAAAATAAAATTAACACAGCTCAGATTTTTCTAGACTGCATTTCTCTGGTGCCTCACAGAGCTCTTTGTGTCCTCCTCCACTGATTCACGGCCGCCCAAACAGCCGGCAAACAGAAACGCAAGAGCTCTGACATGGCGTATCTGATTTTCTTGCTCTGTCAATAGTATTTATCACTGCAGCTCCCATGCGGAGCGGGAGGGTCTGCTTCTCCATCAGAGCTGAGGGACGGGGGTTTCAGAGCGCACATAAATCCTTCGCTCTTCCCCTGCAGAGCAGGTCAACGCACATCACATTTTTAAAACAAAAAAAGCCACATCTTCCGATGGCTGTCGTCCGACCGCTGCTTCAGCCAGCTCGATAGCCCGGAGATAGCCGCCGCACTAATATAACCCACGCAACTGTCCGTAGGTGCGAGGCAGGTGTGGAGACAGCTCCATTAGGAAATCCCGCCTGATTTATCAGAGCGGCGTTATTCTTCCCCTGGCAGCACATGCCTTTGTGTAACCTTCAGGGAGCGGGCTGGGCGGCTGCTGCCATGCCCCAGCCGTGCGACAGAGGGTGCTGCTACGCCAGGTTTGGGCCGGCAGCGGCCGCGGGCGGGGAGCCGCGCCGCCCGCACCCCCGGGGCCAGCGCCCCGCTCCCGGGTCCCCGCCACGGGCCTGGGACAGCCAGGTTGCTGGCAGCAAGACCGAGCTAATGCCGGCAGCTAATATTCGCTCCAGACACAGAAGGGTAACGTAATCCCTTTTTTCCTAGCCCACGCTAGAGTTCGCTGCGCCTCCTGGTTGGAGAGAAGGAAGGAAAAAAGGGAAGCAAAAAAGGAATGGTGAAAGGCAGTAGTCTAGGGCAGTCTCTGCCCTAAAGAGATCACTGCTCCCTCAGGTCCAGGCGCTGGCCGTCGGCTCTCCAGGAGCTCCCTGGTGCTGCTTTCCCCGTACTTAGGGGGAGCAAGGCCGTGCATGGGCAGGCAGTGAGGTTTTTACACTGCCTCTCAGCATCGTGGCCAGCTGTGGCGGGGGGGCGGGTGGAGCAGTTTCAGGTACCAGTGCCATCACGCCCAGAGATGCAGGTGATGCTGTGCACCCCTCTGGTCTCTTGCTCCCCTTGCACCCTCTGCAGCACCCTCACATGGATTACACCTTGGAGGAGAATGTGCCCATAAGTAGGCATTGGTCTGACCTATACATACTTGTGCAGAGGTCTGACCTATACGTATTTGTGCAGTCCAGGACACGACTCTGACTTCACCGGAGCTTCTCTAGACTTGTGCTGGTTTTATCATAGGGAGCATTTGTTTACAGGCATGAGATCACCTCCCCAGCAGTCTCTATCGAACCCTTACAATCGTGTGCAAGATAGGGATCTTCCTGCAGAGATGGGGAGCAGCCTCAGCTTCTCCCGGCGTCACGAGCAGCACCTTCTTTTCTGCCGCACTTAAAAGCCTCTTGGCCTGCTCCTGCCCAAGAATCACATCAGGGCTTCGGAAGACATGAGATGCCAGTAACAAGAGTTACTAAGCAATGAAACAGTCAACAAAATACAAAGCTGTTAGAGCAGGACTGGTGTCTCGGGAAGGGAGATGCGGGAGCCCTGCCCTCAGCCTTTGTGCTCGGTCCAGGGCAGAAAACGCAGAGACGCCTCCCTGATCTTGTGAAATGCCTGCGAGTGAGCATGTGTAATGTACTGTGAAATTTTTGTGACTTGCTAGGTTATAAAGCTGGTTATAGGAGAATTTAATAAAAAAGGAAACCAGTTTATCTCTTTCTGATAATTTCTCTATGGCTTTAGGGTCTCATTCTGGCTTCCTCTCCATGCCTGGAGAGGTGATCCTAATATTCAGTGTAAAATGTACAGATTCCCTAAAGGGAACTTGAAAGAAATTCTCTGCTTCAAATTCAAACCTGACAGTACATATCACATCAGGGGATCCCTTTTATCAGCAGGATATTCAGAAGGGATGAATGATTTACTCACATAATCTCTTAAACCTTTCACTTGCAGAGTCTAAGATAGAATTTATAGCATTTTTATCATTTGGACCTAAAAAAACCACCAGTAAAATTCCTCTATGAAATCCGAAACCCTACTCATTGATTTTCTAGCTGATGAAATTTCAAAAGAACATGTTCTTCCGTGATGGAGTAACAGCAGGCCTCTGCCTTGGGTTTGGTGTTTTCTCATGTTAGAAGTCAGATAATTCCTCCCCAGGGAGACACATCAAATCGATACCTCCTGTCTTTTGCATTTGACAACACTGAGGATGTGTATTAACCTCCCGTAAGTTCAGACAGTATCACGTTTTGTGGAATTTATGTCTCTAATTTCTGTTTGCTAAATAGATGTATATTTACACAAGAAACCTAAACAACTAATGCTTTCATTTTGAGTTTTAACCTAAATAATTGGCTTTGTCTTCAGGATGATGGGGAAGGTAACCTACATAACAACACTTGCTTAATATTTCTGCCATGTACCTACTGTAAAAAAGTAAACCAAAAGTGGGCTGCAACATTTTATTTTCCTTCCTAAAATATTTTTGCCTTTCTGCTATGTTCTCCCATTATCTGATGAAAATATAAGCTGGTCTGAGTCCAGGTTTTGCTTATCCTGTTGTACCAATAGAGTGGTATCACTTTTTTTTATTCTTCTGAACTTATTCTTGAATTAAACTGGGGGAAATGAGCCCAGAATGAGAATGCAAAACAGATTCTCATCTCATTTCCTGGCACTGTCACTTTGTTGTTTGAACCCAGAACCATCAGGTGTTAATCTGGGGTGGGAAGTAGTACAAAGAAATACGTAATAATGCTAATAACTTTCTTCATTTGAACTTAAGGAGGTGTCAGAGGCAGGAGGCAAACGAGCACGACTAGGTCAGTCATCAACACATTAGAAACATCCAGAAGTACAAACCAGAGCTACGAAAACTGAGATTTCATTTTAGCCGCTGGTGAATGTGTGCTCAGCCCTTCAGAAAGGTGTCTCTGTCTGTTAATTCATCTCCAGTCGGTTGTCTGCAAACAGTGATGAGACTCTGGTGAGGACTCCCTCATGCCCAATGGTCACTTTGGGCCACGTTTCTATCGAACCCCACCTAGTGTTCCCAGGGGGGCATGGGGATAACTTCATGCCTCGCCACTACTTTCCTGGTTTACGGTGCTCCTGTGAGAGCTCCACGCGAGCTGGTGATTTGCTCAGTCGGGATACTGCTGACCTCCACAAGGCAGCGGTCCTCACCAAGTGCTAAATTATGTTCGCACTTACCCGGTGCAAGCCCCAGTACTTCCATCCAGTTCAGCAAAACACAGTCCGATTTACACCAGCATAAGTGACAGCAGGATTTGGCCCTATGGAGCAGGCTCTGTAAGGCCAGATCCTCCACGGGTATAACTTACCGTGGCTCAGTTTGCATTTGTAGTGCCAAATTTACTTCTTTCCATTTAGTATGTGGCCCAAGGTCAAGTTAAGAAAATATTTCACTGTCGTAATTATTCCCATGAAATCCAGAGCACTTTATATTTGGCAACCAATGTCATTTCCCATGCCTTAAGAAGCTGGCATTAATTTCCTGACACTGAACAAAGACAGATTCACTTACACATTTTCCTGACTGCCATTTTCTTCGCCTCCTGCGTTTGAATCCCTGCAATCTGATGCAGTCCTGAAGGAGCCTTCCAGGGTGCTACTGTAGCACTAACAGTAACCACATCTCCATTTAATGAGGATTTGTGCCAGATTTCATCCAGTGGGAATTTTACCTTCAACCTGGGGAGTAAGCCTGGCGATGCTGCCTCCTGAGAGCTCTTTGCTCCTGCATTTTCTCCCTGAGAGCCTGCCCATCCTCATTAGAGAGCAGAGGTGGGGATCTCACAGGTGGGTCATTTCAAGGCTGTCACCGTGTGTCAGTAACCCTGCAGCTGGATAATTCCGTGTGATTGTGCAGCCCTCAGGACTAGCTTAGTGCTTCTGATACAGACCCTCCAGCACCTTCCCTCTCCAAGCATCCTGCTTATACAGCAGAGCCCAGTGAAGAGCTCCCCAAGCAGAAACGCTGCACTGTTTCTCCCATCCAAAAGGAGACGCAGGCTGGGAGCAGCCAAGCAGGAGCACCAGTGGCAGCGAGGGTGTTGGCATGGGATAAAGGCCCTCGGTGGGCAAATATGGCGCAGGACAGGACATTCATGAGAGGCACTGGAGGAAGTCTGGGCTCCCCGGGGCAGGAGCTGCAGGGGGGTCGGGCTGGGGCTCAGGAGGGCTGCAGGGGAGCCAGGGTGTGCTCCCATGCCTCCGAGGAACCCAGCCTCGGCTCTGCCTGCAAATGCAGTTGGTAACAGCCACCTCCTTTCTTCTTCACGCGGAAAGAAATATTTCAGTCCTTGACATGTAGCTAATATCCTCAGCTGATGTTGGCTTGCCTGGCTCCCCTGAAGCAATGAATATTTATACTAGCTAAGAACTGGCGTGCATTTCATATCCTCTTGATTATTTCTCACAGCTATTTCTGTTTGTTCTCCCATAGCACTCAGTAGACTGAGTGCCTTTTTCATGCAACATGGTCAGTTTTCACTGTAATTTTTTCCCCTATAGGTTCGTTCATATTTACACATCTTGAATTCCCATCAAAACTTCAGACTAATTTAAACTGGGCAGTGGCAAAATTACCTAAAGTGCATTTGCCCCACCCTGATAAACAAAAAACCCCCACCACCAACCCCCCCCCCCCCCCCAAAAAAAGAATATATTCAAATCAGATAATTCTGCACATCCATGGCAACAACACAGGCATGGAAACGGTGGTGTGGACCCTCCCACACCCTGGCCAGCACTGCAGGATTTCAGTAAAATTTCCCATTTCTCAGGATATTAAGTTTGACTACAAGGAAATCCAGACATCATGTAATCTCCCTCCAGCATTGGAGCGGAGCTAATAAAGATGCATAAAACATGCCACGACCTGGAAGCTTGCTCAGAGGCACGTGTTTACATTTGGAAATGAAGACAAGTACAGCGCGGGTGTGACCAGGACAGAAAGAGCAAGGACAGAAGATTAAACTATAGCATAAGGAGGCATAGCCTGTTGGAAAAATACAAACTTTCATGAGCGGTGAAGGCCAAATGCAGCTCAGGTTTTGATCACACGTACTGATGCTCGACTGCTGCTACCCACCATGCTCCCCTCCACTCCTTCAGCCCCGAGTGGGGCCTGTCCACTCCTGGGGAAGCCCGCGGGGGCTGCCCTCGCTGGGGGGACAGCCCCCGGCACAGCGGGCAGCAGCTCTTCTCCTGTCCCCTGGGGATGGAGAAGTGGGACCTGAACCATGCAGGTGTTGAGGCCGGGCCCTGAGTGCAGAAGCGGCTCATAATGATCTTTACTCTTTCTCTGCCATTTCCCTCTGTGGCCCAAAGACAGGGATGAAGTAACTGCAGATGAAGCAAGGGAGCCCTCGGGCCAAGATCTGCGTGGCACGTAGGCACCTGAGCCTTGCCATTTCAGCAAGAGGTTCCCAAATATCTTTGGGAATCCATACCTTAGGATATGGCATGCTGAGACACCACCTGAAAGCGCACACCTGCGCCCGGGGTACATCGCTACTATTGCAAGGTTGCTCACCCCTGTGGAGGGTGAGGAGCTGGCCAGGCTATGGGGCCTGGGGCCAAACAGCAGCATCCCAACCCCCACCAAGCAGGCAGACCTTCACCTCCTGCTTTGGGCCTCAGAAATGGGATGCTGAGCTTGGTGGACTGTTGGCAACACTTTTTAAGTGGGTTGGTTTATTGTCCATCTGAAACCCTCTCTTTTCTTCCATGCTTGGCGTGTGGGTTTAAAACCGGGTGCTATCATGAAACATGAATTGGTGGTTGTTTATTCCTACACCAGTTCTGCTGTTATACACAATGCTAGGGTCAAGCTCACCAAATCCACGACCATCAGCTGTGGCAGCAAAGCACTGAGGCAAAACACATGGAGGTGAGGAGGGGAGACGTGGTTTCCATTAAACAGCCTAAGCTTACAGCACACAAGGAGAGCACTTCGTTACATGCTGAGGAAGCATAAGAAGGTCTCATCACACAGTTTGGGTGGACACCTGGATCTGAGATGGGACTGTACATGAGAGCCAATGCCCCCCAGGTGCAGGCCAGCAGGACAGACAGAGGGATGAGAGGAGAGCAAGCCTTGCAAGCCAGTGGGACAAAGTACAGAGCAACTCCCAGTGGACACCGGAGTGCTGGGATTTCCCTCAACTTTGGCAACGCTTGTACAACCTGTCATGTCAGAGCATCCTCCAATACATATCTGGCCTCAACAACACTTTAGCTGCTTTGGAGGGCTTATCTCTTTAATTGGGATAGCTTTCATCATGCAGCAATGATGCCCGCCTCAATTTTTATAGGGGTGTTACAGCAGAAGTTGACTGAGGTGTTGGGAAACCTGATGATTTTAACAGAGTTTTGCAAGTTTTGTACCCCGGGGCAGGTTTTATATATTCTGTGCTCATTTACAGTAAATAAAATTGTTTTCCCCTGCCTACCCCTTTTTTGTGCCATTCCCTTTGAAGCTGCACCCCTGTACTAGGTCACCAATAGGAGCTGCTTGTGTCCCCCCTCTCCAGGAGGAAATTCCCAGCTGGACACAGGCAATGATTTGCTGGTTTAGATGGGAAAAACGGGTGTAGAGTGTATAATTCAGCTCTGAATCATGATGTCCTAAAGATTTAGCGAGGAAATCTATCAACACATGTGAGTGTTCAGGAGTTAAAACCACGTTGTGGGGGCTGTCTGGTGATTTTGCAGAGCTACTGGCGGGAGCCAGGGTGAGGGGAATCCCCCTAGTGATTTGTAGTTTTGGAGGAGGAGGACCGGAGCTGCTGAACTGCCAGGAATTTGATTTCTGGCCGCAGCTGTTTATTCCATCTCGTACTGTTCCCCCTCACAAGGCAAACCCACACCTCCTGAAGAGGCTACAACACACTGCTTATTTTTTACCACATCACAGAAACGTCTGACTTGGCTCCCTCACTGTATTTTTAATGCTTGCCAATTCTAACACCTCAGATATAAAACTTTCAGACCATCCTATGCCTGGCTTCTGCTTTTCAATTTGATTTTTCCCTAGCAACAGGACGTGCCCCAAAGTATTTCTGATGAGAGCAACTCTCATCTTCACAAACGAGAAGACCTTGGCTCTGTATGATATATGCCCTAGTTAAAGTAAACAATAACATTCATATTTTCCTGTAGGCTGCACCAGGGCACTGGTCAACCATTCAGTAAGTAGCCCATATTTCTTATTGCAATTTATGGCCTTGAGATGGACAGGAGCTAATGTAAACGTCCTGAGCTTTTGTGAGGGATAGTGCAGAGCACATAATGGCTCTGTAGTTACCTATGCTGAACAGATACACAGTTCACTGATCTATTAAGCACTTTTGAGATCATGCAGTTTGTAAAAAAATACTATGCACTTGTAAATGTCAAGAGGAGTTACTGGTATTTATAGAAAAGAAACTGTTTTACTATTTCCAGTTCTGTGGAGCAAATATGCTGTATACTTTAGGGTTCAGCTCCAGCAGCTCAGTCGTTTCCGTGTGGATCACATTTTTAAGGTCATAAATTGATTGAGATGACCCCGGCAATTCAGCACCATGCCTGGGTCTTTTAAAGCCCAAGGAAAGGCAAGTGACATTTAACGGTGGGAAAGAAAGCAAAGCAAAGGGAATGAGGGGGGTTGTAATATGATAATAAAACCAAGGCGTGTGCATTTCATCAGTTGGATTTCATAAAGAGCTCGATCTTGCAAGGTCTCTTTTGCAAAATATGCCTGGGTGTATGAATTTGTATGTTAGCCCTGAACGCCAAACAACTTGCTAACAGTACTTGCCAAACGCAGAATCAAGTCAAGCAAGCAAAGGAAGGATCAAGTCTGACAATAAACACGCCTTCTGGAAATCGTGACTCCCTAATTTAATGCACCACATGGAAGGCTTTGCATTTTAATTTATCAGTTTCTTTTTAATTGACCAGATTAATTATTTCCACCTTGCCATTTGGCAGGTAGGTCACTGTTCCTTTTCACAGCATTAATGAATGAATTCCATTTTTCCCCTTGTAATTAAAAGTGCAAGCTACAGAGATCACATTTATAAATTGGCTTAGTGCACAAGCAAATTTACTCTTTATTAAATAAAATATAACATCATTTCCCATGCAAAAAAAGATTTCTTTTCTTTGCATTTCTCCACCAGCAAAAACATGACAAAAAAAATCCCCTCAATGCTGCATTTTTCAATCAGTAATAGAAATGGGTAAAATAAGATTACCAGCTAACTCCTGAACACCCACAAGTCTCCCATGGGCACACCAAGCTCAACTACAAATGTGGAAGCAATTGAAAGTTTCACATTATCGAAGTTTTATGCTCTAATCAAGGTGTCTCATGATCAGGTCAAAAGGCAAGACTTGCCATGGCGTCCTGCTATGTTAGTTGAGGAAGATGGACCACAACTGGCCCATTAGCTTTAGCTGCTAGCTTTAAGAGAGACTGAAGGAACATCAAGACTTCCTCACTGCAAGCAACACACGTCAAACTCACTGGGGTGGGCTGATGTGGGATCTGCGGCACTTTCAAAAGCTCATCTTAATTCTTAACTTGCCCTCTGAAATTGCTGTGCTTAAATGCAAGCTTTTCCTGCCTTTAAATGCTGTTATCCAGTGAATTTATGTAATGGCACCTGATGCAGGTAGAGGCTGGATCTCCCTGGTTGTACTGGCTAGATACACGCAGGACAAGATGTGAAAACTGGAACTGTAAGGAGAGGAAGAAGCAGCAGCTGGGGGCTTTGTACAGGATAGGGCTGGACAGACACTGCAAACGATTATCCAAAAACATTATTTTGTATTTCTAATGAATTCACAACAGTCAGGCTGAAGGCCCTTTTATGTTCTGATGTTAGGCACATAACACCAGAACATGATGTTATGAGTAGTGAATTTAGTTGTCTAAAAGACACCTAGAAATTGCATTTCAGAGTCAAATCCACAGGTATACATCATATCAACACCCCACCACCAATTTAAAATCCTCTCATGTGTGTGCTGGCACTGAACATATCTGTATTTGTTCAGTCAGAGACTGGACAAAAAACAACTGGTTTTCACCATTCCCAGCCAAGTAATGTATCTGATTTTTTTTTTTTTTTTTAAGTTGTACATGATCTAGCTGCAAGGCAAAAAAAAAAATATTTTGAATACATTCATATGTTTCAGGAATCAGCAATAATGTTATGTCTATCTGTGTGTTCTTGTGCATGTGAGAAAAAGGCAGAGTCTTTTAAACATGTTTTCTTACTGAATCCCTTGCCTTTCTCTAGTGGTCAGGGTAGCTATCACAGTGCTTGGACGGGGTGTGCAGAACGAAGAGAATTGTAAGGATGGCAGATAAAAGAGGAGGGAAACTGAAGGGATAGGAGAAGGTCAGGGGGTGCTGAAGAGACTCAGAAACTAGGGTACCAGTGCTGGCCTGGGAAAATAAGTATCCCAGAATTACAGCTGCCTGAGTACAAGTGTGGCTGACAGCCCTCGTCTCTTTCTGCTCCACCGTGTGCATCTGAAGCCCAGCTGTTACAAAACATTGGTTTTCTTTCCACAGATTACATTTTTTTCCCCCACAAAGAAATAGGCAAATACTTAAACATATAAAACAGCCGTAGGACTCGTTCTCTGTGCATCTGTGCGACTGAGATGAATTCGACAAGATTGTGAATAAAAATACAGCAACTGGTATTTCTAATTCCATTTCTCAGTGGAAAGCTTCTAGTAACAGCTAATAACTAAGTCATACTAATCAACTCAGTGACAAAACCTCTAAAGTATGTAATATAACATAGTTTCTGATTTTTTTTAATGGAACCTACATGTTGCAATCTCCTACTCTACAGTCATAAAACTTTATAGTCTTCTCTTTTGTCTACTGAGATTTCAGGTGTTTAACCACTAACTTCCACCCAAACAAAGTCTGAAGCAACAATAATGCTATCCATGTGCTGCAGTAAATGAGCGTTTCGGCTTGGCTGGCAGTGACAGCATTTACATACACAGGCAGGCACAGCAGTCCAACTTCTGCCCTCAGCCGGTGTAACTTCACTGTGACGTTCACAGTTGTCCATGGAATTACTTCTGATTTACTTCAGCGCGACTGAGGAAAGAGTTTGGCCCGGTTTGTATACGTTTATGGAGAGAAACCTAGAGGACAGTGTCTGTTCTTGTTTAAAGTATAGCAGGCATTACAGTGTTGGTGAAGAAAAGCATGCAAGCTGTGACTGCAGCCAGCAGCGACGTTGCTCTGGCATGCCGTCCTCAGGCTGTTCTTAAAATGCCTGGAAGTTTGGTACCTTGCCCACTGCCTGTGGGACTAAGGCATGTTAAAGTATTTACATTAAACGACTTTTCAATTCAACTTCGACCCAGAGGCACCTCTGGAAAGACAGTGGTGGTGGAGGAGGAGGGATAGTATATGGGAATCTGAAACAATTAAAGGTGTTTCTTGCTCTTCTAGCACACCTCTGCCTGTGCACTGCCTTCTATTATGTTGAAGCCTGGAAAGTTTGGTAATAAAAATGCAGCAGTTCAATTAAATAAACTCTCCAGGCATAGGAATGTAACAAAAGTAGGGAGTCACCTAACCTCATTACCAGTCCTGACCAGCCATAGCTTTGCTGCAATGATAAAGAGTCATTACAAATAACTATAATTTATTTTCCGTGTCTTATCTTGTAAGAATGGTTAAGGGACCCTTTAGCACGCACAGTCCCACTGGCCATGGGGAAATCTTCACTTGCTAAAGTTCTCCTCCTACACTCTGGATTTCCTTTGGGTAGTAGTAGAGAGCAGCCACAGCACTCATAGTGCCGTTGTGTATTATTGCAGCCCCTGCTAGGACAGCCCCAGTCAAATGCCTAACAATACATTCAGTTAAATAACTTGTTTAAGGGTCTGGAACCTGATTATAAAAGTTTGTTTAAGGCTGGAAATTTGTGCCCTGGCACTGGAGAATGGCAAAAAAATAAGTTAATAACTAAAAATAGAGCTTGATAGTTTCAAGGTAACAATGCAGAGAGAAGGAAAACAGAGCCGAGCTGGAACTGCACAATTTGGATTCAGTTCTGCAAAGTTCAGTTTTCTGTTTTCGTCATTCAGCCCTCGACAGGAAAGACTTGAACTCTAGAAAAGAGCTGCCTTAAAACCTGAGGAATTTGTGCCTTGAAATCTTTGTTTAGATTTTACCACCACCCTCCCAAGTTTACAAGTTTCCCGAATTTCCTGGAGTTATGCCATTAAACTTAAAGAATGGCTTCTCCTTTTCCACCAAAAGTCTCTGGCTGTTTTGGGTAAGAGAAGCTTGTGTCCTCCTTCCACTACATTATGTTCACATGTTCTACCTCCAAGTATCAGTTCCTGCTATTCACTAAACACCAGCAACGTGCAAAATGAAGGCATCTGACCTTGAAAGGACCAGCTTAATACTCTTCCATATGGACACACATACTCCAAAGTGGCTTTTCACAGTCTGTTACTCCCCATTGACCTCTCTGACACCAGTGAAGATCAGCCAAAGCCTGCAGCACACCAGCACCACAACAGACCTAGGTAACCCCACCTGATTTCTTTCTTCCTCACCCACATGGCTGAGCTAATTTTGGACAACTACAAAATCCATCCACAGCTTTTCCCTCCAAAATAGTTGCTCCTGACTATCCACTCTTCAAGTGTCACCACTCTCATGTCATTCCTGAGTTGGGGCCACGTGGACTCACCAAGCCTGGTGACAAAACAGAAATGCCTACTCCAAAGCAACAAGGCAGGTTTCCCTGTTTGCCCTAAATAGCAACAAGTGAGTATTCACACTGCTAGTTACGTGACTGGAAACAGCCTCTGCTGTGTAGAGCTCACCTGAGGGATGCACATGAAGGGAGAAGGGACAGTGCATGAGGCACCTGCTGAGAAAATTTGTCTCTCTTGCTCCCAGCAGCCTAGGTACCATGGGCAGCCTGGACCCGGAGAGGCAGCTGCCTGACAGGCACACAGGGTCAGCACAGGCAGAGTACAGTGCTAGCGTAGCACATTTATATGGTATAAACAAACCCTGTAAAATCAGGTTTCGAGGTTATTGGTGCAAACTGCCAGGTACCCAGTTATTTTGATCTAGAGGTGGTTTATTTCAGCCTAATGGGAGCATAATCCCAATCCAGAGAAAAAGCAAGTTGGGGTGTAAGAGTAATACAAAAGGAGATTTAAAATACACACTTGGCTTTTCCCTGGAGGGTAATCACTTACAGTCTAGTAGTAAGAAAAATAAGAGAACACCAATGGAAAAGGAAAATAATTAAAAAAAAGTCAGCACATGTCACTGATTCCTGTTGTTTCCATCTCTTCTGATCCTAATTAGTCTGCCTGCAAATCTGTAGAGAGCTCTTATGATTTTATTAGTTGGAGCTATCCTCACAACTGGCTTGCTGTGCCCCTATAAAAGCGCATTATGGTCTGGGTACGGCGCAGGTAATTCGCAGTGGGATCCCTGCAGACAGGCTTGAAGTCACTTCTGCCAGCTCAGAGCTTCTCACAGAATTCCCTATCCCAAGGCCTTCCAGTTCTCCTCCAACCAACAGGCAAACCACCACTCTTACAAAGGAATGAAGATTTGGGGTAAACAGATTTCATCCTGCTCCCAGTTACAACAGATGATCCCCCACCTTTTCATCCATCTTCTAGTACCATGTGAGCACAGCAGGACCTGAAACCAAGTCCAGCCCTGGCCGAGGAGTCAGGCAAGAAACAGCTACTTCAAGTACTGCACCAAGTGCTGGAGCTCAGGAGCTGTTTGTGCCTTCCACTGAGACAGGCCAAAAACTCCCTTTTGTTTTCTTCCCAGGGCAGTTTTCCACCAGGTTCGTTAATCCAAGTGCTGGGTCAGGCTGGAGCAGAGGGGAGAGGTGAGAGGTGACCAGGAGGTGGTCAGGGAGGACCTGGCCCTTGCAGCTGCAGCCACACTGTAACTTGGCATCCCGGGGAGGAGCTCATCTTGTCAAAGAGCACCACGGAAGGGAAACTTTGTGTTTAAGCATGGTAGCTATTAAAAAGACTTTAAATGCAAAAGTAAGGAAATTAAAATCTTTAGACTCAGCATGGAAGCTATTTAAGAAACTTGAACGTAATCATGGAGAGCACAGAAAAGAGGCATGCATGGGAGGAAGGAGACAGGAAAGTATGGGGGACAGCAATAAAATGGTTAAACAGCAAGATATTGTTCAAGCCAAACAGGTGCCTTTCGAAAAATGAAAACCCAGCCCAACTGAAGCCAATAGAAAGGGAATATGAGCTACAACAAATAAAATGTCAGGGCATGAAAGTTAGGAAGGCTGAGAGTGATTATGAGTTGCCAATAATGAAAGACATAAAAATAAATAACTAGAAATTCTTTTAGCAAATCAGCTGGCTTACTAGGGATTAGAACCAGCATTTCGTAGTAAGGAGACAGCAGAGGAGCTACATGCTTTCTTCGCATCAGGGAGAATTTAAGAGACACCTACTGCAGCTGTAGCCTTCCCCATTATTAGGCTGAAAAGCTGTCAGAAGAATGGTTAATGAAACAGTCTGAAACACTAAACCACACGGGTGCAGGCAGAGAGGCATGTTGCTTATAAAACTATGCTCTGGCACAAAAGGCTGTTTTTCCCCTGTGGTTGTTAGTGTTGCCATAGTAAGTATGAGTATGTTTATTGCTGTGAACTGGAAAGGTTTGAGTGATAACACGGGGCGAGATGATTCATATTAGCACTCTCTCAATAGCACTTCTATCCAGGAGAGAATAATTGCCATCCAATATTCCTTTGGTGGTCCAGAAGCACACAAGTCTCCTTTCCAGAGTAAAGCACAGGGTCCTTCAATGGGCAACCCACTGCCCAATAAAAATCCACTAAAGAAGTGTCCAGAATGGCATTGTAAGTAATGCATTTTAATACCACTCACCTTACTTCTCACCTACTTTAGATAACAAATAAATATCTCATCTCAACATCCAGTCTGGAGAACAAACCTCGTTACAAGACATCTTAAATTTTAGCTTTTCCTCATTCTCTGCATACATCTGGCAACATTAGTTTATTGGTAAATTCATATGAATGTGAGCTCGGCCACTGCATTGATTTTACTGTGTAAGGCTTAATGCATCTTCTTTATCCCCTAGATGGTCTAGAAATAAAGCTATCACTTATCAACAATATTAGAAAAGCAATATGAATTCATAGATGAACAAAATCCTGCCAGACATAGGCAGACAGGCATGCTCTATATCCATTGTCACTCTAATTTCAAATAAGGTGAAATGAAGAAAAGGTGAAACAGACACAGAACATTTGGTCTGCATATTTGCAGAAAATAAGGGTTTCTGCATAATAACTTAAGGTCCTCATGCTTGCAGCATTTGGATTGAGTTGTGGTGGCCACGAGGTGTGATTCAATTTGTTTTTAAATTCCATTTTGCCACACTGTAAATGCAGGCATGGCTACAGGTCTCCGTAAAAATCAAAAGGTGGGATGGGGAGGCAGACATGTGGGTAAAATATTCCCCTGGGATCTATAAATGCAGGGACTGGATCCAAAAAGCACTAAACGAGAAAGCCATCAAAAAAGAACGGGGCAGGCAGGGGGGAGAGAGAGAAAAAAACCCTGCCCCTTAAAACTACATAAATATTTAAGGCAGCTTGTAACTTCTATTTAGTTTCACAGAAACTGAAGGTCCAAAATCTCTCTTGGTGGAGAGCACAGTCAGACCCACACATATTCAACTCTGAAAAGGAGCTGAAGAGGGTTGAGCTGTGGACCAACAGCTTCCTTCCCAGTGACACAGTCCAGTGATAAGACCAAGCACAAGGGTGATCTTTTTTTTTTTTTTTTTTTTTTTTTTTTAATAACTCTATTCATCTGTTCAGGTGTTTCAAGCTTTTGGGCATGGGCCAGACAGAAGAGGAGCCACGAGAAGGGTGCCATGAGTCACAGTAACCATGGCCGGCTTTAAGGTCGTGGCTGAAATCAGAGTGGACAGGAGAAGACTATGTGGAATTTTCCTATTTGGATAATTTGTCTGAGAAGAGCTGAAAGAGAAATACATCCCTCTGGGCTTGGAACTAACCCAAACACTAAAGGATTTTACCTTATGTTGAAGATTGATGAGAACATTACCTTTAGCAAGAGGATTTTTTTTAGTGGTCGAGGTCTCCCCATGTTCTTTGGACTTGCCTGTTAGCTTAAAGTGCCACTTAGAAACTCAAAAGTTCATTTTCAAGAGAAAGCATTGCCAAGAAGAACCCCGCCCAGTTCTTGAAGCATCGGTGTTAACGAGAACTTAGTATTCCTCTGTTTTCTGTCTGTGATATGCATTCATCAGCTTTCACAGAATAAGTTAAATATTTGCCATCATTTAGAAGTTCACTGTATCTTGAAGTAAGGGGAGAGCAGAACTTCATCACTTATCTGTCAAAGCATAGTCCTATACCGAGACCGTATACCCTATATAGCCTTATACAAAGTTTTCAGTGCTGATATTGTGCAAGAGGAAAAAGCACCCATCCTGTAAAAGGAGCAGATGCTTCAGAGAAACAATCCGCTGCAAAAATATAAAGTCTGATCATAAAAGCATGTTCTGATGCAGTGTACATGCTTATGTGCAGGGCACACTGAATAAGGTGTAAATCCAGCACTCAGGATGTAAATAGCCTCAAACTGATTGCTCTGGGAAGTCAAACTACAGAACCAGGTATGGGGCCAAAGGTGACACAAGTCCTCACCTTTACTATCAGCCTGTGTAGAGTACAGTTCAGCAGCAAATCCCACACAGTCTGCGCTCTGAAATCATTCATAATCTGGTTGCATAAACAATATGAGAAAATAGGCTTAGCTTGTGCTAATAGCCCATTCTGAAGTTATTTTAGCTCTTTTATTTCATATGAGACTTCAGAATCAAATTAAAACCAGCCAGAGGAAGGTTACTTGTTGTGCAGCCTTTGAGCTCAGAGTAAATCTGGTTGTTTAATCTGAGACAGAGCATTTGTACAATACATACACACAAACTAGAAAATTCTTGAGGGCAGCATGTGAGATTTTAGCATGTTGCTACTTCTGAAACACCTATGCATCAAAAATTGAAGTCAGCTCATGTTGGTTTTTGAAGGAGTGTTTGTAAATAGCATGAGAAGATGTTCATGGAAGATCAGTCCTTCTGATCTGCAAGGTAGTTGGCCAGAATTACCACCACAGAAGAGAAGGACAAAAGGGTGATGGAAAATTCATTTACTTAATTGATGGGTCACTCCAAATCATAGTGCCCTGTCATTGCAACTGTCGCTTCAAGACATGCAAAACTGACGTTTCTGGTACATCCAACTCCACACTGCTGTTCCCAACCCTGGCATTCTCAGCAGAAATTGCTGCTCCTCATGACAGACATATTACTGAGGAGAAAAATAACTGCCTTACATAGAGACTTCATGAAAAATGTTAACTATGAATCCTGCTGATTTGTTGAGCAATGCTGTATTTTCATCAGCTAATCTAATTGTGCAAAGCCTTCTGTATTAGAATCAGCCACATCACAACAATCGCATTTCAAACCCACACAATGTGTTTATAACTCTCGTGAGACACGCTGTCCACTCCATTAAAAATAACAACCTTTGTAGTTATGCATGCTAAAGTATCGGTAATCAAATCTCATGCTTCACGGTGTAAGATGATCACTAGAAGTGTCAGGAAGAAATTATTCCCTTAAGAGATGGCACAGCGAAATATGTTTGTTGCCTTTGAATCATCACATGTTGTCAGTAACAGCATACTTGTGCATTAGATCATTGATCCAACAATTTGTTATAGCAAATTATATCATCTGATGTTCAGCAAATCAGTCACTTCAAGACCAGCAAAATATAAATCTGCTTTCCCCACAAAGTAACCAGCACTAAATTTTGAGATGGTGAGGAATGCAAGCTTGGCTCCAGTGCAAGTTTTGAAGAAAGGATTTTACTTCTAGAACTGGCTAAATCAAAACTCCGATCTAAAATCTCCTCAAGTTTTTGTGTGTCAAGATTTGTCTCTGAAATTTGCTACTCGGGGCTGATCTCTCTCAGTATACTCTTAAGTTTTCTGTACCCCTTTAAAGCTGCCCAAGTTAAGCAGAAAACCTGCAAGGGCAACTGTGTTGGAGCGATTTCTACAGCTGAATTCATTTCCCTTTTTCCCCTGCTTTTATGATGATTTCTAGGGAAATTAAATGTAGCAGAACCACCACTCCCAAAACAGACTGACACTGTATAACAGCTGGAATTAGGCAGGGGGAGGATTACTGACACGATGGCGTTTCATGCCTCACATTAGCCTTGTTTGCCACTGATGGGCTTTCGGCAACTACAGGAGTCGAGAGATAATCTGCAGTTGATGGGATCCTTCCCAATAGATGAAGATAACAATAACAAAGATGCATGATTTTTGTGGCTGCAATACGGATGTTAGTTTCTGGTGCCATCTGTGCACTAATCCTACAGTAAGTCTGGTACTTAAAATTCCTCAAAGAAAATTTCTGGGAGAAGAGAATCAGAGCATTTGCTCTTTGGTAGATCTATCCCAGACCTTTAGAAATTACCCTCACAAAACTGTCAGATTTCTTAAAATTAAAATAGATTGCTAATTCCTGGAAGTGCCTTCAGAAGCAGCATTTTGTTATCATCCTGGCACTTCTTGCTCACACTGGCTGCTATTCAAAATCACCTTGGCACCAGAGTCCTGGCCTGGCTGCAGCTTCACATCACCTGGCATCAGTAGCCTGGAAACAGTCCTTTGAGATAAATGACCACCACGCCAAATAGCATAAAACGGGACAATAAAATGTTTTCCTTTCAAGAAATAACTCTGATGCCATGAAGTTTTGCTGTCCTCTCCTGCCGGCTCACCAGAAGCTGTCCAAGCACCATCTGCTCACAGCAGGCACCTTTGCAGAGCCTGAAAGCTTCCTGCCCTCCAAAGAAAGGTGCTCGAGCATCTGTGCTTTCCACACAAGGTGGAAAGGACCTAAGGCTTGGTTTTCAAAACATCCATGAAAGGGCTCCCAGCCCAGCACTTCCTTCCTGGCTCACTGCCAGCAGGCTCCCCACTGCCCAAACATCGCACCCACCACCACACCCAGCCCTCGGCCCCCTGCACCAAGGGAAGGTCCTCTTAGTATTTCTAGTTTCCAGCTGTATTTTGGGTTGTGGGCAAGAAGTCACCTGCTAATGTGCACTAAGCCATCTTGTCTGCAGTTTTACATTCTTTGGCCACAACAAAGAAAAGAAAAATCACAGGTTTGGTATCACAACAAAATGAGCAGACATAAGCCAGGCTATAACGCATGAAGAAGACAAAAAACCCAGACAGATGCAAGAGGGTTTGTCTCTGCTACTGAAACGCTAATATTCTCCCTCCTGGCAGCATTAGGCTGGTCTAGCAGAAAATGCAGCTTTGCCCACCCCTGCCAGCGCTGAGGCTGAAGCCTGGTCTGCAGCCCCGCACACCCACCCGTGCTGGCGTATGGTCCTTACAGCTGCTGCTGGCTACCAGGGCTAGGGTCTGGCGAAGCTTATCCGTGCTGTAGAGAACTGCAAAGCCTTTCTGTCAGCCCACCCATGCTGGCCAGAGCTGGCAATTACGTTGTTTATACAAAATACCTTTTGATTAATGGTTAGAGAAATAAAAACTGTAGCATATGTTGCTCTCTGTATAAAATCATAAGTCTGTCAGGCTTACGATGCATCTGGCGGAAAGGGGGGACAAAGATTTATTCCTTCTGTTATACCCTGTACCCCCCGCATTTAAGTCTGAGCTCCCTCCATCATTTCACCTATTATACTCTCAGCCAATTCAGAGAAGACATCTAAGCACGGTCTCTACAGCAAACCCCGCCAGCGTGTCAGAAAGCACAAAGAAGAAGGTGGGATGCGTTCATGCTGACAGACCAAGCGGTAAATCTTCAGTAGAGCCGGGCCCTGGCCCAGGCATTGCTGGGACACCTGCTGGCAGTGGCCAGTGAGGATCCCAGGGAAGGCATTGGTTTCTCTTGCTCTTAGGGGAACTGAGGAAACTGTTTCCTTGCTCAAGGAGGTTTATGAAAGTCCTGCTTTATACATGGGACTCTGAGCACCTGGTGCATGCGAGCGTTGAAAGGCAGTGTTGCCATCTCTGCGTCGTGGGGGTCTGTCACACCAGTTGTACTTGCAGCCAAAATCACACCCCTGCACCTGGTGTTCACACACGCTGACCTGGCAGTTCTGCCTGTCTGGAGAAAATAGACAGCAGCCCTCACCTCACCGTGCCTTCAGGGAAAGCTCTGTGGGGTGCCACCACTGCTGAACCCAGGCCCATGGAGGGGGACTGGTGGGGCACTGCCCACTCATTCACTCAATCTTGGTCATCGTCTTCTCAAATTCCATTTGAAGAAGTCATAAGTTAATAGTTCTGAGAGTATATCCAAATTCACATTTTCTAATTGCATCCCATTACTTGTAAGGTGCAAACAGCAGTGCTGGACGTGTGACAGCGCAACAAACCAAGACTCGTTCTAGGACCTGATGGAGATGGTGAAGTCCCAGGTCCCAGACAACTTATGTAAACCTAGCGAGATGTTTTTGTGTGCTCCCTTCATTCAAGGGAAGAGAGAAGAAGCACTGCCCGGGAGGCACAGCCAGGTCCCACACCAACCCTAACAAACAGATCAGCTCTAGGAAGAAATAGGGTCAGCTGCACAGCACACTGTCAGATCTGGGGAGAGATGACCACAAGTCTTCTTTTCCCTGAGTAAGACAGCTAAGACAAAAGGGGAGGGCTCAGTGTGGGGAAGAGTGCAGGACCCAGGAGAGACAGCTCAGTGCTTCATCATTATTCACACTTTTTTTCATGCACATCTTTTCTGAAAGTCTTTTTGCTACGGATAGACTGTAATAAAAATTTCTGTGGCATTCTCACAAAGATACTTCTCCCTGAAAAGGGACTTGCATGCCCAAAGACTTCTCTGTTTTTCCCTCCCTCAAATAAATTAAGGGGATCTAATAAAGGATATTACCTCTCTCTGCAAATTTTATCTCGGTTATAAATAAGACATTGGGCCAGATTCTCAGCTGGCATAAATTTTGGGTCACTGAATCAAAGCCTGGAGGAGTTGCACCTATCTGGCCTATTGTCTGTAATGCAGATTAATAGAGGGACGGGACTCTAAACCAGGTATCTGTAGCCAAACCACAATTTCAGGCACTTCCTTGCCAGTTCCCTGTCCCCAGGGCCATAGATCACAGAAAGTTACAATACAGATCAGAACTAAGTGCGAATGTATGGACAGCCCAAGCACATTAATTTTTGAGCAAATCCTTATAATGAACAGAAACAGAAAAAGCCCAAGAAGGAACAAAGAGACAGTAAAATCTATTTGTGTTAACAAATTTAAATACATAACGAAGTCAGGACCGGAGCGATTCTTGCCCATTCCCTGGTGAAACGCAACTACCAAACTACCAGCAATGCTGCTTCAGGACTCCACAAGGCTGTATTTCTGCATGGTAGAAATCCCACTAAACTTCTCAGCCTGGCAGAACAGAAACAAAAGCCAGTGAAAGTGATGGGACAGACATAAAGCCAAACAGCAAAGGAACACATATTCAAGCTGTAGCGTAGAGAGAATGAAATAAAGGCCCACAGCAAACCCTAACGTGCTCCAGGATGCATGATTGCTCTGCCAGGGCCCATTAACACCTCATAACTGTAACCCGGCACCCACAGAAAGAATTATATTTTCGTATAAAACAACACAAAAACCAAGCTAAGCTCAACAAACCACCGAAAGGTAAATCAGAGTAGCTAATAGAAGTCAGACTCAATTATTTAAAAAAAAAAAAAAAAAGGTATGGGATGGAACATGAAGCAAGGAAGGCATCCCAAAACTTTGGAAGGGTCAGTCTGGAAAAACCAATGGATAGTCCTTGTTTCAGAACCAATTACTAGCACAGCTGCTCAACTTGGACCTGTGCTTTTGTATTGGAAGGGCAATTTCCCATGAGAGGAAATCTCTTCTCGGGGGCTGCGTGCCTTGTTGGCAGTGGGACTGCAGTATGGGGAGAGACCAGGAGAACAAACCTAGAAGTGACTGCAGTGAAACTGAAGGACTCCTCAACAGAGGTGACATCCTCTGCCACCTGGGACAGGGAGAGGGGGCAACCTAACGGCTAGTTCTTCTTTTCAACTGAAGCTTTTTCCCAGGTGTTATCTAAGAGAATGATCCTTTCTGATGTTGCAGCCTTGCATCTCATGCTTGTACCTCTCATTCTTGCCTAGCTCAGCGGTGATTAAGAGATGGCCTTGAACTGTAGTGTTTGTACGGAGACCTTGAATGTCTTAGAGTTTGGGATCTTTGGAGCAGATCCTTTGGCTCAATCCATGAGAGAGATAAAGGTAACTGTCAAAAGGGAAGCCAATGAATTCATATTTATAGGGAACTGCCCTGTGCGCGCTGAATTCACATCAGAGTTTGTCACAGACAGTTCATTACTCACAGCTGGGCCAGGGGCCCACCAAACATTTGAGGAGTTGCTGGCCTTTAGTAAAGCCATTAAAAACAAACAGGAGTAATAAATACTCCTGTTGTTATGCCTCCAGAAAGCACAAAGGTTAAACGAACTGGGAATCTTCCTCCTCCTTCTCTGACCAAGGTTCCTCCAGCTCATGAGGGACACTGTAAAAGAACTGATGGAAGAAGCTTGCCAACCCCAGCTGCTACTTTTCTAGGGTACACTGACCTAAGTAGTGATCAGGTTGCTCAGTTTTCCCTATGAGATGTTATGATTGCTGTATAGTATGCAAGCAATGGGAAAATGAAGACAAGGACTTTGAAAGGCATTTACTCAAATTAAAAAAAAAAAAAAAAAGGCAGCTTGCTAATTGTGATTAAAACTTTTGTGTTAATCTTAAACACCTTAAACCCATTTCAGAAAACTGAAATAATGACATCAAACTGATCTTTGGCTGCTGCGTGGTGGTAATAGCAAATGGTTTTTAAGAACAGAGGAGAAGTCCAGCAACTCTAAGTAGATACTCCATCATCCATTTGTTTTTCAACATCTTTCTTCTTAGCATTCAAACCTGCACCACCTGGCTTTAAAGTGAGAGTTAACTTTCTTTGCAGTCATAAGGTGATCTTTGATCTAGAGTTAAATGAAGATTTACTATATTTTCAGGCTGCTTTTGGCCAGCGCTGGAGAAGATAGAGGAGGGAGAGAGAGAGACTCCCTTGTCCAGTATGTCATTCCAGCATGGCTGGTAGGAGACAGTGGCAGCTTTATTGGTCAGTGAGCGCTTAGCTCCAGTGCTAGGAAATGGGGTTGCTCACTCTGCCCGTGAGCGTGTAGACAGCTTTTACTGTAGCTCCGAATGATAAAATGGTTGGAGTCTTTCTGAAAGCAGCTCAGGAAGGAAACAGATCAAACTACACAGTCACCTAGCACTTACAGTAACGGGCATGCCTGGAAAAGGGGCCAGAAACATCCACTTTAGTCCAGGGTGGCCAATTAGAAAATAATGACACATGCGTGTGGTGGAAGGGAGGGACCAAGAGGCTCATATGCCACCCTGAACACCCATTGTATTGATTTATAAGCCTGACCCAGAGCCTACCAGGCAGGCCTCTGCTCCAGTCACTGCTTACCGCATTGATTTGACATATGCCAATGTATCTTGTTGTGCTTCTGGTTTACATTTTTTTTCTCCTTGGGGGGGTTGTTGTTGGTTTTGTTTTGTTTTAAGGGAACGAAAGAGGAAAAAAAATAGAGGTAAGATAATAAGCATTGCCAGTCTTTTCACAATAGATTTGTATCACCTAACAGAGCTCACACCTTTTATTCTTGCTGAGCTCTGGTCAGCCCTCTTCTCTGAAAGCAGTCATTTTGCATAGCAGTTAATCTTGATCACACTCATGGCTGCTCAGATATTTTCCAATCCAATTTAAAAAAATAAAAGCCAACTACAGATCTCCCATGGGCAGGAATATGTTAGACATTTTTTGCACATTGTTTTTACAAGCTAGTTTGCAGATCTGAATTAAAATAAATGTTACAAAAATTATGTGTGTTAACTTACGAAAAAGACATCCCAGATATAAATCAGATATAGGGGTCTTTCCCAGCCAGAATTAAGATCCAGAGAAGATCTGGAGAGCCGAGATAGCAGTGTACTCAGAGGCAAGCCTAAGAGAAGCTTAGCTCATTCAAAGTTCAAGTTCAGCTCCAGGTCAGTATGTCATATGTTTCTTAGTGGTGTTAAGATCACCGCTGCCTTATCGTGAATCCCAGCCCCTCCCAAGGCAGTTGTCTGGGCTCATTCATGATGCCCAGACCACATTCTCTCCCATTTTTGATTTGTACATTTTTGATGTTTGCACATCATGTGTTCACTTTGTGGGAGACCAAGTTCAACAAAAAAAGTAAGCATTTTTAAACAGTCTCTTAATACACCATCAGTTTGTCATCCAGGAAAAAAAGAGGAAAGCCAGTGCTACACGACTGCAGGACTTTGCAAGTCCTCAGCAAGGATGTGGCGAAGTGTCAGGGGTCCTTTCTCAGAGCCATTGAGAATTGTTGCCGTATGGAAATTCATTAGTTATTTGGCATAGTCTATGGGAGAGAGGCTAATAATGCTGATACACTGTGAGGCAAGATACGTGCTTGTATGGTAGTCAGTACCACAAATGTGTTGAATTGGCCATTTTTATCTCCGTCTTTCTTGTGAACTGTTCCATCCTCAAGACAAAACTTCCCCTCCTTGGTACCATCTACCAAATGGTCCATTTTATGCTCACATGTGTATGCTTGCACACATGCCTGAACTCCGTCCTGCCTAGCCACCCTGAGCCCTCACCAACCTCGTCACTGCATTCACTGGGGCTGTGTTGGCAGCTGCTGTACAGACAAAACTTGGGTGTTTTCATTATGGAGCTATCCATGTGGTACATTTTGATTCCAAAGTTTCCTAATGTTAGAGCTACCAGTCTGTCTTTTTTTTAGCAGGGGATGCAAATCACAGCAGAAGTGCAGTCAATGCCAAAAGTAATTCCCACCTAAGAAACACATATACGAGCACAACTAGTTGTTTCTGGCATGCAGGCATGGACTTTGTGAATGCTGTGCTAGGCAGAGGTTTTGTTCATGTCCCCCAATTTTCCTAGGCATTTATACTTCCTGGGCAAACACTTAAAAGACTTAAATGTACCTGTACTCACCATAGCATTCGGCTCCATTCAGCTGGGTTCACATGCTGACTTTGCAAGTGCCCCGTCTTTTTGGTGAACCAAACCTTACTCTAACAGCATATAACTAGTACCTCAGATGTATCTTTAGAAACATAACTGCACAGGCCAAAATAGTCTAATTTCAAGCTTAGTCACTTATTCTGATCCAAAAATCTTACCCAATATACATTTGTACCATTTTTCTTCAACTATCTCAAGGGGCTTGCCAAATCTATAGCAAAACTTGCTTGGTCTTAGAAGAGAAACAAGTACATGTTGCACCACACATTAATGCATTTAAATTAGATTTGGCGAGCTTAAATTTGGGATAATTGTGTTTCTTCCTTTGTTTTTTTCATACGCAGAGTGATTGCTATGAACATTGGCATCTGTCTTCGCTTTTAATCTGTTTAAAACTTTATTGGCACAGGCATATGAGGTAAGTAAATATTTTTTTCATGAGCCTATAAAACATCATTAGTTTATTTTTTCATCATGTCAGGTTGGATAAGTATCTCACAGTGCCTGTACATCTTCATGAGGATTTTATTATTTATTTTGATTTAGACTAAACTAAAACGAAGACCTGTCCCAAAGCCCTGGGCTTCTCTGACAGTCTGTAAAATATACAGTAATAAAATTGAATTAACAGGCTCCCTCAGTGATTTCCAGATGGCAATACGCTGGTAACAGCAGAGAAACCACAAGAGCTTTAGCTCCCTCTGTTCTGCCCCGGCATTGCAGCAGACACATCCTTTGCATCTCTCCCATCCCAAAGCAGAAGGGCCAGAGGGCAACAGTAATGGGGCAGGCAAGAATGGAATCCTGTTGTCAAAATAATAGCCTTGCCCATTCCCAAATGCCAGAGGGGAACATCAGCTTTGCAGGCTAGTGCTTGACTGCGCAATTTTTGAGAAATAATAGCTCCAGGATAGATAATTTAGCATTTTATCCACATAGAGACATTAACTGTGTCTAGTAAACTAGAGAATGAATTAGTAACACAATAGTTGCATTACTGTAGCTAATCTGTATTAATTCTCCATGTAGACTACCTTGATGTGAATTAAGACCACGACTAAGTATGCAGTTTCCCTCAGATTTGAGGAGAGAAGGGTCTACACTGGGAGCATTGGGAAGCACGAGCACAGATCTGCCATAGGTTCATTTTCCAGCTGATGAATCTTGAGTGCTCCAAAGTGGACAGCTCTGACTCAGGATGCTCGATTATAAATCTCATCTTTTGTCCAGCTGAAATAATGTAAACCATTTCCCTCCAGCTTTATAAACTGGGCAAAACACATAAATTGTTTTCTTTGAATTTATCAGATGCCAGGAGAACCAGCAATAGAGGAAAATGTTGTCCTGCATGAAAATGTCTGCACAACTTTGCTGGTGTAGACCCGGTTAATGTCCCTATCATCCAAAAAAGAAAGCCAGTGCCAGAAGCATAGAAATTTTTTCTGCTTATGTAACTTGCAGAAGAAACTCAGAAGAAAGCATTATTGTATCCACACTGAGCAAACCTGTCCCGATGCCTTAAAATGTATTGCCCCTGCAGTCTTTGCTAGCCAACACTTCATAGAAATAGGGCAATTTTCAGTTGCAAACAGATGAAAAATGGATTTCTGTGCTTGAAAGCAACTATAGTACCTATGAAAGAGGTGACTAACCTTGCCAGCCACCTGTGGATGGCACCACTATAGATGCAGTGCAGCATTTTGGACTGATCATGGGATGTAGGCTTGATCTATTGCAATTAGTGCATCTTCAAAGACAATGGTAATTGGAGGGGGCTTGGTAGTTGCAGGACTGAGACCACCGTTCTGCAAACAACTGGGATGGAGAGAGAGAATGAGCAAACTACACAAGCAGAGCTAAATACTTTTTCTAAAGTCATTTTTCTGTTCCACTCAGGTGATTCTTCCTTTTACATCCAAGGCAAACACAACATCTCTTTTGGGTATGAGATGCATCTCACCCACTTACACACCTGCTCCTCCCTGTCCTCCTCCAGCCTTCCTCACAAAGCACACTGGAAAAATGCTCTTTTACAGGAATTACATTTTCTTCAATGCAAAGAGAATTCATTCAGAAGAATCCAGAAAGGAAGCAAACATTCTCGCTCCTTACTCCAGCAGATCCTGAAGCAAGGGGGAAGACCCTCTCTTTCACCTTCAGTGAAGTCAAGCAATACACATCGATGATATCAACAGGTAATGTAATTCAATATAATCCAAATGTTTTACTCCTGCTACCATTTCTGTTGAAGTACAGAGAAATGATACTCTGGACACCAAGCCTCACTAGTTAAAGAGTTAAATAATAATAGTTAATTAATAGTTAAACAGTCCCAATGCCCACAGACAGCATGCTTGCCCCCACGGTTGTCCGTTCTCCCTTGCCCCTGTGCAGAGCACCTGGAGGGGGCCCGGGTCTCCACGGACGTGCAGGACGGCAGCGGGGGCTCTGCAGCTCAGGCAGCTGCCTGCCCATGAGGGCTGGGGAGCCCTGGGAGCTGCAGGACACCCCGCAGGGGGCAGAGGCCTGAGGCTTCCTCCCCTGCGGTGAAATAAGGAGACCTCTGGGCAGCCCTACGTTGTGCTGGTGCCAGATGGTGGCGAACCGGGGAGCTGTAACAAGCTCTCTGTGGTTTCCTTTTTCCACTATATTCCCCCTGCTTTCTCCACGGCATCCCGAAAGCGAAGGGCATCAAACACACAAGCCACTGTCGCAGTTGGAAAAACACAGGTATGCAACTTAAGTAAATATAATTCAGTTGTAGAACGAAATTGAAAACAGAGAAATGACATAAAAAGAATGTACATTATTTTAAATTGCAATTTTTTATATGTTCACTTTTATTGCCTCACTCTTTTAAAATAAATCCAGGACCTGATTTACTTTAATAAAAGTTTAATTTCACTTCTTGGTTTCAGTTCTGTACCCTTAATTTATTCTATGGCCAGCCTTCCGACAGGAAAAGAGCTGGAGCAGCTGGGGAGTTTTACAGGCAGGTTATACCCAAGTCACTGTAGTACAGTGGTTAACAGCAAATTCAGTTGAAGCTTCCACTATATAGGAACGTTTTATTCTTTTCTTTTTTTCAAATGTATTGCTTTGAAAAAGCAGGAAAGATTGCAATGGAGCCATTCTTCACATCCGAAAATGTAAGCACATGCATTGACATTTCACAGTCACATGTTTCAAAGTCGACAGAAATGGCATACAAAAGAGCAATGTTTTAAAGGCCAAACCCAGAGTACATAATACACAAGTGACCTGCAGTGGCACCACAGAAGCCTCCTGCTTTCAGAAGCCTCAGCATACCAAGCAAAATTTGGATTATACTTCTTTTTACTTCTTTCTTCTAAAAATTACCAAGTGATTTCAGAGCAGAAAGGCAAATAACAATTACTGCCCTTGCTCCACAGCTGAGCAGCTGCTAACCTCAAGCTCATTCAACATACAAAAAAATGGATCCATTAGCAAAATCACGTTGGGTACACATGGGTTGGCTGCTTATAAACAAGGGCCGAACATGATTTGCAGAATGGTTATCATAAGCAACTAATATAACTGCACAGAAATGAAATAGCCTCTTTAAGTCATTCAGGACTCACAGGCCTCACATTCAATCCCTGCCTCAACACGCCTGAAACATAAGCAGAAGCCAAGAGGTAGCCACAGATGCACCTCGAGGGAAGCTGGACTCCACACAGCTCCACTCAGGTTTTCTCCTGAGCCCCCCGTGTCCCTGGGGCAGACCTGGCTCTCCCAGCCCTGGGGCAAGGCCTCCCCCCAGCCCCTCTCCAAGGGCCTGTCTCTGAGGGGGCACCTCATGCAGCTTCATTTTGGCCCAGGGAGGGGAGCCTTTGCCGCTCTGCTGTCGCCTCCAAGCCCCTTTGACCACAGGGCCTCCTCAGGGCACCCTGTCCAGCCAAGGGTGGCCCCACTGCAGATTTCTCCCTCCCTGTCCCATACCGGCCATCTGCTCCAAGCCCTCACATTACTCTCAGCAAGTAGCCAGAGAGGCAATAAAGTCACCAGTGTCCTCACAAGCATATCCTCTTACCTCAACAGGGAGCGTCCTGCCAGCCTCTGCCTGCTCCGCTCAGCCACGCTGCTCTATGGAGAGCGCCCGCTCCGGGGGCTGCAGCCCTGCCTCACCATGCACTCGGGGCAGGGGCAGCCCCGCCATAAGCAGACAAAAGCTGTGGCTGGGGAAGAGTGGAGCCAGGTGAGGGCTGACCCCTGCCTCCCACCAGGTGCACCAATCTCCTCCTCACCGGGCACAAAAACACAGCTGAGGCCTGTTATTATCATTGGGGATGGGGGAGAAACGGGTTGAGTCATTTGCAGTGGGGAAAGGGCTGACCATCCTCTCTCAAATGGGCAGCCCTCAGATAGCGGTTTCTGACTTCTTTCTCCTTTGCTTAAATATTCCCTCCCCAGAGGCAAGAGCTTTCCCTCTGTGGCTGCTAGGAGAGGTGGGGTGCGTGTGCCCATGTGTGACATGGCAACGGCAGGTGAAATTTGCTCGGGCAGGGCTGGAAACCATGTGAAGGACAAAGTTGCCTCTCTCAGGACCAGAATATCCACAGCCAGAGCAAGGAAAGTCTATCTGGAATGAAATGGCAGGCATTTTCAAAGGCAGAGAATGAAAACAGCCCTTGTGAGGTGGCTATGCTCTCCGTGTGTTAAACACCCAGGCAGCCCAGCCTGGCGGGAGATCAGCAACCCTCTGCTGTCTTGGCATGCGACTCCCCAGCCAGCTTCCCGCAAAGTCAGTGCACACAACCATTTTGTTTCTAAAGAGCTTATTTGCAAGCAATGAGCAAATCCCGTCGTTCAGACTCACAGTAGAAGTGTAACGTCACAGTTACGATTCAAGATGCTAAGTGTCAGCACCAAACACACGGCTCTGCATGCAGAGGTTAATGGATGCAAGCACAATTACTCCTAGACACTAGTCCCTGTGTTTAGAAACCTGCTCAGCTCGCTGTTAAGGGAATTTGTATTTAACTTCAGTGGTAAGTACTTGCACTCTGGCTGCTGAAGGTCTTGCTGATTGCTATAGCGTCTCTGCAATTGTGCAACTCATTACAAATGCATCATTCATCACAAGGTTCCCTACCCTACCACTCACAGCTGTTTTAACTTTGCTGTGTGCTGACTGGTCTGCAGCTGTAGCATATCAGCATGTGGTTTTAAAACAAACAAAAGAAAAGAAAACTAAACCAACGCTTTTACTCTTCTACCTTTTTTTTTTCAAAGGAGCAGATAAAAATCAGCCTATCCTTTCTGCAACAAGGATAATTTTGGGTTTAGTAATGTAAATCATGCTGTGGTAGAAGTGGGGTGGAAGGACCCAAAGCACTGTAGCATAGCTGAGCAGGCCAGCCCACAAATGCTCAGCTGTAAACACCTGAACGCTGACTACTCAAGACCAGATATGTAGGGGAGTCTTACATGAACTACTGAAAAGAACAGGAAATAATGTCATGTTTTATTCATGTCTGCAGAGCAGCACACAGCTCTACAAATGAAGAGACACTGATTTCCTCTCATCAGCCTTAAAAAAGTACTAAATTGTAACCAAGGCAGCAGATTTGTTACTATCCTAAATTTATCGTTTCTCTATAACAACCAGGTCCCTTCTGCCTGGCTGTTGCTGCCAGATGTTCATTTCAGTGTAATTTAGCCATACACACAAGACACTGGCTTGCACTGCCCTTGCTCTGTTTTCCCCGTTAGCAATTCTCTTTGCTTCCTGGTCACTATTTCATTAGCAATAAGTCATGCAACAGACAGGTGAAGTTGTACAAAGAAGTTTTTATTAAGCGTGCTGATGGGCTGTGCTGCCTGCTGAAGCTTTGCAGATGGACAGCCTCTGCATTCCAGTCTGTGATGCTAACCTTTGCGCTGCACAGGAGTAAAAGCTTTCTTGAAAGCCCTTCTCCACTGCCCCTGGGGCAGCACTCACTCATCTCCTCCATCTAAGACAGTAAACCCTGCTTCCTCAGCCACATGCTAGGTAACGACTCCATGCTTGCAAAGCTAGAGCAACTCTTCATCAGGAGAACGGCGAGGACTTTGTTAACACACATACAGACCCAGCTTATTGCTGTCTTCTTCCAATATCTTTTCTCTTTCCCCTTCTCTCTCCCCAACCCCTTTTCACAGCTTGTTCTTGTTCCCTGCAGACTGTTTTTAATGCTATGCTTTAAAGGGATCTCACCTCTTAAGGAGAAGGCTACCAACTACAATCCATCTGAAGCACTTCTGCTCATATAAACTGAGCTCCAATACCACCTCAAGGAAGCCAGCAGCTTCTGTTCTTCATCTTCCTGCACTAGAATACGCTAACTTGCAAAGCCGAGCACAGCTGAGAGTTTGGGCATGACATAGTTACAAGCACAAACAGAGAAAGACAAAACCTTGATTTATTAAGAAAATCTTAATTAAAAAAAACCCTGACTGGAAGAACAGTGTTGCCCTGTACTTCCAGAAGCAGCAGTACTAAAAGGCCAGTTTGCCTTGTGGCTGACCCACTCGAAGTATTTTAAGGGTCCAAGAAGAACCGCAAAGCAGAGCACACTGACCATCTGAAGTGGATGTACACCAACTAACATTTGGGGTTATACCACATGGATTCTCTGGTATTAACAAGGGTTGAGCTGACATTTCAGCTTTTATCTTTCTTCCCAGCTCAAATTAGGGTTGGTATTTTCCACAAAAACCTGCAAGAATTTAATACATTGAGGCTTCTATCTTATTCAAGTTCGACTGAAGCTGTCCATGAAGCTCAAAAGCTTTGGTGGGGACAAAGGGCGAAGGAGCAAACTAAGCAGCAGAGAGATTGAATTTGCTTTGTTTTCCTAGCAAATTGGGCTAAACGCAGAATTCTGTCTCAAGCAAGTCAACGAGCAAACTTCAAATATACCCGGGACTATGCTCTAAGCCCATGGTGTGGTCAGTATCATACCTAGGTCTTGTCAAGTGTCATTCTAAACCTGAGATTTTCATGCAGCATTCAGCTCACCCACATCTTCCTTACATTTGCTTTCTAACATTAGCCAGATTTACTTTCCTTAACAACCAGCTTTTATGGCCTCATCTCTACATGTATTTACCCAGCTGCTATGTATTTGCTGGGTGAGCATGTGTGTCACTTCACATTTCAGAAGGGCTTTTTAACCCTCGCCTCCAGGCAGCCAGGGTTTCCTGCTCCGCAGCAGCAGGAACAGGGCGAGACAGGAAAGGCTGCTGGCTGCTGCCGCAGGCTGGCAGGGAGAAAGGTCAAGGGCTGTGTTTGGACCTTCTCGTTACTCCCACGTCCTCAGGCTTGTGTCTAGTCAGGATTGCATTTATCAATGCCACTATCGATACCAATTTATGAATAATTGAACTTACCAACTGAACTTGCCCTTTTATGTTTTCAGTATTTGCTGAACTTCAAGTACATAACATCAATGCCATTCATTATCTTCAAACTGCTTTGAATATTATGTTGCTGAGCTAGCACTGAGGAGTGCAATAGCAATGCCAGATATCCGCATGCTCAGAGTGTCCATGTTACACATGGGCATAGAGCCAAGCCCTTCTAGCAGCCTGAAATGGGAGCAGCTTTATCAAGGCCCTGTCTTGAGACCATCCACTTTATATTTTGCTTTCTAGAAGCATTTTGGGAGGTCAGCCACACTAGGACAAGCCACATGATACTGAACTGCAAAGTTGTGACGATCATTTGACATTCTTCATCATTAGAAAACATAGTTTAATTTTATAATGTGTTTTTTAAACAAAAACATTTTTCACTTATTTCCTAATTTGATCTGAAGTCCTAGAAGCATCAGCTTAAACCTTACATGATTACAGTCACATCATAGGGTTTTATCAATCATCCATTTGTATACCTACAACTTCATTGTTATGATCAACACTTCCATTTTACCCTTTAGAAGGCTGCTATGATACTTTATAACACTACAATAAATTCACTTAAAAGCTGTTATGTCCCCATACTTGGGGACTACTGCGTACTACCATGAAGGTAGAAATAGGCTGAATGCTTCTCAAATAGGAATGTTATAGTGGAGTTTCTGAACAGTCAATTGAAACATTTAGTTTTATTCTGAATAAAAATGAAACATAAAGTTTCCCGTAAAAAGTCCAATGCTTTGTTTTTCCAAAGTGCAAAAACAAATTCATAAATGAAACATTACACAGCATTTCAGTAGAGGTACCTATTATTGCAACTTGCATTGGTAAATATTGAAAGTAACAATATGATATAAAGTATTATATCCCACATTTTTGAAACTGAATTTATAATTTCAAAATGACAGCACTAGTAGTTTTAAAAGAGAGTATGGCAAACATTTTTGAAAAATATCTTTGACCACCTCTGCTCTTGAGCACTACAGCAGACCTTAAAGCTGAGCACAAACAAAGCAACCACCTGCCAATTCTGGTCTCCATAAAGAGCCTAGGGAAAGACATCAATTTATGTTAAAGGTAATGTGGAATTCAGTCAGTGTTGGGACTACAAAACCATAAACAGTGAGCCTATAGTATTTACACAGCTGTGAGTTCAGGCCCAACTTTTTATAAAACTTACGTATTTTAAACAAAGGGAACACTGATGGGATCTGGTTGTCATCCTGAGACGAGTATATCATCATCTAAGATCTCCTTCAAACTGAGACTATCTAGATTTAAGTAAAAATACTGCATTTTTATGTTGTTAATAGAAGGGAAACAAATAAAATGCTTGACTGTCAGGTAGTTTTCTCCTTCCTGTGAGCAAGCACACAAAAAAATTGGATAATATTGAAAAGTGGTTATAGTTCTACAAATTAAACCATGTCATTACTTCTCTTGTCCCCTGCATACTATGACATTTGAAGTTTTTGAATAATACTCATCGAAGAAACTGCATCGACATAAGACAATTCAACAGCTCTTTCAAGCAAGACGTGATTTTAGCCAGTTTAGCTTATGGTGCATACAGGCTTTATAGCAATAATGCAGACAACTGAGAAATACCTCTTCTGCTCATGTGCAGTGCATTCTTGCACACAGAACTTTCAAGCAGGTTCCAGGACCTATAACAAGGAGGTGTTAAATGAGACGTGTGTGCAACAGCAGGAAACTACATACCTGTTGCAATAGTTCAATACAACAGGTCCTTGAAATATGGAGAAGCTAAGACAAGGTGTGCTCCTCCTCTTTCCAAGAGCAGTTGAACACAGTCCCCCCCCCATGCTGCCCAGACAGGGAATACCGAGGTGGCGGCATTTCTGAACTAAGTAGACTGGTGTTCAGCTGTTGTTTTGCCCTTCCTTTGCTGATATTCTCTCATTTTCCTATTTTGCTTTACACGGGACACAAAAGCAGAGCTTCTATTAGCATACATTTACAAACTCAATCTCATTTCTCTCTGCAAGTGCCAAAGCCTTCCTAACAGTTTTCCTTCGGTAAGAGTTCACTGCCAAACTAAAAGGAACCAAAGATGACAAGTTAGTAGAATTTGCTTAGTTTCAGCACAAAAACACATAATTGTTTAGGCCCATTTTCTTTTTATTAATAATATAAGGTTCTATAATCTCTTAACATTACAACTGAAGTTTTACAGTTAATCTCACACTAAAATGACAAACACTGTTTGGCTTTATTTGCAGAAAGTTAAATTACAACCTTGATAAACATACATTTCCAAGATTGAGAAGCAATTTGTGTTTTCTGGATTTCAGTGCTAATGTATCCCTGCTTTTGAAATTGGTTTCAGTTAATTAACATTGCTACGGAAGAACTATTTGGCCTGGCCTCTGTTCACAGTTGTAAGGCAAAGATGACATCTCTAACTCAACGAATCCATTGTAAGTCAAGTCGAGAAGAGACATGTTTTTCCTTGACTGTAAGATTTAGATCCTGGATCAATTTCTAACAGGTTTTCTCCTTTCCCCTCAGTATTTTTTAATAAAAGTCTAATGTAAATACATTTCACAGTCAAGCCATACTCACTCTGCACCCTTCTTCCCTCAAACAGAGCAGAAGATGTGTAATTGGAAGTCACAACAAGCTTAATTAAAACTGCTTCTAACTTACACATGGCCAAAATAGTCAAGCAAGTGAAAAAGTAATGTTATGCCAAGATATGCTTCTGATCTGCATGGATCAAACTCCGTCTCTGAACAGGCTGCAGCTATGGGAAGTGAAGTCTTTAGAAAGAAAGCAGAGAATACAGAAGGAAGAGTGGTGGAAGACTTTAGTATCAGAGAAGGGAAGATTTCTTTTAAATGGGTAATGATCTGTGTGTATCTAGGTCTCCTGAACTTGCATTACACTTTTCTCTATTTCATTAGGAATTTACATGTGAAATTAAAGACAGTCATACACACGTTTCAACTGCAGTTTCACTAAGCTCTGACCAGTTCATAACATAGAAAAATATTTAGGAAGACAGCAATAGGGTGGTCATTAGAAAATATATCCATTACACTTGTAGTTCATCTTTTCCTCAGAGCTATCCAGTGACATTGCTTTGGGACCCTTACAGCCTGTTATTTCACCTTCCCATAGGACAATTGCCATGCAGTAAAAGTCTTTACTGTATTTTACATCACCTCAGAAGCCAGTGGCTATTTAAAGGTTAGAAAGAGAGTCTAAGGAGTTTTTGCCTGTGTAATTTCAATACAAAAAGGAGACAGGGAAACCATAGCCAGAAAATTAGGAATTGGGAAGGATATTGTAGAGCTGTGTAGTACAAATCTTAAGAGACCAGTATTACTGCGCTATGACTACTTGTTTTAGTTCGTTTGTGCTGTCATTCTGCAAAAAGGCTTCACATACTTTCCTTCAAAATGGATTCTCCATAGTTAGACATATACTTTCATTGAGGCACATAAACACCCTTTTATTCACCCTTCATATTTACCAGCTCCTAGACAGGTCTCTATTTCAGAGTGATACAAGGCATCAGCAAGATGCCAGCTGTGGCCATGTAGTCACCATCATGCAGCATGCAAGATGAAGTCCACTGCATAAACACATACAGATTCACTTTGCTGAGACACCATTGTGTACTTAAGGAACACTCAACCACAGTGCGAAGAGTAACTTCCCTAAAAGAGACTACACCTATTGTTTTGGTTGCTGGTGAAATATGAACTCTGGGTGCCAAAACCAAAAATACAAAAGAGTATATTTTTATGTTGAAATGTTGTAAAACAAAGACCATTTGAAATAAGTCTAGCTTCATTGCAAATATCACATTAACATTCTGTTTTATGACCTGCAGATCATAAAAAGTCTTCCTTAAGTACTTTGACAGCATGCATTTTAAAGTGATGTTTTGGGTGTTCATGTTTTTTGATCATTTTAATTATAGAATTGAAATTAATCTTTAAACAACTTCAAAGTTGTCTGATATGCAGTATTTTTCAAGCATTTTATACTCTTTTTGGTACATTACCAAAATTGAGAGTTAATTAGACAGTATTCTAAAATAGTTTAAAAACAAAAACACAATTTTATCTTTTTCTCCTCATTACGGGCACTACCAATACAAAAGGTGTCCAAACTGACACTACAGAGTGTGAAGCAGTTGGCTAGAGAGACAAGGTCCTCAAAGGATAGTCTGTAGTTTTTCTATCCTATGCAATCATATACATTAATTATCAAAAAGCTGGATAATTTGCTTTAAGAAAAGAACCCACCTTAAAAATGGATCATGAGTATTGACAAATACTTTTAGTTTGTTTTACTGATTAAGATTCAAGTTTCAATGTAAAAATGCTTACTCTCATATGATACTGATCAAGAAAATATTTCATTTTCTTAAAGTTAAATGGACAATTAAAATTGTGGCTACTAGTGAAGTAAATAAATGATTCATAGAGACCATAGGAAACTGTACAAAACTAAAATGGGAAATCTCACTTTCAGGATGACAGTATGTTGTCCACTTAACTGTTTTATTAAATTGTTAAGACTGTTTCAAAAGACAGTGCTGGGCAGTTTCATTTGAATAGCCAAAATTCTTTTTTTTTTTTAAACTGAAAAAGATATTTTGCATCTCTGCAAAAACAAACAAAACAGGAGCAAAAACCATACACACTAGGACTGAAGTACAGATGAAGGCAAAGTTTTGTTACAAACGTGTTTTCAACGGTGAGAAATGTCCATTGTACAAATCTTATAGTGACTGACCTACAATTAATTTAAGATTATCCCAGCAATGCAAATACAACTCAGAATAGCTCAACTGTGTAAGATTTTTCCAATAGTACTATGGTGGGAGACTACTGAGTTTTCAGAAGTAGTTTGACTTACATTGTCTCTTTTGATCAAAGCCTACATTTGTACTTTAAGTATTTGCTGGTTACAAGTCTGTTACATACTTAATCCTTCAGCACAGTGAAGTACTCCTTGGTGTTCTCTCATCTGTCTCCTAGCAGCTTTCCTTTAGCAAGAGGTTGGGTTGAGCAGCTGCTTCTGTAGAAAACACTGTTGTCAGTCTTTGTTCTCCTTGCAGGGGATGCTTTAGTAAGAAACATCTGGCAGTATCCAGCATTGAAAATACTGTCAGCTGTGTTGCCTAACCAAACTTTGAAAACCAAATTTGCATTTCCTGGTTGGTAATAAACAATCCACTGGGCACAAAGTGTAAGAGTTTAAGAGCATTGTAAGTAAAAATCCATAAACATTAACAGTGATGTTTACACTTTATTGGGGGGAGGGGGCAGCAAAAAATAAAAAATCAATGTAAGTTACTAGTTTTTAAAGTTTAGTCTATGTTATATTTGATTACTGGGATATCAATACAATGAAAGTGGATGAATTTCAATAGTAATTTTGAAGAAGTTTTAGTACATCATATTGTGCAGGGCTTTATAAAAGATTTTTGTTTCCAAAGATGTTATTGGGGTCCACGTATTCTTTAACAGATCTCAGCATTCCCAGGCCAACATCAGAGATGCTCTCCTTCATCCAGTGTTTCCGCAATTTGCCTACTGGAAAAACAAAAACAAAGCATTTCAATATATGGCAGGATTCTAGGAGCCAATCAATCTTGTGACCATGAATGAATAAACACTGTGTGATAAATGCTTTTATTCAAAAATGAGAAATGTTTTGCTTTATTTGATTTATTGAGCCCACCAGACTATCAAGCTCATTAAGCTCAGCATACTCCCAGAGGAAGACTGTGTTCCACACTGTCTACTTTCTTTAGAAAGTATGAAATTTAGATGAAGCTTAGGCTGAAATCACATGTTCTGTTAAAACGAGGAATTGGTAGTAAGTTTTAAAAAGCCACCAAACTCATTTTAAGTAGGAAACTGAAGAGGAAATTACTAAAAAGCAGAACCCCACACCTCTTGATTGCTTTAAAGTGAAAACATAACTCAATAATCAAGCAAACTTAAAACAGTATTGGTTTAATTAGCAAAAAAATGTTTTCTAAGAAGGCTTAAAGCCTAGTTTTAAAGCAACAAAATACCTTATTTCATTCAAAAACTTTCACATGGGCTGGTAATTGCTCATACCATTACACAAGAGCTTAGTTTCCCATGTAAAAATGGATATTCTTAACACATACCAAATACAAAGCAAAGCTAAGACACCAGCCATTTAAGGACTCGTTTCACTAGTCTCACAATAGTCCTGTTAAACAGCCGAGTGTTCACATACTAATTAACCAAGTCATCAACCCTAATTTAACAGATCATTCAAAATAAAGGACTTTTTTTCATTAAACACACTATAGCATTTAACTTGTCAGCCTGAAACACAATCCATTTGTCAGTATGATGCGATATAAAGGCTTGAGAGACAGATGCTTTAAGAGTATCTGAAGCTAAATTCAAGCCATCTTTTGTGCCCTGTTCTCAGGGTAACCATCAAACTGTCATCAGAATAATAAATTACAGGGACACCTCTGGAGAACAGGGTATATTTGTTTATACCTTAAGGAATATGAGCTAGTCACAATGCCAACTGAAAAAGCAAATAATGTGAGAAAGAATGAAATTTGCAGTTTGCTAGAACACAACAACAAGCATGCATGTCAAGAGCAAATATCATAACTGAAGGACAAAAGAATTTGTCATGTGGTAGGAACTGCAGTTGTAATTTGCAGGCCAGCTCAAGGAAAAAAAATCCCCATCTGTAAACATACCATCACTACAATTTGACTGTCTGAGCAAGCTCATGTAGTTGAATTTTATCTGAGGATACTTTAATACTACTACAAAAAAAAAAAAAGACTTATGGATGTGGCTTGACCATCACCTCAGGTCACTCACACTGGCTCTTACACAAGCAGCTGAAGAACAGTCATTACCATTCTCAACTGTTATCTGTAATATAGTTTCAGTGAATGTGTCCTGTGGTTATGGATGTAATTGTCCTGAAAAGACTGCAAACAACTGCTCCAACAAGATGGAGCACATTAGAATCACAGCAGGATGCCCAACAGCTAGCATGCCTGCCTCTTTTACACCTCCAGTAATAATGCAATTCCACAAGGAACTGAACTACTGTCTGAGCAGCACCAAACAGTCGTTGCATATTTAATGAAGTCGCTCACCAAGTGCTGGAAAACAGAAGGTGCTTGGAGTGCATCATTAGTTCTGTCAAAGTGATAATTTACACATCTATCTTGTCAAATTTTCTATGGTTTACACTTTTGCAATAATAAATCTAACATACATTTGATTAGTGAACTGGAAAGATAAAAAGCTGTACTACAGTTACCAGCAGTCCTTCACAAACATGTTCAATGAAAAGATTTTAACCCCTTGATAACAGTAGGTTGAGCCCCTGCTCTTACTGTTCATGTCAATAAGATATACATGGATTTTTCAGCTACTCAAGTTTTCATATTAGAGTTGAAAAGCACTGAAGCAATCTTGCTCTTAGAATTCTAAGCTGGTCCATCTGATTAAATGGAAAATAGACCAAGTGAAGGAAAGGCTCTGTGTAGATGAGAGCACCACTTAGAAAAGCATTGTTTGTGGTTTTTTCACTTCAGGTTAGTGCTGCCCTGTAAGCATTCTGTTCCTCCTCCATAGGACGATCCAATTAGCTTCAAGGATGAGGAGGGAAAAGGAGGAAAAAAGTGTCATAACAGTAAAAGATGTTACCATGAATATAAAAATAATTCCAAAGGGCAAAGTTACTTAACTCCACCCTAAGCGTAGCCAAAGAACAGTGTTGGGCTCAAGGAAGCCTTAACTTCCCCAACAATAAAAGGTCTCAGTTAAGCCTGATCTCACCATGGACTAGAGAAAACCCCCTTTCTGTTTCCAGCCTGGAGAAAGTACATCTTTTAGTTTTAGGCCTAGATGATGCCATTTGTATAGAACTGACACGAGACAGTGCACAGAACCAGATTTTATCCAAGCATCTACCACTTATAAGCTCTCAGCCCAGTATACTTTTCTCAGTTAAAAACTGAGATCAAATTCACCTGATTCTATATGCTACACCATAACATTAATAAGATTCTCAAATCAGCATAACATCATTAAGCTACTACAAATTGATTGTACAAGTCACCACTTGCCAACTTGGCTATACACACCATTACACACACAATCCTTGTTGCCCCAACTGGAAACAAATACAGCCCTTCCTTCTTGCATCTTCTTCCTCTGAAGACACCTAATCTTGCATCTTAATTATCCAAGACAAAGTGCGACAGAATTAGTTTTCAAGTTTTACAAGTGGCAAGTACCCTGTTCCTGAGGTGTGCTGAGCAGTCTAATGCCTTAAAACATTCACTGCTAGGAAGCCAGAAGTCTTCAATCTGAGGCCCAGCATACTACACATAGTACAAACACCCTAGCATGACAAAGTCTGCTTCACACAAAGTACTTCAAACCAGAAAGTCAAGAAGCTTGTTCAGTAGCAACTCTCAAAGATAGTCCAACACCAATTTTATTTTGGCAGTATTTTCAAGTTTTATCATTATAGTCCACATATGAAAGAAAAACATGTGAGCTGGATAAGTAAATTTTTCCTAGTTCTGATACGTGCTGGTCCAGACCTTAGCTGGTTTCATTAGAAAAGTTGTTCATGCTTCCAGTGCCCTTTTAATCTGTTGGGGAATAAAATACACTTCGGTGAAGTGCAACCATACTCTATGCTGCTCCTGTAGAACCCACCCTTTGAAAAAACCAATGAAGCAAACACACACTGACATCACATTCACTGCCAAAAGTGACAACAGTTTCCCATGTGCGTGGTTTTTCAAAAGGAAGTGCATTAGATAGGCAACACATACCTGCTGGCCACAAAGAAGATAAAATGGGAGTATGGCCCTCCTGGCTCATAAAAGCTACAGTTGCTCATCTTTGAAAATTCATCTGGATGGCTGCAAAAAGTCTGGCTGCTAAGGATGGAGCTAGCAAACAGCAGGCAGCAATTGGTTTTCTTTTTGGAATATGAAGTACTTTGGCACACATGAACAGTCTTGCAAGGAAAGTTTTAGTGTAGCTGATGGATCCCAAGAATAACTCTACACCCATGCAGAACAGATTTATAGCAGTGTGTGGTCCCAGTGGAAATAGGCTCTAGCGGCACTGCACATGGCCCTAGGCTTCCTCTGCTCCAGCCCTTTCAACTTTGCAAAAGGAAAAGCAGTAACAGGTCGTAAGAAGGATGGGGCTCTTCTGGCTGTTGCATGCTCTTCCTGAAGCTGGTTGTCTCTACAGAAAGCATCTCTCTGCTCTTAACAGGTTAATACTCTTCCAGAGAGAACTCTGCACTACTGAGAAAGGTCAGTGCATTAATCTAATACTGTGGTAGTACTGGAATATATTGGACCAGTGTACCTGAAGTCTACTACATAATTAACACTTACCATCACCATAACATCTTGCACATTTTCACTTGATATCTAAACAACTTAAGTACTTTCAAGTTCTGTGTTGATGAATCAGAAAGTCCTTTGCATTTATTTGGTGGAAAAGGCACTGAAGATGACTATTCTATTAAGACTTTCAACAGACCAACGAGGAAAATACAACTGCATTATATTATTTCACATAAGGTTACTCCATGTTTGACAAATGTCACAGTTTAAACTCATTCTAATGAGTAGAGCAAGCTCTAGTTTTAAGATGAAAGTATGATCAGTCTCCAGTGCTAACTTAAAGGTAAGAAGATTTTTTTTTTTTCCCTCCTCTACACAGGAAAAGTGTGTGTTCAACTCCCCCCATAAGGGAATTTTATAATTCCAGATTTTTTAGTTTCTGTGGGTTAATTACTGCAGTGTATAGCTTAAGCCACAGGCTCTTAGTGATACCAATGAATTGCAATGTCAAACAACTGAATGCAAATAAAGTGTGAGGGGTTTTTTTTGTTCATTGGTTTCTTTGGGGTTTTTGTTTGTTTGGTTTTTTTTGGGGGGGTGTGGGGGGTGTTTAGTTTTCCTACATAAACTGCCAGGAAATTGATACTACACCTAAACCTGTGGAGCCTGGGCTATGTTAACCTTTATTCTAGTCAATCTGTCTAGAAAGCAGAAGAAAATAAGTTAAGTGGCTAAATACGGCTATTTTCCTTAAACCCACAAGCTGATAATTGTTTCCTTAAGTAATCAGGTTTAGTTAGAACATTCCCTGCAAGGGAAACAATCTACCATTAATTTTTACACTGTTCCTTAGTTTTACATGGGTGCCTAGCTTGGTAATACAAAAGGGATCAGGCCCAAATCCAGCCAGCTCCCTTCCGATGCTGTTCTCCAAAGAGATTATAGTTGTATTGATACACCAGTCATACTTACTGATACTTCCTCAGCACATGTTATTTTATGTATACAAAAAAAGCATGCATTTTGTGAAACAGGAATTCAGAATGCAAGGTGTAACACATCATGTGAGTGGTTTCAGGGCTTGCCCTAAATGATTAGAAGAATCATTTACCTAAACTTAAACTTGTATCTACATGAAATTGTCATTCCTAATGCTGCTTTTTAAACACTAAGTTTCTCGAAGCTAACTGTGGCTCCAGCAACCCCTATTTACACAACTTTCAAATCTAAAGATATTCATTGGTCAGAAAAGCAGAAGGATCAAAGCAAAGGAGACATACACTGTCCCTTTCTAAGTGTAGGACATAGTCAAGGCAAGGTGAAAACTATAATCAAGACTAAGATCTCATGTAGGACATGAAGACAACTAATGCTACAACTAGGATATCTAATTCCTGAATACCTTTCAAAAACTTTTACTAAGCCGCAAATTATGTCATAGCATTAGTTAAAAGGAACAAAGAAGGCATAAGAAACCACTTCAAAGTCACACATTAAAAACTACTTTACAACCACTAAGCAGCTTCTCAGCAGTTTGTTCACAACAAATTTAGTGAGAAACAGACCTACCGCATTTAGACAAGACTGTCAGGATCAAAAAAAAAATCTGATAACCTTCTCTATAAGGATCAATTTCTGATGCACCAGAGAATGGCTGAATTCCACCTGTATAAGCAGTGCCTATCGGATCAGCTATGTATTTTGGGTGTATTTTTATAGCCACACATATGCCTCAGGTTCTTCCTAAATGTAAATTCTGTTCATTACATAATCCAGAAATGTTATCAAGCATTAAACACTAACATTAAAGAGTAGGGAAAACCATTCCTGACACTTACCAATTAGATTTAAATATTTGAAAGTCAAGAGTGAGAAAGACTTTGAAAAGACAATTTGATTAAAAGGACAAAGTCATTTAAGTTGCAGTACCATAGAAATGATATCCAGATTTATAAAAACAAAAAAATCCAGATATTCTACCCCAAAATATAAGTAAATGTTACATCAAAAGGATAAATTCATTACACAGGTGTATGTGCCTGGCTTTGCTACAGCTTCTTGTGTCCATAAGATCCTTGCTGTACAAGGCTGGTATTGAGACACTTCTGCAATTTCTTTGTTGGAATGTTGTTCTTATATATTGCAAGGTGTAATCTTTAATGTAATCCATTAACAAATAAGCGTTATGCTTCTTACAAGTTTTAAGTCTCAAAAGTCATCGGGGCAGGGATCTTCTCACCGTATTGCTAACTTTAGTGAGTCTTGCCTAAAAGTTAAAATATTTTTTGTTAGCCTGCAGGGAGGGGAGGAGAGAAGAGATATTGAGATTAAAATAGAATCCAAAGTAAAGTCTTTCTGAAGTTACTCTTCATAAAATTAAAAGTATCTTGATTTCAGTTCTCACTGTAGATTGTAGCTATGTGTCTACCTGCAGTTAGTACTTCCCCAGATGTAGAGTAATTTAAAGCTTTACACATCTCAAACTGTCATAAATGACCACTTCTTCACTCAGGGAGTGTATGAAGATTGACTTAAGCAGGCTTTGTATTTCCTATAGCCTCAAGTCCCAGACTACATCTGTTTTCTTTGATACACAAAACCAGAGTTAAAATAGCTCCATTTATCACAGTGTGATTGTAGGCAGACAAACCAGCCTGTCTGTTTCCAGATAGTGAAAACAACTGTTATTAATCACAATTACAAGACAAATACTAGAAGAAATTGCACCAGTATTTTCTTTTACCCCACACAATAGACCAGTCTTAGCAGTGCTAAGAGTGACAAGGCCTGAAGGTCAATAAATAGAACTGATGCTATTAGGCTAATTCTCAGCAGCACATCTACTAAGCACTGGAAAAAATAGATCTTGAATATCATGCACAAAGAGCTGCCAGACAAAAACACTCATAGCAGAAAATATTTATCAGTATAAGAGGCAGTCACGCATACAACAAGAGCATAAGTAGTCTGACAAAAACCAAAGTTTTCCGTATCTGTGGAGTAAGAAAGTTCAATTGTGCAAGGGTTTGAAAATGCCACATATTTTTTTTTTCCTCGTTCAACATATGCTGTAAGCAAGGTTTCATATGGTGAGGGCAAATACATCCAAACATGTGACAAGCTCCAGCTGCATGTGAGTTAATGGATGAAATGCTAGTCACAGTAAAATACAGCTGCCACAGCAGGGGAGAGCACACTAGTACATCAAGGGAGTAATTCCACATCTCATGTGCGAGAATTGACCAGTCCACGATAGCACCATATTAAAGGAGGGGGACATATAAAACAAAAAATACCAAAACTGTTTTCACTCATGTTATCATCACCTACACATCCTTCAATATCCCAATATTGCTAAAGCAGAGTCCCTTTCAGTTTCTGTCACAAAGCTAGATACCTGAAAACAGCCCTACCTAAAAGTTTCAAGTCCAGGAAATCACCAACATGTTTTAAAGCACAGTTTCTGCCCTTCAGTTTTCCCCACACAGAGCTTTCTTAGAATTACAAAATTTGTATCTAGTTTTAAACCAGTAAACTTCTTCCTCTTTGCTCTTACTTCTGTGGCCAGACAATACCCCAAGAGAGTAGAGAGAAGAAATGAGTTGTTAACCAGTTTAAAGAAGCTAGCTACACAAATCAAACTGACTTCACAACAAGTCTTCCTGACATCCAAGTTTACAGCATTATATAGGACACATCCAATCAAATTAGGCTATCTGAATATGTGGGAAAAGCATATGTGAAGCATCGGGTATATGAAGTATCCCTTACAAATTACATTGGTTCTTAAGCTTAATATTAAAGCACAAAATAGCTTGCAGAGAGGCTAGTAACTCAGGACAAGTAATTCCCAAACTCCAAGAGAGGAAACTGAATAATCAGAAGTTAGCAGACAGCAAGCCTGTATATCAATACTTACATAGCATCAATCATGCAACAAATGGTAGATTGCAACATAGCCTAGTGTCAAGTCACTAGCTCTTTTATGCAGATACTTTCACTAAGTGCTTTGGAATTAGGGCTAACAGCATTCACCTAGCCACAAGGGACACTAAACTGTCTTAAAGCTGTGAAACTCATTTGAGGTCTTTGTAACTGAATATACCTCTGCAGAAGGTTCAGTAGAAGTTGCTTAAGACAAACTGATCAATTACATTTTCAGGTTCTCAGACAGCCTGTAGACTTCGTATCAAAGGTTTGAAGCTGATGCTCATAAATGCACCACATTGTGTGACTTAACATCAAGCAAAACAGGTCTAGGGACACCTCTCCTGAAAGTCTGGCAAACAGGTGAGAAGTTTCTAAAAAGAATGCCAGGAGACTCCCCCACTGCCAGTAATTTCAGTTAATGCCTGTGAAATATTTTTCAGTTTTATTACAAACTATTTTATGTACTCATGAATATTTAGCAGTATCAAAGAGACTAATATTACACTGAGAATATTACCTCCATGGTGATGTGACAGACTTCCTCCATTGGCAAGTATTTCTTCTCTAGCAGCCCTCTAAATTGGAAAGATAAGGTATTTATTCAACAACAAATGCACAAGATGTTTGTTTTCAGTGAAATGCTTGCCATCATACTCATTTACACAGGTGTATGAAAAGTTTCATAAGTAATTAGGGTACACAATACAGGTAAACATTTTCTTTCAAGTCTGCAGATAAATGTAAGTGGGGATTTTCCAAATAAACATTATCAAAGCCAAGACATGTAAAATGGCATCTGTTACAACAAATCTATTATTCCCGAATGGAATATTTTGGATCACTTCCCCCTTGCCAAAACCAAAATAGTCTAGGGATGGGATGTTCATCTGGAAGATGGTTAAGTGCCTACTGAAAAGAAAATCGCAATAGAGAAGTTTGAAAAGAGGCTCCCTGGAGTGATTCAAGATCCTTATTCAGACCAGAGTTTAGACCCAGATCTCCAAGATTGTGGTCAAGGAAGTGAGGTACTTTGACAGCTCTCTCATGGATGAAGTTTGTGGCAGAAAACAAAATTTAGAATTTTATGTTAATATATATTTGAACGCTTTCAAGCTCTAGAATCTTCTTTCCCATACAGCTCTGATTATGAACAGTTAGACAGCTTAGAAAGTTGTAACAAAGAAAGCTTTCCTAAGCACAAACACTAAATGTTTTTTCAAAAAAGTGTGCTTTTTTAGGAATGATGTATCTAGCCATACCTATGCAGTTAGAGATTTTTTTCAGTCTGCCACAGAGCACGTATACTTGGTTGGCAAACTCACTTTGTGAGGTTAAATTTAGTCACCTACAATGGAACACATGCATCCAGGTGATCACACTGCTAACTAATTCCAATAAACAGTACTAAGTATTAACAAAGTTTCATTAAATAGGCACTCAAGTATTACATTCTCCAATGCCCTAGATTCAACAGCACAGAAGCCTCAGAACTTGTAGATAAAACTTTACATCCACTTCCCGAGTTCAAGAAAAATTTCTAAAGAATAAGCATGAGAAGAGTGATATCCTAGTTATAAATATAGACTATTTCTCCACAGTCCTGTTAGCAATTTTCTGGTGCTGAAGCTTTAGCATATGAACCAAAAGGTAGGACGAAAAGCAGTTTGGCTATAGTCCTTCTATGTCTAAGTATTACATCTTCAAGGTAACAAGGATATTAGTTTCCCCTAATTAGGTAAGTATAGTGTTGCATCAGCCGAAGTGTTAAAGCAGAGACTTATTCCGGAGCTTTTTGGTAAATGTTGAAGCAGCTTACAACTGGCTTAACATAGCAGACTTAGACCAGCACTTACCTAGGCCTAAAGAAAAATAACCACAGCAGTTAATTCTCTGAAATAACATGAGACACCCTCACATTTGTTATACTCTACATGCAGCAGTATTAATAAAGTATGGTCTCAATAGTTTTACTATACATTTTAAAGACTAATGAGTATTAAGTGAAAGTAGCTTTGTAAATAACGGAACTAAGGAAGCCTTGTTTCCCATGAATTTGGGTTTTGTGGTTGATAGTTTCTACCATCCAAGAAAAAACTCCAGTTCAAGCTTTCCTGTACTTTAGTCACAAGTGTTCATTTACTGATGTCTAAAATAGTCACCTTGCAGTCTTGGTGCACTACTAATGTGCACCTCTTTCCCTAGCTGCTACTGATCACAGCTTTATGAACAGACTTTTGAGATCTTTCCCGCAAAATTCAGTTAGCTTGGCCAATGGGTTCACTATATATTATTACAGGACATCAGCCTCTCCCCCTCCCCCTTAATTATTGTTCTTATAGACATTACCTCAATTTGTTCATAGACATGAATAGGATCACTAATTCCTCTGTAGTTAAAGGCAAAGTAGAAGTAGACACATGCACCTGCATCATAAGTCTGCGTCACCCTGTTGAAGAGAACTACATTACAAACAAAGCTTTATGGTATTAAGCCAGCCACTATGTGACATTACACAATTCATAACGTTACTTATCTTATTTAAAAGGGTAGCATCTTTTTTTAAATAGTTTTGTATCCTTTTTGCTCATACTTCATGAGTGACTCAATGCTATGACTGAGAGTTGAAGCTCTTAAATTGTTACACTTGACTTTTGTGCATATAAGCAAGAGTAAGTGTCAAGACTAATCAAGTGCTACTAATCCCTTGAATTACTCACTCTAACCTGCAAGTGGATTAGATGTGAAAGAGGAAGGTCAAGATTACTAGTGTTTGTAATATCATTAATAGATGCACTTTACCTACTAGCTAGCAAGTTTAATGATCTCTTCCTTAGTTCTCTTACTAATCAAAGATTCAAGAAAAATTATTATTTAAGTTGTTAGATGGCTTACCTGCAGGTGGAAAGAGGCGCAAACTGAACACCCCTTTCTTTGCATTCTCTTACTATCCTTTCCTTGACATTCCTACAAAGGTCCAAAACCCTACAACAGAACACACATTAAAATATAAATTCTTAGTATATGATTTTATACAACTTCCTAAAAAACACAACTGCAGCTTTGGTAATCTTTTTAAAAAAGTGTAATCTAATAAAACAGAAGATTGCCTTCTAGAACCAGTTTTAAGCAGCTTAGATTTTGTTCTAAGACTAAAATAATCCTCATCATCAAGACTTAACTAGTATTGCTTTTTCTGTACTTCTCTGAATAGCAAGTTTACTCTGAAGCACAGTACATAATGAAAGCTCTTCCCATAAGGGACAGGAGTCAAAAGTGTTCAACAGAAAGTGGAGGTTACCCACTTCTGTATGTCTTTACTTACTTTCTCAGCAAAATAGCCCCAAATTTTTGGCAAAGTAGTTGACAAATACAGCTCACAGTAGACAGCTTGAGAACTCTAAGGCCTTGTGTACTCCTAAGGCCTGTATACTCTGCTAATACCACACCTTTGGTATGTTGCAAGGCCAAAGCAGTGCTATACTATATGATTCAGATTTTTAAGACATTTTATACAGATGTAAAATGACTTTGCAGATTGACAGGAGTAATATGCAAGAGAAATTTATCCATTTAGTAAATAAGCAAGTAAAGGTAAATAATTTATTCAACTATCTTCAACCAGTCAGGAACAAGGTAACTGACTGATTTATGGAAAAATCACATAGTTCTTGTGAGTCAAAGCAGAAAGTTTCTGAAAGCATTTGCTTTGGTGAGAACAATTGCAAATATTTTCTAAAATTCTTAGATAAAAAGTCATTCTCTCCTGAAATGAAGGAGAGGCAAAACAAATTGGTGACTAAGCAGTTAGCATACTCCAATATCTGTAAAGCTAAAGTAAAATAAAGAACAATTTCGCTTTAAAATTGTCCTCAAACTTCTGCCGCCCATTTAAGATACTATGCCAGTCTTCGAAGCAGAGGCTGGAACTTGCCACTGCCACTAAATTCAATAGCAAGAATACAGGCTTGCCAGCTTAAGACATCACACTTTGCACACCTTCCACTTTACATTAAATACTGTAAAGCTTTGATTGAAATCACTTTAGATCCTGTGTAAGAGGTTTACCAAATGGACAGAAACATCCAAACGATTTCATATATTAAACTGTTGTGGTCAAGTGTTTCTCAACCATAGCTAACAGATAAGCTTAGGAAAAAGATTTATCTTGGGTAAAAGTTATCTTTTCAGTTGTTTCATTTCCCTGCATTACTGGGGAAAGAAAAAGTTTATTTAAAAAATTTATCTTCACTACAAACTTTTCTGTTTGAAATACACTGCTGATCCCACACATATGGCTGTGCATCACAATACAGTTATTGTTACCATTGTCCAGCTTCCTAAACTGGGCAATTTCAAGTTCTGAATTTGTTACAGCAAGCTAAGTAGAAATATTACTGAATGCTTGCCTACATTGCATTTACAAAATCCTGATATACAATTTGGTAGCAACTTTAGCAAGAACACACAGGTGCAAGACTTGAGGCACATCAGGGAGCCTCCAATACACATAAGGCCTAAATTAAATTAAGTTTCCCCATGAGCAAGCATGAGTTAGAAATAATTTGAATTAAATCAAGTACAAGTTTTAAGCAATTCTAACGAATAATCACAGTTTACCTATCCCAAGGAACAGATGTCTCAAATGATTCTCCTATTACATAGTAATCCAGGCCCAGGTCCTAATAAACAGAGAAAGGAAATTATCAGTAACATTCAGCATCAACATCTGGGATTCCAGTGTACGCTACACAGCTAACAATGGAGCAACTTTAGTTAGTTTGTATGAGAAAACCAGAAAGTCTATTTAGCAAAAACATCCATCTGTCCCAGTGACATTAGTTTGTAATTATGGACATCGGGCAGCTGACAAACATTTTGATGTCATGGCTATAGTGAGACAACTTGTCAGACTGTCAGTATGCCTACACTAATCAAATATTTGTATCACTATAGCATCAAGCCAAGAGTTCCACTGTGTTAATCAGTATAATACCTACTAGAAATATATATTTGGAATGTAATTACTATCTAGGTAGAATAAAGACCCATTTTACATATAGCCTGCTGAAATAAAGGGAAATTCAGTGATTTGTCCCTGACTATAAAAGCCAAATAAAATCTAGCACTCAGGATGTGAATACTATTCTAAAAAAAAAAAATCTCTTAAACAGGAAGACTAAAATTCATAAGAACAGCTGCAGCAGTTCAAACTAAAGGTCCATTTGTCCTAGAATTCTGATTCAAACCACAGCCATAAGCAGATGTCCAAAGAAGAGCAAGAGCTGAGTGAGCACATGAGTATTTCAAGTATTCTTCCAGCCTCTGATTATATTTAACCTGTAGATTTATAAGTCTGATCAGGTTTACTTAACAACTGCTAGTGGATTCTTCAATCAAGTTTTCTATACTCTTTATTAGAAACCATTTTCTTAACAAGCACATAAATTAATGTTTTTACGGTGGCTTGCAGATGAAGTTCCATGAGTAAACACTAGTCAGAAATGGAAGAGATACAACCTCTGCGAGAAATTTGAGATATCACCCAAGGCAACCTGGGTTTAGATTTCAGAGAAAGCATCTTCAAAAAAGACATCTCTATGTTTTATTATATTACTCAACAGAAGTTTCAGCAGGCAGACAAAAGGTGACATACCCGAATGTAAGCAATGACAAATGTCAGCATATATCCTCTCTGTCCATTATCTTCTCCTGCTGCCAAGCCACTGCAATTAACAAGAATTTCATTAACTTTCCAGCAAATTAGTCACTGGTTTCTAAAAAGAATTAAAAAATACTTTCATTATCAAACATATGTGCAAGTTTAGCTGTCTCTAAGCTGTGTAACAATAGTTGCAAATAGTAGGGTCTTTTCTTCACTAGAAATGAGAAGTTACTTCAGACCAGACCTTTTAACTCTTTGCATTTATCTTTTCATTCCATAATCTGAAGAGAGATGAACAATAACAAAACATTTGACGTGACCTTAAAATGACAGTCTTTGAACATCACAAAAGAGCAAGGCAAACAGAACTAGACATAGTATATCCTTGATGTTCATTTACAGGAGTATGGGTAACTTCATTTCTAAATGTGTTAGATTTGTGCACTTGTATGCTCACAGGTCATGAGCAAGATCCCAAAAGTGTAAGTGATGTGAATGGATAAAAGAAGACACAGCACTAAAAAGAAAAAGGAAGCCTTGCTTTCACTAATCTATCAAGTTAGAAGCATTATGAAAGTCTTTGTTTTTAACTATTGGTTTCTGAGAACAAGAAAGTGCTATGCATTTGTAATCAGTCTTCCTAGAAACTCCTATAAATCTGAGAGAAGTGTATGTGCAGGGGAAAAAAGTCAAAACATACTGAAAAAGGACAGAATTAAAGAATTTTAGACCATTAAAATGGTTTAGCATTTTAAACCAGGTTAAACTATTAAACACTTAACTAATAGCCTTAACTGAGCATCACAGACAGCACCATCTTCTAACAGCCCTAACACAGACAAGTTTCACCCCTCCTTATCAATCATTTTGAAATACCAAAATACAAAAGGATTCACAGTTGAAGCTTTTTCTTGCATACAACATTAAAATACCTAAAATGCTCTTTAAGATCAAGAGCAATGTTATTCTTGTCACTGAATGTTAGCAAACTGCTCATGTAAAATCCCACTTTTATAAGCTATTTTAAGTGGTGGAATGAAAGCACAATGAAAACAAATTTCAGAAAGGATAGCCTTGAAATGGATAAAACAATACTTATGTACATTTGAATAGTGAGACTAATACTAGCAATAACTTTCTTAAAAAGAAAAAAGTATATTTGTGACAAATCACACTTCTAATGATGGTTTTCATCAATTACACTTAATCAAAGCAGAAGGACAGAAACTACCTGATCATTACCCAGCCTGTCACTCCAATGAATGTTTTCTGCTCCTTTGTAAGAATAGAAAACAGTCTGTGGGACAGAAATTCACTGCATTCCTTTAACTAAATACAAACTCCTCTTTTAAACAAGCTTCTCGTGAGCATATGCTCACATCAATTCTGCAAAGATTTAATATTACCCTTATGATTTTGCCTTCCCCTTCTGTAGTTAATATATAGAGTCTAGTATTGCAAAACAAGAAGCTTCCATGCCTATAAGCAATTACAAGGGCTAGTCTCCATTTTAGTAACACCAAGTCTATATCTAGTCAAATACTTATTCTTCTGCAATACACAGACAGCTCAAGTTTTTCAGTAAAGTTACTTATTAAGAGTTAGCATAAGCCATATTTATCAAAGGGAACATTCAGTAGCTAATTGATTATTGCCACTTCAAACTAGTAATCTGAGAACATATCCATACAGTAATCATTATAAAAATATGGTAATCCTATTTTTTCCTGGACAGTTAACTCCCAGCTTCATATGAAAAAGTTCTTTGAAAAGCATACCCAAACTTGGTGGCAATATCATAGACTTGCTTTTCATGCTGAAGAACCTTCTCTCTGTCACCCTCAAAGAGCAAGGTAGCTACACACAGTATGTTGGGATCAAATCCTTTAAACTGCAAAGAGAGAAAACTTTGCATTATATCACAGCCTATGTGGTAGAATACAAGCAACAAGTTTTTACTTTTCAAATACACAGCATGTGCTCTGGTTAGTAAGTGTTGTTGCAACTAAGAGGAAGGATTAGGAAAAAAGAAACATCTTGCAAAAATTTACTCCCAAAACAATCAAGGTTTTTCCTTGACAGGACAAACATTCACAAGCCCACTAAATAACAGATTATCCCTGTCACCTTTTTTCTCCTGTTAAAAAGCAGGATAGACATAACAGCTGTCTACCTATGCTGAAGAGAGAACAGGTCTTAAATGCTTTGAGCAATGGGGAGACATTTATATTGTCAACTATTCCTGTATTAAAGCAGGAAGATCACTATGATGACCATAAATGTCACTGCTCTCAAAATGGTTTATCAGTAGTGTGCCACAGAAAATCTCTATACTGGGAAAAGCACTACGGAAGGAAAATAACTGCTAGCAGGGATCATATCCCAGTGGAAACGAGGAGAAAGCTATTGTCATGGCTTAACCCCAGTCGGCAACGAAGCACCACAGAGCTGCTTGCTCACCCTCCCGCCCAGGTGGGATGGGAGAGAGAATCTGAAGGGCAAAAGTGAGAAGACTCATGGGTTGAGATAAGAACAGTTTAATAATTGAAATAAAATATAATAATAATAAAAATAAATTGTAATGAAAAGGAAAACAAGAGAGGAACAAACCCCAGGGAAAAAAGTGATTCAACAGCTCACCACTCACCAACTGACACCCAGCCCATCCCTGAGCAGTGACTGCTGCCCCCCAGCCAACTCCCCCCAGTTTATATACTGAGCATGATGGCTGGTATGGAATAGCCCTTTGGCCAGTGTGGGTCAGCTGTCCTGGCTGTGCCCCCTCCCAGCTTCTTGTGCACCTGGCAGAGCATGGGAAGCTGAAAAGTCCTTGACTAGTGTAAGCACCACTTAGCAACAACTAAAACAGTGTGTTACCAACATTATTCTCATACTAAATCCAAAACACAGCACTATACCAGCTACTGTGAAGAAAATTAACTCTATCCCAGCTGAAACCAGGACAACTATTAAAGGTTTAATAGTAATACAGTGAGGCTGCCCATATGGCTTTGTTTCAGGAGTAACAGTTAAGAGCCATATCTTCGCAACTGGTCCAAAAAGCAAGAGCCTTACTTGTTTTCTACATACCTTTTTTATTATTAATTAGCTCCAGTGAACTACCACTACTAAGCAGGTTTCAGAAGGAATGGAGATGTATATAAAGTTGCAATAAAGTTTAGTAACTTTTTCTGCAGTTAAAAAGGGTAAAAATTTATGATTTAGAAGAATGTATTCTTAATATGTATATTGACCAGCAATTATTTTTAAAGCCTTTCCCTTTCCAGTGGCATTCATCTCTTCCACTCTCTACTCTGCTTATGGTAACTTGTTACTGAAGCACCAAGCAAAGTTATATGAAGTTACATTAAAAGTCAAGAGATTCAAATTCATCCTTTATGCACAACAGCTATGCTGAGAAAAATCCCAGTTAGTTGCTATTCCTTTTATTATTCCCTTAACTGAACAGATTAACTGTACTGGAAGTTAACTGAAGGTACCAGGAGAGTCCAAAAAAAAAAAAAGCAGCGAGGTGGCAAGGTATCTTGGGGTGGCTCAGTCCTCCAGCCAATGAGCTCAAATCTGTATGGTGAGCCCCAGTCACAGAAATCCAAATTAGTATTTCTGAAAAGGATATTGCATCCTACCACCCCAACAAAACACCACCATGAAAACCACTGCAAAACAGAATATACCTCCCCAGTCAAAGGATCTGTCTTATCCATTAGTCCTACAAAAACAGCATAGCTAACGAATAGAAAGAATATTGTTACTGTAGTGGTAAACTCTAAGGACATGAATAAAGGTCTATTAAGATGTTATTTATGGGCCCTTCTTGTTCTAGAACCACTTGTATTTCATCTAGTATGAATCCTTTCATCTATTCTGCCATCTTTTGGCTGTAATGCTCAGGTTAACACCTTACAGTAGTCTTTAAGAGGCACTGGAGGAACTAGCTAGAGTGTGAACTAGTAGACAAACAATACTTAGAGCATTCATGTATCAGTCAACAGTCCCAAACAACATGGAGGAGTTAACCAGAAAGACTTTGTCCCTGTTCTCTTAAGTGGTATCAGTTAAATGACTACACTGTTCAATAAAAGAATGAAGTGTTAGCCTGATCTGTTCTGTATTTTTTTTTTTTTTTTAATGGGGAGAAGCAGTAGATATTGCCAGCTAGGATTGTTTCGAACTGACAGCAATCTTGTTGCCAAAATCTTTACTACTATAGATATTCCTGCACTACAGCAGATCAGAGAGGGAAAGCAAAATAATTTTGGGGCTATCTCTAAACCTAATAGGTATTCTCTAGCAGAAGTCGTCCCAAGACACATGGCATTTTCTACTTCAGTAGCACAAGAAAAAGCAGCAGAATCAACACTGGCCACTGTCTCTCAAGTAAGCCCACTCCTTGAAGACACTCAATATTATCAGATCAGAATGGAATGTTTACCTCCTCCTATTTAACTGTTATCTAAATCCAGGATGATGCAATTTTCATTTGAATACCCATATTTGCAGGAACTCTCTAGTTAGCTAATTTGGAGGAAAAATCAGTAACAAGACAAATTATTTAATACAAAAGCCTAGGTGAAATCATTTTAGCACCAGATAATTCTGGATTAAAAAGGGTATTCATCATGATGAATTCCAGAAAGACAAAAAAAAAAATCAATTTACACAGGCAATTCAAGGTAAGTATCTTGAGGGTCTCCCAAAATTCTACTTCACTGTAGTAACAAGGTAGATTATGCCTTGAGAAAATCTTGGAAGAGGAAAAGATAGTAAAGTGTTAGCCTCGCTCCATCAGTATTAACTGATGAACAGTGGTTTGTAAGCTAGATAAATTGGTTCCAGTCTTGCTCTGTCACTGAGTCACTGTTAGACAAGGCACATTAATCTCATCTACAGATATGATCAGTGAGAACAGCTCTCATGGAATAACTCCTCAAACAGATAATCTCATTTTGGATTAAACCATCCTGAGAATCTCAAGTTAACTGATACTACAACATAGGATCTGTTATACTCAAACTGAGCTGCATTAGAGACAGTATACCAAAAAATCTTGAATTTTATGAATAGCATGCAACTTCCACACAGTATTAAACCCCAAAAGTTACCTTTGTGATGTAGAATTTTTTCAGTCCATCCAAAAATGATGTAAAAATGGAAGCAACTTGTGGTTTAAGAGCATGACCTTTGGCAAAAAGTGGAAAAAGGTGTGTTAAGGCAAATACTGCTCTTAAAATTTCTACTTCAAAGGGCAAATAAATAGCTCGGTAGTCAAAGCTGCAAGAATCACTTGGAGCACTTTGATTATCATCATTAAAGAGACTTCTCTCTAATCATTTACAACATGATTTAGGAACTGGTTTTTATGAAATTTTTTTAAAAGGCATACATACAACTGTGCACAAATATTTCATTTGACACTAATTAAGGCTTCCCTAGCTTATATCTTCACAAGTATATGGTACCTGGAAAATTTTAAGAGCACTTAATCAGTTTTTACACTACAAAACCAAGCAAAATCAGTAAACTTTTTTAAAGTTATGCCAAAACCACTGAAACCAATAGCCAAAAATGGTGCAAGTCAGGAGTTAAGCAATTTTTTCCTTAACAGTTATGTCATTTGTGCAAAATTTTCTACATAAAGCTAGTAATTGCTTCCTTAATCACATACAGGGAACCAAAATTACCAGGATATATAAATGGTGTCTTGGAGTCTGTTAAATTAACATCTCTGCCTCAGGACTGGGTTTAATTGAGATGAAAGTCTTTTACTGTTTGTTCCATTGTTTTCAGTCACAAGCAACTTCTGAACTCCCATTACTGCTTCACTTTAACAGTCTTGCATCTGGCCTACATGCTGTGAGCCCAATTCATAAAAAAAGTTATGCACCATTTACATGATACTTCCTTCTAAAACACTTCACAAAGTATTTCCTCCTGAATAAAGCATGAACTTCAGCAATTGGTTAGTCTCCTTCCCTCTTCATTAAGAGGAACTCTCCCTGCAGATATGAACAAACCAAGGAGTACACCTCCAAGCACACAAAAAAGCACCAGATATAAGGACATGAATTTATTAAGCCACATTTATTATTTAATAATTTTATTAATTATAATTTATTTATTAAATAAATATTTATCTGTAAAAACTATTGGATTTAAGCCTACTTAATAATGACTACAAGAAAAAAAATCTATATTGACACACCTGAAACTATGTTTTGCAGGTGACCATATAAGCTGCAAGCTCAGAACAAAGCTAAAAAGTAAAAGAATGATTTATTCAGTGTTGGATTTAAAGCTTGGGAAGAAGTTTGACCAATCACAATTAAAAACACATCTGCCTTCTGTTGTACATGTCTGAGAGAAACAGCATAAAAAGAGTGACCAAAGCAAGCAGCAAGGCTTGCTGGGCTCTCAGGTCTTACAGATTGTTTTTCAAACCAAGGAAATCAGAAAGTTCAACTTCCTCAACACCATCATATCAATGCCATTTGAAGTCAGGATTCGTCACTGACGCTTCTGTCCACAAGAACTTTCAGAAATTCTGACTTGTTCAAGTGGTATTAAAATAGAGGTTTTCAAGGTCAGTCACACTTCATGTTTTCATCTTCTGGGTACAATCAATATAGCATAGTCTCAGCAAGACCTTCAAGTTCTGTAAACTATTAGCTTTTGGGTAGTGGAACTTTAGGTTCTCCTTAAGAGCGTCTTAAACGAGAACACATCTTTTGCCAAATTTCTTGCAGTTTAAAATGACAGCTTTCCCTAAGAAGTGCTCAAAAATGATTGCTCTGCATGTCTGACATTGTCTTATTTAGGTCTTTGAACTAGTTGAAATTTCACAAAACCTTTGTGTTCAGTAATCTTCTAGTAGCTTCATTGACTTTCTATACTTAAAGCCTACAGCTTAGTTTTATTTGCATACAGTTATGGCATTTACTACATCTGAGCTTCTTTTAAAAATAGACAGCTCACTTTGGACAAGTATGTATGTCATTGCCTCTCTCCCACTCAAACAATCATTGTCACATCAGAATATTTTTTCAGAAAACCTGCTACTTCTAGGGAATCTGTATACCACTTGTGATGCTTTTATGAAATTTAAAGGAATCAACCAACTTAGCTTCAAAGTAAGGTGCCTGTGTTCTTTTTTTTTCATATCCAACTTCTCATTAGTACTCTTAGCAAGAAAATGTTTCAAGTACTATATTGCAAAACTATCATCTCTGCTCCTTTACAGTAAAATAGAGGAAGTGCCTCCAGAATTTCAAACTCTCCAGTAGGCTATATGCCAAGAATGGAAAGGTAGCAAAAAAGCCTCATGTATTTATATGCAGAGCACAGCTCTTTACTGACTGTTGTAGTTGATACTGTTTTCCCAGAGACAAAGACAACCTTCTGTTTCTGAAAGTACACATTTGGCACTATCTGGAGTTTGAACTTTGGGTTCATTGCCTTCTTTGTCTAGTTTTGAGCAGAAGAATTACTGCCTAAAACAGACTTAAGCTACTAAAAATCAAAACACTTGGAAACAGATATTCATCCAAAAGGATCTACATACTTACCAAACTGAAACTGTGCATTGTCAACAAGGCGAATTGATGCCGGAGCACATCTCTTGGGGGTAAAGGTAAGGGAATGAGAGGAAGGAAGAATAAAAAGATTATGTACACAGTTTTACTGAAATTCATGACAATCAAATTTACTTTTAAAAATAGCATACAAGAAAGCACTCTGATACCATCATCATCATTAAGAAGAGGTGACTATAAGCTTGTTTTCACTTGAATAGCAACATCTATTAGGCATGTCTAGATAAAATACATTGAGAATTTTCAGTTTAACCTCAAGCCAACACAGGAGTAGTCCAAAGGTCTTTGGCCTTCAAGTATTGAGTGTTTTTATAAATTGCCATATGCACTAAAGATACCATACTTGATTAGAATATCGAGCTTATGTTGCTATGTAATCAAAAGATACACATACATTACAAATCCACTGAAAACTCTAATTGCTGTGGGTTAACCCTGGCAGGCAGCTAAGTACTACACAGCTGCTCACTCACTCCTCCTCCGTGGGACAGAGGAGAAAATCAGAAGGGTTAAACATGGGAAAACTTGTGGGTTGAGATGGAGACAGCTTGATAAGCAAAATGGGAAAAAAAACCACACTAAAAAGTGATGCAAAAGCAATCAATTACCACCAGCTGACCAATATCCAGCCAGTCCTCAAGCAATGGCAACCCTTAGAAAACTCCCCCCTCCAGTTTTATTTCTGACCATGATGTTATACAGTACAGAATATCGCTTTGGTCAATTTGATTCAGCTGTCCCAACTGTGTTCCCCCCCAGCCTCTTGTCCACTCCCAACCTACTTGCTGGTGGGAGGAGAGTGAGAAACAGAGAAAGCCTTGACACTGTGTACACACCATTCAGCAACAACTAAAACATTGGTGTTAACATTGTTTTGGTCACAAGTACAAAACATAACAGGGGTTGCTATGAAGAAAATTAACTCCATCCCAGCCAAACACAGTACCCTAATGCTCTACCAGACTGCAATTAAAATCTGTACCTGGGTCCAATCTAGATTCTGCACTGTACAGAAATCTGAAAACCAGTAATAGCTGCCTTCAATTAGGCAAGCTTCTGGTCATACATATGCCTACGTAGTGTAATCTGTGATGGCCATGTCCAGTCATACTGAAATGTATGGCCAGAGGAATATGACAAAACCTGAACTTGAGGCTAAGCTTCATCTAATCATATGGATATGGAAGTACTCCTCTATCACTTGATTTGACATGTTCACCCTCCATCATATCATTAATATATATTTGGTCACATAATAGGAAGAAAGAACATAAAGAAGATAAGATAGCTCACCAAGCAGGCTGACAGAAGAAGGCTGGATGAGTGGTTTTGAATGAGACCAACCCACCCACACCCTGCAGGTTGGTTATTCTCACATTAAAGTAGACGAATACAGACAAGAAACAGCTTTTCAGATAGCAATCATTGTAATTACTACCAAGATTGATGTGAGGGGCAACAGAAGACAGGAATAAGTAGAGTTCAGGCTCAAGTAAGCAGTGAAACAGCAGCAGCAGAAGCTTGGAAATGGAGGAACACTAAGTGGCTAATAGTGCCTTTTTTTCCCCCTCTTCTAACTAAAGCCATAGCTAGGGAAAAGACTAGTTCCTTAATTGACTTAATGTGATCAGTCATATGATTAAGCATTCCCAGTCTGCTTAGGTACCTTTAACAGGAAGAACAAGCACTAGCAATAGAAGCATGACAGAAGAACTGGCAAGTGCTGCTGACTAGCATATATACATGTCATTCACATACCAGTTTGAACATCTGGCTTGGAACATTAAGTCATTAATTTAGACCAATCACTGGAAAAAATGTAAAGCTGTGTTTAGTTTGGCATTAAAACATTTGTGAAGTTACTTCCCCAATTCAGGGTATATTCCACCATTCATAGAAATTATTTGATACGTTTTGCACAGAGCAAAGAGAAGTTAGTCTAAGATGATGAAGAAAGAGGCTAGCCAATGTAAGATTTGCTTGGAAGCATAACCATGAGGAAAAGCATTACACAATTTGGATACCCATGTCTGAGTTTTGCTACCTGAAACCATCTGACCACACTATTCAGAAGGCTCTGTTTAAATCCTACAGTGTAAGCACAATTCCACCTCAAAATATCCAGCTCACCTGAACATGTCACTGTGCTTCAGGAATTGTATTCTAAACACAGGCCATATCCTTCCATTGCATGACTTTTGTTCCTTTGTCACTTCAGAGCCATAAATTCAACTGCCTTTTACTTGTATGCCGCAACTTAATTCCTTTAAGTACTGGCCCCTTTTACATAGCCCTGAATTATTCCAACGATAAAGCTCTCCGTTGAAGGAGATGCAAAGCCAAATTTTCTGTGCTGAGATATGTAAATAACTCCCACTGAAAAAAGCCATCAAAAGGCACATCCACAATTTGGCTCAGAATATCAAGCAAATTCAGAACATGCTCAGTCCTCAATTACATAATTTCCAAAAGCCTCATGGACCATATACACTTACACGGTTCACATTATCTCAAATCCTTGGTTATCAATTGCCAGAAATACTACAGCATCAGCACATTGCTAGTGCTAGAATCTGTTCTTGAGTGAAGTCAACATCCAGCTTTTCTTTACCTGCTTTGCCACTTCCCTTAAGCAGGCCACCCCTCGTTCAAAGTTGGGGAAGACCACAGAGCCATACTTCTGGTATTCAGGGACTGGGCGAATCTTTATTGTAACTTCAGTAACCACTCCAAGAGTTCCTTCAGGAAAAAAGAAAAACCTAAGTAAAATGTTGCAAGATGTACTTCTTGCAAGTTATCCAACTTAACAACTGTTTACCAAGATGTTTTAAGTTGACATAAATCAAAAATCCCAAAAATTCAGTATTGCAGTAGTAGGCGATTTATTCCTGACTATTTACATGGTGAATTCTTACAAGATAGCCTACAAGTCTAGTAACAAACATAATGATTTAGAGGATAACTCCACAGATCTGTTTGAAGCACTGTTCAGAGTTGCTTAACTTCACAGTCCTAATTAAGGTCTCAGTGTACTATCCTAACACAAGAAATTCATGCCTATATAATGCCACCCATAGGTACACTGGAAGCCACAGCATTAAAGATGCTCAAATCATCAAGCCATTACAGAAGCTGAATTAAGATGCAGTCATGTGAAATTACTGTGTTTATACCTTCAGATCCCATAATGAAGTGATGGATATCAGGTCCTGTTGACATGCGAGGTACTTGACAGTTTTTTTCTACTATTCCTCTAGGAGTTACCATTTTTATATGAATCACCTGTTTAAACAACATGCAATAACTATAAACACTAGCATTAAGAACAGATTTTTTTTGTATGATATTTATTTTCTACACAATGTATATTAAACTTGATACAGTTCAGCTTTGTAGACTTTAGACGTTCTGTAGGCAGCCCCAAGAACTTTTGAGATAACCTGAGGACTGTTACCAACAATTATTTCTAACACAGCATGGTTTGCCCACACAACAGATTGTTTCCAGTTCTATGCCAGATCAAATCAGCTGTTGGCTACATGCAGACAGCACCAGTTAAAACTGTTTTGTTTCTCAGTGTAGACAGTACTTTATGAGTACTAGGATTTTAATCTAGAATATACATAGTACTTCAGAGGAAAAAAGTGAGGGTTTAAAGTTTGCTTACATTTTTTGCTTTACAACTGCTGCTTGATAAAACTAATATAATTCAGTCATCAGTTGCTACAGAAATATTTCTATTAAGAAGACAGACAGAAGTAAGCTCTGAAATAGATTATCAATATTAAATCTGCCATAAGACTGATACATATGTCAGGCTAGAAGGTTGGTTTTTTTAAAGTATTTTTCAATGTTATTGCTTCCAGCTCTATTAATGCACATGCAGTACAGAGCCCAGATATTTTTTTAATCCTTTATTCAATTATTTTATACCAAAGAAGGGTGGGGGTTGGGGTTTTTTAGTAAAGCCTTTAAATTAAGCAAAATTACTAGATTTCAACTAATGGCTTTAAAACTTTCAAGCACAGGTAGCTAAGTAATTTTCATCCTGCTCTAAGTTGTGCAAGAATTTCATTATATGCATTTTACAAACTGTTGATTCTGCAATAAGTGGATTTTAGGCAGCTTATATAACACACTGTTTCTAGGTATAAAGTTTCCTCAGAAGGTAAACACCTCCTTGAAAATTTCTCACTGTGGCATTTTGAAACTCATGAACTGTTCTGAATCAATTTTCAATCCTATTTCCTCCTAATGAAAATTTCAGAAGCTATTTTAGCCTGAAGTTATGCTTCCATGATAGAAAAGCCTTCTGTTTCACGTCTCCCAGTACAAGCAAAACTATACCATTCAGTAATACTTCAGGCAGTAGGGGACAGATGACACTTTGTAAGTGCTAGTAGTTTTAGTTCAGCCAGGCCTACTGAATAAAAACTGCGTAGTTCCTGCCAAGCTCAGTCACTGATAGTAAAGTGTCACATCTGTGCACAGAACAAACATGTCTGTGAACTATGAGCTGATGAAAAAGCCTGAGGTGATGGGGATATATTACCTAGCATGTGCTATAGGAAAGAAGGAAGAAACCCACATGTGTGGAAAGGCTATTGTAAAAAACAAGAGAAACCTGCAAGTTTGAAGCAAAAAGGCAGGCAAAGTCTAAACAGTAATGATGTAACTTCAGTATATTAAATATATTTGCTATAACAGAAAAAGATCTTTTAAATCAAAAAGTGTGCTTTAAAAAACAAAATTACCTGGGTAATATAAAGATGAACCACTTTAATGCTTAAAACAGATTCAAGAGTAGAATACTGCCATTCCCAGTCCACTGCTTCCTTCCTCAACATTCTCACAGACCATGTGGTAGCATTAGATTTTACCATTGTGCATCCACATGATCAATTAGATCAGCTTACTGATTTGAAAAAACTACTAGCCTAGGGGGAAGTAGGAAAGTGGAAAGAGCTAGCTTGCTGTCAGAGTTAGATGATCCAACTAGACAACATCAGGAACACACAACAGGTAGGAAAAAACATGGGCCTTTTGGAATCACCCTAGAAGTTTGACAGGATTATTACACTGGATTAATAGAGGAGCACAAAACAGTGACAGAAGGCAGAGTCAGGACAGGGTAACAATCCCCTAAACTAGCCAGTGAGTACCAAAATGAAATTGACTTTTAGATCATCGATAAGGATTATTAGTACTAATACCAAAAGCAAGAAAACAAGCATTTCAGTCAAGATTTGATGCCAAAAATGTATCACTTCATAGAGCCACAATGTAATATCTCTTTTCCCTCTCATTGTGAGTCATTATAAAAGTTAAATCTCCAAACAGAAAAATTAATTAGAAAAAAGCATTAGAACTATTTACCAGATCTTCAATGTTTCCATAGATGTTTTTCTTCATGCCCGATGCTCGTGTTGCTACCCATCCTCCTAGTGAACTGAACTCCATGGAGTCTGGTTCATGGCCTGTACAGAAGCCACTTTCAGCAAGCTAAAGAAAGGAAAAAATACATTCTACAGAGCCTGCCTTTGCTTAGTACTCCAAATTTCAATATTCTAGATATTGGTTTGTTGGGTTTTTTTGTTTGTTTTTTTAAAGTATCCTGATCACACACCCATTTATTCAGGCACAAGTTTTGTCTTTGATATGTAAATGAAATGCAAATTGATTCTGCTTCTACTGTGCGTACGCTGTGCTACATATCAACATATAATACTCCTCCCCCACAGTTTTAAAACTAAGACCTCTGTTGTTCAGAAGGTGCAAATTCAAATACATATGGAAAAAAATTGTAACAACTGCCAACTTTGCACAAATGCTGCCAATAAGGCACTAAATCTCTTGTTCTTTCTATCCTAATGTGATATGCAGCAGGTCTGCAGAAAATGTGAGCAAATTGCCTGTACTTAATTCTCTCAAGGAGTGATGTGTTTTAATATACAGCCATCTGGCTGGGCTTCCTGTATGCAACGCTGTCTACTATTTGTGATGCAGATCACACATTCCTGTACATTAAGTAGGCACTTGTTTCTCATTTTTCTGTATTAGCTTGGCTTTACCATCTGCACAGCACCTGAGGTTGACTGGATGCCCTCAGAATCACAACACCAAAGCTGTCAGACAGGAAGAATTAAAGACCCAACAGTCTCACATTAAGTGATAAGTGTGTTAGTGCATTTGAGATGATCCATTTGCACTGACCGACTGATAACAATCCAGTTGGACATAGGTATTTAAATATACCACATAATGTGGTATATTAACTGTACAACAGAACATTAACTATCTTCTGTTGTACAAAGTGGTTCTAACTTAATGACTGAAAGTCACTTCTATGTAATGTCTATGGTGATTCATCTAGCTCATGGTCCTCTCATACCAGAGGAGCTTGTGGCTTTATACGGTTCCCAGCCATGTATTAGGGAAGAGTTGGAGCCTATACTCTCCTCATTCCCCAGGATGACAAGAAATTTACTTCAGTCACAACTTACCAATTTCTACAAGTTGTATAAACACAAGCACAGCAGAAGACCATGCTTTTGAAAACTTGTAACTGACAGTGCATGTACAAAGCACTTGGTCTAAACTCCTTGAATCCTGTTGTATGAACAGCATGTACTAAGAGCACTTAGAGGATAGGGGAGAAATTATGCTATGTACTTTGCAGATGCAAGAGACAGGCTCATCCAGAAAATGTAAGCATGTACTACCTTTCCCATAGAATCACAATATGATTGATAATGCTTATTACAAAAAACAGCATCAAATATTGTTTTATCTTCATTATCCTTTTGTCACCTTCAGTCCTCATCTATCACCTATTATTCCATATTTTGTTCTGACAAGTAACTTGAGGCTTCTCTATAGAGCCCACTAATATCTGAAGCTCTCATACCACAGAAAATAGTGTTTTAATCACACTAGAGTCACTAGCTAAGACAGACGAATGTGTGAAGCGTACATTGATTTTGAATGCTCCATTATAACACTTACAGCCTAACTTTTGTCAAATATCAGGTTTTCCAAATCTGTTAATTTTTTAGAATTCAGCTCTTGATTTCAGTTACTGTTATAAGGTTCATATCTGTAAATGAGATAGCCTACTAAGTAACTTCAGCACCCAGAAAGTGAGCAACACAGCAAGAGGCACCAAACCTCTTCACTGCAAGATAATTCCTAGATAATGCTGGTAAAGTCTCTTAAGGCAACAGAAGTGGGATTAGCTTCCAATCCAAAGCTTACTTAATACTAGCAAGCTGCAAACCAAACCATAAAAGCCTTTCAAACAGTTTCCTCTTTGCACAGTCCAAATGTATATCTGCATTCTACCTGTACTTCAGTGGAAGTCTGCATTGGCATTAACTATAATATTAAATCATAGTTTTGCTCAGATTGTACCACACAAAAGAATCACAACTTGGAGTCCTAGCTTTAATCACATCCCATTTGCTAGTAATACTGGAATTCCAGTATATTTAATATGAGTTTTTAAAATATATATACACGCACACTGTAAGTAGATATCTGATTTTGTATTCTTTGCACACTGAAGGAATTGCACAGAAGTCCTCACGTGCTCAGAGTCACGCCATATATTAAAATCTTTGTATGAATACTAGTTTATATTAAATATTGAACAAATTGACAAGTACTCTTCATAGTCAAAAACCTGATTGAAAAAAGTTTTTTGATCAAAAATATTCAAAAATAACAACTGCAACAGTAGTATTTCAGCTCATAAGAACTGTAAGTAGCAAGGGAATATTGTCCCTTACTTTTAAGTGAAAAGTAGTGGCATTTAAAGGACAGATAGTAGTGAAATATCAAACTACTACCCTAGAAAAATGTCATTTAAATGCTGAGAATATTCTCTTTGCATTTTAATTCCAAGCTTGAAAGAAGCAGATCTGGAAAGGTTAAAATATTACATCAAATGATAAGAGGGAAAAATAAAATAAGAGGCAGAGGAGGCCGTCTTTCTCAAACAGCTCCGTTAGTCAAGCATGACAAGTTTCCTTCTAAAAAGTGGTCTGAAAAAAAGTTCAGAAAACCCTTCAAATCTCTGCATATTTGTAAAGCACATTTAGGCACCAAGAAAAGTTTAAACAGCATTTAGCTATCAAACAAGTCAAGTCCTAGAATTTTTTTTTTAAATAAGCAGAACTGCACATCCTGAAGAATAGTAACAAATATCCACAACTTGCTTGATTATAGAGGAGCACCGAGAAAGATCCTAAAGAAGGGTGCTGTGGCTCATCTGATAAACTGCAATTAAAAGCCACTAGAGGTCACTTAGAAATGAAGGTGATCTAATGTTCCACTGGACTCTTGTTTCAGGCAACTCTCCATCCTTTCTGCTACTCTCCTCTAGCTGGCCTTAAGAAGCAGCAACAGCAGCAAATCTGTTATATGCTCTAACATTTGAGGAAAGTACCTCTGGCCAAAATGACCAAAACATGCATCACAAAATGACAATTTGAAATTTTCTTGGTAATTGGTACTAAGTGTCATGCCTTGCAACCACAAGGGTGTATCTAAGGTCTGAAACAAAGTATACCATTACATCCTATGAATTGTTAACTTATTACTGTAATCATGTTCTGTGGCTAGAGCTAAAAAGAAAAAACTGAAGTGTTCATCAAATACAGCATTCAATATGATATGGTTCATAGCCATGCATATAATGCTTACCACACCAGTCTGCATGAAAACACACAAGAATTAAGCTAGAATTCAATGATTTAGACAAGACATGAGGAACAGCTAAGAGAAATATGGAGAAATACTAGATGCTTGACAAGTTAAAAATACCTGTTTTTCCAGATCTTGTCCAACAATGCCAGCTTCCACACAAGCTGTTAAGTTTTTCTCATCTATCCAGAGAATCCGATTCTGTTGAAAAGCCAATCAAAACTAAGAATCAGTGCTAAAGATTTTTGTCTATTTCCTTCCCTAATGCTATAGGATCAACACGCTTGGTCATACAGTTTATACTATTAATACAACTCCAGTTATTCCAGCAGTGGAAGCTGAGCCCCCTCACTCCCTCAAACAGCTGCATAACAGGTTACAATTTACGAAGTCACCACTACAAGAGAGTAACATATTTATTAGCCAATTTATGCTAGGAATGTTTACAGAAACAACGCAGAAAAGCCAGAAAGAATTAAGTCAAAACTCTTACAGAAGTTAAGCAACACAGTGATTTTCACAATTAACATGATTGAAGGTGCCTGAATCTGACTATCCGGACATTAAGTATACACCAAGAAAAGTATTCTTAAACCTACTCCATGGGTTAAATAGACTGCATTCAGTTATTCCAGTTCTGCTCTTGAATTTTGACACAGTAGACTAGAAGCAAGATATACTACAGGATGTCAGAGTATGTACATACTTTAAAAATTTAAGATACTTGGAAGGATTATATAATTTTATCTGATGAGGCACTGTCCCATCAGTATATGCTACTTTTCCTGTTCAGTAGAAAACACTACAAGTTACATGCTGCACTAAGCACGATTGTCAACGAGGACAATCCACATGAAGGAGAAACTTAAATATGGTTTTAGCTTTGTTTATAGTAAGGACACCACAGAAGCTTTGACTTCCACTCTTCATTCTTAAGTACACTTCTGATGTACTTCTATAATTTTGTGTATTAATACTGTATAGAAGGAGAACTGCTCTAACTTGCCCTTGCCTTGATTTTTCAAGTGACAGAAATGTGGACATCTTGTAGTCTAACTTAAACTATGCTTTAAAGCAACTGTCTCCCCTCACAACATCTGGGCTAACTCATTAGTCAAAGCCAGCTATTTCAGCTCCTTTCAGACACCTTCAGTTTCAACATAAGCATCTTAGATCAGTTAAGCAGTTTATGTAAATCAGTTTTTATGCAATACAGACCCTACATATAAGATGAAGATACCCATTAAGTGTCTATTAAAACACTAAAGCTTAGCCAATAATCTCAACTGCTCTGACACCCAGGTTTTAACTCTGACAATGCTTCTTTTCACCTTAATTTCTTTATTTTTCCCTCCTTATTAATGATTACAAGAATTGGCTGGCAGAGTCATTCAACACACATGAAAATGGTCTATTTTCTGACTTGGTGTATACTTACGTATCTAGCTGACACAAAAAGCATGATGATAAGAGTTAACCACATTCCTTTCCCACCCCTAAACTAGAAAGAAGCCAAAGCTGTGGGCTATGAATCAATGAGTTCAAATGAAGACCTGGGTCAGTATGGTACTCTTTGGATTTGTCTCTGTATAGACACCTAAAGAGCTTACTTCAATATGCAACTACCACCTTTGCAGAAAAGATCATTTTGTAACCAGACACACTGAGAAAAAACAAGTTTAACTGAAGCACCACCGACTGAGTGGTGAAAATGGAGCCAAGACCCAGGTCTTGCCTTCAAGGCTAAAGGAGTTAATAAGCTCCGTAGGTGCTCAGAGGCAGTAGAGCCTTACATCAAAGATACAGTGCTGTTTCTGAAGCATCTCATTACAATGTAGTCATAAAACTGTCATTTTAAAAGTGTAAAGCTCCTTCATAAAGACAAAAATTAGCACTAAATTTTACAGAACTTCATTCCTAGACTGCCATAAAGCTATGAACTTCACATTCTCAAGATGCCATCTACACAAAAATCTAGGGTTTTTTTCTTTAAAGTTGATCCTTCAAGTTGATTTATAGATATTAGGTCACCTTACCAACCTTTGCTTTAAGTATTTTTTAAGTCTGCAAAAACTAGTGAAATTTGCAATGACAAATAACTTCCTCCTACCCTTTCATTTAACCTCAGATACAAGTTCCAGTATAGAAGAATAGTACCTTCCTCTGACTTTCACTTAAAGCTGCTATAAGAAGGCTTAACAGTGATTTTTTTTCTTATTAAATACATACAGCTCATATGAAGTAGTACAGGACTAACATCAGCAAAATATCACTTCAACTGAATAAGTACCACTTTGATCATGCATGGTACAGATTAATACTTCCATCCCTACTTTATTCTTGCAAAGAAAGAAATGCCATTCTCTAGTGATCACCATTCAAAGTAACCGTAGGATAATTAAAAAAAAAAACAATTAAAAATTAAGAGAGACACACCATTTGTGATGTATCCAGTGAGACAATTGTTCTTTTTTCTTCTTCAGGACATTCAAGGGCACTAGATACACTCGTCCCTCCTGCAAATATGGGAGTGACATTGTGACCATAAAATTCTCAGGTAGCTTTTCTTCACATACCATCCCTCTCTCCCTCCTTTCTGATAGTGAACTTAAAGTAAGATCACTGAAGTTAACTGTTTGAGGCTAGTGATTAGCCTTTTAAGGCTGTCTCTTCTCCCAAACTAGGTTTCACAAAATCAAGGCAGCATTGGAGCTCACAATGTTTTAACAGCACTCGATAACAAACAATGAAATTCTGTGACCATCTCAGCTGCTTCTGTTAAGTCCAGAATAGAGTCTTAAAACAAGGAAGGATAAGAAATAACAAACCCATCCAAGAAGCAGAGATAGCTACAGTTTCTATATATTCTTTTGAGATCACTATGGAAGCCACTACACTTCTACCTAGAAAGCTGGCTTAAGAAGTCTACCTAACACAGGACTGCAATACTTATCTGAAAGCAAGAAAGAAATTGAAAGGGTATAACTATTAAAAAAATGGATAAAACCAAATGTCAAACTTCTGTGGCGGTTTCTAATGTATCTTTATAGGATGTCACAGAACAGCCTCCAAGAAGCCTTTAGCTTCTTGAAGACTACAAAATCCATAGGAAAAGAGCTACTAGGATGCTAAAGAGATCCACAGCAAGCTACCAGAAGAACAACCAACAGCAAGTACAGAGCCAACTAATAAAACACTTTCCAAGAGCAGTAAAGCCCACCACCTTTGTCTCCAATGATAAGAAAGGTGGCATTTTCCTTAAACAACAACTCCTATAGTAATAATTCCAGAAGTTGACCATAGTTCAGTATAAACAGACTTGGAAGATAATCTGAAAATCTTTCTGTATCCTGGTCATCCTGCACATCCGGTGTTCACCAAGCTCTAAGTCAAAACAAGGTAGCTCATCACTCTGCTTCACCAGGCTTAGAAGAAAAAGCATCCATGATTGAAAACCTGAAGTCCTTTAGAAATTCTTTAGGCTGAGAAGGACACATAAGGATACAGGCCTTTACCTGTACTCTGTACCTGGAACATTTCCTGAAATACCCTTGCCACAGGAGTCTCTACTATAACTTTCAAACTGAACAATGTCTAAAAGGAAATTTAGACTTATGGTTAATGATTTTGCAGTACAGTGTCTGACCACAATCCTCCCTGGACCTATGAGCTTCAACAATACAACAAACAAACCTAATTTATACATGTTTGTGGGAACAGAGCACAAGTAATACGTCCAAAAACATGATACCTCTAACACAGATATTTGAATCTCTTGATTTATTTCCTAGAAGACTTCCAAGGCACAGAGGTAGATTTCAGCTTCATATAATCACTCCTCTTGCACATTCAATATTCAAGGTGTTGATATACTTTTAATGACTTCCACCAAATTGAACACAGCAGCTTTTAATACTTCAAGACCATAAAAAAAATTAAGACCACACTTAAAATACTACTAAAAAAATCTTAACTATTGAATTACTGGTACAATATATTACTAAGATCACATATTTAAATGGAATTCAAGTAGAATACATTTTCACTAGTAATGTTAAACAGATTTGAGATTTCATAACACTTACCACCAAATGGTATTATGCAGATATTGTGTTTGCAGGCTAATTCCACAATTTTAACTACATCTTCATGGCAAACTAAAAAAGTCCAAACAGTTACAAAAAATGGGATTTATGCTTAGTACTGTTATTTGTGCTTAGTAATACATATTGCAGTCTGAATAAGCAGGAGCTCCTTTTCTGACAGCAGCAAGGAAGATATTTCAAAGAGTTAGGCACTAAGTAAGAACTGGGCTCAGAAGTATCAGAGTTCCAGAGTAAAGTTTAGACCTGAAACAATTCTACATTTGAAGAACTAACTACAGCCTTAGTCTCCTGCTCTACTCATGGATTGAGACCTCCTGCAAATTCTCAGGGCAAGATGGACTATCAAACAGTTAACAATTAATCTAGGTATCTTGGAGAACAAATCAAGATTAAAGCTTTTATTGAAAATAGACTGTCCAATTTATTTTAAGTGAGAAATAAGTCTCTTCTGAGAGCTGAACAACACATCTTTTTCTTCCTGGCTCACATTCATTTTCAAAATTAGAGTTGCTGGAGAAATTTACTTTTTCAGAATGCATTCCGTACCTGGTCAAAGAAGGAAGCAGAAAAGCTTGTGCACAGGCAAGGAAAGGGATCAAAAATACAGGTCAAATACAGTGCGCACATGAGTTTGTGCAAACAAAGAATAAGCAGGACTGAATAAATAGGCTTATAAAGTGGCTACTTTGCTCTTGCCATACAGTGCAGCTTTAAACAAAGGTAGTCAATCATTTTATTTCAGTTGCTTTTGGAGCTGCACAAAATAAAGCTGTGGCAAGGGCTGTTCATAGTCACCAGTGCTGTCATGTCAGTACCTGTCCTCAAGTAATGAGATGCATCTTATAGTGCCTCTTTCTATGCTTCCCATATGTGATTTTTTCCTCTAAATAAAGGAAGCAAAACTGAGCTAAGACTAAGTTCTTATCAGAAATTTTGGGGTTTCTAATGCAGTGAAGCTATCAGAGTATCAGAATATTATAAAAGATCAGGAAAGAGTTGGATTCATACAGCTGAACAGAAATTGACAGGTGCTTAACATCAAATTACTTTTTTGTTAGCTACTAAAGAATGGCATATGGAAAATAGTTCCTAAGTCACATCAGTTTAAGTATTTGTATCCTACTAGATAGAAGCAAGCATATTTTCTGCTACATATTATCTGCAACAACATTAGTTATTACTCTATTTAAAGAGTAAATAGCATGTACTCAAATTGCACTGCTCTTTCAAGTCAGTGATCCTTTGTAAAGTGTCCTGATAGGAGTTACAGGTGTTATACTTTTTAGATTAAGTACAGCATGTCATAAAACAAAAAGTTCTTCAATACAAATGTTTCACTACTCTTTTACCATCATGTACTCCTTCAAAAAAACAAGATTTAGACTGCCGTTTAGACAACTATTCTTGGTGAATATACCGGTTCAAATTACACTGTGGTTACTTAAGTCATGAATTCAGTTGTCAACAGAAACTTCAGCTGTATTTAATAATAAATTTGACTTCCCCACAAAGTGATGGGATTTCACAGGCACAACCTGCAATCCAGATGTTAAACAACCACAATTACCATTCATGAGAAAATTCCTTCAGTTTCTGTAAAGACAAGTGAAGTCAGTGAACCAAGACACAGCTTGCCCATGACAAAAAAGCACGAGTTTAGTAAACAATGGCATCCCAGATCAGAAAGGAGAATAAGACAATTAAAGCTTACCAGGCCATACAACTATATCAGGAATTCGCTTAAACATTCCTTCCCTGAGTACAAATATCTCATGTAGGCAGTGACCTGAAACACAAACAATAAGTTAACAAGTTCAAACAAGGAAGCATTGAAAGCAGCACAGTTACATAAACGAAGTTCTCTTACCATGAGCTCTGAATACCCTATCTTCTGCATCCTGTGAATATGAGATTTTAGTGGCTCTAAGATCCTGAAGAAATTCTTCATTTACAATGGATGGAGGTACATCATTAACATTTAAGGATGCCTACAATATAAGAAAATAGGTTCACTCTTAGAGCATTTCTATATAACAGAAATAATAAAAACAGGTTAACACTAGCTGATACCCAAACACACTATTTAAGATCAGAAATACAGAAGTTCTCTTCCTCATCTTCAATCACTGATCCCACTTGTCCTACCTGGTACTCAGCTGACTAGATGCACACAGGAAGCTTTATTTCAGTAGCACATTCTTACCCTTTTTCCTCCTGAGAAATCTGGAGAAATGCACTAGCCTGAGTGCATACTGAACAAAATACCTTTTTAAAGACTTCCCAAGATCCAAGAAAAACAGCTGCCTGAACAGAACTAGAGACTCTCCTGTTGATAAAGGGGTAGAGACTAAAGGTCAAAATTCCTTTTTGAATATAAGTTCCTCCTCCAATACAGAGAAATACATACTAAAGCAACTACCCACTCTGCAAATTCCTCTAGTTACAGTTCTGTTTCTACCAACTCACTTCCCCTCCTCCTGTCATGTACTGGAAGTTAAATCCGTCTCGGATCAAAGCCTAATCAAAAGTCCAAAGCAAGGCAAAACTAAGTTTGACTGATCTAACATAACCAGCATACTTTAAGCAGACCTCACACATCAGAAAGACTTTATAAAATCCACGTTCAGTCACTAACGTGCAGGTGTTTCTAGGAAACCTCTAGCTAGAAGTCCTGATCAACACCCTGGAAAAAAGTTTTTCTTTCAAAGAAACTACACTGGACATTTTGGCTTACCAACAGGTCTTGAATCAAGGTAAGTCCAGAGGAAGAACCACTGCTTAAGGTTTTCTAACAACCCATTCTTCCAGGTCCTTACAACACATGTCTCATATAGTATTCTTATGGCTTCTCAAAGTGCAGACCTAGCCACTTAATTCTCTTTTCTAAAGCCCACTTTAGATATCAGGCACATGAAAACATAGTTCATGTGTTGACTTTTTAAACCCACTTAGAGAATGAGGATTCTTTACAGGACCCAGTTCCAAAAAAAGACAATCTCTGTAGACATTAAGTGTAATGCTTTTAAGTGTTTTGAAGGTTCCAATAAACCAATATGCTTTTTTTCTCCTCCTTAAAAATGGAGCCAATAAATTCATTTATACTTTTCTATGGGTAACCTCCCTAAAGCAATATGTCTTCTATTACAAATGGCCTGTAATTAAGGAGTTCTTTAATTAGATATAAAGCTTGTCTTATGACTAAAAACTAACTTCTGGACTTCAACTCCTATTTTGAAAGAAAATGTTGGTCAAGAATCTTATTTCTAGTTATCAAAGTCCCTCAAGTTCAAGAACAGAAGAACTGAAAATTTTTCATTACTCCATCTTTTATTTTAAATACACTCTTAAAAATCAGGTGTTGCATAAATATTAGTTAAAAGATAGTGCAGTGCTTTCAAACTTCTGTCATGAAAACCTTGCTGGCAAATTAACTGACATTACCTTCAACTGAAATAGAAGAACACTCTTGCAATTTTGTTATAAAGCCATCAGGAAAGACTATGGGCTGCCTAATGATGCCAGAAAGAGCTTGCTTACAGCCCTACCACCAAAAAGTATTTTGTACTAAATGTTCCACGTAGTCAAAGAAACTTGGACATTTCTTTGACAAGTCTAGCCTATGCTTCTTGACAAGAACAAAGAGAAAAAAGCAAAACTGAATTCACTTTTCTTTCACCTTCTGAAGTTTCAGTTTTCTACCAAAAAAAAAAGAGTATACCTACCCATCCAAGTTTTCTTTCCTGGAATGGAATTTTGCCTGTCTTTGCTCTACATAACCTCCAGAACAGCTGATACTTTTTCCCAACACGTACCTTAAGATAAAAGCTTAGAGGATAGCATCAGTTACTAAACTAACAGCAAGGAAAATAGAGATTAATTCTCCCATCTGCCACCACAGCAGCAGTCTATTCTGAATGGGTTGAGTCTCAAAGTAATGAGAGCTGAAGAAGGGAAGACTTAACTACCTGAAAACTTCCCTGTTGAAGGTTAAAAAAATCCATGGTGATGGAACTTGCCTACCAGTGTCTACCCTGCAAGAAACTATGTAAGGTTATGTAGAAATTAAGAGTACTCACAGGGATAATTCAGAAAGCAGTATCTGCATGAGATACATTCATGACTGATAGCTAATAACATTTAGAAGTTCAAAAGGATAGCAAAGTATTTGTTTTAGAGTTTTCATATGGGACACATGACCTAAAGAAAACAGTTTTAACAGTTATTTGACTTCTAGAAGAGGGTATGTGATGTTCTGACTTGCTTTAAGGATAATATTATACTTCTTGAAATAAGGTGTCAGACATCTGAGAAAAAGGCTTTTCCCTCCAACATATTCACTTTGTCACCTACAATCACAGAAGTGGAGATTAAGTGTTGCTTAGATGAGAAGCACACTGCTAATGGGAAATCATGATGTTAGGGGCCAGTCACAATAAGCACAGAGGAAGTCAGGTCTTGGATTGCTGTTCTTAGCTCCTACTATTCTGCTATTAATGCACATTCACACAGTGCTGTTTGCTAACCCAAAGAGCAGAGCTCTGACAGAAACTTGGGAAACATAAGAAACAAACAAGTAGGTATCAAATAAAGATCTTTAAACCGCTTAAAAATCCCTGCTAGCTGTGCTTACATTTTCTGTTTTAAACTTTGGTTTCTTCATGGATTTCCATAGAACTATTTCATATCATTTCAAGTTGAACAAAAAGTGCTTGAAGATCTTTGTTCTCCATAAGAGGGGCACAAACTACTTAAAGCTATAACAATTCCTTGCAGATGGTTTTAAGTATCTTTTTATCTCTCTTCCACAAGTATTTTAATCCTTTAGCTTTCATCTTCAAGATTGAAAAGTTAATATTCATCCATATAAATCTTACACACAACAGCAAACAAAAATATACCTTTATTTATTCTTATGGGACTGAAATATTTTAAGATTTGTGCACTGAAAGGCTAGACAGGAAGCCTATGTGAACTAGGTCTAAACTGCTGTCTGTCTTAAAAAGGAAAAAATGTCATCAGGCCTTGAGCATCACAGAAGCAGGTATATTTACTGTTGTTAATTATAACAGAAAAATTGCATGTAACAGGGAACCCTCCAGACTTATAGAATAGAGGCAGGAAGATATGAGATAAAGACAAATGAACCAAGAGATTCTTCTACTGCTGTTCCTATATTCAAGTTTCTTCATGCTCTGATGATAGTAGAAGGTAAAAAAACAATACAGCATGACAACTTGAACTATAAACTAGGAACTATGACAGAGACATGAAAATGGGGGACCTGCAGTAGTAGTTGAGAATAGCTATGAGAAGTCCAGATAAATACTGGAGACTCTAGAGAGTCCTATTCTGTGTCAAGGTAGTCAGCCTGTTTCAGACCACAACAAGAACATCAGAACCAGAGGGACACAACATAACGCGAAAGCATTCAACATTGCTGGCAGATATCCTGAAGAGCTGTTTTGCAAGACTTGCTGTGGAATCAAGATACTATTCAAGAATCTGCCCTTGTCCTCCAACTCTTACTTTGTTCTGTTTCCTCTGCATGTAGAAAGGGAACAACATCTCCCAGGACCTCTGGTCACAGCAAATTAAAGCAGCTGCCCATTAAGACCAATCCTGGTCAAGGAAAACACATCAAGATGAGTTTTTTTTCAAAAAATGTATCAGCAGATGGAGATCCTGCAAGTCATACCAGATGACAATGTCTTGATTAACAGAAGACTGAAGAAATGTTCACGTTTTCAGGCTCTATGAGATTACCTACTTCAGAGAAAATGTGATCCTGAACTCACTCAAGAAATAGGTAAAACTGTTACTCAAAGCAGGATTGCCATAGTCACTGTACAAGCACAGCCTGCTTCCAACACTGCTTAAGCAGCTATCTGGTCAGGAACCTGCAGCCTCAGAGTTCTTAGAAGGAAGTTGTTAAGGGAGCAGCAATTTCAACAGGTCTTTGGATCCTTATTTGGGCTAAGAAGTGACTTCTACAACAAAGTCAGGTCTCCTGACTCTGACCTGAGTTACTCTTCTTCAAAAGCAAAATATGGATACTTCACAAAACCCAGAACATTCTGAATGTGTTGTTTTTCTGAAAACATTCAGTTCAATCTTGAGTATTCTGGTAGCCAGTTTTCAGCATCCAGACATGTAAAAAAAATTACTGTCAAATAAGAACTTGGACATCATTAAATACACTGAAAACCCAGCACAATTTAACTTCACTATATATCTTCTGTCTTTGTTATCATGAACAACATTGAAGTTGCATAAACAATTCTGTCTAGGCTAAGAGTTTCTACAATCTTGAAAAACAACCTACAAACGAGGACAAAAAAAACCCTCCCTGTGTTGGAGACTTTCATTAGAACAGAAGTACTACCAGTTAACCTGGAACAACAAGTCATGCTAAGTCACTGAATATTTCACGTAGAACACTGTTTTAAAAAAGACTGAGGTATTAATACACTATATTTAAATCATGTGCAAGGTGACCTTCCGGACAACAGCTGAATCATCTTTAACAATGTGGTCTTGATTATCACCAAGACTAATGTTCAAAGGAACTGGTTCAGCTATTTACTTACTCTAGAGGTAGTTTTGTGCTCCAGACTTGCTCCAAAGGTTTTTTCTATCCATTCCTTAAAAGTTGGTAATACCATACCACCTAATCTGTACCTGAAAAGTCAATTACATAGGGTCATTTTAAATTAAAAGACTGTATGTCAGATACACTTCTTCCAATTCTATGTATGCACAAATAGTTGTTTTAAATCAAATTCTTTACCTACAAGCCTGCAAAGCTTCTGCACATTTAGTTTTCATGCAACTGCACATTTCATTGTATTTAACTGTTCTGTACTTCACACAAAATCAAATCAATTGTCAACATCTTAGGTATTATTTTCTTGCATAATCTTTGGGAATTGTGGCATTAGGCTTTTCAGATATCCCACCCTCCCCATCTTTAGTTTTAAGAAAGGTCTCTCCCTTTCAGTAGTGCAGAAAGCAGTGTCACAGTTTACATGCCAGTTACAGGTAGAGGCCATGTGCGTATGGACACACTGAAATGTAAACAGCAGTTTCAGACAAACCCAGCTCAGTACACCTTACATGTTTTGAAGAAAAATAGTGTTAAAGATTCTTCCCTCATCATCAGAATCCATCAAGCAATGTGAATTTATTCCTATCACAATCTCTTTGGCAAGAGCTTAGCCATGTGACAGATGAAGACTTGCAGACAAGGGACAGAGGAGCTATTTGTGAACGTGTACCACATGTGAGAACAAATAAGGCTGGGGACACACTTAAACAGGTAGAAACCATTTCTACTATATACATATACACACACCTTGTGCATGTTTATGTTTGCACAAACATTCTCCAAGAAGAAGAGAAAAAGGACCTTTCTTTAGTATTAAGAGCTTTCAGCACCTAAGAATCCTTACTATAGTTTGTACCTGGGTCACTGCATTATGCCTCATGGGTCTTCCTTCTAAGATTACTCAATCACTGTTAATCCAGTTATGACTCTGTCCTTCAGAGCTGTTGCAACCAACTCTACAACTAAATCACCTATTACACAGACAGATCAATTCCTTTTGTTTCCTCATGTCAACTACCTCCCAGCTCCTCTTTTGCAAAAAAACCCTACTCTATTACTAGAGATAAAAGGCTACAACCATATTTCAACTCAAGCTACATTCTTCAGCTTAGAAGACGGTATTCAGTCATTATTCCTGCAACAGCTGTTACTGCATCATTATACCCATATGAAACAGGTAAGTGAATTCTATGAAAAGGGAAGTGCAATAAGCAATGGAGGTTTAATGCATTTGCATCAGGAGTTTGCAACAAAGGTACAGAGAGACTCAAGTCAGCTTGGTGTGTTTTCTTCTCTAGACATACTTTTTGGTATTGCCAACCTATCACTATAGCTAGCTTGCAAGGGTAACCTTAATTGCTTATTCAGAGGACAAACTAAAGCTATCAGAAAACCAACAACTTATAAGTCAAGACAGACAGAAGTCACAATACAGAGGGAGTTAGGAGTTTACTGCACAGAATGCAACACATGATTGCTCAGGAAGCAAGCTTTGTATGTACACTGATGGTGCAAGAAGCCCTCCAAAAGACCTCCTGCCCCCACACACCCCCCAAAAAACAGGTTTAGTTGCTCAGACTAGCAAGTATCATCTATCTCCGGTGAGATGAGAGAGTCGAGTCTATAATAAAAGGATCATTTGACACATGGAAAAGCATGGTTTGTTGGGAAAGTCAACAAGGCTTTCATAAAGGGAAATCCTGTTTCACTAAACCTTGGAGTTCTACCAGGGTGTACAAACAGGAAGTGAATAAATGGAATACAATGAACATTAAATTCCACACTCCTTTATACTTCCACAGGTGTTCACCCCAAGAGCTATTTAAAGAAAATACATTGCTACAATACTTAAGGAAAGGTTCTTCTACAGGCTGAAGGATAAGATAAGGTTAAGATAAGAAGCAAAGGACAGAGTTTATTGATCACTGTCTAAGAGACTCAGGAGTGCAGCTTGCCACACACTGGTACTGGGCCCAGTTTTACATAATGTCTTCAGTGACCTGGATTCATCAGTGGACTCTCCAACCAGGTGAACAATATTAAGCTCTTTTGGGTAGACAGATAACTACACTGATAGGAAGGAACTCAGGACCTTAACCTGAGCAGACAAATGAAGATGGAATATAAGATACAGATAACTGCAATAGCAAAAAAAGACATTACTTGTATATTTTGCAGAATCAGACTGGTAGTCAGTACAGGAAAAATCAGCATCTTCACTGACAGCATACAACAGCAGCCAACAGTGTTATGCATCAATCAGGCAGGTATAAGAAAGAAGGTAATTAATCTCTTTTTGCTGCTCTGTGGAACCCTGGTGTATCCACACCTTGAGTGCCGAGTGCTGCACGCAGTTTTTGTCCCTGTATCTCCAAAAATCTGTAGTAGAGCTAGAGAGGGTTCAGAGAAGAGCAGCTGTAAAGACCAAGGGGCCTTACATGCAAAGACTAAAGAGCCCAGGACTCAGCATGGAGAGAAAGTGGAAGAGAGGATACAATTGAGTCTTATATAGTCAACAAAGCAGTAGATAGGCTGAAGAACTATCATTCACCTAATCCTGCATTACAGTAAGGGATACTTAGTTTAAAACACAAGTACTTTACCCAACAGCAACCTGGAACTTGCTGCCATGGAATGTTGTAGAGGCAGACAGTATCAGCAGACTTGAAAGCTATTAGACAAATTTACGGACAACAGATCTGTAAGTGGATACTAAAAGGATGAGGCATCTACAACATCTTTGCAGACGCCTATTCTCCTACTTTCACTTCCAACACTCTCCTTTTGCCACTGTGACAAACGATTCCATAGAAACTACACTGGTGTGACCCAACAGGGCATTTCTAGTATCATCAGTTAGAGAGAGAGAATGCAGATGGGGAAAAAAAACACCATTCTCCCCCCATTCTAGAACAGTGACTGGTACTTATCAGTCAAACAGCAGCCTCGATGCTTCCTCCTGGAAAAAAAAAATCCAAGTCCAGCTCTTTATCTTTTTTTCCTTCAAAGCACACTGCATAAGTTTTCTGTGCAGCATAACCTACCCCGGATAAACTAAAGATATCAGATGAAAGAATGAGTGACAAAGTGACAAGAGTCAGAATCCGGGCAAGAGAAGAGAGAACACCAAGATCTCCCTAAATATTATACAGCGAACTCAAGTGCCTAAGACAAGGCTTTGCATTTTAATCTGGGCCTGAAAATTAAGAAATTAAGGATTAAAGTGCTCAGCATCCCAGTTAGGTTTTTGCAGCTTTGACTCAAACTAGCTCATGCTGGTTTACACAAGCTCAAAGATCAGGAAGGAATTTTTGTGAAGGACAGTACTTAGAATTATTTCTCTTCCCCGTTCTTTTTCTTTACTCTTACAGAAAGTGTATTTTTTAAACCAGGGAAGAGACTGCAAGACTAATTTCCACTGAGGTAGGAAAAAAAAAGTTAGGATGTCAAGTGACAGGCTTAAATCCCACTGAAACTTAAGAGATGCCCAGGTAGACTTAATTTTAATGTCATCTCCTCAAAAAAAAAATTTGTACAGCAAGCTTGTTTTTCTGAGAAAAGGCTAGTAGATAATACATCAGAAGCATTGCTACTACAGAACATACAACTGAAGAGCAGATTTTAATTTTAAGCTCAGAGGATAAAGTAGCTCCATGCACAACGGTTAAACCTAAAACACAAATTGGAAGTTTAATAAAGCAACTTGATGATGCTCAAGAGATTCTTAAAAACTGCACTGACCTGATGCACATTATCTAAAGCTTTAGAACATGGTGCAGATTCTGAGTCTGATTCCATTCTCCAAGGGAAGTTTAATGCACAGAGTATATCAGACTCACATTAATTTGTCCTTATAATACTTTTAATAAACCTTCCAAGAAGCCACACAGTCTATTTTACTACACATTAGACTATAGTGTATAGAATTCAGTAAACCTGTTAAATGCAGAACTAATAACCTATTCTATGAAATAAAACAAGTTTTTTGCCTTCTTTGGATTAATTGAACAGTGCAGTTTTTATATGCTTTTCAAAAAAGTCACCAAATAAGATACTTTAGTTATGTAAGTTTTCAACTTACCTTTTTCCTGTGAATTCTGCTTGACCCTTCTTATTGAAGATGAATTTGGAGTCATTATATCCCCATCCATTCCACTTCAGAAGTTCTTGCCTTAAAGGGAGAAAAATATGTGAGAATGTTAGCATATTTTAAGCCTCAAATTTGCAGTTATATGGCTTTGAATAAAACTCTTATCAGATAGCAATTCAAGAAATCAAGTATATATAAAAATTGCATAACTTAATAGAGCAAAAAGTCATTCTGCAGCCACAACCATTATTCCTTCAGATTGCATCTTAAGACTTGAAAGACAAAATGCTTTATAAAAACAACCAGCTTAAGTCAATGCACACTGTATGGTGATATTCTCAAACTGGCAAGAGCAATGTTTGAAAAATGCTTGTTTTTAAATCTGTACATAAATACTAACACACAAATAGGTAATAGCTAAATATTTTCAGAATGAAAAAAGACATTTAACATTATTATTCTCTGTCAAGAGAATAATTTTAAGTTGTAGTTGTTTGACATCACTACTGTAATCCCACTGCATTCTTAATAACATTCACTTGATGAGGCATTCAGACACATTTGGATTGAAAATATATTTTGGAAAGTCAAAAAAAAAAACCACCAAGAACTGCAGGAATAACAGAGCAAATACAACCTGAATGTGACCTCAAAGCATGCCACCAAAAGAAAGGTAATAGAAAAAAAAAAACCCAAACACAAAGCCACAACTGCCAAAAAGCAACCACAAAATTGAAATACCTTAAACACAACCATACCAAAACAGAGGATCTCATAATTATGATAAAGTCATCAGAAGTATATCAATGTAAACATATTTAACTCAGATATACACAAAGAGTAATTACACATTAATCTAACTTTGCTTAAAAAGTGTGCCATTTATTTACATTAGAAATGAAGCACTAACCTAAAACCTGAACTTTTGTTAATAAAAAGGCACCTTAAAGTAGTGTGAAAACAGATTATTACCTCACTCCACTATATACAGTGAAGATACTCTTACATTATACAGTCAAAGAGTAAGAGCTAAGATGATGATGATCAGGGGTGACCATTTCAAAAAGATATTGCAATTCAGAGAAAGCACTGCCTCAAGTCAGTTATAACTCCAGCATTACACACAAGACAACTGGGTGATGATTGATTACCAAAGGCCTTCATTATAAAGATAATATTAACATAGGCTGCTGACATACTGTCAGTGTTGTCATTAAATAGACTTGACTTAATCAAAATTCATTTTCTTCAAACTGCCTGTATACAAAGATTTAATTAATCAAATGGAAAAAAACCATGGACATGTATTTCATTACAATTGTTTGAATTGGACATTTCAACAAGCCTTTAAATGTAGCACTTTAAGCAAACTTTATAGATCAGTTTCAGTACTCAGTAACTGTTACAGTTTTGTGAAATAGCCAGCCTATGTTGTTCTTCCACATCAAGGAACTGATTTAAAATTTCAGCCAAAATTAAACTGTTTGAGCAGACAGCTGTCCAGATACAGAAGCCTCTTTGGCTGCCTCCTCTCTCGATAGACTCGATCTTTGCACATGTAGTGTTCACTCAGAAAAGGGCAAGGATACACTCATGTTCAATAGCACAGGAATACCTTGTGCTATTGCACTGACACAACAGATTACACAAAAGTGTTCTTAATGCATGTTATGCAGTCTTGCCTATTTTTACATGTATTCCTATATTCTATATGTATACTTATAAATATTGTCTTATAGATATTGTATATATTTTTAAGAAATTCCACAAAGACACTAAGTCATACACAGTTGAGCTGTTCCCAGCTGCAAAGAGGCTCACACAGAGCTGGCCGACTCAAGTGGCATTTATTTTATTTCTTTAAACTAAGCATTCCCTTCAAATCCCCATCATTGCAGTCCTCCTCAAGGCAAGATTTCTCCCTCTGCTGACTAAATGTAGTATGTCTATACCTGACCTCTGTAGTTTGTTAAATCCTGTAAAGTCAGAACACGCTTGATATTAATAAGCAAAATTTGAGGAAGGCTCAAGCAGCTTCCCCCCTAATTTAGAGAGCTAAGTCCTTTTGCAAGGCAGTGCCAACATAAGTATGCAAAGTACAAGGCATGAAACAGGTCAGGGAAACTAGCTGCAAAGCTGGAGACAATCAGACAGACCAAGACACAAAGTACCAGGCTCTAAAGGAACTGGTGACATGGGACACACTGATAAAGTACAGCTTTGAAACTATCATTAGTCCTGATGTCAGTACAGATAGATACTTCCCATAAAATCCAGGTGAGATACTATTAAGGCACTGAACAAAGACCCAGATATGAGGTCTTTCTGCTAAGCTGACTGCATTCCCAGTTGTTTGCCTTTTCTAAAGGCCTGCTTTCCTAGGTTGGTGTTAAACTCCCTGGTGCTTTCATCAGGCTTTAAAATACAGAACAGAGGCTAAGAGTTTTAACTCTTAAAGTTTATTTTCAGGTTGAACTATTCCTGAACAAAATAAGTACAAAGGCTAACTCTGCCAGACAACATAGCTCTTGTTATTGGTGTGATGAATACAATCAGATGAAAATCTAATATAAGAGTTTGCATGTTTGTACACGAACAGCTGGTTCTAAAACCTCTCAGCTACTTCATAACAAAGTCAGGAGATTCCCCCCTCCCACCCCCACATAATGGGCAGCATTATATCTTGTGACAAGTAAACACCACAACAAAAAGTTAAGCATTTAATTTTTATATTCAAAACTATGCTGAGCAAGTCTGAGGTTTTTGTTTGGAGATAGGAAGGGCTGGGGTTTTTTGTAAGAAGTCATCTTACATTTATTCTTTCTTTCGTTCCACCATACCAGAGTACTGCCAGTTTAAGAACTGCTGTTTGATTTACTTATTGTAGTTCCTAGCACATCATGCCTACACACTAAGAACAAGTTAGAGGAAATAGTGCATGTGGCTCCCTAAAAAAGAAGCCTAAAAAGACCAGATTTTAAAAGAAAGACTGATTAGTCAGCTCTGATTTGTAATTGACATGGCCTGCAGTGAAGACCAAACTGATCTTCTCACATACCATTTGAAAGGTATGCTCTTCATGAACAAGAGCTGGTGAACCTCAAGGCTCAAGAGAATTACCTTTAGCACAGAAGAAAGCGGGAGATATCCAGAGGAGAGCCACAAGCCTCCGTGACTACTGAGGCAATGTCAATGTCATACGGATATAATTCAAAGACTGTAGCAGAACTTTTTGGAAGAGTGTTACATATTAGTTGACATATTATTCAGAAGAGTCACTAGCAGGTCTGCAAGATAGAGGCCAGGGCAGCATGCTGTGCTGTTCTTCCCCAGGTCTCCCTCCCTACCCCACCTCCCTCATGTAAGGGAAATACACTATAACACACACCTGCTCTGCATTTCTTGTCTTTCCAGCTTACATTTGGAAATTAAAACTGTAATTTGACAGCATAGTAAGCAACAGAAGGCAAACAAGGAAAAAAGTCTTTTTCTGATCATAAGTGTTGTAACAGCATTCCTCCTCCTTCTTCATTCTCATACTGCCCTTTTGCAGCATTATTTACACAGTCAAAAGGCTTTTCACACCCCAGCTCCGCTGCAGAACTCCCACTGCCCTCCATAATCCCCTGGTGTAGCAATTAGAGCTGCCTGCCAGATTATCATCATGCATCATGTTCACCTTGGTTCTCAAAAATAATCCAAGCTGTGACTGAGCAATCGATGTAGCCTTCTACATTTCCCAAGGTTTTCAGTCCCAAAATCTCATATTCCAGAAGAGTATAAAGGGCAGAAAGAACTGCTAAGCATCTGAAGACCTAAGCACACATTAAAAGCTCCCTCCTTGTATGAGTACCCTATGTATCCAATCCTGGCTCTGAGACCAAGGGACTCAAACTACACATTGATCTGCAACTAATAGGTACCACCATTATACCTACATAGACTTTTACAAATTATGTATCCTCTAACACTTCAATATTTTGTACCACCTGAAACAATTTCCCTTGAAGTAATAGTTTCTATCCTCATTCTTCAAAAGTTCAAGAAATTGATTGCTAAATGGTAAAACAACAACAAAAAAATAACCTGAATACCCTGTATAATATCGGAATACTCTGAATAATATCTGAACATCTCAAAACACGTTAAAAAGTGTCACGCCCCAGCCTGAAAAAAAGAAATATGCTCCTTTTGCCTTAGTCAACTGACATGGTCTCGCTACATGTGTTCTATGTGTAGCAAAACATAATTTACACACCCTTCTGTTTTTCTTCCCAGTCCCCTTTCCAACAATATATATAGTAAAGACAGACTCATCACTGTTTGGTATTATTCTTGCTTTAAATTTGATGTTACTCAGCTCTGTATTGTACCTGAACCGTCTCATTTAAAGATAACACCTTTCCTATTCAGTACATTGGCTTCAACAAAATATCAAGCTCATTAACCCTACTTTCATCTTCGACAGAAATATAGAATATTTTAGTCAGAAACAGTAGGAAGTGACCAGTTCTTTCTTGCCTCTAACTTAAAAGCCAGAAAGTCACTACTGAAATGTATGAAGTACTATAAAGCAAAGCTCACTTAACTTTTTTAAATGTATGTTGTGTGTGTATATACACACACAAAATATTGCCCGAGGGGAAAAAAATGAAATAAAACAACTTACCATGAAAACAGTAACAATATGAGCTGAAAACAGTGTGACTAGGTTAAGTGCATTTAAATATTTCACTTTCATTACAGTGCCCAACACCAAAATACTAGTTTGACTCGATGCAATAAGGATTTTCACAGCAAAATATTTGTTCAACAAGTCAAGCGTTTTCTGCATTCTTCTGGAAAACTGGCTATGGAATAATCAAGGAGGCACTGTGCAGGACACTGTTCAGGTCACAGTACAAGGCACTATATTAAGCCCCCAAACGACCATTACGGTGCCTACAAACTGGGCAGAAGCTCAGGAGGTGGCACCATGCCCAGTCCAGGGGGGGCAGGAGGGGGGCCCCTGGCCCACCAGTTGAACTAGTGCTCCCCAGGCACCCCGTCACTCAGCTGGGCAGGCAGAAGCCTCCGGACCTACGCTATTTCAACAAAACTGTACCTGCCAGCACTCTCCAAATTTTGTGTTTTAGAGAGGCACAGGGACTGGCTGAAAGAGTTCTTGTCTCTCCCTAGGAACCTGAAGAACAAGCACAGCGTCTCCCACAGGTATCCAAGCTCAGCATCTGAAGTTCAGCCCATGTGGAAATTATACTGTGGATATCGTCTTTCAGTAGTTTCAAATTCACACCACAAGTGCATATCAGGCATCTGCATACCCAATACATACAGCTGCCAGTCAAGAAGAGTTTTATACCGCAAAAGAAAAGTACCACCAACAGTTACGGAGCCTTTTGTTTTCCAAGGTCTAAAGCACATTGATATTATAACACCAGAAGTAAACAAAGTTTTTTCCACTTATGATGAAGTTACGAGATTGTTCAATGAAACATCAGAACCAAGATAAAGTAATGAATGAACTCCAAACATCAGCATCATGTGATTTAACAAAGAACAGAATTGCTTTATTACACAGACATACCATCTAAGCACACAAATACCAACAAAACTTCCCCCTTCTCCAAAATAATCTGAAGATCTGGTACATTATGCACAACACTTCAACAAACAGGCTAATTTACTCAAAGGACAAGTGACAGTTTCATATATTTTCTTCAGAGAAGCAGGATGAAAGTGCAGTTCAACCTAGCTGAATCAATGTGACTCAGGTGGAGCAAAGCCAAGATGCTCACATCAGCTTCCTCACAATAACCACCAGCATTTTCAATTCCATCACCAGCTGATGCTCAGCATTAAAACAACATATACAGAAAATACTCACAGACACTGCTGTTCCATGACCCAAGAACCAGCACATTCTTGGAAATGAGTTTAAAGTGGCAGTTTTAAGGGCTACCACATGGGCTAAAGCACCAGTACTTGCCTAATGTAACAATGCAAAAAGTCTTGCAGGTTGCAGAGTTCTTGCAAAACTCAGCACATGGGTGCAGTAAGACTGAGGCAGTATTATGGTGCTAAGTAGTTACAACAACAAGACATTACCCAGACAGTTAACTCCTCAAAGCCCACCTCAGCTGGATTTTTGGTTACCAACTCAGACCACCAGCTGGAAATGCAGAACCCTTTCCACAGGTGATACCAGAAGGTCACTCTCACTCTCCTCTGGAGCAGTCTCTCTGGGTTACATAGTCACACTTCTCACCTGACTAAGCAAGTCACTCCACAGTGGTTTTGGAGCCAGTAGTAAATTAGTATCAGGTGCTTGGAAATTAGGAAAGGGAATGTAGCCCAAGGAATCCCTTCAAGGACTGTTTTGTGAAAGCATCATTTATCTGGAGAAGAATGCCATGCTGCAGGCAGGGAGTATCTACTGTGTTTGTCATTCTTACACTTCTTCCCTCTTGGATGATCTCCCCTGCAGCAAACCAAATGTAATCGCTCTCTCAAGTCTGAAGTCACACAACATCTGTTTTATAACCTTAGACACATACAAGTTCTGTAGCCCACGCTTTCAGCTAAACCCCTGCAGCTGCACATACACCTGATTCAGTTGCTATTTTGTTTACTGAATATCTGATAGGGCAACAAAGTCCCAAGGAATAAGGAAACTGGTGTTTCTCTAGTGGTCTTTCATAGAAAGCTTAAGCCAATTAGGGTGAATTAAAGATTCAGGAAAGCCAAGACATTATACCTATGCTTCTCAGTATACACTTAGCCAAATGATGATTCTTATGCAACAGAATATTTACTAGAAGCTATCTCTATTCCACCTACTACTTCAGCTGACACCAGTTTCATTTTAGCCCAGAGAAAAGGAGGCTCAGGGGAGACCTTATCGTTCTCTACAACTGCCTGAAAGGAGACTGACCCCCATCTCACTACAGCCTCTTCTCCCAAGTAGCAAGCAATAGGATGAAAGGAAATGGCCTCAAGTTGAGCCAGGGGAGGTTTAGACTGGATATTAGGAAAAACTTCTTCACCAGAAGGGTAGTCAGGCACTGGAACAGGCTGCTCAGGGAAGTGGTTGAGTCCCCATCCCTGGAGGTATTTAAAAGACATGCAAATGTGGTGCTTAAGGACATAGTTTAGTGGTGGACATAGCGGTGTTAGGTTTACAGTTAGGCTTGATGATCTGAAAGGTCTTTTGCAACCTAAACGATTCTATGATTCTATGATTGTTATTTTTTAAGAGACTGCTCTACTACAAAAATGCATGCACACGGCTACTTCCAGGCAGTAAATGAACAAGCACTTAAAGATTTTTTCAAACACTAGAGATCTGTCCTTTGAGGAGTATTTTTTGAAAGCTTGCAAAACCAGGAAATCTGCTTCACTATCAAAAAAAACAAGTTAATGAAGGAATCAATTGTCTGCTGTTTATTTGCTCAAGCAAAATAAGCTCAGTTCCTAGACAACACTGTTTTTTACCTATTGCATACAGAATTTTTATCATGCTCTGTAGCAAATACATCAGATAACTGCTGAAGAAAACTTTTTGCCCTATATCATCAACGCTCAAGACTTGCACCCAGCAGCCCAATTTTGGATATAACGAGACTACAGAGGCATTATGCTTGTCCATCCCACTCAGCCCACAACCGATTTTTAATACTTTGCATTATTTGTTCTCTCCGAAGAGGTACAGTAACATTTCAGGACAGTCTAGCTGGCTGCAACCTGTTACACTACAGATGTCCTTACTTTACTCCAGCTCAAAGTAACTTCTAGGAAGTCCAAGTAATTACTCTAGTCTAGCACATTAACAGATCATTCTATTCAGTTTAAATACACAGATCAAGTTTAAATAAATAGCTATATATACACATTCATTTTCTTGTACATAACAGTTTAGATCAAGAAGTCAATCTACAAAATTCTTTCAGTTTTTGCTGTAAATTGCTACTTGCTTTCATATAATAATCCATATTGCACTTTATATATAAAACATACTTCACACTTCTGTCTTGTATCTAGTTTTTTTTTTCTACTAGAATTCAACCAGTGAATATATCCAGTATGTTTTAATTGGTATCAAATGATCTAACAATACATATTATATTACTTAAATTCTTACATGTCATCTGCCTGACATTCAACTACTTGGAGCCTGATGACAGACAGGAATTGCTGTTGCATATGAAGTCACATTTGCCTTCAGATTATGACATTTTCTTTTATCAGTCTAATGTTTCCAGATGAGAATCTTCTCACTTTATCTGTTCTTCTATTTCAAGCATTAACCTTGACTAGCAATTAACTGCTTTGTTGCAATCACAGAGCCTCCTGTGAACTGCCACACCTTCCTCATTGCAACAAGCTCTTACTCTTCTGATTTAAGACCTTCTGGCAGCACCAGCCCTTTCCTTCTTTGCCCTAAGTTTCCACCACCTTAAGCTCAGAGGTCAGCTATATGAGGATTCGGTTTAGTGTCAAGTGTTGCTTAAACACTGTTGTCTAAAGACTTAAGTGTTTATAATAAAATAAAGATAGCTCTGAGTATTGGTGGTAAGATATGAAGCCTTTGAAGTTACTTGTTAAATTCAAATAGTACCAACTCTTTTTAAGAGAGTTAATTCATGTTGCTGCTTGATATAGTCATAATCATTACCAGCAACTACAGCAAGAATTGCAAGGGTCTATATAAAGGTATGGTGATATTAACACATTACCCTGAGCAACCTGGGCATGAACAGAGCAGGCAGCTGGCTATACATTCATCTTTTAGTTTACTCTGGATAGGAGTATGCCCGTAATAATTAAAAGATATCCACAAGCCTCTCTTCATCCCATAGGAAAGAAGTTTCTCCATGAAGAGACAGGAAAATCAGGAAATCCTGCCCTGCTTTCTCTTGCTCCAGGACAGAAAAATTTTAAGCTTACAAGCTACTGAGTCAACATTTAGTTACACTTAATCAAGGTCCTTTTAACAAGGACCAAATTGTTTACAGTTTGATTTGAATAAGATATAATACAAGCAAGATTAGCATCAGTGTATGCTCCGCTGCTGAGGCATTCTTAATTCTAGCATACATAACAGTTACTCTGATACAACTGCGTTCTAGGGAATTGTAGCACCTTACTGTTCTCATAGAATCGTTTAGGTTGAAAAAGACCTTTAAGATGATCAAGTCCAACAGTTAACCTAACACCACCACGTCCACCACTAAACCATGTCCCTAAGCACCACATCTGCATGTCTTTTAAATACCTCCAGGGATGGGGACTCAACCCTGGGCAGCCTGTTCCAGTGCTTGACAACCCTTCTGGTGAAGAAGTTTTTCCTAATATCCAGTCTAAACCTCCCCTGGCTCAACATGAGGCCACTTCCTCTTGTCCTATCACTTGTTACTTGGGAGAAGAGACGGACCCCCATCTCACTACAGCCTCCTTTCAGGTAGCTGTAGAGCGCAATAAGGTCTCCCCTGAGCCTCCTTTTCCCCAGACTGAACAACCCCAGTTCCCTCAGCCGCTCCTCACAGGACTTGTGCTCTAGACCCTTCACCAGCTTCGTTGCCCTTCTTTGGGCACTCAGTGTCCAAAGCAGTACAAGTTGTACACTTCATGTACTGAATCTTCAAAATAACTGTATTTAAGTTTTAACTCAAGTCTCACCAGCAAAGTGAGCTTACTGATAACCAGTCAACAAAATTCAACAGCATAACATAAAAGTTCAGAAAAAGTAATTTCAAGGAAGAGTTTTTTTCCAACTCTTTTTTTTTGTAAGTTTTTCAGCATGCCCATCATCTTGTTAAGGCTTCAACACACATTGTATAGCTATGATCCCCATCTTCCTTCATCTGAATTAAAATATGAAATTCAAGCCAGGAATGCCACCAAGAAATAACACCTCTCTACTCTTACAGTACCTAAGATATCCCTCAAGAGGATACTCATCTAAGAATAGAGTTGCTTGTCTCTTTCAAGGAATTTTCCCATCTCAATAACCGTCATTTTAAAAAGTAGGAAGCATACTGCAATCTTTAAACACATCAATTTGCAAACACATTGTTTAGCTTTCAGAAACATTTTTATTTGGAAACAGGGACAGTTAGATGAGCACCCGCAGACTCTCGGTCAATTCCACATACTCTCCTTCCTCCCCTCACCAGTGATGAAAAAATGTCTGGATAAGATCCTTAACAGTTTGGTCTTTGAACTATGTGCTTGTTTTAGCTGGGATAGAGTTAATTTTCTTCATAGTAGCTACTATGGGGCTATGTTTTGGATTTGTGCTGGAAACAGTGTTGATAATTCAGGGATGTTTCAGTTACTGCTGAGCAGTGATTACACCAAGTCAAGGCCTTTTCTGCTTCTCACACCACCCCGCCAGGGAGTAGGCTGGGGTGCACAAGAAGCTGGGAGGGGACACAGCTGGGACAGCTGACCCCAACTGACCAAAGGGATATCCCATACCATGTGGCATCATGCTTAGCATATAAAGCTGGGGGAAGAAGGAAGGGAGGGACACACACATTTGGAGCGATGGCATTTTGTCTTCCCAAATAACCATCACTCATGATGGAGCTCTGCTTTCAACACTTGCCTGCCAATGGGTAGTAGTGAATTAATTCCTTGCTTTGCTTGCATGCACGGTTTTTGCTTTACCTATTAAACTGTCTTCATCTCAACCCATGAGTTTTCTCACTTTTACTCTTCTGATTCTCTCCCCCCTCCCACCAAGTGGGAGTGAGCAAGCAGCTGCATGGGGCTTAGTTGCTGGCTGGGGTTAAACCACAACAAACTATCAACAAGAAAGCCATATTTCTGCAGGTCACTGTCTAGTGACTATTGGATAAGCAGCCAGAAAAAAATTTCTGTGATCAGAGACATTCACCTAAAGTACAACAAAGGGTTTTTTTCATCACAGGAAGTCTTCTACTTTGCAGAAGAAATGCAACATGAGGAGAGTGCACCTAAATCTGGTACAATAGTGTCTGTAACTTTAACACCATTTCAAACACTATAGGAAAGATGCAACAGGCATAACAAACAAAAATTTTGCTTAAGGTACTTTTGGCTGCAGCTTTGCTAGGAAAAATTAAAGTAATAGTTCAAAAGAGAGAAAAACTGAATCATCATACAGAAGACTGCAAGAAAAAAGCATCTGGGTTTGCGTTGTCCTAATATTGCTGATAAAAGCCATGCAGTATCACTGTACCCATCTATAGGTCAGTTATTTTTACCAGATTTTTCAATCAACCTTCTAGGTCTCACAAATAGATCAATCAGCTCCAGATTAGCTGGAAGTCACTAGAACAGGACTCAGGTGTTCATCACTTGTCACCTCCAAATCAGTATAGGCAACAGGATAGTCTTTCTCCTCCATCACTCACTTCAAAACCTGGGTATTATCCTCAAATACAAACTCTACCTAGATTCTCATATCCAAGCTATATTTACGTATCAGAATTTTCACATGCAACACCTCAAACATGTTTCAAACACATCTCAGATGTTCAGAGGGAACCCTAAGACAGAGATGCAGCTCCCTTTAAGGTTCTTCTGTTTCCACACATACAAAAAGGCTGGGCTCTAGCTACATCAAGACATTTGTACCTATGGTGCGGACCAAGCATTCCAGCAGCTCCCTTATACTCCGAGAGCAAAGTATCCGGCAGTTGTATCACTTTGATCATAAGCTCCTTGAAGCAACAGAATTTTTATTCTTAATACAGAACAAGTTATTTAGAGTAAAAATAGCAATCCATTATGATCCTATAGCAAATCCTAATATGGGAGAGCACTGTCAACAACTTGTAGAAGTACAGATGTTAAGTTCACTATGCCTGTTTTTCCACGGAGAAAGAAGCTATCCTTCAGGTCACATGCATCTTCACAAAAGCCTGTTTCTCCTGCTCTTCAAGGATACATTAACTGGCTGTAGAAATTACACAATAATCTGTTTAAGATAAATCCCTGGAAACTAGCTATACTGATATTTTCAGAAACAGTGACTTCTTCCTAAATTCAAACCAAAGAAAAACTCAATATGGAAGGCAACAATTTTGGAATGACCCATGTCTCCCAGTGAGCAGTACTGTTTGACATACCTCCTGTAAGAGCATCAAATCCCCCTCAGTGAGAACTAAAGGCTTTCAAAGTTGTTAACATTTGACTACATGCCCATGACATCCCAGTCCTCCCAGAGCAGGCAAGCTCAGCTTGTGGCCCTGGGCCACAAATGGCCTGTTAGAATGATTCAGACTGTCCCTTGCTCTCTTCTTGAGAAACGTTGAGAGCAAACCATGGGATGAATGGATTTTCTTCAAAGGAGCAACAACTCTCTTAACCACTTACTTGCCCTATCTGCCTCTTTACTGCCTCCATACGCTAACATACCAGTCCCTGTACACAGCTCGATGAAGAACAGCAGGTTGTTAATAACCTAAATCTTAAAATGATCTTGCAGGATAGCAAGCCAACACACATATAGAAAATCCACATCCGAGAAAGGACAAATCACAAAACAAATACAAGTCTGCCCAGCAGAAAGGTGGGCTTCATTATGATAAGTTACATGAAACTACCTCATGGTATTATAATTGTAGCACTTAAAAGAATCTACTAGAAAAATAAATCCAAGAGCCAGTGAAACAATTTTGAACTAGACAATTTGACTATTTGTCTTCCCTTAGGCTCATGTGAGCTGAGATTCTTTACTACTAAATATTGTAAGAAACAGAAAAGGTAGTTTACATGCTTAAAACTATTCATTTCCAAGAAGCTTGAGCTAGATTCTAATATATCAGTGCATTTTTGGCAGCCTTCACATAAGGTGAAGGTTTCACATGTCTGTGAACACGGGAGGACTGAAAGCCCATACAAAAACCTTGCTTTTCACACGTGCTGCATTCTTCATTAAAGCAGCCTCAAAGTACTTGCAAATGTTGAACCCCTGCTCCAGTTATTACGGTGACTAAGAATGACTTTCCATTTTAATACAATTCCACTTACTACGGAAACAAGTAAGAGGCTGCAGACCACCTTCCTTCGGTGTCGTCCAGTCCCTACAGCGGTGAATCGGCTCAGCACTTTATCCGCGTTTAGGCTTCGCCTCCTCCCGCCGCCGCCTTCCGCCGCCTCCCAGCGCTGCTACCCCGCAGCTCCCCGCCCAGCCCACGCGGGGCCTCCCCCGGCCCCCTCAGCCCACGCCCGTTCCCAGGCGGGGGCGAGACCGCTCTCGGCGGCACACGCTGCCCTAGCGCCGACCCGCACCGACAGCCGGCCGCTCCGGGAGCCCGCCCAGCCCGGCACGGACCCCGCGGCGCGGCCCGGGGCCCGCTGCCCCGCGGGGACCCCCGCCCGCACCCACCGCTTCTTCGGGATGGAGCCGGAGGCCGGCCCGGCGGAGCCCCCCTGCGCCTTGCAGGGGCTCGGGGAGAGCGCTTCCCGCTCCGGAGCCCGCGGCGAGCCCCGCAGGTGCCCGGAGATGATGCGCAGCCGCCGCCGGGCGGAGGACGGGGAGCCGCCGCCTCTTCCCGCTGCCTCCTCCGCCTTGGCCGCCATCGCACTTCCGTGTTGTGCCGCCGATCGCCGCCGGGTGAGAGGTCGGCCGGGCGGAAGGCGCCTCCGGGCGCTCCCCTCATATGGGCCGTCCCGGCATGCACCGCCGCCCGCGCGCCTCCCGCCCCGCCCTGCCCCGCCCCTGGGGAGCGGTTGCGCGCGCGGCCCGGTGAGGCGCAGGGTTCCCGCCGGCGCGGGAGCCGAGCCGAGCCGAGCGGAGCCGAGCCGAGCCGAGGCAGAGCGGGCGGCGGCTCGGCTTCCCTTCTTCCCTTCTTCCCTTCCCTTCCCTTCCTTGCTTTGCCTTGCCTTTCCTCAGGCGGCGATGGAGGGCACGCCTATTGCTAGCGCTTCGAAGCCGAGGCCTGCTTCCGTAAGCAGTCGCGCAGCCCGCCAGAAGAGCTGCCTGCCTCAGCAGTTCAGGGCTTACATGACGAAACAAGGGAGAAGGAAGGTTTTATTGGAGATTTCTCACATCTTGTGCCATAATTATCGCCCCTTTAGATCTCTAAATGGGTTTGAGAGAACATGAAGGTGCTTGTTCTTTAAAGATGAGGATCGCCTGAGTTAATGATGAAATGCTAATTAATGGCGATAACAGATGTGGCTTACCTAAGACGTAGGTTGGTAAGGTGACAAATAATCCCAGATTTTATCATTATTGTTGACAGGGACACAAAGCCCTGGTGAGTGCAGGGGTGCTGAGCTCGTGGCCGTGCCTGTGTCACTTGGCTGTTTGTCCCACACCATACATTGCCAGAAGGCTCCAGCTCCAGGCTCCCGATGGTCTGCTCCCCCGCAGTAAACCCACACCACAGAACGGACGCTGACAGACTGGCGGGAGCCTGGAGCTGGAGCCTTCTGTAGCCGGGACAGCCATCGCTGGGTACAGGACTGTCAATCCTGACCGTGTCTGAGCCCTGTGGGAACAGCTGGGATTCACCCTGTAGCATCACTTTGAAGAGGGAGAAGAATTGGGATTTAAGGGCAGCTACAGATGTGATGCCAACCCGAGGTGCTGTCTGCTACTAGGAATTTACCATCGTGCACCAGAGTGCATTGGTCAGCTTTGAATTTCCACTCAGGAAAAGATGTGGAAACTGGGAAGATTTTAAAGGAGAACAGAGGAGAAGAGGGTTTTTTTTAATCAGAGAATGAAAAAAGGCTGAACAAACTGTGTCCAGACTGCTGTGAAGTGAAAGGGAGCAATCAATCTGCCCTCTGTGTCCTGGCTATGTGAGAAGTAACGAGCTCAAACTGCAAGATATGACTTCAGTATTAGCACTAGACTACTTTCTAATGGCAGTGAAAATGAAAAACTGCTGTAGTCTGCCTAAGTAGAGAACGAAGTCACCTTCATTAGACAGCATTAAGAACAGACAACATACATCTATCAGAGATCATATCGCTATAAGCAGTTGTGCTCAGGGCAAGGTGATGGGCTAGATGACCTGCTCAGATTAATTCCAGCTTTTTTCCCTGTGATGTGAAACACCTCATACTGTTGGAAGCCTATTCAGTTGTCACACAGGACCTACTTTCACGATCAGCTTTTGCAGTTGGATGGTACTGACCAGCTTTTTGGAAGTCTTGAAGTGGAATGCTAATATCTATGCGATTACTAATACTTCCGTAAGGACATTTTGCCTATCATTGTTGATTTAATTGTTCATTCCTTCCTCATACACCCCTATGCTTGTTATGTCATGTAAAAAAAGTTCTCCAGGGAGCAGCATCTAGCCGAAAGTTCTCCAGGGAGCAGTACGTAGTGCACAAGCAGTGAGACTGGTTCAGTTCCCTACTTCACATGCAATATTGGTGCCTCTTTGAGTCATAGCTCCCCATATATAAACCAGGGATAACAGTATCTCCCTAGAGAGACTGATTTGAAGATAAATACACTAAGGACTGTGTGACAATATAGGATCAACCCCTATAAGACCTACTGATGAAAAGCAGTACCTAAAAGCCACACAGGTATTATTACTGTTTGTTTTGCTTTTATTCTCACCATTGTTAATTGATTTTACGCCCTTTGTGTACTGTGACTAGAAAATAGTCTGTAATTTTCCTGGGGCAGGAATTGCACTAGTTGCAATGGGGTCTCAGCTTTAGGTTAGGCTTCTGGTATTACTGCAACATAAACAGCTGTTCCGGCAGTTTGATAGTTTGGTTATGGAGTTAAGTTTCCCCCCTGTGAATAATTTGTATACTACTTTCTGGATTAACTCATGCATATCCACATTTAACTGTCTGCTGCTGTGGAGGCAGTCTGTAGGGAATAAACACGGGTCTCCCGACTGAGTTTCCATTCGCGTTGTTTACTGAAGTTGTGGATATAGCTGGGGGGACTTTTAAGTCACAGTTATCTAAATCTTTCCACATTGCTGAATGCTGGCAAAGAGATACTAGATTCATTGTAGAAGGCTTCAGATTTTTCTAGAATGTTTCTTTGTATCACAGTCACTTGTAAGGAACAATAATGAGCCCATTGCTCATTTATTTGATCCTAATCATAGAGGTTCCCAGTAAAAAATTGAATTCGGCTAGTATCTGATAAGCGGTGTTTATCACCACCTCAGAACTTAATTCTCCAGAAAGTTCCCAATTAATTTTCAGGTGTGTGTGTGGCTGGAGATTTAACTGCGGGTGGTAGAGACATCGTGGTATGGTTTGGAAACCAGTGAGAGCCCCTGTCTTACACAGAGCAAAAGTATAGCTAAGCAACACCTCGTTTTTGTGCAAGAGGGGTCTTTGCTTACGGTAGGAATGCTGAGTTCCTGCCAGTGCTCTGCATGCAATTCTCAGGTGCCTTGGAAGGATGGCAGTCTTAAAAAGAAGCAGTGACATAATTCACTGGCAGATTGTGAGGTTGCTGTTTCTCATCATTTGCCTGAAGTGAGCCACTGGCATATTTTCAAAAAATATGTCTAATTGATTCATATAAAGTCTATCTGATAAGTAGAAGTGCTGAAAAGAAAACTTAGGAAACACAACAATTTTGAAAGTAATATGGTTGTGACACCAAAGAGAACTGATTTCAGTAAAAATACCAGCAGATCTACAATGTGGTAGTTTGAAGTATGCTAATCATTGCTGAGCCAAAGCGGCAGCATTCACTGTTCCATGAGCTGTCCTTCCCACATACCTGAGTGCAAGCATGAGTGAGATGCTAGCTCAACATGACATTCCTTATGTCATCAAAGACCTGCATTTCCAGAATTCTGCACATTGGCATTTTCAAGAAATGTAGTTTTAGAGGAAGTTTACAGTGTAATACAAAATAAAGTAGCCAAAATACTTTAAACTTTCAGAGAGGTCTTCATAACAAGGTGTCTCAGAGCTCTATTACACAGTAGACCCATGGGAGAGCACAGAGGGAACATGCTGCTCAGGACAAACACTACACTCTTGGGCAACCCGTACACAGGCTGTGAAAAGAAAAGACTCTTCTGATAAATTTTGTTGCCTTGAATGAAGTTCTTCAACAGATTGTTGAAAATCACCTAATGTAGCATGGGAGCCCTTGAGATGTACGTATCAGATGTGGAAAATTAATTGATGGGATACACATCCAGCCTTAGCAGCTTCAGCAATTTACAAGTTACTGAAATAGCAACTGTACACACATCTAGAAGAGAAGGTAGAGTACTATATTCAACTTAAACTGTAAAAAGAATTGTGAAAAATTTCAAAGGAGTTTTATTAAAACCTGAGAAAGTTCCTGGTCCCAGCTGAAACTAGCAGGAATTGCCAGTGCTGTAGTACACACCTGTGCTGTTCCTTTACTGACGAAATAGCAGAAAAAGGTTGTGGGATCTTTTATTTATTTTTCACTTTTAAAGTAGCACAGCTTTGAGTTATGAGATCATTCTTAATTCACCTCACTGCTTCTGAGGGCAACAGAAGCACATTATCATAATAGTAGCCAATGAGAAAATGAACGTAAAGAATCCTTTGCTTTCCAGAAAGACAGGAAATTAGAAATTAATTTTTTCAAGAGTCTTCATTTCATGGCACTATGTGCAAGGTAAACGCCTACTTGAATAAGATGTGTTTTAGATGTTCTTGCTTTTTCCAGTTCAACTACTGTTCAGATGTGATTGACACTAATATATTAGAACACCTTTTTGTTCTATACCCTTGTACAAAAAGCCACCACCTAAGTAAGAGGTGGGGTTTTGGCCGCCCTAGGTACAGGATGGGTGTGGGACATGCACAGCTGAATCATGAGCTCAGAACAAGCTGATGAGGCAATAAAGGGGGGAAAAGGACATAAGCCCTTGAGATTACCTCTGGATTAGTCATTTTTTCCCCAGAGAAAAAAAAAAAGAAAGCTTACACCCATTCACAAATATGTCATTCAACACCAAGTAATTCATGCTCTGGGAGGAGTTTTGTTGATATTTGAATGGGCCAAGAAGTTTTCCTGAGAAGAGCCAATTTGTCTAAGACCTACTTAGGCTTTGTGACATTTTTATAGAGTCAGCAGAGACCCTGGGGGAAAGGCACCACATCCATCCATCCACTGCCAGCTTGTGGCAATATGAGGCTCAGCTTGCACGCCTCAGTGCCACAGAAGGAGAAAGGCCCAGGTCTCAGAGCTTACAGCTAGGGAGAAGCCTGCAGGACCTCAAACCATTGGCAAGGATCAGCCTGGATTTGGAAAGGTTACACAAGGGTAGGAGGAACTGGAACTAGGAAAAAGGTGATAAAAGCCTGAAGAGTGTGGGCCATGAATTAAACCTCCTATCTAGGGATCTCCAACTAGAAGCTGACCTTTTTTATATGGAAAACATTAGTGGGCAGCATATTCTCTCTTTAAACATACAAAAAATAAGACTTTTTTGTACATGGTGGTCAACTCTCTCCTGGTAAAGAGAGAAAGTATCAAAGATGACTATTTCAGCTTTCAGTCAACAAGAGGATCTGGACAGCTTAGAAATGCTGGAGCTTAGAAGTAAGTCTGTATCTCAACAAGAGCTGATCACGGAGAAGCAAGTGCTAAATGCTTGTCCATAATATATCAAAAAATGCATATCGACTCCTCTGTGAAACTGCTGTGACTTCACTAAGCCTTCCACTGGTGCCCCAAGGCAGAGTTATTAGTAATATATTATTATCTGTGTACTAGTAATAGCTCCAGATCTGACTTTTCTGTATATCACATTTTGCATGAAAGAAAAATGCTTGCTAAATTGTTAGCTGTATGCATGGATGAGTTTGTGCATCAATCAATTCAAGGTTGGCCTTTGCAAACTGAATAAGACACATTTCTATTTGTTTGTTCTGATTACTTCTGGTAGTAAAACCAGTTAAATTCTATCACCGGTAGCAATAGTGGCAGATATGTTTATCAATGTACATGCTTTGCAGGTTCCCAGTGAACTCATTTCACCTTCTTCATCCTACTGTTATGACAGTCCTGCTGCATCCAAATAACTGAAGGGAAGAAAGGCAAGCTTCCTAGAAAACTCTGCCTAGAGATGTATAGCCCTGCCCAGTTTCAGCTCTTCCGCAACATATGTCAAAAGCCTGTCGAGAAAAAGCTTTCATATTTATTTATTGAGGCAATTCAGTAAAACCAAACATAGTTACCACATATGGCTTCCCGCGGCTTTGTCGGTGAAAGTAAGCATAATTTGACATTTACAGACAGTTAGCTTTCAAGGTGTATATCCCAAAGGAGCTCAAATGTGGTTTGCACACTCTTTCTTTATTGCCCCAAGACTTTCTCTCCTTCCCCTTTTTTAAGAGAGCTGTCAATTAAGGTGAAATGTAACTGCCCAGCATGACAAGGGAGCTTCTGTAGAAACTATTTGCCTCTACACTTACCTGGCTGCTGCAACTCCTGTACACCTCCATTTTGTCTTGGTGACTTCATCTCGTAACTATTCTCAGTTCTCTTCGTTTACTTTTAGAACGTCCATTTTTCATTCCAGCTTTATGCCCTCCTGCGGAAGAGTCTGGCAGGAAGTGTTGCAACTCCGAAAATCCCCTTTTGAGAAGGAGCATTGCCTTTCTCAGCCCAGTTTATTAATTTCTCCTGAATAGAGTTGGTAGTTTCCTTTTGAGAAATTTAACTCGTATAAATACGATACTCTCCTCATTTGGATAGTTATGTATGTTTGGAAAGGAAAGATGCCCTTCTATGTTTTCCCAAAATATATTGTTTTAATAGCCAGCAGACAGTAGAGAAACATTCCATGGGGAATTGAGGCAGAAGAAGTGGGATGTAGTAAACACTAATCAAGTTCAACAATTTGTCCTGCTAATCTTTTATCCTGGCACTCTCCTGTCCCCTGTGCTCTAATGTGTATGAAGTGTGAGAACAACTCAGGATACTGCTAGGATCTCTATGTACATCCGATCCTTCGGGGAGATACTGGAAGCTAGATTGTATTATAGCATTTTGTTAAATAATCCATTCTGAGTAGGCAGTTTGATGCACTAAAATTCTTGCACTAAAATTCTCCCATCTGCCACAATTTCTCAGAATTTAGAGGAGGAAGAAGAAATGACCTAATAACAGCATTTGCTTAATTCTGTATTTTCCTTGCTTATGTCCCTAGACATATTATTGGTTCTAATAGCCATTGTTTTACTCCTAAGGGTATATAACACATAAACTATATTGTGGAAGAGAACATTGCTTGGGTTTTAAGTAGAAACTCAATCCCTGTGTATCCTTTTGAGAAGATCATAGGTATGACAAGAGCTCTACAACTTCTGGGTGAGAAATAGCATCTCAGGAGGAGGAGAAATACAAGTGTATGGAGAGGGCTGATTGTGCTTGAATACAGTTTAAGTCTGTTGGATTTTTACTTGCTTGATTAAAATACAAAAAAGGTGCTGATGAAAAGCCTAGTGTATTTGTGCAGTTCTTGACTGAATCTTATTACAGAATTCTTTACTGCTGGAAAATGGACATTTATCAGATAACTTAGCAGAAAGGTTTGACGTATCTCAGTTAAAGCTGTAACACTTAACTGTTGTGACTAACTCAGAAAAACCTTTTCCTAGATCAGATAGCAAGGCAGCTTAACAAATCAGCTATTGCAAATCCTTCCTCGGAGTTTAATGAGAAGGAACAATTTCTTCGAGTGTTTGTTACATTTTAAGACAATTACCTGAGTATGCTCTAGGGAATACAAAGGTATGCAACATCAGACACACAATTAAGCAATGTAATTGTGTAAACACTGTATTTGGGACAGGCAAAGTGTTTGAATAGACCATGCTAAAACTGTTCCCAAATGGAGGCTGACAAATAATTGTGTGACTCTTTAAAATGAACAAAACACTCTTTAAATGTGAGTTGTATTTGACTGAAGTGTTTGATTCTACTTTTAGTGTTCCTTTCACATCGTGCCATTGTTTTGGTCACTTTTCATGCAAAAATTATTTTTTTCCCTTTGCTTAAAACTATAGGTTTTTCCATGATCTCCAGAGAACTAGATGTCAAAGCAGAATGAAATATCTACAGCTTAGATTAAAATTAACTCCATCTCAATAATACTTATATTATCCTCATATGATCTTATATTACTCCATAATTATCTCCCATACAATAGTACAATTGTCCTGTAAAGGTAGCTACTAATGGAAAGTTAAGATTTTATAACTAATAAGAGAGAATTTTATTAAACATCGGAATTTCCCAGTGCATGATAGGTGCTTTGTGAAAATGGTAGACAGAATACAACTACTCTGAAGCCTCTGCGTTTGTTCTGACATGTGCAGGCACCCATATCCTTTTATAATTCAGATCCATAGACTTTCAACACACAGCTAAGAGTGAACGCTATCCCTGCCATTTCTGCTGGGGGCGTGGGTTAAGCTGTGTCCTGATGTCCTGCAGCAGATTTGTAGTTTATGCACTGAGCTACGTGCACTCTTATCCACACAGCCACCGTTCTCCCAATCCACTGTACTTGGGTCTTTGTTCAGCTTTTGGTGATACTCACTTCCCTCTTAGTCTGTTCCCCCAAAGTTTCCTGCAATGCTATATTATTCCTTCTAGTTTGGCCTAGCTTCCCTCTGCATTGCCAAATCAGAGGTGCCTTCTGACAAATCAAAGATGCTTTCCCTGTATGTACTAAGTAGATATAGGGGACTAATACAATTCATCTTCATTTTTAGAGACATGCTTCAGGATCGTAAGTTTAGAAAGAGATTCAAGAATACATGCAAAGATGATGAGAATAGATTAGATAAGAGCCAGGCAGAGTCTAGACAGAAACAGATAGTGGTATTAGGCATTGAATGGTCTCTTCATGTGCTGTGCCAAGAGGGGATCAAGCAGCCTAAGCAATTATTTGGCAAGATAATGGAGGCAAACTGGACATCCAGTAATGGCTTTCTATGTGCTTGTGCCACAGAAAACTTCAGCAGGAGAATGCCAGTGCCATGAACACAAGACCTTCTGTGTCTTTGTACCATGTTTCTTTTGTAGCTCTGCTGTTCCTCGAGGAAGGGAGTAACGGGAAGGGGGAAGTGCAGTCACCGAAAGAGGAACCGGAGGCACAGAGCCGTGAACAGGGAACTTAACCACAGGGTGGTGAGCGCCATCCACCACGTGGTGTTGCACTCGTGGCTAACCACAGCAGAAAGGGAGTGATTTCCTGGTTTACATTCAGCTAAATTATCATTATGCCAGTACTATAGCATTTGCATTTTGGTTTGGGCAGAAGCATGCAGCTGCCACACCTCAATTTCATTCTCCTTTTCCCGGACCTGGGTCTAAGCTCTTCAGTTTTGCCCCATCTGAGAAACAAAAACCAGGAGGAAACAGGCTGAAGTAATAATAATGAGAGTAAGTAGTAAATCAAGGAAGTTTGAGCAAATGTACCTAATTCTGTCATTCTGTGAAACAAAAAAATGTTGATTCAACTATAATTTAGTATGGGCAGTCAAAGGCAGCTGAACATAATATTTGTATGAGTAAAAGCAACATTTCTGCTCAGATGCCAATCTGTTGCAGTTTTTAAAATACAGTTTTAACATCAGAGATGCTAGTAAAAAGGGATGATTTTCAGGATTTTGCAAATTACAGCACAGTATATTAAGAGGAATGAGTGGCAATTTATCTGAATATGCAAGGCTATAAACCAGAGCAGTTCAGCAGCTGCTCCACAGGCAGCTAAACTGTCTTTGTGATGAGAGCGAGAGCCTCCTGGAGAAGGGTAGAGTGGACAGTCATGGGAAAGAACCGTTAAAAAGCATCATTACCTATAAGTAAGCAAGCACTGCTAGAGCAGACTGAATCCTGAGAGTCGCTAGTGGGCAGCCTGGCAGACGGTCTCCCCTTCACTTCTGGAATTATTGGTTGTTTGTTGATTTTAACTTTTAAAAATTTTGTTTCCTTCCCGATGATGATGTGATTTGAATTCATCCGCATATTTGATTATTGTATTGTAGAAGTTTAATTAAGTACATAAAATTAAAGCATAGCTTCAGCTCATCCTGCTGAATTTGCACCAGCAGGACACCTTAAACGCTCCTACTGCTGCTGCATGCCAGACCTGAGGGCTCCAGTCTCAGGCACTGGCAAGCCAATGCTGTTCACCAGTGCTTTGTTTCAACAGAGAAATGTGGTGCATACAAGGGATAACAAAGGCAGCTCCTTTTTTGAAGAACACAAAATAGATTAAGCTGGTCTCAGCTGAAAAGGATGCCATCAATTTAGACAGCAGCCTGCTCTTTCAGCTGAAAACATGGGAAATGGAGCAGCACAAATGGGTGAACTGCTTGATTCTCCAAAATATTTGTGAGATAATTAATCTCTACTGCTTTCTTTGTTTGATAGGGGACCAGCTTACTGCTCCATTACATGCGATGGTATTGCTGAAGAAGGTAGGCATTTTCAAATGAGAGAAAAAGAGAATTTATTTTCTCTTTAACACAACATTCTTTGTATGTTGAGAAGTAAAAAAACAAACTGTCCTTGTGTTCACGGCTCCTCAGCACTGCAGCACTGGAAGTTTAGGGGCAAAGGAACAGTTGTAAAACAGAAAGTGGGGGCAAAGAAAGCAGTGCCAAACTTTGAGGGAGAAAGTACTACTGTAAATACACCTAATGACTAGGCATAAAAAGAAGTACGGAGTGATTCCTCATGCTCTTGTGAACTGAAAGCAGCTTGGTGAGAAAACTCAGGGCAATCATTCCCAAGCCTGCTGGAACAGCAAGACTCTAGGATAATAGTGTTGGCTCCCCTGCTAGAGCACTCCCTCCTGGCCAATGTATGGATTAGTTTTAAGAGGGCAGTTAAGGATAATAGTACAACCTCGTGACTGAAGGAAGAATAAAACCATGATAATAAATTCACCAGAGGGAGAGTTAGAAAATGGAGACATTTATCAGGACGATTGTCTTGCTGTGACAATAATAGTACTTACCCTGGACACCTTGGTACAAAGCAGCTTGGGCCAAGAGCATTAAAACTGCCTTACCCCTATGTAAATACCAAATTTCAGCTGGAATGGAGCGGGTGAGACTCTTAATACACAGGAAAGCAAGATAGAGCTGAAATGCCTGTTCTTGAGCCCCTAATTTGAGTTTTTCTTCTGTGTTTGAATTTTTCCTTAAATGGCTAGAGATCATTTCTGTCTTATTCCTCCAATAAGATGTTTAAATTCCTTATTCACTGCTCAGTACATCATTCAAACTCTCCAGCTCTCAGAGCAGAAAGCACGGCTTTTGGATCTTCAGTGGAGAGTTCTCTGCTCATGGAGAAGGAACGCAGAGACATAGCACATTCCTTCTACAGAAAGCTTTTTAGCAATTATTTTGTAGTCAACTGAAGCATGTATTTGTTTATCAGCAAAGTATTTTCTAAACATTTTTGTTATAGTGTCTAAATATATTTTATTGTAGCTTCTAACCAGTTTCTAAAAACTACTAAAAAATTAAAAAGGAAAAATTATTTGCCTCAGATTTCTTTTCCTGGTGATACCATGTATCCCAGAATTGCCAAGAGTTCCTGCCTTCCGTCGCTCTTACTTGACTTGTATAGCATTGTTGGCTATGTTAAAACATGCAGACTTGATCCTTATGCCTTGTCAATCTTACCTGAGATTTCAGTCAGTTATGGTTTGACTGGATTTAACAGAAAAGCTTTCCAATTTTTTTTCCTCTGTCAACCCTTCATTTGTCCCTCCATCTTACCTTGTACACTGCCCCAGGATCCTTTAAAATGTACTAAACGTTGGAGCAAGACTCCAGAGTCAGCAGCCCCTTTACACGAGCATCTCCCAGGCTTCTGGAGTGCTGAACTGTGACGAGCTGATTCAAATCAGCACCTCCGTGGTGAGCTTTTGATGCAGTGTCCTCAGCCCTGCAAATCCCTGCAGATAGTCCCAGCACAGGCCAGGCAGAGCAGGCAGTGGGTCCTGGAGTCCCCAGCCAGCACAGACATCCCCGCCTCACGTGCTGGAATGCAGAGGCTGAAGCTGTACTCCAAAATCTGGTGACAAAAAGCAAGCCTCATCTTTTCCTGTGCCCTACCACATCTGGGGACAGAAAGAGTCTCACATAGACAGCATCTCTATGTGAAAGCCATTTAAAATTGCACAATACTGAATTCTGATCTAAGGAGATCTGGTAAGCTGAGCAGGGTGGCTTAACAAGACATTTTCTGATCATACACAGCCTAAACGTGTCATTGGCAAAGGACTGGGGTGTGCTATTTGTGACCTTTGCTTCCAAATGCAACAAAGCACAGCTTTCCTTTTACCCAGCAGATGGCCAATTGCTCTTGGTAACAGAAAATAAACCTAAGCAGAGGCTTTCTTGCTAACATTTATAGCCCTGCAGATGGACACTTTAAAGGAAAGGCAGCTTTGTTAAAACATAAAACAAAAACCTATGATAACTTTAAATTCAAGGCCTGATTATTTTGTGCTCTGTGTGGATATCCCTTTTCTTCAGGCAGCTCTCCTTGAGTAGTAAAATACATGCAAGGCCTCTGGGAAGTGTAGCGTGTGCTCCAGGGATGTGTGGTGGTTTACTTCTACAAGGAGTGCGAAAGGCTGCAATAACAGAAATGGTAGGCTTTGTATCCCTGGAAAAGCTTAGAAATATTAAGCTTAATTACGGGAGAAAATATAAATAAATGCTTTGAAGTTTTGTTCAGTGAAACTCTATCTGCCATTCCCTGATCTTGTTCTTTCTCTGAAAGTTCATTGCTGTTCCCAAGGGCATTACAGGTTTAGCTGGACCCAGCTGCACCCAGTGGTTGCAGTTCTGCCTAATGCCTGTGACTTCAGGTGGTCGGAGGGCGCTCCTAGATGGGAATGTGAAAGTCTAAACTTGAGCTAGTATTTTCTCCAAAGTTCGCATTCAGGATACTGCAATGTACAATGACTTATCTGGAGGGGACAGGTTCAATGCACATGCTTAGACTTATCCCTAATGTTTTGTCTCCTACCATTAACTTTTAGACAGTAGGTAGTTACCAGCATAGGCAGGCTGATGGACAGGTATCTTCTAGCATCAGCAAAGCTCTCACAATGCCAAAATGAACTAGCTAATGGAAAACAAACTGGGAATGGAAGCAACAAACTTTCATCCATTGCTAGGGCATTATGCAGTCTAATGCAGTATGGCAGCTGTTGGCAGACACTCAAAAGCTGAAGCACGGGGTGCTTAAGAGGCTTAGACCGACCACAGTCACAGGCTTTGTCAACCCACATCTCCAGGAACTGACACAGTAGACGTCAGTTCTCCTCCCAGACCTGCTCTGTTTGCCGTAGTTTTCCCTCTTCTGCTTTTCCCATAGCTGCTACAGCCAGCGCTATTCAATCACAAGGGAGGTATATGTACACCCTGTCAGAGACTGCTGTAGTACAGAGATTACAGAAAACAGTTTCCTGCTTCATTTGATATAATTTCTAGCACAATTTGAGTTACTGTTTTATAGTTCCTCGTTTGTAGCCAATTAGCTTTTTCTTTCTGAAAATCTCTCAGATGGCAACACAGCAAAGAATATAAATTAAGAAACTATGACTCTATGCTAGAAAACTAAGAAAACTGGCAGGAATCTTACAGGCAGATAAAGTAAATAAAATAGCATTAACAATCTTAGCAAAGCATTCCAGATTTTGAAATGACAAAGTTCCTTTCAATAAGCTTTTTGCATTACTTAAACACCGACTGCAATGTGTTGTGCAAACAGTTTTAATGTTCTCCTCTTACTGAAACAGGTTGTGCAACCAGACCGCAATACACGTTACCTTTTGAAGACAAGTTTAAAAAGCAGTAAAGTATTATCAAAGTATCATTACAGGAGCAAAAGCTCTTTCAAATCATTCCAACTGCTCATTTCACAAGAGAGGGAGGTTGTTTAAACTCTGTGCCGTGGTATATTATGCATGTAAGCCATAAAAAGTAACCTTCGGAGACAGTGCCCGCACCAGTCAATAATGGGTGCCATAACCGTTTGCCTTTCAGAGGTGGCAAATGATACTGTAAGTTCACATACAAAAGTATGTGCAAATGGGCTAAGAAATGCCAAGCAGGTGGAATGAAAGGTTTCTGGCATGGGAAACAACCACCTGAGGGGAACTTCTGAGCAAGAAAAGGCCGAGTGTGCTTCTTTCCCCTGCTAATGTTCTCTGCCATTCTGCCCTTCTACCTTGGCATCTGTTAGCTTGATATGCTTTTACTGTTTCCTGCCCTGCCCCAGGTGTCTCTAAGCTTAATATTTGATTTTTGGCACCCTTTTCCCTTTCATGCTTATGCTTGTTTCAGGCAATGGCAGCTGCATGGAATAAATCCTTTGGGTTTCATAGAGCCATTGTTCAAAGCTGTGTTTAAGAGTGTTCCTACATGTTTGCAATAGTAAACAACTACAGAAAGAAGCTGGAATTAATAAAAACATAATAAAAAAGCAGAGCTAAATACTGTTATACAGTGAAAGCAATTGGAAGTATGGACGTACAAAAAGACTTCTTTGATTAGCACATTATGAAGGAACGATCATTTTTAGAGGAAGAGCATGCAGTACTGATTTCATCCACCAAGATGTGTCATTGGTTTTGTGTTTTGAATAAACGCCACGGGGCAGAGATGTTACATGTGCTTTCTTCATTTTGTAAGTAAATGCCACTTTAGGTCCTCTTTCAACCAAGTGACCAGTACGCTGGTGCATACTGGAACGGCCTCAGGGCTGATCTAGTTATGTTCGGACTGCACTTGTTCCAAAGGGACAGAGATTCCAGCTAAGAATACAAGTCTTCCCTCTTTTCTATCATACTTCCTTTTAGAAGAAGTATTTGGCATACAGCTCCTCTGGCAACTCTACACCAGCTCAGAGGCTGCCTTGCAACAGAGCTATTCCTTGGAGTCCATATTGGACCTTATTGCTGGAAAAAGAGAATGGCTTGGCTGTAGCAGAATTTTCTCTGTAGTCTTTTTTTTTTACTGGGTTACCCACAAATCACTAATTAAACAGAATGGATCCTTAGAACAGATGAATTCAGAGTGAGAATTCAGAGAGAATTCAGAGAGAATTCAGAGAAACCAGTGAGACTTGCTATTTTAAGGACTATTTTACATTTTACAAGAAAGAAAAGAAAATGACAGTAAACATCTTTTAATAACCTTGCATATTCCACTCATATAGCCAACTCCTATTTTGTGAAAAGCTATATGTATAATGTGCATTTTTATATTATCTAGAACTTTAGAACACAAGATGGCAGTGTACATTGTAGTCAATTCAGGCTTCAAGCTGCTCCTGCTACTCAAACAGAGCATATAACATTTTATTCAGTCATATATTACTCTGATCATGTACTTGTGGTATTAGAAATAAACCTAAAAGTATTTGTCAACAGCAGAAACAAATGCAATTTGCCAATAAATGAATATTGCATGAACAAGTGTTAGGTAAAGCTTAATTCAAGATTTTATCGTACATAACAACACTCTGGAGACATTAAAAGCCTCTTATGGAACTCCTCAATTGCAATAACAAGAGGGTATCCCTTTATGAAGGAATGGAAGTTGGCTCAGTTGTAAGAGCTTCAGAGCAAAATTGGCTGCTGGGGAAAAGCACATAAGAGAGCTGGCAGCCTGAAATATGTGAAAAGCTCAGGGCTCTCGGAGGAGTAGTGCAGACCACTGAAGTGGAACAGGCTGAACAGTATCTAAAATTGAACAGGTGCCTTTCTATGAAAAAACCAACAAAGCAGACAACTGTTTGGCATGACAATTCAGAGAAAAAAAATTTCCACTGAGAGGCATCGAATTACAGGATAGGTCTCTGGCTGAGGACAAAATTGCTTAACGAGTCAGACCTTTCTGAGCATAACTTCAGAGAAAGCTCATTCAGAGTCCTTCTGGGTACAAGTGGCCAAAGAGAACTGCAGTAACAAACTTTCTAGGCAACTACCCACAGCCTCTTTTCCTGGGTTGAGTTGAATGTTGGAATTAGTAGGTGTAGCTAAAAAGTTGTCTTTGCTGCCTTTCTGAACCGAACTCCTAGCATTTGGTTATGCAAACATAGCCTTACTAGAAGGGCTTGGTACATCATAAAGAAAGCCCTAAGAAAAAATAGTAATACTTCAGAGTATAAAATAATCCTGGAAAACATTATCCCTGTGGGATGTGTAACACTGACAAAATTGTAGGCAGTCCCACTTTCTCCCTAGGGGATGTTCAGGTGGCATTGCGCCCCTGCACCTGAACTCATGGCAGTAATGGGCAAATCAAACTGACCCAGTAGATCAAAACTCATCAGCAAGGTTCATCATTTCTGGATACAGCTCTTAATTTAACATGGTTATTTGGAATTAGCTCATGAAAATATATCTATTTCTCTCAGACAGGTGTGATATAACTATTTTCTATTTTTCTCTCCAGAATGGGAATACTTGTCATCCTCCATTGTACTGGGCAATGGAGAACCTCACAGCAGTGTGAGTGGAGCATGGCATACAGAGCTTGACCAGCATTTTTGATAGAAGGTGGAATTGGGAATGCTGGTCCCCGAGTCTACCGTTCTTGTAGTCATTATCCATGTGTAAAAATATCGTCCTGTTCCCAATCCCTCAGTCACAGGAGCTCCAATGAAAAGTTGTCAGATTTTTCATGGTGGTCCACTCCTGTCATTACAATTTAATCGATTGCTGCTTGTTATTGCCTTATGTTCCCACACATAAATCACTGGGTTTATTCCAAGACTTCTTTTTCCCTCTCTCTTTCTGAGTTTGCATAAGATTGAATTTGACATTGATTCAACTCAAATAATTCAAATGTCATTTTTTGCCTGGTATTTAAACTAAGGCTGGGTGTGGGTTCATGACTAAATTAAAGTGTTTTACCTAGCAGTTTCAGTCATTTGGTCTATTTGTCACAGTAGATTACAGAAAGTGTGGTATGCACAGAATTATGCATGCACTTTTCAGCCATCTAAAATGAGGGATAAATTGAACATGTCATGGTTCTAGGGCAGTAATTTATATTGAGCACAAGCTGGGAAGGGACTGGAGCCAAAAGCTCAGATCTAAATTACCTTGAGTTCCAGGGAAATTTTAATCCAAAGAAAAACTTCACAGCTGTTCATTATATAATTACGTGAACCAACAAGAGACCATGTCTCAGCACTCACAAACTAAAGAATTTACACGAAAATTGAAACTTTGTGGCTAAGTCCACAGATGCCCTGTACTGAGCCTGATCACCAAAGTTCTCTGTGTGCAGTTATTGCCTCTTGACTTCTGCTGCCTGTTGTAACTGCTCCGAATGTCTCTGTTGGCTTTGCGTATATCCCCATTCTCTGTAAATGAATTTTTTCAGCCTGGTAATATTTCCTCACTGAGAGTGTGTTTTGAGGATTCAAAAACTCAAGATTTTTTGTATATGGACTATTGAAGTTGGTCTCATGGCCTTCTTTTCATTACAGGTGCTTATTCAAGGTTTGATCTGCAAGGGTGCTTCTTCCCTTTGGCAACCCTGGGAATTGCCTGCCTTTCAAATTTCTGTGAATGCAGATACCACCAGTAATGTCCAAATTTGAGAGGAGAAAGGAAAACATGGTCTTTTCTTGCTTCTTCTGCATGGTCTTTCCTGCAGTCTGTCCCATCTTCTTTTGCTTCTAGTCAAAACCCAACCACTTTTTTATGTCAGTAGTCAGCCCACATAGGCATACAGTGAAATTCCTTCTTTAGGTAATATAGTTCTTACTTTTCTATTCAGAGTCATTCCTAATCCAACCTTCTTTTACCAGGTATAACCAATTTCCCTGTAATCAAAGATAATCTACCCTCCTCCCACAATAAAATGTAGCTGTAATAGCCCACCCCAAGATTAAGCTCTCCCCCCCCAGTATTTCACAAAAGCACCTCTTTGACCTGACCCAACACAAATCAAAATTATTTTCTTTCCCCTAGTCCAAAAGAACTTCTTTCCCCCAAAATAAACCCTTCTCTTGACATTAAATTGTAATTTCAGGAAGTCATGGTGCAGCAGAATGACAGTAGTCCTAGAGACACTTCAACCTTTTCATTTACTGCAAGCATCATCCCTCTGCCTTTCATCAACCCATAATGTAAAAGGCGAGGTCTGGTCTATGAGGGGATGGAGCTGGAAATGTCAGCAGGCCGGAGATTGCTACCTTCTGGTCCAGCACGGGCACGCAGGCTCCAGCTGAGGCTGCAGGCTTCAGAGCTGTTCAGGGCAGGGAGTGACTGGGGAAAAAGGATATTGGGGGTTATTTCTACCACTGATACATTCCCCAGGTAAACACTGATTTTAATAATGAAAGTAAAAGGCAATATATTTAAAATTGGCAAAAGTAATATGCCTGTGAAATATGCTGGCAAATGGTATCATTGAGGCCAAGTGCTTAGCAGGATTCAGTAAAAGGTTATACATACATATTCATACATTTATGTGGGGAGTTAGATTGGACCTGATAAAAATTCATAATGGATATAAATGTTCACGGTTCAGGGCATAAATCAGCCACCAGCCTGAGGTTAGAAAATAACTTCCCCTATAGTCAGGTTGTTATATAATTATCCATTATGCTTGTGGAGGGGGGAAAGGAGGTTGAAGAATAGGGCAATTTCCTCAGAGACATCTGGGAATTACTATTGGCAGACAACTAATTTAGATTTGATCTGGTATGGAAGTTCTTATTACATCAAATAATGTAATTTAGAATTAAAGCATATGATTTATTTTGTATTTCTTACTCTATATGTAATCAAGTTCATGCCTGAGGGTAACTGCAAGCCTTTCCCTTAGAAGCCGGCCAAAGTTAGGGAAATTCACTGTGCTGCGTTTTCTTACAGAACCTCCTTAAAAACAGCTTCAGTTTTTCCAAGGAAGTCAGGCAGAGTCCCAGGAATTTAGTTTGTTGAAAAGCTTGCCAATTAATATAGCCAACTTACTGTCTGTATTAGTAGAGAAAAAATTGCGTGCATGAACTGCAGTAAAAATCTCATATTCTGAAAAGTTCTCATTCTTGTTAAGTTTGCATACTAACCTAAAAACACTTGCAGAGCTCTTGAACGTCACAAATTCTAGCACGTGGGCTACTCCAGGCCTGCTTTTTCTGCTTGGTATTGTCAGCTCACCTAAGCAAAACAGACATCGTGGTCAGTGGACTTGTTTTCATCGAGCAACATACCTCCAGCTCTCTTGTTGCACTTGCAAACAGTCTGCAAGCTAACGTAACACATGCTGCAGGCTAATAAAAACAGTTCTTGTGACCTTGCAAACAGACAGTTTGATTGAAAATGGTTTGATTAAGAAACTATAAGTGAATACAGGAAATCATTTATGTTTGCTGCAGGGGTTAAGGGATGTTAGCTGTGTTCTGCTGTAGTTTCTGGAACGCACGTGACACACTTACTGTAATTCTAGCATAAATTATCATCACAATAGATGTGGGAAACCAAGGAGCATTTATTAACCAAACACCTCACCAATTTTCAGCAGAAAAAGAGTGGTACTTGGCTCTCTTAAGCATAATTTCTGGTCCTAGTGAGTAATACTAGAAACATTGCACAGCCATCACTCAACATCTGGAAGGTCTAGGGCCACAAGCAACAAACACTGTGGTCTTGTGAAAAAAAATCTCGCCATGGCAACTTCAGTGATCTATTAGGACAGACTTATAAAAGGAGTGGCTGAAGAGAAGGCAGCAGATGTAATGTAGTAGATTTTTTTAAGGTTTCAAATAATATTGCATAAAAATCTCATCTGAAAAATGAATTCAAGCTGGCTTTGCTAGGAAAGCTGTAAGTTTGTTGTGGAGCACCTGTCTCCTGACGGCGGGCAAGGAGGCCCCCTCCCAGCCGGGGCTCCCCCAGCTCAGTGCCGAGTGCTGTAGGTGCTGGAGGCAGGAGGCTTTGCAGGCTCTACCTACCAGGCTGTCCTCGTTTAACATGCAGGGTCTGCAGAAGTAACACAACTGCTTTATGGCTTCCTCGGAACAAATAGGGCAACTCCCCAAAGCGCAATTAACTCTTAACAGTGGCAGCGTTCTCAGCCCTGCAGCTGAATCTCAAATGAAGGTTTTGATCGTATGGGGTGGGCCTTGTTGGGACCATTTGACACCAGTCTTCTGCCAGTCACATATGCAGTTTTGTTGTGTCTCCTGCCTCCTTATGTCCTCCTGCTGCTACTAATGACACCCTGCCAGCAGCAAGCTATTTCCCTGGGAAGCTCTCAGGCTGCTTACAGCCCAGCTGCCTCCTTCTGCCAGCTACCAAACTGCTGCTCCAGCTCCCACGTAGGCTTCTCCCTCTCAAACATGGCTTACAGTACGCTGGAAACCCCAGTATATACTGGGAACCTCAATACAGTGTTGCAAAGACATATGATATATTGAACTGTGAGATGTTTGGGGTATGATAGATATGGGTGTGAGGGCTGATTTTTTTTTTAATACTTTCATCAGGAAAATAAACTCCAGCATGCTGCTGACATTTACAATTGTACATCGCAAAAAGCTGCAAATACCAATGAAGAGAAAATTATAGATGGGGTGTAAAGAAATTATGCACTCAAAAAGTAATAGTTTTGATCTAGAGTAAGGCAAATAATTGATAAATAGTGTGCAAATAATCCAAATAATTTTTCAGTGGAAGAAATACCCTGAATAACATGAAATGGAAAAGAGAATGATGGGAAACTCTCCTTCTTCTCCCCTGGCAACTAGGTGCAAGTTTGCACAGGATATGGCAAGGCAAAAGAGCAATGTTGTTTTGGACTCCACATGAAGAGCTGTAACAGCATCAGGTTAAGTAATTTTCTTTATGATTTTGGCTTAAAATATTTAGTTCCATCCACAGCACTATCAAAATGACAAAAGATAAATGAGAAAGAGTTCTGAAAAAAGCCGAAATAACAGTCAACGGCTGGAGGCCAGATCTGTTTGGAAATACATGTATATGTTTAACTTCTCCAAATTTTAAGGGTGATTAAAGGGAACCCATAATGGATGACTTCTTCTGAAACAGAGTACTTAGAAATACAAAGTAGAAAAAAAAGGGTCAGCAGGTCAAGGGCTGCCAGAGATCCCAACACTGCTTTGTTAGCTGCTGCTGCTGAGCAGCCACTGCCACCAAATTACTCTAGTAGCAGATCCCCAAAGAGTGTATAAAAATGAGGGTTGCATTTATATTCTGAAAATCAAGCTGAGGTTTTGTTTCCTCAGAAACTCACTTCCAGAGATAAACCTCCCTGTTTCTACTACGTATTTAAATAAAAAGTAGGCACACAGTCCAGTATAGTGCTGAGGATCACACTAATTCCTTGCTATTGCTTCCTATTCAAATACAGTCTTCATTCATCCCTAGGCCTATGTATTAACCCCCTCCCTATAGCACACTAACAGAGATGAGATTAGGAATGAGGCTAATGGGTGGCAACACCATGTACATAATGACATATTTAGGAGAGGAGAAAGAGGCAAGTTAAGTTAGAAAGGAAAAAAAGAAGCAGGCAAAATACCAATGGAAACATCGTGACTCCAGAGTTTCTGCGTTTCTGACTGTTACCTTCATACTGAGGCATAGAGAACACGTCGACACTGGAAGCCAGTCCGTGCAACTTGTTCAAGGTATTCCCTCTGCTGCTGAGCTAGCAGTGAGGCTGCACGAGCATTCCTCCACAGCACTGGCATCTGCTCTCCTGCCTATGCCCATCTTCACAGCCCTGAGCACATTTCATAGAATCATGGAATCATAGAATTGTTAAGGTTGGAAAAGACCCTTAAGATCATCAGGTCCAACCGTTAACCTACCACCGCCAAGTCCGCCACTAAACCATGTCCTCAAGCACCACATCTACCCGTCTTCTAAATACCTCCAGGGATGGAGACTCAACAACTTCCCGGGGCAGCCTGTTCCAGTGCCTGACTACTCTTTCAGTAAAGAAGTTTTTCCTAATATCCAACCTAAACTTATCCTGGCGCAGCTTGAGGCCATTTCCTCTCATTCTGTCACTTGTTACTGGGGTGAAGAGACCAACCCCCACCTCGCTACAATCTCCTTTCAGGTAGTTGTAGAGAGCAATAAGGTCTCCCCTCAGCCTCCTCTTCTCCAAACTAAAAAGTTAGCATCCCACCAGATACATAGGGACAGGCTCAGCACTGACGGTTGCTGATAGCTAACAGGCTGCTGGCGTAACAGCCCTGTGGACAAGAGGCAGAGCATTCTGTGCGTGTGGCTGCTCCAAGAGCAGCTCTTGCAGAACAGTGTGAATAGAGTCAGCAGGTTGCTTACATTTTAAACATGGTAAGTAAGGACTGCTTGCTGGGTTAGCAGAATATATGGGGCATGACAAAAGGCTGAAGGAGTAAATGACATTATTTTCCCACATCATGTGGCTATCAGGAGGAAAATCTCAAAAAAAGAGAAAAGACTAGGAAAAAAGTGGTAATAAAGCAACCAGCTTCTCCCTTTCTCTTTGAAAATCAGAACAGGAAATAACTTGGGGTTTCCCCCATTTCACAAACACTTTTGTTATAGCAGAGGACGTATGGAATGATGAGTTAGAGGGTAAGGTCCTTCCTAGAAGAGATTATGAATATGTCATAAACACTATTAGAGTTATTAATTCTCTTTCTATAGATACTGCTAGTATAATAAAATACTTTGATAGGACAGATATTCTACCCAATGTTTGTGTTATCTCTTGCATCAGAAAATGGAAGTCAAAGACACCTCAGTATTATTCTTGCTTTCACACTTTCTGGATTATTTTGGGTGTAGAAAGGGCAACAAAAAATCCATGAAAAATTATAGTATCCATTTGAGACATATCTAGGCTCTCTGAGCTCCTGGGAACACTTGAGAATTTAAAGGGAAAGACAGGCAGGCAGGAGCTGGGTCAGTTCACCTATGGCATAAATGTATTCCAACACTTAGAGGATGGTGGGGAATTCAACAGCATATCAGACATGGGGTTCTGACTCCAAAGCACATGATGCACTTCAGACTCTTTGTAACATGTTTATTTATAGTTAGTCTGGCTCCAGCAGTTGAAGTCACAAAACTAAGTCTTTTAAAACTGTTCCAAATATATTCAGTGCAATGCAGGTTGCAAACATTTCTATTCATGGAATTTAACTTGGATTTTAAATTGCTATATATACAGGGTCATTAATTCTGGAATAAGTTCCTTCATTTATTTTAGCTTATTTCAATATTTAATTCTAGAACAGTTATTCTATTCTAGAATTACTCCAGAATTGTCTTAGTTCCAGAAGGTCATAGAAGTATCTTTCATCAGACATACCGATATGGTAGTATGCCCTGGGTAAAACAAGAATTAGGATTCTAGTTGAGTTAGGAGCACAGATCACATCATTTATTATCTGCAGATGCCAGGACATTAAAACTTTCAATTGTTTTCCCACCAAACTGAATGAGACAGTTCGTTAATACAATTACCTCTGTATAACTGGAAACTAAATCAACGATGACTGCGTGATTTGAATATTACTTTAAATAATTTCATTTTTATGATGCTATTTTGTTGTACATGGTATCACCAAATAGCTTATTCATTTTCCTGCTGACTGTGATTTGAGTTTGTGCCTTTCTTTGAGAAGGAAGAAGCACATTTTCAACCTTTCTAGTTTTCTGGGATACAGTGTGCATTGTTTTTAATTATTTAGGCTGACACACATTAACACTAAAAGTCCATAGTCCATAGTGAGTGAAACAAGAGGGAAGGACTGGGTGGATTATAACTGACCCAGGAAGAGGAGCAGGCACCAGAGGTCTTTGGCAAGGCCCTTAAAGGAAAACGGGAATTTGGGGTACACAACCAACACAGAACTTGAGTGTTGTGAAGGATTTCCCGTGCTCCTTTCCAAGGAGCATCCCTACTCACTGCCTGTTCACTCTTTTGGAAAGAAGCAGTTTTAAAGTATTTGGACAGGTAATACGGAGAAGGGCCACAGACTACTCCCTCGGTGTCACGGTCTGTTTGTATCTCTCAAATTTACAGGACAACGTACTCTGTAAATGAAACTTTATTTTACAAGCTCATTAGGAAAGAAAACAAACACGACAAACAAGGGCTCAATCCCCTTCGTATAGGCTAGTCTAGCACGTGAATTCACTAATTCATCACTTAAGTCACAAGGTTTCTAACTCACAAGTTCTCTAATTCATAACTCGCAATTCATTAACTCATAGCTTGTAACTCGTAACTCGTGTACCTATGAGCAAAATAATTACCTAGCCAACGGTGAGAGTGCTCATCCTTCCTCCTCGATCACGGTGCGGGCGTCCCCTGTATCACACTGGCAAGCACGAACATCAGTGTTTTATCAAGGCTGTTTTCATCACAGATCCAAAACATAGCACCATACAAGCTACTATGGAGAAAATTAACTCCATCCCATCCAAAGCCAGTACGATATCCACACCTTATTCCATACCATTTACGTCATGCTCAGGTCCCACGCTATCCAATAGATTCTCATTAGCCACTTCCCCCCCGCTTCCCATCCTTTGATATATACACAGATATCATTCCCTTAGTCTATGGACCACCCCTGTAAAATGTCCATAAGCTGTCCATGAAATGTCCACTGAGTTCATTAGTCCATGACTTGGGTTCTCTCTGCTATGGTGGTCACTCAGGACAGGAGGTGTGTTGTGTGGAGTTATTGGGCACCAAAGCCAGCTCAGGTCATGTCACTGCTGCACTTGCGCTGCTTCTTGTAAGGTTTGTCCTCCACTGGTGGTTGTTCCTGCTTAGTACTTCCTATGACATGCAACTCAAATCATAGGTTACAACAATTTAAAAGTATATCCATTACAATCTTTGCCTCTGCTCCCTTTGGACACCACAGTGTACTCCTCCCCTTGCCTCTGCTCCAGCCTGGACTTATCCACAGACCCTGTCCCTTAGGGGCAGACCTGCTCTGGCATGGACTTAGTCATGGGCCACAGTCTCTTCAGGGGTATATCTGATGTGGCCTGGACTTTTACCCACAGCCACAGTCGCTTTGAGGTGTACCTCCTCTGGTGCAGCCTTACCCATGGGTCACAGTCCCTGCTGTGTACCTGCTGTGTTGTGGACTTATCTGTGGCCACAGATGCTTTGAGGTGTACCTTTTCCAGTGTGGACTTATCCTTGGGCCACAATCCCTTCAAGGGTATACCTGCTGTGGTGTGGACATATCCGCGGCCACAGACGCTTCTGCTCTGGCATGGACTTATCCACAGCCACAGACACTTCGGGATGTCCTGCTCCCACATGGACTGATCCACAGGTCAAGTCCCTTCGACTCAGGTTGACACTGGAGCTCCAGCCTGTCCAGCACAGCAGCACAGGAACAGCAGCCATGCCCTGGCCATCGGCCAGCCCAGGCACATGGCCACTGCTGTTATCAAAATGCTCCCAGGCACAGCAGGGTGAGATGATAAGCCCTACACCAAACAGCAAGAGCAAAAAGCAGTTGCTAACGAGCATTAGGCTCTAATGTACAGCAAGGCAAGCAAGCCCCATGGCAAGCATGGGACCCTGCCAATTAATAGCTAAATAGCTATAACAGCTATAAATTCAGTCTAGCAAACTCCAATCAAATCTGTCATTACCTTGAACCCTTTGAGCCCCACATCGGGTACCAAAAAGGACTGTCGTGGTTTAACCCCAGTGGGCAGCTCAGCACCACGCAGCCACGTGCTTACTTTATGCCAGTGGGATGGGGGAGATAATCGGAAGGGTAAAAGTGAGAAAACTTGTGGGTTAAGATAAAGACAGTTTAGTAGGTAAAGCAAAAGCTGCACATGCAAGCAAAGCAAAATCAGGAATTCATGGACTGCTTCGCAACGGCAGGCAGGTGTTCAGCCATCTCCAGGGAAGCAGGGCTCCATTACACGTAACGGTGACTTTGGAAGAGAAATGCCAGAACTATGAAAGTCTCCCCCCTTCCTCCTTCTTCCCCCAGATTTTATTGCTGAGCATGACGTTGTATGGTATGGAATATCCCTTTGGTCAGTGGGGGATTTGGGGATTTGTACAGTTTGTCCCAGCTGTGTCCCCTCCCAGCTCCTTGTGCACCCCTAGCCTGCTTGCTGGTGGGGCAGCCCGAGAAACAGAGAAGGCCTTGACACTGTGCAAGCACCGCTCAGCAATAGCTAAAACATCCCTGTGTTATCAACAGTTTTCATCACATAGCACCATACAAGCCACTATGAAGAAAATTAACTCTATCCCAGCCAAAACCAGTTCAGTAAATTAAAAAAAAAATTGTTTAACTGACCAAAAAGTCAGCATGAATTTTCACTGTGTGAAAGACATAATAAGCTCAACAACTAAGAAATGTCCTTTATCTTGTTTTTTATCGAGCTAACTTAACAGGAGGTGAATTCTTAATGTGTAATGTTGGTAAAATGTGCACCCAGAATTGCCTGTACATAAGCATCTGTACATTACAAAAAGCTCTTCTGAAAATTGTTATCTGTTGAGTAGATCAGGCTGCTGTTGCAAAATGAAGGACCGCAGAGTGACACTGTCACGACAGCAGTCCTCCTCTGTAAATGAAAGGGGGGGTCGTGCAGAGTGCATCCAAAGGCTTCTAAAATACTGCCACAAAGTGGCTAAATCATCCTTACAAGCTCTTTTATCTGTTTTAAATGCATTGTTCTCAAGAATTTTTCAACTTGAAAAGAAATTAATTTTTAAGTTTAAGCCATTGAGCTATAACAAGACAGAAACTCTGACAGTCACACATTTAAAGCATTTCAATGGCAGTTTATTCTACACGATGAGACAAGTACCAGCAGAAGATAAAACATTCCTGATTCCTCAGAGCCAAATTTAAAGTTCAACTTTCCTCAGGAAGAATAAGGGTTTATATTCTACTTTCTTGTACATACTCATGTACTTCTACTTGTACATACTCATGTACAAAGTTCTACCGCTTCTTGTATTTCTGTGGTTCCTGGGAATGAGATCATAACCAATACTTAATGTCTGAGACGTGACAAAAGGTTGTAAGCATATGGTTACTATTTCACTAGTACTAGAAATAGGGTCTTCTCCATGAAGCACAGAAAGAACCAGCTACTGTACATTAACCTCATCTAACTTTTAGATGGTAAGGGTTAGGGAAGATGAATTCCAGCCATCGTGGCTGAGGACATACCATCTTATGCCAACAACCAAGCAGGGATCCATGGTCCACCTTATGACTTTGCGATGTTGAGAAGGGGACAGAGCTTGTGCCGCATGTGATGCTGATTCCAGGGTCCTTGGTTTACATCTCGGGCAGATCTCTCTGTAAAACAGAGGATGTCTCCTTACCACTGAGTGAAAGATAAATTTTGTTTCACTGAATCCTTTCATCAGTGTTTTCCTAGTGACATCACAGGGACTAATTTTAAAATTAGTTCTTATTAAAAATTTAACATCGAAAAAACTTCTAGTCAAAATCCCAGATCCTGAGAGTCACTTCTAGTCAAAGTAGTCGCTGGTTCAAAGTTCAGAAATTCAGTGTGACTGAAATTCACTTGGCAAGTCAGGACTTGTCTCCAACATTTTTCAGAGGTTTGAAAGATTTTATTCCAACAGATATTTTCCTCCCTTGCCCTTTTATTTGAAGGTACCCAAACTAGCAAGATTTTTTAAATGTGTATTTTCAGCAGTAGGTGGCACTATGAAGTTTCTATCTTCATAATTATTCTAATGTAAAATAATATAAAATGTTATGCAGATACATTAGAAAGAACTTCATCAAAATGTTGTTAATAGTCCATTATCTAAAAATATGGCCAATCTTTCCATTTTCCTATCATTTTAAAAAAAGCATGAGAATATTTTAGAATAAATTCTGATAATAAAATAAATGTTTTTCTAAATGTTAAGATTGACAAAAAGTCTGATGCAAGAATAGGAATAATAAGAACGTCTAATATAAAAATTGGCAACTAATAAAATGTAACATTATATTTGTCATAAAAAGTTCTCTATACTCTTTGTTACTTTTCAGTAAAGTACCACCATGGGCTGTTCTTGAATATACTACTTCAGCTACTGCAAAATTCCTGAAAATCATATCTATCTCATTTGCATGCAAGCTGTAATATTGCAATATGTCAATACATATAGACTAGGTATGTAAGTTTTATAAGGTAGATGAATGTATACTAGCAGTAAATATGGAGCAAATAGAAAAGCAAATGGAAAAGCAACGGCAAATGGAAAAGCAGCAGCAAATGGAAAAGCATGTGGATTTTTCTGTGCTTGGCCAAAAGTTCACATTTAGAAGTGGAGACCAAAGCAATACATGTGGGCCCATATTCCTCTATGAGTACCATACGGAGATGTTACTATATCCCAAATAAACTCCAGGATTAGAAAGATGCAATGTTAATTGAAAACATTTTCTTCAAAACTTTACTATACAAAAAGCTGTAAAGGGCAACTAACAAGCAAGCCTGCGTTTCCAGGTATTTCAGGTTGTCTAATCAAATGAAATAACGATATTGCAGAAGTATTGCTCATACTTTGTTTCCAAAAGCTCCTAATGCCGTACACCTCGTTCGTCAGTGGCGTACGGTGGGAATAGTGCAGTGAGATACAGCGTTTTCATTAAGCTGATTTTTGGATGGCTGCCTTCTCATCAGAAATGAAGCGCTGGTCTGCCTGAGCTCAAGGTGTGAAGATAAGGAGAGGAGAAAAGAAATTAAGCAAGGAACACAAATGAAATATATAGTCAATGCTCTTTTATCTGGCCTGGCCAGAAAGTGTCCTTGCCTTTTTTTCCCCCCAGGCTCCAAGCAAGCTGCTTAGTTTTGCATACTATTTCTGCACTATGATACAATCTATGCCAACGGCTAAGATTCACGTTTGCTTTTATTTTGCTTTCTATTAAATAAAGCATGTAGAAAAGACACCTTTATAGCTTCAGGGCAATTTTTCACGAACTGACATTGTGTATTACTCATTTTGTGCTAACGTTGTCTGCTTGCTGTTTCTTTTGTAACAGTGAAAAAGTCAAAAGCTGGTACTTAATAAAAACATCATTTAAAAGGAGCTGGCAGCAGCTGTACTCAAAGGTTTTTTAACTTGTGACAGCCCACTTCTGTTTCTCCAGAGCCTCCAACAGAGTCCTTTCAGTTGGATTCAGCTGGGTTCACTTTTAGACTACAGACTAAAGTGGTACTACAAAAATAATACACAGGAACATACTTAAAGTTTTGCTGCTGGTTCTCCATTACAAACAATTTACTGTCGCCATGCATTCTCCCTCCAAGGAATCGAAGCCATAGCATCCTAAGAGCTCCTTCAATATACCTAGCCTATTCAGTGATGCAGCACATGTTCTGCTTAGACCTCCATAATATGTTTAGTGGCTCTATGGATGTGTTTTAACTAAAGTTTCATTGTAAGGCGAGTGCTTCCACTCTATCATCTAGTACAGTTATCAAACACGCATATAATAAATCTACTTAGATTACAGGTTCTTCTTCCTTCAAAGTAATATATCAATTTCATATGATTACAGCAAGCAATTGCTTTGGCTAGACACCCACCTGCAACATGATGGTGCAAAAAATTTTTTAAATTATTACAGATTTATTAAATTTATATCCTTGTGCCATTTTTTAATTTATAAAGTCACACTCTTGTACCTTGTAAGGCAAATGTCAAAATGAGATCTTCACATTAGCCCTGTTTAAACTGCAAGGTGCACTAACCCAGCTCAACGGTTGTGAATACCCAAAGCAGGCGTAGTATACCAGTCTGAGAGAGACTATAGCAGCACTCTGGCTGCAAGCCACAGAAGCTAAAGAAGCACCTGCAAAGGAATAGTTAGATCTTCTATTATGGCTAGTAAGTGTCCTAATTCCACGCTATTCGATTATATTGGATCATTGACAGTAGCCTCAAAAATGGGCCCAAAGGATCATTTGAAAGGTATGTATTGTCATATACTTTCAGCCAGGCTACAAACACAACGGCAGTGGTCATGCCCCTTTCAAAGCCACGTTCAGTGCACTGAATTGATTAACTATGTGGCTGCTACTTGTATTTCCAAGCAGAATCCAGGTAGCTCTCTGTCATTTACCAAATAATGACAAGTGATTTAGGATTAGACACTCTAGTAATTTGGTAACTATGACATAGGGGTAGGGATCCAGGCCTGTGGCTCATCCGCTCTAAAGCATTCCCTGCGACTTTCGGGTGTGCCGTGCCGCCTGCTCGCTGTCACGCCTCAGCAATACGACATGTTGTTGAATGCATGTTACGATGGCTGGAGAAGTCAAAAGGCGGAGACATGTTCTCAGGACCAGTGACATTACTGCTCTGTGGGGGACTTCGTCGGAAGGTATACATTGGAACGATTTGCCTGTACCAAAACCCCAATCCCCTTCTCTCCGTTTTGGCGGGTGCGGGGGTTTGGTGACTTGTTTGGCATTCCCCTGCGCGGCCGAAGGCAGCCGGCGGGCAGGCAGCGCTGCGGGGCTGCTGCGGCCTCGCCCCGCCTTTCTCTTCCTCTCCATCAGCCCCGCGGCCTGACGCATCGCCGCTCCCCGCCGGGTCTGCCCTCACTTCCACCTTCCCGCACCGGCGCTGAACTCACCGACCACAGGCAGCCAGAAGCGCTGTACGAGTGCGGAACGCACAGATACACACGCAGCTGCGCAGCCGCCCTAACGCACCCGAACGAACAGACCGGGCCGGGGGGTGCGGGGAGCACCGACCCCTGCCCGCTGCGGCCGCACCGGTGCAGGGCGGGGGCGGCCGCTCAGGGGGGAGACGCCGGGGCAGAGGGGCTCGGGCGGCGGGGCCGCCGAAGCGCCGGGGGCGGGCGCGGTTCCCAGCACGGCCACCGCCGCTGCCGGGAAAAGAGCCGCCTCCGCGGGCTCCGGCAGCCTCTGAGTGGCTGGGCGGCGGCGGGGCGGAGCGCGGAGGCGGCCACTGGCCCGGCCCGGCCCGGGCCTCCTCCGTCCCCAAACAGCGCCGGAGCGAGCGGGCAGGCGGTGCCGGGCCACCGCGCCGTGCCGGCCTCCCCGTGCCCCCGGCCCCGCGCGATGGAGATCGAGCTGCCCCCCCGCCGCCCAGGTGAGAGCGGGGCGGGCGGGGGAGGGAGCGGGGCCGGGGCGGGAGCGCCCCCCCTGCAGGGCCCGGCTCGGCTCGGCCCGGCTCGGCCCGGCCCGCCGGGGTGCCCGGGCGAGGGGCGGGGCGGGCGGTCACGAGGCCGGCGGAGCACGTGGCGCCGCCCCGCCCCTGCGGACGCGCTGAGTCATGGTGGGGGCGGGGCGGCGGAGGCCCCCGTGCCCCCCCCCCCCGCGCTCCGCCGGGGGCCGCGTCTGCTCCCGCCCGCGCCGGTGGCGGAAGGTCAGGCCGGGCCTCCGGGAGCCGGCTCTGCGGCAGCTGCCCGCTGCCGGCAGCCTCGGCGGGGGCGGGGACAGGGACAGGAGCGGGAGCGGGAGCTCGGCGGAGCCGGGGAGGGCGAGAGGGCCGGAGGCGGCTCCGGAGGGAGCGGCTGGGGAGGTGCCCGCCGCCGGAGGGGCCGCCCGCGCCTGGCGCAGCCTCGCCTCGCTGCCCCCGGCCTGTCCCCGCGCCTGCCGCTCCTTTCTCGGGTGAGTTACCGCCGCTTCCCTTCCGTTGCCGCGCGGCTGCCCCCCGCAGTTGCCCCGCCGGGGCCCCGTCCCCGCCGGCGGCGGCCCGCGGCCGGGCGGCAGCAGCTGTTGCACAATCACGCACTCCCGGGGCGGCCTCGGGCTTGGTTCGGCATCTCACAGGCGGCCGGCGGGGTGACCCCGGCGGGCTCGGCCTGGGCTGCGGCTGAGGGGCTGTGAGCGGGGCGCCCCCTCGCACCCCCGGCTGCGGGGACCGCCTCCGGAGGGCTTCGAGCCGCAGCCCTTCGCTGGGGTTCTCACACAGGAGGAGGTGAAGTCTTGGTGGTCTCCTCCGAGGGAAATCTCTTGGAGGCTTAGGGGTGTCTGGATGCATTCGTGTTCTGTACTCTTGCGCTACGAAACCTCTTCTCTAAAAGCCTGCGGAGGTTCAGTACTTTTGTATTGCAAGCTAGTTGTACAAGAGTGGGATGAATAACTGAAAACATAACTGAACTCCATTTTAAATTTATATAATCATTACATGTTCCTCTTCGGCTTTTAAATGGAAAACATACCCGTATCAACTAGGTATTAGGCTTAAGGAAGTAATACTTGAAACTTAATTTGGAGCTGCTTTAGTTCTTTCAATACTACAAATTTAAGACTCGAGTTTTGAGGCTCTTTCAGTGTATGTCAGTACACTATATGCTATGCAAGAGAGTTTCTTTTAACGTTGTTTGTCCATCCTTTAGGATATATAAGGGGGTACTTCCTACGGGTAACATTTCTTTAGCAGTGTTGGATATACCTTTTTCTGTTCATTGAATACCGTCGCTTTTCTGTCTTAGGCCACTCATAACTCTGCCTGGCCCATCTGTTTTTCTGGCCTAGGGTAGTGCAGCCGTGACCTCTACCTTGCCTCCTCGGTTTCTTGGAAAATACTGCAATGAAAATCAGGCTCTTGGCCTGTGCTATGTAAACCTGTGAATTTCTTTTTGCCTATAGTATCCAGCTATGGCATTTTTGCTCTCATTTCCGAGAGAGAATCTTGACAGACTGATTCCTGTGTACCTGTTTTTGTACCTTCTTGCCCAATCCACTGTGACTTCTCTGCTAGCAAACCTAGCTTTTGTTACTTGTTTGCCTACTTTGTCAAACCCTTTCTACCAAGCCACCTGTTGCAATTTTGCTATCTGAGCTCAACAGCTGCTGGTTTCTTCTCTTGCAGACCTAGCCTGAGAAGGCACTGCATTTTTCAGATAGTAAATGATTACCATCTTTGACATATAATTTTAAATGTATTTATTACATGGAAAATTCAAATACCCTTTCCCATAAAATGTTCACTCAAAATGAGAGACAGCAGATGGGAAGGGTGTGCACTTGTGCAAATACAGTACAAGCTCTTAGTCTTTTATGTGCCTGGTAGCAATTGTCATAGCAGTAAAGGTGAATGTGAAGGACTGGGATTGATCAAGCTCCTTAACCAGAGTATAAAATCGCCACTTCCTGCTACAAACTTCTGTGGGAGTTAGCAGTGCTATTGCTTGCAATATTCTTGAAAAAAGTATTCCTTTGTTGTACCTTGCTGCCTGGAAATAGGATGCACCTCTGTATGCAGAGGTGAAATGGGATGTTGCCTTTTACACACTAACAACACAGACATCAAAACATCTGAAAAAAAAGAATGCAATGGAACAAGTGTCAAGGTGTTTCAAATGACATGTGAAAGCATCATATTCTCATAGTAGCTGTTCTCCTCTTCAGTAAATTTGAAGTTATTGAAATGGTTGCTTGTAACCTTGTAAAACAGCTCAACAAGCTCATCAGTTATTATATTTTGAGCCTCACAACAAGAAGAGAGCAAAAAGAATTCATTTTCCAACACAAAGAATGAAGCTGTGGGTTGCACTTAGACTGAAGTCAGACCAGCTGTAACAACTGGCTAAACCAAGTACGCAAATAATTTGAGTGCCTGTGTAAGTGTATGCTAGGGTTTTTCTACTTAGAGAACTGCCCTGAAGAGTCTCCAGCTCAATTAGTATGATCTCTTCAGTCTAAAGGGCTTTAACAAGGAATTACACATACTTTTTTTTTATGACATGCTGCATTAAATTGTCAAGTGAATGGATTTATTTTTCATTCCCTAATGGCCTGTCATTTCCACGTGAGGTAGATTCTGCAGGCAAAGACAAACAAGTGCACTGCTCAGGCCTGGCAACAAGTCTTTGTGTTTGGGTTGTTTTGTTTCTTAATAATGAGGTTTAATAACTCTGTTGAATAGGAATATCTGATCAAGATATCTATTTATCTATCTATGTATGTGGATAAATTTCAATATAAGAAAACATCCACATTTCTGAATGTAATGGTATCTAAAATTACAGACAAGTTTGGAAGAAGTAGATGAGAGAGTATCACAAGCTCTGTCTTAAGTAAAAATGTATTTATTCTGACCCTCTCAGCTCTTTTGTGCTCACCTTGGTATCAAGCTGCACTCGTAGAGCTGTCTTTCCTTCAAAACTCACAAAAGAATATCTTTCAGTTAAGCCAGTGGTAGATGTAATGCAATGTAGTATGTTTAGCTGAAATGAATGTAGATTAATAGGAACTGACCCTGTCAATCCCTTCAGGAGAACAGCTAATTGGATATTATTGTTATTGTAGTAAATATCCATCATATGAACACTGTTCTGTAGTTTGTCTTTAAAATGTGTGAAGAATTTACAATTATATTGGAAATGGATGAAAGTGTAAGAAGTTGCCTCTGAAAATCTGACTTGAAGAAGTTTGTGGTTAGGACTCAAAGTTGGAGAAGAGTTTGGCTTTGAAAGTTTGTTGGGAAGTATTTGAAAGAAACCAAACTGGAACAAAAAAGAACTTTCAGTGTAAGCAGAGGGCAGCTGGATGATCTCGTGTGTTTTAAAGAACTTGAGACGTTTTTATAGCACTGTGTGGGTGGTTAGGAGGGTTTTTGTACGCTTCCCGCTAATGTTCATGGGCAAGAATACAATTTTGACTCTCTGTCCCTTACTTTTTTCTTTTTCTTTTTTTTTAATTGAAAAAATAAAGATTGCATAATACTTATCCTGAATAAGAAAGCAGCAGGTTATGTATAATCCTGAAGGACAAGGATATTGTTAAAAATGTGACAGATTATTGTATCTGTTGTTGCATCTGAATACCCTTTTGGTTTCTTTTCCTCAAGTTCTATATCTTAAATTTGCAAAGCAGAAAAATCTCTGTTTGATAGGTATTGCTACTTTTGTGATCCTGACTGAAATACATGTAACAATAGCATATTGAACATATTTATTTTGTTAAAGAAATCTCAGGTACCTTTGCGGACTATGCTGGGCTTTGTGAGATGATGTTGAGGAACACTAGAGGTGGAAGGAGCTAAGTGAAATATTTGTCATTTACTTTCTCAGTAAAATCAATTCATACTACTTTTAAAATATTTTCCCTATGTAGTTGTAAAATTTTATTATATTTGGCCCTTCAGTAGACCAAACAAATTCTGAAACAGCAAATGTTGTCAGAGTTTGTCATTGAAATTTTTTTGGAATGCATTAGACTTCCAAAGGAGAGTGAAAGAGAGTCAACTGCAGGCCCAGAAAAGGGTGAGCTTAGGGGAGAAGGAGAGAATATAGAAAGTTCAGATGGTGACAGTAAATGACACCAGCTGTGCCTGTGCCTATAACGCTGGATGTGTGCTTCATTGGAAAGAAGGCATTTATTTGATTTTTGTATCTGGAACACTGCTTCTTGCCTTTTTTTTTTTTCCCCTTTGAAATAAAGATAAGTTTTAAAATGATTAAACCATTCACTAAAATTAGGCCATTTTCTGAAAGTGTGATGTACTTGCAATGATTGTGTTGGCTGAGGCTAGTGCAGTACAAGTCCAGGCAGTAACCTGTCGGCATGAATTAAATATTAATCCCCTGCTGCTGTGCTTGAATTGCAGCCAGCAAAAAGTCCTCCAAAGTCTCCAGGTTAATCACCTAGTTAAAGTTTGTTTTGGCCTCCATCTCATTCCAACTCTAAGTAACCTATAATTTTAATATAGCACATTCCTAGAGAACTTGAAAGGGTTTGAAGTCGGTTCAGTTTTCTGATTGTGTTTTATACCCAAGTTGGACTTTGTGCCACAGCATACAGCTTAGGTGAAGGGAAAAGAATACAATGTGTTGGCCAGATTAGTTCTTTTTCAGTAATAATCTAGTTTAACTGGTTTTGAAAACACTTCATCTGCTACGTATGCAAGTCTCTCTACATAGACCAATGAAAAATCAGGTAGGAGAAGTTGGAAGTCATGACTTTGAATTCGTGCTATCCAAAGATGACTGATAAACAGCAAACTGAAATCCTGCTCAGGATTGCTCAACAGTAATACTTTTATGGCATATTTGTTTTATTAAGGTAGATGATTAAACCAGCCAGTAAAAACGAAGCCAGCAACGCTATCTGCGGTATATAAAACTGCATTAAACCATGGAAAGCTTATCTGAAACAGACACCAGCAAATACATTTCAAGTAAAGATAGGCATGGTGTACTTTTATCTTTCCTACCCAGTAACTGTTTTCTGTACAGGAAAAGCAAAGCTAGTGACAGTCACATATTAGTTGGCAGTAGCAAGACGTTAATTGATCATATAGCACTTGAGTTTTTCTAAAGTATAAGAACAGTATTACTACTCTGTGCAGCACAGTACTGAAGCAAGCACAGGGACAGCTCTGTCTCAGGATTTCTTTCTTTCAGTAATTTTTAGATATATATTTCTTAATTTTTCTTTACCACCTTTTAAAATAAGGAAATAAAAAAATATATTCCCCAGCAGAGTATCTTGTTTTAATATTAGTTTAGTTTTACCTTGACATGCATAGCTCAACAGTGCCTGTTTCAAATGGAAGCAAAGTCTCTCAGAACCATACATTTAAATTAAATATTAATTTGGATAACCAAGCAGCCTGTAATAACATCAAGTAAAGATAAAAATGTTTAATCATTTGGCTGCTTTGCAGAAGAGGATTTGTCTTCATCTTATGAAGCATCGTCTGTTTTCCGTCTTTAGCCATTTTGAATTCTTAGTGAAATATTTGCTCAGTTTTCTTTAACTGCCACATTGATTTTTCTAAAGTTACTTGTTGATACGTGAGCTTTGTGTTTGGCTCTTAATTTCTACTTTAATATTCACTTTAAAAGGATTAATTCAAGTGTTTTGGTATGTTGATCATGGAGATGATGGAAAGCCAATAGGAGTTAGCAAGAGTGTTAATAACTCACTTAAGTTAGCATTGTTTTACCAGCAGAGCATAACCACTGCTCAGTGGTATATTAGTAATCCCTAGCACAAGCACTAATTGGCAAGGCTGTAGTAGAATGGGTATAGCTTAGAAATAGTACTTATGTGGGTGCAATTTATATACTACAGGTCTGGTTGAAGTTTTAATTATGTCAGTTTAGATTTCTGATTTTGGCCTGATTAGCTACAGTTTTTATACTGGGAAGAAGGAATATAAAATAGTGTTTATTTTTAGCTAAGTTATTTTGAAGGTGCTATAAATGACTATTAATGTTTCCTATCTTTACAGTTAAACTAAAGCATTTCAAGAAGTGTGTCTTTGTTGTTGATGCTATTGCAGTACTGAGGGAGTTGAGACCACCCAACCTGGTACTTGTCTTGCAAAGTCTTAAGACGTTTAGTCCAACTTCTGCAGTATTATTATGAACAATACAATTAAAAAAAGAGAAGAGAAAGGAAAAGAAAGTTCCTTTAAGTCTGATGTTGCAGCAACAAGTTATGTAAGACCAGTTTGCAACCATCTCTTTCAAACCTTTTAAGGAAGTATCTTCTGTATGACTATGAAATATAAAGATACCAACTTTTCTCTCCTTGCCCCCCCCTCTGTCTTGCAGTTTCAAAGTTTTATTGCTGTTTGCTGTATTGGTTTTACATGCTGTCTCTTGTAAGTATGAAAAAAATCCACTCCTGGAGACTGCTTGCAAAACGAAGTTTGCATACTTGAGAAATTGACTCAGAAGGAGCTTGGTTGATAGCCTGCCTTTAAGGGGAGGTTTGTTTTATGATTAAGGGTGTGCGTATTTGCTGTGTTTGAAATTAATGCCCACTAAGTGTTGAAGCAGTGATTTTTCTACAGCTGAGTTATGTGAAAAGCTGCTGTGACTTTGATCTGCTTCCTGCTCCAATCATCACTGCTGTTTAGCCATAAAGAGCTATGATAGAAAGATGCTGGGGTGTTTTGTTTGAACCCTTGTGGTAAAATTAGTACCTCCCTACTTATTGCTGTAATTGGAGTGGAGCAATTTCTAAGCTGCTTGGGCTGTTGGAAGATCCTCATTCAGAATTCCCAGGCAGCATGCGGTCAATGCAGGTCTGCCACTCTGAATGCTGCCGGCTCCCGTGCAAGATGGCCAATCTTTCTGTCTGTTCCGCAGCTGGCATTTGAGTTTTGTGCTGCTTGGGCCTGGACGCTCCGTCATTTCTTCTTTCTGTCTTCAGGAACTGTTTGGTTAAGTTATGTGCTGTTGGGTAAGAAGGCAGTATTTTGTCGTAAAACAGGGTATTTCCAGTTAGATAGCGTGCAGTTTTGTGATCAGATGACATGTTCTGCAGTCAGCTGGGTAGTAAAGCGATGGGCAAAAGAGGGTGCCAGGGGTGGGTGGGTGGCTCTGAAAGTTGGTGCAGCTCAGCTCAGATGGATAACAATTTTTAAGAAGCTTCATGGCTGGAAGGAGAACACGGAGACTTTAGTGGCAGAGGTCATGTGAGATGTGTCAATGGGAGTATTCCACCCAGCTTGTTACACTAACACTTGTCTTCACCGGTATTGCAGAAGTAGTGACTGATACGTATGCACCAGTGCAGATAATATAGTCATTAAGTGTCCTTGGAACAAGCGTACTGCAGACTCTGGTGCAGTCTTCTGTGCATTATTTGACATGAGGTGCACAGACATATTTTCTGTTTTATAACATTGAATTATATTTGCACTTTTTCCTTACTGTAGGTGAGTCTTGAGCAGGTCTGTGTCAGCCGAGGAATTTCTGGAAGATTGTCCCACTGATATTTACAAAACAAATCAAACCTGAGTAAACTTTTGGAACAAGTAGGATTTAAGATACCTAAGGATGAAAATGGAAGTACTTCAGTAACAAAAATGGTACTATTAAAATAGCGTAATATGATAGAACAGAACTTATATTTGAAACTAGGTCATAACTTCTGAGAGCTGGTCTTCCAAATTATTTAAATTGAATTCTTTGGCTATGGAAATGCACATCGTGTTTAGGTGCCTCATAGCTGTGTATGCGGTAACAGAGAATTACAGCACAGTGACTTCTGATACTGTGCTTTCTAATTTGGTTTGAGTATTTGAACTAGAATATTATTAGGTCAATTCTTCAACTAGTATAAATTGTGGTGACTCAGTGGAATGCTGTAGTTCTGTGGAATGTTTTCCAGCTTGATTTGTGATCCTTTATCATCTGCCACTTCAGGAATCTAGTCTGCACCTACCACTCTCGGGAGCACTTGCTCAGCTGATAACCAGTGTGAACGTCTCTAGGCATCTCTCATCTCTTAAAGTTTCTTCTTGCTGGCAAAATGAAGAATGGAAGCCAGATAAATAACAGTTACTAAGCCAGATAATTAACAGTTTCATGTTAATGGAGTGTTTTAAACTATTCTGAAAAACTGTTACTAAGGTCGGAGCCGTAGAATTATTTTAAATTTGAAATGAAGCCTGGGATGAGAGTTTTTGATAAATTGTGTGTGTATGTGGCAGAGATGGTGAACAAGGTCTTACAAAATGCAAGTAGTAATGACAGAATTAACAGTTCATAGCTGACTCTGTGAGTAGGGATTTACCCTAACAAGATCTCTGTCTCTCATTGTCTGAATTAACTATGCTATAGAGAAATTTTAGAATCTTGCAATTTTTACTGATAATTTGCTATAATCTGATTTTGTCCAAGTATTTACTGAGGCATAAGAAGTAAAGTGTTTCGGTCAAAGGCAGAAAACTGTTTAAGATCCAAACCTGACATTTTCTTTGCATTTTGTATTTTCTTATTTTACAAGTGATCATCTTATCCTTTTTGCTCAACAAATTGATTCTAAGTACATCTGGAAAGCAATAAAATCTTTTGTAATGTCTTCTACTAGAAAAATCGGCTGTAAATGCTGATTTTGGAAACAGTCTGCTAAATATACTGTACTGTAATATGCTTGAAAAGTGGAAAGCCTCCCCACAATATTTAATGTTTGTTCACCATCTTAACAAGCCTGGAGTATGTTTGCTGCTTATGGATGGAAGAGGTATATTGACGTGTTTATTACTTGTGGCAAACAGTCTTGTTTTCTCCATCATAGGTGCTGATAGAATGTGTGAGGGGACACAGATCAGGGATTGACCTCTTCCTTGATTTCTTGGGTACACCTACCCATTTAATCAAAAGGCTGAAAGAGGCAGTCCTGTGATGATCAGCTGTACAGGCTGTGAGCTGGTGAGCCTCCTGTGTATGCCAAAGGGACAGACATGGAAGCCCCAAGGACAGTGGTGGGCAGTGGAGGCTCTTGATTTGGGTGGAAGGACACTATTACCAACAGTTGAGTTTTGGGGGTTTTGTTCTTTTGAGGGTATCAAGAATTACTGCTTTTATATAGTTTGGTAAGAGGTATAAACCCATTTGCCTACTCTGGTTCATGCCTTGGAAGATGAATTAGCTCCTTTTGCTTTCAAAATTTCTAAATTAAGTACTACACAAGACTTTAAAAAGTGAGGGCTGGATTGCACCACACAGAAACAAAACTTTACTTTTGTACACAGTGTTGTTCAGTTCCTCAGTGGGTTTACCTTTTTAAGCAAAAGCTGTCATTGTGTACAAAAATGATAAATTGGCATGTGGACACCTGACATGTTGGCCCTTCTTGAGCTTTCTGGTTTAGTTGTTTAACTTTGCAGGACCTTCAAGTGGAAGAGCTTCCTGAAGCCCTTGTGGGGGTTGATGACTTTTAGAGGATTGCTTTTTGCTGAGAAATATGTGCATTACAAGTGTTTAAGAAAATGAGTAAAATCTATCCTTGCCTCATTCTATGGAAAAACAACTCATCATGCATGTGTCTTGGTGTGGCTGGAAGAAGGGAAAAGCTATACAAACTCCGTTCATGCAAATTAAGTAACGATTTCTGTGATGTTTCATGTAAATTCAGGGAGAGCATTTTTGGTCATCAGTGCACAGTTGAATGGTATTGTTATTGCCTGAAGCTTTTCTGTAGTATGTCATAGAATCATAGAATGCTTTGGGATGGAAGGGACCTTTAACGGTCATCTAGTCCATCCCCCCTGCAATGGGCAGGGACATCTTCAACTAGATCAAGTTGCTCAGAGCCCCATCCAGCCTGTCCTTGAATGTTTCCAAGGATGGGGCATCTACCACCTCTCTGGGCAACCCGTTCCAGTGTTTCACCACCCTCATTGTAAAAAATTTCTTCCTTATATCTAGTCTAAATCTACCCTCTTTTAGTTTAAAACCATTACCCCTTGTCTTATTGCTACTGGCCCTGCTAAAAAGTTTGTCCCATCTTTCTTATAAGCCCCTTTTAAGTAGTGAAAGGCTGCGATAAGGTCTCCCTGGAGCCTTCTTTTCTCCAGGCTGAACAACCCCAACTCTCTCAGCCTTTCCTCAGCAGAGGTGTTCCATCCCTCTGATCATTTTTGTGGCCCTCCTCTGGACCCGCTCCAACAGGTCCATATCTTTCCTGTGCTGAGGCCTCCAGAGCTGGGCGCAGTACTCCAGCTGGGGTTTCACCAGAGCGGAGTAGAGGGGCAGAATCACCTCCCTCGACCTGCTGGCCACGCTTCTTTTGATGGAGCCCAGGATACGGTTGGCCTTCTGGGCTGCGAGAGCACATTGTCGGCTCATGTCCAGCTTTTCATCCACCAGTACCAAGTCCTTCTTGGCAGGGCTACTCTCAATCCCTTCGTCCCCTAGGCTGTATTGATGCTGGGGGTTGCCTCAACCCAGGTGCAGTCACTAAGGAAGGCTGTGCATGGTGTCAAATAAACCATTTAACCATGAATTACTTGTTTGGAAAGATAGTGTCACCACAGTGAAAATTTGCCACACTTGGCCTCCCATCCTCAAATCTGTTATGATCCTGTACTGTCCAGTGGTGAGCAGTTGAATAGCAATGTATTTTTGGCCTTTTTTCTGTTTTGGGGTTTTTTTTTCTTTCCCTTGTAGAAACTAAATAACCTTTCCAAGTGTATTTGAAGCTGAACATTAAAAAAAAAAAATTCGACCCTGCTTATTTATTCAAAACTGTGCACTGACACTAAATTCCCAGTATTATCTATATAAATTGTGTAGTGAAAGGTGCACATTAATTGCAAGACTCTGATCCACAAAGGTATTTAACACCTGTGTCCCACAGACTGCAGTGGGAGGTGGGCACCTACATATTCTGCCAGATGTGGGCTGACGTATACAGAACACATCACAGCTGACCACCTCTGGAACAAACTGTATTCCCTGCAATATAACTGTATTTTTAAGCTTTTAGTCTTAAGATAGTATTTCTAGGGTGATGAGGTGTTTGTGTGGCGAGTTCTTTGAGTTTGAAAGCATCTTTACTCTTTCTTTGTCACTTCAGCTTGGAAGCGTGGAAGAATTTCCTTGATGCAGCCTTATGGAGTAGATGTCTGTGTTACTGAAGGAGGGCTGATGGATGTGTGCTGGCAGTACAGTTAGTGAACCTCATTGCTTTCTCATCCACACAGTTATTCCAGTTGCTTGCCATTGTAGTTTGGCCTATGAACAACAACAACAACAACAAAGTTGCTTGTGAGATCAGTGAAGTGAAACTTGGTGAGACATTCTTCTTGCAATACTAGAGCACGCAGTTTCCACATCCAGGCTGTAGTGCAGCTGTAATGACCCATCTCGTGCCTGTCCCCATAACTTGCCCAGCCATCAGCAAAACAACAGCTAAAAATCAGCATCTTACAGTAAGATCCCCGTACAGTGAAAATGTGTGGTTCAAGGAAGATTCTAAATAATCCTGGAGACTACTTGGAGCCACAAACAAACACAATCTTTTCATGTTTGGTTTGAAACACGCTTTTCCAAACAGTGTGTAATCCTGATGAAATCAAAATAGTGGCTCATAGGTTATAACCCAAGGTTAATACAACCTAATAAATATGTTATTTGCAGTTTTGTTAGGTTCTTTTCTCTGTTTCTATGGTCATCTTTTCTTGCTTCCTGATTTCTTTTATTGGACATAAGAGCGTGCTATAATTTGACTGGATTGTGTTTCCCAGATGACTGAACCATTATTATAAATAAATCCTCTTGTAGATAAACTAATGAGTAGCCTGTGGCAATGTCCGCATACAGTACATGCCTGGCTGGGTACAGCTGGATAACTTGAAGATAATCATTTAACAGGTAATTGTTTTTCAGCTACTGTAGGTTCAATATATAAAATGAATTGGGACACAAAGGCTTTTGTATTCCTGTGGTTAAAAGATCAGAAGCATTTTCAGATACTGTATATTTTTTATATTATTTGTTTACATGTGGGGTAAGGATTTTTTTGTTGTATAAATGACAAAATTCAATAAATGCCCAATTTCTTGTGATGCAGTTTTAACTTGGGAGGGAAAAAAAACAAACAGAAAGCCATTAAGACCAGCTTTTCCTGAAATGAGGTAGACTTCTGTCTGAGATGGCTGTTATTTGAATACTTTTCAAAATGGAGTTAAGAGGTGCAGTACATGGTGATTAGACAACAGCTAGAAAGTCAAGTCAGCCACAACAGAGTCACTCAGTTTACTTGCTGGGGCAACACAGCAGAGTTTTGTTGATGTATTGAGCATGTAAAAACAAATAGACAGACTAACCCACTCTTTTATAAAACAATCCCATGTTTTTGCCAGCTGCCCAATTTCATTATGCAACTTGTGTAATAGATTGTAACTTGAATACATATTAACTTTGTGTGCTTATTGACTTAATTTTGTAATGCTGCTGATGCAAGATAGAGTAAAGAAGTAGCATGTTAATTGCTCTGTTAAGCTGAAAGAGGGATTCAGAATTTGAGTAGAAGGGGCCACAACAGTTTTATACCAGCCAGATATACTGTGGAAAAGTGAAATTTAGGTTAACGCAATATAATTAAGATGTAAAAGGGAAAAAGGAAGAATGAAAACTCTCTCACTGAAACAGCAAAGGTCTGAAAACATGTAAGATTAGTTGCTTTAGATACTGATGTTCCAGAAAGCACTCTGGGATGTCAAGAGATTTAGGACTAAGTCTGAAGAAGCTGGATGACACCAGTGACCATTTTTGGCTTTTGCCTAGCAGCCAGGGTAGCACTTGTGAATATGGGAATAGTTAAATTTATTCAAGAAAAGTTCATTGGCATCAGCTCACAACATTAGACCTTACTCTGACTTTTCCTTTAGACTAAGGCAGAAATAGGGGAATTTGGAGCAGATACAATGCATGACATATTTGGCCATGAATACTTGGAGAGAATAAGTTTTGAAAAATCAGATATTGTACAGAGAAAACAAGTACCAATGTCAGGTTTAAGACTTTTGCTTTTTGTAAGCCATGCAAATGAGAGAGTGGGTTTCAGCTTCCCCCCCTCCCTTTTTTGTTTTTTTTTTTTTAAAGCTGTTGAGGCAGGATCAGTCTTGAGACCGTTCAGCCCCTGGAAACCACATACTCTATATTAAACTCTATTATTTTAAAGCTACCTTCTAAAATATGTATTGATTAAACAGTTTAGAAAAACACAGCTACTTCTGGAGTGTCTGAGATAGAGCACCAGTCTTCTGCAAAAAGATCTGCAGCACAGAACAAGAATCCCCTGATCTGTTGTACCAGAAATGATCACATCAAGGCAGACCGAATGTGGTGGGAAAAGGGTGTATATATGTGTGTATTTCTGACTTCAGAGATTAATGAGCCAGAGAGGAGACTGTCGCTCCTGCTGCTGTGCCCCAGGCTGGAAGGGAGTGCTGTGAGGCTCTCGCGCATGTTTGGTATTTTAAGGAGTGGCATGGAGGTGAGGATTGATTGATTCTGCAGAAAGAGAGAAAACTGTTGTCAAAGTGAAGAAGTAAACTGCTCTTTGTCCCTCCTTTTCCTTCTCTTTGCTGTCTTTCTGATTGAGGGTGTTTTTCTTTACCTGCTGTTGTCTTGCTCTACTGTTAGCATTAGGATTTTGCAACTTTTGGAGTTGGAATGAAGTTAGTACATTAATGACCATAAACAGCCTACAACAGCTATTCTGTTACAGTTACATTCTTGCTCATTTTACATTCTTCAGGCTTAAAGAAACCTGTCTTTTCACTATTACTGGAGAACATATGAAGTATATGTTTTCCCTGGCAGTTTGGAAAGCTTGCTCGCCATAGGATATATCATATGGGAAAACCATCATGTTGGGAGCTGTACAGATCTTACAGTCATAGCCTTTGATACTGTTCCTGGAAGATGATGCTTCAGTTGAAATACATAAATCATTTACCTCTCAGAGGAGTTATTTCTGGAGTGAGGGTTGGGAGAGTGAGTGGGTAGTGTCCAGAATTGCACTTGTAGGGGAAGATTATCCCTCTAGCCAGCCAGACCGTCTCTCCGTCTCTCTGTTAGAGTAATGCCCTGGCAAGGCTTATAGTGAAACTTTCTTATGAGTGCTGGACAATCCAGCCATGGAGTTTTTCAATTAATCTAATTTATAAGAGTAGATCCTGACAATTAGGTACTTATTAGGAGAGCCTGCTGGAATATAGTGGGAGGTACAATCTGGAAGATGAGCTGTATATTAGGAGAAAACAGAGGCTAAAGACTTAACTAATGAAGTATCAAGACAACTTCTGTTCCTGGCCTGGCAAAGCATTTTAGAGGTTTCTTTCTTCAGTAAGAAAATGAAATTTGTTTACAAACACTTACATTTCAGGGACTGAGCTTATCTTGTATGTCTCTGTTGGGGCAGAGGAATGTCCCAAGACACATGGTCAGCATTTTTCAACAGGCTTATTTATATAGATATGGAGTGGAAATTCTCTTACAACGTCAGTTCTTTATAGCTATGGCTTTCCAACCCTTCTAGAGTCCTTTTTCAGGTAAGTTAGCCTTCCAAGGCTTAAAAAGAGTTTGCAGGCCAAGATATTGGGCATCCAAAGACTCTTTAGGGCCAGGAAGAGCAAATGGGCATCAAGAAGCAGAAGTAGGCTGATTTAGTGTCAAGACATACTGGTTCAGTGTCAGTCCAGCCACACCAGTAGTAAGTGACACAGGTATGAAAGACGGAAAAAAAGACACCCCCTCCCACCCAGCCAAGCACCCTGTTTCCTCCTAGACTGCCTGGAAGGTCTTGGTGAAGAACGGGGGACAGCAGGCAGCCCCACAGGGCAGTCAGGGATTTGGCCTTGCGCATTTACAAATCACAGGTTGCTGTCACGTGGCTTTACTTGACAGCTGGCTGTTCTGTCACATTTCCAAATCCTAAATCCACACATCTAAAATTGCTATTGTACCCCTCTGCCCTCCAGCATAAATAGTTTCTGCCATTCCCTTTTCCCCATTCTTATAAGGGCTGTTGCTCATTCAAATTTTTCATGTCCTCACTGACCCTTCCACATTCTTGAATTAACTTTTGTTCTTCAATTTCCAGCTGTAAGGGACTGAAAATTATGGGTCAGCTTTCAAAACTCTATTGTTTTTAAAAAGTTATGGTGCTGGGATAACTTTATCTGCTTTCTGTGCTTTCTCTGAAGCACGAGGCTTATGTGTCCAGGATTTTTTTCTGTAATTGAGTTGTAATTAAATAAGTAACTTGCCTTGAAAAAGATGTAGAAAACAAACCACTAGTTTTGGTGATTTCAGAGGTCATCTGAAAACACTGAATGATTTATAAATCATTCTTAAAACCTGCTTGAACAAAATCACTTCCTCCTGAGGATAATGAGGGGAAGACATTCACCTGTTGCTTCCACAGCCTGTGCTTTTAAGTGGCAAGATGCTTCCAGCTCCTTCGCTTGCACTTGCTTTATTACTTGATCCCCTCCCTTTCATTCTTGCCTTGGAGTATCTCAGGTCCTTGATTCTCACTTCCCACATGTTTTTTTGAATACAGCAAAAATTTAAGGTGCTTTTTGTTCATTCCTTTCACTTTCTGGAAAGCAAATAAAAATTGTGGGATACTGTGTGAGTTTTCTTTCTGTGAATAAGCCGTAGGAGTGTTTTCCTGCTGCTTGTAAGGTTCCTGTCTGAGCTCCCCAGCTGGATGCAATATCTATTGATTCTGTTGCTCTTTCATTTATTCCTGCTGGCATGTGAAATCTCTCTTTTTGGAGTTAGGTGCTAATGGATCATGGGAAAGAAAAACAAATCCTTGTCTGGTGAGAGGTACTGCTAATGCTCTCAATTTATGTTGCAAAAGGTGTGACTTGAAGAAGTAAATGTGCAAAACCCACAGATGTGCTCTGTATTAAGGGGATAGCTAATAATGGGTTGAAAGTGCTGTCTGAGAGCACTTTCTGAGATTGTTTCTCTGGTGACACTTGGGCCACTGGATGTTTCCACTTCACCAGTGCTACCTGTAAATGGTTTATAGTCCAAACAAAACCAGTCAGATAAACCAAAGAGGGATGAAACAAAAGATTAGCATTTTGTTTAAAGCATGAAAGTCAGTCTATGAAAATAACATGAAAACAGGGTTTCTTGCCATTGTTTACCCTACTGCAAACGTGTTTGCTTAGGAGCAATAAGAGTTAATTTCAAACTTTACAATGTAGTCAGAGATTTTCCTCATAAAATGTATAACAGACTCTGCCCAGATGGCAAATGCTGATATGTAAATCTAAAACATGAAAATTTCCATTGGGGGCCAGATGGTGGCTTAATGTGAATTGTTTAACATTTATGTTTATCTTATTAAAAGTGCCTTTATATGTCCAAACTAAGCTATCAATGTGGCTGGAAGAGCATATCACTAAATGAACCAAAAAAAAAAAAATCAAACCACGAGTACAAGGCACCTCTTGCTTACATGGATCACGGGAAAGCAAAGCATGTCCTTCTCTGTTGAGAGATGTTCTTTCTCTGTCCACAAAATTGTAAAGAAAATATTATAAATAAAATCAAATCACTGTTTGTCTGCCTGGGAAAAATATTAAAAATATTAAAACCACATTATTTTCCAAGAAGTTAGAAATGTTGGACAATGGTAATGCACACATTAAATACTGTAATGTATTTCCCCTCAAAATAGGCGTTGGTGTTCAGTGGGAAAGAGCTGAACTGTAGGCGAGGGGGAAGCATCGCGGCTGCAATCCCTCCTGGGCGCAGGTCCTTCCTCTGCAGGGGAGGCCTGGCTCTTCCTGCGCCGCCCCTTGGCTCTGCTGAAACCATCGTTTCCTCTGATGCAATTCAAGAAATTGCACAAGGGAGGAAAGAACAAACGGGCACTTGTGGACTCTGTCACATGAGGGACTGCTGGCGCCTTTACAGTAAATACGTCTGATATTAAGGGAAGTGGTTAGCGTGGTTCTGAAGGGCAGCAACAAGCCCTGGGTCAGATGAGTCTTTCAAAGGACTCTTCATGCACGTGCTCCAGTTTGGATGCGAATCTGTGCTCACTCATCCCTCCAAATGAATCTTTGAGACCAGCACATTGGGTTGAGGCATCTAAAAATTAGAGGGTAACTGATGCACAGGCAAGAAGTAAAATACCTTTTAATAGCTTTAGTTAAACACTCCAGGCTTCAAATACAGTTATTTTTTTAATGCTTTCACAGTGGAAGGGGAAAAATACTTCAGTGATAAACCTAAAATAGAGTTCCTGCCTGTGTCTGTGGATACCTCTATGTACATGCGTGTTAGTGTTCAACAAGGCACAGAAATAATTTAAAGAGGAAGGCCGTGGGGAGGCTGAAGGAACAAAACTGCAAAATATTTGCTTTAGACTGCAAATTTTTTTAAATTTTTTTTTTAGTTCTTTGCCATCACCTCATGCTGGGGGATGTGATTCACTCCTTAGTGTATCACTGGTCAATATTGACTCCATTAACTTTGACCTCAGGCTTTGGACTAACGCGCAGAATTTTTTTTGCCTTGAAAAGGGCAGTATTACTAAAATAATTGGTTGAAATTATAGGTAAGTGATAAATGGCAGGTTAATATTTAAATCAGTGTGCTCTTTGATGATATTACATGTTAGTGTATTGAACAGAACACTTCCTCCATGCAACCCATTCCTGTGAAGAGTAATTACTTGAATTGTTATTCGAAGTTAAGGCTAATACTGCTGTATTTATGTAGAACTTTTCAAATTGAAAATAGGAGGACTCTTCTCCAATTATATGGTGATAATTAAAAAAAACCACACACCCTTTTGGTTTTAAGTGCCACAAACACAACAACTAAATAAAATAAAAAAAGGTGCTCCTGGCAAGCATCTCTCTCCAGGGTAGAGCACAACACTGTTTAGCAAAGCTCAGCCCTTTGCCAGAGATAAGATACGGGGCTAAATATGGTCCCTTGAAAAATAGTGGCAGGCACAAACAACAGCCCAAGATCCTGAAAACCATGCAAGCATATTCATTCAAAAAACAATCCTGCTTGCCGAATTGATTGCAGCACACGCACACAGAGGTGGTGTACAGCCGCAGCATGTTTTTTGGCCAGCTGATGTCTTTGGAGATCTCTTATCCCACAAATGAGGCAGCACCCAAAGCTACTTATTTTGATAACGAATATAGCCAGTAGTATGGCTGAAAGATTTAATAGCTGTGCCTTAAGTTTTTGGACTAAGGCTACATGTTTTTTCTTCTTCAGGAAAACACGTTATGCCTTCTGTACCTCTTTTTTTTGATCACTTTGTTTTTCATGATTTGAACTGAAACTGAGCACCAGTTCTGCTATTTTTGTGCTGTAGTCTGTTTCAACTCAGGGAGGAAAACAGCTCCGTTAATTCACAGCCTCGTGCATTATACACACAAAAAAAAAAATCTTTTGAGTCACGTTTTTAATGGTGCCTTGTAAATGAATAATTCAGAAGTGAGCCCTAAAATCCAGATCCTGCAGTTTTATCCAGAACATATTGCAAATGCTCTGAAACTAGGAAACAGTTTCAAATCTGCTGCAGAAGGAGACAGTGAGCAGCTGGTAAACTACTGGCCCTTAATGAAGCTATACCATGTTGCAATATCTCCAATTACTGCAGAACTTAATTAGTTCGTTTTACCCTGCCAATCTGGAGAGACCAAACATTGTCTTGGGCAGCCACTGTAATTATTTCGGCTTCTTCATTGCTGGCCATTAAAGCTGAGTTTGGTCTCTCCCAGCAAGGTATATTAAATATGTCTTAGATTTGGGAATGCCTGCATTGTGTTACACACAGATATTTTATGTAACTGCCTGATTTTAGAGAAAAGTAATTTTTTTAGTAACTGGTAGAAGTAGTTCATGCAGTGTATAAATATGAGTGTTAATGGCATAGCATTTTTAACAAAGAAATGAGAATCCTGAATTGGTTTGTTCAAATGTGGACTTCCCCTAAAGCTTTTTCCCATAACTGTTGTACAGAAGTGATCATTTTCAATGTTAACATGACTTGGCCTTCAGGTTACTTTGCTTCTCTATATGAAAATAGTCTTTAGAGATAAGGGAATGTTTCAATTTGATATGATGGCAAAATAAGTGTATCTTGGATGTAGAACTGCTAACTGAACCAGTGAAGTTCTTTTTAAATGAAACGTAGTGTTCGGTATATTATTTGCTGTGTGCTAGCCTGATGAGAATGCCCAACACTGAACAATATTTTTGTGTGCTGCTGCTGAAGTGTAATTTTAAGAATAATGAAATATACCATAAAAATCAGAACTCCCAGGCACCAGCTAGAAATTGTTGGCATTTACCCATCTGACAAATGTGGCTACCAAGTATTAAAATTCTTTATCAGCTGACATCCAAATTGATGATTTTTGAGTGTTAGGCTTTCTTCACCGAAGAAAATAGTCTAAACTTCAGCCCTTAAAAATACTGAATATTTGAACAGTAAAAAACTAAAACAATCCACTAACCCCTTCCCCCCCCAAAAAAAACCCTATGTAATAAATTAAAAGAAATCGTAGCCAAATCAAATAATATTAACTGGTTGTTTTTCCCTAAATAGCAGGGTTTAATTTGTCTTCTGAAACACTACAGGCGCAAGGGGTGGGTGATTTCCAAGAAATTTAGGCCATTGTAAGCTCTCTGCTAATGATTGACTCTGTTATGAGCCAGATTAACAAAATTTGAGACCTGTTGACCTCTAGTTTATACTCAGCTGCTCCAAACCAACTGCACTTAGAACATCAACTTAGACTAAGCCTTAAATTACATTTTTTTAGTAATAGTCTTATTTATTGTGTTTAGTACTACAGTGATGTTGTGTCACTTGGTGACTTTGAAACCAGGTTATCCTCCAACTCTGAAGCCCTGTTCTGCTGATCTTTAATACTTAATACTAGGATGGAACATAAATATTATTTTAAAATACATTTTGCAGTGTGGCTATTATAGTTACTTCAGACAGCCCCCCGTCATGTTTTTAGTCAGCTTTTACAGTTTTATAAGATCATCTGAAAAAAACTTACATGGGCAAACTTCTCAATTTCTGTTCTTTTCTCCTAAAAATTACTTTCTTAATGTGGCATAATTCATTCTATAGCTTCATGTTTTCTATGAGCTAACTTAGGAAAGAAGAATATATTTATCCTCTGGCTAGTTCATGTATTACCTTACCAGTTGTAACAAACTCTTAGTTTCTATGAGCCTGTGTGCGGGCCACAGCGACCAAACCATCAGTTCACACACTTCAGAAAGGTCGTATAGAACCGTATTTTATTTAGATAATTTTGTAGGCTTAAGAGAATAAGCCTCAGTTACATGAGTCTACCTGTTTAATAAAGAAATTAAAAGTTTTGCTATTGTTCTAAGCCAGTTTTGCTGGGGAGTACACTTGCTTAAAAAAAGCATTTCTATTACAGGACATGAACTTGATTGACATCCTTTGGAGGCAAGATATAGACCTTGGGGCAAGGCGTGAAGTTTTTGATTTTAGTCAACGACAGAAGGAGTATGAACTTGAGAAACAGAAGAAACTTGAAAAGGAAAGACAAGAGCAGCTCCAAAAAGAGCAGGAGAAAGCCTTGCTGGCTCAGCTGGAGTTAGATGAAGAGACAGGTGAATTTGTTCCTGTTCAGCCGGCTCACCGCATTCAGTCAGAAAATACCGAGCCACCGATCGGTTTCTCACAGGTAAACTCTAATATGTGTGTTTAAACCTTTTTCCATTCACAGGAAGACATCATGTTAGTGGTTACCTAAAATGAATTTGCATTCGTTGCTGTAATGGAAGATTCTTCAGTTATTCAAAGTTGCAGTAACATTTTTTCATAACTTTCCTATTTAGACCACACAGACTTCAAAACCAGAAGCAGAGGCCTTGTCCTTTGATGACTGCATGCAGCTCTTGGCAGAAGCATTCCCATTTATAGACGACAATGAGGTAAAAATGCTCAATACAGCGGTTTCACAGGTGGTCTTTTAGGGGATCAGTTTCATGTCTTCTCTTACTAAGATTTGTCTTCAGCATAATGTCAATTTGCGATATGATTTGAGTTTTGTCCTCAAGTTGACTCCAACTGGAATAAAGCAGCGTAGTAGGCTTGAACTAGGACTGTGCCCAGAGGGAGTGGAATGGTACTCTTGTGTTCCTTCTGCTTACTGAATCCTGCAGCCAGGATTCAGTGTGTAACGCCAGCTGATGGCGACCATTCCAGTTGCTGCGAATAACGGTAGTGGACTTGGTCAGTTTGTTACAGTGAGCTTAGTGTAGCTCTCTGGAGTTAGTGCGTTTGAGTTGCTTTATTTCCATGTGCTGACCCAGACTATTTGATGTGTAAGGATAAGCCCTTCACCAGCCAGTTTCTAGATTTTTTTTTTTTTTTAATATGAAAATATCTTTCAGTGGAATATTTCTATATTATCCCATTGTTTACAGATAATGCTTTTGTTAAGAAATACCTGTCTGTCTGTTCTGCAGAAATGGTAGAACACCAAAAAACAGATTTTTGCTTTGGAAAATTTAAAGTTGTTTTTTTTGAGTGGGGTGTTTTTATGTGGGTGGGGGTTTTTTGTTATTGTTTTGTTTGGGTTTTTTAATTTTTTTTTTTTAACACTCCAGGCTTCTTCAGCTGCATTTCAGTCACTGGTTCCTGCTCAGATCGATAGCAACCCAGTCTTCATTTCCTCTGATCAAACTCAGCCACCTGAATCACCTGTTCTAGTTCAACTTACTGATGCAGAGAATATGCAGAACATAGAGCAAGTCTGGGAAGAATTACTGTCCCTTCCAGAGTTACAGGTAAAGTTTTAGTATGATAAGCACCTGAAAAAAATAGCATGATATTTTGGAAGAGTATGGTATTTTGGAGAATGCAGTACAATACCATCTTAACAGATGGTGCTTATTACTATCGTGTTGGATTCTACAACGGCAGGATGTCTATAACTCAATATAAGCTCTAATTTTTTAAAAATAATATATTGAAAAACATGTAGGAGGAAGGAAATTAGTTTTTTATCAGAAGGCCTTAATGAAACTCAGTCTGTCTTCCCAATCAGAACCTCCCCATGTTAAGCAAATCGGTTTTTGCCTCTGTATGCAACTTGTTACAACATGATCATAGTTGAAATTTCAGCTGCTTAAAAATGGACACTTCTGAATTATGGATCTACAACAGGAATTGTTTCCACAAGCATTATTGTAAATGGGGTTTTTGCAGTGTCTGATTGTGTGAATCGTTTATGGTTACTTTTGCATTCAACTTTTATCTAAGGAAAAGGTTTTGTAAAGATGATAATAGAACATATATTTAGATACATAGAGGAGTCAGATATAGTTACATAACACCTGTTTATATCTATTCAGTAGGAACTAATTATGTAATGTACATGAACCGAATCTTTCAAAGGAACAAAAAAATCACTTTGCTATATTTCTAAATTGTGCGTTACAGAGGACATCTAGGGTTTTTTTCCTCCTATCCTTATGTTTCTATTTATATTTTCCTTAAATTTGATTATAAAATTGAGTAAATTTTATTTTCAAATACATTACTGTAGAACATCATCATGGTTCAGCATGATACTGCTCTACTTTATGCTGTTAACACAAGACATGAATGCTCAGTGGAATGCCTGTAAACCTGAATCATATTAAAAAAAAAAAAAATGTTTGCAGGAACTGTGTTTTTCCTGCCACTCTACATTTTCCCTTTGTCTTTTTATATTTTTCAAAATTTTCCTGGTTTCCTAATCTTCACTGCTGTGGTAGGCTTAAAAGCCCCACATAAGTAACAAGGGCAATTGGCTGTGAAGAGGCAGCAGTGATGCTGAAAATACACTAAGAAACCGAACCAGAATTATCTAGTGCAGTAATTCTGAACAGTAATTGAATAATCTTCTGAAAGAAGTGAGATAATTAAATTGAGGGCATCGCCCTCAATGAATTGTGTTTGAAGAAAAGAAAAAGAAGAGCTTTTGTATTTAAAACCTTAGCTTAAGCCTTGAACGATCTCTGGTTAAATAATCAGTGTGTGGTCCCTTCTTAAGAGAAACAGAATCGTTTTGGTAATTGCCTAATTCTTTGGGGACAGCAGGCACACTTATTTCAGCTTCGGTTAAGAAACTGCCGCCCTGTTGGAAAGAACATTGGTCTTGTAGCCAATGAAAGCCCATCAGTGTAACAGCCTTCGGTGCTCACACTGACGTTAGCCAGCTTAACTAAAAGTACGTGGGGTGAGTTAATGTTTGCAAGGCTTCGTGTTAGTACTTTTTTTACTTCACCAAGAATTACATTTCTCTGCACTGAACAGCTGCTTCATTCAGTAAATCCTAAAAGAACCTTGTTTTTTGAGGAAGAGAAATGTATCACATATAACATGAAATTAAGAGTGCTAAAAGTAATTGTTTGCTAGTAATGCTCTTTCTTTAAGTCTCATTCAGTAATTTTACATTTACTGTACTCACGCAATTTCTAGCAGTGCTGCTTGTGAGAAGCTCAGAGCTGGCAGCTCCAGGATCCCCACTAGCAATTTACCAGAACAGGAGGGCTCCATGCAGCTTCTGTATAGCGCTGGAATGGGTCTCCTCAGCATCTTGCTATGAATTTGCGAGGCCCTGCTCTCTTAATCTAAATAGCTTTGTCCAGAACAAGTTGCTTTGTACTCTTGCTTAGGTATCAAGTCTTCTTCCTAGATTGCCTCTCCATAGTAAAAGTGCGTTGTAGTCATCTAGGTTACAGCAGTGTTGTAATACCCATTTTGTGTGTGTGTTGATTGCTAAAATATTCAGTGTTTGTGGGTTACAGAAAAGGGTTTTATCAGTTGGAGATGTGTTGCTCAACTTCTCTCTTGCATTTCCCATGTAGTGTCTTAACATTGAAAATGATAACCTGGCCGAGGTAAGCACAATCACGAGCCCTGAAACCAAGCCAACAGAGATGCACAACAGCTACAATTACTACAGCTCACTACCCATCATGAGGAAAGATGTTACCTGCAGTCCAGATTTCCTGGATAGTATTGAGGGCCCCTTTTCCAGCATTTTGCCACCAGAAGACACCAGCCAGCTGAGTGTGAACTCTTTAAATGACACATCCCCTTCAAACTCTGATTTCTGTGAGGATTTCTACACCACCTTTATTGATACAAAGGCAAACAGTGACACAGCAACGACAAACACTATCAGTCAATCGCTCGCGGAAATTCTAAGTGAACCTATTGATCTTTCTGATTTCTCACTGTGTAAAGCTTTTAATGGCAACCACTCAGGAATCGTACCAGAATGTAATGATTCTGACTCCGGTATTTCATTGAATGCAAGTTCTAGTGTAGCATCGCCTGAACACTCTGTTGAATCGTCTGCCTATGGAGATAAGACTTTTGGTTGTAGCGATTCTGAAATGGAAGACATGGATAGCGCTCCTGGAAGCGTGCCGCAGAGCAACGCTAGCGTGTACTCTTTGCCATTCCAGGATCAAGTGTTTTCTTCTGTGGGGCCAAGCACTCAAACACCCAGTTTGCAGGGTACAAACACGCCAAAGAACGAACCCCCTGCTGGTCCAGGCCACCCCAAAGCTCTCTTCACAAAAGATAAACCTTCAGGCTGCCTTGAAGCTCATCTCACAAGAGATGAGCAAAGAGCAAAAGCTCTGCAGATCCCTTTTCCTGTTGAAAAAATCATCAATCTGCCCGTTGATGACTTCAACGAAATGATGTCTAAGGAGCAGTTCAGTGAAGCCCAGCTTGCGCTTATTCGAGATATACGCAGGAGAGGCAAGAACAAAGTGGCTGCTCAAAATTGCCGTAAAAGAAAACTGGAAAATATAGTGGAACTGGAGCAAGACTTGAGTAACCTAAAAGATGAGAAAGAGAAATTGCTTAAGGAAAAAGGCGAGCATGACAAAAGCCTTCGTCAAATGAAAAAGCAACTAACCACCTTATACCTTGAGGTCTTCAGCATGCTACGTGATGAAGATGGCAAGTCTTACTCTCCTAGTGAATATTCACTGCAGCAAACTAGAGATGGCAATGTCTTTCTTGTTCCCAAAAGCAAGAAGGCAGAGACTAAACTTTGAAGGGCAGCACAGCTGGCTACTGTTCTCCGAGTTACTATTTTTGTATCATTATCCTGATAGTTTTTACTGTGGGGTGGAATGCAGAATTAGGTAATATTTTTTCATGCAATTCTATGCAATGATAATTTTAAAGTTAATAATTAGTTTATGGAAGATGCAAGTCTAAAACTAATAGTGTAATGCAGGTGGGCGTATGCAAAATTTGTAATCTCACTTTTATAACAGATGTTTCCTTCTTATAGCACCACTTTGACTAGTTTCCATATACGTGTAAATATAAAGATACCATATTTATATACTGTTCCTATCTCTTGTTATATTCATGGATTTGAGATATATATATATAAAAATGATTTTAGCCTTCTAAATATAATTTCTTGCAAGACAAACAGTATGGCTTCTGATACTTTTTTATAAATATGCAATAGTGTTTGTTTCCCATTTTTCTTACACATTTATACTTGCTTTATATTTAATATATTGTTTTAATTTAGTATAAAAGTTGATACCTAGTGTTTGATTTGATTTGTCAGTTCATTAGACTTTCTTTTTTAACTCTACTTCATCCACATTTATTTCCCTAAAGAAGGGAAATCCTCACTAGCTTTCCAGGGCTAAGGCTTCATGTAACAAATGTGCTAAATAACCGGGGCTTTATCACACCGCACTATCAGCATTACTAACGCTTTGTCCAGCATGATTTTAACAGCCACGTGGAAGGATTGTATAACACAGTTCAGTTTCAAGTCTATGCTAAGTTTACATAATTTTTGTTTTGCTCTTCGAACACTACTTAAATTCACGATGAGATCTTTGCTCCAAAGGCATTTAAAATACATTAATTAAGACATTGTCAGCATTACGCATTTTTCCGACTAAAAATTCTGTACGCTTTTGAGTAATTGTTCTAGAAAGACACGGCGCGGTTCCGCTCAGCGAGCATCGGTTTTCACTGCTGTTGCTTTGGAGCTCACGGCAGGAGGCACGCTAACTGCCAGCCAACGGCGCTGCTTGGAACTGTGCTCAAGTAGCTGAAAAGCAGTGTGGAGGTTAAATTATGATTTATAGGAGAATAAAAATTGGGCAAATAAATAGCATTACTTTGTTTACTCTTCCAATGGACTTATTGTACTTGATCATTGTGGATTGTTTGAATACAGAAAATGCATAATTTGTAATTTGAAATACACATACTGATCTGAACATTAAACCGTATCATCTTCTTTCATCTTCCCTATGAAACTTTAAAAGGCACGTTTAATCTGAGATGTTTTTTCTGCTACTGATGCTCTATATCATTTTAGGAATATTTGGTCTACTACAATATTATGCATAACTTCATTTAGCATAATAGCCACCAAGTTGTTTTGCAAGACCTTATGGTACATTTTTTTAAAAGAAGGAACTGGAGATACTGAAAAACGGTAGAGTAGGACAAAAATTTGTAGGCACAAAGATTGTTTAATAATGTTGTGGGGAAAAGGGTTTAAAGAGGGACATCGGATTAGGAAACCAGCCTCCCGTTAGCTCACTATTCACGAAGTTAGAGTAATGCTAAATAAAATGAGATGGTTGTTGGTGAATTCAGTCTTGAGATTTTTATTTCCCAAACTTTTTAACTGTGTTGGAGTTGCATATCCAGCAAAAAGCATCTCCGCTCACGGCTGGCCATGAAAGCCAAAGGAACAGTTTTAGATTATCACAATCCCAGTTCCATACTCTATCACTTTTTATGGACCTTCTGAGCATCTTCAAAAAAAAAAAAGCACAAAGGGGAATTACAGAAAGCCGTCATTCTGAGGGATGTTGTTCTACACAGGCTGCTCTGGAGTCTCCTGCTTTCATACAACTCTCCAGTGACTCCAAGCCCACTCACCTGAATAGCATTAACTAGCTTGGAGCCTGTGATTACGTAGGTACTGGGTTTGGTTTTCCCTGTATGCACAGAATTTCAGGTGCTATTTTATTCTTTATTATTATTATTTCTTCACAATCGGCTTTTATTACCCCAAATAATTTTTTATTTCCAATCTTTGTCACCTTGTCATTCATCTTCCTGTTAACTCATTTACCAGTTCTGAATAGCAGAGGCCTCTCTTGTACCTGGTGCAAACTCCCCCTCTCCCCATCCCTCTGCAGTCCCACCTGAGCCCACCAGACCGGAGAAGAGCAGGGGCAGGAAAGCAGAGCCCTAGCAACCTTCGCTTCACCAAGAAGGCAGTTTTGCTCCAGAGCAGCGTAACGCCAGGAGCCATGATCCTGTTAACTATACCCTCTTGAAAAGGCAGAGCCAGAAGGAAGTCTTGGGTACCTAAACCTGGGCCTGGCAGATGTTCCAGCCCTGCCCGCCTTAAGAGAAAAGTAACAGTTTCCGACGCAACCTCTCACGGTGTTGCTTGCTGTGAGGTCCTGCCCTGCAAAACGTCTGTACCTGAGGCAGCAGATAGAGCGAAGTCATGGAAAAAACCTGTAGCCTCCTATCTCCAGCATCCCTGGAAGTGCCGGGAGCCTTCCCCATTACATCAAGTAGTAACGTTTGTGTTTTTGCAGAAGACATTGGGAAACGTAAATCCAGGTGACCCAGCTTGGACTTTGAGGCTGCTTACCTTGTTTATACCGACCTTCTGTCTTGGTAGCAGCCTGTCAGTCCATCCCGCAGCGCAGCCCTTGGCACGCTCCGAATGCAAGAGCGCTCCTCCTTTTGGAGCAAATGGTCAACAGAAAACCTAGAGGCTGGGTTGATGGACAAAGCAGGTTTATTTGCTCTAGACAGGGCAGCCAAGCACCAGCTAAACTAAATCAAAGATACTGCAGCAGTGAGGGATATTTTTCTTGCTGCTGCTGTTCAAATGTGCCTCTATTGACTTTGCCAGCAGCGCTGCCTAGGAAGGAAGACGCCCCTAGTGCTCACCAAGCCTGGGTGAACGCTAGGGGAGTGGGAGACGCTGCCGCCATTTAAAGCTAGAGGATCTAATCCGTATTTAAGGATGGCAATTTTAGAGCACAAGCATTAAGGAGGAAGCATGCCGAGCTATGGCCCCAGACAGTCTTTCAACACTGATACACAGTAGCTCTAATACGCAGGCAGGTCCGATGGCAAAGCACAGACAACCTAAAAAGAAAGAGCTCCTGGGTTCCCCCCCGCCACTAACTAGACTATCAGATGTCTGACTTACAGAGAAAAACGCTCTCTCTAGCTGCAAAATAAATACTTTAATTACAAATTGGCTATAAAACAGAGACCTCAGTAAACCCCTTCAACTTGTTCCTTATTTTAGCACTAATGCGAAAGCCAAAGGCAAACGGCATCCTTACGGCCTTTGCAGGGGCCATGGTATTTGTGCCACCCGCGTGTCTAAAACCCAACGCAGGGACACTCATTCCATTACCAAGATGAGAAGAGCAACAACAAAACGCTGCAGTTAATGCAGAAGCCTTGTTTGAATTCCACCGGGCAAAGCATCAGTCTGAAGTAACACGGACCACGACAACTTGCATTCAGTTCAAACCAGTATTTTTCATATCATGAACACAGTGAATGTTGTACTCGCATCAAAACACCCATCATTAAGGAAAAAAATATTCCACGTTAGATTGTTTTGGTGTATGTGAAAACATCAGGTTGCCAACTACATCCTTCATTTTATTATGACTGCGGTACAGAGCACGTTCCCAGACCTGAGAGTGACATTGCCAAGTCTAACGCATCGCACTGCTGCCCTCAGACACTGACAGGTCTCCCCGCGGAGATCATTTATTTCTTGGTCAACACAGTCAGTTTGAAAACTATTAAAAGTGAAGCTGAGGAGCCAGGCTCAACCAAGGTTTTCTGCCTTGCAGTCCCGCGTTGGAAGGATGATCTTGTAATGTGTTGCAATAACTTAAGATCGCTTTGTGTTCCTCGCAGCACTAAAAAAAGGTGATGGCAACGCATTGGAGATTGTAAGTCATTTGACAAGATACACTTTATTCTGATACAAAATTGAAATATTTTAACACATTTCAATCCATTATGGACTATACTGAAATTTTTCATTTCCATGCTCTTTTTAAACTTGTTTAACCACAAGTTCTAAGATCTCAGCACACTAGCACCATTGCTCTTGAAGTCTTTGCCAGTTATTATAACATTATTCTGTCTCCAATCTTGCGATATTATCTTCTACATGAAGGCCATTTTTCTTCTACGGAGATACTTGGATTACTTTAGTTCGGGAAAAAGCTAATCTTAGATAGAGATGTCAACCTGTAGCACCCACAGCAGAAAAAGAATTATCCATCAGATAGCTGAATTGTAGCGATACTCAAGATCTTTCATGCTCCACACAATTTAAGATAAAAACACTTGTCAGAGACCACAGAGTGATAAGTCAGTGAATACTCTACCGCAGTGTAGACAGTATATGCAAACACGTTAATGTCTTAAACACAAGAACCAAAGACAGCAAGTCAGTACATCACACAACCAATGCTTGAAAGACTGGGAGCATTCCCCTTCCCGCCTTAAATACTTAAAGGATAGCAAAGTTAAGATGCTGTGTTTCATTTCAGTGTTCTATAAGAACAAAACACTTATCACATCTCCATCGACCTGGGCCCCTTTGGGGGAAACACATTTTTACTACCTGGAAGCACCATTTGCTTTTAGATCAACACACAGGTTTAGGTATCAAATAAACTTCTGTAGAACTGCAGCTCAGGGACCAATGCTTCGTTAACTTCCCATCTCCGTCTCCATTTACAGCTGCTGTTTTCAGCCACTATAGAAAACCCTAGCCATGAAAGAATATTCTTAACTCTTGGAAGTGCCTCTGGACAAAGATACACTTGACCAAGTACTCCTTAAGGACGTGTTTATCTTTGATGAGGTTTATTTCTGAACAAATTGGGGTGTGAATAACTGAAATTAAGCAAATGAGTCTTGTAACAAGAGTGTTGGAAATGCAAGTGTGAAAATAATTCTAATAGTGAATACCTAGTTGTATACGTGGTGCAAAAAGATCCCACCAGAGCACAGAGCAAGTCTGCAGCGATGTAGAATCCTCTAACGTTAAGGAAAGGCAGAGCTTTGCTCTATACATAGGCCTAGTAACGGGATTCAAACTAGAAAGAGTTTTTGTTAAAACTTACTTTTGTTAAAAAATTTTCAAGATTTTACTGTTAAAAAATTATAACATTTCCCCTCCCGCCAAGCACAAAAGCATTTGCCCTCAACTGAGTAATGGTAAGACAGACTAAGGCTTTTCCCCGTTACCTGTTGCTACATACAGAAGCCGAGGTGAGCTCACAGGAGCAACTCTGCCTAGCGGAGGAAAAGCAAAGGTTTTCCACCTCTAGGTGCAAGCAAGCGAGCTCGCCACGTCAGCGACAAGCTGTCTAGCGTGCTACACTAAGGACAGACGGTGACCGTACTGCAGCAGTTTTACATTTCGGCTCAACCGTGGCTAACCAAACACGGTTGTCGGCCTTTTTTAAAAATCTATATGGTCAGTGTGAGATTTCCATTAAGTAGCTCCTGATTATATGAAAATCTCAACATTACCATTGTAAATTACTTTCAACTTTTAACTGTACATTACAATGTCAAGAGTTTGCTTTCTGGATGTTTACAGACAGCAGGTAACAAGTTTAAATATTTGAATCAGTCTGTGAACCTGCCTAAGCCCTGGGTCAAACTGAAATGCACAGGTTCCATTTGACTTTTCTGAGTAACTGAAGCATAACCAACACTAAAATAGAAAGACTTCACAAAAACAATGCAGACTCAGAAATGTATTGCTAAGTTTAAATAGGTACTAGACTACTATGTAAAAGGAGTTAAAAATACCCCAGGCCTGTAACAATTGAAGATGCGGAAAACGAAATACATGTTCCAAGAGTTAAGAACCAACGTGCGTAAAAGCAGATTCCACGGGAAGTTCTTGTGTTGCCATTTCATCTGTAGAAACGTGGTTGCGCTTCAAAGCCGGGCATCACGGGACAGTATTGGCCTCCACTACACTACCCTGCCTGAAAGCACCACAGATCTGAAAGGGAACTCTCTGATTTGTACAGATAAATACCAGCCCGCCCGGTAAGGCAGGATTAATGTATCGGGGGGAAACCGCTGCTCTAGCCAGTGCAAAGCGCCTTTACAGAATGAGTGCAGCAGCAGTCTACCACACGCGACTGAGAACCGTGACGACCCGCTTCAGTGTCTTCACCTTCCTGGGCTTCTGTAAGGTGACTCTTTCTATTACAAGGCAACGAACAATTCCTCACCACCACCACCCCCCAAGTACACTCCCCACAGAAACTCGAGCACACAGGTCAAAACATTTATCATTTCTGTCTTGTTGATCTCGGGCACGTGGCAATTTTGTACCTGCCAGGCACAGAAGATTCTCGAACAGCAATTATGCCAGCAAGCAAGCCTCATCCAGGGCAGGAAACCCTGGGTGGCATATGCTGGAATACTTGCTCCTTAGTACTTAAGGCTTTCCTTGATATTAAAAGGCTGGCAAAGGAAAGCCTAGAAGGAAATAAGCATTAAACGAGTGTTTTACTATACGCTACAAATCTTACCCAGTCAGAAACCTTCAATTGAAGAGGATGTGCAAGACATTCCCCATTTTGCCAAGCAGCAGCTTCTCATTCAACCTGAAAATTAAAGAAATTACTCTTACCTTGTTTAAAAAACCCCCCACTACTCTTTTTAATTCATGAAAAATTTTAAAGGCAAACCTTACCTATGCTCATTGCCCTTCCTTTCAGGTCTAAACGCTAGACCTATTGATTTTGAGTCAACTCAAGTAGCTATCACTCAAGGAGGTTCCAAAAGGTGAAGAACTCTTGCTAGACTTTCTTCCGATATTTCAGCTGTGATAAGCGGATTTAACTAGCCTTTGGAAAGCTGCTCACTATCAGCACAGTATCTTATGCCTTCACTTTTCTGGAAGTTGAAGCTGTTGCTCCTGCTGCCTTGTCATTCTTTAATTATGCTGACTTCTCCATACTCAATAGGCTGCTGAAGTCCTGTCTTATGAGTCTCCTTAGCAAAGTATGGATCAAAGAAGTACATCCTAGGTTCTTTAAAGCTGGTTAATCACTGTCCTTACACTTTTCCACATCACAAACAGCAGCTAAGCTACCCCACCCACCTACAAAGCCATCACTTACATCCATCTCTTAACAGGTTGCATACAGATCTTGTTCATAAAGTTTATTATGACACTATTTTTCAAAGTTAACATTGTTGTCACAGTACAGCTACAAGAGGCCCTGTTAAAAAGAACACTGTCAATACATTCTAACAAAATTTAGAAATACCAGATCAATTGTCAGAAGGGACATCAACCCCATCCTCCAGTTGTCCCTGCAATCAGATGCAGGCCCCAGGTACAACTCTACACATCTTCTAGGCGTAGTAACGTACAAAGCAAGTCGGTAGTTAGGTGGCTCACTCCCTAGTGAGTTGTGGTTTAGTTTTCAACGTTTTCAAACTCCAAATGGGTTGTTTAAAAAATGCCTTTATTGAAATACAGCCTCCCCCCCACCCCAAGCCCAAATTAATATGTACAACAACAGAAGCGTTCACTAAATCACCAATTCTTGCTTTAACTTTAGAGATATTTTAAAACTCCACAGAAAAGAATAAGCAGGCTTTGATATCCAGTTTGGAGGCTACCATCTTGACACCGGTTCCTTGTTTTAGTGTACTGCAGTCTAAATACACTCCAATAACAGTGTTTAAATAACATTGTTTAATTTTTTTTTTTCAAACAACACACTCATTTTTCTACTACTTCTTAAAATTGTAATTCATTATTAATATGACTGATTATGCCTTGAGCCATTTCATACATCTTTGCAGATTCATTCCTACACTGGAATCGCATTTACCTTATACTGCACATTGACCCAGAAGTGAAACAGGTGTGAGTAATTCCAATACCACATTGTCAAGTGTCTGAGTATTTCTTCTATTGACTGGGTCCCTACTCTTCTGAGTCTGAATTGACAGAAAGCACTGTCCTGGCAACAGTCGAGAGAGAATTCACATCAGCTGGGAAAAGGACAGACTGTAGCGCCTTGATTTGGGGGTCAGAAGTGAGAATCGAGTACCATTTCTAGCCATATGTGCTGATAAGATTTGCTACTCCAGTGCATCAAATCAAATGGCAACACGCTATCATTCTACCTGTGGACGCTCAAGACTGTACCATTCTACATCGTGGGAAGTGTTTCTGGTCAGTAAAATACAACTAGATGGTGTTTTATCTTCGAGCTCTTAGCTGGGCATAGACATTCGCAAGGGGAAAAGCTTGAGAACTATGCTACTTAGAGCCCCTCGTGAACGGGCTTTTGGAACGCATTACCTGGGACTGTCAGTGATTACACCTGCGCTACCCTTGGCTCCCAGTCAGAAGAATGTGTCCAGAAAATTGCCTAGGGTGCATGCAAGAAAGTATATAGCCATTAAGTTATTGAGGAACATACCTATGACTCTCACTATGACGCCTCATTCAATTGAAACGGTGCAGTCTGGTGCGAGGGAGAGGGGAACGGGGACAAAGGAAGGGGATGAGAATCCCAAGCCACCCTCCCCAAAGTATAGTTTTATTGAAACAGAATCATTGTATATCCCAAGGAAACAGGCACTTGATTCCCCCCACCTTAACTTCTCGGGAATTACAGTAAATATAAAGGTAAAAAGCAAGTTTCTTTTTCTCTTCGCCCAAGACTTAAGCAACTGCAGTTATCCCTTATACATCTCAAATGAGACGGGAGACAGCTTTAATGTGTCTAAAGTTGGTCTTGTTAAAATATTTATCATGCCTTATTTTCTTGAAGCGCTAGTACTAATACAGAACTACAAATTAAAAAAATATGCACAAACCAAAAAGTAATTTGAAATTTTCATTAAGGTAAAGCTTAGTTCTATAATTCACAAACACTAATTTGAGTAACTCAATCCTAGTTATACATCTAAACAAACTATAATGCAACATACAGATGTTTTCCCTCTGTATGCCTATGTAACTCATGTCAATGACAGTTACATATATACACTGAGACTAGACCTCTTAAGACTGCAAATCAATAGGTGTTTCTATTGTTAACTTTAAATTAATACAAAATAGTAATTGAGAAATGCATTAATCCTCTCTAGTAACTAACAAGGAAACACCCTAAACTACATTTTATTTCTGTTATAGAGTTCTCTGTACTAAATGTGGAAAAACTGAACTACACAAATATTGAAAAGTTAAAAATTCCTTAATTTGTTTATTCCTGGTACCACTACCACAATTTACAGGGCAATATACCTGATGTAATGGGAAAATAAAAAGAAAAAAGAAAGACAAAGCTACAACAGATAAAGACCTCAGGAATGTACATCTAATCGACACTACATTGCATTAATCAATAGCTGCACTTTTTGCAAACTGTGGCTATGACAGTCCTGAACAAGAAGGGTTTCCTGTTTAAGCTGCAGTAACTTTTCTGACTATGGATCATCGCTCCTTCTGTGGCAGATTTTACAGTTCCTCTAATGCATTTGGGACGACTGTCTCAAAGTAACCTGCAGCTTTCCTGACAACTCCTCGCTCTCTCTCCTGCTAAGAACTGTAGCCTGTTGAATACAGGATAAGAAAATTATTACTCTCAGTGAACAGTTGCACATTATTAATCATCATTATAAATATGCATTACACCTACCCTTTTTCTGGTAGCATTTTTAGAATCTTCTACCACCATAGCCCCCACTTCCACTTCCAGATCCATAACCACCTACAAAAAATAGGGTGCACATTGAAATACAAAAATAACAAGACATTTTAAACCGAAAAAAATATTTTCTGTGCAAAATCATATTTACCACCATAGGGACTGCCTGAACTTCTGCCACCAAAGCTGCCACCACCTTTCATGGGACCATAGTTAGATTGCTGTTGTCCACTGTAATTGCCAAAATCATTATAGTTTCCACTTCCACCATAATTACCTGAAACAAATGCAGATTTATAAAGCCACTTCTGTTCAACACTTAGGACACAAAGCTTGCCTATTATGACATCCAATGTAAATGTAAATTGTAACTGTTTAAAACAATTTAAAGTAGAATTGCAAGCACTTTGCATGCTACCTCTACTCACAACATGGACATGACAGAAGACCCTTAGCATTTTGAAGACTAGAAACCGGTATTTCATTGAAGTTGAAAAACATCATGCTATGTTAGAAAATTTATACAGTTTTGAGTAGGCAATTTGAAGTTAACACAATAGGCCAAATTTAAGGGCTCCAAACTCAGAAGAACACGAGTTTCACCACCATTCTTCCACTGCCCAATGCTTTGCATGTATTACAATAATGTAAACTAGGTACCATTTTTTTTCTCTAAAAAGTGACAGAACTGTAACATGCATGCTGCACGTACACATCAGAGGGTATAATAAAGCATGCAGCAGATTTTGCGGCTTAACTCCCCAAACTTGCACTAGTCCTTCCAAGTTCTTACTGCTCCTTCTCCAACAATTCTAGTAAAGAACCTGAGCTGGTTTTGTATTTGTGGGATACCCTTACCAGAAACATCCTGTCTGTCATTAAAGGCTTCCATAGAAATCACCCCAGATTTAAAAATTAACCTTATCGTTCAGAAATCCCTGCAGGGAAATTAATACTGACCACGTAGAACATGGCTAAACTGATCATACAACAGGACATAGCTAGATGTATTTTGGTTAGATATTAACATAGATTTTAAATATACTCATCAGGGGTTTACACTAGTTAAGGCTGTAAAACAGTATTATAATTATGCAATTTCCAGTTAGTCTAATTAGAATGTGTAATTGGCAAAAGAACTGCTTTTATAAAAGTAACTTGAGTAGCTCATTGCACAAACAAACAATAAAAAAGCTTATAGAAACTTAGATGTACGCTCCTCACCAAGGAGGACGTGATCTACGTGATGTGAACTGGTATCTGATAGAAACAGCGTACTTCAAACGATCAGAAGTTTAAAAATTCTCCTACTCTGCCTCCACACACAGATTTATAGCTGCTGCTTTTGGAAAAGTAAGTTCCAGGCAAAACAATGTTGTATAGTGTATCAAAGCTGACCCAGAGGGAAAAGAACTTTCCTTATGTAACACAGCATTCTGCTTTAAGACCTAATTGCACAACTCATTTTACGCAGTATCATACTTCAGGCATTGTACAACTCAGACATGCCTAAAAAACCTAGGTATCTAATTAAAGCTGGCATCTTACCACCACCAAAATTTCCTCCTTCATTGTAGCCATCATATCCTCCTCCTCCACCTCCATATCCACCACCTGGGTTTCCATATCCTGGTCCTCCACCACCACCATAACCTCCTCTGCTGCCATAGCCAGGACCACCTCCATAGTTGCCACCTTTGAATAAAAGAGTCATACTAAACACACCAAAGCTAAACATTGGTAAGAAAAGGTCCATTTAACAACAATAACAAAAAACCCCAATGCAACAACAACAAAAACACACAATAAAAATGTCCCACAATGTTTTCCCTGTATTATATTCATTGCGGTTGCATAATTTATCTAAACTATTTAGTCCAAACAAAAAAACCCTCATTAGTTTATGTATACCCTTGAAGCACAATACTCAGAAGTTCATTCTGGCTCACAAAAATACATGACATGCTGCTACCACCACCACCCATTACATGTAGTAACTGTCTCTTTACACAAATGGCTTTGTCAGTACTCTGTATCATCCTCTTTATTCCTCTGAAATGAAATGATTCAGAAGGCAAAACCCTCAAAAGAATTCTGGTTTACAGTTCTTATGTAGACTTACAGCTTTATTTACACATGTGTCAAAGCTACTGGACGTTCTTTTTTTCTAATCACATACAGCATATCTGAAAGACTTAGTATTCCAGATGCTGATCTGGTCTCTGACATTTTGATGGAGTAGTTCCAAACTGGGAAATAGTTCCCAAAAACTCAACATCACCCCATATATCTGCTTATAGAATCAGGACACAAGTAACTAACTACATGCTACTTGCCTCATTACCTCCCCCCCCAAATGCTACTTCCACAGCCATTTGGTAATTTCCACAGTTCTCTTTAGATGCATTTTGGATACTCATCCAAACTTCATCATGAAAAAGATACTACTGAGCCTTGAAAAGTCTTACAGCTGATTAAAAAGAATTCTGGTATGTTAGTTGGTCACTGCTTTATTCAGTTTTAGTTGTCTCAACTGACACCACAATCTTCATTTAGTTCTCAATAATCATAAACAGCTGCTGCATGACATCATGACATGAGGTTATTTAAAGGGTAAATATAGAGGAGTATTTTTTTTTCCACCAATCATTTTGTGGGGAAAACAAAAAACCTTTAACTCTTCACAGCTCTACAATGTAGAAAACATTATCACCAAAGTAGACTTGGTTTCCAAGGTGAAGGCAAGGTTATAACGGGGGGGGGGGAGAGTGAACAATACACTTACCATCACCAAATCCATTGTATCCGTCACCACCCCCAAAGCTTCCTCTGCTCCCACCACCGCCACCACCACCCCCATAGCCTCCTGGAACACAAAACAGATGAGAATGTTTTCCTGAACACGTGTTAAGTGTTTAAGCCAACTGACACAGGAAATAAAAAAAGAGAAATCAAATTCTATATAGACATTCTAGTCATTTACCTCTTCCACCAAAGTTTCCTCCTCGGCCAAAGTTCCCTCCACCGCCTCCGAAGTTTCCACGACCCATGAAGTTGCCTGAGCCACCGCCACGACCTACAAAATGTTTTACTTAAATTACATTAATTGAAAACCAGTTACATAAAATAACCATGCACAACTCCAAACTCACCTCTCTGAGAGCTAGCAGTCTGCATCTCTTGTTTTGAGAGTGCTTTTTTCACTTCGCAGTTATGTCCATTTATAGTATGATATTTCTGAACTAGAGAAAATTGTGAAATAGGAGAGTTAGAAAATCAAATCATTGAAAGCAATATGCTGTAAAACTCTCATAGAAGGCTACTGTAAGGCATGACCACACTTTAAAAGGAAAATTAAATCTACCCCATCTCTTACAATAGCCAAGCAGTTGATTATGCCAACATCTTACATTCCACACACTACTGTTCTGAAATTCAATTTTACACTTTTATCCTGGAAGTCATTTCTCACTAAAGAGTTACATACCAACAATTTTATCAACTGTATCATGATCATCAAAAGTTACAAAAGCGAAGCCTCTTTTCTTTCCGCTTTGCCTGTCTTCCATGACTTCTATGGTTTCAATCTTGCCATATTTTTCAAAGTACTCCCTTAAATTATATTCTTCTGTATCTTCTTTAATTCCACCAACAAATATTTTCTTTACTGTGAGATGTGCCCCAGGCTTTACAGAATCCTACAACACCAAAAATGACATTCAGTGTTTTAAATTGTTAGGTAAAGATTAGGAAATAAGGTTAACTGAAACACTAACTTACCTCCCTTGAAACTGCTCTCTTTGGTTCAACCACGCGTCCATCAACCTTATGCGGTCGAGCACTCATGGCAGCATCCACCTCCTCCACGCAAGAGTAAGTCACAAAGCCGAAGCCTCTGGAACGTTTTGTCTGTGGGTCTCTCATCACCTGCAAAAACATAGGGGGTACTCTGCATTTCTGTGCTAGATTAAGTGCCTATAACCTTTCAAAAGCACAAACGAATACTTGACACTTTACCACGCAGTCCGTGAGTGTGCCCCATTTTTCAAAGTGCTCTCTCAAGCTATCATCTGTTGTTTCAAAGCTCAGACCTCCAATGAACAGCTTTCTCAACTGCTCCGGCTCCTTTGGCTCATGGCCCTACAAAATAAAAAATCAAAAACGTATTCTGAATACAAACCACAGGGTTAAAATTTCACAGAATTACTAAAATTATCTGTGCACATTATAACTACAAATAGGAGGAATACATTTACGTAAAAACAATGACTTCTAATGGGTTTAGACAGCCGCATAGTAAACACTTAATGAGGTGTGATTTTAATTAAAACACTAACTAACTAACAACTTAAGAGTGCTCAAATGCAAACATCAGTAAAGAGATTTCAATATACTAAATGATTTGGCTGCTCCCCACCCCCCTGGAAGTGCATTCATGTCATGCCTATCTTATGTTCGAGTTGCATATTGCTCTGTAGGGATTAGCAATGAAGCACTGCTAGATAAAGGGAAGTCCTAACGCTTTATGAAGCGTAATCATGAGGAACTATAAAAAATTTAAGAATAGAGTGTACAAGAAAAAAAGGTTATTGCCCAAACTGAGCATCTAGTCTTTTGGGATATCCATTCTGAAAGGTTATTTTTATGCATTTTGAAGGAATTTATCCATTCTTATTTCCTTAAAATTGTAAATTTTGTACTCAGATAATTTTGGAAATTGACTGCATCCAAGCAAGAAAGTAGAAGTACCTATGTGGTTTTCAGTGTTATGGGAAATACCTCTTAAATGTGAATCAATGTGGACTTATGCCTTACAGATAGAAAAATGTCTTGAATAATGACTAATCCATGACCAGTAGTGGGTACAACTACTGGAATAAGACTGGTACCTTAACAAGCATTGTAAAACAAACTTAAGTTTAACTGAAGCTCTTGACAATATCACCTATGTATGACCAGCCACATTTCAAAATGTGCGAATTTTCCAAGCCCAGTTTTCTATACCGCGATTAAAGTGGGCTTACATGTGCATTAATGTTTCTGCTCTCTTTCAGTGTTGCATGTTTTTTTTTTAGTTAGGCATGGAATATCCCTGTACATTTGACAGGAGTTTATGAAAAATTATTTTACAACTTTCTCCCATCCCCAAGACAGAGAAGTCTTACAAAAAGCAACCAGATTAAGATCTTATTTAGCAAGCTGGTGCTTTTGTGAATGTAAAACGCACTTCACAACAAGGTGCTGGCTAGCTATGTTGCATGACTTCAATTCTGCAGCATGAATGTGTAACAGGTTTCACTGTTTCTGCTGCAGTGTGTTAGCCTAGACTAGCTGCAGCATTAGCCCGAGAGCTGAACTACGTAAAACCAGCCAGGCTTCTACATGTAGATGTCTTGCTTCAAACCTGAAAGTGAAGTGCTTTAACCTCTGCCACAGTTTAAATAAAGGGGGTGGTGGTGCTAGGGTTGGTCAGAAAAGCGTACATCCCTTTGAGTGCAGCATAACCACCCTAAAGATCAATGAATATTGTGAAGCAATACATGGCAAAAGAGAATTTCTGAATTATATACTGCTTTAGGAAACCATTGGCTTATAAACGTTCAGGTTGTACTACAGGAAACAATGCGTAAGATTATGAAAAGCTGGCTGGGAAGTAGATCCCTGCTCTTACACCTGCTAAACTTAGCGAGAAAGAGCCCCAGCATTCTCGGTAACAACCTTCTATTTAAGGCACTAACCTTTTTACTACAGGAACACTATATAAATGACTGACAACCAATGGTCCTCTGACTACAAAGCAATGCTTCTTTTCTATGGACTACGGAAGTATAATAAAAAAGAAAAAAACCCTCCCTTCTAACAGGACATAAACTTAAAATCTTACAGGGTGACACACCTACTGTATATAGAAACTGCTTTAGGTTAAGTGAAATATTGTTTTCTGTTGGTAATTGCATTTTTTTTAATCTACTGACACTACTTATTTTTTAGCTAGGTTATGCTAAAGCTGGGAATATTAAGTGTTTCAGACTCACCTACACATATAAAGGAAATCTATTATGTGAAAGTGCAGAGTTTAGACTTCTCCAAAACCAAAAACCTACGTAAGAAAAAACTGGGCAGTCTTTTTACAGTTCTCCGACACCCCTCAAGGCTACAGCGTTTTCAGTTAGCTACTCAGACTGCTTTTACCTTAAAAGAATGACCACAGAACTCTTCAGGTCACTCGTGAAAGGAAAAGTGAAGTCCTTTTCTGCTTATTTTTATATGTGCACCTTAACTGCCATTCTCATATGGGAGGAAAAACACTTGCTGCTACAACTTCTCTCTTCTATCAGAGAGAAATTATCCTCAGGACACACCTATGTTATAGCAACTCTCCACAGAAATAAAAGGCAACATTTTCTTTGGGAATTAGTTGTTTTTTTCCAGGCATTTTGTCCTCACTGGGGATAAGCCTCTCTGGGGTTTTCAGAGTGCTGTCCTCTGTCACACAAGGTGTTGTTTCTCAGTACTTCTGCTGCAAGCTAGTTATAACAACTGCCTCTCCTGAGGAGCTAGCCTTGCACAACACATCTCTCCCTTCCTCCCTAGTGTCACTACCACACTGCTTCAACAGGATCAGCAGGCTCCCTCCCACTCAGCCAGTACTGTGGGCCAGCACGCCATTTTGCAGTACTCCTTCAGGGTGGGGGGGTGGGGCGGGGAATAGCGGTAAGAATGCCCAGCCTGCCTGCAGCCACCAAGAAGCTTTGTTTCTCCCCCTAAGCAGTTAAAGGGACTTCCCAAACATATTAATAGGCTCTGAGGAGGCGGGGAACTTTCTTTCCAGCCCTGACTAGTGACTTCCTCCCTCAAGCCAAAGCTCTACGCAGCACCGACCGCCTCCATTTTGTGAGCGATCTCCTCTCCTCCACGCTCAATATGGAGCCGGCAGGGCGGGGCCTCGGGAACGCACGCAGCAGCGGGCGCCCCGCCAGCCACGTCCCAGCGCCACAGCGGCGCCGCGGCAGCGCCCCACCCGAGCCAGCGGTGGGGGGCCCAGCTCCGGCCGGCAAGGGCGGCCCAGGAGGAGGGCAGGGAGAGGCCGGCATTGCCGGAGCATCTGGTTCCCTCTGCCCACCCTTTCTCTCGATCGAAATCCAACTACCAGTTCCTACGGTCCTACCCAAAACCCCGAATGCCCAGTGCAGCCTAACTGCACCTCTCTCAGAAGAGAGGAAGAAAAAATGGCACCTGGCACCAACCCCCCCAGGATTGCTGTAAACACCTAATCTTCACAGAAATCCCAAGAACTTTTGCCAACACTGCTGCAGATGCATGTTGCCTTTATTCTGAGTTTGCTATAAACTTATCTTTCATATGGCAGGGGTTTTGAATAATCAGCCTTTTGGAGTTGCAGTACTTCTCTCTAAAGGCGCTGCTTTCAGGCGGAGCCCTCCCCCGCACCCTTCGTCTGTAACACCAGCAAGTGTCCACAGAGCGCCTGGCACCGCACCTACACTCACTGCGGCTAAACCTGCAAGATGAGGCTGCTCTGGCCCCCATGCAGCCCAGCCCTAGCGGCCTTCTGAAAAGGGAAAGCTCACAGGCAACCGGGGCCTCACCAACTTTCTCCGTGAAACATTTTCTCTAGGAACTTAATAGCTTTTCAGTACATTCCTGGCCTAGCCTACTTTTGTAAACTATGGGAGCTTATTAAATAGCCAGCGGAGCAACCTGAGTTACATTCTATCCAAAGGCAAGGGCAGTGGGACAGTTGCAACATTCCTTCCAGAAGGACTTTACACACCGCACTTCAATACAAAATAACCACGCTACCAGATACATGCAACTCGGACAAGGTTTGTTCTTAATTCAACTGCCCAGGCCCTCCCACATTGCAGTAGTGTATCATTCCAGAAAAAGTTGGGTTTGAACTAGCTAAATTATTCAGGCACCCTGGAAAAGTAATGTTAGAAAGCAAACAAATAAAATAAACAATCAGAAAATGTCTCAGTTATAAGCTACATAAGCATATTTAATACCCTCTTTGCTGATCTTAGAATTGAGTTTATTTTCTGAAGGGTATCAAAACTTTTTATTCCCCCCCCTCCCATTTCCACACCCTGCCCCAAAGTAACTAGCTCCCATCCTCCCATAACAGCCCCAACATCTTCTCTATACTACGCACCTTATTCAGTCTACGGTATTTCTGCTAGAAGCAAAAGAAAACAGTTATTTTTACTTAGTACAGCCTTGCTTTCATTTGCAGTGACTATTAGGCAACCATTTTTATTAAAAAAAAAAAAAAAAAAAAGAACCTGTCTTCATTCCCACTAAAAACAGGACTTTGAAGATAGGAAAGAATCAAGTTCCCGCTGATACTCTGAGGATGCATGAATTTCTTAAAAAAATAATTACACCTCACTTTAATCACAAACATACATTTAATCAGTTTTGTTATAACAGAAAACTAGAAAAGCAAAATTTCCCCACTAGGCATAACACCCCACCCCTTAAAATTGTAAGTAATATACTGCAATTTAAAGTTACTCTGCTAATATGGGGATGAAGAAGGTAGGAAAAAAGCTATGAATTCATACATCAGATAGAAATGGTTAAGGTGGTTTTTTTTAATGTTTACCCCTTAAAGCTACTTTTTTAATAAAAAAAAAAAGGCAATCCTCTCACCTGTGAGGATCGTCTTCCTTTCCTCTTGTAGTCTTCCACATCTCTCTCTTCCTTAAGAGCAGCCATTTTGGAAGGGTACTCTAACTCAGCCTTTCTTTTAGATCTAGGAAACCTAGAAAACAGGTTGGATAAGTCAGTACTTACCCCAATTCCTGTGAAGCAGGGCCTTCTCTGGCTGCAATGCACGGGTGTGGCTTTATAGGAGGAAATGGGAGAGGGGTGAAAGTAGAAAAGAATGTAAGTATTTAAAAGGGTAGTTAAAATCCTCAAACTATGTTGCTCATGATTAAGAAGAGGTGCAGGGGGGAACATCTGCTATCCTAATAAACGTCTTTTTACAACTGTTGGAGTAACTAGCTAAAATCTGTAGAAAACAACCTATGTTGATTACTGTCTTACATAACTATCATGAATTCAACTGGTACAGGGCAAGCAAATTCCACCTTTGGTACCCAAACCCACTACCTAAATCAAATTCTACTTCTCTAGATTTTAAATCCAAAAATATTTAACATTTTGCAAATACTGCTTATTAGAATTATCTTATGTGTAACATATTGTAATCAGTGATCCAGCAGCCTGCAAAGCTGCAACAGTAGAGGATGTGTTAGATATTTTCTGTATTGAAAAATATTTTCCACTAACATCAGTGCAAGAACCCTTTACTGATTCTATTCTTGCAACATCAGAAATTTTAACACTTGACCCTCAGCAATCTGTAGCGCTAGTCATCTGCATTACTTTTGCTTCCAAGTGATGTATTTTATTACTACCCTGTACTCTCTATTTACGTGCCCAACTTTTCACAATGTTATGTACGTATCATTACAAAAATCAAGTACTTCACAAGGTAAGCTCAGTGAACGAATCCATATCTAAGCATTCAAACAAAAAAGATCCTGTTCCCTTTAGCCTCCATTATTTCAAGTTTCCTGAGATCATCATCTGTCTTACTACATTGTACTAGTATCTTTGGCTACAGTTCATCACTACTTTGGACGTTTCTTGAAACTTTATTATAGTAGCCAAAATAGAACATTGTCAACTAAATAAAATGCTTCTGTAAAACTACATTTGTGCTGCATTAAAATCATTGATGTTTACAAGATTAGGTGTATATTTTGGTGGGTTCTCTGTTTGTTTGGGCTGTGCTTTTGGGGTTTGTTGTTTTGGGGGTTTTTTTAAGTTTTATTCCTGCAAATACTGCATAGAGAAAGGCAGGCAGGTCTCTACTAATGACCAATACGTACTGTTATTCAGAGTGAAAATTATTATTTAATATAATTCCATGTTAAAATCCAGCTTCAAATTAAACTCAACCATGAAATCATGAGTACCACAGCTTAATGCATTAACAGTTTTAACGGTTTTATAAGTAACATCAAAGTGTTTGTATTATCTTCAGTTCCTCTCTACACAATGTTAAATGTGCTCTTGAAATCCTTTAAATCAAACATCAGTTTGACTTAGGAGGTATTAGGATACTAAGTGTTTCAACTGAGCTGTTCAATTCCTTAAGTGATACCGGGGAGGTATGAAAGAGAACGTTAACAATTCAAAGGGCTTTTAAAGAAGTAGCTGTATGGCACCATGAAACTTTGAGAATTGTTAGGGAGGAAAGGGATAAGCCTATTTAAATACATTTTTTAAGTAATGAAAAGTATGCAATCCCTCTCTGATTTTGTCACCTGCTGCTTTCCCCACTGAGGCTCCATGCTGGCCAACATAAAGCTCTCAGGCATGGTCTCTGTCGTGATGGCCTCTGAAGGCCATCATGGTCAAGAGAATTGTCTCCTTGTTGATGCATACCATCAGCTGAAGTGGAACACAGCCCTGTTCAGCCCTATTCTACTCTGCCTCATAGAAAGCTGTTAAAAAAAGCTGTCAATAGTAGCTTTTTTTTATACTTAACATCAACAAAATACTATATTCAACTCTAAATAAAAATATTCAGAACATTTTTATCAGCTGAGTTAAACTAGCATTGAAACAGTTGTATACTGCAACAACTACAGAACTGAAAGTAGTCTCAGAACAAATCTGTTAGTTATAATGAGCAGAAAGTCACTAAGAGATGTCTCATTACTCAAAGGAACTTATAATGCCACTGTATCTCTTACAGAGACAAGTAGTAAGATAACAGAGGCAAAACAGACATTCCGAAGATGGAAGTTTACCTGTCCATTCAGAGAATACTATGGGGATGTATTGGTCTTTTGTGTAAATAGCTAAAGTTGGACCTAATGTGTATACAGTATATTGTGCCAAACCTAAGAGTTAAAGCAGCAGAACAATAGATTTTCAGCTCTAAGTGTGTTGGCAGTTGATTCCCAACACCAACAGGAACGTCTGCTGAGAAAAAAACAAGAAGATATTAGCTTAATAACTTATGTGATGGGTTTCCAAGCTTCACTGAAGCATTTTTAAATGCTTTGAACTCATCATCCCTCCCAGTTGTCAAACTATTCAACAACCCTGAAGCAGCTAAAACAATTGCTTACATGGAAAAGTTATTTTTAGCTGTTTTGCTAAGGGATCCAGTTTCTTCTCTGCTTTTAGTGTAGGAACAAAAACTAGTGTGACCTGTTGGTTTCCCTGTTCTCAATTCTCTTAAGGTTTCAGCTTGCAATGAAGGGGTCAAGATAAAGGGGAAAAAAAAAAAAAACCAAACCTGCACCATTTTTGCTCACCATATTTTACTTGCAATACTTGAGCAAAAAAACTTAGGTTTTGAGGAGAGAGGAAAGAAAAGCAAGGGTGGATATCACGACAGTATTTCCCTCCGGATAGGGTGCAGATAATTGCCCCAGCGTGCATTTGATCTCGACTTCATTCAAATTAAGGAGAATCTGAACCAAGGTTTGTGCAAGACTGCTTCTTCGTGTGGCCTACCAGGATCATGGTGGGACGCCACCGAATTTCGTGGCTCTTGTGCATGTGTGGTTGGGGGAGTGGAGAAAGGGAAACGGGAAACTATCCGAGAGAGCTTTGCACTACGCCTTCCCCCACCTCCCCGGGCAGCAAAAGCTCGCTACACGTGCTAACTCCCCTCGGGAAGGGGGTGAAGGATATTAGGGAGGTGCTGCAACGTGTACCAGCATTCCTCAGCGAGAAGCACAGCACTAAGTGACCTTAATGCTTTAAAAGTCTCTTCCCAGAAAAGTGAGTGGGAAAGGAATATCCCCAGTGCACTACTCCGGGTAGCTGACATGGGGGGGGCCACGGAGGACAGAACAATGACACACGCATGTGTGGGGCTCGCTTCTCCCCACTCTCGCCCGAATATGCGCCTAAGCGTTTCGGTGTCCCCCCGGATAGCTGAGAAGGGCCCTGCTACCCACAGCCCTGTCCCAAGCCGAGGACCAGGCCTCCCCCACCCGCCCGCCCACGCTCATGGAGCGCAGCGAAATGGCGGCCGCAGCCGCTGTGCCCGAGGGGCCGCAGGGCGGAAGCAGAGCCTCTCCCGCAGCCTCCCTCTTCCTGCCAGCGGCCGCCATTGCGGGCTACCACACCGTGTCGCAGGGAAAAACGAGCCTGGAGCGCGGCAGAAACGCTACGAGGCGGCGGCGGCCGCTCCGGGGCGGCAGTGGGAACGGCGGGGGGGACCACGACGTGCCCCCCCCCCGCCCCCCGAGCCCGTCCCGCCCGGGGGCTCCGGCGGAGAGTTACAGCAGCTCTGCTGCCGCGGGGGGGAGGCCGCTCCACCTCCCCTCCCACCCTGGCCGCAGCTTCGCCGAGCGAGTCCCGCTCCCTGCGCGCGGCGGGCAGTTACCTCCATTTTGTGACCAGGCTCGCCTGCTTCGCTATCAATATGGAGCCGAGAGGAAGAGGAGGGGGAGGGCGGAGGAGGGGTCACGTGGCGGGAAGGCGGGCTGCCCGCGCCGCGCGACGGGGCGGGAGGAGGAGGGGAGGGGAGGGGAGGGGAGGGGAGGGGAGGGCTGGCAGCCGCGCGCGCGCGCGCGGTGGCCGTTACCGCTTTCTTCTCAGCGCCCGCCGCCGCCCCTCCCCCCTCCCCCCGCGCCGCGCCGCCAGCCCCGGGCCGCGCTGGGCCGAGCGGCCCCTTCCCCACCGAGAGGGGGGCAAAGGAGGGAGCGAGGGGAGGTGGGGGTCGAGGGGGAGAGGTGGGAGAAGATAAGATATAACCGTGCCAGCCTTCAGTTAAGCGCCTTCCCGCCCTCCTCCGTCCCACGCCGGCAGCCGGCCTAGCGCACTAACCGCTGTGGGGGTGGCGGCGCCGGCGCGCAGCCGTGACTGGTGCGCACGGGCGGGCACCGCCTCTCGGCTCGACGTAAGGCCCCCCGCCGGCCTGCCGCCTCCCCCCGCCGCGGCTGCCCGCCCCCGCCTCCTGCCTAGCGCGGGCCGAGAACCCCGAGCGCAGCCCGCGGCTCGCAGGGTGGCATCTCGGCTGCCTGCGGCCGGGGGGGCTGCTGCGAGGAAGGGGAGTACCCGCCTTCAGGGAGACTGTTGATCAGGCGGGTTAAAATACTTTGTAGGACAGAAAAGGAAAGGAGGGAATGTGATGCTTACAGAGGACTTCTGCAGGAGTATCAGGGTATGCCTGAGACGCCCAGGACCTTCTAAACGAAGTTATTTGTCTCCACGTATTGTTTTTATCCTGGAGACGCTGCAAAGAGGCAACGGAAAGATGTGCTCTCCGGAGACTGTGTAGCACTCACCCTTTGAAAGTGAGGGTAGGTTAGTGTATTTCTGGTTGAATACCAAAACACATCCAAGCAATAAGTTTTACAAACTTCTCCATAGCTTCTGAAGCAGAGGCATTGCCTGCATCTTTTAATGGCGTTTGTCATCATAAACCAGCATACAGAGTTTAAAAGAAAGTGTCTTTGCAAGAATTTTGTATAGAATAAAGCATAATTAAGCACATACATAACAAATTTTTCCTTCGCTGGAAAATGACATCAGGAAAAACATAATTATAAAAACCTACCCTTAAAGTCAAAGTTTCTTGTGTCTTGGTTATTTCTATCCTCTCACAGTACCAGTAGCTATTTCAATATGATGACCTAACCCAGGCAGGAGGTGTTGGCACTTAACCCCTTTAAAAATACCTTTATGCTATATAAAGGAGTAAACCAGTTGATGTGGTTTTACTGAAAGGTTTGTAGGTGGGTACCCCACATATGAAATGCTTGACTGAAAGGGTTATGAATCACTGAAAGTTCAGTATTAGCTGCTAATTTTATTTCTTTATATCTTTACCCTGCAGTTCCTAAAAAAAAAAAAAAAAAACAAACCAAAAACAAAGAGGAAAATATAATCTCTGAGTTTCAGATTAGCATCTTTCATTTATGCTAAAGTGTCAAAACCTGTTTGATTTCCCTAACAAAAGACAATTTTCTTAATACATAGAGAAATTCCCAATAGGTTTAGAAATGTTCTTGCTACTATTGTGTACAGAAGTTGAATGAAGTTTTTAGATTATTCTTACATTTTGATCTCTGTGAGAAGGTAGGTGACTTCTTAGAAAGTAAAACTCACTGGAAATCTAAGCAGCCTCCAGATATTCTTTGCATTGAGGCCAAACCCAACAATTTGTCATCTTTCTTCTCCAAACCAAGTAAACCACACAATTTAACTTTTTGTTTAAAAATAAACAATCTATATATATGTGCCATTTATGTTGCTTGTTCTCTTGCCCCCGTTACCCACAGGGTGAGAATACTGTGAGACAGACAACAGTACTGGCTAAATATGTCCCTTAGTTTCAAAGGTTCTTGTAGTTTACATAGGAGCTGCCTACCCGAATTTGAAGAATACCATGCCTTTATTAGTTTGATTGTCATTCATTTCGCAGTTAAGTGCCACTCATGGAGGCTGATTGTCTTGTGGTCTCAATTGGTTGCACAGCCATCGGCAGATCACATTTGAATTCTATAGTTTCAGTTCATGATCACCCTCCCCTATGTGTAATCAATTGTACAGAATGTAATAATTTTATAATATTGTGCTTACTGCACTGACATAAAAGACAAGCCAGTAAATGAGGGAGATGCACATTTTATAAAGATTCACAGTTGCTGATGAAAATTATCCACAAATTTGAGGTTTTAGATGAAAAATTATAATTTTGATTTCAGGCAAACAATTTTCTGCTAGTTAGGTGTTTTCAAGTGGGTTGTTATCTAGTAGAATATTGCTTCCCATTTTGGATCACCCGTTTCCTTAAGAGAAAATGTATCTGTTCTGGCTGATGTAGTTTCATAGTCAGATGTAGTTTCATATTATGTAGCAGATGCAGTATTGGTGATCCATACAGATGGCTAACATGCTTTTCTTTTTTTCCTAGCAGTATTTGCAAACGTGTACTTTCCTCTTTGTAAGCCAAGGCAACAGTAGTTTTTACCTGGTTCAAAAAAAAAGCGGGAAACGCTCTTAACTTTCATATATTTCTGCGGCTGAAATGTCAGTTTCTCTTCATTGTCCTTTTTTGCTGTGGATTTGTTGGAGGTTTTTATTGCTTGATTCCTACATGGCATTTGTTTGTGAAGTGAATCTTTCGATATGTAAATATTGTTGGTGAAATTGTCCAAAGTTTTTTTTTTAGTGTTACACAGAGATTAGGATGGGAATATGAAATTGATCTTGAATTCTAGTCTCCAGAATAGTAATGTTAATGGAGCCAATTCACTGAACCAAATATGTTTTCCATAAATACAAACTATAATTTTGATAAGGAGGCCTGAGTGCTGTATAGTAAAATGTTCATGTGAGCTTCAGGAGGAAAGATTGTTTAACATTCAGTTCTTTTTTCTGCATTGTGGAGGAAATATCATACATTTAAATGTGGGCAAGTGTTACTGCAGACACTTGACTATTGTGCAAGCAACTGCAGCTTCTGCTATCTTCTTCATTTAGAAACAATTGTTTTCATCTCTGAATTTGATTCAAATTGCTGAGCTTCGCTGAACGAAGACAGGATAATATATTAGTGCAAAGGCTGGTAACATTTTGGCAATCCTTCTTGTACTTGTATGCAGTACAGGGTGCCTGAAAACCTTTTACTTCATTAATTAAGAAATATATAGAATCAATAACCTGATTCTTGATATCAGAATTAGTAGTATGATTATCCTACAGTATTTGCTTTATTTCAGAAATGTTTACTAATACTCTTCATATATATACACACATACACGTACACATACATGCATTTGTATGCACACACACTCCAGAAACAGCAAAACCTAAAGACTCTTTCCACTTCAGATTGTGCCAATTCAAGTGCCTTCTGCCCCAGAACTCTGGCAGTCTCTGGAGGACTTAGTTGCAGTGGTTTGAGATAGTATTTCACCGTTCTGTCTGCTTTTTTCCCGTGGAAGTCACTGAATGCATGTAGATACATCAGATACTTCAATTTACAGTCTCCTATATTAACTTTAATAATTGATAAAGGTGCGTTTGAAGTAGTATGTCAGTCTATGAGCTAGTTTGAAGCAAAACCACACATACTTGTCCACCAGCCTATTACAGGTATAGTAATCTCCAGCAAACATCTGGAGAAATAACACCAAACTCTCGCAACTATGTCCGTTAGACTCCATCTGTCAGAGACCTTAGATCAATTTTGCATCACTTTTATTCCTCAAGAGCTACATCTCAGAGCTGTGATCCAGGAAATTAGGGAGATTAAGCAATTAGCAACTACCTCAATTAAAAATACTTTTAAACTGCTTTCCCTTTGTATATTTTGGTTTCACTCAGGGATACAGGATTAATTCTTTCTACAAATTGTATCTCTATATAAAATAATTATTCTTGAGAATATTTTATATTTGTACCAGATATGTAATATGGAAAATAATCCTGAATTTTGGATTGCTATAAAAGTGAACAGTTTCCTAAATATTTTTTTCCCATTTCTTCTGCTCTTCTTTGGATGCTAATTAAATCTGAACATATTAGACTCTGTTTTATTCCATAAACTGCTCTCTCTATGTTTTATCTGAATTTTCTTCTTAAATTTTTTTTGCTTGAACCCTTCTGACAAAAATTGAAGCAAGAAGTGCGCATTTGGAATGATATTAGGACTAACCAAACAATAAAACTTCTAGCAGTGAAGGAAAGATAGCTTGCTGAGATGCCATTGTAACATAGTTGGCTCTGTAACTTTGTGGACAAGAATTTCACATTTATTGTCTAGATCTTAGGATAGGGGGAATTCTGTTACTAGCAAAATTGTGCCCTAGACAAAGTGTAAAGGTGTCATGTTAAAGTGTCAACAATCATATTTAAGGAGCTTACCTGAGATAAAGTATTGTATGCCTAACTTTCTATGCTGCTTGACTTACACAAGGCTCTAGGGTAAATTTAGGGCTTTCTTAAAAGCAATATACTTCATTTATGCTAGATTTTTTTTGTTAGCAAGCATACATTTTCTTTAAATGTAGATCAAATAGGAAGGAGTATAGGTATTGCTAGGGGAAAAAAGAATGTGATAGCCACTTACAGTTGAAAACTCCAGGTAAAATGAAATTTAATATGTTGTGTTTGAGATGCCAGTGCATGAGGAGTCAGCTGTGCTAAAATTTGTGTAATAAAATATCACAACTGGGAAAAAGGTAAGAAATACAAGATTTCTAGAAAAATTTTTAATTGGGATTCATGTTGTCTACACAGGAAGAAAAAACCTTGAGGTGTAGAAGAAAGAAAAATGGAGGATGTAGCAGGTAATATCTGCTGTTCTTGAAATCAAAATTGTAAAAAATAGTATGTGATTATACTTGATCTTAGTGTTCATTCTTTGTTACTAAGGTTTAGAAAACACTAGTTAGCAGTAATTGTACAACTAGCTAAACAGTAAGTTTTATTTGGTACATTTTAGTAAGGCAAGGAACTGCAGGTGGATTTCCTGCTTGCCTACGTATCTGTGCAAGAGAGTAGGGCAGGGGAAATAAATCATGTTCTTTCCTTGACTGCAATGCAGATCTGGCTCTGGGAGGGGTTTTCATACCCACACGGCTCAAACACATGGTCAGTGTTCAGCCAATAGTTAGCTTTACATCTGGCACTGGATTTGTGTGGTTCAAAATGCCTTTTCTGACTGCTAAACATGAAAACCTCTCACTTTTTTTTTTTCCTAAATTGAATTTGCACACATTCTTCAGACTATGATTTATATCAACCACAATTTTAACTGTTTATCTGGTATACACTGTAGCTACCCTAACAACTACTTTGCCAACGACTGTCACAGACAGGATTTTTTTTAAAAACACAGCTACACAGATGATTCCTTTCCTGTACTTACTCTCCCAGCTACGCTTAAGCTGCTAGGATCATGCTTTTTGATGGCATGCTATGTTTTAATCTGTTTGTAAATTGTGCTCCACTTTTAAGTATTACACCCCCCTGGCAAGTCGGATATTTCAAAATACATTGAATTGATTTTTTATATAAATATTTTCTGGGCTGTTGCTGCTGAGAAACATTTTATTCATTTTATAACATGTATTTGAGATTTTTAGATTACTGTGATGCAAGGACATATGTACAGTTATTTATATATAGCATGAAACATATGTGAATAAGGTTATGCCTTTCAAAAGCTGCCAAAATAAATCTAAATTCCAGAGGGTAATACCACATGTGTGAACATTTGCATTTGGAACATTAAGGTGTATCTGTTTTAAAAAAAAATCATCAAGTCTTCTTAATGAATTCCATACAAGTTTTCTTTTTTTCTTTCCTAACATAGAAATTTTGTATTTAGATAGAAATAGATATTGCTAAATACAAAATATTATGCCCTAAAATACGAGTGGTTGTAATTTAAACCAGTATCATAAGCATTATAATAGTTTCTGCTCATCTTATAACTCTTTCTCACTACATTTAAAATGATTGTACTGATCAATACCAGGAGTTCAATGGAGATGCTGGGCAAGTAGAATAAAACTCTAGAGAATGTCAAGAACCAATCTACTCATTGTGGCTGATTAAATCACTTAATTAAGAGAAATATATTGAAACTGCTGGGAGAATATAGCCAAAGGTGAGAAAACTGCAGCTGGTAGTTAGTCATTTGTACATTCAGAGACCTCAGGTGTATGAACTGATGTATTCCATCGAAAATTGTGTTATGAGTTTAAAAAAATGCCCTGTAATGCTAGAATATTGGCCACGGAAATGGCTGTACACGCTTGTTTACCAACTATTGTAGGTCATGTGCAATAAACACAGTTGGAAAATGCTGAGTAGTGGAAATATTTATGGCAATATATAAGCTGATGACATTTCTGCCTTCAGGACACACATGCTTTGAATTCATTGGCCACATAATTAATCATTTTCTGTGTGTTAATAAGAGGATGGTAACATAAGCAGACAGATTATGCAAGAGAAATCTAACATAAGGTCAACTATCTAATTCATAAAAATGTATTAATGCTTAAGGCTGTAACTTTCAAACAAGTTACGTTGTGTAAATGGGAAAAATTCAAATTTAAAATGTTGCTATTTTGCTTTTGGAAAAATGACAAGTATTTTTTGTGGAGTTTCCCCTGAAACCTATCATTCTTGGTGAAATGTAATATAAAAACTAGTACCTTTTTAATGTTTGCAACCATAACAGTGTTGTAGTTGTATCATCTGCATTTAACATGTATTTCATCAATCTACATTATCCAGATGTCAGAGGACTTGGTTACAATATCTTGTACCAGATATAGTGAAAACATAGTTTGATTTTGTGGTATGTAAGGAATTTAATAAACTGTCTAGCAATGTCCTCAAAGCACACCAAAAATTCTGGATAAAGGCTTTAGAGTTATGAAATCAGATTCTTGTCTGAGGTACATTCCTTGCACTTCATGTTGGCTGAGGATGAGGCCTATAATCTAAGCAGGCCTAAGTAACCTGCAGATACTATATATTTTCATATTCTTTCTGGGTGCCATTTCAGAGACTTGCTACTCAAAACATGCAGATAAATGGGTCTGATTGCTTCACTTCAGTGGGGCCAACTTGAAGTGTCGCGTGGGACTCTGTGACTTTGGAGCTTCTTTCTAGGTTTAGTCAACCAAGAGGGCTGTACCATTTTGAATACTAGCTGTAGTTGTACCACAGAATTTCCCATGATAAAAATAGTTTCTTATGTTTTTGTGTCTATCAGTGTACAATATTTTATTTAAAAAGCAAGAAAGGTGCTTGTAACATGTAAATATAGAAAACACGCAGATGGGTATTTCTGTAATTTAAAGTTGCCATTTTATCTAAGCAAGAATTAACTGGGTTTTATGTCCTCGTATGGACATGTGCTAACCCTCCAGTACACCTGTTGCTTTTATTCCCTTCCTCGCCTGAAGTTAGCTATGGGATTAACTGAATTAGTTATTTTTCCTTCTGTTCTGTAGTCCTGTGCCCAAACAAAGCTTCTGTCTTGCCTATTTTTTTTTAGTTTAACACCCTCCCAAGAGTTTCAGAAAGCAGACTGATGCAATTATATAGCACATCCCAGTGGAAAACTAGGACTACTATGTCAGGCCTGGAGCAGCGAGGCAATATTCCAAGCTGACGGCTGGAAACCACAAATCTTGACCATTATTGCAAAACTTGTGATAGGAACACAGAGAAGAGTATTATTAGCCAGTCATGCAGTATTAAATTATACATGACTGCAGCACTGCTGAAACATCAGCCACCAGCCTAAAGCTCTTCCTTTTTCTGTTTTGTTCACTTCAATGACAAGAGGCAGATTTTCCTGTTTTGACCTTTGGATTGAATCTGTTAATATTGATTTTAAAATCTGCCTACAGTCCATCTTTTGAACCCAAGTCTTTTTTTTTGTGAAATCCATATCTGAGATCCCATTTACACTAAAACACAAGCATGTATGTTTCCAAGGGGTTTACATGCATTTTGGTCTTAGGATGCTGAGGGAATTGGCAGTGTGTAAGCTGAGAAATGTCTGTACAAGTTTCACCCCATTATTAGGGTTTTACCCTAGTGGTATTCCAGTAAGAACAGAACATAAACTTTAGTCCATTCTAGCATGACTTCTATATGTCTGCAGGAGCAAGCTTCTTTACTCCTAACAAAAGCTAATTACTGGACCAAAACAGCTGCTGCTGAATTACTTCTCTGTGAAGGGTAATGAGGAGAAGGGAATATTTTGGTATTAAATACAGTTTCTTTTGGAATGCACATGTCCCTACTACATGCTGCTAGATATTATCTTAGCTTGATAACAGTCCCGCAAACCTTCAGTTCCTCACAGCAGGGGCCATGTTCCTTTGTTGTCTGTCTACAGAAATTATATTAGTATGCCAGAACCCATATTATTTACCCCGTATGAATACCACGAGTGCAGAAAGTCTCCTCAGACCTTGCCAAAACTCTCTCAGGCCTTCCTGAGACTTTCCTGGACACTGCTGCTCTTCCTGGAGCTCTGTGAGTGTTCCTGCTTCTGCTGAGAACTATACAGGAAATTTGCTACATAACACTGTAGGACTGCCACCTTGTTACTTCTATTCAGTCTTGTAAGGTCACAGACTAGGTAAGATGATTTGGGAGGAGGGGTGGAATAGAGTTCTATCTTTGTTGTGACAATCAGCTATGCTTTAACCATTTTGGGAGGAATTGGGTTATAAATACACACAGAATTATGAGTATTTTGAAAAATTCAAATAATACATAATTGCTCATTGTTATATCCTGGGGGGGGGAAAAAAATCTGTGTGTTTCTAATAAAATCTGGCAAAATGCTACTTTCATAATGCTGAACTTGAATACTTTTTTTTTTTTTTTTTTTTTTTACTACTGGCAGATTGGTTATGACTTCAGCTATGATAATTGAGGATGTTTTCCTACATCCCATGATTTAACATGTTGGACTGTGAATTGAAGCAGCTGAAGTGTAGGCCCACATTCCCCTCTCCTTACTATTTTCTGAAGATGGTAACTTCCAGCAGGGGAGGTAGCAGACAACAGGCAGTGTGCAAATGACTTAAATCTCTGCAGCTGTTGGCTCATTTCTATTCTGGTGCCACATGTTGTTATCAGTAATTTGTGACATTCATCAAAAGTGGAAAGCAATGTTTTTTTCATTTGAAAAAAACTGTGTGTATGTTTTTCCCTTTTTGTAATGTGTGTGCTACCATTGCAGTTAAGCTGAATGTTAAAGTATTAATGCAGTTTGTTTTATTACTTTGGCAATACTGCCCTAGCAATTACTGCTCAACAGACAGACTTTGTTCAGGGAAAAAAAGTCAAGGTGAGGCACAGCAAGGAAAAAAAAGTCATTAGCTCCTAGCTAATCAGAAAGAATACCTTAAGGGTTTTTTAAAATTCTTTTTATTGTTTTCTATTGTTCTTAAAACTTATATAGCAGGGGGAAATTATATAAGAAAGAAGGGGCTTGGTGAACTTAATGGGGGGAGGTTACGGAAAGAAATAAGCCCCTTTGTTTCCATTCGATGTAAAAGCTTGGTGAATTTCAGACTCTGGACTTTTCTGAGAGAGTATTTACAGATAAGGTAAATGGTACTAATTCAGCTGGAATTAGTATCAAATTAGAGCACACAACAACAGAATAAACACTTGAGTCCATATAGAGTTTGCTCAAATATAGTTATGTAACAGGCTAAAAGATTTCCACCAAACCTTACATCCATTATACTAATGATATATTCTAGCTCACAAAATTCAGATTCCGAGCTGTGTTTTTCCACAATCTGGAGGTGTTTTGTTTCCAGGTTTGCTTTCTGATCTCCCGAGAGACATTGTCTTTTACTTTGTTTTTACTCATAAGTGAACTGCATCCTTGCTCTTTTTGTAGCTTCCATTTATTTTCAATTTTTGATTGTATCTTCCATTTTTATTACTATTATCTGTTTTAAAAAATATATTGTAAAAATTTTTATGTTAATCATAATTTTATTTTCATATTTATAATTTGTCTTTTTCTTCAGTCTCTACTTTTTATTTTAAAATGAGATGGCTGATATAGCACAAAGTAAATTTAATTAGATGTTAATAAGTAATGAATATAATAAATACATTTTACTTGCAATGCCACATTAGTATTTTGCTCTGAGGTCTGAATCTGGGACTTTTATCATTGTACACAGATTTCTAATCCTTGCACAGCATTCCACTGCAGTTGGTCCTCAGTAAAGAAGGAGTCATTCTTTACAAAACGGATTGGATGACCAGGACCCAGATTATTCCTGAATGGTGGGTCTAAATTTTGCAGTTTCATAATAATGATGATACTGATTTAATGTATCAGTTCTATTGCAAAGTAAAATATTTTGAGCCATACATTCAGTCCTATGTGTTGAAATAATCTATTCATTCAAGATATGAACAAAAATTAAAGTTTACCTTGTGTGTTTCTTTCGATATTACATTCCTAAATAATGTAATGTTTCTCTTCATTTTGACAGTGTCCAAGTGGACTGGCAAACTTAAATGCTAGTTGTAAGACTACAATTTGTCTTTTACTAATAAAGGTGGTGGTTTATGTATGACAAAATATTTGAAACCATCTCCTCATACATAGATTAACTAATTAAATAGATTAAGTAGTGTCAGATTTAAAATCCATTATGTTTTGGCAAACACCACAAGTAAGGTAGATTTATGCTATACTACACCATTTCTTTATTTCTTTGTGAAGAATCAGGATTGGGATATCAAACCTGAATCCTTCTTGCAAAAGAAGACATTAAATACTTTTGACGCCACTACAATAGTGTTATCTGAAAGAATATTGGTTTCTTGAGTATGAACTGTTTGGGTTTGTAGTACTAAGGCTCTCATCCAATCAACTTCGGGGTTGGTTAGATATGAAGTTGTAATATGGGTCTCTTACTAGACTTAATATATACTAGCATTGAAGAAAGGGTTGCTAAATTCCTAAAAAGAGGATGAACCTGTCTTGAAAGTATTAAGTTAAAAACAATGCATTTGTCAAATAAACCTCAAAGGGTGACATATAAATTTGTTTTATTCCCAAAACAGCTTTGTATACAATTTAAAGCAGTGAAAATTACTGGTATCATGAAGCCTGGTCTAGCTTTGTGAGTGACTGATTTTTTTTTTTTTTTTCCCTTTTCCACCATTCCACATATAAATACTGAGAAGCTTGGCATAAAGAACGCAGCCTGGGGCATACCCCATAAAACTTACAATGCAATTAAATGAGCAATTTCTACTGGAAATAAAATGGGTATGTTGAGTAGAATATGAATTAAACCAAGCAAGAACAGAGTCAGACAACCTTTCATAGTACTCCAGGCTCTTCAAAAGAACCCCCGGGGTCAGCAGTACCAAATGCAGCTGACAGGTCAAGGCCAATCAGTAAAGAAAGATAACTGCAGTTTGCAATGAAAAGCAGGTCATTCCAAATTTTGATTAATGTAGTCTCAATGCTGTGGTGTCCACTCGAGTGGGTTAGCAAAATAAAGACAGATAGCAGTGGATTAACTCTAACACTTCTTTATTATACTGCAGACGTTACAAGCTTCTCTGCTGCATTCACTAAAACTAGGTTTTCTCCAATTTATGATCCTTCGTCTCACATTGCCGTCTGTCCTGAATTCTGTGGAATTGACTCAGTTACAAGGGGCTGCCCTGTTGACTATTTGCAGGACTACCAAAATGACCTCAAAATAACTTTGGAACAAGGCAAACCCACCATGTTCTTAACGTTATGATTAGTTGGTGTTGCTAGCATGTTTATCCTGTGGAGCATATACGACAAAAAAGTGTCAGCTCCCATGGCTTCGTTAAAACACCAGGGGCAACTAATCTGTTCTTTATTGACAGTTTTTGTTACACAAAACAAAGACTCAAAACCTTTGGCTACAGAGTGAACTTTGCAAGTGTAACTTGCCAGTGGCAGGAATCTGAGGATTCCAGATAAAACAAAGAAATGTTGCCTTGTAAACTTTCATCTTATGAAAGAACAAATGTGATCCTAATCTGTGTTCCTTAGATGGCGTTTTTTGAAGTAGAAGAGAAACAAGTAACCTCTTTTAATTGTTCTTTTCTGTTCCAAGATAAAATTAGCAAAGAAATGTTTGTATACATACTGGTCAATATGGGATTGAAATAAGGCTTTACAAAACACAGAATATCTGTATTGGTGAAGGATAAAATTCACTAGCAAATCTAAAAATCTAAAAAAGGTAAGAATTTGTGCCATGCAAGTTTGAATATATATTATAACTGTGCTCATTAACCCAAGTCCTTCCCTGCATAGTCTTCCAAATCAATCTGTTTGTTAGAACTGGTTGGGTCGTTTTAGACAACAGCACTTCATGACGTCAGTGATTATCCTGGAAGCATAGGTGCAGTCTGTATACATAATCTTCTCAGTACTGATGTGTGTGAGCTGCTTTTTGCGTTGCTTTTCAGTTGGATGAAAGGGCAGGACTTAAAGCGGGCTGAAGACCAGCCTGGCAGTGGTACTGTAGTATGCAAACAGCAGAATCTAACTGGTTTAGATAATAGCAAAGATGTAGATGAGGTTCACCATTTCCCTGTTAGGTAGGACAAAAATGTCACTATAAAATTACACAGAGATATAAAATTATATCTCTTTTTCAGAATAAGAGTTAGAATGTGTTTTTTCCTACATAGCTGACAGTATATGTTATTCTGTGACTTTTTTTTTTTTTGTAGGGAGGGAGCTATCAGCTAGATATTTTAGTGAATCATAGAATCATTTAGGTTGGAAAAGACCTTTAAGATCATCAAGTCTGACCGTTAACCTAGCACTGCCAAGTCCACCACTAAACCACGTCCCTAAGCACCACATCTACATGTCTTTTAAATAGCTTCAGGGATGGGGACTCAACCACTTCCCTGGGCAGCCTTGACAACCCTTTTGGTGAAGAAATTTTTCCTAATATCCAATCTAAACCTCCCCTGGCACAACCTGAGGCCGTTTCCTCTTGTCCTATTGCTTGTTACTTGGGAGTGAACCAACTGCAGTATTTGTAACATGTATAGCACTGTTGTTCAAAGTGTATATTATCTGGTATTATGTGAACATTTATGGGTTTCTTTGCCCAATGTGTAAATACACAGGCAGTTGGCAACAGTTGCCTGAATTTTTGTTTGGTATCTTCTGAGGCTGAGAGGTAGATGACTAGCTTGTAACTCCCCTGCTTTGAACTTTGCGTGTGTCCAGATGTGTGGGTGTGTGTGCCAATGCATGTGTCCAGTCAGTCCGTAGTGGCTAGTTTGAAAGAATCAGAGCAGAACATGGCAGTAAAGTCTATTGCAACGTCAGAACCACTGCCGTCAGGGAATGGAAACCGAGTCCCTGCCTCTTAGGGCAGCTGTATCCAGCCAGCAGACAATGAAAGCAGCAGGCTGTAATGAGAAAAGGGAAGCCAGTGAAGGAGACAGACTCTGTGGAATTTATTAGCCCATGCAATAAAGCTGCTTCTTTGGGAATGAACCTGAAGTAGCCTCTGAGTTTATTTGGGATAAAAAGCCTAGTAAGGGAGGCAGTTTATTGGGGTTCATCCTCTTCATAATCCAAGATATTGACCCCTACGATCTCCCAGCCAGTAGCAAAAATATCAGACTCTCCCATCTGTGCACAATAGCGTTTATTTTCATCTAATAAAAACAAGCCCTGAGTCTGTTAACTATTATCCATTTCCCTTTGCAGGATGTATCTTACCAGTCATCATTGAGAATATTGCTTTCAGACTCATTTTAGTTTATAGCCCCAAATATTTCTCGTTTGCTTTGAATAATTGTTTTCCGTTGAAAATTAGGTAGCTGGCTTGTTAATTAGTAAGATATAAACGAGACACATCACTACATTTTTAAAGCTATGGTGCCAGCTAGTGGTGTGAGATGACAGACAGCATCTCAAGCTTGACATTTACATAAGTGTACAGTATATTTTTGTTTGCATCATAAGGTGACATTAAGTTTTATTTGTCAGTTATCACTACTTTGTGACAAAAAAGACAAAATAAAATCAGTAGGTGCTATCATTTTCCAGTCGGATTTTAATTGGGTATTGTTTATTTGAAACCTTCCTGCCATTATTGATGGAGTAATGGCATCATTCATCAGGCCATTTGCCAGTGAAGTCTTTTAGTCCTTAGTTTCTCATGTGTGAACATCAGTTCTTATGCGTTATGAAACTGTGGGTGCTCTTTTACTTTGCTGGAAAACTGAATTTCTTAAAAAATGCAGTAGAGTTTAGTTGTGAGCAGCAAAAAGGTGCTTAGATGGTTTCTGCAATTAATTCACTTGTGAACACCGAGGAGAGCTCTAGTGTGGCCAATATAGGGTAAAACTCTTCATTGATTATATTAACTTGTAACTGATGCACCACACTAAGATGAAAATTCTGTATTTTATTAACATGTAAGGAAAATTCAAACAATTCATTATTCACATGCATTATCTGTATTCAAATAAGCTCACAACAGAAAAGAAAAATAAGCAAACCTTAAGAACATTTGTAAAGAAATGTAAAAAAATAATTAATATTTTTTATGTTTTTTTGAACAAAGAGTCATTGACAGGCCATCTTTTCTAGTTTAATTAAGCAATAACTGATCTCAGTGGGGTTGTGGAAGGCTCTTGAATACTAATAAATAAAAGCAGAAGATGAAGCATTTCTTTCATTAAATAGTAGGAGCTGTTTATAACTCTATTACTTACTGCTAAAATCAATTATTATTACTAATACTCTACAAGTAATTTATAACGGAAGGCACACTGAAGGTTGTAAAGCAGAACTTTTCTTTTTAAATGTCAGACATAGCCATGAAGGTCAGCTATTGTGAATAAGGACACCTCAGATGAACACACTTGTAATAATATTTGTGAAGATAGATCTAGTGTTAGTGACAGCTGCAGGCAGTAAGCAGAGCTGCCACAGTCTTACTTCCAGTCTAATGCATATGACTACAGTGGTGTAAAAATACAGGGATGTCTCCAATCCAAGGGAATAAAGAAAATGGAATGATTTTTCTATAAGATTTAATCAACTGCTTTAGACACACAAGCAATTTATTTTAAAAAGATGCTTGGAATATTAACCTATGCAAGAAATAGTCTTCTGTTATTAAAATAAATTGTATTCCAATAGGTGTGAAAGAATTTCAGGGGCCCATGGTGCATACTTGTTTCATTGCATGTAACTACTTGAAATACACTGTCATATTTTCATCATACATTTCCTTTTGGTCCACTTTCCATAGACAACGTGTCTGTGACAGATATGCACTTTCTGTTTTTTTCATGTGCTGTTACAACACAGTTGTTTTAATTTAATACTACGGGGAATATTTAAATGAAGAAACCTCTCTGTCTCAAAACATTAAAATGCAAGTATGAATCTTAACTGGTTTCTTTTAACTGTGGGTTTTATAATGTGTCTCTCATGCTCTTTCCTGATTTATTACTTAAATGATTTGGGATATTCTGGAAATTGGTAGTCTCTTGACCTACATGTAACTGTTGATTCAATAAGGTTTTAGTTTTTCAAAGAACTTATGTGTTGCCCAGTCATGACAGTTGCAGAAAATTAGGTGCACACCTTGAATTTGAGACCAATACATGGCTTTCTCCAGCTTCAGTTTTCTCTTTTTGGTGCTTTAAATTAAACAACTGTCCATAAATGTTGTATCGGTATGTAACTAAACCACCATATTTATGCTATAATTTCTTATTCTATTCTATTCTATTCTATTCTATTCTATTCTATTCTATTCTATTCTATTCTACTCTACTCTACTCTACTCTACTCTACTCTACTCTACTCTACTCTACTCTATTCTATTCGAACTCCACTGTCATTAAAAGAAAAGTCACTTATTTGGACTAATGACTATAATGCTGTCAGCACTGAGGTTCAATTGCCAAGGTATTTGACTTCCAAACAAAATAATGTGGAGTTCAATGATCATGCAGTGACCAATATTTATTATGTTGAAATATCCATTTGGATTGGCAGTCCTTTAGCTATCATGGTATTATACTCCAAATGTATTTCTTGTCCAAAATGAACACTTTATGCAGAAGCCACAAATGATACAAAATGATTCTTTTAAAAACATTTTTAAAGGTATTTTTAAGTTTATGTTTCATATGTTTACTGATAAGATAAAAATTTAACAGTTTGCTTTCTTTACTACTGTAGAACATGTTTTGTTGTGATAGCACTGACATAATATACATTTAGTGTATTCTAAACTGGATACTCTTGTGCATCTCATAAAACTTTCTGAAATCTATCCATTTAAAAATCTGCATAATAGATTAAGCTCAGTGGACTTGGAAGAATCCAGATTTTAAGCATAAACCTTGATTTTAAAAAAAGAAAAAACCTGCCTAAATTGAGTTGTCATGTAATTCCTTTACATCCACTGATGTTGTGTTGGGCCTGAATTCAATACCATGGCTGATGAAGGGGAAAAAAAAGATTCACAATAGTTTTGAAGTCAAAAGGAACCTGTTTGGAAGGCCCTTTGACAAAAAAGCTGCTTTATAATTTACAAAGAGCTACCACATTTGAGTACTTGGTGGTGGAGTTTTCTGCCCTTCCCTTGGAACGCTGTCACTGGAGCCCTCCCCAGATCTCTGCGTCAGAAGATGTAGTGGCCCAGTAGAGGAGCTGGCCACATCTGTCAGGAAACTGCTACAGATGGTTCAACTCATTAGCTGACACAGCTCCTAGCAAACATCATCCAAGAGTATGGGGACCTCACTTGGACTAAATGTTAAGCTTGCCTCCTGTTCAGTGCCATTACATTTTCTGCAAAATAAGATCCTTAACCATTGCTATTGGACGCTGGATACACTTGGATGTAACCAGTCTGTAACCCTGTTTTATACAATTTGCAAATGTGAAAAATTTAAATTAATACTGGTTGCAACATTACAGGTCTACCCAAACAGTGTCTCAAGCAGAGCTCACAGTATCTTTTAAATGTTGGCTATATTTGATATTAGTATGTCTCCATGATGATATCACAACTGTGATGCGATGAACTCCAATGCATTTCTAATATATTATACATTTGTATTTGTAAAACCTTTGCTTTAGTATCATGTTTATATTGTTATGTGTGCAGTCACTCATGCAGAATTTCTCAGTTTACCTTTCTTCTTGTTACTTGGTCTTTCTAGCAAAGTTGTTACATATTTATGTCGGTGTTGTTAGTAGCAGAGCAATTACAGCAGGTGTGTTTGATCGTTAACTTCTGCAGAAGAGCCAGCAGAGGGAGCATACACATTGGTGTTTTATGATACTTGCAGATTTTGGCCAATTTTTTTTCCTGTTTTTGCAAATACATGTATTTTCATATATGTGGTTATTACATATGACAACGTGGCCAAATGCTTGTGCTCTGGAAGTGCAGTAACTGTGGAGAAAAGCTGGTCTGTCTATTGTTTTACGATTACAAAATTAGTTTTGATTTTGCAAAGACTTGCATATATCAGTTTGTGTACTGGGAGTAATTCTTTGGATGGATTTTTTTTGGACCCTGGAGAGGAGAGACTTCCCCCCAAAAAAACCCTTCTATTGTACCACAGAACACACTGTCTTTAGAAAAACCACAACATAAATTTAAGGAGAGGTTAAAATGACTTCACACACTTGCAAGGTCAAGCCCTTAATAAATCACTATATGCATTGTGTGCAGTTCACCTGTGTGAAATAGGCTTGAAGAGACTGTTCTGGTTTTAGCTGATATTTGGAGATATATTTTGGGTGTATGCAAAATATACTATGCAAAGACTTCTTTTTTTTGGTTACATCTAAATGCATAGACTCTTGGAATGCAAAATTGCTTTGAAATTATCCTCACATTCATAGTCATTGTGCTTTGGGCCTGCTCCCGAAGTTGACAGGAATTTTACATGAAGAAGTGTCAGGACAGAAGGGTGGTTTTTTGTACAATCTTGTGTGTGTTTACACAATACAGTGAACTAAGTATTACTTTGTACATTATGTTGTTTGCATCATGATTTAAACTTTATTTAATACTTTTTTTTTTTATTTAGCATTATTACACTATGTGCTTGGTTAAGCCAGGAGGGGTTGATTATCATTAAAGTGTTATTTATTTCTATTTTATTAAGCCCCTTTTTACATTCATGTTACAGGTTAATTTATACTTTTATTTCATGCACTACTTGGCTTTACTGATTAATATGCCCCATGGCATTCAATAAAGCCAGGCAGTGGAGGAAATAAGAGTGGTATTAATTTCTAACATTGCTATAAATTTGCCTTAATAAAACTAGCTCAATAACACTGCAGTAGTAATACAATGGATGCTTCCAAATTGTTAGCAAAGACACAACTGAAAGAACAACATATTTTTTTCTGGAATTTAAGAATGCTGTGCTGTCTTTTTAGTAGTGTTCAAATTAGACTACCTGTTATAATACTGAGTGGTCTTACATTGTATTCTAAAAAGCAGCATATATTTTTCAAAAAGAAATATTATTTTACTTAATCAATCAGTTCAATCAGATGCAGATAAATCCTTTGGATCCTTTCAAATGCCTTGTGGATTTTTATGACCATGACCACTGTTACTTAACGGACTGCCTAAACCCAGGTTTTAAAATATCAAAGAAAAAAGAGAAAATTCTGGCATATAAGGGCAAACAGCAAACAAGAAAAATTAGAATAATGGATTTTCTTCTTAGTAGTAAAATAACTATTATTGATTTACATTTTCCAATATTTTCCGTTGATTTACATGTTGTTTTGTAGTAGAGTGAAATTCTCAGGAAAGAGACACACATAGGATTGGTGAATGTTAGTTTTAGGTCTATGAACTACTCATTATAGTGGAAATATTTTTGCTATATTTTATTTATTAACTATTAACTATGATAGCTACAATTTTTTCAGGTCTAGATTGTGAAATCTTTGTAGTATGAAATTCTTAAGTAATCTTTGCCATCTAACAGCTAGCTGTGACAAACTTTTTACTCATGCCTGCATTCCTTTCTTGCTCAAACTCATATTGACGTAACTGAAAATTTTGCTCAGTAAGAGGGTTTTGGATACAGCTGTTATTTGACCTCAATGCAAAATGAAAGCATGATACAGAAAGTTAGCATACAAAAATCTGAACAAAACTGTAGCCCAGAAGGATTGCCAAATCCTCAGAGCTTGATCCTGGAAGGTGCATGGAGAAGCCCTTAATTGCTCCTGAAGCCAGTGGGATGTGAGCCTTCTCTGCACTTTGCTGGGTCAGACCTCAATAAATCACTCGACACATTTTGCAGAGATCACCTATGGGGTGAAAGGCAGCAAATGTTTAAAAGGATTAATATAAACATTATATATCAAATGGAACTTATTTTTACATTCAGGCAGCTATGAAAATAATACTGTCATTTTGATAAGTGTATTGGTTAGTTAAAATCAGATGGTCAGCAGACTATCTACTATCATTTGATTTTACTAACTAAATGCACTTATATACATTTACATAATGGATAAGCTGAGGATCTACCAATGTAGATTCAAATTCAAATTTTAGGCTTTATGTAATGATCTTTGGTTAGTATGTTTTTCTAAATAGTAACAAAACCTGTAAAATTGTCTTGTTTACTATAAAACTCATATATGTCCAGACATATCATTTAATTTGCTTGTATGGTGCTGGTATGGTTTAATTATGTCAAAAAACTTTGTTCAATTGTTCTGTAACCTTTTAATCATAGAATCATGAAGTTAGAAAAGGAAATGACCTCCTCGCATGTGCAGGGCACAGCCAGTTCAGGTCTGTGCCCTGCATATGCAATATGTGATATTTTACCTGGGCTAGTCCTCTTGTGGAGTTCCATTTTGTCAACTGTTTTCTCAGAAGAGCATTTAGTTTCTAATGGAAAACTGAATATCTTCCTGTATCAAGCTTTAAACAAGACGTTAGCCAACGATAGGAACAATGACATTCACAGTCACATTAGATTCAATGTTTTAAACGGGGATATAATCCGTCATACTTTGGGGGAAATTTGCCAACTGCTGTGTCAAGCTGGATAGCTTATTCTAGAATTGTACTTCATGGAAAGCTCCTCTATACGCCCCAGGAGTGGTGGAAAATTAGGTTAGATAAATAGACCGTTGATTAGATTGTTTGGCAGTTTAGTTTGCCAGAAATGCTGGAAATCTGTACCACATATTAATATCGATGATATATGCAGACAGCTAGTGCTTTCCATCTTTCATTGACAACAGCGGAAGTCTGGCCTAGTCACTAGCTCTCTGGATAAGGTATTTGGGGTGTATGTAAAAGATACACAGAACATCATATTTCTAGCTACACACATAAGCAGCAGATACAATTATAAAGGGAAATTCACAAGAGTAATTTTTAGTGTTTAAGCCCACAATGCAAAGCTATATATCTGTTTTCTTCTTGTGTCGTCACAGCCAAGCAGAATAACCTGCAGTGCTCGCAAAACAGAAAAATGTATGTTTGGGCTGTGAGGCATAACATGTGCGATTAAATATGAGATCTCTTTAGTTAACAGGGCGAGGGCCAGGGGGCGGAATGAGTAAGAATGCCTCATCAGCCTGGGTGCCGCAAGTAAGGCACGAAGGGTTAAGGCAATGTCTTTTCCTTTGAGAGATTTTTAAAAAGCAATCTGTTTTAAAGGGATGTCTATCAATTAAAAGATTAAATGGGGGAAGGGTGAATCCCCCTCCCCATGTCTTGCACTGTACTTACTTTCATGCAGATGTTGAAACAAGAATATTTGTTTCTGTTTCAACTTTTCTCCAAGTGTCTTTTATCAGTAGGGATAGGACTGATATTTTGATTTCTGTTGCTCTTTTTGTTTTGTCTTTTTTTTTTCCTTCTTTTTCTTCCACCCATATGCACACCTGTGCTTTTATAGAACAGAGAAAATTCTCTACTTTTTGTAGAAGGAAATATGTACTGATTTTCTATTCTGCCCCTCCACAAAATGCTTCTCCTCTTTCAATGTATTTTTTTTATGGAATTAAAAGGTGTTGCCTTTATTTATTGGCTGGCAATAAATATTATTTATTTTTACACCTCCTTCTTTACAGCACAATCCTGGAAGAGGAACTGTGGTCTAAACATTGTTGTTAAGTTTTATATTTCCAGCCATGCATTTAAGTAACTTTTGTTTCAGAAGGAATAGATCACTTTTAAGGTGACATTTTCTGGGAACTAGAACCTAAAATTCAAAAACAATGTAGCCAAATCCCTGCCCGTATGTACAAGAAGAGCGTAAATTGAGCACAAGAAACAGCCAAACATGATCGTAATTAGGATCATTAAAATATCTTCTGGGCATCTGAGGCAAAAATATATGTAATAACAGATAATAATAAGTATAATGCATCCTGTGTGAAGCGTTGGAAAGAGTCGAGCTGTTCTGCTGCTGATGTTCGTTAGGAACTCGAGAGGTGGCTTTTGGGGGCCTTCTCGCGAGCGGCGAGTTACACACGGAGCCCGCAGTGCCTGGCGATGCCCCGGGGTGCGGGGCTACCCCCGGCGGGAAAACGCCGGCCCCCGGCCCCCCCCGCGGCCGCGCGCGGGAGGCAGGGACGGGCGGGGCGGGCGGGCGGGCGGTGGCGGGCCCGCCCCTCCGCGCCACTGCCGCGCTCCGCCGCCGCCAGGGGGCGCCGCCGGCCGGCGGGAGGCGCGGCGGCCTGCGTAGGGCCCGCGGTAGGATAAATGCGCAATAACCGTGACGTGGCTCGGTACAATTCTTATAATGTGATCATGTGCTAGCCATCATTATGGGATCACTGTACCGAAAAGGGTACTGCTGTCCGTTCAGTTCCGCAGAGCAGGGCTGCGCCCTGCGCTCTCAGCTCAATGGCAGCATGCTAGGCATGTTAGCCCCTTGCAGCGTGTCACTGCCTGGCAGCCTTTGCAACAAAATTTTTCTGCAAATAGTCGCGATTTTAATAGAGAGATACGAAAATAAAGGTGGGATGGGGCGGAGGAAGGATATCTATCTGCATATAGCCATCATTTGCTTTTGCGTATTTGTTTAAAATCCTGGTTGAAATGCAGATGCGGAGAAATGCCCTACCCTAAAAACTGTTGGAAATTGACCTCAGTTGATGGTTTTTGTATGGATAGTAGTTCAAGTGCAATGCTGAACACACTGGATATAGAGATGAGTTTAGGAACGTTTGCCTCTGTCTGGAGTTTATGGAAACTCCCTCCTCATGCTTGGGCTGGAGATGCAGATATAGAAAGGTGAACTTAACGTTTTTGCCCACCACATTACCACTGCTCCTTACATGATAATAATGATAGTTATAATAATGATGATGATAATAATAACAGTAACAATACTAATAACAACACCAATACTAATAACAACCAGCACGATGAGCAGAGCAGACAAAAGGACTTGCTACTAGGGAAAATCATCAGAAACGTTCTGGACACCTCGCCCAATCCATTTAACCCACAGAAATAAACTTTATCTTTAAAATTCAAGCAAACCAAACACCTATTTCTTTTTCTCTTCTCTTTGGAGCAGATGCTTGCCAAAAGCTCTTCCTATTATGGTCCCTTAAGTGGAAGGTTGTTTGGAGGATCTTTAGAGAGTGTGGATGTGGTTTGCTGCAGCTCAGCCCAGGTACAGAGTCCCACTCTGACTGAAAGATGTAGGCACTCATTGCAAATTGCAAAAGTATCGCCTTTTTAATTAAAAATCAATGGGCCTCATTTTATTGGGCCTTCCTGAGATTGATGCTGGGTAGCCACACCATGTCTTTGTATTTAATTAAACTTTCTGTGAAATAACTAACTGGCATGCATATAATGCATTTATGTGTTTATACATATATAAAAATAGATATTGGCTGAGGAGCCTGGGGAGGTTATCACAGAGGGGCGGTGCTCTCAGCCTGGTGCTTTTAGGACAATGATACAATAGGTCTTACCAAACATCTGAAGTCAAGGCATCTGAGATAGTACGGACAGTTTGTGTCAACTATAATTCTATTTGTACTATGATCCCAAGCCTTTTGCCTAAAATCCACCAACTTTTGTGTTTGGATCTTCAAGTTCCTGTTATAATCCTGCACAATAAATTCAGCTAGTGAATTTAGGGAGAATACAAGGCCTTGTGGCTTCAGAATTCCATCTGAGGAGATGCATCTGAAAATATTCTCTTTTCCGTGGTTATTTTTATCCTGTTCTTTGTTAGAGAAGATATGTAGGAAAAATGTGTTTCTAAAATGTGTTCCCAACTACAATAGTTCTTACAAAGCAGGGGCTTTCTTTTTTAAACTCTAGAGTATGTTCTTCCAAATTGCAGCATTTTTTTTCTGGCATGTGTTACTTGGAAAGGAAAAGATGGGAATGATAGAAGGAAAAGATGAGAAATAGATTACAACAAATGCAATAACTCTTTAGGGGCAGTACACTTTTCACCTCTGGGTGCCACTGTTCAACTGTTTCTTGTGCAGTGGCCATCTGCTTAGAAGTCCAGCTCTTATTGGAGAAATATTCCCTGAAAGAAACTGTTAAAGAGATACTGTCTATATCTCTGGATAATCAAGAAACAAGTTTCTGATGTATGGATATTAGTTATGCACCATTCTGACATGCTATTTACATACTGAACAACAAAACAGTAAACAGTCTACAGTTGTTCAGTTTAATGAGTGAAGTAGTCTGGTGGTTTATTTAAAATTTCTCTTGCCTCTTCAGTTAGAAGTTGAAATGTGAATCTCCTTTTTTTTTTCCCTGTATAAATGAGTACTAGTACAGATTTATTAAGTACACGGATTTACTGTAATCATTCAGTTGATTTAAACAAGTTTTACAATATCAACAATAATTTGCTTTATTGCCCACAACCTACTTAATTCAAAAATCTATTGACTGATATCATTCCTTTTCAACTGCTGTGGAACTGTTAATATTCAGAGCAAAATTAATTGCAGTCTGTGTATCCAGCTGTTCCACCAGATTAATTATATTGTGACTATTTCTCCTAGAAACTCCGCCAGGGCAACTCATTGCTAAATGACACTAGACCTCTTCTCTGAACTATACTATGATTTTAATTCTAGTGAAATAGAAATCTTCTATGAATGAAATCAAGTGTGTCATTTAACTCCTTCATTACTATAAGGCTGTGTTTTGGGCAACATTTTCAAAATAATAACAATTGCATTTTAGGTCATAATGATAGGTACCTTTTCTCACCCAGGGAAGAACAGTGCCGCTGTCTGGCCCATAGCTTCAATCTAGAAGTGTTCTTCCTGCACCATACTGAGTACTGCAGTCTATCAATGAAAGCCAGCAAGCCTTTTCATATCTGCACACAGACAATGGAAACTTCCATGATAGCCTTATAAACAGGCATGGGCTGTATTTATTTCTGTTCAATAGTTCTATGTATGTTCTATATATGGATTTGTTCAAAGTGGTAGAGGAAAAATTCAGACTGAAACATCTGTTAAAAATTAATTTCAACTTTGTCCCAGATTTGTACATTTTTTCTACCCAGTTTCATTGGAAAATCCCAAATAAATAGAGCACTTCAAAATAAAAGAATTTAACTTTATCCTGGGAACACACAGTTCAGGTTTTGGAAGGGGAAACGTGTAATAAAATGCTGCTCAAATGAAACTGGTAAAGCTGTAAAATACGTAAGTGGAAACTTTGAGGAAACTGGCAATGAGAAACTGGAAATCAAGCAGTAATTTAAGCTTAACACAACCACCCTTTGCATGTGTGAGTACAAAGGAGAGACTAGGCACAAATATGAGTCAGAGCTCTCCTCTCAGGAACTGAAGGGACAGAGATTCCCAGCATCTGTTTCCTTAACTATCACCCAGAGGATACTGGTGGTAAATCACAGTGAGTAAAAATAGAATCAGAAAACTAGCTCAAAACAAACAAGGTACTGTATTTTGCAGTACTTTTGCAGTAGATCTGTATCCAGCTCAGCTTTCATCTGTATTCAATTTGGATGTGTCAGATCACATTCACTTCTAAACAAATTGTTATTAAAATCACAAGCATGGATAATTAGGATGTCCCACAGAATAGCCAGCCAAATTTGATGCCTAAATGGGAGATTCATCCTGCTCACATATTTTAATGAATGCGTCAATGTCATTGTTGTAGAACGAGATGGCCAAACCCTCTGGTAGTGTCAATCACTGCCTTTCTTTTGAAATGAATGGGCCTACGTCAAGTTGAATCAACTCTGGTCCAGCCAAGAGACTCCAACTGGAAGAGTGAGTTTGTATGTATGAATTATTTTAGGTGCCCCATTGAGCTGTACATAGTTTTCATGTCATCAGTGAAGGCTGAAGTAATGATACTTTGCCTTGAAGGCCTCTAGTGAAATTTAATTGAAGTACTGTGAGTTCTGGAAGACACATACAGTTGCAAGGAATTCTTATCAACTGTAAGAGTTCTGAATTTATACTCGAACATCAAACATTTAAAATAATATTTTATCCATTTATTAAAGTTGTGATGTTTTTAAAAAAGTGTCAAAAGTCAATATGGCGTCAACATGTCTTCAGTATATGCTATTTGCTGTAAATAGCCTTGTTATTAGGTATGTGAATATAACGTGACTCTGGGACTTCTGAAGAAAACCCTAACCTTTTATTTGAGAAATACATTTATTTATGTGCAAATAATGTGAGATATTCATGGAATCTATAATATTTCAGTAAATGATAGTTACTGATTTCAAGAAATCCAGCAGTTTTAATGAATTAGATTTTCAGGTAAGAGAAGTTAACAATATTTAGCAGAATTGATCCAGTAAGTTATCATTGACAACTGTTAGTGACTACCATTTCAATATATACTATTGTCAAGAGAGAATAAAATTTTTATGTCTTCTTTTAGTGTTTTGCCTCCTCATATTTTGAGGATATACCTTTTTAGTCTTGTTTTATTCCTCATAAAAGATCCTTTAGTTTTATTTCCAACACAACATGTTTTAAGAAAAGCCTTTTCTTCTAGAGAAGTTCATAATTTTACTAGCAGTAGCCCTAAAAATCCTTGTGGTTGAGGAATATTTGATAAAAAAATTAAAAGCTGACAAAAAAGAGAACAATCATATATGCAATAAATACTAAGAATGAACCACTGTTGGTTAAAAGCTCCCAAGCAGAAAAGAAAAAGTTTTACAATGAGGACCACCTATCCTACTATCTCCTATTGCTATTATATAGAGACAATTTGATTTAAATCAGTAACACAAACAATGCAATAGCAAATTAGCAATGATGGTGTTCAAGAGTATTTAAATTATCTGAATCTCTATATAGAATGTAAAATTCTGAAAAAAAATATTCTTGTGTGGTTCTGAAACTGGCAAACTTAACAATGTGACTCTCATCTAACCATAAGTATCTGTTATTTATAATTCTTTTCATCTTTGCGCTATCGTGCATTTAGTCCAGTGTCCATGTTCTCTAGTTTATCACAGTTACCTTTCTAAGGCAGTTTTCTTTCTTGGCATTTATATAATTTAGAACCTGGACTTTGAGGTGAAGAGTACATTTGAAAAGAAGATATTTCTTACATTTTAGCCAGGTTAAAAGATTTCAATTATTTTTTATTTGGTATTTTGCTTAGTTAGAGTCAAGGTTCCACAGCACTATGTTCTGATGCTACATGCTATTATGCAAACATTAGCACTGACACAGAGATCTTCCTCTTAAAGAATTTGTGAACAGACTTTCAAAATGACTAGTTGCTGTTGTAGCCATCATGCCCTATGGCTTTACGATGTATCACATTGAGTAACCAGCATACTGAAAGACAGGAAAACATAATTGAAGAATATTCAGAAGTCCCCTTGATTCAATGATGATCCAGCTCCGTTCAGTCCCTTGTGCTTACTTCTGTTTGTGACATGATTATTTCTAGTGATTTTTTTCCAGTAGTATTTGAGTCATGTAGTGTGGTGAGTGCACCAACTGCTTCAGGTGCAGGTGGTATTTTCCTTGTATGCTTCTCTATGCCATTTGGCATTTGTTTTCCATTTTGTGTGTTGACTCATTCACTCAGGAGTTTTAGCAACTGAAACACATCTGATTTGTTCACTGAACATCATAAATGTTTTGTCTGGTATCTGCTGCTGAGAAAAGGTGTGAAAGACCCTGAGACACAAGGCAAAAAAGGCACCAGGTAAATTAAGTGATGTCAGAATTTTTTTGCTGTCTGTACCTTGTTTTCTTGATTAAAAAAAAAGAAGCACTTTTCCTACATTATATATATTTTTAGTATAGTTAACATGTATTAATTACCCAAAGCAGCCCCCGCCCAAACATTGACAGCAGTTCTTTTTAGCAGTGAGGAGAAAACCCTAAGAATTTAAAGGCCAGTAGTAATTTGCAATGTGCAATTTCCTACGGTTTTCAAAACAGTTATATTAAGCTAAATTATTTTTCTGTGCTTTCTCCCACTGATCATGTAGACAGCAACACATTTTTGTACTTACGCTGCCTATTTTACCATTCTAGCTCTGTTACTGGAATACAGGAATTTGCTGATTCATTCAGTCATGTTTTGCAACATCCATTTTCACACTGTATTTGGTTAAAAAACCCCATATGGCTCTGCATGACTGGGAAGCTCTGCTTATAGCTCCAAAATCAAGAACTATGAAATGACTAGACTTGTCCGCGGATTGTTTAGTCACTGGAGGCAAGATTTAATGAAACTGTTTTCTGTTGTATTGTCGGAGCGCTTGTAAGCAATGCAGCTCATTATTTCTTGTCCTAAATGAGTGTCTAGGTTTTAGAAAGAGTCTTAAGTACTTGTTGAATTAGGTTTGTGGATATATATATAATATATACAAAAATATATGTATAAAATATAAGTAACTTTTTTATATAAATACATATGTACAAATATAATATAAGCAATTATGATAGTTTCTGAAAGATGTGTAGGCTAATGGAAGTCGGATGCAATATTAATAAAAATTAGAATGATTTCTAGAAATTCAGATACAAAAAAAAGCTAAATATCCATTGCTATGATGTCTTAGAGAGAACACTTTTGAATGAGATGAGTAACAGGGTTAATACTGATGTTAAAGCACTTGCTGCCACCCCTGCTTTCTTACTGGGTCCTCTGCTGCAGGTGAACAGGCAATGGATTATCCTAAAGTTGTGGGAGGACTTTTATCTGCTTATTAGTAACGACTGTAACACAGTTGCTGGTGCAAACAAAGCCATAACCCTTTCTAAGAAACAGGAGTTTTTCCATGGACTTTCCTGGAAAAAAAACAACCAAACAAACACAAAAACCAGAAGCCAAACCCTGCTTCATAATGTTTTCTTTCTCTTAGAGCTTAGTTTTAAGCTTCTTTTAGTTTTGATCTGAATTATTAGTACATTTAATCATAAAATAATTAAATTTGCATACACATATTATTAAATTTCACCTGTGCAGACAAAATGGTAACGAGTGACCACATGCCTAACAGCAAGGGAGGCTGATGTTATCAGCCTACCCTGCTGTTAATACCAGTGAAACAAAGTGAGGTGGAGCAGGACCTAACATACCAGTTCACCACTGTCAAAAGAGAGATGTTCTTCTCCTGTGCCCCATGTTAGCTTCTTCTCTCCCTGCTTCAATGTGTTTTTCTGCTGCTTACTTTGTGGCAGTTGAAATACTCGTTCCATGTCTCTTTGTAACTAAGGATAGTTTTTGGTGAGGAATTGGGTGTTGCTGGTAGTGAGTTAGATGGCCTTGCTGAGGCACCAAGTAAGCACCAGAGCTGATAGGAAGGAGGAGACAGGATCATGCAGCCAGATGCAAGAGCTGAGGGAAGGAAGCAGGGAGACGTGAAGGTCGAGGGAGGAGAGGGGAGACAAGATTTCCCTTTTTTGCACTAGATATAGTACAAGATTCTAGTTTCTCCCATCTAAAACCTCGACTTCACTGTCACATAAGAGGTTCAATAGAAGTTAATTGGTTTTTTTAGCAAGTTGATGCAAAGGGTACTTAAAACTATTGGAGTTATGCATGAGAAAATCTTTAGTTGCCTAACACCAAATCCTACAGGCCGTATTCAGTTCTGAAGTAAATTTTCCTCTGGCTTCAGTTTTTCTGGCAAGTTTTCAAGAATAAGTAGAAATCTTATCCAAGTGTCAGATTTGGTCAGTAGCCAACATTTTATAGAAATACACATGTAGAAAACAGGGAAAAGAGACTAGCTTGAAAAAGGCACAGATGGAAGTTGCATCTCTAAAAAGTCCCTGTACTGAAAGGCAAAGTGGTTTTGTATGTGGTGTTTGCTTGTTTGGAAATATGAAAACTTTGCACATGTATACTTCTTTCAGTTTTCACTCGAATTGTAAGTGGCTGCCTTTGAAAAGAAAAGCAGAAAGGCTGCAGTCTATGATCCTTACATTCCTGAGGTGTGTCCTTTTATCTTCACAGAGTGGTTTTGTGCTATCATGCCAGCTCCTGGACCTTTTATTGCCCTTTTAACAGCCTGCTCCAAGTTACAGTTCATTTACGCTCAGCTAATAAGCATTTTTAATTCCTTCTTGTTGTTCAATAGGCACACTTATTTGCAGCACATTACTGGAATTTTTTCTATGAACATCGATTCCCTCCTGAGCTTGACACAGTGCTCTTTGCTATCACACTGACGTTCTTCATAATAATTAATTTATTTTAAACAAACTTTTGGGAGATAAATTGCCGTTATCTCAATTTTAGAGATGCAAAACTGAGGCATGTAGAAATAAGAATCAAAAGAACCTACTAATTCTAGGAGCATGGTTTGACAGTACTGGCTTGGTTTTTTCTGAGTATCTGGTATTATAATAGCGCTGTGTTATATAATAGCACTAGTAATATAGTAGCTCATTAAAAGCACCATTTCCATTGATTTCAATTACTCCTGTCATGCATGGAGAGCACACATTTGGTGATCACTTACAAAAATTTGCTTTGAGTGACTTGCCTGGTGTATAAGGATTCTGTAAGTCAGTGATAGCATCTAATTCTTTAGGGCAGGTTGCAACTGCCTTATTCAAGAAATCATCCATTTTGTTTCTACTAACTTTTAATTCTTTTAATTACATAGCTCAGCCCACATAATGTAACAAATATTTCTGGTTGTGGCAAAGAAGGTAAAAAGATCTGAAGTGAGAGATGCCAAACATTATAAGAAAGCTTTATGAAACAACAACCCAGGCATCATTAAAGTGGTTACTTGTATCATGGCTGACTGCAAGCATATTAAGTAGAGAATATGATTTGAGGAGACTTGTGAGGTCCTGAAGGTATTGCTGGAAATATCAGACTGAATTCTGTCATATTCAGTCTGACTCACTAAAATGAAGGATAGTGACAATCACAGTGGCTGGACTGCTAAGTGCCGAAGTTGCACTGCACATTAATTTTTACTGTAACTCCTCATTAAGAATACACCTGCACCCTTCTGCCTTCTGCAGCAAATGAAGCAGTGGAGTCTAAAAAGTCTTCTATAAAAATTCTAGCACAGAGCAGCTCCAAACTGTGCAGTCAGATAGGGATCCTGGGTCATTTTATCTGAAGTTCTTTTTTTAAGTCCTCATTGTCCTCTCTCATTACCACTTGAAATTCTTGTTCTCTCTGCTCATCGGGATGCTTCTAGGTATTACAATGACTTTTGCTTTAGTTAGGTTTATGGAGAACTTGAAAGTTCAAAGTCTTGTTTGGCTGTTGAAGGATGATATTTTTCAGTGAATAACAGTCAGGTGGATCTGTGCCTAGCGAACCAAGTTTTATCAACTTGGCTGCTACCTGTAGACTCTCTCATGACAACTGTTCATTGTTGAAGAAATCAATGTTGGTGGTGGTTTGGAACAGCCTGTAGATTTTATTTCTATTTGGCTTCTGTTTAATTGGTTTTCTGCATGCATACACAAACTATAAAAATCTATTTATTTCAAGCAATTGCAAACAGAATGGGAGGAAATGTTTCTATCCAAAACTTAATCCACAAAGGACACTTGGGTCAAACAGTTATTTTTATCTGGCTATTTATGGTGACTAAATGTTATATGAATGTGTCTTGCAGGAGCTGTTTATAGACTAATGGTTGAATCCAGTCCTGATGGAAATATATGGAACTCTGCTGGCCACATTCAGTTGTAACAGGTCTGGAACTGGGCCATTCAATTCAGTAGATTAGTGCAGGATGTAAATTGGTGCTGAATTTGATTCACTGTGGTTATTAGGTGTGTGAATATGAAGAAAATAGAGCCTTGTGGAAAAAATATTAACAGCTAAAAATCAAAAGCAATATTTCCATTGGGCATTTCTCCAGTAGGTGTTCTATGAAGCGTTAATAATATGCAATTAATTCTCTGAATGCAGCATGTGCACTCTTTTTTATCAGGGGTTGGAATGTTTGTGAAAACAGGATCCTTTCAGCTCTTTCCAAGACACTAAAAATTCTGTCTGCTTTTAAGGCTTGTGTTGTTCTCCTCCTGGGAGTTTGAAGGAGGGTAGACTTCTAAGTTTGCTGAGTATACAGGTGACTTGGATCAGCCCTGTCTCTGATACACATTGCAGATCCAGATTATACTACTTCAACACCTTATTATAATATATAACAGAACATTTTTGTCAGGCACAAGGTATGTGTGCAGCAAATCTATTTATATGTACATGCATTTCTTAAGACCTGAAGCCCCATTTCTTCATTCTATTTAAATTGCAGAACAGTCTTCTGTAGTATTCTGTCTACAAGCTTATGCACCTGTAGTTAATTGGATTGATAATTGGCTAAGATGGAATATTTTTGGGGAAATGGTAGAAATGTTGGGAGTATATGACTGCACAACTTTTATTATTGCTTTTATTTGGGAAAGAATAAAAGGATATGACTATTATGTTGTATTTAAGTGTATGCCTGTACAGTCAGCACTCTGTAACTAGGCTCAGAATGTGTCCAATAGTATCCAAGAATTTTTTTTCAGTAATTACTGCACTATTTTTAATGAAAGGACGTACAACATCTTTACAGATAAGTAATAATGGTTTTTCTTTCTCTGTATTTTTAAAGCAAATTGTCAACAGCTGTGATGTAAAATTGGTTATTTCCTGGCAGTTAACACTCAAGTTTCCCATAATAACATTTGTTTTCCTAGCAAACTGATGCCTTTGTACTGTAGGATTAAAATTCTAAATCATCTCAATGAAATGCCTATGTTTCCATTTTTAATTGTTGAAGTCAGAAAGGGAGTAAAACTACATAATTGCAAATGGGTTTGGATTTCAATTTAAAGAGAAAGCTGTCATCTTAAATAAGTCCAATAACTCCTGGGAGACAAGATAATTTTCAAAAGATAATAACTTTGAACAAAAAAACCCCAACAACCCAACCTCGAGTGATGTATATTTATAAACAGGAAAATCATTTTCAATTGAAGAGTAGTCTCTAGAGATCACGACACTTCCACAGTAAAACAATTCTCAGCTTGAATCCAATCCAATTTCATAGCTTTTGACTGTCCTAGCATTGTACCCTTATCAGTTAAGATGCTAATTATTTCCCCTTTGACCGTATCATCTGATTCTGATGATATCAAAGCAAACTTAAGTGATTAAACATACAATTATTGGACATTTGACGTCATCAAGTGGCAAGGTTCACTTTTTCCTCCTGTTCACTTATAATGCTATTGTCAAAGTACAGTAAAAGTCCTTTTGTATTGTAACTTAAATGGTACCTTTTCTATAAATGCTGTGCATGCTTATTCCTTTCAGGAAGCAAAGGAGAAAAAAAACCACGTTGTGTTATGAATGTGGCTTTTTACACTTTGACTTAACCTTTAGAAAATGAAAAATACAAGGTCAAAAGGTAGTTATGTTAGAAAATATTCACCTGGATTGCTGTATTGATTTTCTTTTAAGAGGGAAAGCCAATAGCATATAGTTGCAAAATGCATTCGTTAGCCCTAATGGCATGTTTCTAACACCAGTGCTCTAGCAGTCTTCCTCCCTGCCCTGCTTTCTTTTTTAATGGTTACAGTGCAACATTTACTAGAAAGTAAACTACTCCTCTTTTCTGTAACCTAAATAATAAATTTGGTGCTATGTGAAGAGGTAATATTTATTTTACATTTCCATTGCTTTTCTGAGAAATGTAATAACAGATAATCAGAATCCTTAATTAACTGTTCTTGGACTGTGAAGAATGTGTTTGGGAAAAAAGGAGCACCTTTGGGCACCAACACAGTAGGTCAGATTCTCATTTTATTTTTATACCCATTTAAATAGTGCTGGACAGTACATAGAGAACTTAAGGAGGGAACAGTTTACCTTTGTGTTCACCTTTGAAGTCTTTAGATTGACAGAGCAGTGAGAGCAGTCCGTAGGTACATCTAGTGACCAGCACAAGCCAATAGTAAATGCCTAGGGACACATTTTTGAGCAGACATAAAACCAGAAACATACAGAATAATAAGTTATTTGTGTTGCAGTACAGACACTAAAGTGTTATGAAAGTTGGAATTATTTTGGAACCTGATACAAAGCCTTTGAAACCAATAGTTTCTTTTCTTTGATTTTGAAGTGCTTCAGATCAGTAGCAACTTCAGTTTTAAGTCTCATTCAGATCACGATGTCATCATCAGCCAAATGCTTTCCTAGCATTGCTGAAACATTGTTTCAACACTGATTTGTAGGAGAAAGAAACCACTTACTGAACCGCTGAGACCACTTCCTGAACATTTTAATTTTACGGGAAAAAGAAAATAGTCATAGGATATTGAAAACAATAGGTTCAGCAGCTTTTTGCTGGGGGAAGTCTGACAATAATGGGCTTTGATTTAAATACTGTTATGCAAAAGTAATTTATCTTTCTTTAGGAAATCTAAGAAAACAAGGAAAATGCTACTGAAGTTTTATCTGATGTTTTTCCCATTGTACTTATAAGGTCAGATTTATGATGTGAGTGTTGTATCAGATATATAACTATGAATCCAAAATGTGCTGTTCCTGAATATTGCTTTAAAATATTGTTTATTTCCTTTTTTTCTGACCCCCTTCTCCCCCCAAAACAAAACTAAAACAAAAAAAAAAAACAACCCAACAGTCAGAAACAGGTTAGTATCAGGATTTTTTTTACTCCATTTGAGGTTATGTTCTCTGAAAATTTAAAATAAATTCTGTGGAAGAAAATCCAGAACTATATCCATATCCATATCCATTTATTTAAAAATACTTGTCTGATATGTGGGCCAAGTAACAGATCCTCAGAGACTGATTAACGATTTTGATAATTTAGTTAGAAATTGGCTATAAATATTTTAAATTGTGAATTGTTTTAATACTGAATGTTATGTGTTTGTGAAGAAAAGAGAATTTGGGAATCCTGTCTGTATCAGGATCTGTTTCTGCTAATATAAATCAATTAAGTTTTACAAAGGCTTACATTACATTATGCTGATCAGCTAAAGCAGGCACTGACTGAAGCAGTTTCCTTGGCTGTCAAAAATCAATAAACAATAAAGGTCTTGGTCTTGAGAAGTATAATCAAGTTTTTTTGAGAATAATCTGGGATTCCAGAATTGGCATACTCAAATCTTGCTACCTGTATCTAACTTTTAGACTTGATTATTCATTTTCATATGCCTGATCTAAGAACATGAACATTCTTCATGTATTCCCCTGCTTATCTGTCTGTGGTGCTATGTATAACTAAAAGTTTGCTATTCATGTTAGTAAAAGGTTACATGATCTTGAAAGACTGGGCTATACAATGGCAGATGAAATTAAACACTGATAAAAGGAAAGCAACTAACATGGGAAAAAAGCATTTCCAGCTTTATTTGTGCAGGGATGATCTTTGAATTGATTATTATCATTCAAGAGAGAATTCCATCATACTGTGATATGATAGCTAGCTCTGTGAGGACATCTGTTGAGTGCTGGGTAATGGTAAAATTGAATAAAATACTAGGGATTATTAGGAAAGGAATAAGAATCAGCCATTGTTAAAACCATCAAGCAGTTATATCTTCAATACTTGTTTGCACTTCTGACCCCCTCAGCTAAAATTCACACAGTAGAACCAGAGAAGTCATAAAATAAGACAACAATGACAATAAAAGAAATAATTGAATAGATTAGGGCTAGGAAAACAGGTAATGAAGGGAAATATAATAGATGCCTGTAAAACCTTGAGAGGCAGAGAGAAGAGGAGTAGGGGCTGACTGTTTCTTCTAATGCAAAAATGAGGGGTCATGAAATTAAGGTACAAGGTGACAGGCTTAAAACAAAGGCAATACATTTTCAAAAAGTTTAATTTGGCTGTGAAAATTTTTGTCACTGCACATTGTGGAAGCTAAATTTTACCTTGATTTAGACAGCAATTAGATAAATATGTGGAAGAAAAATCCATCAAGGGCTATTAAACACAGATATTACCGCTAGTTCAGGAAGTCTCTCCCACAAATTGCTAGGAGCTGGAAGAATGTCCTGGGAAAGTATTGCTGTATAATTGCTCTGTTTTAATACTCTTCCCTAGGCACTTACTATTGTTTTGCTGGAAACAGGATACCAGGCTACCTTTGTTTTGACTTGCCATGGGTATTCTTATGATCTGCTTTGAAAATAGCAAGCATTCCTATTGAGTATTTTCCAGTGAAACTCAAAAATCAACATATTCGCAATGGGAATAACACTTAGTCCACATGGTTCTAAATATTATCTGCCAACTGCTTTTATGTCCTATAATTAAAAGTTTGTGTATGCTTACATATATATAAATATATGGGTGTGTTTACACACATGTGCAAACACACCTACGTATATAACATTATTGTCATTGATTTCATCTATAATGGTATGATCTTAAACATTTGTTCTTCTTTAACAGCATTCATAAAGATGTGCTTAAAATCGCAATTTAAGTAGTTCCATTGACTTCAAATAAACTTTCATATTTTGCTGAAGTAGGGTATGAGTGTGTACATTGGGCATTATTATTACTAAAGTGACCCACTATTAGTTGCCATTTCCGTATCTTCTTATTACGCTTAATTATTTTTCTTAGAAGTAAAAAAGATATCAAATCAATTTTCAGTTGGAATTTTCCAAACATTTCTAAGTAACCATGATTTTTGGCCTATATTGTCTGTGCAGTTTTCTTTAGTCTTGGCCAATTTTATAATCTGATCCAGCAAGCTCTTACTCTTGTAATGTTCTTCACTGACTTAGCTGCTTAATCAGTGAAAGTCTGGAGAACAAGGCCCTAAGTGTCTCTGTGTCACTTCTTTGATAAAATCCAATCATGCATGTTCAAGCCTAAACTGTATGCGTTGCTGCTGTGAGATCATATAGAGATGAGGACTTCTGGTAACAATGGTCCTGACACCAAAGAAAAGCTGTCAAGGAGTATTTAGAGGAGTGTTCTGCAATGAATAGAATCTGTTTGAAAGGATCACTTCAAAATATAGTTTCAGCATTTTTAAATTAAGTTAAGTTATTTGATCTCTCTGGGACAAAATGGCAGTATGAAAACAAAGAGGAAAGCCACACAAAACTACTGCCTTTTATTCTCTTGGACTCTTTTGTTTGTACTGTTTATTTGTTGAATTTTACATGTTGCAGATCAAAATACTATTCTGAATTTACAAAATCAGTTTCACTGCAACATGCAACAGAAAAAAAAGTATGAAATATGTGATGTCAGGAATGTATTTTAAGAAACTTTATTTTTAAAAATCTTAGAATACAGAGCTTTAGGAAGCATATTCCATGAAATTCAACTGAATTCTTCCACTTATCAACAGAAGCTTATTGTCCTAGAAAAGTTTTATTAAGTAATAGATTTGCATTTCTTTAGTTAATGGCCAGAAGGCCAAATCTTAGCCTTTTTGTTCTGTTTGGACAGGATGCATAGTGTCTCACTTCAGGCACTTTTGTAGAAGTATGGTACTTAGACTCTCTCTTCAGACATAATGGGAAGAGAAAAACATTTCCGTGGGGTGATTACGGAATGAAACTAAGCTTTAGATCTAAAGTTGTCTGGATGGAGCAAGTAACTTTGAAATTGTTGCTTTTAGGTTTTCTTACATTGTTTGTTACAATATCAGAGAATTGGATAATAATGTGATGCATGAATGCATGTGTGTGTAGCTGTATGTTTGCTGATAACGGTGTCACTGCATAACATACTCTGATCCAATGGTGGATCAGAGATGGTGGATATAGTAGAAAGACTTTCAAAAGAAAACACCAGTCCTGAAAGCCCTTATTCACAAGCCTACTCTATATTTATACAAGACAAGGAGATGCCATCATATTCATTTAACCTAACTGCCTGTGCAAGTCATGCGACTTTTATTCCACCTGTCACTGAAACCCATAATTTCAGTACCAAGCCCATAACATCTTTCAGAGGATATAGCCACATGATAGACTAAAATAGTTGCACATTTATACAGAGTGAAACAAAAGATACTAAACCTTTTTTTGGAGTGGTGGAACAGACGTTGTCTGGATCCAACACTAGAATCTCCAGGGAAAAAAGTAATCTCCTCTGAAGTAAGCGTGCACCTGCCTGCTGCTTCTCCTGCTATGATGGATAGTTACAGGAAATAAACTGACTCAGCAATGATACAATGAATCTCACTCCCTTTTCTACTCCTGCTACTTCCTCTTATTTAGAATTAGTAGATAGATACTCCGATTAAAACCTACTGTCTAGGTACAAACTATAACACTGATTAAATGGATTGTTTTGCCAAGGGAGATGTAGCTGAATTGCCCATTTTTCATTCAAATGGTCAAGCTTAGAGAAGTAGCTTCCAGCTCTAAATATATTGAATCACCATTAACCCATTGAAGAGGGTAGGAACACAGATATACACTTCTATTAGATGAGCAGAGTTGCTTGTCTGATAATATGAACAATTAAATGGTGGTGCTTATTTAGATCCTTTTAAAATGAATTTGATTCCACATGACAAGGTGTTGATTAAACTTGCAACAACAAGAATTCAAGGTACTCATGTTAAAGTATTTGTACAGGGCTGGTAAGGGCCCACTACACAAATGCTGTGCATAAATAATTGGTTAAAAAAGAAGAGGCAGAGAGGCTCACCAGAAATCATGCTCACCAGAGTTATTACTAGTTCACAGTTGAATAGAAGCCACTTCCCATAGGAATCAGTAATTGAACCCTGTTCATTCCACTCTGTAAAATGATCACGACGTAAAAGTAAAGCAAAAATCTTTGAGAACAGAAGAAAATGCACATAAGGTTTAAGGGTGAGGAGTTTTGCTATGTGGAATACATTTCATATGGGAAGAAAGTGCTTTGAAAACATGATAAAATACCTATATTTTATATTTGTAGTTCTGTTTATTTCAGTTAGCATTCATTTTGGGTTTCTTTAGTACATAACAACTTACAACGTATTAAAAGAGAATTAAACAGATGTATTTGTGTTTATTAGTCATGAAGTTTTAATGTAACTCTCCAGATTTATAACAGCTTTAAAATGGATTCATAGAGTTTTAAGGCTAAAAGAAATGGTTATGATTATCTAGTATGACTATAGACCATTTCCCCTGATGATTCCTCATTGACTCTGATGACCTGTGGCTGAACTACAGTAAATTTTATAGAAAGATAGTAGTAACAGAATATGAATAATTTGCACATTTTATATTTCATATGATAATCTTTAAGCACCTTGTATGGCTTTCACATGCCTGAATATTTCCATTGCGTCTACTGCTCAATATTTGAATACACATGAGGGTTCAAGGCTTACTTCATAATTTGTTGTATTATCTGTTTATAGATGTTGCAGTTCTTAGTACAGAGTAGTAAATCACTTGCACAAGCAGAAATGAATCTATGACAAAACTGGCAAGAAAACCCCTTTATGTATATTGATTTTGGTCCCACCCACTCACTCTCCTCAAAATACTGCCTCCTTTAAAGTATTTAAATGGGTGGTGTGTTTTCCAACACTTTTTATGAGATTTGAATGAATGGGCAAGCTACCTGAAAGGAAACCTCTCTTAAAATAGCCTGATATGAAAAAATAAACATACTTTCCTCATATTAAAGAGGATATGGTATAGATATCTGTGGGCTTTTAGGGATAGCAAGGAAAGCAATGAATGTCATAACCAATCGTAAACTGAACTTACTTACTTGTGTTGATAATTGTGTAGCAGCAATTTATCCAGCAGTGTTTGAAACAGAGTAGAGCGTCTTACACTTTTGGTGGTTTTGTGCTAAGGATATCAAATAAGAGGCCATAGAAATGAGTAGTTTTCTTTGTCAAAGATACAGGAAATGGGGAAAATTGAATTCCATTTGGCAAGATTTTGGTGAGAAAGCATTTCATTAAAATTATACTGCTCAAATTAATGAAATACTACTTATAGTGAAGAGAAGATATAACACTTGTGGAAAGTGTTATATCCTCTTTAAGGATGGAGTTTTAAGAAAGAATCACAGTCATGAGAATATGTTATTGCTCTTTATGTAACTGAGAAGAAGTAAAATTTCATGTGGCATCAAAACTAATGATTGACAGGACCATGTCATGCGTGAATTTGATTTTATACTCTTGAGTCACTGATAATTGTGGATTTTTTTGTTTTTATATGTATCAACCCCCAAATCCTTAGTATTACTAGTAATATCTAATGCCATCAGTTTCATATGTAACTGTCTATTACATGGAACATGAATGAATGCACTCAGTTTTATGAATGAAGTTCCCAGTAGTGCAGAGATACTTGAAAGCAACCATGGTGACAAACGATTTTGGACTCGTTTTTGGTTTTGACATTGCTTTTGGACTCTTAAGAAGGTCAGAAGTTAAGGATAAGTTCTGTTCAAGTCAAGAGGAGAATACATGTTGGAGTCATATTGTCCTCTAATGTCTGGCTTAAAGATAAGGAACCTGCCTTTACAAGGGACGGTAAAAGTCTTCTTTCCTGAGTTCAGGCCTGTATTCCTTGACCTGAAAGATAATGATTGCAGTCTCAAATCTTTTTCAGGTGTGTGTCCATGTGTTTGTGTGTGAAAGATTTACAGAACAATACATCTTCAAAAAATATTATATATTAATATTATATTAATTTTGTAGGGAAAGCCCTATACAAAATGACCATTACTAGTTAGACAGTAATCCACAATACTGAGGAGAGTGTTATTTTCATCTTCAAAAATGAATTTGCCATTTGTGCTTCAATAAGACATCATTAAGTGTTGTGATGCAATAGAAGTAATTCTTTTCCCCTCCACCACAAGCAGTGAAAAGTGAAATTTCACTAAGTAATGCTTTTTGTCTAGCCTCCTGATCTTAGTGCTACAGATGTATACTAAGCTGTGAAATGTTTCTTTTATTTATTGCTTGAAGCAGAGCCTATTGCAAATTGTATTTCCTTCTGTAGTAATTTTAAGTGAATAAATGCAGGAATCCTGGCACATTTTCCACTGGTATGAAAGGGAAGGAGATGCATGGTTTAATTGTTTATCACCATATTACTTTCTGGTGTTTTCGCTGCTCATAATGATTGTCATTTGCTTTCTTTTGACCAGGCAACTAATTAACTAAACTTTCCATAAATATTTATTGGCATGTGAGTTATATGTGAAATTCAACTCAATCCAAAGGTAAATCTTAAAACTGTGAATGCTTCAGGTCTTAACTGTAAACTCAGCAATGGAGCTTAGCACACAGTGTGTGCTAATCCCACTCTGATTGGAAGCTGTAAATTTTCATTTCAGCACCACTGGGTCAGTTTGAGTTCAGTTACGCTGCAGAATGAAGCAGTTTATGTGTTACATTACCACTGCATGCTAACTCATTCTTTCAGTACTGAAGAACTGATTACCAGATGTCATTTGTGGAGGTAGAATCTCAATGAATATGAAAGTCCTGTTCTACTGGCAAGATAGAAATACCACTTGGGGAAGTATTTAAGCAACTAAATTGAGATAACTTTAATTTTAATATATATATGAAAAATGTTAATATTAATAATTTTTATTTTAATAATAAATAATAATAATTTCATTTTAATAAGACACTTTAAGAATTTGTGACTCCTAATAACATGGTTTTTAGGTGTTAGTTTGAAATTCAAAAGCCCCCCAGGTTACTTGCGTGTAGCTGAAAATAGATTTTAACCAGAGTTTATGGTTGCAAAAAAGTGTCTATTAGATTTATTCCCAAAGTGCTATTTGCATTTTAGTGAAATGATCTGTAGCAAATTTAAAAATTCATGCAAGAAAGACAAATCACTTTCTCAGACTAAAAATGCATCACTGGTGATGCATCATTGTCTTTTATACCTTCGTCATCATATCTCATAACACTAATACGCAAACTCGTGCACTGCTCAGAGGGTTTAGTAAATTTTATTTTTCAGTGATTTATGACTGTTGCTCTTTTGCATGATTCTGCAGAAGAAAGGTCCTGCCTACCTCCAATGTTATTTAGATCATGTCTTTAGTAACAGCAACTAGTTCATATGTAAATAGGAACTTAAGGCTGAGCTCAGAGGGTGTTGATCAGCAGTACGAAGTCTGGCTGGAGGCCAATAACTAGCAGTGTATCCCAGGGGTCAATAGTGGGCCCAATACTGTTGAATGTCATCATTAATGGTTTGGATTATGAGGCAGTGTACCCTTGGCAAGTTTGCTGATGACACCAAACTGGGAGGAGTGGCTGATACAGCAGAGGGTTGTGCTGCCATCCAGAGGGACCTCAACAGGGCTGAGAAATCGGCTAACAGGAACCTCATGAAGCTAAGATAGGGAAGTGCAAAGTCCTGCACCTGGGTAGGAATAACCCCGTGCACCAGTACATGCTGGGGACCAACCAGCTGGAAAACCGCTTTGCAGAAAATGACCTGAGGATCCTGGTGGACACCAAGTTGAACACAAGGCAGCAATGTGTCCTTGCAGCAAAGAAGGCTAAGGGTATCCTGGGCTGCATTAGAAGATGTGTTACCAGCAGGTTGAGGGGGATGATCCTTCCCCACTACTCAGCACTGGTAAGGCCACACCTGGAGTACTTTGTCCAGTTCTGGGCTTCCGAGTACATGAGAGACATGGACATACTGGAGAGAGTCTAGCAAAGGGCCACTAAGATGATTATGGGACCGGAGGAAAGGCTGAGAGAGCAGGGACTGTTTAGCATAGAGAAAAGAAGGCTTGGGGGGATTTCAGCAGTATATATAAATATCTGAGGGAAAGGTGTAAACATGGAGCCAGGCTCTTTTCAGTGGTGTCCAGTGACAGGACAAGAAACAATGGGCACAAACAGGAGCCCAGGAGACAGGAGGTTTTGTCTGAATGTGTGGGTGATTGAGCACTGGCACAGGTTGTCCAGGGAGGTTGTGGAGTCTCCCTCCTTGGAGATACTCAAAAGCTATCTGGACATGGTCATGGGCAACCTGCTGTAGGTGACTCTGCTTGAGCAGGGGGGTTGGACAAGATGATCTCCAGAGGTCCCTTCCACCTTCAGTCATTCTGTGTGTGAAGTTAAGTACCTCTTAAAGTTAAAATTATTCAATTAAAATAATTCGAATAAATAAAATAAATAAATAGAATAAATAAATAGAAGCCCTCACTGCCAAAAATGGGGTGTAACTTTGATGAATAATTGTTGTGTTGCTTCACCAAGTGTTTTGGCAGCATAGTGGGGCATGGAAGGATGTGTTCTGAATATTCACTGACTTTAATTTCTCATCTTGTGCCCGTTTTTTTTTTTTTGTTTTTTTTTTTTACTGGCATGACACTGCCTAGTAGCAATAGGAAACTCAGCAGAGGAATTACAGGCAACAGAGCTAGAAATTACACCTCAGTTGGCAGAACTTCATCACTGTGATAGCAGTCTCCCTCAGCTGAGGATTTGGTGCTAAGAGCATCAGGAAGCATTTTTAGCAAGACAAATATTTACAGAGCAATCTCCGTTTCTGCAAACTATGAATAATGCTAGCCTAAAACCATGTGTACCCTTAGTCTGGCTCATGACTATGGTTAAATTTCTGTCTGCTGCTGTTTGAATTGCTTGAAGACAGCCAGCCACACCCATTCTGATTAAAAAAAATACAGTGAAGAAAAATATTTCCAACTTTTCTGTGTTCTCTTTTCTGTCATATTTGGAAGCTGGCAGAGATGTACTGAAGAAGTTACACTTACATGCAGAGAACTTCATAAATATCAGCCTTCTTATTTTAATTCTGCCTGGCTGGTTCTTGGTTTAGAGAACCTGGAGGCCAGATGCTGCAGGGAGGATAGACCTCCTGGCAATAACCCAGCTTTGTAAAAAAGAAAAATCCTCTGCAGAGAACGATGAAGAGCTGGCTTTCCAAAATTTGGAATAATTTCATCAATTTACAACCAAAGCACGACCAGTGATAGTTACCATATACATCTATTATAGCAAATGAAATAGATTATAGTAGGCAGCTGAAATATTCTTATTCTAAATAACAAATAACTGAAAAAATAACAAGACTGCAGTTTGAAGGAGGAACATGTAGGGAGTTAGGTGCTGCTAGATATTAGCTGACTCACTGATATGAAGGCCAGTAAGAGGCCTCCTTTAATAACTTGTCTTCCTTTATAGTTATGAAGATCTATCATTTCATTAGAGTGAGTCATACTTCTGAGGACAAGAGGTCACTGTAGAACTGGTACCACACTGTTGAGAGGTGGTAGAGGCAGAAATATACTAGTTGTGATGGTTAGATGTGACTAAATCTCTTAGTTTTTGTGAGTACTACTTTAGGCTTTCAGGAAAAAAAGCCAATTTAGCTATGGCACATGAAATAATCTGAAGACCTTTTAAATTAAATTAAAATGTAGAAAGCATCGATTTATACAAGCACAAAAATAGATGGAACAGTTTCATTATTTTCAGGTATCTGCCAGGAAAAATTTATGATTTTACAACTATTGCAAGTCCTTCTCAGATATCTTTTCTTTCACATTTATGGGCCAGGATGAAAATGTGTAAGAAAAATCTAGTTTAACACACTTTTTACTGGATGTTATTACAATAATAATAGGCAAACAAGCAAACATTATAATGAATAGTTCAGTAATCAAACTGAACTCATAACTAGCTACGAATGAATCTGTTAACCTTCAAATCGGTACAGAAGATGTCAAAACAAATGATGAAATTGATGCAAGAATAATCATAGAATCATAGAATGCTTTGGGATGGAAGGGACCTTTAAAGGTCATCTAGTCCAACCCCCCTGCAATTGGCAGGGACATCTACAACTAGATCAGGTTGCTCAGAACCCCATCCAGCCTGTCCTTGAATGTTTCCAAGGATGGGGCATCTACCACCTCTCTGGGCAACCTGTTCCAGTATTTCACCACCCTCATTGTAAAAAATTTCTTCCCTATATCCAGTCTGAATCTACCTTCTTTTAGTTTAAAACCATTACCCCTTGTCTTATTGCTACTGGCCCTGCTAAAAAGTCTGTCCCCAATAAGTTGTTTTCTTTTTTAGTCCTGTGTCAGAACTTTGAAGGAGCAACTTATTTCCTTTAATCTAAGACCCTAAAAAGCTACTTAGTGTTATAACAGTGTCTTTATGTAACTGGTGAAGGACACAACTATCAGTTCTGCTTTGAAAAAAATTAGATAGATCCCTTAATATATATGGTAAAATTGATCTAGTAAAGTTTCTGAGAAGTGCAGAGACTATATAGGTTTCTTTATGGCCCACAACTTGAGTTTCTCCAAATCTCACTGCTGCTGCATTAGCAATTGTTATTTTCCTTGCTCCCTTCCTTAACATAGCTTTGCACAGAACTCACAAAGGCTTAGGTAGAAAAGACTGCTGAAGAGCTTTGATTTCTACAACTTAAAATAGAATCTTTCAAACTTGTCAGAAGATACAGATTTGGGAGCCGTGATATTGTTCCCTCAAGCATATGTGTGCATACACAATCTGTACATAAACATGCTGATAGGGAAAGAATGCTTCCATCTCACAAAATAGGCAATCTTTTTTTTTTTTAAATGTGTTGCAATTTCTTCTGCATTGTTTTCTTCAGGAACTTTGCTCTCTCATGTTTATTGTTCCTAAAATTGAGTCAAAGAACAGCTTCCTTAGGTACTGATGGCAGTAGGAGTTGCACAGGCAACGGTGGTTAGCTGGCAGAGCTGTGAAGACAGACTGTCAACAAGCATAAGAAAAGTTCACGTGGCCCAGTCTTGCTATAGTACATAGGCTTCAAATCTCTTGTCCTACTTGCGGAGTCCTACTCGTAGCTTCCTACTAATCTTGCAAATTCTACTGATGTGCCTGTCTATCTATCTGGTACATTCAAAAATACTTCAACAAGATCAGCTTGACCTTCACAAGGAAAAACAGCTCTCCATTTGATATATTTATCACAGGGACAAATGCTTAAAAAAATAGTCAATGACATCACTAGTATCTACATTTCACTTACAGTCTTTTAAATCCATGACATTTACTTCCTGGCAAGAAATGAGGGAAGTAGCATGTGGCCCAAATCAGAACAGAATTTATTAACTACTTCAGTGGCTTTTAGCCTGGAGATGCACGACTGCTTTATCTTTCTATCAGAATTAATTAAATTAAAACAATTAAGCTGTTTTCTTGTTCTTTTATGTTCTTTTTCTTCCTTATTGTCTTAGTAGTGTTTGGTTACTATCCTATTTTTTCAAATGATAATTAGACAATCTTTAGTGTCTCCTTTTGTCACTGTATGTTGGCAGATTTCAGACACCATTGCAGCTCATGTTTCAAACACCATAATCCCAAAATAAGAACAAATTCAAGGAGGAATTTGCCTTCATAACGTCTGGCTCTAGATGAAAATCTAGCACACATGTGGACCAATCAAGTTCTTCATGTCCCGTAGGCACTTATATAAGAAAACAACTTTGAGCACTTGTAAAATTTCTATCTTTCAGATACATTGATTTAGAACATTAGGCCAAGCTGTATTTCTGTAACTGCTTCATGCAAGTAACAGGCAGAGTGTCTTACTGAGCTTGGAAGAAACCCAAAAATTTTAAATACCAAAGTACTTTTTAATAATCCTCTTGGGACTTTTTTATCATGTGTTATACTCTGTGATCAGGGTTGTTATCTAACTTCCTACCTTTATGCTCAGAATGGAATATAATCAATAAAAAAATTAATTCCAAGCTCATTTATTTCCAGTGTCAGTAAACAGCTCAGCTGTAATTCATTGTCACATCCATCTTAGGTGCCATACCTGCGCAAGTTTAGCAAATGCTCTCCTCTTACAGAGCTTTTGTGAAAAGTAAAGCTTAGAGACTCTACTGGAATTTAATAGGAGCTAATGAATTTTCAAGTTTTCAAATATTCCACATTTATGACTCCTTCAGGTAAAAAGCCCAGATATTTACACCATGCACTCAAAGAAGGATTTCTTTCTTATTAAGTAAAAGGGCTGCATACAAACACCTATTGAATTCAGTGACCACTGAGTTTCCCTGAAGAAAAGCTGCACTTGGAACTCTACAGACATAGACATTAAAATAATAATAAAAACCAGGCTGTTGCAATAAATAGTTTTCATTAGCACATCAAAGAACTACACTCTTCTTTCCTTGCTTTGAGTTTGACAAGCAAAATGTCAGGAGATCTGCCTTCTGCTTAGCTTGTGTGGGTTGTTTAGTATCATCTTTCTTAGTTTCTGTCTATAAGAATTGCCTCATAGGGGTTAATTAATTTTTATAAAAGGAAGTGAGATTTTTGGGTGCAATTCATAGTAGAGGTGAAAATTATCAGTACTACTTCTTGGAATCTTGAAAATAAAATCTTTATATATAGATTTTATTCTTACTCTTTGCAGACAAAAATATTTTCCTCTTAGGTACTTTTATGAGCTTCAACATGTTTGAAACAGATCATGCCCAATTATGTGGCATAGGCAAAAGGTTGCGTTTCAGACTTAAGAATCTTAGTTGTGTCACTGATAATGTTGATCTAACACTTGCCTCATTAAATGAAAAGAATTATTTTTACCTTCTATTACTAGGTGATAAAGAATGTAGGGGAAGATAACGTATGGAAACTTTAGCAAGACTCAGTGCAGCAGAGACATATAAAATGGCTACAGTAATAAAGAAGTGTTAGGGTTAATCCATTGCCATCCATCTTTATTTTCTATTTCACTCCATTGCAACCACAAATATGAACTTGACAGATGTTAGTAAAAGGCTGGATGTAATCCAGGCTACAATGGTTGCTGTGGATAGAAAGTTTAAAAGTTTTGGCTCAAGGCTGCAAGAAGCTGAGAAAAAAAAAAAAGAAAAAGAAGAGAATTTGGGTTCGGTGACTGATGGACAAAACACAAATTAAATTGATGAACTGTAAAACAAATTCACATTGAGAAATATAAGGTTGGTATAGATTCGTGAAAATAAGGAACTGGATAGCTTGAGATCTGTTATTTGTTGCTATGGCTTATAATGGTGTTGAGAGATAAATAATTTATCACTCATTTTACATTGTGTGGTAGGACTTTCTATGCTGGGATTGGTCAGTTGAACAACACAAGTATAGTATTAGTGTAATGGGCAAGCCTTGGCATTAAGGGATAGAATGTCATAATTCTCATGTAAATGAGTCAAGAGTTCAAGTTTCAAAAATCATATTTTAAAATCTGCACTATGGTCCAATATTTCAGCTTAAGTAAGTGTTTGTGATTGTCAGAATAAGAATAAAAAATATAAGCTTGGAACACAGCTCACCCTCTCTTGCCAAGGTAAGGATAAGCATATTTCTTTCTTTCACCTCCCCAATGCCACTGATTTTTTTGGCTAAGGGCATGGAAAATATATCTACCTTAAGAATACAGGCGTATCCTTGTAACAGTCAATCTCTTCAGCAATCTTTAATAATGCTGTCTTTATTCACTAGACTCCTTTCTCACCTATGACATGTTGTGATGCTGAGTTCAATGAAACCTATATGGTATTAGAAGTAGTACTACCTAACTGAGCTACTCTGCAACTTAAAAAGCTGTTTCTAGCAAAATAATAATGGTAGTTTTCTCACCCTTGCTAACATTGTCTACTTGTTTGGTTCAGGAAAGCATGAAAATCTTGGACTTTGGCCAGAAAATGTTCCTATTGTTTTTGCTGAAGTGACGAGTTGGCAGAAAACAGCTTTTTATTTTAACTCAATCTTCACTGCTTTGCAACAAAATGCAATCTAGGCCCTCTTTACAGATAATATTCTAGAAATGAGAAAATACAAGCAGTAGAGACTTACATGTTTGTAGTGAACTCCTATATTTTGGCTCTTTCCCATTTGTTCTTGGCTATTTTTCCAGTAGTAATGCATCATTTTGTTATCTGCTCTCACATATCTGTTACTTAAAAGTCCCTCAGTTTTTAGCATCAATAGAGCTGAAATCCAGAATTCATTTTTTGTGTCAATGCCTCAGTTTTGGCTGAGGCATTTCTTCCATTATTGGGAAGAAAGCAGCTGAAGTAGTCCTACAGACTGGTTAGTTATCCAGGAGGGTAACATCTTTTATGACCAATAGGTATTTTTAGAAGAAAGACAGAATGTTCCTTCAATAGAACTTGCAGAATTTTTTCCAGTAGAACGATGCCTGTTTGATGGAACAAAAATGTTCCACAGGAATGTTCATTCTGTCACAGCTATCAACAGAAAATGGGCAGGGAGGTGAGCTTTTATTTTCTTGCCAGGTTTTATACCAATCAACCAGCTTGTCAACAGCTATGTGACCTCTTTTCTAGGCTCTCTAGGCTCTTGACCTGGCAAGCTCTCAAGCTCCTCAGTATCCCAGTTCATCACTTGATGGGCAGCCAGCTCTTTCTCTGGCTGCTTGTATGGATCACAGAGTGGCTTGCTCCTGGCTTGCCTAAGCTTCCAAGCATCTCGCTAACTGGCTTTCTTCCCTTCTTGTATTTAGCTCCTCAAATGCCATTTTCACAGACTGCCTCATTCCTCATCTCCTTGGCTTTTGAGGTGTGGTTACTGTGACCGGCCTGTTGTCCATCTAGCTGGCTCCCTGGTGGATAAGCATCAGAAATCCAGCTGGCTTGCTGTCCAGAAGTTGCTTCCTAGCTGGTTGTCTGTTTAGCTGCTGTATGGATTCTCTGTAGGCTTGCCATCACAGGCAGTTGGTTTCTGCTGATGGTCTGCTCTGGACTTTTTTTGGATTTTCCTACCACAAAACAGGTGTAGTTTTGTTTTTTTCTTTTAACTTTATATGATTAAATATGATAATTCTTTAAATAAATACTCGCACAGTTTTCACAGAAAAATCCCAAGACTCTGGCTACCTGTGTTCTTCGGTGAGCAGGAAGGTTTTAAAAGGAATGCTGTAAATTTAAAAAACTAAAAAAAAAAAAAATATTGCATCTCTCCTTTTTTTGCTATCTGACATGTTTTGTCATCTTATTAAAATGTCTTGCTCCTAGGAGTTTCTAGAAAGACTCACATGAATTAGAGAAGGTGACTAGCTTTTCAGGGATAACACACTATATACCAACTAAACAAATGTTTACCCTGAAGAAATACTCTTCTGTTATTTATAAGTTTTATCAATATATGTGCTAAAAGTAAAAGCAATGTGAAATACTGCAAAATGTTATTTAAGATAATGGAATTCATTTAAAATATCTTACAACTAAGAATATCATCTAGTGACATTCTAAAAAAATGTTATCTCACTATGTCTGGCCTATGGAGGGAGAGGCAAAACTATTATTTAGGAACACCATAAAGCCCACTTATGACATCACTATTTAGAAAGTTTTGATTTTGAATTTTCCCTATTTTCTGTTTCTTGAACTCCTTTCTGGTACAGATGTTATTCTTTACTTTATTCCTGTCTTTTTCTTATATTTTGCTCGCACTTACTTTTCTTATGCCACTTGCCAATTATGGGAAACTTGAGCATCCCATGCACAAGTCAGCCACCAAAATCAAGATTGCAATTAAAATTTCTGATTGGATTATTTAAAACAGTAGTCTTTCTTTTTTTTAAAAAAAAAGGGGGAAAAAAGAAACTACCATTCTTTTCAAGGTACTTGGTTTCAACACCCTACTGTCTGAAATTAATACCACTGATAATCTAGTAGTTGTCCTTGCTGCATGGAGTAGTAGGTGGTACTTTATTCTGGCCATAGCTAGGCTTTCCAATCTCCTCTTCTGCTGACAAATGGCACTTTATTCTTCTCACAGTCTGAAGTCTCAGTTTTCAAACCACAGAAATTGGACACACATGAAAAATTTTATGAAAAAAGGTAACCTCACACAGTTGGTAAAGATCTTAAAGAGCAGGTAACTTGCTTTTCTCAAATGCTCTCAACAGTTTGAAAAACAAGGTAATATTCTTTCATCATTTCAGTTAAGGGAGATAAAAGATGTGCTGGTCATACTTAATACTACTACAGTATTCATGATAATGATGATGGTGAGACTTTATTCTATCCTCTGAAGCATTAACATGTCTGCAACCCATCTTCATCAATACTTCAGTATTTCAGAGTATTAGCCCCCTCCTCTAATGAGAGGTGAAATAGTAACAGAGCATCAGGAATGGACTTCTAGTGACCTCTTGAGCCAGCTCCCTTTCTGTCTGTTTCCTGGTGAGTGGAAAGCTGTTTTGTTCATGCTGCTGCTACAGATATGTGAAGTCTTTTCATAAGAAGGAGTATTGAATGGAGCAGAGGAAATTCACACAGAAAGATACACCTCTGTGTAGCTAAGAGGATGGAGTTTAAGGCAATGAGAGAGAAGTCATTTGTACAGTTGTTTTGAATGTTCATTTAAACAAGATACAAATCTTCAGTAAGTGACCATTCTTCAAAGCCAATACTCACCCATAGCTTCAGGACCTAATGCAGGCACTGATTCACATTCTCTCTCCTTTTCCAAGGCTTCAAGCCATTCAATGTGTTCCTCTTTGGCACATGTTAGCAGATGATAAAAACTGTTACAAATCTCATATCCGTGTTTGAAACTTGGACAACTGTAGTGCACTCTTGGTATTTAAAAGCTATTTCCTGTAGGCAGTCAGGCCAAAGGAAGGTATCCAGAGTATATTGCAGAGATTTAAATATGTCTCTTTGGCTAAGAAAAAACCAAAGTCAAGCCAAAGCAACATTTGTGTACCTTGTAATTAATGTGAAAGCTTTGCACTGTGTGACTAGAAACTCTCGACCTGTTATTTGGCATCATTTAGGTTGGAAAAAGGTGAAAACAAAGCTGTGCAAATGGCTAGAAGTAATTTATAAAAACAAAACAATTAGATTGGCTTTGCTGAAGGTTCTGGATCTGACTGTGAATAACGTCTAGTTTTTCTGAAAGGGGTAATACAAGTAGTAGTTTTTCCAAGTATCTCTGTGAACTGTGATGCTTATAGCAACCTTTATATTCTAGGAAATAGTCGAAAGTTATATGCTTTTATATATAAAATATAGGAAGAGAGAAGAGGATGTTATCTGCAAATAGTACAGAGGGAAATGGTTCCTGCTAGAAAAAGAGAAAGAATCTTATGCATTTATCAAACAGAACTGAAAGTTCTCCTCAGCTGAGTTGTTCTTGCTAATTTAGCTAGCAGTATTTATCATTATGCAAATATTCACTATTCATGAGGTTTATTATTCATTAATAAATCATCAGATGTTTATGCTATCAGGTAAGTATTATTACATACCATACCTAGCAGTGAAGTGACAAACCCTGAAAAAAGCTTTATGTAATTCAACTGTAACGGCTGGTCTGGCTAGTGACACTGTCAACGCTTTACCCAGTTATTCTGTTTTGGCTCCCTATGGATTGGAGCTCAGTTCCAACATTCAAGCTGTCTCTAGATCTCACCATAACAGTCTGAAAAAGTTACATCTTCACCAGCACAACCTCGTCCATGGCCATTTGGAAAGCCAAAGAAAGTGTCAGGCAATGTAGGAGGACTTAGAAATATGTTAGTGCACGAAAAAGAATGTCACAAAAGCTGGATATGGATTTGATAACACAGATCTATTTGAGGTGGAATTATCCCAGACTGTATTATTTCAGATTTCAGTACAAAACTCAAACTTGTCATTTAGTTTTTCTACTTCAAAATTTCTCCTCTGAACCCTTTGGGAGGTATTATATAAAATACTACATAATATTAGCTAAGAGACTTTTAGTATTGGTTACAGTAAGTTTACATAGCAATTTGAATGCCTGCCAATGTTAGTGTTTTAGCAAAAGAGTTTCTTCCTTTCCACACCCTTTAAACATCTGTAAAGTATTTCCAAGTAAAGAAACAAGTGTAAAGATAATACAGTATGTTTGGCATTCCTGATAAAGAAAGGCCTGATTTATGAACTTTTTGCACACCACTCGTTCACAATTCGTGGACTTAAACCCCTTTTTTCCTTGCACATGCAATTTCCTTCTGTCTTATAAACAAAGAGTGGGGTTCATGAAGGCAGGTGAAATTGGCTTACATAACTTACATAGTATTCTATCATGACAAACAGGGAGCACATTTATTTTCCTTGAATGCTCCTGGTATGATGATTGCAGAAATAACTGGCTTGTGTTCAATCCACATACAAATATATAAGCACAGAGGAGGTACACTAAGCACCTCTAGGGAAAGCCAATGCTCTCCATTTTTCCAGAGGATTCCAGGGTTTGCACCTCTTAAAGGATCCTGGAAGCAATAACAGGCTGGAGCTAAGGTTCCTCAGTCCTCCAGTTAGTGGAATTAATTATAAGAGCGATGGGGCATGTGTGACATCCCAGAAAGGTCTTCGGAGTTCTAGGTAAAAGTTTGTTTCTGCAGTTCAGCAGAGCGTGCTTCTGCACAACTGTTTCATAAGGGCCATGAGTAAATTTCTGAGCCTAACTTTCAGATTTTGTTGCATGTAAATTACTGCAGTAGAGTTTTACAGCTATTTTTCTCAGTATTAATTTCAAAGTTTAGTTGATGCAGCCAATACATATGAAGCTCTTAGCCTCTCCAAAGAAAGATTAACTCTTACCTGCTTGTTGGCATTTGTATTTATTTAATTTTAGACTAGACACTTAAAAAAGAATTCACCTTTTGTATCTAAATGATCTGCATGGATTCAGTCAAGATCTGAGGCCATTCCTAGAAGGGGACATACTCTTTGCTATTATAAAACTGTATAGTGAAATGAAGCCATCTGCGTGACGGATGTGCGGCATGATGTAAAATTGTCATTAACCTTAACCACAGCACCATTAAACTGGTCAAATAACAAGACTATGCAACATTTGGGCATACAATTAATATATTTACTAATCTTTATTTAACTAGGAACAACATCTCTCTCAGCTGTAATCATTTACTGAAGGTATTTGTGGCCAAGGGAGCACTTACACTGTCTTATAACTTCTGTCTCTCTTATGTAGTGCCTAAAAGAACAACAGCAAAAATATACTTGCAGGGTATATATTTTTAATGCATAATTCTTAGAGAATAGAGATTGTCACAGCTGAGAGGTGTTATAGAACACCTAAATAGATGCTAAATATATCTGGACCACCGGAACACGGTAACTTTGCAGGACAGTGGCTGATCTGAAACAAAGTCTTTATTGAAAGACTGTAACAACTCTACAGGAGGTTTTATAAGCTTTAGTGTAAAGAATCTGTGCACTAACAAGAGACGAGGTAGACCTTGACACAATTGACCATTGTGGTCTACTCTGTCAATAATATGCATACTGAAGAGAGGTCATTAGTCTGCAGATTGGAGTCTCCTGCACCGCTCCATGACACATCCAACTCTACATTCTCTATTGCTACCACATATTGATAACATGCCTATAAAATTCTTTTGTATGTGCTTTGCAGTGGAAAAATACAGATCACTGAGTCTCAGAAGTATTCTCTTGGAACTTCCACTTGACAATAAAACTCCATACTGCAGGAAAACCTTCCTACTCATGATTTTAGATTAATTCAAGACAATATACATAGCATTTTAAATATTCTTCTACTGTGGGATTGTTTATTTCATAACTGAATTCAATCAAAATAGAAATCATCTTTTCTAAAAGAAATAATCACCTTTCTAGAAAAGATGGGTTGTAATAATGGTTAGTATATATCCACAAGTGCAAAGACAGAATTAAGGTTGAAGATCTATCATTAACAGGCATAAGTATTACTGGATTGTCAGGTATGGTGTACCATACAGTATGTTGCAGTCACTCCTTACTGCTTTGAAAAAATGGCATTTATTATTAACTTCAAGCTCTCTAGTTCAGTGGGTTTGTCAAAACCTTAAATTTATAGATAATTTATCATTTTAATTAAGGTATTATGTAATTGTACATGATTTTGGGGGTCGTTTTTTTCTCCCAAGTAACAAGTGATAGGACAAGAGGAAATGGCCTCAAGTTGTGCCAGGGGAGGTTTAGATTAGATATTAGGAAAAACTTCTTCACTGAAAGGGTAGTCAGGCACTGGAACAGGCTGCCCAGGGAAATGGTTGAGTCTCCATCCCTGGAGGTATTTAAAAGACATGCAGATGTGGTGTTTAGGGACATGGTTTAGTGGTGGACTTGGCAGTGCTAGGTCAACAGTTGGGCGTGATCATCTTAAAGGTCTTTTCCAACATAAATGATTCTATGATTTTGTGTGGAAATTACTCCTTATCCTTTGAAGATAACAGTAAATGAAAAATACCCATTAGTAATGTATGAACTCCCAAGGACAAGGATTCAAGGGACTACAGATGCATATTCAAGTCATATTGAAGAGACAAGACTGCAATTTGGTTTAGTTTAATGTCTGCACTAGAAAGTTCATAAATTTCCTATTCAGAAAAAACAGAAATGAGCTGAAAAGGGGCATGAAAACAGCTTTATTTGTAATACTTCCACTGTTTGCTTTTCGTCTTTGATGAAAACATCGTCTATTGAACACAGTCTTCTCTCTTTCTAGGGCTTACTCCCATTTTAAGTTTTGACTTTGTGTGTCAATAAAAACATCTTTATGGCAACAAGTGGAAAATCAACAACTGAAAGTTCTTTTGAGCAACATCTTCTGTACTCCTATGCATTGAGAACATCTGAGCATCAGTTGCAAAATTGTAGTTCACTTTTTATTTTCTTATATTTTCTGAGCAGAGGCAAGATGATAAGGATGGCAGCGTTTTGTATTTAAACCACAGAAAACCTGTAATGGTGCTAGGAATGCAGAATGTGCTGTGGGTACTGACATGGGCAAAACAGTGGCACATGCCCTGTCACACATCAGTGGTGAATCAAGCAGGGGGACTGCCTTCTCCTGTGACCTGCTCTGTGCCAGTGAATCCTTTTACCCAGGTGTGGTACCGGTGCTCTATTCGTATGCCCAGATGCCCAATGAACTCAATCTGCTGGGATTTAAGAGATTTGTCCTCCTATTTCAATTATAAAATGGGAGCCTTTACATTCAAATATCATGATGATAATGTAATACATAATAGACATTTTGTGTTGCTAGTGAAAATACATTAAAGTTGAAAAAATTCTATTACTTTATTGGAAGCAGCTCCTTTAATTTGTTGCTTTGATTTCTTCTTTTGATTGTTTGGACTTCTGAAATTTTTTATCTTTTCCTGCAAAGCACATGGAGTTTATACTCAGCTGAATGCAACTTTCGTTCAGAAAAAGCTCGGGTTTGCTTGTGTTTTCTGGGCCATCTGCAAAGTAAGCACAGGAATCAGGAAACTTACTTACAAAGCCAGTTGTTTGTCCTAGCTCAGGTCAAAACACTGAAAGTTTTTGCCTGTGAACATTCTCTGAAATCCAAATGACTTATTATCAGGCTTCCTTTGCTTTTGATCCTGTTGTAGGATGATGTGTTTTCCTAATGATGCAGAATCTCTCATTAAGTTCAGGAAACAGGATATAAGGATAAGTCAATTGACTCAATTTATGGGCATAATAAAGCAGGCCCTATTACCTTCAGCAATCAAGGCAAGACAAGGTGAAACACAAAGTTGTAAAGTTATTATGACAAATAACTTAGTATTTACCTGCAAATACAGAGTTAATACAATGTGTTTTTGAAGCAGAATTTGAGGCATTAAAATCTGAAAATAATTGTCAGAGTCTATTGTTTAATCTGTCAGCTCAGAACATTTCAGAATTCATTCAAAGCCAGAAATATCTGTTACCAAAGCATGATGAACTACAAGAATTTTTTTAAGTATTTCCTAATGTCTGCTCTACATCTCCTTTTGGCCTTTCTGAGTCAGTGTTAACAGCTGGGGCATTTTTTTTTCTTACTTGTATTATAATTAAAAACAAATTTAGCAGGAGAATAGAAGTTTTGTCCGTTGGAGGCCTGTTATTTTTTAGGAAGGTGATTGGCAAGGTACACAGCTGTTCCTGACAATTATAAAGTTAAACCAGTGAAACAAGGGAAAGAGGCTGAATTTACCAAATATGGTTTCCTTTCTGTGTCAGTGAAAACAAATCATTGGACTGGCTAGAGTTCTTCATGCAGCACGCATAAATCAAACTCATTTACACATACTGCATTACAGAAATTATAGATGAAACCAATAGATGCTTACAAACTGCATGGAACACAGTAGCAGGTAAAGAATACATTGGCAATTGGGATTTAAGCTATACTTTTTTGCCTTAACAGGAAAAGAAATACTTTTAATTTCAGATGGAATATAGTCCAAAACTGGCAGAGAGATGTTGCTTATTCATGCAATTAAAAGTTGCCTTGAACTTCATCTACCTATATCCAACTAAGTTCAAAATGATGAAATGAGGTCTTGTGCTTGTGCATTAATTAAGTCTGTCATGGTACAAATATTGCTAAAGGAGGAAAATGGGACAATACTGAAGGAAACATGTGAAGCAAGTTGACAGTCATTGGTACTATTCCCTAGTATTGAACTGTGGTGCTCAGGAACAAGTCTATATTGAGGTGCTCTGACTCTGTATGTGTTGTTTTTCTGGGGAATATTTAATGCAGGGCTTTGACCACCTACAACACTTTCTGTAAGGAAAGATGAGTTCATCTGGATGTCTTATGTCCAAATTCACTTCAAACAATAATACTTCACTCCTGTTATTTTGGGCTTGTTCAAAATGTCTTCTGTGGTGTGACACAGGAAGCAGATATTCTAAGGAGAATGATGTGAGTGACCCTTACATATCATTTTTATGTTTGTTTGTAAAGTGCTTTTGAATCTTAAGGAATTGTAAGTGCTAAGTGCAAGGCATCATGAATATTATATAAATGCATGTTCATTAGCATTAAAAATTCAGAAACAAATTCTTTCCAGTGCCAGAACTTATTAGCAACACCATTCCCATGACAAGAAAGACACTGCATTTCAAGACAAGGGGCGAAGGAAGTAGAGTCAACATTGTAAACATTTTCACTATCCACTTTGTAAAACTCCTGGATAAAATTATCTTGTAAGCCCATTTACCATGTGTCACCTTGCTTTTTCTCCCTTGGTATTTGTACCTACTCTTCTGAATAACTACTGGTTACTGAAGTAGTCAAAATAAAATAAAACAGTAAGGACAGTGCAGCTGCTGTGAAAGGTAAATGTAATAATGATATTGATGATTTTACTAACTTACTTAGTGAATGAGAATTTACCTTGGGAATAGGGATGAGTTTGTTGTCCATCATTGTTATTTCATTGATCAGCTAGATGTTGCTTTGGGCAACTGGTATGGTTTTTGCCTCTCTTGGTTTTACCTTGGTTTTTGGCCAGAAAGATTTGCATTTATTTTGTTTGCTTCTTGTGCTTGCTGTGAGCAGTAAGGAAAACGAGACTGCTGCTCTGTGAGGAATCTGAAACTGAACCCTTACAACACCTGAAGAGCCAGAAAGCCTCATGACTCTGTGCCCTAGGATTTGTAGTTGTTTGGGAGGAGCCCAGCCTTTTGACTCAGCTGATTTTTAATTTTTAACTTTGCAGGTGACAGCAACTTCTAGTGGCTGTAGTAGCTGAACTTGATTTTGCAAAAGCATTTATGGTGTCCCTTTAAAAATCAGAGTTTTGCTGCTGTTAGAGAGCTTGAATAATTTTTGAATGCTGCTTGTGATCAAATAATATCCAGAGAGGGAAGAGAAATTCATATTTTCCCTCTTGTTCATGTTCATAACTAAGCCTTTTCTGCCATTGATATGCATATGTAACTCCCATTCCTCTGCTTCATTGACTCTCCCTCTCATTTCAAACCTCATTTGAAACATATTTTCTCTCTCCTGTTGTTTGTTACTTAACTCCATTACTTAGTTACTGACCGTATTTATTGACAAACACATAGAGTAATACTGAACGGCTTGTGAACATGTGTGTTTTTACTGCTTTGCCCTCTTAGCTACAGCTGAAAAAAAATTTAAAAAAAAGCACACACTTTTAGATTTAATATTCTGATGTACCTGCAAATTAAATATGTGAAGTTTCATGAATCTTAAAAAAAAATTATTAATCTTTTTTAGATTTAGATAATTTGCCAACATATTCCCTTTCATCTTCTAGGTTTCAAAAACAGCATAGAAAAAGCACACAGACTTACTGACTTTTCCCCAGCGTAGGAAGGTTAGAATCAAAGCTAAAGGCCTAATAAAAAAAATAAAACCTCTAAACTTTTTGGGACAGTTTCAAGTGTTTTCATTGAGCTTTGGATTGACTCCTCAGTGGTACCAACGATGTAGGCAAAATTCAGTTTTACTGTGGTACAGACTTCTGGGGGAGGAACAGAATAAAGGCTGGGATTTGAGGAGGCAAAGGATGTTAGGGGAAGGGGAAGTTCAGTTGCTGGGGATCTGAAAGCAGGCATTGGTCAGTGGGCTTCAGAGGGAGAATTTTAGAAGGTTGTAGGTGGGGATGAAGACTTACGGAGTCAGTAGAACTCTGGAGAATTTGAGGTCTGAGAAATCACAGCATTCGATTTGAGAAATCATAGGAAATCACCTCCACAGTGTGAAGGTGAGCTTTGGGGGAGAGCTTAGTCATGTAAGAGCACCAAGTGCTCTGAAGGAGTTAGGGAAAAGGGATTGGAAATACTCAACAGATTTCAGGGTATGCACCTTTGTTGAGTCTGTGGTTGGTGGCTGGGCAGGTATATGGTTCTGTTTGCCTCTTTCAGCCTTTCCAGGGACCGTTTTTTTCCTTCCAAGCAGAAGCTGCTATTCAACCTTTTGAGTCTCCTGGAAGGGGAAAGGAGGGAAAGAGGAAGAAGGCAAGGTCTGAAGAGTTTCCTGTGGGGGGAGGTTAAGACCAGAACCAGGTCCGGGAAAGAATGGTGTAAGAATTGAGAAATGAACTGTACTCATTAGAGCAGGGCTTTCTTCTCCCTCTGGGAACACCTGCTGGTACTGAGAGGAATGGTCAGCGATAAACACCATGCCATACACTCTCCTGGGCAGCAATGGCAGGAGCAGTTGGCTGTGAAAGCAGAATCAGTTCAGACTAGGTCTCTTGTCTCGTTAGACATGAAGAAGGTAAGCAGTATGTCACTGCAGGCTGCTCCTGCTTTGTTGCTTGAGTCTTCTGGTCATGTGTGAACAACACAGGAAAGTTTGTAAGCCCTTGCTATAGAGTGTGTAGTTCTCATTATTTAAGCTAACAGCCGTTTGGTGTGTATAATGATGATAAAGCAATCAGGATAGAATTGAAAATGTATGTAGCAAATGTTGACTTCCAGGCATATAGATTTCTTTTTAAAGTTGTATATAAGAAAAAAACATCTATAGCCACTTTGTGAACTACCAAATGCAGATCCAAGCAGTGGCTGTAGGAGCTGTAGGTGGTTGCTGAGTAGCCAACATTTATATTTCAAAAAGTCAGTGCACATTTGAAAAAGTTCACTGCACATTCATGTGTCACTGCATGTTTTTATGGCCCTGCTGTGCATGCAGAATTGTTTGTTTTCTTCAAATAGAAAATAGTGTGAACCTGACCAGCACTACATAATAGCATAGGCTCCTCTTCCAACATCTGGTTCCTTTCATACTGTAATAGACAAACAGCTAAACATTCAGTGGCTTAATTTCTTTTTCTTTTTGTAAATCTGAGGCATTTGGATGCTTATCAGATCCTGACGGGCTTGCTGGTTTTACTTAGGCAAAATCACTACTGACTTTGAAGCCCATATCAGTTTTGTTTAGCTAATGAGCATTGACTTGAGAATTTGGCCCCAAATTCCTTTTATAGATAAATCATCTGGCGTTCTCACATAAGCAAACTGACTACTTATGTTTCCAGTATTTTTTGGGTTTCCTAGCATCAAGAACATCACAGAAGTGAATGACCTTTCTTACAACCATTCAGTTTCAAATCGGAACTGGGAATTTCAAATAGAGATTTATATAAAATGCAATTTTCCTGGCAGGAAAGTGAAGTGAGATCAACAGCTTTATACCCAGTAACACTCCCACAGAAACAGATAGCAGTAGTATCAGACCTCAGTAGGAGCAGGAATGACAAAGAATACTAGGAAACAGGACTGTGTGACCAGACCTTTGAGGACTTACATCTGCAAAACATTATATAACATGTGGGCAGCTGCACAGGTGTTATAAAACCGCTGGTGTTGAGGGACTATTTGATTAGCTAATTACCCTTATAAAGGGACAACTTAATCTGTGTGAAACTCCCCCAGCTGAAAACTCATTTTGTCATTCTATTTTCAAATTTTCTCTCCACAAATTGCAGTTAAAAATAATTGGAAATTTAGAAGAAAAGAAAGAAAGAAAAAGAGAATCTAATTTGTCAAGAAAAAAAATCAACTTTTGAAATTTCTCCCTGGTGGTCTGGTATTATTAAATATTCTCCTTGATTTTTTTTTTATCTTGGTTTATTGGAGGGAGAAAAACAATTATCTGTAAACATAATTTTTAATGCATGGTAATAAAAATAAATGGTACAGCTCTGCTGCTGCTCACCTAAATCTTCTTCCCTGGTGGTCTAGTGGTATTAAATAATCTGTTCCACATGTATTCATCATTTGCTGACAGGAAAAGGAAAACTTTTTACATTTTATTGTCCACAAAACAAACACAATGTTAGTTAATCAGGTGGGGAAGACTTTTCTGAGGGTCACTTAAGAAACAAAAGAAACCTTTTACTTTCCCAGATGGTGTAATTTTAGCTCCCCTAATTTACATGACAATTAGCATGAAACTAGAAGGGCAGAAATTATTTCCAGGATGCCCTTTGTGTTCAGTTCTATTTTGGCCAGATAATATTTGTTATGGTTTTATTCTTTTCTGCAACAAATCAGCTAAAGTAATGAGTGTTTGCCACAAATTATCTCATTGCTGATGACTCATTCCTTTGCTTTAGGATATTTACTGTCTGTTTTACACTCTAACATAACACTTTTTTTTATGTAAATCTCACAGTGCTTTACTAAATCAGATCAGCAAACATTATCCTTCCTATTTCAAAGGCTGATAAACTGATAGGTGGTGGTGTGCAGTGTGGACTTGCCTGCAGCTGTGTGGCAATTCCATGAGAAGAGACGAAAATAGAACCCCAGTCTCTGTTTTTTTCCCCATCTTACAGACGTCTAGTATCTTCTACTTCAAAAACATTCAAATATTTTATTTTCCAAATGCCCTTAAAGAAAATAAGCTTTTAGCAATGGAAGTGAAGTCCTCATTAATTCTTATTCATCTTCTGTTCGGGCATTTGTGCAGTTTTTAAAAACAATGCTGGACAAATTTTTTTACTAGTTTTAAACAGTTTGATGTCATGGTGTGTGTACTCTCCTCTCAAAGAAGAGAGACCAAAAAATATTGATTTGTTGGACAGGGTATTATATGTATTAATACTGAATTTTGAAAATACAACATTTTCGCACTGTTATAATTTTGGTTTTGGCATAAAGTTTAGTAACATATTTTAGAGATTTATCTGTGATAACTGATGATTCTTTTCATTTTATAAAACAATATATATGAATTACTTATTAAATACAAGCCGATATTATTAACATATAAATCTCAAGTACTATACTGGATGTATACTTCATATGGCACATTGGGAATGTTGACAGAAACTGCTTCATTTCCTTTGGGTTGTTTTACTTTGATACAGTTTGGACATTGAAAACAGCAGTGGGTAGAAAAAGCATACTGAATCATTTTTACAAAAGCTAGTGCAGGGGCTGTTTCTTTCTAAAAATCCTGTAAATAACAAGAGCATAACAGACTGCCATGAGATGTAATTTTGATCTCATTATGCTGTGAAGGCTTGATAACTCAAGAGAGGTAAGCCACCAGAGAGGAATAGATACCCTATCACAATGATGTTAAAAGTAAAAACTCATTCCAAAAGGTTCACAGCTCATTCTTGGGATGTACAAATATTTTTGCTTTAAAATAGGAAGATATGTACATTTGTTTTTAAACATGAATTGCTTTCATCTCAGAGTTATAAAATAATTAACTTAAACTCTGATAAAATCTGTAGTTTGTAATTGAAAACATGTGCATTGCGGGACCAGTGGAATGTTTCCAGCCGAGCTGTGTGTGGCAGAAAGGAATCTCTACAGAGCTCAAAGCATTCCTGGTTTTATGGTAAATGTCTCTCTCTCCTCACTGAATTCTTATTAATCAGTTTTATTTGCATGGCGTTGTAGTGATCTACTGAAGAGTAAAATGCTTTAAAAACATTTTGAAAGAGACATAAGAGTCCTTGAGGGAGTAGACTTTAATTTAGCAGCAAGTTCCATTATAAACCACATTCAGTGATAAGGCTTTAAAAAACCCCAAACTTCTTACGTATGTATGTATGTACGTATTTATTTTCTACTGATGTTGTTGGAGTGACTTCTTGGGAAACTCCCTCATAGCGGAGTGATGAATGACTTGTGTGGCAATGATAAGGATGTATTTTATTAGGACATAATATTTGTTCACATTAACTACCATGAATATATTATAAAAACTTTTTCATTAAACAATTGCTTTCTGGGGCATGTAGTTCTCAGGGATAGTAACACAAACTAGAGTACGGTCTTTGGGGCAAATGTCACACTGTTAAAAGTGAAGATTGAAAAGGAAAACCTAGTCTAAAACTGTTACTTGTCTCTAGCAAACAGCTTCTTTTTCCCCTAAACATTAGTTTTTATTAAATATTTTATTTATAAACAAACTGATAGCTTCTAGAGATTGTTAAGTTCACGGCAACGGAGTCTATCGTCATTTTCCCAAAATGCCTGAAGATATTTCATTTATTTCCTAATCTGTTTATCTGTAGTACCATAGAGTTGATTCACTTTTAATCCCTGTAACATCCCTCAGAAGACAATCTTTGTGTAGTTGCATGGGAAAAAAGTTCAATCTGGGTTACAAAACCTTCCTAGGCCAGAAGTAAATATGTGGTAGCTTGCCTGTAGTAACTCCTGTGTTGCTGTGGCTGCTGTGTTGCTGTGGGACTATCAGTAGTCTTATTCGATAGTTCAAAGCAAGCTCAGATATACCTATGTGAATTGCAGACCTACTTTTAAACTGTAATATAGACATGCACTCTGATTTATTTCTAAAATACCACGTACAATTGTGTTAAGGTGGAGAGTCCATGGAAAAAGCACTGTCTGATTGTGTAAATGAATACTGGAAAAATATTTAATCATACAATGTCACACATGCTTTGCAGGTACTTAATTAGCCAGAATGCTTTTAAAAAGCACAGTGATAAAAATGGAAATTCCATTGCATAGACTGTCTCCAGAAAGCTTTCTGGTAGGATGGCAACTCTGCAGCACAGATCTCTGTAGCTTAAGTTAATTGAGAAACCAGAAGTAACCATTAGAGGTTACTATTTTCTTAGAGACCCCGCCATAACTTGGGGGGAGAAAAGCATTTTGTTAATGAATTGTGTATTACAGCAAAGTAATGCAATGTTTTATTCTCTGTTCTGAAGATGTAGGATCCTTCTGGTCCCACTTCTATAAAGCCCTTCTTATTTCAGATGACTCAGTTCTCAGATCTGAAATCATTACTCCAGTGTAATAGCTTTCAATACTGGAAGAAGAATGTAAACAATTTCATGCTTTGAAAGAACTTTGCATTATTTTCGTTGTGTTTTCTTTTTTTTTCCTCTTAAGTCAGCCTGAGGTAGAAAGTTATCATAGGACATTCACTCTGAAGCCACTGAAAAGAGCTTTAGGTGCTCAGTGTTAAGCTTTAAGTTTGTCAAAAAGCTCTCAGCTCTGGTAAATGTGCAGAGATTCCTAGAATAAAAAAGGTTTTAATTTCAGGATAAGAATTCATGGCTAAAACTATGAAAAAACAGTGTCCTGAGTCCATTCAGCGCCACCCACCAAATCTATTTGAACCATTAAATTTTTGTAAAAGCCAGAATAGACTCTTCACTGCAAACAAACATACCACCTACCCTTGTGCTAATAGGTTCTAAAGTACCAGGAACTTATATACTAATTAGAATGAAAATAGTATTATTCTAATATGAACAGGAATCTAAAGGAAGCTAGTGGGTGTTCAGTTTGAAACAAAACAGAAGGGATCCTTTTTCACACAAAAGAAAGTAAGCAGTGGAATTCTTGACCTCAATGTTTAGGTTTAGTATTGAACATGCAAAAAATACATTATGATTCAAAAAACTATTAGACAAATTTCTGAAAGAAAAATATTAAATACATATTTACTACTTTGGCTCAGAAAGTCCCCAAAGTACAGATTGCTAGGAGGTGAAAGACTATTCTGGAGAAATACCAGTATATGATATATAATCCTTCCAAAGCATTCTTATTGGCCATAACAGAAGATAGGATGGGGGATTAGATAGATTTTGGTATGTCTGTTCTGTTGATACACTGCTCTAATATCATTACTTTGACAGCACTAGTCCTTTGTCACAGAGTAATTCTTCTTACAGTTGTTGTCTCTTTGATATTTGCACTAATATCAAGGACATCAGTCTTCGTTGTTAAAGCTAAGAATCACAATAGTCAGTATTTATGGGCATTACTCTTATTTCTGTTATTGCCTCCTTATGTGACTTGAGGGAATTCTTCAGCTTTTGTGCCTCTGTTTACCTAACTTAAGAAACTATTTTTGAGTTTTCATTAGCTGAGTGTTAAGATGCTTGGTGACATTAAAAGAAGAGTGAATTTATACTGAAAAGGCTCTACTTAATGATTTTTATTTAGCATCGTGCTCCTTAATTTTCATTTTCATATTTGCATTTATTTCACAAAGTGTTAGTGTTGTGCGAAAAAAATGATGAAGAAGAGTAATACATAGCAGCAAAACATCTGTCTGGAGGGAAAAAGAGCACATTTTGAAGGGAAACTTCAGTCACAAGCTGTACATCCGAGGAAAGTATAATTAGCGTCTGAAAAGCCAAGCAAAACCAGTTGTATAGCATTAACCTAACTATGATTATGCATTATAGCATTATGTTGTCTGCCCTTAATCATATGGGATCAAGACAGTGATACATAAATTATTTATCAAATCTTCATGCCTTTTAGTCATCTCAGCATATGATATTGTCCTTCATCAGGGCCAGCATGAATGAAAATATGAAGTTTCTTGTATTTTGGATTCTTCTTGAGAGTCACCTGTGGATATCTGACAAGAGAGGGGTGTTGCTGCATTAGAAGCTCTGAAAGGTGGTGGCAACCCTCACAGCCCTTTTATTTCAGGCAGTCTTTGCTTTGAACTCATTGGTGAAGCAGTTTGAGCAGCCTAATTGTGAATGCATGGTCTCTTTTCAGTACATAGTTGAATGGGAGCCTTCTGTTCTTTTAAATAGTTATCAGACATAAGACTTTTATCTGTAGCAATGGTAATTTTCCTAAAACAAGCAAGTCTGCTGCCTTTGTGTACAGACTGGAATGCATACTCATCCTCAGAACATGAAAAAAATAAAAACATTGTTAGATACACAGAAGCCAGAAAGAAATATAAATGGATTGCACTTTGAAAGAGAAATCTGAGCTGTAACTCTGAAATGATCCCAGCTTGCAGACCTGTGGGTAGAAAAGCTTAAAATGCCAGTATTGCACTCTGGCCCATTCCAGATCTAGAGGCAGGAGACACACCTGTATGATAGCCCTGTGAGATCTATTAGTCCTGCCCTATGGGCTTTCAGTTCTTGTACCGCTGGAACTGTTGTCATGAGAGCTCTGTGGCTTCAAAGGATGCAAAGCAGCCCTTCTACCCAGTGTAAATGGGTCTTAAGTCTTAAGAGCTTAGTCTTAATACCAGGAGAACACGGTGAGAATAGAGTCATTGGAAAGTGACATTCAAGTCATACCATTGGCTAGTTATGTCCAAGGCTTGCATTATGTCTGTCAGGTTGCTGTCTGTATGGACTTGGAAGAAAGGACTGTGTCTGGGAGGTTCATTCGTGAGAAGAAATGGAAGCTCTTCCCCTTACATTCAGCAGTTGTAACTAATAAAACCAATTAGCTGACATCATCAGCACAACTTGACATGATTTTCTTAAGCTATAACGTAGGTTCAATTTTGAACCTATCAAATGTAGTTTTGCATTATCCAGATACAAATCAACAAAAATAGGTTCGCTATGTAAGTGCTTTCGAAACTCAGTGCACAAAAGCAAATATCCTGCCCTTTCTGTTAATATTTGCTTTGTTCTGTTCCACGCCAATGGAATTGTTCAGTTGTCTCTTGGCCTGCTCTTCCAAAAGATAATAAATGTAGCACCCAGTCCTTCTAAGTCTTTCCTACAATGCCAAAATATTCAAGAATACCATCAAAATTGTTTTGTCTTTAGAACTAGGAGTGAATTTCACCTTGGGAGTAGTCCTGTGTGACACCCTTGATGCTGTTTCTGGAGCAACTTCTGAGATTTCTATTTCTTGCCTTGTCCGTGAAACACTACTACAACAGCCTCAGAGAAGTGCACAACCTGTGCTGTAATAATAATGAGACAGTCTCTTTTCCTCAGAAAAGCAGAAGACCGTCCTTTCCATGTAGAATATACAATACAGTCTGAAACAGAACCGATTGCCTTTTGTTACTAAATATTAGTAAATTATTAGTAATTTAGTATGGTCACAAGGTCATAAAATATCCCAAGATGCATATCAAAAAAGAAGGCTTTAATTGATGGGTTGGAAAATGAGCACAGTAATACAGCTGAGCACAGAGAGATCTTCCCAGAGAGGGTAGGATTGCTCTTCCTTTGTAATCTACTGGCCATCAGCTTCTTCCAGTGCAGAGAGCGGAGGCTATGGTGTCAGAACCAGCTAGTTAGCTGTTTCCAGGTGTGCAGTTCTCTCCATAGCTGCAGGTCATGTACAGCTCCCACAGCTACCCAGGAAAGTTGCTTTTTCAGTGGCTTCTAGCCTTCGTTATCCTTGCACTGAGCACAAGAGTCGCACTGTGACATTGAACATATGGACTTGTTCTACAAGAAGCTGAGCTTCCACACAGGTAAACAAGGTGTTTTATGTGAGAGGAAGAGGTGGTTATGGATACATTTTATGTGCAGTGTATAAGTACCCTTGAAATGTATCAGCTAAGCTGAGCAATGTCAAACACAGGGTTGATTAGGCATATGGCAACAGCAGAATTAATAGGTTTTATGAATAGTTTTACTTTAACTCTCTCCACCTTTTTTCTGCTTCCCTCATCTGCGCCTTTATCACATTAAAGTGTATCAAAACGCTAGCTGCTCATTAAAGAGTGAGTATGCCTGTGGCGATCTATAAACTAAGGCCAGAGTTTCAGAAGTGCTGAGAGCCTCCAGCTCCAGCTGATGTCAACAGGAACTGCAGGTGCTCTGCATATCTGAAAATTCAGGGCTCAGTTTTTTACCAGAGATCTGTCTTAAGTGTGGCTGTGGGGGTACTTGGGGAAAGGTATTAAAAATGTCAAAGCATGCACCCACGTGCAAATGAAGAACAACAATGTTTTCATTATGTTTTCATATGGTACACTTGAGATAAATCTTTTAGAATGTCAGAGTGAAAATAAAATCCTTCATATTATTTGCAGCTACTTTCAATATATTGAACATACATCAGAATAGACCTGCAGGTTTACAGAGGGCTAGCCCATGTAAACCTGCGGCTCACATCCTGGGGACAGATCCTTGCAATGTGGAGAGGCTCATTATGTGCTCAGGCACTGGTTGACGTAGTCCTCCTTGAAGGAGTAAAGTTTATAGAGACAATAGAGACATACAGGTCTGAGATTTCAGCACTTGCAAAGGACATCAAAGGGAATTGTGTTTTGAATGTAAAAAGTTATAAAGTGCTATGGATGGTGATCTGAGAGTCAGGTATTAGCAGCTTTTTATGAGCATCCAAAATTACTGGTGATATTTTTGGTACCTGGTAGTTATTTCCCACTTCTTTATTCTCCTTTCAGGAAAATGAGAAAATAGTACCACACAAAATAATAATACTGCCTCATTTCATAGATTTTGGCTTTGCTCTTGCTTTTTAAGAAAAATGCATTTATATTCTATTGAGGAACTTGAGAGAGAGGCCCACATAGAACTGAAAAAATCTGTATTTGGGGCCACATGTTCTGTGGAGCATATAGAGAAAAGACTGCATAAGTATTCATTTGCCGAATGAGGCGGGGATCTGTGGAAAAATAACTGCATGCAGTCATCTCATTGAAAGCTTCATCACAGACTATGTGGAGCTCTCTACTAAACTTTGAGTGTCTGGTTTGCTAATTTAGCATCAGTTTTATGCAGCTGTGTAGGTGTGTAAGCATATTAACCATCACAGGATCATCGCAGAGCTTAGTGGGACTGTCCTTGCAGGAGACTGTAACAGCATGGATATCACAAGGTTGTGGTATTATAGACAATGTTGCTTAATATAGTAACAGCCTTTCTTTTCCTTCTAAATTGTATATGCAATATTTTCATAAGTGCTAAGCTCACTCAAAATCTAAAAACAACCCCTCCTCCCCAAAACCTAAACAGAATTAACACTGATTTTGTTTCAGTCAATGCATTTATTTATGAAAGAAGCAAGTCTGTTACTTAAGCAAGCCCCTGGGTACGTTTACAAATACCAAACAACACAATTAATCATTTTTGGTGTATTACACTGCTAGCCATTGGCTGTGTAAAGGATATGCCCTGCATTTTTCGAATACTATAAGGGAAGTGCTAACATTAAAGGCAAAATCTCCAATAAACAAACCCCAAAACCCTCTGCCAGGAAAAAAAAAAAAACCCAAACTAATTTTCATAAATTTACACATAATACAACCTTTAACTATGATGACCTTTTTGGAAAAAAACCCTTGACTTATGATAGATCACATTATGGTTTTCTTTAATTGTCCTCTGAGCTGTTGGACAGTGTTGGAGACAAATAGAGGCCTCAAGATATTGCTGGACTGGCATGTGTTCTGTCCCTTTAAGAGTCTAAGCTTGATTGTCATGATGAGTCTGCATGCTTCAGAGTGACAATAGTTTAAGTCCGATTTTTAAAAAATTATTGAAAAAATAGGACTTCCTTCTATAGCAAGCTTTCTAGATACTGAAATGGAATCTGTGTTCCCCATCTCACCTGCAGCAGTGTCCAAAAAAATTCTCAGTTTCTTAAATATTTTTTAAAGTGCTATGATTAGATTCCAATAAGGTGCAATTTTTTAATAAAGATAAATTAGGATGGAATTGTAGGTTAAAAAGTTCTAAAGAAAGAAAATTAAACAGAAACATGAATGGTAAAAGGAGAAGGAATACCAAATGAATAATAAAATATTTAGTGCTTTTCAATTAACTGTTCAGACGATTAGTATACTAGTATCTTATATCATAAAAATCATGTCTATTAATTTTTTGCAGCCATTATCTTGACTGTGATTTACTCCCCTCAAATCATTAACAATGCTATTAAAAAGGTGGATGTAGATGAAGGTTCTGGGTAGTGTGCAGGAAAATAATAAGGTTATAGCTGAGGATCAAGAATGAAGCTGAAAACCAACTGATTTTAGAGGACAAATGTGGGGGACTGGAAGGGAACAGACACCTGAAAGGAAATGAAATGAGGAGGAAGGAATACAGCAAAAACTGTGATCTGACTCTGTCCAGTTCCTTACGGTAGCTGAAGTGCTTTTCTGGTAAGTTTCCTTCTCTCTTCCCCAAAATGCTGCAGTTTAATCTTAATCCTGAACAAACCTTCGTTTCATGAAAGGCACAGCCTTTTGGAATCACACAGCTTTTCTTCACAATGGAAATCTGTGTGTACATCATGAAGAAGATAAATATGTGTATGAATAAGAGTCCCCGGGGTCTTTTCTGAAGCAATGAAGCATCCTTGTTTCAGGTTACAATGGCAGCTTGAGGGCAGCATTTCCATCCAGAAGAAAATGGCTGTGACTCTTCATAAATAGAGGCCTTCTTGGAAAATGAGATAAAGTGCATAACCAGGAATGCGTTAACCAAAGAGAGAAGAGAAACATCAGCAAAATGAAAATGAACAGCTGACACATAGTTGGGAAAAGGTTGCCAGTGGGAATTTCTTTGTCTGAATGGATGTTTTGTTGTATAAATAGATGTGTTTTTATCATGATATTAGTTGCTAGTATTAATTACAATTGTAATCAAATTTCTCTGGTGCTTTTCACACCTGAAAATGACAGTCCTTCACACAGCTGTAAGGATTCACTGAGTCAGAGTTTTGTGTTAATGTTCAAATCTTACGCTCAAGTAACAGCTAATTAGACCGTACATTTAAAGTGAGATCGTTCTTTCTGTATTTTTTTCTTTAGGGTTTTGAGTAGAAAGGTTGGGCTGCTAGTAGCAATGCTTTTTGACTGACAAAGCATGTTATATTACAATGTCCACAACAGGTTTTGCATGTCCAGCACCTTTTTGTAAACACAGACTTGGGGCAAATGTCAGCTGGTGGGAGAAAGAGGTGCTAGCCAGCCTAGCAGAGGGATCCGAACTGCCTTATCTCTGTGAAACAAGATGGCTGAAGGTTGTGGTCTGCAGCATGGCTGTGTGATGAACCCTTCAGTGTTTGCCTCTTGCCTCCTGCCACCCTCCTTGATTGATACCAATAGCAGCAGAAGAAACGTGCATGCTTACATCCATTTTATTACAGCCGTTGGCCCCGGCCTAACCACTGGGCATGCCAGGGAGTGTGTTGTCTGCAACTCTATTTGTCCCTCAGATATACCTAGGGAAGCTCATGGGTTTTTGAGTCTAGCAATTAATTTACACCTTTGCAAGGAGGGAAAGAAATAGGATGATACTTTTAATAGTACTTAAAACCCAAGGATAAGTTGTGAATATGAGCTGCAGTTGCTGGTTGCAAGAGCTACTCATACTGGCTCCGTTCCTGATTCTGGACACTAGAGTCCCTTCTATTGTTTCACATCACGATTTCTGAGTGGAAGTCCAGCAGGACTTTACCCCAAACCAGCAAATATTCCTTAGAGGAAGAATGGACTCTTGAGTCCACAGTAAGGGAGAGAGGAAGCTGGAGAGTGCAGAATGATTGATAACTGTAGGTGCACGAGGAGATACATTTTCTTACTATATGGTTGGGATTTTGATTGTTTGGTTTTGAGATGTGCAGGTTTCATCTCGTTATTTGTTTCACAGGTCAGGCTCATGCCTCCCTTCACACATATCTGAAGGAATGAAGGTGAAGGCCTTAAATAGTTGATTTTCTCACATTTCCATAGGCTTGGGTATGTGCATTCAGTAATTTCTTTGAGAAATGTTAAGTGACTTATTCCTCTGCATTCTGAGTTACAGTGTGCTTATATCTTCAGAAGAAAAAAAGAACCTGACTGCCTATTTATTATTTATATTAACAACAAGCAAAACTATGATGAAATTATGCTACATTATTTTTGTAGACACAGGAATTAATATGTTTAGATAGCATAACCTGACATAATGAGAGGGAACTTTCACAAAATTTTTCACCTCCACAGAGGCAAATCATAATTTGAACATCAGCACCATGATATAATATCATCCATCAGCTGCTTCCCAGAATGCTGCAAGAGAGCCAGTCACTTCCTTACAGGTCTTTGTATAGTGGCAGGTTGGAGAGCTGCAGATTTAACTGGATTATCTGGCCCTGAACATGCTCAGGTAAGTCACACCACCAAGTGAAGTAATGACTGACTGGATTAAGAGATTTCCAGAGAAGCGCTTTTTTATTTTTAGAATGAATGAGAGAGATAGTAATAAATATGTGCTTTGTAATTTAGTTTTCTATGTTTTGACCAAGTTTCTTTATATATTAAGGGTACATTAATCCACAGTCATCCCTCATTCTCAACTGCTTTCATAATGAAACTGGGCAAAGGGGTGAGTGCAAATATGAAGTAAAGGGGCAATAAAAGAATTAACATGCCATACAAAAGTCAATCTAACTTTTATTGAGCTTGACATTCATATCTGCTCTCAAAGAGCCTTAATTTCTCTCTTCTCATTGTTCCATGCTTCACCTGCTATGTTTCTGTAAAAAATTAAGTGAAGGGGCAGCTTTTAAAAAATTCTGCATTCTCATGAATGTGAGTCATTGTTTTAACACCTTCTGCCACAAGACTTCTGCTGATTCCTTATTGCCAACCCACTTGAGTTCTCCTTTTGTATCCTCGCATCTCCCTTATCTATCTTCTGGCCTTCTTCTGACTTGTTATTTTTGATGTCCACCTTCTCCTTAGTGTGCTGATGTGAAGTTCAAACTAATAAACCTGAACCCCTTTAGTACTGTTGTACAACGCTGTTTATTAGCCATCAGTGCAACTATCTGCCATTAATTTATCTAATTAATGTTGGATTTGTATATATTTTTGAGTTCTACTGTTTAATTATGCAATCCATTAAAAAAGTACTTTCTTTTCTTTGTTTTATAGCTGCTAGCTGATTATTCCTTGAGAATTTGGGGAATTTTCTGTAATCTGTTCTTCATTGCATGTACATTCTATGTAGTATAAAACCAGCCTGAAACAAGGCAATTAGGAGCTTATCCATTAATATGCTTGTTTCTCTGTCAAAGTTGAGAAAAATCATAGTCTTCCTTTCATTAGCTGAGGTAGCGGTAATACACAGCATTCTTGCAAGCAAAGAGACCCCTTTTGGGAATGAACAACCTTCAAAAACATTGTCTGTATTTCGTGTATCAGCCCCATTTTTGCTTCCATTGAAGTCAAAAGCAATTTTCCATATGTGATATATTTTAGTTTTATTCTGTTAAAAGCAACACACTATTTGAAAAATCTCTGTTAAAGAACAATTATAGTACTATTTCCTACATGCATAATGTCCTAAGTCTTTCTCTTTCATTCTCTCTTTCATATACTGTCATAACCAAACATAGCCTGACCTCCTATGCACTATGAACATGAGTACTTCTGCTAAAATCTATTAGAATCTTTGCTTAAGTGTGTCTTCTTAGGTAGCAGACATTGTACAAATATACCTATATATTTGCACATTTTATTAGTTGCATAAGAAATATGGGGTAAAGGGAATTTCTGAATGTCAATAAGTTATTTTAACTGTTTATCTGGAACACTTGTTCTATTAGCTCTTCTTGTACACCATAATCACACACAGAGATGCTGAGTTAATAGTGGCAGCTTTATGTCAACTTCCATAATCTGAATTACGTCTCATAAGTGACATAAAATCTCATTAATGTATTCTGAATAGGCCACAGCTAAAAATCTGCTCTGTTTATATAAAAATCCAGATGTTGCTCCAAAGAGATTGAAATGAAGACCTGACAATAATGAAATAGCAACTTGACAAAAATTCAAAGTATGTAGAAACAACAAAATGGAAGAAGTCTAAAAGCCTTACTATAATGATTGGAAGATGTGAACAGATAGAAATACCTTTTAAATCTTTCAATGATCAAGTAACATCAATATTAAGTAATGAAGTTTGCTTGAAAATAATCTTTTAACAGTATGTAATAACACTATTTAGGCTGAGAGGGAGCTCTGAGCTTATTTTAGAGCTCTAGCATTACTGAGGCTGGCATGGTGTCATTATATAATTGCATCCAGCTGATTTCTTTGCAGTTATCCCAGCATTTGTTAAATAACTCAAAACAGAAAATGACAAAATGGTAGAACTCCTTCTTTCCTGCCTTCTCCTAAACATTTATTAAAGCTGCCTTTTGCTGGTTCTTTTGTTTATTTTTCCCAAATGCTTGTGATTTTTTCTTAGCCTAGATATTCCACTTAATAAAGTTAGTTTCAGCTTTGTTTGCCTTTTTTTTTTACTTTTTTATTTTTCCCCCCAGAAAACCTGAGGCATAGAATTAAAGCACCCTTTTTCATTTATAAACTGGATGGGTACCTTACCATAAGCATGTCCTCAGTATTATTCTTAGAATTATTGTTGGCATTTGTTGGTCTATTGCTTGTTTTAATTTGTATTTAAATATGTTGCATGGTAGCAAGCCACACATTTCTTGCTCTCCACTGTATCTGGAGTCACATTCAGTTAAGGTTCACTGGTGTTTATCCTTGGGATTTTGGCTTGGCCAGAGAGGAGGGTTATCCACAAAATTTAAATGTGGACTTCACTGGTGTTTAAAGCTCAGTGACATTTGGAACTAGAAATTTGATTCTGGTCCACTGCTATTCTTAATTTTACTTTGTTTATTATTGCCACTGTAACAAATGTGTTTCTGATGCCATGATCCCTGTTGTCCCTGATACCATCAACCTTACTCTTCTTAATATGGCAAGAATGGCCTGAAACAAGTATCACTTATCGTTTCAACTGTAAGATTAATAGGCAATAGGCTGAAACTTCACCCAGATCCATGAATTCAGTTCGTTTAGAGTTGGTCAAACAATTACACCCTCTGCTTAGATGCCATACAATTGACTTTTTTAGGTGATATTTCTCTTCTATATAATTGTGTTTTAAAAAAAGAATAATTCCTGTAATGCATTTTAACATGTATCACCCATGCAGTGGAGGTTATTGTAAGTGTATGTCTTGTCAGGTACACATACCACAGAGTGGTGTGTCTTCATAGGGAGACTATGCTAAAAGATAGGGAAATTAAATGGAGAACATTGGAAAAAAGTGTAAGGGCATGGAAATAAAAGGGGGAAAGTGTTTTCTGGAGGCCAGTAGCACTGCTACTAATAAAAATCATACTGTAATACTTCAATACATTTTATTTTAAATATGAGACTTAATTTTATTTGGATGTAGCATAAATCCAGGGACGGTAACTGTTAGATTTAAGACACCTCAATATGTCAGTCTTCCATAATAAAACAGAGATTGTATGGGTAGTTGTTAGTTTAAGGAAGAATTGATATTTTGACTGCTTTCTAGGTTTTGTCAGTTTAAGGGTGATTCTGAATAAAGTACCTTTTCTTATTTGTGGAGTGGCCTGTTCTCTTCTGGGTATTATATTCCAGGAAGGATTCACTGGGTGCATTCCTTAAACATGACTGTGCATAAAGCATGTGCAGATCAAGGAAAACAAAATTGCTTCGGACTAGTTAGATCTACGTCTTTACTGTTGTTAGGCATAAATCTTTCTGTGTATATATGTCTAAACAACTTCTTGTGATCAGAACAAATGGTTCTGGAGAGATGGTTATGAATATGAAGCCAGGAAATGCCCATTTACATTCTGTTAATTTTAGTAGCAAATGCAGACTGCTGTTTTCCATGTATAAAAATATCTAAAGGATATTTTGCTTGGTGAATTGCAGTTACATGCAACAGACATCGCACAGGTGAGTGTTTTCTGCCTCTATACATTTTCATATTAAGACTGTGTCTTGTTATTAAAGCTCTCTGTTTGGGTTTCTGAGGAGACACAAGTTTAGTTCCAAGATTCCATTACATTTAGGCTCTTAAATGATGTTTGTCGTATTTCTGGGCTCAGCAGCCCATGAAGGTATGTGACTAATACCTGTCACATGTTGATCGTTCTGTCATCCTCTCCCCAGGGAAGAAGCATGTGCAATGGCAGGTCTTGGTTTGCTAGAGATTTAAGATTTTATTTTAAAATTCACAAGTTGGTATGGGCTGATTTTGGGGATAGCAATATCAAAGAAATGTGCGTCGCACTGGGAATGGAATGGCATGAGCTTTGCAGCGGTCCTTATTCCTTGTGGGAGTTCGCTCCATGCATTTGGATGAGCTGAGAAAGATCCATGTTCTGAAGGCAAATATCATTTGTTGTTGAGAGTTCCACTGTTTTAGAGGAGCGTAACAGTTAACAGCCTTCCATTTAGAGCTTGAGGTGTTTTTCTTATATTTTCTGGGTCCAGACTGTTGAGGAAATGAGTACGTGATAAAGTATAGTGTGTGGCCATGCTTGAGATGGCTCTGAATGAGCTACCTCAGAGCCTTTGGAACAAAAAGAACTTCTGAGCATGATTTGAAAGTCAGCTGAAAACAGAAAACATCTTTGGTATGTTTGTACTTATAGTAAGCTGAGGGAATTCTGTTACAGACTTCCTTTGTGACCTTTGGCTCTGTGGTATCTGGGCCTGCAGATAGCTACATGCATGCACAAACCCTGACAGTATCACACTTAGAATGAGATGCTTCACTCCTGGCCAGCTCGTGGCCTAACATTCACACAGAAGGGGCAATTTTTGTGGCCAGAAGAGGAGAGAATTTTATATGTAAATACAGAAAATATTTTGGTTTGTATTCCTAAGTACTTTTAGTTGTCTGTTGATACCATTCTTACTAGTCCTGTCTGTTGTAGTGTGGTGTTAAAGAATGAAAAGTTTTGCAGCGTGATGGGAAATAACATTGAAGAGTGCATTACTGTACTCATTGCAGTAATTATGTCTATAAAATTGCAATCCAACCTTGTAAATTATTGTAGGATGACTCATAAGAGGTGATAAGTTGTTATAACAAGTCTTTGGTGAGTTGGTATTTGCAGATCAGGTCCATAATTACTGGAAGATCCAGAAAGTGTGCTCACATAGAGGCAATTTCTGGAAAGATTTGAAGTCAGAAGGAAAGAATTTCTGGCACTTGCATGATTACAAGATCAGGTCTATAATGACTACAGTAAGAGAGTACTGCTTTTATTTATTTTAACTATTTGTAAAATATTTATAGTAAATTTAAGTTTTACAAAATTTTTCCTTCTGAGTATCATAAACAAAGGAGTGGAACATGCTGTCCTTCTGCTAATTAAAGATCCTCCGATCTATACAGTGTCTCCATCAGCTAAATAACAGCATTTGTGTACTGCTTGTTTGAGGATGACAGAACCTGCTGCACATAAAATAGCCCATTTGGAAACAGTGAACTCTTTCCCTCCAAAATAATTCTTGGTGTGTTAGATAACCACTTAATAGCCATCCAAAAGAGAGAAAGAAAAACAGAAAAATCTGTCAAGAATGGACTATGTATGTATCTGTATGTATATATCTCCAACTTTATAACATAATGCAAATGGAATTTTAACCAAAAATAATTTATTGTGGAGGGGAAATGGAGTACTAAAATATTAGTACAGTTCACTCACTGTATAAATTAAAACTTGATAATATTCACAAAAGTAATATTTTCTAAGGAATTTCAAAATGCAAAGAACACCTGGACTAAGAATGAAATGGAAATGTGTTCCTACTATTATGAATAAAGGCCCCTGATTCTCCAAGCACTTGCAGGAGTAAAGACCTGTGAACACACTGGCAGCTCACTGATTCTAAGGCCAATTTCATTCAAAAGTTTCCAAGGATGCCCAAACCTTTGATCCTGGAAACACGCATGAGCTGTATTTTGCTCATAGGAGTAGCTTTATAGATGATAATGGGGCTACTTACATGAGTAAGACAAGCATTTGAGTAATTTTTAAGGAATCCCTGCCTAGATATTAATGTACAATATGAGCTATTAACTAATTAATGTGCACTTGTGAATGGTGAAATGCTCTTGCAGATGCTTAAGACAGTCTCATAAATTTGCTAAGACTAATCATGCAGTAATGCTACTAATATACTTAGTTGTCTTCAGGTGTGGGCCATGGTCTTCAATATAGTGGTAATTTAATAAAATTTTATTTTAGGCTTGTGACAGTTTAATGTTTAGACCAATCAATGTTTAAAAAGTACTCTTAAAACTGTCTATTTCATTGTGCTCTCTGGGAGAAAGAAAGCACAATGGAAGGAAAACACATCTATAGAAGCAGCTTAGTAAGATCTCTCATAAATATTCAAGTGTGCACTTTTCAGCTGCGGGTTTGATTGCTAAAGGGCTAAGGTGAAATCTGTGAAGTGCTCATTGGTGAAAACATTACAGACCCAGAGCTTTCTTACAGATTCTTTATATTATACTACACAGTCACCCAGTGGACAGTATATGCTAACATGTAAATATGAACGCGACACTTCGTTCAAGATCAATGCTCAGCATGACTGATGCCTTATGCTATTTTGCCTGTCTGATTTTTGTTTCTCTGAAATAAAAGATAAGGAGTAAGATTGGGCCAAATCCAGAAATATTCCTTGACTGGGCCTGAATAAGAAGGACCTGAGAACAAGAGGTATATGGAGATGCGGGATTTAAAGAAAGCAACTTTTGAGGCATGTTGACTCACTGAGGAGATTTGCACCCTCTTCCTTTGCAGGGCAAAGTACTTACATAATTTTATATGTACTTGCTGTTTTCTTGACCAGTCCTGTTCTGTCATGTATTCACTCTGGAAGGTGTATGAGCTTCTTGCAAATATCCAAGGAGATCTTGTGCATCTATTTGTTCCTTCTGGTCCCAAAATCCCATTTGTTTTATTTTCTGACACCCTTTCAATTAACCCCTGGGATCTATGGAAGCTCTACTGCCAGCTTCAATGGGATTATAGCCCCCTCTATACTCCCCCTCTTATTGCTGGTAGAGTGGCACCAGCGAGCTGCATACTAGTTTCCCGCAGTGACATTTCCAACTTCCCCCATATTATTAGGGACATGAAGGAGGATCTTAAAAATTATAATCTAGCCTGAAGATGTTTTGATCTTCAGAAAATGGGTATACATACAACAGGGGCTACTGTTTGTTCCCATCAGACATTTCTAGTATTCATTTCCCCATAAGAATTCCTTGGCCCACTGGAACCAAGGGGAAAAGTCAGTATTTTAGAGTTCCCAGAGATCTTTTTTTTCTTCTGTGAGTGAAAGATGTGACATGCACATGGAAGGTGACTGCATGCAGGGTTCAAGGTGAATCACTCTGATGCAGAAAGACTGTCTGGGATTAATATAAACACTTAATTTCTAGTATTTACATATCATGTTTTAAACGTGTTGCAGTGTGCCAGGTGTGCACTAAGTCCATATATAAAAGTGTAAGACAACAGTTTAACAAAAGATTTGAACCTGGAATGGCTCATTGTCACCAAAAAGTTGGCCTAGACACCTGCGTGAAGATCCAATTCACAATCCTGCTCCTGTAGACAAAACCCTATTGAAGAAATTTTGGAGCTTGTCATTTGACATGGAATTATCCTCAACTGGGCTCTCAACAGGATACTGCAGGAATTTCTTTAGGAATTACTTATACAAAAACAATAAATGCGTATGAAATAAACCACATTATATAATGCCATGTATTTCTAAATGTCTTAAACATGTTACAGACTATTTCCATTGTTATGGATTCCTTACACAGCTGAAAACAAGACTGAAATTAATGGGAATATTTAGTGTTAAAAGTGCAGACAGAAATTACAAAGTTTGATTTGATTTACACAAGCATAAATGCAAAATGACCCCACTATCATTAAAGGAATCGTGCTAGCTTTACAGTAGTATAAAGAAGATAAGAAACTGGCCCAGGGTAGGCACTTTAGCAACAAAATGCCTCCATTTATAGGGCAAAAATGTACAGTAGTAAGAGATATGAGGAAACTAGGGGGGATTCCATCTGGCAGGGCCACGAATTGCCCTGGCAGAACCTTCTGACTAGGCTGGCTTTCACAACATCTGTTTCTGTAAAGAATTTTAAAAGCTCAAACACAAGTGTCACCTACCAAAAATTTGCCAAGGGGAGGAAGAAACAAAACGTACAGTGTCCTAAGCTGTTCACTATATTGCTTAAACCACTGACATCTGTGGTGTATACAATCTATAGAACTATACCGCCTTTTTAGTGTACAAGGGACAAAGAGTTCTTTTTTCTTATAATTTTTTAAAATGAAGTTAAAGGCAATCTTGCTTGCTATTCATTTTTGGTGGAGACTTTGTGCTCTTTCATCGTGTATAAAATTCTTTAGAGAGAATTTAAAACCTTAGAAAAAGTGCTATCATAGTGGTGGTACAAAGAGTTGTTACGTAGTAAGCTCTTGATCTTTATTTGACATCACTGCTGGTGCTAGCCTGTGCCTGTAATCTTGAACTCTCATGCACATGAGAGAATTGTAAGCTTGTAGAAAAATGAAAACATTTTTTCATGGAGATCAGAGTCGGATTCTGATTCTAAGATCTTGAAAAATATCCACCTCTCCCTTACTACTATGGATCTAATTTTAAATGATTGTCTTTCTACAGAGATAAATGAAAGTACTGGTAAGAACAGTAATACAGTAGTCTGGCTGGCACTCCACTATTGTTCCGGTAGGTACAACCATCCGGAGCAGACACTTCCAGGATTGATAGCAAACTTCAGGCGTTCAATACAGCTGGCAATACCAGTCCATCTTTAGTGAAGGGCACTATTAATAGCCAGGTAAAAGCATTTGTGTATTAGAAGATTCCAGTTATGGTCATACTGTGTCAGGAAGATGTCAGTGTTCTATCTCGTCTTGCTACTAATGATTGCTAAAATAGTACTTGCAGTATAATAGATGAGGGGGGATGGATTACAAAGTTATAAATCAATCAAAGTTTTTGTGATACACTTATATGCTTTTGCGGCTTGTTAAATCATCAAAACCCTCAGATTGATTTTTACTTTAACAATCAATCCTCTCTACGTTTTTTAACGTGCAGTCAAGAGTTAAATTTTTGTAACTATAAATATTGAGAAGAGTATTATGACACTAGCAGGAAGATTTATTACATTCTGATGGCAGAGCTGAAAGGATGTATATACTATACCACTGAAGTGTCAAGATGCAAAGGTTGATTAGTCAGAAAGAGTTTGTTTTACACAGAGGAAACTCATCTATATGTTCATCAGCTGATATGCAGCAGGAATTCATCTGCACAAATGTTTATACTCACAGACGGTCTGATATCAGCCTGCTCATAGGATAACATTTGAGTTTGTATTGGGAATGCTTACAACATTATCTGTGATGAAGTTACGGCAGTACACAGGTAACTGTCACATCTAAGGCTGTACAGCTATTCAAATATTCATCATGGCTTCTGATAAGCAGTAAATGACCCTCAAAGATTCAGGCTTTCTGTTCACGCATTTACCCAAAAGGTGAATTCCAAACTAGGAATTCTTTTAAGGGAAAGAGAGCAATTAAGTCTCTGGGTGTAATCAGCTACTAGCTTTTAGGTTTACAGGCAACTTTTGTATTTGAATGCCATCCAATAACTATATACAAATTTGGCAGCTGAGCTTTTGACAGAAGTTTTGCAATTGAGACGTATGTAGACCAGGAACAAGACTAAATCTACCAGACACATTCTGTGCAACTAATACAGCTTCTAAAAAGAACACTTTTTAATTAGGCATCTCTCAGTTTACTGTGTGTCGTGGTTTAACCCCAGCCAGCAACTAAGCACCACGCAGCCGCTCACTCACCCCCCCACCGGTGGGATAGGGAAGAGGATCAGAAGGGCAAAAGGGGAAAACTCGTGGGTTGAGATAAAAACAGTTTAATAACTAAAGTAAAATAAAAAAAAAAGAACAGTAGTAATACAAAGCAAGCGGTACACTGTACAATTGCTCACCACCCACCGACTGACGTCCCCCAAGCAGCGACCGAACCCCTCCCCGGCCAACTCCCCTGCTTATATACTGAGCATGACGTCACGTGGTATGGAATAGCCCCCGCCCAGTCTGAGTCAGCTGCCCCGGCTGTGCCCCCTCCCAGCCTCCCGTGCCCCTGGCAGAGCATGGGAAGCTGAAAGGTCCTTGACCAGTGTGAGCACCACTTAGCAAGTACTTAGCACTACTTAACAAGAACCAAAACGTCAGTGTATCATCGACATTGTTCTCAACCTAAACCCAAAACACAGCCCCATACCGGCTACCAGGAAGAAAACCAACTCTATCCCAGCCGAAACCAGGACACTGTGAAAACTGGTCTGTGCAATATTTAGAAAGCACAGCATTGTACACAAAAAGTTATGCCAGTCCACTGAACTTTGGCTGAGGAAGGAGATTCTGAAAAGTTGGAGGTGCAGATCATTAGTGGGGAGATGCTTTGGTAGCTCGTACAAGCATCACATGTAGCTCTACATGATGTTTCCATCATTGGTGCCATCTAAGCCCTGCAGAATCTTGCACTAATGTGGAACGTCTTCAGCGCAGCTGTATGCAGTTGGTAAAGTGCAACAGCAATCTGAGCTGCAATACATGTCAGGTGTGTTGCATTAAGTGACTGCCCAAGTGTGGCCCATTGCAATTGTGCTGTGAATGTCCTAGTTAATCCGCTTTTGCTTTAGCTAACCTGGTTTACGTCTCAAGTGGAACAGGCAAGTAGCATATATATGTCCAGTTTATAAGTGCTAAGCTGACTCTATTATTTGCAGTTGTCTGCACATATCTTTCATCTTAAACCATTTTGATTAGAAAAAACTTGTATTGTGTTAACGGAACAATTATTAAAAGGATTAAAAATAGGTTAATGGCAGTTATTCAAAATATATTTGTGTATAGGGAGAGATAAATTTGGTAAATTTATTTCCAGTGGAGCTCCCTAGGGATCTAGGCTTGTTTTGATATTAATATTTTTGTCAAAAAAATAGACAATGCTGAAAAGCATTAGTTGCTAAAGTCTATAGATGAGACAAACATTAGTGAGTTAGTAACAATAAAGAAAAAGCACAATTGTTAAATGAATCTCAGTGACCTAGTGACTTGGTCACAGACCAATTATCATGTTATTTCCAAATGTGTGTCAGTATCACTACAGATACTATACTATAGATACTTGCTATAATATAGCAAGATATGCTGTACCTAGAAGTTAAGAACGTAAGCAGTAACTCTGTCTTAGAAGAATGTAGTACCTTATGAATATTCAGTTCAATATGAGCTGTCAATGCTGTAGCTAAAAAAGGGAAAGGGTTCTTTGACTGTATGAGAAGAAAAGTACCTGTAGAACTAAAGAAGTACAAAGTATATTGGCAAGATCACTAATAAGATTGTGTTGTTTTCTGGAGACTACTCTTCAAGAGGTAGATGTGGAAGTAAGAGAATTCAAATGCAAGCCATGAAAATTATGCAGGTGCTAGAAAACAAGCCTTATTCTTCCAAGAAAGAAGAAAGGAGTTCTACTTACACAGCTTCTTAAAGATAAGGTCAAGAAACACGCAGATACCCTTCCATGGAAAAAAATGTGATAATTGGGCTTTTCTGTCCTGCTGACAAAGCATAACAAGATCGAATGGCTGGAAGCTGTGAGAGTAATTAGATGCAGGAACTGCTTGCCAGGTGAGGTGGAGGACTCACCATTACTCAGATTTTTAAGGAAGGAAGATTAGATCTTCTTTAAAACAAACAACCAAAAACTGTAATCCAGTTTCAATGAGAAATTCTAATACCTGTGTGTTTATAGGGACAGGAATGTGGGGATGGCAGTGAAAGTGGATTGCTGGATGTTTCCAGTTATCTTTTCTGTCCTTGGAGTTTGTAAATCTGAATACGTTCTTTCTTTTGCGGGTTGTAGCAAGAACTGAAATGCTTGCGTTGCTCTCTCTGAAATGCGTTTGCATTATTTTGTGACGCAGCCAGCTCTGCATTGAGGCAATGGTTTTAAAGAGTAATCAAGCTTCAGAGATTCAGTCAGTCAAGAAGGAATTTCCCCAGACATCCAATTAAGTATATAGATCCAAGGGTTTTGTTTGTTTGCAGCTTCCTCTAAAGGAGGAGAGGCTGATCAGAACTAGAAATGGGACACCAGATAATGTGAAGCCAGGTTTCTGGGTTGTACAGAGAAACCTCTTAGATGCACTGACTTGTCTTGCTCACGTACTTGTGTTAGACTGACTGCTGTCTGGGAGGGAATACACCTGCAACCCAGATGGGGAAGGCCCTCAATAGTGGAGGCTAGAGTTCATTTGCTGAGATCACTTGAGCATATCTCACCTCATCAGTTTCCTGCCTGTGTTGAAGTTTTGCCTATTGGACTCTTATTCATGCTCCTCTACCTTCTGCCTCAGCAAGTAATTTAATACCCCAATGGGGCCAAGTATTTTCGTTTAACTAGAAATTTTGGGAATCGATGTGGGCCATCTGAATGAAACTTAATGGTTTCTGATTAACAGATGGCCAGCTGGAAGCATCTAATAATTCTTTCTGACTTTGAACTATAAAATTTTGAAATATACAATTTAATGACTTTTATTTAGGGCTCTTTGCTTAACAGGATTAGAGTTGTGGTTCCATTTTCTCCTTAGGTTTTCTTTAAAGACACTCTTACAATTCTAGTGACAATTATTGTCCCACTAAATATCTCTCTGAAAAATCCTGCACTCTTCTTCTGGAAACTGTCAGCACTGTTTTTACTTGGTGAGAAGTGTCAGTAAAGACAGATGTCAAAGCTTCTGCTAGTCAGAATGAACTGCAGATTGTGCTGAGCAAACTGAGAGGCAGGGGTGTTGGTACACACACACTATGGTAACATAATACCCTGTGCCAAGGAAAAACTCCTTTGGTCATTGTGTGTCATCAGCATGTAAAGTACAAAGGGGTCCAGGGTGGCTTCACCACATTCTCTAGTTTTATTGGGAAGGAGTTCAAAATGTATGGGTTTGAAGCAAGAAGGCTGAATGAAGATTGTACTACTTAATCAGAGCTTCCTGGCAGCACTGGACCCTCACGTATGTGTGATATATGCTAGTATGTTACATTTACTTTATTACTTTGTAGAGAGGTTTACAGTTTAACTAGTATTAGTGATGAACCTGGAACTACAATACGTTGAGTTCCTTTAACAAATGCAACAAATAACATAGTCACATTCAGCTTAGCTCAGAAAACCAAAGGTGTTTTAGAGCAGGCAAAGTGTAATTCTGGTGACTGCTGAACCATTCAATCTGCTGACGTATAGGGTCCAGCACCATCCAAACACAGATGATGTTTGAAGTTCCCTTGCCCTTTGTTTCCTTTCAACTTTGCATTATGAACAAGAATTCACAATAGCTAATGGTAATCCTCTGTGACAGATTTTTAAAAAGGATGATTTTCTTAACACACAGATGGAGGAAAAGAGTGAGCGTTGTGTGCAGTACAGTTTCCGTGTTTATTAGAAAGGTAAAGACAGTGAAAGAAACACTAAGAAATTCAGGCATTTTTCACTGAGCTATTACCCTCAGGTATGAAATGGGCCAGCTATTATAAACTGGTCCCCTGTTTCTCTATAACATACTGATTTGATTTAATACTAAAAACACAGTTTGAGGACAAACAGTTCATTCTGCTGAACCTTCTGAAACTCACCTTCAGATGCTTTTGGTGCGTATTTACTGTAATGTATTCTGTTTGCACTACAGTTTGTAGGTTGAATATGATCTTATCTTCTGCGCTATATGCATCTGAACAAGGCTATTTGTGCAGAACAGTGTTATCTGTTATTCTTTGAGTTTTGTTATTTGCAATGTTACACTTATTTTTCTCAGCTAAAAAGTGTGCTAATCATTTTTTATAAACAGAAAAATGTGATTGCATTTACTAGACGCACGACGAATAAAAAGTAGTGTAAATTTTTTTTTAATTATACACAAAATCAGATATGTTTAAAGTCATCTTTGAATGCAATATGAGAAGTTAATAAATTAGTGAAAGTGCAAATCAGTTTTGCAAAGGATTTGCAAGGAGGAAAAGAGCTACATTTGTCATGTTTCCCATAAAGTAATGTGACCAATGGTAGTGCTAAAATATTTGTCAAGAAAAGTCTACTATTTAGTTGTAGCCCCAAAACCTGAGCCCCACAGACATCCCAAAAACCTGAGGCCCAGATTTAGTTGTATTGAAGAAACTCCTAGCAATTAATGTGAAATTAAACTGCTACATTGGATGGTCTTCCTTGCTTGTTCAGCCATTAAATTAACTCTTAATGCATTTCTAGGTTTGATTTTTCTTTTGGTAAGGGTGTCTGAATTCTTATTGGTGTTAAAAATCAAACACACGAAAAGAATAATGGGCTGCTTAGGATAAGGCATTTTATCACTGACATTTTCTAAGATTAGAACAGGTTTTTCAAACAAAAAGAAAGTCTGGGAACTGAAAAAATAAATACTGTTTGGATTATTTTTGTTGTTCTCTGCCTCTGTATCACTGCAATAAATTTCAGCTATAATGCAGATGTTTCATTCTGTACACATACTTTATAGAAAAACAGTAAGACTTCTCGTCAGCAAATAAGATAGGCTTTCCTGAAATGCTTCTCCTTTCCACTGCTTCCTTGTGTTTTATCAATAAATTATTTTGCAACTTCCTGACTGTATAATGAAGTTGATTAAAAAAAAAAAAATTACATACAGAGGAAAAGCATCACATAAAAAGGGATCAACTAAAAGTAAAGCAAACTACTGGGCTAGCTGAATGACATTTTGGGTTAACTCAAATTTCTATTTTTCATTCTATTTTGGCCAATACCCATGAAAATTTACTTTTGCTTTTACTTGGACTTTCTGTCTTTTCTCACCTTTATGTTTTTAGCTCCAGACTCCCAATAAGCATTGCACTGTTTTAGAGCTCTTGTACTTTCGTTTAGGCCAAGAGCTTCAGCTGGATCTTTCTGTATTTTGCCCCAGGCATTTGTCCCACTTTCCTTTGACAGAAGAATAGAAAACCACATTTTAGTATTCCTAAATTAATTATACTTTTCCAGGCTTAAAATACTGTGACAGATCAACAAAACAGTAGCAGAAAACTAATTCCTTCAAAAAATATGAAAAAAGGAAGCTGTGTAAGATGGTGTAATTAATCTTGCAATAAAAATAATTGTTTACAGTTAAAATTAATGTAACACGCATTCCTCAGCAGATAATAAATTATGGGTTTTCTCATTAGCATTTGAATTGATTTCCTCTAATTTCTGAGGAACACATGAGCATGTGACTAGATTAAGTTTAATTGGACTACAGCTGGCGCTGATTGCGTGTGGATAGGGTGGGGGTTTCTGACTGATTTGGCATCTTCCTGCACTGTGTTTCATTGTCTGTTTCTTCCCATTCAGCTTTTTCTGTACAGGTTATAAGGCACTGTGAGAAATATTAGAGAATTAAAATGGAAAAGAACCCTCTGATTTGTGAACACAGAAAAATGTAGATGAAGTATTTATAGAAAGTCTGTGGTGTCAGCTAGCGAGCAGGCTGAAAGCAAGACAAACATCATACTTTAGAGCCAAACTGCTATGCAGTATAACATGCAGATGATACATACATTATGAGAAGAGCATTTGTGAATCTTACTACAGCAGTGTAGGGCACTGCTGGTTAGCTGTCTCTGGGCCCTCACTAACTGAATGTCACTGCCGTCACAGGAGAAAGGTGACCGAGGTCTGTATTATGTTCCAGAGCTCAGTTTAGTGTTTTAACGGAAACCGTGAACTGGAGCAGCTGGGGCAGGAGTACATATTCTTTCTTACTAACTGTCATTGCACAGGCAGTAGGCTGTGTCAGATGACGAGATTTTAAAATTTTGCTGCTGGCGTTACTGGAGTTCCTCTATCAGCCTAGCTAGCCCAGATTTCTTTCTCCAACGGTGGCCACTAATAGCTGCCTACGGAAGGTCACGAGATTAGGTCAAACATAGAGTGATAATCCCCTCTCTGTTCTTCTAGTCTTCATTGATGTATGGCTCTAGGATTTCATGAAGCAAAGGTGGTATCTTTTATGCTTAATAGTCCTGGGTGGATTTTTCTTTCATGAAAATATCTAACAGCTTTTAAACTTCACGTTGAATCTTCAGCATTCCCAGCATCCTGTGTCTAATTTTATTAGTATAACTGTGCATTGATTGAAATATTTTCATTTGATACTAATTCTTGTATTAGAAAAGACCTTTCAGCTTCTTCATGCAACTTCTGATTTTTATAGTTAGGATCATGTCTTCTCAGAGGCAGGGCTTTAAGCTAAAGAGTCCGGCTCTATTTAATCATTTCTATGTAGAAGTCACTCCAAGTCCCAATTGTCTTTGCTGCCCTTTTCTTTCTGTTTTCAAATTCTGCTACAACTTTTTGAGCTAGAGAAACCAAAGTGGTATTCAGTACTCAAGAGTAGCTCATTCTGGATTCATACAGTGACATAATGATGTTTTCTGCTTTTTTCTCTATTCCTTTCCGAAGACTGTAGATTCATAGGGAGTGCCATGCTATTGAGTGTGACTGGGGGTGACAGAAACAGCACTACTAAATATAGAAACGTACAGAGGGCTACCTGTTGAAAAAAGCATCATGCAAGTAGCAGATAATTTAGAGACTATGCTTCTTGTCGTCTTCTAAGATGTTTCACATACTGAAAAAGAAAATGGTTTAAAGAACCTGTAGATGACAAAATAAATTCAATGGAGGAAGTACTGAACTTGGGGCATATGGTGAGGTTATTAATGGGAAAGAAAAGGCCACAAGGTATAATGAAAAGGCAGATGCTAACAGTGAGCAATTTAATAAGAAATGCAGATAGAGAGCCAGGCTCACTCACAGTGTAATTCAATTTAGATCAGCATTTGAGGAAACATATGAAGAATGAATTTGGTTCATGCTGTATAATCTCGGTTTTGATTCTCTCTGTCATCTTTTGTCTTCCAGGTGCTTTCCATCACAGCTAGAGATGGAAAACAATGTTTACTGTTGGTTCATGCTGTACTTGAAACAAGTAACACATGTGAGGGGAAGCAGAGAGAATGTTTTATAAGTCAAATTTAAATAAATATATTTTAACTAATAGGTTCCTTGGATAGTTTTCCAGAACTGTTTTTCAAATGTGCACTGAGAGGGCAGGCAAAGATATTTTAAGAATGAGTGGTGGACTTTATATTCATGGCATTTCTTTAGACCTTTCTTCCTAAGCAAGGAAATCCGTAGATAGATTGAACCTGATTAGAATGGGGAGCAAGCAGAAAAAGACAATATAGGAGGGTAACCTTACCCAAAAAATCAAGAAAAGAACAAAGAAAGTGTGAAAGATGTCTAGGTTTTGCTTGCATTTGGATTGAGGAGTTGCCTACTGCATGAGTTGCCCCATTTACTCAGCTCTTTCTTTTACATATACATTACAGAGCATAATTGGAAATGTAGCCCTTGCAACTTATGAAATACTTGGTGCTGTCTAGTGGATATTTTTGGCAGAAATAAGAACATTTACAAAATTATCTGTTCTGCCGACTTCATCCCTTTTTTTTCTGGAAGGCTGATATTAGCTTTTGAAACATGATCTTAAAAATGTTTGAGACATTTACCTGATACATGTATGAAATAAGAATAAAGAAACAATTTTCTCTTCTTGGGATAAATATACTACGCAGAATTAATTCCCCTATGTGAGAGTTTGGCCAATAATAATACAGTTGCTTTGAGAAACATATAATGGCTTCTGAAACCTCTATGAACACTGAGGAATCTAGTTTTATGTTTCATCTGAAAAATTACAACTCCAGCAGTACTTTGTATATTAGCACCACGCTGAGACATCAGCTTACCACTAATTTGAAAAAAAAGAATACCCCCTTTTCAGGGGCTGACACTGACCCTTCCACATGGGTTTTTCATAGAGTATTTTCTGCCAAATACTGTTCAGACATTTGCTAGGTATTACAGGTTTGTGAGATTTAGGAAGGTTAGAACCCTAGATATTCTGGCCACAGGACAATTTCAGACTATCTGTTTCTTGGGACCAGAGCTGTTAAAGTAAGATCTTGTAATAGGGGAAAAAAATCTCAATACCAAACTTTACTTTTCTTAGCAATGTATTTATGTAAATTATTATTTGTATGACAGTAGTGCCTAGAAATTCATGTCATAGACCTGGTACTTACTGTGTTCTGATCTTACAGACAGAAAAGCTCCAGCTTGCATGTAGTGTTTTAAAAGTATTTTTTGAACACTGAGGGTGTGGGGTTTCCCTGTGTGTGCCAAGGAAGACAGATTGCCAGGCTAGTGATCAGCTGGCAGTGGGATGCCCTTTTTAGAAGCAAGGCAAGATTCAAAATAGGGAAGTAAGCAGCAGTGATACTTTTGCAGTGCTTTCCAGGAGAAGCCAACCGCTGGTACTGTGCCTGCAGTAAAAATAATTATGCCAACCTTAAAAATAAAACAGAATGCTAAAAAGTAGTTGAGAAAAAAGGAACAAGAGCAGTTAATTACAAGTCTGATAAGACCTGTTCTGCATTGTGTTTTTCTACTTTTTTTTGTACCTCTTTTGTCCCATCTCCAGCTGTGAGCAAAAAAAATCCTTACTCTAAAGTACAAACATCCGTCTTATATTTAAGCATTAATTTGGAGAGATGCTATGAACTGCCCAGCTTCTCAATGTTATTAAAAAAGCATTGCAGGTTTCTAGGGAACCTTCTGCAATCAAGGGCTCTTATAGTCTCCAACTCTCACCAAATATTTTTTCTTTTGTGTTCAATTTATATGCCTATGTCCTTTCGAATTTGAAGATTTTAGCTAGTCTCAACTAGACTCTTGCTTCAGTGACACCCTCTGATCAAAGTATATAGTACAATTTGACTGCAGCAAAATGCGCTGTGTACCATCTCTAATTGGTTGGTCTGTCAGTACAGGATTTTAGCCTGTCCAGAACTTTCAATCTTCTGTGCTTTATGTGCATTAAATCTTTCACCATCTACAAAATGCCTTCCCTCCCCCACCTTACTTTGTGCTGTAGGAGAGCTATAGTCCATAACCTTTGTTTTCAGTTTTATCATAAATTGAAATACACGCACACTTAAATTTTCCTAATAAATAAAGTGCTATGTTGTTCTAAAGCTGCCTTTTCACCTCATTACAGCTCAGCGGAGTGGAGAGTGATGTCATGGTTGACCCAGCACCAGCATGCCCATAAATGATACAGTATGTTCCCCCTTTTACTTCCTGGCTAAAGCACTGGGAAGGAGCTTAATATGAAATTCATGCCGTGATGACAGATTTAAAAGTTGCTACAGACTGTAACAGACAGCAACTGCATTTTGCAGACATACATGACACATACCACTCTCTTGTATTCTTAAGTGATGACATTTTCAGTTTAAAGAGTTATGCTTCTATTGCATATTATGGCTGTCTGTCTACAAAATTAGGCGGGAGGAGGGAAGGAAAGGACAGGACAGAGAAAACACTGAACTTGATATAGACCTCTGCTTGGAGAATATGTTGAATATTAATCAGTGGTTGGAGGGGCGGCACACACCAGTTTTCAAGCAGACTGCACTTCTGCTCTGTGCCTTTTGGGGGATTTGGGCTGTTTGGAGGCAGACAAAGCAGTTGTACTTCATCTGGTGAAATGGGCCCCTCGCACTTTTAACAAGGAGACTCTGAAAACCCAAACGGTGCTAAATTGTAAATCTGCAGGCAGGAAACTAACATGCCAAACTTGAGACACCCTTCTTTGGCTGAGCTTTCCAAGCAATTAAATAAATAGCCATCATGTGGTGTCTCCGGGGCAATAAAACATGCCACTGAGGAGAATTTACAGGAATGGGCCAGGGAGGGTGTTGCCTGACAGAGAGCTCTGATGTTCTCCACTTGCACCTATGTCTGTGCTGGAGAAGCTTCTCATGAAAGTAAAGCTCGATTGTAAATATGAGCACTGGTTTATAACCTTGGCATCTTCCTTCACCCTCTGCTGCCTGTCCTTTTCTGCATCTACTCAGTATCACACCATACATGACAGGTAAATAGTCACTCAAATTGATATAAAGCAAAGTTATGCAAATATGTAAGAATGGATTACTAGCATTGCACTAGATCAGAAAACAAAATGACATTGGCCTCTTATCAGAATGCATTTCATACTGCTACTGCAGTTTATGCCAAATAGGCATCCTCCTCCACTGGAAAGCATATCCATTAATTTTCTCCAGGATTCTTAGATGCCTGACCAGGATTTCAGAAAAGCTGAAGAAAAAGAATACCCTTGAGAATCCCTCCATGTTCTATTCTGAGATACATGTGTGCAGAAACAGGATTTTGTGATTTTTTAGATGCTGAGCACTCTTAAGTCAGAATTGAAGGAAATCAGCCCCGTGCAGAATTATGTCTCTAGCGTGGTAGGAATGCCCAGTCACAAGAGACATGATCAATAGAGCTTATAGTTTATGTACCTCAATATTGAGTTTCCACATTTTGATTTAAGGAGTTCCCAGTAACATAACCCATGGGGGCTAAATTTTCCTGCTCTGCATGAATGAAATGTTGCCATTTGTTCAATATTCAGGTAATTTGTCATTTAGACTCTTCCCCATATTGCTGAAGCCAAATGCCCTCACAGAAAGAGGCAATTCTTAAAAAGGAGTATAAAGATTTGCTCCAGTAAGATATCAGCTGGTGAAGAGCAAAGCTATTTGAATTAAATCAAAGCAGAATCAAAACTTGAACACTGTTGAATCCACAAGGTTTTGTCTCTCAGGCAAACTTTTCTGAGTTTGAAAGAAGTTGTGGAATTTTTGACCTTATTAAAATCATGAAGTGCTGTGAATTTCATCAAAAGATTGGCTATATGAGATTTCCAACTTTGGTCCTCAGTTGAGTTTGCTTGCAGAAAGGTTGCTAAAGCAGGTCTGCATGTAAAGATCCAGCCCTTCAATGGAGAACCTGATGTGATAGTTCAAGTATATGACCTATCTTGCAATATATCCTATAATCTGGAATTTACGTGTCTGAGTAAAACCTGTGTAAGCACCTAAATGCTTGACTCTGTGATTTTGAAGAGGTGTCACACTATTTTTCCCAGCCAGTCTTAGCTGAAATGTTGTAAACAGTTTTGACATAGATAGGGTATGTGGTTTTCTGTCTTGTGTTACAGGTGCCAGACCAGTGGGAACATCTTTTTAATTCTTCATTCATTCCAGTTTCCCACATCCATATCAATTTATCTTTGTCTCTTGCAGAGCCTCACTTAGCTGAGTAACTCTCATTTGTCCCCTGACCTTTGACTGCTACTGGTTATGTTGAGTAAAGGATAAGGACGGGAAACTGCCATGAGAAAGGTGTCTTTTTTCTCCATCAATCCCTTGAGAAATTGAGCCTAGTCACTGCAGAAAATGTGAGGATATTTTTTAAGTTTCTAGATTTATTTGAATTCCAAATGATGTTTTTAACAATAACTGTCACTGCAAAGAATATGAAAAAGTATTATTTAGGAAAAAGTTATTGTCACTGTATTTTCTGGATGGTCAGATAAGGGTATATTAGTATAGAAGTCACGCAGATTTCTTCACAGCAGAAAAATGCATTGACAGTGAATATCAGATTTTTGTAAATTACTGTTTTAAACCATAAAATATTAAATTGCCATCAGTTTGCTAGTTTTGTTATTTTACAGCATATGGAGGATGGTTACTAATTTTTCAATATTAAGATATTTTAAAATGAAACATAGCTGACACTGTAAAATGGAAGGAATTAGAGACTGTTTAGAACTAGTGGCCTGTTCTCCAAACCTGGAGCATGGATTAGTAGCATGTGAAAAGGGAAATCACCAGGGATGAAATATTGACCAAGCTACCAGGCCCTCATCAAATGAAAGTGTAACAAACTAGAGCGTTATTAATCACTACTTCTCATGTGTGCTCTGGTTTGGTTTTTTGCCTAAGCAATATCATTAATTGCAAAATGTAACATTGTAAGTATAGTTCTGTAAAAATTATTGTGAATTTTTTGCCACTTCAGTTATCCTTATCTTGATTATTGCTAAAAATTAATTCATTGTATTTTGCTATTTCCAAAGTCTTCCCTGGAGAGCTGAAACTGAAACTGTCATGGAATATTTTGCCAGGTCTTTATTTGTATGAATCATCCCACCAGATCTTGCCGATAAAATGGGCTGACCTAAATAAACACCATTTTACTTTTTATATTTTGAATGAGCCCCCTATGCAGGTGGTGAGAGTAAATTAGTAAAACTTATTACTGAAGAAAAATCATATTCTTAAATATAATTTATCGCTATTAACCCTAGAGCACGAGGACCCAGCCTCTAACCAATTATATGCAATTTCATGAACCTGAATATGATTGTACAAAATGTGATTAGCAAGTTATATGTGTATCTGGAACGTAAGATTAACTCTGTGTGGTAAAACCTTTATTCTGGGATGTGAACATTGCCCTGCCTTGCAGAAATGGGCATCTGCCTTCCAAAGAATTAACAATCTGCTTTGACTTCAGCAAACATTGGAGTGGTCTTAGCTAGCTGTGGTTAACATCTGAGTCAGTTGGGAGTTCTCCTGGACGTGCCAGGCGAAAGACAGTGGAAACAGACAACGTCAGCAGGAAGACTTAAACTTCTTTTTGTTTCAGGACAGAGAAATCCTTGAGAAAGGGTTGAATTTGAATAGGTTATAAATATGGATTTGAGTAATGAAAGAAAATGTATGTTCCAAATTTAGATCGTCTTCTATGAACACAGAGTTGGGAGGAGATGCGTAATATGAAAGCCTAGATATATCTGACAGTTTAACAGCTGGAATGTGTAGGATGAGAGCCATAGAGCTAGAACATTCTTGCAGTGACCAGCCCATGGTACTCAAATGGTAACAGGCTGCTGTGCCATAAACTGTATGGGCCAGTTTCCGCACCACGAGACTGGTGTGAAAGAAGTGTCTTCTAGTGACTTAGATTAGACAAGCAAGCTCCCTGGCCTGCTGCAGCGTAATTGGGAAAGGACCTGAAACCTGAGCATCCTCAGGGAGGCTGTAATAGGAAATGCCCCATAAACATGTGGCAAAACTTTGGTGATATGTGTTTGAGTGTACATGTGCTTCTGGATTTACATATAGATAAATATATGCTGAATGCATTGTATTGCATTTTAGGCAGATAATGGGGCAAGTCAAATTACAGTGACAGAGAGCAAGGGAGATTGAGCCCAGATCTGATTAGCATAGAACTGAAGATGTACGCATAAATCATCCTATTTTCTTTGTTTAAGAGTTAACTGGAGTCTAAAATTATTTAAACCGGTACACTTCATTGAAAACAGCAGGGTAAATAAGTCCAGAATTTGCGTGCATAAAAGATTAGTTGTTCTTTTTAACTTTCTAATAGTAAATGGGTCTCCATAGCAATATTGCTAACTTTAATAACAATTGAGTGTTGTTCAGAAGTCATGACTATTAATTCATTAGAAAAAGAGGTGATAGGTAATAGTGTTAAGCAGAATAAACACAACTGCATACACTGCATTTGGCTGTGTCTTTGCTTATATGTACATTACACATAAGCAAATGTAAAGGCATGGCTGCTCAGAAAGAAATGGCATGTGGAGAAGACAGCGGACATAGTACCATCTGTATCAGCTTAGAGACAGAGATGCTACAGCCTGCGACGAACCAGCATGCAGATCACAGCGTGAGGGCTTGCCAGTGGTTCCTTTGCCAGTAGTGGGTACAGAGAGAAGGAATTAAAACAGTGTTACAGTACAGGAACACTTTATCATTTATGACTTTAAGCTGTATAATGCTCCCTGGATTCTCACACTCCTCACTAGTAATTGCTTTTACTGTGTTCCTCTGCAAATTTGGAGGCTGATTCTACACATCTTGCTCATACAACTTGTCCGTAGAAACACAAGTTATCTTCTTGGAGTCAGTGGTTACTCATGTAAGCAAGACTAGGGTTCTTGAACTGATATCTCATTCAACAACAATTAAAGAAAAAGGACTTTCCTCTCCTTTGCCTGTATTTATGAAGCAATTTTTATTTCATATAGAAGACAGATATGTCTAGCTGCATCAGTGCAACATCTCTATATAATTGTAAGCCTGTTACATTTCAAAGTGTATTATATCTCTTTTTTCCCCTCCATGATTCTCACATGACACTGGAATGTTGTCTCTGATGTTTAGCGAGTTGATACAGCTCTGAAAGTATGGCAAATTGGCAGGAAAACTGCTGAAATCAGACCTGCCGACCTACTTTACTTCAGTGCACGAGAGGTACACCTGATTTGTATGTGGGGATAGAGGCACATCAACTGCCTTGGGATACATGACTGATGCAGAATTGTCTAGCATTACTAGTTTGCTTCCAGTCTCTTTGACAGGTGAAGCTGTGGGGCAAAGTTGATGATCAGGAGGTGTGCTTTCCTCTGGAACTCTTTGGCTAATATTCAGGTATTCATGCACCAGGCGGCATCTCAAAATTAACTATTTGCTGTGCTGTATGTGTTCTCACACTTTCATGTGTTCTTAGCACTGGTTTTGAAGACTAGGAGATTACATGAGTCTCACGTTGACAGCATGGGAAAAATAGATATAGATTTGGGAAATAAATACCTAAATAACATAGAAGGGAGGAATATATCACAGGAGAAATATCACTGCTAAAAGCACCTCTTGCTGTATCAATGTGTGTGTAACAATAAATAACAGACATGATTCTAATTCTGCTTGAAAGGAATGACTTTACATTATCCTCCTCAAAACTTTCTTTTTTTTTTTTTGTGATGGCTATAAAAACTTTATAACAACATGCTGACAAATTCAGTCTCATTACTTACTTGTATTCCTCTGTCGGTCTGTCATTGTCAGTCATCTTGTCTTCGAAAGTGAACTCTGAGTAAAGATGCCCTGTGTTTTACAGCACTTATTACAATGGTTTCAAGTTCATGGTCACATTAATGCAAATATATAATAAATAAAATTAAAATCTGTTAAGAGACAATATTCAAGTGGATACTCAAACCAATGAATAGTAGTCATGCCAAAAAGATCACAAAAAGAAAGTGCACAAGAGATTAGGCTGAAGGCCTCATTGTCCTTCAGGCAGATGTTGTCACATGATAGCTGTTGGAATTATATTTATGTCAAAGGTGAGCACATTGTATATATCTAATACAAGTTTGTAATGTGATATTGTAGAAAACCACATTAGAAAAAATTTGGATGGCTGATGCAGCAGCTTTCAATCATCGGCTGTGGTGCTAGGAATTACCAACAAATGATTAAAGGCCAAATTCTACCAATGTCCAGTAGTAACTTGTTTCACCAATCATGCAATTGGAATGAATAGGCAAAGTAAATCAGGATAAAGGATGGCAGAAGATAACCATCAATGACATGCAAAATGTTTTTTTGGATGGTAGATGGTGTTTACCTAGGAGGGATGGGATAATTTTTTTTTAGGGGGAAAAAAAAAGGCTGAGCAGCTAAAAACTGGAATTGTATCTCTTAAAATGGCAGAGACCTCTTTATCTAATACATTTCATACAGAGCCCCTGACCTTTGAGAACTCAATCTCAATTTAAGTTTGCATAAAGATATCTGGAAATTGGGCATGGCTTATTTCTGTCATTCAGAGCTGACCATCCTAACCATCAAAGTATTACAGGGGTTTTGCAAGCCAGATTGTGAATCTTACATTTGACAAGAAGCAGTGTCACTTCTTGTAGCTGCTCTCCAGTAGACTGAAAGAATTCACATCCTGACAATGCTGTGACAGAATTTTCTCTGATTTCAAATGACAACATAAATATTTTTGTACTTATGTAAAATTCTTTCTGCAAGCAGATTTTCTGCTTCCCTCCCCTTCCCTTCACTTCACTTCCCTTCTCACAGTATTTTTCTTCTCCTAATATGCCAAGTTTTGAGTAAAAATTAGCATTAGCCAAAATTTAGAGATACGGAACTGAAATCTCTTACAACCAAAATAGTTTATGTAAGACCCTGATTGAAGTTTTCTGCCTGTTCATTACAATAATTAGTCAAATATTATATTCAAGTTCCCATAAATGAGGAAGCCTGGATTTGGACTGGGTGTTAACTCCATGACTTGAGGCAATGCTAGTGCTGTTGTACTTTTGTACTCTTTGACATCTGTTGTATTTCAGTTGACTGGTAGATAAAGTGCTACGTGCACATATGTAGGAGCAAGAGTCATCTGTGAACTAGTAAGAATAAACTGGACAAAGGCTGTTGGTTGTTTTAGGGGAAATGGAACGTATTAATCCCTGTCTTCCCTGGCCTAAAGCTTAATCCCAGAATAACCTTTCAAGCTACTTTCAAGATGAATTATTTTATTTTTTGGCATTCTTAACACTGGAGTCAATGAAGATAATCTTCTCCCAAAGCTCATACTGTGCTGATTGTGATTCTGATACAGCATTTATATATTTACATAGTAAATACATTTGCAGTAAGTTTTAAATTTATCAAAAATCAGTACAGTTAATTTTCATCCTGTTACTGCTAGATTTGGTTTTTTTGAAGTCTTAAAATTAAATCTATGATTAACCTTTTATCATCTAAGTATATTAACTGATAGCCATGCTTGCTAAAAATGGAATTTATGGTTTTGAATACAGGACTAATTCAGAAAATGTTTGACATAATCTTACACCAGTGTTTTAATCCCATTTCACTGTGTTGCTTGCCCTTTTAGGACTTCATTTGCTCTCTCTTCACGGATGTTAGAAATGGACAAGACCAGTGAGTATATTCAGACTTCTCTTACCTTATTTCATAGGCTTTTGACAATGTGTTTGACTGTTTTCTTGACTCTCTGTGGAGACATCTGTGATTTACCAAAAATCTTGGTACCTTTGAGTTATCCCTTGTGGCCTGGGGGAAAAAGAAAAGGTTTTGGATTTAGCCGAAAGTCTTGTAAGGAGATACTTTCAACGCTTTTGGTTAAGACATGTTTTAAAAATGTTTAAATGGATGACTTCATGCTTCATTTTATGGCATTCCTGGAATACTGTTACAAATACAATAAATGTTCATTTAATCACGAATACTATGCTAGTTGTCATTCGTGAGACAGTGCAATAAAGTCCTCACAAGTTCTAAATGGCCTATTTTATATAGAATACAATATCCTTGAGCTATAGCAGTGATGTTCACGTTAAACTCAAGGATTTAAGTTTTAAATTGAAGGGTCTTTCTCTTATTTCGCCATGCACATGACTTCCCGTAGAAGTTAATCTCTAAATGCACTGAGTCCTCCCATTACATAACGTATTTTATAGGGGAAGATAATTGCTCTTGTGCTGCTCTTTGGTCTGATTCTGTTAAGTTTATTCTAGAAATCTGTCATCTATAAAAGCTAGCAAGAATATCCACATCTAAATAGTTTTGCTATGGTGGTACTGCCTAAACATAACAAGGGAAGCAGATACGATGTATAGTTGATGCGTACTCTTTGTAGAGTAGTGAGTGACATTTACCATTTAACATAAGGTATTTACATGCGTTCATCAAAATATGACTCCTCATCGCAGTCTTCTAAAGCTAAGCCAGTAATATACATGATTATGGTAATTTAAAAATGAAACATACTGTAGAAAAAGAACATGATAAATGCATATCATCTTACTCTTTATGACTCTAGTAAATGTCATACCTTAGGCTAGACCAAATACGTTTTGAGTTTCCCATGCAAAAATAATTTTTGAAATGAGTCAGTCAACAGGCTTTTCCTTACTCATTACTACTTAGCCTAAAGATCTTGGGAATCTGGTTTTGTTTCATTATCAGTTTATTTCTGAGAAATATCATTGTCCTTACCTAGTACTAAAATGATAATTTCCCTTCAGTTTGTAACTGGGACAAAAGTAAATTATCTACCAATTCTGTGAAACTACTTCTGTGCCTGGATCTTTCATTCTCTGTGTGATGCTTTAATCTGGAAATTAATATAACAGCTACTCCTCAAAGAGTCTCAGAAAGGAGGAAAAAAAGGTGTTTTATATTGGAATCAAGCAATCAGCTAGATAGTTTAGTTGTCTTTATTTGGAGAGCAGTAAATCCTTTTAGCAAGTGGAATAAACCAGTGAGAATAACTAGGAAGGCATTTCGTGAATTACACAAAGGGTGTGTGGTTTAGACCTTTTCTGGAACGCAGGCTGCAGTTTAGCTGTCGAGGCACTATCATTCTCCTCAAAGGTGAAATGATTTAGAGGCCTAGAGAAACTTAATTTTTCTTGATCACCATGTGCAACCTGGAATTTTAATGGCAGGCATAATTAATTCTTCTGATGTTAATCATCAGGGCTGGGCTCCACAATTATCAGCCTAGTGCAGCTGGGGCATGGTGCAGACATGAAAAATTAGGAAAATGAATCAGTAATAGGGTGGCAGATTTAATCTGCATCATGAAAACAAAGTTAAAAAGAGGGAGATCGAGAGAATTTCAGCTGAGGCTTTTGTGCCAATGAGCACTGACAGAACTGAAAAATGTTGCCGATGTCCAAAGTGATTGGTAATTACCAAGCCATTGAATTTTTTATTGTCAATTTATCATTGCGCCAGAGGTTAAATTTAACATCTTCTTCTAAAGCCATCACTCTAAGAGGAAGGCAAGCTTTGCATCACGTGGCCCAGGAGTCAGTGAAAGGTTAATCAGGTATTCCTTTAGTTTGTGTGTGCTTCCAAATCAGTCTTTCTTTTTCTGTCCTTTATGCTGCATACATATCGTGGGGTATTTTCTAATTTATATTACCTGTACATTTCAGAAAAATATTAGATTGCATGCCTCAGCACAGCATCATCTGCCTTGCTGTGTATTTATAATGCTGTATTTTCATACTTCCCCAGGCATATTTTACGCACATTTCAATATGTATATGGAAATCGTATAGATACAAAGAACTGTATGATACAAGGCAGGCATTTCCCAAGTAAGGAAAAAGATAATCTTAGTGCCTGAAAGTACTGCAGGAATTAAAAAAAAAATATATATATATAATTTGTTTTGTTTTGTTTTTATTTCTAAACTGTGTTATTTGGTTTGTACTTGATTTTTGCTTTGTTCTGAAGCCATGTTGTTTGTGAATGGTCCAGTTTAAGATCAGGGTAATGTTTGGAATGCTGGAAACTGCTTTGGGGCTGAAGGACTGCGAGGGAAACGCTGTTTGCATTTTGCATCTTGTACAATGCTGAGTACGGTTTTGGCCCTTCGCAAATAAGAAATATTCACAATTCATTAAGGAAGCACACATTGCTCCTTTGAATCTTCCCCCCTTAAGAATATTTAGTAAATGGCAGGGTCTTTTTTAATGCAAAAGCTATAAAGACTGAAAGAAAGACAGCATCAAAACATCCTTGTAATAGAAATATGTGACATAAATATACGTTCATATGTTAGGGACCAAATTGAGCCCTGAAGTGGAAATCTGTTCAATGAAATAGTAGGATTTGTGCTTCTGTGATTATAGGGTTGGATCTGCCCTGAAAATTCCAAATGCATATTCTTATACTCATTGCTATGTAGCTGTCTTTTAATACAATGTTAAATACAACTTCTGTCTACCTAAATTCCTACCGTAATTCTGCTCAGTAATCTCACTTCTATTTACTATATTTTTTTGTGTAAGTGTTTATTTTAGATTCCAGACTGTGCTCTGATTAAAGGAATTGTATGCATTTTCTATAAATTAAAAATGGAAATGGCCTTTAGGGGAGACTCAGTAGAGGAATCAATGCATGCATTAATTACTGCAATTCATTACCCAAATAAACACAAGACTCAGCCTTTTGCTGGATACAAATTTAGGGACATACGATGTTTACAAGAGACAAAGGCTTGTGATCCTGCTCATGTTAATCTGCAGATCAAAGTATGTGAGCCCATTCCTAGTGGAGGCTCCTTTGGGGATACCATAGCTGGGATCAATCCTCCCATGCAGGCAGTGAATTATTACTGCTGAATACAAAAGCTGCTCACGTGACATCACTGTCCCCTAACAACAGGGACACTTGCTCCAGATAGTGCTTTAGAAGAGCTTGTTTTCTTGATACCCCACTTTTCTATAATTAAACTCAAATCATAAAGCAATAGCTGTACAATGACCACTGATTCCCTTCATAAACAAAAATATGCTTCAGTTCATAGCAAATAGTCATTTGGAAGAAAAACATGAAAATGTAATCTTTAGCTTCCCAGAGGCTTTCTAGACTATACGCAGAAGGTTAGCAAATATATAGCAAATAAAATTATACAGGAAAAAAATCAGTGATTTATTGAAAAGGTTTCATACTCTTCTGAATTAGTATCCTTTCTTTTCCTTAAGAAGAGACTAGAAGAGTATTAGAAGAATGCAATTTTTCTAACAGCATCTGGATGCCTTTCTTCATCATATTTTATAGATGGAGGATAAATTACCATACGAAGGTTTGTGTTCAAACCAGGACACAGAGCGTGATTTGAATCTCACTGCATTTTGCATAGCTGCCATTGTGGGTGCAAGCTCACCCCCAGTCTCAGCAGAACACCAGCCAGTTCCTTCTTTCCTGCTGGAGCACTCAGCTATTTTAATGGGATTCTGACCAAAACTGCAACTAATTAAGAATCAATTCAGGACCATTAGTAAGTGGGACTAAGCTAGCCACTCTTGCATATTTCAAAAGAGTTTGCTTTAATGAGAGGAGTTCTTGGACAGGGGAAGAAAAACCCCACAAGCAGATTAAAGATAGTGTAGGGACCTTCTCCAGTTAAACTAAACAACTAATGCTACACAGAAAGATGCTGAACTTGTAGTCCTCTCTAATTGATCTACTTACTGTTCTTAAGGAAACTCAAAACAATAATGAATGCAGGTATTAAACTGCATGTTAGTCATTCAATAGCTATTTATAAACATTAGCAATTGTTAAATTTCGCAGTCTCTCTCTCTCTCCATCAGAGAAACACATGTTCTCTTTTTTCAGACATATTAACCTTAGAACTGTCAAACCATTTTCTCTCTTTGGGCTTTGTACTTCTGCAACATCTGTTTATCTGCACTGCATTGCCTGCAGATGGTATTTTTAAAATTTGTTAAGGGGTTAGGATGCCATATTTTTGACAGCTGTAGTTTTGTTTCACCACAGAACAAAACTTTGCTAAAAATGAAGTGCTTTGAGGAAATGATTTCATTTTCATTATTTCATTACTTGTACCAATTTTTCCCCCTAATCTCTTGCTATTGTGAGTTCTGTTAATGAACTGGTAGCATGTAAATGTAATCATTTGAGAAGAAATAGAAAAAGCAATCAATGCTGATTGATATGAATTATTAGAGTGGGAATGCATACAACTATATTGAGATAGTCTGATATTTAAGTACTAAAATCACTATACAGTAAATTGAAAGCACAAACCCAAATATGTTATGTGGTAAGTCCTAAACCTCACAATGACCTCAGCTCATGAGAAACTGCTTGAGCAAGGTTTCTTGGTTTGAGACAAACTGAACAGAGTGACAAATCTACTGTGAGTGTGTTTAAGAAAGAGGTATGCAGAGCTGTTTATATTCCTAGCGTGTGTACATGAACGGAGACCTCAGTGCAACACATTTATAGTTGATACACATTATAGATGTTTTGTAGAAGTTGTCAAGAATTTACACAGGAATAACAAGGAACCTTCATTATTTCAAAACACCAGTTAATTTGGCTGCAGAGGACAGAATGTGCTAGAACATCTTTCCAGTATGCTTGTTTGAAAGATGAGCATCTTGGCTATTTAATTGTTGTTTTCTATTTTACAGTCTAAGCTGTATTGCTAAACAAACAGTGTGCACTCAGTACAACATTCTCCTGCAATAATTATCAATCAGAACAATCGTAAGGAGGTAAATAAATTTTAGATTCTTTATCTTTGTAGGAAAAGCAGGCCCTAGCCAGGAGCAGAAGGGTCTCCCTGTCATTGACATTTACATTAGTCCTTGCTTTTGATACATGGACTCTTAATACAGGACTGTGTACACCTTGGAAGTACTGTTTTTAGAAGCTACATCTTTTTAACCAAGCTTCTTTAGTTTCTGTGAAAAAGGAAACGGGGTTTGTGTTTGTAAGGACAGGTGACAACAACAGAGGAAAAGAATCAGGCAGAGAAGAAAAAGGCTACTTTAAGGAGGCTGGAAATAAATCAAGACTGTGTGTTAAACATGCACATTTTTTTATTTTGAATCTTACTTGGATATTGCATTTTTAGTAAAGTACAACTTTACAGCTAGGTTGACATTTAACAGGGAAAATGACTGACAGATCACCAGCTGTGAACTTTTTTAATAAAAGAAGCAAACAAGTAATTTCAGCTCTTTCTTTCCTGTGGGTTGTGTGCTAAGATCTGAGAAGGATAAAAATACAGTTGTCCCACATGCTGGTCAAAGCTTTTGGTTTCTACAAAATAAATAGAATGGAATAAAGTGTCACTTGAATGGATAGAGGATGTTTGGAATGAGGAGAGACATGACCAGTATTACCATGCCAGTGGAGGTCCATAGACCAAGCATCAACCCTCAGGCAAGTAAGCCTCAGAACAGCTCCCAGATTCTATAAAATCTATTTTAGAGTAGTTGTGCAGTCATTCCACATCTTGTAGGAAGAGAATTCTACTGACCTGACCTGTGCTAAAAGACACAAGCAATATCCTTTTTTTTTTTTTTTTTTGTGTCTTAAGAGGTAATCTGAATATCTTTCCATTTCTATTCTACCATCAGTTAGAAAGTAAAGCTTCTTTGCTTGAGCTGAAAGAGGTGGACCTCCCTCATCACTTCCATTTTCTGGGCCTTATTTTTACTCATCTGTAATAAGCTATGAGGATCTCCTTATGCTCACTTATGGTCAACTTGTTTAGCATAACAATATAACTGCAGAGCTATCAGTACCGTCAAGTTCAAGTTATATGTGATATCCTTTAGATTTTATTTAAGAATATGTTCTTTATACAGCTTCAGTTTCTGACATCTTCCTGACTATTCACTTCCCTCTATGAGAGCAATGAACCTCAAATCATGGGGGGGTGGGGGGGGTGGTGTTGTTGTGGGGTGTTTTTGTTTGTTTGTTTTTAATTTTTTTAGATGTAGGTAATTACTTTATGGTAGAATCTGACAGAGGCTTGGTAAAAAGGCTGATATGGTATTGGAGATCCTATATCAGGTAAGTAATGATGTCTTGTTGGCTAAAATTTCTGATACTGTGGAAACTGAATAAGTCTGAACCATCATTATTTTTATTTTTACTTCTTGGCATGTATTTACTGCTTGCTTTCCCATGCAGTTTGCCAGCAACTTTTTTGCATGACTGCCAGCAATATGGAGACTGCAAGAGTCTACAATTGCCTTTGCCTTCCTTTCAGAAATTCATGAAACACATTTCACATCCTTGTAGGGAAGATCTTTCTGTCTCTAAATAGGAACTGGAGGAGGTGAAATAGAGTGGGAAGCACAGTTCTTTTCCTTCCTCTTCTCGGATATGTAGCACTCCTTTATTGGTTCTCCTCCAGGATGCATTCCCCAAGGAGAACTCCCCCTTCTCTATTGCAGCAAGGGCCAGCTGCTCCCTCAGGGAGGAGGAAGCCAAGGGTGGTCAGAACAGAGGCCACGTGATGACTTAACTGACAGGGCAAAGTTGTACAGCACCTGAACCAGGATAGCGCAGCACAGTGGTGACAGTAACAGGTCCTGTCGAGAGACCAGTGATGATCAAGGCAAAAGCAAAGTAGCAAGTCAAGTTGAAAGTCAGTCTGGGAAAGTCAAGCAATAATTCAGGCATAGGTCTGGGAAAAAGTACACTTACAGTGGACCTCAGGCAAGGAGTGGGTGCCCAGGCTTGAGCTTAAATGAGGTTCCTGAGCCCATGGGCGGGGTGTGTGGAGGCCCCAGATAGGTCTATTCATGCACTCAAGGCTGAGACAGAACTTTATCATTTACCATTCAACCTGCATTTCTCTTGCTTTGTCCAGACATTGAAATCTCTGCCACCAAAAATGAACTTACACAGTGTCTCTGCACTTCCCTACTTGTCCTCTACTCCTCAGCTCTGCCTTTCTTCACTGGTCTAAGACTTTTAATGCAAAGTGACAGCAAGAACAGTAAAACCTTGTTATAATGTCACTTGAGGTTTGGATAGAAAACAACATTTATTTTAACAAATCCATGACCTCGTAGCAATTTTGCTGTTGGCGCTGTGCTGCATACCATGACTACTTGGAACTTCATAGCCCCAGCAAAGACATTTCTGCTTCCCAACCATGACCGGCTCCTCAAGAAAGACTAGAGTATTTCTCTTATTTGCTGAAGGAATGAGGTTTATGACACACAGCTGAACCCATCTGATATTCTCCAGTAGAAGGCAGGGGTCCATGTGCACTCAATCAAAATCATTTTAATAAATCATAGCCAAAAGGAGGGGGAGAAGAGGGCAGGACAGGCAGGAAATAGGTATAACATTCATTTGAAATGATTGTTGCTGATAAAGGCATCCTGCTGGCTCTCCTACTTTTTTGGATAGTGAAGCAAGGTCACAGAGCACTAGGGAAAAGATAAAAGCAGTGATATGAGAATCATGGACATTATAGGCAAGGAACAATATTATTTGGAATTGAACTGAACAATGGCAAGGACTGCACGTTAGTCCACGTTTTGCTGGTGTTGACACTGGGTGTTCAAAACAAGGCTTTGCAATCTTTTATATAAACACCTCTAATAAAGTGTTTTTTCCATATGATATGTAACTAAGTAGGTTAAATTACGACATAAGCATAAAACTTGACTTTAAAATACCTACATTTTTGCCTCTGTAGTGCTTTAGAAGAGAAAAATCTTTGAATTGAAACAAAAAAAAAGATGAATAGAACTAAAATTGTGTCATCTCCCCCCCTACCCCCAACACAGCACTAGCTTCCTGAGGAAACACAGTCAAGGACAGCCCAACTTAATTCTATGACTTCTGTTCCAGTGGCACTGTAAACGCGGCATTTGTATGAAGCTGTTTAGTCATATATTGGCTTTTTCAAGTTATTGTCTTCCTATAAAAGAAAATTGCATCTTTGAAATTTTTTTATTAATACAAAATACTGGTGCTATAGCATCTGATCAACTTTTTCTCCACTTAGGGAAAGTCTCCCTTATTTACAGCTGTTGAGCCAGTTAGCTCCCACCTCTACCAAAAAATAATCAAGAAATACATGTATGCTTATGAGACACAGTGGGCTAGGAAGCATAAAAATGTACATCCTCATTATGAGTTTCTCTAGTTTCCTTGGGAAAAGAGCTTCCAAGTTTAGACGTACTTGAATAAACTTTAGCATTGAGGATTAGTTGTGTAACCACAAAGCCTGTGGGCTTCTCTCATTATTTGAGGGTTTTGGCAGTGCGGACACCATGTACTAGACCAAACCATGATGTTTTCCATTGGCAATCACCTGTCAATAATCTTGCAAGTTATTAACTTCAGGTAGAATGGAACAGGACATATATAAAGGTAAAATATTAATGGCAGGTGCAGACCTGAGCTTACCAGAGGCAGAGGGATGTGGTGCACCTTAAGATAAACCATGCCATGTGATGGCATGTCCAGCTGATCATGACTAGTAGGAAGAGCACATGAGGTAAACTGGCACTTTAGTTAGGCAAAGACATTATGATTAGTCACTCATTCTGACCTTAGAAATTGTGAATATCTGTAAACCTTATATATTTTTATATTCATAATATGTTCCTGGCACCAAACCACACAGAAGTAATTCATTCACCTCAGAATCTTGTTTAGCCAAACTAATTTGCTAGATTGGAATATGGCAAATATAAAATCTTTAAATGGTAGTAATTTTGATCCCAGCATAAAAAACATGTGAATAAAGGTCCTTATCTTTTATTTTGATCAAACTGCGTGGTCACTGTACCTATTCAGAGGAAACGGTGCTCACTGGGATGTGTGCAGCAATCTGCTTGTGCAGATCAGAATGCACAACTAGCAGCTAAAAAATGAATGCAGTGACCATATAAACTATGCATGCCTTTTAGTGAGAATGAGGTCTGTTTGTATGATTGATGGCTTATGTTTGTTATCCTCCTTCAGGTAAAACATTTGCTGCAGGCAGGATTTCTGCAAAAACTTTAGGACTGAGACTTAAAAAGGAATTTGCTTTTTGAATAATTTCTTGCTTTCTTTCTTTGAGCGAACATAAAAGAGTCCACAGAGCAGTGGTGTATAAAGCAAACCCAGGCTGAGTATTACATCTTACCAGTGATACACAAGTGTTAGTCAAATGGAGAGATGACAGTGGAATAAGGAAACAATTAAACTTCAATAAAAAAAAATAAGGAATAACATTCCAGTCAGATCTAATCACATTATGTATAGCATAACTTTCAAATTGGAAGTCCATAAAACCCAACCACACCTCAGCCAGTTTGTCTGGCATCCGTCCTGTATAATAAGCCAGAGGTTCCTCGTGGCACAACTCCAAGGCAGTTTGAAACCATGTCTGCAGTGGGGATGGCACTGAGCCATGTTTCCAAAGAGGCAGAATAATTTTTCTGGTGGGAAAGGTCAGGCAGTGCAGAACCATGAGGGATGAGATTCCCTTTTTCAGCCTTTCTCCATTCTTATTCCTTCAAATATATTTCTTTTAATAGTAAAATTAATTCACAAACAGAAAACCTGCCATTAAGCAAGGTTAAAGATCCATTTAAACTGACAGGCAGCAAGAAATCCAGAACCCAGGCAACCTGGCTTTTATCATTATAAAACTTAGCAAAGAATTGGATAGGTTGCTTGTTACCTTTCCCCTGTCCTGTAAGTCTCTTCCCCAACAAACTTTTTAGACTCTTACCTAACACAGATAAAAAGAAGAGAATATAGTGGGTACTCAATCCCATGTTCTATATTTGATATGTGCAAGACATGCATGAATATAGTAGTTAATTTACACTTATCTTCCATTTGAAATAATAATCTTATCCATAATACATAAATGGATTCCATATGCTACCAGACAAATCATTCCTAATTTTCATTATGGAAGCACATATGGGAACTGTGCTCACCCAGGGTAAAATCCTGGCTCCATTGAAGTCAATGGCAAATTTCCCACTAATTTTGCAAGGGCCAAGATTTCACCCTTGATGTTCAGCCACCCTAATAATACAAAGAGCCAATGCTGAGAAATAGCATCCTGTCCTCTTGTTCTCTCTTCTCATACTTCAGATAAGTTTGAGCAAGAACTGAGTTATTGCTGATTTAATGTAATCCATTCCTCTGAATTTTCTAGCTTGCACCAAGTTCTTTTCTTGGGGTGAGAGGGATACAGATTTACAGTTATAGTAGCCACACAGTTGTCTGTAAATTTTAGCAGTGCCAGTTATTTCAGAGACTTTGCAGAGAGAAGCGCAGGAGATCCCTGGGAAATGACATAAGAACTAGCATGCACTCGAGAGGAAGGGCAATATGGAGCTTTCCAGTGGTAAGAAGCATGTCTTAGGGAAACTGGGTCTGTGGCATCTTTTGTCACAGCCTATGGGTCATGATTGGATCTGGTCCAACAGAAAATGATGTTTAACCCATCACTCGTTCTATGTGGCCCTTCTTGGAACTCTTCAGATGTGTAGAAAGTGGATTACAGGCAGCTGAATTGTTCTTGCAATCTGATTTCTTCCCCGGGGGCCCTACCACACTTCTCTGTGATGTGACAGGAAGCGCCTTCCTCATGTGACTGAAATGCAGTCCACCATGGGATGGATGCATGTCCAGTCACTTGTCATTAGTGCAAATGCTTGGGTCACATGATGAGCATTGTGCAAATAGTCCATGTTATTTGAAAGAAGGTATCATCTCTTGTGGCCCATGTGGAGCAGAGAGAGAATCCTTGTACTTTGGTTGCACTCAGTGAGAACCAGAATAAAGCTCAAATTCCTCTTAATTTCTATGTTGGATTTACAGTACTCCAGCATTCCTTCTTGCACATAGACAAGGGATGCACATTGAGAGGAACTTTAGTGTAACCGGCTGGATCACTATATTTTATCTTGAGTTGGATGGAGCTTAGTATCAGTCATTCCATAAGTAGATGGCTGATTTCCAGGACTGACCTTGATTCAAATTCAAGCATCCCTAAAATTCACACAAGTTGAGCCTCTGGAAACTTTTTGCATATTGAGTGTTTTAAATATATATGACCAAAACCTCCATTTTCTTACCAGAGCTAGGAAATAACTGACATTCTGGCTCACAGAACAAATGAAAATATTTTATTTAGCATGTACACACTTTAAAAAGTGTTCACAAATTAAAAATAAACATCAGTTTGAAATGAAAAATCAAAAATTTCCAGTTAGAAACTGTAAAGACATTTTGAGTTTTCTGTTCTTTTTGCTTCCTTTTTTGACCATAAATGTTAGTCTGGTTCAACTAAGATTCTCGAAGCATTCTGGTTAAATTGTAGTTTTGACAAATCAATTTATGATTTGAATATATGAAAACATGTCACTCAGCCTAATTACTTGTTAAGATCCATTGTTTTGGAGTCCTTTCACTAGAAAAAATTGCTCATTAAGCTAATCAGCCAAGTTCTTGGCTGGTGCAAATCTGAGCATCTCTACTAGTGTTCCTGGCAAGATCTCTGAAGTCATCACCATCACATCACTGCTGAAGCAGACGTTTTCCATGTGTAAGGACTATGAGATTAAGCATCATGTAACATGTGAGAAGCTGGTTAATAAAGAGCTGGAACAATAAATTATATTAATAACTTGAATTTTAGCTAATTTGTCTCTGCAAGGTATTATTCCATTTTATTTTGTCTGCATTTTTATTTTCAGCACTAGGACATGACAAGTTGTGAATTATGATCTATTCATTCATACCCAGTTTCAACACAACTGGGTGTGAATTAATACTCCATAATTCATATAGTGGAGTGCCTTATTACGATTATAAAATTTTATTAGAAAATGTTTTTTAATATTTATATTGTTAATTAAATGATGATGAGTCTCATAAATTCTGAACAATGAATTATGTTGTATTAGGCACTATTCAGATTTCATCTGTTAGCCAATCAAGGTACACAGACTTCTCTATTATTTAATATGCTATATAATAATGTTGGGCTATGAGATTTTTCTTTAGTATGTGGAATTTCTTATTCAGGTGGACTTTATCAGAAAATTTTCATTACTAAATTGTAAACATAAGGGTCAGTGAATGTAGGAAAGAGCATTTAACTCTTCATTTAAAAGGTAGGAAAACCTCAAGTCACATAAACCTTGGGCAATTGTGTTGTTTTTGAGGGCAACAGCAGTCTCTCCTGTCTGCTAACTTTCCTAAAGCACTTTAATCTTCAATATTTTGGATCTAGCTCTGCATTTCATCTCCTCATTGTGAAAGCCTCATTCCAGGTCTGTTTGTGAAAGCACTTAAACATGTGCTTAAAGTCAAACATATGCTTCAGTGTGTCCTAAATTAAAGTGAGATCTGCAGTACTCTCAGGCATCTAGAAATCGAAGATGAGATGCATAGTGGGAATTGTAATTCAAGATAGATGTGGATTACATGACATTACTAGGATAAAGTTATCCCAATTCGGATTGTTACTCATGAAATCAAAACCATGCCATCTACATAAATGATATGGAAAGATGCAGCAGCTAGAGTGAGTTAGATAAAAAGGTGACTTGTTCAGTAAAAAAAAGTTACCATCTTTGCATGATATAAACAATAGGAAATAATTTAGACCCATTCTGTATCTACGTAAACACTTTTAAAAAAATTCTCATACATTTTTCTAATTGGTTTCTACAAGAATTTCAATTTGAATTTAATTGTACAAGGTTGTGGATGAATTTAATGCCCATAGAAGTTAAATTAATTTGAGTCAGGTAAAGTGAAGACCTGCAGAGATGTACCAATAATTCACCTCCTCCCTAGCCTTTGACGTTCTTTTGATTACAGACGGCAGAAGGGCCCAGTCCCAGGTAGAGATTCTCTGTGCAGGGAATGTAGGGCTGAGTCCTTAAAAGCAATGATTATGTGTGGCAGCATTCTTCCCCATCAGGTGTTGCTGTTGCGAGAGTGCAGCCAGGGTTGCCTACTGCTGCTTTATTAATAATGGAACACTCACAGAAATTCCATGCAAAATTGATTTTTGAACAGTATATAAGAATCTAATATGAAGTCTTAAAATGTCATTGAAAAATCTGTTTGTAATTTACTTTGCCTGTAAGAACTTACTGCCCCACTATAAACAATTTTACTGTATTTCTCCCCATTAAACAACAATTTTTTGCGTAGTTGTTCAGCCTTCTTGCTGTGACATGCCACTGTGAGCTGATAGATAGATATTTAAAACCATACGTGGTCTCTGTTTCTTTTGTTGCCTTATTCAAATGACAAGTGGAGATATCATTTTCATCACAGTGCAGGTGAACGGTGTTAATGGTTCATTATCTAACACAGAATGTTAACTGATGAATTGCAAATGTACTGTTTGGAGAAGAGTGAATATGCTTCTGTAGCTGCAAAAATTGTTCTTCTTTTTTTAAGCTTTGAAAAAAAGACTCTCAAGTACAGAGCAAAGATTCCTGGGATTGAGGCCCAGGACAGGGGAATGGGAGAGCTTCATTTTCATTATTTTGGGTCCAAAGCTTTCTTTGTGACTTGAATTATTTTACTAAGCACTTGATTTGACCTCCCATTCACTGACCCAAAACTTTATCAATATAGTTGCAAGTGTAACTTTACATACAACCCTTAATGTGCTACTGATTAATAATATGCATGTACAAATAAGCTCTAGGAACTTTTAGCAGTTTTAAAAGGCTGAAGATATTTTTCTGCCTCATTTCTTTATCTCAAAAATAGACCTGAAAATACTGTTGGGCAAAAAAGGTATGCTCACTGATGTTTGCACAGATTCCACAAGTATTCTGCAAATGTGTGGCATTTTATTTTCAGTATGGGTGATCAAAGCTTTTCAGATGACAGAACCCCAAGTGTGTGTCCTCTGTGCTTAATACAGTGTTTCTAGTACTAAACTACTGAGGAACAGTATTGCTTGAGCTTGTTTGTATAGCTGTTCACTCCTCTGCAGCTGGGCTGTGGGTTTTGACTTCATTGTATCTGACAAACCTGTCAGGATTATGAAATTCCAGAACCACTCCACGTTAAAAGATCAAGTACATGGTTCTGCCAGTTAAACCTAAGGGTTTTATAGGAGTATGAAAGAAATTTTGACAATCCTGTCCAACATTTGCTACTGTTTGACTTGAGAGATGGAGATTCCAAGCTAAGTTATTTCTTATTTTTGAAAGTGTTTCCAACAGAAGAGTTGAAATTTAATAACTTGGGAAAATATAGGAATTGCAGGAAAAGCTAACTGGCTTCATATGCTACTTAACTGTAGGTTCTTGATCAGCTGGAGGAAGTTGTTTATACTGGAGGAAGTTGTTTATACTTTTGGATTAATAGCAGAATTTGAACTATGCATGGATTTCCAGTTGTTCTTCAGTCAGGGGTAGGCTTTAACACTTCACCTGAAAAGAATAGTTCAGAATTATATCATTCTGAAGCTCCACTTCAAAATCCTCTTATTCTGGGTATAAGCACAAAAACCGGCAAGCCCTTCCCCAAACAATTAAAATATACTGCTAAAACTAGTGGCTTCTAACCACAAAAGCAAGACTTATCTTCCAGAAAATGTTTACTATAGGAAACCTTTCCTAGTAGGTTTTGTAACTTTTACTATAATCATTTTGCAACTTGCATATAAACTCTTGGATAATGGCTGAGCAGCCATCCAGCCTCTTTGATTGCTCCCACACCTGACCAGACTTTCCAGTCATGGTAGTACATTCAAACTCTGCTAAAAGCAGTAAGAAGTCTAGATTTTCCCCATTGGGGTCTGGTGCTGAGGTACATAGCTGGTGATGAGGAGTGGCAGTTGCTTTTAAACAGGAGGTTGGATTGTTGGATACCAACTAACTAGTTAGTATTGAGTTTAGGAAAGTTATAAGAGAATACATGTCTGGCAGAATGGTTTGCTGAGTAGCATTACTCTAGGGAGAATGAGGTAGTCAAGCAGATGTGAGGCCTGTGAAGGTGACAGAGCTTGGAGAGGGAAATACATTATGAGAGCTGGTAGCTGGAAGTCAAAACTACTAGGTAGCTGAGGAGTAGAAATCCACAGCTAGTACATGTTCCATAAAGTAATACATATTGCATGAAGACATGAAGACTGCTAAAATTTGGAGACACTGCCTTGATAAGCAAAGGCTGTATTGAAGCTGAATATGAAAATGCAGCAGTACATGAGGAGTTCTCTCTGAAGTGACCTCTATTAACCTGTGGTATGTGCTGCAATATAACCCTTTTCCTGACATGTGGGCCAGGACATTGAGCTTGTTTTTTGCTTCTTCATCAGCATTTAGTGCTAGTTAATAATGAAATAGGAGTGGGAATGCTAGAACTTGGGGATAAATGTCATTTCCCACTGCTAACAAAACTTGGAGGACTTGGTAATTAGAGGTTATGGCTCAGTATTTTCTATAAACAGCTATGCCAGGCAGATCTGTTTCTTGAGTTTCCGTAACACAACAGCATTTGTTTGTGAAACACAAAACTTAGTATTCAGAGTATGTTGTTTCCTCTACATTTTTGCTGAGTATATTCTTGTCTATCAGAGAAAAGTCTTAACATTTCACACTTCTCCCCATTCCTTTGCTAGTATAATCTAGGAAAACAGTAAGATGCATTGGACTGGAACTCAGGAGACTTGAGCTCCATTTGAATGTCTCCCACAGTCTTTTTCGACCTGGGCAAGTCATCCTCCTATGCCCACTTCTTACCTGTATGTTGGGGATAGTAATTATTTGCCTCAGTTGCCTAACTAAACCATGAGGCTTGGGAATCCAAGTTGTATGTAGACAGTAGCCAGTACAATGGTATCCTTATTTTAGTAGACACTTTTAACATCTCCTGTACCTAAAAATATGTAACAAAAATGCCAAGCTCTTGTAGAAATGATAGATCCCTTTCTGTCCTTTGTGAACAGTCTCATAAGAAATGTATGGAAGATACAAAGGGAAAATATTGTGACACTATGGAGTTCCACTATGAAAGCTTGAAAACACAGCTTGGAGTTGAGACCTATTGTTAATTGCCTTTTATCCTGTCCATGAAAGCAGTAGCTGTTTTTGCAGAAAAGCAGTAATAAATGCCATGAAGTGCTTAGAAGGGATGACTATATGAATCTGTCTTGTTGGATGAATACTGTTTGTTTCAAGAGTAGGAACAAAAGTCTGAAACTTGGCAGGAAAAATATGGGCTATGGCTAGCTTCATGCATGTATTGGCTTCCTGCACTAAAAGAAATCATTTGGTAAAACTGAGCAGATCTGTTTTGTTCTCATATTTGATGAGCAAGAAAACCTCTAATGTTTGGCTAATCTTTCAAAAACTTTATTGTGCTTTCACTGTTTAGGGCAATTTTTAAGTTAGCAGTAGCGTGAAAACCTACAGATGTTAGATCTTTATCCTTTGTCTAAGATCAGATTTATCTGACTAACCAACATTAAAAATGTGTAAATTTGTGGCAAACACAATGAATCTTGAATATATTAAAGAAACAAACAGATGAACCATCTGGAAACAAGACGTAGATCTGAAATAACTATGCCAATGGCACAATCCACGCATAATCCCTGGCATAATTTACACAGAGCAACTGTATCAAGAGCCAGAAACTATTCTTTTGGAAGGCTGAGTTTAATAATGACTGCACGTTATCATTCCACTTGCTGGGTAAATATTGACAAAGGAGTGGCACATGGTGTAGAAATGTATCTACATCCTCCATTCCCTCTAGGGAAACTTCTGTATTCTGAATTTTCCCTACTAATTTTTTTTTCCTTTTGTCTTTCCTACCCCTTTCTCATCTAAAATGATTGCTGTAGGTGTAGCTCTGCAACTACAGGAATCAGTTTGTTAACTTCTAAATTATTTTTGATAACTGATACACATCATAGTGCATAATTGATTATGCACACAAATGCTTAATATTATGTAAAATAGGACAATTTGTTAAGTGGAGAAAATTTGCACATCACCATTAAGTAGACCTTAATTTTGCCATACACCATTAAAGATTCACACATAATTCATCACCTTTTCTCTTTCTGCTATCACCTGAAGAGATTTCACATTGTCACATAACCCCAGTGCAAACTACTCATGATGGAAAGTAGTAGGTTTTACTATTATGTGACTAACTAACTAATGTGTTTCAGCTGGGTGTGTTCTCCCATGGCACTGGAATGTTTTGGCAGCCTGCAGTTTCATTGGTAGTGATCATGGAGGTCTTGTATTCTTTATATCTTTGCATTGCTGGCAAATGTGAGACACCTCAACAAACAATACATCTTGAAGAATGTTTGCAGGGTATTTTGAATGGTGAATATGTTGCAAATCTGGATAGAAACTAGGTTGCAGTGTATCTTAAAAAGTGACTGATTTAAACCCATAACTAATGTATCTTGTAGGTTAGCATTAATTTGACTTGCTGAGTGGATGGAATTTATGGGTATAATGCATTGCACTAGGCAAATAAGAACATCCTCCTTCAGCAATAAAGGTAAAGGCAGGCTCCATACTGGCAAGCCAAGCACTGTCTTCAAAGCTTTAGCTATGTAATATCCATCTTACTACTGTGGCACAGTGATGCAACACATTGCAAATGACCCCTGTCAGGAAATATCATTCTGGTATTTTACTTCAAACTTAGATTTTTTTGATTTTTTTAAAAATCTCGACTCGGCATTTGTCTCATCTACTTCAACACCATTCCCATTTTTCCCATCTTTTTCTCCTTCCCACTTTTCTATTGTTCTTAGTATCTTAGCTTTCTACTCCCCCAGGTATTTCAAATTACCTTATTTCAGAAGGTTTTATCACCTCCTCACTTTTATTCTCATCTGACTTGGTTCTATAACTCATAACAACAAGCAACATTAAAATACTTGTGCTAGTGCTTACTAGTATGTCATGCAAGCATAATCACAGCTTTGCTCTGGAAAGCTTACAGCTTTAATTAGGCTTGCAATTTTAATTAGATTTCCAGAACAAACCTTGGAAATGGACATGGAGAAAAGGAGGAGATTTTCCACATTGGTAGCAGGGTTGGAAATAGAACCTATCTATATGTTTTGACTTATTACGGTACTTTCTCATTCTACTGGTACTTCTTTTGCTTCTACTCTTTCCATAAAGAAATTGGCCTCATTTTGCCTTTCAGGAAAAAGATGATGTGTTTACTGTGAAACCTCTTCTACAAATGCAAGGGCTTGACTTACTGAAATGAAGCTCTGTTACACTCTGAGCTGAGCCTATACCAAAGACCTAGTTGGGACTGTACTCAAATTATGAAGTGTTTGTCTGAAATGTAACCTATTTTGTAGCTTGATCCTTCCTCTTCAATAGGAGTTTGAGAATGCAGTTAAATAATCAGAATAAAATAAAGTTGTTTCAGTCTGTGCAAATGGGTTGGATGATGATTTAAACAGGTAGATGAGATTTCCCTTCATTTGTGGGGAAGCTGTATGTGTATATCCAAAGATAAAAGATGTGTTGCATATTCTTTTTTTTTTCCCATTTTTTTCTTTTTTTTTTCACTTTCAGGATTACTTTTTAGAGGCTGGCAAGTGTTCGCTCTTTCCAAAATCTGTGGAAATTATGATCTGTGTGTATGCCTTCGCCTTTGAGGTCAGCCAAAGGATTTGCCATTCCTGAGACAGATTTTTTTTTTAAGCTCTAAATATTCCAGATCCTATCAAATTCAAGAAAACTCGTATCTTGCAAGAATGACCCAGAGCTTTGTGAATCAAAACAATGCTTTCCCTCACTAATAATGGAAAACTTTTTGGGTTTTGGCAGCTGAGTTTTGTTTGCTTGGCATTTTGACCCCGAACACTCTTAAGCCTAAACAATTACATCTACTCAAGTGAGCTAAAGGAATGTACTCAAGCAAATGAAGTTCCACAAATGCTCTGAAGAGCTTGCTGGATAACTTTGTGAAAGATATGCTCTGGTTCAGCAACAAATTACTTGGCTAGACACTGGAATTGCTGGGTGAAATTCTATGATCTGTGTTTTGCAGCACTTCAGACTAGATGATCACAGTGGTCCCTTCTGACCTTGAAATATGTGGATTGGGTGTTAACCTGTGTTAGCAAAACCAGAGTGAGGAACATAGGAATGTGAGGTTTTAGCACATGAAAGCTTGTTCAGTTTTCAATTTTACTTTCAACAAATCCCCTAATCAAAAGAAACAAGTTGTCTGGGACCCTAAAAAACTACTTGACAGTACTTAATCACTTGCCCAGTTCAGTGTTAAGTAAAAAAAAAAAAATATCAGTTAATCAGGGGGATTTTTCTAACTGCCTTTCCGAGATTTTCTCAAAGTCTTCATATTGCCAATCCTTTAGGGGCTCCTAATGTTACAGAACCTGCATGGTCTTAGCTGTAGCATTTACTTCTGAGGGGCTTGTTGTAACAAATACAGTGTGTTTGAAATCAAACACACGGAATATCCCTAGGATTTTCCACCTTTAATTTATTGCTGTTTCTAGTTATAGATGGAGAAACTGAGCATTTTTTTCCATTAAAGCAATTCTGTAATAGTGTTATTTCAAAGGAGAAGTTTTATATTGCTTTTGCCATGAGAAGGCTTATTCTGGAGTGCTTACTGGGCAGGCATCAACAAGATTCTCTCCTTTTTCCTGATATGCAATGGCAAAATAAGTTTTTTAATTTTTGGTTTTGATACATAAGCATTTTAAAGCACAATGCTTAAAAATAAATGTCTAGTACAACAGTTTCTTTTGCTCCCTTTTATTGTGATAAGCATTTAATTGCAAGGGTATTGACATCTGTTGAGCTTCCAGTAGAAATTCAAAACATAGCTATATATCAAGTTTGATATTGACAAGTATGTATGTAAGATCCCATTTCATATTTCTTGATAGTTGCATATGTAAGCTCCCTTGTTATGTCATTTATTTGTTTTCTGAAGTTTCGTAAGCTGAAGTTTAGGAATATGTTTCAAAAGTAGCTTCTGATTCTGTTGGCTGTTCTGATTTATTGGTTTTGAGGATGTTGCCTTTCTGATACCTCATCAAACAAAGGTATAAGAGAGCCATTCGCATCCTTGTTTCTTTCTCAGGCTTTTAACTGCTGTTTCTCTAAACTACTCAGAGGTGAGAAGAATAGCACTGGTGTTGCACAGGCTGAAAGGGTAAAAGTCCATCTCTGTTACACTGGTTTGAAATGCAGAGTAAAGAGTCATCTTTACGGTAAAACAGTAGAGGATTGACTGCTCTTCTTGCATGGCTGTTCAAGTGGAAAGTGTACCCTTCCTCAACTGTAACTACTGTGAGTTGTTAGGGTTTCTCTCTTTCTAATATGAATTCAGAATTCATTCCCAGTGTAGAACCACTTCTTTCTAGTTGGTGAACAGGACTGAATACCGTGAATATAAAACTGCTAGCATGTGGGTACTTTAATTTATCCAGAAGTAGTATCTTTTGTTGCACCTCTGGTGCTAGTTTCTGATGCTGATACTGATGGCTATTGTGTAATATCAGCTCACAATGAAATTCCAAAACATTGAAAAGCAGTCTGTCTAAAGCACTTCTGACAGCTTGTATCTTCCAGTTGGATGATTGGCTCACTTAAAGGCTGGGCTTGATGTGGATTGTATTTCTGCAACATGAAAGACTTACTGCTATTTCACACTTTACAATTTTTGTCAAGTAGGTTTTGGTGAAAAGAAAGTACTGATGATTGTACAGTGATATACAGAAAGATAAAAAGTATGAGGTGTTATATTTTTACCTGCAGACTGTGGTGAGAAATGATAGATAGGTGAGCTCAAGGTCTCCATGTTGTTTCACTGTAGCTCATCCCAATACAGGAATGCTATGTCTTAGGCTACAAGAGAGCTCTCTAAATCAAGATGCTGTAGTCAAGAACATAAACCATGTACTTATTGATCAGAACCACACAGAACTGCTTTAAAAGTCTGTCCCTGCATTCACTGAAGTAAATTTCTTCCTTGATCATTTCAAGGTCCAATTCAGGATGCCAAAAAGGACTATTCCTAAATGGAACAATAGTGTAAAAATTCAGCCTAGATATAGTTGTTATTTCCAGTAGGAACCAGCTGGCATTAACCCTAAAATAGTGTCGGAATTTGTGATATTTTTCCTTGATTCTTTCACCCTATCCCATTTTCTATTTAAAGTGTGGAGTCGTAATTTTAGCCACTTGAACACGATGTAGTGAATGGTACAACTTGCACACTTAAATTTGCAGGAGAAAATTGTGTGTAAAGCAAAACCCCACAGAAGTCCACTAAAATGAAAATAGAAACCATGCTGGGTTGATGCTTCTGCTTATTACATTTTGTTTCCACCATGTAATGGTCAACATACTTGAACACTGCAGCAGTTTTTAGCTGCCATAGCCCATTCATACAAAAAAAAAAAATCCCAAACTATAGGAGACCTACCTGTTTTACAAGTCAAACACAAAGTTTTGATTTACACTGCTTTTTTATAAAACAGCAGGGCAGTCATTGCACTATGCTTTCTGTAATATGTTCAGTAACAAACCGTTTCTGCATTTTACTAACCGCATTTTTTCTAGAGTGTCCTTAGCCACTTTTGTACAACTCATATGACTGTTTTCCATCAAACAGGAACCTGAATGACTTCTGCAGCTGCAATGGAAAGTTCCCATTATCCTTGACCAATACTAGACTTGAAAGGCACTTACGACTTCTTTTTTCTTCTCTTTGATAAGCAAAAAGAGAGGATTCCCTAAAAGCTTTGAGGTTGCTACAACTGGTCCTCCACTGACAAGGTAGTTACGTGTGTTCCACCTCCTTTCATTTTTGCTGGTTCCAGTATAACATCTGCCTGCTCTGGACTGTATATCAGCCAACCAGTTTCATCCAGGCCCCGATCTTGGCCAGACATTGAGATAGACAGGAAACAACACAGCCTGAACCTAATGAAAAAAGATGGGGAAGCTGCCAGGGGTATCCTGGTGACATCACAGCCGGATCTTTTTGACCCTCTTTGGGGAGAAAATGACAAGCAAGTTAAATGAGAATGGTGACAAACTGAGAATCTTACTATCCTCCTAAATGATCTGTTCATTTTCTCTTCATTCCCTCTAGCTCTTTCATTTAGGTCTTGCTGAGCTTGGAAGTTTCTCCCTCTCTTTTTGGAGGTGAGAAAAGGAATTTTCTCAGTTCCTGGTGAATTTGTCTACTTAACATCCCTGATGGTTGGATCCTATTTTCCCACTGATGTACTAGAAGAGGAATGTAATTAACTGCATTATCTCTGTGTAGGAGTTACATAAATCTACTTGGGAGAAGACGACTCAATAAGGGGATAATTTCCTCCTTTGATATGTCTGACTCTATTGATTTGAATGAAAATGTATGTGCACCTGAGGCACAATTTACATGGAGAAGGGCCTGAACTAAAATCTCTGGGTTGACCTACTAAATTAGGTGGAAAAACAGGAGACAAACTTTGCTTCCCATAAAGATCTTGTTTTGCAAATAGTTGGGAAGTACAAGAAAGTAAGTATTTTTTAAAGTGCATCATGTTCACAGATAGGCTAATTTCACAAATACCCATGAATTGATACAGTTAGACAAATCAAATACAGTAAATTCTTTATTATTGTAAACATCACAGAGTTTTCTTTCATTTCCCTATTTCAGGCATAAAGGAAAATTACTGTAGGAGCAAAAATAGTGACAAATCATAGGCTATTGTATGTGATGTTTTTAAAATTAAGAAGCAAGTAACCTCTTCAGTCTGCAACCCTTCACAAGAAATGAAGAAGAAACACCCTTAAAGTAACATCATTCTCTTGACATTCTCAGCACTATTACTCATCACAAGTTCTTAATTGATCCTGAGATTGGCCATTTTTGCCATTTAACACAAAAAACCCCCATCATGGCTTATCTGTTTTCATAAAAACTTTCCTTACCCTCTCTGAAATGAGAGAATGCCCCGATGCAAGACTTGTGTGCGAGAGGTGTAAAACAGCTCTTAGTGCCGTTTCTAGAACACACACATTTTGCAGAGGCTTTTCTGTTTCGCTGCTGACAGAACTGGGAGAGGAGCCCACCATGCCGCTACGCAGAACAGTGGTGTGCCTCACTGCTCACTGCCAGGAATGGCCCTGTGCTGTTTGCTACTTCTACACTGTCTGCTCTCCTGCAAGAATCACCTTATCTGCTGGACCAATGAGACCATTAATGGAAACCCTGTAGTATGCCATCAGAGCTCCACTTCTTGATCAATAGTTATTTACTTCTGAGAGGTCAGAGCTTGGCTAATATAGCTGAATAATTTTATTGATAGATAACATAACAATGAAAAATAAAGTTTAAGATAGAAGATGAATGAATTCAGCAGTTTCTTCAGGGATGAATATTATTATTTGAAAATTTTAATAGCTGGTGGAATGCTGAAAGGGCAGACAACAAAAGCATTGAATAATTGTCCTAGGACTATAATCAGACTTCCATTATTGACCTCTGCTAATATTCTACTGTAACTGTCTGCTAAATTGGTTCCTTGGGGCTTGAAATATACAGTGATGTTATGAGTTCCTATTGTAAATTGCCACACAGAAAAGTAGCAAGTCTCTGAAATAGTGCTAGCCCTAGTTTGATCAATACTCAATTCTAAGCAGTGCAAGAGGCAACTGTTGCCATAGAAACATTGATGTCACCGAGGTTGAACAGTGGCTCTTACAACAAATCATTTCCTTTGAGCAGTTGTAATTGACTATATGTACAGTTTGCTGTCACCTGAGACTATTTACATCAAGCCAGTAACAGAGCTGCATTAGTTATTCTGGGAGTAAGAGGGTTAGCTCTTCTTTTTGTGACCTTACAAATACCTAGGAGGATATTGCCATGGCAACCAGAGATATAACAGGATGAACATTAAGGTAGCTACATAATGCAGTGGCATTCTCTTGGAGCATGAGAGGTAGTTTTAATAAACTTTATCTAGCCCTTGCATAATATAAACATTACATTAGATATATCTCTGTCACAACTTTTGACTTCCAGAAATGTTACCTTTGGCATAGGTACAAGCAAGAATCTTTGAAACTGGCTGCAGAACTTAAATGCTGTCCATTTTGTACTGAGATGTTACAGAAACACATTTTTACAGGGTTAGGGAATGAGTTTAGGATGGAGAGCCTTTTTCTGCTTTCAGATGTAATGATGCACGTTGATCTGCAAGTAGTGCTCATTTCAGAATTTGTCCAAATTGTTAAGGTCCATTTTCTCAGTCAGCTAGGTATTATTTACATGTATTTTTTAAACACAAAGTAAGCCAGGTGCTTAAATACCTTTATAAGCTCCTTTAGTGCTTCCCCCGTTGCATCTGCCTTTGTTCTCTGACTGATTCCTCTGGAGCCAGTGGAACATCATCGTGCCCTGCAATGCTTGGTAGTTCCATGGAAGGGTGAGATCGGGTTGTAAAGCACCTGCAGTGTCCAGCAGCACCCAAGCAGTTAAAAGGAAAACCTCAGTTATGCCTAACTTAGAAGCTCTCTAAATGCAAATCAATGACCTTGCCATGAAAATATATATTATAGTACTTTTAAAAAGAGTGGTATCTTATGTGATACCATAATTACCCAAACCTGCTACATTCTGTAGTGTAAATATAAATTTAGTGCCCTGTCAGTGAGTCACATAGACCAACATTCTCTGGTACATCAATAATGAAAATACCGTGCATCTACAAGCTACCAAATTTCAGACATAAATAGCTAGCTTTCGTATGCCTATAATTGCATGTATATACACTGTTTTCATGTTTTATACTGCAAAAATGTAAAATTAATATGATTGCTTATTCTAATGGTATGATATATAGGCTTAATGGCCTCATATAATTGTAACTATTGAGGAAATAGATTAAGTTTTGTGGGTTTTTAAAATATAATGCCAATGAAATCTCATAGCATCTCACATCTATTACTTCTTTAACAAAATACCATGTGCATGTGTGAGGTCCTGTTTATGGTAATGCGTGGTTGACTCGTGGAAATTCATAGCCACAAGAGATCAAGGCCTCCAAGACCTTTTAACAAAAACAGCAGCAACAATGCAACAGGCAAGAACTGTTTTTAAAAGTAACATTTCTATAAATAGGATATATCAAAAAACAGTTATTTTCACATTCTAGGACATATCTACCTGATGAGAAGGAAGAAACTCTCCTTAGTCTACCCAGAAAGCATTTCAGGCTTTCTTGGATCCTTTTCTGAAATTCCTATTACTGCTTGCTGTTATGGACAAAATCCAGGGGAATTACACCATTAGTACAGCAGTTTGTGTACCAGAATGGTTCAGAAAGATATTAGCCCATAGGTGTTGCCAGGTGCAAGAATTGTGACATTTTCTGCTATTTAGAAATACACTTTGTGGGAATGTATTTTTGAAATACAACATGAAATCACAGCTGTATAATATACAGTATATAAAAGTAACTGAAAATAAAGTACATGCTGACATTTTGATTTAGGTGCAATAAAATTAATTTACAGGGAAGAACTGAGAATGCTGCGTTCTGTCCTTCCTTCAGTTTCAAACACAGGCTTCCTTCCCTACCCACCCACCTTTTTTTCTAAGGAAGGCTGTATAACTTTTCTGGGGTAAAGAGAACAATCTCTAATGTTATATCATTTTTGTGATCCTGTCATACAGATGACTGAAAAAGAACATAGCCCTGTTGATACATTCAAAAAATCCTCCACTAGAACCCAAATACAAACATTTTTTTTAGTATTCAGAGACTGTACAGATGAAGGTCTGGCAGTTACTCTCTTCTCATTTTATTTCTGGGTGGCCATGTCAGCTGTTATTTGGTTCTGGTCTAGTTCACATTTTGGGCTGAGCAGAGCGTTCTGTGATTTCGGTTTGCTTCCACTGTGGTAGCTGCTGTTAGCATGCAGATGACCTGCTGCTCGCTTAGAGAGACAGTCCTTTCTGAAGTGCTTATGATTGGTTTTGAATAGTTTTGAGGAAAACTTGAGTAAAAATGAGAGATGAGATTGAGATGGCATTTGTATTTAGACATTCTAATACTGTGGAAATACTAGCATTCTGAAAAACATCATCAAAGTGTGAACTATAAACACTGTGGCAGCAGCATCAGACACAAAGGAGATCAGAGAACTATTTATGTAACAGGCATACTTAATGAGAATGTCACTATTTTGGTAACTGTGAAAAGCTGCCAGTCCTTTGTGTAGTCAGAGCAGCCTAGCAGTGAGGACAAGTTAAAAATATGGGGTGCTGAGAGGTAGACAGAGCCATGGACATACAGAAGCAGCAGCAGCACAAGTACAAAAGGGTTGAGATTCTGCTGTCATTACAGATATCCTTCTGTACCCTTCATGATTCACTGGCAGAGAAATGTAGGCACAGTACTGATAGCCTCTCTGCTGAAGTGCAGGGTTTGGGACAGCAAGAAGTATTTTATACATTAGATGTGCTAATGCAGGCCAGGACTGTGAGCCGTGAGTGCAGTATAGCCAAGGGACAGCTCTTGAAGCTTGATGAGCTCTACAAATGTGTGTGCGAAATACTCAGCAGAAAGTCTTAGGTTGCCAGTAGTCTTTGGCCAGCATCGTATATAAACTTTCCATGACCCACAGAGACAGCTATGCTCAGTGAGAGTGCCGAAGAGGTTGAAACTGAGGGTAGGATTCTCAGGAGATGGAGGCCTAGAGAAGGAAAGCAAAATTCTCAAAGCTGGATCTTACAGTCTGTGTAATGAATTCCCACAGGTCAATTAAAATGAACCCAAACCGAACTTTGTTCAGCACTGTGTCCTCCATGTTGGAACAGGAACGTGGCAGATCAGTTTTGTTCGTCTCCTTACTGTGGCCCTTTTTGCAGTGGATACACTTCATTGCAACAACTGTTTCTTACTGGCTGCTCTGTTAATGACTGCAAATGTAACACACTCAACACACTCAAATTTTGTCTTTAAGAAGTTTAGCAAATGCAAAGGTCTTATGGAAAGAAATGAAATTGTTTCCCAAATGTGAATGCAATAGAAAGTCAGTAAGGAATTCTTTTTTGGCTCTGGATATCTTTTATGGCCTGGAATTCTGAAAGCGGCTGTTTCCTCTCCTTCTCCATCCCCTTCCCTCCCCTTGAGTAACTTCTCTGAATTCAGCGTCAATTACTCTTGATCAACATTGCTATTAAGTCAAGTCCCAATCAGCTCCATTGTCTTCAGTGGAATTTTCCTTTCCAGTTTTGGCACTTTGTCCTTCCCGGTACTGCTGTTGCATTTAAATTTTGATTTGTTTGTCAGAAATGCAGCCAGTCAGAGCTCTGTTATTACTATATTCATGCTCCTAGTTACAACACAAACTACTAAACACTTTGTCTCAGGAAGAAAAAAATGACCAGTTAGAGAGATCAACTCCTTTTGTTAAGGATCTTGTATAAATGTCCATATCCTGGAGAAACAACCAGCATTAAATTTCTTTCCTAATGTTGATCAAAAGTATGCAGATTTCTTAATTGCCATGAATTTTTTTTCTTATCTTTCAGAAAGTTCTTCCTAACCTGGCAAAAGCTGGCCCAAAAATAGTTGGTTTTGAGAAATCTGAAAAAGTTCTACCTGACATGTTGAATGTCTGCTAAATCTATTAGTTACCCCCTGGAGGGCTAAAGATGACTAATTATATCCAACCTGTCATTAGCTATGGTGGTGTGTTTTATGCAAGAGACTACTCTTTGAATGGCTTCAGCAGTATGAATAGGTTTGATCTCTAAATCGTGTAACTGTGGTAGCAGTAATCCTTAGTGTATCTATAAAACTATTGGCTGGCATGGTTTATTTTGCCCATATGGGGTAGGTTTTTTTACCAACAACAAGTAGAGTTTTATTGGTATAACTTGGGATCACACACAGTGACATAGTTTTCTGGTAGTCCTATGGTGGTAAAACCCTCCTGTGAGGGATTCATCTACCCTCCCATCTAGGAGGTTTGAGGTTAGGAATTCTTGTGTCATGATTTATTCTGTGATTTAACACTAGTTCTTCTGGGGATCCAGTATCTCTGATGTGAGGGGACACTTTTACCAACTTGCTGTTGATCAATTGCCTGCCATGGCAGATTGGGTGTGGTATTGCCTGAACTCATGTGAGTGTTGCAGAGATCTGTCCCACCCTTTAATTCTGGTATTTCCAATAGATGTTTTCTCTATGCCAGGGACTTTATGCAGCTGAGTTCCCTTTGAACTTCTAGCTTCTTCCTCCTGAGTCTCTGGGCCTTGGCTGAGATGTCTCCTCCATGTTCTGGCAACTGGCTTTTACTTCCTCTCTCCATTCTCTTTAGTCAGGTGTAAGACTGCTAAATGCCCTTTCCTGGGGCTTCAGTTGAGATATAATGGGACTGAAAAAATGAAAGGCTTTCCCATATGACAGTACCCCAAACTTAAGAGAAAACAAAGGGATGAGAGAGTGCAAAAGATTTTTTCACAAAAGAAATAGTGCTGGAAGTTATAGTCAGGGCTGTGCGACAGCTTTTTATATGGGTTCGTAGTAGAAATATCTTGATAAATCAGATAGTTGCCTTTTTGGGACAAGAAAAAAAAAACAAATTTCTGCAGAATCAGAAAGAAGTCTTCCTCTTTCTCCACTCTTTCTTAAGAATTAATTTTCCATTGTTAAAGATTTGGGATTAGCAAGTATCATAAATGCATGTTTAGAAGGGCAGATCTGCAGTGGTATGCAAGACTGCCATCCAGCTGGCTGTCACAGCCATCGGTGGCTTGAGAATGTGCGTGGGAAGAGTGAGGGAATAAAGAAAGGGAAACTGAGGCAGGGTGCTGTTCTGTCTGAGAAAGCTCTGTCAGCACAACAATCTGTTTTAATACTGACTAAAGACCTCCTAGTGTGTGATAAGATGCCAATATGCTTTTCCATGATTGAATCGTTCAGTACTGTGACCCTGATAGTCAAGGCAGCTGCATGTCTTCCCCTACACCCCTGTTTAGCATACCAACTCTTTCAGCGCTACAGTCTTCTGGAAAAGAGCTGTGTTTCTCTGCCCCTGACCATACACTGGACACTGGAGAAAGAGAAAACTTTTGTGGTCTGGATATTGCTGAGAAAGGTTCTGTTGGGATTCTTGGGTCTGTGCCGTTTAAAGAGTAGGGAAGCATGTTTGTTTTCTGTGCCTAGGATGCTGAGCACTGACTCCTCTAGGTGCTCTCACCCATTTTTATGAGGGAAGTAATGAGTATCTCATCTATTCCTGCTGTGCTGAGACCAGAAGGATGGGGGCAAGCAGGACAGAGGTGATGTCTTGGGCCTCACAGCCTCAGTCAGGCATTTTGGTCTACTCTGGTTCCCATCACTGCCTGCTGGGCATAGCTCAGCATCTATGTCCTAGTGCCTCCCCTCAGTCAGTACTGTTTCCTCAGCCCTTGTGTCATGCTGTCTGAGCAGAGGTAGAGAGTGTGGATGTTCATTCAAGGTCTTTTACAGAAGGAAGTTGTGACAGCTATGATGAATGAGTAAGAAGTTGTGAAGAAGCAAGAATCAGATGGGGAGGTGAGAAGGCAATGATGGGAATAGCTTCAGGCTATCTTGCAGGCCTGGGGCTGCCTAGCTGTCTAGGACAATGTGAAAAGGGAGCATGTTTTTAGAAGTGGGTCTTAGCTGTCCACAGCACAATATATTAGTTATGGAGAGAAACTGATTGTTTGGCATCTACTTGCACATTGGCTGTCTAATAGAGGTAATTTCTTTGGCCTTTACTGTAGGTATGTCCTATACCAAACTCAGACAGAAATCCAGTAGCAAAAAAACCCAATGCAGCCAAGTTTTTTGTTGTTTGTTTTTTTTAAAGTTCCTTATCACAGCATTTGCTTTATCTCTTTTTTAAGGCATTATAGGAGTCCTTTATTCCATGCCTGTGAATGCTGTATCTCTTCTGCAGTCCTTTTTTTCCCAAATTGTTTCCTTGACATTCTAGGTTTGGATAGCTTTAGTCAATCTTCTCTGGTGATGACAAATATAAGTACTTTTTATATAAAGCAGTATTAATCATTTTTATTGGCACTGGCCATTTCATGAGTTAACTTTCTTCTCCAACACTCCCATATAAATTGTTGTTTGGCAATGGATGATAAATTAATCTTCATATTCAAATTCCTTCTATGCAGTTAATATTAACATTCATAATGCTTTTTTGGTTTAAGTATGTAAATCTCTGACTATGCTACCCTTTTACCAGAGCTATGTAACAACCTCTATGTCTATACTTAAGTGAACCTTTCCATTCCCAAAATAGGAAATGCTGACCTCAGAACAGTATGAGTTATGGATTTCTTTTCATGGCAATACATGATTGACTTTACCCAGGGTGTAGGAAGAAAATACAACAGAAAATATAATGAAAGAAATGCACTCCATTTGTCCTTCATGCAGACAGGCATGGAGTTGCTATAGTATTATATATTGCATCTACCTTGGTATCAATATAAGATTATTAGTAGATAATAATATTAAAGTTCATCGTGATTAATGTAATTAACAAGCATACGGAAAGCAATAAAGATTTTTCTGTGTTACTGGAAATGCTTTTAGATGCCATTATGGTCTCCACCATTGTGTATCTCATATTTAAGACTATTCTTTCCTTTAGCTGGAAGCTTCCTTCCCTTGCAAAAAGTAGAGGTGGGCTGGACAGTTCATCTGACATAAAGCACCTCTGGGCCGGAATACTTATGCAGAGGAAGGAACTTGTTCACTTAAGAAAGTGGTGGGACATGCTGCCTCCTTTCCTGGCCATGCTTATGCTGTTATTAAATAACATAAATAATAATAATAAATTATTAATAGCAAATGATACTTAGCACTTACATATGCAATTTATTACCAAAAGGTGGAGTTAGGCCTTATTTGCTCAGTGCAGTAGGCCATATTCTCAGGATTTAAGTTTGATTGTTGTTAAGAATCAGACCGGCCTATTAATGTAGCTTAAAATTACCTCCAAAAGCCCAAAACAAGGGGGCTAGAATAGGTTCCATGCTTGTCATTTAATCTGATGATGTCTAGATTGGCACCATGGATGTTACAGGGAAAAAATGCACTGTGTTATTGCCACTGTTAGAAAAGAACTTCTGAGAGTAGACATGTGAAGGTCTGTGTTAGAAGGCAGAGTTGGTCTGCATTAAATCCAGGTTTCCTTGTCCATGGTTTCTTACAGAGATGTCTTGAGCTTAGGGGATTGAATGTGAACTATCTCAAAAGGGACTGATTTAGTTAGTTAGGAGAATGATGGTCTTACATTAGTGGTGGAAAGAGCAAGTCTGTTGTAAGGACAACAGTGAAGAAGTAGTAGAAGAAATGTTCTAGCAAGATGGAGGAAGATCTGTGGATGTGTTGAAGCATTTGCTCAGCTGGGCTGTGTTTCTCTTGATCAGTGTCTACAGAGAACACAATGGCCTTTTTTCTTGAGTACATTTACTTACTTCCATCTTCATCCCTTCCACCAATTCAAGACACAACTCGGACAAATCTCCTGTTTAATCATTCCTGGGCAAACTAGGCAGCCATGCATTCACAGGGTTAAAATATTGCCCTGTCAATCTGTTTTGGTGCCATGAATGGCTCTAGAACAGCCTTGACACTAGTTTAGCTTTTGATGCTTTGAGAAAAGTTATGTGTTAAGGAGTACGGTTGGGCCTGCATCACAGGCTCAGTAATAAATGATGTTCATTAGGTGCAGGTATATTTGTACAAAACAAACCTTGTTCTTTCTGAGACTGGGATGAGATACGCTGCTTTGCAGTGGAGAGCCTGACTGATGTAGAGCAAAGCTTAACACATACCTAATTAGAGAGCAGACTTCCCCTTTCTGAGATTTGCAGGCATTAATTAAAGAAAGAAATTTATTACAACCTGCTCCATTATCTCCAGTCACCTTTACACAGATGAAGACTAAATTCTCTCTCTTTCTAACAGAGTTTTGCACACAGAACCACTGCAGTTTGGCAGACACTTTCTACATTATGTAGACAAGCAAAACAGGATTTAGAAGAGATGGTCCACTTGGTAGATCTACTTTATAAATCATGTTCCTTCTCCATCTACTCTCTCTTTCTTGGAGGTGTTTAGACTGTGAACCCATGAGTTAACACCTCTTTTGGAAAAAGGATTTGGCTCCTGGTCAAGCATCCTGGCAGAGACATTCAGAGCAGGTGCCACACTTGTGCAACTGGCACTGGCACCAGGCTCAGGTTGAATGCTTTCCAACACACGGTGTGCGTGGCACAGGTGTTGGAGGCTGATGCCTTTGAACTCCGTTGTGTCACTCCAATCTACCTTTCATCACTGTAGCCTGTTAGAGGGATTACTTTGTTCTCTAGATGAGAAGGGGGCTGCTAATTTCCAGATATGGAGGCTAGTGTCATGGTTTTGTATGATGAATTGACAGTAGCTCCAGAGCAGAAACAAGTGTCCTTCTTGGGAAGGTAACTATACTGAACATCTCCCAGGTTGCAATACAGCAATTCAGTATGGGAAAAGAGCAAGAGGAGACTGCAAAGCTGATAATCTTACAATGAGAATACAGTCAAGAAGGAAGACACTTGCTACCAATACAATTCTTTAAAAAAAATATTTTCAAGTGTAAAAACTTGTCAAACATCAGAAAAATCTCTTGCTGTCCTCACAGAAAGAGGCTGTGGGCAAAGGGAATACCCTGAAAGTTAGCACACAGTTTAGACAACACTCAGGCATCTGACGAACAGAAGAAAAAATACCAGAAAGACTTCATACATGAGGCCCAGCCTTTCTGTGCGATTAGTTAGGTCCAGTTAGGTCAACTTCCACTGAGTATTTCCAAACAAGCTATTTATGATTAATCATAAAGATGAGTCAGAGCTTTTTTACAGGAAGCTAGAAGAGAGGTCTCTTGCTGAGGCCATCTGGAATTCCTCCGAGTCTCATCAAAAGAGCCTTGGCTACGTTACCCTGACAAAAATGAGGAGCACAAAAAGAGGCCATATTCTAGCTGGGCACAGACAACTAAGTAGGAAGTTGACAGTGCCCTTGTAGAACCAGCTGTCTTTAAGTATAATATAAACAAAAATAAAGGGGCCTGAGACTCTCAGCTCTTGAAGTTCAGACCTTGGATCCAGACTATGGGTTGTCTGCCCATGAACTGGATAAGCTGTGTCCAAAATACACTTTTTGAAAACATATATTTTAGCTTCCTGCAGGCTGTACTTGCCAGCCTTCCTGCTAACTTTATCCTGTCTCACCCTTATCCCACCAATGCCAGGTCAATTACTTCAGCTGGGGTGTGCCTACCCCTCCAGCCTCCCAGCTGGCTAGATTGCACAGCGCCTCTGGGCATGTTTTGCCTTCCGATGCCAGGAGGAGGTGTAGGAACAAATGCAGCCATGCTGGGAGCCTTCCTTTTTAGCTGGTGACTAGGATCACAAAGTCAGCTCTATGGGAGTACCTGGAGCTGCTCATTATCCTGCTGCTTATGCTTCCAGCATGGACAAGTGTTCTTAAGGGGCACGGACACTTGCTGATGTAGCAATCTGCTCCGGTGTCCAATCTCTAGAGAAGCTGTGTTCAGTGCTTGCTGCAAGGCCTTCTGAGACCTTTCCAGAGCAGCCACAAGCCTGTCTTTTGCACCCTCATTCTCTACTAAATGGATAGTGAGAAATTTCCAGGTCTGTGCTAGTCTCAGCCTTCGCTTGATATAATTCCACTGAGAAAACACCATGTAAGACTTTCATTGTTTTCCAAGTTCAGCACTGGAAGGGTGCAGGGCCTGCCAGGAGGTGCATGTCTGGCAGATGGCATTTGCCTGTGCTGCTACATTGTTTGCATTAGGAGTTCAGTGTTGTAGGCCATTCAGGGAAGAGTGCTTCATGCCTGTACAGCAAGCATGAGGGCACTCATGTCAAGTTGTCTCTATAAAAGCAAACATCAATTCTTCTTTTTTCCCTCTTTGCATAGCTGGTGCCCAAAGTCTACAGAGTAGTCTCCTCTAGGGATGAGTCCATCTCCCTTCTCTTTGCTTAGGCAGAGATGTCCAGGAACACCCTCCCTGATTCTTGACTTGTACTTGCTCCTGTGTGTGCAGGGGGCAGCTGGGGGCAAAGGAAGCAGACTTCTCTCAGATGGGCTCCGTATCCTTGAATTCATTTCTCAAGAGGGTCATATGCCACCTTCCTTCCCTGCAGCAGCTTACAGCTATCATCCTCCCTGCCCCCAGTCTTTGGCTTCACTGTTGTAGGCCTTCTTTTGCTATTTAACTATCATCTGGTGCCAATCCTAGTTCCACCTGTATCTGTGCCAGGACATCTGAGTATAGCAGATCTTACAATCATGGCTGTGGGGCAGATTATTGAAAGCATGAACCCATGTGGTGGTGGCTAAATAAAAAGAAGGTCATTGCCTCATCCCTGGCCCAGAGGGCAACTCTGAAGATAGCTGCTGCTGGTACAAAGCAAGCAACTTATAGTAGCCTTTATCTTAATAGGGCCACCTGTGTTGTCTCAGCTGTAATGCATTCAAAATAGCACTGGAGAGTGGAGGTAGTGCTTTGCAGAGTATGAGGACACAGTGGAACAATTAGGCCACAAAATTTTCTGGGATAGGAGCTGGGGTTGAAATCAGCAGCATCCAGACTGCGTGAGTGAGCGTCTTGCAGTATGGATACAGATTTGGCGAACTCTTCACACAGTTGCCCCGTGTTCCTGCAAAAGACAAGCAGTATTTATCCTCTAATGAAAAGAGACTTCTGGCTGATTCTTTCTGTACCAATATTTGCTGTGATGAATAGCAGATTGATTAGAGTCATATGCAGGTGCTCTGTCTATAGGAGAGTAGTTTTTTCCCCCCAACTTATTAGTGTTACAGGGAGCTTGGTTTATTAGCTCATTCCTGGTTCATCTAATGAATTTTCAGCTTTCAGAGCCCCTCCATACATATATTTCACACTGAAGGGCAAGGAGAATAGTTTTTAAAATTGCAGGAGAAGTAAATAATTCTGAGCAGTGTTGAACCCTGCTGCCTAGCCCTATGCTTTATAGATAATTGTTCATTGATCTGTCTGGTGGGAAGGAGCTCCTGGATCTCTTATATCAACATCCTGTTGATTCTGGGAGTTGGGGTTATTTCCCTGTCTCTCTTCTCTCTCCTTCATTGTACATTTTTTAGATTTCTGTTTTTGAAAGAATGCCAAATAACAGGCTAAATATGTCAAAGACTGTAGGAGAGGAGGAATGTGAATGGAAAGCTAAAATGGACTCTTGGCCAAGGTAAAGAGCCTTGAGGAAAAGAAAATGCATCTTGCAGTTTCTTTTCAGCTACAGCGTGTTTAGGATAAGTGACTGATGGCATAATTAATGAGTAGGCAGGATTACTGTGCTTATGTGATGGCATTCTGTGCAAGTGTGTAGTGATATATTGGAGAGGGACTGTAAAGTATCTGAAACTGGACAATTGTATTAACCTTAGGCATGTTTCTTTTCCAGTCAGAGCTTTTCTCCTGTTCCAAAACACAATGTTGTCTTCCTGCTTTGTGCTCAATAAAGCAATTTTTTTAGCATTCTTTATAACTGAGAGGATAAGTAGGATGCCCAAGAGCTTTGTCTAATCATTTAGCTAATGATCCTGCTCTGTAATATCTGTTCAGGTGTTTAATTCAGTTTAGATTACTACTCTGATAGTCCTTTCTGGCCATTGGTTTTGATAGGACTCGCTTCTACACTCTGCATCCCCTGAAGAAGGAAGGTTATAGTTAAGCTCTGAATTTACTGACAGTGTCTTATTTTAGACTGTGCCTCATCGTTGGGCATTCAAGCAAAATATTAATCTTTAGTTTATATTAATGTATCTATCTTTAATTGTGCCTCAGATTTCACATGTATGTTTTGTGGGTCAAAATATTAAAAACCCCACAGTTTGTAGCATAACAGCATATCCAGTTATCTTACTTGTAGGGAGGGAGGAAGTGTTAGTGCTCCACGCAGTAATCGCTATAGGTCTGTATAACCATTCTGTTCTGCAGGCAAAAAGCCCTCAAATCCTCCCACCCTGAAGTATTTAAAAAATATGGCTCCATAACATGCTGGAGAGTTTATGGGGTAGAGCTATTAGAAGAACCAGAGAAACTTATGCGCAGATGCAGGAACTACACTGCATTGTTATTCCTCCAAACGCGAGAGAGAGAACCTCATGTCTTTGATACTTAGCTGTCTTCTCATGTGTTTGAATACGCGGGGCCAGACTCTTAGCTGGAAATCTAAAGTACCTTCTCTGATGTGCAGCACTTTATATGTCTTGATGCTTCAGTTTGAAGTGCTTAAAATTACTTCTGCCACATCACCTGCTATATTTTTCTCCAGTATCTAAGCACATTAGTTTCTGGTTTATTAACTGCCAGTTTTCTACTCAGAGTAAGATATTCTGAGGAAGGGTATTGTGATATACTTATATATTGTGTTCTTTTGAAACTTTTTAGCAAACAAACAAAACCAAAATAGCTAGACAAGCATGAATGGAAGACTCCCCAGGTCCCCATTTCACCTTTCATTGAAAAGTCATTAAAGTTGTGGCTAGTCAGCAAATCCAAAATCTAGCACCTGTTTGCCAGACAAAAAGCAGCTGCACTGTATATTATTTAACCCATCTGCAATTTGCATACCACATGCAGTACCAGTTGCTTTGCTCAAGGTGTTTTGGGATATTATGTTTTTATCAAAGATGAAAGGTAGGTGCAATAGAGCAAAATGTGTAGTAAGACTTCGTGATATCAGTATCTTGAAGTCATGAGATTACATGAGGACTGAATTCTTGACTTGTGGAGTTTTTATTTCTTTATTTTTCATTTAAATGATCCAACCCACTTTTCTGGTCTAAAAATATATTTCACTTCTTAGGTTATTTCTTCATTGGTTTTGATTAGGTCATGACTTATTGAAGTAAAATGAATTCTTCTTGTTTTTCTTTCAAAATAATTAGGAAAAGACAAGTTCCCTGAGCAGGCCAGTCTTTTGGAATCCTCCTCGTTTAATGCACGTGGGACATTCCTGTGATATGAGCTCGTTTTGAATTTGTTTCTCTTCCTTTAAAACAGAGCTGGTATGTAAAATTACTTTCCCTTTTTCTGAGAATTATTGTCCTCTGAAGTGTCTGGAATTCTGAAACTGAAGTCAAAGAAAATCTTTCAACCTACTTGCATTTTCTGCCATCCTTTGTTTTGTTCACATACATTGGTGAGGGTCCTATAAAGTTTTTCACAGCCTGTGAGGTAAGATCAGATTTACTGCAGTGACAGTGTGAAATGGCACAAAAATATGGACGGTGCTAGAGAACTTACATCCCAGGCCTCTAGCAGACAACAGGAAAGGAGTCGAGTTCAACCTGAATTTCATACTGGATAGCACAATACTTGACATTCCTCATTATATCTATTATCTTCTGAGTAAGTTTTAATTAAGCTGTAAAAACTACTGATTATAAAATAGCACATTTATTTGTGAGATTCAATCACAAAGGGTGAGTTGTGAGGCTGGTAGGATTTTAGTGCTTGGTAGACTTCGATTCAGGTTATGGTTCTGCTATAGATTTACTGTGTCTTCTTGGGCAAGTTGCTTATTTTCTGTGTGGCTAATTTTCATACTGTGAAAAAGTAGAAATGGTAATACTTGTTTTTTCTTTACTCTTATCCACCATGATCGAACTGGTGATACTGTTACTTACCCTGTACATATGTTGCAGCCATAGTCTTTAGTCTATGGCTTGAGGTTATCTGTCAAACTGTAGAAAAATAGCAGAAACTAATCTTGGAGATTCTGAGTGTTTCCTAACACCTTCAATTCCATATCACTTCTGTGGAAATCAGTGTTATCTCACAAGATGAGGACATAACTGATAAAATTTTAAGAGATCCACAGAAATTATACCACTGGTGCAGTAATTATGATCTGGCAGTCCTTAGAAACTTCATATTGCTCTGGCTTTTCCTCTTTCTTTCCTCATGCTAAATTATGTTGAACAACCATAAATCCTTTCCTGAAATCTACTTTGCATATAAGGAATTTCTAAGTGATTATTGCAGAGCTGTTTGTCAAGAGGGGAAGAAGCAGGTGATCTGCATAGTGGTAAGTTGGTTCATGTGACAACCCTGGCATTAAATATGGGCTTGGTGATTCAGCACCGTAAAACAAATTCCAGTTATTAATAGGTAATGGGCAATTGCTAGAGGTATGTCTCAGTCAGTAACTTTTTGTAGTAGCATAAACGTACCTAAGTTCATCTCTGAAGTTGCTCAGCTTAGACAAAAATAAACTCCATTTAAACATTTTGTTTCCAAAACCTCATCCTATTATAATTTACAGCAAATCCTTCTAAAACCTGCATTAGAAGTAGCAGTCATTAGTCAGTGCCTATTGTCATTTTATTTTCACAAGAATGTATTTGAAAAAGCTTTTCCTATTTAAAAGCCAGTTTCTACTGCATACAGTTTATTCTTGGTCTCCTTGTACAAGCACAGCATAGTAACTTCTGCTATGACACTGGTGCTTTCTTAGAAAAGACATTTGAGCTAAACAGAAGGGCAAAACAAGGTCACTGGCATTATATATCTACAGTGAGCTTTAAGAAATGAGTCAGACTTACAGATGGAATGATAGTTTGCCTTGTCATGAGAACACACATCTTCAAAAGGTTCCTGCTTTGGAAAAAATAAAGTAAAAACCATAAGGAACCACTTAAGGAGGCTGCATAAATAATTTGCCATTTGTGAGCAATATATGCAAAACGATAGGACTGCAAGGACTGTATTTGATGGAAAAGCTTCTAACCATTTAAACTGCCATCCTGGTGTTTATTACCTGAATCACCTCCGGGAGTCTGATAAACACCTGTGATCTGCTGGTAATTCAGGAAAGGAAGCAGCACTCTGCATGACCTGCTTTTTTTCTCTCCAGCAGTCATGGTGTAATAAACAGTGTACGGTGATTTTGAACATGCAAAGAATATATTTAGACAAGTTAAGGCTACTACTCTTGGTTTAATGCTTAACAAAGCTAACAGCAGAAAGTAAATGGTTTAACACCTCAATATGGTATACATAGAAATGGAAGGAGAGAGCAAAAGGCAATAGGAGCTAGTGGTACTTGGAAGGCAATTCAGTCATTTGGTTTAAAAATGGGAGTAAATGGTGAATACCTTGAAGAGAAATAGGGAAAAAGAAGGGGTTTCTTTTAACCTATACATTTTTAAAGTTGCTACATGACCAGTAAAGTAATAATTTCCTGGAAAGCAATATTTAAATATATCCATCATCATTTAGATCTTGGACACATACTTAAATATTATTGATTATTTTCAATTGTGTGCATCCATGTGTAGGTATATTAAACCAAAAAGTAATGGTAGCATGTCAGTGATTGGGATAAAGTGCAAAAATGGAACTGGAGTCTCTAATTACTAGTTGTTTGGTTTTTTTTTTTTAATTAAGAAAGCCACAAGCAAATTACAGACATCCAGTTTATAGCATTGCAATCTTACAGGCTTGCTCTCATGAATATGGTAATTTTTTTTATTTTATGCCCTCTTGAGATGTCTTGTTAAAAACATTTTATCGGTGATCCTAAAATTCAGTAAATTTGAAGCCCTTGGCACCCTGAAGATAGTTAAAGTTCTTCAAAAAATGTCAGCAATAAATATTTAGCAAATATAAAGAATATGCACATTTTTCCCAAGTGGGTGATATTTTTTTTTTCAGTTCTTATAGTCAAGTGATGACACTGCAGTTCAGAATATAAGTGCATATTGATATTTTCTTCCAGAAACGGCATGTGTTGCTTAGAGAGTGCTTCTCCCACAGAGTTATTTTTGTGCAGACACCTGGAAGTGGTTACATACTTGCTCCAGCTTGCAGACTAGTTTTGGACAGTCAGGTGTATGTATGAGCAAGTGGTCTTTATTTGGAGCAATTAAAATTCTAACATTCTCCTCTCTTGACATGCAATTACTAGGGCTCTGCTGTTCCCACTAATTGCTCTTGCTGGGGACATTGGTGAGGAGCCAATGATTTTGATGGGTAGTGGATTATCATTTTTACTCTGCTACCTGAGAAAAAAATCATTTGCAAAATCCCATGTGTAATTAGCAAGACTCATGATTAATTGTCCTGCAAAATTAGCTTCACTGTTGCTTTTATTTTACTGCTTCAAATATTAATTAATGTTAACTCCTTTCCTTCAGTTCTAGCTTTTGAATATTCAACATGGCTTTGAAAAATTAGTCAGGGCTTCTACTTGCATTAACATGCTGGAGCTTTGATTTCTGAATAAGTATTCTGATTTAAAAGATCACACTTGGGTCATAAATAATTTTTATAGGAGGACAAACAAAGCATCAAAGCATCATGGGAAGGCATTCATGCACTAACTGAAAGTAAATTGTTTCAGTAATGATTCATTCCCCCAGTGCTTTTGGGGAAACATCAGCAAATATGCAAAACACTGCATTGTGTGGGGCAAAACAATTATTTAATGACAGCAATCAATGTATATATTTTCAAATAAGTAGCACAGTGAAAGAGGTCAAAATAATGGTGGACTAATACCATTTTAGTACCAAATTGTCCTTTAAACTTTGAGCAGTTGCAGTATCTACTCTCTGTATTTCTATGAATTGCAGGTTCTTACGTTTGATGGTGTAAGGTGGAAAATGCCAAGTGTCTGTACTTCAATGCTCTCTGTCTCAGTGCTCTCAAAACCCTTATGTGTTTAATGTTATGACTATGACAGGGTCAGAAAGAAAAGAAAGTACCTAGCAAAGACTGTTCTTGGGTCACTGGAATGCTGATGGATTGAATTCACAGGACAACACCTTAAAACCAGCAGTAAGATGTTCTGAGACCCCAAAGAGCCTTGGCTTCTGTTTTAGCTGTGTTTTCATTGTGCCAGGTTAGCTCACACAACTCCTCACAACAGAGATCTTTTCTAAGAACTACCCGTTCCTCCCAGTACAGCTGTAGCCCTACCTGTAGAGCACTCCTGTGCAACAGTTATAGCCTTAATTTTGCCGCTGCATCAGTCCTTGCTTTATTTCTTCTCTGTGTTTCCAGCATGAGCTAGACGAGTTTCTCCATAATTCATCAGAAGGGCCCTTGCCCTCCTAGATATTCTTCTCAATATGCAATAATCTCACTGTAATCTTGTCATAAAACTCAAAGTTGAGCACTGGAGTAGTAGTACAGTAGGGGTGAAGGTGACAGCATGGTATATTGGGCAACTTACTTGGCTTCATTATCAAACATAACAGGAGAATCAAATTTGGGAAATTCTGTCTCATTCTTCTCATTAAAGTGTACAGCTCTTCTGGCAGCTTTTGTCAGACTTTTGTAATGCAGTGCAAGACCCAGAAAGCTATAGCTATCTTTTATGGTTTTTTGTTACTTCAGACTTCTGTAACTGAGGACTGATTTTGGCCTTGTATGCCTGTAAAATGACATTACAGCCAGTTTGCCTGTTTTCTGTACAGCAGTTCTGTTCTCCACATCCCCACATATGAAATAACCAAAGATCATAGAATCATAGAATTGTTAAGGTTGGAAAAGACCCTTAGGATCATCAAGTCCAACCATTAACCTACCACCGCCAAGTCCGCCACTAAACCATGTCCTCAAGCACCACATCTACCCGTCTTTTAAATACCTCCAGGGATGGGGACTCCACAACTTCCCGGGGCAGCCTGTTCCAGTGCCTGACTACTCTTTCAGTAAAGAAGTTTTTCCTAATATCCAACCTAAACTTACCCTGGCTCAGCTTGAGGCCATTTCCTCTCATCCTACCGCTTGTTACTGGGGTGAAGAGACCTACCCCCACCTCACTACAACCTCCTGTCAGGTAGTTGTAGAGAGCAATAAGGTCTCCCCTCCGCCTCTTCTTCTCCAAACTAAACAACCCCAGCTTCCTCAGCCGCTCCTCGTAAGACTTATTTTCTAGACCCTTCACCAACCTCGTTGCCCTTCTCTGGACACGCTCCAGCACCTCGATGTCCTTCTTGAAGTGAGGGGCCCAAAACTGAACACAGTACTCAAGGTGCGGCTTCACCAGTGCCGAATACAGGGGCGCTATCACCTCCCTGGTCCTGCTGGCCACACTATTCCTGATACAAGCCAGGATGCCGTTGGCCCTCTTGGCCACCTGGGCACACTGCTGGCTCATATTTAGGTGGCTGTCAACCATCACCCGCAGGTCCTTTTCAGCCAGGCTGCTTTCCAGCCACTCCTCCCCAAGCCTGTAGTGTTGCCTGGGGTTGTTGTGACCCAAGTGCAGGACCCGGCACTTGGCCTTGTTGAACCTCATACAGTTGGCCCCAGCCCAACAATCCAGCCTGTCCAGGTCCCTCTGCAGGGCCTTCCTACCCTCCAACAGATTGACACTCCCATCCAACTTGGTGTCATCTGCAAACTTACTGAGGGTGCGCTCAATCCCCTCATCCAGATCATCAATAAAGATATTAAACGGGACCGGCCCCAACACTGAGCCCTGGGGAACACCACTCATGACTGGTCACCGACTGGATTTGGCTCCATTCACCACCACTCTCTGGGCTCGGCCATCCAGCCAGTTTTTAACCCAGCTCAGAGTGCACTTGTCCAAGCCGTGAGCAGCCAGCTTCTGCAGGAGAATGCTGTGGGAGAGTGTCAGAGGCCTTACTGAAGTCCAAGTAGACAACATCCACAGCCTTCCCCTCATCCACTAAGCAGGTCACCTTGTCATAGAAGGAGACCAGGTTAGTGAAGCAGGACCTTCCTTTCATAAACCCATGCTGGCTGAGCCTGATCCCCCAGTTGTCCCGCACATGCCACATAATGGCAACTCAGGATGATCTGGAAGATATCGCTTTCTCATTGCTTGAAAATGAGTGCTTGCTCCAAAGCTATGCTGGTAGTTACACCATTGAGCATTCTGCTATTTGCAGAAACTGCCTCCAGTCTTGTCATGCCACCTGTTTCTGATGATGTGGCTTGTTCACATGAGAGTGTATCACACAGAGAGAAAGCATTCCTCCATTAAACCACATGGTTGATTTTACTTGGGTTTTTTGATCAAGTGAATGAGTTCTTTTAACTGTGTTTCTAATATTGACCTAGGAGATCAATGACAGAAAAATAGTGTGATCTTTATAGCTTAAAGTAATTAAAAATCAGGCCTGAATCTGACCTTTGTTTTGGTCACACTGTCCACAAATAGTGCTTCCAGAATTCTTTACAAGCTCATTAAAGAGCTTGTGTCATCCTTCACAAAACTGTCTTTTTCTATACCCTTCTCAAATCTCAGCTTTAATGACTGGCTTCACTGTACAAGCCTCTTGCCCCCCTTAATAGGTTCAGACTTGTCCTTCTCTTCCCTATACTAAAAAGGCTACTGTGTAGGCATATTAATCCAGAGTTTCTGTAGAGCCTCAGAATGTTGTCATAAATGAGTGAAAACCAAAAAATAAATTCCAATCTGGGTCCAAACATCAAGAAAGGTTTCACACTTTACTTGGATCTTTGGGGATCTTTGAATAACTAAAAGGTTCTGTGAGTCTTCTGCTGTTCATCTGTAATTGCTTAGTCAGACTAAGGTGCAACTGTGAAGCCAAAACTGATTCACATGCTTTTCTAATTTCAGCAGAAACAGTCACATATACTAGTGGTTGCAGAGGAGGAAGCGGGAACGCTTGCAGATGTGCATGTATAGGATGTTTGGTAGAAAAATTCTAATTTTGTCTCCATCATGTGCTCTAAGAAGCCTTTTCTACACGAAAAAGTACTGTCACCTATTCTGATAAGATCACATCATTCTTCCTGTGCAGTCATAGCTATATGGACAATCTTGTCTGAAGTAATAAATGGCCTTTTTGCTCTTAAATATACCATTTTAAAAAGTAACTTACTAACTGTATTAAAGCCCCTCATCACTGGTATCATGCTGCAGCACGCTACCTGAGAATAACTGAGGGATTTGGATTACAGGTAGGGTCTGGGGGAAGGAGGCTTATTTGGGAATTTAAATAGGAAATATTTCAGATTTGGTCCTTTACAAAAATGAAGGCCTTGGTTTACTAAATTGTTAGAAATTAATGAAGCACAAAAGAGAAGCTGAGATACAGAAATTATGAAGGTTGAGACCTTCCTATTTCCACAACTGTCACATTTACCGATCAAGCGTCCCCAGGAGCAGTTCTCCAGGGGCAACAGGTTTTGCTGCAAAATGGAAACAAAAGAAAAAAGAGAGATCAGCTAATCTTCAAACTTAAAATGGAGCAAGTAGCACCATGCTAGCACAATCTTCCTTATATGAAAGAATTCATAAATCCTCTGCATCAACAGACTGCCACACTGAAGTTTCTAGACTATACGTGATGTTGCACTCATCATCTTCCAGTGATGCCCGCAGGATTTGCACATGCAATTCTACAGGATCGAGTGGCTTCAAGTTTACGGTCACAGCCACACTGCTCATTATCTGAGTTCCTGTATTAGTAGACAAATGTTTCGAGAGACTGAATAACTGATTTTTCAAGGATCTATGTAGCTACAGCTGCTTAGGAAAATTTAAGGGCTTGCAGAATTTGGCTTTAAAAAAAAAAAAAAAAAAGGTAAAAACGTTCAGCCCCTCCATATTCTTTTACTGTATTAATTTATTTTTTTTTAAATCCATGTTTACTTATAACACCCATTTCACAGAGTGAGGATTTGCTTTGGTGATTATTCTGTTGTTTGAAGGTCAGATTCCATCCTTAGTTACTTTTTGTTTGTTTGTTTGACATGAGAATATAGCTTCAATAGCTGTGGATTTGGCTGTGCTATATAAAAACACATGTTTTTGAGAAGGGCAAGGGTAACCCTATGTCGTGGAGGGTGTGCAGAGTTCCAGCAGGCACAACGCTGTCTCTGAGATGCCTGCTGCATTACAAACACACTGAGTAGTCTTTGGGGAGACTTATTTTCAGTTTTCCACTTATCTTTTCTTCTCTATTTTTTTTTCTTTTAAAAAAACCCAAACCAACCTATAGGCAGAGAAGGTTTTCTCTTCTGGGCAAGTATCTCTAGCTTTTTCCACTGATTAGCACTCTGTTAGATACTAGGAAGCAATGCAGGTGTTTTTTTTAACAAATAAAATAAATGACTGTTTGATGTGTGGGAAAGGCAGAGGGGAAGGAAAGATTTTCATGTATATCTCTACCTCTTATGAATCAAATACGGCTTCTTCCTTCAAATTGGCCTCTATCAGGAGGCTAAAATACCCTCAAGGTTAGCTACAGCACTATCTGCTGCTGAGATGGTATTTACTGGATGATGAATATATTAGTTCAAATTTAAATTGATTCTATGGAGGGGTAATGTTGATACCATATTTACTGCTCCATTTCAGTAGTGTAGGCCAATCGTTAGTGTGGAGAGAGTGGGAAGAAAATAACTTAAAGGTGACACTGCCTGAAATGCAGGAAACAAACAGTACTTTATAAATACTATATTTCTCATATTATTTTAATTTTTCAAAATAAGCTTAGAGTTAAGTGTAGTGTTCGATCACTAGGTGCATCTAGACTAGTATATTATTAGTCTGTTTAGTCGCATCTAGAAATATGTTTTTCATATTTGTGGTTACCAAAGTAAATAGAAATCAATGAAAGTAGCAAAAGTGCTGAAGTCATTTCAATAAGTGAAACACTCATTAATTTAAATTTCACACTTGACATTGTTACAGACTAATCATAGAAAATAAGACATTGACTTCTGTATATGTTCTAAGACATGGAGGAATCCTGCAACTTTATTTTCAAAGTGGCATTGACATTAGAAGGAAAGACCTCTGACTGCAGCAGTTTAGGCAGATGTTAATGATATGGTAAACTTTCTCAAAAGCCTGAAGTCCATTCATATGGATGACAGAAGCTTGAGGAGTTAGCAAGCAAACAATATTGGGACACTGCGACTGAACATGTTCTGAAACATCAAAAAGCTCTTCCTGCCGTTTTCAAACATCTAAAAATATGTGTGAAGCCTGTTCACAATTTAATGGGAGATATACAGAGAGCTGGGGGTGGTTATACAGGAAATTAGAAAGCCTCATCTCATCAGAGTGAAATAAATATGCCATCGTATGAGAAAAGTAATTGGAGGGGTGTGTCAGTTCTGTTGATGTCAAGCAGGTGTTCATAAATTAGAATAAACATTTGTAATTTATATTAGTGATAAGAAAGTATTTTAAATTACACTGAAGAGAGACACCTAACTTGTCTCTCTCCCTCTTTTTTCCATTTAAAAAAGAGAGGATTGGAAAATGCCATTTCCCCCGGCTATCTTTTCCAGTGTAGACTGACCCTCTACTCACCTGCTTTTCTTTGATATATACCAAATCACATTGCATCGTGCAGGATGCAATGGAAGTAACTCAGAAGGAAGACTACATCGCAGTTGCAGTAAGTAGCTGTACTTGTAGGTAATGGGAGGCAGGTAGGTGACATTGAGTTGGTGATTTCTGATTGATAGGTGCAAGGATGCTGTCTTGTTTCTGTTTGTTGTCTGATCAGTTGCTTAGTCATGGAGAACTGTCATTCATGGCGAATGAACATACTTCATTCTCTCTTCCTTGAGAACATCCTCTGTGTTGCTTAGAGTATTCAAGATAATTCAGAATTCATTAACATCCCCAAAATAGGTGCTATGAGGGTCATGGCCCACAGATCCCTTATTGTCAACCGTTTCTAAAGAGTTAAGTGAATTTGCTCAGACTTGCTCAGAATGCAAGCCCCTGTGTAGTGTTTAGTCCACTGTAAATAAGATGCTACTAACTGTTGTGAAAATCTTTTCTGATCTGGTATATAGGAATCATGACTAGGAGTTTAAATATTAATCTTGTGGTGTGTCCACAATATCTTTTAAAGCACAGGTATTTTTTGCTGTTTCAATCTCTTTCTTAACACAGGAAGAAATCAGTAGTAGTGGTAAGAATGGCTTTAGCATGAGAACATGGTGTACATCTGAATGCACTGCTAGGATATCTTAATTCAAGTATTTACTCAAATCTTTAATAATGGATACAGTGCTTCCTGATCAAGAAGCAGAGGACTATAAAAATGTACATGGCATTTAAGTGCCTTACCGCATTAGAGCTCTATGTGGCCTATTTTTTCACCAGATTCCACTGTAAATTTGGATAAACTATAGGGATATCAATATGAATTGGAAACCAAATCTAGCTCAAAATTTGGCCATCAATCTAATTTTATGTTACTATTGATTGTTGGTTTGATTATTTTGGGTTGACCTTTTCATTAACAAAATTTCAATAACAATTTTGACTTTGATTTACATGCTTTTTGAACTTAAATTTGTGGATAAAACACTCAGAGGCATTGAGCTAGTGCTTGTTTTTATCTTTGCTTGGTAGAACTTGAAGTTACTATGCAGAAACTGTACATTTTACAAACCTGTCCAGTTCCGTTCTGATATGAAATGGTGGTAACACAGGTTTGTCTTGGAAGGGTTCAGGGAATATTTATAATACAAGATTACATTCAGAAAGCAAGCTATTACTGAGAAATCTCCTGTTGAATGGAACAGTTGGGAAGGTAATATACCAAAGGGCTTAAATGATTGCAAGATGATGGTTTGCCTTCCTTTTTGACCAATGTGCCTCGCGAATAAATATCTGTGTTGTAATTTGCAAGCTACTGTAAGTTTTCCTCATAAATATAAAAAACCACCCCCTTTTTCCCCATGAAGTTCTTGTCACTCCTCTTTTTCCTTCAGAATCTTCCAACTAATAGTAAAAAGAAAAGCAGTTATACTAGGAAAACCAGAGACTTATCATTGATGGTTTAAATATTATGCCAAAGATGAGACTTAATTTACTGTAAACCTTTTATCAGTTAACATATCTCTGTGGGGCAAAACCAGAAGAGTCCTGTTCTACCCTTCTGACTGAACTCGTGGACCTTTTCTGACATTCCTGTGGAGTTATGCATGAAACATTGACTGACTCTGTCCGTGTTTACACAAGTGTACGTATTTGGGGCTTCTGTCCTGTGCATCCTTGAGTAAATGTTCTGATCTGTGACAGCACTGGGCTTGATGAGGAGAAAGAGGTTGCAGTAAGGGTGCCTTGGTCCTCAAGCCCTGGCCTTACACTATCCCTCTTGTCAAGTAGGTGTAAGACTTCAGTGTGAGGTAGTACTTCTGTCCCAAAGTTTGGCTCATGCAAACTAGTTTTTTGTGCTGTGTATCAGCTTTGAGCTTTGACGACACATTCTCTTTGCGCAAAGAGTGTGCAACAGCTTCAGTATTCTCAAAATAAGAGCCTGGAATGAAAAGGGGTGATACAGAGTGGGTAGGAATAGGAGAGGCCTTGGAGGAGACAAGACAATCTGAAACATCTGCAAGTGAAGGTAAGCAAACAGCTGCGGGGCAGGGGGACAAGCAGGGAATGGGTGCAATTAGATTCTGCTTCACATTAGGGGACGATCATTTCATTTTATGGCTTTGTTGACAATCTTCTCATTTCTTTTTTATTGTGAATGACATCATCAATACTATCAGATGGAAGAACAGTTCACTAACAGATGACTTCGTACCATTTCCAGTATGGTACCCAGCATATCACATTGTATTTACCTGCTTTCTGTAGTGTGTTTTACCTGGAGGAACTTGTGTAAGAATACATTTAACTGGGGATCCTACATAGCAATCAGTGGGCCATAAGGCAATAAACAAAACTTGGATAACATTTTGCTAACTAGTTAATGAAGAAAGTGAATTAACATCTTCTGAATTTGCTTGTTCATTTACTTTTCATTTACTTGTTCAATTTCCTAGAAAGGAAAGGATGTCTCTTGATTGGAACTCAGTTCCAATTGAAATGGGGAAAAGGAAGACCATGCCACTGCATGGCGCGCTAAAGAGTGAGCTAAAGCCCTTCTAAGTCCTTTCTTTCTCCCTTGTAAATCTGCCCAGGCCACTAATGGTGAAGCAGCTAAGGGTGATGTGATTTCAGGGCATGCAGCTTTGCCAAGGTATTGGTGGAGCTGAAATAGGATGGTGAAGCTCTTGTGTTTAAAGTACAGTTATGGAGAGTCCTCTAGACATCTAAATTGTTGAACGAATGAAGGCTGTATACATACAAACAGCCTAGGTACAAATCCATCAGCGTAGTTAACAAGGATCTGTGAGTTATGGCTGTAAATGGGACACTCGTACAGTGAACTTGATAGTCCTATACTATCCTCATGGTCAAGGAATTCTTGGTAATATGTGGGATGCTGGAAACAAGCTCAGAGTGCATAATCTGGGAGCAGTGGACATAAAGGAGGCAGAAACCCAGACTGGGGATTGAATGTAGAATGTTTAAAGGGAAATTTAGGTATCCATTGAGTTGCAGAAAATATACAGAATCCCTAAATTACAAATTGTGAACTCAAATTAAGAATACTGCATTATTTTCTCTACTACAAGCTCTAGATATTCTAGTGAATTAAATGTGGTATATTTTTGCTGACATCATGCAAAAACTAAACCAATGTATTAGTGAGAACTTATTGACATGTTGCTGGATTTAATGGCATATACTCCTCCTAAGTAAGAAAATATCTGGAGTTAACAGAGCAAGATTTTTTCAGTACTCAGATGACTGCACTTCCCTTGTAAAATTTAATTAAATTGGTTGAGAGAAATACATGTTGATTAGTTTGGGAAAAAAAACCCAAACCTTTGCTCTTTAATAGAAGCCCAAGAAGTTGGAATGCCAGCCCTGAGGAGCTGAACAAAGAGCAGATTGACGTCGTGTGTATCAGAATCCTAAATAGCACCCCTAGTGCTTTTGATTTTTTGGTCATGTTTCAATCTAGTTCCTAGCAGGTTTTCTTTTTTGCTTGGTTTAAATTTTGTTTTCCCTGCTAGATGTTTAGACCTGCAGTAAGTCATGCAACCTAAAGGATGGAGGCCCAAGCTGCGTTAGTGTCCTTCTTCCTTAGCTAGTCCTGATTGGTATCCAGCTGGAGGGTTAAAAGGTTGCTGAACCTCTTGAAGAAGATAGAAGATGTATAGTCATTACCTACTCCACTTGCCAAATACATATCTGAGAATGTGATTCTTCTTAAAATAAAAGCTTATGGCAAGCTGTGTCTGTTTTAGTGTCCGAAATGGGGATCTGAAGATAAGACCACTTAGGCACATAATGTAGGATTAGGATACTAACTTTAATCATTTTAAAAAGCAGACTCCTAGACCTATTATTTTATTGCTATTTGACTCATCCTTCTGTTAGTGGCTTTACAAAGTAATTAATAATGGTCTATAAATTCATCATTATGACTGTGCCTAGTACTGTGTTATCATTTGTACTTACTGATTTCCCTCATTTCCACTCTTTACAACTAGGACGACTAGGATGGGAAGGTATTTTGTTTTCTATTCTTTTGCCAGTTTAATGTCCAAATAATTTTTAACTTATCTTGTAATTTATAGGTAATTTTGACATTTAGGGAACACCCTGCTACCTGTATGATCTCACTGTGCAAGTAGTGCTGGAAACTTTCCTGTGAAGAATCTATGCCTGAGGTCTGCCCATCACTAAGGTTTAAGGCCATATGGCATGCTGAAGTATAATTCTCTCTAGTGGTTCTGGCAGAGGTTGCTGTGGATGGTTGCTCTGGAAATATAAATGCTTTGGATGCCCATGGACAGGAAGAAGAGATTCTATAAATTTAAGGCCTATATTCATAATCTTTGCATTTACTTCCAGAGTGTCACAATATTTGTATGTCTAAATTAATGTAATCTCCTCATAGATTGTCTTTTCTGCTGTATATCTAGATCTATCACATGGTTTTTGGTGTTCTATTTAGAACATAGCAATGCACCTAGCTTTGAGTAAAGGCTCATCAGTTGATGACAAAGCTAAGCCTGTAGTGCCAGCTGTTTCTGACCATTCTATTCAGCCCAATAATATATAGCTTACACTAACAGCTCATATACTTGGTCTTCTGCACAAAAAAGCTCTCAGAGAAGTATGCTGGTTTAATGACATATTCAGGGTTAACAACTCAGCTCCCAAACCTGCAGTACTTGGAGTCAGTGAAAATGCTGCTTGAAATGCTGCACACTCGAGCTTTGTATGAAACAACTAAGAAAACTATGACAGGATTAGCAGGATAACAGATTACTAATAGTATGCTGGAGTAGAAACCAAAGGATGGGGGGTACGGGATATCAGATCTTCGAAAATTGTTGCCAGAGCATCTTGTAGATACTAAGAGTTTTCAGTGGCTAAAAAAGGGGGTGGACAGGTTCATGGGAGAGACATTCATTGGTGGTTAGTAAATGTGTAAGAACCACCGCTGCTTCAGAATGTCCCCAAGCTGAAAATAGGAGGAGGCTGGAGAATATGAGCGGGAAGTATGTTTGCCCTCTTCTTATTCTTCCGCAGGCATCTGCTTATGACCTTGGAGGCAGTGTAAAACACTAGTTGGACCTGCTGAGCTGAAGCAGTATGGCTGTTCTGAAACACAATAGAGCTCTAATAATTAAACTTTTAAATAGCATACTAATAGGTTTGATGGTGTACAAGTGAGAATAAAATCTATCATCTGCCCTGTTGTAAGATGGGTTTGGTATATTTAAGTCATTTTCTCACTGATTTTTACAAGATGATAAACTTACAGACGGAAATTCTTTTAAGCCATAAATACCATGCATGCTGTCATGCCTAGAAGTACAGATAAAGCCAATGGGATGTTAAAAACAGTTGAAGTGCATTCCTTTCTTTACCTGGTTCGCTCAGATGAAACTGTCTGCTATCAGTTTGGGCGTACGGTGTTTGACCCTTGCTTGTAGATATAAATGAAATAGAGCTCCCATCACTTAGTCACAATGCACTGAATGACAAATTTGTCCACAGCAGTTGACCTGAAAAGTGGAGGCTTAACCTTACATGGAAGTCTCTGAAGTTTCTTGCATCTGCTTTATCTCTGTACACATTCTCCAATCTTTCCCCATCTTATTCATTACAGACAAGGCTCCTGGGACTCTGTGGTTGCAGATCTGTTCTCTGAATTTTATATTCTGTTACACTCTTCTTGATTTTCTGTTTTTCCCATTATGTGGCTCTGGAGAAAAAGGATGGAGTAACATCCACTGTACTTTGCTTGGGTTTGTGCTACTCTTCTTGAATCAAACAAACTCATTTTTTAAAAATATCATTTAATGTATTTCAGGATATGCGTTCTATGCATATTTTTTTTATCATGCCACAGTACTTGCGTTGTTACAGTGCTTTAAGGTATTCCCATCACAAATCTGAGCAATATAGGTAATAAGTTGTATTACCTGGTAGTGCCTGATTGAAATACAAAGTTGTGAGAATAGTACTTAGAAGTGATATGTACACACATTATCTTCTACTGATCATGAGATCCACACAGAGGTACAAGAAATCACCTCCTCAATGTGAATCCAAAGGCAAAAAACAATTGCTGGGCCTTCTATTACACTTCCTGCATATGGCATTAGCAGGTATCAACTCTAGTCTTTGCATCATACTGAACAGAAGGAGAACAGAAAAACGACTTCTGGAGTCAGTGTCTTAAACCTCTAACCTGCAACATTTGCAAAAAAAGATATTATTTCTCCTTATGCTTTCTAAAACTCCCCATTGTGTATAGACATGCGAATTGTAACACCGTGTTCCGAGGGTGTGGAAATTCAGGGACAAAACACAGATAATTCTTTTGTAAATCGTGATCATTGACTGAACTCATGCTAGGAGAACATTGGTGTTTTACATCTAGAACATTATTTATCCAAATATTTTCTGTTCACTTGGGCCAAGGAGAGGGGAGGAGTGTGATGTACTGTTAGCATTCAGTTCTACTGTATAATTTCATTCTTAGAAATGAGACGGTCCCAATTTCTGCTTAAATCAAGAGATTAGAATGTTATTTCCTTTCTTACATTTATTCAGGAGAAAGTATTTTTCTTCTATCAATTTTCCTGCTATATACTGTAGATCTTTCTTGGGCATTGGGCAACACTTTAAACTACATCCCACAAGCTAAAAGTAAAGGATTCCAAGCTAGAAGGCTGAAGAAACTTTGCTTGTTTGGGGCAGATTCCTGACAAATTTCTATACCTCCATTGTTCTCCAATAAGGGACAAGGTCAGTCCTAGCTGTTTCCATAGCTGCTTGTTCAAATTAACAGAAAGTAAACGGACAGAGTTATGTTCTTCAGGTCAATTATAGTAGATCTTCCTGCAAGATCATGATGAGGAGTTCAAGTGGGGACTTGACTGTTTATCTTAAAGTTCCTTTGCTCCATGCTGCACTGAGGGGGGCATGGGCAGCTAGGGAAAAACAGAACTGAATTTCTTCATCAGCCTTTCATTTCTGTGGAACATGGAAAATATATCACTTAGAGGGGAACAGTCCTGTTCTTCTTCCTATGTGTGCGTATGCCTATCTTCCACATTTTTATGACTATTTTGCATGTTTACTAGTGTGATTTATTTGCATATAACATAAGAGGAAAAGGACTGTCTGTACTACATTAGATCAAGGGTCCATTTTGTCCAGTATCTTGTCTGTGCCTGGGAAAGACCAAAAGGACAAATCAAGCATGCAGTGAATATTCCCAGAATATTCTTGCTGTATTGCCTGAGCTGTGGCTCAACATCTTCCATAAGCATGTCTATCCTTTATGAACACATGCAAACATTCTGCAACCATGATGTCACGAGGCATAATTGCATATGAAAGACCCGAATGTTTCTGGGCTTTCAAAGCAATACAGTTCTGAATTATGATCCCACTTAGAAAGTTCTGATTTTTCTTGAAGGCTCTGAACTTAAGGTTCAAAATCCCTGTGGAAGTTAGAATTGATGTACCTGTATCATAGAGACACAGGCCTTCCTGTTCTCTTTTCAACTTGACAAGTCACTTCAATGACTTTCAACAAGGTAATGCAGAAGGAGCATCACATTAGAAATCCCCCTCCATCTCTCCCTCCTTGCAGGCACAAGCCCTTGCCCGAGAAACAAATTCTCTCAACTTCATCTAGAGAGGATCAAACACCTTCTGCTGTTGTTCCCAGGCATTGTTAATTGTTGTTAATTTCCAACACCTCATTAATTATTTGCTATTAAAGATGTGAGTGAGGCAAATGCCCTTCACCCATGGATAGTCACAAGAATGGACCATTAATAACTACAAAAATGTTTTACTTTTGAAGTTGAAAGGGAGCTTTTATGAAAGTCACTTTGTTTGCAAGAAAAGCCTAATGCAGCATCACAGTGTCATTTCGTAAAGGGCTGGGTATGAAAAATGCCCTAACGTGCAAAAGAAACCAAACAGGGAACAGTGATAAAACTGAAGTTGGTGGAATCAACAGAATATAGGGGTTAGAAGTAGAACCCTCCCCTCTGCACCACTTCTCATTTAACTTGTTTTAAAAATTGATATTTTTGATTCAGTACATTCTGATGATACTTCCAATATATAAAAGCTTTAAATCCTATAAAAAAACTCACAGTAAGCTTTATTCTTTAGTATGCAGAGCAGTGCATTAGGTTAGTATTCTTGTTAAGATGGAGAAGACTCAGCCAGGTCTGAGACCACATAATATTAACAAAAGTAGTAGTAAGACAGCCCCCAATCAAAGAATTCACAGCATGGGTAGACAAGTGGATGAAGGGAGCTTGAACATTCCTCAGAAGTACAAATGTGTTTCCTAAGGTATTTCCTCAGGAATTGTCCTGTATCCTAGGAGCCGGGAAAGGATGCTCATTATTTTTGTGACAGTAGCATAACGAAAAAGAAATTTCTTCTGCCCCTTCCCAGCTTGTTTTCAAAGCTGAGCCTGTCAGAATGGTTTCCACAACAGCAAGGTTTGACCTTCTTAGACAAAATTTTGACCAAATCTGCGGGTAGTGTCCAATAACCTCTTCACTCTTGTCTTTGACTTGTGGGTCTGCTTTACCGTAGCCATACAGCTGTTGTCAGAAATCCATCAGACGTCATTTCTGGGACTTGATTGTCTTTGGCTGTTGGTGCCTGATACTCAGGTGAGGTGGCAAGATTTAAGGCTGTTATTTCCCTCCTTTCTCTGTTCTTGAAAAGTTAGTTGAAAAGTGCCATCAAGTTAATCTTAAAATATATCCATTTTGTGGCTTCTCTTTCTCTTTTTACCTCTGTCAGCTTTCACTTTTATCTGGAACGTTCGGTCACTCACTGCACAGATATTTGGTAATGACAGCTCCATGGCTGGCTGAAAATCAGTATTAGATTATAGCCTGAAAAACAGAATTAGATTATAGGCTGGTCATCTTTCACCACTTTAGCTGCAGGGACTGCATTACTGCCAAAGAGAGGCAGTAACTTCTTCCGCTGCTGCAGCCAAGTCCCAGTAGGGTTGTGAATCAAAGCCTTCATTTGCCATTGTTCACAGCCTGGTATATTCACTTCAATTAACTTTAAAAAAAATAATTGATATTAATATGTAAGGCCATGAATTGCAACAGCTGGGAAGTTTACACACCACCCCTCTGTTCCTCTGTTATGGGCTTCACACATTCTTCAGGGAGTGGGTGGGTTGTATTTTCAATAATTTCTACAGAGTAGTAATTTCTTTAGCTGCTGCAGCTTATTCCAAAGGGGACTGTGAAGCAGAGCCAACAGGTCATCGGGCAAAGACTGAAGAATCCTGTTCTCTTAAGCCAAGTAACTTATAGAAATAGTTCCACATACTATCCGTTGCACAGGAAATCTGAAGCAGAGCCAGGAAATGTATCCGTGTCTTCTGAGCTATGTTACACCTTCTTAATACCAGAGCTATCTTCCAAAGCCAGACTTGAATTCAATGAGCTGAGCCAGAATTTAAAATTCTCTGACATCCAACTTACAAACTAGTCAGTGTAGGGGAGTTCGGACTGCTCCATAGCTGTTACTGCAGTCCCCCTGATGCTGCAGAAGCTCCTGTTCTCTCCTCTGGGAGGAGGGTGGGGATTCATAATGTTGTTGGATCTCAGCTGACTGGGATAGTACCTAAATAGCGCTACTTCTGGCTTTTTTGCTTTGCTCCGTGGTGTGAAATAAGGAAGAAAGTAACACAGACTTAAATCTTTTCTTCTCTAAAACCTTCTGTGCATATTATATATCTAAACGGTGCTAGTCTTGAAGGCTGGAAAAGGCCATTAGATCATCTGTTTATTTCTATAAATTGCGAAATGTCAGCTCTTCTGACATTATCTCACACCTTTTACTGGACCATGGGATCTTCTCCATAGGCCTCCAGCCTTGCTTTGTAGAGGTCGAAAGGCAAGACATCCACCATTGTCCTGATTATTTTGCCCCCATAGCTGATAAGCCTCAGTGATTAACCATTCAGTAGTCAAAAATAAATGTTTTATGTAAAAAATACACTGACTTTGCAAACACTTAAACGTTATCCTCAAAAATACGCAGTGCATATTGCAAACTCAGAGTTAGATTAAAACACTGAACTATATCCTATAGCCTTGTCTCGAGTTTCACTTTAGAACAGATGAAACCTTCCCAGGAAGTATTTTCACCAGATGCCAGATCTGTATTTGTTTTAGAGGAGCGGAAGTATAATGAAGTACCTGACTTAAGACTTTACAAGATATGAAGTGCCTGGTTGGTGCTAAAGCTTCATTTTTAATTCACTCTTTGTTATAGGAGTTGTTCTCTCTGGGAGTTTGAGCTGTGATCGGGAGCATAGCCAGGACAGGTAAGGCACATGAACCCTGCCCTGAAAGCTGACAAACTAGCATAGCTGAGCAGTCAGTTATAGTGGAGACAGATCTCTTTCAGGCACTAGTTCAAGCTGAATTTATTTCCAGTCACCTCCAAGAAAGACTCGCTAAAAATGGAATGCACCACAATGATATATGACTTTTAAAAGTTTATAATCTATGTGCCTACAGGTTACTGTCAGGAAAAAGAAAAGGGAAAACAAATCCTTCCTCTACCTATGTGCATACCAACATGTACGCATGTTAATACAGACATGAAAACACATATGTGTGTATATAATGACAATTACATACTACAGTATTTATTACAGTGGATTTTAGACTTAATCAAACAAAATACCAAAACAACTGGATTTAATGAATTAGAGAAAACAAAATGCAGCTAAGCCATGAAACTCTATGGGCATTCACTTTATCATGTTTTGATGGAAAAACTTCATATTTGGTTTGAAAATTAATTTTGGGATCCCAGTTTGGGTTTTTATATGTTGTGCTGTGAAAATTATTTTCTTGGTTTTCATAATGACCAACACGGACACATTAGTGCTTTGTGTTTACTTTGCTTTATTGCAATAGTTTCTTTGGGAAGGAAACAATGCACCATTGCTTTGTTATGTCTTTGTCCAGTGCCTGTAGCACGGTGGTCCTAAATGCTCCTGTATATTACTTTGGTAAAATTAATATATGGTCATGATGTTTCTATTTCTTTTTGTGCTGGAAACAGAATTAATCCATGACTCCTGTAAAGTTGATGAAAATTTAATATTAGGCAGTCCAGAGCCTGAAGTTTATATTTATTTTTACTTCCTGGGCTTAGAACATGTATGTGATGTACTCCTTTTATCAGACAGTAATAGAAAATCTTGCGTTTCTGTATTGAAGACAGACCAAGAATAAGAAACAAACAAACAAACAAACAAACCAAAAAAGGGAGCAAGTTTCCTGGAGATGAGGCACAGCAATTAGATGTTTAAATGGAGACATTTGCATATGCAAATACAATAGCTGTGTCTCCAAACAGTATACACACAAATGTGCATCTGGAAATGAGAAGTTTGGTTGTGATGGACCAAAAATTTTGTTCTTCATGTTCTATGGGCATATTCTTTTTTATGTTGAGGGTGTGTTTAGCTTTAATCTGACCAGAGAGGGTGAAGTCTGTTTTTCATTGATCAGCATAACATTTTATGATTCTTTAGTTGTAAGCAAACCCCTTTTTCCGTTGCAAAACAAAAGCAGAAATCTTGCAACCAATGTATTTATCTCTCTTCAGGGGCTGGGGGTTAATATCCAATAGCTCATAACATCTTTATTACAATGCATTTATAATGATTTACTGGAATGATTCTGTAGCTAAGTATCTAATGTCAAAGACTAGATTTGGCATGGTGGAAAATGTCGTATCCTTGGGTAGCTCTAGGGAAAATAAGGCCTCAGCCAGTGCTTTCTGTGTAATTCTACAAACTGTAATAAGGATAGGGGTAATTGCATTAATGTCAATTAAGCTATTAATAATGCCCATCTTGTCATTCCTAAATATAGCAGTCACTCATACATATTACTGTCGCCTGTAAAGACTGTACGTAAATGAGATCATGGCTTATTTATTCTTTGAAATCTGGCTGACAGCCAGTCTTGTATCTCTTGTATACCACCAAACTAACTATTGTTTTGGAGAGAAACAACCTACACTACTTGAAGAGGCCCTGTCCTGTAATGGTGATGTTGATCACCTCATGCTAAATACACAGCTCCTGTATAATTTACAGACCCCCCCGGGATGCCAGCAGGGCACTCTGTGTCACTTTCATTCATGCCAGAGGAAGCTTTTGTCATGACAGACAAAGAAGATCTTCAGAATAATGCTTGCAGCATCTCTGTGCACCTGAAGAAAGATCATCTCTGTTGATGACTTTCAGGTTTCCTGTGTGATAGGCCATAACTAGTAGCGCAACTGCCCTTGCTAACCATCTGTTGTGGGCTCCAGTATTGTGGCTGCACTTGTGAAATGAAATTCTGTTTCTAATACCATTTAGAGTTTGTTAATTTGTTTTAAGGAGGATTATCACTAGACAGTTTAAAGACAGAGTCCTGAATTAATGCAAATGGACATGCAATCTCCATAAAACATGCACAGATCTATATTTAATAAAACAGTTGCTGGAAATTGATGCAATAGTTTCACAAAATGAAAGGCTAGTTGGTGCATTGTGCAGTGCTTCAAAGATGGTGCTTAAATGTTCAACATCATGAGCTGCAATGCACAGACAACCATCATTAGCAAATTTCAGGGGTTACCAAAAGGGTTACTCTCAGAATTGGGCTGTCCTTAAGGCAAGAGGAGAGAAATCTATGAGAGGAACCTTTCAGTCAGAGCTCGTGACAAATGAGAGGCTGTGGCCAGTTCCCACAGGAAGACAGAGAGAAGTACCATGACCTGCCTACATCAAGGAGCAGGAAAGGAGGCAACAGATGATACGTATGCATTGAGGAGAGGGGAAAGGGAAGTGAGAATGAGACTAGAATTGTTTGTGAACACCTCTGATATTCTAATGCTGCTCAGCCCCCTACCATCTCCAGAGATCCCTGGGTAAGGATATAATAGGTGAAGTCATTTTTGTAATAAACTTGGCTGTAGCTCTAGGCCATAAATCCCAGGTTCAAGTGCTCAAACTTATTATACATTTCCCTCTTGCCTCACACTCTCTTTCTATTAATACTTTGATTCGGATGAAAATTTTCACTGAACACAAAGGTAGGAAGAGTGAATAATTATTTTATCCCTATAGAGAAGAATACATTTACATATGACTTATTAGGATTATTTCCTGAAGAGTAACATTCTGTTTTCTTCTACCAAAGGAGAATATAATTTCAATGAATCTGCTACTATTTCCATCTTATTTTAACTGACTTCCTACCACAAGGTTTTAATGAGTCTACAGCTGCTGTGAGTAGTAGTCATTAGGTGGACTGCCCTCTGCAAGTTTGTATCTTGTGTAGCTGAATCTTACCCCTGACTCAGCTTTCATTTATTCCTTCCTTATTTCTTCCTTGTTCCAGTGAAGTTAAAATATCCCCAGTAATGCACCGTGTCGCAAAACCATGTAATATAAAAGAAAAGAAACCGGCATCTTTACAATTATTAGCATTTTACGAACAGCTCAGTGCATTGATACCTCCTTGCCCATTTTTTTCCATTTTCAGTCAAAACTTTGTCACCTTTGTTAACTAGGCATATTTGAAACAGCTGTTTAAACCCTCTTCCCTCATTTTAATTTCTTTCATAACTTCTCCCTTTAAGTACAGGTCCAGTAAAAAATGGCTTCTCTCTTTAAATAAGGGTCCAATGCAGAATGAGAATGAATGTTGTCATATGAAGTGCATTTCAAATGTAATAAAGCAGAAAGGAGTTCCTGGCCCCTGTGTCAGTTGTAAGAGGGTGCATAGCGCGATCACTATAGCTCAGTGGCTGCAAAGCAGAAAATGAAGATTGTAAAAACGTCACATAAAGAAAAAATGCGCAGTGGATTCATTTTGCGATGCTCATAATTCAGTAATGCCTTTAAGTAGCTAGAAGAAATATAATAAATGTTTTTCCACAACATTGATCATACTGTATCAGAGGAAATATTAGTGTGCAGGGAGCCATGATTATGCTGGTAGTAATTCTCGGTGCAGAAAACTCCTAGAAGATGGGACCCTTTATAGGCTGAACTTTTATTGGCTGCAGTTATTTACCTTTAAGAATACGCCTAATACACTGTCCTATAGCTAAATATTTTTTGTGAAAACTCAAACCAGCAACTGTCAATAAATCAGAAACCCTGCTACCATTTGACAGAATTTATGTTTTTCCTATGGACACTCTGATATGTTCTTGAGATACAAAAAATTACCAACTGACCATGTAAAACAAATTTTCCTGCCGTGTTCTAAAATCTGGATTTGGTCAGACAGGTTTACGGTGCATGATCCCATCAAACCATTGCCTGTAAGTGTAAAGTACCCTTAAGAAATGTAATGCAATGTTAGATTAGGCAATAGACTAAAGTACACGGTTAGCTGAAGGTTATAAGCAAACATACAGGGACCACCATGGACAACTTCTTTACCGTGCTGAAAACCCACCATAAGTCACTAAAACATGTCTGGGCTTTGGGATGTCACCAGGAGGCCAGTGGTGGTTCCCAGTGCCGGTCTCTTGCTCCTCAGGGTGGCAGGACCTGGTAGTGCTGGTGGGAGGCACGGCCCAGCCCTGCAAGAGGGGAACAGCAGCTGGGGACGGAGGGGACCTGGGGGAGGCCAGCCCAGCCGTGCCCTGCTCCAGGGCTGGCACACGAGCGCCTGAGCTCAAGGAGGGAGAGCAGAGGTTGAGGTGAGGGAAGAGGAGAGGTACCACAAGGTTCTTCCACGGATGCAGAGATGGCCCTTCCCCTGCGCTGGAGGGAAAGGAGAGGCTGAACATGATGTGTGGAGGGCTTGTGTGCCAGAGAGCATGTATACTGGCTTCTAGCCTCTGAAATATCCTGTTCTCTCTAGAGAAGGCACTAAAATATTCATGTTCATTTATCATTAGGCTCTTTTTCGAAGGAATGGTTGAAAATGGTTATAACTTTAAGCAAGGAACTATGCCTATGTACTTGAAAGTATTGCTCACAAGCCTAAAGCAGCACGCCTGCAACATGATTTGCTGGGCCAGGGCCTAAATGAGCAAGTTTTCTGTGCTGATCACTGGCTCAAGCCCTGCAAAGCATCTGGTCTCTGAAGATAGGGATTGGTTTTGTTTCCTTGATAGACGTTTTAGGCAAGAGTTTAATGTGATCGTTCCCCTGAGCAGATGCTTCCTTAGCCTTGAAACTTTAACCATTTTGGGTTTTTTCCCTGAAACACACTCTAGGATTTTTCTTATGTTTAAAATAACAGATTTTTTTTCTTGCTTTGAATAAAAAAGACAGCCACCCTCCCTTTATCTATCATGGGGTAGTAGCTTGGTTTAGAGACTAAAGGTCAGTCCTGCATGATCTGTCCTTGGCTGTATAAGTGCTTTGCAATATGATCTTGGGCAAGTAATTTAAACTTTCTGTGTTTCAGTCTATCCATCCTTAAAGTGATTAAAATAATAGGCACATCTGCCAGCAGTTATCACATGGGACTTAAACAGTTAAAGGCCTTTGGCAGGTTGTGTCAAAACAGGGAAATTGTGCAAGGCTGAGAATTATCAAATGCACAGATTCTGTTGTACGTCTTTGTATACCTCTTTTAAAGCAATGCGGGACATTTAATGCTCTTTGCGAATGAATTACTATGGCAACACTTTATTCTGTATAGTTCTCTATACAATGCATACATGTATATTGGTCTGGGGCGTGTTCATTTGCATATGAATATCAGAAAGGAGTTTTAAATGCAGCAATCAAGAGCGTTACCTGAGTACAAAGTACAGCTGTTGCTATCACTTGAAAGAAACTCAGTGCCATACAGGACAAGGAAGGGTGGAATCTTAGGGTCCTAAACCAGCAGCCCTAAATGGCATTTGATGCCAAGATTAGTCACAGAGTCTTGCTTCAGCGGTACTTCAGGTAAGACATGACCTACTGCCAGCCCTGTGCAGGTCTGCATGCTCTAAAAGCCTCTAAGCCTGGAGCTCAGCGCTCTCCTCCACACGAGGGCTGCCCCAGCCCCCGCTCAGCCCCCCACCAGACACAGAAAAGCACGCCCTGCTTTGTACGGTTACAATCTGCCCATGGATACGATGAGGGGATTTTGTAGCAACTCAAGATGTATTGGTCTAATGCTCTGTAATTAACATTTAATCTGAACGCAGCTTGCTACCTTTCAGGGGGGAAAAAGTGTTTATTTATTTTATTTTAAATAGTAGTTTTGTTGCATTCCTATGGATTATGCAACTGTGAGTAGGGTGAGCTGCCACATGATGGCACTGTTGCACATAGCTGGCAGGAAAAAACTTCCTCTCAAAGCAAACAGTTTGAAAATGAGGTTTGGGGCAGTTACACATACCTGTGGGTATGGGATTACCAGCCAAGCAAACTGTACCATAATGCTACACTCACATAGAAAGACAGGAGATGTCAAAACCTGTGTATTAAAAAATTACTCTAATATTGTAATACCCCCTAGTAACTGTCCTAGCACTTGCATGTTCCCTCGCTACAAAAAAGAGCGCATACTTTGTAATAGATTTTGGTTTATTTCATTACATTTATTTTAATTTTTTATGTAGAATGAAATAACAGCAAAACCAAATATTTTAGTTCCTCTGCACACCTTTATCTGCCCACAAGAACAGTGAGGATGTTGACTTTAGATTGACTCATTGTCAGTGGGACCTAATTTAAAACCAACTGGACCAATCCATTTTCATTTTCACTACAAATATAGCTGGGACTGCTAGTTTTGAAGATAATATGCTCCTTTAAATCTTTTTACTTCTTTTGTTTTAAATCATATCTGAAAGTTTGCCTTTAACTTGATTGGCTACTGTATTTTAGGAAACAATAGAAAATGGGAAGGTTGTTTTTTTCCTCAATTCTAGAAAAAATATGAGGCAGTTATTGTCTGTCCTTGTTCAATTCAGTCCTTAACCTCTAAATTCTTAGACTTCTATGAGAATGTGCATTTGATACTGGGAAAAAAAGAGTTTTCTTTTAATTATATTGAGAAATTGCACATTAGTATGAATTCAGCTGAACCTCTGTGTTCTTTATTCCCCTTCTTTTTCTTTTTCTTGAATGTTAGAGTACATAAATTGTAGAACAGTTACAGGTCTAGATTCTAGCTATGGGATTTCTTTCTGTTCATGTAAATTATTGCAAAATTATGTTGCCTGCCATCTATGGGATGCTTTGATCCAAAATTTCAGTCATTGTTTCCACATTTAGGGGCTGGAATGAACATCAAAGAAATGGGTGTATTGAATTTACTGAATGCCAAAGCAGTACAATAACATGCAAAGGATATAAGCAAATCCCAAAGGTAAAATGTGCTGCCAAATCTTGCACATAATAGAAGCTCTAAAGTGACAGTCTATCTTTGACAAATGCATAATGATATCAATGCCAAGGGAAGGAACTAGCATGCTGAAAGGTGAATAAAAGAGTTGGGAACAATTCGCTGCATTTACACGTTTCCTCGGTGTGTTTTCACACAACAAGGAAAGCAGATGAGACAAATGGATTAGGTAATCATTGGAGAACACCGTAAACCTGCAAAGGTTTTTTACTAACCTGGATCTTTCCTTGGCTTATAATGAGTATTTAAAAACAAAATATGGTTAGAAACAATTCATATTCTGAAAGAAAAGAATACAGGCTATGAGGAATGTAAAAAATGGTTTATTCTTTCTTCCTTTGACAAGTTCACATTTAATGCCCATATGGTACTTGCAATATGCTGCTCTCTTTCCTGGTTGATGGATTCCTAAATGCTTCAAATAGTTGCAAAGGCAAGTTAAGGGTTCCATATGTATTCACCAGGTTTTCCACCGCTGTGGACTAACACGGTAATTTTAATGGGTATTATAATATAAAAACATGAGAATCACTGCAAGAAACCTATCAATTTATCTTGTAAAAATCTGAAACATACTTGTTAAATTCATTTTATTTTCCTTTCTTTAAAAACAAAATAAACCCCAAAGCAAATAATAGCTGTAAAACATTTAACAAAAGGCTTCCTTTCCCAGAATGTACAACACTTAGCAGAGGCAAGTCTCGGGTTATTTAGCAGATCCTAATGTGTTCTAGAGTATAGAGGTTTTTCGCAAGCCTACACGTTAATGTTCATGAGAGGGATTTTGACAGAGGCCCGCTGAAGTGCAGCACTCCTGCTGCAGCCAGTCGAATACTCAGAAGGAAGTTCTGCTGTAATAAAACTTCAAAGAGAAAGTGAGCGAGGACCTGCTCTTCCCCCGTTAGTTTTCTGCCCTATCTCTGGCAGCTGAATAGTCACCTCCAGTTTTCATATGGCAAGAAAACTGCCTCTCTTGACTCCTCCCATTAGGTGACTGAAAGCATGGCTGCCACATGTCAAGAACGCTGGTCAGGTGCTAGGTACATATCCATCTAACCAGCGTTTTGCCAAGGTGATAGCCATATTCTGGTCATATGATAAAAAAGACTATTCTATCTTGGACAAAGAGAATGTCAGCCTTCTGCGGGAAAAAGCGACATATTCTTACCTGGGCTGTGGTTCCTGTACTCCAGCTACAGAGGTCTAAGGAGCAGTTTTATAGATCTAGGCAGGGTAACATTCCTCCTGCTCAGTAACTGAGGAAAAAGCTTCTGACTGGCATGGGGCTGTGTCGAGACTGGAGGGAGTATTTCCATTGCCTAATTAAGTGGATTTTCAGTTGCTGTTGGCTTTGGGGCAGCCCATTAACACCTCAGGGTGCACCATAACTTAGTTACTTGGGCTCTTGAAGCGTCCCCCCGAGGCACATACATGGTTTAAAGCTGACTCTGTCTTGCTCCTCCCCTTTTCCCTTCTACCCTGAAACTACAGGTTTTCTACTATGCTTTGGTGAAGTGCAGCAAATAATGTAATTCTTTGTACATATAACATCCTGGTTTGTGCAAGCAATTAGGAAACTGAATGCCGTGCCCAGATGGGGACCTGATCCTGTATGCCTTGGCTCTGGTCCTGCATTAGATTTGTAGGGAGTGTGACCTACATTCTCTTCCAAAGAAGGCTGGGTAGGAAAGGACATCTGTTTTGGATTGCGGTTGCTAGTAAAATCTCTTATGAAGCAGGGAAGAGAGCTGCAAGTGGTCAGGCAGAGATGCATCTGTTATCATAAGACAGGATACATACAATCACTGCTGAAGAAAATAGGCAAATAGATAACAAAAACTAGATTAGGTGATGTCTAGTAATGAAGGGGGGAATGTCTAGTCTATTGCATTTTGTAGGCAAAGTGTCTGACCCCATGCCAGCCACCTGCTAACATTAAGAATAGACCTGTTCTAACCACAATAAGATTGAGTGCCTCAGTAATAATGAGGGAAAAGCCAAAACCATCAAGAACTGTGAGGTTCATGGACAGGCAGCCACTTTCCCAAAAGGGGAGAAAAGTTGGTGGCAAATAAGTTCCATCACCTTCAGGACAGCATTAACATCTCTTGACTGACCCTAAAGACATACTGCTTCCCAGAAATCTGGCTCAAAGTGTCACTATTTCTGCAACTCATCTGCCTAATTGATCTCTATTGCATCTTCCTCTCCTGTCACAAAGATGCTGCTGGAAGCGATGCGGGGCAGATCAAACGATCTGCAGAAAGGGGGGTGGAGATATGGAGATCAGAAACTCAGGTGGCACTCCTGTGAAACCTCCCATTTGACAGTCAAGCCACAGCCTGAAGATTAATGCGTAGCTGTGCCTATGACACTGGAAGGATGTTAGTTTACCTTGGCTATTAGTGATATTCTGTAAGTTGCTGGGAAAATATTGAGCAAAGTAAAAGAAGAAAAACATCTTTGAACAGTCATTTGCTAACCTGCAAAGAATGGCTTTATTCTAACAGTTAAGGGGAGAGCTGGCAAAACCCCATATACCAAAAATAAACACCACCAACTTGCACGAGGATCAAAAAACTACAAGTAACATAACAAAGTCACAAGGACAAGAAACAAAACATCAGGTCAGCCATGAGTATCTTTAACAATCATACTAATAGAAAAAATATAAAGAATAAACAAGAAAACCTGAAAATCTTAGCTGTTCATGATTGCAGCTGAATTGGTATAACAGGGACTTGGTGGAAGAATTCATATGGCTGGAATATTAATATAAAGGATATAGGTTGTTCAGGAAGGAGAAGCAGGTTAAAAGCAAGGAAGGATATCATGTGCTCTGATGTTTAAAATGGAGCTGAAAGCATATGCATGATGGTAAAGAAGAAATAGACATAGGCAATCTCACAGTTAGGGTCTACTACAAAGCATTAGATCTGGAAGATCAAGTGAAGGATATTTTTTATAATTAAGTAGCAGAATCTTTAAAGGGCCTGTACTCTATGTGCTTTAACTATTGAACTGTTGGTAAAGGCATACTGTGGAACACCTTGGTCAGCAAATCCTTGGTTGAAGCTAGTTAAAAGGGAAGAACTGAAGGTGAATCAGTCTTCCAAAACAGTTGAGGTTTTTTTTCCGAGAGGCTGTTTTCTAATTTTTAAGACACTTCCTCAGATATTCTCTTAATGGCTTTCCCTTGGCAAAAGGTGAACTTCAGGATCTTTTGGACTTGCTCAACAGGTCCCAGGTATCCTCTCAGGTCTGATGATATCTGTGCTTTGCTCGAGGCAAGGGCAGCAAAGACAGCAGGGAATTCACCTTCCCTAGCACTGTTGTACTGAATAATGAAAATGTAGGGACCACGTGTAAAGCTCACTGAAGATCAAGCTCATTTTAATCCAGATTCAGCTTAGCTGCAGAGTCCTTCTGTTTGGGCTTTGAATTCAGAGCCAGACTTCTTTGGGGTTTTGCCTTCATCAGAGAAATTATTCTTGTCAGAAGTCTTTTCAGCCCCATGACTGAACTAGACCTCTCAGCCAGGACTAGATAAGTCACAACTCATCTTTTTCAATTTGCTGGTTGAGGGTCTATTTCACATTACTTCCTTTTTTTCTGCTCACATTTGCAAGCTGCCTTCATAAATGCTGCATACTGTGATTGGGGGTGCACACTGTGAATGTGCCTTGACTCTTTAAAATTCTGCAAGGTGCAGTGTCTCAGGGAGACAAAGAATGGACTTCATTGTCAGGCAGTTAACTTTGAGTGCTTATAAGTTCCTGTTTCACTCAGTCAAGTAGTGTTTGTTTCTAATTTTCATGGACCTTGAAAGGACCTGAGCAATTGTTCAATACTTTCCTCTGTGTGAATGGTAAGAAACCGAGGTCTGAGGAATGTACATAAAATATGACACTATTCTGTTGCAGAACATCAAGGGCAACATCACTTGCATGATGTGATTGTGATAGACAGAACTCACAATGTATAGGAAGAGAAGGTCAAGCAGCAAAAGTAAAACAATAGTCTTTGGGAAGATAAACTCTTCTGAAGTTACAATTGGGAAGTAAGCTCAAGAGAAAAGGATATATGGTGCTGTGACAGCTGAAATATTTTTACTGGATCAGACTCTACTAAATGCATCAACTGTAGCAGCTGGCTAGTGTAATTAACACCAGCTAAAAAGGGTAAAACCTCTGCTTAGAATAAAATAAGGGCAGGACAAATGTTGTTAATTTTTCTGACACGCTTCTTAATTATCCCAGAATGAAGTTCATCATGGCCACCTCAGATTTGCTAGCGATTGTTTTGGAGGACACAGGGAAGACCAATGAGAAAAACTGTAAAAAGTCAAATGTAATAGCAGTTCTTTCAGAAAGGGAGAGGAAGAGCAAAGGAATTCTGGCTAGCCACATGCATATTTATCCAAAGATTTTTTTCCATCATTCATAATGAATTTTTAAGCCCCAAAAGATGAGAAGGAAATAAGTAGCAGCCAATACAAATTTGTGAAATTCATTCACTTGATGAATAGGAATTCGTGAGTAACTAATCATGTCAAACCAATTCCACTTCTTCTTAAAACAGGGTAACTAGCCACGAGTAAAGTGGAAAAGTGATAGGTCACAGATATTCTGACTGTTGTCACCATGTTGCATGACATTGTCTTGAACAACCGTCTCAGCATGGTTTAAGGCCTGAGCTGGTGTATTATGTCAGGTTTGGGGGCACCAAGCTCCTAGAAAAAGACACAAAGTAGGTAGAGTCTGAGGGAGAATAACCAGGTCACAACAATATGACATATAAGAAAAATTGGAAGAGGTCTATTTTATTTCTTTCTCTAGAATAAAGACTGATGGGCCATGAGAACAGCCTTTGATTTTATTTACAACAGCCTTTTACAGGAATTATTTTTTCTCTTTGGTAGATAGAACAAATTTGCTCTGGCAAATTCAAATTAGGCCTTCGGAAAAAGCTTTCTGACTCTAAAGATGGCAAAACTGATTTTTTGAGATGGCTGTGGAGTCTTCATCACTGAAAATGTTTAAGAATGGGTTTAAGAGGAACATCTCTCATAAATTAAACCTGCCTAGAGAGAGGGCAGAGACCTCCCAGGGGAGTCTGATTTTCCACTGATTCCCAGACACAAAGTCAAATAAATGTCTGTAAGCTGAGGTTTCTGTGCCATCCAAGGTAGTAGATGTGTTTACAGTGCAAGAGAGTATCCATGCTTTACCTACCATGGGTAGCAGCAGCAACTAAGGTGATAGACCATTGGGTTAGAAGCTGAAGTGTCTAGCCAGAATCCCTGATATGCTCTGTTTTTACTCACGCTAACTACCATTATTCTTTGTCACCCATGCTGCAGTCAATCTTCGCCTGTGGAAATGCAGATTGGTGTTAAACTTTTTTTACCAAGTTCTTTACTATCCTTGTGTTTTCTCCATTCATATGCAGCTTTGTACAGTTGCTAGTGAGTAATGGTGAAATTTAGCTTAGCAGAAAGTTTTGCGTGAATATATAATCTTTTGGAATTGTGATTAGAGTTTCCAGAGTCCCAGGTAAATTAGAGTATTTGGCTTTTCCATTGTTTCAGAACTTGTTATCGATGTATCTAAATGTTCAAGAACATAAAAATGTACAAATGGGTGTTAGTTGAATGGATGTAGTAAGATTTTTCTGGCATGAAAAGTACAGTATTTATGAGTTAATTTAATCGGAGAAGAAAAATATTGAGTAGGTGACGAAGTAAAAATGATGACTGTGTATTATGTTTTTGCCATGCAGCTGAACAAACACATTCAATGACAGACTTTGGCAGGAGCTGCAAAGATGTTCTTGACAATGGTATGAATAAATATTAGGTGCTGTACACAATTCGCTGCATTCCAGGCCTTGAGCAAAACCAGGTGAGCTTTGCCTGGAAAATGTGGAAGAAACAATGTAAGCATGTTCGGAAAATGTAAATATCTACAGTATTCTCCCCAGCCGCTTTGCTGTAACATTTTCATTTGCATCAGCAACAACTCTGTCATTTTTTATCTGCTCTACTTTCATTGCACTTCTAGGAATCAATTAAACTCCCAGCTGCTTTAGAGTTCATGGTAGGCACTTCAATAATATTGCCTAAATGAAGGACTTTATACCTGCTAAACAAAATATACTGATCAGGCTTCATTTCCATTGCTGCAACTGGTTTACAAAAATATAAAGGAAAATAAATACTTTGAGATTCTTGGTGGTCAATACAGAAGCAGAGAGGATGTCTCCTAATAATTTAAGATGGAAATTAGAGAGAGGCTATACAACATGGATGAAGGCTATGATAAATAACTAGCAGTAAGAAAAAAGCCTGCTAATATATCTCTTAAAAGAATGAGTATGACAATATGGAAGAGAATTTCCTTTTACAGATTATTTTTTCTTCAGAGCTGGTTTACAGCTGTAGTCCCTTGCTAGAACCTACAGCAGGGTTGGTAGCTCAAGTACAGTTGACTGTTTGCTGAGGAGAAAAGAGAGATGGGAACATTCTGCAGAAGTTCTCTACTCTTTATTCTGACTCCACTGAGTGAAATTTAATTCAGGGTTGGTCTTCGCATCTTCAGTGTTCAGAGGCATAGTGTCAACAGTACTAGTACTGCTTTTTCATCTTTGCTTTTGTAATTTGAGAATACTCTTATTTAGTGTTGCAACAATAGTTTCCACTGACAAATAAAAATGAGGCTAAATGCTGAATTTTCTTTCATTAGTTCTATTTTCTACTGGTCTTATTTGCAAGTGTGCAATGTTCATTTCAGAAGTAGTGTTCTTAAGTGTATTCCTCCTTCTGTGTCACTCCAGAAAGCAGTGCGGACAGTCTACCTGGAATCATTAAAGACAAAGCTGATGTGGTCTGATGCTTCTACAAGGGATAACAATGTCTCTTCTTCTTTATAACATGATGTGTTTGTGTGTCTGGGATTCTTCAGGGAGTCCCAATAAGAATAAGCCTGCAACAGAGAAATCATTGGCATAGCTGGGAAGGAGAGAGACAGTTTATGTCACTTCTGCAGTTCCTTTTCTGGAACGAGTCCAAGGCATAATTCAGAGCAGCTTCAGACTCCTTGACCATCTATAGCCTCATGGGGATGTTTTAGCAGCTAAGGACAGATGTCGTATTAAGCTGCCCAGCCCATAGCTCCCCTTATGTACTTGTTTTCCTCTTTTTGTGAGGGATGTGAGAGTTTGCGAGGACGTATATCAGCTTCCTGTAAGAACTTCAAAGGGACTGAGCCTGGTACCTTTTATTTGTGCCATTTTTTTTACTGGAAATAAACAGAACAAAGTGAAAATCCATCTTGTGAGTTTGGCTTTCTCTCCTCTGATCCTTTCAGAAGCGAAACCAATGGACTTGAACCCTTAAAACATATACTGTGAGAAGAGCAGCGGAGAGCCTATAGTGACATACTGGGAAAAAAAGTCTAAAGACTGTATTTTTATATATAGTCTTTAGATGTCAAGATGATAGATATTAAAGAAGGAGTAAAAATAGGTCTCTTCAATCTAGAACAGTTTGGGTAGCTGAGGATTTATGATGTATTGCTATCTGCGATTATAATTTCGTTTTTGAATACATGCCATTGGCTTTCTCCTCTAAGTTTGTAGAGATGGTTGATTTGCTCGAAATTACCAATATACCTCTTGTATGATATCTGTTCCTTAGCTGTTGTCTGTTATTATTAAACAAGTTGGACTGTAATTTTCTGGCTCAAAAGGCTCCCAGAAAGGCAGATCAGGAGACATCCTGATCTGTTTGCAATTGCATATTACATGAGGAAAGTGGAGAGTTTATTCTGAGCCTCAGTTGAGAGATGACTTCATCAGGCCATTGTTATACCTATTAGAACCATTTTCAAATACCTCTTACTAGGGGAAGTTTTTCTGGACTCGTTATGTCTCACCTATGGACATATATGGACATACTTTCAGGTATGCTTGGCAAGCTAAGAACTTAGTCTTTTTTTAAAAAAAACTGGCATATACTTTGGGAATTCTAGTCCTAATTACAATTTTTGTGAAAAGCTTGAAAATTTGGGCTCCAGAATCGTAATCAGTTAATATAATGTTTGCTTAATTTGTTACATTAACTCTGTCTAGAGATCCAGCACTTGTGTTATATCTCACTAGGTTCTTGACAACAGAGATAGCAGTCTGGGAACATCAGCAGCATGTGCATGGCATCTATGATTGTCACCCATGTGTGTTTGACACAGAGAAGAAGTGTTGCTTTGAGCTACCTTTTCTGAGATATTTTACATGCTTCACCTGTCTGTTGTTATGCAGTAGATCTAAGCATACCTAATCTGAAAGACTTCCTCACTATGAGGGGACTTCTTTGCTTCTGTATAGGGTCACTATTGTGAATCAGCTACAGGAAAAACACTGAGATGCTCCCATATATAAATCTTGGGGCAGAAGTTGCTATCCTATTTTACAAATTATAAATATAGTAAATGAAATATTATTTAAAAAAAGAATAGCAAGATATCACTAGCAGGTTAGCCAGCTCCAAATCTTGAATATTGACTTGCAGATCCTTGCCTTTATCCTGTAGTTCTTAATTGCAGAACTTAACAGCATCCAGAAGCAAATTTTTTAATAAATAAAGCTATGGTTCAGCATAAGAATGTTTTCAGGGGTGCAAACTGTTCTCAATGTAAAACCAGTATCAGTTTATATTGATGGTAATGAAAGCTGTGTTGGTAAGTTAAAGGGTAAGCAAACTGAGTGAACAGGAGCAACTCTGAATCTGACTTAAGAGCCAGAATAAGTGAGCACTTTGATTAGAGGAGATATGAATACCCTCAGGACATGAAGGGGGCAAAGGATAATTTCTCAATCCTTTTGCTAAACTTATATCTACTCATGCAATCCACTTGCTCCTGAAGACATTGCTTAGGCATTGATATTTATCTGGTTTTGTTTCTTGCATATCATCTATCACAACACTTAAATAAAGCTGGTAGGAGAATAGATGCCTTTTTTAATCTTATGGTTATACTAGAAGGCTCAATTGACTATGGAGAAAATAATTTTTAGTTATTTTTTCATCAGATATCACAGAATGTTTTCAGAAAGCCCTTAACTGCAGTTATTTAAATAGTTTTACCTATTGCATCTGCAGGTACATAACTTTTTCCTGTGGCATAGCCATGTTTTGAAAGATTGTGGAAGTTAACTCTTGATTTCATTGCAGGGTATTTAAAATTACAGTTAATACTTGTAATGAAGCCTGCTCCTTTGATTAACTTTCGTACTGACTGGGATTTAAGTGTGATTATACTGCCAGAAAGAAAAGTTCTTGACTCTGTATGCTTCCTCTTTATTTCTACAGAGTTAGAGAAATGGTTCAGTTGCTGAAAAAACAGGACAACTGCTGACCTATATTCAGATCTTTGCTCTTCTAACCTGCACATTTTTGTGGTGAAGGATTTTGTTGAGTCAATTACTGCATTGAGCTGAATAAACTGATTATACTTTATAGTTAATTTGGGCTTATATCTACAAAACTCCTATAGAAACATTGCTCAGGAATATTATCTACATAAGCATCAGTAATGACTCCAATTTGTGGTTAGTTAATAATACACGGCTGATCGCTAGTACTAGAAGGCCTGTCTCTGGGTCTATTTCTTGTACTCTTTAAGAGGTATACAAGCAAATAAGAGCTTGTAGCTGACAGACTGTGAGCTGTATGAATGGAGAAGGAATGTTAGCAATATGAAAACAATTTCTCATCACATTATTACATTAATGCCTCTTTAAGGATTTTAGTCCAAAAAATTATTTTGTGTTACCTTCAGTATTAAATAAATTAAAACCAAATTTTGATTTCCAAGACAGAAATTTCACAAAACCTGTGGATTCCCAATTTCATAATTCCCGCAATGGTCTGAACTCCCAAGCCATAGAAAAAAGCATTCCATTTCTCTAGGCTACTGTGCAGTTTCTTGGCAACTGATGATAAACAGATATTGCTTGTTAGGAAATCTGTCTTCCTTTTTCTTTTTCTTATTTCAGATGTAATCTGGAATGAAAACCAATGCTGTCATCATACAGACTCCAAAAATAACAAATAAAATAATATTTATAATATAGCTTGGGATGTAATACTAGATTAAGCCTTTGGGCTTAGCCATATTGCAGCAAAAGGTGTAACATAAGTTTTCCAACTCCAAGAAACAATGGCAAAAACAATAATTCAGACTCCAGGCATTGCCTCCCTCCTGCCCATTTACTGCTGGATGAGAACAGAAGCTGCTTTCTAAATCCAAGTGCATTGAAACTATTCTCATATATGGCAACATGAAACTCTCCGATGGCTTTGGATCCCCATCCCAGATCCTTGTAGATTTAATAAGCAGAGAAGGGAAGTGTGATTTCTTACTTGTCTGAATAAAGACAGGGCACTACCTTTTATGAGATCTGGAACTAGCTGAATAGGAACTTAAAGTCAAAATGAAAAGTTTATGAACCTTCACCATCCTCTCATTAAGATGGAAGACATTAACACCATCAAACCCAACCTATGGATATTGACAGACATATTTAAAAAGAGCGAGAAGCTGATATTTGAGCCAAATGGCAATGCCCGATAAAAACTAAACCATATAGACACCAATCACAAATACAGATTCTAGGAAATTGTTTAATAATCAGATATGTTAGCAAAGGACAACCAGCAGACAAGGAAAGACGCAGGCAGACGCTAAGAGCGAGCTCAGAAGCAGAGTGCCTTGGAGCAGAGAACCGAGTGAAAGGCCAGGTTACGCAAATGTGCGCAAAGAGATTATTTGTTCTTATTCTGCTGATTTTGCATTAATTCTTCATAAGCATGGCTGTCTGGAACAATATATTCTGAATATTATCACTTCCTCCCTTTGACAGAAATGATGCTACAGGCTCCTCAATGTTGAACAATTTTAGCTACTGTTTTAGTCATTGGGAGAATTTCAACCAGGTTGAGTGTCTGAACACCATTAATTTAAATATTTCACTAGAATTACATGTTAGTGATTTTGTGTTCCAATTAAAAGAAATTGATACAGGAACTGGTAAAATGATGTTTTCCATGTTCTGGAAAAGAATTTTTCTGTATTCTGAAGTAATGAAAGTATTCACCAAACCTATAAGCCACCTCTTTGTTCCTACTTTGGATTCTAACAGTCTTATGAAGTTTCCTAGGAGGACATTAGGTATTTTAAAATGCGGCAAAATATAGATTTAAAATTTGAAAAATAAGACCTAAACAGCTAAGTAATTATTTATGAATAGTACTGTATAAAAACCCTAAATACACTGTTCTAGATGGAGCCAAACTCTGAGAATTTTGGGTAAATCATGAACTAGCTGTGAAATAAAGTGTGTCAGCATTTGAACTGTATTTTCATACTGATAATTAATCTTGAAGAACTATGGAAAACTGAGGAAGCAGGAAAAGATCTTCTTAGTAGACCAGGATTTTCTAGGAAAACCTTTGCTCTCTGCCAAAAGTCTCCCATACAACTATTTTCATCCTTCTTTAAAGGGTAGATTGTGTTCTCATCTTGAAGTACAATTTAATGTGAATTTTCTCCAAGAAAAGTGACTTAGACAGTTACAGGTGGGTAATTCTATCATACAACAATATTTTTGGGGGGAAAAAACCCTTCAAACCAAAAAAAAAGCAAAAAATCATGATATTGCACTGTAGCAAGAACATATAATTAATAAAACTGTAGTGTAAAAGTCACCTGCAGCCCTTAAACCAAAGAAATTCACAATAAGCATGAATAATTCTGCAAGAAAATAATATTAAAAATAGTAATTATTTGAAATGTACTTACTGTTCCTGCAGTTCCTTTGTTTAATGAATACATTGCAAACATCAGTGGCACACTCAAAGATTGACTTGAACCCTCTCTTTGCATTGCTTTGTAGTTAATGCCAAACAGGACTTTAACCTTACCTCCCAAGGTCTATATTACTTCTTGTTAACTAGCTAAATAAATACCTGGTACAGTTTAACTGTGCAGTTTCACCTCCTCCTTTTTCAGCAATGATGTTTGAAGAGTTTCTGCCCTCAGCTGTTTTTTTCTGACCCACACCCACCTCTCTAGTCTTTTTGATACAAATCTTTTTAAAGAGGTATAGGAAAGTAGGTGAGGCAGCAGGTTCAGATTACAATATTCCTCTGCTTTTGTCTACTTTTTCAGTGCTATTTTAAACTGAAACCCAGTTCCTTGAACCAGTTACTGTGTGTCCCTACAAACAGTTGTGTCAGCACGACGGAAAGGATGAACAGAGCAGGGCAGGAATGAGGGTTGTGAGCAGGAGGATAGGGAGTTCCTTACACTGGAATTGCCACCAAAAATCACTAGACATTATAGCTGTATAGCCGTCCAAAGCAGAAAAAAGACTTGGCACCAGGAAGTTAGTTTAAAAAGATGAGAAAAAGAAGAGAGCAATGATTAATTCAGTAGAAGTACAGTAAGATACAAACAGCTCACATCAATGCACCTGTTCCCCACTTTTTGGCACAGCATAAAATAAGAGATTAAATGTTTCTCTCTATATATATTATCTGGTGATGCGTGTGTGTGAGAACACACATATGCAAGCAGGCGCATGTGCGAGTCTCTTTCTTCCCTCCTGGTTGTGGTGCTTGGCATGGGAACTGAGCAGAGAGGCCTCGAAGCAGGAAGTGGAGGTGGCTCCTACCGTGTAAGATGCTGCTGGATCTGGTCCTGTCAGCAGCAATCAGAGAAGACGGCTGCTAGAAACAAGGGCTTGGGTGTGGTTCTGATTTAAGATACGCATCTGGGTAATTAAACTGAGAAAAATATATTCATTTGGGGGAATGGAACTGTGACAAGTTCTGTCAACTTTGATTCTATCTATAATTTTTTGAGATAGTGGTTTTAAGCAGGGTTGTAAACTTGTAAAGTAGCCTAACCCCCTTTCCTTCTGTAGTCTGCATAATGCAAGCAGCTGCTCAGAAACACAAAGATCTCACTCTAGATTTCCCAAATTGTAATCGGAAATATTTAGATTATAATTATTTTCTGTGGGTTCATATGACAACCTGATATGATTTTTACATGAATGGCTTCTTAAAGTTTTAATTATATGTCATTTATTTAAGGTTATGTTCATTTCTTTCTAAGTCTTGAAAGTAAGAGGTTGATTTAATTGTTTTTCAAGGAGCTGTTCAGTTCATTTGCTCTTGTTATGAGGCATGTATCATCTCCCATTTAATTGTTTTTGTTTGAGCACAAAAATTATTGTCTGTTTTCTGTGGTAGCTCTTATCCTCCTCTTATAGGTGCGTGTGTGACTGCTGTAACCTTGTCTGGAGGACACTTTTAGTAGATTTGTCTTTAAATTTCTATGTGAGGTTGTGTGAATATTGTAGGGAACAGATGTGTGCCAGGAGCAATGGATGTCTGCAGTAACCCAGTTCTTTTTGATAGTGACTGAGCAAGGGACTGTTCCATGAGCTGCTGAGCTGGTGGTAACTGTGAAAGGGTGGTTAGGCAGAAGAGTTGGGTGACAGTAAGCAGCTTTGGTGGTGTAAATTTCTGGTGAGGCAACAGCTGCTTGAGGATATGGGAACCAGCCCTGGGTGTGCTGTGCAGGGGATGGAGCTGCAGATTATTTGTCCTCAGATGTTCCTTTCCATGTAGGCTAAACAGACAGGCAGCCTCATATGGGTGATGTGAAACCTATTGGTGGATTCACAAAATAAGGTTTTCTCACAGATGCTTTCCACAGTGCAACTGCATTATTTCTGCTGCCCACTGGTCTTAGTGAGGAATTTTCTAATTGCTTTTCACCTTAATCAGCCCTGTACTGCTCTAGAAATTTCCTCAGCAGTTTTTCTGGATGCTTTAATCATGTTTACACTACCTATGCAGTCTCAGCAACACTGTACTATCTTATTTGAAGTCTATTAGCCCTGTTTCAATTCTGTTTGTTTATTGTCATGTTAATTATTTTTTCTAAAACTATACATGTTTTCAAGAATACACTAGATTTTCTGTGTGTCAGCTCTTTGGACAAAGAACCCCATTTGATTAGCTCTTCATCTTTTCTTTATTCATCAGCCACTCTTTTTTTTTTTTTTTTTTCCAATTTCCAAACTGGCAAAAAATAAATGGGCTCAGAAGTATTACACTGAAGTCCATCAGTGTTGGATTCAGAGTTGAACGAGTGAAGACAGAATTTATAATTCCTAGATAGAGGGACAAGGTAGAAAGTAGCTGATAAATGGCTGTTATTGTGCTCTTTTTAGTCACAAGAGACAGAAATCATTTTCTCTAAATGTACTGCTATTATTATTAAGCTATTTAAAAACCAGAATCTTTTCTCCCAAGTTTGAGATGATACCTTCTCTTGGTTTATCATTTTATGTGCTTATGTATGTATGAACTGCAGGTGACTATTCAATAAATCCATTTTTCTTGTCATTAATATTAGAAGATTTCCAACTTCCACTTGCATGCTTTATTTATGATCAAGTTCTTGCAATCAGAAATGTGATCTTTAATAAAATGAAATGTATGTGTCTGATGGAAAGAAGCATTAATCATGCAGAAAGCAACCAATACACATTTATTTCTTTTTGCCATATTGTCACACTGTATTTCTATAGGTTAATCATGATATGTAAGTAATATGTAAACATACTTTCAAAGAAGTACTTTCCTTTAGTGCATTGTGAGTCCAAATAAACAAGACTATGTTCAGTTCCCTCTCTGATTCAGAGAGCAGGGCTATCCAATGTCCATTTACCTCTGCCTTGCTTCTAGGTATTTTTATTATCTTGCATGTTGTGGATACCACACTGACAGACCTGCAGTTGGAGGACCTACCTCTAAGGTATCCTTAGAGGATACCTTTTAAACATCAGTACCACAGTGAAGTGATTCCAATTTTCCATAATGTTACTGAAAGTTAGCCCATTCTTTGTAATAATCTTTAGTGTTCTCTTGAATGCATATAAATGACTGGTATTGATATTTCATTTATTTACACTATTCCATCATGATTAAACCCACCTCCTGCAAAACAACTAATCTTCTAGTTTGTTAATATTCTGCTTAAGACAGCTTGGGATGTTTATTTAGCAGTCAGCTCATTTTAGAGCTTATTCTTTTGGCAAAGAACATTTTCAGACCACCAACCTTTCTATTGAGTGAACTGTACTGTATTTAAATCATACAAATATGAATCACATAAATGAAAAAAGTGTATTCATGGCAAAGCTGTAACAGCCAAGAAGATGTGAATGAAAAATGACTGAAAAAATTCTTTGAATAGTTGCATTAATTTCTACAGGAATTAATTGCAGTTATCATTATATCCCTTTTGTGCTCACTGTCATCAACAGCCACTAATCAGTTGAATCTCACAGGCCCACGCATAAATGTAAAATGACCTGCAGAGTCTTCTGTCCCAGGCTCAATTTGGCACTGCTATGCACAGCTGACAAGGGTTGGCCATTCAAGAAGCAGAAAAAGTGTAACAGGCTCAGTCACATCTAGGCAGTGCAGCTCAGCCCTCAAATGCTCAGCAGTTTGTGTTACTTAAACAGACGAAAAAGTGAAAATCAGACAAAGAACTGCTGTGTGTCACTGATGGAGCGTTGTCAGGCAGGCACAAAAGCTTTCAGTGCTGGATGTGTATGCCAGCCACTGGGTGAGTAAAACGGAGCTATTCCCATCACCTGTTCCTCCTGCTTGTACGGTGCCTGCCACATGCACTGTACCATCACCTGGCTGTTGGAGAACGCTGCAGAAGCATGGGGTAATCCTGGTGCTGGAGACCCTGCAGGGCTTTGGCACAGGATTGGTTTTAATGTTCTGAGCACGATCAACGCTAAAGTCTTCTGAGTATGGCCAGAACTTTAGGCACAGGTAAGCCTGAAAGCTTAGATGCCCTGAGGTTTTGATGTCTGGGAGATTGTATGTAGGTGCGGGTAACTGAGGATCTAAATTTTGAACTCAGATGCCTACAATGGCAACTGGATCCTATACCCACCTGAATCCCATCCGTAGCCCTCAGTGAGCTGGAACATTGTTTCTATGGGAAAAGCCCTGAAGACAAGATCCTTAATAGTTGTAAATTGGCATAGTATCACTGAGTGTATTGAAGCCCACATGATTTACACTATAAGAGGATTTGGCCCTCTGTCTTTATTTGGAGTCTTCTGCAGTCAAATCAGCAAGTAGCGGGTATTAAAGGCAGCTCATTATGGAGGAGCCATATTCACCCATGTTCTCTCTCTGGGAGGTCTCACTCTTGTTCTTTCATGATTTCTGTAGCTGTACCAATGCAGAATAGAGGTCACTGCCACTTAGAAAATAAGTTAGTTTTTTAGACTGAAGCTACACAACAGAAATTCTGGCTAGTGAGGCTCCTCTCTGGGCTGGTGGCTGTGTGTGTGGCGGAGGAGGGATTTGCAAAGCTATGCAGTTGGCCAGGAGAATATCTGTGCAATCTAAGGATCTTTCTCTTCCCTTCTTTTTATTTCTCCCTTCCCCACATTTATTTTCTTTGTCTCTTCCTTTCTTGCTTAGTTAACGAACTGTTCCTATTCAGCAGCCCATTCAAGATCCATTCAGGACTGTCGCTTAGTGAAATACAGAATGCAGACATAGCAGGACAAGCAGAGCTTTTGAATAACTGATGGTTGAAAGGCACTATTTGGCAGTGCTAATTGTACACAGAGTATTGCCCAACTGCACTGCTCTGTTTAATGACTTGTCATTGTATATATTTTATAACCCTTTGTTAGCCTTGAAAATTTGCTTAGGCTGATACCCAAAACTCAAAGTTGGTGCCACAGTTTTAATTGAAGTATGAAAATACTCCAAACCCCTGCTTCCTCTCAATAGTGACTGTGGTAAATTCCCTGCAATTAAGAAAACTCCCAAGTGGTTTTCTCAAAATGCTGCTGCATATTGCTTCAAATTATGGACCAGAAGTTTTGCATGATTTTATGCAGTAGACGTACTCTCAGGGGAAGGACTCTGGTGAAGTAACTAGTTTACTTCAGAGAAAATCCCATAAAACTTTCCCATCATTTTCCTGTCTTTTGATACTAATTTACAATAATAATAGTAAGAAAATTCTAGTGTTGAGGAGGGGGTTAGAAACAGCCCTGTTTTGAGACTGTTTAGACATAAGCAAAAAACTCAGAGAGTTTGCTCATGCCTTGAACACAAGATAGTTTCGCTTGCATTTTGCAAGTGACACTACCGTTGTGAGTTTTAAGTGATGCTTGCTTTTGCCATCAATGTCCATCTTCTATGGCATAATACAGCTGACAATAAACTTTAGTGGCAATTTGGTACGTCTTGCCTGCATTTATGCATTTCTTCTCCAACTAGAACTTAATAATTACAAGATTCCCAGCTTACCAGAAGCTGGGAAGGTGAGTTTAGTGTAGAAAACTTATACGTGTTATGTACTTCTGTGGCTTTTAGAATAGGTATACAATAACCCAAATAAGGCACTTATTAGAGAGATGGCTCTGAGATACACTGATTATGCTGATGCAACTACAGTGATATAATTATACTCATATAGTAATATGAGTAAATTTTCTTGTTTAAGCAAGCCTCAGGTCAAACCCTTAACATTATTAAATTGTAGTTTTGCATTATGAACAATAATAGTATACAGAGTTTCACATATTAGAAATATTTAGTCTGTCCACAGGGGGCCAGAACAGGATTATATCCTCAGAGTGTATTAGTGCTGTGTTTCTTCTAATTTTAAATGTCTCAAGGGAATGGAGCTTTCACCATTTCCACAGAGACACTATTTCACAGCCCATAGATCTTTCTGTCAGGAATATTCACCTTACAGTCTCTCAAATTTTTCCTTTTATGCAAGTTTGGTAGCATTTTTAACTCCCTTGGATAGCTTTATATCAGAGAGGTGAAAGGGGAGGAATTAGAGAGAGAGAGACCAAAAAAAGTGAAGTCTGAGGAAAGCTCTAAATGATTTCTTCATTAAAAAAAAAGTCACAGCACCACAGATTGAATGTTGCTCTCATCAGCACCTTTAACAGTTTGAATGCTGCTATGATAAATGTAAACTTTAAAAGATCTTAATGCCAAACAGAGCAGGAATTTTACAAAAACAAGTGAAATTTCTTCTAGAGATAAGAGTAAAATATCACTTTGATTCACTCTAGTAGATTTCCTCACATAATCTAATATATCTGCTTTAAACCTCAAGGAATTTGTGCCGGTTTATAGATAGCGAGACCTTCCAATGAAATGGAGAACTGGGAGTTAACTTTAAAAACATACTGGCTTTCTCCCAAGCAGTGAGTGCTGACAAGTATAACCATATTACTAAAATCACATCAGCAACGTGATATATTAAACAAAAACATGATTGTCTACAGCCAAAGTAGTTTGTATTTTGTCCATGAAAAAGCATTGTGTTACATCAATCTGTCCAAAAAATGGGGCACATCAGAAAACAATGTTAAGAAGGCTTTTAAAACACATCATTGAGATTACAGCACCTTTAAAAATAAACAGCACTGAATACCAACACAGGTAAAATGTCATTGTGAAGCCCAGATCTGAAATTCAACGGCATGCTTTATAGCTTTCCAGTGTGTGATAAAATCTGTTCACCAGATGTACTATCTGTCTCCTGTGTAGCATACTTGAGCATCATCTAGGCCTGAGGCCCATTTATTTCATGTAATTGCCTTCCCTGTGCACACCTTAGGGCACCCTAATTCTCCATTTTATTTCAGGCACTGTACAGGGTACCATCTGGTAGTGTTAAGCTCATCTCATTTTATTGCACTGTTGCAGTGGCTATATCCAGCCCTATAGCATTCTTTCAATGAAGAGAGAGTTCAGTTACTGCCAGCTATTTATTTTTGCCAGAAATAAAGTAGTTTTTAACTATACACATGCAGAGTTCATATGTATATCAGCCTCACATGAAACACAGGTCACTGCTTTTCACCCCACGTGATTAGAAATAAATAAATAAATGGTGACTTTCTGATATTCAGGTACAGCAGCAGTGCTGGGATAGTGTTCTCTTCTGTTAAGAGTAGGAGATCTAAATTCTTCTTACTCCTCCAAGTAATGATGGCTTTTTAGTATCTCATTTTTATTATTTCTATTAAAATGAGCAAAAAATATTATATCACACCTTAAAAAGGCACCTTACAGGAATAGCTTAATATTTAAAAGTAGCAATATACCTCTCAACTGTACTCCGTTACAAAGTTCATTTGCTATTTTAGGCCCAAATTTACTTCTGTACTTCACGTTCCTGCTGTTATCCTCTTGTTTATTCTTGTAAATTATTGCCATTTAAAAAATAGAACTTGAAATTGAGATTATAGAAAAGTTCATCCATTTCTAGGTTTTTCTTCATTGTGTGCCATTTTTAATCATCTCCCTCCTTTTGAGCCTTTGTCACGTATTTTAATGGCCTGATTTTTTTTAAACTCCCTTTTGTGCCAGCAATTTTGTGCTCTTGGTTATTGCTACTTAGATATCTAACTACCTGCTTGTGCCTACAAATGAGGGAGATGGAATTCTAAGTGCCATTAATTGCTCCCACAGTTTTCATGTGCAAAAAGGGAGCCTGGTTTTTTAAACTCTGAATTTTGCTGGCAATAGGTTTGAAGCACATCAGGTTTGAAAGTGCAATGCTGTTGTCTGCTGTAGAGCCAAATTCTACTTTTCTGTAAACTCTGCTGACTTCAGAATGGTTGCATGCCAGTAAGGCAGACCAGAATTACCCTCATTGCTGCAGCTCTACCACTGTTGGAGTGGACAAAATACACCTTTGTTAAATTGTGGCGGAAATATCATGTGAAACACATTTGGTACCGATCAGACACCCTACAAAAAATGCACAAGTTTCAGTGTTTCTTAGATATGTGAAATAGATCCGGTTCCTGATGTCAATGGCAGCATGAATGAAAAAAATGAACTGCTTTTCCCGCCCAGGCTTTTTTTAAACTATTTAAATCACATTTTCATTGCATCCCCTTTCCCTAGTGCTTTCTCCCTAGGCAACGTCAGGACCAGGTTATTTGGATGCAGCATAACACCTTCCCTCCTCCGTCCACCTCTATAGCTCTGTCTCCTCTTTGGAGCAGTAGTTGGGCAGGATATCATCCTTTTAAGAAGTATGTGTAAGTGTCACTTGGGAGCAATAGTTATGTTAGGCAATGCTTCCAGACGGAGCTCAGGCAGTGTAGATTCGCCCAGTAATCACAGCTAGGGGTGGCATCTGTCCTTTCTCACCCTGGACAATAGCAGAGGTTCCCTTCTATTGAAAGACAGAAATGTCTCACTTTTTTCAAGTATAAGTCCAGGCTTTCTGCAAACTCTGGCTGATGCCGTTTCCCTGGTGCCGCTCAGTTCATGTGTCACTCTTCTCAGCTGTGAAAATCTGGATGAAATATTGATGTGACTGAATGCTCCCAGTAGCTGGGCAGTGTCTGTCTTGATCCATCCCCAAACAAGGCAGCTAATGAACAAAACTTGGAGGGGGGGCTTTCAAAGTGTTGATTTTAGATAAGTATTTAAGTAAGTTACTCACCTGCCATTTCCAGTGCTGGAAATTACTCTCTTTCTGTAATCTGCTGCATATGACAAGAAGGTGACAGTGGACCTTCTCAGAAAATAGCTTGGCACGGCTCTGGTGAGCAGCACAAACAAACTCATAATAAAAAAACAACCACTGTTAAAATTCATTCTCCCCTTTCTCCTGACTTTTTCGTTCACTGATTACTAATAGCCACAGCATGGCATTAATAGACATGTCTGAAAATGCCACCTTCCGGATAAATAAATTATAACACAATGAAACTTAAAAAAGATGGAATTATGTTCCTTTGTGTGAATCCTGTATGTTTTGCGTTCACTGGCAATGACAAATGCGGGTAGATTCACCTGGATTAGCTGTCTGCATTGATATAAAGAGCAGGTGAATGAAAAGAATAACTCTCTCTATCGTTCTTTGTTGTAGGAAGAGTTTATTTTACTGTTTTCAGTCTCAGCTGCAATCGGGAATAGTGGATGGTGACTAGACAAGCTGTGATTCTTAGCAGCCATACAAAGTACATTTTTCTGATGCTTTGTAAATCAGTGGAAGTCTCCAGTGAAAAAATAGGTTCATATTTATTTTCCTGAAGACTTCCACCTCCTTTAGCTTTCAAGCCACCTCATTCTGTAAAAATGTTAATGATAGTTTTAGTATGAAGACTCATTTCTCCCCTTCACCCCATCAAACAGAACATCCTGATAATTCCAAATACATTCATCCGCAAAGAGCTAAGTGTCTGAACAAGCCACCATAGGCCTTAGAGGAGTCAGAGCTCAGAAATTCTGGTAGATAACTGAGTACTGAGATTTTCCATGTACCAAGAAATGATGCTCTAAGGAAGGGAAGAGAACTTCAGAACTGGCAAGGTGCAACAGACAGGTGTGGGTGCAGCAGGGTACCAGACGATATCTGTTGAAGGGCCGGAGCCTTAAGTATAATTAAGACTGTTCATTTGGCATAGCAAAAAGAAAACTCATAGATTTTTATTGATAAAAATGCAAATGTGATAATTTGAGCTAAAAGAGGAAATGTAATGGCACATACTCATTCCTATTAAATTTATTTTCCATTAGCAAAATGCTAATTAACCATTAATCATTTGATAATGTATACATAGCTAAAAGCAGCTCAAAAGTCAAATTGTCTAAATAAATAGCACAGTAGACAGTCAAGGTGAAAAATACCATGCTTCTTTATAAAGAAGAAAAGTAGAAATCATTGTTTCCCCTTACGGAAATTGTAGCTGTGGCATACATACAGCCTTTGTTACGACACCTGAGAGTTACGACTAGCTAGTCAATCTTTTCCTGCAAATGGCTGCAGTTAAATGGAAGCAACACTAAAACAGACTTACCCATCTCTGCAATCAAACTGGGAGAAAACTGTCTTGGGATTCATTGGACAGTGGAATTTGAAAGCATCACATTCTTGCAAAGGTTCCCTCTGAGCTCGAAGGATGGCTTCCTAGCGCTAGTGACTTCTACTCTGAGCTAATTTCTGCTCCGCTCCCATTGCACATTTTTGCATGCATAGGCCCCTGGAGTGCTGTGCAGCCAGACCTGCCAGCATTTCCTGTTTATTTCAGTCTCTGGTATGATATTGGAAGTAACATCTCAGCCTGGAAGTATATTAAATGAAGTGTGCATGCAAATTACCAGCAAACCGTCTTTTCCATTTTACAGAAGGTTCTTGTTCAATTGGTTCATTTTGCAAGAGTTAATTCTATAGGATGGGCTAGGCTTTTTTCCCCTTGTAAAAAAATCCCTAATAACCAGTCCCACATCTGAGACAGTGAAGAATAAAATCAACCATTGTGTAGTATATGAGAAGTAACTATTTTTCATAGGCTTTTTACTACACGTTTGGGATTATGATTTCATATTATGCAAATGCATTTTATGAAACCATAGGACAGAAATGTGTACTATTGTTAATACACATTTGCAGCCTAGCATGTGAAGTCTCCAAAAGAGCCATTCCGGTGTCTTCTCTCATTGTGTATTAGGAATAATAAACAAAATGTAGTTAGACATATTCTGTATTACAGAACAATAATAATAAAAATTGCATCCTGTCATTAATACGCATCAACAGCATGTATCCTGGTAGCTCAGAAAGACATCTCAATGTGAATGCATGTTAAACAAAAAGGAAAAATTGTCTAAATCATAGCAGGAACAGGGACTGTTTGGGACAGCTCTGTTTGTTGTACGTGGATGGAGGGATAGTAATCAAAATCCTGCTTGTTCTTCATTTCTTTCAGCTTCACAGTGGCATTATCTTTGTCACTGGGATCATTGGCTGCATGTTAATTCCTGTGTATCACAGTCATATTTTACAAAGTACTATAAGAGGCCTCAAAATAACTGTTCTTATATTTGTTTTCTAAAAAACTTCAAAGAAGCAACTGGTGTTTGAGCAACCTAGCTGCTACTGCAGTGCCTTGCCTAGGATGCTAACCTATTGACAACACCACAGGCAATGGTTAGGTTGATGAGGCCATTCAGACATGGAATCACAATTATATATTATTATTTCTTCCTAAATGAGTAATAAAAAAGGAAGTAATTTAGCAGCTTTCCCACTTCAGCATGATTTCTGCACTTCAGGTGCAAAAAAAAAAAATCACTATCAATGTTCCTGAAAAAATCTGTATCAACTCTGGCACATGACTTACAGCTGTGCTCCTATTTCCACTTATTTCACAGATCTCAGACTTGTGCAGAGTGTCCATTTTCCAGCACGCAAAGTCACACTGGCTAGTTTTGTGCTGCTGTAATGTACAGAAATGCGTCTCCCTACTTCTGCCTGTTACCATTGCTTCCATGGGGTCACAGCTTGTCAGCCACAAATCTGTGCCATGTTACTAAAACCAGTACTCATGTAGTGTCATTATTGGTGTTTCTGATATCCCAGAACAATATCTGGGGCCTTTTATGTGCCTGCCAAATCTGAAAGAAAGAAAAACAAAGGGGGAAAACGGAGCTGTTCTGCTGTTTCCCAGATGAAGTTTTTAATAAGGGCACCTTTCCAGCATGAAAGAAATGGTAATTATTTTTTTTTTCTTGGTCAAATGTATTTTGGTACTAAATTAGGTTTAGTCTATCTGCTAGAGCTGTTTCCAGTGCAATCTTGCCCATATAAGCAGAAATATTACAAAGGCTTTAAATGTCTTTTGTAGGTTGAGTTGACCACAGGTTCTGGGTATTACTACTTGAATATAGTTATGTGAGATTTAATTAGAACTGCCTTATAACTCTGTATCATAACAATCTCTCTGCTTGCAAAGCTGGAAAAAGAGTAACTTAATAGCACAGTTCAGTAGAAAAAGCCAAGAGGAATGAGCTCTAGAAAAATATTACTTTAATTCAAACATCTGTATTTTGAAGATTCCTACAGGTGTCAATTAAAGAAGATTCCATGGCGAGATTGCATTAAAGGCATGACATCTAAACTTGAGGTAAACACTTGAAATTATGTGTTCTGTATAATGAAAATTGCCTATCTATAAAGCTCTTTTTTTTTCCTACTGAAAAATATATTTGTATAGGTAATTTCACCAGACATTTGGAGACTTTGAAGTGCTTTTCTATCCATATGGCTCTTTACGAATAGGTAATTTTTATCTGTGCTCTACTCAACCGGATGTTTATAAGACTGTCTGGTTTCAAAGATGTCCGCTAAAAAAATATACTTAACCTAAAATGACTACCATAAGATTTATTCAGTTACCCTTTAAGTACTTTGCACCTTATTTCCATTTTTCTCCCTCTAATTTTGCCTCCAGTAAAATCCTAAATTTTTCTAATTTGCTATGCTACTTTAATTAGTCAATTTTCCCTTATTTGTACAAGTAAGCAGTCTTATAACTTTGAGGCTGTAAATCATTCATCCATTAAAAGCTCTATTTCCTCATTTTGCAAGTTCGATTCATTTAGAAAAGAAAAAACCTTGGCGTGGAACAGAATTATGCAATGTCATGGACACATTAACATTTGGATCAAAATTTTACATTGTGTCAACCAGTAAACAGTATAAATGGTTCAGATTTGCAATAAATAATTGTCTATTAATACCTTGGCGTGGTGGAGCAAATTAAAGTCTCACTTCAGTAAGCACAGATGTAGGTAAGAGCTGGGGCCTAAAGAAAGCAACTGCCATGCAGCATTAGAATAGAAAGAGACCATCATGAAGCATTACTGTATCTTTCCAGCAATGAGAATAACATATATAGATTTAAACAGCAAGAGAGAAACATAGGGGGAGGTAGGTTGTAGGTGCATTTAAGTCTAATCAGGCAAGATTTAGAACCATTTGTTTTAGATGCTCTGGCAGACGCTTCCCCTGCAGAAGATTAAGAGAAGTATTTTAAAATACAGCATTATGTGCTGTTGCATAAAGAGCAGAGCCCATAATTCAGGATGATCAGGACATATGATACTCAGGGACCTCCGAGGTCATTATGTTGAGTCCATTCCTGTGGTAGTCAAACACTCCGAATAATCTTATCTGTACACTTTTGTTAAATGGCCATATTTTGCAGCTTGCAGGTTGTTGCCAGTTGTCTTGAGATTTTCACAAATTTAATTGCTAGCTGAAATTTTGTCACATTACTTCAGTAACTTCCTGCCCCGCAGACTGTGAGCAGGTGGTCCTGAATGCTCAGTATCTGAAACTCAAAGTTCAGTCTCTTCATGTGGGTTATTTCTGTAAATGTTTTAGCAGTAGACATGCTATTACTTCAGTGTGGAAATTCAACACAAATAAAAGCATGAAAAGAGATTAATTTACAAATTCAAATATATATGAACAATTAGGTATTAATAACTATTTAGAGAGCTCCAGTTCATGATATTGTCTCTCAGCTGTCTCTAGTGGTGTCACCCATGAACCATAATTGTTGTTACTGCAGTTTTGAGCATGTTTTTTCTTTTGCGTTACCAACTCAGCCCATAATCCTGTAACACAATCTAGCTTGTCCATACGCTAATGGGAAGGCATTAATCAAAACATGGTTCTCCATTACATTAACTATAGAGCAATATCTCCTTATTTTGTATTTCTTAATGGTTTCTTTGTCCAAGTCTGTTTAAAAACGCAGCCTCAGTGTGCTGGACTGCAAGTCTTCCATGGTCTATGCTTGATTGGCGGAGTAATCTCTCTCATTTTCTTTGGCACTTTGTGTTCATGTCCTTGGTGTCTGGAGCACGAGTCAGTGGGTTTTTAAGCAGAGTACAAGGTCCGGTTTTTGTAGGCAAGATGGCTTATTTAAAGTAGATGTGAAGCTGGTCCTGCTAGCTGTACAAGACAAGGGCTTAAAAATCTTCCTCCAGTGTCTGGCTGTTTACAGGCCAAACAAAATTTAATGCTTGCTCTGAGGGAACACAAGAACGATCTGCTTTCTGCATTGCCTCGTGCAGCAGGACTATTTAAAAGGGATATAAATGTACCCATGAGAGCCAATGCCTCTGCGCTTGGGAGCTCCTTGGATAGACTCGAGAGCTTCTTCCTTAGCTCCTCCAGCAGTGTTATGGCTCTGCTCCAAACCTCTGAGGCTATTAATAAAAACCTGAAAATCATCCATCTAATAAAACTCATGTCACTCCTTGAAACACTCAGACCTCTTTAGCTTACCAATGATTTGCTCAGTTTGTGCAAACTGTTGACTTGAGTCCTTGCATAGTTACTGTGAAATAATGCATGTTATTACATGGTTAACCACAGAGTAACTTCACTGGAAGCAATGGTAATTACAGAGTAAGTTGTGTTAATCCTCTTGTGCTATTGTTCGGTAACTGTGTAATTAGATGAGGTCACCTGTGCAAATCAAAGTTGCCTGGTAAATTTTCTCTTCTCCCTTCTTGTAACAATTGCAAGTGAGTTAGAACATTGATGGTATCTCAGCAGGGTATGTGGATCCAAAACTGCCAGAGCAATGCATTGCTTTCTATAAGCAACTCCTATTTTTAATGTTACCAGCAGAAAACTGATTACAGGGACAGAGGTTAAATTTGCCTGTATGAATAGCTGTGCCTCCATTTTTAGCACCCTCACTGAAATCGAGCTTAATATTACATTGAATAGAATTCATTCCCACCCAGTTGCTGTTTAGGGAGTTGTGAAATTAATTAAGCACCCTCAGTTCACTCCCATTCTTGAGTTATGAATTTTGAGCAAGAAAGACACAAGTTTGGTGAAACAGTGAAATATCTAGAGCAGGATTTCAAGAAGACCATGGCTGAGGCATCCCATAGCCATCAAAAGACAGCCAGAAGCCATGGCCAATGTAGTATTTGTTCTGTGGCCAGAGAGTGCAAGTCACCAGAGATGACAAGGTATGACTTTTTTGCATAAGCAATAAAGTCTACACATCCACAGTGTAACACAGAGATAAAAAATGCTAGGGGCATGACCTGACCTGACATGATTTTCTTTAATACTGGCCTGAGTTACATGTTAGAATATAAAGAATTAATTACATGATACATAACCAGCTCCCATCAGTGCTCCAGCAATCTGTGAAGCACTATTCAGGCATGCCTTTCCTGTGACAATTCTTCTGTCTCCAGTATATCACACAGCAAACCCAACATAACATAAGCACACATATCAATGTGAACAATATCATCCTGGTGCAGAAATTTTCACAGTTAATTAAAAAAATCAAATATAAGCAGTCCAGCTCCTTACTAAACTAATTAAAAATATAAATACAATAAGCCCTGACTGAGCTTTTGACAGGTCATTAAAAACACAAAATTGAGTCAAGTACAAGGACTAGTTTCAATATATAACAGAGTGAAATAATATGGTGAGCCTGAAGTTAAATTAATGCTGATTTTGTTTCCATTGTTCCTCACCTGGTGTCAGTGGCTGAATTTACACAGTGTAGTTCTCCAAAGGTAAAGGCCTGGGCAGTTTACTATGTGAAGTCAAAAACGCCATTTACTGCTTCCTTCTGGCTTTTAAACCTGCTTCCCTGGCAGCATTACCAGCTGCGTGTGTTCCATGCAGTGCCTTTTTGACCACATTTTGAAGTAATTTTCAATCCTCTGATATTATTTCAGCAATAGACATACACTCTCACCACTCCAAGTGTATTCCTTAGAAATAACTTTGGTTAGAAGTGGAGTAGTGCTTTTGGTACATCAGCTTAGGGTTTCCAAGCAGGACTAAGATCTAGCAAGCATTTTTCTTGTAGGAGCTTTAATACTGTGCGATGGGGCTGCACTAGACATTCCCTTTGTTTCACATGGGACTCCCAGTCCTGAAGATACCCATGCTGTACACAGCTGTATACAGCTTAGCTCACACCTGGGCACTTTCCTAGGGCAAATAAATACTTCACCTGATGAATTAGAATAGATCTGACTTCATAAGGTTAGTTTGGTACTTGGCCGTAAAATACCATTCTCCCGTTACGTTTGCAGTGTGAGGAATTCTCCAATGTAACTACAAAACACAAACAAAACCAAAAAAAGCATGGGTGTAGCCACTGAATATTTTTCCTGTTGGCCTTGATTTATCAACAGCATCATGAATGTCCCGAATGCCTTTGAATTTCCTTTGAATCTCCCTTTGAGGGGAGCTCCAGGGATATTCCCTGTAATGTCTGGAGAAAAGTGGGGGATGCCATTGTGAATGAAAATGTTGCTTCCTAGTATGCTGCAGCTTTCATTTACTGACATCCACATATATTCAACATCTAAGAGCAGTGTGTAATAAAGTTTCAGCTGAATTGATTTCCAACACAATTTGGCCTGCCTATAAATTGGCACAAGCTCAGTTTTTACAATCTGGACTTGAGGGAGCTTGTTTCCTGGTGTAGAAAAGGAGATAGGAGATCAAAGCTGTGCTCCTTGCATTGGTGTAGCAAGAGCTCCTGTGCTGAGCCAAAAGGATGAGGGAGTATCCCAGCCAGGGGTTCCCCAAAGGATGTAGGAGTTTCTGCCTCAGGGCTTGTCTGCTTCAGGAGCTCCCCTGCAGCAAGCAAGAAAGTGAACTTAGCAGAGAGTATTGTAACACCTCTTGGAGAGGCTGCCCAAGGAACTGCAGTGAAGCAGACGAAATGCTGTACAGTCACATTCTTGCTTGTTGCCATGCAAAAGTGCCCCTGAATCTGTCTCTCCAGCACTGAGCCTCCCAGCCCAAAGGACTCAGGACCATTGACGTTTGTCCTTGTTGCTGTGGCCCTTAGGATTTGCCTGTGCTTGTGTGTGTATGTGCTTCAAAAAGCCAGGGTCCTGCACCAAGCTGTGCCTCAAAATAAGGGATTAATGCCTAGAAAATATCTTAGTCAAAGAGTTCAGGCATGGTTTTGTAACTTAGTTAATAATCTCGTACAGGAGAGGCCTGAGAAAACATGGCAAATAAGTATTAATGCTGGATCCCCCTCATTCTCTATTCTTTTCTACTGCCTCTATATCAGATGGGTCTCCTTTTTATCCCTAGCATTAAGTTTTTATCACTTTACTAAAATACTATAAATCAATAAAATAGGGCAGAAAATTGCTTTCTTACATCATTGCACCAACATGCCGCTTGTATAGTCTGGAATGACAATGAGACATCCATCTTTCTGTGGACAAAAATGCCAGCTCCCAGTACAAAATGCCAAGTTGTACATGGCTAAAAAAATTCCAGACCAAACATTAGCTTCTGCTGAGATGAGAAATGCCTCCTTCACTTTTCTAATTTTTTGAAGATTCTAATTCTCTAAACACAAAGTATTATTAATAAATTAATATTTATATTCTGTCCTAAAACTCTTTTCCTAGTCATTCTTCTTCATGATAATATTTGCTTGAATCTCATGCCAAGCTCTGTAAAGACCTTTTTTTATTTTTTTTTTTTTTAATTTTTAAATATGCTCACTAGGGGGAATGCTCATAAAATTCAGCCTCAGCCACAATCTGGACTATGGTCTGCCAAGCTCCACATAAATAAATCATCAAGTCATTTTGGCATCTTCTGGGCCAGGAGGAATATCTTCGGGGTAGATTTAAAGAGACATTGTCCTGTAAATTATGTCCTTTGTGGAGAAAACTAAGCAATAGCTTAAAGCCTACTTTGAATCTCAGATATTTGAATTTTTGCAGGTAACCAGCGCAACAAAATACAGTGAAAGACTTTTTAATTCCAAAATTACGACCGTATTAGTTAGTCTTCCAAATGCTGAAACAGGGATAAAGCAGCCAAACATTTCTCAGCTTTGCACTTTCTAAAGCCAATCTAAACACTGAGACACAAGACTGCTCCAGCTCCGGAAGAACATGCTGGGGTTGGCCTGACAGCATGTTGGCCTGTCAGCTGGCAGCACCTCATCCCTCTCTCCCTCCCTTACACCCTGGGGAAACAAAACCTGGGGTAAGTTGAAGAGAACAACTCCTGCAAAGGCCCCAGGGGTGGCCAGTTGGGCAGGAGCACCACAAAGGACATATGCCCTGCAGCCCAGGCTCCGAGCTGAGTCCTGGTCATGGGACCTCCATGCTGGCCAGGAATGATCTCTGTAGCTGGCTGTGAAACAGAGCTTTGTTCACCTACCCCTTGTGGGGGGCATCTAAAACAAGGACATGTAAATCAGATAATAATCAAGAGAAAGCAAGCTGTAGCTGGTTTGTCGAGAGGAGACCGTGGGCCACAGTCCTGTCTGCCGTTCACAGGTCACTGAAATCAATGGAGTTGTGCCTGCAATTACACCACAGGGAATCTGGATCATTTTATTTGGACTGTGGGAAGTTACTGAACAGTAACAAAAACACAGAGGAAAATTGCCTCATTTCAGGTTTTGTTAAAATCCCGGACTTGGTCCAAGTTCATCAACAGGTTCTAAACCATCAGTGGTGCCTGAGACCATTGACAAGGTTTGGGTGGGCAGCAGGGAGAAGTCAGGCAAAATTTAGTATCTTCAGCTGAGGTTTTCTTAATGTTCCTGCATTCATAAAAACTGAAAACAGAGAGAGGGAGTTTGAACTTCCTGAGATCATTTGGAAAGTGAAATGAGCATTTATGGGTGCACAGTGGATGTGCTTATGATGGAAGCAGAAACAGAGTGACAAATCCAGAATGGCATCCATGCGTAGATCATCAGGAAAAGAATGAGTTGTGGCTAGCCAGCTGACTACCTGAAGGAATTTCCCTGTCTGTCTCAATTAATTTCTGAAATGCAGAGGAGAGTCTTAGCTGCAAAAAAACTGAGTTTTAGGAATAATCAAATCTTAGGAGCTGTGATTTGGCCCGTTGTAAGTAACAATGACCTCCTGAAAAAATTGAAAGCTGAAAATCAAATTAAAAAGGCAGGGAGTTTCAGCTCATGTCTTCTCACAAAAATATGGTACTAAAACTATACTTACTGCCAATGATAATGACTAGAGGTACTTTAGGTGATCTTTAAAGATCATTTTCCTATTTTGAGTGCTCTAATGTTATTGAAAATGCAACAGTGAAAAGAAGCATCAGATACTCTTTCTGGGTGACACTGAAATGAAACCTTTGGGTTTTGGAACAGTGGCACAAGGTAATTAACATACATGCCGTTGGTAGCATATTCTTTGTCTATGTCTCTGAATTGAAAAGAGGCACTGGAAAATACATACCAGGCAGTTACAGGTTAAGGATCATTTACATAAATTAGCAAATTTGCAAATGAATTCATCTAGTGAAAAGTAAGACACGGGACACTGCATTTTAATAATTGACATTCCACATGAAATGCAATGTTCTTGAGGAGGAAATTGAGCTCCAGGTTGCTATTAGAACCAGTGGAGCAGCAAGAGCTGGAAAGAAATGCCATCTCATATTATGCGAGTTACTGCTCCTGCATAACAACTATCTTCTATTCCGATAGATTTTATTTTAATAAAACTAGTACTAGGATTTTTACAGAAGAAAGATCCAGCCATCGACAATACTGGTCAGGAAACAAAAATGCGAGAAATCTTTGCGATCTGGTTCTAAGTCAGCTAGTAATTCATTATGCTCTAAAGTAATCTTTCTTCTTCTGTTTTATTTGGCAGCCAAATCTCCTTACTTTTCAGTTATACCAAGTAGTTACAAGCTTACTCCAAAGTATGCAGCACTGACAGAAAATTATAAATTATCTGATTTTTTTGTTCCCTGTCACAACATAGGTTAAATTGCAAAATAAAGATAAGTGATCCACTTAGCTGCTTCCTGCTGTCCTGATCAGTTTAAGAACACATTATGTTGCAAATACTGTTCTTGATACAAAAGTAATGACTTTCATAAGGTGCTAGTCAGTCATTCAAAGTCACAATACTTTCATTGTCTGCCATAAATACAAATTATAGGCTCACAGAGAGCTGAAAGCAAGTCTGTCCCTAGTAATGTTACTTAGTATAATTTAAAGATTAACTTAAAGGAAACCAAATCATTATCTCAGTGATACACTTTTTCCAAGATCACATAGAGTGTGTCATTTCAATGAATGCCAGTAAAATTTCTCCTCTTGTAATATTCCGAAATACAGATGAGAGTGTTTGTCCTTAATCTGACTACAACTCTGACATCATCCATAGGGAGGGCTGTGTTAAACTTCCTGAACTGAAAAGATAAAGCAACTAACTGCCGCTACCTGCATACAATGTTTGACATTTGGTTGTCCTAACATCCTTTTTACTCCTGTTTTTATGCAATTTATTGCAGGAAGATGGACAAGCTGACTAAGTTCTCTTCCCCTTCATTTCTATCCCTTGGTTTAGGAACCTGAGATATTTTAATTCCTGAATAGGTTGAGAAGTCACTCCAAATGAATCAGCTGCATTAATAATATTTATTTTATCAAATTATTCAGCTGTTTAAAATACAGAGCTATAATGAGCTCAAACTGAATAAATGGGTAGGCTGACATTCTTTCTCTTCATTATTTTGACACACACTGCGGCGCATATATACATACAGGTAGAGCAAGTACATTTAGAGATTGCAATGATGCCTTGATAAGTGAAACTCGCTGCCTTCACTGGCACAGGAGCAAATTTCTGTAACTTTTATGCCCTTTGGTATGAGGTCTTACTGAGAAGTATTCTCCTGTACTGATTAACAGAATGAATGAAGAAAGCTTCCATTTTTAACTTCATTCTTCATGACACAAAAATAACTGTCACATATTAATGGCAACAATCATGTGGTAGAATTATTTTACAATAAAGAAGAGAGAAAGCAGCTCTTGGACTTTTTTTCCAAACTCAGAATATTCTTTCCCCACCAAAGCAGCACTGTAACCTAGGTCAGATAGTCCCCTGCGCTGTATCCTATGCAGAGTAGTCAATAGGTTTTGCAGAAGTCCATAGCTTCACCACATAAGACTTTACCTTTAAGAGAGCAGTAACAGTGCGAATGCCTTTTCACCAGGGTGTCACTGATGGATCTGAGCAGCTTTTCATGTATGCGTGCTGCAAACTCTTTATATTTTTACATTCTAATAACAGTGAACAGCATAAATTATCTCTAATTCTTGATTCTGCGAGGAAGCAGCCATCTGGTCTAATACCACTGTGACAGTGATATAGGACTGAACACTCTGTGCTTGGTCTGCTGCACAGAAAAGGACAATAGGACATATTTTAAAATGTCAGGATACATCAGAACCATATTCAGGAAAGTTTGCATTTATGAAAATTGATAGTATTGGAGATATATCATGATGCAGATCTAATCATGGCTGCTGGTATGGTGAATTAAATTAAGAGCTGATTTGAATTTTTCTAATTAAAGATGTGTTATTCCTTCTTTCCTCATGTTTTCTCTTTTGATAAAAGAAGCTTATTAAACAGTTTTCAGGAAAGCTTTGTGATTCAAAGGGTTAAAGCTTTAGCAAAAAGACCCCAGTGTCAGTGGTAGTTTGACTGTCTCAGTGCAGTATTCAATGGGCATTTGTTTGTATTCCAAAATCATTGCTGATGTTTGCATAATTGTTATTGTTTGAACTAGATAGACTGGGTAGGACCAGGTACTGCAGGGTAGGATGGCATGTAGGCACAGCAGCTTAGCAGAGCAAAGCAGAGCTGTACAAGGTGTTCTGTGTGCTCATTCCAGCCCTAGAGAGCTCTCTCAGCTGCCTGCTTCCAATGCCTAAAATATATGCACTAAAAATAAAGGAAGGCCAAAAAGAAAAAGAAATTTGACTTATGTTGGTGTTAGCACACTTTAAAGATAAGCTAACATGAATTAGATCAAAACCTATCAGCTACTGATTTGCCCTAACAAATTAACTTCAGCTTTGCTGTAGGGCTTAGTTATGTAAGTAGCTTGTTTACGTAACTTCTCTTGTTTAAAGTTTTTTTAAGAACACCAAATATTTTTCAAGACTTCAAGACATCAGGAACTTAGGAGTATCATTTATAGGTGTCACGTAGAATGTATTTCCATCGTTAGCCTTAATGGCTTTAAGAAACTCACTGTATTATTTAAAAAATAAACATGAAATAGTTCTTTTCACAGCATGAATAGTAGTTAACCTGCAGAGGTCAAAGAGTTAAATACTGTAATGGGATTTTTAAAGGGACTTCTTAATTTTATGACCAATAATATCATTTATGTACTAGGAGGGGCCATCAAATTCATACTCCAGGGTGTTAGCTGATGACAGGGATAAGAAACAGTCCTCTCATCCCTTTTTGCCATGTAGGACATTGCGCAATTAGCCAGCTGTTTTCTTTGAAGCACCTAACATAGGCCACTGGCGAAGGCAGAATTCTGAGCTTGAAGGATAATTGATCCAATCTGGCTTGGTAACTCTATGTTCACTTGTCTACTCTTAAAATCTATATTCTTCCAATCAAAGATGGGGCATGCCAGAGGTATACATTGCATGAGTTCTTTCAGCAAGTGGTCCTTCTGGAGCTTGTGTCAACATATTTACTAGTTAGAATCGTCCAGTGCTGTGACTACCTTTAAGGCTGTATAGTATAGAGAAATACTGCTTGCAGGGCAGCATTCTTAAGGATGCTGTATGCCAGTTTTGCTAACTCAGGTTGTCAAATGTTAAGGCATGCTTGTATTGTTCAATCCTTCTTGCCAGCTCACCTTACCACTACCATAACATCCCTTAAGTGCTGGAATGCTGCTTTCAGGGACACTTTCTTAAAGAGGGAAATGCAAACATAATATTATTCATGAAGGGGAAAGGAAGATAAACAAATGCAAAGGACAGTGAGCTTATCCCAGCTCTTGCCTTTGCAGGGACAATCTCCTGTGATACTTCTGCTTCATAGCATCTGAAAAGGTCATACACATACTCTAAGAAAGAAAGCACACCTGCAGACGTAAGTATGGAAAAGTGTGTAAAGATAGATCTGGCATGATTTTGCACACCAAATTTTTGAGCAAAAATGCAGGTCCTGGCTAGAATCTTGCATTTCTGTGAAGGAAGAGGGAAGCTTGTGTGTGCCAGCAATGGAAACAGCCAGCACCTGCATGAGTAGTTAGAGGTTTTCCAAAGTTAGATGGGAAATGAATTGATTTATCTTTGCTTACAGCTTTATATCAGAGCTTGAGGGAAGAAAAAAAGGAATGTTAGCTTACAGTCATGATAAAGTTTCTGCAGATATTTCATTTTTCTGTTTCACTTTCCCTGTTAACTTCCCTGATCATGTGAAAGGCAAAGTTTCTAAAGATTACTTCCTTGTGGGTTTTCTTCTGTTACAGTCCCAACCAGTTACAATCTTCTAAATTCACACAGACACTAAGAAAGCTTATGAATTCAGTTAATTTGTTATTCTGTGCCTTAAACATGCATCAGGAAACCAACTAACCCACTGGTCTTCACTCTTTTATTGCTTTGCTGTTTCAGAACCAAAGAAAAATCTAATCAAATCTGTTAGGATCCATGAAATCCTAAGCTCAAGCCACTTCCCATTTCTGACAGAAAAAGCAGAAGCAATACTAGTTCCCCAAATCCCTATCAAATGGTTGCAATATAAAAAGTTAAAAAATGCTACCTTGGAAGCTAGAACTAGACAGAAATTGGATAAGAGCTTGTACTCATCTCTCCTCTGTGTATATTCTTTGATACCTCCATCAGTGTCCCGTGTCTATATGTTGAAATCAAGTTTTGAAAAGTCTCTGAGTTTTGAGTTTCTTTTCTCCTCCCATATTTTACACAAGGATCCTCTGTGACCAGTCAGTACACCCAAAGTTATGCCTGAGCTTTTCTAGGTCATTGTTGCTACAGAGAGCCATAGGGGAAGCCATAGTCCCCTTCTGGTGCTGCCTCTGCTGGCTTCTGACCATGCTGTGAGCCTGTTCAAAACACTGAACTAGCAGAAAACTAACTTGGGAGGAAAAACTGGATCATTTTTATTCAGCTTGTGAACTGAATGAATTTACAGAACAAGGAGGGGTGGGAGATGGAACTGGGATAAATTACTGGGGTGTACAACAGTCTCTTTTGTTGACAGTAAGTTTCATCATTTCAGCCATGGTGTTCAGCATGACCCGAGATGTCTGGAAATGGAGAAAAGCAGTTACTGTTAGATGGCATTACTTTTCAGATTTTGTACTTTGATCTCATCAGGTTTCTTAAGACAAAGAAGGTCATGGCTGGTCAGATGAGATCCCTCACTTCCCTTTCCTCTTTTCCCTTGAAAGCCAAAGCTAGTATACTAATTCATACCTGCACCCTGCACTGAGCTTCCATTCAGTCAGAAAAGCAATGAATGTGCAACAGTGAGCATTACTTTTGGATGAGACATCAAGCCAGGGTCTTGGCTCTTTAAATAGAATGAAACTATGTCTGGACCAAGACCATCAAACATCTGTTAATCAGACTCAGGAAATGCTGAGATGAGAGTTTAAAACAGAGGTACGGCTAACAGGTTGCTGTGTAACCAAGAGAGATCTGTGCTATTTGTCATCTTCTCTGAACTCCTACATCTGGATAGAAGTTGCATGTGTTCATTAGCACAAGTTCATGGATAGTAATGAACTAAGAACTGGCAGCCTTTTCTCTGTCTGGACAGTGCAAAATAGATTATAGATTGCATGTGCTATTAATTAGAATTTCAAGAGGTTTTGTTTCAGAAACTCAAAACATGGCCTGTATAAAAAAATGCTATTGAGTAATTTGTGCGATCTGTATGTTATAGAGGGAATTTGAAATTTCTCTTTGAAAAGCCATCACTGTAGTAGTTGGACTACTCATTCTTATGTGTTATTTCTGTCTTAGAAACCTGACAGAACAAGACAGAAACACAGAAAGAGAAAGAAAGAGAGAGAGACACAGAAAGAGAGAAAGAGAGAAAAGAAAGGAAGAAAAGAAATAAAAGAAGGAAGGAAGGAAGGAAAATATAGAGAAAGAGAGAGCAAGAGAAAGAAACAAAGAAAGAAAGAGAGAGAGAAACAGAGAGAGAGAGGAAGAGACAATTCCAGTAGGCTTTCTGGTAGAGTTTTCAGTAAGGGACTCATTAAAGCACCAGAGGAAGTATGTGGAGGATAATTACTTAAGAACAAGCCAAATGCTGCAACATTACCGTAAGCCAGAGGAAGAAAGCTATGAAATGCTGTGGGCACCTACACACATCAGGACAACTAAGAAGAAAGGTAGGTGACTGTTTACTGCTATGATACCTATTTCACTTTAAAAGATTGAGAATGGTGAGGGTTTTGAATCAGAAATACAAATGACACATTTTTCTATGATACCCTGATGTCCTGCTAGCAAGTGTTTTCCAGTCAATCAATCAGTCACTCAAGTAGTCAAAAGCTTTAACCACATAAAAATCTATTGAGAACAAGTTTTATTTACAATGGTGACCTGGCCAAGAAAGCTCACAAACAGCAATATGTAACATCACTTACAGACATACAATCACTATTGTATATTACTAGAAAGCTCCCAAACATATCACCAGGCATAAATCAATTACATAAAATACCACAAACATCAAATAAACCAATAAAAGAGGGAAGGTCATAACACCACCAGACATGTCATGAATAACCGCCACAAACATCAGCCAGTGATTCATCCACAGTATGAATAAAAAACCAAAAGATATACAAGCAATTCCTGTTAGATCCTTTTGTGTTCTGTTAAAAATGTGTTATTGTCTTTTGATGTTGTCTATTTTACAGCATTACTTCTATTTACATTTCACTAAGGGCATCAATTATTTTTAAGGTCTATGTTAGTTAAAATTGGGGGGTTTGTTTGTTATATAAATGTGCATTTTAGCATGTATGTTTTGCTTAGCAATTTGTCGCATGTATTTCCATGCTTGCTTGTAATCTGTAATACTTTGCATTTAGTAATATACTTCACAATATTGTTATAGTTTGGTCTACTAAAAAAAAATTGGACATAGAACACAATGGGATAGTTCGGTATCATTGTCATTGTCGTGTGTGTGTGTCCCCTCCACCCGTGCCCTGGATCATGAACATAATTCAAAAGCCACTAAGATTTGAAGAACACTACCTCCAGGTAGCCAGCATCTCTTAGAATCTGCACCACTATCTGTATATTAGCAACAAACACATATAAAACCATCATTAAACTTGGTCTTTAGCGAGCTGAGAGCTTATGCATAGAACAGCATATCTGTAATGATTAAATGTGATGATGGCAATCAATCTTTTTTTTAAATGCCAGATCATGGCTTTCTTAGTGTGTATGTCTGTGTGTCTTATTCCCAGAAGTCCATGTTAAATGCCTACCAGTCTAGAGGGGTCCTATTCCTCTGTACGGGCAACTGGAATCTACATTTATATTTTTGCAAGGGCCACAAGAGTTTAACCTTCACAAATTCTGGTTTATTTGATAGTGTTTGACACATGGTTTTCAGGTTGCATTCAAAGCAGATGTCTCATCTATTTGACTGAAATTTTATGAAATAAATACAGAATATGCTAACTTCTACCCTCTGCTTAGTACTCCCAATTATTCAACATTAATATAATGTAAATAAGCATTACCTTCAATCAAACTTGACAGAAAATTAGATAGCATGTCTCATCAGATCCTGTTCTCAAAAGGGACATTTATGAGCGACTCACAGCTTACAAGGTGGTGATGGTATTGTCCACCATTTACACCCCAGTAGTGTTCAGCTGGTGAGACATCAGCAAGACAAACCTGTCTGCTAACTTGGCAACAAAAGCATTTTATTGCTGAAAACGAGATTTGCATTTAAAACTCCTGTATAGCTAAACTGAATGTAATTGAATGGAAAAAGTGGGTGAAAACATTTGGTTTATTTATATACATCCTCTTCCAGACATGAAGTTTATTCTGAAATTCAGAATAAATAGATCATCCAGACTCTGATCTAGATCCCCTGCTTTTAAACTGATGATATTGGCTGAAAATCAGACTGCCATCATTTCAGATTAGTCATTTTTGCTTCATTGATAACATATGCACTTAGAAGCAAGTTCTGCACATTAAAAAAAAAAAATCCAACCCTTCTATGCATGCATTTTTCAGATATAGACCCAGCTAGTATATGCTAACGCCAAGCAATTTGTTTTGCAGCATGTCACATAATTCTCTTTTTTTTACACCCAATATCTATGATTAAGAAATGTAATACATACTAAGAAAGTCTTAGATAATTTACACGATGCATTAAAGTGTTTTGCATGAGAATATAGTATGATGCAGACAGCAGAAGAATTATGTCTTTCATTAAAAGGTTTGCAACTCAGTGTGCTATGATATAACTATAGCAGTTTTTCTGTCTCAGTGAAGGTTTTTTATTTTAAACACTGCCTTGAAAACCAAGGGATGCATATGCAATAGCACTACTTTAGCTATATGTTTTAACTTAATATCACCTCTTAGTAATTACACACTGTCAGTTTACCTGCTGTCCCAGGGTTATGGGTGAACAGCCATGCTGTCACTGTTCTTCATCTCTCTGAATCTTGATGTAAGCAGTAAAATAAGATGGCATTTTTTCATTATTTAACGTTTTAAAAAAATCCTAGTTCAAAGCCTATTTGAAGCAGTTCATCAAGAATGATATACATTAAGGTCAGGATTAAAAGAAAACCAATTACATGGAAGAAATATGATTTTTGCCACAGATCCTTTATGTGCAAATTAGGATGTGTATTTGCTGCCTAATTTAGAAAGCACCAAAGGACAACTTACAGGGATGAAGAGTAGCCTTTGGAGGAGTTTAGCATCTGTGTTTCCTGAGGAATTTAAGCAGGGAAGAGAAATGGTGCACTTCCCAAAAAGCTTGTGTTTGGGCTAAAACGTGCATCATTGCGCAGCATGCTTTGCACTATCTGAAAAAAACACTTTAGGTGTAGACTAGCAGCTTGGAAGCTTCTCCAGCTTGGAGTAATCTCCAAATGTGGCAGCGTGCGCATAGGCTGTTCTGCATCCTATTCGTACCTTCACTGTGTTGCTGACAGAATAGACAGAGCTCTAAGCTGATGCAGCATTTCGATGCTGGCTGTAAGAATGGTTTACAAGGCAGAAAAGGTTTCAGCTCTTTGCTTTTCAGGATCTGTTTCAGAGGCACAACAAACCATGCTTAGAGCCTTACAGATGTCTTCCCTCTCTCCCATCCACTGAAGTTAAGAACAACCTGCTGCAACAGTTTCTACCTGTTTTCTCTTTCTTACATTGTCTTCTCATCACTTGTCTATTTCATTTTGTGTTCACCAGTTCTTCATATTTTTACACTAAATATTTGCTTGGAATATGTAGCTATGAAGCTGTTCTTTCTTTCCATGTCAAAAATTTGCTGCTATATTTTCAGGAAAAAAAAAGGATTGTACTTCTTTGTAACATCCAGACATCATGACCAACATTTTATTGAACCTTTATCTCAGAGTGTAGATCAGCATGATAGGTAGTTGTTTCACGCCCTCACCAGCTCCATCTAGGTCTAAGCATCTACATCAGGGGGTACATGGGGATATTTTGTTCCCTGCTCAATGCAACATTACTATTGTTTAGCTTGTGGTGCTTTAAACATGAGGTATATTTGAGCTTCTGGTGCAGCTAAGAATGGTAATACCTATCTAAGAATGGTGACTATAAACTAAAATGCAGGAGGCTGAGTTTCACTTTATAATAATTAATAGTAACTGGTATAATAATAACTAATACCGTTTTAGCTAAGTGGTAACAAAGACTGCAGTATCTAGCACTCAAACATAGCTCCTCTGTTTTGCTGTTTCTGACTAACGTAACACACAGACTTAATAAATCCAAGGCTTTTAAAGGATTTTTCCATAAGATATTCTGTTAATATGTGGGCTTAGGTGAAATTTGTCAAGCTATATTTAAAAACAAATTGAAGAAGCAGTAAATCTTTTGTTGTTTGGCCAGGGCTAACTTGTACTTTGGTGCAGAAGGATAATAATGTTCTACTGTGAGCGCAAAGCTGCCAACACTGAGAACCTGTATATCCTCCCAAGACTTTGTTTATAAAGACAAGAAAACTTAGTGTGGCTTTTCCTGCAGTGACATTTCACCTTAAAGGAGTTGTGTTTCTTCTGCATCCTCCTCCCCACAGACTGTGGCAGGTTGGAGTCACAGCCCATAGGACTTGGGCAGCAGTGTGTTCCCAGAGCGGAGGAGAAAACCTCAAGGGACATAGAGCTATAACTACCCCCATGCAGCACAGTGTGCTCAGATTAATGATAGCAATATGCAAATTCTTGACTACTGTAATGGCTTTTAAGGGTGTGGACATCTGGATGCCTTTTAATCTAACAGAGCGCTCAATTCAATGATATCATGCATCAAGACACCAATGGTATAGTGCTATTTTTGTCTCTTTCTTCCTGCTAACTGAGCTGAATTCAGACCCCTGTAGTGAGGTCCATGGCCCTCACTTGCTGTCAAGTTAATAAGTTGCTGCATGAATTACAAACCATCTCCCAAATGCTCCGGGGATCTGAAAAAGTGAGAGCGACACTGACTCACCTTTTGAAAATGTGGTGCATTGAGCTATGAATGAAAACCGTTATTATGGCAATTGGCATGTCCTGGAGGCAGGGGAACTCACAACGGGCTGTTGCTACTATTCAAGGAATGGCCTTGTGGAAATGTATTTATTTGGTATCCAGTTAGCTTACCTGAATAGTAAATCTTCAATCTAGACAATCCTCCTTCGGCTCAGATATTTGGAGCAAGTGACACACAGCTGATACTTCACTTGATATAATTCTCCCAAGACCAGGGCTCCAGACCAGGGCTATGGCAGGACTGGACTATCTCTGAAATCACTGATCAAAAATTAAGAATTAAAATTAAGGTGAACCAAAGGAAAACTTTCCATGGATTTTCCTGGGTTCATCTCTGCCACACAATGTCTTAGTGATGCCTCTGCAGTAAATTTGTATGTGGTCAATAACTCTTACGTGCTGTGACTTTCATCACTAAAGATTGCTCACAGCAAAAGTCACTGGCAGCTGAATTTTGCATGTATTGAGTCCTACATATTACTAATCAATCCACCTCTCTCTTGCCAAAATTAACCATCTAAAATCGGCAGCCAAATTTATTGGAAACTTCCAATTTTAATATCAATCCATCTTAAATCGACAGCTGTGAAAGAGAGGAAATAGTGACTATTTACCTCAAAGAGATAGTAGGAGGAGAAGTGCTTCACTGAAAGTAAGTGCTGTATTGATAAGGATCACAGGCATTCACCTGATAAAATGAGGACTTCTGTCTTCAAAACATGCTTTGAATAGTGCATAGGAAATAACTCATGGCACCATACACTGGCAATAAGGGAAAAACTGATGATTCAAGAGCTTCTTATTTAGTGATCACTGCTCATCCTGTATATCAAGTGTTACCGCACCCTGGAACTTGAGAAAAATGTTGTGGAACTTGTGACAAAAATAGCATGCAGTCATGTAACTAAAGGCTTTGGCTAGGTGCATCCATGCAAGAGGTTTGAATTAGTTTTGTACAGACTTCCATTATTCTAGAGTTTCTTAACTTTGGCGTGCTTGGCTTTGTGTCCTGGTTTCGGCTGGAATAAAGTTAATTTTCTTCCTAGTAGCTGGTATAGTGCTGTGTTTTGGATTTAGCATGAGAATAATGTGATAACACACTGATGTTTTAGTTGTTGCTAAGTGGTGTTCATACTAAGTCAAGGACTTTTCAGCTTCCTGTGCTCTGCCAGTGAGGAGCACGAGAAGCTGGGAGGGGGCACAGCCAGGACAGCTGACCCACACTGTCCAAAGGGCTATTCCATACCATATGATGTCATGCTCAGTATATAAGCTGTGGGGAGTTGGCCAGGGGGCAGCGATCGCTGGGATGAGATGGGCGTCAGTTGGCGGGTGGTGAGCAGTTGCATCACTTGGTTTTCCTGAGTTTTATTTCTCTCTCTGTTGTTTTCCTTTTCATTACAATGTATTATTATTATTGTTATTATTATTATTATTAATATTATATTATATTATATTTCCATTATTAAACTGTTCTTATCTCAACCCATGAGGTTTCTCACTTTTACTCTTCCAGTTCTCTCCCCCATCCCACCGGGGGCGTGGAAACAAGCGAGCGGCTGGATGGTGCTTAGTTGCCAGCTGGGGTTAAACCACAACACTTTGTAACCTTATAAATGTTCTTTCAGAATAGTTGTGGTACAAAATTATAGCAATCATTAAACTGAGAGAAAAAGATGCTTTGAGGTATATAATAAATCAAATTTTTCAGACCAAATTTGTGTGTTGGTATTTGCCATCCAAGGCAATGAGTATAGGGTCAAATAAAAACAGTTGTCAAAGCAGATATCTAAATGAGTATGAAAAAAATGTTTGTACATTTTCTCAGTATCAGAGAGTCTTGCATATGTGATTGGGAATTTTTTATAGTTTTTGTTTGTTTATACTGACACACACAACTTCTGGTGGCCTGTCATCTGTATTCTGACATGATAAAAATTCAGAAGTGAGAAGAGGATGGGAAAAAAACAAAGGATATCTCAGGGTTGTTTGGCCTGAGGGCCCAAAACATGACATTTCTCTCTCTTTGGAACATCTGTCCTTTCCTTGTATAAAGACTTACAACTTTAAGAGATGCTCTTTATCCATAAACAGCCATCTTCCGTAAGAAGCTGTATGTATTCTTATAATGCAATATAGATATACCCTGAAACACCTGTCCTGTGAAAAAATTGTAATGAAGTGGCACTTCATTTGAAAAAATGTAATGAAGTGCCACTCAAATTGCACCAGGAGAAGGTTAAGGTCTTCTGTGTGTACCATCAATGACATGCTGTTTACATCCTCAGGAAAACATTCCATACAATTAAAATATGAAATGTTAGAGATTTCTTATCTCTAGTTATCCCAGTTAATAGAAAGTATACATAATACAATGTACACAGATATCATTGAACGTACAGGCCTGTTACCTCCGCCTAGTGCCAGCAACACCCGCACAGTTCAATTGATATTGCGAGTGATTTTCTCCTTAAAGCTGCAGACCATTACGAAATGTCAGGCTTCCTGCTGGTGCTCTAAGATGGGAACCAGTTACAGAGACTGGAACAAGTAATATACCCAGCCTAGCTTACAGCAGCACTACCAGAAGTGTTTGGGTTTATTTACTAAGCATTACTCACTAAGTTCACCTAAACCCAGTTGCAGTCATCAGTGAAATGCTGAATCAGAGTTGAAGATCAAGTGAAAAGAGACAGCTTCTCTAAGATTTCCAAGTTAATATGCTAGTTAAATGGAATGTATCTAATGCTATTCTAATTTAAAATAATCTAACCCAAAGTGATTCAAGTTTTTATGTTGCATATTCTTATTCAGCTGGTGCAGAGATGACATTGTCACTGTGTGGCAAGTAGGTGCTCAGTAATAGTTTTGCTCTGTACTTCTCTTCATAGCTATCAAGCTTCTACACATGAAGAACTGCAGAACAGGCTTTTAGTTTGCCTTTGTGTCTAGAATTTACATATTATTTTGAGCCGTAAATTATAGAAGCATGCAAATTGTACAGTATAAAACCATTAGATGCACTGAGTTCCACAGCTTCCAGTTACCTTAGTTCATATAAATAGAAAAACTATTTTTAAGTGTCAGACAAAATTATATACTGTCTCAAAAACTGAGTATTATGTCTTCAAGGAGTAGTTAGCGAGAGCACTAATGACACAGGAAGCTCTGTTCTTTCATTATACGAACAGCTTTTGAAAATTATTTGCAGTACCTCCTGATGTCATGACAGAAGAAGGAAAAGGGTCTGTTTCTGGTGGTTAGCAATGTCTCTTGGATCCTGAGTTCTGTACTCTGAGGTCTTGAAGGTTCTTAACGTCTCTTAATGTTTGAAAAGTGGACCAGAAAAGATTGATAGTATAATAGTTCTGCCCCTCAGCTTTTCAGCTTGTACATGAATTTATGTGCCCGGGAAGACTCTCCTAAGAGTTGCCTTACACTCCCAAGGAACTCAAAATACAGTTAGAATTTGGTCCTCTATTTACAGGTAGGCCATTTTCATAATCTCAGGAATGAATAAGCTGCTCTCTACAAATATAAATAAAATCTTTTTTTGAACAATGCTTATTGTTAAGATTTAAATTCACATAAACAAGGGCAGAAAAAGACTCTATTTTATGTTAGCATCTTTTTTCCAATGATATTACAGGGTACTGAATGTAACTATGTGATCATGCATAAACATGACTCTCTTAAAGCCAATGGGAGTCTTTGCTATCAATAACCTGATGATGTTCATTGCTTTAGCAGAAATTAAGTGCTTTGTGAAAGACTTGTTTTAAAAAATTAATCCTTACTTTTGGAATATTTTGCTGATATTTCCAAAACTATCCATTTTACCATGTGAACTGAGAAGTTATTATAGCAACACAAAGTATTTGAGTCCTACAACAAGGGCCTCGTCTTAGAACTGCAAGCCCAAGTTAACAGCTTCTAGAAACTAAGGAAAGTATGGTTCTAATAACTACCCTGGTAGTGCCACAGTAAATATACCTGCCTGTTGGCTGAGGAACATGCCCTTAGACTACTGAGGCTGAACATATATTTTCTATTACTGCAGAAATAAAATTCCAGAATTAAAGTCTTGCATCCACTAAGGTGGATAGCAAAATTCCCATAAAGTTCAACAGAATCAAGGATTTATCCAGACACTTAATCTCCAAATGGGAGTTTAATTGTAGTCTCTTACACCATCTACAGAGATGAAAAGTACCTCAGAGTGCAATCCATACTTTTTTTGCCATATACTTAAAACTTTTATGCAAAACATACTGATCATAATTGAAATATGTTCTTTCATAAATTGACTTTACCCCACTACCATTTATGCATCTGTTTCAGCAGCCATGTACAGACCCATTACTAAATGAACAATCTCTATGCACCCTGTAATAAATTTTACACATTTCTAATCTTTTAACATTTATGGCACTGCTATCTTTAATTTTGAGAAAAATAAGGTTTGCCTGTATTTTAAAATAGCATGGCTAATTTACTAAATGTGTAGAATGAACAATGCTTATTATTAAGATTTAAATTTACTTAAACAAGGGCAGAGAAAGACTCTATTTTATGCTAGCATCTTTTTTCCAATGATATTACAGGATACCGAATGTAGCTATGTGATCATGCATAAACATGACCCTTCCGAAAGAGGCTGCTGGCCTTAGAAGCAGTTCTTACTAGTGAAATTATAGAAGCTTGGATGGCCAACAGTATCAAGAAATAATTGCAACTTTATCAGGCTGTTCTCAAGTAAGTGCTGTCACTGACTGAATCTGGTGATAAATTGCATTGATCATGTAGGTTACAGAACCCCTATCAGTATCAAAGGAAAGACATTATAGTTTGACAGTAGTGTCTCCATCGTCAGCTTCTGGAAGTATTGTACTGCACTACATTGAATGGCTCATTTAATAACTTTTTATAAATTAAACAAGCAGAAAAATTATTCCTAGCAACTTAAAATGCTTCGAAGAATTTTTAGAACACTTAGTTTTAAGAGACACTTCAGATTAGGTAAAAGTTTGAACTCTGGATATTGCAATGATGTTAGCCAATATTATTGCAAGTAACGAATTGGTGAACGTGCACTCTAGAAGGCAACATCAGGCTCATTTTTTTAGGGACACCCATTTGTATGGGAGGGTAACATGCTGTATATGTCATGGTCGGTTAATAGAAGTTACAGAGGAGTTTCCGCAAGCTGTGTGGAAACCCTGGCTTCAAAACTGACATGAGTTTTTCATATTATAGCAAGATTCTGATCCCATATTCACTTCTTAGCTGTGAGTGTTTTAGGATTGCTGTAAAGCTCTGGGATTGAACCCGCAGTTCTAATACTTATTTTGAATGGTATAGCAGCAGGCTGTCACACTGGGTGCTGCTACATACATGTAAAATGTTATGTGAGGGTACTTTTTTAATTTTAAACAAAAGGTGGAATTCACAGTAAAGTCAAATCCACCCCATGGGCCAGGCAGGTAATGTTCTTAAGCCTTTAGGAAATCTTTTGTCACCCCTTCTGGTTTGAGCAGCTAGCCAAAATTTTGATTTTTTTAAAGTTATTCTTAGGAGGAAAATTAATGATCAACTCAGAAATTTTAATTTAGAAACTTCTACTTTCTTAATATGAGAATATCATTTATAAGAACATGGTGGAAAAAGAGTTTTAGTTTAAAAGTAGCATGAAGTAAGGGTAGGTATCGCCATTAGTCTAGCAACATTTTTTTCTTCTGTACTCAGTATGGACACATACGGAATAGACTGTTATGCACTCAAATCTGTGACGAGAAATTGAGTCTTTATAGGGAAAAATCCGATATCCAGTTCCTTGTGCTTCTTGTGCCTAATAAACAGGAAAAGTTTTGCATATTTTGATACAACTTCCCTCCACCGTTTTTTTTAATTGATTTTGCTTCAGGTCTTAAGAAATGCATGGCTTGGTCCTCAGCCCCATCTTAGCCAGCTTCAATGAGGAGAGCTAGGAATTCAAAATAAAGTGTCTCATAGGTTATGTCTGCTAACAAATTTCACTAATTGACATCAAACTGGTTAATTTCCATATAATAAGTGTTGATTGATTCAAGGGCTTGATTCAACTGGCCAAGACTGTCCTTACAATGATCACTTATGGGCTACCTTTTTGGAACACAGTGGAATATTTAAGGTCTTGCCAGATTTCAAGGATGCTGGGAGTTGGAACAATGTTTTTAATCTTGGCTACTAATTACGTGGCAAAGGTATAAACTGGGCTTTGCAAATCATTATTTCCATTAGAAAGGTGTTGGAAGCAATTCCACTGAGGACTTCCCTCCTATTTATGCAGCTGTTATTCCCATGGGAGGAGGCCATTGCAGTCCTGGCTGAAACATGGGCTTCTGTTCTGTTTCCACAGCACTTGGAAGAAAAACAAAACAGGACTAATGAAAAACACACACGGGAAATGCTTTATTATTTCATCATCCTCACCTACTGAGATCTGGCACCACTCTGTGTTTAGGAAGAACTTCTCCCGCCCTCTCTCTCTCGCGCGCAGTGTGGTTGTATAAGGCTGACACTCTGTCATTTCCTGTCAGATCATTTCAGAGGAATTTGCTCTTATTTCCTCCCAGCCTCATCCCCTCCTCCCGGCCTCAGCCTTGGCTGCATGCCCCAGCAGCCATGCTGTGTTTACTTAACCGCATGGAGCGCTGGGCTGCCTCGGCTAGAACTGCTGGGGCAACGCGCACACACGCACATCATGAGCTCGCTCGCAGGAGTTCACGTTCACACTCAGGAAACAGACAACAATTCTTTTGTGAAGAAAGCATGCAAGGTCCAAAGCCAAACCTTATGCAGGGTCTTTGTAGACTGTAGGTAGGTGAGTTCTAAATTTTTGCACTGGATGTGGACAAAAATCATAGACTTTTTTTGGCCCACAAGTCTCTAAGTAAATTTCTCTTGGAAGATGCATTTTTGATCATTTCACATATTCAAATTAGGGTATATTCTGTATATATTAAGATATATACATATCTATGTATCATAGAATTCATGGTATATGACCATCAGTTAATCCGACATTCAAATAATGTGTTAGGATTAGCCAAACGTGTCTGGCTCCAATGTATGTACCTACAGCACTGCATATATACATGGTTACTACTAATATTTTTCTACTTTGGCATACCTGTAACAGACTGGATAGATTAGTTAAAATGTCCGTGCCTTATAAATGGTGTAAAACTATTTTAGCACCCAACAATGGTGTGAAAATAAACCATGCAGAAACAGGACATTTATACTTGAATGATGTGTGAGCTTTTCAGTGGGTAAAGTGGTCACAGTTCATTGTTTAAAAAAAAGTAGTCTTAAGTCACTAATAATCTCTACACCAAGATTTATGGCAATGGAGAAAAAGAACTATCTGACTGAGAAGTCATTTCTTCCTTCCTTGGCAGCATAGGATTTGTTTAAATGCTGTTAGGAGAAGGCTCATTAAAATAAGTTTGCCAGAAGTCTGGGAGATCGCTAAGTCCAACATCAGCTCAGTGCTCTTGATCTGGAATGACAACTTGTTTCCTAATATAAACTACAAGTTTCTCACTGATACAGAAAATTAGAAGTCAGAGAGAGAAATACTTCCCTCTGACATAGTTATAATAACCATTATTTTGAGTAGCAGTCATAAAATAAATGATAGTTGACATTTTATGACAACATTTAAGTTTTATTTAATATTATTGCTGATATTTATTTAATTTAAAGGTAATGGGCTATCTGCCAGGCCAGAGCAAGAATGAATAGTTTCCATTCCACTTATGATAGACTTTTCTTGTCCAGAATACTGTCAGAGTTTAGAGCAAAATCATGCAATCACAATCTGTAGAAGAGATTCTTTACTCTCATTAGCTGGAATTAACGTTTAATCCATGTCCTCTTGTAATCTGATACAATATCAGGCAAACAATTGCAGTTTTTCATTTTATGATTCATATTCTTTTTGCTTTCTCAGTTCCATCGTACATTTAGTAGAGACAAATAATTGATACAAACAAGAAAATAGCAGGATTTCTTTCCATTTGCTGAATATCCACAGTATTGAGCCTTAAAATCTAATATTAACACAACTTTTAGAATTTTCCAGTTTCTAAATTTATGAAATGGGAGTTAGAGAAATCCTCAATTCCCAAGCTAAAATTAACTCACAGTATTAGAAAGTTTGCCCAGATGTCCAGAAGTGTGCTATTAATTTTGCAAAGTAGCTATGTCAGGTAGGCACAGGTCTTTCTTCAGTAAACCAATCTACCAAATAAGATACTTTACTTTTCCCGAGTAATGGTGGCAGAATTATAAGTCCATCTTCTATATTTTTTCCAGTTTGAATCATGTTTTGTTAAGTCAGAGGTACTCTCATGTACAGTTGTTAGTTTGTTTTCAGGACTATCACTATACGCTTTTAGCTTTCTTGAGTTTCTTTGTATTCCTGTATTTCTAGGTCCTTCATAGCGATGACTGACCAAAACAGTAAGTAATCTCAGTGGAGATATTTCAACCCAAAAAGAACATTAATGTTGTTTAGCTCTGAATTTTTTTTTAAAAAGAGAAAACCTAAGGGATGCAAGAGTAGCTTGCTATTCATAGTAAAATACTATGGAGAATTTATCACAAATGCTGACATCTCATCTGAATATGATCCTGCTCACAACCACCAACAATAAAGATTTTCTTAAATTTTACTCATTACTTAAATGTATTCAGGAATTCTTTTTAACTCTGGTGAGTTTACTATGAAGAATTTCCTGTAAGTATTCATTACATGGCAGTCAAAGTCGGAGCTCTGTTTCTTAGAGGTGATTGGGCAGGGCGTAATACTAGCCTTGACATTTTATGAATTCTGTCATGGACTGTATGGTCTCACTGTCTCCTCTTGAAATACTGTGTTTCTTTCTTGCTGGAGCAATCTGTGTGAAGGAAGAAAACTGGTTATTGGTGCTGGAAGCTGGTCAAAGCGATTACAAAACAGAAAATAGGGTGTTTGAGTCCATTGTCCTACTTCAAAGCAGGAGTATCCATGTCATTTTTAATAGATGCTTGTCTAATCTGTTCTTAAAGGCTTGCAGGGATGGAAACTCCTTATCTGCAGATTATATCAAAACCTAAGAACCTATTTAATAGCCATAAGATACAATATTCTTTTAAATATCAGCTTTTGGAAGAGGAGAAGCATTGAGGTTTTCCAGATAGAGATAGATCACTTCAGAATTTGTTGAAGTTGCCAGTAAAGGACTCCCACTAGCCACCAGTGACTAAGGCCTCAGAAACTATAGGAAAGTGGACCAAAAGGAAGGTGAGTGGAAATATAGTACGGAAGATCAATAACAAAGTAGTTTCTAGTAAGTGTACTCAGAAAGGAAAAAAAAACCTCTGAGGCAATAACCCTAGAAAAAGAGATCTAGCCTAGGACTGTGATGACTCTTACTCCTCTGAAAGAGCTGCTGAAAGGCATAGTTCAGATGAAAGAGGATCTACTGCAACTTTCTATAGCAACTTCTCATACGGTAGTTTTTTCTATTCTGGGAACTATAAGTAAAACTATTTTGGCAGAAAAGATATATACACTTATGACAGGCTTTATGACTTATTAACCAGAAGCATCAGAATGATTGAGACAGCATCTACAGCAGCAGAAAAATTGGAAGATTGCTCTACTGGGAATACTTTTTGTGATCTAGTATTTTCCAAGGGAATGTTATGAGACAGAGGGATGAATTTCATATCTATTTTGATGCACAGTCTGTAGATGAAATCTGGGATTGCACGGCTATATCACAAGTACTTCATTATGATTCTAAAAACCTCAGTCGGTATATATCTGCATGTATAGGGCACACAGTAACTCTACCAGCAATTGTTCATCTTAGGGTGAACTACGAGTCCAAAAAATTTCTCTTCTGAACTCATATACAGAAATAAGAGGGGCTGTTAGACCTGACAGTAAATGATCAGAACACAGATGTAGAAATATTTTTTAAATGCACACTTTGACAAAGATTTAAAGGAAGTGAAAGTGCATATTCAGGTAGTAATGTTGAAGTTATATCATATGCAGCTGGGAAGAAAATATGCAAGCTGTTCTCTCCTGCATAAATAACCCCAAACCTATTAAGGTTCCTGGACAACAAAGCAATATGATGACTTTAATAGTACATACACTCCAAGTCCAATCATCAAGTTGAGCTCTGCCCCATAGATGTGCTGAGATCCTTCTGTAAGTGTAATAGTGGCCAGCTGGAGGAGGGATGGAGTGTTCCCTTTGTGAATGGTGCCAGTGGGAACGAGGCATGACTGGAGAGGGAGATAACTGCTGGGATGGTCAGGAGCAGCATACTGATGTGGATGAGGTCCCATGTACTCTTAGAACAATTTTGTCTGAATAAACTGGCAAGTAAAAGTTCTGGATGGGCACAAGGCAGCATTTATATTTCAGGATTCTGCAAATGCCCCCTCACACTTTGGAGAGAGGGTCCCTGGAGCAAGGAGACCCAGTGAAGATGATGTGTTATCAAAAGCTGGGAGCAGGAGCGACCCAGGCTCTAAGTCAAGAGAGATGCAGCTGTCTAATTAATCCTCTTTAGATAAGTATTCAAAACATTTTGCCAAAACTAAATATCAGAATTTGAATTATTTCTTTTTGATTTGTAAGTGCTGACAGTGTGCTAAGTACCACAAAAGAGAGAGCCCCTGTTTTGAGAGGCTTCCAAAATAAATATCATCAATTTTTTTTTTTTCTGGAGTTTGGCCCAATGCCCATTAGTAGCCAAACCGTGATACAGTCCTAGACATAATGACATACTGTGCTCATTTTCCTCTGAGAAAGATGACTGATGATAATGCTTATGGAGAATTTCAGCTCTATTACATGGGGACACATATATGCACAGACTGCGGGGCCACGAGTCATTTGGGAAACAAGCATGCATTCAGTATTTTTCAATGTTGAGGTACTTGCGTTAATGACCTGACTTTTGCTGGTAATATTTGCATGTGTAAAACTCACCAGGAAATAATTAGGAACGCAAGATGAAATCTTGATCCCACTGGAGTTAAGAGGAATTTTCCTTTTGAATTAGGAGTTTACAATACCTCCATTTTCCTTGGTAAAGAGCGGCCAGCTTTTTGTTCTGCTTTTGTGGTGCCTATGTCCAAAACCTACAGCTGTAGTATGTAACTCTATTCTGCCAACTTATTAAAAATAAGCTCCAAAATAAACCTTATCGTAACTGTTATATAACCTAAAACTTCACATTATTTCTTGATCTGATTTTTTTAATTTGAACCAATCTTTTTAATTTAAAAATTTAAATGAGAATTTTACTGAGCAAAAAATAGGAAAAGGTCCTTCTTGTTCTGTCTCATAAATTGGTGGTTTAAATCTAATTCCACAGAAATCAACAGAATTATATCATTGTAGGTAATAGAGAAAGAGAATCCAGATTCGAATATTTACAGGAAATTCAGTTACATACTTATCTTTATGCTATTACCTTACCTAGTAAAATTTTTAGTGCACACGTAGCAAGTGTGTTTCATCCATGCCTCTAACAGGGAAAAGTGGTGGATACTTTTAACGTGTTTTACTTCTTTGGATTTGAATAGGGTCTTGTTTTTGTGAAATCTGGCTTGAATTCAAGTTAAAACATTGTTTGCTTTCTTTTTTTGTCTTCCTGCCCTTAACTATTCCTTTGCAGTGTGAAAATACCAGAGCCTATGGTTGATGTCTTCATCACAGTGGAATGCTTTTAAACTTAATGAAGAGTTGCAATAAATCAGTACACTTCACTCTGCTTTCTATCATCAACACATACATACTTTCTTAGGTATTAATCCCCTCAGAGATTATTAGAAGTCAATAAGACGTGTTAAAAATAATTACTATTAACTTTGAAAAGGATTGTACCTGGTATCATAGCTGGTAGCTATCTTGTCTCCAATGAAATAACATTTGTGCATTATCCATTTATGAATTCCTCAGAAGAAAAAAAATAATTACATGGCTTATGGCATTTAGCCACAACCTTGCTTTAGGATGCTGAAGCATGGGCATTTTGTGCAGAATGGGGGCCTTAACTGGATGACCTGTTCAAGCAAGGACTTTATGTCATCTTGTGTTTGCTTGGCACCTACTACAAAGCACTCATGTACTGAGGGACTCTATAATGATCATAAAAATATCATGTCGATTTTTATTCTTCTGATGCTTCCTAGTTCTAGATGCGGTAAAATACTCCAAGGGTAGGGCTTTTTTCCCTTTTGGTTAATGGTTTGAAACTTTTTACCCAAAACCCACAGTCTGTCAGGGCCATGAGGGCACTGATGGGCCTGTCTGTCCCTGCCCGCCCACAGCCCAGGACCCCATGTCAGCCCCGGGGCCTGGCAGCCCCTGACCCAGCAGTGGCACAGCAGGGCCGATCTCCAGCTCCCCATGCACCCCACCGTGCCAGGCCCTGCCGCAGGCCCCCATCCCAGCACAGCCTCCACCTGTCCCTGACCCAGAGGGGTGCCCAATGCCCGGGGCTGGGGCTGGGGCTGCCGCGATGCCTCCCCAGCTGCCCCGCTGCTGGCTGGGGGTGGGACGGGAGCCCCCCACAGGGCCCTGACACAGCCAGCCCCACTCATTTTGTGTACCACTCGCACAGCTGTACACAACTGATCTGTTTGCAAGTAATTATGTCTCAGCGTGGCTGTGGACCACTGCTCAGGGCTCTGCAGGTCAGTCTGAGAAACACTGCTTTAGAGAAGGGCACTCCACATCTCATCTCATAAAAAATAGGTGCAAATAGTTTAAACCTAAATCCTGATGTTTGCTTCCCTGAACTTGGAGAACTTTTGATTCAAATCATAATTTTTCAGTCCTCTCTCTATGGTTGTGCAAAATCAAATCAAGTGGCTCTGTCTCCTCTTGGCTGCAGCCTTTGCAAAAACTGAAAGCTGGATCTGCTAGGAGCAGGGAGCTGGGCAAGTGATTCTGCAGCTAGCGTTAACTCCCAAATTTGCAGTTTTAGTATTCTTGAAAAGGCTTTGGTCATTTTCTGGGCAAATACAGAAGTCAGTTCCTTTAGTATTTGAGTTTTGTTATCCTTTTTTGGTTTTTTTCTATCAACATAGCTAAACCCTAATTAAATGTACTGTACCTGAAACATGCCTTTTTAAATACTGAGAGCAATGGGTAGGGCAGGTTGTTATATTTTGCTTCAGGTTTTGCTTCTTAAAGATAACAAGGAAACTAATAAAGGGTCAAGATATTTGTGAAAGCAATACAAAAAGCCAAATAATGAGAGTGTATTCATTATTACTGAGAAATTTTTACATTTACATTTTTATATTTGCTTATAGGGTTGTCCCTAACCAAGGTTACTAGCTTATTAAGGAGGTTACTATGGAAACAGTGACACAAGGTTTCACAGATTTCTTGATTGCCCTTCTCAGTTAGGCTTTATTATATTCCTTGTTGAAAACTAAACTATGCAATATCTACAAATAAACAAGTCTCTCTTTGTGTGCAATATGTATTTAAGATTGTAAATAACTTCTTGACATCTTACAACGTGTTAGAAGTCCATTTAATGGTTTATGTTCCATGAGGATACAACATTTACAAGATTTTTTGGTCTAGAAACAAGTTTAATGCCACCTTTATTGACAGCGAATTGTTAGTGTTCAGTTTTTCTGTCTTTGGCCCCTGAGTAATAAATCTGTAGTAGAAAGACACCTGACTGATAGGCAGCATAAGATAGAAAATATATTAATAAAGCTTGAATTAAAAACATTTTTTAAAAGAATAATAAAATCTTAAAATAGCTGTTTATAAAAAAATGTTTCATGTGTATTATAAACATCTCCCTGAGGATGACACTGGAGTGATGTCCACAGGACACATTCCACCCATGAAATGGGGTGAACCTCAACAGATTCTGCAGCAGTTCAGCTAGTGTCCAGACACTGCTATGCTCTCTTCACAGGAGGCAGATGCTTTTAAGATCAGATCAGATTAAGGCCTAAATCTGTAACTTTGTGCTTTCGCTCTCAAGTGGTGACCTTAGAATTTAAGCTAACTGGAAACAACTCTTTCTAGCTCTCCTGGTTAAGAAGAAATGCTCAAAATATGAATTTACAGTAACATATATACTTTGCTTAAGTGTTGAGACAGCCTCTACTGAAGGCCATAGTTCATTGTTGTGTTCCCAGTCTGAGCAGAATTCACGCCTTCTTTCATGGAAAGAAAACACAGGCTGTACAGCATGAAAGGCACACCTTTCCTCAATGTGGTTTGGAGGCAGTTTGTGAAATGAGATTTTTTGTCTACCACTATTCCCTACAGTGGTTCTGGATTCAGCATGGCATCAGGACAGTCAAGCAGTGGAGTAGGTGGGCCAGAGGTGTGTAGGCTCCATCCATGGAGGTTTCAAAACCAGACCAGATGTAGCCCTGAATAACTTGGTCTGACCTCAGAACTGATCCTGCTTTGAGCAGAAGGTTGCAGCAGAGACCTCCTGAGGTCCCTTTCAACTCTTCATTATCTTATGATCCTATGTTTCTGGAGGAAACCCTCCCAAACTGGACATAAGCAGGATATCGAGCTACAGCTTCACCAAGGACACTATTCAGATGTTTGATCCACTCGCTTTTTCCCTACTTTGATATTGAAAGTCTTCCAAAAGACAGTTAGACCTTTGAGTATAACAGGAGCAGGTTACTCCTCTCAGTACTTTTGAATAGTGCTCCGGAAAAGAAGTACTGCTTGAAGTCCTTTGAGATGTGAAAAGCAGCAGTATGTTGGATTAGACACACAATGTTTCAGGTTTTTTCCTCGGCCATGGGTGCTCCTTGTAGTTGTAAATGGAAGTTGAGAAAGGCTACTGAATTTCAGATGGATTGGATTTGCACTACAGCAGTTTTGGAAATTTTCAGTGGGTTAATGTTACTTTAATGATGACTGTGAGGCATGTCATCTGCCCTGTACAGCAGACTGGAATTGAGAGCACTTTTTCATATAAGGAAATACTCAGCAAAAACTTTCCCCTAATAGTCCTAGTTTTGAAATACCTACCTCCTAATCTTTCTTTTGCAGATGTACAATCTAATACATAGGCTAAAAAATTTCCAATTGTCTCTGCTATTAATATATGACATCTATTTGTTATGTTTTGCCTTGGGCTTAATCAGTTTTCTCTAAAATACATCCAAGGCAGATAATCAACATCTAAGTTCATTTTGGGGTTAGGAGGTTTACACCTTATATATGCTAACTTAGAGATACACTTGTTACCCAGAAGTTTTACAGTTAGAGCTTGGCTCTCTTTCTGTGGGCACTGAACCAGATCAGCTGCATTGGTTCACTGCCCAGTAGTTTTCAGTGAAATACGTAAGTTGCCTGTTCATAAAAAGAGATGAGAGAACAATCTGCTGGCTTTGTGTAAATTCACCATCAATTTACATTGAAACATGGGACTTTGCCACTAGCCTGCTATTTGTTTTTGTACAGAAATAGCTGTGTATCTAACTGCTGACTGTACTGAACAATTGCATTATTGTAATGTTTAAATTGCTCCTAGAGGCCTATTTTAGCCTGATAAAAATTATAAATGAATAAATTAAACTGTGTTTCAATATTCAGCATTTTACTACTGCTAATAATTTAGGAGTTGATTTCCTTTGCCTATTTTATTAACGTATTTATAGTACACAAGGAATATGCAGAGGTTTAATTACTTTTTATTTCCAGTGCTTACAGAAACTAAAATTCTGCACTGGACCAAATTCAGTTTTCAGAACAGGATATAGCTTAAGACTTACCCGTGGTGGTGTCTGCAGGGAAAGCATTTGAGCCTACTGTGATGGTCCTGTTTTCTTACTTTGCTTTAAGTCTTTCAAGAAGCTAAATTGAAAAATTTTAAGTATTAAGTAATCCTTCAGGGTGTCTAATGGAATCTAAACAGTTTTTTGAGGAATACAGATAAGCAAGAATATCTCAAAAATTTATTAGGTGTAGACGTTCTTTTAGACAGGCGCAAAAAAGACACAACTAAAAAAGAAACAATTTGTCAAAACCAGCCTTGTTTGAAATATATGCAACACAAACTGCAGAAACTTCTTGTGTTACAGAGGAGAATAAGTGCTGAACAGAAAAGGTTAGCTCTTATCACAGACATCATTTAAACCCATCTTTTATAGTGCCATAGGTACACACTTTACACACTTTACAGGGTTATAAAAAGTCAAGGTACTTACCCTAGTGGGTTTACAACCCACAACCATGTGCTTAAGTGCTTTGATGGATCAGGCCCTTAACAAGAACAAACTCACAGTGAGATGAGGTAAGAACGATACTGAGGGAGGACTGACGTGAGGTCATTAAATGGGAAGCAATGACATTGTATATATACCCCGAGTGAGAGAGGGTCTCTGCCCCAGAGGCCCGCATCTGGGGGACAGTCCTGCAGTGCTCCAGGCACTCCAGACACATCTTTTTCTTTCAAGTATCTTTTTGCTATTGAGCAGTGCGAGGCTTCTTGGAAGAAGCATGCGTCAAAATGTAAAGGAAAAAGAAGTTTGTTCTGTGAACAGGGAAATACCTAGCTCAAGTGGAAGGCTAAGCACTGCAGAAATAGGAAAACTGAAAAGGGGAAAAGCCACTAAAATTACGTATTCAGTGCTTTTTCAGATATTAGTGGACAGAACTAATGCAGACCCAGTATAGTTTTTCATGGAGCAGACTGCAAAATTGAAAATAGTGGGTTTGTACAGTTTGCAAAGGGAAAAAAACTGGGTAGTTTTTACCTATGCTTCCACACACAGTAATACACTTTTCAACCATGGTCTCTGTCCTCCAATCAGTTTTTCAGCCAAGTAAAATAAAAAAACCAAATAGAAGAGTGAAGGGGAAAGTTAATAATCACTGAGAAAGGCATGTTCCCTGGGTGCCATGACAGCCATAGCATGACTCGTGTGCTGTCCAGCCTTTCTCCACACTGGGGGGAAATAACGTTCCGAACAGCAAATGGGATTTTCAAGGATGTGCTCTCAAACCAGACCTGCGTCTCTCCAACTTCATCCTTCTGAAACCAAAATACCAATATCAGATGTATCTGTTCCTTGGTAAAATTCATGCCTTAGCAATGAACAGTAAAGACACTAACATTTGGGTGAAATTATTTTGCAACTGTTTTCTCCAGCTGGCAATTAATCTCTTGCGATTTCTCAGGTAGCACCTTGAAAACAATAGGAATGTCATTTTTTATTATATAGGTATATAATACAATGGGGCTTATCTGTGATGGAGATTTCCACATGTACCTAAATAAATCAAAGTGAAGAATAAAAGTGACTACAAGCTTCGCTATACAGCCCTTCATGCATCCAAAACCTACATGTGACCAGTCCCTTACGCTGTCACCCACATGAGAGCTGAGGATCCAGGACTGTTGGAACAACCTCTACAAGTAAATTATAGAAAAGAAAGAAAGTAGGAAAACTAGCATAATCAAATCATGTGCACTGCATTTCATACCACCAGAACAAAAAGTGCTTTCAATCACACAGCAAGTGAATGATGGATATGGTATTGGACCTTGTCAGAGTCCTGTGTCTGCCTACAGAGCCATTAACCAATTTGCTAGTTGAAACCATAGCTGCTGAAGTAAAGCCTTAATTCAAAGCAAATGAATTCCCAAATCCTCTGGCTGTATGTCCCAGAGGGGTAACTATCTCTTAATAACAGAAGAGATCTGGTGTCTAGATTTTTTAAGTTAATACATTGAGGAAACACATGAGAGTGAAATGGCTAGCAGTCCAATGTAACTCTTCCTCCTGAACACTCCTGCCTTTGCAGGTACCTGAACTTCTCTAAAACGGGGAACTTATATGCATCTCAACTATTCACTGTTTCGAAAGCGTGAACACGAACTTAACACAAATGCAATTCAGAGACTGTAATGGCCGTAGCACAAGTAATAAAGATCATTCACTCATGACTGAAGCATTTTTGGATCTCCAAGCCTGGCAGCTTACCAAAAGAAGAGGCTGGCCAGTTACATGGAAACCAAGAGCAGAGGAAAATCTTAATGTGCTGTCTGATTGGCAGCCCAGTGTATGACCGAACCTCCTGGAGCACATCAAATTGTGCCAGGAGATCAGGGGGCAAGAAAAATGTCCTATTCCTAACCATAGTCTTGCAACATGCGTGGACTGTTAAGACCTCAAGGCAGGCCTAAAAGATATGTCTGCAAAGCTCAAACCATTGCCCTTCAAAAGTTAAGATGTGTTGGCAATATCAACCAGTTTTTCAATAAGATTATTTCCATTAAATTAAGGTATATCTCATAAAGGAGATGATGAACTATCCTTTGATAGCCACAGTCAGAGAGAAATGGTGTAAATCCAGCTTTTCTGCATCACTGTGAAGGTGTGCATGGACACACACCACAGAGGCTCTCAGGCCGGGTTAAGTGACGTTGTTGACACTCAACAGTGCGGTGCACAATATGAACACAGCTTTCAACCTGTGGCAAACTTGTAGGGGTTTAAAACATGAGAGTCAGTTACACAAGGGAAAAAAGAGGTAGTAGCTGCCAGGAAAACAGTACTATCAGAAGAGCACACAAGCAAAAGTATCCCCAGATGTTCTACCATCATCTGTGGGACCAAATTCAGCACTGGCAGCTTGTGGAGCCCTGTCAACATTCATTGTACATGTTGATTATCACAGACCTGTAACTCTCAGTTTCCAGATCAGCTGAATGACAGATTGATGTTAATTGTTGTTTACTATAATCTCAATACATATTTAATATTTTTTTCTGAAGCTACATTTAAACCCCTGTATCATTTAGAGAAAATGGCTGCAAGCTTCATGCTAGTGAGGGTTAGTGAGGGTTATTCCTTGCCATGCCATTGCAAGAGACATTCGTGAAAAGCCCTTGGCTCTGTAGTTCCTGCTCTCTGACAGCCCCTTAGCGCTTGTGTCCTTTCTCAGTTGTATCTCTGCACCAGATCATTTACCCTCTCTTAGACAGTTTTCACATAGCTGGTTCCCAAGATTTGTGTACACTCCCCCACCACCCCTATTTGCTGAAGTGTCCGAGAGGCCTAATACTTCAGCACATTCATCAAATGATGCACCAAGATTTTCAGGTGGTTCTTATTCCAAAGAAAGGTGCAGAATTTTACAGAAGCAGCAGGCAATTTAGCTAATTTAAAATAAAAGATCTTTTATGAATTATATCAAGTAGAGGAAATTCACACGGTGAATGGAAAGCAGAAAGAAAACAGATTTAATATCTCTTTGCCAGCAGAGCACTGTAACTTCAAACCTTAATTAAACTAAATGTATGACTGAATTAAATATATTGTTCTGAATGATCCTCTAGGTCAATGAAATTATTAACTGATTGATCTGCAAGGTAGGACAGGTGATGAATCAACCCAAATTTACTCAGTTTTCACACACACCCCCCAGTGTAATTTGTTCTCGACAAACTGGGTAAGTAGATAAAAATGGATAAGTCATTCTGCTGATAACCTGCAAAAGTGCTCCTTCTGTTTGTGCTAATAGTGTCTAGGTGTTTCTCAGATTAATGCCAGCACCTTTTTTTTTCCATGTATATTTTTGGGATGCTGGTGGGAGGGGAGGAGTGTAAATGACTGCAAGAAAATAAGTGGATCCCAGACTTTTTATTCAGATAACCGAAGCTGTAAACTGCAAATAAGGGGATGGTTACAGGGCAAACATCCTGGATTTCCGCACACCACAGATTAATAGCCCGTTCAGTTAGTTACTATTCAAAGGTTCAGAAGCTCTTTCATAGAATGAAATATTGTATGACTATACTTTTAATAGTCAATCAAGCCAAAGACAAACCCAAGCAAACCCCCAAACCAAATATTCCTACACACCCCAAAAAAGATAAGAGACACAAAGGAGAACTAAATCTATATATGCAATATTTCCATTCCTTTTCTGCTAGCCGCAATTACGTTTCTGTAATCAACTAGAAGGTGAAAGAAAACATATAGCAATGCCTGATTCCATAAATAATGCATGAGTGGCTGTCTGAAACAGTGAAAAACAGTTAACAAACAGGCCAGTTTTGTGCAGTGTAGTCCTGTAATGCTGCCAAAGACAACGTCTGCCTAGATTATCTCTGTTGCAAGGGTTGGCTGTGTAAACTAAAGTCACCTGGGGACACGTTAAATTGTACTCTTAAAGGTCTTAAAAATGTTCAAATGCTTTAGAACATAAATCAGCATCTTTTGATCACTTATTCCCCTACTTTCTTGGTCTCTGAGCCTGTCAAATTTCAAAAGGTAAGCAGGGACTGGAAAATGAAAGAACTTTTAAGTAAGGCATAGGCCAGAAATGATGACTTCTGTGAGTTTTGTTCTTCCTTGTGAATTGACACAAAATGACAATTAATTAGGGAGAATTGTAAAATGCAACTAGTGGTGTCGTTCTCTAGACTGAGGTTTAAGGCCACTAGGGTCACTTATGATCTCAGATTTATTTTCAATATTACAGAGTGATTTAAGAATCTTGTGTTTTATTTTCAAAAGCGACTCTCTCCCATAATGAGGTTTAGGTTCCAAGATCTCTTTTGAAAACATACTTATGCACTTTACTGCATTTTAGGGTACATAAATGTAGGTTTCATATCATTAAAGCAAAGCAAATTTAGGTGCCAAATGCCTTCAAATATTTACTCTACCTAGCTCTTGAGGCCAGAAATGTAAGCTCCCAAGTCACTTCTTTTTTAAGGATTTTCCCTCACTTCACATCCTTCTGATAGGATTAATTTTCAGTTAAAACTAGATGAATATTAAAACCATCATGAATACTCAGTGGAATTCTTTGGGTGCCTTAACACAGCTAAACAAGTTAATTTCCAAGTTTTACGTCCTACAGATTCTACTTTGCAGGAAAACGCAACAAAGAAACACTCCTTGGTTTTTTTGCAGAATAATCAGTCACATTTGTTTGCTTTGGAAAACTTATTTAATAATACTGCTTGCTTACAGAGGCAGGGGTGGTACATCTATGTAGCACACTGAGCGCAAGTCCATGCTAGATGAAAGCCAGTGCTCAGCCATTGGCGTCTTATAATAAATCTGGCACAGCACAGGAAAAAACTATAACTCCCATGGCTTCCTGGTGGTATCAAAAACCTGCTTGTTCCTGTGGTGGAGACAAGACAGCCTTGGCCACAGACCTGCCTGCCTGGGCAGAGCCCTCCATCCCATATCTTGCAGTGCATCATTTGACAAAGGTTTAGCAATTAAACCACCTGTGCTTCTCAGTAACAGAAGCAGAGGACGTGAGTGGCGAGAGTGTGTGAATTGCAGGCAGCTGAGCAGATAGGAGCCAGGGGGCAGGGACCAGGGAGGGTGCTGCTCTCCAGCCCCTGCACCTCTACAGGCAGGACACACTACAAACTGCTGATGTGAGACCTGTGTAGGTAAACCCTCTGGATTTGATCTACGAGTACTGAATGCTTATCATAGTCATAACAGCACTTAGACTGTTGCAAGATGTATGCAATAGATGATGGAAAATTTAGAAATACACCAAAGCTGAAAGCTGTGCTTGGCCCCTTAAAACTGCAATTTACTCATTGGGAAAAAAAAAGCCTTAAAAGTCTGTTCAATCCTATCTTTTGCTTTGCTTAAAATTTAGGTTGAGTATAGTAAGTACAGGGGGTATTTTCTTTCTTTTTTTTTTTTTAATAATTCTCTGTTTCTCTGCTCTTAGACCATAGCCTTTTGAATGTTTCTTGAAGGCAGTGTTTTTAGCAGTTAAGTTAGAAACAAAATAGAAGTGCACTGCTTTTTCTGGGCAACTCATGAAAACTGATCTCACACTAGTAAGGGTTTCGGAAATTGGTCCTGCTCCTTGGTGTGTGTACATAAACTGCCTCTTGGTGAAAAGGGCTGTGTGACATTTAGTTAAATGAGATTGATTGCATTAGATTATACAGATTCAATTAAATCATCTGTTATTCTGAAAGCAACAAATTCACACTGTTCATTAAGAATGTGAAAAACGGATGTTGTATCTGCCTTCCTTTATAACTTGCTCTGTTATAGTCTACCAGGACATGCTGAGCTGTAGCGTAGTACATTGGTTTGGATTACATCAAATACTAAAATTCATCTTTATCTATTCTGTTCTTTTATGGAGATTCAAGCCCTTCCAGAGCGTTGTTGCAAAGCCAGAATGCTAAGGAGGCAGATTTATTTTGTTGGTTTTCCTTAGCTGCCATCCTTCTTTGCATCTGCAAGCAAAAATTTCAAAGGAAAACTCTTGTGCCAACCACTAGAAACAACATTTCAGAAATCAGAAGAGGCCCATGCAATTGCTCACTCATTCCAGTCCAAATTGCTTTGATCAATCTCCCCAGCTGCCAGCATGGGGACAAAAAGGAACAAACAATTGTCATTTAGTCAGCAGTACATCATCCTCGGTAATACTGATTATATGAAGGCAAACCAAAGACTGCAAAGCCACACAAGGGTATAATGGGGATGAGACTTTGACTTTTCTCCTGCAGCAAACTGACCAGTACCAGAAATTACTCCCCACAGTGGATCTTGGATTCCTTTACAACCATGCAAGCATTCCAGAGATACCCATTATTGCAAAGAAAATATGATTCTTTTGTCTGATACAAAATCATCTGCCATATCCAGTAGACAATTCTTTCCTGAATGGATTCAATGGGCTAAAATCATCTATAGTAGAATTTTATGAGTTATTTAAAGGAAAAATATCTCTTCTGTTTGCCTTTCAGAGTTGTGTAAGTGATCCTTCTGGGGGGATTATAGATAACACACTTTTGTCTGTTGTATGTGATTTTGTAACGCATAGGGTCCAGCCAGTGTCTGCTCAGAGGCGTAACCTGAATCTTAGAAATAAGTGTTTCTTTATACACTAGATAAAGTAATTGCGAGTGCCTTGATAAGGAAGGTGTTTGTAGCTGTGACTGAGCATACTGCTGGTAGCTATTTATTAAGCAATAAGACAACATACTAATCCCTCTTTAATCTTGGATAAGCTCTACACTTCTTTTCCTGGTGATGGTAACAATTATTTTGAGCTCTTGTGGCATTTCAGTGTCATACTCCAAATAGGAAACCAATTAACTCTTTGCTTTGATGGCAGTATTTAAGTCTATATTATTAATTTAAACCTGACTGACTGTGGATTGCCACACACAGTTAGCTTTAAGATGCATGCTGAATCAGGCTCCAAGAAGTACACAGGCTGAGTTCCCTTAGTATTTGCAGCTTTAATGCAGTAAATTAAAATGTGATCAAACGATAAATCACATTCATGCATTTTGTTTACTTTTCTGTGAAAAAAAATGCAACAGCTTGAATTTATGAATCAGATGATCCTTCTAGGGATTAGGTAATTCAGAGTCTTGACATCAAATCTTGATCATATTTTTAGGGTAATGACTATAAATTATTAATCTATCTTTTCTTCCCTTTTTTTTTTAACCCAGTTTCTTAGAATAAATGCTCAGTATAGTAAAATGGAGCTCTGATGTTTAGAGCCCTGGTGTATATCAACTCTTACTGCCTTTTCATATAATGTGAAGTGCAGCAATCATTCTGTGGTGTCAAAAACTGTTTGGGCTGCAAGACAGATGGGACTTTCAAAATGAAATGTACCTATGACTGTTTGCTACTATATATATAAAACGTCTCATTTAGTCTCATCTGTGATTTTCCAAGAGGAAAATGTTACCACAAGTAATTTATCTCAGTCCTACAGGTTTGGATCATTGAATGACCACCTCAAACAGGTCTAGCAATTGTGTTCCTATTTTTTTTAATTAAACTAGAAGTTTTTGTCTGATTTATCATGAACATTTTTGTGCTCTCTTAAAAACAAACAAATAAAATTAAAATAACTACCTCATAACACAGAAACAAACAAATATTTCCTTTTTATTCCAGCTTTTGTTGGTTGGTAGGGTTTTTTTCAGACCTTAGTTTAGCAAAGGGTATATGTAACTTTAAACCTTGGAGTTAAGTTCATCAATACAATACATAGGGCATATATAAAAATGCAAGAATAAATAGTTCAATATATAAAAGTGCAAGAATAAATAGTTCAATATATGAAAACTCAAGAAGGTCTTTGGTCAATAGGACAGATTGTTGACTATCCCATCAGGTGCCTGGTTGAAGCTCAGCAAAGGAAGGAAGGAAGGGAAGACAAGGGTTATTGTATCTGAGATCAATCTAAAAGGAGACTTCCACAGCTATTCACCTGAGGAGTGAATCTTCTATATCCCTTGATAGAGCAACTTGAGCAAGTAACTTTGCTGTTAACTCTCTTTGCGATGAAGATAAGCAAGGGAGTTTTATATCTGCAATATGGAATAGAGACATTTACTCATTTTAGAAGAAAATGGACCTTTGCCTTTTATGTAACAAAGTCAAATATATTTGCAATAATGAGGACTAGATGACACAGAATAAATATTGAAGCTTTAATTTTGTTTTCATTTAAGCAGAGGCTATTTTATGATAAAGTTAAATTCTTTTTCTACTAATTCATTAAAAACTATTCACTTACTGACCTTTTACAGAGTATAAGGATGGTTTCCTAGCAGACATGGTTCCAGTGTCTGATTCTTAGGCATGTGAGACACAGAAGTCTTAAAAACCAAACAGAATACTGGAATTATATAAATAATACAAGGACTTGCAACACATTTGTTATATTGTAGTTTGTATGAAAATTCCTTCAGTGCTCTTTTATGCATAGTAGATTTTGTGGTCTTTATAAATATTTTAATGAATTACTATTGTCCTCCTGTAAAACAGCAATTTTACTCTTTTAAATTATCTTTTATCTACCGTGTTCTCTCCTCTTTGCATCCTTGTCTCTGGAGTTACCATTGTGTTTTGTGTTTCAGGATGTAATTTGTTCTATATTTTTTTATTTAAACAGAAGTTTAAATGCATTTTTCCACATACTTGTTTAAGTATGGTGTGAAGCTTTCCTCCTATGTTGATACTTTCTCTTACAATTTTGAATGCAATAATCCAACAAACGGTGGACAATCCTAACTAAACTGCCTTTTTATCACTGTGAGGGCAGAAAAGGGTCTGACTATAAAAGTATCTTTGCTGTTACTGGGGGAAAAAATGTTCCTGGAAAATACCTAAGAGAAAAAGAACAGCAGTCCCCAGGAGCTAATAAAGAAACATGTCCTACTCTCTGTCTCCAACTGCCAGCCCCAGCCACATATGCTCACGGAAAGCCACACTCCAATTACAGCAGGAACGCCAGCGTGCCGGCAATGCTACGTGAACAGGGTGAGGCATCGCACTGAGGGCAGTGGGTGAAGAGTGGGGTGTTGAGAGCTCTGTTTCCAGGTCTGTCAGTGATTTACTGGTACAAAACTACCATGGGGGCCAGTTGTAGAGGACTGGAGCTGAAAAGACAAGCCAAGCATCAGGGGGAAAAAATCAATTTACAAATGACAGTTGACAGTGATAGGGAAGTAGAAGGTTCTCAAACAGTGATTAAAAGCTGGAAATAATGTTTCAGAGCCAAAGGAACAAGAACAGTGCTTTGTTTACTTCTTTATGGTATGAGTTTTTCTAAGTACCACTTTGGAAAAGGGTATTTTACAATGGTTAAGCCACAATCAAACTTCACAAAAATCAAAATTATTTCAGGCCCAGTTAGTGAATTTCTGGCTTGAGGAAGCATGGTCACACATAAACATGGACTACTTCATGTCATGCCCTTTCCTCTATGCTGGTTTTCTCTGGTTCCCAAGCTGTACTTCTTTCTCTTTGCCTTTGAGCCCCTGCCCCCTGCACTGTGCACACACCCCACCACAAAGCAAAGTTCGTTACAGGCCAAGGTCACGTCTCTGCAAAGGTCGCAGGGTCACCAGAATTCACATTTCTTTCTAGCCACATATCATTTCTCTCCTGGCATGGAAAAAGTAATTAGCTTTCCCCGTACACCCCCATACTGAGAACAGAGTTCTTCATTTCCTTTGAGAGGAAGGGTGCCACTTCCTTTCTTTACTGGGTGAACATCAGTAAATGAAAATCATTACTGGGTTCACTCAATATATTTGCCAGGAGATATTTTAGCTGATTTTTTTTTTAAGTGAAGGGAAATTCCATTCACAGGACATTGCCTCACAAGTGCTCAACCTGATGTTCAGAGGGAAAATGAAGCTGAAAATTATGGCTTTCACCCAGTTGAGGTAGGAACCTTTTTAATGCCAGACTCTATAAGAAGCATGGCAATTTCCATTATATGGGTAGTTTCATTTCTTTTTGCACAAATATTTGTATGCCGGAACATACAGACCAAGGCTAAAGCCTTTTCCACTGCCTTCAACCAAAACCATTATCCAGACTTCTTTCCCTTTCTCTAGGACCTTCTGTTCTTACCAAACCAGCCATCTTCCATTGCCATCTCAACCTCCTACAGACTGGATGAATTTGGAAGTGAAAATCCTGATTCTTCCCAACTCTAGACATTATCCCATCTCTTACCTGAAGTGTTCAGCTCTATGTAAATGGCAATGGGGATGTTACTACACACAGGCCTCAAATACAGGCTGTTCATTAATCACCTCAATCTACCTTTGGTGTTCTTATGGTGTGACAGTTTAACTACCTCCACTCCATAGTATTAAGAGATTATCAGCAGATAGATAAAGCTTCTCTGACTCAGACATTTTCTCCTTCTTTACTGGAACAATGTAAGAGTCTCTAAATCTACGCACGTGCAGATGAACATCAGAAGTCATTAGCGGTATGTCCTTGGCATAAATTTCAGAAGGATCAGGAATTCACCCTATGCCTCTTTCTTATTTTGTTTGACTAGTTGCCACCTTTATTTCCTCTGAGGTGGTCTTTACTAGAGTAATATTACATATAATAAAGACAAAGTTACATTACTGAAGAGTACTAAAGAGTTTAATTACACATTTAGGATGAAAGGAGTGGAATCCATATTGTTGTATTATGCTAACAATCCTTATGAATGTCTTCTAGCACTGCCATACAATACCTTCTGTCATTTGAACAGTGCAACAGACTTTCACAGATAACTGGGATGTTTTCTTCCATTGATCAAAAGGGCATAACTTCCCTTCTCACTTACTACTTGTCATTTGAGATATGGCTGTTTTCACCTTTCAGGGATGGCCTTCTCTTTATCCATAGTAAGCCAGGATACTGTACATCGAGCTTTTGCTAACAATTTCAAGGTTAGTGTTATCGACCAAAATTCTTAGCTCTGTTACTCCACTAAATTTACTTCATTTCCTTGAACAGAACTAGTCTAATTTACACCACATAGCAGAATTGATCATGTTTACTGTTTGTGATATTAAGTCAGGGCTTTTAAAAGCTCTGGTCAGAGCCCTGTTGTGCTTGGTGCTTCTTATCACACTGATGGCATAACCCCTAATTCACAGCAGCTTAGTAGTAAAGTCTCTGATGAAGCAGACATGTACACCTGCACTGAATTTATCACTTCCCTGTGTAGAATCATTTTGACTACTTCCACGGGCAAAGTGGAGCAAGCACTTGTTTGCCTAAAGCTGGTCATGGGTTAGTGGCTGTGTGGGTGAGAAGATGATCAGCACATTGGTGGTGAGATAATGCACCTGTATGACTTAAGATGGTAAGTAAGCATCAGTAGTGACTTCTAAATAAAAGGCTGCACTGACATTCCTACAGATCAGGGAAAAATACCTTCATCTTGGACTTTAAGAACTGAATTCAGTCTTCATATTTAGTACAACAGCTTTCCAAAGGGAGGATTCATTTTTTTTAATGTGCATTTTCCTGTAACAAGGGAACATTTAACTCTGCAAGTGCATTACAGCTGGAGAGATTTCCCTTCTTTCTGACTAGAATGACAAGAACTGTTGACACTTCTTATTTTCTCAAAGAAATTGATATTTTCAGCAAGATTAGCAATCTTACTCCTCTCCTCCCTCCACTCCTGCACTGATACAAAGATTTAAGCTTTAGAAGGCCTTATCCTGCCTGGTGTTTTTGGATTCTGCCTGATCAATAATTGCTTTTGTGAGGTGTTTGAGGGATTGCACTGCACCAAAAATGCAGGCATGCTGGAACAAACATACTAATCACCTATTAGGAACAGCAGTAAGAAATGGACTGAAAGCTGTTGATTTAATTCATTGTTTCCCAAAAATCCCTGATCCCCCTATGTCCCTATGATCCACGATTTGGTTTCTATAAAACAGGTTCAGATAGCAGGATGGAGAATCTGACATCTCCTAGCTTCTGTAATAAGCCAGGAATAATTTAAATGAAATCAGTAGTTCCATGGTCTAGAAGCATGAGCAGAAAAAAACTGTGACAGTTTGTGCTCTTAGGTGTGCAAATGTAGACTTCAAGAACATTTAAGGAAGTCAATGCAGTGTAAAATCACCTTTGCTACATATTTGTATGAACTGTTGCAGATCTACATGGAAAATGAAAATCAAGCAGCACTATACTGAGAATTATTAACTTTAATAATCTCAGATCTATTATTTCAGATCCAGATATGACCAGCTTTACAAGAGCTGAAAGTGATTAAGTTTCTATAGCTTACCATGAAGTAGAATTGTGTAGAAAAATACTCCCTTCTGCAATGCTTAAACTTGATATTTTGTTTATAAACATACTGAAAAAATACATTCAGTCTTTAGCTTTGCAGAAGAACTGGGGATGAGAAAGGAAAACAGGATTTCTTATTGCTTCTAGCTCAGTCAAAGCTTCCCACAGTATAATTTAAAGAAACAAAAGAACTGCTCAAAATAAATGGGTCCCCAGTAACCAGTGAGCCCGCTGCTCAGCTCTGTGAAGGATTATTTTGTTCTTCTCTCCTATTTGGAACAAGGGGCACAGAGCAAGAGGCATTTGCTGGATCCTAGCTTGTAAGGGCAGCTTTACTGCCAAGAACAGAAGAGTTAAGGCCAGATCTAGGCATGTTTCCTCGTACTGAATATGATCCCCCCCCTTCCCAAGTAATTTCATTGATTTCAGTAAGGAAGAATTGTGGAGTGAAATGCTGCTTGGCATTAACAAGGAGAGTGGAATCTGACTTTCTAGATCGTCTGCTTTTAATAGAGCTACTTAATTTTGCCTTATACAACTATTTTTTTTAAATTCTGACAGCTGTGCTTTGCCCTACGTGTCTTTCAAAAGGCAGAGTGCTCAGCTAGCCAAAGAAAATGCTTCACAAATCTGACATGTTCAAACTATCCCCATCAAAAGATAACTTTTTTATCTCCAATTTATTCTGCAAAAAGACTCTGGGGGGTTTATTTCAAAAAATGAAAAATGGGCCAGCAGAAACGGTGGTGTGCAGCTCCTATTTATCTGTTTTACAGCTATCAGTTTGATTGCTAGAGTAGCACTGGAGAAACCAGATGCTTTCTTGAACATGGTATAACAAACATTCTATTAATACAAAGTGAAAATAAGTTAAGAGCAGAAAGAAAAGCCTAAGATGCCAGATATTTTATTTTATGTACAGTAAAGGATTTGACTCCTGAGATCTCTTGAATTTAGCTGCAGAGGATACTGCTCCTGTAACAACGAAAGCAGAGCGGGCTTTTCAGTCACTGTAGCTCACACCTAGATATATTAATGTAACCTGCAGTTGATTTCAGTGCACATCTACGCAGTTGGCTGTGCATCATGGGGGCAGAGGAGTGGACACGCCACTCGCTCTGCTGCCCAGAAATGGCAGCCCTGGCAGAGGCAGGGGGTGGAGGACAGCCACTGCTCACACAGGAGTGCTCTCTCTTTTCCCAGACTTCCTCAGGCTAAATCAAATACACTTTCTAATGGACTGTTACCTGAATTATCTCATAAAAAATTCAACATGTTCTAGGCACCAGAAGCACAATTAAAAAGTCTTCTCTAATAGGAAATCAGGTATTTTTAACAGCCCATTTCTTTGATCACAACAGTTAATTTAACCACTGCTGTCTGCTTCACATGGGCTGTGATCACTGAAGCTGTTCTATTTTCCAAGCAAAATGGTAAGTGCACATAGGTACCTCTGCTTCTGTTACAGACACGTTGGAACAGCTTGGGGAGAATTCAAATCTGTCTGATGATCAAATTACAAACCAGCAATAACAGGATAAAGAAACACGTTTGATGCGTTATTGCAGTTAAGTGAGAGCAAGGGCAGTCATTAGAAGTCATGTGTATCCTGTCCTGCTACAGCTTTTAGAAAAATCAGAGATCCCTTAAAGTTTGTAAGACAACTAGGGGTTTTTATGTTTTTTTTCCAACACCAGTTGTGTTTAAGGGATTGCCATCAGAAACAATCAGTGGAGACTTAAACAAACTCCAAAAGCAGCAAGTAAAACAGGACTTTTATGATATTTGAAAATTTCTCCTTTGTGGTAGAAACTCTAGACTGCACACATGGTGCCTTCAGGACACCAACTGAGAATAAAGCTGCTTTCAGAGGCAGTAAGTGATTTCATTCTATTAATGTCCAGGTGATTTGTGGTGCCCATTACAGCATCACTAATGTGATGGCAAACATTTCCTGGGCATGCCATGTTTTCAATGATCTGCAGAACATAGTCAGCTCAAGTGCTTGTACAGTGCCTGATTGGAAAAGACAGCCCCTGGGGTTCATTCTTTTCATCAGTCAAATACTAATTCTGAAACAAAAGGGGATCTTTTCATTTCCAAAGATGCTGAAATAAACCTAGTGTAAGGGAGCAGAAGGACAGAGTAAAAGAACATACAAAGCAGGTGTATAAGTCAATAGAAACAGTCACAGAAATTTTCTATATACTCTTCCTTTCATATAAGTTTTGTCATATGTTTGTTCCTTATTCTTCCTAGCTGAAAAAGCAAGTCGATATTTAAACTATGTGTGTATGTGTGTTACCATTTAATTATGTCAGAAAAGGCAAGGGCAAAATAAGGAGGCTTATACTTTGAGTGAAAAATTGAGATCCTCCTGGCAAATATAAACAAATGTGCCCGCTGCAGACAGAGCCTTCAAGGATCTCACTTGACCACTGCCCTCCTCCAGGGAAAGTGAGTCAAACTTTATCTGTCTAAAGCTGAATAAAACGTGGGGCTAACTGATCAAAGTGCATCTATTCCTCATTGCTTTGCTCAATGGAGACAACAGGGAAGTTATGCCCTGTGGGATCGAAAAGAGGCAGCTGGCTGCCTGAATCCCAGCCTTCTCCACAGCTCCCAGCTCCAGCAAGCACTGGGACCCCCTGCATGATGGCACCTCATCACTGTCTGTCACCAGGAGAAGCCCAGGCAGGGGCGGCAGACCTGAAGAGCAGGCACTCTCTGTGGCTCAGACTCTTCACACACAGTACTGTTAATGCTAAGGAAAGTGGCATGGCATCTACAGGAGATCATAACTGCGTGTGTGTTGGCTTGAGAAGTCACAATTCAGAGGTGGCAGTGTTACAGCTCCTGAGAGAACTATACAGCTGGAAAAGCCTGGCTGTGCAGAGGAGCAGACGGGAGAGACAGATCCCTTGCATATGCCTGTGATACACAGAGCTGATTCAGAAGGCTCTGGTTCCTAGGAGGAATGTATAGTGAAGGCTCCATGTAGGTCAGTGTGTAGTGTTTCCTGAGGTTTCTCTCTGGGGCATTGCAGCAGGAGTGTAAGCTGCAACTGCAGATGAGACACGGACTCCGTGATACAGTGAGTGAAGCTCTGGAGCACAAGGAAAACATGTAAAGAGATGAGCACAACTGCAGGTCACTGAACAATCCTGCTAATTAGCTGTCTGTCTCCTACTGCCTTACACTGCATTTGCTTCTTACTAACAAAGAGAGTAAGATTTGGTTTGTCTTTTTAGTGGTATAGCAGAAATAGCTATTGAGGAGCTGGAATAATTATCTAAAAAAATATTATTTTAGAATGAAAATATTATCACTTTATAAACTCAGTCAAGATTTGGATTCTAGGTAAACCAAGAGAAACTTTAAAAAGGATGATAGGGTAAAATCAATATTGATTATTAGGAGTAAAAGTGCTATAATTGAGGCCATAAAACCTTTTAAGATCCAGCTAAAATTTTCCAGTAAAGCTACAATAAATTATTCCTAAAGAAGTAGAATATTTGCATGGAATTCAATGTCATTATATCAGAGCCTGTTTAATGAAAAAAAAAAAAGTGTATTACTAATTCTGCCATGAAGGTTATTATAAGAGGAGGATTAGCACAGTTATTTTGGCAAGTTACTTTTTTCTTCTAATATTTCATTGCATTCTACAAGAATCTACTTTTAAAATCTCTACATGCTTTCAAGATCTCACTTTTCATTGCTGCCTGGTTTTCTGCTTCTTAGACCTTTCAAATCTGACATATTAGCTCCCTTATTATAGCTCAGCAAGAGCAAGCCCTTTTAATTTATGGAGGGCCCTAATTTTTATAATCTGATATCAGTACAGGCTGTAAATCTTTTTAATGATAAAATAAATGGAAATCTAACATGGCATTTTTGTCATCACTTCTTTAATAGTTTCTATCTAGTTTTTTTTAGAGTTGTGATAAGTAGAATTATGCAAAGGAATAAAATCAAATAATATTGTGAATCTACATTTACAGTGTTTAGGAGGCGATTCACTCATGCATTATTCCAGTTTTACCCCAAAATAACTCGAAGGTCATGGATTTAACTGATAGCAGGTACTGGTTCTTTGTTGTTCAGTGGAAGTATATCCCAGAACTTTTAACTGCTATCAAATGAGGAAGCAGCCGTAACTAAATCAGCTTATATTTTTCACTTACATACAGTCAAAAGTTTGTGATTGCTACGACAAACACAGACTATTTGATTATGCTTGCTTCAAAATCAGATAACACAAAATCAGATCTTCCAGACATGGAGGGGAAATGATGCAGACATTGAAGCTGAAGGAGAGCATGGTATCGTGATGGTTTGGGGATGCTGCCTCCTGCAAACTGACCGCTGACCTATAAGGGGTACCTGGAGGTTTCTATGTGAAAATGAAGGCTTTGCTTTTAACCTAGAAAGCCTCGTGCTGCCTGAGATCCAAATGTCTGAAAGACTACTTCTCCTACCTTTGTGCTGGTAAGATCAGCGAAAGCTCCTCTGTACAAAGGAGAAGAGGCCCCAGTCAGAGCTGAGCATGACTTCTGAATCTTCGCTTCTATGTCTCATCTGAAATAGCTTGGTTCTGATGGGCTTCATAGGACAGAGCAAAGCTCTTTTCTTCAGGATGAGCTGTTGATGCCGTTAGGTGAACTGTTAGTTTAGTTGTCAGGAATTATCCTACTTTGGCAAGCTGTGCCTAGAAATATTATTTGATGCAGGCTTTCTCTTGTTACAGTACGTAGATCATATGATTAATATTTATATTCACTTCAGTGAATTCCACTGTGCAAAGGTAATTATCGCAGTGGTCGTTTTATGTTGTATTAAACTTCAGATGTGTAAGAGTCCTCTGAAGGAGCATATTAGTATGATGTGTGTGTACCCGGCCCCGGATGGGAGGAATTCCCTTTAGGCTCAGCTGAAGAGCTGGGCTGCTTTGTGGTGGTATCAGCCCTCTGCATCTCAGGGGTGCCTCTGCTTGTGTAGAAGGCTGAACCAGCCACGCCATGATGTGCCGTGTAAGCTGGCGTGGCCTCGTGCCGGAGGAAGATATTATACATGAACTACCTCCCAGCGCACCCACAAAAGCCTTTCCTTGTATGCTGCTCTCTGCCTAAAGAGCAATACCTATCCCGTTGTACTAGACTGCTCACTCAGTGATGAGCGGCGACTTCCAAGACGTCTGGAGTGATCTGGGGATGGAGGTGCTTATCATCATGCACGCACAGGCTCCTGCAGGATCATCTGTTGGCCTTAACTGTGACATGTGGGAGAGAAAGGCCTTTGTCTGAATGCAGGGCCTTCCTGCAGACGGATCTGCACATGGGAGTTTCTCACCATAGCATGCCAAGAGCATGGAATTTTTCACATTGGGTTCTTGTGGTTTCACACCACAAGGTATGAGCCTAACATGGTTCGGGAAAAAAGTCAGGATGGGAAACTGGTGGGTGGGTTTCATTAAATTAATTGGTGGTAAGACAGCCTTCTGCTCTGCAGATCCCGCCATCTGGAACAGCCTTTCTATATCTCTCTACCTCATTGACTCTCAATCTGATTTCAAATCTCAGCTGAAAACATCTCTCTTCTCCTGTGCATTATACCCTGGCATTTTTCTTTCCTGTTAGTATTTCTTATTTCTCTCTAACATGTTTTCAGATGGAGCACAAGAGTTACCACACAACGTTAAGCAGCGCAGCACTGTTATTCTCATCTGCATCAGGCCAAGCAGCAGCAGTGAACATTTTTCCCACTAGAATATTAATAGATTTAAATTACCCAGATGCATGTCAATTTTGTCACTTAATATGTACATTTCAATTGTTGTTTTAAGGAATGATTTTGCAGGAGGCTTTTATTACTTTTACTTGCAGTATCATCTCTTTCCTCAAGTAGTTGCTTTAAACAAATTAGAAACTATTCTGAGTGTTAAGCACTCCAAACACTACTGCATTTTTTGTGTCTCGTGTTTATAACGGTGTATCTGTACTACAATGACAAATATCACTTTAGGTCATGCCCATATCCCAAAACAGCATTAATCTGATAAATTTAGGTTGCTCACACTGTAAAGCTTGTAGGCTTCAGCACACAGTGTAAAGGTACCCTTACAAAGAGGGCTGAGCGGTGTATGTGTTGATGATGATGGCACTTATGCTGCAGAACTTTTCAACCAGAACACATGGGAATTGGGGGTGGAGAAGGGAAGGAGGGGAAAACAAGTATTCACATTGTGCCTCATAATAAATCAACTGTCTCACATTAAATCAGGGTATCTGTGGGAAGGCAACTTCCTAATGGGCACTAAAACTGCTATAAACTTTATAATTCCAGTATTAAAAAAGTGAGGACCCAGATTACAGAACAGTTTGTTGCTGCCCAAATAGGCCAAATCCTGAATGGTGGTCATATGAGTGCCTAATGGGCATCGCTCTGACAGGGATTTGCTGTTAGGAGTATGTGGAGGAGTCAGAGCAGCAAGTTTATAGGAAGAAGTGACATTTTATTAGAGCGATTGCCATCACTGAAAAAAAAAGACTCTCAAACATTTGAGTGCATGAACCCTCCTTCTGGTCTGAAATAGAAGCTGTAAATGTCAAAGAGCAATAGCTCCTACCGCCCCCCATGTAGCTTCTTTCTTGGGAGACTCATGGTCTCTCAAGAGACTACCAGTGTAGAGACCATAGTGTAGAGATGGCTCCATTGGTCTCCCTTTCCCTGCATCACCACTCTCCCTTCCCCATATGACAGGCTGTGATGATTTTCTGTAACGGTTAACTTCATGGTAGGCAGTGAGTGTTCACGCCTGCCACTGCGTATTTCAGATCTACCACACAACTGAGCCATTCAGCTTGAGCTAAGATCTTCCACCTTGGAAGCAAGGACAGAATTTAATGGCTTCTCTAATAACATCAGTGATAATAAGATTTAGTTTAAAAGAAAGCGTGTGCAAACCCCACCTGGTTCCCTGGCGTCCCGGAGATAATGGTATCTTCTAGGAAGACCTTCTTTGAAAGTGTCAAGGTATACGAGCTTATTACTAAATGGGCTGTGAACAGATGTTAGGACATTTTGTTATTTCTGTATAAAGTAGTCTTTGTGCAAGACCTATGAATGTGTTTCCTAATCTGGGATTGTCCCAAGCAGTTCAGGACATGTGGTAGGGTAATGTGGAGTGGACTGAAATCACTGATCATAAACCATCTTGAAAAGAAAAATATGTGTGTTTACTGCCAGAGATTACTGAGAGTAAAAACCTGTTTTAAATCAAGAACTGGAGCCATTTCAATTCCTTAAGCTAGCTTTGGTTTAGCCTGGAAGTTAGCCCTGCTTTTAAATCTAAAGCATCAGATTTAGCCCTCTGTAAAAGCAAAGTAGCATAATAATTGAAGTATAGTCTTGTTTATGTACTTTTTAAACATGGCCATTGACACTGTAGGATTATACCTTTTATGTCAGATACTTATCTGCTGAATAAGTTCTTATAACATGCTAATAGCAACTGGGGGCCCGATCCTACCAGATTTTACACATTCCCTGCTCTATTTGAGTTGATTCAAATCAGAATTGAGGGCTCTACCTTGCTAAGTGTCAGGGGCCGTTTGCTGCAATTTTCTTCTCTACTGTTCTCTTGAACATTTTATCTGCAGAAGGTAAAAAAAGGACCTCAACAGACAGATGGTCACCTTTACAGTGCAGTCATCTTGGATGATAGCTATTCTTGTAAAAATTTGCTGCCTGAACTCTTTAATTATTTCTAAGCACGTCATTTAGATCCCCTTATAGAAGCCAATGGATTTCTGAGAATATTGCACACAAATCTGTTAATTAGCCTCCTGATCATTCCCGATCAAGGCAACATTGCAAGTTGTATTTTATGGAGCATTATTTTAGTAATGTTTTGTCATGGTTGGTCATTTCCTAATACTTAGAAGTGCTTCAGTCAATAACTGTGGGGATATGTCTGCTGCGAAGAGACATCTGTTTAGTCAATAGATCTTTTTATTTAATTTTTAATAGAGCTTTTCTAATTTGGCTTGACCATTTGTTGTTAATGTATTTATAATGATTACAGTAGCTATAATTCATATCTAATGATTTTTTCTGAATCTATAAATATTATTTATTAAAGGATAAAAAGTCAATATTTCTTGTAGCAGCCATTACAAAAAAAGTCAGCTGTTGCAAAATGAAATAAATATATTTCACGCCTGTACTGCAACAGATCAAAAAGAAGCACTTTTGAAATCAATGGATTTATGTTATCTACCTACTCAAATAATGGAGAGTAGAATTTGGCCCTTGCTGTACTCTATTGCAGCACAGTTAAATTTCTGCCCTGCATATTAAAAAGACCACTAGATTTTAACAGTTTGTAAAAAAAAAATCTATAAAAGTGAAGCTGATTTTATCGGTTTTATAAAACAACTTGAGATACAAGGAGCCAGATTCTGCTGTCTGCTAGCCTGCTGTAGTTCAGTGGTTAGACGAGTGGTCTATAAGAAGGTATGGATGAATTCTGCTGTCAATTACACATTTGTGCATTTGGAGTAAGTCTAAGGAAGTTAGTGCAATTTAAAACTGCAAATAAATATAGGCTCAAAATCAATTTCTTCACTTACCTGCCAAAATCGAGTTCAGGGTTCGACATACACAGCACTTTTCCCATCTAAAGAATTCATAGCACTTTGCAAAGGTGAATTAATATTACCCCCACGTAAAAAGCTGAGAGACGAAGACAGACAAGTGTGTTGGACAGAATCCATGGCAGACTGGGCTAGAGACTGAAGGTGCTGTTTTTTCAGATCCAAGGGATAGATTTGTTTCCTCACTCCTGTACCTGAATTCTGAAGGAGCGCTGTGAAGATTAGGAAGAACTACCTATAATATGGGGCTGTTATCCTTTCTTTCTCAGTGTGATATTTTTTTAATCAATTTTATACAAAAGGAGAATAAGTGTGTGCCTTATTCACCCAAGTATTTTTTGGTTTTATAGATAATGCGCCCTGATAGTTATCCCCTAGGTGCTGAGCTCACAGCTTCTAGTTGGTCAGTGATGAACTACAGCCCAGTTTGGTAGTGGACTTAATTACTAGGCAGTATGCAGGTAAATTTAATTTTGCCCTGAGTGAACTTGTACTCCTGGGCCCTATTCTCTCAGCAGAACCAGCTAGGAAGCAGGCAGCTTGATGGAAGCCTATTTGCTGTGGACTGATGGAAAGTCCAACAGGGGCTGCTATGTCTTGCTATGTGAGTCCTGTAATTTCTCCCCAGGACGTGGTCAGTCTCCTCTGAAAGCTATCAGAAAAGGGCAATCTCACAGTGATTTTACCCTGTAGAGTACATTTACTTACATCAGGCCAGTTCTTAGGTGAAGATTTCTCCATCCTGTGTGACATTTTGGTTTGTAGACCTCACTGAGACATTCCTCTCCTTTTTTAAAATTCCCGAACTGCTATCAGTGACTGAAGCAAACCCTGGCCCCTCTAAACCATCAGTCTACATGGTTGTGCTGAATCTGTCTATCAAGAGGTCAAACACAAGTAAGGTATAAAACACAGCTTTACAAGATGAACAGTTCTTGTAGATTAGCACTACAGTTTTGTATATCAATACCAATCCACATGTCAGCATGTAATATCTTTTATTTTCAGTAATTTCACTTGATGTTTTTCTGTATTGGTTAAGCTTTTCCAGTAGGGTGCTAATTTAATTATTCTCATATTAAAAAGGATGGTTGCAGAGATTATTTCAATTTATATTAAACAAAGCTGTAATGTGAAGTGCGTAGTTTCTGGCCATTGGTAGTTATTTGTGGAGCAACAACATAGGGAGCTCCATAACAACATCTGAGTCATCCTCAGACAACTTATATGCAATAGAAAATGTCTTTTTTCCAATCATACCAGCCTCAGCAAACCCCACGTGCCCTGACTCAGAGTCACCTATTACCAACACAGATGTTCAGATAGCTTCACCCGTCACAGATAATCATCAACAAATATTTTTGTGAACTGATTGCTCAAGATTAGTTATACCACAGAGTCACCTCACTGCAAAGAAAATACGTGAATTCTTACAGGTTCAGGCAAGTTCTGCAATCAGGTGGCCACTACCACTCAGAAATACAGTAGTCTGCATTAGATAGTTGACTATCCAGGGGAAACAGAATTTACCTTCTATTTTGTTTTAATGCACACTAACAGATGCGTTGTTAGAAAATATAGCCTAAGATCTAATTGCCTTACACCTGGAAAAATAAAAACACATACCTGGTATTTCTGTTATTATACCAAAATTAATAACAGTAATAATAATAACAACCACAACCTTAAGACAGATAGCCATCATTGCACATGACCAATTGGGTAAGCCATTCTTGCTTAATGTGTGCTACCAATGTACGAAACACAAAAAGAACAAGACACTGAACATGTCTAAGGACTGCTTTAGGCTGGTGGAGGAGCACTAAACAGTGACTAGCAGGTGATCTAGGAACAGATCTAGGCAGAGGTAAGGCAGAAGAGCAAGTAGGGCAGAAAGCGGGGAGAGGCTTGGTAGGGCCAGGAGGAGTAACAGCAGAGTCTGTGGCGGTGCAATTACACAGCTCTGCAAAAAGGCCTGAAAGAGGAACATTCATTGGACGTTTTTATTAATTCAGCCATGCTCACATCCTTTTGCATTTTCTCCCTGTGATCATTTCTGCACTTGATTTGCCCTGACGTGAAGACAAATGTATGTGCAGACCTTCATCGTAACTTTGTGATTCCCTCACACTAGAAGTCAGAGAAAGGATTGGCGGTATACGATGTAGTGTTACTAAAGACAAATACAGCTCAGCTATTAGTTTCTTGCCAATATTAATCCACAAATTGAAACATTCTTGAAAAATTGCTAAGTCATTACAAGAGATAGATAGATATGACTGACTGGAATCTAATCAGCCTATGGAACAACTACAAACAGAGAAAAAGATTTTGTTTGGGGTTGCTCAGCTGAAATGGGGAAGCAGAACATAACACACTGAAGGCAAGACACCAACCATAGTTCCTGGGGTGGAACTAGTTGGTCAAAGTGGTGAGAAAGAGAAATTATTTCAGAAGAACTAAAACCACTCAACAGATCTAATATTGACATCTGATGAGGGTGGTAATTTGAAGAATGCAAAAACACATTTTAAAAAATAAAATAAAATAAAATAAAATAAAATAAAATAAAATAAAATAAAATAAAATAAAATAAAATAAAATAGCTCAGCTGCAAAACTATAGAAGTGAGGGGCAAAATAATATTCTGGGACACTCTTCATGATCTTGATTTTTGCCTTTAAATTTGACGTAGACCAAAAAACAATGGAAAATGGCTTTTTTTACTTTGCTAAGGAAGTTATCTGATGTTATCTTTAGTAATCCTAAGAAAATTAAAGTTGATTTCATTTAGCTATTGTTTGTTGCAAGGTTTATGAAATAATATAATTCATCTCTAGACAATAACTAATTATTACTGATTACTAAGAAATAAGTCAACAAAGATATTTTCCTGTTTACATTCTTAGCAGACTGTATCAAGACCATCTGTATTTTCAAGTCCTTTATCCCAAGGGATAAATAATTTGTGTTGTTCATTGAGTATACACATGCAAACATGTCATTTGGATTTGATGCACGTTTACAAAGCCAGAGCTAGAGAACTTAAATGGGAAAACAAGCATTAATATACAGGAAAAAAAGCTTAAGCATGCAGTCACAGCAGATAGAAAAGTAAATACTTCAGTGAAATGATTCTGCAAAACTATTGTACTGATTGTACTGCTTCAGAGTTTATATTCGGAAACTGTTCTAGGTTGTTATCATTTCTATTTGCTGCTGATATTTTTGCAGATGTCCACCACAAGAGTGTGTGGGTGTTTGTGCACGCGTGTGCGTGTGTGCGTTCATGTGAGAGAACTGCTTTGCTCACAGCAGTCACAAATTGCCCAGGCTGCAGAATTCATATCTGGATCTGGGAAGGGAATGAACAGCTATATAAACCGGACACTGAAAATTTTAAAGCGTGCTTATGCTTAAAGACTCAAAGCTGATGAATGGCAATATGCTTGCTTTCTGTGTCCCCCATTGCCGTCAGCAAGCAGACTGATCTCACTCCTACTTCTTTCAGTCTCCGCTCCTTCAGACCCTGCTCTTTGCTGAACCTTTTGCTGCAACTGGAAGGATTTTGTCCTTCCCAGCAGGCTGGGATTCTCAAACTCCGAGCTCATTTCCTCTCTGCCGCTGTTTTCACATCCCACCCTTGTGCCTTTGCTCTCACATATTGCTGGAACGATGGTGGTAGTGATGTGAGTACTTTCTAGTGCAGCTCTACGGATTTTTTTCTTCCTTTCCTTTCCCTCATTTTTCTGGCTTCAGAAATGGATGGCTCAGGAAAAGGCAGGGTGTGCTGGGGGACAGATGCACGGGAAGAGAGGTTTCCTAGCAAAAGCAGGCAGAGCTACCAGGCGACAAGCTGTGCCCCACCTCTCGCCAGGCAGTAGCTGCACCTTCCCTGAGCACGCAGGACTCTCCCTGCTTCCCTGTAACCTTCGGAAATTACATCCTCATCCTGCAAGTCAGCAGAGCGCCCAGTCTTCACTCTACAAAAGACACTGCAAAATAATTTTCAAGTGATACACTGTTCCCCTTGCAAGAGTCAGAAGTGTGAGAGGCCACTGAAGGTTACTAAGCTTTCTTTTCATTTATTTTTGCTCTGTCTCTGGCTTTACTGTGATCTTTTATTTTATGGCTACATTTTAAATTTTTCAAAGTCTCCTAGCATAATAGGATCTGCTATCTTATGTCACTACCCAGTACAAAATAGTAGTATTAACTCTGACTGGACTGGAGACTGTCTATACACATGCCTTTGTATATGACAGCCCCCCCTGCCCATGGGGATGCAATCATGGCTCTGTAGGAGCCAGCAGAAATGACTTGTTTGTATCTGCTGATCTTTGGTTGGATGACAGTGTTCGTCTGTTTAATGAAAGCACGGTGTCTGTGAAGCTGAGATAGGAAATGGCTAAGTATGTCTTTTCGCCTTCATAGTGCCCAAAACATAAGAACTATTCCTGAGTTGTGTCTTACGTGAGCTACATCATTATATTAAAAACACAGCTAATTCAAAACTGAGTGAAATACCCTTTTTAGCTGGTGGAGCAATATGGCTCAGTTGAGTAAAAACCCTTGGAGGGCTAGTGGGAGATTATGTGTCCTGAAGAAGTAACAGGCTTCCTTGTGGCAGTGAGAGCTAGTGTGCTGATCACTGCAAAGGCTTGATTAATGGAGTGATTAAAGCAGCAGAGGGTTAGTGTTCTGGCAGCTGGGCCATAGGAAATGGGCATGGAAACTACTGGGAGAGGGGAAATACACAGCTCCAGAATCACAGGGCTGACTTGCCCTAGCAAACACTTTGATGTTGGAGGTGGGGAAGGATGAAACACATCAGGCAAAAAGAAAAAAAACCTCCCACCTCCCCTTCCCCCCTTCCCAGCCTTATGCTTACAAGGGAAAGCCCCTGACTTTTGGCTCACTTAGCAGAAGGCAATAAAGCTTCCTATTACGAGGCTTCCTCTGAAGTACTGTAACTGGTCTCAGGCTCCAGAAATCTGATCCCTTGGAACAAAACTTACAGTAGATGCTAATAGAGTCTCTAGTCCAGCAATGCTACGCACAATGTCCTGCATGGGCCCAGAAAAACTTCTAATTCAGTCACATCTTTTATTCTTCATCTTTCCAACTCCCTGGCCTGTTTCTTTTTCCTAAGTTACTCCACTTTTAAATGGAGGTGAGCCAAACTCAGGCTACTCGTGCTCAAGGAATTAATTCCCCCAAAGCTACAGGCTGAGCGCCAGCTTCTTTCTTTGGGTCCTTTGCAATGGTAACAAATTTATGTGTGGTTGTTTGAGTTGGTCCCATTAAAGATAAGGATCATCTGCAGAGCTGGAACCTGCATCTGGAGTCAAAATTCCCAAGGCTCAAAGGGTTTAGATCAGATGTCTGAGAATGAAGCCCTCCTTCTTCGCCTTAGACATCTGATCTAAAACAACTTCAAACTTGTAACTCCTTTCAGATTAACCTCAGCTGTGAGAGGCCTGGGGATTCACATTCTTGGCTTACTAGTATGACTTCTCCATGCCTCACATCACGACAGTTGATTAGAAATACTTTCTTTATTAACTTTCAGCTCCTGTCTCATGCATGAAGGTTAATAGCCAAGAATATCCTTAGAGAAGGTACCTTGTATTTAATAAATGAAGACCAGGATGGGGCATCAAAAGGGGAATAAAATTCACCATCAGTCCACTAGAGGGTAGCTCCCCTCGGATCACAGCTGAAAGCCTTCAGCCCAGCCCCAGACACAGCGTGCTGGGCTCGCCTGCACTTCGCTTGATGTGACAAAGCAGCATTAACAGTCTTTCTCGCCTCCTGTTACCCTCCGTGAGCTCCAATTTCTAAGTTAATAACCACAACAAAAACATCAAAATTCTATAATGACTCTCCTAGAAAAAGATAGGAAAATTAGTACCCAAGAACAGTATGCATCTGAAATTGTTAGACCTTTAAACAATAGACAAATGGCCACTAAACAATGGCATTTTAATATATAACCTGAATTAACAAGTTTAACTCCCCTAATTTTATACCCCTGGTATATTATTTATGGTATTTGTGGGCTACGAACATTGATATGAAGTGGATAGTTCACATGCATTATGTGGGAAGCATCTACATTATATATAATGCATAAAGAAATCTACACAGCCTTCAGCATGCCAGCTGTTTCTGTTTATGACACTGAGTTATTCATGAAATCCAGGAAGACATTTTGTAGTAAAATACGCTACCTGCTTGCTTTTAAACTGCTGGAGTTGTCTGTCCAGCTAGCTAAATAATTAAGGGAGCGATGTGAAATTAAATATCACATTCCAGGCCACCTTTTCCCTTCATCAATTCCTTCTTGTAAGAGGAGCCAGGAACTAGAGAAAAATATGACTCACAGGGGCTGTTTAGGTGTTGCTGTCGTATGTACAGAAGGTAAAGAGAATGATAATATGCCTTTCCTGTCTGTAATAGTGTTCACTGTAGCAAACCTTCCTGCTTGTTACAGTAGAGTAAATGGGGTGTTTAATTTGGGATTCAGTGTAGTCTGGAGTCAAGGTGCAGCAGTTTTATTACAGAATACAATTTTATTGGAGGCTGAAGATTTAAATTCCACCGTACATACATATATATACATGGAAGTTCTGCTTTGCAGATACAAGCTAATACACACGCGCGCGCACACGGAGTTCTTGTACGTCAAACATGCTCCCTGGTTTTTCAGTTTGAAGAAACCAAGGAATGATGACATATTTCTGCATTTTCTAATGCACTGAGAAACCTCGTTAGAATGCAGTCTCCTCCAGCCATCAAGAAAACACACACATGCATTCAAAAGGAGCAAGTGCTATTTCTCATTTCCTCTTTAGGTTTTTGACAGTGCCCGCAATGTCTCCAGTTCACGACCCCCCGAAAGAAGCTTTTGGGTTTGGAAAATATTTTCTTTGTTTAGCTTTTTTCCAGCAAACGGCAGCATACCCCACCCCCCTTCCCCCAGAATGGTGTTTAGATCATGTAATCATTTCTCCTTTATTTAGTCTAAATCTTAAGACAGAAGACTTTCAATAGAATGATTTTCTGGCAAGGCCACAACATGATGTATATATTTGGAAATCAAATTATTTAGAATTATGACCGTGTCATCAAAATAAGCCATTTTGAAATGCACTGCTAGCTCTCCAAACAGATTGTATGGGAAAAATTGGATAACACTTGGCTCGAGCGCTTAAAAGTCGGTAAAATCAGAACACCAGGGACCGCTTCATTTCATTGTCGCCGGAGCGCGAGCCCGCCCCCCCGCCCCGCGCGGGGAGCGCGAGCCCCGGGCGGCGCGCGCCGCCGCCAGGTGGTGCCCGCCGTTCGGGGAGGCTGCCCGCGCCCCTCCCCCGGGGCGCCGGGCGGCGAACGGCAGCCGAGCGGGGGGGCCCGGCGCGGGCGGGGTATTTAGCACCCGCAGATCAAAAAACGTAAAGCTTTTACCTACCCCGGCACCATAAACCTGGCTTTAAGGGCCTTGTTATTCCTAGATTTAATAGCTTAGCCATTGTTGTTTTTTTTTTTTCTATTTACAACCCTTGCAAACCAAAGAGAGAAAAATAATATCGTGGTGTAGAGCATAAATTCTGTTGCTGTGGATCTATTTTATCCGGGGGGAAACTACACATAGGTTCTCAACTGCTAGCATATTTGTGTGGCATCCGTGGTTACCGGCGCGCTGTGAAGCTGCTTTCTCTAACGTGCTACAGTAGCTGCGTACCTGGGTGAGAGGAAATTATTTCTTCACAGGCAAAAGAGGATGCTCGTCCTGCTGGGGGTAATCACAGGCAATTTCCATTTCGTTAGCATTTTCCTAACCCTCTTTTGTGGTGCTCTTTGATAGCTAGCTAGTGGTAGCCCAAGGTCACTGCCTGCTTTGCCTGCTATTTTGCCAGCAATGTATTTACGCTGCAGTGTGGGATAAACTGTTTGTATCCAACTATCAAAAAAAAATTAGGCTGAACACATCTCTTATGAAAGAGAGATACTGACAGTCCAAGTATTAACTCCTTTATTCGCATGTGCACATAGCTTTAGAATGAGCTAACGCCTAGATCTTGCCAGTGACCTCAACCTTGATCTGGAGGGACCATTTATTCACGAGCAAAACATGCATTCTCCATACAAACTGGTCCTGGGACTACTGCCTGTGTGACATTTGGTCCTCTATTAATAAACACGCAAGACACAAAATTACTGTGATTTTGTCCTCTTACCATTTGGGGTTGTATGTCATGCACACAGCACCACGGCTACTCCTGAGGAACTTTAAATTAGAAATCAGCATTTAGTGGCTTTGTAGATCTCACGGAGGAATTACGGGGCAGTCCTGAGGCAACTGAGGGCTGTGAAAGCACAGAGAGACAGGCACAAAGGCAAGCACCGGCGAGAGAAGCCGGCCTTTTTTCAGCCGGGGCAAGGGCATTTTTCATGACCGCACAACGAGTGTATTGCAGGTCCCTGTTCATCAAAATCATAGGAACCACCATTTTGCAGTCCACACGCCACAGCGATAAAATGGTGGTTCAGAAGGGCTAGCACACCCGACTCAGCACCGGAGTTCCTCTGCTCACTCAACAGCCCAGCTCTTTTTTTAATTACTATGAAATGGCAATAGACTTTAGATTAGGAATGAGACAGGAAATGAGGGGAAAATCCTATGTGCATCTGGAAAACACACAGGGTAAAAATTAACCTTGAAGCTCAAAGAAAACAACGTGCACATACATGTGACAGCAGTCTCCATATGAATTTTCTAATAACTGTAAGGTGTATCTTCATTTTAAAACTTGTAACTTTAAGAAGATTTAACACCATATGTGCTGTTGTGATGCTGCAGAAGCCAATGAAGTATTTTAAAAAAATAAAACCATATAGCAGAAATAATTGCATTCAACACTGAGCAGGAATTAACCTGGCACTGCAAATGATGAACCTTGCTTTATAAGGAGGGGGCTTTTTAATATGATGATTTGGCAATTTGGAGGGATGGTTATTTTCATTTTAACAGGCCTCTGCTTAGTGTATGTCCCCTTGGGGATGTAATGAAGGTTAACAACTTACACGTGGGGAGAAGGGATTTTAGTGATTAGGGAAATTGCAGGCTCCGGTTTATGTGAGTGTGTATGTGACAGAGAGAGAGAGATTCCTCCCCATTTCAGACACTGCTGCTCAAAATGTGTGTAAATGTGAAACATTTCTGGGGAAAACCCATATGTAATATAGATAGCAGTCCACCAGGGGCTGAACTGAATGGCAAATACTGGCCTCTGGACTCTTCACTGGTGTCAGATCAGGTGCCAAAGCAGAGAGGGATAGTTCCCTTCCAACAGTGCATCAGCATGGTCTATCTTACCAAAAGTCTTGCCTTGACAAAATAATGTAGAACACGTATTGGGCTCAGAGAGGCAGAATTTAACCTCTTTCTTGTCTCTAATCCAGTAATGTTTTTTCTGTCAAACTTCCTATATACTCCATGCAAACTGAATTCAGAGTTCAGAAGAGACTCCAGCTGAATTTTTCACTGTAATGTTTCACTTTATAAGATTTGTTATTAAATTACTTTATAATTGATTTGGTATTAAACAGCAAATCAGAACTCTGCTTTCAACAAAAACCAGCTGTCCACTTACATTTCTGTGCGTTCTTGACCCAGTGTGACAATTACCAGGGGAAAAACATCCCTTTACAATATTGAATGTAGTCCTGTGCCTGGACATTCAACAATATTCATTGGCCTATATAACTTAAACAAGAGCAGTTTGTTAGCCTAATAAATCCAAGATTTGGGCTGAGAAATAAAGTTGCTGTCAAGTACCCTTTAGCCAGATAATAGAAAGGGGATTATGTGATTATTCTGACAAAAAATTAGGTTTCGTGCTTTTAATTGGCATCATATCCTGTCATGAATCTGTAAGGTTTAAATCACAGTCCACCACGTTAGAGTGAGAAGGAAACCTAATAGTAAATCCTTTCATCCCAGAGCCTGTAGGGTTTTTATGTGAAGTCCTAATTTCTGTTAAAATACTTCCAAAGAAAGACAACAGGAAACAGTAAACATGGCAACACCACAAATATACTTTTCTGATGCACTATTTCTGTCAGCGTTCAAAGAATAAGTTGTACGGGCTGGAAAGGAAACTGCTGCATCATTAAAACCCAAGCAGGCTCAAACAGCCACCCTTTTGTAAAATTCCCCCCCTCCCCACTGTGTCTCATAAATCTTGTTTCAAACTGGGCTAAAGCCATGGATTGACTTTGCCTCTTGCAGTAATGGCTTGAAACTGTTGTGCATCACAGTTCTGCGTTCAAAGGGAATCAGGAGTATTTAAAAACAACTTCTGGTGCAGGATGCAATTATAACTGACAGCCAGATGTCTGCCCTGTCTGGTACAGCAAGCCTAGAAGAGATTGCAAATGGTCTTGAGACCTTTGGATCTAAACAGTGCGTCCGAGTGAGTGATACACAGATAAACAACAATACCACAAATCACTGACACCAGCCGAGGGGTTGCTGGTACTGATAAAGATAAAGATGTCGGGAAGCAGCTGACCCTTCCACCCTCCCCTCTCTCATTTTTTACTGTGCCAAAAGCAAAGTATGTTAGTGGAAAAGGACTCAGACCACAAAGTGTGTTTATATATCCACTGCCAGAAGTCCATCTTGTGAGGAAAGTCCCATAAGTAATTGTTTAGTTTACAAAGGTTAACTGGACTGTAGTGAAAGATGTTTGATATTTTGATTGAATTATATGTCTGGAACATTTGCAGCAAGTTCTGTAATACAGGGTGTTCCCCCCAGGTATATTACCTACTGAAAACATTTTTAAATGGACTAGAGACTAAAAATGGACCCTCTTCTCTCCACAGTCTTAGTTGATTATTATGCATACGAGGCACTCTTTTGATGTCAAAATACATTCCTTATAGTGCTTGCAGGAATTTTTAGAGATTTCTCTCTCTTTATACAGCATCTTATTTTATGTATCTTTTTTGAAGCATGTACACAGACCTACTGATTTAGTGAGCATAGGCTTATGTGGGAGTACACTGAAAATTGTACAAAGCTTTTGGGAAATCAGCAGAAACCGCTTATCTTCATATCCTTTACTAACATTCACTATGAGACCAATCAACTCAAAGGCTTTAGAAGTAACTGAAAAGCTTTCACTGATTTTCCATGGGCAGTGGATCAGGCCCTACCTGGCTCTGGTGATGTTTTTAAAAGAACATGCTGTTAAACTGACATACATTCATCGTATCACAATGTTAGCCTACAGGGAAATGGCTGAAGAGTGTTTGGACGGTAACAATTTGAAGAGGTGAAGACATGTGAAAAATGTGAACAAAACATAAGCTAATTTTTCAGACACTTTAAAAATAAGTGTTATATTTGATTTGCCTTTACGATCACCTTCATCCTGTGATATTGTTACAGTCTTTTTAAAATATCTGATATCTGATAAAAACTTTATCTGCTTTGAATTATCTTGTGTTTTGTAACGGGATTTTGTAGAATTTACAACAAAAAAAAAGAACAGAAGCTGTCCAGGAGACATCTTTTTCTTATATCCCAGTGAGAAAATTCACTGCATCACTTTATCACAGGTCTTCAGTGTGTCACAAAGACAGGTCTATGCAATATCATTAGAATGAAAGATAAGGGACTCCATAATACAAAGATGTCATCAGTGATGGGAAAGTTCCAATTTTGAAAGAGGACCCCATTCCAAATATCAAGCTTGAAGGATTTAGTGTCTTGAAACATTTTTCAGGTTGGTTCAATGTCATTGTGATAAAAAGGATGTCACTTAAATCACAGCAACCTGATGTGCGAAGTTGTCCTGCTGGATGAATTGCCAAAACTTTTATTCACAGAAGACTCCTTTCAACCAGTCTAAAACCTGACCAGACCCTTGCCTGTTCCTTGAGGCAAACTTACTTTATGGACTTCATGGTGAAGGATGACCAAAACCTTTCTTTGTAGCCTCCATTCCCTCGTTGGCTCTCTACCCCTCCTGCTTGACTTCTGTTCCCACAACAGGCACTGCTTGTTTGGACATCACCATTTGGGGCTCTCCTGCAGTTGACCCATTCAATGCATACTGCTGTAAACTTTTCACTTTATGGGCAATAATTTTGCAAAAAATATTGTTCTTACCCCTAGGGCATGAGAGACTTTACCTAAGATGTGTGAACAATCTGAGAAACTAGAAACACAGTTTTTCACTGAAGTTTCTGTAGAAGGTAGAGGTATGCCTTGGCCACATTCACACAGCAAAAGTGGCAATTTGCCCTGCAAAGGAGCCGCAGCAGCAAGGCTGGCAGTGGAGTGCCAGCTCAAGCGCTTTTGCAGTACACCACAGGCTGCGGTGCAGGCATGCCCTAGCACAACTTCACACCAGGAGTAAAGGCCCCAAGCTTATGCTATGCACCAAGAAACTGCTGCATTAGTAGAAGTGTTAAAGCATTGCAAACCACATCTTTTTTAAGTGTGAATGAAGATAAAGGCCCTAGAATTCCCCAAGGAAAATAAAGAGTTGCCAAGAGTATGGGTGTGAGAGGAAAGACTGCCAGGTTTGAATCTTCTGTGAAAAGCCAGATCACACAGAGGGAGGGACCTGGGGGGCCTAGTGATGGCGATATTTTGGCCAGCATTGAAGTCTGGGGAATAATTCATGAGAGGCTCAAGAAAGCCTCTGGAGTCTTCTTTAAATCAAACTAGCACATGAACAAGTGCTGAGTTTTAAGCATTCCAGCTTCTTCAAGTTTGTCATTTTAATAAGCTTTGAATGGTCACATAGCCCAAATCCATTCTGATGTGTTGAATTTTATTTTGTTTGTAATAATTTTTAAAGCTAATGATTACTGTGTAATATTATATATGGGACTCTTCTTGGAGACAGTCTTTATTTACATGAGAAACTTTTAAAGAGCTACTGCTGGTGTAACATATTCATTGTTACAGCACTTCTAAATGGTATTTTAAGATCCTGGTAATTCTCATCGATATGGGAGATATAAATATCTCCTCACCCTTGCCTCCGAGTGCATCAGGAAAGCAATGCACACAGATCAAGAGGGAGAAAAAAGCCTGCAAGTAGTGTCAGCCCTCCCTCTCCCCTGCAAACCACACCAGCAGTGTGGCTGGGACTGTGCAAGGAGAGAGGGAGAAGCAACGTGGTCTGGAGAGCAGGGTGGGCTGCAGACAATCTCCATAATGCTGCCTTAAAGGCAGAATTTGTGTCAAAAAGATGATGCTTGAAATCGCCCCTGTCCCCAGCTACCTAAAGGATAACAGAGCTACCTCTCCAGCGCAGAGCAAAAGGGAGAGAGCCATTTGCCCAGGCTTCCCCGTGCACCCGCTGCTGTGCAGGCGCTGCTCCTGAAAGCCCTAGCTCATGACGCCTGCACCACACTGGGCCACATACGACACCCTAGCTTAATCCCTCTACCATAGCTGCTCCTGGCACCCACTTGCCCATGAGACCCGTGTTACATATCCTACCCGCAGAGGCTCGTTCCCTACCATGCCATGTTTTACACAGGAAGGTGTGGGCAGTTTGCTGTAAGAGATTTTGTGCTGCCTTGCCTCCTGTGCTTAAGGGCTAGGCTGGTATCCTGAGGGGTATGAATTCTTCTTCCTCCTTTGCCATTCAGATCTGCGAAACCTTGAAGATATCACTTAAACTCACAGGGGTATTTTAGGCAGGTAAGGATGAAAACAGAAGCCATGCAGATTTTGTGAGAACAGAGTGCCTAGTGGGATTTCCCTAAATACCTTCAAGCTGAGTGCCTCAGTTTCTCCTCTGGAAAATGGTTATAGAGATAATTCTGTACCCAGCAAGTTGCAAGGTGCTGTCCTGCAGTAGTAACCAGAGCAGCACTTGGGCAGCCAGAGGCTTTGCAGTGGCTTTGGGAGCGCCCTTGCCATGTTTGTTACTGGTGCCAATGCCTCACATGCAGAAGGCACAGGGCAGGTACGGGGGTGTTAAATAGCAAAACAGCCCCTAATCCCTATATGTTCAGCAGGATGAGGACAGCAGTTTGGTAGGACTTTCCAATATAAGGTGGGAAGTTCTCCAGTTGGGTTTACTGTTCATAATTCCTCCAGCTAAAAATTGCACCTCGGGTTCCTTGTAGTTGTTCTGAGTCGGGTGTTTCAAGGCAGTCGTGTTAGTCTCTGTTTCTGTATTACTATGGTTACCGTTAATAAAGTTGTCTCCATAAGTTGTCAGGAAACAGACAATAAAGAAATGTTAATGTTTTCTTGAGAACTAGTAATAAGAGATATATATATATGTAGTGCAAATAAAGGAAAAGAAAAATGGGACTAAGCCAAAATAATAAAGAACATGAAATTATTCCATAACCAGCATTCAGCTTAAGAACTTAAACAACATTGCATTATAAATGATAGCTATGTTCCTAAGCAAGAAAGCAAATCTGAAGCTCTGTCTTGAGAACTGTAAATGCTATCCCTTTCTGGACTCAGCCATGAAACCCATAGTCTGGAGCTACTGCTTACTCCCCAGGAAGGGTTTCTGGGCTTTCAAAATTACCACACTCATCAGAGGAGTTTGGGAGCCAGTTTGTACTTCAGGTTAGAGTTCAGAAAGTAAATCCAAGGACGTGGGTAGTATTGAGTTAGATAGGAGTTTCATTGATTGAATAATCTATAGCTGCAGAAAGTACAGCTATTTTTCTACTGAGTTTCACTTATCTGACTTCCTTCTGAGGAAAGCTTTTATGGGGTACATCTATCAGTTTGGACACAGAGGCGCAATGCTCATTGGCGTATGTCCATTAAACTATAATAAAACTACAATGCAGGTAGCATTTCAGCTGTCTTATTTTTATATACTTTAAGTTTATATCATTATCTTCATGTACTTTCATTCTTTTATACACCTGCAGTATACTAATCTCTGTAGCAGATGACTACATGGGAAAGAAAAGGCTAGAGTTTTGATAGGAATGTGTGTTCTTCTCAATTTTATGACCTAGTCAGGAGCTTCAGCCTCGCTGTCAAGCCACAAAACCCCCAAACTTCAGGAATTTTAAAAATTCATGAGACAGGTTAATGATACTCTGCTGTTATTTTCTCTCTTCCCTTGAGCTCCCTGGAGTGCCCTCACTGGAAGGCCTATCTTGGAAGACCCCATCACCTAGGCGTTAGGCACTCACTTGGGAGGTGGCAGATGTGGGCTCCAACCCATGCTTGAATTTACAGAGAAGGGATTGTCTTATGGTCGCCTGAATATCAGGGGAGTATATTAATATCTAATCTATAGGAACCAGGCCTTCCTTCTCAAGTAGTAGTAACCAAGCCCCTGGAAATGTTTTCATCACTTTGAGGGACCCATATTTTTTGTTACATTTTCTCCTGATTTGTGAAATGGCAGCTTTCAACAAGCCATTTGCCAACCAAAAAATAAAATTAACAAACAGCCCTGAAAATGTACCTATTGCTTGTTTTGCCAGCAGTTTTGCAAAAATAAAATTAAAGACCTGATTTAAGTCCATTTAATAGATTTCAGAAGGGAGTATACTTGACTTTGTGGCTTCATCATCAACCTTGTTTTCAGAAATTTGAATGGGATTTAGTTGCATAAATCTCACTCTAATCCATAGGAGTTCTGTGGCTAAAATCCAAATGGCTCTTACAGAACATATTGTCTTCTTTAATTAAAGACTTCTGGATTGATTTTCATAATTCATTGTTTTCATAGTTTATGAACTTTATGAAAAAGGCTATTAGCATGTTGCACGTAAATATGCGTATGATAAATTGTTAAACTACTGGTATTCATTCCATCAGTCTATAGCATACCATAGCCCAGCTTTGTGCTTTTGATAGTACAAAGTCATTACAAAGCTTATAGGTAAATGCTTATTAATAACTAATTCATCATGACTGCACCTTTAGTCTCATTGTGGACAGTGGCACAGGTTCCACTAACTTGAATAGGTATAGGATTTGGCCCATTAAAATGATTAATGTGTATCTTCTCATTTTCACCAGAGCATCTGTAGATTCGGCAATGTACAGTGTGCCGAGAGTATGCTGCATTTCACTAGTGCGCCTGCTTGATGGGCTCTTAAAGAGAATAACCAGGCCATAAACAGGGGTTCTGGCTAAACACAGTAACAGACTGCCCATGGGTTTCCCCCTGGATCCATGTTCCCCATGTCTCTAATAGCACCTTCTGGCCATCCTCGGTGGAGGGGAATGTCCCTCCCCACATAACTTACCTGACAGTGCTCGTTGGGGTCTGAGGGACCTCTCCCGAGGCTGGCATTTGTGCATGCTGGGGACAGGGCCATCCTTAGTCATGCTGCTCCCTTAAATTATTTCACTGAGATTGTCCTCCTTCGGCCAGGACATTCTTGCCAGCCTCGCACACCTCACCTAGGCACCAGCCCAGGTCCAGTTACTGAATCCTGCCTCTCTTTTTCCGTTTCCATGATGGTGGGAATGGCATACTTTTTTCCTCAGGCCTTTTCTGATGTTCCAGGAAAGAACTGAAGACCCAGGAAAGGGTTAAATTAGTGAGATGCTTCATTGATTAAATAATCTATGACATGTTTACATATTTATACTCAAGGCATTTCTAAGTTTGCTCTTTCTCTCAAAAGTACAATAGCAAATGCTCCTCTTCCAAGGTTACCAGTTTCCAGTCCATCACTTCTTTCACCACATCATTTCATCCTGCAGGTTTCCAGTTTGATGGCTGTTAAAGGTTTAAGAAGTTTAAATTGACCTTGACCTGCAAACATATGATTTACAGTAGAGGATATTGTTCTGGAAAAACAAAACTTCTGTCCTGAAGCTAAACTGCATTTAATGATTTATATTACTTCTCCTGGGCCAGGTTCTGGTGTATTTACTAACACTGTACATTATTTTAACTCCTCCAGAAGCCCCATTGATTTTGGAGGCACTCTTCCAAGGTGAGGCAGATTCACAATATGAATAAATACACCGACATGTGGTCCGCTAATATACTGTCATGATTTTGAAGATAAATTCTTTGATCACTTCTAACCTTGCCTTCAGGTCTGTTTGTAAAGTCCTTGCAAATTATTCAAATATGTTTTAAAAATACACAGATAGTACCTGTTTTCTTTAAAAGAAATCCCTATTGGCAGTATCACAAGATACCTTGGAATACGCTGCATATGTTTGTGCTGGAAGAAAAAAGTCCTCCTACTTTGGAAATTGTGAAATACATTCTAGTTGCAGTCTTAAATGGGGCAAGGTTTAAATCACAGTGAATTAAACAATTAATTGCAAAATGGTGAAAGAATATCTTTCTGGTATCCCTGTGAAGCTTAGAAGTTTGGAACAATGTGTGTTAAAGAGGCAAGACTGGCACTGAAGGGCTCCTGCTATCATTGCTGCCTTTTCTCTTTTTTGGCATGCTCTTTAGGAAACAGTGGAAAAAGAAAAATATGAAATTGAACACAGCAAATTTAATTATAAAACAAAGCCACCCACCTTGCTTTCAGGGTCAGGAAGTATAATCGCCTCCTTTTGACGCAAGAATGAGTTTAACAACATACGTTAAATGAACAATTATTTAAAATAAAAGGAAATGACCTTAAAAACAGCTGCAGTATCTCAGGCTATAGCACCGACAGCAGTGCAGAAAAACAGCCCATTGTGGAACGAAGGCACGCGCACAAACGAGAGTGCTCCTGCAACCCTACCCTTGCAAAGACAAAAGCAAAAGCAATCATTTCACACAATATTGTAAAATATCTCACTTATATTTGATCTCACCAGCTTGTTCTGCCTCTTTTTATTTATGTTTGTTTATTTTGGTCTTTCTTTTTTCTATTTATTTCTTTTTTTGGCTGCAAGACCAAATCCTAACACCCAAAGCCACTGTATGCTGCACAATGGCACAATGACATTGGGTGTTTTCCAGTAAATTGTATTTTAATGAATGTCGCAAGCAGTGGAAACACCAGAGCAAGCACATCAGCGCTAGATGCACACCTAAGAAGAATAAAAAGAAAAGAGCTTTTTGCAACAGAATAAATCCATTTTTCTTGCAAGCGCCCGGAGTCACATGACCAAGCCCGGAGCCTTTAGGACAGCGCAGAACCAGCCTGCAATGGGGAAGAAATTAAGCAGGTCTGCCTCCTCCTCGCACACGCTTTTTAGCCTGTCGACGCGTTGCCTGTCCGTATCCCTCACAGCGCATCTGTAGAGCCATTAAATTGGATAATCCCTCTGGCCTTTGATACATTTCTGGACATGATTATTTCATTACTCGCAGTATATCAGTAGGATCATAATAAAAAGGACTTCTGACAACCTGCCAAGAGTTTTGTGGCCTTGTAAACACAAAAGTGCTCTAATAAAATTTTATTAAGTGTTAAAAAGTCATAAAAAGTGAAATAACATAAACTACAAAATTTACTGTCCTCAGCAAATGCTGAAAATATCGTCCATAGTAAAATTAAATTAGCATGTAATAGACAGCGCGGCAGTGTGGAGTGGGTTTAAAAGAGGATCCGGGGGGGGGAAAAAAAAGAAAAAAAAAAAAGAAGGATTGCACTTGAACTAAATATGGGTCGCGGGGGGTTCGTTTACGGCGATGCCCCCGCTCCGCCGGCGGCCCGGCGGGGCTGCGCGCACGGGCGGGCTGCGGGCGGGCCCGGGGCGCGGGGCGCGGGGCGCGGCGGGGCGCGGCGCGGGGCGGCCGCCAGGCGGCGCTGTGGGAGCGGGAATGCGGCGGCCCCGCGCCGCGACCCCCGGCGCAGCCCCGCGGGCCGCCGGGAGCGCTCCCCCACCCCAGAAATGAGCCGTTTGCAGGGATTTTGGTGTTTTCTTGCGAATCAAAAAAAAAAAAATGGAGCGAGGAAAACAGTGCGGGTAGAGCTGGGCTGGAAGGCGCCTGGCGGGGCAGGCAGCGGCGGAGCGGGCTCCCGGCGGCTTCGGCCGCGCCGCTCCCCGCCGCCGCCCCGGCTCCGCGCCCCCGCGGCCGGGGCAGGGGCAGCGGCAGGGGCAGGGGGTCCCGCGCCGGGGGCGAGGCGGCAGAGAGCGCTCGCCCTCCGTGCCTCCGGGGGGCAGCCGCCGGAGCCAAGTAAGTTCAACCTTTCCATTGCCGTCGGTGCTGCGCAGGGAGAAGGCACGGCCGGGACAGGGACAGCGGCCGGTACAGGGACAGGGACAGAGGCAGGGACAGGGACAGGGACGAGCACCGCCGCACACGGCCGCGGCGGGGCGGGGGCACACGGCGGGACGGGACGGGACGGACCGGGCCGGGCCGGGCTGCCGCCGCTCGCCGCGCTCCCCCGTGCCGCGCCGAGCCGCGCCGTGCCGCGCCGGCTGCCCCTGCGCAGGGGAGGGGGGACCGCTCGTATCCGCGCTGGCTTCGGCGCCGGCAGCGCCCTGCTGCTGGCGTGTGGGCACCGAGGGAGCGGATGAGGCGGCGATGCCAGGTTCCAGTGGCATCCATCAGTGCCCCCTCGGGATGCCCGGCCTTTGGGGCCGCACCGGGATTTACCCGCGGTGGGCCGGGAAGGAAGCAACCGTGCTCCCCTCACACGGAGCCGCCTGGCAAAGCAGCCCGAAACTTAACGCGGGGGGCGGGGGGGGGGGGGGAGCGGGGAGGATAAAATAGTAATAAAGCAAGGAAATTGACTTCAGATTTGTGGGTAGAAAATATTTTAAGTTTCATTTTATTCAGGTGAAGAGGATAACTGGTTCTCATGTGGCAAGGCTGATGTTCAAGGCCAACTACTGTACGAAAAATAGTGAGTTGCTGCCTGAACCTGGCTTGTCTTTGAGCCTGGGCTGGTGCACGCTATAAAAGTGGAGCAGAAGTGCAGCCGGACCAGCCCCGACGGGGAGCAGGCAGTGAGAGATCTTTAGGCAAAAACTGGCTTAAAGATAGACGGTATATGAGCGGGGACAGAGAGCTTTGTTCTCACTAAGGGGAAAAAAAATAACTCTGAAGTTATTTTTAGTAGAAATTCTAACAACTCTGTAAGTAAACTGCACTTTGGTAATTTTGGATCTATACGCTGTGTATTAAGGTAGGGTTAAAAAGAAAAACCTTAAGCAGTATTTTGCTTTATTTTGAGTCATATAAATTAATGGGAAAGTTGTAGGTATAGTGTAAAGTAGTGCTTGCTTTAGCTTGACTGTCTTAAATGAAGTCTGGTTTCTAAAAATAGGTATTTCTGTTTGTACATAAAGTTGGCTAGACCTGTGTGCATATGCAGACCATACAGCCATAAAAATGTATATTTATCTCACTGATTCAAAACTTGTAATGTTTTATATACCCTTATGTTCACCACCTCTGATTAAAAGAGTGAGGATATTACTGTGTAATTCGTATATATATTTACTGACAAATTACAGAAATAAAATACATTTGAATAAATAGCAAATTGCTTTTCTTCCATCTCAGATTTTTATATAAATCTTCGATAATTTTACAGTAATGACTGCAATTAGTAATGCTCACAGAAAGAAGTTGCACTTTTTAAGCCGAAGAAAATGACCTCATCACATTGCCTACTGCGTTTTAAAAAATCTGAGCCCTAAACCATCCGTGGAATAACACAAGTTTTCAATGAACGCTAAATAATTATTTTCTTTGCCCTCTAATGAAATTTTCAGTCTTCTGTCACCAGATATAATGTAGAGACTGCAAAAATGCAAACAGAAAGTGTAGCAGCAGTGTGATCAAAGCTTTGAACTTCTATGAATTAAAAAGTCAGCGAGGCATTACAGAATTCCACATACATGTGGCTAAGGTGTGTGCGCGCCTACATAACTTTGAAGAGTTTTTAAATGAAATGAAGGGGTTGGTTGGGGAGTTAGTTTGCATTACTGAAAGGCTCTTCAGGATCAGTTCTAATGTTTGTTGGATTCGGGGAACATTCCTAGGAAATCCCTCTTTATGCTATGGTGTGCAGGGCCACGCCGCCTTTATTTTTTAATATGTTCTTTAAAAACCTGCCTCTGTCATCTGGTTGATCAGCTGCTTGCTATTTTGTGATGCACTCTGAGCAAGTATGTGTACAATATTTGTACAACATTTGTTCCATGGGGTTTACGGACATGAATCAGGGTACATGCTTATGTGTGCAGGATCCGGGTTTCAGTGGTGAGAGAAAATTTTTTTCCCTAAATTTAGCATTCCAATTTATGTCGGGTGGTTTTGAGTATGCGGCAGTACTTCGACAACGGAATTTTTATATCCGCCTAACGTGATGTAAAATTCAAAAAAAAAGATAGGATAAGCAACTATAGGTTATGTTTAAACGGACACAATAAAGGCCCGACGGGCAAATGTCTGGGCCTGCATTGGGCAAGGCTGGAACTCGCGTTGTTTACACCCAGCTTCAGCCCCACTCCTTTCAATATCCGACATTGTGCCTGGCACCTCCAGCTGCGACAAGCAAACGCAGGAGTCCTGCCTAGGGAAGTTTGCAGTCTGCCTGTCAGAAGGGCCTCAAACGGTGAGGAAGAAACGCACAGTTACAGCAGACCACGATGCTTGCAGCCGGCAGGATGGATATTGTCTGGGCTCAGGGACTGGGGCTGCACATGCGTCACTTCTTTTGCAGGGTTTCTTTAAGTGCTTGCAGAATTTAAAGGCACGCACCATCCAACAGAGGCCTATCTTGCAATACATTAACCAGATCTTTCTGAGTTGATTAATGGCTTCAGGCTTTTGTTGTTGGATTTTTTATTTTTATTTATTTTTTTTTACTGTAATACAGCTGGGCCCTATGCTACGGAAATAGATAATGGATGAAATCTTGGCTCTCCTGAAGTCAGTCACAAAACTCATTGACTTCATTGGAGCCACGTTTTCATCGACTGCATCATAATATTTTGTATCAGCCATATGGAGGAGATTTAAAATTGGCTTTAGAAGAAATAGAAATTAGCTCCTCTACAAATGATTTGCATGGGTTGTTATCTGTTTTTCTCTCCAGGTAATACAAATGGCAACACTAAGTGTAAACTGCCAAAAAGACAAATAGCTGTATAACATTTTGATTTCCTGTAACTGCAGCATAACTCAACTAAAATATTAACTTAAAATCAACAAGGTTGGATTACTGTATGAAAGACCACTAGGTCTGCTCTGGACAAAGCAAGGGCAAGGGAAGACATTCAAAGGCACAACTGGCTATTTACAGTTCATGACACTCTTTAGGACCATGGAGATGTGAAATTGTATGGCAATGATGCTTTAACACAAGAGGCAGTTAGTTAAGCAGGAGAGAGTATTAATTCACAGCCCTCGCTTTTGCACATTTAGTGGTATTGAATTGTGCTTCCCTTGATATTTTAAACAGATGCATCATAATGGACTTCTTAAAATCTGATTTAAACCATAACACCAGGAAGTACAATTTTGTTAAAAATGGAGGAGGGAGGAAAGAAACTGCTGGACTCCCAGCCACTCCCACAGTCGTCTTTTCACAGACATTTTTTTCTGATGCATTAGCCTGCCAGACGAGGATGGCACTTATCCAGTGTAAATATTACATTTTCAACATTTGGATGGTGTTTTGAGCAATATTTCTCATCCCCTGAGAATGTATACTTTATAAATACAATATTATCTGCAATTCAGAGCTAGATTATGGTAGGATGTGACTTTATAATGCAAAAGATATTTAAAGAACTCTGTGTATGGACTCACTTACTGTAAAATAAAACTTCTTCCTTTCAGTTATTTTAATTTACAGTGAAAATGACTAAAGCACAGCATCAAACACACTTTTTTTCTGGAATAGGGAGGATCCAGACATGATTTTGGAGGAATAACTCCATGTGTAGACAAGATCTGTTGCTACTGTTTAGCAGCATAATCTGCACTGTGCATATCTTAAAGTGGAAAGCCGCACTAGCGTCTCTGGGACCTAATATCCTCATTGGACTAAACTCTTCACTGTGTATATTCCAGTAATATCCCACTGACAGTGCCAGTTGCTGACAGAACTCCACGTTGGAAATAATTATGAAAATGAGTTCATCCACATCCATAGCAAGTAGTGGATATTCTTAGAGAAAGAACTTTTTCTGAAATTCCCATCTCCATTTTAAATCCTTCTCTTTCTTGTCAGGGGGAAAATAGGCAATATTTGAATTGTGCCCAAATAAATTTCTTTTTACTTGTTGTCCTTTAAGTAAAAACAATGTAGCTGGTTTGTTTAGTCCTGTGTAGGGGAGGAGGAACTGCACCCGGGCATGGCAGTTATATCACAAGCTTAGGCTGATGTGGATTTACACGGCTGAACTATATGCCCTGAAATTTGTGTTTACAATGAAAAAACCTGACCTATCTTTAACTAAAGCAGCATTGCTTAGGACTGTTTTAATATATACCAGATACAGCCCATTAAACTGGAACAAATATAATCCTGAAAATACTAGCTTCACATTTTCCCGGTTGTAGGTAATTTTCCATACTCATAATCTGCTGTTTTGAAAGAATGTTCTTATTTCCTGACTTTGAAGTACAGAGCAGTGTTTTTGTCTCCTGTTTAGCTTCCCCGCCTTCACTTCAGTTTGGGGCTCATGATACTTTGTGTCTTGGGTCCTATATTTACCCACCTTCAATAAAATGTTATCAGCTGCTGCATGATTCTCATTTGCAAGTCACTGCCTGTGGGTATCAAACTTGTAGTTCTGGTAGTACAGTAAAGCCTAGGTCGCGCAGCCTAAGCGAAGAGGGAGCCCAACTCCCCCCTGGCTACAGCGATAAAGGAAAAAAGAAATTGGAAATTTTCATACTGAAAAGCTGGGTAAGAAAATTCATGGCGCTGAAGCTGGTGTTTTGCCACGGACCTGAAGGAGAGACACGTCAGTGTGACTGGCTGGCTCCTGGCCTGTAACCAGAGCTGGAGAGAGTCCCTGCCAGGGCAGCCCTCGTTCCCCCCGTGCCCGTCCACTGCCCCCCCGTTGCCCCAGCGTGCAGGCAGGCAGCCGGGGCGCAGGCAGCGGGACTGCGCCCAGTCCTTCTGTCAGAGAATTGGGCCTTACATTTCCAGCCTTTGTCGCTGCAAAAATAACCTTGCAACTACGAAGCCTGAGGAAACTAAGGAGCTGGCAGGAAGCTTGGAATAATGGTTCTGAGAAGTGTGAATTGTGCCCATCAAATGTGATACCTTAGAGGCCTGATAGCAATGCTTTCAGTGCAAGACAATATTAACTATTAAATGGCAATCCCTGTCAACACAAGTAACTGGCTAGGCTGCTTATCCTGCTGGTGGAGTCTGTCCACGTGCAGAGGACATGCAAATTTATCAGGCCTCGCGCATTCCCGGGGAAAGGGAACGTCACAGTTGGGTACCAGGACATCTCTTTCCCATCACTCTGTTCCCTTGTGTGACATTGTGGACTTTGCTGAATCAGCACATAGTTGGTGTGCCCTGCGAGGGAGGTGAGATGGGGAATCAGCAGAAGGAATACAGGTGGATCTAGTACTTCTGTCTTTCACTGAAGAATCTGGTTTATGCCCACATCAGAATAAAGCAATACAGGATGATGTGGAGTGCTATGGGAAGAAGATGACTGATAAGTTTAGGAGGGTTAAAATTTTGATGATGAGCAAGATAGATATAAAATGATACTGAGTGACAGATACCTGCTTTGGCCTTATCCTAGTATGAGTAATGGTGAGACCATTAGTCCTATTTTTTTTCTAATAGCAACTGGAATATTTTGTCAGTGGAGAGTTTTTTCTGGGAAGGGAATTTTCTTACACAAACCATACAGCCAGTTACATCAGGGTACCAGGCAATCTAAGACAGAAATGAAGCTGAATGTATGACGTGCTGGTCATTCTGGACGGTAAAGTCTCCTCTTCTTGTGTCATGTTCCTGTAGCAGATGAGCTAAAGACCTGCTCCTGAAATGCTGTAACTTTTGGACCCTGGGAGCAAGGTCTCAGGATGGATCCAGCCACACAGGCTGGAGCCCCTCCACCACCCTGCGGTTCTGCCTCACTTAGGGCTCTTCAGCAGCACCCACTGAAGAACAGACCCACCCCTGTTTCACAGTTAACACATTCAGTCCATTAACCAGTGAAGCGTCTTGGTCACCTCAAAGCTCACATGATTGCGGTGTGAGTAAAGCCAGCAGAATTTTGAAATCAAATTGGAAGGCACATCCCTTCTGGTATATACTTACACCAAAACTTTGTGTGAGTACACTGTCGTCCATTCTCTGCCTACTGTTGTTTAGAGCATGCTGCATGTGAAAACCAGAGCCATCAGAGTAGGAGGAACAACTGAAATATCTGTAATGACATCCAGTGCTAGAGTGCTTTGAAGTTGTATAGCTGCTATTTCTTTTCTATGATTTCCAAATGCAAAAGGAAAAAAAAAAAACAAAACAAAACAGAAATATCAATGTTAAAAGCATCAGTTGGTCTATTTAATTGGACAATATTTGTCTGTGTCATTCCTTTTCTTCTTATGATGATCTGAAGTGAAGAGGGAAAAGCAGAGAATTTTCTTGATGATTATAAAACATGCATTATTTACTTCTGAGACAAAAAAAAAAACCCTACATAGTATTTGCCAAAGACCAAAGGCCCACATATTTAGATATTTCAAAAAGTGCATTTTTACCTAGTTATATATGACTCTTGATGGTGAGTCTGACTGTGATGTGGATCACTGAGGGCCTCTAAAGTGCCACCACCGCTTTCATCATCATCCATCCATCAGTGACACTGTCACTTTGAAATCTAAGAAAAGTTTGCTGATTTTAATTTATTCCCATTCCTATCAGATCACTGTTATCCCCATACAAGACAGGGCCAGAAATACTATGGCCTCAGCCTTAATGAACTCACTGCTCAGACCTTGCTAGTACACTGGGGACTGCAAGTTGCCATGCCCCTTTTAGGAAGGCCAGTATAGTCCTTGGTGATCTGCTTGGCCAGTTTTGCCAGCCAGTGTAAGAAAATACCAGTTTGGATGACTTCTAGCTTTCTCAGCTCTGAGGTATGATGTAAGGACTAGAAGCAGGATCAAACCCCAGGGCTGGCAGACCCCATTCTGAGCTGAGTGCTCTGACCATTTCACACAAGCTCCTCCTGAAGTAATGCCAACAAATGCTAACCCAAGATGCCCCTACAATTGATGCGGACTGTGAACATGCAATGCTGTGCTCGCTCTCCAATATATTGCGTCTGGACCTTGTAACGATTATGACATTCACTCCATGACTATCATTTAATGTGTGTTTTATTGTGCATTTTAGATCATGACTTACTCCACGGGAAATGGTAAGACTATCTGCCAAAGCCCAGAGTCTGCTTTCTTGACTTAAATAAGCAGGATGTTCAGTTGACTGCAGTAGGAAAGGTACTCCTCAGCATGAGCAGAGCCAGGAGAACATGAAACCCTGGTCCTGTGCTTAGTGCTGCAAGCTCCAATGAACACAGTGAGGCTGTGCATGGCCACTGGTTCCCAGCAAAGGGCTGGGGTAGATATCGGTACGTGTCTCGGCGTGCATTGTAGCTGAAATATTAAGATTTACATAGCATTTCACTATTTTTACTATTTTACTATTTCAAAGCACTGAAAATACTTTGAGGATTTTTTCTGATACTGTCCCACATTTCCCATTTCTTGTATATACAAGTGCTAGTTTATAACACTCCCTATCAGCTAATAAATTGGAAATCAAGGGTATATCTGCAAGAACATTTAACAGCATAGTAGGTGGAAAAGAACTACAAATCTCACCTGTTGCTCTGCCCAGTCACCCAGAGAAGAGAAAGAAAATAGAAAGAAAATTGCTGACAGTTGTATGACCACAGAAAAATACTAAAATACAAAGCTGCTTACAAGTGTTTCATAATAAAATCCTGTCCTGATAATAGTTTTTGTTTTAATTTTGTGCTTATATATGACTTTAATGTACCGAAACCATTTTCATTCGTTGTTAAAGACATATTTCCTCTTGTGATTACACCTAGGTACAACAAAATTAAAGCTTTCTAAAACATAATTGCCTGAAAAAGGGACCTGTTTATACACTTTTAAGTACAGCCCCATGACTGACATCTCTAGCATGGTGAAATAAATACACAAATAAAGTTAATTGCTACACGGTTTGAGCAGTGAAGGAATTGCCATAACTTTTATATGACTACATTACAATGTTTAGATAAATTGCCTGATGTAGATCAGTAAAGTGGGACCAATTCATTTTTGTCTGTCTTAAAAAGGGCTCAGAAAAACATGATTCCTCATCAAACATCCACTGAAAGGACAACTCACTGTAATATACTGAGATAAAAAATGGGTTCAGGCAGGAGAAGAACATGCTTCTTTAGCTGGTGGGTCCTAGTTGTCCTTGACAGCCAATGAAGAGTCTCATATAGTTTACATTAATTGATTTTATTGTTAATCTGCTTGAAATTTTGTCAGCCAAAAGAAAAAAAAAGAAAAAACGGAAAGGCACACAATCACCCACTTTATATAGTGTTTAGCTGTACAAAAATTCTGTTCTTCCAGAGATCTGATCACCCGCAAGCTGCACAATGCTTTTACAAGTTTTACACTTACTTTTCTTTAGTCTAGAGCCACATAGACTGTCCATATTTCACATTGCTACCTCTAACATTTATATTTCACCACTATGGGCTGCAATGTCACATTACTCTGGCGCTGAGCCCACCCACCCCTAACACCTCCCTTCACGATGCATTTTCTCCCAACAGTGCTGGAGATGGCCTGTAACACAGAATAGCTTTCTCAGTATGGGAAGATGCCGACACAGGAGATTTCAGTGCAAAACTATGCAAAAAAGTCCTTACTATTGGCACATGTTTATGTACATTTCATTAGCAAAGAGGGGAAACTACAATGCAAAAGAAATCTCTACTCAGAGGAGACTTTGGTAGTTTCCTTAACTTCTTTTCTGGATGGCATTAGAAGTGGTGTGATTACTGGACTTACTCCTCTCCCCATATTGCTGTCAATAATATATCCAAATAGTCAGCAGAGTAGGATGTTAGTTGTGTTCTGGAACTAAATATTACCTGTTTATAAAAGATTTCAGTGATACGGCATTGCTTACCAGAGGTTGGCAAAATGCTTCAGTCAAGTATTTTATTTATCAGGATTTTGTGTAAACAAAGGTTTTTTTTTAATTCCTCAAATGAAATAAAACTTTTTTGTCTTTAGATGAAACTTCTTTTCCTTTTTTGTCTTTAGATTCAATCCTAAAGGATCAATCAAGACACTTCTAATTGTGCAACATTTCTGAATACCTAATACCGATTTCAGTGAGTTTGCAGCGTATAGCTACAGTCAAATTTGCTTGTGCTAATTGTTGAGAATTGAGGTGGTGATTTTTTCATCAATAGCAAACTCCGTTTCTGAGCGTTTGATTTGGAGGGAGCCTGTGTCCCTCCCACCTGCTGATGAAGCTGTTCCACTGTGTTACCCTGGTGTCAAAATGGGTTAATGCAGTGTAGCCCATGGCCATCCTTGCTACAAGAGTAACATTTTTAAATGAAAGGTCCTGGCAAAGAGAGGGGGATGAAATCCTATCACAGAAAGGAGCTTTTCTTTGCTCACTCCCATTAAGTTGCCCAGCTCATCGAGGACAGACGTTCACTGCATGCACACATCTGGCCCAGCCTCTCTCCGTATAACATCATTCATCACGACCTGTCATGTTAGCCATGCTGCCCACATTCCCCCAGCATGCCACAGAAAACTTTCCTCTCTCAGCACCTTACATTTCAATCCCTCGTAGGCATCCTTTGTTCATTCTAACAACAAAATGGTGCCATTCAGGAGCTGTAGCAACATAATTGGTAGTTACACAGCACACTCCTCCGGTCACTGGGAGGTCTGCGAGTGCATGATCACGCTAGGATTGCTGCAGTGTCATGCACTGCTCCAAAAAAAAGTAAGCTAATATTTTCATGATGCTTTTTGTGATTTTGAGAATGCTTTGTAAATATTTGTTCTCTCCATGTACATGCTAGGTGAATCCAGTCCAGAGAATGACAAATCAAGGCAAAGTATGGCCTTGCCTTCACATGGCAATTAGCAGTGAAACTCAAAGTTCCTTCGTTTTAATCCATTGCACTCAAGTCTGATAACTTCCAAAAATGCTGATCTCCCCATCCTAGTGATTAAATATTAAACATTTTATTTGGCGTATGTTAGTAAAAAATATAGGGAACCTGGAACAAATGAATGAATCTGGAAACTAATGAAATAAGGAAAATGTTGGTTATTTATTGATTGGTAAGGCAACATGCTGGGAAGTATTAAGTCTTTGTGGAACATGAGAGTAAAAAGCATAATTATACTTGTCTCATTGCTGCTGTATAGTTGCTATGAACCCTGGTGGTCCAAACCACTATTTCTGCTCTTTGAATGTAATTTCAGATTTTTCCACTTCATACTTCAGCCCTGCCAGCGAAGCAGGCCAGTCCTTTGCAAGTTTATGACTACTGAGACCAGAATCATGCAGATGGAGGTGTCCTGCTGCCTGTGAAAAGGGAGGCTACAAGGGCAATGCAGAATGGCCAACATCGCAGGCTGTTTGACTGACTGTAGTGAAAGCCCAACACACTGAGCCCTTAGTTCATCTCAGCTCTACTGTCTTATATCCACTGCTACCTCCCCTTTCTTTTTTCCAACTGTTTTATTTAGGTTATTCAGGGCAAGTTTTTTCTTTCTATATCAGCCTGTGAATCACCTGGATCACTCTTGGAGTTGAACAAATAGCAATTAACTCAAAAATAGTAAGCTGTCGAGGTTTACTAACACAGCACCAGCCAGTTCTGCCAGCATTACACTGTAGACGAACAGAGCATCAGTTTATTCACCAACACCAAATGAACCTACATATTTCAGAAGAAAAAATATTTGGTAAGGATCTAGGTTCTTTCCTCAACATTTGACATGCAACAATGACTGTATCACCATGCCCTGAATACCTTGTTGCTGGACTATGACACAGTCCACGAGGCACAACTGCTATGAAATGTGGATCCTTCCAAGACATTTTATGCTTGTCAGGTTGGCAACAGATTTGTGCTGGTGATGAGACTTGTCTGAGTTGCTGAGCATTGCAGGCCTGTTTCTGTTTACCTTGCCAGCCCATTTGCAGCCAGCTGTTCTCCAGCAGGAGACAATGTTAAAGCAAACACACACATGGAAATTGTCCATAATAATTAAGATCCCAAGGCAGCAAGTCCCTTAAACACGTGCTTAACTTTGTTTAATCAGGTGACTAAAGCTTCTCCTGAAATGTCTTCTACAGTTGTCCAACCTATTAAAATCTTCTCAAGCTGATAAAAAAGTCATTATTTTGGTCTTCCATGCATATGTCATCCAATAATGCCCACATGGTTTCAGAGTGGGCGTTTTTCTGCAGCTGTCCCAGAATTTCTTTCATATTTTTGATTCCTCTCTCCTGTTGATTCTTTGACAGTACTTCTGTCTGCCAAATTCTCAATTTGTGGATAATTCATCTTCTCACTCTTTATATCTTTTGTTATTTAAAAATAGGAGACAACTTTTCATTCATGTTAATAAAACTGTTTGTTTATATATCTTATCTCTGTACCCAGAGATATTCTAGGGCTTGTGTGCTTTATGGGAATAAATGTGCTTAATAAATGTGTTTGAATATTATCATCTTGGTCATTATCATCAGTATTTAGGAGACAGGCTTCCCCATATTTTCTTGGTATGCACTGCACTACAAGATTAAGAGTTGTTGATGTACAGAAATGGGAGTGGATATCAGTAGCAACTAATTAATCTTGGAGGAAACCTAGCGATTAGACAGATTATAAATCTTGGTGTAATAAAAGGTCTTAAGAGACATGACTTATAAAATAGACATAGCCAGTCATGGACTCAAACATTTTTCTGAGGGAGAACCCTTGTCAGACCTTTTTTGCTCCTCTTTCTTACAAATTCCCAAATTGGGTGTGCCAGGTGAAGTACTTCAGTAAAACAGAGTTGCCCGTCTGGAAGAGAGAGGCTTGGGTGGATTAAGTGGATAAGGCTTCAAGGACACAGAACATAACTGTCAGCTCTCCCCAGAAGGGTGTCACTTGTCAGGGACACCAGAGCAGAGGTCTGATGCACCTGGGCAAATCTGGGCTGCCTGCAGCACAGGCAGACTCACACTAACTTTGCTGGAGCGTTCACATAGCACAACCCTGAGCTCTGGGTAGTTTGCTTTTGTCTAATGTGGAGGCAAGTAAAGCCATCAGTAGTTTTAGAGGTGGAATTGTCTAAGAGGAAGAGGTGTAAGAGTCTGACCAGTCTTTACAGCAAAGCTTTTCTTCCCATTACTGCTCTGGCTGGAAGTTTATCACAAACTTGAGATAAAAAAGCAGATACAACACTCATGTCAATTTTACACAAGTTTCTCCACCATGTTTAATTCTTACACTGCCTGGTGCAGAATATATACACTGAAAATAATGTTTCTCAGGATCTGAGTACCAAAAACTTCCTCATCACAAAGCTTGCCTCAGACAGCTGTATGTGAGCCAAAACCTCCTACTTGGTCATTGGCTCCCATGCAAATAGAGAAGAGCTGAGCTGCTCCTTTCCCCTCCTCACAGACTCCCCAAACCTACCACAGTGGTCTGAGGAAATACCAGAGGGGACATCTCAGCACCACACCATGTGTCTCTGTGGAAAAATAACCCATATCACCAAAAAAATGGAAAAAAGGCTCCACCATGGTTACTGCCAAATTACATTAACCTGCTATCAACAAAAATCTACACCATGGCATGACAAGAAATCAGTGTTTCTGTGTATGATGAAGCATAGTGGAACCATCTGCTCACAGTGTGTGGCCTGCGTCTCAGGCTGCAAGAGTGTTTGAAAAACTTGTTGCACATTTCTGAATGTCACATCTCTACTACAGATGTTTCCATCTGCATAGCAGTGTGGTGCTCTGCATCTTACATACCATAGCATTTGCAGATTCTTAATCTCTTTAATGGGTGGTTTTAATCATGCTGGTTTCATTTGCAACCGCCATTCTTCCCCTCATGACTGGATGGCATGAGATATATGAATGTTGGTAGTTCATTGCTGCAGCAACTGGTCCAAATGCTTCCCTTGAGAGGCTGTAACAGTGTGAGTTTCCCAAAAGACTCACACACCTGTATCTAGTTGAAAAGCCTTTCAAATGCAACCTCTGTACTGGCTGTGGCTTTGAAGAGGAGCAAGGGATCTCAGTCCTATCTTCCTTGTCTGATTTCCTGTTGTTGATCCATATAATGCAATAGATATTTTGACAATTGCCACATCACCTTTAAAAATAGAATCGTAGAATCATAGAATCATTTAGGTTGGAAAAGACCTTTAAGATCATCAAGTCCAACTGTTAACCTAGGACTGCCAAGTTCACCACTAAACCATGTCCCTAAGCACCACATCTACCCGTCTTTTAAATACCTCCAGGGATAAGGACTCAACCACTTCCCTGGGCAGCCTGTTCCACTGCCTGACTGCCCTTTCAGTGAAGAAATTTTTCCTAATACCCAATCTAACCCTCCCCTGGCTCAGCTTGAGGCTATTTCCTCTTGTCCTATCGCTTGTTACTTGGGAGAAGAGACAGACCCCCGCCTGGCTACAACCTCCTTTCAGGTAGTTGTAGAGAGCGATAAGGTCTCCCCTGAGCCTCCTCTTCTCCAGACTAAACAACCTTTTACTGGCCTTCCCGTTGAGTGTCTGGTGCGGATCTGTGTGATCACCCATGAAACGAAGCCCGCTTGTCCCCACTCCCTGTGACCCCAATCCCCTTCACTCCTGGGCTTCTCTAAAGTTTCTTGCTGTTAACAAGAGACGAGATTTCCAAAGCAGGCTGTGAATAAAGGCATTGTACTAGCAATATGATTTGAATAATATAATCATCAGGATGAGCACCTTCAAGCTTTCTGGCACTCAGATCCAAACTTTGTACTGTGGCACAGGCCAGGCAGGGCTGGTCTAGAACAACAAAACTCTTACTTCATATTTAAATGTTAGCTTCATGTTGCAATGAATGAGCCAAATCTAGCATGTAGTTTTCCTGCTTACTGAATTTTATCATTTTGATGATAAATATTAGACTCTATCCTGCGGCAGAGAGCAAGTCAGGAGGGAGGTCTTGCATGGCACCCCATCTGTCTGCAGAGGTAAGCCCATAGTTAACCATTCAGAAGAACTTTTGGACAGCTCTGTGGTGGGGCCTCCCCTGTTTCAGCCTCGACATAGCTTACAGGAGGCTGTCTGGGGGATGCAGACCCCAGATGCATAGGGAAGAGAAGGGGGTGCCGTGGGATGGAGCTTTCTTCTCAGTCCGAGCTGGACCAAGGAATGGGCCCTACCACAGCCCTTGCCTCAGCAATGGCAGTCACAGCTGGTGTTGTGCTGAAAATGGACATGAGGGGTTTGGTGCCACCATGCCAAGGGGGGGGAAAAAGAGACAGTTGCTAATTGCTGTGAGGAATGTCAATTTGTCCCTCTTCACCCACAAGACGACCCACACTGGGGATGGTGCACATTTGTCCTGCAGCTCCAGGCTGTCCTGCTGCTTGGGGCACTGATCCCTCTTTCTGCCTAAAGGGAATCTCAGAGAGGTGTGGGGGGGAAATCTCCAGAACAGAGAGTTGAGCAACAGCTAAGAAACTGAATACTGAATTTCAATGTTGTGGAGGATGTTCCCACACAAAGCCTCATTAAAATCATAAAAATCAAATTCTAGACATTAGGAACTCTTAGCCAGCACTTTTAGACACCATGGATGCTTATTATCATGTCCACATTGTAGGGTTTTTGATAATCTATGATGTAGCGTAGATACAGTCACAGAGACTTTACCTACCTGCATTTATCATTCTGGAAAGATCATGTCTATTAATCACAGATAAGAGCACAGCCTATTGTGTCCCTGACAATTAGAGCTCTCTGCCAGCAGAGCAGACGCAAATGCCAAGATGAGCGAAATGTAAGATCTTTTTACAGGGTTTGGGTTTTTTTTTTTTTCAGAAAACCTTGTACATGCTATAAGTAGGGTCTCGAATTTTTTTAGTGTTCTGCAAGTGAATCTTAAGCAGCTCTAAATACCTATGCCCAGGGCAGGGAGGGAGGGCAAAGACCTATTTCTAGCTGCCACAAAAATATGTTACAGCTTTAAATAGTGTTGGGGGGGGGGGGTTGCCTTGCCTTTGGGAGCTGTACTAGAGAGAACTCACAAAATATGGGTTTGAATATACAGGAGCTGACCTGATGCCCCAGCACTAAGCACACACAAGTTCCCTGCTTTCAGAGGTGAGGGGAATGACCTGGAGCCGGGCAAGAAACCTTGTTCTGGGCCCATAAGACTTTTCAAAATTTGTAACAGTTAGCTGCTCTGTGCTGGGATAACACCAAGTCACTTAAAAAAAAAAAAAGAGAAAACCTTTGTAAAATGTGAGTGAAAAACAGAAAGAGAAACCATAGCAAAAAAGCAAAGGGAACAAATAAATGGATAAGCAGATCATAGATGTGATCAGGCATTCTGCAGGTCATGCTGTGAACTGTTTGAGTGGATTGGGGACAGCAGACACTTCCAGGCAGGTCTCGCCTGTTTTAAGTCTGTGACCCTTCTGCTAGGCTGGGCTGAGTCTGCCTATTCTCTTTTATCCCTGTTTTTAACTACAAAACAAAGCTAAGAAACCTTTCCTGACAAAGGAGTCATTGAAACTTTCCCTTGAAAATGCCTCATTTTGACAAATAAGCATGAGCAAATTATCTAATCAGAAAGTTCCCAGCTGTTGGAAACAACCTACCCATTTATGCCTGAGCAAGATCAAACCTTTCAGCATTTGGTTATGCATTTTAGAATTTAAACTTCACTTTGCCTAGACAAATAATAGTATGAAATAGTATTTTGACTATTTTTTGTCAGAATAAAGCATGTTATCTATCTCTTACTTAAACAAGATTGCCATAGGAAAGTGTCTGAACTTCTTCACCTAGCTTTGCTACCTTCCCAAGTGTTTAGCTAATTTTAAAACCACATTGAAAACTCATAGAAAGAACAGAATTTTTCTCAAGTTCATTGTATTTATCACTTCTGTTGGACTGTTGTACTCTCTTGAGGGCAGACCTCTAGTCTTCATATGTGAAGCATCTAGTACATAAGACTGTAAAGCACTGATGCAGGGATTATGAAGACTGCTCTGGGTTTGTGTGGTTCCCAGTACAAGGGGGTCCAGGTCATGACTGCCTCTTTCAGGGCTGGAGCAGCTGATGGTATGTGCCAGGAGCTGGCACCTGGCAGCCCTGACAAGGCAGCTCCCATCAGGGCTGTGCCCTTCAGTTTCCCTTTCGTGGGAAGATGAGGGTAAAGGAGAAGCTGGGGGAAGAAAACCTGGGCACATCTGGGTCTTACCTGCAGGAGGCTCAGAGACCGCTGGAGCAGGCACTCCCACCACTGGGTGCGCATTCCAGCCGCACTCCCGGGTCTCCTCTTTCAGATATGGCCTAAGGGGCTGCTTCGGTGCAAATAATAATTTATGACAGCAGCACATGGTTATATCTATAAGAATAACATGTTCATAATAATTAATATGTGCTTTCAGAGTGCTTCAGTGGCCATAAACAGCACTTTAATTTGTTTCTTAATTTCCCCGAAGAAGTTACCTGCTATATGAGAAATCCAAAGCAGTGTTTTTCAAGCTCTAGCAAGATATACAGTTCTGCAAACAAGAAAAAAATTGCTCCAAATTTTTTTTCCTGTGAACTGGCTAGTAATTTATTTCTGCCAGTGTTCTGAACTCTGAGTGAGCTTGCTGCTGGAAGACCAGAGACAGAGAGCACATTTTGAGACTATTTGGTTTTTTGAGTTTTACAGGTTTGAAGAGAAACAACGTTTACTCTTGGTTGCTATATATTTCCCCTATATTTATTTTCAAATCAGCTGGGTTTTCTGCAGAAAACAGAACTCTCCTTTCCCTTTTATAGATGGGCATATTTATATTTTAATTCAGGAAGGTTGCCATTTGGAGAGAGCGGAAGTTCTAGGAGCAAGGTTGCAGCATCTGTGACTGGGGCAGTTGTGTGTATTCTAGCACTGGGACAGGAACCTGAAGTATGGGCATTGGCTTGCTTCTGAATAGAGGAGCCATTGACATTCTAGGTCCTGATACAAGCTCTTCCGAGAAGCATTATCCTTGCACACACTGCTTTCCCAGTCAAAAATCCACCCTCTGCTCCTGCGCCTGCTTGTGCTGCAACGTACCTTTGGAGTGAATCCACTGGCCGGTGCAGTGGCATGAAGGAGGAATTCAGCTCCATGGCCCTTGTTACTTGGGAGAGGGACAAGCGGTAGCAAGAGAGACCCGATGCCAGGCAGGGAAAGCTCTTGCTGGAGCCAGTGCTGCTGAGGAAGGAGCAAGGTGCTACGACAGGAGGGACAGAGGTGGGAAGGGTGCACCATGAAAGGAAGAGGAGGAGGATGGAGATAACACTCAGGAAGATCTGACCTCCCAGGTTAAATGTTTTCCCTTCCTCATTTTAGGTAATCCATCTCACCTGAACAACTTAGATCTGCACACTCCTTCTCTGTCAGGAAGGATGTGAAGAAGTCAAGATGGCTGTCTTATGGCCTCCCTACATGGTGGGCATTTCTCATCAGCAAAGCATTCTTTCCAGAAAGTATTTCTTAGAAAAGAAGTATGCCTGATGGGGAGAGCTTGCTTGCAGAAGGATGGACTCTGATAGAAGGAAACCACAAGTCCATTGGACCAAAACAGTGCCTAGCTTCTGATTAATACTGTGCATTTGGTTTTTACCATCAACAGTTACAGCTTAGAAAACTTCATTTTCTAGTCAGTTCTCTGAAAATTAATTAAACACCCATCCACTACTTTTGTTTGGGGACTGTTAGCATGATTTTTAAGCCAGTTTATGAAAGCATTTTGTTATAAGAGGATGACCAAATTAATCCTGACTATGACATTATAGATGAGATCTAAAATCAGTTCAGATGTTCCTATTTAGTTAAAATGGTAGAAGAAGCATTATTACAGCAATGTAGGCATTATTGTCTTTCCATAAAGGTGAACATTTTGCTCTGCACTGTTACTTTATCCTTGTAGATCAGATTTGATCTGACCAACGAAACCCTGTCATCCCATCAACAGATCCTGACCATGCATGACATCCCATCAGGACTCTTAAGAAGCTTCTGATATTCAAAGGAGAATCATGAACATTATGGATGCTATAAGATAATGGTAGTTTTTTCATTGTTACGTAGCATAAGATGGGTCATTTTAAACTGTTGGGTTTGGGGTGAAATTTCTCCCTTCTGACCATTCAGAAAAAATAGAAGGCAAACTGACAAGCTGATGTTAACTGAAGCTTAGGGGACATTTACAAGCTCTAGTCCTCTTGACTTTTTTGATTTAGATAAATTTACCTTTAAATAAATAATACTCGTGGTCAATTGAGCCCTAAAGAATCCAGAGCCTTGGAAATGTCCTTGGAAAGAGAAGGATTTCTCTATATCTGAGAAATGCTTTCAGAAATGTCAAGAGTAATAATGAAATCTCTGGAAAACACAAATGAAAGAAAATTTGTTGGAAGCCATCAAATGTGGATCCACAGGTGTTTTCTGGGACTGGGAGTGTTTGGAGTATTGGAAACAGAGCACAGCTCTCTGTTGCTGAGATGAACTGAAGTCACCTCAGCAGAGGCTGAAACTCGTTAGCATCTCATGTCTGTTAGGTGGCCTGTGCAAAGTGAGTTGTCAGTGTTGATGCAGTTTTTAGTTAATAAGGGGTTATCATATGCATGCATCCTTCATTGTTTTACACAGAAATTTAAGAACTGATGTGGCTTAAGCTGAGTCACATTGTGGGGGCAGAAAAGCGGAAGTCAGATGTGGTCTCTGGCCAATCAAAAGGCAGTTGAAACTCTTCTATAGATAAAGCAGATTTGTGTCTGAAACAGTATATTAACATTTTTACTAAAATATTCTTTCACTGTCATTGTGTTCAGGGACATGTCCACTTGCAAGAGCAGGTGTGCAACTAAAAATGTCTGAAAATTCATCAGTAAAATATCTAGAAACTGCATCAACACTGACAACTCACTTCACACCGGCCAGCTAGGAGACATCAAATGCTAATGAACTTCAGCCTTTGCTGAGGTGATGTAGTAGAGTAGGTCATTGAGTTGAATGAGTAGAATCTACCTAAAAACATTGATGATATGTGGTTACAGAACATTGCTAAAAATACAAATTGAAGCTACACATGGGGAACCAACAAATAATTTTCATCCTGAAATATGAAACTCTCTTTTATCACCCCATGCACATGCTTTTAAACTGCAATGCTGGACAGAGATGGAACTAGCCATGATCCAGTGTTGACCCAATACTGTCAGCACACAAAACTAAAAGCATCACACTAACACGGTGCCTTTGCTTGCACTTAGCCCAGGGTGACATCATTGTGGTAAATTACTTGTACAAGCAGAGCTAAGGTGCTAGGTGTAATGGAGATGCCTTAAAAGGACGTATTTAGGAAGTCTGTTATGCAGCCATGGTGCTGACAATGTTCAGAATCAGTAAGTGCCATGAAGACCATGCGCCATGGAAATCAAGGAAAGACAGTCAGTCAGAAGTAACTGATTTGTGTCTAAAAGTTGTTGTATCCCCTGCTGCATGTCGCAGGCACAGGAATAAGTTGCTGGGTAGCCAGTGATATCAGCTACATTTTTGTTGAATAAATATGCATTTAGAAACCCTCTGGGACTCCACTACACTGCTCCCTATGAGTTCCTCCTGATGAAACCTTCATATCCACATCTTCAACCTTCTGTTGATGTTCTTCCTCTTCCTACACTTCTCCCAAATTTTACTGGAAAAGAAGTGTCATCTGATACAGGTGGAGTTTCTCTGCCTTTCTGGAAAACAGCGGGAAAGAAGGAGCAGAGAATTAGAAAAACCTCAATCTTGTTTTGACGTCAGTAAGAGTTTCACATACCTTAATACAGCAGTTCCAAGCTTAGAAAGGACTCTCTATGACACTGTTATTATAAAGAACATTTGTACGTGTTATATAAGCTGAACTGATGTGCAATACCTAAATTTTTCATTGCTTTTCATGGCAGAGGAAAGAAGATATTGTAAACATGTAAAATAAGGCACTAGTATATTAACATAAATAACTAATAAATTGTAAAGCTTTGTAGAAAACAGAAGACTAAGCCCCTTGCTGAAATGGAGGCCAAAAGGTACAACCCACACAAGCCTTCCTCCATTTAGTAGGAGGTAGGAAAACCAGGAACAAAAGGTAACCCACTCTTCTGAGAAGCAAACCTGTTAAATTACATATATCCAGACAGGGCATGTGGGCAGTCAAGCGCCATAGCTGTACTCTGGTATATTCTACAGCTTTGTAAATTTGGCCCATCCTTTCTCGTTAAGGAATGAAAATACTTTAGAGCCAAGTTAAAGGGATAAATCGTGGATTGAAAGTCCTTGGGTTGTTGATGCTCTTTATGCCAGATAAAACAAATAATAGAGCTTGATGGAATGGAAATCTCCATATTCTGCCATACATTTAATTTGTTTATGGTTCACTTGGCACAAATTTTTTTTCCCCTTTGGCACTAAATGGACTTTTAAACTGAAAGTGAATTTTGATATTAAAAAAGCTCTGGCTGTAAAAACAGACAAATTAACAAGAATGATCACTTTCACACAGGAGAAAATGATTCATTAACTGCTCTTTCGCCATTGTAGAAGAGCCCATTTTTGACTTGTCCTCAGAGAGTCCAAGGATGCTTATAATACAAGCAACGTTTAGAAAAACTTCATTACACAGAGAAAATTCCAGGCTTCAATTTTTCTTCTTGAGAGAGTTCAGTAGTTGCTTTATTCTCCACATGTGTGTGTGTGTGCGTTTATACACAAAATTAGGTTCTAGCAAAGGGAAAGTGCATTTATGCAAAAAGCAATTCATCAACCACTTCTGTGCTCAGAATTCACTGAGGTAATTTAGATACTTTAATGGCAAGGTAGTTTAGGTAAGGTATGCAATAAATGTTTCCCCCAACCCCTCCAAACAGTTAGAGTAATGGAAAATGTGCGCTCTAAATGAATCTTTTCAGTAAAGTAATTCTTGTTTTAATTATTTATCAGTTAGAAAATATGAAATATAATGACATAGCAAACTTCTCTGGAACCTCTTCTCATGTTGTGGGAGCACTCTTACATTAGCCGGAGTTTTATGCTGGCTGTACCTAAAAGGCTAACATAATGCAGTGTGCGGCACTAATCTGTTTCTCATAACATTAAATGTGCAGAAAGCAGCTACCACTATGAGGAGACCCTCATAGGTGGATCTATTATTTGCAATATTTTCACCATGGCCTTGACCTTAGTGATGTCAGGCATATATTACATCTCCACTATAATTTACTATTGACATCATGGATTAAATTTGTTGTTTCAGCTAATGCAACAGAGCAAGCAAGGTAGATTGTGAAACAAAGCCAGCTGCTGAAATACGAGGGTTGTCAAGTATAAATTTACAAAAGATATTCAGACTGAGCGCAGAAGACAAAAATAAATGGACAGAGAAGCTGTTTTTGACAGACTGCAAAGGGCTAGAGACTTAAACTTGAGCATTGTAAATCCAAATGTCACAAAACACTGCTACAGAATGTGAGACATGTCTATTTCTCAGGAATATAAATGGTGATATGAAACCAAACTTTCAAGATGCTGTGCATTTTTGAAAAGTCTATCACTATCTCCTGATAAGAAATTTAGTGATCTTTTCCTCTTAGCTTTAAAAGCAGGAAAAGTCATCATTTAAATTCAGTGACCAATATAATAACTGTATTTGGGGCAGGTAGATTATAAAAATAGCAAAAAGTAAGCTTTGCATAGTTTTCTGGATTTCTAGAAAAATTTGTTAAACTGACTGATATGTTCTCTTGGTGAAATTTAGCCAATCACATCTAATTAATTCTTATTTGGGTATTGATATAGATAGATGGTATTTTTCAGCTAAGTTATGTGCCTGTGGAAGAACAGCGCTATATAAAAATAAAATACTTTATTATTTCATATATGTTATGTTATTCACATAACTCAGGATGGGTTCTCTTGCCAAGGATTTACTGCAGTTTCCAGAATGACGTACTACCTCACCACCTGCAGACAGGACTCAATAAAGTGAGATACCCATGGAGCGAGGTGGGCAGCAGCGCTCGTGCATGCCCACTGCTGAGGCCGGAGAGCATCCTGCAATTGCTTCAGCTTCCAAATTCTCAAATCATGAAGTGAGTAACTGAGGCTGAAAAAAGAGGCACAGCATGCTGGCCGAACCCTCCACTTGGGAGATTTTCAGCTCCTTTTTTGACTCAGCAACAAGCATGCGCTTTCTTATTTCTTTACAGCTTGAGGGAATAAATCTAACTTGAGGAAATTAAACTCTGACTCCATGACCTATATAAGTTGTCAGCACAGATTTAAGAGGAACATATCATAGTCACAGAACCATCAATGAAGTAACTGTTGGTTCTACCAAAATAGAAATAGGGGGCACCGTTTGGGGATAAATGCAGAGACAGGAACGATACTTTTCTGTGTGATATTTGGAATCCCTCCAAAACAACTGCATTTTGCTGAATCCTTTCCTCCAGTGCAAATCTAGTTGTGGCCTGACTGATGGGGTGGCTACCTCTAGCACTCGAAGAGGAGAGGATGTGAAATAATGGCTAGCAAGGGCAGGCTTTGTTTCGAGAGGATGTGAAATAATGGCTAGCAAGGGCAGGCTTTGTTTCAAAGGGGCTCATGGTTGTTTTTTGCTACTCAGATGTGCTCATTTTAAATAAAAATTGGGATGGGTTAAAGCAAGGTTTTGACACATGACTAAAAGCAGTGTTAAGACGAATGGTCTTTAGCTTTTTCCTATTGTGTCAAAGATGCAGTGGGAGATGATCAATGTAGGCCAGACCCAGAGAGATTCCACGCACCACTGACTGCAAACACCTCTCTGGAGCAGCTCAGACATACACTGTGCTGCAAGAGGTAAGAGCAACAGCATGCTGCATGAGCTTAGCATTAATTTTGATTCATTTTGCAGATCAAGCATGAAATGCCTTTTGTAGTGCTCTCTGGCACTAAACGATTTACACCAGTTTAGAATTTTCCAATCTTAGCATCAATTATTTGTGACAATTTCAGATAGCTATCTAATTTTGGCAATGCAGTATTCATACCTAGGGCTTCATTCAGCCTATATATCGATTTCCTCTAAGCTCTGCTTTTCTGGGAAAATCTTTTACACTGATACACCTGGCCAGCAGATGTGGCTCGACTATTACATGTGATGCAATTAATCTGGAAGGCTGGCGTCACAGGACTTTCTATGATGCTGTGGCAGCATTATTGTGATTCATTAGTGTCACTTCCTCAGCAAGTTGTAATTGGCAGTGCTATATTGTTTCTGTAAAAATCAGTCACTGCGGTGGTAGGAAAAAGAATGGCATATTTTCTTTTCCAAGGAAAACAAAGGTTATCCTTGCTTACACATCTAGTGTAAATGTAAAATGAACAAGCTCCATCCTTAATTTACCTCTTCTACCTCACTGCAAAGCCTAGGTGTTAGAGGACGGCGTTGAGATGCATTCACCAGACAAGAAGTGTTTCCCATTATTAATGGCTGGAGCAGCCCTCTGTGTAATCAAAGGGCACAGCTGCAGTGATATACGGCCAGTGACAAACGGAAAGATCTTTCCTTCTCACTGCTACAAGCTTACCAGCTTGCAGCCAGCAACTTCCAGCGCTGTATATCTGCAAGATAAATAGCACGAGATATGAATATACGCAGTGCTTACAGTCTTGAAAAGTATTGTTATATCCCCCACATACAATCATTCTAAATATGACTCGAGTGCATTTTTCACAATTTCAGAGCTATTCTTGCTGTTTGTAAATAGATACAGTTTCTGAGCAGAGATTTAAAACCCTCTAACAGTGCTGCTTTCCGAGGTCTGCTTTGGAAGCGGGTGCTGCACAGCTGATGGTGTCAGCAGAGAAGCTTTCGTGAGATTCATAGCTCTCTTTTGCAGTGACAAGCAGCGCTGAACTTTTCTGTGAAAGGAATCAGCTAAAGAATATACAAGAAATCATTTTTATTTCTCCTATGCACCTATGCCAAAGCAATCTAAGGGAAGAACTCATTCTCTTTCATACATGTGTATTTGAGAAAAAGCCGTGTTAGCCGTTTCTTCTGTAGTTGTTTCTAGTCACATTTTAGTCCCTTCATTTTACAAAGCCAGGTATTCTGTGTAGCACCACTTCCTTAAGCTAAGGATGCATCTGAACTGAGGCAAAACTTTAAAGCTAAATAGGGAGCAATTGCCAGCGAAAAGTAAGGCGAACAAAGGTGCTTGGTAAATAAAAAATGATGTGCCCTTTTGCCTGGTTTGATTTTGTTGCTGTTGCTGTAAGTAGGTCCAGATTTCCACAAACATGAAGCGAAAGCGTCAGTGGGCAAGGCCAGCCCTTCCACGGGCTCAGGGGCAGCAAGGTGTCCCCACGCAGAGGCGGGCACGCGCAGGCGCACAGGCACATGCACCCGCGGAGGAAGTCAGCGCCGCTCCATGACCTTTCCATGAACCTTCTAGGAGATGCAAAGATCAGTCAAGAAGGCAAAGGTCAGCATTCATGCTGGTCACAAACAAAAATCAGATTTAGCCAGTCACTGGAAGAGTGTTTCTGGGCCCTTGGATTATCTGAGCAAAATACTAATAAATACATCTTGCATAGTGAAAAATTGACTCAGTCGGTGTTTACTGTCTCAGCATGGCTCAGTTTTGCTGCACTCATTTGACAACTTGTTAGAAGTTATGTTCATTCTTCCCCTGTAATATATCTATGCAGGAGAAAGATGGAGTTAAATAATATGAAGGCAGTGGCACAATGTGAGAAGAACCTGGGAATTCAGTGTGAGCAGTGCCGCTGCTCGTGTTGTGAGACACAAAAGTACGAGCTGAAGAAAGGAAATTACATGTTGATTGCCTATGAAGAAAAACATTGAGTTAAAAGCAAGGCAAGAGTAAACGAAGTCTGCAATTTCAGTTGTAATTGACTTCTCCAGCCTCTCGCACAGTACTTGGTATCAGATTATACCACAGTGGTATCTTTGTTTAAATCGGGAAAAAAAAAATCAGAATGAAATATACAAGTAATATAATCCTACTTTCAGCAGGTCAGAAGTGAAAACAAATGTGGTGATTTTGCTTCTGCTGCAGCCTGAGGTGGACATTTGCCCAAGTGACAGCATACAAGATACATTTTAGCACAAAACTCCCATTGACTTCAATGGGGCCCTGATCTAACCCAGACACACACGGCAAGTGCTATATACTCGGAGCACAAACCCCTACCATATGACCATCTTTACTACAGCAACCTGGGAGGATCTTGTTCAAAGAAATGTTATTAGGAGCATTATTTTGTTTCCTCTTGCCTTTGCTTTTCTCGCTGGAACAGTCCAATAAATTAATGCAAATAGTTAAGTTCCACTTAGGGAAAATGATGAGTGAAGCTCAAATTTTGGTTATAGATTGGAAAGGATACCTTTAGCTTGTAATAGTGTACTTTAATAATGGCAGGTGGCTCATAGATACACTTTTATATAACATATTATGAAATTTCTCACTATATCCTTCAACTCAGAAAATTTTCCAAGTAAAACAAAGTAAAAGGAAAAAAACTTAAAATATTTTGCCCATGCATGATTATTGGTGACTTCAATTATTTCTCACGCTTATTCTTTTTTAGAGTCATCTGGATTGTTTTGACCACTTTCCCACATCTTTTAGCTCCTAAAACAAATGCTCTTTCATCAGTAATTGCTCACTCTGGGGCTAGTTTTAGTGTGCTTTTGTAAAAAAAAAAGAAAAAGAAAAAAGGTTGGGTTCATTCTCCAGCTTTTGCCCTAGAATATGAGTGAAAATGTTTCTGCAAGAGGCGAACGCTGCAGCTTTGGGGCACTTCCTGCCTGGTCCCTGAGAACTGAAGTGCTTTTCAAACCGGCGAGGAGCTGCCTGGAGCACTGAGGCTGCTTTGTGCCCGCCCGAGCAGTGGGAAGGCAGCTCCTCATGGCCGGGAGCTGGTGTGTACAGACTCCCGCCTGGACCAGAGCTGGGCTGAAACTTCCAGCTTCTCCATGAAGGGGTCTGGGGGGTATGGTTTGGACAGTAATTCTAGATGAGGCTTGGGCTGGGCTGGTGAAGCAAGGCATAAATTAGACAAGTTCAAGGCAGGCAGTATTTAATATACATAATACAGGGAGGGCTTACAGCCAGGGCTACTCTTCTGTCTCCGTTGCAGAGCAGAATAATGGAAAACCTGATCTTTTAATCTTTCTGCAAATATTTTAAGTCCTTTTAAAGTCCTTCTAATGATAGCATTTACTTCATACTCCCGCCAGCACTTCTGTGTGTGGGAGTGCTCATAGATCCTGAAGTGGCTGTGGAGCCTCTTCTTGTCCCATCAGCCAGCAGAGAAATATTACCCAGCAGCAAATAAACGGCACTGGCCAACTTTTACTCCAGGGTATGAAAGCATCTTGCCAGGGAACACTCTGATCTACATACACTGACTTTTTAAAAAGCTGGAAGAGTCCGAGAGGACTGTAAAAGAAGCTAAAGTCACACAAATGTTTTAAAATGGTAAACGTGATGACTAATAGACATTCAACCTATTAAGCTGAAAAGAGCCGTCGTCCCAGTCTTGGAAGCTTAACACTGGAGACAATCAGTAAATAATTAAATGATGGCAGCAGAACGTTCGTCTCGGCACATTTTCAGGGAAGTTAAGTCTTGTCAGACAACTGTGATCTTAGTTCTGTTGATGAAATAGCAAGTTCTATTGATAAAGTTAAAAACTCCCAACAAAGCAACATATACTCACATGAAATGGACCAAACCAAACAAACAGGTGATATTGAGTAAACGGGAACTGAAAGCCACCATCCTCCGTTGAGGCCCCACAAGCACTGGCCCTTGTTTCACTCCTATTCCATAGCTGAGGGTGACAGCGAGGCAGGGGCAGGGACACATCGCCCAGACAAGAGCAGAGCAGGTCCAGTGATAGTAACCACGGTCAGCCAAAAGTCCAGTCATCTCAGACAAGTCCATAGGGCCAAAGCAGGTCTGTGGTCAAGCTGGGAAGTCAGGTCAGCAAGGCCAGATCAGGCTCAGCACAGTACAAGGCTGGCACAGGCACACCTAAAATGTAACTTGGGCAAGGACCAAGGGCAAAAGCCTGAGCTTCCAAGCCAATGGACAAAAGCCCCACATGAGGCTTCCTCCAACTCTTTCTCACTCAGCTCTTTCTCACAGCTTAGCTGCTTTTGTGGGAGCTTGATCCAGGATTACACAACTGCACCCATGTTAGAGCAGCCCTGGAGCACAGCAGCCAGAGCCATGGTGGGGCTGAGGGGAAAGAGCCTGCAGAGCAACTCAGGGCCTCAGCATGGATTTGGGAATAATGGTAGCTAAACAAAGGAACATGGATTTTCAGTACAACATACAGCGGAGGATGTGAAGACAAGAAGATACACAGCATTAACTAGATTTTGGAAGGTGCTATTATACCTGCATATAGCATTATTGAAAATGATCATGGGAATATTGGGTTGGTTCTTGAAGTATATTATGAAACTAGAAAAAAGGTTGAAAAAAAAAGTTCAAAGAAAAAGAGTCAGGAAAACATGCCTTAATCTGCTAAGGTTATCCAAGAAGGAGTTAAAAAGTGACTTAATCAAAGTCTGCAGGTATCTACATAAGGAAGAGATTTCTGATAACAAATAGCTATTTAGTCTAACAGAAAAAGGCACAATAAGATCCAATGGTTGGAAGCTGCCGTACTTTCTCTAGCACGGGCCATTAATCATTGGAACACCTACCGCAGGATGTGGTAGATCATCTGAAGTCTTTAAATCAAGACTGCATCTTTACAAAAGAAATTCCCTCTCTCAAACAGAAAATCTGCATCTGATGCAGAAACTGCTATTTGGGGTTTGCACCCTGAATTGCTCAAGGATTGAAGTGAAACTCCTTAAAATCTATTGAATTAAAGAAAAACAGCTCGGTGGAGAAAATAGTAAAGACAAATAAGTGGGGTGTTATGGGGCAGCATAACAGATTCGTGTGCCTTTGTCACTAAAACTCGCACAGCTATTTACAAGAACAAACTTAGGGAAAAGAAGCAGAGAGGGGGAAGAAAAAAGGTATTCTTTCTAAAATATATGTCTTCTGTCCTTTAAACACAGTGTGATAAAGACACGCTTTTTGCTTGAAGTTCATCTGGTGGAGTTCTGACTGCGCATGGTGATGGGCTTACCAGTTGTTATTTATGAAGCATGGATTCTTGGGCATGGTTAAAAAATACCAGTTGGCCTTCTTTCAGTTAAATCCCATTCCTTTGAGGGCAATTTAATCATGCTTGAAAGAGATCTGTAAAACAGAAGCACTTTGAGTTTCCTACAGAGAAAAAAGGAAGACACCAGCCTGTGGGAGAGAATACAGCTCTTATGTCAAAAAGAGCAAACGCATAGGGTGCAATTCCACGGCTATACTTTTGAGTTCAGACCGCCTAAGTTTATGGCCAGAACTCCCATGGGGAGGGGCAGGAATATATGAGGATATTTGCTACTTTTTATAGTAATAGCACTAAGCATTTATATAATTCTAGCACTCTGCTTTGATAGGACCCTCTTTGTGCTGGGAGCTGCACAAACACAAAAAAAAAAAAAATGGGGGGAGAGGACAATCCATGCATGGGAAGAGTGCCGTAGCCCAAAGCCTCCAGCAGCCTGCACAGAAAACTTGAGCTGGTCTTTCAGGGCTGCTGCCATGACAGAAGAAGGACTCTTGTTCCCTACCTGCTTTGAGCCTGTGTGAAAAATCTTTCTCTCAGATTTTATGTATGGTTTTAGCCTCTGATATGCAAACAGCTGCTGGATGAAAGTGTCTGTTCCAAGTTCACTGGGCTTTTCATGATCAGAGAGTAATAGTAAAGAGCTGGATTCAGAGATTATGCTGGCTTTGCTCCATCTGTCCCTTGGGATCCAGTAGTTATGTCCCTAACCCTTCTGTGACCTAAGCATATGTAATACACGTAGCATGGCTCGAGATAGTGTATGAGGAAATGAAAATGCTAGGGATATACCTGCTAATTTGTTATCTGCATGCCAATGAACATGGCAGCACAGCTGCCTGTGCCGGCTGCGTGTGTGCGCATACTGCATGTGTACACCATCCCCCCCGCTGGATTTCCAATTAAAATTGGGAGCTCTGTGGAGTGAGTGTTTTATGCCTGAACTATTCCTGGTAAACCTGCTACAGTACAAATAAGAATCAGTCGCAACGGTTCAGTAGAGTTCCTACTGTCAAGTCCTTAAATTCATTAGCCATTTCACATATTTTGCCATTTACACTGTTGGATCACTTCTCCTCTTTCCATAAACTTATAAAAACAAACAATTAGTTAAGAAAATTTCTAGGGCTTTTCTCCCTGCACAAGCCATTTTTAGTCTTCCTTTTTCTAAAGCCTGCTGTTGGGCTGAGCAGCACTTTTACCCCCTGGGGTCTGTGTTTCACCAGTGATGGTAGCCAGATGAGACTGTTTCAGGATGACACAAAGTACCATCTCCACAGAGGCCGAACATCTCTCTGAATTACCCCACAAATGCTGCTGACTAGAGGAGCCAGGGAGAAGGCAAGAGGCTCAGCTGCTGTTCAGTATGTCACAGCACTGTTAGCCCAATCTGTCAGTCATCACAGCCCAGATCCCACACTGAACCCTCCATAGGCTTTGAATCAAGCCTTAAGCGTTCCAGTACTTTGGGACTGTGTGTGCATGTGTGTGGTTTCTGGGTGCATGTTTTAATTTTGTTTTGTTCTGGAAATACCAAGTATGTCCTTTGAGACCATTAGAAAAGAGGTTTATATACACATGGTAAAAAACCACTGTAGGCAAGGATAATAAAATATGACATTACTATGAGAGACATAACAACTGGTTTAAAATAGGAAGTGCTGAGTTTTTCAAGTTCAGCAAGTATGATTATTTTTCTCTTTCATTTTCTGAGCGCCTCTGAGTATATAGAGTCCTAATTTGAGAACTGGAACAAACTGGGTATGTTTATGAGCAAGCAATATAAACTCATCTATCAGACTCATCAGTACATGGGCCAAATCATAAATTACCATCTCACTGTTGGCTTTAAGAGAACAATGACACTTGCCCCATGTGAGGATGTACCCCCTATTTTTGAATCAGGAAAGCTAAGAGCTTTGCTTCTGGCAAGGACAACTCTAAAAGGAATCATTCCTAATGCAATCTGTCCTTGAAATAAAGCTCCCTCTCATCTGCATCCCCTGTGTCATCTGATATGGGCTTCAAATATAAAATTTTCATTGTTTTTTATATGACATTGTTGGGATGGGAAAAAATATTAGCAACATGATTCCTAACAGAATCTGCATGAAGTCATCAAACGTTTGACTTCCTGCTAGACATAAATCCATTCTCTTCCAAACTGTGTTGCTCACATGACATTCCTACTAAGCAGCTACACTTGATAAGAGCTACTTTCCATAATTTCCTTTGAAGTATCTTTGAGATAGGACTAACCAGATTATGTGCTCTTTATTTTTCTTTCCCTCTTTCTCTCTCGTTGTTGTTGTTGTTGTTGTTGTTGTTGTTGTTGTTGTCGTCATCGTCGTCATCATCATGGTCCTGTTCCTCCAGATAGGTTTGTGGACTGCAGATATCCATGTGATATATGTACACCTTGTGAGCAGATTGTCTGTGTCTTACCCTAAATGTGTTAATGTTTGCACTGCTAGAAATAATACAGAGAAATCTGAAACTGCTAAAATCAGACAGTAAGAAGCCACTGCAATTAGCCAGTACGAGTACTTGACAATACATCTGATTTACCAACAAATGACTGTTCTATCTGTCTTTCCATCAGCTTGCTTTCAAGTCCAAGTATGCATTGTTTTTCAATCATTAGCTTTTGAAACATGATTTCATTAGCAGGAACACTTTGGCATTGTCTGAAAAAGAGAATAGTTTATGTTTGTATTGAGTGACAACATCTCTGTCTTCTGAGACACTGAATTGTTTTGTAGCTTCTTCCAAGGGATAGTTTTGTGGAGTGGAGAACCACATCTTTGCCCACTCACTTTCTGCATCACTTGTCATACACAATGCAAAGGAAGTGACTATGAAAATGCAAATGAATATCCTCATCTAAGTACTGCTAATATGATAGCATGCTGTACATCTGAATGGCTCAGAAAATGAATGGGCACCATTCTGAACTGTGGAAACATGAGCTATGGTGAGAAAGTTGGAATTCAGATTTACTGCTTCTTCCTTCTCATCTCCAGTCCTTGAATAAAAGAAAGAAACATTTATAGGATGCAAGTTTAAGTACCTTAATCTTATCAGCTTGGGCTTGGCTTTTTGTTCTTCTGTGTTCAAATGAAGCACCTCATCAAAATTAGATTAAGATGGTAAATAAAATCAAGGTCAACTTTTTATTAACTTTTGGGTTTTACCTCCCCTCTGTTTGAATGTGTTGGCTCTGAAACCTCCCAGCTGCAGCCGCTGGATGTTTAGAGGCAATACTGCAGACTTTTAGGTTTTATGGATTCTACAAGAACAATATAACATGATACTGACAATCATAAACAGATACTAAGTTGTTTCAGTTTGGAAACAATTGCAGCCATATAACCCTTGGTGGGCTCTTTTATATTAACTTTTATTTTTCTCCATACAATAGCTAACATGGGAACTATCCCCCATCCAATAGAGCAGCTTGTATTTGCTCAGGAAATGGTTAAGTTACAGCAGGTCACCCCTGTTACTTCATGGAAATGCTTTGATTTGTCTTCCATACTAAAACAGTTAGAGTCATTTGTTTTACTAACAACTCCCCTCAGAGCAGAACCTCAATACTATCTTAAAACAAAATTAACTTCACACATGACTTTGTCAAGAAGCTTATTTCCATCTTAGGAGAGTTCAAATTTCATAAAATCTGGACACAGTGTAGTGAAGAGGAAGACTTTGGAAATGTTATTTCCTTTCTTTTTGCTGCCCATACTGCCCATTAACCTGTGGATTTTTTGGGCAACACAAATGCAACACTTTCCTAAACACATAAAAATGCCTGTACTTGACCAGGCTACCCAGCTCGGCCATTACCAAGAGGGCACTGGGCAAAATACTGGTCCTGTCTCCAATCTGCATTCTGACTCGTTCAAAGCCTAACTTCATGGACATGTCCACAGCACTCACACTTTTTGAAAGCTTCTGATGATTTGAAAACTATTTGGCATATCTGAAAATAGGGAATAATTCTGGGCTGGCTAATCACTTTCAAAATAGGGGAAACATAGCTGCAGCCCTCAAAATCAATTGGCAAGGCAGCTTAAAGATACAAACAGGACTAGGTGGACAGCAAACATGGGGTTTGCATGTATCTTACTCCACCCTTCTCTGAGGAGTCGTATGAACATGAAGCTTTTTACTGTTAAATTTGAGTAAGTCCTGTAAGGAAAAAAAAAAAAACACAACTAAGAAAAAAAATCCAAAAAAAAATGCCTGCTCCTCATGACTGCACCTCCTGTTGTTTAATTATTGTAGTTTAATGGCGATAAGTCTAGTTTGTCTTGCATATCCAGATTGGTTGAGAACACTTTCTGGACTTGAAATAGAGGAAAATAAAAGATTTCTCTTTGTTACAATTTCAAAGCACTTCGCATTCACCACAAACCGCCTGCAAACAGTAAAGCTCAGAATACCAGCCTATATCAAGTCATTAACCTTTTAGGACTCAATCAAAGCAGTGTTGTGTGACACTTTATTAATGAATGCTTTAATGTGGTATATAAAAGCTAACAAACATGGAAACTGGCAATGATTCATCAAATTTAATATTCCATCAAATATTTCATTTTGAAGACTGACACTTTCTAAAAATAATCCAATGGAATACAAGTTCAGAGGAGTGCCTTTAATGAAATTCACCCCCTTCTTTTTAGGACTTTTCAAAATTGCATTTAGATGCCCAAGAAAAGCAAAAAAAGTGCATAAAAACTGAAAAAGTTATGCGACCTTCTAAATAACATTTGAACATATTTTATGGAATCTGCTGTGAAGAGTGAAGGAAGTTGTCCTTATAAATACACTTGCAGTTTAGGTCACACATTGTCTGCAGTCATTGCTAGGAGGCAAAAGCCCTGTTGTAAAACAGCTGGGCTTCTTGGCTTGGGGCAAAGGCAAATTCCACAGCCAGAAACCTAATTAGACACTTTTGGAATTCACGGCACCCTTTCACACTATGACCTTTTCCTTTCTGTCTTCCCCTCGCTTCTCTGCAGCTCACCCCCATATGTCCTTCTCCCCCCTGCCCCCCATGAGCATTTGATCCTCTCCTTACTAAATATGTTGCTTTTTTTTGCATAAATACTGTCTACTGGCCAAATTCAATCCTGCTGGTAATAAGAGCAACTTGGAAGTCAACAAGTTTATGTCATGGCTAAATTTGTCCCTGTGATCCATTTAACTTCTAAGCAACTCTAAGATTATCCAGGCTCCTAAAAATTTCCAAAAACATGGGCTGCAGAGAAGTGATGTCAAAGAAACAGCTTTATCTGTCCTGGAAAATTTCAGAAGTCCCCAAAGAATTGTCATCTTGCCTTGGAAGGAAAAGCAAAATATCCTGACTTTTCTCAAAACCCACCAAGGCGTGGTGTAACCATGCCCCATTGCCAGGGTACTCACCTGAATGCAGAAAGCCCAGGTTCAAATTCCTGGAGGGACTTGAACCTGGGTCTTCCATGTGTCACAGGCAGATACACCAGCTCCTGGCCTCACATGGGCTTCTTTTTGGACTGAAGTAGCAATTCTGTTCTGAACCTGATTTTTCTCATGGAAAGATTTTGCATATCCCCAAAGCATTTTTCATATTCATATTTCAACAAGGCCAAGTGCAAGGTCCTGCACATGGGTCAGGGCAATCCCAAGCACAAATACGGGCTGGGCTGAGAATGGATTGAGAGCAGCCCTGAGGAGAAGGACTTGGGGGTGTTGGTTGATGAGAAGCTCAACATGAGCCGGCAATGTGAGCTTGCAGGCTGGAAAGTCAACCATATCCTGGGCTGCATCAAAAGAAGCGTGACCAGCAGGTCAAGGGAGGTGATTCTCCCCCTCTACTCCACTCTCTGAGACCCCAGCTGGAGTACTGCACCCAGCTCTGGGGCCCCCAACACAAGAAGGACATGGACCTGCAGAAGCGAGTCTAGAGGAGGGCCACAAAGATGATCAGAGGGCTGGAGCACCTCTCCTGTGAGGACAGGCTGAGAGAGTTGGGGTTGTTCAGCCTGGAGAAGAGAAGGCTCCAGGGAGACCTTAGAGCAGCCTTCCAGTACCTGAAGGGGGCCTACAGAAAAGGGGGGGGGGGCTCTTTATCAGGGAGTGCAGCAATAGGACAAGGGGTAATGGTTTAAAACTGAAAGAGGGTAGATTTAGATTACATATAAGGAAGAAATTCTTCACCATGAGGATGGTGAGGCACTGGAACAGGTTGCCCAGAGAACTTGTGGATGCCCCATCCATGGAAGTGTTGAAGCCCAGGTTGGGTGGGGCTTTGAGCAACCTGGTCTAGCGGAAGGTGTCCCTACCCATGGCAGGGGGGTTGGAACCACGTGATCTTTAAGGTCCCTTGCAACCCAAACCATCCTATGATTCGATGATTCTATTGCCAGATAGGTATTTTTCAATGAACAGTATATCACCACAAATTTGCCAACCTCCTATATTCCCAGACAAACACATTCAAAACTTTTCTAAAAGGATGATACACTTTTTAACTTAAATGTTACTTGTGTCAAGGGGAAATAATATCCAAAAACACCTAGATACAAGAATTTAGGTGTCTTGTAAAATAAATGAGACACTGATATAAATGAAAGGCTATTAAATGCCACTGAAGATGTATAATTTACAGCAAGATGATTATATATCATTTCCTTAAATTGTTTTTATAACTTAAGTTGTAATTCTTATCCAAACTCATTGCCAGCCAAAGAGCATGTTCCCTCACATGGATTTTTCACTTAACTAAAAAGTGCAGGATTCATCCATTTTAAAAAAAAAAAAAAGGTGTGATAAATAGGATATTTTAACTGAATTGGGTAATACAGAACTGCTGTGCTGCTCTTGAGAAATGTCTGTAACTCACTTATGCCTTCTGGTATTTGTATAGCATGTTGACTCATGAATCACAGAGTAGCTATCATAAAAAAAACAATGTCTCCTTGACAAAAAATACATTTAACTCAGCTGAGATTTGCAGTAAAGATTCATGCCTACATTTTTAAAATCACAAATGCTATTATGTTACACTTGGGGAACTGTTTTTGTAAACCTGTGCACTTCAGTAGTACATTTCCTGTTGCGAGTCCCAGAAAGCACTAATGAATTGCTTCTCGCCATGTTCCTGGAAGGATTATTCTCATTTTACAGATGGAAAAACTGAGGCAGAAGAGCTCACTAAGGTGACTGGGGAGAAGTGAAGCAGAGGGCAGGAGTAAACGCTGCTTTGGGCAACTTGCGCCTGTTTTCCATAGTTGCCAACTCCAGCAACAGGGACCTTGCTCCATTCTGACTACCCAGCAGCAGCACCTTTCCTCTAGCTGCCGTTTCTCAGATCAAATGGGCTTTTTAGACCTTTTGTTTGTTACGGAAATACGTATCTTTCCCCAACCAAAGACATTGTGATATGGTGTGGTTTTGTGAAGAAAGAAATAGGAGGGTTTCAGCAGATTTTGGTGAAGTATGTAGAGCAGTTGGGATAGGGGAAGGTGAGAGGTACCCATGATGGGATGTCAGTATGCTTTTGTCATAGCTGGGAATGGTGAGAAACAGTACTTGTCACAGTCATCGGCAGTGGAAAAGGGAAGAAAATAGCCACAGGGTGTGCAGGGGGGTGGGCAGAGCTGGGTTCTCCTCCAAGGAAAAAGAAAGTTCATCTCTCAAGGCTTGCGGGGCAGAGGGTAAATATCAGCCGGTACTTGGAGGGTGCCAGAGGTGCTGGGTGAGAGGAGATCCTGGCAGAACAAAGTCCCAATATCAACAAAGAAAGAAACAAAAAACACAGGGCTCTTTGTGACTTCAAACACACACAATATTGCCTCTACCACTGCGATTAGCGAGGCACAGTCCTGGGTTTCTCCACACCACAATGAGCTGCACGTGCTGGCCGCGGACGCCAGGCACCCCGGGCTGACTTCCAGCATGCCCCAGCCCCACGTCTCCAGCCAGGACTGAAGGGGTGCAGCACTTCCCTCAGCCTGGGCCCTAAAAACATCTCTCATTTCATCTTCCAGAACAAGCATGTATCCATTACATGCTATTGCTATTTGCATGAGATTAAATATTTAAATCAGAGAAAAATATTGTTCAGTATCATTTGCAAGTATCATTTTAATCATAAACTAAACATCAAAGCAACACTAAGCGTGCATGATTGCTACCTGGTCAGCATCATCAAGGTCCCCTAGAAAAACTAATTAGTGTTACTATATATTTACATACCTTGGAGATAAATGTTGTTTGCATCTCCTTCGCTAATGACAGAATGGAGATGGTTCAGTAAAACACCCTACCTCTTAATATGCAGGGTTTGTTGTAGGAGCAGCTCAATTCATATTTCCACCAGTTTGACGGTAAGTGAACAGCAGTAGCAATATTAATCTGCAGTAACCTGTCAGTGAACTCTACAGCTAATATGATGTAGTTATGATTTTACCATCAATCAGAACTGAACAGGCCCTGGACAATCCTTACAGCACTGCCTCAAAAAATCTAATTGTGCAAAAGCTTCATCGGTTACCAACATTTCTTTTTTATCTGTCACAGACTTTTGGCCTACTACACAACCTTTTATTATTGGTCTTATTGCATTAGCTTGTTGGACAAAAAAGAAAAGGCTAAATCTAAGAGTTCCCCTGCATTCCATCATTTGTTACCATGTGGGATCCTATTTGACAGTTCCATATTATTTTAGATTTAGATAAATATTATTAGGACATATGGTATTGCGTGAACTTTTGAACCACTGATTGCCAGTGTATAAAAAAAGGCTAGTAATATTTTTACCTCTGCATTTACATGTTCAAATGTATAAGAAATAGATAACAAAAATGGAAGAATTAAGCTGTAACACAGGACTGGATTTTAGATGAAATGTAAACCCAGACTTTTTTTTTTTAGTTAATTGTATTCACAGAGCAGAAGGATAGTTGAAAAATAAATTATTAACAACAAACATAAACTTTCGCAAAAGTTAGAGTTCTACTAGTAATTAAGATAACTTCATTATTCTTTTCGGGCATTTTTAGTACAACCATCCATTATGTAGTTTTGTGGCTTAAATTAGACGTGTGTGTGTAACTATCATAAAAGAAGCACAGACAGGCATTCTCAGCGAGAATCTTTCTTTCAAACACTAGTCGTGAGAGACTACAACTTGCGGTAAGATGCATTGCAACCATACTATTTCTGGTGAGTTTACTATGCAAGAAGTTCTGGTGTAACTTTTGCGATTTTAAACATATAAAAACATCAAGGAAGATGAACTATTAACATGATCTGTTTAGTCATTTTAATCTTTTGCATCTTAAATGTAATCAGGCTTTTCAGAACTGAAATTGCTAATCAGCATGTTGGATAAATGTTTCCATTTTAAAATGTGCACATTTAGAGATAACAGCTGGCTGTAAAGAATATATTTATATTTGTGATTTAATGTATCACAAACTTTATATTTGATTTCATTTAGCTTTACCAAGAAACTGAGAATATTTTTGCTAGCATGATCTACTTTGACAGCAGTTTTACAGCAGCAGAAAAGCATAGAGTAATAAATGAGGTGTGCATACAATGCATTATGTAGTCTTTAAAGCAAGCATGTCTTTTTAACAAAACAAATTTTTTTACAGTTTCAAAGTATTTCATCCCTTTCTAACATGAGCTCAATTCACGCCAAGCAATAAAGATTGTGCATACACAGAACAGAGACGATATGCACTCTTCTGTACCATAGCGTTTATTCATTAATTTAGCGAACTGTATACAAAATTGAGGGAAAATATTTTTTTAAAAAAGAACTCTAACTTCAAAGAAATATTTTTGACTATATGAACATCAAATGAATAGCTGAGTTTTAGCCCTCAATCAATCATAACGTAAAGTAATTGTAATCTAATAAAAATAGCCATACAAAATAAGGAAATGGCTGTTGCATCCTGTTAAAAACATGCAGGAATGCAGCTTTGGACCTACTGAGAGAGCTGAGGTTGTAGAAAGACAAAAACAGGATGTTAAATTCTTACAATTGGAAGCAACTGATTTTTTTTAAGCACCTACCACCACCGGTGATAATTTGTTCAACTGCCTCTAGGGGGTTCTGTGTGACTGCAGAACCCCACAATTTTAAGAGGACCTAAAAACTACAGGTTATCAAAGATACAGGCAGAAGAGGAGTGAGATGCAGTTACACTGATGTTGAAAACGTCCAGCTGCATCGTCACTACCGCAAATTTGACTGCTACACTAGCGTTAGTGTTCTCTAAAGCAAAAATAGCAAGAGAAAGTTCTGAAGAACTTCAGCCCACTTCAAAATGTGTGCTGTCATTATGGCAATAATAGAAAAATTACTTATAATTAATATAATTACATTAAATTGCATATATTAATTTCTCATGCAACTGTATTCAAAAGCCAACCACAAAATTATTCACTTCCCTTTATGTTTTTAACAATTATTTAACTTCTTGTTTTAGAAGACTGTCAGTAAGGAATGCTAGTTTTGCTTCATAATTTCATATTCTTCTTTTTGCAAGAGGTAAGATCTCTACTGCTACATGCTAATTCTCCTCTTTACTTCAAGAATCGACTACAACATGTTACACAGGGTTCCTGATTATTAAAAAAAAAAAAATCAATAGATTGTTAACAACAGAATGAAAAAAAAATTTACAAGTTACTGTGGTATAATGTGTCATGCCTGGCCAACCACAAATATAGCAATAGAATTATAAGCTCAGTTGGTTAAAGAACAATAAAGCCACATCCATTCAAAAGAGTTCAAAGATTAATAACAGTAAAATTAAGAAAAAACCTAAAGCCATTCTTTAATGAATATTTTAACAAGAGTAACAACATTTGGGAATTTTTGTAACTAACAACTCTATTAGTCTGGATTTTTCAAATATGAGAACATGTAGTCAGAAATCCTGATTTTCTCCAGAGAAGGTCAGTGAAGGAAAGGCTGCATATTACCAGAGCCTGCTAAATTATTCTGGTTTGTTACAATACCTGCAAAACAGCTCACAGGTTGCAACAAACCAGTCCTCTTAGTCATGGCTATCACAAGAGGGTCACTCTTATCCAGATATACTCATAGGGAAACTGATAGAACTGGGGTACTCAAATAATTTAGATAATGAGGATTTTTTTAACCTATGCACATGGCCTCATTTTATGTGAAAGGGAAATAAATGAAGGTTCTAACTGTCACAACTTTTACTGCAAATTATAAAACACCTCTTGCTATTCAGTAATTGGGAGGCCCTACTTCAGCAGAGCACTTAGATAAAGTTAATTTGAGGTAATTTTAAAGTCAAACCTAGACATTCTACAGAACAGGGATGGACGAGTCCAGGAATCAACGCCTGGCTGAGCTGGCCTCACAGTTCATAGCTAGACAAATGCTTGAGAACATTTATTTTTTGACCTGGTCCTTCTTGTGATGGAGCAACCCGTCCGGGCGGGGATGTCATGCCAGCGAGGGAGCTACCCTCTGCCCCCCGACACGCTTCCCTTCACCTCACCTTTGCTGTCCTCCCTCTTTGGAAATCCAGATTCAAATAAGGGTTGGCCAAAATCAAATGAAATACCATGCGGTTTAAGCTATGTGAGGGACTTTGGGAAAGTTTTGTCCTGGTCATAAACCACAGTTACAGATAGCCCCCGCCGCAAGTATGCTGTAACTGGGTCAGGGGTTTGGCAGTTCCTGTTGCATGGGAAAGCTCTCGGACAACCTCTTGGAAACATGGCCCTGCCTTCCTGTGTATTTATGGCATGGAAATCGAAATAAGATTAATAAAAACAAAGTGATGGGCTATAAAAGGGATTGCAAAATATACAGTGAAATTTGATATTGCCAGCTCACGAGAGCATGTTATACTTTAGACAGAATACCAGTTACCAGTTAAGTCACTATACCTGTACATATCCTTTTTGCATTATACTGTGACTGCAATATGAGTTTGAATGAAACCATAACCAGCAAACCGGGAAGCAAAATTTTAAAAATCACCAGGTTAGACTGTGACAACACTGATACATAATAGGTGCAATTTTTTTCTCATTTTAAACATATTTTTGAAGATGTATGTGTGTTTCAAGACAGGTAAAAACAACCTTTTTTTATACTCAGACTACCAACTACCTTATATACATTACACTAGCTACTACCTCTTTCATCCCACAAAATAGATATTTATCTAGTGAAAGCAGGTGAGCACGACAGCATCTTCTCAGCTTCTCCTAACCAAGAGGCAGTATAACAAGCCCTGGATGTTCTGAACATCCCAAAAGGATCCCTTTTGAACTATTTTTTTCCAAAACGTCTTTCAGGGATGGGTACCATGCATACATGAAACATGGACTATCTCAGAGCCAACCCAGGAAAGAGGCAGGCAATGTGAGTAACGAATGTCTAACTCTTACTTTGTGGTCAGTCATAGGAGACCTCACTCACAGTACAGTCAGGTTAATAAGATTTTGTATATTTATTCCAAATAAATTTATCTCAGAGTCTATATAACCATGAACAGCAAGTCAAGAAAGGTTTCCTTATGTTAGAAAAATATGAGAAATCAAAATTAATTAAATTGAAAATAAAATGGGTGACAGTGAATCAAATATGTCCTTACTAATTTTAAAATATTCATTTCAAAATATTTCCCTTCTGACATTTAAGTTTGTATTGAGTTAGCCTGAGTTTCAAGGGAAAAGATTACTTCAAACAATTTTTGTTTTCCATTAAGAAAATGTTGACACAAGTCCTTTAAAAATTAAAAAATTTTCCCAGTACTTTCTGAATCAAACAATTTTGAAACTGACCCTTCCTTGAAATCATTTTGGTTGCAATGACTCACTGGTTTTATGAGAAAACATACCATTGTTTTCTCATGCAATGCTCTGGACCAGTCTACATGTGCCTCCCTATTCCCTTGGAAAATCCCAGAGAGAGAGGATTCCCGTCTTGTCACACATTGGGTCCGTTGCTTAATATTCCTATGAAGTGGGTAGACAGTTCAGGAGTATTTTTAATCTTCCTTTATATATCAAAAAAATAATTCATTGTGTGCATAATGCAATAAGGAGATCAATGATGTCAAGCTTAAAAGGAACATTAACAATAAAATAAGATTCATAATCAGTGCTTGAAAGCTCTTGAAACTAGCTGCTCGACTGGTTATTTTCTGATACATTGACCTTATGTACACAGCGAGGGCAGTGAACACAAGCCTGTTCTCCATTCCCATCAGAGCTCAGGGGAACGCTTATGACCACAGCCCATCATGCAGCCTCTATGCTTTTATTCTAAGCCAAGAGGCCAATAGTTTCCTCTGTAATTGGGCCGAAGGACATTTAAAAATAATTAATAGGATTTGGTGCAACTAGTATTATTTGTTGTGTTGTGTGCATTCTAGTTTTTTATTGCCTGCATCCAGAGCTTAAAGACTTTTCTTCAGAAAGGCTGAATACCAACTGTTCTGAAAGTAGTCCCAAGGCAAGGCAGAATATAAATAGCTCTGCAAGCACAACAAGCTGAAGGCTCCACAGAGGCGAAAGGACATCAAGTAATTAAAAAATACTGAATGATATAAATAGGGAATAGCCCTTTACAGTTACAGACTATATATATTAAAAATGCTATCAGAATCTGAGTTGTTTTTAACTACCGTACTGATGGGAGTAAGGCATAAACAGGAAGGGTAAAGGCACAAGGGGGAACAGTCTGTTCCACATGCAGAAACCCTGCCGAGGCAGGCCCACCTTCCTCACTTCCCCTTGAGGAAGAAGCAGAATTTTATCACCCCTCTGAAGAGCCCGTAAACCATGTGTCTCCTCCTCCAGCTGCAGATCCACTAGTACCACCCACCTGGGCAGTCTGGCCCTGCACTGTTCTTGGCTTTTGTAGTCTCCAGCAGACCTAGAGCTGCCAGAGGGATGGGCATGGGTTGGACATGTGGCTGGAGTCTCCACCACCACCCCCTTACTTATTTATTTACTTATTAGAACATTATCTACACCATGACTGATTGATTTTCACAGGGTTTGGTATCCACAGGTGGTGCAAACCCAACCACATGTGCTAGCCCTCTGCAACAGCCCTATGATACTTTCAGGTTTTCACCCATAACACAACTAAATTCTTACTAGGAAACCTTCTTCTTGGACAAAGGTGTTAACTGCTGATTTTTCCAGCACATTAAAAACCCAAATTTGGCTGTTTCCCCCAGATCATATTACAGACCTCTCCATCCTGCATTATTTAGGGCTACAGTAACTGCTGTTGCTTCTTTGAGGGAAGATTACCAGATGTAAGACTGGGGTTCATGGGATAGAGAAAATGAGGAATTGATGCAGACAGGCTCAATGCGAAGCATCTATCTGACTGCATGGTGGAAAGCTGTGATTTTATTTTGCTCTTTTTCTTGGGCCTTGCAAACTGGGATTGACTTTCCTTCTCCATAGGAAGTCCTGACATGCAACCAATGCACAAGGCCTTCTGGAGTCTCACAAGCCCCTGAACGGGGGGTTAAGTAGGGCCCTACCTGACACTGCAGCACCATCCATCATGTCAGCAACCACCACAGCTCTGGGGACATGATTTGTTAGTTAGCATAGCCTTTGTTAGCTAGCTCTCCAGTAGCACACGCCAATGGAGATCTACAGCTTTCAGAAAATTTCCAACAACAGACAAGAAGGGCCTTAGCAAAAACCAGGCCAAGTCCAAACTATACACTGATTTGAATCAATCAAAAATCTGGCCAATCATATTTATTATCCAGATTATGTTCCCTGCCATAGAATCTGAGGCAGGTTACCTTTTGGATTAAAATGAGACTGAGGCCCCTTAAATCTAGTTTTCATCTCCTTTCAAACATATGCAAGGGGCAGGAGCCCTGAAGAGAAACCTTATGTATGTGGACTTTTCCATGTTATTTATTACCCCTTTATTTATAAATATAAAAGCAAGCATACATGCAGCACAAATATTCTAACAACTACTGATGCACTGTATGCTGTAACAGAGGAATAAAGAAGGAGGCTGATGGAATGGGGAGAGTAATTTACTGTGCACTGGTCTCAGCTGCCAGTGATTGCAAAGGGAACTCAGCAGATGTTTTTTTGATAAAGGTTGTTTCTTGTTGCAGCAGCAGCAGCAGCAAAATCTATACCATTATTCTGTAGGACTTTGCACATCAAGATTCTGCCATTTCAGTTAGTCTTAACAGCTGGAGAATAAAAAAAAATGTTCCACTGCATTATTTGAAATTTGTCATGTTGATTTAGTTTCATTACTGTTATTAAATTTCATTCTGGAATGTTTTACATATCAAGAATACATAATGGGTTTCTGTGTGGCCTGGGATTTATTCCTTGAATGAGGAAAGGACTCTACTGTGACAAAGTCATAAAGCCTTATTGACTTGATCCTTTGCCATAAACACAGGATTCAGGGAGTTAGACTGAATATTAAATTGAAATGATGGTTGTATTTTCATCAGGAGAATAACTCCTTCCAAAATAAAACCTCACAGTAAGTCTAGATCTATGGAATTGTTTTAGAAATCTGCTATTCCCAGGCATGAATAGGAAAATATTCTCCTAATTAAGAATTTTGTAGGTAATAAGGGTGAAGAGAACCAACACAAATATGCATATTTAATGTACTATTCAGATCCTGGAGCAAAATAAAATAAGATAAAAAATGTAACAAAAATAAAAAGTGCATAGACATATGGAAAGATTTAAATATCCAAAAGGATGTTTCTAAACAAAGAAATACTGAACACAAAAAGGCCTATCAAAATTGAAGTTGTATTGAAAGACAAGATGAGCCAACTGAAATCCTACATCCAAACAAATTGAAATTACACAGTATACTCCAATTTGATTGAATTCAGTCTTTGAATCTCTTCTTTTCTAATGGGACTACTCACAACTCTCAAAAACTTTTGAATTGGATCTAAATTTTGTGGTGTAAGCCAACACATAAATGTGAGCGACTGCCATTTTGTCACATTCCTGGAGGGCAATTTGCACATAGGAGAAAGTTGCCATGTCATATAATGTAAATTACTCAAGATCGCATGTCACCTCAGAAGATATACTCTTGCTGATTTGTAAATTAAAGACAAGCCACAAAAGTTCCTAATTCCTTCACAACATAACTACTCATGAGTTTCTGCTGAAAGACTGCCATCAAAAGGCAATAAATCTTCAGGAAATAATATCACAATGCTAACTCTAAAACACTCATGACTTTTTCCCAACTTTCTCTGGTATTTCTTCCAAAAGAAAGCAGATGGCAAAATACTCAGTGGGTCAACTTTTGTGTTCAAACGCTCCCAGGGGCTTCCATTAATTCAAGTTGTCTCCACACAAACAAGAACAGAAATAGCTGCCCATCCTTCCTAAAGATCACCACATTTTTCCTTGCTTCACTTTATCAGAAGTATTATTTAAAACTAGTGTTGCTATTCAGTGCACTGTGGATGCAGAAGCATAATGAGAGAAAATGCAAAATAACACTTCTAGCTGAAGTGAATTCGCAGATCCAGGGCACGCCTGGGTCCAGCCCAGATCCATCTTCCTCCTGGTGAAGCCTGTGGACAGATGACCTGACCTTGCTGCTCCTCTGCCAACCCAGTTACCCAGCCGGGCAAAACCAGGTCTTCTCTGGAAGTCACAGACTGCTGCTGAGCTGAAGTTTCTCAAGCTAAACCACTATAGAGCACCAGATTTATTTATTTACTGGTTTATTGGGGAAAAACAAATTCCTTAGAGGACAGATTTTCAGAAGAATTCAGTGCTGACCTCATTCTGTCGCTATTGATGTCAGCGAAACCCGTTGAAACAAAATAAACCCAATGATGGACGAGTCTGAAAATCTCACATGCTGTAAACCACGAAGAAGTTCGCAGCAACTTCATTAGCTGCATTGCTGCTAACGAACAAAGCCCAGCCGGGGTTAAGGGCTCTGGCTGGCAGCAAGTGGGGGAGCGTGCCGGGCCGCCACAGCCCCTGGGGTGGTGTCCACAGCCGGGTGGGCGCCGGAGACGTGTGCCCGTACATGGGGAGCCACCATCCATCGTGTTTGTGCCGAGGTGCCGGGCGTTGCCAGGGGTTACGGTGCACACAGCGAGGGACCGGGGCCCGCACAACGCAGGGAAAAGCGTTTCAGCCCAAAAAAGGAAAACATTGGCTACAGAAATGCAACAGTGGAGACGAAACAGAAAGATAATCAAATGTTAATATAACCACATTCCTCTCCAGTGTAATGAATAAACATCGGAAAGCACGAAGAACATGTTTCAAGTAACAGAGGGGGTTTTCTAACAATAAATTCAGATAATTTGGGTTCAACTGTACAAAGACCAGCAGGAGAGCCACCACAGACCTATGAAAGCAGCTTGGCGACACCTCCACGTGGAGAGCCATGCTGCTGGGCTGGGGCCGGGCAGTGCCTCCCCGCTCTCCCCCCCACTGCTCCCAGTGCCCGCGGCCACCACCAACCTCATCCCAGCAGAGAGCGAGGGTCAGGCTGAAATATCGCTGCTGGCACCAACCTGCCACAAGGTTCAAGCAGTCCACAACCGGGAGGCATTAAACCTTTATGCTTCTACATGCACCAATGGCATGTCCTGAGCAGCTGTGCAAGGGGAGAGGGAAGGAGCCCCACACAACACCTACGTTGAGTGAAGGCAGCCGGCAAAACAGCCAACACTTAAATGTTGACTGCTCCATCTTCGGACCACACACATTTACCGTTAGTCACCTAAATGCACACTATTTTTCAGGTTCTTTCATTTCTTGAGCTTGCACACTGTGAGGAAATAATACAGAGCTAGTTCCAGGTTAAAAAAAAATAATTAAATTTGAATAAGCGCACAGAGCTGTTAGCTTGACAGTCCTGTTTTCCATAAAACTCACATTCATAACAAGCAATAAAGATGGAAGTTTTCTGCAATATAACCCATGAGTCTGCCTAAAACACAGATCTGAAGAGATCTCCATTAAAGGTAAAATGTAGTATGGGCTTCATGCCAGATCAGTCTTTTGTTTCTTTTCAATAAGAGAAAGAGTGCCAACTATGATAAAGTTTTATAAGGAAGTCATCTATTTTCTAACAACATGACTGAAACTAGCCGTTCATTACATTTAGGCTCTCAACAGCCAATACTATTAATTGACATCTCTTTCCTCCTCATCTCTGAGTAAGCCAAGAATACTTTTTTTTTTTAATTCTGTTTCTAACTCAACGTTGATATTTACTGCATTCCATAAAAAATAAGACATTCTTCTGTTTAAAAGGATAGAATCAAATGAAAGGTAGAGACCCAGCCTTCTTAATGTGGTACTTTTTGCAATTTTTATCCATTTCTTTCACAAGATTCACGTGTAAGGCACAAGGTTGTAGCAGAACATCATTTGACGCATGCAGAATAAACATGCTTTGCTTTGACTCCACTCAGCATAAGCATGATGGATTCATAGCACATCGAAATCAATAGCAGACTTTGCATAGGTGGTATTGAACTTCAGCTGCACCCAGCTGTATGGAAAAAGGACAACATACAGTGGGGCAAAGCAATGGTTCTGTCAGTTAACCCGTCTACAGTGCACTGCTAGCATATCTGAGGGGACTACAGACAATCATTATAGCATACTCCAGAGGAACTTCTTCTCTGAAAGAGTGAGCCCTACCTGTAATCAAATTAACCACTGTAAAAACATCCCTAATAACGTAAACTTAGATGTGGACTGAACCGGACAGCATCTCAAAAATTTGCTCTATCCAGGAATATAACTCAGAATGGCAAGTATTAGAAATGTGAAAGAATTATTAAATCTGATCTCATGCCTTTCTCCTGACAATGCAACATTATTTCCTAATGCTTTTGTGTGCTTGGGGTTATTTTAAATATAACTAATTGCAGTGGTAAAGTAGCTTGGGTAAACAGAATAAGAAAGAGATTCTTTTTAACGGTACCTAGCTATAGGTCTGGTTCGTGCCACACCGTCGATTTGCCTCACTTCCACCCCTTTGCTTCCCCATCTTTAATAAGAGAGATAGCAATATCTGTCTATTCCCCAATACAGAGAGATAGTAATATCTGTCTGTTCCCCAATACAGTTGTGCTGATTACTTATCACTTACCAAAATCTTTCAAACTGAAAGAAGTGTCACAGAGGCAATATGAGACATAATTTGGTCTTTCACTGTGTTTCCTACTTCCTTTTTGTGTTGAGAGTCAAGACTCGTTTCTGATAGCTATCATGTTCTGCTCCTTCTCTCATCAATTATTCAAAGAAGTACTGCCATCCAAGGTTACATGTCTAATGATTTTTTTAGTTGTGTAATTTAAAGAGTGTAACATCACTCAATTTCATCTTATTCTGGAGATCACTAACTGTAATTATACATGGAAATGATGAAACGAAGACAAACTAGATGATGTACTCTAATCCACTTTTGGGGTCTAGCATAAGAAATCCTGGTCAGTTATGCTTATTTCAAACAGCGTAAGTTCACCAGTGCTTCAGGTCAATAAGACTGGCATCAAGTTATGGTGCAAAAGTTTGTTCACAACAAAGATTGCATTTTCCTCTCACAGATGGTGGAGCTATGTTAAAAAGAAATTATTCTCTTCTGACTATTTGGTCAATCAAGTATTGCGAGTTAAATATAAAAACACCTAAAGAACAATCCCCAAACCAAAAGGCACCCCTCCCCAAAACCTCCAACCCTCCCAAACCAACTGAAAAAAACATATTGCAAAACTTTATGTTAGCCAAAGAGTTCAAGGAGATTGACGTTGACTCTTTCAAGGGCTTTTATAAGTATTCTTTGAAGAAAAGAAATGCTAGTGAGAACAGATCCTTTCACACATGAGAGGAATAAATGAAAGACTCAGAAATGGCTCTGACACCAAGTTCCTTTTCAAGTATTTCCTCAATGGGAAAAACCAAGAAGTGCCTGGAGCACTGAGGGAGGGTGGGATGAGGATCCTGTGAAAGAAACTGCAACAACTGATAAAGGACATGTAAGGAAGCACATTAGGGAAATGTGAACAAATAAAAAAACCTGGACAACCTGCATCCTACACGACTTAAAAGAATTAGCTAAACTCCTTTATGTTCACTATGCATAAGCCAAATAACTGAAAAATTAGAGCAGAGGAAAAGATTAACATTACCAACTTTAACAACAGCAAGGGTACTGCAGCCAGACACTCTCTCATAAAACCACTTTCTGTTCCTAATAGTTACTTCTGACTTCAGTGAGCCTTGGGTACAGAGCCTTTAGCAAGGACAGAGAACTATCGCAAGCGCAGATGAGCTTTAATAGAGGTATGATGTTGTATCTCACAGGATCTTCGCTGAAAAAGTAATTCACATTGGCTTGGCCATTTCCATATGGCTTTCAAGTTGCTGAAGTAATGAAATTACAGGAAATAAGTTGCAATGTAGCGAGGTGGTGGGAAGTGTCTCCTGGCTACCATGTGGATGACTGCTAGGAACAGTCTTTGTCAGACTTTTTTATTAATGATCTGGAAAAGGGAGTGCACAGCACTTTGATGAAACTCACAGACAGGAGTATGAAAGACAGAAAGATCAGTGTACAAAGAAAATAATAGAGAATTTCCTAGACCAGATAGAACCATGGAAAGAAAATAACTAAATGAGCCTCAGCTTTGAAAAAATGCAGGCTGGGAGAGCATCTGAGAAGGAATAACAGGAAGGAGAAATCTGGGATGCAATAATGATGAAAGAGATCGAAGGGAGATAGCTCGCGCTAAATGACACGAATTGGCAACATGATATGGTGTGAAAAGGCCAGTACAATACTGGACAGAGTAAACAGTATCACATCACTGAGAAAGGAAGAAATAGCCACTTTCTGTATGGTGCTGGTACAGCTCCATCTGGAATATTATATGCATTTCTGGATATTGACAAATTAGAGAGTTCAGAGAAGAGGACCAAACATGATCCAAAGACTAGGAGGACTGATTTATGAGGAAAGATTAGAAGAGTTAAATATATAAATTGCTTGGCTAAGAAATGATTAATGGGGGACATGATAACAGCCTACAAATATTTGAAGAAGACCACCAGTGAAGGAAAGGCATTTTTCAGTGGGATTCACAGGGAACAGCAAAGAGTCCAGACAGTGACTAAGAAGCTAAACCATGTTCTGAGTATCAAGAAATGCTTCCTGAACATGAATTATGATAATCTGTGGAATAATTTCCCCAGTGGAAGGGACGGGGAGGTTTTACTTGAGGCTTTTAAACGCAGACTTGAAAAATCCCTTAGGAAACATATGTGCCCACAACTGCACAGGTCTGGGCTCAGTGACCTCTCTGATCCATCCCAGCTTAGCCAAGCTGGGTGCAGTCTACAACTCCCTTTTCGCCGAGGAGATGAATTGGGCAGAGGAGAAATGACTGTATTTGTAAAGATGCTACATTCTTATTTGTGTTTCTCCCTGTGCTGTCTGCTACCTTGGCATTCATCAAACTGAAATAAACAATAGCTGCTGTTAGAGAAGTACTTTTATTACTTGAGGGTTGTGGTGAAAGTCTCAGCACCTGTCTTACCACTGCGTGCAGATAACAAATCAGCAGTCTGATATCCACAGAGCCTTTCAGTGACTCAGCTGGGTTCTTGATGAGCTACATTCAAGGTAAATATTAGATGCAAGTGCATCTTCCTTCTTTTTAAGGTGAAAAAATAACTGTATAGCAAAGCCTGACTGCTCTGGTTATGTCAGGAAGCTCACGGTTGTCTAACAACACTGGAGAAGTGATACAAGCCTGGCAAGGCACGGAGCTGGAAGGTAACTGGAATCCTCCTTCATCCAGCCACAGGGTGTTATATGGGGAGACACAACGCCGTAACATGTGTCAGGCAGCAGCAACAAAAGTTTTAAATCTTGCAGCTCCCTTAGCTAGATATATCTCCCAAAGTTAGATTAATTGCGAGTCTTTCATCTTCAGCAATCTCTGAAAGGCCTTATCTTTATCTCTGCTTTCAGAGGTCCATAAATTTCTCTGTGTTCAAAGGCTCCATCCCTTCCCCCAGTCCCTTTCTAGTTCAGATATCCTCAAACTCCAGCACGACTGGCAAGCCTCTCTGTATTTAATCCCCTTAAATTATCCCCCCCTTCATACTTCCTTCCATGTCTTCCACCAATTTCCTTCCAACACTTCACCTGCTCCGTTCGTCCTTGCTGAACCCTTCTGTTGGCAACTTCCCTTCTACCAAAAACTTTCCCATCGTGGGAATCAACACTGCTACTTTCTTTTTTCCTGCTACGTCTTTTGACCTTGCTGATCACCTGCCTGTGTGCTGCTCAGCTTGGAATACACCTATTTTTGGGAATTGCGTGCAGCCACCAGGCCAACTGCAAATGGTTTAACCAGATGGTTTCTGAACCACCCTGGTACTGGAAACCTAAAAGATTTAAAGGCAAAGTAAATTTTAAAACCATGAAGTTTGTTTGAATGGTTTTACTTTTTCTGTGGACATCTTTTCTGGACATCTCCAGAGGCAAGATTATCCATAAACTGTTGCCAATGGTAATGCTTAAAGCATTCACTGAAAAAGCTAGTGTGAAATATATTCAATTTTAACACTTGCTTTCTGCTAAGTAAAGGGATTTAAATCACTAAACAAAAATGCATTTAGTTTATAACCAGGCAGCTATGTTTTCAGTGTCATTTTTATTCATGTTTTTCTACATCAGCTATGACTGATTCAGGTGGATCAGTCCCTGTACAGTAGGTTACCATAATTATGCACTATACCCATTTCAAAATTAGTTCCAGCTAGTTAGCTTCACTGCAAGACAATTCACACTGCCAATTGAGAATTCAACCTAGTTTGATGATGGATACATATAAACAGCAAAATCCATTATTTATACACTGTAGGAAAATAAACTCTCTGGCTGGCCAGGGATATGAAGCATGTGAAGGGTTTTCATTTTAGATGGTTGGAAATTTTAAACTCAAGCAGCTTTTAATCAACATACCATTGAAAACAAATCTCAGCAATTGCATTTCTTATTCAGCAGCGGTACAATGTAACTGAAAATAGAAGCTCCAAAACCTTTATAGTCTATTACTCAACATGTGCTTATAATAAATTAAATGTAAATAGCAGTTATTGTGTACCAAGAAAAGCAAGAAAAAACAACCAGTTTCAATAATCTGGAAAGGCTGAGAAGAGGACCGTTTCTGTCCTACTGTTCTGAAATAATTCCTATAATTCAAACACTCACATGTATCATTGTTTTCTATTATTATCAAGTTACAGTAGCATCGAGATGCTCAAGTCCCATAGTACTAAAATAGTTTTCCAAAAGCTAATGCCAGTTACCCAGAACTAGACACCGTTATACTTTAACTATTAGTGTCACCACCAAGGCTCAAGCAGGCTCTTGGCTGAGGAGGAGCTGGAAGAGGTGTGCAGAGGGGTGATTAGCACCGAGGGGTACTCTGTGTGCACGCATCACACCCAGGGTGCGGGCAACCTGCCGCAAAGCTGAGCTTCCCCGAGTCTGCGAGGGCCCCTGTAATGCTCTGCTACACACTGCCGGTGGGCACCAGGCGCTGAACAAAGCGAGGCTGCAGCAAATGTCATTCAGTGTCGCATCTCAGATCTTCTAATGGCGATGGGTACCTCACTCCCTATGAAACCAAGATGTGTAAAGACCGTTATCTGGGCTTGAACAGCCATGGTTGCAAGAGTAAAAGGCAGTTAGGAAAGTGTTCAACCTGGAAGAGTGGAGCAATGAGCAGCTCCCCCCACATGCAAATTCACTGAAATAGAGTGAATTCTCTTCTACCTGCAAGTAAAAGGAAGACAAGCTGGTTTTATTTCTGGCTCTGAAGTTTTCTATAATCTCAACAGCTTTCCTTTAACTCTAGGTGAAGATGGCTAATTATGAACCACACAGACAGACTGTGAAGACTACACACCCCACCGAGTGACTAAGATAGGGGCTACAGTTTTTCACACTGACGTCATAAGAAGAAAGCGTTATAAAAATCAGTCACGGATTCACCATGTGTAGTGATGACCACCATCACCTCCTTCCATTAACCCCTATCCTGCATCCCCATCCTGCAATTCTGGAAGCTCATTAATTAGTGCCATGTCATGGATCCCCTTTAGTTTCTCAACTCAGGGTGCTGGTTGGAGGGAGCTAGGTGCTGCAAAAAGCAAACGTACGCCAGAAGCCTGCCTATATAATATGGGATCTAGCACTGGCTGGGAGGGGAAACTTGTTCCCTTTGGACTGCGCATCCTTCTGAGGGGAATGACAAAAGAGTTTGTTGCAAAAGTTTGTGAAGATTTGCTACAGAGCCATTTGGGGTGGGCCACTGGTAAGACTTAGGGATTGTGAATTGGAACAAACATCTCAGTGAAACAGTACAAGAATTAATTTTTTTTTGTGAGTAATTATAATTTGTCATGAAGAAAAAAACCCTACCTAGTCCAAAGACAATTTTACAGGAGTGATTGCTCTGACACAAGCAGCTGGCAGCAAGGGAGGTGCCAGCCCAGGGTAAATGAGCATGGAGCCATCGGCTGGGCATGCAGGGGAAGGCAAAATCTAAAAATTCAAGTGAACTCTTCAGCGGAACAGTAGACAGTATTGCAGCTGATGGCAATAAAAGTGTTTGCCAGACAGAAAAGCAGTATGTGCTTCTTCAGGTTGGACAGTGATGCACAGACCAAGGCAGTACAGGAATCTAAATTATTCACAGTAACAGAAAAGCCAAATGAAGAGGATAAAAGTCTATTACTGGGTAAAAGTATGTCAATTCTATGGCTTCCTCAGGAAAACGTCATCACTTAAGAAGCAAAGGACAAAAACTGTTTAAGAAAAATCTCAGGATATTTTCCATAGCATACTGACAAATTGCACCTTTTCCAGTTTGCTGGTTATTATATATATCTCCAGTAAGGAAAGGCTTAGTGGTACTTATTTATCATTCTCCATTTATTCTAAGATGAAAGTCAGTGGAAGCGTACATCTGGCTTTTAGCACAAGGTGGCTGGTGCTGCATATTCCCAGCACCTGTTGCCAGTAAAAAGGAGAAAATTATCTGGGATTTTGTTTAAAGGTACTAGAAAGGTGTTTTCTCCTGTATTGAATAAAATCACTGAGAAGAACATGGGAAGGCTAGTTAGGCACGGATGAATCTGTGAGAAGGCCTGAAGATGTCCTACACTGCCTGAAAATGAAAAGTGACACTGGGGAAAATCTAAGACTTGTCACATGTGCCAAAATCAAACTGAATCAAGCAAAAGCCCAGAAATCAACGATTCCTCAAAAGCAAAGTAGGCCCTGGCTTATGTAGGCTGGAAAAAAGCTATATATCCTATGCTATTTTTCTTTCTTCTCCAAGCTAGCCCAAAGAGAAGATGTTACAGATGAGCATATGTGTCAAAAGCACTGAATCAGTTGTGATGCAGCTGACATAATGATAACTGACAGCAACATTATTTAGTTTAAGTAGTTTGCAGTTAAGTATAGACTTAGACATAACCTTGCCAATGGAACAGTTCCCACCCTAATACTTTGGTAGGAAATGGTGCCAGATTAATAAAGAGCTTATTGAAAAAGCACCAAGAGTCAGAGCCTGATCCATATTTAGAACCAAGTTCCAGAGCAGCACCAGTGATGCATGGAGCTGTCACCTGAGGACATTTTTCCTACGGAACACTGAAATCAGGACTAGCTACATTATTAGACACTGGAGACTTGTAGAAATGGAGGGTGAGATAGAAAAGCAAACTCCTCAGTTAAACTTGATGTTCTCAAATCCATCTCCTCCCAGAATAAGGGTGAGAGCTGGTGCTGAACTTCATAGGGACTTTGAGCTTCGTGGCAATTGCAGATGTGTGTTTTTTTACAGTAATTGCTAGGTAAGTAATCCTTTCATTTTCTTCCATACATCCTCTCCACACCCTCTGCAGACCATCAGCATTTGCTGGTTGTCGTCCCTGACCTGATCCATTCTCTCGACTTGTATCACAGCACTGCTCTTTGGTACGCATGAAAGACAATGATTTTCTTCTATATTATGCAAATAGGGTCAGTCACACATTTAATGCAAACCTGTAGTGTACACTGCTTCAGGGCCGTTTCAGCTATTGCATTTATGCAAAACCATGTATTTCAAATATGAAACTTGTTATGTATTCAGAGTGCTTGATTTAAATACAGCAGATCTTTTTATTTTTTCAAGTACAATTTCAGAAGGGCTTTTTAATTGTTATATAAATAAACAGCTAATCGGAAGGTTGACCAAATAGTGTGATTTTGTCTCGACCAAAAGTGTTTTTATTCTTAGAAATATTCAACTGTAAACATATTTTTGTTGGGCAAAATATACAAATACCTAAACAGATAAAGGAAAATAATCTCGATATCAAAGCCCATAGGCTTTCATCACCTCTACCAGACAATATTGAAATCATCAGCTGAATGTAAAGAATTGGAAAAATCACAGAAAATAATCTTTTGATTGTCACGTTCTCGTGGCTCACTACCAACTGCACTTCAAAGCAGCAGACTACAGGCCCTGGCAGTGAAAGGGACCTTCTGCAGTGCTCAATGACTCAGGCACGAATCTGTTGCTCCTATTTGGTAAGAGTCGGGCATCTGACTCACAGATGATCACTGCCAGTCACACTAACTGCTTAAATGCCAACTGCTCCTGGGGGCAGGCCATGTAAAACTGCATCTGGTACAGCACGAGTTTATTTTCCCGCTCGTTGATCCTGTTCTCCCGCTGCACCGAGGGGCAATCCCCGAAGGCTCTCGGGTAAGGTAGCACTGGCCATCCTCTCCGTGCTCCTCTTCGGCACGGATCCTCTTCTGCTCCCTTGAGCCTGAAGGGGCATGTTCTGGTAGCCGGCGAGTAGCAGGCTGTGACGGACGACGTGTTTGTGGCCTCCTCCGCCCAGCACAGGCCTGGTGCCTGCCCCGACCAGCACCACCGGCAAAATTCACCGTGGTAGAAGCGAGGGGAAATCCCGGCCAACGGCACAAAGCACACGCCTGGCGTGCGGCCTGCTTCCCCTGACGTCACAGACGGTAAGAACGAGTGAGGGCGGGGCATCCCTCTGACGTCATAGAGGTAGCACCGAGTGAGGGTGGGACAAAGGCGGGGAGGAGGCGGGGGCCCGCGGCGCGCCCCGGCGCCGCTGGGTGTCGCTGCTGCTGGGCGGCGGCGCGGCGGGGGTCAACAACAATGCAAAAGGCGAGGCGCTGCCCTGCTGCCCGCCGCCATCTTGCCTGGCCGCGTCCCGGCGGGTGGGGGCCGGCGGGGGCGGGATCGAGCGTGGCCCTCGCCCTCGGGAGGGCGGGAGAGGCCGCCGGCCCCGCCGCCCCTCGGGCTGCCGGGAGGCCCGGCGTAGCGGCCGGCTCACGGAGGAGTCGGGCGGGCCGCCGTGGTTCCCGTCGCTCCTGGTTGTGGCGGAGGCGGGCGGCAGCGGCTGGGGCTGGGCAGATGGAAGGAGCAGCGTGTGCCACAAAGCCTGCGCTCGGGGGAGGCTTCATGAGCAGCTGGGATAATTTGCTGGAAAATTGAATTTGGGGGCAAGGAGAAAATCAAATCAGGGACAGAAAAGTGATAAGAATGCTGAACAAGGGCTTGTCCTAGAAATCACAGATGAAGACGGATTTTGCTGTGGTAGAAATGGCAGAGCGTGCCGAGCTGACTGACATTCACGGGGGGGGGGGGCGCATGAGGAGGTGGTGTGAGGTGTAAATGCCCAGCAGGTGCTTTTGGTTTCTATCTCTCCTTTAAACCTGGAGTCAGATGTAGGGGGGAGTCAAAGCTGGGGAAATTTACGCCCTTTCCTGGTCCCTTTGTGGGATGGTCCCATTGAGAGCCATTGTCATCGTGTAACTTACACCTTCCTCCGCTTTATCCCTGAATTTGGCCCATGGAGATGGATTTAGACCGTGCTGTTCATGGACGCGTTTGATGGCATTGCCTGGTCCGGAGCGGGAGATGGTTTCCCGTCCCCAGGGCAGCCCCCTGTGACAGGGTGACGTTCCCCTGCCAGTGGCCCCCCACTGAAAGGGGGGCAAGGACGGTGCCCGCAGCCATGGGGGGGCAGGTTCATCGCACCACCGCGTGCCACACTCTGCAATCCCTCTTCAGGATTATTTCAGGATTATAGGAAAGGGGCCTTTCTGGCTAGGGCCGCTGTTCAGTGACAGGCCACGATGAGATAGACCCCTACAGCACTGCGGTTGGCAACCACTTGTGTGTACAGGGGTATTCTGAACATTTAATAAAAAAAGGTGAAGAAAAATGGAAATTGGGAGATGAGAAGCTTGTAGTAGAAATGATTTGTCATGACAACCGTGTGCAAAGGTGAAAGATGCTCAATGCCTTAGGCAGGTAAAGGGCCCAGTTCTACTCTGACAGAAGCTGTTGATTTTAAAGGGTAGACTCAATGCAAACCAGTACAGAATCAAGCTTTTTATCTGTTACAGGAAAACTACTCAACCTGGATGAGGGTATGTCAAAGAATTAGATGTTGTCTCTTTCTGAATTGTTCAAAATGACAGAACAGCTACAGCAAAACCGTGTGGTTCAGATCAAGCAGCATTTTAGAGGCAGGCTCTCGCCTTTGCTGTGTGGGATTTTCTCTCTGGGGATGCTGCCAATGTTAGAGGGCAGGAATGGGAGAGGTCCTTGGATTTACACCCTTCCTCCTTCAGAAACTGAGGTGGAGGGGAGCAGAATGCAGCCCTTCATTCATACCCTGGAAAGTCTTTACACAGCCACACCAGCCAGACACCGCAGGGGTTCTGGTCTACGATGCCTCAGCAAGTTGTAGAAGGAACTAGTGGCAGTTTGTTACTACAGTATAAACAAGAACACCTTCTTTTACCCGTCTCCTTTCCTCCTTCAGTCCATGAACTTTCCAAAATAGCTGACTATGGCCCTTCACCTGAGTTTGCTGGGACAGGTGTCTTGTATCTCCTTAATAAAATGAGGCATTTGAAGAGTGCTGAAAATCCCCTTTAGACTGAGGGGACCTTTGGAACTCTTCTCATCACAGCAAACTGCTGTGTAAATTCAGCTTTAAAATTTTGCAGTTCAGATGACAAATCTACATTCATCAATACGAGGAGCACTGATGCAAGAAGCATTGGCAGTCTATGAGAAGGCATCTTACAGTAGCAGCAGGGACAGATTGGGAGCCAGTTGTGTTTTGTTTGGGTTTTCCTCCTCATACACACACAGAGGCACACGCACTCAGTAGTGGTCTACTCTGGCAGCAAATTGCAGACCAGTGTGCAACGACGAGCATTTCTAGACAGGCTTAAATCATCCCTCATGGTTTTACCCATGCACTTCTCATGGTCATTAAAAGTATGAAATCTGCCAGTTCCAGCTAGAATTTAGCTAGAATATCCACGAGTTGAAAATGTCTTTATAAAAAAACCCCAACCAACCTGTTAAGCTGCTTGAGTTGGGGGCCACCAGCCTGCTAACCTTCGGTAAAAGCTGTTGGCAGCTACACTGAGTGTCTCTGCTGCTTAACACGAATCAGAAAGTGCAGATAGCTATAACAGGTCTTGGGGAAGACATCAAACAAGTGCCAGAAGGAATTAATGAATACAAGGTTTTTCTTTTGTTTTTATGTTTTGGCTAATCCACCACATTTAACAGCTTTACTAATTTCCTTGGGTTTAGGAATGAGCAATCCCATGTTTTATGGACATTCTAAACCCTGCTATAGGAAAGGTGTCAGGGTCCCAAAACCTGCTGTGTGCAGTTGATGTCATGGCCTGACATCAATAAAGACATAAAGAACAAAAGAGCATCTTGCAACTACTGTAAAATTGGACATATTGGAGTCAATCCCCACCCCCAGGAATGTGTAACTGTTTCTCTACTAGACAGATTAGATTGGAGTTCATCAGGGAGTTGTTCTCTTGTGAGTGTTAATTCCAACCTCGTTTGTGAATTTATCCATAGAATAAATAAAACATGTACAGCAGCAATATGAATATTCATCCAAGGTGTGTCCATCCTGAACAAAAAAAAAAAAAACAAACTGTGACAGGGATGTGATCTTCTGCTAACCCAGCAGCCAGTAAGATGTACTGGTGACAGCAGGATCTCCGTTAGAGTTGCAGACTTCTTTTATATGGGTGACCATCAGATGATCACACTTACCAGTCCTTTCAGACTGCTGAATTTGAACAGGCAAGTGAGATTTCTTTGCCTGTCAAGCAGCAGTTGTAGCAATTGTCCTAGGCACAGTTGTTCTAAATAAAATGACAGATGTTGAAGTCTTCCTCTGTTTCGCTGCTGGTAGCAGAACACAGCTTGCTGCAGCTGATTTTCTGGTGCTTTCAAGCTGGTTTTGAGGGCCATATAAAAATAAGTTGTTTGTTTAACCCCAAGGAAGCACAGAAGAAGGAAGTCTTTTGCACAAATGGTGAAGATCCTCAATCCAGTCCCTTTAATGTAGCAGAAAGGAGTCATAAAAGACCCAGTTCTGCAGCGAAAGGATTCCTTTGATGTAGAGAATGTGGAATAAGCTTTGTAGAGATCTTTCAAACTCCGGTGCACGGTACGTGTGCTGAGGAGCAGGGGTTCTAGATGGATGCGCTGCGGAGTCCAGGCAGCATCCTGGCCCCTAGAATGACTGGGGCAGGGGGACACACGACTTGTGCAATTTAAACAGTCCTCGGCATGACTACAGTAACTTAGCAGACTTACCAGAGGCTTCAGAATAACTCATGCTCTGGACACCAGGGAAATTTTTTAAGCCACTTTACATCTAACTTTCCAATCCCTTCCCAATAATTTCATATATATTATTTAAAGATGACAAAGATCTTGGCATCACCCGTGTTCCTGAAGCACTTGCAGTTCGTTCATACAGAAACGCTTTCAGTATCAAGTAGACTTCAAACAAGCTATGTTGCTTGCTTGTTTTTCCACTTTATTTAGTTTGTGTTCAGTGCAGCTATTCTGGGCTATTTATAATTGTTTTCATTCCTGGTTCTCATCTACTAGCTCTGTGTTTCAAGTGAGTGGGAATGCATTCTATGTGTTGTTTTGAAGAAAAGATTTTTTCCAAAATTTAGAGTGTGACATATCCTTTTCTAATCCCACAGGTAAAATCCAGCCTGTGGGAATGCAGCTGACCAACCTCCCTTGTCCTCGGAGCCACCTACCTGAATCTTCATTGAGCCAACACCACATGGGCAAAGGGATGATGAGCTCGTGGAGAGGTTCACAAGTGGCAGGTGACAAGAGGCCCTGGACATCCTGCCAGTCCACTGTAGGGCAGGGCTCAAATAGGCCAGGCCATTCCATCCCTCTTTCCCTCCCATTACTGGGGGTTCAGGTTAATCAGGAACTCTGATTAATCCTGGTTATGTGGCATAACACCAACAGGAAAACAGCATTCAGGCCAAGAGAGACAGACCCCCTTAGAGGACTGTGGCCATATCTAAGACAGCAGAAGAGTACTAGGATTTTAATATGAATCATTACCATGTGTAAAATCTGGTGAGATGTGTGTTTGTGGCTCATTTCTGACCCTAACCCCATTCACATTACTTTTTTGAAAGCTTTTCCTTTCATTAGCAAACATGTTCAATTCCAAGTTGCCTGCTGGCTGGAACTGGCCCACTTCAACTTCTACAAAGTGGTAGCTACTGAAGCATGTATTTTCCACTCACACGAGGACTCCAGCTTCAAACATGATGGGCACTTAGTTTCCTCTGTCTTCTGCTTCTCCAACAGTAGAATGTTCCACAGAAATAACTTGGTCCATGTGAATGGACCCTATTCCTCTTGAGCACAAACACTTTGCCTGAACTGGTTGGCCCTGGACCGTATAAAGGATATAGAGGGGGTCCCTGTGATAGGAAGGGTTCATTTTATAAGGAATAATGAGAAATAACCATTTAATGCCACAGAGAATGCTATGTAAAATTCATTTACATTCCTGCTGCACAGTAATGGCCTTATTTCCAGAATCTGTAAGACAGCAGAATAAGTAGTACAAAGCATCAAACCCTTTTTTATGATTTTACAAAATGTGCTGTTTTGTGCCAGTGATAGAAAGGACAAGAGGAAAAAATACCTCCATTAAGCTGTGCTTCCTGATATATTTAGTGTATATTCAAGTGCTTCCTGGTATATTTAGAAACAATCAAATGACAGAAAAATATGGTTTATAGTTAAGGTCCCTATTAACACTTTGTTTGAGTGCAGAATAAGGAAATATGCAAGATTCTGCAATGAATAAATGAATATTTAACAAATCTGAATGAAGATAAATTGACGAAATCCTGTTATAAAGACAAACAAATACATCTTTATTCTTTATAGCATAGGCAATAGCTCCACATTGCACATGACAAGGTGTGCTTTATGTAATGGGGTGAATATGTATTGCTAACTATGTGGAATACAGTTGAATTGAGAAAATATATTTTTAAATTTCCATAATGGAGGAAGGCAGCATGTCTGAGGTTACTCTCATTTTAGATTATTATTACTGAAGACATTTTTTACATCATTAGTTTTTAATATAGATGCAGTTTGCTTTCACTTTACAATTTACTCTGGTTTGGAGACTGAAGATACAACACGTGGTTGCATGGAATGCAGGTTCTGTTAGAACTAAGCAGGTATTTTACTGAATTTTACACATATATCTAGTAGAAAAAGAGTTTTCTACATTTTGTTTTAAACAGCCCATCTGTTCCAGTCTTTTTCCATGAAAAAAAAAGCAACATAACAATGTCAACATACTAATTTTTTTAATATGTCTATTTGGGCAAAGACATTTTCTTTCTACACTGACATTTATCAAGAGAAGAGAAACATTATTGGAAGTTTGCAACAAAGCATTTCTTCCCCTCTCCTTTACATCCCTATATGGATTCATACATTGTCCTTTCCAAAAGCGAGTATGTAATGCTGCAGAGGTAGTATTACATAAAACTGCTGTATAAACTTTGTCCACTAGGTGGTCCTTAAAGACATATTTAAGAACATTGGTTCAGGCTTTAAGTCTTAATATTTAAGTACATACAAATAAATGCAAATATCTATTTTAATATCATAATTAGCAACTATGGCTAAAGCGATTGTAAACATTTTGCTTCCTCCTCCCATATTCAATATGTATTTATCAAAGATAAATAATTGGAAGTATATTTCATATAAGATTCTACCATGTATGTAAGCCCCCAGACTTCTTAAAAAGCAAGACATTCAAGTGATTTCAACTCACAGAAACCAATGCTATGTATGTGAAGAAAGCCTCACTTGCAGCTTGCATACTCCATTTATACTGCAGGGATGCTAAACACTTGGAAGGAATGCATTTCATTGGCATCATAGTGATGTTGGCAAAAGTAAAAAAAAAAAAACAAAAAACAACATAGTCAAAAACAGCATTGGCATGGCTGTAAATAACAATATATAGCACTGACAGGAAAATATTTGGATTCCAAGCACAAGGCTCATTTTACTTTGAGGCAGTTTGAGATTAAATCTGGGAATCTACCGTATGCCTAAATCTTCCTGTAGAAGGTGGAACACCATCAGAACTCAGCTGGTATGGAGCCACCGAGAGGTGTTTGCAGCAAGTGACTTCTCTAGACAACTAACTCATGCAGAGGCACTTATTCTTCTGTTTGTTATTCCCAAACTTGAAAGAAGTATCATCATCACAGACAGCACGTGCAACTGAAGAAAACTCCATTCCGTGAATGTTGTGGAACAGAAGACATTCTAGCAACATCCACTATCAAAAAAACTGAGATGTATCAACAGCAATAAAATTTTTTCTCACACTTTGAGCTTTAAGGATGACAAAATTCAAAGAAAAATATATAGCAATTTGCACCTGCTGAACAGGCAATGATTATAAGAACCAGGTAAAAATATTGCTATCTGTCTCTCACATATGCCAAATGATCTTGGCATTAAAACTTTCTCATTATGCAGTAGACACATTTTGCAAGACTTTAGAAACGAAACATAAGAAATTAAACTTTTCAAACATTTTTTAAAGTTACATTCTATGATAAAAAGGGAAAATAGGAGTCCATGAAATAGATCGGCAGCCATTATGGGCCTTTTTTTATTATGTTGCTGTAGTTTTTTAGTGCAGTAATGGTAAATTTCTAAATACATTGTACTAATTTCCATATTCATTTTCGACTTAGTTCTCATTTCAAGTGTGTAAAGTATGATTCCATTAGTCTTCATTGATTCATAGAAAATGTAGCATGGACTGTGTCTTTTTATTAATGAAAGGAAAAATAAGAATGAAGTTATAGAATGTAATGAGGTTTAGAAATGAGTTTGCTTCATCCTATAGAAGTTCTGCTGTAATTATGACAAGATTGGCAATTCTAAGCTCTGTATTGCTTGTAATACAAACCATGCCTAATGAAAAAATGATGTAATCAAAAACTGTAGAAAGACAGGAGACTCAGTATTCCTCTCTTTCCTTATGAGCAGGGCTTCTTGCTATAAACTAGTGAATTTACTTAGGTATTAGAAGAAAGAAGTTACCACTGTAACAGAGAAATGGATATATTATTCACAGAGTAAGAGTAGGGGGAGTACAGGTTATTTCCTTCTTATTGCTGCTTCTGATATCAACTGAGCTCGAAAGTTCAGTCTAGTTACAATATTTTCCCAAAATGCTTCACAAACTGAAAGAGAGAAATCACTGCTTGCTCCAGTGACCTTTTGATAGTCCAAACCAGCTGTTTGATAGGCCACAGAAATTTAATACAAGTATTTTGGAGACCAAACATGCTATGTGATCCTGTGGGTAAAGTTTAGATTGGAAGAATTATTTAAATTGGCATGGAGTCAAGACTAAAACCTTCACAGGAATTAGAGAAGATATTAATTTTCATAATTTCTAGTTTATGACAAATGACTGTTGAAAGGAAAACACATCAGAACTGGGCAAAAAATTGGAAAGGCAAAGCCAACAAAACCAGTTTCAATTTTTGGTATTCTGGTGAAACATATTCAAAGAAAAAGTGTCATAGTAGAGAGAAAAAAGACACAAGCCACAGGAAAAATAAATACAAATGTTTTCCCCTTTTTTCCCTGCAACAGTGGCAATATTTCCTATTTGTTCAAATCTTTATGTAGTACAAACAAATATAGCCTTTAATACAACAGTCTTTTCACATTAAGCTTCTGAACAGGGAATTATCCTCCTACTCTAGCTTCTAATTTCCTCTTCCTGTCCCATATATAAAACAGCTGGGTGCGGTTGTCTGATGAGACCAGCTGCCTTGGTCTCCCAAGCTATTTTACCCCTTCCTCCCCAATTTAGGGGAAAAGAAGGGAGGTGAGTAATTTTTGGTCTGGTTTTTTTTTTGTGGCTGTTTTAATTTCAATGTTTCTAAGCCTCTCAGAAGCCAAATGAGCACTGTATTTGTTCCATCAGAAAAATTAAAAAGAAAATACAGCAAGGAAGGAGTAGCAACTCAAGAGATGATTAGAGCAGAAGCCCCAGAGCCAAAGCTAGAAAAAGGATCTTTGTAATTTGCTTTGGTTTAGAGTGAGGCAAACCTACTTCAGTTAGATGAAGAAAGGATTTTCAGCCAAGCTGCTAAAGGATAAGAGCTATGGGGAGTTTCAGCTGTGAAAATTAGACCTGGTCTGAATGCGAAGACTAGAGAGGTCAAGGCAAAGAGAATCTTCTCAGATTTATGACACAAAGAGGCTAGTAATTGTGTGGGGTAGTTCACTGTGATTGAAGTTGAGAGGTGATGGGAAGTGCTTAAAATAGAGGAAGAAGGAAGAGCATACTGATGTTGGCCACATATCTATTAGTTTTCAGTGATGCTAATAAAGATTCCTGCCATGAACATGGGGAGTCAACAAACAAGTCTTTAGCCTTGAAAAGAGGCTGAAATATATTAAAGGATAACATAATTTAGATGTGGTACAGAGCAGAAGTCCCACAGAAAACTGGAGGAAAGAATGGGAGAGTCCTTCTAAAGGATCAGTTGAAGAAATAAGGCAATGGGGATATGATGATATCAATGAAATTAGGGGTGTGAGGAGGCAAATATTTATTTGACCGTATGCACTGGAAAGTGTTGAAAAGAATGATAAATAGAGGGAATAAAAATGAAATAAGTGGCTGTGAGATTTGTCTAGGAAACAATCACTTGAAACTCTAATGACAGCATCTTTATTGAAATGTGAGGAGGAAAGCCAGACTAGAGAAGATCTTAGCTGGAAGTGGTGTGGAAAAAAAAAAAAAAAAAACCTGTATGTAATGATATTGACAACATAGAATAAGCTTAGAGATAAAAGAAGTCAGTTGTGTTTCTGTGTGATTGGTTTTTTGTGTGTTTTAGGAGGAGGAGATTGTTCTATATTTCCATTTTAAGATAAAAGAGTAGAAAAGAGTGCAGCAGGAGCCTGAGAGGAAAGTTCAGGAGGTGGTCATGAGCTGACTGGAGGAAAACAGACAAGAAACTTGCATATCTGCAGTAGAGACTATATGGAAGAGACTTGGGTGTAATCATTGAAGGCAAAGGTAAACTGGGATAAGAGGAAGACCAAGTCATGCTCTGTCAAGCTTCTTTTGAGAGATTGTCACAGCCTTGTGCAGTGAAAAGGGAAGCAGAGAAAGGCAAAAAAGATCTGAATTGAGGTCACTAGAGACTGCAGTCCAGAGACTTAATTGTGCTGGGAGAGGTGTTCTGGTGGGGCGAGACCAAAAGAGGGAAGAATAGGTTTCTGGTGGGGAAAGTCATTCTGGTTACAGGCTTTTGCCAGAGACATTCTTGAGCATGAGAGCAGGGGTGGAGGAAGCAGATGTTTGAGGGACTTGGCAAAGTGGACAAAAATGTTGAGGCACAGAAGAGTTAGGGGGAAGCATGCGGTGAGAATCAACAGCAATGGAGGGGGGTGCTTGAGAGCAGATGTGGAGTTGTCTGCCCTTTGCTGATCCTAGGCAGGCCCTGCACTTGAGAAATGTGAATTAGTAAATAATAATAAGAAGGCATCCAAATATAACAAAGCAACCTAGCATCTGTCTGGAAAAATAATCAGAATCAGAAGGGTAATTTTATAACTGTCAGTGCAACCCGTTACATCGGCAGTGAAGAGCCACGTTAGGGTGTGTAGGGAGAGAAGGAATCCTGAGAACGCTGTTTCATTCCTGTGCTTCCCAGCAGACTCCTATTGCCTGGGGTTGCAAACGTGGCAGAGAGAAGAGAAGAAAGCCCTGGCAACTGCAAGCAGTGCAGAAGGTAGAACAGAATTGTCACTTAAAAAATTTTTTTAAAAAAGCCCATACAAGAGCATCCAGTTTTCCTTGGGGAAAATAGTAAGTTATTCTTGCACCTAGTGAAGCATGCAACTGAGACAGGGTGCCCTAGATGTGGGGAAAGGTAAATAAACAGGGTTGCAGCTGATTTGTTTACCTCTACAAAATTAGAGAAAAATGGTCTCCAATGACATCATACAACTGTTCTTCGCATTTTTTTCTGATGTTTCACAACATGATGGTATTTCTTAGCAGCATGTTTCCCATCAAACATGGATTCCCATTTTATGAACTCTCCCTCATTTTAGTAAGAGAAACATGATTTGGAAAGAGTTTTTAGCAGAAAAGCTAGCTCTGTCAAACACATCTGCAAACATTCAGCTCTGCTTCACACAAGGGAGTTTCATCTGTGAATGCTGCATCTAGGAGTCCAACACAGAGATGAGGCAGGATATTCTCAGCACCTATTTATAGATGTATAAAATACTATAAACTCTGCCACGTGTGACCAAAGCCACATGACCCAAATACTAAACTATTCACATGAGTCCATGCAAACAGCAGAAGCAAACCAAACAGCTTAAAAACCAACATAATTGAACATAAAAGCACCATCAGGAAACATGACAACGAGTCCTGTGTCATTTCACATTTCATGCAACACAAACATGACACCTTATCCCTTAGGTTGCTAGACATTAATCAAACATACTGCCACACTTGAAAGGATAATGCTATCGAAGGACAGAAGCCTTTTGTATATTCACTTTGTATTCTTTAAGAACTGCAGACCAAAGTAATGAATGGCATCTTAGACCATTTTTCACAGGAGGAGCCAGTGTGTCATACAAAATTTCGTATTCCATACCACACTGTCCTTCCATGTTACGCTGCTTGTTTTTCAGTACCGGGATATCCTTTATTATGTGGCTTTTTTTAAAGATTACTTTTGGGCAAAAGAATGGCTTTGCTGAGCTGCACTGCTGTTACCATTTTGTATTACAGAAGCAACTCTTAACAGCTATGTAAGCATTGTAAATCCCCTTTCCTTTCCTTCTGATTTTGCCCTGTGCTTTCCCTAGAAGTGTGACAATTCCTGACAGCTCATAGTGGAGCTGGGAGAAAGTCCTGGTTTTGCTGGTTGAGAACACTTCCAAGGGATTCAACCAAGTGTCAAAGTCAGATTGAACAGAAAAGCGTCTGTTCTATTGACCTGTTCTGGTGGCTGTGATTTGTAAAGAGCATAGATAGGGCAAATGCAAAATATTTCAGTATGATTCTAGTTCTCAAATGCATAAGCTGTGATGAAGCATGTCTTTGCAAATTCCTTTTCCTTCCTCACCACCCTTCTCTCCAGTGTCCATGCTTTCCTTCCTCAGTCCCCACCCTCCTTCTTTTTTAAGACAACCGGATTTAAGGCTGGAAACTTACCAATGCCTATGTTATGACATCTCTGCTATCAAAGTTTTGCATAAAGCACGATGTGGTCCATGATCTGGGTTTCATGTATCCACGTCGAGATCAGTCATACAATGCCATTGCAAAGCATTACAGAATAGTTGCTGGAGGACGTGGGTCATAGCCTTGCCTGACTTGGGGATTGCAGACACAGAGAAGAATTGCTGAAGCTTGTTTCTTGCTTTAGCCTGGTAAGCTTAAGCACAGGCTTGTCCAATCAGTTTGTATGCTAGGCAGGTTAGGATGACAGCATGGGTTCAGACTTTAAATACAATCGAGACTTGGGTGCCTCTGGGTCCTCCCTACTTAGATGTTTTTCACATGGTATGGCTTCTTCAGTGGGGAACTCCCCCAAAAGAGATATATGGCCTGACACTTAGCAGAGTGGCAGGCAAGCCTGCGGAGTCTGCTAAAACATTTGTGGGAGTCTGGAAGCACTTTAGAGGCTGATAGATAAGAAGTTAAAACATCTGAAGTTTTGAGGAGGAAAACAAGATTTATGGTGACTATGAAGAGCAGGAAATAGAAACTGTTAAGAAATCAGCTTCAGGTCATCATAAAGTTCTGATCCCTAGTTTCACATTAAGGAACAGAATACTACTAGAAAATCCTGCCTGTGGTAATAAATAAAATTAATAATTAGCTACTATATACTGCTTTTCATCTATAGATCGCAGTGATAAGAAGAACACAGTGAAAGTCTAATTTATTGCAGCTAAATGGTTGACTGTTAAACATTTCTTTTTGTGGGACTGTAAATTCTACCTGTTGACATAAGCTCAATCTTAGCTGCTTTCTGGACTGGATTGCTTTATCGTTTAGAATTAACTCCTTGCAGACATTTTCAAGAGTTATTGTTTCTTGCAAGTGTATTATGAAAAGGAGAAATCCCAAAGGAGAGAAAGAAATAAATTGGCAAAAGACTTTGGCAATAATTGTAACCATGGCCACATTTATTGTTATACAAATCAATTAGGACCATATTTTGTGAGTCTTAATTGAGGAAAACTGCCATTTTTTTTACTGCAAAATTTGGTCCTAGAATATGTAATCTTTTAATCACATAATTTGTCTACCACTATAGGAAACACTTTCTTTCGTACACTCTAAAAATGTAAGATCATGTTGCAAAGTGTACCTACTGTACATCTTTTTAATATAAGTAATAAAATTCTGAAGTGCTTGTTGAAACAAAACGCTAGTGGGAATTTTTGTATTACTTAAAGGCTTTGGAATTTGCCCTATATTTAACCACAGATTTTGGCTTTAACTCTGAAAAATTATTAATAATTTGGTGATCCTTTGTTTTTGTTGTCCCAACTGAAGACCTTTGAACTGAGCTTGGGGTTCATGCAATGAAGAGCAAATTTGAAAATTAAGTTCTTTACAGTTGTCCAAAATTGGTTGCCCAAATTATTGGTCAGTGTTGCAACATACACTTATAAATATATTCTATATTTTAATAAGTAATGCATGTGTTCAAGTTACTACAAAGAATTACTGCAAGCATGAATAAGACACGTAAGACTAGGACTATGTCTTTGTTATATTTTTAGAGAAATCCAAAGGATATTCTTTGGTGTCGGTTTGTTTGAACAATTAATAGGAATGTATGTCCCTAAATGTGGCTGGAAGCTACACTTGGAAGCAGGCCAGAACCCACATGCTTAGACATATCTGACGGCTCAGTGTGATCACAGAAAATAGACTGGTGACCCTCAGCTGTTGAATCTTTTCTTCAGAGGATTGTGGGGAAAAAGGAGGCAGATGGAAGCATGGGTTCAAATCTTTGATTTATCTAAGTCATTGGTGTTTTTGCCAGACTTCTTTTTCAAGTCTGATGAGAGTCATATGAAGAAGTCTGTGTCCTTTTTAAGTTACATATGACATGGATACTGACTGGTGACAATGCTTATGTTTATTGTGGCCTTGAACCAAAGCCAACCAGATGGTTTTGGAAAGTTTGGTTACAAATGTAAACTTTGAAGTCCTGAGTCATTCTTAGCGTGATGAAGGTGTGTTAATGTACTTTGTACAAGAAGGACTAAAAAAAAAATCTTGAAAAATTAGATCAAGGAATTTCCCCTGCCACTCAGTGAGGTCATCCTGGCAACCAAACTGATTGGGCTAGTAAGGACAGCGGCAAACATGCGCTTTGCCTTTTTAGGGAAGAATAAGCTGGAAGAGGTGAGGGTGGCAGGGATCTCACAGGGAAGCAGAAGGTCTGTTGCTAGCGCATAAGGAGAAGGACTGCAGGAGGAGGTGCTGCTTTGGTGATCTTTTTTTGGGAGGAGGTGAAGGGGAACTTCTAAAAATAGTAAAATATGATCGTCCAGTACTGGCTTTTGTTACCATCACCCACTTGAGTTCTGCTTTCAAGATTTATTATATCACTCTTAAATCTCTTGGAGTCATTACAATCTTGCCTTTCATCTAGTCTGTATATAAATAATTGATCATCATAAGGATTGAAAACTGTGGAAATGAAGACAGCTTAACACAGATATTCTTTATGACATCAATTACAGGGGGAATCATTTGATGAGAACAGAGAATATTTCAAATGGTACAATAATGCTAGCTCCTAACATTACTTTGTATTTGAAATGAAATGTGTACACTGATTGGTTCTGTTGCCAGTTTATGGAGAAAGTATATTGTGGTTCAATGAAAAAGATGGTTAATTATCTGCACGCAGGGCTTGCTTCGCCCCTCCCCTACTTCTCTTTTACACTAGTGTAACTCTGTTGAAGTCAGCTGCGTACAAATGGTGTAATGCAGCAGTGAATCAGGCCTATATTTTGTAAGTAATTTATTGCAAGCATTTGCAGTACTGAGCGAGGAAACGTTCAGGCGTGTTCACTGCTGAGATTTTAAACTCCCTGGGCATGCGTTCTGTTGGCAGCAGTCACGTGCGCTGGGCCAGGGGTGTCTCAGGGTTAAACGCTGAGTACTACAACAGTAGCTGAGCACATTTATTGTATTAAAACCTGGTAACATGCTAAAATACTGTAAACAGCATCATTAAGCGTGTTGAAAGGAAGTCGAAGTTCAAGTGATTTTGGTGGTGGGTTTTTTGTTCGGGTTTGTTTTGTTTTGGGGTTTTTTTGATACTTAATGTAGTGTTGACTGGTGAATTTATATATTTGGCTTGACTGGAGAGGACACTTCCTCCCACTTTTGTTAGCTGTCGTGTTGATATTTTGTCATTCCACTGTTCATCTATGGGCAGGTGATAGGTGGTTTGCACTAATATTCAAACTAAGGGGAAATGTAGCAGTATTCATGCTGTTCTAGGAGCTGTGCAATGGTGTCTGGAGGGCTTGTCTTCTCCTGTGCCTCTAGCTGCTAGGAGCATGCTGAATATGTGCACAGCAATAATGCAATCTTATTTGATCTGTCCATGGAAAGAATGTCATGCCAAAAAAAACCCACTGCACTTTAATCTGTGTGAACAAGTGTTAGCAACTTTGTTGTAATGACTACTGAAAAAAATTAATCTTAAGTGTAATGTGTTAAGAGTTTGGTTTTATATGAGCCACTTCTAGAACTAGACGTCAAACAAAATACTTCATGTAATTGTTTTATGGTGGACAGTCCCAGGAAATCATATTAATTGAGTTGTGAAGGCAGAGTTAAATGGTGATCTTGAGTTTCTGTGCATTTGCAGTACTGAAGAAGGTCTCAATTAGCATGAGTGAGAAAGGCAGCATTAGGTCTGGTTAGGTTTCATGTATTTTTCAGGAGAAGTCTCTCTAGTTTGAGTTAAGATGTGTATCTGTTCCATTGCTATCTAATGTAAACTCTTGCCACAGGGTTGGTGTGGTTATATGTTGTAACTGTAAAGTTTGAGGAACTGGAATGAGAGAGATTCCAAAAAAACTTCTGTTCCTGGTGATAGCTAAACATTAGCATTTATCTTGCTGAGGATCCAATTCAGCAAAATACTGAAGTGTGTGCTTTGAAATCAGAAGGTCTTCAAACTGAAATATTTCAGTACCAATTTTCCACAGATACTGTGTGAATAATTCACGTATAGATTGTGATGGCTGCTCTTTCTGTCCTTTGACTCTTGACCAAATTATCACAATAGGTCCAAATAGTTCCTTTTCTTGTTGTTGTTTATTCCTTTTAGGGCAGACCCTAGTAGCCTGCATTACTTATGCCATCCATGTACTAGTATCAGTAGGTACAAAACAGTTGGTTCGCAGGCAGAGCTGTACAGGGATATGGAAACAGCACTTGGATGTCTTTGGATGTGTTAGTCTGTGTTGTGTAAGGAGTTTGAAGGAGATGCTTGATACAATATTCTATGGTATTGTCTTAGTTAGATAAAGTATTTGTCTTCTCTCTTTACAAGTGAGCTGGCAGCAGACACAGAATTTCATCAAACCTCTCCTTCCAGATAGGGTTTTGAAAGGCCATGAAAGACTATTGCCTCTCCCAATTTAAAGTGATGCTTGCATGGCCAGAGAAGAATGTATTGACATCATTGAGAGGGAGGAAAAATGACCCACCACTAAATGTGAGTAGGTTCAGCATGGAAGACTCCATTGCTTACTATGCATTTAGTTCCTTTATGAAATATTATTTATTCTGGGTTGTTTTTTAGAATTCTTCTCCTTCTCCTTTTTTCTTCCATATTTTAGTGGTGATAACATCTAGCAACAGCTGGAAGAACGTATGTATTGCATATTGACCCTGTCAATTATGCTTGTATGAAATCTTATATCCTAATGAATATCATTAGACTGTTTTTGCAGAAGCTTTTGTGACCTTCTTACAGATAGCATATTATTGTAGGCAAAAAAAAAAAGGAAAAAAAACCAACAGTAATACCAGTGAAACCTGCATACAGCCAGTCATAGCAAATGAGCTGACATACATTTTCAAGATATTAAGTTAGAAGGAGAGCTGGGAATCTAGGGAATCAAAAAGACAGAAGATAAGGGAACTTTGTAGGACAAAGAGAAGTTCAGAGACAAACTGGGCAGCAGAATAGGTTGCTTGAACTGGCTGGAAAGAAAATTGTGCTGCTGTCATACGGTAGCAGCCATCTTGAATATCACTCACTTGTGCATTTTCCAGGCCAGGCTTGCACAAATTACAATCTGAATAAATTTCCAGATTTTGGTACCGATCAATTGTATTTAGGTGATTATTAATTGTAATTTTACATAAAGAAAGTTCAATGCATATGATTAATGATAGGGTTTCATTTCCGAGAGTTTGTGATTGCTTTAAGTTAATGGGAACCACAAAGTGTAATACAATATCTTGTTGCTTTAGACAGTAGTTTATTTTCTGTATTTCTTCATTTGAGAGACACTCAGGTATGAAGAACAGATGTGCAGATGTTAGCCTGGTGTGTAGTGTGCCCAGAGGGAGAAGTGTAGGTCAGGGATGATTTTTAAAACAGATTTCTTTAAGGTGTGGGATGTAGTACCTTTAGGGGTTATCTTTCTGAAACTTCTAGATGACATTTCTAAATTGCTGCTGAGAAAACAATCCCTTCCATCTCCATAATATCAAAAGGAAGCTGTGCCTAAGAAGTAAATATAAAATCTATTCCCAGTGCTGACAGATGTAATTTTTGTTTGCTATTTTGGAAAATGTTCAAAGTTGTTTTTCCATTGCAAATCCTAGCAGTGTCCTCTGGGAAAACAAATATAACGCTTTTAAAGTTGTGTTGTCACAGTTACTGACTTCTGCCACTAAAGGTGTAAAGTTAAAGGTGAGGAAGCTATAGTATGTTCAATTGATGATGAATAGTAGCGGATATTCATATTCTAAGAATGTATACAAGAGGAAACTGGAAGGGAGGAAGCAGAGTTTGTCTGCAAATTCATGGACAAGTTACATCTGGCGACACTAAGTACTGAACTTTTTCAGCCATTCACTTAAGCAGGTAAATCTAATTGTAATAATGCAGCCTTTTAATGTCCTTTAGTAATTTCTAACCCTGGATGTGTATGCACTTTATAAAACAGCATTATTTTATCAATTGCTGTGGTGTATATGAGCCCAAATCACAGACTGGGACACTAGTTAGGTGTCCACTACATTAGGTTCTGTGCAGATGGGATAAAAACAGAAATTACACTCATAGCCAGGACTGCATGTTAGTGCAATGCAGTTACAGGTTGTACAACTCTCTGCTGTCTGGGACCACATGCAGTCCTGTGTAGAGCTAGCTGAAGGTCTATCATTCATTGAAAATTTGCCTCATCTTAAAATAATTATTAGCTGACACTCCCAAGGTGGGTTTCATGTCATCAGCTTCAGCTGCCTGCAGTTTATTGTCCTGGAACATGTTCTCAAATGGAGGGATGAACAAGGGGCACCCTGGCAGTGCCTTGATGTCTCCATTAATGCTAAAGCAGGGGATGGACAGCCAGCTCAGATGGGACTCCTGTAACTGTTAGACAGCTGAAGTTAGGTGAACCTCACCCTGCCTTGGTTAAAGGGGACCAGACTCCCGTTATTGTTTCATGCTCACCTTTTTTTCCAAGTGTCCAGCTTGTTTCAGACCCTTCCTACCTTCAAGGACTGATTGCTTTCCTCTTTCCACTCAATACTTTAATGATTACTTGGCTGGCTTACTGTGCAGCCTCCAGCCTCCTGGAACCCGTGGGTTTTCAGGCAGGAAGGTATCTTCTAGGAAGGAACTGCAGTGGTCAGTATTTTCTTCACCAGCAATTCCCCAACTTCTCCTTTTCTCTGCAGAAGAATGGCCTGAAGCCACAAATTCTATGTGGTGTCACTGTATTGGCTACATAGGTTCTTCTTTGCTACAGCCTTTATATTTTATCTCCCTCATCTGTATTAAAAAAAAAAAGGCTCTGGGGGCGATCGTGGGTATAGCCTGCTTCACAGGGATATTTCAATGTTTGTAAGGTACTTGGAAAGCCTGTGCAAGTATTAACTTTGGCACTATTGTAATGTTCCTTGAGAGCTTCTGAAGTTGAACAATGAAGTTGAACAGTGGCATTCTGTCAACAGCTTTTGGAAAGATATGACCCATCACTAAATTCTTTTGTGAAGTTAATTCAACAAAATATTTAAAAGTTTGATTGAACTCCTAGACCTATTGAGCTAATAAGAACTTTCTCTTCAGCCAGCTCTTACAGCCCAGATTGTCTAGATAGCCACATAAAAATGTAACTAACACTCTTATAAAGAGGGAAGCTGAAGTACCTCCATGGCAGAACTTTCGGAATTGCTCCACTTGCTTTGGTTCCTTTCCCATTAAAATCATTGGAAAAACCTGTTCTTGACTTTAAGGGGAGCAAGGTTAAACTAGCACAGAATGTTTTGAAAATTCCAAACTAGTAATTTAATCTTCGGATTTAACCATAATGGCCCTTGCAATTTTTTTTCCAAAGCTGCACTCAAAATAAACGATGTGTTAGTCCCTAATAAATGGTCCTTAGTAAAAGCATGTATTATGCTTCCTTTGAAAAGTCATTTATTTCTTATGGCGGGTTTCTGATTCAGCTGTCTCCCCAGCATGCTGTTTTAACATTTTCTCCCTTCTAGGAGTTTGTATAAACCCTGTAACTTGCTGTGTTTCTGTACAGCAACACATGTGCATCTGTGCGTAACAACATGAAGAGGATAACCTCAGACTTATTAGCGTGGTTGTCTTCAGATTGAAAAATACTTTCTGTAGGTTCATTTCTTAGAATCAGCTTCCTGATTTCTTGCTTATTAAATCATGTAGTGTTTATGAAATAAAAGACTCCCGAGCTGTCAGTCAGAACTCTAAAGCCTTTCGCAGACCATAAATTCACATTCCAGTAGTTATAAATAGAAAACACTATTGCAATAGTTGTAAAACTCTCTCTCTGATGATTGTATGTTGTATTGCACCAACAAATTAGAAAAAGAGATGGTTGGGATACTGTTGTCAACATCTTTTTGCTCAGAATTTCCATCAAGCCAATAAGTGAGCTTGTGCTGGTGATTTGTAGTATCTGTTATCACCTTTCGTCAAACTCTGAGGAGAAGGGAAATACAGGATATTCCAGATGGGAGTCTGGTACATGTGCGCTGGGGAATCTGTTCGTGCTTCCTCTGATTGTTAGTGAAGGACAGTGGGGGTGCTGTTGCTTGTTGCATTATTTTTTGTACTAATGACCATATCCAAGTGGCTCCTGTTACTGTGCTGTTATTTACAGTTCTTTTGGGATAGAGTATTCATCTTTTCCATAATTCTTACTGCTGTTGTATGCTTGCAACACTGTAGATTGGAAGCTGCAGAAATTACTCAGCAGAAGAGTAAATGTCCTCCTTTTAACTGTGATCCGATGTTCCCCAGCTTTTCCTTTATGTTTTTACTTATTAATCTTAGACTGGGTCTCACTAGGATACTAACTTCTGCAATGTCCTGGTTAATCAATACTAATATAATTTTCTGAACATGTTTCTGGCCCCTTTATTAAAAACAGAAGTATTTGATATCAAGAATTAAATCTGCAACATGCCAAGGTTTTTTTCTCTGTAACTGCTGCTATGGAATGGTGTATATCACTTTTGGTTTTGGATATTCACTCATGAATCATTCAGACTTCTCTCATACACCACAGAAAAATATCTGTACCCGAGTTGTAGAAGCAATGGCAATCTACTGGAAATTATAAGAATGACACAGCCTGTTTTGGAATGGGCTGTTTAGCTGAGAAATTAAAAAGGCAACATAACACAAGCCGAGATGCAGAAGCTGGGCAGTTGTTCTTAAAAAAAAAAAAAAAAAAAAAAAAAAAAAAAGGCAAGCCTGACTGCGTGAGACCAATGATCAGCCTAACCTGTTTCTGTCTTCAGCAGAGGCAGAAGGAGAGACTGTTTAGGGATAGCATGCAAACTTGGTCACTTCCATGGTCTGTTCCCATACTCTCTCACCATCACAGCTGATGTTATTAGGGATGTTAGAGGCCATATACCTGTATGGTCTTTTTAGTGTTCATGGACCCGTTTCCCACGAATTTGCCTCATTCCCACTTGAAACTGTTGATACTGTCTGCCTCAGCAGCCTCCTGTGGCAGCAAGTTCCAGAGGTTCACTACTCACTGTGGAAAGTACTTTCATCTGAATTAAATCAGTCTCCTATTAGTTTCATAGTGTCCCCTACTACTTTTTCTAGTATTGCAGGATTTTATTCTGTTTGATCCTGCTTTCATTCAGCTATCCGCTTTTTTTGATACTGTAAACTGTGATCATATCTTCTTTTTGGCTCTCAGTGGGAGGGTCCTAGACTATGTAGTGTAGGAGACACTCTTAAGTATGTGCTACAAGTATGTCAAGCATGAGAATCTCCTGGACAACCTCAGCAGTAAAGGTGGAAACAAATAGTTCACTGAGCATCTGCAGTGGCTTTATCATCCTTTATATGCCTTTGTCATCAACTGGTCCCACTAATCACAAGATAGCTTCCTGCTTTTGATGTGTTCAAAGAATGTTTTACTATCAGTTTGGGCATCATTTGCAAGTCACTCTTCAAATTCTTTTTTAGACCTCTTTATTCCTTGTTTACATTTGAGTTGCTTTATTTTGTGGGATTTTTCTGTCCTCACTTCAGAAAGCTTTCTGGTTGGTTTGGCTTTTTTTGGTTGTTTTTTTTTTTTTTCCCCCTAAATGCTGATCTTCTGCCTTTGAAAGCTTCCTTTGCTTTCCTATTGAGCTATCCCTGCAGAGGGCGTTTGGACTGCTGTCTGTGTCACACACATTACCTAAGCTTCTAGTATAGTGTATTTCATGGCTATCAGGCTTTATGTAGACTTCTTGGCTTTTGAACTAACCCTTTCAGAGTTTTTGGAGGGGAGAGGGGGTGTTGGGGTTTACTTTTTTATAATTGCTAATTTTTTTAACATAATTTTTTTTCTTGAAATTGAATAGCCACGAACTAGATTTGTTTAGCCTTCTCTCTTTTTCTAGTTTTAAGCTGTAGTGTATGATGATCACTAATGCAGAACACCTCTCCCATTAATAGCTGTTGTCCTGTGCACCAGCTGAGACCAACTCCAATATGTTTTTTTAAGTAGCAAGCATTTGTGCGTCCAAAAAATTAGATTTCTGTGTCTTAATGAAGCATTAACTCAGTCTGGTGAGGTTAATTGTAGTCTCTTTGAATTTGTACCTGACCTAAATATGCAGCTTCTCTAATTTCATGAAGCTTTTCCTGAGCCAGTGACTGTGGCATTGCCCTAATCAGAGGGTTGGTGGCACAGCTATGCTATTATTATTAATGTCCATGCTTTTCACCAGCAAGGATTCCATTGTGCTTCTTTTTCCCCCATAATATTTTTATGCTGTGCCGTATATTTTGTGCTGTATAATATCCTTCACATACAGTGCCTCTCCCTGACCTGTGTGACCTATTCCATCGTTCCTATCAAGTAGGTAATACCACATCTCGTTAGTTATCCTCCTTCCCTCACATTCCAAGAAGCCTGTTATATCAGGGTTGTCATTTGGTGCCAAGCATTTTAGCTCCCTCTCTAACTTTTTAGGCTTCTAGCATTAATGTGGAAGTACTGCCAAGTATTGGCCTTACACCATTGCTTACTATTGCCTGTGCAATTCAGCTGGCACGGTAGGCAGTCTGATTTACCCTTCCTTATTCACTGAGAATGTGCTGCTTACTTTCCTCCTGGCTCTTTCAGAAATGTGTTGCATGTTACTTATGACCACCTCATAGGTTGCCTCAGTCTGAACTGAGTGCTCCTGCACCTGTTGGCTTCTCTCCTGCTTCTAGGTTTGATGCTTCTCAATGACTGTTTTCATTTTCCATAGTGATGTGCTGGTTTTTATGATGCACAGGCAGCCCATCCATCCTGCACATGTTCCTCCTGTTCCAAACACTTCTCTGGTTCCTAGGGTATCTAAATTCCTGCTGTCTACACCATCATCTCCTCCATGCCCTGGCACTCTGGATCTCTTGTCTTTTGGCCCTTGTACTTGGCTTTTTAGAGGATATTACTATGGAAGTCCTGCCCAGCTTCTTTTCAGCAGGATTTTAACCTTCACAACAACCGTTTTACATCACAGTACCAAAGCGGACAGTGACTATAGGCTTTTCCCCTGCAACCTGGGTATTTTGTGAAAATTCCCACCTTTGCACCTGAAAGACATTAGCATGGGGTCTTCTTGGACATCAGAAACCCAGATATCTGCATCTGAAAAAATAATCTCTTACTTCCAGCTAACTCCTCCTATCCTTGACAATTCCCTTCTGGTGCAGAAGCATCCTGAGCACGAGATGACACAGTGAAAAAGACTTAAACTGTGGATTAAAAAGACCACACTGAATCCTTGTATCAGTTTCATGACTATAATGAAGGTTAATTTTACAGTCATTAATTTCATAAGCATCCCGTGTTAGCTTCTCAGTTCAGCTAATATTGCAACACCGTCAGGTAATAATAGTTTATGTTTGCGCTTATGAGAGAGGCTAATGCCCAGATTGCCAGGCATTAGCCTTGGGCAATGCCTTCTAATTAACCCAGTCTCCTGGGTGACAGTGTTGCAAAGGAGTCACTGACTGGGGGACATTGTGTTACTGACTAGCCAGCCTGTCCTGCCTGGTGCAAGCAGCAGCAATAGCAGGCTTGAAGGAAGGACGTGTTCCAGGGATCTCTGCAGGAAAGCAGAGATTCACTGCTGTCAAAGGATACTGAGGAGGAAAGAGTGTTTAAAAAAGATGTTTCAAAGAACAAGAAAAACAAGAAATTGTCCTAGTTTTCGGTATGGAAAGGAGCATTTTTGGTAAAATTTTGGCACGTCTGTTCAAGGCAGATGAAGAAAGCAAAAGTCAAGGGATAAAGTTGGACACGGAGAGGAAAAAAAGAGACAAACTCACTTGGAATGAAAACTTATTTTCATTGCTAACATAGGAATTTTTTTATTTACTTTGAAAACTTATGTCATTAGCCATACTGGAAGCAGAAAACACAAAAATGCTGAAGAGATTTAAAAGCAATGGAAATGTTTCAGATTTTTCATTAGAGAGGAGAGTCTCTGCAGACAAAAGGGCTTTCAGAACCTTAACACCTTTGGTGCTTCAGTAAACCAACCCGAGTTTTGCCTGACAGCTGAAAGATATTCCCTGTGGGTCCTTTATGCTTCTGTCTGCAGAGTTGATTGAATAAATATGCAGCAACAAGGAACATTCTTATACCCTGTGTCTGGCATTTGCTGGCTGATATTTTTAACTTAAGGCAGATACAGTTTGATAATGTTGCTTGCACAGCTCAGCAGTATTCATCAAATACGGAAATGACTTTGATAAATACAACTTGCTGCATCTTCAGTTTTTAGCAGCAGTCATGTCATTTTAAGTTTGAAGAACTCAGGTGGGAGAGGGTTAAATCACCACTGGGGCTCTGGATAAGAAGAGCTTGATAGTCTGTTCCTGTAGACAGTTAAAACACTTTAACTGTAAAGTCTGCCTGAAGAGCCTGTGAGGATTCTTTAGGTAAGGTGACAGAAGATTAGAATTCAAAAACTTTCCTGCTTTGAGAAAGGAAACACTTTTTTCAGACTCAACAGATACAGTTTTCATGGGTACTAGATCTAGGACAAGCCACGTGAGAAGTTTTCCTGACTGAGGGCCGGCAGACTGGTGGACAGCTTAGTGAGTGGCAGGGGCAGAGAAGCAGTCTCCGAGCTCTAGGGACAGACCGACTGGGACCTTTCATTTCTCCCCGCTGCAGACTGTTTGATCATGTTTTGAATGTGATGTCATAGAGATTTCTCTATGACAAAAGTCCATCTCTAAATTGTGTCCTGCTTTCTCTAACCAAACAAAACTGTGCAGCCACTTGGATCACTGCTTAAGCAGTGAAGGCCATTCTCAAGATCTGCCACTTGACACGTCCTCATTTTGGTCTTGGCTATTTTTAGCTGATGCACTAGTGATGTCATTAGATCCATGAACATAGTGATTACATTTTTTTAAAAGTAAAAATTCAAACTAGCCAATAATGTGTGCACGCTTTTTTAGTAATATTTTTTACATATCTGGAGTTGCGGTTGCCACAGCAATGTTTTGTGATCATATTCGGGTGAAGAAATGGACAATGATGCCAGAAGCTGAAGGGAAAAGTGATTTAATATCACAAGCTGTAGGGAATTTAGGTTTTGAACAGCTCTGTAGTTAATGTGTTACACATTTCCTGTGCGGGTTGATGTTTGTGCTAAAACCTTTCACTTTTTGTGAATATTTTCATGGATTTACAGCAATTACTCAACTATTTACAAGGAACAAAATGTGACCCCCATTAATCATAACTAATCAAATTCAGCATGTTCAGTCATAAAATTTTCAGTCACTGTTTTCACTACTTTCATCTTTATTCATATTTTCCAAGTTATTCGTGATTCATAAATTGATATTTACAGCCACCACGTGCTGGTATCTGAGAGCTTTTTTTTTTTTTTAATAGACATTTAGTTGAACTGTAGCCTGGAGAGATGACCCACTCTAAGCTAGAATTGCTATCTTTCTGTGAAAATAATAGTCATGCAAATGGTAGGACAGACAACTCCTGGACATTATAGTGCTTTATCTATAGGAGAGGGCAGAGGAAGCCTGCACTGTGTCTTGCCAGTGTACCTCAGCTCTGCTTTGCAGGGTTGAGGGAAATGCACAGCCTTCAGGTTCCTTGAACTGGTCACCTCAAACTGCTGCATCAGGCAGTGTGGTGCAGTTTTTTAACTTTTGGAAGTCATTGGTAGAGTACAACCAAGTACTCACTTCTGTTGCTTTTCTCCATAGTAATTGTTAAGATCCAGTAGGAACTTTAAATGCAACTAGTGAATGTATCACTACTGGCTGATGGCTGGCTCCACTGGTGGTTTGAGACCTGCACAGCGCTAAACAACAGAGACATGCTGTGCTCTGGTGTGTACTCAAAGAAAGGCCATTAAGAGCTGAAATGTCAACAGTGACCCCATGCACCTGTAATAAATGTAAGCTTTGTAATTAGTAGCAAGCTGTCTCAGAGGGCCACAGATATACTAAGATTAATTTTCACTACAGTGTGCCCAAAGTTCTCGTATAACGTAAGGCAACCAGTTAACATTGTCAGGAGACTATCACATTACGGCATGTCTGGCTTGGTGACAGAACTAGACTCTAAGGTCCTAGTGGCAGCAACTGTCTTTCCATACATTTTTCTGGAGCTTAGCACACCCTACGAGTGCAAAACAGAATACCTGTTGAGGCACACCTCCATTGTGGGCATGTCTCTCTTTGTTCTTCTGTTTCATTATGCATCAAACTTACTGTAGTAACCACTATTTACAGGGTAAAAATAATGCCAAATTACATGTGTGTGTATATAGATATGTTTTACTCATAAGTGCTGGAGGTGCCAGAAGGGTAGTCAGTGCACACCAGCCTGCAAAAAATTCACACATTGGAGAACTCTTCTGCCTCTCTGTTTCAGGCTTTGCTACTGCCTCTGAAAGGCAGGTGGCTCTAGGTTCATATAAAGAAGCCTCAGCCAAGGGTAACTGACACTGGAGCACACTTTAGGCAAAAAGGCATTTCAAAAGGTATAATAAAGCACGTCTAGACTGGAATTTGTAGTTGAAAGGAAAAACTATTATCCTTTGGGTTGAAAAGTGACCCATGGCTTTAGGCATTAGTGATTTTTGATAAATGACTTGGTCTTCCCTCTCCGTGTGGGAGGCAATTGGTTTCCACTGTAAACCTGGACTGTAGACAATTTGCTTTATCGTGTTTGTAGCAAAGGTAGCATAGCCTAATGCAACAGGGAAAAGGGAGAGCTTTTGAAAATGTCGTCCTTGTGTTTATTTGTAGAAATCATCTGAGATAACAATATAGCACTTCAAACTTGAAACTTCTAATACATTTATTAACATACAGGATCTTTTTTCTCCTATTTTGTAAAGTAGTTGTGGTTTCATGGAATACATATTAGCGTGATTTTTGGGATGTTATAAATGTGACATTGCTATCTCATATGAACTGTTTTGGTCAAAAGCCATGTTAACTGCCCCATCAATTACACTTCTAAATGCCTGTCAAATTAAAAAAATGCAGCTCTGGGCCCCTTAGGGTTTTTCCTTCTTTTAGGCAAAGACGTTTTTGTTTTCACTCACTACTTTTGATCTCCTTATCATTCTGGAAATTTTCTTGCTTGGGTTTGGTTTTTTGGGGGGGTTGGGGGTTTATTTTTCTTAATGAAGAAATATCTTTATGTGGGAAGCAAAAGGAGCACTGTGAAATCCAAAACTCCTTGGGATACTGAAAGAGTCAGGGCATTTAGAATTTCTTATGGATGGGTTACTATGGTGAAGGCAGCATTTAATGTGTTAGGTAAAATAGCAAAGTTGCAAAGGTAATTGCTATTATATCTTATTCTGTATGTTAAAAAAAAAAACTATTACTATACTGTGCAGTGTATCTGTTAGTAAATATTGCAATTTCAGCTATGGCCAGGCATACACTCGCATATAATTTCCCCATAGTATATTTTTGTGCAGAACTTCTTCCGAGAGCCTAAGACAAAATATCTGTGCCACTTCAGAACACACAGGTACTTAATTCTGTATGTTCAGTAGACCAAACATTATTGAAATGAATGTGGTGGAACACAGCTGGAGTTAAATGAACTATTGTTCTCACAGGGTAGGCTAGATAAAAAACCACAAAAAAGAAAAAAGTTTAAAATCCTGTTTTTTAATGGCTCCAACTACAAGCCTATCTCAAGACAAGCAGCTGGCAAACATATGATGTTTTTCCCCTGCCCACAGATCTTACAAAAACGAATTTCACATTCATCCAGCTATGTCTTTCTAAGGGTGCCTGCTGGCATATCATTCCTGAAGGAAGCAGTCCATCTGGGAAGGTTGTTAGGGGTCTGGCAAGGCACCCGTCCTAGCACAGAGACAGTGCACAATGACTGGGAGCAAGGCACCCCCAGGGAAAGCTCAAAGCTTGTCCTCAGCCTCTAATGGACAGGTATGCAAACAGGAACCTGATGAGGGTTCTCTGCAGCATTGCTAGATGTTCTTTCCCTCCCAGATAAGCTACCAGTAGATAGGAAGAGCTCAGTGCTTCCTTGTCTCTGCAGTACTCTGTAACTCTGATACTGCAGGACTGTACAACTGTATGAGATCCTCATGTAGTCCTGAGAGCCTCTGTGTAACATTATGTGGCTTATACATATTTTATTATGTTTTGCTGTTGGTGAGAGTCAGATGAAAATTATTTCCAGATTACAATAAAGGAACTTCAAACTTAATAAGTGTTGTTAGATCATTGACCATATTAAAATAAAATTTTAAAAGGCTATACATCAATGTTCAGAGGAAACTGTTTAAAAAAGAAAAAAAATGTAGCATTATTGGCCTAAAGATACTGCTGAACCTTGGGAAAAGATTTGTGCCATGTTTCTTATGACACTAACATCATGGAGGATATAAACCAGTCATTGGCACTCTCTCAAGAAACACATCACTGTAATTCATTATAACAATACCACTGTGATATTTGTTCATAATATTTATGAAAGCTAGGCTATGAAAACAGTATGCACTGACTGTCAGTGGTGATGTATCATTCTTTAAAAGAGAATATACATGACAAAATGTTTTAAATGAACTCTAAAAATATACTGGCGAGTTAAAACAATTTGACTGGTCTTGCACTTCATGCCAGGAGGGGCTTTGCAGGATATGCTTCTGGATGGCCTTTTTGAGGACATATATCAAATAGTCATGTATTTATTATGGTCCCAGTCAGTCTTCAATAGCAATGATGAATGTTGTGTAGTGTACATAGTCATTACAGCTCCGTGTAATACTCTGCTTGGTTTCCAGTTGCTGTCTTTTCTGTGGAAAACAGAGCTGCCTGTGTCATGTCAACCCAATAAACCCAACTTTTACCCATAAAGTGTTCCCAGTGGCGTAAAGCTTTGTCTGACCTGGCAGAGAGGTACAAATGCCAGTAGCTGTGGAAGGAGGCTTCTGCTCTGCTTCCCCAGTTGTGTCTGTGCCTGACAGAGTCCAGGGGAGCAGTCTGGCTCCTGTGTGTCTTGGGAGGCTTTATAAGCCCTCACAGCTTCCAGTAGCATGCTGGGATTCACTGCAGTTCTGACGTCAGTGTAAATCTAGATTTCTGGGCACTGAATAAAGAAGCACATTTCTACAGCTGAATGGTCCTGATGACATGCAATTTTTCAGTCTTCCCCATCAGCATTGTGGGGAACATAAGTAGCATGAATGTTCTGACATTTGTTGCAACCAGGCATGGGCTCAGTCCAGTTCCTGGTGAGAGGAGGTCGCCAGTCTTGGATAAGCTCAAGCACAAGAGTAGGCTGCATCTTGAAGGTGCTGAGGTTGGGCTGAGGCTGAGCACCAGTGGCAGGCAGAGCACAGGTTAGTCTCCCACTTCACAAAGAGGTGAGAGATTTCACAGTGGTTTTGGAATGTAGTTTGCTAGGAAGGGAAGTAGAAACCTCAATCTCTCTTTTCCCTGTCTCTCCAGGAAACCCTCCTCCTCTGTCCACTCTTGTTCATTTCTCCCCAATTGCCTGATTACTTGCTGTGCTGGGGTGAGGAGGGGGAGATGAAAAGCAAAAGAGAAGGACTTACCACCATGCACAAAGGATCCAAACAGAATTCAAGCTTGTAACTGGCAAAAAAAGTGGACAAACCTAAAATGACTTGTTAAGCTCAATTTCCTGGATTCACTACCCTTTGCATGAATGCTTAGATTGGAGAACAATAAATACTATCACTGCAGGAAGCCCCAGATTTGAATTGTGTGCATGCACAGCTATTTATGAATCATCCATTTTTACTTAGCCACTTCCATCTAAGGTAGTTGGCTTAGTTTAATAATGAAATAGCCTCTCCAGAAGTCCTCTGCCAGATCAGCTTATTGTTCGGAAAAAAAGGAATGTCAATGCTAGTTTTCTGAAAGACTTTTTTAAACAGAAACAATTTAGAAAAGATAAGATAGATGCCCCACTAGACTTAATATGCTGTAGTCAAGGGCTACAGGTTAAAAACGTAAGAATGGAAAGAGGAAAAAAAAATGGCAAACTGAGATGGAATACAAAACCAATAGGAAAAGCAACAAAGAGACTGTGGGTAACAGGAAGGGAAAGATTAAAACTGGAGCAGAGATGCTTATGTAGTGCTTTTTGCAAAAGAATATATTCTACCTTGTACCTTTAGCTTCTTTTATGTCACTCTCCCTCTCTCAATCTCTTTTTATTTATGCCTATAATTATATATTATTTATATGTTATCCATTTCATCTCATGGGCTTTGGGGCTCTGAAACCGTAATAATCTTTTGCCACTTTTTTTCCAGTTTAATTAAATCTCATGTTTATGCATTTCCTTAAATTGACATAGCTCATTGGTGTGAAAATTTCCTATTCTCTTTCACTACTGAGTGCATTGTTTATTTGGAAACAATACCAGGTGTTAAGAATCAGTGTTCAGGTACGTGCATTTTAATCATATTGAGGATGACTGATTCATGCTGGGATTGCATGTATGCCAAGGTTACATCAGTGATTCTACCTGAAAATTTAGACATGTAATTGCAAGCACACATAATTGTCCACACACATAATTGTCCACACACATAACAAAGTTTCACCTGTGACACTAGAATCAAGGCCAAGGTGAAGCTGGCCAGGAGCCAAGGCTGTATCCTTCCTATTGTATTGGTCTGGAGGAAATAAATGGTATTGTTCCAGATCAGGGAAGAAAGAAACTCAAGACTCCTATTAGCAGTAAGGAATTGTTAGGGGAATCTTTCTGGCTGAAATCATCAGTGTCCTTGAAAGAAAAGTTAAAAATGGAAACCAGTACACATTTGGTACCAATTTGGTTCCCATTTGAGCTTTAATCAAGAAGACTTAGTAATTAGTATTATCAACATTAGTGATGACTTCAGTGGGAATAATTAATAGAAAATATGATGTTTAGATTTAAGTGTAAAAAGTCAAAGTAGGATTTAAAAGCAGGATGTAGATTAAAAAGACTGAATATCTTCATCTGGCCTAAATAATGGTTGCTTAGTATTTGCATACAAGTCAGATGAAAATTCACATATTAGATGGTTTGTAGACAGAGAATATGTAAAGTAACAAATAAGATGTAAAAAACTGTGAATATATTTGTCAAGCACACTATAAACACCCTCGAGATGATCTTATGAGATCATCCATGCTCTTGAACAAAAATATGAAAGAACAGCCAACAAGATTTCAGTATCATCCAGTCTGAATTTTAACTTCAGTCTCATTTTTAAGCTCTAGACCAACCCTAATCTATTCCTAGGCATTGTCTTCTCAGTCCCTTTCTAATATTGATCTCAGTGATAGAATTGTTTTATTTTTTGCAAAGCAGAGGGACAAAGATTTTTTTTTTAATACAAGTATTGTATAAATAGCTGAGGCTGTGAAACATGCCTGCATGTCAGCTGTGTTCAGTGGAGAAAAACTATGGATGTTGCTGTTTCTTCTGAGTATCAACAAACGTTTGGAATAACTAATACTTGTTAAAAGAAAAAAACGGGGGGGGAGGCTTATGCAGGATTTTACTGTCAAATGGCATACATAGCTCTGATCCACTAGAACATCTAGTCATGTAGAAATAACAAGTTTCTTAGGGAGTGTGTTGTAAGCCATATTATTCTAGAAATCTTTTTACCTGCAGGAATTGATGACTTCATTTTCCATTTCCAAGTCAGAGGGAAGTTTACTTTGTGAATGGGGGGGAGTCATGTTACTTTTGAGCTTCATGTTTTCAAATCACTTCTCTTCCAATGACTTTGACCAGTCATGAACTGTGTAGATGGACAAAAAGCAAGTTATGTGTGGTTCTTCACCTCCATCCATGCTCTTTAGGAAGGTTCTTTCCTTTCTTTTCTAATCTCTACAATAATTTATAACATTTCTTCTTTAAACACTCTACTTTCTTAAATGGCAAATTACATTTCCATGACCTCTTCTGTATTAAGTGCAAAGAACAGAAAGAAATGTTTTCTAGCCAAATGAAAGTGCTCTATCTCAAGCTGAATTCTAATAAATGCCTACAGTTTATAATTGATACTTCCAAGATGGTCTCAAGGAATTTAAAACAATCTAGAATTTAATAGCAATCAACAGAATCGAGACAAAGTGAAACTATTACACTGAACTTATCGAAAAGCGGGGTTTAAATTGATGCTGCATATTATTCATTTTGACAGCTGCAAATTCCCATTAAAGATAGCAGAGACCAAAAGACAGCAACTAGAAGAGGAAATGCTAATTTATTACTTACAGAGAAACAACTCTAAAGCTAAGCTGTTCAGTTAAAATTATGAAATACTTTGCATTTCCAAGGTACCTTTGCTCCACAGAAGTCCCAAAGCACTTTTCGAATTATAAGTACAGTCTTAATTTCTTATCATACCAGGTGATAGGCAAGTGTCTCTGGAGTGGAAATGTAGCAGACATCATTCAATAGCAACCCTACGCAAAGATAAAATGAACAATTTAAGTAAAACGGCATGGAAAGGTTACATTGCTAAAGCACGTGTCCTCATCATGCTATGCTGCTTGTATTAGAAGAATGGGGAATGAAGAAATCCAAAATCCATTCCTAACTGCCCTACTGCTTGCTGTATGATTTGAGACAAGTCACTTAATTTCTTATGCTTTATTATAGAAAGAGAATAATGCTGTCTAATTTCAGTGGTGGTGTGCTGATAGCAAAAGAATGATGTAGTGAATTCCTTCTTATACGAATTGTATCTCAGCATTTGGAAAGGGTGAAGTAATACAGCTCTAAGAATGCTTTGTAAAATTATTTGAAATCATTCAGGTGGAAAAAACATGTAAACTATGTAAATACAAATTACTATATAATTCAGGAATTTATAAGCAGGGAGATGTAAGGTTGATGTTTTGCTGTGCAATAATTTCAGTTTCCTATACAAGAATAAAGTTACTTCCAGCAATTGTCACTTTAGGGAGGTTCATATGCGTGGGAAGACTAAACAGGGGTGTTATACTCATTAATTGATCAAAGGAGCAAGTATTTTTAAACCATTAAATCTCTAGTGATATCACTCTAATGAAAAACTATTGGATGCAAGCGCAGTGCCCTGTAATGATTGAAGAAAGGGTTATCAACTTTCTAAAGCTTTTGCACAAGTCATAGCTTAAAGGCTTGATGAGGCAGGGAAGGATCATTCTGATGATATCATGCTTCTAATGTTTTGTTTCATGAGTATGTCATTTGATTCCTAAGGTACAGTGTGGATGAAAATTCTGAAGACTCCATTTTCTCTCTGTAGTGTATTGAACGATCTCTTAACTGACATCTTGATTAACACTGTTGGTCCAGATTCAGTCTGATGTCTGTTCCACTTAGCAGGTGTCAAAATGTTATCTAGAGAGCAGTGAGGAGGGGGGTGAGTACCTCAGAAACCTATAGGGTTTGTCCTTTCCCTTGGGAGTATTTATAGGTACCATTACTGCCACTGGTGTCCATGTTTGCAAATGCTAAAGACTGGGGATTTTGAGTGGGTACCTTTGGTTAATGACAATGTTACAGAAGTAGTGAATGTAAGTATTCAAATATTACACTCTTGATGAGCAAGTCCTAGGGCACCCCTAAGACATGCACAGTCAGGAATCAGGGCAGTTTACAGGGATGGTCCTGCCTGGCTGTGAAGCTGACACTAAATTCCTTAGACTAGCGCCTTCTTGTGGGATCAGGAAATGGGATCAGGAGATATGACTGCCAGAGTTGGCTCAAGTATATCACTAAGAATAGGCCAAACCACTTCAAAAATTAATGAGCTGTATGAGTTTAGGACTACTAAGATTTATAGGCTAATGGATAACCATCAGAAGGAGAAAATACTGTATGAAAACAAACACTGGTGAAATTTAGAGCCCTTATGTCTCTCCTGGCTTACACTGATGTAAATCAGGATTAGTTGCACTGAAGTCACTTGACTTACAATAATAATAAGTAGGAAGAGAATGGGTAATTTATGCTCACTTTGCAGTACCACACAGATAGAATTAAGTGGTCTTTTTGGAAATGAGAAATGAGTCTTTTCTGAGCCATTTTGCAGGGAGTTAAGAATGGCAGCCAGATGCTTCATTCAATGCAGATTTTAGATGGGAAAGAAACAAACCTTGGGAGACTTCTACAGTATTTCTCAAGAGCAGGTGCTATGTATTTGCCAGCTATAAGTCTGTGAAATTTATATACACTGTGGACTATATTAATTTTCAAATAAATGTAAAATATACACAACCAGAAATTCTGATTGCTTCCTATAAACACTCTAAAATAGGGTGTTTTCTATAGTCAGCCAAAAATGCAATAAATCTACAGCACAGCACAAGAACTTTGCTGCTTATCCCTGGCCATTCACTAACTCTTTGTCTATTTTTGAAACTACTGCTGAGTGAATCTCTAAAGGAGGCCAACTATTCACACTGGGTGAAGCCTCCATTTCTAGAGTCTTATTCTGGGAACTGACCCCTCCACTCAGGGCAAGAAAGAGGTGCCCAGCCATGTAATGCCTTCCCCCCGCCCCCCCCCCCAACACCAATGTAAAAAAACAAACAAACCAACCACAACAAAAACACACTGGACAAACAAAAATGCTTCAGTAAAGGAAAGTGAACTAGCTGGAATCATACCTAGTGCAGTAGGAAAAAGGGATGCATCAATGCAGAGAGAGGCCTTTTGTTGAAAAGTATTTTGCCAAATTGCTTTTCTATACATCAAAAACTGGATTTTGCTTTTCTCTCCCACTTGATGGGCAGTTACTCCTGCAAGTAAGTGCAGTGGTTTGAAGGAGGCTGCTCTCACAAATACAATCCTACAAATAACCTATCAACTAGCTGATAGATGATGCCACACAGAGCTAAGTTAACAAGATGCTGGAGCAGCCTAAATTCCTATTTAATTTGGATACAACATTGGCCTCCAAATTACAGTTTTGTTTTTCATCTGTTTTCTAGGCCATGAAACCAAAACTACTCTCTCTTGGAATGCACATGCAACAGTCAATTCTCAGTAAATCCCAGGATGTATGTGAAATTAGGGAATTTGTCTTAGAAAGAAGTATTATCTTACAGCTTGAAAAAGTGTGTCCTGTTGTGTGATTAATGTCTGTTTTTCAGGTAACTGGGACTCTCTAATGCTGAGCATGCTTTATTCTTCTTTAATACAGCAGTGTGTTTTGGAAACCCATCATCCTTTTGAGTTCAGGAACATGCTGAAGGTGATTGTCAGGACCTCTCTGTTCACACCTCTCGGTTATCACAGAATTAGGGCACAGATGCATGAGGAACGTTGGCTTTTATCGACAGAATAAATGCCTTGGGCATCTGTTGTGCTTTTGCTGCCCTGAGTCGTACATTATCTCCTGCTCTAGCACAGCTCTTTTGGGTAGCCCCATCCCTGTAACAACTTGCACTTTCCCCTTTCAGGTGAGAGCATCGAAGCATCACTCGGCATGATCGGGTATTTTGTAATCAGTGCAGTTTAGTTTCAAAAAGTTCCTTGTGATCTAGTTGCACAGCCAGCACCAACACAGGCTTTGAAACTATGCAAACATGTAGCTAGAAGGCAACTTAGGGTGCAGGGAGCTTACAGTGTATGTGTGCAGAGAGAAGTGAAGGAAATGGCAAGGACCAGGCAAGGAGAGACAACATGATGCCCGCTTTACCTCAGGCCTTGCTGTGTCTGTGTCCGCTCAGTGAAAGGGGAGAAGGCAGAAAGATTTCATTACGCAAAGGGATAGTTCTGCACTAGTACTTCTCATCACCTCTCGTCAGTTGGGGGCTGAAGCTTTTTTCTCCCATTCAGGGGCCCTTCTCTTCCCCTTGCCTCCCAGTCCTGGCAAGCCTGTCTCCACCACCACCATGGCTGCTGTGGTGAAAGACTTCTCTGAGTTTCTCTGCTATAGAGGAGTGAAAGGCAGAGCTGCGAGCGAAGCACAGCATCAGCAGGCTGTTTTTTATGGCTTCAAATCTCAGAGGTGAAGAGATATATGGCTTTCCTGGAAGGGAGGCAGGAAATCACCTCTGATAGAGATGCTGGTAGGATGGAAGTGGGGTGGTTTAGAGAGCAGCTCTATCCACCTGCCCGCCCTGAGATAGCACACTCTGGGTAATCCCCCTGCCCCAAAGACACAGACCTTCATTGCTTCATCACACAGTGAAGAGGCTTTGATGGTGCCAGGAACAGATAAATAGGAGGAAGCTAATAGGCCCCTTTGCCTCTGCTTAGAGCAAAGTGCTCTTTGGAGTAGAATTGGGGGTCTAACATGAAATTCAATGGTTTTCAAAAGGAATTCTGTCTTGGTATTCAAGCCTGTAGTTAAACTTCTTAATTAAGTGTGAAAATAAGTAATTTAAATCTAAAAAGTATGCTTTTTTTAAAAAAAAACAAACTGTTCAGGGCATAAATACACTTCAAACAATGTTAAGAAGCTGACTTAAAGTCAGGAAATCCTAAGTACCAAGATAAACTTAATTTATGTCATTCTGCTTTTATGTATTTTGGGGTTTTTAGATTTGGGACCAAAAGAAGCAGTCTTAACCCAGGCTTTTCTTGTTAGTTGTTCTAACATGGCTTAAATATTGGTATTTTTTTTAAGTTATTGTTAAGTATGTGACAAACTATTAATTCATTAGTGAAGATATTGATATTCTCAAAGATGTTCCCTAATCTCCTTCAAATATTGATTTAATATTATTATAGCATGGCCAAATACTATATTTCTCTTTATCTAAATTAACATTTTTTCAAGATATATTTAGGAAGGAAATGTGTGTTTATTGATTGTATGAATGAAATTACTTTAATTAAGGAAACAGGCCTACTGCCAAAAATGGCATACATGACTATTAGTGCAGGCTGCTTCCTACAACAGCCCAAAAAGGTATCATCAAAAGCAGATGCCTAAATTAGTTACAACGTACATCCTGGCCAGACGGATGCTTCAGACGCTTGGCCGTTTGTACGGTAGAGTCTCTTTCCTTTGAAAGTAAGCTGGAGCACAGTAACACTTTAAGGTTTTCTACCAACCATCATTTAAGATTTTTCAGCTTTAAATTAAAAATTACTTCAGTGGAGCTTGATTCTCTTGTCAGGAGATTCCCATGTCAGCTTTCAGCACTCTCATTTAGATTAGTGCTTGGAGTAGAGGATATGAGATACTTAAGAAATGTTAGAAGTTTCATCTTTTTGCCTGAAAACACAGGCAAAAAAGTGATGACAGTAATGACTACTGAAAAGGAAACACCAGGCCGTTGTGCTTTATTTTATTTCATAGCAGCATTCCAGTATTCTGACTTGCTTTCACAGCTTTTAGCCTCAGAATTAGTTAGAAATCCAGTGTGGATTTCCAGTGCTGTTGCTACCTCGTACAATGAAGAGGAAATCCTCAAAAATGGGTGGGAATCTACAGTTTAGTAACTTCCCATAAGAATGTGATTTGGGGATGTTGTGTAACTGAGAAGTTTGTCTATTTTCTGAATCCCAGCTTCATAGTTAATGGCGTACTATATTCATTGAATCTTCCTCTGGTGCATGAGAATAAAAAATAATCCAAATGTAGGCATTGTGGAATGTCTTTTCTCCACTCAAACTGGAAATGGTTAAAAAATACAGCCTCTGAACCCAGCCCCCACAGCTGAGAGTCTTAAAAACCTGGAGGTGGGACTTAAAACAGAGAATCCCACCACAGCAAGGGGTATTACAAAATGAGCCATGGAAGCAGTGATTATTGATCAGGGGATGTCCTGGCAGCAGGGGTTGCCAGGATCTGTCTAGCTTTGCTTGATGCAATAGTTGAGTCCCAGGAAGCCTTGTGGCCTCGTTGGGGCTGTGGCATGGGCTCTAATCAGGATCAAAACAGCCATTCACTGCTTAGCAAGAGCCAAGCTTAGCTGTGATGCTGGTGATTTGGGCTGTAGCATGCTTATACATGATAAGCCTATCCCTTGTCGAGATATTGGCGGTTGACTTGCGTCTGCATTGAGGAATGTACCTGTGTGTGAACTGTATGGAGGGTATAGTGATAATTCAGGAGAGCATGTATAAGATGAGTTGTGTTGTACCCCAGCCACAGGAGCTCTCCTGTGGGGGAAGGAGCCTTCTCTGCTGAGCCAACTTTCCAACAGCCCGTGAGAGTGTGTCTGCCTGTGTAGCAGGGAGTAAGTATGGGGGCATATGCAAACAATATATGTGACAGGAAACATGGGAGAGGCTGTAGCTCTGCCCGTCAGTGCTGGCAGGTGGTAAGCATGCTTCATGTTATGCTGCAGCGTGGCCCCCAGCACTGTCATAGCTGAGCTTAACCCTAAAGTGACTAGCCTGAGCACCTGAGATGTTTTCTAAGCCCCTGACCTGACTGCAGCAGCCATATTTAATTTAACCTTCCAGATTAAGGTTTCCTTCTTTACCTTCAGCGTGAGGAAATGTGACTACAGACCTTCCCACCTTGTTCTCTCTATATTATAGATGTGTCCATACCAGCAGAAGACATTTCAGCATAAAGTGCCTAATTGCATGCCATGGGAAATGGAAGAACATTTCTTCCAATATTCCAAATGGAAAACAGGAAAGTGTTTCTTCTGGCCTTTTTACAAACAAACAGAAATAGGATATTCCTGATTCTGGCAAGGTAGAGTGTGACTAGCCACGGGAACTACTGAGCTATCAGGACTTAAAACGTTAATGCTGCTCATTTTTGGTAGAGCGGTTTTAAGCAATGGATAGACACTCTTGAAGGACTAGCTGTACAGCTCCATCTCCTGAGCTCTGCCCTGTGGGGTTCTTTGTGTGACGGTGTGAAAATGCACTGCTGAAGTGTTGACCTCCTCTGCACTTGCAAGCACCTTCTCTCTGAAGCCATGAGGTTTCTGTATCCTCTGTCCGTACTGGCAGGGGATAATGGTTTCAGCAGTACTTATGGGATGACTTACATAATTGTCACTGTCTCATTTTTGTAGCCACTCTATGTAAATGTCAATAAAATCATCCAACCACCCTATATAACTATAATGTATATCTGTTATAGCTGTAAACATCGTGATTGGTATCTTAGCACATAATGTTTGCTTACGCACTTACACACATGCACAGATATGTCCCTCCTATGGAAAGTATCCAAATATCATAAGGGCACTTGCAAATCCAGTAACCAGTAGCCAGTATTTATTGATGTTTTGGCATATGTTTGCTAAACATATGCATAAGCCTTGAAGAAAGACTGTGTGAGGGGTCCTCAAATCAAGACATACAACCAGCAGCTGCTTTGGGTTAAATCATTTTAGAGGCTTAAAACCACATTGGGGATTCGAGTGCTGTAGTACACTGAGTCACCAGTAAGGGGAACCCTTTTTGCAGTAAACCTTCAAGCTCTTACTGCTTTGATGGAAAGCGTGGTCGTAAAGATAATGTGACATTTTGGTTCCAAAAAAATTATGTTTAATCAGAAGGCGAACAGAGATAAGCAGTTTAAAATGAAATCTGAATTACAATTTCAAATCTACTTTTTTTTTTACTTCTCAATGAGATTGAATAGGAAATGTGAATGAACCTGCATAATGCAGGCATTAACCCTTACAGCAATGCTAAAGAAAAGAAGAAAAGTTGATCTTGACGACAGGCTTTAAGACAATATGAATCAAACCACCCCAGAAAAGTGACTGTCGTCAGGCATTGTTTTAACAAGAACAACAAATGGTTGATTTATTGCTTGAGATTATGTCATGATAAATAAAATTTCATCTGTGGCCGAGTCTTCTCGCTTCAAAAATGCAATTTCCAAACTTAGGCACTACCATTCTAAATATTTTCAAAAGTTATAGTTTTCAATAAGCATAAAGATGAATCTCAATATTGTAAATGCTGTAGAAAAACTCCTGAAACTATTTTAATTAATCTATGTTGCTGTACAATAGATGTTATGTCAGGAGAAAATTGGTATGCATGTGGATCTCTGTTCACATAATATGCAAAATCACTATAGTCTTTAACTGTCATAGTAGGTGTATTTTTATACTGCATGGACAGAGAAATGGTTTTATTGGGGTGAATAGAAATTCAATATTTACTTGGCTAAATAACTTAAATATAGATTTTTCTTATATCAAATGAGCAATTCTGGAACTGGTGTGATGGATTGGTCTGAGAGGACTTCTCTCCCTGTCCAGTGCATGCATTTCCATTACGTTTAATCTGGAAAAGCATATTAGATCTAGTCAAATTTACTTTTTCACTACTAAGTACCTAGTAACTAACTTTATGAAACCACTGAAAGCACAGATTCAATGCCGCCCATAAAATCTGTAAATAAATACCACTGTAAATCTAAGCCAAAGTTTCTGCCATGGTCTCTCAAATGGCCTTCCCTCTAGACTGCTAATAAGCCTGTCTCTCTAACTTTGAATACTCCATAAATGCACTATGCTGCTTGATAGTGCATCAATATTAATTAATAATTTACCACACTGTTGGAATTTTCCTCTACATGTAATCACAGCTCCAGCTTCTTCTAAACCTTTCTTTCTCTATCAAAAAAGAGGAGGAACATCACTTTACTACTTTCACCCTATGTTGTTTAGTCTCCCCTTTGGTTTGTCTGCAAATATTTGGAAAAGTTTATATGGTAATGTAGTTCCATTTTGCAGAAGTGTGCTGCTGCACCTAATTGGAGCTAGTCTAGCATGCTTTGTGTTTTATTTATATGGACAGTACATATGTGAAATGCTCCAAAGTATTTGTACTCCGTTATGAAGTGGAAGTCTAGCTTTCAGATAGGGCCTCCATGGGCTATCCCACTCTAACCCACGGATCAGCTGTGGTGGTCAGCAGCTCGTCAGAGGCACAGTCCTGCCAAAAGGCAAATTGTTCAGAGTGTAGTTAGTGCCCAGATTCATACAGGCATTTCTGAAGCAGTCTATGATTTTTATCAAAATGAGAAATAATGTAGTTCATGATGGAATTATCAAATTCTTTAATGTCACTCTATCCTAATAGCACAACAGGTGCTCCCTAGGTGGGATAGAGTAGCCCAAATGCTTTAACTGCGTTTTCACACTGATCCTGAATCACTCCCTAAAAACATCTTTCTTTCATGGGAGTCTCTTTGTAACACCATATAAACACTTTTGTATAAAAATGATTCCCCAAAAACTTACATTCAGGCCAATATCTGCTTTGTCTCGACACAAGCGAAAAGCCAGACCTCTGAAAGACCCTACAGGTAATTTACATGAAAGAGGAGGGATAAAAAAAAAAAAAAGGTACATTCCAGCTGCATTTGGATGTAGCATACAGTGCCTGTCATTCAACTAACCTGTGTAGTCCCCCTTTTGTGGGGAAGAGCATTTGAGGATTTGCAGTTCATTCTTGTTGCAATTCATTCCGGTTGCAATTCATAACACTCAAAGCTTACACAATCATTCTGTTTTCCAGGTGGCTGTCAGCACCTGCGATGTTGCTGAAATGTCCCCAAAAGAAACTGCCTTCGTCCAAGACAATATGAATCTGCAGGTTTTTGGTGACAAGCTTGCATTGATTTTGTTTGTGCCACTTCTCCACTTCCCGAATGAGAAACCAGTATTTAGTACTAAGCACACCAATCAAATACCCAGCACCAAGCAAACCTTCCTAGGGTATGCTTTCTAATTCTTAATTATTTAAATATGAGAGATGAAAGTGTACATTCTTGAAAGTGTTCCAAATACATACATGTGTATTTAATTTACATTAATATTTTGTCTGCAAGGACAACTTCTTCAATGCACAAGAATGGTCAGTCTGATTTGCAGGAAATCTGACCGACCTGATAAGATGACTGGCTATGTGAACATGGGGAGAGTAGTGGATGTTGTTTACCTTGACTTTAGTAAGGCCTGTGTCAAAGTCTCCCATAGCATCCTAGTAGGTAATCTAGTAGATTTGCCCTGGATAAGTGGATGTTAAGGCAAGAGGAAAATTGGCTGGCCCACCAGGCCCAAAGGGTTGTGTTCAGGGGTGCAAAATCCAGCTAGCAGCTGGTTCCCTGTGGCATCCCTCAGAGATTGGCACTGGAGCCAGAACATTTAACATCTTTATTAACAGCCCAGACAATGGGATGGAGGGCATGATCTGCAGGTTTGTGCACAACACTAAGTTGTGGGGAGCAGTCAGAGGCTGAGGAAGTGGACTTATTCAGCCTTAAAAAAAGAAGGCGGAGAGGGGATCTTATTGCTATCTACAATGATCAGAGGCTGTAGAGAAGACAGACTCTTCTCGGAGGCACACAGTGATATGGCAAGAGGCAACAAATGCAAGTTGCGACATGGGAAATTTTTATTAGATGTAAGAAAAAAGAATTCACCATGAGGGCGGTTAGACACTGGAGCAGGGGTCCAGAGAGTTAAAGTCTCCATCCTTGGAGACAGTCAAACCTTGACTGGACAAGGCCCTGAGCAGCCCCATCTAGTTGGACTTGTTTTGAGCAGGAGACTGGATCAGATGACATCCCAGAGGTCCCCTCCAACCTAAACTGTTCTATGATTCTGTGATATTGCAACAAATTCCTTACTAAGTATTGACAGAATCAGTCAATATTACTCTGTTAGAGCTATTTACAAGGTGTTTTGTCAAAGATCTATCTGTCTCCATACTATAGATTAATGATGTTTTCATTATCAGACTATGTCTTGTAGAGGAAGTAGCTATCTCTAAAGTAACAGTGTATTTTTTAAAACGAGGATGAAAAAAATATAGGCCAATAACAGACTCTAGCTGTTATATTAATTTTGCTAGAGACAGTGAGGATGAATTGTGCCTAAAATGTTTTTCTGGTCAAAGCAGAACAGGACTCCACAGTGAGAGCAATCCCATCGACATTGCAAACATAATCAGAATTCAAGACTTCATCTTAAAATATCCATTTGAAAAAGTCTGGGTATTGTAGGTTGACATGACATTTTGTATGAGCTTTAAATTGTGTCAGAGATCTCTTCCTTCGTGCATTTGTACCGTATCCCTGTAGAGACGTTACAGTGTTGATACATAGCAACGCTTGCACATCTGCATGTTGCAGAAAATGCTGTTTACTAATGGCTACGTATTTCCAGTTAGCGCAGTGCTGCATTTTTGTCTGCAGAAAGTGACTTACTTCCCCAGGACTGTAGGTTTCAACCAGGAAAGAGAAAGAAATCTATTACAAATGTAAGTTAGTGGTTAGGTCCCCTTAACCTCTTGGGGTAACAGCATGCTGCTTTTGGGGCAAAGCAGGAGTACAATTTCACTACAGTGATACCATATGCATCAGACTGCTGAGTAGGAAATTCTCCCTAGTATTTATTATGTCCCAATAGTGGGACATAATAGGATTTGATAAAGAGAAAAGCTTGTGACAGAAAATACATAGTTTCAGACTCCTCTGTATGCTCAAAGAAAGGTGGGGTTTTTTCCTCTCTTAATGTAAATTTTGTAATCTGCATAGATAATAAAATCAAAAGATCACTTGGGTAGAAGAATAAATGTAACATTTTTGTAATCAGGCTGTACCAAGATAACTGTCCTTAACAGTTACCGGATTTTCTACTAAAAATAAATAGTCTATTGTTTTTTTATAAAAGGAAAGTTTAGACCCTCTCATGTCACCTAGACTTTTATACTGTGTTAGAAACAGCTGTTCAGAGCATAACATTTCTGCAGGTTTTCCCATGCAATTGAGGCTTTTTTTTTTTCATCCAAACATAGGAAGGTCATACAAAAGACCTGAGCTAGGCAAAAAACCTGCTTATATTGACAGTAGCTAGAATGGGGAGAATGCAAGACCTGTGTCAAGTCCCCCTGGTTCTCGCAGCCTTTCCAGGTAGGAGGGACTGTTTCCTATTTAGAAATGTGTGGAAATATCTAGAGGGATCTGTAGTCTTTCCTTTCCATACTGGTCCAGAAGCACCATAACAGGTTGCCTTTCCCATTCTAGGGTTCAGTTCTGAAGGATTACTCACATAAAACAGGACTGATCTTGGCCATAATGGTTGTGTGCTAGTCTCCAGGAAGCCTGGCCAAGCAACCTTGAAGCTCAAAACTGGTTTAAGAGGAGTTTAGGTTATTTGCTGGGATTGGCCTATATGAATAATCAAGTCTGATGTTTTTACTGGTGGGATTCCCTACAGACTACATGAGAACAGAGAATTCCACAGAAAATAGTATGTAAACTGAATATATATCATAACTTATTGAATGCAAATTTTCCTGGCACCTCCTATTCAGAATTACCGTCTGACTCCTGTGACAGCAAGGGCTACAAATTAATTTGGTATTGGCCAGAAGGCATTTCGCCTCCTCTTTATTAAGGCTGCTGTGTTTCAGTTTTGTGTACATCTAGTGGAACGAAGATATAAATGGAAGCATTTGGTTACCTCCTCCAACTCATTTTCTTTTTTCAGATCTTTTTCCTGATGTGTCTTTGCTATAGTGGTCCAGTAGGCAGGTTACTTGAATGGGGTGATGGAAAGACTGTGTGTGGTTGTGAATGACAGCTCAGCATCATACTGAATGGGGTTGAAACAACATAGAGATTGACGTAGATGGGTCAGTGTACAAACTGACAACAGACTGTGGGATGTATGGGGTGTATGGCCTTTGATATGGTAAGCTGCAGTACAGAGTTTTCGTGCCAGTGAAATATCTAGTCAGTATTCCCCACAGTGGGATACAAGACATTCATTCTCAGGAATGTGTATTTTTGCTGCTGCATACCAAGGCTGTTCAGCATAATGTGATCTCTTTACAAAAAGAAAGGAGAAATATCAGAAATACACCCATGGCAGTGATTCCCAGGGCCAGAGTGAACAGACTCTACTAGAAGAGCCCCAGAACACAGGAGGGTAACGGTGAGCTCCACCATCACAGCTCATGGGAAGTTAAAAGCACTTCTTTCTTTGTTTTCTTTGGATTATTGGGTCAGTAATATGCAAAGGTTATGTTGAACTTCTAGTAAGTAGTTGCCCACAGGAAAGTCAGGGCTTTTTTAATGGTTTCTCTGCTGCCAAATGCTAATTACAAGACTGTAGATGTGGTATACATTGTTCCTTTCATCTTCAGGATATCCCAACATTTGCAAAGTAGCGAGTTAGATACTGTGTTCATGGACAAAGGAATCAGCCACTGTGCAATCCCCAGACCTGAGAGCAGTTTGCGTTTTGTGGAGCTGAAATGTCAATCGGGCCTTGAAATAGTCCTACATTTCAGTTCCTTCCAGAAGTCCTCCCTGGGGAAAATCCTGAAGGCATTACCTGCTCTCGACGAGAATTCATGTAGACCTGCCTGTGCAGCCTCCACAGGCACGCAGGCATTTCAGCCACACGTATCCCCTCGCAGCACTCGCTGCCTTTTGCTCGCAGCCTTTGCAGGGGGGGAGACACAGCATGGTGATCGACGGATGGAGCTGCGCGTCTCCCTTCATGTCGGAGCCACGTTCCCGCTTGCCGTGCAGCCTCTCTCTGCCTGCCTCCTCGCTGTGCCCTTTGTGCTGCCTCCCCACTCCCTCCCCTTCGGCGGCTGGGTCCCATCTCTCCCCTGCCTCTGCTAGCAGCACCGCAAAATTGATCTGGCTCCGGAGCTCTGAAATACCAGCGAGGGACAGGGATGCTAGTCAGTTTGATTTCTGCTGCTGGGCTGACAGGGAAACAAAATGGAGGGGTGTGATGGGAGAGGGAGAGCACAGAAGGTGTCGGAGGAGGGCTAACGTCAAGTGTGAGAGGATGGAGAAAAATCAGGCAGCAGAAGAAAGGGAAGGAGCTGTGAGGGATGGGGACAGAGCAGATCAGCAGTAGTGGGAAGAAATCCGAGCATGAATAAAAACTCCTTTGCTAATTGCACAGGAGGTGGAGGGTGAAATCCGACAGGAAATGGTTTAAGTGGCTTTGTGGCAAGAGTAAGGGGAATAATTAATGGTGATTTCTTGTGAAATAGGCAGAGGAAAACTGACCTGCTCGAAACAAAGCAGGGAAAATTGGGAGGTACAGTAATTTCACAGAGTTCAAGTTTTCCTTATAGATCTGTCAGCAAGGGCTATTTCATACTTGGCAACATCAGCAGTATCAAACCTGAGAGTTCAAAAATCAGAACTCTAGCCCTCCCCAGACAATGAAATTTTCTTTAAAGTAATATATTTTGGGTTCTCTTTATATGTTTTCAATACCTTATATACTTGAATCCTGCTTTCATGGGACTAAAAATAATGTAAAAAATTATCTGTGTTCTTCAAGAAATCACCAGAGTTTGAGAACTGAAGCTTTATAAATTCACCACAACTGGTAACAAAATCATATGAGTTGGTATTTCACCGGACTGTGACTAACACTGACCATATTAGATTAGATGAGAACTCCTGTGGTCCAGGAGCATTTTATCATCTACATATTTAATGGCACGCTGAAGTGGGTCTGTTTCCTGTTTAATCTGATGCTGTATCTTGCTACAAGGGTAACTGACGGTGCCAGAGGACTTAGCAGCTCCTCTCCCTGAGGACAAGTGGCAGTGAGCCAAGACTGAGGATTGCCACAGAAGTAAGACCGTGAGTGAGGTGAGGGGATACAATCACAGGATAATCATGTCCTGGATGGATAGTAATACTGCTTTCCTAATCCATCTTTAAAGTGTGGTAAGGGAGTGGTACTTGTACAGTGTTGTGATGTTAACATGGTAACACTGCCAAGACATTAATTTGCAGTTATATTTTGATTTCATGACATCTCTTAATAACAGACTGACTGTCCAGCTCCCCAAGGTTAAGTACCCTTGTGCTAGAGTACTCCATTATCATCAGTATTAGGATCCCCTTATCCTGGAGATGTTCCTAGAATATCAAGCTGAATGAGTAAAACAACAAGTAAACCATAAAGTTAAGGATGGTCTTTAATAGCAATCATCAACCTTTACTCACTGGCGAAACTTCAACTGAATGTCTTTTTATTGGTAGCTATATATGTAAGGAGTAATGGTTCTGGCTACTAGTGTTACTGCATACTTGGGAGACCATAAAAAAAAATCCTTAGTTTGGAAAGCTTTCTACAATAGATGCAAAAGGCTTCATTGGTATAAAATGCCCTAATAAAGGATCCCTTTTTTTAACACTTGGACTAAATAATTTGTCATGATTAATCTCATTTCTGGACAAGATAGAGTCTGACTGGAGACACAAGCGTAAATAAAAGACCTTTAGAAACTTCTCTGCAGCCTCTGCTCCATGTGAGAGGAGAATTTTTCTGAGGTAGTCACCTAGCAGCATGGACATTTAAAAATAAAACAGGGTGGAAACCCCACGCAAACCACACACTCCCCTACATACACACTTCCTCAGGAGAGGAGAATGAAGCAAAGATGATGGATGTTAGTCTTGTCAGTTAATGTGCTACTCAGTGGAGTTTAGATGCTATGGGGATGAAGGCAGCTTAAGAGCTTCTAAAGACTATGAAAGAATAATTCTATCACTGCCAAAGCATGTAACACCTGCTCACACAGGGGTTCTGACATCAGAAAGAAATTTTCAGCAAGGTCATAAAAAAGCTTCACATTAGGGGAGCTCAGATATGATGATTTAAGAATCATGATAAAAGCATATTAAATAGAAAATCACAATAAAAATTGACTATCATGATGAAAGTTAGGTAGAAAATAAGCCCATTAATCTTCCTCAAATGAAGAAAGAAGCAACCTAGCTAACAGTAAACACCTTACTAGAATAAGCCATCTTTAATTAGTTAATGGAAGCCAACTTACAATGTGTTTGTTGGTCCATCCCTTATTTACTAATATTTATGGACTCGAGCCTGCGAGCTGATTTTTTATGATAGTGATGCCTGGTACCAGCACATACAGCAGAAAAAAAGACCAGCCACTTCCATTTGCTGTAGTAGCCAGTGAGGATCCTCAGCGTTGTTAGCATGAAGTCCTTCTCTGATGCTCCTTGGACAGACGCTGTTGGAAATGGCGCAGATAGATTTTGAATCAGTCAGATGAGGAAGGGGAAGAGGGAACTGAATCTAAGCTTTCCACATGCCAGAAAAATCTTCTGTCCCGTGAACTGTGATATATGTGGGGAGTGTTAAAAGCAAAAGGACACACAAAATGGAAACACCTATGTATTTTTTTAAAAAGACCACATAAGCCTGCTTTCCTCAGTGTTTCCAAGTGACTGAGGTAGGTGGCCCTTACTCAGCATGCTGATGCTGGAGATCCTACCTGGAGGTGGCTGATTCTCATTTGCTCTTCCAGACATCAAAGTCCTGCATATGGGTTCAAGGTACCAGGTCAGAGCCCGTGAAAGCCCCCCACTCCTCAGTGTCATATGCTCCTTTGGTTCTAGCCCTAGTCCTCTGGGAGTTTAAACATCCTCATTGTCAGTGCGAAACTCTTACATCCGTTTCAAATTACACAGGAAGATGACCATTTCATTAAATGCTTCAACGAGATTTATAGAGCACCCTAAATGCACTTTGTGACTGATACTAGACACTAATTCCTCTAGGTTTTGTTTTTAGAAAAGCTTACACTGTTATTACTTCTCTGGTCAAAGGTTACGCTTCCTGCTCTCCATCAATGCAACCAGCATGTAAGTGTTTTCAGATATTAGTCAGATCACATTTTTGCAAGAACCATACTAGTGAGAATCTGCCTGTAACAGTTAGCAAAGTTATGGCTGTATCAAGAAGATGTGTCCGAGTCTTCCTAGTTAGTCAGGACTAATTATATACTTTCATAGTTTGAGAAATTGTGGGAGTCTTTTTAATGTACCTCTGTCCACTCATACAATTATCATCATCAACCATCATACAGGTAGCCCATATCACAAATTTTAGAAAATTGTGTAGCAATAACCACCATTAATAAAACCTACAAAATAAGCAAAAATAAGTGTTTGTCCCAGAAGAGTTTGTACAGTGTGGCACTGAATCCTTTCTGCTAAGGGGATAAGACCATAAGTCTGCAGGAGCAGGCGAACTCCAGCATAAGAGTTTACACTCCATGTTTAACAAGAATTTTTTTTAAAGTAGCCACATGATCATTTATCTTTTCTACTTGTTCTAGTTCTTTTCTTATTAGATGTTCAACTCTAAGAGTTCATCGCAACAGAAACCCAGTGTGTTTGAAATACCAGAGCGAAGATGCTCTGGAGCTGAGCTACAGCTCTTAGACATCCATGTCATCTCAGTTCATGTGTCTGGGGTGGTTTGAAATAATGTCTGCTCTGAAGATGGCTTGTGTTAGCTGAGTAACGCTCTCGCTCTACCGCAACTCAGTCTGTCTTAAAAAAACAGCATCTTTCTGTACTGCCTTCTCTTTTGGTTCCCTGTCTAAGCTGGTGCAGCATACTTTGTGCTGAGTTGTGAAGAATATTTCCTTCTCCTCTCTACACACGTTCTTACTGAGGTAAATAAGTCCCTTAGAGTAAATAATAAGGCATGACAAAATCTACCTTTATGTGCAGGTGGCAGTAGTTCCCCCTTTCAATGAACTTTTTTTGAGGTAACTAAACAAACCTTTCTGGGCCCATCCACTCCACTAGCCACCTCACATTCTTCATCCCAGTTTTCATCTTTGTTTCTTCAGATAAACCCTCCAATCTTACATCATTCCCCTAGGGCAAACTTTGAAGGTCAACTAATTTAGAAGAGTGAAGTTTAATTTGCTGAAGGAGGGGATTATTAATTTGTTCTGGTTCCTTTTGTTGATTTTCTAAGTTTCCTATATAAAAGTCACAGATGCATATGCAAAGGGCCAGGGAATATTAGTTTCAAATATCTGAAATGTATATGTTGAAATGTAACAGTCATTTTGTCATTTGGGATTTTTTGCTTTTTCAAATTCTCTGTGCTTCTGCTAGTGTCAGTTTGGTGATCCCAGAAACCATTGGTTGCACGAACAGATCACGCTCATCAGCTCTGAGGTTCATTCCTGATAAATCAGACAGCAGCTAAAAAAAAAGAGTAATTTTTACAAAATTAACTCCAAAAAGCATTATATTTTATGGAAAATATTTTAGGTGATTTAGTGTGGCAAACTTCAGTCGTGATAGGACTTCAGCTGGCAAGCAGCCAGTAAAGACCTCCAGTACCTTATGAAGTTGTATCTGATATAATCGTTATACTTCAAAATCTGCAATACCTATCAAAGCTATAGACAAAAGAGTATCCCAAAGAGCAACCCCAGCTTTGCCTCATGTATATCTATGGGCTCATTGCAGCAGAGCTCATTGCTAGAACAGGGGCCTTTGGTGGGTTACAAGGAGTTTGGGTTAGAGAGCAAAGCTGATGTGTGGAGATAAATCACAGCCCAGTGTGTTCTCTAAGTTTTGTACTTTGGTCAGTCTCCAGCACTGCGAGACCTTTTTTTTCCCAGACTGTTAGCTCTTCAAAGCAGATACACAGTCTTCGCAGGTACTCACTTGGGGCCTTATACGGCATGGCCTCCATGCTACTAGTCTTTACAGGCACTATATGACAAATTAGCTGCTTGATTATCCTTTACTCTGTCCCCATAGGAAGCAATGTGGATCTCTGTGCAGAATGAAAGGAGGAGCGGTGGGCAGGGCAGCAGCACTGGCTGTGACCGTGAGCCCTCTGTGCTCTTATGAGCAGCAGCAGCAGTAAGTCAGCATTCAGTGTGTGGCTGCTATGGAGGAAGGCAAGTGCCTACTGAAGTTTTCGTAGTAGTGACACTGCCAGTTTAACACACTTATTGGTGCCTACCCAGTAGCATGTACCTCCTCTGAACACAAGCTAGACATCTCACATACACCACTCAAATAATTTTTTATTCCAGTTTTCCAGTTCATGTTCTTATACCAGCTTTTCCTGGTCCAGAGGCAACCAGCACAGTTCTCAATCTCAAGGTAGCAGTGACAGAAAACAGACTGTAGATTTGTCCTTCTGCCACTGCCACTGCTTTTATTATGATAACCCCTGAGAATCCTAGGATATTAACCACAGGAAGGCTGGAGATACAGCATCGCTGATGCTGTCTCTGCCATGGCTATAGAATTTGGCCAATACCTATGAAAAAATACATGATGTTGATGATGTCAACTTCTAAAAGCATAGTGACAGTATTAAAGGTTCAGTGTTAATGATCTATAACCACACCTTCCAGAAAAATAAGAATTTAAGAAAAAAATCTCATTACAAATGTTTTTATGACTGAAATTAATGAAAATACTGTATTAGTTGAAGGAAGACATGACAAGATTGTATTGTTTCATCAACATAAGCATGGATGAGAAACCTGCAAATACTAACAGCTGAAAGAAAAGCCAACAAGTCTCTTTTCAGGGAGAGGTGGTACTTCCAAACATTCAAGTTCAGATATGAACTTGTGTGCGTTTGATACTGAAGAATTCAAACAAGAAAACCTTGTGTAAAAAAATAGAATACAATATAGCTGGTCCTGACTCCAGCTCAGAAATTCCATAGGAAGAAGACAACAAATGTTCTGCTGCAAGAGGAATATTTGGGGCTTACCACAAATACCAAATGACATCAGTGTTTTCAGTGCTGTGTTGACAGAAGTCCCAGTTGTTCTGAGTTGTGTTTGCACGCCTCATGTTCATTATGGTATATCACTACACAGATGTTTTGCACACAAAACATGGAATTTCTTTAAAGTCATCTTTTTGAACTATGTTTTCAGAATCACAGACGCAATAAAATGGAAATGGTTTTGAAGTGAAAAGTGAATATGGCTAAGAATTTCTCGACTCAATGCTCTGCCTGACTACTTGAGTCATATTTAATTCTGCCTTAATTTTGACACAGCAAAAGAAGTCAAGAAATTTTCTGGGCTGAGTTTTACAGTTTGTAATTTTAGAAACAGGACTGAAACACAGCTAACTGTAGCAAGTTATTCACTATTTTAAGACCCTTTTCTGCCAATCATGTTTCCCAAGAAATAGTTTGAGATCACCATACTTTATGATGATTTAGGTGACTTTAATCTCTGATGGTTTCATAAAGTTGCCCACATCAGCTTGTAAGCAAGCATCAAGATGAAGTTCATTTTTTTGTTGGCAGTTTTTTCCTTGATCTCTCCACTAGTCCATATAAACTCTTTTACTGTCCTTACCACACTATCTGACAACCACCCAAAAGTGCGTCAAACAACATGACTAACATTTCACATGTTGTTTGTTCTTTCTTCAGTCCTCTCCTTGGGGAGAAAATTGCATGCATAATGGAACATTTTGCTTTGGCAGAGTTTTATTATTTAATTGATGCTTTTTTTTTTAAAGTCTATGGCATGCGTTCATTTGAAAATTAAAGAATTATGTCTTGTACTTACAGCAGAAGTTGGTGATATTTGTGCTGATGTTTGCTACTACAAAAGCTCATTCTTGGCTGACTCTTGAAGTTTGGGGTTCTTCAAACCCAAACATTGTCCACTTAAAGATATGGCCTAGTGTCTGAAACTTCACTAGCTATCCTCTAGGAGTTCAGGAGAGGCAACAGAGGATTGGTTTGATGTGCTTATAATCGCACAACCTTGGGTTACTACAAATCTTCCCATGCCATCCTTTCTGATGATATGAAATATGAAATTATTGTGGGATCTTCCTTTGGTTCTTAACATTGTGTCTGCTTGGTATGCCAGGCTTCTGTTCCATATTCTGCAACCACCTTGTGAGCTTCTTTTGAAGCAATGTATTGATTTTAAAATTGCTCTCTTGACTTCTTCATCATTGTCCATTTTTATTTAATTGATTTTCTTTCTATGTAAGGTTCTGGAGGCTCTGTGAAGTAAAAGGGAAAAAAAAGGCAAACAACAACCAACAGCTGATTTCTTACTTCTGGTTAAAGATCCCATGGCATTTCTCAAGGATAAGCTGATAGTCCTAATTTTCTAATCAAATTGTTTGGTTAATAATGTTTTTATCCCCTGTATCTAAACTGTGACTGGATCCGAGGCATCAGTATTCTCTTGTGTTGTGTCTTTATGGCGTATTGTATGATGCTGCTATGTGTTGTTAAAACATTTTATTGCTGACCTCTTAGGGATTGTTTATGCCAGGCAGAGCGGTTAACATGCACATGTTTGTGTGTACAGCGCCCACACCCACACACATTCTCACTCATACATAGTCAGTAGTCAGTAATAAAAGCACTTTGCTGCTAAATAAATTGAAAATAGTATTAATGCAATAAATGTCCAAGCAGGATTGATTCTGTGTATTTTATAGCATCTGCTATTGCTCTCTGTTTTCAAGCTACTAATATGTTCAAGTCTGCATAATATTGTTATTTCCAGATGCAATACTGGAGTTTGTCTGAGAGTGCCAATATTGGCTTGTTTTATTTAGTATTAAGTTTAGGCAGAGATTAACCACTCTGTATGTGAACAATATCTTGTAGTCTACATTTCTAATGTGTATGTTAGTTATTTTCAGTCACTTGTATCCATTTTCTATCAACGGCAGAAAAGGTCTATCTATTCTATTCCTTGAATTTAGTAAAAACTACTGAAGCTCAACATCAAAGATCAAATGTAGGGGTTATGAGGACAGTGATGACTTTAAAATTATGAAAACGTACTAAACTAACTCTGTAGTAGGAGAAACACCTTCTTGTCCCCCTCTTTGATTTCTCTTACATTAGAGGAGCATAACACGCCATTATTCTGTATTTACTCTTTCTATCTAGTTCATTTACAAACATAAGGCACAAGAAAGCAGTGATTAGCGTATATAGGTATGGAAAGACGTGTTACCAGTTAATGTAATGAAGCAGCATAATTCATTCTTTGCTGTCTACATTATGTACAGGGAAGTAAATGTGCATTAATCATGCAGAAAGCAGGAAATTGAGATGTATGGAAGGGAAGAGTGATATGATACATGAACCCATCCCCCAGCCTCACAGAGTTGGCAACAGGTCCGTTTTTGAATAATGTATATTTTGGCAGACATGTCATTTGACAGGCAGGGCTGACCAGAAGGGATGTAAGGAAGCAGGTACTTATTAGCAAGAAAAAGGAGGGAACAAAGCGTTATTACATCTAACGCAAAGTAATACTGACCCAGTTAGCATCCGCTAATGTGGAGGTGCAGGCTAACTGACAGGTTTCAGACAGCAGCCATCCATGGCTGTCGTCACCAAGCACTGATGTTTCTGATGGGTGGTACATCCTGCAGGCATTGCTACCAAGGCTAATGCTGCTCACCGTAGTTCAGTCCTAGCTTCCTGACAGCCCTGCTCCACACAGTGCCTGCACAGAGATGTGGACAGGGAAAGATGGAGGGGATCACCTGTCCCTTGAGAGAAGTGCAGGTCCCAGGCTTGTAGCCTGCTTGCCATCTCAGGAGAAGCTCTCTGCAGTTTGTCCTGGGGCAGAAGCGAAGTTCAGCCTGCAAGATGCTACCTGTGCAAAGAGCAAGGGTGCGGGCTCGACAGCCTGCTGGGGCAAGGGCAGCCAAGGGGCAAAACTCATGCTGAGAGTAGAGAAGTGCAAAGAGCTCCTGGCTCCTCCACTCGCCGTGCATGATGTGTACCCATGCTGCGCGTGTCCACATGGCTCACAGAGGGAGACAAACTCATTTGAAATCCACTGTGCCAAGTGGAGCAGCACTTGCACATTTCTCCCTAAAACTCTGGCTCCTGGGGTGCAGGACCAGCTTGGCACTCACTGTGCCAAGGCAAGCAAGACAAAAACCCAGAGTTTGCTCAGCTGGTCCCCATCAGAGCCATATCTTGGCATCCTTCTTCTGTCACCCTTTCCCCAAGGCACAGCATCACGGCAAGGCCAGAGAGGCAGTATCTGGGGTGCCACTTCCCTGCTGCACTCCAGGCTCTTCCAAGAAGGGGTGATACATCTCACAGAGCATTAGTGCTGCTTTGACAGGCCTGAACTCTCAATTCCTGAGATCTTTTGCAGGGCTGCAGTCCCTTCACCACACACTGCTTTGCAGAGGGAAAACAGGAGCTGAGTGGGAGCTGGTCCTCACCCTGGTATAGCTTCATTTTAACCCCTCTTCTGTTGCCAGTGGTGCAGGAGGTGGGACATGGGAGTGAAAATCATGACCTTTGCAATCACAGCACTGATTCGTGGGCTCTGTCATTCTGCACTGGCCAAGGGAGATGTTGCTGAAGAGGCCCACCGTATGCTTCTGCTTGATTAAATTTCAATTCACAAAAATGCTGCATATGACATTTATATATACTTTTATATACATATATACATTTATACATACTTTGAATTGAATAAGGTCATAAAAATGATGAAGATTAAACATAAAAGGAAAATCACAGAAAAGGCAACTCCAGCTGATGTTCACCAGCCTAGCATGCTCATTGCTACTTTTTTAGTTGCTTCCTATTTTTTCACTAGTTGCCACTTACGGAAAGTTAAAATAATTTTTCTTTATTATGAGTCTCATAAAAATGATCACTGTTTATTTCATTGCTGGTTTATTTCCTTTTCTCCTCTCAGCTCTGTTTTTTTATACCTGTCTTGATTTTAGATTTAGTTTGTGGGAATTTATTTTGCTTTTCTATTTCCCCAAATTCCAAAGTGCTTTATACTTAAAAGAAAACAGATAGATACTTCCAAGGTAAAAGATATTTATCTTGCCTAGGTAGTCTAATACTCAGGCAAATAACATGTAATAAAAATAAATCCATATGGAGAAAAATGTTGCTTATGAAATTGTAGACATAAGCATTGGGTAACTCTAAGCCCTTGTGCTGGCTGTAGGTAATAGATTTTTACATTTACTTTGTTATTAATTATTTTGGGGCTGATAACTGAGAACTGTGGTTCAGTTTAATGACACACAGGACTAGGCTCTGTTACTTTCCTTGATTTTGATCATTCTGCTCTCCTTTCTCTTTTCCCGTTCTCCCCATAGGTTCCCTCACACCAGGACAAAATCTGCAGGTCTGTACTGTTTTGCTATGGAAAAATTCTTTTTCGAGAGCCCCTGGATGATATTTCCGGTCACTTTTTTGCCACGTCATTTTGTCTCCAGCTGCCAGAAGAAATTTGAAATGCATCATAGTCACTACTCAAACTGATAACATGTGAGAGGTCCAGAAGAAATTGTTTATAAAATTTCTGACACCGTATGTCTTGTAATGCTGCTCTGTGTCATGTTCCATAGACATTATGAGATTACATAATGCATTTGATCTTTAAACAAGTATTCCTTTGAAATGTTTGACAGAGTTATGGCACTTCAGGTATTATTTCTTATTATGGACAGATAGGTCAAATCTGCAAACAATTTAATGGCCATATATCACTAACCTTGTCAAATCAATCCTCCTAGCAAATGTGCTATCAGCAGTAAGGACATTTAGAAGCCTAATCCTTCAAGGTGCTAAACATACCGGTCCTCTTAACTCCAAAAGGAGCTGAAGGCTCTCAGCACCTCGCTGGAGAAGGGCTCCAATTAGCCTACTTTTATAGTAATCCTGAATGCATGGACTTCCTGCACGTATATTAGGAGTCAAACTGCCCTTCAGATTTACTTCATTGAAACCTGAGAAGAAGCTATGCAACCGTGGACTAAAATGGCTCCGTATGCTTCTTGGCTCCCGTATGTGCTGAGGATTTCTTTTTTTCGTTCTCTCAGCTGAGAATGCTGTTCTCAGTTCTGCTGAGCTTCAGAGAAATGTGGTGTTCTCATTAACACTTTAACCCTGATCCCAAATAAATTACCTCACGCCACCATTTAGCTTAGCAGCAGCAGGCAAATTGAAAGGATTTGAGGTGTCAAAAGGGGACCAAACTTGACCCCTGAATCCTAGGAAAGAAGTGTTTCCTTGTATAAAGAGTTGGAGGAGAGAACAGCACCTGAAGTGTACACAACCTTGTGGAGCAAACATTGATATGATTAATCCTCAAACAGGTTGTCCGAAGAAGGCTTGACAGATCTGCTAGCTTCCTTTGTGGGAGCACTGACCTTGTGCATGTGTACATTAGCTGACGTGCTATCCGTACGGGGATACCATCGGTCTCTCATTTTATCTGGCTTGCTGTGTAAGTCAAGGGAACTTCCTCTCTGCCTCATCCAAACAGACAAAAGTCCTAATGAAGGAAGGAAAGATTGCACTAAGAGCTAGATGCTGGACCTGTAAGATTTCCAGGGCACTTCTACTTTTTTGAAGGTATCATGGAAAGATAATAAAAAATAATAGATTATAAAAAATCAGGTTTCATTTCAGGGAACTATAATGACCGTCATATTCCTGCTTCTCCCCAAAGCTGCCACTTTCATACCTCCTCCCTGAAGAAGTATCACAATATCTAGCTTCTGATGTGCTGGGAAAGTCCTAAGGCACTTTCACCCCTCTCTGCATAGTGCCCGGGCCAGGAAAGCACACCAAGGGGACAGCCAGTGCAAATGGCAGCAGGTTTCACTAGACCAAGCACACGCAGCCTGGCCACATCTCCCCACTGCTTAACCAACACCCTTTGGACATGTTCCTCTGTGAAACATTTCACATATGCAATGCAGGGCTGAGGGAGAAGGAGACAGGGTCATGACCAAGGTCTGAGAGGGAATGCGTGCGCCTGGGAGGTGATGGGTGGTGTGGAATGTTCCCTCAAGCCTCATGCATGTGCACTGAATAAATCAGCCACAGATTGCTTTGAAGTATGCACAAATTTTTTTGTAGCCAGGGGAGCATGTAGTAAGGGTGTCTGGGAATGAAAGGAGGGTCAGCACCAGCTCTGTATCGTTATGAAAATTAAGAGTCTAAATCAGGGAGTATACAGTGATTGTAGGGAGTCTCAGATGGTCTTGGAGCACCAACTGAAAGAGGAAGATGATCAAAATGCAGCTCTGGAATTGGACCTTGTTCTTAAGCCAGAGTTAATAGGAATAAGACCCCTGAATATGCTGACTGCAAATGATGATTTGTTTCTGAGTCTGCAGAGCCCTGCCGTGAAGAGCCCTGGAGCCATGACATATAAAAAAGGAAAAAAAGGCTTTTAAATTGGCACAGAGAAAATAAATTTTGTGTCCTAATGCTGACAGTTTAAATATGTAAATTTTTTTTCCAGAAGCCACTAAAATAAATGCTGTAAATAAATAGTTTTAAATATTTCTTCACTGTAACATGGTGTCCCTGCTCGCCAGGAAAGCATTTGTGCTCATGGAAGAGCCAAATCAATATGCACTTATTCCAATATAAATGTTTGAATATTACAATATAAAAGTTTATTTTATAATAACAGATTACTGGTGAAGTAGCATTTAGCTGTAATACCACAGTGGTGTCGAGTAGCAATGTCAAAGCTGATTTTACCATTTAATGAGAATGAATCAGCGCTAAGTGAATAATGGGAAAATACCTTTTGTGGCACATTACATTTACGTAATTCCTCCCTATTTACCTTTTTCTTCTGAAGTATTGTTCATTTTGTTTTCTTCTGGCTATTCCAGTTTATTACAGCAGTATCAACTCCCCATATATTGACGGAGTCTGTGTACAAACATGCATGTACACAGATACTATCCTTAAGCGATTAGGATAAATAATTATTTAGTTATTATTAGGAATAACTTTGGCTCATGAATAAGCATCTCAGGGGTGCTCAGTAAGTCTCAGTAAAGGCACACCAAAAAACCAGAGGAAGTTGCTTATTAAATATTTCCTAATTTGTTAAATAATTCTGGGTTCTTTTAGGAAGTTCATAAGAAGGGACATTTCAGAAATGAGTGTAGGGAAATAAAAACAAGTTTCTAATACACAGAAAGATATATCATCTTATTTCTGCTTTTCTCATATAGGTGTTGGCATGGTTAAAATCACCTCACATTTGTAATTATGAGACCATGGTTTGAACTGTTTATTGTTCTCTAAAATCTTAATCAGAACAGCTGAGATTTGCTGTGCCTCAAAGTTATTTTCTTAATCAAATAAAAATGTTTAACCATTTCTGATAACAAGTTGAGAGAAAAATAGGTTGGTTTGCTCCTGTTAAAAAAAAATTAAATAGATGTAGAAAAACTTTTCAATGCATTGTTACAGGAAAGTTGTCAGGATACTTGTACTGCTATTCTGCTACTCTGTTCCTATTCTTGTGAAAAAATCTACCACACTCAGCAAAGCCTCCAACAAAAGCAGGGTAAAAAACCCTCCACAGTAAACCAGTAAAGAAATTCAGTTTGTATGAGCTTAGAGATTCAGTAGTGTTTACTCATGCAATCTCTGCAGATGCCACTCCACTAGTCACTCACAGCGCCTGTGTCTTGGCAAAAGCATCATCTCCAGGACGCGAGCGTCTCCTGTACAGTGGCCACGGGGCCTAGACCCTGTGGTGCAGCTGCATTTTATACAAGCTATAAGTTATTTAGAAAAGTATATTTTTTAATAAAGAAATTTGTTACAATAATTTGGGGATTTTTAATTTTTATTCTCAAATCTGAGGAATGTGATATCATACTGTTTATGGTTTAATCCTGTATAAACAGTACTCAAAATGGTGTATAAGTATCATCTTCAACTAGCAGAGCACTATAGCATATGCTTAATTTTAAGTAGGCAAGTAACTTCCATGGAAGTTAAAGGGAATTTTTAAAAGTGTACTTTGAATGTTTTGCCAAATATGAATAGATATCAAGGAGTACCTCAGTCAAGTTTACTTGCATTCCCTTAAATATAAACAAAGCAATTACTTTGAAGTTATATACACAGGTACCATTTCTGCAATTGCAATGATCCATAACAGCAAGATGTATCCTATGGGCTTGAGAAAATGTTTGGCAGTTGAGATTCTCTGCACATTACACGGTCGGACAGATTATCTAATATTTTTGGCCATACAAATCACTGCATCCTAAGCCTATGGTGACTATAAGTGAGAAACAATTTAGTAAGTAAATGCTTTTCCACTCACAAATAACCAGAAATACCGCTTCACAGATATATTCAATAGAACTGAGCCATATGATTAAACTTTATCTTTCCTTTTTCTTTGTATGATCTACTGGTTTAAATATTTAAATGACTGCTAACAGTTTAATATAGGTTATCTTATGATTAAGTTCCTCAGTGTACTTGTCTGTATCAGCTCTCTCATATCCACTTACGAAGTCTATTGTCTGAACTCCTGAAAACAAGACCTCAATGAGGGGTTTCTTTTGTTGGCTAAGTAGCCGTGTTTCTTCCTGGGGAAATGTGGAAGTGCACATATACCCTAGGGAGAATTTCTTAAGAGATGCATGACCAAGAAGTTTGCCTTCTAAATTCCCAGATAGCTGAAGCAAAGAAGGACCAACAGAGAGTCACAGAGCTGCTGGCAGGAGGCGACCACTGGGGTGTCTGGTCCAGCCTCCTGCTCAGATCAGGACTATTGCCATCTCCAGATCAAGCCAGCCATGGCTTTTTATAGTGAAGTCTCAAGACCTCCAAGGATGAAGATTTGACAATCTCCCTGGATGACCTGCTCCGGTGCCATGCCACCTCCAGGGCCAGTGTAGCAGTGCTGGTATTCAGCAATGTGCTCAGCTGGCACTGAGGGCCCAAGGAGGTCGCTGCCAGGTGGCTTAATGGAAGTTTGTAATTTATTTATATTCAAATTCTCTACTGGCTCCCGAAGAGAAGTAGCAAATCGGAAACCAGGCACCAGGCGTGTCATTTTTGTTGCCTTACTTTTTTCTTTTCTGAGACTTTCACTTACTAATGGAGGTCTCCCAAAAGCAGAAAAGTTTGCCACAGAAGCAAACCTAGACACTGCACTCCAAGTGCAGTGAGACTGATGAGTCTCGCTTGTGTTAGAGGGTCACACTGAAGTACCTCTACAGCTTGATCCAGCATCACCTAGTGAGAGAGGATGAGAGCCACATAGAGCAGATCCTAGTCTGGAGTTAGTCCCATTTAGCTAGAAGCCTGTTGTGATCCTGAAGAGCTAAGAAATGTAAGCATTACATTCAAATATGATGTTGGAAGCAGGTTGTTGCTTGCAAGTTTGTTCCAGCCTGCAAGCTTGCTACAGCTTGTGAATTTAATTTTAGCTCTGGAACTTGCTCCAGTTTTGTAAGGTTACAGAAATCCTGGGAGAAGCCAGATTTCTTACATTCACCAAGAACAGAATGACAGTGTTTTCCTGAGCATTAAGCCCCCCCGCGAAAGTGCCCCCTAACACCAAGGGCTTGAACCAGGTTTTCCCACCTGTCAAACACATGCTAGGCCATTGCTATTTGACAGCAATTACCCCCCCCCACCCCTTTCCTCCCAGCAGCTCCAGCTTAGCTACAAGGACTTAATTAGTGAGTTTTTCCCAGTCCCAAATTGCTTGGTGCTGTGGTTTATACTGTGCCCTGCTTTGCTTTGTCTCCACCACTCATGTTGTCAATAAAACAAAAAAAAAAGTTTTAAAAGTTAGAGCAGCGTTGGTTTGACTAACAGCCTGCTCCTTGCAAAGTATTTGTATTTCAGCTTATTGAACATTCATTATGTATCAGACACTCAGCCTTGTAAAATTGATCCAGGAAAGGCCCACCGCATCAAGCGGGCTCCTGCCTTGCTGGTTGTGTGTTGAGGAGTGCATTGCTTTTCCTGCTACACTCAAGCAGACAGCACAGCAAAAGCTCTCTGAAGCAGCCGACCAGCGAGGGCACAATAATAGCTCTTTTCCTGACCATTAATTCAGACATCATGCAATCAGTCAAATGAATCTGTCCTCCTTTGCAGCTCTTGTGCAGATTGCTGTCCTCTCAGCTCCAATGAAAGGGACCCCGACTCGGTAGCCTGTGCCTTCCTTTAATTAGAGCCAGTGATAACCCACGGACCGGCTCATTTTGCCAACGGCCATATATCACACAACCATCGCTGCCTGGCACCAACAGATTGCTGTCTATAAACAGAGGACCTTTCGTACGAAGACAGCGAGCATGGGAACACCCCGTGAGACCACAAATATAGCTCTTGTAGCCCTCCTCTCTGAGGCTGTCCCACACAGCCTGGCTGGGTTTTCATGTGATTCCCAAGCTTTAATTTTTATCCCATGTCAGAGCTGAAAGTGGCATGTTGGCCTTGAAAGAGCCCTTTGAAAATGCCTGTGTAGGCAAGTCTCATTTCAGTGCCGAGCTTAACTGCTCCAGAGCAATCTGCATTTTAAGGAGAAACAGCTTTGGCAGTCCATCAACTTCTCTCTGTTTGTTGCTGCTGCATATTTTATGTCACCACCATATTACAAAATGAATACTCCATATTACAAAATTAATATTGGAAATACTTCCTCTGCATTTTATGGACTTTATTTGTGCTTTGTTTTCACACGATTGTCTTACTTTCGTCTCTGGAGAATGAATAGTATTATTATCAAGGGCAAACAAGCCTGGAATTAATCTGATTTAATGTTTAATTATTACTTATGATGTTTTTTAGATTACATACCAGCATTGTAGAATGCCATTTTACAAGCTAGAACAGAGAGATGCACAGTAAACTGGGACGCTGGGACTACTCTGAGACCTCATCAGTGAGGTTTTTTCAGCAGTAGCATCAGGCATCGCGTGGTGTGAGGTTTAGTTTAAATTGCTGTTGCTCTAATCAAGGGAGCAGGCACACCACTTGGACAGGAAGCTGAAAAAATAATCAAAATTTTAGAGCTGAGCTGAGAGCACCCACCTGGATAATTTCGTCCTGAGCACAGCTCAGGCCTCCCAGCCTTCCTCTTTGGCAGCAGCTGTTGTCTGGAAGGTTACGCCAAGTGACTGCTATCAAAAGGAATAAAAAAGGAGCTGAAAGAAGATTGCTGCACATGTGTTTAGTATCATCTGTGTAAAGGCGACAGAGTATTTCTGTGGCTTCTTTTGAAAGCTGATAGGGCTGGGTTTCCCCTTGAGCGTACCTGGCTGCCTTGCCTGCAGAAATCCTAAACAACACAGATGAAATTTTGGCCTGTCTGAAGTTCACGGATAAACTGCAGTTGGCATCAGTGAGAGGGAGGGGGTGAGACTCCGATTTTCCCCGAGTCTTTACTTTCTGCCTGCCCTGGGAACAAGGGCAGGGATCTGGCTGTGTCAAAAATCCCCTTGGCAGGGGGCACCCGCACGAGCTGGGCAGCTGCAGCCCGGCCGCCTGCCTCGCTCTGCAGCCGTGAATTTAGGAAAGGGCTGTGCTGAGGAGCCCCGTCTCAGCGAGACGGAGCCAGCGTGGCAGACGGCAGTGCTGAGGTCTGCTTCGAACGCTGAGGATGACCCGAGGATGTCCAGTGCAGGCCTGTGAGCAGTCCCTTCCTAGGAGGACAGTGATAGTGCCCAAGTGAAACAGGGCTGTCTTCATGGTGCAGGACTCTGCAGCAGGGGAGTGGACACATGATAATCTTTTGAGATCATTTCCAGGCTTCCTAATTTGTCTATGCAGTGAAACCCTGACGTTCAGCACTGCGTAGGCATCAAAACCAGTAGCAGGGCAGCACCATCCTGTTAAAGATGGGCTTGCAAGCCCTGGGGTAGTTGCTGTCCTCAGTGGGATTAAGTTGTCTGCGTTATTCAAGAGTGGGGAGGGAGCCGGAGCTGTGTCCTCAGGTCTAGCAGGGTTGGAAATACTCCATTTCTACTCCTTTTACTCAGAAGAAAAAAATTACTTTTATATTTCTCTTTTTCTCTTCTTCTTTTTTCTTTCTTTAAACTTGAAGAGTGATGGTAATAGTGGAGCTAAAGGATGACTAAACACTGAATGCAAATTGTTTAATTTAAAACAGGGCTTATAACCTCCTGGCAAGTTCCAGACAAATTGTTCCTAAAAACTCCTTATTAAACATTGCTTATTGTTGCCCACATTTGAAATTTAGTTTACATAAAGATTTTGGGGTAGTGCTAAATAATTATATGGCAGGATAATCTGTTCTTTTTATATATGGTTATAATCATTTGAAAAATCTATCCATGGAGTAGTTCAGGAACAACTATTCTTCAGCAGCTATTTTGGGTCAACTCAATGCATAGTCTATTAGAGGTATTACTTCTGCTGCAGAGTAATGAATCATATTTGCAGTCAGGAAGTCACTTGTGTAAGTGTCACTAAATATAACGAATACAGGGCTATTTAAAGGGTTTCGGGATTGTCTGATGTTCTAGAAGATGCTGTTCCTCTGGAGAGGAAGGGTAAAGTCCCTTATTCCAGCTGCTCTCAGTGGTTTAACACGGAAGACAGGGAGCTATCAGGATTTGTGCAATGGGATGTTGTCGTGCTTTTGCAATTCCTATATAAAGTGAAAAAGGGGCTTCTTAATTTGGAAAATTGCCTTGTAATCTGCGTATAAAAGTATAGCAGGATTCCCCTGCATATTAAAGCCTAGCTTATTAGTTTTAAATCCATTCCCTTTGATTATTTATTCTGAGTCCTGTGTTAACACAGGACTAAACCCCACATTGCAAATCAAAGCAGAGACTCTGAAAATACTCTGTTGCAGACAATCCCTGGTGCTTCATTTGACAAAAAGATGGATTAGAACAAACTCCGGAGTGTTATTATTACCACCTACATGAAAGATTGTTTCTTTTATTTGTATTAATTACTGATTAGTGCTTTCTGTATCTTCAGCTCTTTCAGATGTTTTGAATGAGATGTATTGCTTTCTATAGTTTCTTATCTAAAGGGAACCCTGACAGAAAACTGGTATCTCAGCCGCCATGCACAAGGAAGTCATTGATGTGCTCAGACGCTGTACTTCAGGGAAAACCCTAGGTGAGATTCTTGGAGAGGTAAAAATAAGTTCACAGATAATACTGCAGACAGCTAATTTTCCACCTGACAATAATGTCATGAGTAAATGTGGTAATTAACTTTAAATTGGAGCACAGAAGGAAAAAGGAGCTGAGTGTGTAGGGCTCGTTGGGTGTGTGGTGGCTGGGGAGCAGCCCAGAGCTTGCAGCAGTCCGGGCTGCAGGAGGGGAGCCGGGCAGCCCCTCGCTGGATGCCTGGCGTTGCTGACATCGTCTGCCTGGGGTAATGCTCGGCGGCTTTTATTTATTTGGAAAGACACACAACAGAGTGGCTCCTGCCCCAGTGAATTTGCGTGCTAACTGGGACAGAGAGGGTGTGGGAGATGTCCTAGCCAAAGGCTTCATAGATAGTTTGGCCTCTTACTGCCCAGTCAAACGTTGCAGCTCAGACAGCAACCCTGGGGCCCGCAGCTGCTAATACAGCTCTTGGTCGTTACAGCCTGGTCGTTGCAATGATCTCAGCTGGGCGGGCCTTCTCATACAAATCCTCTTGGTCTCACCAGTCAGGATGTGCAAAGGCCTTCTGTCTGCTGGGAAAAGGCACTACAAGAAGAGGCAGTTACAGAGGTAGGTGGAGGAGGTTGTGCTTAAGAACCTCATAATGTTACTGAGCCCTCGTTTAGCCTGTGGAGATCTCAAAATGGAAAAATCCAAGCCAGGTTGCCAAGGGTTAGGACTGCACTTCAGCATCCTGTCTGAGATGGATGGTTCAGGGGTCTGGCTTTCATACATTTTGTGCATGAAAATGATCACAACATCTTGGATGCAAGGAAGCGAGGCAGTTATTGAAGGTATCAATTAACGTGAGACCAATATTTTGTCAGGTGGCTGCATGAAATTCAGTGGTGAGCCTTTCATGGCCCGGGTTTTGTTAAAAAAGGTAGTTTTAAAATGGCCCGTTGTACGTCATCAGCTGATCTGTCATTTTCCATAATTCATGAGCACTGGGGCAAGATTAGACAATAGAGTCTTGGGTGAGAATTCATTAATTTCCTCCATGTTTTTAGAAATGTCAGAGGTGTAAAGCTGAGAATAATAAAAGTCAAACTCCTTAGATATATCTACTGTGCTAGGAAGAATATTACTCTGAGCATCTCTGATAGTATACAGTGTCTTAGTGTGCATGTGTCTTTAATTGGTATGCAAGGAGTTTATCTGCTTTACTGCCTGCACTTATCAGAAAAGATATAAAATGGGATGGTGGTAATGGCTGCCTTCAAAGAAAAAGATATGTTCTTTCAAGGGTGTAAGTGCAATAAATCTTTCTAGTTTAAGGGCTCACTGGAAGCAGAAAGATTCTGTTCTGCTGACAACTGAATGCGGGGAACTTTCCCAGGGGAAAACAAATCATGTTTCTTTATTCAAAATATAGTAAAAAGTCACTGAAATGTGGTACTCCAGAATGTGTATTATAGTATTTCCTACTGACTTCTTTACCAATTAAGACAAACTTACATACTAATACATTTCTCAAATGGTTAATATAAGGTATCTGGCACTGAATACACTTAGAATACACTTGTGAATGACTCCCACAGTAATTTGCAGTTCAAATTAACAAAAAAAAAAAAAAAAAAGACTAAAAATAAGCAGTCAACTTTAGGTCTTTTTTTAAGCTATACCACAGGAATTAATTTGCCTGGAATAAAAAAGACAATGCTGAGTTCATTGCTATTCCAGAACCATTCTGCGCGTCTTTGAAAAGCAGAGTTAATACTACAGGCACCTACTGGGCCTTGAAGGGATCGTTTGTGAGTTGAAAAGAAATCAGTATATTTACTTTAGAAAAACCCACATTATTCATAAGAATCAAATGTTGTGCCTGACTGTTATGGAGAAACAAAACAGACAAGGGTGTTTTAAATTGATCTGTCAGTATGGTGCTTTCCAGTGCTCACTTTGTTCATGCAGCCAGCAACTGATGTTAGCATGAATTTAAATAATTCCCCTTGCCCTGAATAATGACGACAAAAGGTGAGTAATGGTACCTAGGAAATATCCTAACTTTTGAGGAGCTGCCTCTTATCTAGGAGTGTTTGTTTGGTCCTTATCTCCGCCCACCCCTAATTGCAGGGAGGGGCTCCGCACAGCATATGACTAAACATAATACAATTTGATTTGTGTTGCAGTGTTCTCCAAAGAACAGATCTGTAAAATTACAACATGTGAAAGCTTAACACAATGATATAAAATGGCAGTGGCACGGTTCATATCTTAAACTGACAGACTGATGGTGATTATTGCAAGGACAATGCCCTGCATATGTCAAACGATTTGCAAATAATTTATGTCACCTTATCCTCCATTATTGTTTTTGCAGAGGACATAAACTGTGTCACTAATATTAAACTGTCGGCCAAAAAAAGCCCACCTCAGCTTTTTCCTAGCTGAGAATGCAAAGACATCTGCGCAGAGACAAACATGCATATGGCCATCATTTGTCCAACATCTTACACATTGTGAAGGTTTTTTACTTGAAATGCCAGCCTATGTGGCAGATGATGTATGTGTTTCTTCAGTCCTGTGATTACCAGCACAGAGCTGCTCTGCAGTGCTCTTCACCTCATCAGTTCCACAAGCTGCACTCCAAGGTGTGTGAAACATTTGCAGGGAGATGGCATCTGACATGCAGCAAGGCAAAAGCATTCTGGTGTGAATATTTGACTCCAGATTTTGTTCAAATCAGGGTCAGATTCTGACCTGGAGAAATTAGTGTGGGTAGAGATTTAGCACTACAAAATAGCAATTTGAAAACTGGAATGAATATATTTTAAAGATGGGGAAGCAGAGGAAAGTGGTGCTGTCTCCTGGGTGACTCCCAAGAGGCTATAAAGGAGAGGGGAAGGGGGAAGGCTTTATAAATGACCTGGGCTTTATTCTTTTGGAACTAAGCAGAAGACAAGGCAATCTTAGTCATTTCTGTTTAAGTTGCATCACCTCAACTGCTGGGTTCTTTGTTTAGGTTTTGATGGTTCATTTATTACTACCAAGAAATGCCTTTGAAGAGTGATTTTTCAGAGGCTGTTGTGGTTAAAAAAAGCAACAAAGAATGCAGAGGGGTAGTTGGAGCACGGAGCTGGAAAACCAGCCTCCAGTGTCCTGCTCTAGATTTTGCCCTGCTCACATTTGGGACAAATTACTTGCAACTGCTGTGGCTTGACTTACTCTTCTGTCAGGCAGGTTTTTCTGTCTGACTCATCCACTTGGCTATGTTTGCCAAGTATTTCGTAATCTTTGGCTAGAAATCACTCATTTGATTGCAGATCGGTGACGTTTCAGATGGGATGCATCAAAAAACAGTGCAAGAGATGGCTCCAATTCACTGCGGTGAGGAGGACAATGCACTGAGAAACTCACTGAGCTGATTTAAGGATTGAAAGGGAACTCCATTCTCTTATTGCTACCAGTTTTTCCTCTTTTGGAAGCCTCAATTAAGCATTTTGCACTTTTAACCCCCTCAGGAGTGAGGAATCTGCTCCTTGCCCTTCCAGGCTTTTCTCAGGCTCCTTCTCAGTAAATCACAGTTTATGACTACATTGATAATTTTTTATTATTATAATGCAAAAATGCCAAAGAAATTTGAGAACTGCATTATCCAAATGAGTTTTAATCTTACTTTCCATTTTTCCAATGTTGAATTTTGTCAAACTTCAAAAAAAAAATTTTAACACCAATTACCTTGTTATTGTAATTGTTTGTGATTAGTGAGTTAGACAAGCAGATTTTAGGCATCATAGTTTATGGAAACACAACGTGTTTCCCATGGCAGCAGCATTTGGACTCACTATAGATACACAGAGCAAAAGGTGGTAGGCTTGCAGGATGCTTCTCTCTGCCTAAACAAATCCGAGACAGCATGCTGGTTTCTCTATTCGCGCTAAGGTGATTTTACTGGCACAAGGAATCTCTTGCGAAGCAGGGGGAGGAATGCAGTCCTCAGGCGTGAAAACTGTTCCTAAGGGTGAGCCCCTTCCTTTTCCCTGCGCAGGAAGAACCTGACGCGGCAGCGAAGGCAGAGGGATCAGGGAGAAGGACGTCAGGGAGAAGGACGTCAGGGAGAAGGGGCAGCAGGACGGGCCCCAGGAAGATGCACTGAACCAAATGAAAGCGCCTCCATAGAAACAGGTCTGCAGGAGCTGTCCTGTGTGTGTCAGAAGCATTTCCATCAGATGATGGGCAGCGGTTTCCACAGCAGTGTTTTTAGGCTTTGCTACAAGCGTGCTTTGGCATAACAGCAAGGCTTTTGCACTCATGCTTGCATGCAATACACAAGTCACAGTCAGGTCTGTGATCTTTACACACACATGCAAAAAACTACCTGCCTTTTACAAAACATTATAACTTACAACAAAATATGCTGGAGAGAAGTTTATCTAAGTAGATAAAAATGTACCCTTCCCACAATGCCCCCAAACTACTGATCTTCTTCAACTGGTTCCTCAAACGTGCCACAACACAGACTTAAAACTGCAAATGAAAGAGATTGTGGAGATAGTCAGTAATCTTGGCTATCTACTTCTTGGCTAGGAGGCATCGTATATCAAGATGCTACGCACTTCTGAGGAAAGGAGCCGACAAAAACTGCAAAGGAATTTTAGAGAGGAATTTACAGGAACCAAGCTAGAAACAGCAGTGGACCTAAAGGGAAGTTTTTATTGTCTTGACAAGAAAAGAAAGTGGGCAGCTCTTAATCTAACAGTCACAATCTAAAGTGATAACATCTGAGAGATGAAGGATAATTTTCACAAGATAATCTCAGGCAATAATGCTGTGCATAAGTGACAAAACTTGATTTCAGCAGTGAAACAATGGTTTGACCAGCAACAGGTACCTTCAAAGTCAAGAAAACCTGGCCAAAATTGTAGTGGCGAACAGTAGAGAAGAGATGTCACCAGCCATGAGAGGATGACAGAGACAACCTCAGATGTATGACTAGGGAGGTGGACTTGCTTCTGACAAATCTTTGGTGGGAAGAAGTGGTAGAAAGTGTAAATTCGTGCTGAGAGAAGATAAACGTGGAAGAGGAAGATGCTCTGGGGACTGGGTCACGCCGTAGTCTGCAACAAGCCCTTTGCTGATGCTTTTATTTTCTATGAACGATCGTCCTTTTCATTCTTGTTTAAAATCTTTGTCATTGAACTGAGGTCACAAACCCTGGAAGACTGATGATTTGAGTAGTGCTTGTAGCGAAGGTGACCATCATGCACTACATCTTCTAGATCTCTAATTTTCTTCTTAAATGCAGAATAAACTTTTGGGTAAAAACAAAAAATCTAGACGAGAGAGCGTTTATGTGACATAAAGCTTGCTTACAAAAATGTCTTTATTGACAAATTTGGTTACTGTCAGCATTAAGCCAAATAGGAGAGGCATGAGTTCATGTTGACCTCTCAAGTCAGCTCACTATTTCAAGTCAGCCTCTGGGCACACTGGCTTGGTAGACAGGAGTTACTTTGGCTGCCCCAGATGCTAGCAGGGGCAGTCTGTGTCAACAGTGCAAAGTTCTTCACCTCAACTAGTACCAAATTTGAAGTCTGCAGCAAGAGATGGGAATGGTTGTTGCTTTCTATGGAAAAAGCCTGTGCCTTTTTTCCAGCAAATGAACAGTTGGAGCCAAAAAGGGTCCCTCAAACTCTCACTGTTTTTCTTTTTTCTTGTAAGCCTCAACAGGCAAACAAAATTGCACCCGCTTCTCTCCTGAGCTGAGTTCTTCGACCATATTCAAGGCTAACAGTCAGGTTTTTACGTCTCATTTATGAACAGAGAAAATAGCCTTTCTGTGGGCATTGCTAAGCAGCCAGCTCCTCGCAATGGTCTTGCAGGGAGAGGACGTGGTATGTCACAGTGACTTGGTGGCTTAGGGTTGTAACAGCACACACGGACCTCATTTCAACGTAACCACTCCTGTGTAGGCCAACCCTTTTTGTATTTACATGTGAAATACTTCTGATCAGGCGGCTGGAATGCGTGGGCTCTTTTAATCCCGTAGGTGACTAATGGCCCCAGTACGGATACAGTTACCTGGGTGTAAACTTAATACTGTTCATGTCACTGGTTTTGTTTCCTGCACCCCTATTACTGCCTTCACACAATGGTGTTTTGCCAGGCCGGTAACTGTTCCTATGGCGAAACCTTCCAACCTAGACAAGCCCTAGAAGGTTAAAGTCATTTCGGCGTTTCTTTCGAGGCGATTACACAAGGGACCTTGAGCTCCCTGCCAAATGCTCCTTTTTTACAAAGTTGGCGTTGGGGGCGTGAGCCAAGTATTGCAAGCCTCTGACGCAGATGAGTGCATGTTAGCAGTTAGTGAATGACAGAAGAGGGATCAGCCAGGAAAATTTCAAACTCAGTCAGGGTATAGCCTGACTTTGCTAATGCTTTCTACTTCCAACTCCTACTTTTATCCTAAGATCAGATAACGAGTAGCACTTTTTCTTTGTAACAATTCATTAATCAGAGAAATGATCCTTGCTAGTGTTTAGATGTTTTACTTAATTTGGTACTTCTGGCCTGCTGCCCCAGCAGTGCCAAAATTATTATTTCTCACTCAGCAGGTGATAAATAACAACTTCAGTCATGATTAATACCATGAATTTCTCAACCTGACTAATGCAAAAAACTTCAAACCTGCAGAACAAGTGGGTGCTAATTGTTGCGAGAGCCATTGGAGCTGCACTCGGCTTGGAAAGAAAGCAAGCCACAGGAAATGAAGCGTTTTCTAGCAGCGCAGCTGATCCTAAGAGGCATCATTAAGTGCATCTCAGCAGCATTCTCCACGTGCAGGGCTGTGCTAGGCTCTTTTTTTCCACAACACTGAGCTTTAAGTACATTTGAGAAGCAGAAGATTGCCAGGTTATTTTTCTTTCCTTGGGGAGGAGGAGGGGAAATAAAATAAAAGGCAGAGAAAATAGCAGATGAATATCTCATTAACACCACTCAATACTATAATTTTTACTAACTGATATGTGAAGAGTGATAGATCCTAGCAAAAGCTGCTACCACCGAAGCTCCTTCACATAACGTCTGTCTTGAAATCTCATCACATCATAAAACGTAGCATCAGAGACTTCCCAGTCAAGGAGAGCTTTCTTCAAAGAGGGACAGGCAAACCAGGGGCTCAGGAAGGGCTGCCAGCTGGAAACAATGATCCAATACTATAAATTAGCCTGTGGCTGAAATCCTGGCCACTTCTGAATCACAAGCTGGTTTGCCACAGCCTGGGGTGGAGCAGGACGGTTGCTCCATCTTCCATGCTGTTCATGGAGTGGTGCAGGGTACACGGGATCCACAGTTCAGGTACACATGCAGTGCTGTGCCAGTCAGGCAAACGAGACCTTCACAACATCTGGAATTGGCACCGTGCATTTCTCATAGCAGCAGGCACCAGAACCCAGCAAGGATGTGAGCAGGTAACTGTGCTGAGCGGGGTCTGTGCTGAGCAAGGTTAGTCCCTTCCACAACCCCAGAGCATCATCTCGGGAGTGGAGGAGCCGTTCTGTTTTCACCAGGACTTTCCCAATTGGTTTAGCTCCATCAGGCAAGGAAAGCATCTGCTACTTTCCAACTAGCATTTAGCTCCACTTGAGCATCTCCATATGAAGCTATTAATTCGTGGAACAAAAAAGACTGCAAGAAGCAAAGCACCATGGGCAAGTGACTTATACATTGTTCAGACTTAGTAATGTCTACTCGCTTGTAGTTATGAGTGCTTTTATGGCTTTGTGTACTGTTTTGGTTGAGTGACTCCTGCAGTTCCTGGTGGGGCATATTCAGAGTACATATGTTAAGCCATGGTGCAGCTGCTCCTGACATTCTTTCTGTTAGAAATCTAATTTTTGCCTTAATTTTGGGAAACTTCAGAAGTTCCAGCTGTCTGCTTTCTTCACCCAAAATATCCTCTGGGAGCTTGGGACTGTTGAGCTTGAAAAGCTGGGAAAGGAAATCCACACTGTCCTCACGATCTCCACATGAGACAGACCATAGGCCTTCCTGGCCCGATTCCTGCCGCTGGTGCAGCAGTTGCACTTCAGCCATAGGAGACGTAGAAAAACACACATCCCAAGAGTAAAATTCTCACAGACTGCGCTTGCACAGCCTTCTAGAGGCAGGTTGGTTGACTTGCTCAATGCCCTTGCTAGAAAGGTTATTGGGTTTGGGTTGGTTTTGGTTTTTTCCCACCCTTGACTGGTTTTATTGCTGGTCTTGTCTCAACTTTTCATTCTTTTTCTTGAACTGTGCACAGCATTTCAGGAGCAACCAGCATCAGTGTCCTTATAGGACTGTGGCTTCCCGGAGTTAAAGCGTGGCTTACAAACTTTGGTCCGTGGCGCTCAGCTCACTCTGCACTGTAGCACTAGTCATTCTAGCAATGTCATTTAAAAAAAGCATAATGATTTCTTGTATTTATGAAGCACAAAGTATGTCCTTTGTCTACAATTTTAACAGCTATTTTCAACACTGGTAGCAAAGCCAAGATTTTCCTTGTAGTTTTAAGTTTAGGTATCGCCTAGAATGAGGTGCAGCCTGAACTCCAAACCAGCCCCGTGGCAAACGCGCCGGATAGAAAGTATGCTCTTCAGTCAAGGAAGTAAAGAATGCTTTTTCCCATTTAAATTTTGCTTTACTGATTAAGTTATCAAAGTCACACACAAGGAACAAGGGGTGGTTAAACTTTCAGAAACTATTCAGCTTAGCTTCCAGAGCTCAGTCTCTGCTTGTCCTCTCACTTCAGTATTGAAAACTCTGTGTAATTTGCCTGTCTCTGTATCCTTAAGTGCAGTCTGAGTAGCTCAGGTGGATTTGCACAAACTTTGTAACAGATAAGTATCTTTTGCCGAACCACAGCATTTGAGTATATTTTCTAGATGAGACATTCAAAGTGGGTTAATGCATATGGCTACCTCAGTGAGGTTTTTTTATCCTCTGAAGTTATAAATCTTGCTATGTTACCACACAAAATTTGCAATAACTATCTGTTCAGCATTTAAAGTGTTGTATTACCAGTGCTTGCTCTGCCTCACAGAAACCTTGCCAAAATATAAAACCATGGTTTAATTCAGTGCCATTTCAAAGCAATTGCTAAAATTTGGTTACAAGTTGGCTAACGGCCACTGCAGCTTTGAAAGAGGAGGAATACATGCCCACTTGCCCTTCTTCAGACTGCACGTAAGTTAATGCCTGTGCATAGGTGGGTTTGGAAAGCCATTAAGTAAATTACTCCTGTAGTTCAGTCTACTGGTAGCAGAAGAACTGCCAAAACCACAGAGGCTAGGTTAAAATCTTTACTCATGAATGGTGCTCTGCAAATAGCAAGAGGTAAAAGGCAACTTTAATTGCTCTGGATTAAGATACTTCAGTTTTCACACACGATTTCCCCATCACCATGGCATTGCTAGCTTTAGAGACTATTAGAGAGTGTTTTTCTCCCAAAGTACTGTATATCATAATATCCTCTCCAAACTAAGAAAAATACTACAACAAATTCTTTTCCAGTTTTTCCAGAAGTAACATTAATGCAGAAAAGAAGGTTCAAAAGAAATACCTGGGTTCTCAGCTACCGACCACTTTGATAGCAGAAATTGTCACTAAGCAGTCAAGAGTTGATGGGTTTTAGTTTGAAAAGGTATTCAACATGTACCTGTGAAATTTTAAGACTGAAATGCAGGACAAGGGCAATTTTCCTCTCCTGGCAAGAGCGATTTGATAAAAGTCCAAGACCCCCTTACGCACTGATACTTACGTCAGTTTGGCTCCAGCAGGACTCCTGTATCAAAAAGCGGGCAGTAAGAATTCCGCTCCATCTTCCAGTCAAGCTGACAAGAGTGGTCCCCTGCAGGGAATGAGTAAGCAGTAGCAGTTCGTGAGCCACAGAGTCAAGAGACCCCAGCCAGTCCAGGGTACGCAGCTGCTTTCTGCTCAGTTTTTAAGAGAGGAGGCAATGGCAGCCAAAAATCTCACGACCATTGCATAACCAGTTCAAGCCATTAAGTATTTTGACACTGAGTTGGATAGTCAAAATAATCTATTTCACAGTAAGAAAACACAGCGGTTCCAACTAGTCAAACAGCCTGCACTGGTTCCCAGTTGTGCCCAGGACTTCCCGAGCGCACGAGGACTGGTTTTGCCACCAGCACACTCCCAGGGTTGTTGGTGCTTTCCAAAAGCAGCAAGTACAACTGACGAAGCAGAACGGAGTGGTGCCATTTAATCCATTCGAAGAAATACTAGCCCGATCGAGTCCTTGCCTACACACAGGAACTCTCCCTTGCAAAGTCCCACATTGCTAGGGTTTTTGGAGCACCACAATTGTATTTCTTTGTTTACTGCTGTATTATCGTGCCTACATGTACCACAGGATAATTTAGAGGCGGAAAGACCAAGGCATGCCAGCTGCAGGCTCATACCAAGTCCTTTTGCTAGGAGACCCACCCCAGCAAGCACGTCAAAGTTCAGAAGCAACATTAACATACTGGAAGTGGCAACAGGGAGACAGATGCTTCCCTAGCAAATTCATTGCTTAAACAAAGAGCAAGACAAGCTGAGGATTAAAACTGGAAAATTGTAGGAAGAAAATAAATGTAAATTCAAAAACAAAAGGTGAACAAGAAATAAAAGCAGAAGCAGGACACACAGAAGTAGTATGACAGCCAGGAGCTACTTTGACACAAAATAAGAACTGACCGAATAAAATCACATCACTGTGTGCCGCAGAGCTCCATGACATTTTTTCCACCCAATTCCTGAATGAATTTTGGCTGAGGCAGGCAAACTTAAGATCTCTAACGAGTCCTTTCATTCCCAGCTTAATAATTCTAACTAGTTTACCATACAACTGTCTTCCAGGTGTCCTGTCAACAGGATCCCACTCATTAACTACATAGACATTAATTACATAGACATAAAATTTAGTCAGAAAGGCATTTAGAAAGATGAGAAAGAAACTTTTTAAAGGATTTTATTTTTTCAAATACAGATAGAATATTTTTCCAAGGTCACTTTAGAGTAAGTGGCATACACACTATTAAAATGGAAGTGCCCATACAGTCGTTTCAGGTTAAATGTGCACAGTATATTCTACAACACAAAAACTGCATTTAGAATTTTTTCTTGCTCCAGAATGATTTGGCAGCTTCAGAAAGCTAACATGCATTTCCATTCTCAAAATCAATTCATTGAACAACAAAACCCAAAACTGAAATGCAATCCACTCCAAACACCAACCAAGATGCTTATCTCAGTAAGGACCTCTTAGCAGATCGGGCTGCAACAGCTGCAGAGCTGTCTTTATCATGACCCTCAAAGTACTGCTGCTCTATTCGCCGACAAAAGGCTGTGAGATTACTGTAGTTTTTCACTTTTTCAGAGAGTTCATCAGTGGTTAGTTGAGTAGTAAGGATTGTGAACAGATGTCCAAATACCAGAGCATCTAATTCAGTTGGTCTGTAAAAACAAACAGAAAAAAGAACAGGTATTTTCGAAGGCAAAGAAAAACCCTGATCAAGAAAAACCTTGCTGTTCTGAATAACTTTTAGATACCCACACAATCTAAGAATTGAGAAGAAATCAGGCAACACTGAACTTACCAAATGCATGAAAACTGTGTATACAAGTATATAAGTATACTGGTAGTTCTCAGTATGGCATCCTTCTTTGCTTTTGGCAGCTTGGAAATGTGAAAATAACACTTCCTAGAAGGGGCAGAGTTACTGATCCAATATCAAACCATGTTCCACCTTTTAGTTCTGCAACAAGGGCAAAAGCTTACCAGGTCTTTTGGGGGTTTTTCGTTTTCTTCTGCAGATGTATATTTAAAAAAAAAAAAAAAAAAAAAAAAAAAAAAAAAGGAGGGGTGAGGGGAAGTATAAAACCCCTATTCCCTTTTCATCCTTTTCGGTAGTCAGAACTATTCAATAAGAAAAAGAGCTCCAGGGTGACAGCAGCTGGAAACATCTCTTTTTTAAAAGGGGACTACACAGAAGAAAACAGGTATTTTGGGAAACAGTGGTCTATTGAATGTTTTCAGACCTACCTTATTTTAGGTACAAGCCTTCTGAATTGTCATCTTGGACCTTTGTATATAAGTAGCCTATGTGCAAATAATTTTTTTTTCAAATATATTAATAACTTAAGAGTCCTTCTTTACTAGTATTCAAGGTAAGCACCATGAGGGTTTTCTAACTGATCAATTTTTTGCCTGTTTGTGGATCACTAAGAACTCTCCAGTGGAGATGTGGACCCTTGTATAACAAACGTCAATCTCTTAGCAACAGGCTGCCTTTCTTATTTACGTTGTACGGACTCCGAAAAGTCACAGACTGAAAAATACTGGACTAAAAACACATGCTCTCTTAGTCATATTTCAGACAGCTAAAAAGCTTAAAGGTTGAAACTGTACCAAGAAAGCCTGATTAACAAACAACAAAACCAAAATCCCCAAGCTACAATTTTTTACAAATACAGAAAGAAAGCTTAGGAGATTCTATGTTTAAGAATGAGCTAATGTGATGTTATTTAAATCCATAACATTTCAAAAATATTGAATTATTGGAGAGGAAAAAAAAAAGTGCTTTGGAATTGGAAGAAACAGGTGGAAGCAGAGGACATCCCATGAAGGCCAGGTCGTTCCTTTCTTCTCCCCTGGGAATGTGAATCTTAGTTTTCACTTTGCAACTGATCCTTTGTTGATACGAGGCTAGCTTCTCCCCCAGTTCTTACAACTCACAGGCACCCTCACACTAATTCAGTTCATTCAGAGCTGCTGCTGGTGTTAAGAAGGGCAAGAGAAGCTGTTCTGGTCAGGACGGCACGATGTACATTCACTCCCCTGTGCCTAGTAGAGAATGTTACCCAGGAAATACAAGTAAAGCTTTAAATGTATCATTTTTAATAAGAAACTAACTGTATAAAGATGTACATTTGTAGCCTACATAAGTTGTGGTAGACTCTGTAGAGAAGACAAGCAAAACTAAATCATAAAGAGGAAAAAAAAAAACAGAAACCTACAGAAACTTTCCTTTTAAAACCTTGAATTACTTACTTCTGAAATTTCATGTCTATATTCCAGTCACACATTTGTATTTCCTCAACTAATCATGTAGCATTAAAATAAAACAGGAGTTTTCCATATATATATGTGGATGTATATCGATACTTCACATTCCTGGATGTAATATTTCAGGAAAGAGTAACTTACTGCTTATTGAAGAAATATGGTTGTGTTCCTAATCTCTGGGAGAGAGCCTGACAGCACTGATCTACGTCTTCAAGCACCTATCAAACCAAACGAGATAAAAGATCCGTATTGTCAGGAAATACCAACACTGAAAAAAAATAACCTCCTTGCTGTATTTGCACTGACAGTGCGAACAAGGAACATACAATGTTGGAACATCAAAAGCTGTTAAAGTCAGTTAAACTTACACAGTAGGCAGGTAGCTAAGTGTTACTTAATCTAACATTTGATGTAAAGCAATTCTGATTAAGTGCTTCCCATAACATTTATAACTGAGCTTAATTAAAGGTACTAGCTTATACCTCAAAACCACTTTGCTTTTTTTTTTTTTTTTTTTTTTTTTTTTTTTTTTTTTTAAGACCTCTGACAAGGGAAGCCCCAGTCCTGCAAAGTGCACCTATTAACGCCACACAGGAAGTGGGGGTCCTAACTTACAACCTGTTTTCAGGACTATGGTCTAAACTAACATCACCAGAGATGTACACTCATGGTAAAACACCCTTCCTCCCACCCCATCGGGTTGCACATAATTTAAGATTTATTGCTGCTGAAGGCAAATACCTGACTTCAGATAATGTTTTAAGTACAGAATATATTTTTACTACATCTGTTTCAAGAAAGTGTTACTCTCCAATGCCTTTACAAAAAAAAAAAGAAAGAACAAATAAAACAGGGTAAAGTAGTAAGCTTTACTTTTTATACTGACCTGTTCAAGTGTCTTGCCAGCCCATCCAATGGCTTTCATCTTTCGCCTTACCTCCCACTGCTTCTGATAGGACAAAATGCGGTTAAGAGGCCATGGGTAAGGGGAGCCATACCTCGGGTGAGTAATCTTTGTTTAAAAACAGAAAGGCACTGTGTTATAATATAAGAAAATACAGATACCTCTAGGCACAAAATAGCTAATATTCACATATTTCTATCACAAAGGGAGCTGTAAAAGAGAAAGCAAGTTGCACGATATGCTGTAATTATTTGCGCAGAATTTATAGTTTGCAGCATAACCGTTTAAAACTATTACTTCAGAAACATATACAAAACCCGTATCTATTTTGCAGTCAGCTACCTCCAGTAATGACACAACTTCCCTAAAATGTATATGCAAGCGAAATTAAAGTGAAAAGACTGTATCATTAATGGTATAAACCTCAATGTTTCATTTATGAGTAGGGACTTGCAATTGTGAGCAAAAGTGTTTTCTCATTAAATTTTAATTAAGATAAATGCTGCAGAACCACTCACCTCCTCTACTGTAACATCATCACACCATTGGAGATAGAGCTAGGAACAGAAAGAACACTTACTAAAACTTCCTATTAAAGGAGAATACAGAGACAATCATTTCTCACTAGTGGAATTTTCCTTTCTATTTTAAACTAAATTTCTATTTCATTCCTTCTGTTAGACCTCTGAATGTAGAAAAGAAATTAAAACTGGAAGGCAAAAGCCCCCTTGCTAGTCCTTACTTCGCCAGCACCAGGACCAAGCTGAGACTGAAGGCCTGCTCCCGTTGCCCATGCCGCACACGACTCAGCACACAGGTTACCAGCCCTCAGCCACCTGCGGCTGGCCGGCATTTCCAACGCTGTTCCTACGCTGGGACTGTGTCACATTAACTGGCCACGGATCAGAACCACAGGGGATCCCGGCCTCCCGGTACGCGCATGAGCATGCACACTGTGGAAGGTGACAGCAGGGCGCCCAGCCAGCTGTGGAGTGTGGGGTAGGATGCCAGGAGCCACTGGCATTTTCCGTCTGCAGACATCAGTTACTTCTACAGCTACGTGACACACTTCAGGTAGGCCAGGAGAATCATACCTGTGGCTTGCGTCTACGGGAACATTTCAGCAAGCAATCCACAGGGTACAGAGAATTTATTCCTCCCTCCTCTCACCTCAAAAGTTGATGACCTAATCTAAGAACAAGCAGTATTTCCAATATAGGGAAAAATCCTAAAGCTTTCTTGCCTATAGTCACTTATGTAAGTGTGTGGAGTTACTATGGTTTGCTGTACCTCTGCTGTCAAGAGCATATTATTGACTAATTCCATGTAGGCTTTCATCTCAGCTTTTTGGACTTCATCCAACCCATCACTGAGAGAATGGCCCTAATGGGGAAAAGAAAAAAGAGGAGGGGAAAAAAAAAAAAAAAAAAGACACACATGTAAGAAAGGATATTGGAATATTCAGCAATGCCTGACCCAAGGACCTCTGAAGTCAATGAGCTTTGGCTCAGATCCTGATCTCTTACATAGTTCAATAAAAAATTACATATGCAATTTTTACATGTAGTGTCATTTAGAATTTAAAAAGAAATCTTAATTATGTAATATAGCTAATCCACAAGAAATGTAGACTATTATCAGTTATCGGTGAACACAGTTCGAGCACACAGCCTCCTGGTTACTGTTATCTCTGTGGCAAGAAGTAAACACAAATTTAGGTCTGTGATACAGCTGTATCAACTGCTCAGTGAAAAGACAATGTTTTTAAAAATATTGGGCTGGGCAGGGGGGGCAAAGGCAAATTTAAACACTTCCAGATTTAAAACAGTCAGTTCTAGGTTTAAGAGCTCTGAGACCCAGAGACAGGGCACACAGAAAAACAGTCTCAGAAACTGGCACTGGTATGCAGCTAGCCCACGTAGAATTTACTTCCAGAATTTGAGTAAATGTCAAAGAAAAACATTTCCGCCTCAACAAACTCCTATTCCAGGGTATCTTTCTTTTAAAATGGCACTAGATTTCTACACTGTTTTAACAAATTAAGCAACATTCCAGAAGAGCACACCAAATCAGCACAATGATTAATCCTAAGCAGGATTAACATGCTATTCAGTAATTGATGAAAACAATGTACTATTATTACCTTGGCTTTTACAAACTGGACTATGGGCCCAAGTTCAGATACTACTTGATTTCCCACATGAATAAAGGGTACTTTGCCTGTAAAATGAGAAATGTATTTTAGTAAAAGGTTTTTATACATGTAAAACATCATTTCCAATTTTCAAAGCGATTAAATATTGCAGGTACGCGTGAACATCAGTGCTTTTTTTCAAATGAGCACAGGTAAAGCCCTAACATACACAGCTCACCCACCCAACGTTTGTACTAACAAACAGCTTCCTCCTGATCTTCCTCCTCCTGAACCTCTTCTACATGCAATACTTGCAAGTGTATATTTCTAAGTTATTGAGTGATATCTATCAACTTGTATTTTAATAATGGATTTTGCTTTGCTGGAAAGATTTAATTCAATGTTTCTCTGAAGTACAGCTGGGAAATCCCAGGAAGGCAGACAGAGCCCTTGGCTAGTTTTACGACACAACGCTTTCCCACCCTCCCTTCTAGCCCACTGGCGGGAAAAGGGCTGTTGAAAGGATGCCGGGACATGTGGCACTGTGCCCAGAAAAGCAAGCAGGGGGAAGTGCAAATGCATACTCAGCAAGGCAGGGTCTTGACTCTCCCTCCTCCAGTCCTTCAGCTTTCCAACGACTGGGACAGCTGGCTCCTGTTGACTGCCCCAGTCTTCACCCTCTAGTTGCGAGCTGGCATTTTCAAGCCCCTGTGGTCAGATTCTCAGTATGAGACCCACAGCTTCACACTCTGGGGGGCTGGGAGGGGGAACAAGCTGCTTCATCATCATGGAAGCAAAACAGGGTTAAAGCTTAATACTAGTAAGGCTCAACATTCAGCCTATGAAGCTGAGCCCTGAGTGTCCAGCATGGACCAGGGCTAAAAATGACCAGTCCTCAAAAGGAGACTGGGAAATGACTGTGTCACTGGTGGAACTTGTGGGGGTGTGAAGGGCTCCCAAGTCTGTACGCCCACCTTCTCTGCTTGGTAACTTTTCTTACACGCATAACTGAGCCAAAGTGTTAAGACAGGCAGAGATACAAGAGGAAGCCCTGTTACACACAGCAAGCCATAAAGAATGACAGAAGTTGCCTTATGCCCCTTTCTCCCAGCTCTCAACATGTGAAGCTGAGGGCTCCTGCTCCACTCCACCCGAACCACATTGGTCATTCTGAAAATCTTCATCCAAACGCAATTGACAAACATCAAACTTCAATTTAAGACTAAATCTTTTAGAATTACTTACATGATTGAAATTGTCCATAAAATGGAGATAAATGCTGGATGGTTTGTATTACTGAGAACATCCTCATGCCCAAAGGCAGTAAACGAGCCTGCCCAGTGCAGTGGGGCACGGCACACTCTTACATTCCCGCCTCTCGCTGTGGGCAAACTCTGCCCTCAATAGACAGCCCAAAGAGCAAGATCAGTACCCGCCTGACTCCAAATAGCTTATTAGCAATACATTCACTATTTTCACTGAAACACAAAAAGAGTTCATGCTAACAGCATATTCAGTCATGGTTTTTATCATGAGATTCACTTCTCACTGGCTCGATCAGCCTAAGGGTAATAAATGAAGTGCATCACACCAACAAAGGCTTCATCTGCATCCACACGCTGCGCGTTGCAGAAAGAAACGCAGACCTCTCTGAGCTGCAGAATTCAGTGGTTTCAGTCAGACTGTACTTCACACACCAAGACAATCCTTTGGTGTTCTGCCTTTAGACTCCCTCAGAATGGGTTTCGTCATTGTAACAACTATGAGATAAATAACCATCCCCCCAAAATGATGAGATGCACATCTCTGTCTGCTGCTGCTGTGAGACAGGGGGAGGTGGGGAGGGAGAAGGGAGCAAATGAAAACCTTCTCTGAATTATCATTGAACAATCAAAATATTATAAAGAAAGGAAATACGGAAAGTAAATAAAGATAACAAGGACTCCAGGAGTAAGGGCAAAAAGAACACAGGTATTTCTACCTACATTTAAAATTGAAGCAGTATCATTTTCCCTCTTGTGCTCCTTGTTTTCAGCAGAAGGAAGGAAGGGTTCAGCGCCACGTTATAACACCAGATGCCAGCAAGGGTGGACATAGGGTGCAGGAGGTGGAGAAGAGCAAGTATGCAACTGTCACTAGTCCTGCTCCTGTGTGTGCAAGATGCTCCTCTGTGCATGGATTCAGCATTTCAAAGCTACCTTTATTTACTAACAAATAATTTATATACCTCCATATTTTGCTGTATTTTCACTGCTGCCCAGCAACTGTTTTTCTGTTGGTTTTGGGGGGTCTTTTTGTTTGGTTTTTTTTTAATAGCATCATTCCAACTGCTTTTACTGAAATATAAGTAGCAGCAGCAGAAACCATACAGTTGGCAGACATACAAGCACTTCCATGTGGCAGGCATCAGCCAAAGCCAAGTAATTGGTAAATAAGTATCTTCTCACACAACAAAAATCTGAGAAGGAATGCAAGGATTACCAGACTTTTGCGCCCTGCATTCAGCAATCCTCTCTGATTTTTAGGCAACCTTCTGGAGCCGGCCTCTGGAGGTGTTTAGGCAACCAGTCACCTCCAGCAGAAGGTAGACTCTGTACCCTTCTAATACTTAATTTATTGTTAGTGGGTTTGGATTTTTTCCAGTCTCATGGATCAGAGGAAGATCTAAAATCAACAGTGACAATACACCCTTCAATCTTCTCCTGTATCAACATCCTAGCAATCATCTTCCAGACAGGGTAACAAAAGATACTGCTCCAGTGTTTTCTCACTCCAGCAATGGGAAAATATTCCAGTATTCACTGGAATATTCCCTGGATGCAGAATAAAGCCACTTTTGGAAACATAAGGCTTTCTGCTTCAGGACACAACAACTCTCAAGCATTTTAGAGAAGGTTTCTGCTGGGCATTTGAACTGTCTGAATGCTATATGTAGGCACTGGAGTCACAGGCACGTTTACACATTGTGCCAACCTTACTTTGCATTTGACTGTTTTAATTGTTTACAGAGGAGGAACTGCACTGGAGAGGAGGGGGGAAGGCAACCCACACAGCAGCACTGACCGACTGTTATCAGCAAGGCAAGGCGCAGTTGCCATGGTATCAACATGGAGGTATAACATAGTAATCTAAATGAAGGCCACACTTACCAGATGGGGACATGTACTCAGCATTTGCCCTGCAAACCACCCGGATTGGCAGATTGCACATTTGCAAAAAGGCCTGGAAACAAAGAGCCATATTTAAAAAGCATTAATACACCAGTGACAAATAAGCGTGTTCTTCTCAATACATTGACTATGTTTTAGCTAGTTGTTCACACATGCTTATGAAGTACAGCTGCTTGCATACTGCTTTTAGGAAGAAAGAAGGGTAGGTTAAAGAAAAACAAGGTTTTCTAACTTCCTTAGATAACTGTTTATCATCCAGTCATTGACTGGAATTCTTCTAATGAAATTTCATCTACTTTTACTGTTTTTCTTCAAGCTGACCAAAGAAGCAGTATCTGACAGACACAATTAGTGCTGTGGCTGTACAAAATTAAGTGACGTTTTGCCCCTCCTGAAAATCATAGTATTGCTTCTTCTGGCTAAAGCTGGCTAACCAAGTTCATATTGTGCAGCACAGCAAACACACATAACACCTTCCCACATTATGTTTACAATAGCTGCCAGAAGTTTTGCTCTATGATACTGTCAGAGCACAAGTCTGCTTTGGGAGGAAGAATTTATTATCTGTAATTTATGTGAATCATGGAGAGAGTAAGTGATCGATTTACTCTTTCTTTCTGTCTGTAACCTTAGATTCAAAGCATTCTCAATAGGATACCGATTTTTGTCAGCACCTGCCATCACCACAAAATCCTTAGTGTGTTTCTGTTGAAATAGCAAAATATCAAGAAAAATACTTGCAATTTGGACAGAACATGGCAAATAAGGAACTTCTTAAACCTCTGGAGTCTCTCACAACTCAGCTGAAGTCCTATCATTCGTTTTGTCTTTGCAATTAGACAGGTCAGAATTCCAGATTCCTAAATTACACCTATTTATTATTTTACCACACAGTGGCTTGAGGTTAAAAAAGTCTACACCAAGAAGGCTACCACCATGAAGAAAAATGCTGCTGTAACTTGACACTTCCTACATCAGCCTCCTCCCAGCTCTTCAGATTGCCAGGTCTGGCAATAAGCTGCACGCTCACAGCTTTAGATGCTCAGACCTTAATCACAGACATCAAAGTAACCCAAACCTTAACCTTGAGATTGCTCATCTCTACACTAAATGAGACCATAAGGCATGAACTAACACTGGCATCAGCCCTGTTCCTAACTTTGTGGCTTCTGTAATACCCGTCAAGAAAACAAAAATAACCCAAACAGCCCCTCTCCTTTCCCCTGCGCTCTTCAAGTCCTCTATTCCCAAACCCTAATCCAAGCGCTGATACTAACTGTATCCAGGGGAAAAAAAGCCAAAAGCTTTGGTCCTTTTCCAACCAAATCCAAGAACTGCACAGTCCATTACAACACTTGGCTCTGGCAGGTTTTGATGACCTAATTCAAACCCAAATCCCAATTTAAAGCAAGGAACTATGGTCACAAGCTGCCAGGCAAGACATTGATTACAGCTGATGAGAACCCACCTCAGAACTGTAGAGGCTCTGCAAAACCCACCACAAACCTCGGTTTCTACAGCTTTTGATTTCCTCAGCTTAACTCTCATTTAGAGCACTGCTTGGGAGCCAATTATTACACATACGCAGGGGAGGCAGAGGCGGGGGAGAGAGAGAACTAGTCATGATCAACATCAGCCAAATCCTGCAAATCCTGAAATATTTAGCAATAAACTGGTCTCTAGAGTGCCAAAACCTCGTCCCAACCAGAACCTCTATCACTGCTTAACAGAGCAACTATGACCCAAAGAAAATACAAGGCACTGGCCACATTTGACACCACCCCACTTTCTAAGTCCGTGTGTCCACCAGAGTCCACCAAAAATCAATGCTCTTGCTGTCTTAGCATCCCAAACTCCATGCAAACAGTAATACCCAAAGGACCAATTCTTAAACAGGAATTTAAGACATTGGTCTGTCTCAGTCCTAGATCTCTTCCTTTGCCTGCTGGCTCTGTAGGATCTAGCAATGTCCAGACTGTTCCAGCTACTGCTATACGCATCATGTCTTCTGCCCAAACTGGGGCTTCATCCGCAACTTTTTTGGAAATAGCTAAGAGACAAGAATGCAGAGACTTTGGTTTAGATTAAATACATACATCTATGTCATTGCTGGACACAGTGTAACCCACCAGAAACATACACTCTAACTCAACTGGTACACAGACTTGGTTCTTCTGAAAGCTCTACTAGTAGCTAACAACATCTCCTCAATAATACTGTGCTGCGGTGGAACTGATGGCATCAAACAGCTTCAAAGAGTTCCATCTTTGGGTGAGAGGAGTGGAATGAACTTGTACCATACTACTTAATCCTTAGCTGTTGAATTTCATCTCAAAAATATGTGAAGTTTCATTTGGTCTAGGCTTACCAAGTGAATTTCCTTCCCAGTAAGGCACTAAATTAACTCTGCAATTCTGCATTAAGCTAGAGATTAATTTTATAACTGCCATGTACTATTCTCACTGCAAGTTCAGAAGACAAAAAGTCTGAACTGCACTGGAGTTAGGGCAATACATGAATAACTGAAAAGCCTGTAAGTGCAGAGACACATTTAAGCAAAAGGAGGTGAATCAGAGAACTATTTTTACTTTCCCATATCAGTATGTCAAAAGTGAGACATGCTGGCATAGAACACTTAGGTTACATGAGTTGCTTCAGCAAATTATTGCCTACTGTACATCATATTGTACATTGGCTCCTACATAGTACAAGTGTTCTACCAAAAACACAGCTTGCAACTGTGAAAAATAGTCCTCAGCATAGAGGCTAAACTATAAATAAAACCTTTTCAGTGTAAAGAGTTCAGCCAAGTTTCCATCAAAAATCTGAATCTGACCTTTCTCTCTCTCCTCCTCAATAAACATCCACAGAACAAGGAATATCGACCTTTATTACATTTGGCAGGGAAATTCTACCTCAGTCTCTGGCCTAGTGCAAAGGGGATTGAGAATACGCTGCCATTTTGGCATCTCAGAAATGCAAACAGACTGGGTCTGTGTGCCTTTTTTGCACTTCGTAAAGAAAAGGGGAGAGAGGAGACTGAACTAGAATTGAGCTCTAATGTGGGAACAAATATTAACTAAATAAAAATGTTCACTACTTTCGATAATAAAGAGCAGGCTCTAGAAAGTTTAGAAATAAGTCAGTCTACCCTCAGTGAGGTCAAAAAAAAAAAAAGGAGAGGAAAAAAAGGTGGGGGCGGGGGTGGAGAACCTAAAGTAAACACCAAACCAAAAACCTGAGGAAACTTCCTTGGAGTAGTCATCTCCAGTTCTGATGAACATTTTGTAGATGGGAGATGAGAACTGAGTTTGAGAAACTGAAGAGTGATTCAAGATTAATATTGGGCAAATCCATCTGGTTCTGCGTTCACCCCAGCAGTCCTCCTGCGAGGTTCAGAAACACTGACCACCAGAGTTGCCTCTCCAGCAGCCTTACAGGGCCCATTCCAGCAACCCCCTTCAGCATCCATGTGCCAACACCTATTCCACTTCAGCCTTTGTCTATAATTAGGATCAGCTTTAATATGAGTGGTGAAATAATAATGAAATACAAAAACAAGAGAAAACAGAACAGTGAAAGAGTTGAAGACAAAAATCATTTAATGCCATACTATAAACCTAAAAATAAATTAAAAAAAAAAATTAAAAACCGCTATTACATTTTTAAAAAGATAGAAGCCCAGGTAATTAAAAGACCAGTATTTTGAGCTGTAATTTGTACCCAAAGCATGAGCTATTAAATTTTAGGTGCTCCTTAAATATTGTTCTGCAGGAAAATGAAAGAAAGCTCTACAATATGAGAGAAGTTTAATTCTTATTGGATCTACAATGCTGAACTAATCATTACCTAGGGAAGTAGGCCAGCATCCGTTTCTTGATCCAGCTTAAACTAATAATCCACTGGATAGCCTTCGAGTTGACTAAAAACACATGTCAAGTGATAAGACAGTACTATCCCAAACTATGAGGCCTCAGCCTCAGAAATAAGCCTTGCAATTTGCATTGCTATGGGAGTACTTACATTCTTTCACTGATGTGACTGACAGGCTTTGGAAATTATTAGTACTAACACCACAGGTGTTTTTGACTTTTCCAGCACAGTGAATGCATTTCAGATTTATGGCAATCATGGTTTCTTTTAGAAAAAAGAGATGGACAAGGATCGTGACCAATGCATTCTTGTAAATATCCACTGCCAGAAAACCTCAATTTTTTTTCTGATGCATTCAATTAGATTTTAGACAATAATTGACATTAGACAGTAAGTGGCATGAACTATTGCCAAAATAGTTTAAACTGGCACAGATCAAAGAAATCCTACAGAGAGAATATAGGACAAAACAGCAATTTTTGTGAATCTTTATCTCATTTAATGCTTTAGCCCAGTGATCAAAGGAGGATTTGTTCCCTTTTTGACCACTCATGGAGAATGTCAAGAACCAGCACATTTGGTGTGCAGATGGTATCAGACCGCCATGGCTTCCAACTCTGATAAAAGATGCAGTGGAACACTGATTATTCCAGCTCAGAGCATCTCGTTTCCCTTTGGGTACCTCACATATATAATTTTAGCAAGCAGGTAAACCCTTGCTTTTCTTGTGAGAGCAACCATCAGCAATTGGGAGTGAGCTCAGCTCCTCTGAGTGCTTTTGGAGTGAAGGGCGAGAGATTGAAGGCTGAAACCACCCCAGTGCAGTTCTGCTGAGATTTATGAAGACATCAACACCCCTTCAAAGACACGGCATCAAAAGCTAAGCAATCGGGAAGATCAAGGGCCCAGGCTTATTCTAGTACATCATAACATCATAAATTTGGCTGATCCACTTAAAAAGGGACTGAAAGGGTCCAACTGAATTCCAAGTGACACATAAGCTAGTTAATAAAGCCCTTGTGAAAATTCACCTAAAAATGGTAAGCAAGACAGTTACAGCAAAACTAGAAACAAGACACTTAACTGAGCACAGCCTGACTGTCATACCTTGCAAAGATGCTTGTAATTCCAAAGAATAGCGTTAAATTTCCCACTCTCTTCACCTCTGGAAAAAAAAAAATGTACTAGCACAGAATGAACAGGGTGACTATTGTAGGCCACAACCTGGATCTCCTCCAGTACCTAGGATTCTCATGCAATAATACTACAGCAGTTGCAGTTCTTCAGAATAAGAAAAAAAAATTAGCTCTCATGTCTGTAGTAAAACTGGTACACATTACTTCATCTAAAGTTTTCTGGTCCAAAGTAATTGTAAAGATGTTCACTGAAAATGTTTATTGACACTTTGGAAACAACTCTTCCAGACAAACTCTAAGCAGGAAAAGGAGAATGGAATTCCTGCTGGAAAGGATAAACTTTTTTTTTTTTAATGCTTAACACCTATCCAAAGAGTTAACTATTTGGATCAATTCATAAAGAGGAGGGATTAACATTCTTATTTCCCCTTGGCCATGTTACAGAAGATCAAGAGATGACTTCCCAATAGAGTTTACACAAATAAAGGAAACTTCATTCAAGCGTAAATATACAGAATTCACTACAACTGAAGGACATCAAACCATAACGCTCAGGCTTTTAAAAGGAATGAGTAATTTCATGGCTCATACTAGTTAATGCAGCATAAAACAAGGGTAATGAAATCTCAGATTGGGAAGAACTGAGTTTATTCCCCTGGCATCAGCAGGACTGCCTCTTTTATCCATATGTTCCACTGATTATTTGCATTTCTGTAATTTTAAAAACAGGGGCCTGATCTCTTGTGCAGTATCAGCATTGGTCAACGACTGAAGCAGACACCTGGAAAACTGTCCCGTTTAGTAACTTATGTTCAATATAATGTCTGCTACAAAAACTTTTCTCTAAGTTATTTCTGGAACAAAGTGTGTCCTTTCTTTGCATGAGGTTAATGTGAGAAACAGATAAAGGTATTAAAAAATAAAGATTTAGCTTAATAGGGTCTGTCAGCTTCTCTCCCACACATGCTCTCTGTCTCTCTTCCCTGCAGGCTAACTGTTTCCCCTTCTCACGCTCTTCCAGCCTCTCTACCTGTAGCATCACCTACTCTTCCGGCACCTGGGAAAGGAAGGGAGAAGTGTGAACAATATATTTTTAGCAACGCTACCTCTCTTCTTCCAGACTGAACGCACTGAGTCTACAAAGTTGCTACTCCCTCTGTGCGCCTTGTTTTTAATGGGAGACTTTGCTGTAGACAAGGAGGTGGAGAGCTGCTGCAAGCCCATGAGGAGAAACAGAGGACAGGGAGGAAAAAAGGTACCACCAGATGAATCCTGTCTGTCCTTCCCTGCCCTCCCAATATTTGCTGTTATAGACTAGCGAAGAAAGAGTGTGGGAGTGAGGACAACGAATTGAAGAAAAAGCATGGAGAAGCCTCTCGGTGCCTTTTCTGCCCTACCACACGTTGACCCACACAGGACCACGGTTTGCATTGCATTGGCTTCTCCTCCCAGAGAGTAGCAGCATGAGCCACTCTGTTTTCAAAGTCAGCACAGAACAAGCCAGTTCATATTTTTGCTGCAAGAGAACGAAGTATCAGCAGCTATGTGAAAAGGGCTGATAGGAAGCTTTGAGGTGACACTTGTTACAAAATTAACAATCTTATGCCTATCATTCATTTCAATCATGGTAGGTGACACCTCCTGCCAGAATTACGGAGCACATTTACAACAACAGCATTGCTTAAAGGACACAATCAACTTAAGGCTTGTTTTGTTTTCTTATAGCCTGCCCAATTTCAAATTCAAAATGTAGGTAGTACGTTGGATTTCAATTATCTAAAAAAAAAAATAGTCAGAGCAATCACCTTTGTGCTGCTTTAGCACAGCTCAAAAGCCCAGAAACCACAGCCAGCCATGGGGCAACTCAGCCCACCCTGCCCTTCCTCCTCTTCTCACGCAACTGACATTCCCATCTCTGCTGCCACCCTCAAAACAATGCAAGAAAGTGATGCCATTGTGTCTTCTTATGATGACAAGGATGGAAAATGACTGTGCATGAAATACAATGGGAAGGAATAAGAGAAGGGAGGGGGGAGTTTTGTGTTTATTCCTACAGTTAATTGTTTTAGGTGCCATTTTTACTCTTGCTCTCCCTTCCTCTTTGCCCTCCCCCAGCTACGGAAGGGCTGTTTGGACACCGTCAGTTGGAAATGTAACACACATCGGGCAGGGAATCACCCTGTCAGAGCTCCATCACAACGCCTTCCTCTTCCCCTCCAGTCCCCTCTCAGAATAATACGTATGAGCAAACACATATACCCATTAAAAATGAATTACAACTTGATGTAAATCATATCCAGATTGCAATTTCTGAGATCAGAGGCAAGAATGAAATTACTTATGCCAAGACTCAAATAGTTCGCAACTTACGTCCCCACATGAGGAACACTATTTTCAGATGGCACACTCCAGGCTTCATTTGAAGAAGATATATTCGTGATTAGTTTTTAATAAAGGACGAGCCATTCCGAGCCATGTCTTATTCAGCAGCTCTTCTAAAAGCACTCACACAATACTGTTGTGAAGAAAGAGTGAAAGGCGTTTTCTGTTTTCATTTTTACATTATTTCACGAGCATACAAAGGACAATATGTGATGACAACTAAAGAGTTATTCTGTACTTTATTGCAGGAACACATTTTAAAATTAAAAACCATGAACAAACCTACAGAATAATTCAGTTTTCATATCAAACAGCTGCAGACCCTGTAACTGAAATAGTGTGTCTAAGGTTATAAATGAAAACTGTTCAGTATCATTCTTTGAGTGACAGATTAAATTCCTAATCCAGTTATGGTAATGGCCACATTTGTAGTTTAACATAAATTAAGAGCTTAATTATATTTGTGACTATTTTAAACAAAATAACAAATTCCTTTGTACCTGTGAACGTAATTTATAGCAAAGCCACGTTCATTCTCCAAAACAATCTATTTTACACTGCAGCACAACACTGCTCTAATGGTATAATGTAATTCTTGTTGTAGAATGTGGAAAGAGTAGATTCACCAGTAGCACAGAGGTTTTGAAGATAAATGAAGATGCTATTCATTCAAGGGGTAATTTCATCTTAGAACTATATGAAAGATGTTTCACTCACAAACAGTACCTGTATGGCTTGGGATTTAAGCATGTTTTCAGCTACAATGCAATGCTGCTAGATTGATTATGTTGATACTGCATTTCTCATCATGAAGAATTCCACCTTTTATTCTCTTTAAAAAAAAGAGATTGTCAGATTTTCATTTCAGTACTAAGCCTTTGTTCAAGCCTCAGCAACAAGTTCAAATTTCTGCTAATGTTTTGTCTAGAGAAAAAACAAACCACAATTCATACACGCGCACACACGCGCACAAAAAAATCACAAATCTGTCAAGGGCAATTAATCATATGTGATATACACATTTATTTGATTGCTTGTTGAAGTAAATAAGCAGTTGGTCTGTGTAACACAATTTTAAATTGCCCAAACATCCTTCTGTCATTCAGGACTAAGAACAGATAATTTTAAATGCACTTTCCAGGAATATATCAAGACCATTTACAAGGACATCAATTGCACAAGCAATTAATACATATCTTAACATAATGAGCTGCAGGCTCTATAACCTCAGGATAGCTATGAGAATCTCCACAATCCTGAACATTTTACACAGGCTTTTAAGCAAGACTCTGAGACTACCCACATAAAGCTTCCAGGAGAACCTGTAATAACAGAGGCAGTCTCAACATCCACATTCCTCCTCCCTACAAGTTGGAACAGTGCACAGAGATGCTCCGGGCTGCCGTTTGAGGCAAGAGGCCTGCCACAGCACAGCTGTATTAACCCCCTCCCTCCTACTCAGCCACACTACTTCCACCTGGGCACTAAACAAAAAGGCTTTACCTGCACCAGGCATCAACAGGGAGATGGGGCCTGGACAGGCTCTCTGCTTCAGACTGAAATACACTCTCCTGTGGTAATTCAGTTTTAATCCATTTAAGACTCCATTTTTCCCTCCTTGAAGTTGTGGAGTTGTTTTATTATTGAAATATAGTTGTATATTCGCTTCTGGATTTTGGTGGCCTTTTTTACTATGATAAGACTGACAATCAGGAATGCCGTATAATGGAAGCTGTACAATAAATAAGCAGAGAATGGTTTTAATCATGAGTCATGTTACCCAGGAGGTGTATGTGTTTTCATTAACTTTAATAGGAACAGGGCTGAACGTCTCACAAGAACAGAGCCTTCATTCTACATACAATGTTCTCTTTCCTGTAGCTGGATAATCATTACTCATTAGTATTTTCCCTTGATTTTAATTCCTTTGCAGTGATAATAAAACTTCATTCAATATCAAGATTTTGCAGCCTAAGATCAAATGGACTTCACTTTCAACAGGACTGTATGATACACTACTTCAAGTTAACAAACAAGGAGTGCAAACACCAAGGTGTACCAAAGACAATGCACTAGCTCATTTGAAGTTATGTTGCATTTTCAGCAAATATAAAGAATCTGAACCTAGCAAAAGACAAAGGAATTGTTAATTTACTCTGTTTCCAAGGACAACAATGGGCAGAAGAGGAATTAAAAAAACCACCAACAGAAGAAAACCTACCAGAATCAGCAGAGAGGTTCCACAAGATAAGAGGATTTTTTTTTTTTGTTGGTTTGGTTGGTTTTTAACTATTGAAGGCACCACCACAGTTACTTAGCAATTCCCAGAAGACTCTGTCCTCCCCTCTCTTATCTGACATGTTGCTCCTAGTCAGGAGCCCAGACTTCATTGCACAATGAGAAGTCATAAGTCCAATCATTATTAAAACAGCAAGATTCAACCGACTTCCTATGTTCAATCTGCAACCCTCACTACTCATTAATTCAAACAAAATGCCTGCAACAGTCTGTTGCACGTACACTGAGAGTAACTCGCTCTGCTGTCTGCTTGATCTGTTCTGTCAACAAGACGAACATGAAATGCCATCTGTATTGCAGGGTCATCAATTTTAAAACAGTCAACTTTTACTCTCACTAATTACTTATTATGGCATTGGATTTTATTCTTTATTTTATATGTATCTATCTGCATATATATGTCCGCTGAGAGCTATCCCAGAGCAGCATTAAGAAGAGGTGCTGTAAGGAGATTTTGAGAAAGATCTGAAAGACCAGTTGCAGCACATTTAGAGTCTTGTGGTGAACCACGTTCCTTAAAGATTTGATGGAAGCTGACTCCACATGCTCTTTTGATCAGACGGACTCAAAATTCTGGTGTGTTTTCACCACATGGAAGTTCAACAAGCCATGAACAAGCTATGTATCTGCTCTGGAGATATTCATGTGCCCCAAATCAGTAACGGGGGGGAAAGGAATGGTAATAGTGGGAAAAAAGCCCCAGGTACCAGCTCCTATTTCTCCTCCTATCCCCCATTCCCAGTTCTTCCTCAGGAAAAGACACACACACCTCCCCGCCCCGACCCCCCTCAAAAAAAAAAAAAAAAAACACAAATCACCAGCAAAAAGATATCCAGTAAAAAGATAAACAGGCTCTCATCAGAATAAAAAGTAAATTCTAAAACAGAGGAACTCAGCAATTTCCTTATGCAAAACACACCGGTACATTTAAAGCTTTCTGATCACTAAGCTAGTAATACCCAACTACAGATCCTAGTATCATTTCAAAATGGATCAAAGACACCAAGGATAGCTATTCTTTTGCAGTCACAACCGTGTTACACAGATTCTTCAAAATAGATATGATTCCCCAATACAAAATTGGTCTATAAAGTTTAAGATCAGATATCTACGAGAGTCATATTTATAGTCATGGCTACTATCAGCTGTCCAGCTAGAGAATATTGAAGAAAAACAAGCATTTTTAATATATTATAGTTAATTTATCATCTAAGTGACATGTGTAGGATAACAATGGACTGGAAACAGTAAAGTAAAATGATGTATTAGAAAAGGAAATTTTAGGGTTATGTTGTTGTTTCTTTTCTTTGTGTTTTAAAAACAAGCCACACCTACACGTATTTTTAGATGGTAAGAAAATTCATGAGAACCACAAAAAATACAGTTGCTGGAGTAAAAAGGAACACTGAGATCAAGCGAGCAACAAAAACACTTAGTTGCATTACTGTGAGGCACGATATAAAGCACACTGCCCAAACAAATAAACACTGCCTTATTTATTTGGTGTATCAAAGATGACTCATCTTTCCAGTAAAGGATCAAGGTACCTTCTTGCTGTGATAGAATTTACTCTTAGAAGTATTTCACAGATTGCCAGGCTGGGAGGAAAAAAGTTAGAGATCCTGGAAGTAGTTACCATGATCGAATGATCCTAACCTTTTCACCAGTAATGTCACTTACAGTTTCCAAGTGTCCCACTTTGGCTAAATAAGATGTGACCGTTTTGGATAGCCCTCAAAGACTGCTTGCTCTAGCTGGTCTGAGCTAGACCACACACAAAAAGACAGAAGCAGGGGAACAGTGCAACTCCCTACTACGCAAAGCAGCAGCAAAGTTGCTTTGAAGAACAGGAACCTTACAGACATCCTGCTCACCACCACTTCTAACAGCCAGGCCCTCTCTACTAACGGGGAAAACATCCCCTCGAGATTTGGGGTTACTGAACCTAACAGGTTAATGGAGTTTACACAGACTTCACAGCCACAGAGGTGCTTATAAGTCAATTAGAGATGCAAGTTTGTCAATTATATGGACTATTTCTAAAAACCACATTGGATCTCAACTCTGTACACATGATGAAATCGAGAAAACCTAGAGACATATAGAGATTTGATGCCCACAGCATGAAGCAAATATGCCTCGAGTCTGGGGCAGTATTAGCTTTGAGAACTAAATAACCAGCAAGCATCATGCAAGATGTTACAAGACAAACCAGCATACCAAGTGACAAAAGATGGGAACCATGCACAGTTCCCAGAGTAGGTAGACAAGCAGATACTGTACAAGCATAGACCAATATAAATACAAGTACAAGCAGCGGCACTCTATACAGGACTCTCAAAATCCTCATGTCCTTTAGGCTCTGGCACTTCAATGACAATGTAAAGCACCTCAGATGCAGAAAACAAGTCATTGATTTTGACAGAAATAATTCTTAAATTATTCATTTAGCGAAATACAGTTACTTTAGCTAGCTAATCATTCAAAAAATAAAATGGAATTAACATCTTTAGTTTAGAAAAGATGACATTTTACCTGAACAGCAAGGGAAGATGCATTATCAGAAAGCAAAATTTGTTCCTCTGTTGAAAGAAAAAAACAAAAAACACAATTACAAAAAACAGTGCCCATTTAGCTACTGACCTGTAACTGTTAGCCATTCTGGGTTGCATTTCTTACGCATCAAACAAGGAGCACATATATAATTATTATGCAGCTGGACTGGAAAACCTGTGATATGAATACTAAAAAAAGAAAGAGAAAAAAAAAAAAAGAATACCAGGAATATTTCTCCTGCAAATGCAATTGCATTTATCATACATTACCACCAATGTACAATAAAAAATGCTCACAACTAAAACCCAAATGCTTGAGTTTTATGCCAATTACTCTTCTTCTAATCAAAGTTAAATAAAACCGCATCTTCATAACTCCTCTGGCTAAAAAGTAAAAGCATTCAGAAACCTATAAAAGCGGCTTGCAGTTAATATTGCACACTGTGTCTAGGTCTGTCACACAAAAGAAAGATGACAAGTTCACTGCAATAAAAATTCCATGCTTAGAAGACTAGGGCTGCTACCTATTAGTCTTCATTACTTTGCAGTCTTCTGACAACTGTAGCAGGCTGCTGAGCCCCAAATGGGGGCCATAATGTGATCTGATGATATATGAAGAGCTGCTAAAGGGAGCCTGAACCATCCTAGCCTATACATTTTAACAGTTCCTTTTTACTGAGAGCCCGCTTTACCACAAGACTTCAAAAATCTGCTGCCTCAGCTATTGGTGCAGTAAATCTGCCAACTGTGCCTGCAACCACATCATTTTACACTGCCTAGAGCAGCCAATATAATGAGTCAATAATAAACCAAGGACCTTATAGGCCATGAATAGCTGGTTTATATTGGCAGATGCAAGCGTAGCTAAAACCTCTGACCAGACAAACAACACAAAAGACTCTCTTAACAGTTTCTGTGCTTCCTTGCAGTTAATTATCTTAGTGCATATTTAATGTATTTTCTAAAAATAAAGTAATTATTAATTGCAAAAACCAGTGTACCCACCCTTCAGTTGCTGATACAACGTAGCATTTTCAGGCCAAGGCTCTGCGGCTGTGGAAAGAAGAGGAATTAATTAAGCAAGCCAAACAACAATTTGCTTGCAGATGCTAACTGAACACGAACGTTACCTAGAGCAGGAACTCAAACTGCAAAGATGCTGATGCAAGATTTAACCTGCCCTAAAAATGTCCCACTGTCACTCTCTTCTCCCATACTTCTCTCCTGCTCACAGAGGGACAAAACAGAGCAGAAAACTAAGTCCCAAAATTTAATGTTGCAAGAAAAGCTAAAATTCAAACTACATTATAGAATGGCCTTGTAATTCTCAAGCAGCTCAAGCAGCTATTTTCCCTCCACCGTAAAGACATCTTTGTGCAGATTCCCATCACAATTCTGGCCACTCTGAAGAACAACTATTTATTAAGGTACTAAACAAAGAATTATGGAAAGAACAGAACAAGACACAGAGGAGAGAGGCACAAACCTCCAAACCAAGTGTGAAGAATTCTTTGGGGAAATGGAAAAGCTTTCTGCCTTTTGAAGTTGTGTCCTCACTAGTCCCATATAATCCCCACAAAGCCAGGTGCTCGGGCATGTCAGAAACCTACCCGCCAGGATGGCTGGGACTACCTATTGCTTTAAATGACATACTGGTGATGATTCCCTAAGATGGGAATGTCAATATGCATTAAAAAAACTGCATCATCAGTTGTTCAAAACAGTTGAACAGTTGTTAAAAAAAAAAGCCAAGGAAATAAAAGACAATCACATCTTACAGTTGAGAACCGTTGCACTTAATCAATCATACACCACTTGAATTTATGGGAAGGCAAAAATAATAATCAGTACTGATTTACTGTTAATGGTAGCATTAAGATAACAGGTCATCACATTGTTTTGTCTCCATTACATTCCTTGTTAATGTCTGATTAAAAATCTATTTTTAAATACCAAATCAAACCTCGCATTCTACCCAGACTAGCTATTTGTAAACAAAATGAATGCTCTCATCATATAAATTTTTTTAAAGCAATAATGTCTATAAATAACTATGTATGGTTCAAACAGAAATATGCCACTGGCTTCAGAAAGGTCATTCTTTGTGTCTTTGCCCTCAGAACTCAAAGACAAAAAAATGCACAATTTTCTAACTATCATTCTTTTGGGATACTCATGACGTATTAACTTTTATGGAAGTCACATAGAACTGTAAAGCTTATAACACTGTACACAGTTTTGCAAAGGTCACTGCCTTTAACATTAAGGCACAGAGCCTATCAAAGCTATACTAGTATGGGCATGAGAAAGCAACTAATCACATTTAAGTGTCATGAAAAAATGTTTTATGTTTTATTGTAGCAGTTATTGGTTTTACACTCCTCCATTAAAGTCCTGCCCTGGAGTAAAAATTCTTGAGGTGGAAGTACATTTACTTCTTTAAATAAAAAGAGACTAAAATAGTGTCTGCGGTACTACAGCCTTAACTGTTTAAAATAATTTATCCAACATACATTTCTTCAGATCCACTGAAGTCTTGCAGGAGCAAATGGAATGAGGAAATTAAGAATGTTACTACTATACTTTAGCAAACTTATCAGTGGTGGACTCCGAGATACTTACAGAAGTAACTAAGTCACAAAGGTACACTGATCTCATAAACACTCCAGCCAACCAGTGAAAACATCCTTTTTACATGCCCTAAATGGTACGGAGAACTTCAAATTGCATGGGCCCATTTCTACTGAAAATTTTTGCCTGACTCTCTTCAGACTGAAATGTCAGATTTATATCTAATTCTTAGATTCCGGTGCAAATTGGAAGTGGCCTATTTTTATACAAGCACATGGCTGAAATATTTCAGGCCCACAAAAAACAAGTGAACTTTTAATTTTCCAACAAAAGAGCTAGGTATATTTCAAGAAATTCAAACACTAATTCCAGTCTGATCTTGGCACTAAGCTATATGCAGTTGTGGAGATATATATGTATATATAAAGCAGCTTCTTGGCACACAGAATCCAAAACTACACCGCTGCTAAGGCATGCCACATCCATGCTATAAACTAAAACACAAGTAGAACATTTTTCGTAACTTGTTTGCCCTTATCGGCTTAAATTTTCCTTCCACGTTCTACTGATCACATACAGATTTTCACGAACCATATCTGCTGACCCTAATTTTGTTAGTCATGATATGAAGTCTTTATCCCACAGTCTAGTGCACAGCAGCACACGCCCAACTTGAGTGAAGGAAAGGATAAGGGTAGTTTAAAATCTTTGCATTCACTCAGTCACAGTTTAGTTGTGTACTAATATATGTATTTTGACAAGTAAATGAAACAAGGACAAGCAGCCACATGAAAATCTCAGCCTTCATTATCAGTATACCTTAAACTCCGAATTTCAGCAGTTCTAAGACAACGAATGAATAATACCCCCTGCACTTGGCACCTGAGGGTCTCCAGAGGGCGGTCACAATTCTGACCGTGTTCGGACGAAGTGGACACATGCTCACCACCCTTGAACCGAGACCTTCCGTTCTCTGTACGCAGACCAGATAAAGGATAATTGATTTTGCTATCACTGTGCGGACTGGATTTTAAAACAATCAACATTAAGATTCACGTATTACTCATATCCTAGAAAAAACATTCTGCAGCATGCATTCAGAATTGCATGCAGCAGATTGTGTTCAATGATACCGGAGGTACATACAAAAAGCCTGTGAAATCCTCTGGAAATCAAAGAATTAAATACCCACTCACTACCTGTTCCATGTGTTCCAATTTCTACTCGCTCTCTTTCTTCCAAGATGTTTAGAGTATGACATATTTTTTCTGGTGGAGTAAGAAGTTACTGCTACATGAGATGCCCAGGTTCGTAAGGTGCAAGCTAAATTCAAATATCAGCTCCCAAGCCGCCTTCAATTAGTAGTAAGGTGAAAACATGCAGCTAAGGGAGACCAGACCCCGTTGGGGGAAGAGAGGAGGAGGAATTGCTGAAGGGATGTCACATGCCTCCACAAGAGGAGAAAGTGTGTAACATCTTTAATGTACGGCAATGACTCTTGCCTTATGAATGTAAGTGAAGACATAATTTGTAGAATAATAGGCACTAATATTACACGCTGCTTCAGTTCTGTCATATTTCCAATCCATCAAGTTGATTAATGCTATAATAACTCCTCACAAACTTATCATTTGTGCACTAATGAAGTCAAATCCAGTTTATCCTTCGGCAACTATAATCTTCTGGTCTGTAGATGTTCGTTTCCCTGCTAACCACAGCTACTGTGGCGCTAGGTGTATAAAGAGAAAATTAACAAATGTGATGTCAATTCAGTTTTGGAAGCTTTCAACACAGAGTCACATTTATGTGTTAGATCCTACGCAACAGACATTTTTATCATTAGCTGCTCCCAGGATGAAATAACTGCCTGGAAGTATGCCCTACAGGAATAGCTTCTCTACATATCTTAAGAATAAGGAACTATTTGGTTCCTCCTTCTGCCTCCATAATCAGAGGAATTACTATTGTGTGGTTTTCAATGGGACTCTCTCAGGCTTGCAGTCTTTAGTAAAAGTTGTTTTCCCACCATACTGAAACTTTTCCCATGCTTAATGAATTCAAATATTTAGTCTTTCATTGTGGATTGTCCGCTGTTCGTTCAGGAGAAGCAAACCTCATACTGTTGTCTTTCCCTACTTCTCCTCTACCACACTGCTTGTTTCAATGCCAGTTATAGGAAACAACCATCTGCAAGATCAGTCCGCCCTGTTAAATATGTCTGAAATGAGCTTTGAGTTCAAAAGTTACTGGGAAGTGAGAATTAAAGGGAGATGGACACAGAAAGCATCACTGCATAAGCCTTGTTATCCTAAGAACAGAGAATTTGGCAGATGCAGCATCACAACAATCGGAGAAGTCAAACAGCAAGTAGGCCAACTACATAAAATCTTCTTTGTTTTTTTGCATGAGTCAAAATGCATGACAATTTCACTAAGCTCAATGTGTTTGTTAGTCTAAGTGTTTTACTTATTAACAGTTTAGCATAGAAAATGTAGATTTCAAAGTGTTAACTTAGGTGAAAATTAGACTTTTAGAAGAAAATTCTGTGAACTGGTGTGTTTTATGTTCCCAGTGGAGTTTTAATTACTCGGGTTTGTAACTATCTATTAAAGCAGATTCCTAGACTCCTCACCTGTCATGTCAGAGAATGACTTAGAAAAGACATCATTTCTGCTCTTACAAAAAACTTCCAAAACACAGAATGAGCCACAACAGTCACGTCAAATTCTTTGCCACTAAAAATGTATTGCATTAGATGCATTTTTTAGATTTTGTGGTGAAATGTTTTACTTGAGCAACATTAAGGCCAGAAACAGATATTCAAATAGCATTTTGATTTCAACGTTTCCAGCTGTTTCAGACTGCCATTTCAATAATAAGACTTTATCCACCCAAATACTTTTGGGACAGCAAGAGAGAAGAATGCACATATGCTGTAAGCGATACTTAAGAGCACTGGACCCCACTATCAGCAGGGGATCAGCAGCTCACCTGAGGCCTACACACATCTCAGCTCCAACTAATGCTCTCAAAGCAGGACATACTATACTTGCACAGAGGTGAATTTTAATTCAAAGAATGAGAGGCTGCAGTAACATTCCCCCAGTGAAGTCTGTGCAAAAGGAAGTACCACATTCCCAAGATGCTCTGCAGTGCCTCAGCCCCACCAATTCCTTGTCCATGCTATTCAGAGTCTCTTTATGAATGTACAAAACTTGGTTTCAACTCCTACACTCTGAATTACTGGGAAACTGTTCATCCTGCGTCAGTGCTGCCTGAATGGATGGGGGAAGCAGACATTTTCATCCACCTTCCCCAAGCAGCTTCACGACGATGAAAGAGATGAAATGAAATAAATGGTTTACAGTTATGCCTTTAATCCTGTTACTTAAAAAAATAAGACTCTGACTGTGAAAATGAGAAGACACAAAATACTTTGCATGTTAAATTGTGGAATATGCTAAACAACAATTTAGCCATTCCAGCGGTCTCGTATGAATAGCCAGTCTCAAGCAGTAGGGTATGCGGTGTGGTATGCCCTGCTAGTCTGCCACTCATTTAGCACACTTGTCAAGCTGCAGCATTCTTGAATATCAGCCACACACAAACACCAGAGACCTGTGGATCCCAGCATAAAGATGTTCCCTCCTGCACAGGAAATTAAGGTATCAACAGGTTAAAAGTTTTCAAAGGAAAACTCTCAACTTGAAATTAGGTTGTTCCCAGCTCTTAGCAATACCATAGAATTTCGGTGGAGCAAGAACATTTTTGGAAGGCAATGCAGATAGAAATCATTTTCTGTTATAAAACTAGCCTATGCCTGTTAAGAATCTAGGCTAAAGAATTAACACCAAATGTTACTATCCTGTTGATTATTTCTCAACTACTGAAACTATACAGTGAGAAGTAAATCAAGACAATCTCTGCCCCAAATCTCCTATAAATTAAAATTTACTGAATTCTCAGTATGCCAGCAATTTATCCTTTGATATCTTCTTTCTGCTTCTGTAAATTAAGTACTCAGTCAACTAACAATCTCTTCCATGCATTTCACTCTGTGCTGTTGCGTAGGTGAGACTAGGACCTGGCCCGGGAACATTTCATCTTCTCAGACAGAGCAATTTCCTGAAATGTTAAGAAGTTGTTTATGGATCGTATAGAAATGAAGACTACTCCTTCTCTAAAGTCACCACATTTGCATGGATCAGTTTCCTTTCTGTTATAATCTTCTTAAACACTTTGATATTAAACTTGCATAAAAAGGAGGAAAGCTAAAATATCTGTATTTACCAGTTTGGTTCCCATGGCATTAAAGGCCTATTAAAACAACCAAGAGGCAAGATATTCTCTATTTAAAAAAAAAAAAAAAAGTTGGCATTAATTTGAATCACTGTATTGCAATATTACAGCTGGAGAGATTAACTTACACATTATTTCCACGTAGTTTCTTTCAGCTTCTCCCTAGGTACAAATTTGATTAAATTATAATGAGATACCTCAAAACTCTTTTCTCACAAGAGTAAACACTAAAAAGAAATTTAGTCTTACATCTGGGCAGCATCCACATCCAACAACATTACTTACAAGTCTCCAAACATTATGCATCGAACATGGTAACAACCAGCAGGAAAACAGTTACCCTTTTTGGTTTCCCAAGACTGGTGCTATGGGGGGACCTGCTGCTCACTATGGTCTAGATGTAGTAACCCAAAGAAAACCACACAGAAAGCTATCCCACAGACTCCAGAAGGAAAGAGGATTATTAGCCGCTTGATGTTAAGATGCATCAAAAAGAAGCAGATGATCATTCTCTTTTCATAATACTATACATATTTTCAAGTAGCAATACATTCTTTAAAAAGAAAATGCCAGCAATTGATGTGTTTCTATATCCTTATTACAGGAAATAAGTGGAGGGGGGTGTGTGTGTATATATATGTATATACACACACATACAGTGAAGCTGCAGCCACTTTGGAACCAAAGCAGTTAAAAATATACATCTCCTACATTAACAGTGATCAATAAAGGAAGTATGAGAAAGTTGTGAATTAGCTGCCTTAAGACCCACCAGTTCAACCCACCCACACTGAGTACAGATCAATTTCATGTAATTGGCCTGATCCTGTAAACTAACAAGGGCCAAGAAAAAATGAAAGCATCAGCAACACCCTGGCTCTGCGGACAAAGGACCAAAAAGTGTTTCATAGTGCCTTGCCAAATGAAAACCAACTTTCACACAAGTTAAACAGTATGCATTAAATCATGTATCAAATAATTACATCATTTGCTTAAATCCATCCCGGGCCTCCTTCGTAGAGATATTACAATTCAGATAAATCATGACGGTTCAGTAATCATTGATCAAGCAGACTGTCAATGTAAAGATTCAATCTCAGCAGCAATTCTCAAACTTGAGTTTCCTGTGGCTGCACCACTAAGAGAGTCAGCGTGTGACATTACTGCAGCAGCCATTTAGCATGACACAATCTGCTTCTTCACCGTCCAAGAAAGCTATTAATTGCTTGTATTTAAGCATTAGTCCAATTCTGTTACCGTCTTTGAGTCAACTTTCCAGAGAGTACACATCTGCGGTTCAATCCTCCAGGGTGCTCAGCGCTCTCACGCTAGAGGAGGCCACAGGAGGGAGATCGCTCAGCATCTCCACACTTGCAGAATCATGCCTCCCATCAGAAGAGGAGGCCAAAAAATCTCAACAAAATGAAATCCATAAATAAAAGTTGTTCCCAAATCAACATCTGGATTTCTTCAGAAAAATCAGAGTGTGCGCCAGCTAAATGATCTCAAAAGATTTATTTATAAGGTCCTGACAAGCTGGAGCTATTTTACTTATTCCTGATATTCAGCATAAATGCTCCATCTCGAAGAAGCTCTGTAATTCTTAATTATAGCTTTTTATAGATCTCTAAATCAATCCCTTCCCTTTGTGCTACTTAAGTCCCTTGCCCCTCTTTGGCCCTGACTCAAGCAGTGAAACTTCAAGCACAGGAGCTCTGAAGAGTAGAACACTGGAGGTATGATATTCATGAATACCTTAAGCACCTTACTGGACTGGGACATTTCTTAGCCATGTTATCTACGTTGGTATACTTTAAATCAGTCTTTTGAAAGCTCTCTTAGATGGAGAACCCCCTCTTCTCTGTGGTAGTCTGAACTCCTTCTCCCCTAAGGATGTCTGGCAGGCAGTCTGAACACCATTTCGGCAAAGTCCCCCAAAGAGCTCCCTGCTTCTCATCCACAGCACCCCTACTCTGATCCACAACAGAGAGCCTACACATCTGTCTCGCCAGACAGGACCTCAATATCCCATACCTGCTCCAAAAGCTGCTCCACACACAATTCCTGCTCACTCAGCCCTGGCCCCTCTGGCCTTTTGTTAAGGCTCCCCTTCATTCTCTCTTTCCTGTCTTGCCCACAGCCCTGAGTGCAGCAGTACCACGAGCTACAAAGCGATGACAACAGAGACTCTCTGTGCCAGAGTCTTGCAAAGAGGCAAGAAGAGCTGAGATCTCTAGGCAGGAGAGCTCTACAGGGTAGAAATGCAAGCAGTTAGCACTGGTGCAGTCAGCCAGCCAAGCACTGCCACTAGCAAGGGGGAAGATGCTGCTTTAGGGCTCACAGTCTTGAAGTCAGCCCAAAACAGACAATGGTATTTGCAACAGCACCTCTCAGGCTCCTCCTCACCTCTTGGAAACACTACAGACTCCCTACTTTAAAATCTGAAAACGATTATCCTCTTCTCTTAATCATATCCTCACAGTCTTCCTCCTTTCTTTTCCAAGGCTTTCAGTGAACACACTGCAATGCATCCAGTTTCTCCAATATGGCACTCAAATGCAAAAAAAAAAAAAAAAAAACACATGCAGATGAACTTTGCAAGTTCTTGCTAGGAATGCAAGCAATACATTAGCTTCAATTTCATTATACAACAGCTAGAAGGCAGAACTGTTAAAAATTCCCATGTCTCAGCATTTTTACTTTCCAATTCAGTATGCACATTCCAGTTTTTTGGTTGGGTTTTTTCCCCCCAAATGAGACTGGTATCAATTTTTCCTGCATTCTTTGCAGCACCATTGTAATTTTTTCTTTTGATGTTTCCAATCCTTCCTACGCATTTCAGAGGTTTCACTACTACATGTAACTTCCTCCAGTTTGTACTAAAACATCCATGTTCACGTGGCATCTGTGTTGTCTTCTTAATAACTAAAGACCAGAATTTAAAAATAATAATAATAAAAATCTCAGAACCTGGTGTGGACTTTCTTTCTGTCCTCCCCACGGCTTGCATGCAGCTGCAGCTCTTCACTCACTTTCAAAAGAGACAGCTGAAAATGCCCAGCAACGCAGCAACATGCGACGCCTGTTCAACTAGAGCAAAGAAGGACAGCAACCAAGCTCTTTCATTCATTCTTGTTTTGAAAAGGAAGTGGCTCATAGGGTCCAAATCTACACGAAGAGACCATGTTAGTGCCTAGGGACATTCAGAGAACAGAGCATCCAAGGACCAGAGAGAAAAAAGGAGTGAGAAAGAGAAGAAAAATCTGGTTCCTCTCCAAAGTTGTTCTTCTATGACCTCTTGTGAGTTGAACAGTTAGCCTCCTGAACAGCACTCATACCCAAATCATTCCACAACTGATGAAAGCTCACTTGCAAATCAAACTGGACAATAACAAAATGCATGTCACTTTTCATTTACTAATTTTATTACCATTATTTCTAGAGCAATCTCATTTCTGGCATGAGAAAAGAAGATACTACTTTAGCAGAAAACATGTAACAATAAAATGCTGATTAGAGAAAGAATGCTTAGTCTTAATGGAGCCAGAAACAACTATAGAAGCATACTCTATTATAAACTGTAATTATATTGCTTTTTAAAACCAAGAAATAACAATATCTCAAAATGAAATATGTACTGTACTATAATAATTGTGAAAGTCATTTTTCCCCTGACCTAAAAAAAGATTAGATAGGCAATCCACTCAAAGGATTGGTTCAAATCAAGTCATAAAACATATGTGTCTGAGCACAAATTGGCAAGACCAGCGCAAGAGACTTGTTTATTTAAACTGAACAAGAGTTAAAGGGATTCCTTTTAGTTGGATTACCAATGAAAAAAAAAGCACATGTAAAAGAACACTGTAAGATAAAATCATACAGCCTGACAAATTTGGTATTTTCAAATCACCTCTTTTTGACTACAAGCACCTCTGCAGGAGGCTTAAACAATCTGTGCTGCAGACAAAAATTAAGCAAGAATAACTATTTTTTTCACCTTACACGTGCAGGAAATGTTAATATTTACCTATGCACATTTTGATGCACAAAATGCATACTCAGTTTAAATTTTATGTCTTTATGTGCAGGAACAATTTAGGTGGTCAGGTTTCATTTCCTATGTATTTGTTCTCAGCCAAATTGCAGCTTGTCTCAATACATAAAACATGCACATCAGAGATTTATTTTTGCTCTGGCATGTCACATTGGAGGTAGACTCACTAAGAATGTAAAATATCTGAAGGCAGAAGGGCATCTGTTTTTCAAACTGCATTCATTTCCCTTAGTATTAAAACTAGCCTAAGATCCTTGGACGTAACTCAACAGCAATAAACAGCAGTAATTTTCCAGAGATCAAAGGACAAACAAGGATATTATTTTCTCTCTTTTGATCACTGATCTAAAACTAATGTTTTGGGGGAAAAAAAAGTAAAGCATATTGAGTAATTTAGTGATCAATTAAACATCTTTTCAACAATCTTTTATAGATGATTTGAGCAGTCAGCTTCTCATAACTACTAGAGTTAGAAAGATTAATGTTCTGGACCACTTGAAAGCTGGCACTCTAATTCTTCTTACAGTATAAACACTCATTTCCTATCCTGTTAATATATGATTGATGCTGAGCTACTCTAAACAAATTCTCTACCATATTATCCAATTAATATTTTCTACAGTTCAAAAATAGATGATTTAAAACGTGACATAACATGCTTGCAATTCATGAAGCTATGGAAATATTTGTTTATTATTCCCTGAGACACAGCATCAACCTCTTTATATTTCTGAATAAGCGAACAGTTGAATGGCACTAAAGCAAGTGTTTTACTCCACATTAAGTGATTTAGTCATCATTTTGTATGTAATCATTAATGCATTACAGCAGCAGGCTATGCTCAGCATGTTCAGGTGAACGCATGTTGCACAGAGCGGGTGCTGAATTACTGCAGCAGTGCAAGCAGGCTGAACAACTGATGGTCACAGAACAGCCGAGGTTAGAAGGCACTTCTGGAGGCAGCAGGTTACCCAGGGCCATCTCCAGTTCAGTGCTAAGCATCTCCAAGGATGGAGACTCCACAACTGCTCTGAGCAACCTGCTCCAATGTTAAACCATCCTCACAGTAAAAAAAGGGGGGGTTTATGTTCAGATGGTATTTTCTGTGTTCAGTTTGTGCTGAGACAGTGAATAGGCACGTCAAAAGTGAATGCACAAGGTGCAGGAAAGGTGAAGATAGGTAGTACTTAAAAAATTCAAATACATACACAAGCAAGTCCATGTGTAAAAGAAAGTTATGATCATTTTCTCTACTAAAACCCTCCCCTCAGCTTGTAAAACATTTCGAGAAAACAAACTATGCTGGGATGATTGTCTTCAAACACCTGCATGCAAAGAGCCATGCTTTATAGCTGTTACATGTTAGAGCAGCGGTAGTTCATCGCAACTGCCATGACAAAGCGACCGTCTTCATGGACAAGACCCTCGATAACAAGCCAATCAAATTTCATTTGTATGGACATGGAAAAAATTCTCAATCATTCTTACATTTCCATCCATACATAACAGAAAGGCAGTATTCACAACCACAGATATGGGGATAAGACACTATTAAAACAAGTGTCATTGTTAAGTAGTATTTTTTCCTTGCAGCTGCACCATTTTTTTTCCTCAAAAATATTGTTACATTTGCGGGACATTTATATCGTCTTGGTAACAGAACTAAGTATTCTCTGTGTCTGTGCAACGTCTCAGGAAATCTAGAAGTATGGTGGGTATTGGCCAAGATCCTGGATAACTTTTTTTTTCCCCCTAGAAAAATCCTCCGTATGAACAAATTGAGTGATTTTGCCGTTATTTAGTTTCAGTCTGGGACTGGTACATAATACAGACAAGCTAGGAAGGCCATGACCCACCAGCAAAGGTATTTTTTATTTTCAAGGCAAATAACTGCTTTTGACACTGATTCACTTTTGGGAAAGCAAAGGCAATGTCATAATTTTGTTTTAAAGAATGATTCAGTGGACAGGTCTGCAACAAGGATTTGTACTGTACCTTGAGTCACAGCAGCGTACCCAGCAGAAGCACAAGATTAATAAAATAAGCACCAACCATTTCTGCTCTGCAGAAATAGAGGAGCATTGCCAGTATTTTTCTATTAGATGCCTACATACTACTTTACCTATAAAAAGAAAATGAGCATCACTTAACCTGTGACTGATGGGTAAAAGATGAGGTGCTACTGTTTTAAGCTTATTAAATTGTAGGAGGGTCCAGAGGTACTTGAGCAGCTCTGATGCCGTCAAAGCACCACCTTAACAGTACAATTGTTAACGTAAGAGTCTGACTAGCATAAGCAGCATGCAACCACCCCGAAGGGGGGGCAAGCATCTCTCTAGGAACAGAAGAAGAACACTTCAGCAAGGAGGGAAAGAGCCAGTTGTTGCAGGACTTGTCTTCTTGTTTCCAGTTTTTCAAACACACATTTTCCTTACACTATACTTAATTTGGGTCTGTCATTGCTGTATTCCACAATTTGCTTGTTAAGCAGGAAGTTGTTGAGAAAAAAAAAGCACTTTCAACAAGAAAGCAATAAGATGCCTACATACAGTATAGTTTTTAGTTTGTAATTCCAGAAGTGAATATCAGCAAGCTGTCACTCTAGAATATCCATAACAGTCACAGAATGGAGGAACGCAGCAGAATCAACACCTACTCACATATGTCATTATCCTTGTGTTTCACAACATAAATAAAATATACTAAAGAGATCATAAAGGCTAGAAAATGGCATGAAGCAATACTGATCCTGACAGTATTCTCCACATCCTGAGGATCCAGGGCTCTGGCCCTTAGAACATAAGCATGGCTTGTGCTAACGTCTATGAATTAACAAATGCCAACCCACAAGCCCAGCACAAGTTTCAAGCTTGTCTATGGGTACCTCTACACACCCAGATTCAAGATCCACCACCTTCACTTTACCTGCCAGTCAGGGGCAAGCCTGCTCTGGGAACTGTACATTCATAGTAGAGAATCCAACTCGGACTCTTACATCTTATAGACTCTTACACTCTACCAAGTGGCAGAAGACCCAGCTCCTGGGACAAAACACCAGCTTCCTCCTTAACAGGTCATTAGCAATTAAAATGCTGTCTCCTTGCAGTATTTATTGCTTGTGAGCTTGTGTGGCAGCAAGAAATCAGGAACAGAGAATAACAAGTAAGGAGAAACTGGACAACGCACTGATTTTCAGTGTGCAACATACTAAATGGATTTTGAACTTCCTAGCCAGGAATTACCCAAGGTGCATGTTTTCTTCTTCCTTGAGAGCAGATTAATATCATTTTTTCCTAAATAACTCCACAGTGATACACATTTCTTTTTTATGACACGGCTCACGTCCAGTTTACACGGCCCAGCTGCAGCAGATCACAAGAGCACTACCAAGCAGCAAAGGTACTGCCACATCTCCCAGCTTCACAAGAGCAACACAGCAAACACGGCACGCTCCCGTGGGGCGCCGGGAGACGGTGGCACCGCGCTGGGCTCGCCCACAGAGCTGGACTCAACTCCAGCTGCTGTAATTACAAATACGATGAAGTTTTTTGGACCACTGAAGAAAAGTAAAGTTTTAAAGATAGAGAAGTTATTAAATCAAAGATGCGCCCTAGCGTAGGGGTTAGGGACCCCATAAAGGAGGGGGCCTGGCGAACCTGCACCGCTGTGCTCTCTGCGGAGCTGTGCAGGGTGACCTGCCCTCGCCTCCGAGCGTCAGGCGGGCGACGAGAGGGCAAACGGGCCCAGAGCCGAGCTCCGTACAGCCCCCTGTACGGTCCCCTACCTCCGCACAGCCCCCGTGCAGCCCCCTGCCTCCCCCGGCCCGCCGTTCGCCTTCCACCGCCGCCCCTCCCCGAGGCAGGCGCGGCCGGCTGGCTCCCAGGGCGCCCCAGCCCCGTCCCGAGGGCTCACCCAGGGGACCGAGGCCGCGGGGGTTTGGCTCCGCACCCCAGCGGGGCGGCTCCAGCTCCGCCGCCACCCTCAGGCCGCGACCCGGAGCGCAGCGCCTGACACGAAGCGGGGCCCTGCCCGCCGCGGCCCGCCCGCCCGCGGTTCTCTGGGCCGTCGCCCGCCCCCCCCCCGCCCCTCACCGGCCAGCTGAGTCACGAAGGCCTCCGCCACCAGCGACATGTCGCGGAGGGCGGGCGGGCGACAGGCCGAGGGCACGCACAGGAACTGGCCGCCGGGGCAGCAACTGCATCCGGGGCCCGCCCCGCCCCCGGCGGTCGCCGGGAGGGGAGTGGGGGCGCGGCGCGGAACCGGTCTCCGCCTGCGGCGCTGAGGGGGCAGAGGGGGGAAACTGTGAAAGGCGGTTACGAATAAACGGGGGTTGGGGAGTTACTGTCGCGCTCCTCGGTTACTCCAGTCTGAGGAAAAAAACCTTTTTTGCAGCTCTTTCTTGGTGGTTTATTACGTGTGTGCAACTTAGGCTATGGTCCTACAGAGAGGAGTCGGGGGCAAGGCTACGCTGGACCAGCAGAGAAACATCCAAAAAAAAACTTTAAAAATACCGTGGCTCACACAAAATCCCCAGTCATGGGCGATTTTTACTGTCGATGGAAATTCAGCTTAATGTGCTCCACATGACACGTAGAGGCAATACCATAAGGAGCTGAAAGATGCAAGGTCAGGCTATTTTACATTTCTTTCTGATGAAAGAATCCCAACAGGTGGGGGGGGGTATTTTTAAATTCAGTGTAGAAAGAGCTATTGGGAATGCTGTGACCAGCTCTAGGGTCTCCCAAGAAAGGTGACTCAAGCCATCTTCAGTTTCTCTGCCGCTCTTCTACATGGAGCTCTGATACGTGTCAGGGTTTAATCCCATTAGTTCTCTGAAGATAACAGAAATTACAATATATGGTTTAGAGCCTGAAAACAGAAAAAAAGTCAACCTCTAACCACCTGAAAGTGCCACACTAATTGCAAGTTGGAATTCTTCCCTGATATAAACATGAACAAAAATGTTAGTTCTGGCTGTATAGCTCTGGAATATATTGCTCCCCTGGATTGGTTCAGAACAATGTACCAGTTGAACCATTAATTTTTTGACCTTTAAAACACAAATGATGGAGAAGAGGCAAGGCGGGCATAAAATGATCTGAATCCAGCAGGAGGCTGTTCTGAAAATCTTGGGTGCTTTCTTTACTCACCATACTGAGTATCTTTTCAACATCCTGGTACCAAAATGCTTCCTGAAGTGTCTTGGGGACAATAAGTTATAACTAAAGGGACTCAGTAAAGGGTACAGCTGCCTTTTCTGCATCCCAAAGTAAGATTACAGAAGACAAACTGCATTTTGAGATACACCTTGCCTTTAAACAACCATTAATTTCTCAGTCTTAATTCTATAATATAAAGACTATCCAAAGTTTGGGAAAATGCCATAAAATCAGATTATGTATCCAATATGTAGATTGCAGAGAATATAGTGGATATGTGAAAGACTTGTTTCATTATTCTACAGTGCCTCTTGATCCTCATTTCTTTAGCCACACTTTAGTAAGAATTAAAAATATCTCGTTTTATCAAATAGACTTATTCTGCTCTGAAGGACAGATAACACAATGATATTTCAGTCTTGTAAGGTAAGATCTTAAATCTTTTAAGTACAGGGCTTGCTTGCCTTACTGTATATTAGAGTCTAGTGCTCATTAGTGGCTGCTTTTTGCTTTTGCTGCTTGCTGTACTGCTGATCATCTTACTCTGCCATGCCTGGGAGCATTTTGATAACAGCAGTGGCCATGCGCCTGGGCTGGCAGATGGCCAGGGCATGGCTGCTGTTTCTGTGCTGCTGTGCTGGACAGGCTGGAGCTCCAGTATGAACTCGAGTCGAAGGGACTTGACCTGTGGATAAGTCCACCCGGGAGCAGGACACCCTGAAGCATCTGTGGACGTGGATAAGCCGATGCCAGAGCCGGTATGTCTTGAAGCATCTGTGGCCATGGTTATGTCTGTGCCACAGCAGGTATACCTCTTGAAGGGATTGTGGCCCAAGAATAAGTCCACGCTGGAGAAGGTACACCTCGAAGCATTTGTGACTGTGGATAAGTCCGTGCTGCAGCAGGTACACCTTGAAGCACCAGTGGCTGTGCATGAGGTCATGCTGGAGCACCTCAAAGCACGTGGCCATGGGTAAGGCCATGCTGGAGCAAGTTTACTTCTGAAGAGACTGTGGCTGTGGGTAAGGCCACTCTGGAGCAGGTATACCTCTGAAGGCATCGTGGCCCATGGAGAAGGCCATGCTGGAACTGGCGCACCTCTAAGTGACTGTGGATAAGTCTATGCCGCAGCAGGTATACCCCCGGAGAGACTGTGGCTCATTGATAAGGTTCCACTTGGAGCAGGTAAATCCCTAAGGGACTGCAGTCTGTGGATAAGTCCAAGCCAGAGCAGGGGCAAGGGAAGGAGTCCATTGCAGCGTTAAACCTGATGGTCTGGTCAAAGGGGCCAGGGGTGGAGATTGTAATGGAAATACCTTTAAATTGTAACCCAGGATTTGAGTTGCATGTTATGGGAATTACTATAGCAGGAATCCCTTGTTGCTAGCCAGGCTAGGAGCAAGGGGAGGAGTTCATTGCAATGTTAAACCCTATAACCTGGCCCAAAGGGACCAGGGGTCGCAATTGTAATGGAAACACCTTTAAATTGTTGTAACCCATGATCTGAGTTGCATGTTATAGGAATTACCATAGCAGGAACCACCTGAACCAATGGAAGACAAGCCTTACAGGAAGCAGTGCAAGTGCAGCAGTGACCCGACCTGAGCTGGCTTTGGTGCCCAATAACTCCACGCAACACACCACCTCTCCTGTCCTGAGTGACCACCATCACAGATGGAGCCCAAAGCCATGGACTAAATTAAAATTAACTCAATGGACATTTATGGACATTTTACAGACATTTCACAGGGGTGGTCCATAGACTAAAGGAATGATACCTGTGTATCGTATCAAAGGATGAGAAGGGGGGTGGTGGTTAATGAGGATGTATTGGATAATGTGGGACCTGAGCATGACGTAAATGGTATGGAATAAGGTGTGGATACTGTCCTGGTTTCAGCTGGGATAGAGTTAATTTTCTTCCGAGTAGCTGGTATAGTGCTGTGTTTTGGATTTAGGATGAGAATAATGTTGATAACACAGTGATGTTTTGGTTGTTGCTGAGTAGTGCTCACACTAGTTAAGGACTCTTCAGCTTTCCATGCTCTGCCAGGTGCACAAGAAGCTGGGAGGCAGCACAGCCAGGACAGCTGACCCAGACTGGCCAAAGGGCTATTCCATACCATATGACATCATGCTCAGTATATAAGCTGGAGGAAGAAGGAGGGGGACATTCAGCATGATGGCGTTTGTCTTCCCAAGTAGCCATTACTCATGATGGAGCCCTGCTTTCCTGGGGATGGCTGAACACCAGCCTGCCGATAGGAAGTAGTGAATGAATTCCTTGCTCTGCTTGCACACACAGCTTTTGCTTTACCTATTAAACTGTCTTTATCTCAACCCACGAGTTTTCTCACTTTTACTCTTGATTCTCTCCCCCATCCCACCGGGGGGAAGTGAGCGAGCAGCTGTGTGGTGCTTAGTTGCTGGCTGGGGTTAAACCACAACAGTATGGAACAAATATAGAAATGTATTAACATTTGCAAAGTATATGAAAGTCCTCTGGTGACACTTACTATCGAATCACTAAGCATCATTACTAAATATATTCTTCACTTATTAGTGGAAGCATGCTATTAGAGCAGTAGCAAAAGCAGAAGAGCTGGTAAATACATTGGAACAATGGACTGAGGACTGAAAACAGTGATGTGGAAGAGGACCGATTATTTTAAAATGCTGATGAAAGCTACATTTCTAGTTACAGTTGTAAGTTGAATAGCACCAAAATTACAGAAACTCTGAGCAGTCTTGAGAAATTGAGTGGCTCTGTATTAGGAGATTACAACAGTCTAACCTAAGCTGGTGTGTCCTATTTGAGTCCTTTCATCACCAACAGTACTTAGAAGGCTAAAAGCACAAGACATGGTGCAAAAGTTGCCCTGATAAGGCTGAGCGTGAACTAGATATGAGCTAGGCCAAATCCACATGTTAGCACCCAATTAAAGAGCAAAGTTTCTCTGTGGAGGTCAGTTTGATACAAAGAGCTCATCTCCAGAAATGGAGGTGGATGATGCAAACTAAGTCAGGGAACAGAAATCATGAAGTAATCCAGCAAGTATCAACAAATACATACCAACAGAAATCTATTGACAAATCCAAACAGTTAGCCAAAACAGGAAGAAAACTGAGTGGAGCTCAGCCCATGCCTCCAACATGTGGCAGCACACAGATGCTCAGGCTCTCTTCTCTGGGACAGGAGATTGGGGTGGTGGTTTTTGTTTCTGCATTCCCAGTCCTCCTCCCTGCTCCCACTGAAAGAACTGTTTTAGCAGAGCATCTTGTAGGAAATCCTCCAGGAAGATCTCCAGTGATGATAGATGGTAGCAATGAAACCAATTCCATGACCACCTTCACCTTTATTCAATACGCCTCTCCTCCCCCAGCTTTTTGAGGAAAGGCATCACTCTTGTGAGCCTGACTTCCTGCAGGGCCTGCATGTGAATCATTTCTTCAGCTGGCCGCACCATTAACAAATGTCTTTCTGGTAATTCTTGCTCCACACCATGGAAAGCTCCACAGCTTTCACAGATTTTAAAGGCATAACAGCAGGTCCCAAGGTGCTAGTCCCTCTGATTTCAGTGTGGAAAGAAGGATGCACTTTCAGATAGGATTTCAAGGGAAACCAAAAGGCAGAATTAGGCTCTCCCTTGGGCTTTGTATTTTTGAAAGTCAACTGGAGTAGATCTAGCAGAACCATTACCCCTTAATAAGGGTCTCACCTTACACAGGCATGCCCAAAAGATGGAGTGCAGTTTTCTCATAGCCCATCTCCTCACATGGGCTGCCTTTACCAGGTAAGGTATTAATTGCTAGGGTTAAACTGTCCGCTGGGGAAACAGGACTAGGCCATATATACATATGCTCCATTTTAAATAGAATGGAATTTGACTAGGATTAATCTTCTGCCTAGAAAAAAAAAACACTGTTCTTATTAGTTCCCTTAATATTACTTAGACAGCTTTTAACAAGTATGTTTGATTTGTATTGTTCTTCTGTTCCATGTTAATATTTAACAAAATATATGGCTATCAATAGTGCATACCTATACCTGGAGTATAAGTCCTTTTCAGATAGAATTGCTAGGTATATTTTTACAAGAGGAATTGGGAGATGGCAATGAAAGACTTTTGGTCTCCTGCATTTTTTTAAGCTGTTTGCTTTTTAACACATCCATTATTGCAGGCCATTCAAATTACAGCCTAGCTGGCCAAGTGTATGACAGGACATAAGATTAAACAAATCACCAGAAAGCAGAGGCATTTGAATGAGTTTCTCCAAATTTGAGTTCTGCTAGGTGTCACATGCAGTTCTCAAGTTCATAAAGCACACTGTAGGCTAAGTCCAATTTAAGGTGGATACAACAGTATTGTGTGCCAAACACCGATAGCAAACATTCCTCTTCAGAGCACTGTTGAGGTGGTAGAGGACACTGCAGAGTTGTTCTATGTTGCAGTATGACCTTTCTTCATCCCAAAACAACTGGCTAGGGCCACGTGCTGCTCAACAGACCTCATCAGAGCACTTTCTCAGCACATGACTGCGGACCTCTGCCCAAACCACAGCTCTCCATTTCCATGGAGCAGGTCTCTAACAAGTCAGGCCTTTCCAAGACACAGAGGAGTGCTGACAGTCGTAGATTCAATTAGGAATGATTCTCTCTGAAAGAGAACTGTGTGGAAATTTTGCTGATGAGTGAAACCTCTGAAGACTGCTTGTGTGGTATGGCTGGTGTTTGAGAATAGGCCAAGTGGTAGCGAGAGACTGCAAAGAAACCAGCACTGAAACGCCTTTTCCTCACCTGGCCCACAGCCAGGCTGCCCCTCTGGTGTAACTTAGGGCATCCTGGGGACTGCTTTGCATTATGCTGCCTGTCAGTGTCTTTAAAAAGCTATTATGGCTGCTGGGAATCTCTGCAATGAAGGAAGACTTGAGTAAGTCCTTCCCTGCCAACACATCCAGTGCCAGGCAGCAGCAGGAGGGTGTTTTTACCATGACTTCATGCCAGAGGTTCTCTGTACACTAAACAGTCTGGCAAAGTACACAGAGCAACAGAAACAGATGGATCTGGACTAGCACGATCAAATGGATCTCACAGGATACTCTATCTTTAATGCAAATGTTTGACTATCAGCCATTTCATGCAATCCACTGCCCTTCAGTGTAGGGAATGGTGCCAAAATTGCCAAGTATGAGCGAAGTTGCAAGTTTTTCAGTCACACACAGAGTCCTGGGAGTTTACTAAGGAGGCACCATTTTATATGAGAACATGAACACAAAATTGAGGCCAAACTTTCACCTCTGCAGCTCCTGTACACTGCCTTGGGAAGCTGTACAGGGTGTGGTAGCACTCATGACTGAGTAAGAAATGAGGGGGTTTTTATGGGAGTTCAGGTATATCTTACAGTAGATTTTCACACTATGATAAAATTAATTGCATGTTGCTGACAGTATTTTCTTATTTTCATAATCAGGCAGGTACAAATTTTGGTCTAATAGTTGTGTAAACAAGATAAGGTACGATTTCTAGGAACATGCTTCTATAAAAATGCAATAGTCAGAGTATTAACACTAACCACTTTGCACTTACAGAAGATACTGCATACTTAATTGACAAATCAGTTAATGCTGATGCATTTCCAACAACCCACATGAGGATAGAAAGAGTTTTCATAGAGTTTTAAGAGGCACAAGAATAGCATTTCTGAAAGCAAACAGGGGATCTCAAACTGTGTATGAAAGCCATTAGATGAATCATTTTCTCCTCCCTTTCTCACTTACCTCCTTTCTTGCCTTCCTTTATTCAGCAGGGTCAGATTTTCAGGGATGCCAAGTCTGTTTTAGCACATCTGTCATCCTTACAGCTGCACTGAGCAGGCATCAAAGCAGTTGTCCAGAAATCCCAACTTCACTGTTTTACTCACTGGAGGCATTACCAGCCCCCAGGCTCTTGCATATCCCTGTCATTCACAGCAGCTGCTAGGGAAGCTTTCCCCATGCTCTGAAATAGCTAAGATCTTGAAGTCAGACCTTGATCTTCCCAGCCTTACCTAAACTTTCATGTGGGGACTCCACAGGTTGGCAGGGCAGAACCTCTACAGCCACAGTCCCTCCCACTGCCCCCAGCCCAAGGCATCAGGCACCTCCATGGAGACAGGGACATCAACTCATAGGTCAGGATCCAACTAAGCAGGAACCATGACTAGACAAAGAGGGCAATTGCCCTGGGCTGAGCTTTAAATAGATCCCCTGGGCTGATGGGCAGGGTGTGGTGGGGGTCCCAGGGGGGGGCTGGTCAGGCTCATCGATGCCTCCAGGACCCTGGCAGTGTCTCAGCCAGACCTGGAGCATGTTTCTCCACGCAAGGGATGGATTTAGAGCAATAGGTTTCACAGAGCTTATGCTATATGGGACCAGGATTTGGCTTTGAAACAAAATCTCAGATCAGAGGGGCCTGCAAGCAGGAGCTCCCAGAAGGGAGACAACAGCTTCAACAGGACTTTGCCCTTGTTTCCCTGCCTGTGCTACCGCACAGGTCTGTGCTGCCTTCCTCTACCCTCCCTGCCAAACTGACTCTACCTTTGGTTCCCTTGGATCCAACCTGTGTTAACAGGCTGCTTCCATACTTGTCTATCTTTTTCTAATGCCTAATTGACCAGACACCAAGAAATCTTTTTTTAAAGCATGAATCAGGGCTGCATTGTCAAAACGGCACAAATGTCAAAGCAGCAATCATGACTCCAACCTGCAGCAGTGATGGCTGTAAAGGTTCATCCAGATATTTGTATAGCTCATACTGCAGCAAAATCCTGATCCATCTTGTTAATGAAAGTAAGAATAATTGTTCACAGTTTGACTGTAGGCACTGGTTAGGCAAGTCTTCTCAAACTCTAAAGATGTTATCTGGAAAATTAAGGAGCTGCAATTGAACTCAGTTTCTGGACAAGTGTGGTAAATACTGAGGAGGTTTATTAATTCATCAAAGCTCCTTGTGAGAGGGTCTAAATCCTTCTCTGGAGGCCAGCATAGAAAGAATTAACTTTCTCCTTCTTCCTGTAGAAATGATCGCAACTGCCTACCCTGCATGGAGGGAAGAGGCAGCTGTAATGAATTATTTATCTGTAGCACACTGTAAGAGGGATGTGCTGTGATTAATTGTAGAGCTGGGCAGGAAATGGTTTCCTTGTCCCAAAAGATTTTTGAGATTAAAAATGCGTTACTATTCCACACTGGGATAAAACCAAAACCCCTTTAAAAGATCTTAGAAATAGAGAGAGAGCAAAACCCCGCTACGAAAAACCCTCATCAGTCGTATGTGTAGGACTTTTGCAATATGAGAGCTCAACAGAAAATTTTAATCCCTAAGAAAGTTTGGTTGAGAATTCATGGGGTCCAAACCATCCCATTCAACCTCCATATCCTTGGGGAGTGCTCTGGCGAAGAGACTAACACGCTGGAGCAGGGACATGAACCTTGTTGATGTCACATGAATGCTGTCTCTGCTGAGCCAGGATGGGGCTTTTCATGCTGTCTGTCTCACTTCAGCAGAAGAGTCGTGACTGGTTCTACCTGATTACTTGGTCCTCAGAGGAACAATCCATTGTTTATACTGACTTTTCTGTTTTTACAGCTAAATGCTGCAGAGCTGAATGATCTTTTATAAACTTTTTGCCTCCAGATGGGACACCTCTTTTTTTAAAAAGCTTACATGGAAGTGACTTTTTATTTTCTGAATCATTTCCCCCTCGTGTCTCATAAATAAGAAGCTTTTCTCTAGTTTTTTGGTCAACATTTCCACTTCAAACACATAGCCTGACCATACAGGAGTGCCCTGCTATATTTTTCAGGGTGGCTAAGAATTGATTCACTAGATACGACATAGCAGAAACTTCAGAAGTTGAATCTACTCCACCTAAAATCATTGTCTTGTTCCATAAAAGGAACAAGAAAAGCTTTGCCGTATCTTCATTACAGCTGTAGAAGTTCATACTTGACATAGTTTCTCCCCAGGGTACCACTGTGGTAAGGAAAAAAATTATGCTGACTGAAATAACTTGAATGTATGTAGATTAAAAACATATGGTCTTTTTAGTAGTGGGTATGAGTTGGTGAGGCTGGGTACCTCCTGAGATTTGTGAGGAGATGTGGCAGATCAGATTGATCCTTTTCCTGGCACCAGTAGAAGGATGTGAGAAAAGCACCAGGTGTCTCCTTTGGGTTTTTTTGAGATCAAGCAGCCAGAAAGAAAAAGTAGTGCAGCAATGATTTCAGAACATTTTGCAAAGAATATGCACTTTGAAGCTTTTTGAACACTGGGACATGGAAAAGGAATGCCTGATTGAGAAATATTTTGAGCCACATGAGCCAGATTCAGTTTCCATCAGTGTGCAGAGAGCACAGGCTAGCTAAATTCCAGCCTAGTCCAGCTAGCAGCCATGTGTAAGCGTGACATCCCCAATCCATTACCTCCTCTCAGTTCCCTGAAGGCTGGCAAAAGTTACAAGAGTAATGTTGTTAGGATCTGAAGCCTTCATAGTCAGATGTTCAGAATTAAATGTGTTTAGTAAAATGAATGCCTGGGGTTGCCAATATATCTCCACTCTGGTACAGAAGACTTACAGTGATGAGTCAGATGGCCAGTCAGTCTGGACTATCAGCATAGTTGAATGCAGAGAGGACCAATGCAAAACAAGCCCAGAGACTGACAAACCCAGCACATGTGAGCAATTGGTGGCACTGCTTGTACATCATGCGGCCACTGGTGAGGCTCAGGCTAGCCTGCGGCTGATGAAGGCTTTAGAAAACAAATTGCAGGCTGGCAGTGACCGCAGATCTGGGTGTCCCTGTCTGGACGTGACCGCTGCTGACAACAGCCAGATATGCCATTGCCTTTTTATTAAATACAATGGATTTTAAATTTAGGAAAAAATCTTCAGAACAGGCCAGAGCCATGCTCTCCAGTCCCTGCTATGTGCACGCCTTTGAAAGCACGGCTGTCTGCCTCTGGGGTGGCTGAGCTCTGTTGCGGGCCTTAGATCACAGGTGACAGACACAACAGCATCATAGATGACACTGACAACATGCAGACAGGATGTAATGCTTTTTTTCTTTTTTTTTTTTTCTTTTTCTTTCACATTTAGGATTAGTCCCAGAGTTGTGATAGTCCTTTTCTTGTGTGGCTCTTGCTGTAACAATTCACACCTGTGAAGTCCCAAATCAGATTACCCAATCTATTTGATTTGGTACTACATTTGAAAAGCAACCAGAAGCAACAGGTGGTCCATTTCTTAAGACAGACGTGACATTAAGTGTGTTCAACAGTCCTGTCCCATTTTTTTTAACTGTCTGCCTGGTCATATTAAAATGAAAATCACAGTGCTCACAGTGTTGGTTACAATTACAAAATTTTACAAAATCTTGGACCCATTGTAAGACATCACCCTGTTGTGTGCACTGTGTTTTGGGGTCTAGTCTCTCCAGCATGAGAAAATGGGTTTGATAACCTGTTGGTGTCATGTGCCTACCACACTTTTACTCGGCTGAATTTCTAAAGGGAAAGATAGATGGTTTTTATTGATAGGCTTTTAACACAATGATTGATAATTATCATTGGATTTGATACACTTGGATGTTGAAAAAATGTCACCCCACATAAATGGTATAATTTATAAATCCATAAATGTGTGAGTTTTAAAAATAATTATTCCAGTATCTACGCTTAACATAATGGATCTGATACTAGAGATTGCCAGTATTAGAAACTGTTTCCATTATCTGAACAGTAACTGGGCAAAATCTGATCTGAGTAGTCATTAAAAAATTTAGCGAGATTTTTATCTATTTTCAAATACCACTCTAAACTTTACTGTGTTTAATCTAGCTTGCTTGTTAAAGGAACATAAAAAGGTGCATTAGGAATGTAGATTTAGTGTAGCACAACTCTTAAGATGAAGAGTAATGGCTGGGAAGCCTTAGCTCTCAGGTTCTCCTGCTATACTAATGTCACCAAAATCATATTACTGGGACGCAAGCGTTTTTCATAGGCTGTATGGGCAGAGGGAATTGTTCCTTTTGCCCAGCAGAAGCAGCTCTCCTGATCCACTGAATTCACACATGGGTGTAATTTTATGCACACCCACAGCAGCATGGATCGATGCATTGCAAAGGTCTTTGTTCTCCATGTAAGAGCACAAGCACGCAGGTTAGGTATGTCCCCTATGCCGGTGGGTGTAGGGGTCTCACTCTAAGGCCAGGGCCATGGGCCACACTGCTTGAGTTAGACCTGTTAAACATTTTCATAAGGCATGATATGCCATCCTGGTTAAAAATCCCTCAGTTTCCAGAATAAACTGAAATTTCTTGTGCTTTATTATTTGTAACACTATGCTTTCTGATGAAGTGTAGTAAAAAGATCTGTTTTCCAGGTGGTGGGAAGTCTGATAGGCTGGTAGAGAAAGAACTGACTGTATTTGTTCAAGTATTTGTTTGTTTACTTAAACTGCTGTTTTTCAATCTGCTAATCACCAGGAGCTGTTGCCTTTTGAGGAAACAAAAATACAAGAAAAACAAAATTGTTTATGAAAAGCTCTTTTGTGGGACAGTGGTCTAAATTTTTCCAGTATAAAGGAAGCCTTGTCCTGCGTACAAATAGTTCTCAGGACTGTATCTCTAGCTGAGATTTTAGCACTCTATGCAGGCATAAGTTTAAGCCAAGGAAGATTCACATGTTGCACAGCTGAGGGTTACTTTGTTCACTTGGCTGGTGCTCAAGAAGAGCAAATGATTTCTCGATAAAAGTAAAATACAATAAGACACTGGCTCTGGGAAGTATATTTTCCTATATATTGCCCAAAATTATTTGGGGGGCATTTTAGAGATATGGTTGGGAAGGGGGGTGAATAACAGACATTGTTACGATAGGGAGCAGGATGAGTTGTCATTTGGTTCACCTTTCTTTCTTTCAACAGGGTGCCTTTTCCTGGCCAAAGACTCCTCTAGTTCACTGACATTAGGAAAAGTCATAAAAAATGATGGTTGAGATCGAGTGAGTCACATATACATATAGCTATATGTAGCCATATATCGCCAATAGAAAAGAATGTGTTTCCCCTAAACTTCAGTCACCTCTTAACGATAAACTGGTAACAACCATGTCTTATTTGGGGTTTCTCTCCATACCGCTTTCTCCTTGGTTGTCAGGGATTTGCAAGTGTTCCCGGGATTTCCTTGGAATTTAGGCTAACAGAGCAGTGCAGGACAAATCATAAGTATGATTTATGAGCTGCTAGAGACAAGTGCTTGGAACTACAAGGAGGTCTTTCCATTTTGTAATTTTGCCTGCAAAGATTTTTCTTAAAAGAGGTAATAGTCTGTTCTCCTCTACTAGTAATCTGTACCATTTTATGCGTAAGCCACTGTTCCAGGTTTTACCAATAAATAGAGGAAATGGCACACTTTTAAAAGGAGATTAAAATGTGGTGATTGGGTTGCATATTTTTGTTTTCTGGCTTACTGCTGTGTTCTTTCATGCTCAAAATAAACCTGTATATGCAGCTCATACCATAAACCGCAGTCGTTGGTTTGACCCTTGGCAAAGCGTTCCCTGTGCTGTATTTGCAAGCGATAACATACTCATTCAATTCTGCATGGGAAGCCAGATACCCAAGCAAGCCTGGGTCCTTGCCTAAGCTTGGTTTTCAAAGAGGTGTGATTTTCTTTTATCACTTACCTATCCAAAGGATATGAAATCTCTACATTCACATATACCACTTAGGAACACTAATTTTACAACTTTTTTCTCCTTGGAAGCCTTTCAAATCAATATTTTTGTTCTGTTTCAGGCAAAATGGGAACACGTTAAAAAAAATTATTTTTTTCATATCCCTTTGTAGCCTGTGGCCCTTTGAGAAATAGTCAGTAGGCAAAAATTAATCTATGACTGAAATAGAATGGTCTATCTGTGGTTTCTAATGATGTTTGAGGGAAAATAAGGCCAGGAAATAGTATTTTCATAATTTGTGATAAATTATATGGTGGTGGGGTCTACTGAGGCAAGTCTGGAATATTTTGTTCCAATTGCGGTGAGAACTGCAGCTTGTGCTTATACCTCTATCTGCCTAACCTAAAACCTGTTTCCAACTGCTAGGCATCAAATTGAACGTGTGTGAGACACAACTCTTGGGACTAATGTTAAATGAGTGAATCTTAGACCTTATCTATCATTTATTTGTCTCATGTGTGCACCCATGTATATCACAGGCATTTTTATTTAATTATTCAGGAATTGGCACATGACTTGCATTAGCTTCTTCCTCTGGGTATCCTGCTGACAGAACAGTGCAAAGGAGCAATATCTAATCCTCATACAGCTAAAACTGTTTGTGAAGAAGAAAGATCCTATTAAACTGGCCCTGTCATATGAGCAGAAATTACACTTAACGCTAAGTACCGGTTCTTAAGACAGAATATAGTTGTGTTCCTACCAACAAATTGATTCAGACTGCCATAAAAGAGTTGTAAGGTTTCATCTTAATTTGCAAGTAAATCTCTATATATTCAGGCTGTGTCATTTTGATGGATACAGAACTGTGCACTGCTACAAGGCCGGCACATGTATTTATTTATTCAGGAAAATATATGGCATGAAAACATTCATTATAAAAGACTTAGTGTGCTCTAATGGCCTGATCCAGCACCACTGAAATCAATGAGAATCTTTCTTTCCACGTTGGTAGCGCAGGAGCATGCCAGCCGCGTGGAAAACGTTCCTCTGGCCTGCAGTGCCTAGCACAAATGTCAAAATCATTAGGAAAATAAAAGGCTGACAAACCCCCAACCCCATAGACATGTGACAAATCTGGAGGCAACTCAAAACACAGCTGTTTTCTAAAGTTCGCGTGTGGACCATATGCTCTTAGAAAGATGGGTTTTTCTGGCTACATGTCTATGCTTATTTGTTGTTTAAAAAAACAAGGGGTACTAACAGGAGACTTGGTAAAAATGTACCTTAAAGGCAGCTGAAAAGGGTTGGTTAGAAGTTGACTTGCCTTTAATATTCAGCTTGCAAAACAAATTTGATTGACTTGAATCTGCATGAATTTTACCAGATTTTGCTTTATTCTGCTTTAAATAGCATCTTCTCAAAAACAGGTTGCAGAAATATTATTTCCTATTTGTAATGAATGATCAGCCTGCAGTATAAACACTTGTTTGGTGTAATTACTTTAATAAGGAACTGCAAACCACATATTTTGGTTGCAACTAGTTTCACAGGAGTGCTTCAGTCCTGAGAATTTTTCAGTGATAACCCATGAAGTCAACCAGCCAGTGGGACGTAAACCGTAACCCCATACACAGAACAAAAACGTCCCTCTGTGCATGCACAACTGCAAGCCTCTAGCTTTATTGTACTTTCCAGGTACAGTCGGGACATGATGTGTAACCAAACACGTCTGTCTTGGGAGGTCCCCTCTCAGATGCTCGCTGCGGGGGCACCCGTCTCCTTGCTGTGGAGGCCTCCTGTCCCCACTCAGATGTGGGCCTGCTGCCGCAGCGTCATCCCAACATGCCTGCCTGGCTTTTAGGAGCACGCTGTTTCCCAGGGCTCCCACCAGCCTCTGCTGAAGCTGCCATCAGCGGTGGCTTCCCAGTCCCTCAGCAGAAAAGACGTCTTCATAAGAAAGCCTGTAAGCAGAGTGGTGCCTTGGGGAATGGAAGGTATTACGGAGAATAAGTATCCCCTACATTGCGGACTTTCTGACTCGAAACATCCGTCTTCATCTTCTCTCTGTTTCTTTTGACCAGCAAGCATCCAACAAAGACCAACAGCTGTTGGCGTCTGGGGCTGGCTTCCAGACAGGGACCCAGTGCTCACAGGTCCCCTGAGACCCCTCTCCCCTGGTGCTACAATTTGTTCTTCACCCCAAAGTCCAGCACCCAGCAGAAATCCAGGGCAAAGAGAGAGTTGTCCAAAACCATTTTGTACCACAAATAAATAAAATCACCTTCCCATAAATCCAGATGTCATTCCTCTCCGCATTGCTGTTATGCTTTCTCAGTCACAGGCGGGAAAAGAGTCTGAACTCGGCTCCTTTGTCCACTTTGATACTGTTATTTTGTCTCTGGGAAAGATGAAATCCGGACAAGCGAGGATCACTGGTGAATTTTGCACTTGTATGGGGAAATCAGTCATTGTCACTCTTTTTGAACAAGTACCCCAAGTAAAAGACCCAGGAATCCTCTTGGTCTTTTGCTGGCAGAGGTCTGTGGTCAAACCCAAGCATCCTTCTGCACTTTAACAGGTCTTGAGGTTTTGCATGTGGTAAGATTTGTTGCAAACTGATTTAATACAGTGCATTTCTTTAACCATAAGATACAATCAAGCCTGAGAGAGCTGGATGATCTGAGAGTCTGGCCCTAGATGCTGTAAGAGGCTTTTTATTGTCTTGTCCTTGCCCAGGCACATGCGAGAGGTGCTGGGAGCCAGCAGAGTGGCTGCTGGCTGGTCCGGGGGAAGCCCAGAGCCCCTGCAAGGAAAATCCCAGCACCTCTGCAGTTCGCATGGGAAGAGGTGCTCCTCATAAGACTTTATTTCTTTTAAAACCTTCCTTCAGAGTTACTAAACAGATTTTGGACTAAATCAGCCACATCAGGAAAAGGAATGGGAATGAATGAGGAATAAATATGAGTATAAACAGCCTCTTTTTTTTGCAGCAATTTTGTGAAGGGTAGGGCAGGAGACAAGGGCACTTTTTTCAAAAGGGATCTTGGACTCATGCTGGTAGCGGTTACCATCCCTGCCCCTTCCCGTGAGAGGAAGTTTTCCCTGCTCTCCTCTGCTCTGCCTTCTCGGGGTTTCTTCCCCTCTTCTGCATGAACTTTGCCTGAGCCTGCGGATCCTTCTTTTTAAATGCAAAACGAAGAAGGGGTCGGAAGCTTGGGGCGGCCCCCCGCGCACCCACCGCCCCGCGGATCCCGGGGGGCTGGCAGAGCTGCTCTCGGCTTTCCCCGGGGGCAGCGGCAGCCCCCGTTAGCTCCCAGCTGCGCTCGCCCGCTGCCTCGGCCCGGCCCGAAACTGAGCAGCAGCGTTTCGGGCTGGCACCTTTCCCTGAATCCTCATAAATAAAACCGTAAATAAGTTGCAACAGAAAAGGCAGCGGAGCCGCATCGCCGCGGTCCCGCGTGAAAGGACACCTAGGGCGCCCCGCCGGCCGCAGCTTCCAGCCCAGCCCCGCCGCCCCCCACGGAGGGCTCTGCCCGGGGCGGCGGGGCCTCAGGCGGGGCCGCCCGGGGCACCCGTGGGCGCGGCGGCGGGGGCGGCCAGCGCCTCCCGCTCCCGCTTCTTCTGCTTCATGCGGCGGTTCTGGAACCAGACCTTCACCTGGGCGTCGCGGAGGCGCAGGGAGCGGGCCACCTCGAGGCGGCGGGCCCGCGACAGGTACCGGCTGAAGTGAAACTCCTTCTCCAGCTCCGTGAGCTGCCGGGTGCTGAAGCTGGTGCGTGCGGGGCAGGCGGGAGGTTCCCCCCCGCACGGCGCCGCGCCGCCTGCAACGCCGAAAAACACCGCGCTTCAGCGGGGGCAGGGGAAGGGAGCGGGGCGGGGGTCGGGGCCGGGGCCGGGGCCGGGACAGGACGGGGGGCAGAGGGGAGCCGGGATGGGAGCAGCCCCCGCCCGCGCCCCGCCGCCCCACTCACTTCTCCCGGGCGGGCTCCGCTTCGCTCGCATCCACTCGAAGGTGCGGGGCGCCGCCGGGGCCGCCGCGGGGGCCGGGGAGCCGGGCGCGGGGGCGGCCCAGGGGCAGGGCGAGAGGCGCCGCAGCCCCCCGCCGCCCGCCCCGGGGCAGGGGCAGGGGCGGCCGGGCTCCGGCGGCGGCGGTGGCGGCGGGCGGCCGCTCCCGGGGAAGACGGACGTGGCGAAGGCTGGCGGCCCGGCTCCGCGGGTCGGCCGGTAGCCGGGGCCCGGCGCCGCGGCGGGGGCGGCCGCGTACCCCGCCGCCCCGGCGCAGGCAGGCGGCAGGGGGGGCGCGGCGCTGGCCGCGGTGCCCAGCGCCAGGAAGGCGCCGTCCCCCCGCCGGGGGTAGGGGGGCTGCGGGGTCCCGCGGCACAGCCCGGGCGGGAAGGCGAGGGAAAAGTACCCCAGGTCCATGGCCCCCGGGGCAGCGCCACTCCCCGCGCCCCGCCGGGGCAATATTGCCCTAATATAGGGCCGGGAGCGGGGCGGCACGTCCCGCCCCGCGGCCAATGGGAGCCCGGCGGGGGGAGCCCGCACCGGGGGTCCCGGGCGCTGCCGGCTCCCCTGCCCACACCCGGTTGCCCAGGGCCGGCGTGGGGCTGCGGGTGGGCAGCTCCCCCGGGCCCTCCCGGGCCCCCCCCCCGGGACAGGGCCGCTCGCTCTGGACTCGCCGGAGCCGCCGCGCACTTCGGAGCCGCTTGCCGGGAGTTTGGAGGGCGGGTGAGCCGGCGCTTTCCCGCGACCCGAGCTCCCGTCCCAGGGCAGCTCTGCCCCCTCCCCTTGCCCCGCTGGCGGCCAGGCCCCCGGAGGCTCCCAGGGGAGCCCACGCAGCACCCCCAGGCTCTCCGCAGCCGGAGCGGGGGGGGGCTTGCTGCACCTCGCGGCAGCTAATGGCCTCGCTCCATCAGATAAGTGCTCTGCAGCCTCTCAAAAGTGAATCCCCGGGCTCACCCCGTTAATGGGCTTTCATTTTTCCCTTGGCGATTCGGCATTGTTTACTGAGCATTTGCAGCTGGCAGCGAGTGCAGCGAGTTGCGCTGCCCAGCCAAACCCTCCAACTCTCTCTCTTGGTTTTCATTCCCCCAGAATGGCAGGGAACAGGAACAGGAACAAGCCTGGAGGAGGTGAAGCCTGGACTCCAAAAGTGATCATCTTTCCCTAAATGGCTCCAAGTGACGCTTGACCATCCAGTCTGAGCTACAAATATGCTTGATTTGGATAATGATGGGTTTCATCCAACTCGTCAACTGATAACCATGTGTCAATGCAGTTCAGAACAGCAAAAGGGTGCGCTGGGCAGAGCACGCTTGGGCTTTGGTGACATGGTGACGTGACAGACAAAGAACACGAAGAAGGGCTACATCATGCTGCTCTGAATTAGACATGTAACCTTCTAAGTCTTAGGAGGTGGATGCGGACTCAGCTGGGAAATGAAAGGGTGGTACCTTATAAAAAAATATTTTATTTCTAAATAACAGCATGAAATTGAAATGCCTTGATCCATCAAACAGTGCCTTCCACTCAACAGCCCAAAGAGGTCTGCAAGCTTTTGGCCAAAGTGCTGCTCGCTGTGGTCAGGAAGAGGCCACAAACTTTGCAAGGACCAGACATGGTGCCAACCACCCAAGGGCAACCAGGATCCCCAGAAAAGGAAAAATTCCACTGGGTGTTTTGTGGATTTCAGAGAGCTGGTCTGGTGGCAGGGAAGGGACACCTTGGGAAGACACAATCAGACCATTTCACTGACTCAGTCTCAACTCTTTCCCATGGAGACTTGCACTCTGCAGCTCAGCCCCAGCTGCCCCACCATTACGCCCAGCTGATGGTTCAGAGCAGGCCTGGTTTTCTTTCCTGCGGAGGCCCTGAGAGGACACATCGCTGGGACAGGTAGACACATGCCTGCAAGGACACAGGAGCGCTTCCCTGCATGTGGGCTCTGACCAGCAATGTGGCCTTCTATCAGCCCCACTTTCTCCCCAGCTCATCCAGCCCATCTGCTATGAAGCAGCTATTACAGAGCAAAGGCTGGCTGTACAGATTACTGCTTTAACGTGCTTGGGACTCAGAGTCTACAGACAGCGCTGTCGCTGTAAGCCCAGAGACCCTAAGTTAGGTGTTCTCCAGACACAGACTTGTTCACTGCTCCGGGCTGCGCTACTCTGCTGCACTAATAATGTGGTATCACCTACATTTCCATTTGCAGAGGATGCACATATAAATTAGAAGAACAGTTTAAATCAAATACGCCTTGTCAGGAAACCTACATTTTGAAGGAGGGGTTAAATTCGGGATGATACAAACTTGCTCAGCACACCCATGGCAATCAGAGCAGTTCGGAAAATGTCATCTTCTGATGGAACAGAAGCCTGGGAACACCAGGCTTTCTCTTTAGCAGAGAAGGCTGTCCACACAGGAGAGCATCTGTGCTCTTCAGTCTCCCCTGCTGTAAAAACTCCTGCCCGCAGCGAAGCAAACAGCACTGGCTCTGGAGGAGGGCTGCTGCTTTACTTGAGTCTTCTGTTTGTGGAACGCAACTGGTTTAATTACACCTAAAGCTGTGTTTTAAATACTAGAAGAGCTGTCCGTGTTCACACCAATATACGATCTTTCCATTCATCTGCCTGGATTCTGTTACCGAGTTTCTCGTTCGTTACCTATTTGTTTTTGCAGGGCTATTCAAGGATGAGGAAAGCAGAAATCAGTAGCTAAACACAGGCAAAGCGTCTCTTGTTGCTGCTCTGGCTTTTGAGGGGGATGCAATTTTCTACGCTCCTGAATTTCACAGTGTTCAGACTTAAATAGCTAAGTCCCAGTGATATGAAGCTGAGCGACTGCAGCTGTTTTTTTGCAAGAAGTCTAATGGGAAAGAAACCCTGGAAGTCAAAGGATGAAGAAGAAAAGTGGGTTAAAAAGAAGAGTGGGAGGAACATGATGCTGTCAAAGGCAATTTGAGAATGGCTGGGAGGTTTAGGGATGTCTGTGCAAGCAGTGCAGTGATGGCACGAGCCAGGGGAGCTGCTGGGGCAGAAACATCTGTGAGAACAATGGACCAAACCAGCCCTCGTGCCAGCACGCTTCTGGAAACATGTGGGCCCCTGCAAAGCTTGAGACAGCCACTGTGAAATTAAGACATGATGTAGGAACGAGCCCAGCCAAAAAGCCCTAAGCCCTGTTGGGTGCAGACACTTACCAGCAGTGCCATGGGGAGGCTGCTTGAGCAGCATGTGCGTTGAAGGCAATGGCAGCCCTGAGCCACAGGGACTACTCTGAGGTTGGGGCATGTTGCCTTTCCTCTCTGGAGCAAGCCTCCACCCTCTGTGCTTGTCACAATAACTAAAACACAGGAGATGCAACAGATCCCTCCCCAGCCCTCAGGAAAATGACGTGGAAGGTCTGGCATGACCTTGTCCTTGCCCCTCTGCTGCCACGACATTGGCAGCCGGGGAGAGCTGGTTCTCAGCGGTACATGGGGATGTACATCCATGGTGTGGAGACAGCCAGGGTGTGGGTGCGCATGCCAAAGAGAGGTAAGCAAACACTGGGGATTTAAGCAGTGGCCCTGTTAACACAGGCAAACCATCAAAGGCCACTGCGAGGAAGGCTATCAGAGAAGAAGGAGGAGAAGCTCTGGGGAGTTTATTTTGCAAAGTGTGAATAAAACCAGGGATGTACAGAGACCCCAGGGCAAAGAAGGGGAATCATCCTGCTGCTCCGGGGGAGCCAGACTCAGCTCTAGCACAGGCACAGCCCTTCCAGGCAGGCAGGGCACTTTGTGTTCTTCCTGAGGAAGGTGTGTTTCCCTCCGCCATCGATATTTCCCTGTCACAAGCTCCCCTTTCCTGGGTGACCCCTGGGGCAGTTTCACCAGGCCTGGGACAGGGACCTCTGCTCTCCCAGTATATGGGATTAACTACAAAGATCCTCTGCGTAAACACAGAGAAGAGGAAAGTCTCTCCCTCCCTCTGTAAGGATTTCCCCAGACGAGTGATTCCCCACGGGCCCCTGTGCCATGTAATGCCCTGTTTTCTGTCCCGTAGCTGTGAATTTGGTAGGAAGGAAAAATTATACATATTGACAACCCAGAGGTATCAAGGTAAGCCACACTGCTGTGTGGAAAACAGAGATGTCAAAGGATTTGCAGCCAATATTTCTGCCTTGCCTAGCCCTTCTTGCTCCCAAAGATCCTAAAAGGTGGCCCAGGTTCCTTGAAGGAAAGATCAAGGGTACGCACCTCACTCAGCATGGGGTTGTCTGCCCTCTCCCAAAACTTCTGCTGTGGCAAGAAAACCGCACATCAGCAAATAAAGAAAAAATGAACCCAAGTGTTCAAATTGTACATTCAGGAGTATTTTTACCCAGACGACCTCCATCCTGCCTAGTATAGATCTCATGCTAATTTTGTTCAGCTTCGTGCTTATGGTCATTTCAGCTGAGCCTTTCTGGGGTCCATCCCAGAGCTGTTCAGGGAGCTCTGGGACCCTGGGCTCTGAAGGTGGAGACAAAGGCCCACCTCTGCTCCTGAACAGCATCTGCAGAGACCTGGGGATGTGCAGGCACAGACACTTCACTGTGTCCCCTTTTGCATCTCAGCCTTTGTGACTAAGGAGCTCAGTCCCGTCCTGCCACGTTACTGCATGGCTCTCGGGCTCCGGGACTGAGCTCTGCCTCTGCTGGCTGGGGTTTCTGGTCGAGTCCCAGCTGGCTCAGGCCCAAGCAGAAGTAGGAGGAACCGCTGTCAAGTGAAAAGTGCTCATCATGTGATTGATGACCCTTAATAGAGCCAGCCCCTTCCCTCCCCCGCCAGCCCCACTCCCAGTGAGGACCACGGCGTACCCGCTGCCACTGCGCACATGGGAATGGAGAGCCGTTGCCCATTCAGGGATTAACCTGCCGCTCAGTCCCTGGAACGTGGCTGCGGCCAACAGAGCTCTGGTCCAGCCCATCTCATGCCTTTTGAAAGCAGAGGTGGCCAGTTCATCAATATATAACATCATGTGGTGCCTAACCAACCACTGCAGCCCTAATTGCCCCGGCAGCACCAGCCCCTTTGTGCTGCCCGTCTGGCTCCAGCTTTTGTTCCCAGGCAGGTCTGCAGCGGCAGTGCCGGATGCCTGGGCCTCTCCACCACGCAGCACGCTGCACCTTCGCCACGCTGCCATTGTGTGCGGCCACTGGGCACACACGGCAGGCTGGAACGTAGAAGGATGGCATTGCAACCTGCAGCTCCTTCCCTGGCCAACAGCTGTCAGCGAGGCACCCTCCCAAGTGGTAGCCCAGCAGCCCCATCCCCTTTACCCTCCTTTTCCCTAGCCGAGTAGTCCCTTCTGTGCCTGGACCTCCCTGCAGGCTGTTTCATAGGGCTTGCCATGGGGTTGAGGGGTGCAGAGCCCCCAGTGGTGGATCCTGCCTTCAGACTTCTTGCCATGGAGCTCCAATGACCCAGCTGGTCCCCAAGAAAGTCAGGGGGCTTCTGGTTGGTGCTGGTGGGCTCTCTCTCTTAGCCAGCCTCCACCCTGCCTGTCCTTGCCTCCTGGGTGTGCAGCCAGTTGCCTCCTCTTCACCCACGGACAAGGTTGCCTGCTGCTCCAAGTGACCCAGGCGTGGTCCTATGGTGGCAGCCATGTGGAATGCCCTGGAGTCCCTCCCTGGCCTGCCCAAGGACCAGGGCTGGGATCCTGCAGTGCTCTGCCCAGGGAGCACTCGCTAATGGAGCAGGAGGCATTTGGCTTTGTTTTCCCAGCCCCACGCAAATGGCACCTGCAAGACAGTGGCATCCCTGGGAGCCGCTGGCTGTGCCTGCCTAGGTCCCCCTGCCCGGGTGCTGCTCACCAGGTCCTACACAGAGGGACATGGATGGGACCCCCCTCAAAAGAAACAGGGCACAAAGGGGCAGCTCAGCCCTGCACTGACTGCACAAAGCTAACGCAAAGCTTCATCTCCTTTTTGCGGCGGGGAAATGGCTGCAGCCCCATTAAATGGTGGGTTACTGTAAGGGCGAGACCAACAAGTGGAGACCAAAACCCACTGATCTGAACAGGAGAACCTGCATGGCCTTGCTGAAGCTTAGTGCACCCCTGATGCCTCTCAACCAGTGCTGTTGGCCACTCCCCACCCCAAACACTGCTGCAGCGCTGCTGGCATTAGAGGCCTTGGCTCAGTGACCCTGTTATGGGTCTGGAGCAGACGAAGGGAGCAGGGAAGGAGGGGAAGGGGTGCTAGGGCTCCTATTTGCAAAGAAAGGCAAGGCTGGGATCAGCCCCAGGCCTGTCCTTAGCTGATGAGTTGTGTTTTAAATGGGTGACCAGAGTTCAGCACATCAGATGCTGTTGCAAAGGAGCTGAGTTTCTATTGAGTGTGAAAGGGCGTTGTTTTTAATTTATGGGTTTTAAATGATGGGCCAAGAAAAAGTCTGGCTTGTGCCAAAGTGTCTCTCTCCACTAGATTGCTGGTGCTTGTACAAACATTGTAAAAATGCCAGCAATCTCGCTAAAGTAACATTACTTCTAATAATTAGGTTATCATCACAGACTTCTGTCGTGTTACAAACGAGACGCCTCTGCCAGAGTCACAGAGAAGAAAGTGAATTTATTTACAAGAAGATTCCCCCTCGCACATGTTCCTCCTCCTCCCCCACTGGAAACCAAGTCTGCAAACCCCCTCTCTCTGCAATATGAAAATAATTCAGGGCAGTGTGCCTCAGTAACACCGTGTTTGTGGTCAGGGTTCCTCTGAACCCCCCTTCTTCCTCAGATCTGGGGAAGGGCTATCTATAAACAGCCTCTTCTTTCTTAATAGATTTAACGAAGGACTAATAGTGTAAGTCAGAGCAGACGCTGTTTGAAGAACAGCCTACAGAGCACGAAGGTGGGAAACACTTGGGAAAAGCACATTGGGTTACACGAGGGACAGCCTTGCAGAAATGGTGCCTTGCCGTTTCGCAGATAGAAGCAGGTGATGCAAAATACCTTGTGTTTTCAAGAACACACAAAAAAAAACTACGTGGACAATTTCAGCCGTGGGTACATTGGTTACAGAAGGTTTTGGAGATACAAACATATATTTTTTTTTATGGAATATTATAGAAGTATAATTCATGAGTGGTGTTTAGCCTTACTTTTTGCATTGTTTGTATGTTTTGTTTACTCCTGGGTGGAGCTTCTAAGAAACAACTTGTGTGAAAACTTCCATAGAAAACAATTTTAGTGCTCAAAATGGTTAAAATATGTCTCCGAACAAAGTAGTTTATTCTGTTCTGTTCTGTTTACAGATCTACAACACATATATCCAAATTTGCTTGGGTAAAAGTGAAATTTAACAAAAGATACACTTCTCAACGTAGCACGACATTGTTAAAATTGCACAGAGGAGAAAATAAAACCCTGGGTAATATTTTGAATCGTTACTGTCCAGCCAAACACAAATACCAGAAGGCGAGGAAGAAAGCAGGAAGGAGAAAGAAAAGAAGAAGAAAAGAAAGAAAGAAAACTTGTCTGTGTTGCCCAGAATTGGAGAAGATAAAATCTCTCTCACAAGAGGAATGCCAGGTCCTGTCATTAGAGGATGGAGCAGGAGCTGCAGCGTTTGTCAAAGCGGGCAGTGGTGCGTCGGATGGGTTGGTGGGGAACACAGAAGTTCGGATCAATCTTTACCTCGACACTTTTAGAAAGAGATAAGAACAGTCTTCTCGGAGCGACATGTACCGTCAGGAAGAGACTTTAATGACAACGTTTACAAAAGAAGTATCTCTGTAAATCCAGCGAGGGATTCAACACAGCCGCGTAACTAGAGAGGAGGAAACACGAGGGTTCAGAGCATCGTTCCTTTTTTTTTCTCCTTTCTGTTTTTTCTCTCTCTTTTTTTTTTTTTTTTTTTTTTTAAATCCTTCCCCGTGTTAGCTGTCCCGTCCGTGGCAGAGAGAGGCGGCGGTGCCCCCGGTGCCGCGGGCAGATGGACGGGACCGTCCTCGCCGGGCGCGGGGGGAGCGCGGCGGCACCGCCCGGCCGCTGCCCGCACCCCGCCTCGGCGGCTCCCCTTCGGCTGCACGTATCTGATTGTCAATTTTCTTTCAAAGTTTATTTTTATGAAAAACAAGAGGAAAAGCTCGGGCTTCCAAAGATGTCTAAAAAATTGATTTATGGTTAGTATAAAGACAACAGTATAAATAACAAAGGAGGCGGCAGCTGCTGCGCGGATTGCTATGGAGACCCTAATGAAATTAGTACTATCAGAGGGTTTCTAATTTTTTTGCGTTCTAAGCTTCTAATTTCTTTCCTATTTCAGATAGCCAGAGTGTAATTTAAAAAAAAAAAAAAAGAAATAAAGAAAATAGCCCACCGAAATAATTTGTGCGATAGATACCCAGTCAATAAATAAATGTTAACCTCACCGAGGTTTTTGTACGCGGGATTTGATCTGAAACGAGATGGCCAAGTGCCCCGCTTTGCAGATCGCCTCCTCAAAGCGGCTGCGCTCCCAACTAAAGGTGGCTTCACCCGGCCGAGCCAGCTGCCGGCCAAGCCACCGAGGCGCTCGAGTGGGGCCAGCCGGTTAGAAATAAATACTTTAAAAATACTTTCGATTTTTTTTTTTAAAGTGTAACGGCTCTTTGCGTGATGTCACAGTTTGTTTTACTCTATTAATGACTTACGAGTTGCTGTCTTAATTAATCCTTACATAAACTACAAACACCAGCCACTGTTACAACTGTTCAAGACTACTCTCTCAACTAGCTCAGACCGAATATACTAAATAGGTGAAATGTAAGTCACCACGGACCTGAATCGCTCTCCCGAAGTACTGGTGAAGAAACTCTACAAATACCCACATAAATACATTAAGACGAGGATAAATAATCAGTGATACAAAAATGTCTCGCTTAAAATAATAAATACATATCATTTAGTCCGATGCGATCCTTACGTTCCGGAAGAATCCATAAATTAACTTCTCTGAAATAAGCTTACGCGCGGGCGAGTTCCCACCGCTCACGACTGGTCTAAAACACCTCAGCATGACGCGCTGCTAACACTACGGCATCTCTAAGACTTACCTTCAAGTACACCAAGCTTATCAGTCCCTCGGTTTGCAGTATATTGCACTGTCATGCTTAGCACAGCTCTAAGAGGAGGGCTCCTGCTCACGGACCTACTCGGGGCTGCGGAAGAAGGAAGGGAGCTGCTAGGGGAGACAAATCCACTAACACTGTTGGCACTCGAGAGCAAAGTAACACTGTCCCGTCAGAAAAGTGAGGTAATGGAGAGGGGAGCGGGCCCCGCCGGCCGCCGCCCCGCTACAGATGCGTGAGCTTGGGTGCCTCCTGCATCCGTCCCTGAGAGGTGTGGTGGGAGGAGAGGTCCGTGTAGGTGGGGTGGGGGTCGCAAGGTCCGTGGTGGTGGCCGCCGGGGATCTGGGCGGCGCAGCTGTAGTCCACGCTGGCGGAGGAGGGGTGCTGCAGGTGCCCCAGGTTGAACATGGGGCCCGAGGCCGGCATCGAGTCCACGAAGTTGCCCCCCACGTAGACGGGGCTGCCCTGCAGGCTGGGGTTGGCGAAGCCGCCGCCGCCGCCGCTCTGCATGGGGTGGGGGTCGTACTCCGCGCCCGCGTAGCGCTTCTGCTGCGGCAGGCAGCTGCTCAGCGGCGCCGTGTAGGCGGCCAGCCCGTACATGCTCTGCTGGGATTTGGCGAAGGAGGTGGGCGAGGGCGCGTCGTAGCTGAGGCTGTTGACGCTGGGGAGCTGGCTGGAGTAGCCGACGTGGTTTGGGCCGCTCAGGGGGGGGCTGCGGTCCGGGGACTGTCCGACGGGGGAGTGCATGATGCCTTTGGCTTTCTGGTCCTTTTTGTACTTCATCCGCCGGTTCTGGAACCAGATCTTGATCTGCCGCTCGGTCAGGTTGAGCAGGTTGGCCATCTCCACCCGGCGCGGCCGGCACAGGTAGCGGTTGAAGTGGAACTCCTTCTCCAGCTCCACCAGCTGCGCGCTGGTGTAGGCTGTGCGCACCCTCTTGGAGGCCGGCCCGGGGGGGCTCTTGTCCTCGCAGCTCTCTCCTGCGGGGAAGAGGCACAAAGAGCCGTTGGTCCCCCCCGAAAGCCCGCCCCGGGGTCCCCCGGAGCCCCACCGCCCCCTCCCGCTCTGCCGGCGCTCGGGGAGGGGGCGCGGGGGGCCCGGGGCCGGCCTCCCCCCCTTCCCTGCCCGGCATACACCCCCCCCGCAGCTGCCTCCCCCCGGGGCCCCCCGCGGCCGCCCGTCCAGGCGCTGCCAGGACCCGTCGGGGCCGCGCCTGCCGGCGCCGGGCGGGCAGGGGGAGCGGGGCGGGAGCCCCCAGCCTGCCCCACCCGCAGCGCCCGGCAGGGCTGGGACCCCCGAGCGGGGCGGGGGGGCGGTGGCAGCTGGAGGAATAGGGAACAAGGCGCAGGGCCAGGGGGCTCAGCCCGGCTCCCCGGGCGAGCAATGGGCCGGGGCGGGGGTGTTGGGCTACCTGAGGGGGCGCAGGTGGTTTTCTGCTTGGAGTTCTGCCGGGACTCCTTCATCCAGGGGAATATCTGCTTGCTGAGGGTGGCGGTGGCCGAGCCCGAGGAGTTGGGGCCCCCCTTGGCTTTTTTCGGAGGGGGTGCGCTGGGGGGAGGGTTGGGCGGCGAGGAGGGCGGCAGGGCCGGGGGCTGCTGCTCGCCGATGCCCGGGGGCTGGCTGCCCCCGGCCGTCCGCATGCAGCTGCCGCTCAGCTCGCTGCCCTTGTGGGCCGGGGCGCGGCCGGGCGCCGAGCCCTGGACGGAGCAGGCGGAGCCGGGGTACTCGCCGTCCAGGCCGGCCGGGCCGTAGGGCTGGTGGGCCGCGCCGTAGGGGTAGGCGTCGGCCTTGCTGTAGGTGTAGCCCCCGAAGAGCCCCGCGTTGTCGTAGTAGGCGGCTTTCTGCATCCTCCGCTCTGTGATCGCCGAGGCCCGCGGCCCCCGCTCAAATAACATTGACCGCCGCCCCGCGCCTCACGTCGTCGGCCCGGGCCACTCGCAGCCACCTGGGGAGGGGGACAGTGGGGACACAAAAGAGACCTTCAGTGGGGGGCGCCGGCTGGCAGCGGCCGAGCCGGCCCCAGCACGTCCCGCACCCCGGCACCCCCAGCCTCCCCTGGGCGGGTGGGCCCGGGGGCAGCGGGGCGGGAGCAGGGGGCAGCGGGGAAGGAGTGGGGCACCAGGGAGAGACCGGGGGACATCAAGGAAGGACCGGGAGACATCGAGGAAGAAGCAGGGAACACCAGATGAGGAGTAGGGGACACCAGAGAAAGAGCAAGGGATATGAAGGAACGAGCAGAAGACACCAAGGAAGGATCAGGGGACACCAGAGAAGGAGCAGGGGGTATCAAGGAAGGAGCAGGGGGTATCAAGGAAAGAGCAGGGGATATCAGGGAAAGAGCAGAAGACACCAGAGAAGGAGCAGGGGACACCAGAGAAGGAGCAGGGGGTATCAAGGAAAGAGCAGGGGATATCAGGGAAAGAGCAGAAGACACCAGAGAAGGAGCAGGGGACACCAGAGAAGGAGCAGAGTCGCCAGGGAGGGAGCAAGGGAGAGCAGGGAAGGAGCAGGGTCACCAGAGAGGAGCCAGGGCGAACAGGGGCACACCAGGGAGCGAGCAGGGCACACCAGGGAAGGACCGGGGGACGGCAGGGAAGGAGCCACCCGAAAGCGATGGTGCTGGGGGGGACGGGGAGACATTGGCGGCCCTTCCTGGAGGCCGCTCTTTGAGGCATTTGGGGGGACGTTTTCTTGCTCTGTTCTGTCTTTGGACCGTTCCCGCACGAATTTGGCGGCTGCAGGCGAGGACTCCCAGCGAGCGAGGCGAGGCCGAGCTGGGTGGCGTCCCCGGGGACCCCGCCGGCCCGTTTCGGCTGAGAGCCCCCGCCGCCCCCTCGCCCGCCCGCCACGCGTGCGCAGGGCCGCGCAGGGCTGACATGATGGATTGAGCCCGGGCTGCGGCCGGGCAGCGGCAGAAAAATCCCATCCCCTTTGTAAACCCGGCCTCCTTCTTCCCCCAGATTCCTCCGGAGTTAAAGTATAACCGGCGCCATTCACTCCCTCCACTTTGCACTATAAAGGAAGTCTCAGGTCAGCTCTCCTATTTTAATCCTGTGATGAATTAAATTCCCTCACCCAACGTTTCTCGCCCCTTTTATTTGTCCCCAGTAGAAAGAACCTGAGACGTTGCAGATCATTTTTAGGGGGTTCTCTTCTTTTTCCAGTCTGCAAACTTGTGGCGCTCCCCTCCCCGCCCCCCTGCCCCCCCCGATCAAGCTGCTCAGACCGAAAAAAGCACGGTCCCCTTAGGGCAGATGTTTTGGAGCAGGGGGCTGTTACCTTGCCCCTTGCTGCTCCCGAAACTTCTCTGCGCTTGTTGCAAGATAGAAACTCGTCTGCAATTTTGTTGGGGCTTTTTAATATTCCCTGTTCTTATTTTTCTTGTCGGATAGGGGTTTTCTCCGACATTTTTAGTAATTTTGTAAATTAACACATACTTCACCTGGCAATATAAGTCTGTAACTCAACCTGTCTTAAGGGTTCATTGTATTTCTTCATGTTTTAAGCCTATTAACATACCAGAGAAGAGTAGCTAGAAATTTTTGAACGACGTCCGATAATTACCATTCTCCAGCCTATACTTAAGCAATTCTACCAGAGAACTGCTCTTTCACCCGCAGCGATTGGCACCGCCAAGTACCGCTGATCTGTTCCCTAAAATTCACCAGGAAACTCGTCTGTGTAACTCGGAACCTCAGCGAGCTGCCATCCGCCGCCGCTCTCGGCGGTTTATCCCCGTCACAAACCGCCGCCGTCCTTTTCTTCCCTGAACAAAAGCCTGGGATGATCTGCGAAGCTGATGGAAATGGGAAAAGAGCTATTTTCCTCTCCTGGGAAATTTTAGTTTAAAAAATGCCTATGGAAATGGACGGTGGCGATTCAGATGAGTTTTAATGCGCTGTGATAATCTTGACGAGTCTTGAAAGTATTTTTGTGCGAAATAACTCTGAAGCTCGTTTTCCACTTCTATCATCTGCATTTTCGGGAGCGGTCTGGACTGAAGACTTTTGTTAGCACAACACCGCCTTAAGCGTAGGCTTTTATGTGCCTTGTAAAATATAGTTCCCAAAAGAATACGCAGAATCTTAAGAAAGAATATTGCTGTTAAGCTGTTAAAAGCCTTATTTCTTTTCTGAAATACCAACTGCTTGTGAACTCTGCTTGAACCTAAAAAGGAGGGTATGGGCCATAAATCACATGGACAATGCTCAACTGTTTGGTGGCTCATCTTTAGATCTTAAAAAGAGAGAGAGGGAGAGAAAGAGGGAGAGCTTTCCAGGTTTTGATTTTCCACGAATGCAAGGCCCGGGGTGATGTTTTTATAGGTAACACCAAAGCAGGGGCTCGACACTTGGTGGTTTGGCCAGAAACAGCCTCCAGGAAAAAAAAAAAAAAAGACAAAAAAAAAAAGAAAAAAAGAAGTGACATCCAAATGGTGAGGCCGAGCCGTGGGAGGTGGGCTCGGAGGCACCAGGGGGAGGAAGCCGCAAAGTATCCATGTCTGTGTTTCAGATTTCCCTTCCTCCTCTCCAGAAAGGTTAACCTCGCCTGAACTGTTAGGCGTTGCGCACGATAATGGGGGTCTTTGTCCCGCCACTGGTTCCAGCGTTTTCGGAGGTTACCGACCTTCTCACGGCTCTGTCTGGGGAGCAGCCGGGAGCCCACGCGTCCACTCCACGCGTGTGCGCGGAGCGGGGCCGGCCCACGCCGGCACCGGCCCGGCACTGCCAGCCGCTTTCCTCCCGACACTTTCGTATTAAGCAGTTCTCTTCTAAAACTTCCACTACACTTAATTCTGCTTAGGATCAATATCTAATATGATACCGAATAAATAAGAGGCGGTGAGAGCGGCCAGCGGAGCGGTTACTAAAGCAGCCGGAGCTCTCGGGGTGCATATCAATGCACCTGTCACTGCGGTTTGTAACAAAATTTATGACTGCTAGCGCCGTGGCAGTAAACGCTCCGGCCAGGAATGAAAAGGAAAACACTTCCCAAGCCCCGGCACTTTCAGAAGTGCAAAGCAGCCGGCGCGTAGGAGGGAGGCCGGCAAAAGAATCCCCCGCTCGGCACGTTTCCCGGCCGCCGGCCCGGGGCAGCCCCGTATATAAGGAAAGCGCTGGAGCCGCCGCCGGCCCTGGCCGCCGCGCCGGGCCGCGGGCAGGGGAGACGGGCGGCGGGGAGCCTCTGCCCTGGGCGGGCGGCCGGGCACCCGCCGCTGGGGCTGCGCCTGAGCCGGGGGGGGGGGGTCTCGCCTTTGGGGGGACTGAGAGCCCCGCGGGGAGGTGGCTGGCTCCGGCGCGGAGCGGTGGCCGCCGAGGGGCCTCTTAAACCAGCTACCGAGCCCCCTCCGGGGAGCCACCCGCTCCCCCCGGCTGGGCGCAGGGCTCGGCGGCTCCCCAGGCGGGCTCGGCTCCCCCTGACCCCGGGCTGCTTTCCACGGGGCTCTCTGCGGGCTGGCACTGATTTGGCGTGGAGGGCGGCGGCGGCGGCGGGGCGGCGGCGGCGCCGGGCTCGGCCGAGCCGCGCTGCCGCCCCGCGGACCGGCGGCCGGGTGCGGGCTTTGCTCCCTGCCGAGGGCCTGTCGCGCTGGGGAGCGGGAGGCGGATGGAAAAGGAAATTGAGAGAACTCACCACACTTATGTTTTTTCTTGATTTTTGACTTTAACTGTGTGGGTAGGATCTTCAGGTTCCTTGGGATAATCCGTGGGCACAGACCTGCAACAAAAGTGAGAAGTCTCAGCGGAAACGGCTTTGGTTTGGACTTTCTTCCTTAGGACTTTGTTAATAAACGCACCTCTCGCCGGCAGCCCCTCACCGTGTCTCCGTCCGCGTCAGATCTTTTACCAGACAAAGGGCAGATGCTTCTCTTCATTTATTAATAGCGCTTTGAGAGAGGCGGGGAGCAAAGAAACGAGCAAAATACCCTGGCTGCGGGTCGGACGCGGGCAGGGAGGCCTGCGGCGGCCGCTCCGCCGGGCCCCGCGCTCCGGACGCGGCCGCGGAGCCGCGCCTGCCTCCCCGAGCGCCCAGCCCGGGCCGAGGCCCGGAGAAGCAGCGCACGGCGGGGAGGGAGCCCCATTGCGGGGGAGCTGCGGTCACCCCCGTCGGCCACAGCCACAGCAGCCGCCGCCCGCAGCCACGGCCCGCGGAGCGCTCCGCGGGTCTCTCTCCCTTCCTCCCCCCACTCCCGGGTAAGACAGAGAGAAAGATAAGAGAAGAAACCCCAGCGCTGAAGATACGCCGCAAATACTTGCGGCTCGAAATGAGCATTTTGCATTTGGCTGTGTAACGTGTCGACTCAGGACTTTAAGAACTTGAGTGCCAGAAAATCCCCCACAAAGAAGCCCGGGTCATTATAAAGACGATATCTAGCCACCATAAGCCTTTGAAATGACCTTTGGCTCGTATAGCAATAACTCACCACTTAATGAACAACCAACGGAAGCGCCTCCAATAGCTCACAACACAAGAGAGCTTACAACTTTCCACCAAGTCTTCTCTCTCCCTACCCAAACCCAGTAGGATGCAACATTCCCCCTCCAAATCACCTTAATTTATGCTGGCAAACTGGAGTTAGGGAAGTGGAGCTTCATGATTACACATGATGCGTGCTCAGGTTCTTGGCCCGGGCCTGTCCTGGTAACGTCTTATATAATATATTCACGTGGGCGTACGTCAACTTTAAGTGTTGGGTTTTTTTTAAAGAGAGTTCATTAGAAATAGCACTTTACAGGGTGTATGAAGGCAGCATAAGTTGGGTTGCACCTTTAGCCCCTGAGCGGAGAGATCATAATATTGCAAAGCGAGTCGTTGTTAGCCGCTGTTGATTAACACGGTAAGTTTTCATTTTGTGCCTAATTAATTATCGACTTCTCATCCCTTTCTGAAGCAGCTCCTCAGCCTCACAAGCGATAGCCTTCTTGGTCTAGACGTGCTTTACTTGGCGAGAGCTTGGCCAAACACCGCGGGTTCCACGGCCACAGGAATAGCCCCCAAAGTTTGTTCTGCGGAGAGGGGAGCCCGGGCATGCCGGGGCTGTGCTCTGCTCCCAGCGCCGCTCCTGCAGAGCCGAGCTCAGAGAAGAAGTTGCCAGAGCTAAACCCAGGGAAATCTTTAGAATTATTCAGGCGTGGGCCCAATATAGGTATTATTGAAATTTTAGGTGAAGTTATAAGTGAGTGCTTCCATCGAGCCAAATGAAATGCTGCTTGCAGTAATTGGATTCAGCTGACTAACTTGGCAGGCCAGCAGCTTGGAGGCATACAGCTAAGAAAAATGTTCACTGCCTTTAACTTCTGATCGAGCAGAGCAACATGCAACAGAAAGAAGAAGAAAAAAACCACACCACCCCAACTTTCTCCCCTTCCCCTCGCCTCCCTGCCCCGTTTCCCGCGAGACGCCCCGGCCCCCGCGGAGGACTCGCCCGGGTGACTCGGGGCGGGCAGGGTCCAGCGCAGCCTTGCACCCGCTCCTGCCCGCCAGCACAAAGCCGGGCTCTACGCGGGGGCTCTCTAAGAAACATAACCCGCGAGTTCACCCGGGCTCCAGGCAGGCCGCAAGTCAGTGGGAAGAGGCGCTCCTGGGAGAGCCGGGCTGGCTGCAACAGCCCAAGGGGGAGCGGGGCTGCCAGCGTGTGCGGGGAGGCTGCGTGGCCGCTTCCAGCCCCCCAGTCCGCCCAGAGAGGCACTGGTCCCCCCCAGGCACCTTCCCACCGCCTTATTGATCAAACCGCACAAACGCAGGGCAAGAAACTTCTCGGCAGATAAATATCAAGCCGTGCTTCAAACAGCGTGTGTAACTCGAAGGCATGAGCATACCGGTAATATCAACACTAAAACAACTGGGAGAGGAAAACAACAGCCGCTGAGGAACACGAATGCACGGCGAGGGGAAAAGGTTCGGGAAGGCACTTGGCAGGGATATTTAAGAGACCCTGTGTAGGGGCTACATTACCGATGAGCCTCTTTTAAATCGCCCTTTACAAATCAACACGGCTACCCCCTGCCCGGCTATCCACGGCAACGCATTAACGTGATGCTCAATCTTACTTTGGCAATGGGAGCATCTAGCAAAGTTGTCTCTCCCTCGTTTCTTCGCTTATTTGAAATTCCCTTCCTGAAACCAGCGCGAATTGGGAATAGGATAGGGATAAACGTCTTCCCCTAGCCTTTGGGAAGGAGTCCACTTTTTATTTAAAGAGCATAATAAAAAGAAGCTACAGCTTAAAACGTTCAAGGAGGTGGAGACCACTCCATGTATTTGCAGCCGTTGTGGGCAGAGATTGCAAACAAATTCCAGACAGTCTCTGAGTAAAGGCGATAATGCAGCCCCTGTGGTTAAAGGTCCCATTTTGTCATGCAGTTGCTTACCTGTGTATCAATTTATCATAAACCTGGGCTCCTCACTTTTCAGGATCTGCGCTTGCAGTTCTTAGAATATATCCTTCACCCTTTGTCTGCAGACAATACTCTCCTAAACCTGATCTTGCGGTTTTACAGACATTTCCATACACCAGAATTCCCGATAGAACGAAAACAGGCTCAGGCTCAACTACCAATAAAAGAGAGCGAGTGGAAATCGGAATTTGTTGGGCTTTAAAAAAAAAAAAAAAATCAACACACAACCCTTTAGCCATCAGCCTCCTGCAACCAAAGGCAGCAATTGGCCGGCTCGTGTTTTGTTTTGGTTTTAAATCGTGCGGCCATTGATGAATTTTGGGGGCGAGCAGGAGAAACCCCTTTATAATCAGAAATATAGGCACTGCCTTAAAATACAGGCATATTCGCCCACGTGATCGCGGGAGCAGCTCCCGGGGCCGAGGCAGGCGCGCTCCCCGCGGCCACCCGCGCCCCCGCGCAGCGGGGCTGCCGCGCTGGGACCCGCGGGGCGGGCTCCCCCCGCGCTCCGCGCTCCGCGCACCGGCCCGCCCGCCCGCGCTGCCCGGCCCGCTCTCCTCCCGCAGACCTCCGCGCCGCTCCGCACCGCTCCGCTCCGCACCGCGGCGGCTGGCGGCGGCGCCCGCACTTACGCGCCCCGCGGGGCCAGCGGAGCCGGGGAAAGGTGAATTCCGCGGGATGATCCCAGGGCGCAGAAATTCCCGGCGGAGAAAGAGGAGGTATTTGGGACCGGCTGCAGCCGAGAGTCTGCGCCGGGGGCAGCTCCGCAGCAGCGCTGCTCTGGCCGAAAGGCGCTGGGGCTCACTGGCGTGCGCGAATTTTTGTTTTCTCCTTCTCCGTGCCGGGAAGATGCCGGGCAGCGGGGACTACCCCTGTCTGGAGGCTAAAGAAGCGTTGGGGAAAAAAAAACCTCATGACATTTGTGCGTGTGTGTGTCTGCCCTGAGCCTGCCTCCCCCCCTCTGTGTGTACGGAAAGACATAGAGCAAACCCGATGTATATCCGTCATGTTTGCCCACAAAGCTCCCCAACAATTCCAGTTCGGCAAAAGAAAAAAATTTATATTAGCTCCTCTGATTTTTCTAACATATCTGTAGCTATAAATACACCACACCTAATCTAACATCTGCTATGATTTCATTACCATCCAAAGCATGGGGATGTGACAGTAACGTATTACCTTACAATACTAACCGTAAGTGCATTGTAACATTTATCTAAATTACATTGCTTTTCCTGACTTTGCAAACCAGTTATAAAAAGATTGGAGTCCAGTGATGGAAACATAAGTTCAATGTAAATTATTGTGTACGGCTTCGGATTTATAATCCTATATTTCTTCGAAACGATGCACTTAAATCTCGCCTCAAGTAAGAGGTAATGGTTCTTTATATCCTTTTCCGTCAGCCATATATTTCGGCGTCCGGGTAGTTTTGCAGAGCCCCCCGCGCTCGCGTGTCTGTGTGTACATACAGCAACCCCTACACGCACAGCGTGTTCTGCATACTTGTGTACATACACACAAAGCCGAACATAATTCTGGCCGCTGTTTAGACATTTTGGATGACGGAGAGGTCTTTCGCTTCCTACACAAAACTGCGAGGGAGAAGTTGGGCACCGGTCGAGCAAAGAGCACGAAGAGGATTCGGAAGAAAATGCCTGTTTGGAGGGCAGTTCGGCCCCCCCTGGAAAAAGCCCCACAGCCCTCGGGTGTCTTTTCAGAGGCTAGGGCTCGGGGGGGGGGGGGAGAAAAAAAAAAAGCGAAATTCAATGTAAAAATGGAGGACGGCTGAAAGAAAGGAGCGCCTTCGCCACCGCCACCAGAATTAAGACATCGCAAAGGGGACTGAAAAAGTATTAAGGAAATGTTAATCCTTTGGCTGGTGGGACTCCAGCTTTGCGCGAATTTGTCTCCAGTAAAGGATCTAAGACTTCTTCAATCGGAGCATATGTTCATAGAGCAATAAAACAGAAAGATTTACAGTCTCCGCCCGCCCCCCAGCAGCCTCGCACCCTTTCAGGAATTACTTATGATGATTTATAACAACAACTCCGGCAATTGTCAAACTGATAAAATAGCCCGGGCTATATGCGGGAATAAACGCTCTTATGAAAGGGCTGCGATTTACGTTCGGGTCCATTTTACTGCGTGTCTTGGTGGAGTTTGGTTTCTTTCCCGGACCAACAGGATAATATAAAACTTCATTGATAAAAATGTAGGAGTTCCCGTGAAGTAGCAAATCTGTTCCTTAGTCACTACCAAAGCACATAAACATTTGTCATCTTTGAATAATTGAATTAATGTGTTATTGTTTGAATGTATAATTCATAACATAGGAAACTTTGTCTCTGTCCTGCCACCGAAACGGAAGTAATAAAAAGCTACAATCTAGGGCTTTTTAGAAATTACTCCGGCAAGGGATAATAAAGAATATCCTGTTTGTAGAAAGTATTTCCAGCTGACTCTGGGATTTCGCAGAGAAATCTCAGCCTCGTTGTCCATATTCTACGGAGTTTATAGAGACTGGCTTTGTATAAAAATACAAATCCGATTTCCCCCTGGTCCGGGCTATTGATCGGGGGGCTTGGGAGGCGGCGTGCCCGCTTCGGAGGCTGGATGCGCCCGGGCTCGTCCGCAGCCCGGCGCCGGGCGGCGAGGCTCGGGCGGAGGCGGGCGGCGGCCGGGGCAGGAGCGGGCAGGGGGTGCGGGGAGCGGGGCCGGGGCCGGGGCCGCCCGGCCGGCCTTCCTGCGGGCGGCGGGGGCAAGGCGCGCTCGGCGCCGGCTCCGGCCCCGCTGCAGCCCCGCCGTCAGGACGCGGGGCAAAATTTACGACCCCGCTTGCGGAGGAGCTGAGGGCCCTTCCCCGCCGGTGGGAGCGGGCGGCGGCTGCCCTGGCAGCTGCATTGTTCCTTCCGCGCCTCCCCGCGCAGGCGGCCGCGGTCAGCGCCGCCGCCCCGGGAGGCGGTCAGCCTGCCTCCTCCGCGGGGCTCCGCGCCGCTCCGCGCTCGCCCTCTTCCCCCCGCTCCCTGGGAAGCAAAGGTCACCGCTTGCGCCCGGTCCGGCTCCCGGCCGCTGCCGAGCTGGAAATCAGGAAGCAGCGTGCCCTATTTGTCAAGCGTTTGACAGCTGAGTTCATTAAGGCTTAAATAAGAAGGAATAAAAGTAAAAAATGTTTACGTACCGGGCGTCTCTTTTTCGGCAGCTACCAAAGAGCTAGGTGTGCAGAGAGAGGGACTGCACCCTTTGTATATTATATTCTTGGGATCTCTTCAGTTTTCAAGTCTGATAGAGTCCTTTGCTTGGCAGATTAATGACGACTCCCTGTTTCTTAAGGGACGTGCTGAATTAATTATTTCGCAAATCACGTGGTCAGGACTTGTAGAAATCTATTCTTATCATCTTCCTTGCACTTTGAAATTCTGCCTGTTATGACTGTTCCTAGCAAGATTATTTTGGTCTCTAGGCTTGAGGGGGGTGAAAAAAAAAAAAAAAAAAGGGAAAAAGAATCAGGGGAAAGGGCTAACAAACATGGCCGTTGGAAGCGGTGTGGCTCTGCACCGAGAGGTCCCTATTTACTGTACTGTACAGTGAGTGGGCTTTGCTATTGACTCTGCCTTTTCTCTTCATTCTTACCTTAACGACTAGTGGTGATATAATATACAGAACTGTATTGATGTATCGGGAGTAACAGGAGGAGCCATTAAGCAGGAGAGAGGGAAAGTATAATCACAAAATGTGCCTCGGTATTTAAACTTAGCGAGTGTGTGCTCAGAAAGGCACACGCACCCTCCCCTCCGTGCACTCCAGGCAGCAAGGGCACACGCCTCGTTCTGTGCACCGCGCTCCGTCCCCGGGCTGAGCAGGAGCCTGGCTTTTTGGACTCGTGCCTTGACCACGCTCCAGGAGAGAACAAGTCCTCAGTGACAAATATTTATGGCAAAAATAGTGCAATCGACTTCTCCTGGCCGGAGGTATGTGATATTGTCTGAGGTGCTTACGCAGGGGAGAAAAAAATGATGTTTGCCTTAGGTGGAAGGGAAAGTTTAAACTCTCCAGGTTTGTGTTTTCTTGCGATCCTTCGTTTGTATCGGCTGAAAAAGTGAAGCTTCCTGCTCAGAGAAAGCTACTCAGTGCATTTCAAATGTCCATTTCTTTTTAAAGGACTCACCAGGACTCACCTAAAAGGCACACATCTGTGTGGGGATCGAGGTGGCTTCAGGTGTGGCTCCTCGCCTCCTACCACACATGCATAAATCCGGGAGTCATTCTAGGAGGGCTTGTTAAATGCAAAGCAGTAGCAAATGGATGACAGGCACTTTTAACTGCAGCCTAAATGTAAATATAGACTCCAGCTTGGCCTAGAGTCACACCATTATGGCTGGGGCAATCAGCAAACCTGTTCAAAGGGACATTTGGAAGGATGCTATGCAGAGTCACTCATCTTTTAACACTGTAATGATGGGAGGGACCAGCATTTTCACAGAAGAGAGACCCACCTTGTAAGGACTGTTTGTTCAAGGTACAAACCAGAATCTATTTCTCTACACCTTTTATTATTTCAAATGTATATGGAGGGCTTACATCAAAACTACAGGCGACAATTATTATAAATAACGCTTTAATCAATGGCAGCAAAACATTGGCAAAGTCTATAAAAAGCATCACACTTCAACAGAGATTAGAGTATTGCTGGACAATGTGACCATTCGACAAAGGCTCCAATGCACAACGGTTCACCCATGATAAACAAAAATAACCAACTTCCCTGCCTACACAAAATAACTCTGAAGGAGGGTTAAAAACCAATAAAAAATAAACCTCAGGTTTGTTTTCCACGGGAGATAATGTCTTAGTGGGTGCTTCTGGTCGTTATTACAGACATTCCTGAGCCTTCAGGGCATTAGCAGCTGGAAACTGTTTCTTTTGGTACTTTCTGCCTCCAGTTCACGTATTCTGCCAGCTTACAGCACAATTACGACTATGTAAACTTGCAGTGCCCCGGCCTCGCTCAAAGGGGACTTGCAAACAGGGTTGTAAGAGCTGTGCCTGCTGAACCCAACACTCGTCCTGGAGATATTAACATTTCAAAAGATAATGAGACAAATTCTGCTCGCAGCTACATCCCTGTTTGACTTCAGTGGGCGGGGGAAGGAAATCTGGGAGCAGAATCTGGCCCTTTAACTTTGGGAGCCATTTCTGTCGATAAGAAGTACAAAGCAAGGATTTGCTTATCCAAGGCCATTATTTTCCAGAACTGTACCACAGATGCCAAAGTTGGTAGCTCTCTCTCGAATCACATGCTTGCCCTGCTCCCAGCCAACTTATCACCGACTTTAAGTAGACAGCGGGGGTCCGGGAGGGGGATTTTCAAGAAGATCAGCCAGAGAAGTTTCTTTTTTTTTTTTTTTTCGCCTTTTTTTTTTTTTCCTTTCCCTAGATTCGTATGAAGAGCAAAGGCAGGGCTTTGGACAACTCTGGAGACGAAAGGCCGCTACCGCAGGAACCGGGTGTAACAAAACTTGAAAACTTGTCTCAGGAATTCCCTCCTCAAGCGCTGCTGCTCGCTGCTCTCCATGCCAGAGAAAGGGAAGGGTAGTTTGGGTCCAAAAGGTTAAGGGTTTAGAGGTCACTCTTCCCGGCTGAAATACAACTAATCGAATAGAAAATTTGTCCTCTGGGTGAACCTGTTCCTGCAATTTAGCCGAACTTCAGTAAAATACCTTTTCAGCTTCTCAACGTGAAGGCGTCAGAAAAAAGACGTCTTTACTATGTATGAACTCGGTGCTTTTTGTCATAGAAACAATGATGCGAATAATGCGGGAATATCCATCTTTAATATCACGACGTGGAGATATTCAAGTATTGCCATGTGCAAGTCTGAGAACTGGGCTAACCCTAAGGAAGAACAAAGAGTTTTCTCCAGGCTCTAAAACAAAAGACCAAGTCTTAAAGACACTTTGCGGACTGCTAGGGATGAGAAAAGGGCAGAAATTAACCGCTGGCCAGAGTTAATGCTGCCGAATACACTCCTGTTGAAAAGCTCGCCTTTTATTTTCGAATTCATTCAAGCCCATTTTGGCCAGTGTTTTCCCGAGTGAGCCCAGAAAGCAGTGAGTCTTCGGTGGGAAGCACCCAGCCTGGAGATGGGCACCCCCTGCTCTTTCCACCTCCCTTCAGCGTTTGCTCTGGGTTTCCTTCTTTGCCCCTTTTCTCTTTAATAAAGGGATCCTCTCGTTACAATTTCGATGATATGGTCCCTCTGCCAGGCTGCCCTGAGGGTACAGGAGATAAGGGCTGAGCTTTAAAACTGCCTGAGCCGAGGTATAAGTGGCTGAGGCAGCTGGTTTGGCTGGGTTTGGTAGTTACAGCACATTAACACTTTGGCACGATGCAGCCAGGGACAAATCCGTGGGTATTGGACCAGCTCTGCTCCCATCCAAGCCTTTCCCCTTTCCCTGAAAGCAACTTGCTGAGATTTCCAACCATTGAAGTCATGTGTTGTGGTTTGCTTAAAAACAATCACTGTTCCTAAAAAAAAAAAAAAAGAACCCTGCAGACCAAAATAACCCCAAAACAAAACAAAGCAGCAACCCACATAGCCTCTCTCTCTCTCGGGCAGAAAAGTAATTTAAAATCTGATTGAAAGAATGCATTCAGCTTTCAGCTTTGAATGGCTCATGTTATATCAGAAAATCAGATTAATTTTTCACTCTGGGGTTTTCTTTTTATTTTTTTGTTGTGGGGGTTGGGTTTTTTTGTGGTCTTTTTCCCCCCCCTTTTTTTTTCCACCCCCATTTTTAAATGAGGTATCGATGGTTTAAAGCACAGCGCTGAGCAGAGCAGACTTTGGAAACAGATTTCAAGCCTGTTAGCCCTGGATGGCACACGGTAAGGAGCAAGGACGCTTTTCCTATTCACAAAGAAGGCAATTCAAAAAAAGGGACAAGAAAGTTGTGTACGTTCAAGACAAGTAAACATTATACATGTGTTCATGAGACTGGGAAGGAGAAACACTGTATTTCAGCTCCCCTTCCCCGGTTTTGGTTTGACTATTTTTCTTTTTATCTTCACTCTTCTACGTAACCAATAAATAACACTATCAGTACATAAAATAACCCGTTTTCACTTAATTCCTATGCACATCTTCTGAGACGTTATGGAAATGAGCAAGTATTTTCATTACACCAAGAAAGGTAAAGCAGCACAAAAAGTTCACAATTACTAGTCTTTATGTTCAAATAAAAGACTATGCTATTAATTTCCTGTCCTCAACTTGCCCAAATGCATCCTCCCGAAATTGCATGAGATAAAAAGACAATTAAAAATAAAAATCCCAGAATAAAGCATCAAACCTTCACTTTCAAATTCAAAACTGAAACACAGGACAGTTTCATTTTCAATGATTTATTACTTTTTATGGACAGAAGGTCTTGTTTAATATTTTCCCAATTCCCACTGCCTGCATGATGCTTCTTTCCCCCCCCCCCCTCTCTCTCTTCCCCCCCCTTTTTTCTTTTTTAGGTTGTGCTAGCAGAGGCAAATAAAATAAAAGTCCAAAGTAGCGTCATTTTGTCTCCTGTGTACAACGGTACCTTAAAGAAAGATGACAGTTTCTCGAGTCCTTAGCTGCTACATGCAGGTTCTGCTTGGGCAGTGTCAGTTATGTACAGTACTGGTCAGAAGCAAAGGATGAAACGGAAAATTTCACCTCTTCTACAAAGTTGTCAAGTCAGTCTGATGGTCCTTGGAACCAGTCTGTAAATGGGGGTTTGAACCAGAGGAAGAAGACCTGCCCTTCGTGTTGGGCAGTTTGTGGTCTTTTTTCCACTTCATTCTTCTGTTCTGAAACCAGATCTTGATCTGGCGCTCAGAGAGACACAAAGTGTGGGCTATCTCGATACGGCGGCGCCTGGTCAGGTACCTGTTAAAATGAAATTCTTTTTCCAGTTCTAGGACTTGCTGTCTGGTGTAAGCTGTGCGGGAGCGTTTAGGTTCCCCTCCGTTGTAATTGGGATTCACTGGGAAAAAAATACGGAGAACTTTACAAAGCTAATCTTGACTTGCCGGTTCGACTTTACAAAAGAAAACCTTACGAGCTGCGAGCATGTGGCCGGGCTGGATTCGTCCCAGTTGCTTACAATGGACGGGCTGCTCTCCCCCTCATTTAAGGCAGGCACTCCAGGCACACGCAGCACAGCTAGGTAGGCTGGGAGCCCCTAGCAGGCTCCTAAAATGGAGTTTTCCCCTGCACGGCAAAGCCCCGCATGGCCAACGGCCTATTTCCTCAGCAATAAAAATTTATGACGAGTGTAATTGGCTACCTCGGCTTAAAAAGCTCGTCCACGAGTCTGGCAGGGACTCGGGCGAGCGTCGCTGAGGACGATCGGAAGCAGGGTAGAAGAGCAAAGTAAGAAGAGGATCCTTACCCGAGTTAACATGGACTTTCTTCATCCAGGGATAAACTACTGCTGGCTGCTTAAGTGCTGACCCGTTTGGGGGTTTGAGGGCCGGCTGCTGGCTGCAGGCTCGCGAGTTGGACATTGGAGGCGGTGGACAATGCTCTGCTTGGCCGGGGAAGTGGCTCGCCGGGCCGGATTGCTCCTGTCCGTGACCCCGCGGCTGCACGGCAGAGCCTGGGGCATTGCTACAGCTAAAGGGCTGCTCGCTGTAGTTTGACCGTGGGTAGAGTCCCTGGTGCTGGAAATCAGAGCCCTGCGAGGCACTGTAGTACTCGGCCCCCTGCTCGCCTAGGTAGCTATTCTGCAAATATTCCTCGCAAGGAGGAAATTTGGGATCCACATACTTAGAGTTCACCATATACGAACTCATGGCCATTAATTTCTGAAGGTAGAAAATACTAATTTTTCTCGTGTTGTCTTTTTTTCCCCTGCCATAGAGCCCTCCTACTTGCTGTCAACTGAATAAAGTTAGGCGGGCATGTGACCGGCCCGGCCAATGGGGAGGCGGGAGCCGATCACCGGATTTCTCCGCAGCTCAGCATTTCCACCAATTTCACTCCCTAATATCCCGGTAACCGGGTGACCCCCCTCCCCGGCAGGTCGCACCCCCCAGGCCAGGTACCGGCGGTGCGGGGAGGCTCCTCGGGCGGCGGCCGCCCCCCCGGCCCGCAGGTAGGGCCAGCCTTTTGTCTGAGCTGCCGGCCCTCAGCCCCCGCCGACGGTGCCCCGCCGGCCGATTGACCAGCCGCAGTCGCCAGCGGGGTTTGTCACCTCGCTTGAAATAAAATATCGGAAGAAATGCGCGGAGCGAGGAGCTGAAGTGGGGTTAAAAGGGAGGAAACGGGCAAGGAGGCGAGGAAAAGAAAAGCCATCGGAGAAGAGGGTAATATGACGTACAATAGATCTGTCCTGTCTTTGTCTCGCAGAGGTCATCCAAAAGTTACCAGAATTTAGTTCTGCTGAATAAAATTAGGCAATCAGTAACTTCTCATTCACTTTCAAGCCTCAATATAGATGTGTGCACACGTATGGGGGCACACAGGCAAACGCCCGCGTATATACACGGATCTACACACGCGTGTACGTAAAATCATACAGATGGCAAGAAACCGTTCACTTTTAACCACTGAAGTTCAATCAATTGAGCTGAAGACGGCATTTAATTAGGTTAAAAATATCACGGGTTTAATGAGATAAATTCGGTCTTCATTCATCAATATCATTCCTGGAGCACAAGTAAATACATTCCAGTGAGGCGAATGCTGCTTTTGCTGCTGTCGTAAATATTTTGATGCAATCTGGACACTTGACAGGAAAAAATTGCTAACTTCTGGCAGATCTAGCTAATTTATGAGGATCTTTTTAAAGATTCATTCACTGATTGGTAGATAATTTTTTTTTTCAGAAAATTTGTAACTTCTGCTGAGATTAACTGTTTAAATTCACAGTCTGTCAGTGAGAGTTACGACTGAACGACAACTGAAATTTTAAGAGACGTCCTAAAACCTAGCAAATAGGAGCGAGGCAGCAAAACTTTTATAATTTCTGAGTGTTCAGCACGCACACGCCTTTTGATTCCGCCAGTATTTAAACTTCTAACCATTTGCAGAAAGGTGAAGTTTTTGCATCGACCATATATTCCCCTAGAATCGAATCTGTGACTATATGAATATCACACAAATTCGGTTCTACAGGGTATATATAGACAACGTAATAACATTCTGTTTTCATCTACAATATAGCAGGTCTTTGCAATTCTCTTAGTCCTTACTGTCTTCTGAGGAATGCAAACTATTCTGCTGGGACTCAGTTCTGAAATACGGGTTTGCAGGAAGGTGGGATTTCAGAAAAGATTCACGCTTGGTATTATCGCTGCAATAGAGCTCTACGACTCTCCACCAATTTATAGCGATGAATTTCGCTTACTAAATTCTCAGAAAGACCTGCTGCTCACTTTAAATGCTCTGCCATTTACGTCCTCGCTACGAAAAACGGACGTTACCGGTCAAATTGCGCTATTTAGGATAATAATGGTTAAAATAATTTAGAAAAGAGCCTTTATCTATTTAGGCTAACACGAATCTGAAGAGATTCTCCATAATTAGAAATCCTCCCCTCCCCCGACAAAAAAAAAAAAAAAAAAGAATAAAAAAAAAAAATCGAAACAGAAGTAAAGCAGCCGACAACAGAAACAGCGATTGGTGAAAAAGAGGAGATTAAAGGCTGGAGTTAGTTGCTCTCGGGAAGCAAAGAGTTTCCAAATTTACCTTCATCCCATTATGCTGGTCTAGCTATTATCCCTGCGAGCTGCCTGCGAGCCGCAGCCTCGCACCCTCCCAGGTTCTCCCCGCCGTAGCGTTTATGGTGAAGGGCAGGGCGAGAGGTCAGCCGAAATCATTTACAAACATATCACAAAGTTTCATTATTTTTACTTTGTCGACAGCGGCACACAGGAGTACAAAAGTTCATGAATTGTGTCTGACCCAGCTCCTCACTGCTGTCCTGCGGTCAACCTCTTCTCCTTCCACTATTTAAAACAGGCACCATAAGGACAAATAATGGTGCGGGTGTGATACATCCAACCACTGCGGAGGGCAGATTTGGGGGTGTTGCGTTTATCCGAGCGATGTGTACCGGTTTGTTTGCCTGCCTCCAACTCCCAGCTGCCTGATCTGGAGGATGCTATTTTTAAACATCTGCTTTCTTAGCACTGCGGTGGTGTCTTCTTCACAGCAAGTGCAACTCGAAACGACTTTGTGTCCCTAATCTCTCCCCCCCCCCCCGCCCCGGATTATTTAAATCTCCACCCAACTATTTTAAGCGGCTCGCCCCGCTTTCTCCTCCTTTCTCTGAGGGGAGGCGAGGTACCTCCCCCCGGGGGGGGGTATTAACCACCCGGCTGAACTGGCAGGGTAACCCCCCCCTACCAAACGGAGCTTGCGTTTGGGGCAGCCCCCGGGAGCGGCCAAGCCCGCCGAGAGCTGCCCGGGGAGAAGCGATGGGGCTGGGGAAGCAGCAGCTCCCTGCTCCGTTTAATACTACACATTTTCATATTTGTTAGACGCTGTGACCTGCGTTTCACCTTATTGCACGACTTGCTCAGACAGGTCAAAGCCAAAGAGTTATTGATGAACAAAAGCGTTATATATTCACCTCCTGTTCAACTGCCCATACAAAATGCTTTTGATCTATCAGGCTTTTTGTATTCTGGTTCATAATCAGTATGCTAAATGTACGTTGGCAGAAAACAAGTAATCCATACATTTAGGGCCGGCCCTGGAATAAAATGCCAAGGGCATCTACGTAGCGCAGGGCTGAGCTACGGGGGGAGGAAAGTTACCTATGGAACACAATTAAAACTGCAACGCTGGAGGCGATTCTGTAGTTCGTATTTAAAGGGCTCGAAAACCAATATCTCAATGTAAGGCAAACAGAGAAGGAGAAGCCTGGCACAAGCAGTGAAAGGGATTATTTATCAGCAAGCAGGGAGAGGAAACGGGGAGAAACGCAAACAAACACAGCTCCTCTCCTCGACAGCTCCGGGGCTGGCAGAAGCAGGCAGGGCAATGTATACCAAATGAATGAATCTCCAAATATCGCAGGCTTCCTTATCCTCCTTGAGAGACAAGCCGGTCTCAGTCTGAAGCACCAGGACTGAAGCACTTAGCTCCTTACTGCAGCCAGAAAGGTCCAACAGCATTGCCTGCTACACACAGATCTGCTGCCCTCCCCTCGGTCCCCCCAGCGCAGCTCATGCGGGACCATCGGGGATGCCGAAACCCCTACAGAAAAAGGTTGCCCTCCTAAGCTCAGACACCCATTCCCCTCATCTCCTTCACAACATTTACATCCACGTTTGACTCTCCGTTGCCCGGAGAGACCTAATACCAGAGGATGAGCGCTACTGCCCCGCACGACCCGGCTGCAGCGTGGGCTGACCCGGCTGCAGCGTGGGCTGACCCGGCTGGCTGGCGCTGACAGCCTCCAGCCTCTTTCACTCATTCACCAGGCTATGCCAAACGAGGTTGACGCTAGAGAGCAGGCACAACTCCGCTTTGAATCCCGTCTGGAGGAAAGGGGGGGGGCAGCCCAGGTTCTGAGGCGCTGGGGCACGGCACCACCCGCCCGGGCTCTGGGCGGGGAGGCGCTGCGCGGCCCCGCCGAGCCGAGAGGGAAAGGCTGCTAATTGCCTCGGGGGACTGCGGAGCAGGAGGACACCTGTACAGCCCTAGAATGAGCCCTCGGGAGGCTGCACCTTTAACGCTAGCCGGGGTTATGACATGATACCACAAGCCGACTCCACAGAGACTTCACATGCTGACAGTCTTTTCTCCTTTTTTTTTTTTTTTTTTGGTAGCAACATTCAGCAGGGATACATCAGTTTAAATTCTTCCAATCTGAAGGGAAGAAACAGGATTTTCAAGCATCGCAAACTCTACAAGAAATAAGAGATTACTTACCGTGGATGTCCTTCCATGCTGCCGAACCTGTTGCAATAAAAACGTTTGTTACTGTTGTATTCCACATACGGGTGATATTTCTGGAGAACAGTTACAGAGCACGTTTGATAGATGAAGGCAGAGAGGAGCCCGTGGTAAATCCTGCGAGCAGCGGAGTGGTGGGGTGGAAGCCCCTTCCGAATGAGGACCACGTTGCATTCAGGCAGTTTTTTATGAACACATGCTTTCCCTGTGTCCGGGGTGTGATCTTTCACCTTTAATATTCATAGTCTAGATTTTATACTGGATAATTTCTAAAGGGATGAAAAGTCAGACCTCCCTCTTTCACTGATGGAAAAAAAGAATAACAAAGGCCTTTTTTTTTTGTTCTGTGGCAATCCAGTCACTTACAAATGAAATATTCAGATCACCTTTGCTAAACCATCACCCATAAAATGTCACAATATGCCATGCAGCATCGTATCCGTGCTGAGCACAGAAAGAATTACAATTTTATAAGAATAAATCTCGGATTACTCTAGGATAGGTCCCCTTTAAGATCACCTAATTAACCAAACAGTAACCACGAGACATGCGTCTTTGTTTGCATTATAGAAGGACGGATTTGACTTGAACTTTCCTTCAAATCTCTTAATAAATACACTCAAAGATCACATTAAGAAAAACAAAAACACACTCTCAGTCTAATGCTCCTGAAACGAATCCTATATTTTAGAGGAAAATACTAATATTGGGGGTTTCTTTGCTGTAAGCGATTTTTCACCCCTTCTGTCGCCTTCCTACGATATCTTGGAGAGTTATTGTATTACACACAGAGCGATTGCCTCGGTATCAGTAGTTCACTAGATAGAGCTTCCTAAGACTGTTTTTGTCAAAAAATATTTTTTTAGTTCTGCCCACGCTTGATAGCACTCAGAGCTTGCAAGGACAGTGGAACAATATCAGCGTTTCGACACTAAACGTTCCCTTATGGTTCCTTTCCTTTCTTTTTTATCTTTTTTTTTTTTTTAAATAAAAAAGGTTAGCTTCAAATCAGATGTCCCATTAAATTCCGCAATCTCGGACGGGGAGCAGCCCGCTCCTCCCGGCGCTGCCCTCGCCACCTGGGCTCTACCTGCCCGTGTTCCCCAGCACGGCTGTTCCGCAGAGCCGGGCGGAGCAGCGCTGGTTCCCCACTCCCACGGCGTTTCCCGGGGCAGGGAGGGAGCCCGGGCGCGGCGGCGGCGGGGGGAGGCTGGTAGCGGACTTACTGCGCGCTCCCCCCCCCGGCCGGGGGGAGCCGGGAGCAGAGATGCCTGCACGGCCGCATTCCCGCAGACGGTTCCCTGCTAACACTTTCCCGATTACTGCTTCCAGGAACGAAAGCATCTGCACTTGTATGCTCTTAAACTAATTTATGGTGGGAATTATATTTTGGCTTGTCAACTCTCAAGCCATAAAACAAAGTTTATTGGAATCACGTGCTTCTAAATAGCCACTCAGGACCTATCTCTGTGGAACCATAAATAACCTTCAGCTTTAAACTTTTATTCGCTAAATAAAGGTTCGCTGAATCTGTCCTGTAAAACGGGACCGGGTCGGCAGAGCGGGGATGGGCGGGAGGTCAGCTCCGCGGCGTTATGCCGGCCTTTTTGAGGAGCGTGTTGGAGGGAAAGCTGCTAAGAGGGGAGTTAGCGCTCCCAAATTGCTCGCGAGAAGGGAGCCGGGTGCATTTTGCCGTGGGTACCCGTTTGAAGCCTTTCTTTGCATCTCTGAGGGGACAGGGAAGCCCATCGTCAGTAAAAAACCCAGAGGTACTGCGGGGAGAGGGTATCCCTCTCCCCCTTCCCGGGATGTTCATGCGATTTTGGTCAGGCGCCCCTGGAAAATGGTTTTGACTCGTGCACCTCGGGCGAGCCGTGCCAGGGGCTGCGGGCTCGCCAGGCACCCGGCGGACCTTTGCAAGCGACCAAACTGCTGGAAACAGCGAGGGCACCGGGCTTTGGAAAGGGAGAAAGTGTGAAGCCTGCCACAATGAGATCTTTGAGGACTGGAAGCTTAAGGAGGGTTATAAAACAATAAAACAGCCCTGGTGTGAAGGGAGCAGGGTGTGAGTTAGCAAATGAGAATTTCAAGGAGCCCGAGGACAGGAAGTCAAATGTCCCTGGGAGCCACACGGCATGGAGGAGCCCGAGCATCAGCTCCCGATCTATCATGGCTAAGATGAGGAAGTCGGAGTGGCCAGCAGCTCCTGGTGCCCCCAAGGAGGGGATTGTCCCTTCCCCAGAGGGCGAGGAGCCGCGTCCGCCCCGTCGGGGACCGGCCGCGGGCAGAGGGAACCGGCCGCTCCCCCGGCCCGCGGGTGCGGCTGCGCCTCCGCGCAGGGGCTCAGCCCTGAAAAGCCAGCCAGCTTCAGCTCCTTGCTGGGTGGTGGCACCAGCTGGCACCAGCGGGGAGGTGCCTGTCTAACGCCAGAGTTAGGTCCCTCCTGGTCTGCTCTTACTTGGCCATTTCCTACCGAATCTGGCTATACAAGTTTGAAATTGCCTAAAAGGGGCAGCCTAGCGCTCGCCGTACTCTTCAAGTGGCTCAAATCACAGTTGATCCATTAGTTTTTCTCCAGAGAGCAAGATGCGTCCTGAGCTCCTTTCCTGCTCCTTCTTTCCGACGCGGGGTTACTTTGCATTCCGCTATTTTCCTTGCTCCGTGTCAATGCTTTAATCATGCAGCATCACCTCCGTGCTTTATTACTGGCCTAAGCTGGGGAATGGCTCTTTCTCCCTGTGCCCTCCCCTGCCCAGGACAGCTGGCAGGGGCAGTGCGTAAGGTGACATTTCAGCAACTTAATCGGGCGGCCAATGAAAGCCCGGGGGATCCGGCCAGGCGCCCCCGGGAGCAGGATGGGCTGCCCTGCGTGGGGCTGACTCGTGGGTCGCTTTCAGCCGGAGCACGGCCCGTGCTCCCAGCCCCGGGCAGTCGGGGGAAGCGCTCCACGGGGCTGTGCCCCGCACCCGGCTCGGGCACCCGGGCCTGGGCACGGCAGGCGCTGGACCAGGCTCCATGGCAGCCTCCAGCTCCCCTCTCCACCCCAAACGCCCCGTCCTCACTGGCCTCCGGGGGGACGGCTTCAGCGACAGGCAGCTGCAAAAAGACAGGATGGCCGTCCCCTGGGAGGATGGGGGAAAAGGCTACGGATGGGGATGTGAGGGGAAGGGTGCAACGGGCAAGTCCAACAAAATGTGGGGAAAACAGGCTGGGACGACAAGAACCACGATGCAGAGCCAAATGCCTTTGCCCCGGGCCTGGCAGCGGGTGCTGGGCACGGCGGAGGTCCCGTCCCGGGCAGCAGGGGCCAAGGGTGGGCTGCAGCCTCTGTGCCGGCACGGGAGTGTCACGTCCCTCCCCGCGTGTCTGCGATCGCTTCTTGGCGCATCTGGTGGGCAGGAGAAGCCCACGGTCTCGGGACAGGGCACTGCCCACCAGCTCTGTTCAGGCGGGTGCGGGAGGAGAGGAGCCGCGGCGGGGCAGGCGGCGGGGCAGCGCTGCGGGAGGGCGGCCGGAGCATCAGCCCCTGGCAAACGGGGCGGGAGCGGCGGCCCGGGCCGGGCATGTGCTTGGGGCAAGCTGGTCCGGGAGGCTGGGGCTGGGAAAAGTGAGGCTGTGGGAGAGGGAGGAGTTGATGAGAAAGATTCAGCTCTTCTGTCATCTAGGGGCAAGATGAATGTTTCTGCAAGTGAGTAATTCTAGCCCCGAGATTTTGGAGAGGGAATTGGGAGGATTTTCACATTTCCTATTCTAAAATGCAGATGTGAAAGCTGACTTTGCAGCTCTGGCCAGTTAATTCTCCAGGCTTTGATGCGAGTTCTCATATTCGGGGCTGACGATCTGGAGATGGATAAGATGTGGAATGAAGTAACCCAGTAATTACCAGGTTTCCCTCTGGTAATTGTTGCGATAAAAGGGTTGGGGAAATTGAATCTCATGTGTAAACCACCCTCGCTCTCGATGCTACTTGACAGGCATGAAGACCAGCATCCTACCCCGAGGACCACACCACCAGAAAATGACAGGCTCCATCTCTGGCTTTGAAGGCCTACCGAGCGCCTTGATAGCTTCCAACACATTAGCCCTCTCTGCTTTTATCGCAACCCCGACCTTTCAGCAGTCACCTCGCCGCCCATGCCCTCGCTGAGCAGGATGTGGGCATGCAAAGGCCCCTGCCCGCAGCTCCCCGCGCCCGCGGGCAGATCCGGCGGCAGCAGAGACCCGGAGCGGGCAGGGCAGCGGCGGGCCGCGCCTCGACATCAAACGGGGGCAGCGGCGGCGGCCCCCCGGCTCCGCGGGGGGAGAGGGCGAGGAGCAGGGGCAGGGAAGGGAGGCTGCGGGCCGTGGGAGCGCCTAGCTGGGGCAGGCACGGCCCGGGGGGCCGGGGGCCCGGGGCCCCAGGGTCATGTCCGGGCACGGCTGAGGAAGGTGAAGCCTGGAGACAACAGGTGAGGCGGAGGCAGGGAAATCTGCCGGGCCCCGGCTTCCAGGGGAGGTGTGCGGGGGCCCGGGGCTCTGCCCGGGGGAAGGGAGCCGTCGGGGAGGCGGGTGCGGGCCACCATGGTGCTCTGGCACCCACATCAAAGGGGCAGGGAAGGAAACGGTGGCTGCTCGACATCAAAGGGCGGGCCGGTGACCGGGAGGGCGGCGGGGCACTCGAGGTGAGCCCCGCCGGCAGCATGGGGAAGGCAGGGAGCGCGGAGGGGCGCCCACGGGTGCGAGTAAGGGCTCCACCCATGCCCCCGGCCCGCCGGCCGGCCTCTCCCGTGGGCAGGCGGGCGGACGGGTCCGGGACCCGGGGCAAGCGGCGGGGGGCGGCGGACCCCTCGCCCGGGCAGGGAGAGCGGCCAGGCTTGTCCTACAGCGCCTTCTCCTGGAAGAGGCCGTGGAGACAAAATGGCTGGTGGCGGCGGCCGGGGCCTGCCGCGCCCCCGGCGGCCGCTCCGCTCCGCGCCCCGGCCCGGCCGCCCCGAGGGCGGGAGCCGCGGGCAGGTGACCCCGGCCCGGGCCGTCGGGGCGGGCGCCCACCCGCGGGCAGAGGCGGCGGAGCCGGGCCTCGACGGCGGGGCCGGGCGGGCGGCTGGGCCGCCCCCCGCAGACCCCGCAGCCTGGCGGGGTCCCGCTCGGGTCGGCCCCGGCGTGGGGCGCTGGGTGGGCGATGCGGGCCGCCTCCCCCGCCTCTCGCCGCCCCCTCCCCCGCGGGTGATGGGAGGCGAGTGGTGGGTTTGGGCAGAGCCCGCTGCTGCTGAATGCACTTTTATTGCCTCTTGTCTCTGGCAGAGACCCTTCCTCCGCGCCCCGCCCGGCCCCCGCGACCTGCTGCAATGTTTATTGTGCCTCATCTTTTCCTTTCGCTTCCTGTTTTTTCCTCTCCCGCTCCAGCAGCATTGAGTGCCGCACTGCAGTAGAGCCGTAAATACCTTTAACAGCTGCCTGCCAACCGAGGGGTGAAATACTGTCTTTGTTCGGATTTCTTTCTGCCCCAAGCGCTCATAAAACACCCCGTGAGACTTATATTTGTTTGGGGAAAGAGAAACATTATTGGGAAACAAACGAATCGGCGGGATTTGCTGTTCTTAAGAGCGCAAAACCAACGTGTATTTCTTCGCTCAGTCTTATCGCGTTTCCCGGGTCCGCAGTCCACAACGCCTGCCTTCCCTGCACCCAGCCCCTGCCAGATTCGGGGAGCAGCGGCCGCACCTCTCCTCCGGGCAACTTGCAGCAGCTAAGCGGGAGCCCAGCCTGGCTTCCCAAACGGCAGCCGGCGCCAGCCGGGCACTGCCAGGGCGCGCAGCCTGCCCCTTCCTGCCGCTGGTTTTGTGGTCCTGTTCTTTTACTGCCCCTGCGACAGTAACGCGTGGGCTAGGGATCGGCTCGTTCCTCTCAAGAAAAAAATGAGATGAGTCATAAATTCTGCCGAACACGTCGGGAAACGAAGCAGGTGTGGGAAATGTGAAGGCGAATTCTGTATTCCGAAAATTACAGCACACCAACACATCTACACACGTACAGGCGCTCACGTTATATAGGTGTATAAATACAGTCCTCATATGCGCCATACGTGTATATATACGTACATACAGAGTTTGTTATGAATACTCACACACGTAGGTATATTTAAGAGCACACGCATACCTATGTGTGCTTCGATGTTAATGAAAGAAATGAAAGGGGAAAAAAAGAAAAAAAAAAAAAAGAGAAAAAGCAAGGAAGGAAGGAAGCCGTTTAGGAGGGGCCGACTCCCACATAAACCAGTGGGATCATAAATGCATCTGTGTATCCGTATGTGTCAGCATATGGACCTGCAGACACACACATGCACATTAGAATTCGTTAGAACATCCTGCTTTTGTTTTCTTCTTTTCCCCCAGGCTACAAATAATTTGAAAACAACTCAAGGACGAGATTTTTCGAAGTTTTTGCAGAGTTTTATAGTCAAGCATCTATAATTACCGTGTCACCTAGGAGGGATTCTGAGAGTGAAACCTAACGCAATACCTACTTTCCAAGTTACTCTTGAAGATTGTTGCTATGTTGAAAACGATTCCTCCCAAATAATCCCCAAGCCCTTCAGCAACGCGGGGCGGTCGGCTGGTGCAAAGAGCCAAAGCATGAGGGAAAGGCATCCTATCGCTTACTGCGGCGGGGCTCGGGCTCAGCAGGCGGGGGAGGTGCTCGGGGATGGATTAAAAAGAATTTCTGCAGCTTCAAAATATGTACCTGGGGCACGTCCCACACCTTTCCACCCTCACTGGCTATGGTTCAATCAGACATTTTGCTTTACCGTTAAGTGGCTGCTTTTGAGGTAAATGGCGATTCGGTAAATAACTGCAGTGCAATGGCACGGTTCATTTCCATCACTGACCAACGACCTAAACACTAAATACCAGGCAGCGGGTTTTTGACTGTGCATTAACATTTTGAAAATGAAGAGGAGATGTGTAAAATAAATATACTTTCAAAATGATATATTTCCAATGAATACATGTTCTACAGAGAGCAGTAGGGGTGTAGATACATATATACACGTAATGCGGATACGGATATATACGCATATATAGTTAACGCAGATATAGTTTACGTGACTGTTCTATCTCCTCTACATATTTAAAAAAAAAAACCTCGGTTTTTTTTTTTTCTCGAAAAGCCGTCCCCAATTTAGCCCCCCATGATTTCCACCTGGGTAAGCGGCCGTGCTGCGGGGCTGTGCTCCCGGCCGTGGCTCCGCGCTGCCCGGCCAGGAGGACCCCGGGGCTGGGGCCGCCCGGGCGGCCCCGGCACCAGCCGCCCGCCCGCTGCCGAGCCCGGCCCGTGTGCCTCCCGCCGAGCCGGCCGGGGCCGCAGCCCTGGCTCATGCACGGTAGGGCGGGAGAAGGATGTGCTAAACCGCCCCGGCGGGGCGGGCGGGGGCTCCTGGGGCTGGCCCCGGGCACAGCCCCCGGCCCGACCGGCTCGGCGGGGCCGCCCCGCGCCCTCCGCCCCCGCGGGAGCACTGACCCCGTCTCCTGCGAAAACACCTGTTAAGCTTTAAAGTTAAACGCGAGCGCCCTTCCGCCATGGGGGACACAAACCACAGCACCACCACACCGCACTTCAGCCTGGCAGGGGGAAAAGTGCCCAAAAAAGGCCTTTTCTGGGAAGGAACCCCGCGGCGGGAGAGGCGCTGCCTGCGCGCACTGCGCCCCAGCCTTCCGCCCCTCGGCGCGGAGGGTGGCGGCCCGCAGCGCCTTTCCGCGCCAGACCGCGCAGCACCGCACGCGCCCCGCGGCGTGCCCACAACTGTTCGTGATAATAACAACGATAATTGCAACAGCAGTAACAGCAACAATAGCGATAATAGTGATGGCAATAACAGCAATAACAAGGGGCTCCGAGGGACAGGTGACCCAGCGGGGCAGGAGGACAGAGGAGCCGGCGCCGTGCCGCGGTGCGGGACGGTGCGCGGGCGCGGAGAACCGGCGGCCAGCCCGAGGGGAGCCGAGTGCTTACCGGTTCGCGGCACTGCCCGCCGGCGGAGGAGCCCGGGAGGGTCGCTGTAATCCATTTTGCGCCCGCGTAGCAATCCGTGTGCCGGTGGAGGTAGCGGCAGCGGGGGCAACAAGCGGCGGGAGAGGAGCGGGGGGTTGGAGGCGGCGCGGCGGCGGGCGCGGGGCTCCGCGCATCCCCCCGCGGGCGCGGGAGAGGAGGCGGCGCGGGGCCGGGGCAGTGTCAGCGCGGCGGCGGCGGGGCCGGCCGCGGGTTTCGGGGAGCGGGACACAAACGTGAGGGCGACTGCCATACACCTCAGCCTAGACAAAGGTTAGGAAAAGAGGGGCTGAGGCTCTCTGAAGGCAGAATGCAGGGGGAAATTCGCCAGGGAAATCAGGAAAAGGCCATGAAAGCGCTCGCTGCCTGCACATGACCAGCCGCAGCCAATGACGAGCCCAAATAGGTCATAAAAAGGTCTATTACCAAGTTGTAAATTTTCTTCAAACAAAAAGGAATTTACTGCAATTCCTTGCGGATTTTGCACATACTGCTTCCCAGCGCCATGTTTCTTTCGCCTGCGCGCTGCGCTTTTACTGAGTCCTCGGTCCCGCCTGCCCGCGGCCTGCGCGCCCCGGGCGCGGTGGCGGGGCCCCGCGGGCACGGCCGCGGCGCGGAAGATCCGCGGGGAGAGCGGACTGCGGGGCGAGACCCTGCGCAGCGGCCGCGGAGCCGCACGGGGGCGGGGGGGGGACCGCGCTGTCCCCGTGGGTCCGTGCCTTGCCCCAACGAAAGGGGGCTTTACCCGCATATCCCCCCCCCCGCTCCTCCGGGCCCTAAAAGAAACCGCATTTCCTTTAGCGCCCGCTGCTGAAGCCGAAGCCGTCGCCGACTTAAGAACAGTCCGAGACGCTTCCCCAGCCCGGAGCGTGCGGTGCCCACAGGTTGTGCCGGGCGCTGTCATCGCGCCCCGGCTGCCCGCAGCCTCCCCGGGCGGGGCCGCCTCCGCCCCCCCAAAACCTTCCCGGGGGCGCTGGCACCTGGGGCACCAACGGGGGAAATCCGATTCTTAGAAAGTACTCGAAAAGACTAAAAACCGGCCCCGTGTCCACAGGGAATGCTCGGCTCGGCGTCGGAATATTGTGGGTGTTTCTTGCTCAATTTTTTGTTTCAGGGTATAGCCAGAGCCCTCCATCAGTGGCCTGCCTGTTGCTTGTACCTGCCTCGAAAATAGAGCTAACAAAAATAAACACTCCTAAAGCTGTGGAGTCTTTTTAAGACGCTGCTTCAGGCAGCTGCACCCCCGTGAATATCACACCCGTGCAGCGTGTCCCTCGGCCGAGGCACCGGCACCTTTCGCGGTGCCTCTGCAGCACCCACGGCCGCGCAGAGCTGCTCGACGTGGGAACTGGGAAATTCCGCGGCAACCAAAGGCGCGGTAGATCCGCGCTGCGGCTCTCACGGGCGGCCTCTCGCCGCCGCTGCAGCCGCTACCCGCGCAGCTACGGCTTTTCCCTGCCGAAATACCGCTGCTTGCTCCGGAGCTCGATGGCTCCGGTTTTACCGGCGGTTTATCGACCGCCCGGGCCAATTTCTGGCTCGCTTTTCTTTTTCTTAGCAAGACTCCAGGTACGAACGAGGCCGAGATTCAGCTGCCAGGCTACGGGAGGAAATACCTTAACAACTACAGTTTTGTTTTTTTTTTCTTTTTCTTAATAAATAAGACAGGGACGATCCCAGTCACCGCTAGGCCTTCGCAAATGATGTGTGCACAAGGAAGTCTGTTTTTGCCTGCGTGGCTGCGTTCCCAGTCGGCCCAGGGAGAGCGACGCTAACGGAAACTTCGTCAGGAATATTTTAATTTTATTCTCTTTGTCTGGAAATTAAAAACAACTACGGCAGCAGCTCTTTCCCGGACAAATATTAGCCTAGGAAGTGCTCCGCTCGGATGTGAAGGTCCCCCCGCAGCAGCACGGCTCTCCCCGCGGCACGGCCCGCCGGGACCCCGCTGCGCCCAGCCTCGGCCGCAAGCGCAGCAAAAGAAAAAGGCTCATTCCCTGCCCGGAGACCCAACGTGCCGGTGCCACTGGCAGCGGGTATTATATTTTGAAAAGCGAGGATTTTTTTTCTGCGTCAGGCGACTGGGTTTCCTTAAACCTGGCGTCACCAGCCCCACATCCTTCCTGGACACTAGGGATGCCGGTGTATTTATGCAAATCCATGCAGCAAAATGTTTACTTCACCGCTTTGCTGTAGTTTCCCCGCGTTTACAACCTTTAACCAATTACGCGATTAAAATAAAGCCAGAACAATAGCTCCGCTTGCTTCGGCCTCCCTCTAGAGCTGGCGCTTTGCAGGAGTGGAAGCGGGCCTGGCTCGGTGGCGGGGAGGGGGGAAGAGGAAGGGAAACGAAATGAACTGAACCCGCCGTACAAATCCCGACCCCGGGGACGGAGGTTCTCGCCGTGCCAGGTCCGTTCCCGGGAGCGGAGCGGTGCGGGCCGAGAAGGGCCCCGGCGCCGGGGGGGGGGCACGGCGGCGGCCGGCACCTCCCCAGGCCCCTGGGTGTGAGTTTCCGAGCGGGGCCCCGGCTCGATCCTTGCTCCATCGGGAGCAGGCTCGTTTCTTGGGCAGAAAATATAAATTTGTCCTGTTTGTCGCAGTGGCTGGCGCGGCCCTGCAGTTCCCTTCACGGAACCATCACTCACGGGGGCGTGAGGCGGTGGGGAAAAAATGACGCAGAAATCTTGGTAGGGATTTATACCTCATACCTCAGCCCTCTGCCTGCTGTTCCTAAAAAGGACTGCTCTCGGCCGTCCTCTCAGACACCGCGGTCTGCGGGACCCCGCCGCGGAGAGGGAGAAAGGGGAGGGAGGGGAGAGGGGGAGATAAATTAAACCGTTTTACTGATCGGAGCAGACTTCTCTCCCCGCGGCTGCGGGGAACCGTGCCGCAGGCTCTGCCCTCGCCGGCTGCGGCCTCCGCCGGGATACGCACCCAAACCGTGCAATAACATTTAGGGGGGAAAAATGCCCTTTTTTTTCCCGTTTACGCATGGTTTGGGACCACAGACCGTTACAGCCCCACGCAAGGCCACAAAAGGTTTGCATTTCTCTGCTCGTCCGCCATCCGCGGGGGGAGGCTAGGCCTGGTTTGGCCGTGGTTTGCATGGCGGGGCCGGCAGCCCCGCACCGGTCGGGAGCAGACCTCGGGGCCGGCGGGGCTCGGCCTGCGCCCCGGTCCTGTCTCCCCCCAGCCGGGCTGGCAGCGGGCGGCCCCGCCGCCCCGGGAGAGGCACAGAAAAAAGCGAAGGCTCCCCAGGCCCACCCGTCGAAGGGGCTCCCAAGGCCGGGCCGCAGCGTGGGCTTAGCCCGCAGGTGGGGCCTCAGTCCCCGCTGGCCGCTGCTTTGAGCCCGGCCTCGCAGAGCCCATGGCTGGCGGGCGCCGAAACTTCGGTGTCGGTGGCAGGGTGTGCAGGAGGCAGGGAGCGAAAACCAGGTTTTTTGTCCCGTGTGCCATTCCCAGATCCCAGAGAAACACCCAGCATCGGAGGAAGGACGGGGAAAAGGCGCAGGAGAGAGTTCGTCCAGGCGCGGAGAGGCTCTGAAGGTTACTGGAGGAGCGGATTACAAAAAAGGATACCAGGAAGCCGATACATTTTATATTTGAATAAATTTGGTTTATTTTAATCAAATATCAATAGCAGAAGGTTAAATATATTTCTAAGATCTTTTCTTCAAATTTATTAAATTTATTTAATTTACTTAACATAAGAATTAAAATAGTACAAGTGCACTTGTCTTGATTAATAAAGCATTGTTAAATGTCTTGCTTATCGGTATTTATTATTAGGAAGTTTATGTCGTTTCCCGCAATCACCGTCTTTTAAGATTGCAACAAAAAATGTATTTATATGTATCATTAGACACGTATTACTACAAACTGTGTATCAAATTTCCAAAAGAAGTAGATGAAGTGTTAAATCTAGAGATTGTTCCGGATACGGTTAAAAACAAAACAAAACCAAACCACAAACAAGTGAAGCACCCGAAGCAGAGAAATGTCAAGCGGAGGGACACAGGGTCACTCGTCCCACGGTGGGACCACGTACAGGGGGAGACGGGCCGAGATGTCGGGCTATGGCGCTGGTTATTTTTTATAGCCTTTCACAAAGGCTTTTAGGGCAAAATTTAATTCGTCTGGCCTTCAGCTCTGTCTTCTTCCAGATCATGTGCTTCCTTTTTGGCCTCCCCTTCCTTTCCCTCCTGTCTGGAAGCGGGGAATTTGTCCTTGTTGTTTTCTTTTTTCCATTTCATCCTCCTGTTCTGAAACCAGATCTTTACCTGCCTCTCGGTGAGTCCTAGTGCGTGGGACACCTCGATCCTCCGCTTCCTGGTCAGATAGGGGTTAAAGAGGAACTCCTTTTCCAGCTCTAGAGTCTGGAATCGGCTGTATGTTTGTCTTCCTCTCCTCCTACCCGGCGCTGCTGTTTAAAACAAAAACACAGGGTTTTGAAGGTTGGCGTGCTCGTTCAAAAGAAGGCGCAGGCAGGGAGCGAGGACTCGAGTCCCCCTGGAAATCCCTGGAGAGGAGCCCCGCAGAAAGGCAGGGAGAGAAAGCAGAGGGCACGGAGGCGCCTGGAGCTTTACACATGAGTGCGGGAAAAACAGCGATAGCAGATGCACGCAGCGCCTCAGCTCTCCCCCGCTCCGCGTCGGGATGTACGGGACCGAGATTACGGGGTCACTTTATTGTCTGGCGCCCGGCACCCCCCGGCCCTGCACCCTTCCCCTTCAGGCAGCGGCGGCGGGAGCCGGGCGAGCGTGTCAGCTGCGCCCCTCTCTCCGAGGGGCGACTCTAAGGCTGCTCGTGGGGTGGCGGCCGCCCTCTGCGGAGGTTTCTGTTTGCTCACTGTATCGCTGTACGCTCGCAAGCCACCGCGGTGATAGGAATCGCGGGGAGAGAGGCAGGGAGAGAGGGAGGCAGAGGCAGGGAGCGAGAGGCAGCGAGAAAGAAGCGGGAGGAGGAAAAGAAAGTTTCAAACTCAGACGTGAGATGGAAGCAAATTTTTGACTGCGTCCAACCTTGTGGTCTCATCCAGGGAAACATTTGAGCAGGAGACGAGCTCTGATTTAAGTGGTCTGGTTCCTCGCCAATATTAGCACTGGACGATTTACAGTCAGGATATTGTACCAGCTCGGCCTCTTGCTGTGTCGTAAAAATCTGCTGTCTCTGTAAGTTATCGTATCCGTAAAATTTAGCGGGCTCCCCGTGACAGGTAACCCCGCTGCAGGGGGCAGGAGGCGGAGGCGCGGCGGGGGGAGGAGGAGGCGGCTGGTAGGCGGCCGTGGGGCTCCCCCCGGCCGGGTGGTAAAAGTCCGCGGCCGCGCCGCCGCCGCCCCCCGCCCCGCCGGGTGCGGGGTGCGGGAAGCCGGCGGCGGCCGCGCCGTTCCCGTAGAGCAGAGCGGCGGCAGCGGCGGCGGCGGCGGCGTGGCGGCCGCTCACCTCGGGCGCGAAGTGACAGTCGTAGTACGGGGGATTGATGGGCTCCCCCGCCGCCGCCGCCGCCGCCGCCTTGTACTTGGAGTACAGCGGGTTGACAAAGTAGGAGCTCATCGGGGAGGGGGGCAGCGGCGGGCGGGGGCGCGGGCGCGGGCACGGGGCGCTGCTCCCGCCGCCGCCGCCGCCGCCGGTGCCTCTACGCCGCGCTCATGCCGCCGCCGCCGCTCGCCCGTGCGCTCCCCGCTCCTGCTCTCCGTGTATGTGGTGACCAGGACTGGAATATAATCGCTCTCAAAATGACCTGCCTCACTGCTTTTACTATTTCCTATTAGGCACACAGCAGCCCGCGCACGCACACGCACACCACACACACACACACACACACACACGCGCTCATGAGCTCAGGGGGGACTTTTGGCTTCAGTTTACATGTGCCGCTCCTCAGGCAAGAAAAAAACCCGGCCCAGCCCTGCCCAGACCCACCCCAGCCGCGGCGGCCCCGCTCCCCCCGCCGGTGCGCGCTCGCCAGCAGCCGCCGAAGCCCCCGCCGCGCAGGGGCGAGGCGGCCGCGCAGATCCCGCGCGATAACCGCGGGCGCGCTGCCCGGGGCGACGCCGCCCGGCCCGCCCAGACGGCGCTGCCGGGGCTCAGGGCCGCCGCGAAGCACTGAGGCGCGGCCTGCTCCGCCGGCCGGGGAGGACAGAGGCCCGCCGAGGGAGCCGATGCCCGGCGCAGGGAGCCGGGGGTGTCGGAGAGGGAAGCTGGGGCGCCCGAAGGGCGGCAGCGTGCAGCGGCCGGGCGCCGGTGCCAGCGGGCCCTCCGAGTCATTTCCTTTCAGGCGAGCAGACCGCTGGGAAATGAGATGCACATTTACCCTTGACGCCGTGCACGCATGGCTGAGGCTCCAGGTTAATTGATACTTAATGGAAATCATGCCTATGAATATACTTTCCATCATTTCACCCTTGGTGGACGTCATTACCGAGGCAGAGAGGGAGGAAAGAAAAAAATAAACGTGTGGGTGAGCGGTTAGCACCGCTCGGGGAAGAGGTCCAAAATAAGCGAGCCCTGTTCTCCGGGAGGAAGGAAGGAAGGCGCTGCCCGGCAGCCCCGGCGCTGCCCCGGCTCCTCGGGGCGCCCGCCCCCGCGGGGGGAGCGCGGCCCGGCCGCCTGCGCGGGCCCCGCTCCCCGCGCTCCGAGAGGCGCCGTCTCCCGTCCTCTCTTCCCCGCTTCGTCCTGCTGTGGGAACCAGCTTTTCGGACAGACACCCTCAGGAGCTGGAGTCCGCCCTATTTTGAAGAGAGACGAAAAAAGGAGGTGAAATATAATACGGGCCCCGCCAGAGCCACGTGTGACCGTCTGGTGTGAATTGACAAAAAATATTTGTGGTTACATAAAAGGCATCACAGGCTCCTTCCCCATCACACCTCGCTCCCCCCCCGCGCCTCCATGCCAATTAACTTGCTTTGTCTAGGTGGCCAGCCCGCCTGCCCCGCATATGAGCTCCCGGCCGGGCCCTGGGCCCGCAGCGACACCCCCGCCCGGCCGGGGGCCCCGCAACCCGGGGCACACGCCTTTGGGAAGCCGGCGGAGGCTCGGAGACCCCCGTGCAGCCCGGGGCCAGGCAGGGGGGCGGGAAAGGCCGGGGGAGGGGGGGCACGCGAATTTTTGGTGTTACAAGGCCAGACAGCAGCAACAGCCCATCGCAAGAGAGCGGCGGGAAGGCAGAAGGCCAGGCCAGGCAGGACGGGAGCAGCGGCAGAGAAAGGCCGCCTCACCCCGCGGAGGGGCGCGGAGGGGCAGCGGCCTCTTCCCGCATCCGCGCCGGGGCCCCCCCCGCCCTTCCGCATCCTCGTCCCGCCGGGGCGCCGGTCCCGCGGGCCAGCACCGCCACCCGCGGGGACCCGCTCCGGCTGGGGGGCGCGGGGCGCTGCGCGGGGCGCTGCGCGGGGCGCTGCGCGCTGCGCGGGGCGCGGCGGAGGCGCTAGAGTGGAGCGCGGGCGCCCTCTGGCGGCGCGCGGCGGCGGCGGCAGGCAGCGCCCTCCCGCCCCGCGCTGCCCGCGGCGCTGCCGGCCCCGCCGCCGGGGCCGCCAGGAACCCCAGCGGCTCCGCAGGCCCCGGTGCCGCTGCGGGACGGCGGCGCGGCTCTGCGCCCCTTCGGCGGGGCGCTCGGGCATGAGCCGCTCCTCCTTTGCGTTCTGCTTTTGCGTTGCTTTTCTTCCTTTTTATTTTATTTTTTCTTTTCTTTTTTTTTTCTGTTGTCGGTCGGAGTTTACAGTGCCATTTTCTTAGCACATTTCGGCGGCCTTTTTTTTTTTTTTTTTTAATTATCCAGCGCTATAATTAACTACATACAAAGAATGCGCCTCGTTTACACATGGCAGCCAGGAAAGACGCCTGAGCTTTGAAGACCGCTGCTGTCGCGTTTTCGATCATGTTTCCCCACATATTACACCACGAATTCTCCATGTGTGGTAGTTTCAGCGTTATACGTTTTTGTCTTGAACATGTTATTTTGTTTGCCCGTGCATTTATGTATTTATGGATTGATTTATGTAAACGAAAGTAAAGATGAATCTTTGTTCACCCCCCCTTCATTACACATGCCTGTGAATTATTCGGTATAATGCGTGTGCACGCGACTGTGCATATGTGCAAACATATATTAACGCAACCAACGGGTAGGAATTAAATTATTGTTCAGTTTGACCCTAAAAGTAATTTCCGTAGAAAAACTGCGTTTCGTCGTTCGAGACGTTTGGTTTTCTTTCTGCCATTTTGAAATAAACACACAGAATATTGGAAATAGGTAAACGGGGGGGGGGGAGAAAATATACAAGGTAAAATCTGTCAATCTGCCTGAGATAAAATATTAAAAAGAGATGGTATGGGCTGGGTGCCAATTCCTTACCAGGGCCTCTGCTAGAATCAACATAATATAGTGTTGTGTGGCAAGAATATTGTTTACGTGTTAGTTATAGACCAGCCCCCTCAATGGTTATTTTCGAAAATATGGAGGCTAACATCGTAGGATTCGCCGCAGTAGAATATCCAATAAAATACATTTCAACAAATCAGTGGACTTTGTAAAACCTCTCAGTTGCGTGACCTTCAGGTCTTTTTCGAGTCTGTTGCCTTGGCCCAACGCTGACATACTGAAATTTATAGTCCAAGATTTTAAGACCTAGTTTGTCTGCATTTTTTGGCTTTTTTCCCCTCTATCAAACACAAACATCAAAATAAGGTGGTTTCAAAGAAAAGCGCCATAGCATATCGTAAACTCATTAGGTCCAGACGTCTAGCCATCTCAATGGTTTTATTATACCACGGTTCTTCCTGTTTTAAAAGAATTATAGGTATCTTCTCGACAATGGATGGGAAGCAATGCAACACCTTTTCCTGGCACTGCATGCTTTTGCCTTTTTTTTTTTTTTTAATAGAGGTAAAAAACATTAAACACCAGGTCTCTCAGCTCTCTCCTTAATCTTGAATTAACCGAACTGCTCGTAAATATTTACGGGTCCTTCATTTTAGTGGTTGCTCTTTAAACAAAGCATTTTTTACAATGAACTTCATCTCAATTATCTTGATAAAGTCATGTGTGTTTATAAATGCAGGAGGCATGAAGACGCGTTGCTAACTGAGCTCTCGCCAACAAAGCTGAACGTATGGAAGCAGCCGTGTCCCCCCAGAGCTTCCCAACCTTCAGATTAAAGAGCGCGGAGATTAGAAATGGGGGGGGGGGAAGTTTAAGCGAATAGGCATCATTTTGCTTCACTGGCTCTGGAGGACCGGTGCGGAAATATTTCCTAAATTATCCCAAGAGATCGCTGATGTTCCAAAGGCCGCCCGAGCGCAAGGCGCTGGGAGCAGCCGGCGCACCTACGCGGCGCGGCCCGAGCCGGCCGCTCCGCCGCTGACCTCCAGGAGCAGATCCCTGCGAGGCGAGGCGGGGGAAAGCGGTTTTCCTCCGGCGTTTATGGCTGCCGGAGGTGCTGCTGCTCCGGCAGCGCGGCCGGGCTTTCCCGCGGCCCCGGCCCGGCAGCGCTCGGCCCGCGGCGGGCTCCGCGGGGGCTCCGCGGAGGTTCCGCGGGGGCTGCGCGGTGGGGTGGGCGGCGCGGAGGGCATCGCGAGGGGCGCACAGATTTCTCCTCTCACAGCAGCGCTGTCGTTCGGTCACGGCAGACTTTATTGTGTAATAACTGACAACAATTACAACAGGTCCGTAGTTCGAGACACGGGGTGGTTAATTAATACAACAGTCACCGGGGGCAGGGACGCCAGCTAGCCGGGGGACCGGGAGACGTTAGGCCTATTGCGAACGGCTTCAAGGATGAGACAACCTCCTAATAGTGCACTAAAGGGGGGGATAGCTCGTGGCCTCGCTGTGGCATCTATTGCGAAGGAGCGAAATTCAGACCTAGGAAGCAGAGGTTTTGGGTAAGGTTTCCTCTTCGTAAGTCGTGGACAACACAGCACCCCCATTGATTTAAGCGCCTGTAATTTAATATATATTTTATTATCGTAAATATAATTAATTTCCTTACCTTTTCATTTTGGCAAAGTAACTATCTAGACTACATCACTTTTAAGAACCATGTCAAACATTTAACATCAGATAGAGTTCCCAAAGCTAACGTGCACTCACAATATCATCAACCAAACGGTCGGGGGGGGGGGAACGAAGCAACTCTGCAAAACACATTGGCGAGCAAGACAAAATTTCCCCAAATACCTGACATAGACCACGTTTCACTTCTATCTAAAAAAAAAAAAAAAAAGACCAGATTGATTTAAAGTTCTGGGGTGGGGGGGGCGCGGGAGAAGGAGGAGAAATGTAGGGGGGGCTGAGGGGGCAGGGGAAGAATAAAACCAAACCAACAACAAAAAAAAATCCAACAACCAAAAACCCAAACCCAAAACAAACCCCAAAAGCCCCAAACTCAAAAGTAAAGCAATATTCCCCAACTGCGTTTCTACCCCAGCATTAGTCTCCTTTATTGCCTTTCTCCTTGTTCATCTTTTTCATTTTCATTCTTCTGTTCTGAAACCAGATTTTGACCTGTCTCTCTGTGAGATTTAAAATCCTAGCTACTTCGTAACGGCGGTCTCGGGTGAGGTACATGTTAAAGAGAAATTCCTTTTCCAGTTCCAGAGTTTGATACTTTGTGTAGGGACAACGCTTTTTCCTCGTTGAACGAGCGTGGATCCAGTTTGCTGCAGGGTTATCTGGAAGAAGGGAGGTATATAGGGGGCGGGGGGGGGAGAGAAAGGTCGTTAAATTAATTTAACGAAGGATGGACTGTTTTCACAACTTTGGAGGAATTATCATAAAAGCCTTAATGCCCCAGTCTGTTTACTGTACAAATGATGTCTTGATGGTAGGTGGTTATGTGGAGTCTTTTATGGGTGCTTGCTGCTGCTTGCGCTGGGGTAGGCGTCTAGACGTTTTTATAGGTTAGTAAAACTATCAGTTTTGCACATTCGAGCCTTACAGGTTTCGGCAATAAATCAAAGGGGCAATTTCTTTCTTTCTTTCTTTCTCTCCCTCTCTCTCTGTCCCTCTCTCTGCCTCTCTCCCTCTCTCTCTTCTCTCTTCCCCCCCCCTTTTTTTTTTTACTTACTTGGGTCAAGTTGCTGCTGTTTCTCCTCCTTCAGATCGCTGCTCGGGCTGGGGTTGTGGCTGCAGGCGACGGGGTCCTTGGAGCTGCCGGCAGCCGCCTTCTCCCGGGGCTCCTGGAGGAAGGAGCTGCACGTGTACTCGGGCACACCGATCCCCTGGGACTCCCGGGACGAGGAGCACTCAGTCCTTTTGGAGGAGGAGGAGGAGGAGGAGGAAGACGAGGAGGCGGCTGCTCCCGTCTCCGGCTTTATCCCGTAGTGGCGCCCGTTGGCGGAGCCGGAGCTGGACGCGGAGCCGCCGCTGCCGCCGCCGCCGCCGCTGCCGCCGCCGCCGCCGCCGCCGCCGCCGCCCGGGAAGCCCGGGAAGGGCTCAATCCAGGAGCGCACGTAGCGGCCGGCGTCGGCTGCCCCTAAGTGGGGCTGGTGCATGTAGGGGTGGTAGATCCCGGTCATTGCCGCAGACGGCTGAGGGTGAACCGTGGACCAGGAGGTGGAGAACACGGTGGATTTTGGTGCAAAGCTACAGGAGGAAAAATCTGAACTCTCTGCAACACCTGATGGCCTGGAGGTCGCACTGTGACCTCCCTGGACGAATCTACTCCCGTAAACTTCTTCGCTTTCATGGCCTATGAGAGAATCGACATAATAGTTACTTATGGTGCCACTAGACGACATTTTAGGCTCCCCTCTTAGTCATATAAAAGGTTACACTGTTAACTGTATATGATACCCTCCCGGAGAACAATCGTAGTATTTTGCAGACTGCAACCCTCAACCATTGGTTGCGGAGCCCACGTGATCATATTTACCAATACTGCGAGTAAATCAATCCGCTAAACTGGGGCTGCTGTGATTAAAAAAAAAATCATCATCAACAACGGCCCCGCACAGCGCGCCGCGCCGGCTGCGCGCCCGGACCGCGCCGGGCCGCCCGCCCACCCGCCTGCCTGCCCTGCCTGCCCTGCCTGCCCTGCCTGCCCGCTTGCCCGCCCGCCCTGCCCTGCCTGCCCGCCTGCCCCGCTTGCCCGCCTGCGCTGCCCGCCTGCGCTGCCCGCCTGCGCTGCCCTCCCTGCCTGCCCGCCTGCCTGCCCTGCCTGCCCGGGGCGCGGCGGGCGTGGCCGCGCTGGCAGCCCACGGCCGCGGCGGGCGCGGACTATTTCTTCACCTCCTTTGAGTGATTTCTGCCATTCATTTCTTAATCAATGAGAGGCAGGGTGTTTAAATAAATCCAACAGCCTTGGCTTGCTAATCACACTCCAAGCTGCTGAGGAAACCCGCTGGGAAAGGGGGATTCTTGCCTGTAAAAACAAACCATCACAAGCTGGGACTGTAACGACTTCTCATAAAACAGGAAAATGTTACAGTAAAAGCACATTGCGGTACTTCCATATTTCAGAGCATGTGCGGGTATTATTATCCGCTCCCCCCCACCCCCCGGACGGAAAGTTTCCATGGAAAGGATACACTTTTAAAAAGAGATGCCCATTGTGTTGTTTTAAAACAGGTGGAAGACCTCTGTAATGATTTTATGCCTTTCAATAAAAATTTTATGAGGTGTATTTGATTATAGATTAATGTGTCCCTAATAAAATGGACGGATGGAAACAGCAAAGCCTGTGTCTCCGAGCACAACTGACGTGTGGCTGAACACATGCTTCTGTATCTGCGAAACTTTGGGGCTACACAGCTCCGGCACAGCCCCCCTTAGGGTGCCCAGCGCGGCCCGGGCGGGGACGCGGGCAATCGCTGCCCGGAGGAGGCGGCCCGGCCCCGCAGCGGGCAGCGCCGCGGCCGCGGGGCAGGGGCCGGCAGGCAGGCAGGCAGGCAGGCAGAGCTGCCTCCGGCAGAGCTGCCTCCTCCGCCCCTAGTTCAGGGGGAGCCGGGCCGGGCCGCGCTGGCCACGTTCAATGCCTACGTAAGATTTTTGCCCGCTTTGCTTTCTTTTCCTTCCCTTCCCTCCCCTCCTCTCCCTCCCCGGCCCGCTTGTCCTTCCCCGAGCGAAACGGTGCCCGGTTAGTATTGAAAACTAGATTACCCATGGTCTTCTGCCCATGCCTGCTCTCCCGAGCGAGGGACGGCGGCTGTGTCGGGATCTGGAGGAAACGCACAGAGTTAGTGGGGAGCCCTCAGCACAGCCCGCCGAGGGCACAAACAACAGCTCTGAGAAAACACTTCCTACTCGCCGGCCGGTATGAGGAAGGGACTGAAATTCCTGTTTATTTCATGATTTATTACTCTCTTAGGTTGTTTTCTTCCTTTTTTCTTCTCTCTTCTTTTTCCTTTCCTTTTTTTTTTTTTTTTTGGTCATCTCGCTTTAGTATTTTCCTTTGCGTTTTCATACTTCTATATTTTTCTCTAGAAGCAGGGTTTGTGGTATGGCGAAGGACTGCCCCTCGCTTCACACAGATATAAATTGATAAAGCAGGCAGATTAGAGTGAGCCTCCTTTATTATATACGTTAAACACTTGGTATGGAGCCAGCTAATTACTTCCCACTGCTGAAACTTCTTTGGTGATGTAGCGAGTATCTTTAAAAGAGAAGAAAAGACGGTTCAAATGTATGCAATACTTAAAGCGAGGGTTTTTTTGAGCACCGTTTTGTTGTTTGTTTTCGGAACGAGAGCAAGCACAAAATACCTACGTGCTTGCGGCTCCCGCAGCTTCAAAATGGTGATGCTTTGGTTTGAGGAAAATATACCTCTGCCCTACGAGTAAACGTGGCCATGAGAAAGTGTTGGCTTAAATTAAATATCAGCGACAAGAGAGCAAAATGAAACGCCACCAGCTGCAATATGAGCAGTATCAGTGTCACCAAGTCAGACAGCGTTGGCACTATCTTGCGTTTAATTTCTTGATTTAGAAACTGCTTAGGGGAGGAATGGGCGTTGATTGTGAGCAGGCTGGTTGCCCAGCGCAAACAGTAGCCACGCTATTTTTCCAGTACTGTTTGAAGGTGAAAGTATGCCCAAGTATTTGCACTTCAATTTGGAGTCATGTTCATTTGCAAGCCATTTGCCGTTCTGCTTAGTATTTCTGCTCACACAGGCACTCACCCGCTCTCCCACACACGCCCTTCCTCAGCTTCCAGTGCAGAGCCCTGCTAATAACGTTTTTCAGCTATGTACAGTCGTGAACTTCATTATCTGGTTGTGTGCTACTAAAATGGAATTACGCGAAATAAAACGATCTCTGAGCAAACAGAAACGGTGCAGGGTGACAAAAGTAGGTCTGAAGAGGCTGGTGTACTTTTGTAAGCACGCTTGGGAGCGTTTCTGCTCAAAAAAGCCAACCCTGTCAGATGTTTGAAGGAATATTTTCCCATCCACCATCTTCTGAAAGCTCTTGAGCTAACCAAGAACTGAACTCTTTAACATTTACTTATACCCAGCTTTGCATTTGGTATGATGGGGTTTTTTAAGCGAGTAAAGACACAAAATCAAAGTCTACACATTGTAAGCACGCAGTGACTGATATTTTTTAAATCAACATACGAACGTCAAATAAAATGACACACATATTGCTGACAGCTTGTAGTAGAAAGATTTTTTATCACTTACCATTTATGAGTTGATTGGATGAGGATGTCCAGTTTAGGTCATAATATTTTACTACGTTTTTCTTTTTTTTCCCCCCTTTCTCTCTCTCTTTTTTTTTTTTTTTTTGCATTCAGTTTGCCAGACTGCGAACATCACACAACATTTTATCAATTAATCGTTTGTTTACAGGCACAATTGCAAATGAATTAGGTTTACATCATTTCCCGCCCCAGTCTCCACCCCACCCCTAAAAAAAAAGGAAGGAGGGGGGAAAAAAGAAAAGGGTGAAAAAGAAAGAAAGAAAACCAGGCAGACACACACAAAGACCAGAAAATGGCAAAGAAGGTACATCAGTCCAAAGAGCTTCTGATAGAGAAAGACCAGGAGACCAACCTGCATCCGTACTTTAAACATTTGGAGAAAACCAAAGGAACCGCAGTAGTTTACAGAGTTTATTGCATTATACATGCGAACAGAACATGCACAAGAAGGACATATTGCTGCTGAACGACTACTATTCCACATATGCACCACAAGGAAATGTCTACAATGGAGAAGAAGGAAATATTCCATTTTACGAAGGACAATCTCTAAGTTCATTTGCGAGGATAGTTACATTATAATGTGCTTCTCTTTCCCCCCGCCCCCAAAGTTTTTTTCCCCCCTTTTCTTCTTGAAGTATTGAATGTACTCAAAACGTTATGGCCCGTGTAACAGCCCCACATAAATACCATTTTGTTAGTAAAAACATGAAAAAGTCACATTGCTTGGATGTTCGACAGTTCCAATAAGTTAAGACCAAATGATAATATTCAATAATAGTTACCCTGCATTACGATGAGAACAAAAATAAATTACACGTGCTAGGTTTTATATATACTCATCATAGTAATACATATTCACTTGCAGCGCTAAAAGAAGGACGAAGAGTCACATTCTATCAGAAAAAAAAAAAAAAAAAAAAAAACCAAAACAAAACTGGAAAATGCCGGGTTTTGCCAGAGTCTCTCCTGCCTTTAGCAAGTGGCGGTGCTGTGCCCATTCCTCACTGGTGCCCCCCCCGGGGTTAGGGTTTAAGAGAAGGTCAGATTAGCGGTCAGTTCCCGGATTCGGTTCTCCCTGCTCATCTTCTTGAGCTTCATTCTGCGGTTTTGAAACCAAATCTTGACCTGCCTGTCAGTGAGGTTTACGCTCTTACTGATCTCTAGACGGCGCTCTCGAGTGAGATACATATTGAATAAGAACTCTTTCTCTAATTCCAGTGTTTGGTGTTTAGTATAAGGACACCTCTTCTTTCTGCCACTCTTTGCAGTTAGCCAATTGCTTGTTGGAGTATCAGACTTGATTTCCTCTATCAAAATCAAAGAAGAAGAAGAAAAAAATCAAAAATACCTCAGGCTGTTAGAGTGTACCCTTGGCCATGACCCCTCCTCTGCAGTGTCTGGCAGATATGGTGGATGTGGGCATTAAACACAGCTCGGGAGAGGTGTGGGCACAGAGAGGGGACCTGCTGCCAGGCTGGGCTCGCCCGTCCCCGCCGCACGGCACCCTGCCTTGCGGCCGCCCCGCTTTCCTGCCCCTTCCAGAAATGGGCTCTCAAGTTTTCAGCTGGCATTCAGCATTTCCACAATATTTAACCTGCCACTAGCCCCATGGCCACATTTTAACGGGTCTAGCCTCGCCATGGCCGCCTCGGGCTCCCACCACACTTGCTACGAAAATATCCCAGTTACAAAATACCCTCGCACTGTATTTTGAAGCAGCTTCCCCCCCAGCCATCAGCTGAATTACACCAGCACACCTAGGAGCAGACATAGACGTTTTCCCAGCCAAAAAGATACACAAGAAATTAACACCCTCTGCCTCGGATTTTTTTTTTTTTGTCATTTTCCTTTTAGATTTTTTTTCCTCCCACCAGAAAGAAATCTGCCCCCCATCAAACTAGACCTGAGCTGTTAAATACAATTCAGATAAAAAGAATCTCCATGCACACGTAGGGTAAAAATCGACCTAGAGGTTGCAAAGTACATTTTGATAGGAGAAATTTTCCCGTTTTGGGATTCCTCGACACACGCCGTTCGAAAGGAAGGCTTTAGTGCACTTTTAAAGGGAAAATAAAAGCAGATTACCACCATCTTTAGCTTTCAAACACATTTCAAAATACTGTTGCACTTTTGGAGACCAACCCAAGGTTATCTAAAGCATCATATTGAAATATTCCACCTTTGGACCAGGCAGATAGCGGGCTGCTGCTTTCATTGTGCATTTGTTTCCAACTTTACCCAGCCTGGTAGCACCTATTCCTCACCTATTTTAATAGGATCGTAATTAACTTTAAATGCAATCAAACCGCAGTAAGGCTCAGTGGGGGGAAAAAAAAATAAATAATTTAAAAAAATCAGCGAAATATTACGAGAGAAAAGTTGAGCTGGTCGTATTTTACAACCTCCAGACCTGCTTTTTTAGAGGTATGGGGCTGCTTTTGGCTGCTGCAGCGCATTAAGGAGCAGACGGCTCTATTCCCCGCATCAGAGAGGCGGTCTGCATGCACGAGAGAGGCAGATCTCTACCGAAAATCTTTGGACCCTTTTGTGTAGCATTTTTGCCTGCCAAAATCTTCAGAGACACAGCACCTGCAGCCCGATACTCCTTAGCATTAAATGTGATGGCTGTGATGCTCGTTAGTATATTCGAGCGTGCTTTATGGTGCTGGCGTGTTGGAGTTACACCACGGCACGGCTTAAACTCGGTAATACAGACCTTTACTCTCCTTCTCCTGGACTTCTGGGCTGGACACGGAGCCTTCGGGCAGGCAGCTCCGCTCGTCTTGCAACGTGGACTTGGGCTCGGGACTTTCCACTTGAGAGACTTTAGCGGTGCTGTCTTGGTTGTTCGGGTTTTCATTCATTTTCTTTTCCAGCTGAAGTTGAGCAGATATCTGCGGTTTGGAGCTGCCGCGAGGGTTTAACTGTAACATTACAGTTGAACTCGTTTCAGGGCTATTATTGTACTCTTGGGTTTTCCCAGTGGCGTAGGTCTGGCTCAGTCTAAAATATCCTGGGACGGGAACCTCGGGGTTCTCAATGGGGCATGATTCAGACACCAGCCTCTGGTAGGAAGGGACGTCTGCAGAAATGAGTTTGGATCTCTTATCGGAATACATGCAGCAATTGCTTTCTTCTTTAATATTTGTAGTGAAGGAACAAGTGGGGACCTGCTGTGTAACAGGTTGCTCTATTCGACAAGATCTGTTCGGGTCTGTCCAAGTGTCTACTTGAGGTATATAAGGATGTACATTCATACCCATATTTTGGTGATTAACTTCTCTTTTAGCCAGAGACGGAAGGAGTCCACAGGTTTGCATCCCATACGTCCCAATGTCTGTGCTAGGTGGCATATACATGCTGGCGCTGTTGGAGTAGAAACTGTCACTCCTGCACGCACTGATGAGAGAATCTACTAAAAAAGTATTAGCGGCAGGAGAGCTGTTGGGAAAGGACATTTTGGGGCGGAATTTGAGGAAGAGAGATTGTGTCCTTTGTAGGCTGACATCTCTAGGAAAACATTCCCGTGTAATTGCGGATGCCTCCGCGCGACCACATGACAGCCGGGCCAATGGCAGCGCCCGCCGCCCCGCGCCCCGCCGCCCCGCCGCTGACGCGCCCCGCCGCGCCGCCCCGCCGCGCCCCGCCGCGGTCAACAGCGACCCCTAGGCCGCCGCCGCGGCACCGCACCGCCCCGCCGCGCCCGCCCGCCGACCGCGCTGCGGCAGCCGGGCCGGGCCGGGCCGGGCACCCCCGCCGCCGCCGCGCCCCCCCCCCGCCCCGCTCCGCGCCGCCCCCCCGAGCCTCCGCGGGCGCGGAGCTCCCCCCGGCCGCGCGGCCGGCCCGGGAGCGCGCCTGCCCGCCGCCGCTCCCGCGAACCCCCCGCGCCTGACAAGTGCGGGGACAAAAGGTTGCGGGATTTATTAATGCGTATTAGGGGGAATCAGGGGCGATCGATAGCAGCCTCATCTACATTCTTGGGCGACTTGGTAATTTTCTTGCTTCTGAAGCTTTTTCCAGAGTTATACCCTCTGTTGCCGCGCACGGGAAGATATTTTATTAACAAATCAATCGAGACTTTGTAAAGAATAAGATTAATAGTTACGATTTAGCATAATGGCGTTCGCGTTATGAATTATTGAAAATTATACTATTGATTTTTCCCCTCGCTGCTAACCGAGAAGGTCAATTTTTGTTTTAACACACATCGTCAAATATTAAAAGCTAGACTTTTGTCATAACTCGAGTTTTATAGGGAGGCTACATTCCTAAAATTATTTTACAATGCTCTCTCCCGACCGCCTGGGGGGGAAAAAAAAAAAAAGTGGGGTTTTCACTTGCCCTGCAAACTGAAAGCATCATAAAGATAATTTCTCCTGCTGTAGCATTGTTCATTAAAAAACACACAGAAACTCCTATCCTCGCTGCAACTCTTCCAGCAACTTTTTCTTTTTCTTCCCTTTCCCTTTTTTTTTTTTTAAGGCGAAGAATGATAAATGCATCTGTGTTATAAAAAAAAAAAAAAATACCGAAGTCAACAGTACCTGTCTATATGGCAAATCAGATTTTTCCGTCCCAACATTTTAAACTTGTTTTACTGTTTTTCTCCCCACTTCGTACCCATATTTACACCCGCAGCTATTACGTTTTAAATAGTGACGGCACAAACTGTTTATTACTCTTTTTCCTTTCCTTTCTTTCTTTTTCTTTTCTTTCTCTTTTTCTCCCCTTTGTTTTTTAAACTGTTCTCAAACTGGAGTATTTCTTATCTGGGACTAATGCTGTCAAGGACTCTCGCCCAGACAAAGTGAACTTGTTGATAATTTTTCTGTCGGATTCACCCGCCTGTTTATTTTGGGCCTTTCTACCATCCAAACACCCTTTCAGATCCCCAAGAGCGGGCAGCACGTGAAAGGATTTTTAAAAATCTACTTGCGTCTTTCGCACAGCCGAAAACACGCGTTTTCCACCCGCCTGGGTTTGAATTTTCCCCTGTTTCCTGGCATTTGGAGGTTTTGCACTTTAGCGTACGCTTCACACTGCTGGAAACAATAACCCTATTTAAAATTTCGCTGTGGCAATGAGACAGACCTTTTAAAACCTTATCGCAGCTGTTCAAATACAACATCATTGTCAGGTTAAGAGCCAGCGTCTTTTATGGCTGCAGCCCCCAGCTTCTGCCTTGCCGGAGAGTTTCAATATTACCTTCGTAACCTCCGCCGCTTCCCAGCCCTTGCCGCAGCATCCCCTGCGCCCGGCGCAGCCCCCTGCCCTCTCCGGGCAGGCTTCGCCGCCGCCGCGGGCGCTCCGGCGAGGTGGCTACTTAAGATCATGATCAGAGCCACGGCTAAGACTTGCCTGCGCCGGAGGAGAAGCGGCGGCGGAGCCCACGACGCTCCCGCCGAGCGCCGCGTCCCCCCCGCGCTTTCTAGCAATTTCCTCTTCTTCAACAACAGCCCGGACGACCCACAGCGTTTAAAGAAACAAAATACTATTTTCCTTGACGCAGTTTAAGCCTCGACTGTTAAATCTAATCAGGAATTTTATGCCCATCAAATGGCTCTTTCATAATCTTTATTTACACTTTCAGAAAAGGGGGTCCCAGAAATATCCCGGCTGAAGCGGGAGCCCAGAGCTCTGCGGCGGGTTTCGCCCGACAGCCAGGTTAAAACAATACGCAAGTGCTGAGCTGCTTTCCCCGCCGGCCTCGCTGGTGCTAGGGAGGCTCACTCCCTGCCTCCTGATTAGACATGAGGGCTCTTTGATTTTTTTAATTGAAAGTATGAATTCCTTGCATGTCACTACACGGAAAGGCGGATGATGGCTGTGATGATAATGATTTAAATATCGTATTCGGGACTGGCAAACAGCTCCGTAAGACCCTTCGCTCACGATAAATCACGAGGGTTTTTAAAAACGGGCAGCAATTTTTTGTTGAAAATGAACGGTAGGAAAGTTTAAGTTTGATGTAAATAGAAGTTGAATAAACATGCGAGAGCCACTGGGGAGCTGGGGACTTAGGCTCTGGGCATTTAATGTCACTCCTGTTTTAAATCATATTAAAATGGAATCAAGTAATTAACATTAATAAATAAATCAATATTGTGCAATAAATGAGATATACAATCTACATTAATATAAAGGTTTTGCTCTCAGAGCCCCATATTTTTCCGAAGGAGGGAGGGAAAAAAAAAAAAATCCCAACCAATGGGTCCATGCAGATGTAAATTACTGTTTGTAATAAAGCATAGGTGGACATTACAGTTTTCTCCTCTAGCAAATGTCAGGGCTAAAAACTTGAGGTTACCAGACGTGGCAGCCGGGCTTAATTTTCACTGCCTTATCTTCCTAAACCTTATTACTCGTGATATGATTATTTCCTTTTTTCTCGGCGGTGCTGAGGATTCTCATAGTTGCAATTTGCTGTGTTTGTGTCTCGTTATGGGAGGGGGATGGGAGAGAGGTAGGAAAGAGGCTAGATATTTTGCAGATGCCTTCAGTAAGAAAGGTATTGCGAGGAATATCTTATTTTAAAAACAGGCTGGAACCCAGGAAGTTTTTAGTAAAATTCCTTTCATTTGCTCGATTTCAGCATTTTATTTAGGTTGTCTTTAAACGCGCGGATTGTATATTTTATGCCACGCTGTTATTTTGCAGGGAGATTGAAGAATACTTTTCATTTAAGGGGAAAAAAAAATTGGCTATGATACTGTGTCCTTTCTTCTTTTAATAATGCAACTGTCACGTTGCCCAGATTTCCATGAGCCATATTTTCATAGAAAGAGTCGGCGTCTGGGCTGAGGGCTCAGATTCCCTGGATTTTTTTGACCGGGGGGGACACACACGAACATGCTGATGACATTATGCTTTTTCCTAAATATGAAAGCTTATAAAATAAACAAAATAGCACGCTGGGCATTTCTTCAAAGGTGTTCTTTCTGAGCGTGGGGATCGCCCAGTAGCACTGACTGTACTCCCAGCTTCACCCGAAGCCTCAGCCCTTCCTCTGTTGTATTTCTATATTTCTCTGGACACAGAAGTGCGTATCTGGTATGGCGAGATTTTAGCCTGTAGATCCGTCGCCGATTCTGCCCTCAGCCTCGGTATTTGGGCTGCACGTTTATCTTTCGGCAGATTCCTGCCGCATTTATAGTTTCATCAGAAAATAAGCACGTGCCATTTTCATTCTCCTTAAAGGACAAGCCCAAAGACATTTGGAAATAGCTCACAGCCTTTTCTGTCTAAAGGAATAAAACAGGGAAAGGGGTGAGGTAAAAAAAAAAAAAAAAGAAGATATTATAGATTCGCACAGAATCATCACAATTACACGATGATTCAAAAAAGATGAAAGCGGCGTTTCCATATTCCGGTATATATTTTTTTTAATTAACAACACGCCCTGGCTCCCATCACTCGTTCGCATTCGCTGAGATCGGCCTCACTGTAATTGCGCGGGGTTAAGGCACCTCGCATGAAGCCTGGTGGGGCTGGGGTCGGTGTGGGCTCTCACAAGGAGCCCTCTCACGCCAAGAAAAACAAACACGCACCAAAACTTCGCTAAACCTTTCCCTCTCGAAATGGGTCTCTCCACCGAGAGAGCGGGCGCTTCTCCTTCGGGCTCCGGCTGCGCCTGCCAGGGGTACCTTTGGTGTCAGGGATCCCCAGGATTTCAGATTGTACAATGCCATTTTATTACCGACGGAAAGGCTATTTCTAGGAAACTGTTAACAATGAACTTCTAAAAAAAAAAAAACCAACCCAACAACCCAGCAGACAAAGTGCCAACAAATGCTTTCACGAGAGACGGGGCTTTAAAAAATGCGGAATATGGCTGAGCCAACGTGAACTAGATTTCGATGAATTCTGCAAAGAAGCAGAAAGCAGCGAAGTCCTTTCTTTCCTCAGATTCTGACCAAAAGTGCGCACTGGAGGGAAAAAAAATAAACCAGAAAACCAGAAAAACGGAACATACTCGGTCACTGGAGAGCGTCCAGGAAATTCATAAGCTTCGCTTTAATTTTCTAATCTCTACTTTCATTTTAATAGATCTCCATAGTACTTTTAACGAGAGGGATTTCATTCAACAATGCCTTGGCAAGGTGATGTTCGTATATTAAAAATATCTTCTTTTCACTTTAATCTTTCTGTCTTTCTAAAAAAAAAATAAGCACTCTCAAGATCTAACGTTAATCTCGCCCTTAAATAAAGTATGTTTTTAAAATTATGCTTTCTGTACCTAGAGGTTTATTTAAGAAAAGCCTCGAATAGGAATCGAAAGATAAATTGTGGAAACGCACGGTTTTTATATTACTTTTTGTTCCATCCACGTTAAGGCTGTCCTTAAAGAAGCAAGTAGATTTTCGTTCTAGGGAACGAATTCTGAATATCACTGGGGTTTTTTTTCTTTCTTAAAATTATGGGATTTTTTTAAAGCTCGGATGCATTATAAAAGATTACGACTCAAAAAAAAAAAAAATTCTTTTAAAGTGGCATATTTCTCCAGCACGTCACGGTTATGGGTTATTTGTTTAATAAATCTTTTTGATGCTTTATTTTCTCATTTGGAAGGCCCTGAAATCTTATCGTTACTTATATATTAGATATTTTATTAGCAGTGGAATTATTATAGGGGGAAGAGGGACTGGAGCACCCGGACGGCCGCGGGCATTGCAGGGCCCGGGCGCGCCCTCCTGTGGCCGTTGGCCGCCAAGCACCGGGGAAATTCCGCCTCTCCCGGCGCCTTTCTCCTCAGCTCAATTTGCTCTCAGTCATGGGTTTCTTCCTTTCTTTTTAAATGGAAACTTAAAACTGCTATAATTGAGCATTTATGCAAGATTAATGCTAGGGTGTTTCGGTTTCCGCGGCCCTCTTTTGCGGTGTCTTAGCATTTTAAAGGCGTATTAATCCGCTAAGAGAGACGGTTAAAGCACTGCAGGGAACAGAAAATCAAACGACTCGTTCTCGCCCTGTGGATTAAGGCTCGGGAGAGACGCGAGAATTTTGCTATAAGGTCAGGCGAAATGCTTTGAGAAATTCCTCGCGCCTTTGCGCATTCCTAATTAATGGGCTTTGTGGGGAAATGCACATCCGCAGAAAAGCTGCATAGAAATACCATCTTTCTCTCTAAATTACAAGCATTTCCTACAGCCTCCGCATTCTTTTTTGAGCGAAAAAACATCTCTTTTTTTTTGTTAAGAGCTAAAAAAGGAGATTTGGGGCGAATTCCCGGGGCGCGGAAGAGAAAGGGGAGGGAAGCGGGGAGCCCGCCGTGCTGCGGCTGGCGGGGACCGGAGCGGGGCACGCTCCCCGCCACGCCGCGGAGAGGCTCACCTCGACCCAGCTGGGATTTTCTTTGCGTTATGATGCATTTGCTAATATGGCCAGCTATGCGGTAATAAGTGTGTGTGTGTGGTTGTGCGTGTGTGAGAGAGAGAGAGAGGGAGGGAGACGGAGAAAGAGAGAGAGAGTGGGTGGTGGTTGAAAATAACAGAGGAACCTTAAGGCGCCTAATTATTCAGAAAGGTTAAAGGTGATGACCTTGACATTTTGGAAGTTCAAAGGCATACACTTATGTTTTTCTTGCTAAAGGGTTTAAAAAAATTTTTTTTTAGTCATGCCTCCCTCCTCTTCCATTTCTCGATTTTTTGAATTCTCGGGCTTTTCCTGACTTATTTGGGCAATTTTGCCTTCCCTGCGTGCGAGCGTAGCGAGAGCCGCTTCGTCCTATTCAAAAAAGGCAAATTCTTTTCTCACTCCTCGCCTTTATTGCAGATTGCGGAAATCTCCTTTTCACCCACCAGAAGGTGTATAATATAACCCAATTAAGCTGTTTAGAACCTCGGGTTTTATGGTGTTGTCTAGACAGTTCAAGGTTTTGTAAACAGCCCAGCCAGGTCACGCAAGATAAAGCGGCGAGGAGCGGAGCGGACCTCCGCCGGATGCCCGCCCCCGCCCAGGGCCCGCCGCCGCCGGGGCAGCGGGCTGCGCTCCCGGCCGACCGCCGGCTCCGCTCGCCCTGCCGGGGGATGATATTGAAGAGATCCACCCCTCTGCCTCCCGAGGTTTTTTCTTCTTCTTCTTTTTTTTTTTTTTCCCTCCCTACTAGTGCCAATTGTTTATAGCTCCCTCTTGTCTGACTCGCTCCGAGCCCTCGGTCTTTCTGCCTTACCCTTCACTAACAAGTAAACAGTCATTGGTGTTGGGGATTCTGGGCTTACTGGGAGCCTGACCAGTTAAAAAAAAAAGCCTTTTTCGTTGTTTATAGTAATGGTAGCACCATCAGAAGTGATGGTCTGCAGACAGCCATGTTGGCTCTGCCTCACAGCGAGCAGGGAAGGTTGCGCATACCTACAAAGGGAGAGTTAGGCATCTAGATTTTTTTTTTTTTAAATGCATTTAAAATAACCCGACTAGGCTTCCTCCCGCTATTATTTAACTGAACTTGGCTCTAGCCCGGGAAACGCTAGGATCCTTCGGAGATGGAAATCCATACAGTGCACGGAAGTTATAACCTTAACTTTACTAGAAACAATTTATTCACATGAAAAAGACAGTGGCCCATGCTTTTGGATGACAATAGAAACATATATATATATTTTATATATAGCGAACGTACATTTACCATCTCTTAAATAAACCGCATTCACTTAAAGGGAGGAAAGTGTTACCCTAGCTCAAAAGCAACAACAGAGCCCCCCCCGAACTCAATGAATTGTAAGCAAAAACTACCAGACACACTGCAGGTCCATTGCTGGTACTGTGGGAGAGGAAAAAAAAAAGCACCTTTGGCGAGAAACACTTGAGAGTGGACAGTTGGATTTACCCTAGTTTCCCCTTAGCAGGAATCTGCTTCGCCAAGCCCCGAAATCTCCAGTGGCCATTCAGTATGTGGAGTTGCACGTGAAAATGAAACTTTGAGTTCCGCAGGGTGGATGTGTCATGTAAACCAATTTACTTTTGCATTCAGATGGCAGGTCAGAGAGACCGAGATATTCTTTGTTTTTCTTCTTTCTTCCTTTTCTCTTGCTCTCTCTCTCTTTTTTTAAATTTTTTTTTTCCTTTCTTTCTTTTTTTTTCCCCCTCAAAACAAGGGATTCCCAGTGAAATATTGGAGTCGATCTCTGTTCAGTTTCTTTTCTTTCATCCTTCGATTCTGGAACCAGATTTTAACTTGCCGGTCAGTGAGGTTGAGCATTCTGGACAACTGCAGTCTTTTCTCTTTGTTTATGTACACGTTGAAGAAAAACTCCCGTTCCAGTTCTCTTATCTGATATTTGGTATAGGGACACCTCTTTTTCCTTGATCGCTGGGGAATTGCTGAAATTCAAGAGAGAAGAAACTGATTTATGCTGCTGCTACACGAACATGCTCAGCTAGGAAGAGATCAGAGACTTTGACAATATCCCATTGCCTGGAAAGCAGCCCTCTAGCAGTTCAAAAAAATATTCCTGGGGCTTTTACTCTCTGAGTGACTTAGCAAAAAAGCGAATATTTCCCAACTTCTCCTCAAAAGAGTGCACTTCGAGCAATACAGAGAGATATTTAAATGGGCTGGAAAAATTCCAAGTTTCTCAAACTCCTCTCTCACACACACCGCCCCCCCCCGCCCCAAACAAACGAAGATCTTAAGCTCTAAACCGAAGGCAGCTCTGAGCACTACCTGTGAAATCTCCCCGTCTCCACCCCCGCCAAATCAACAATTTAATAACAATTAATATCCTCTTCCAAGAATACCTTAAGCCCACCTAAATTGGTTTCCTATCGTAAACACGCTTTACAACGGTAAAGGAAATCTTATAGGATATATAAAATCCTTTGGATGCTTATAAAATTGCACATAAAATGCGGCTTGACAAAGTGTTGGCCTTGTACTCTTGCCCCCAATTTACTACTGATACCTACCTGAACTGTTGCTCTTCTCTGCAACAGCCTCACCAGAAGGGGAATCGGCGCTGTTTGCTGGTGTCACTTTCTTCTCTTGGCTGGAAGGTGTTTTACTGCAAGTGCTGTTCTGGGCTTTCAAGTCGCCCTTGTCCGCGTCCCCCTCGCCCTCGGAGTGCTGCTGGTACGGGGGTCCGGGGGCTGTCTCGTAAAACTGGTCGAAGCCTTGCGGCAGGATGCCGTTCCTCCCCACCGAGCTGTAGAAGTTGGAGGCGGCGGGAGACGGTCCGTGGTGGCCGCAGACAGGGTCCGTTTTGAATAACATTTCCGTCCTCCTGTTCGCAGGCTGCAGAAAGTCTCTGTGCATCACCTCTTCAGCTGAGTAATAAGGAGCATAACTGCCCCTGTACTGCCATTTGCTGCGCTCTAATCCGTATTCCCTGAATGCTACTTCGCGCACAGGTTGGACATGAGGTAAATTAGAAGAATAAGGAAAAGTCATTTGACAGGACGACGATTGCGACAAAAAAGAGGGTTTCGTCGAGAAATCTGAGGGCGAGACGTAATAGGCGCACCCTGGCAGATACATATTGGATGTGCCGTGGCTGCAATCGTCAAACTCAGTCATGTCTTCCTTTTTGCGATTGCAAGCAAGCAGGAGGCTTCAATGCATTGAACAAGATCCATCTATTGCACAAGAGGGTTTGGACAGGATCAACTAAGAAAAAATCCCCACCGTGTGCTGACGTGCAATTCATCTTGATTGATTCTAGTGGTAATTATGTCACGTGACGCGATGTAGAAATGTCCTTATATCTATATCAGCCCCTCGGAAAGGCTCCTAAGATCTCTCCAAAGAGCCCTCCCAGCACGGAGAGAGGAGCGCAGCGTTTGTACAAATACAGCCGCTTTTCCCCCTCGGCCCTTCACCGGGCGATGAGACACACGTAGGTGGTGCGGCTGATCACCTGGGGCCGCGCCGCCCGCCCGGGCGCCTGCCCACCGCCGCAGCCCGGCGCCGAGCCCCGCGGCGCGCAGCCCCCCGCCCGCATCGCCGCCCGGCCCGCCCGGCCGCCGGCCCTCCAGAGGCGGGCGGCGAGGGGGGGGGAGCGCGGCCACCGTCGGGGAAGGGGGCAGCCCCCCCGAGCGCGGGGTGCGGGCTCCCGGGCGGGCACCCGCGGCTGGGAAAGGTGGTCGCTCCTCCTCCGAGGGAGCGGCGCTCGCCGGCCGCCGCTGCGGCGGCTGGCGAGGGGGTGCCGGTTCACTCAGGAGAGCCAAGTCCCGTTCACACGCTCGAGCCTCCGAGGGGGTCTGCCCGCCCGGCTCCAGCAGTCCACAGCTGGCATCAAAACCGCTCACGAAATGCAAAGCCCGAGTCCCGAACACCTCGCTTGCCCTCGCTTACAAGCCCAAACACTGCGCGCTAGTGCAAGGGCGCCAGAGACAAACTGAAATGAGAAACAGGCAAACAGAACATCTCTCAGTGGCCGGTTTTATGAAAGGGAGACACTTTCGGGCTCTTCTGGAAAGCAAAGGGCTAGGGCAGGGAGAGGAGTCCTCCAAGCACGGCTTCCTTGGGAAGCAGAGCAGCACACAAAGTGACCTCTGTTCCCCGGCCTCCAACTCCCACCAAAATGTTCATTTTCATTGGAAGGGAAAAGCAGGGCTGGGAGCGGGCGACGCGCACAGCGCCCGCCAGCCCCGCGGCCGCCCTGCCTTCGAGGGCTCGTTTTTGCCAATTTTCTTTTTCCCTTTGAAATATGATTTTACATAGACAAGCACAAACCGGGTCACAAATGCTGAAAAGGGAAGAGAATAAATAATACGCGCCACCAACAGCCCTATGCTCGAGCAATTCCTCATTCCAGAAACGTTTGCCAGCTCTCTATGGGAATGCCTTTTTCCACCACTGTACAGCATAGCCAGAGTAGCCCCGCCACATGCCGCTCTCCAAATACACCCGAAACCTGGGCGAGCTCCCCATGCCGAGCGGGGTCACCTCCTGCCACCCAGGCACCCCCCGGGCGCTGCGGCCAGGCGGCAGGCCCCAGGTCACCTCCAAAAAGGCAGCCTCCGCGTCCCACAGCAAGTAGCGAGCCCGGCAGGTAGGCAACCGGCCCCAAAGCCCCGCGGGCAAGCGGGGGGAAGGCCCGGGGGCCCCCCGGCTCTGCGAGGCGCCGGTGCCTGCGGAGGGCTCGGCCCCGCCGCCACAGGCGCCTCCTGCGCCCCCCCGGCTCCGCGCCGCGGAGGGGCCCGGGGGCGGCAGCCCCCAGCCCGGGCTGCGCCCCGCAGCCTGCCCCCCGCCCCGCCGCCACCGCCGCCACCGGCACGGCCCCTCCTGCATCCCCCGGCCCCCCGGAGCAGGAGAGGGCTGCCCAAGGGGCTCCCGCACCGCAGCCCAGCTTGCCCTTCCTAAAAAGCAGAGACCAAAGCCAGGCAGATAAGATGAAACTCATTCCTTTTTTTTTCTCCCCGCCCTTGCTCTCCTTTTTTCTTCTTCTTTGTACAGTATGGTATTTTTTGCCCTGGTGCCTCACTCGCAAACCACCTCAAACGCCAGACATTGCTCGCAGCAGATAGACTCTCGCAAGGTATCACTAGAAATCAAGGCACAAAACCACCATTCCCTGCCTTTATCGGTAACTTTCGAGCCTTCTCCATTCTGCTGCAACACATGAACAACCTCCTAAAAATGATGCCTGCGCAGTTAAAATGGCTCCTGTGTCACTTACCACCCTGAGCTTGCAGCAGAGCAGGGCAGGGATCCGTTTGAATTGTGCCCCCAGGTTTCTGATCGCCTATCTCATCAGGAGAGATGGCTCTAGGAACCTATGGAGCTTCATTTTCTTTACCGTTCAAACAACTCATTACGCCTCAGCCAGAATCCCTCACCTTCCTTTCGATGCAGCAAGCCCAGCATCAATTAAATTTTGGCGCAGGAGCCAACCGGTTTCAACTAATTCAAGTTCAAAGACATGGCGACGATTTGTTAATACGAAAACAGCTCTTTTAGGAAACAGTCCCTTAAAAAGCGATCTAATCTGGGGAATGTGAGTCCGATGTCGCAGCAGAGACCCCGCTGGAATAAGGCAGAGCTGGGGTCCCCGCCTGCCAGAGCATTTTCACCCTGGGGTCGGTTCCCAGCCCAGCTCTAAGCATTCCATATCCCCCCCCCCCTTTTTTTTTTTTTTTGCCTTACGCAGATTAAATAGCATCGAAACATAAATGCACATCATGTACACAGTCGGGCGACTACTTTACCGTTAGGCGTCTTGAAACATCTGCAACCGTTGCCTGGAATTACCAAGTATTCGGGTCCAAGTGACATTTCCAAAAGCCCTCCGTGGAAATTAAGGCGACGTGCATACCATTCGGGTTCAAAAACGTACCTAGTCCGGCTGGAGAAGATGCGGTATTTTTGTGCCACCCAAGATAAGACACTAACTTGACCTTAACTTTGTTATGGCGCCCCTAGTATCTGGAGAACGTGAACAGACACTGTCTGGCAGCTCTCGTAAAAACCGACTGGAGAAGAGATTCTGAGTCATTTCATTTATTGCCACTACAGTTCTGCAAGAAAGCTTTTCCTCCCTGCCAAACTTTAATTATTTATGCTCTTTTAGGAAGCACAAAGGCATCCAGAGCCATTCCCAACAAGCCGAGTTGCCTTTGCAGCCTTATCGAAGGAGGAGGAATGGAGAGCCCCCCTCGGAAGGGCTTTATCACGTTTAGGCTGCGGTCGGAATGCAAAGATGTTTATGTTGGAGTAAATAAAGGGATGGATGGTCGCCTGCGTGCTGCGGGGGGACGCGGGCGTGCGTGCAGCAAGCGGGTACCCGCCGCTCCCCCCCGCGCCGCCTGCACCCACAAAGCCGGGGCGGGGGGCGAAATGCAGCTGGAAGGACACCCGAAATAATCCGGCCGGGGGGCGTGGGGTACATCCACCTCCCTCGGGTGCATCTCCCGCACGCCCGCCCGGCGTGCCGCACACGCGTGTGCACACATGTGCCCACGGGGCGGCTCAGGCGGGTGCGCGCAGGCAGAGCCGCACAGGCAGGGCGCGCCCCGTGTCTGCGGCTCTGCCACACGCGTGTGTGCCTCCCCACACGCCTGTGCATGTGCCTCCCCACACGCCCGGAGCGGCTGTCGTCGCCCGCTGCCTCAGAGGATCAGCTGCAACCTGGGGCATGGGCACGCGTGAAATCATGCACCATTTTCCCCCGCCTGTGTGTCTGTGCACCGCCTGCGCCCGCAAATATGCGCGCCTGTGCCTGCGCACAAACGGTTACACACAACGGGCGCTGCTGAAATAAGGGCATCTATGTACATACAGGCACATACACGCATACGTAATGCACATACTTTTGCGTCGCATCGCATTTTAGATCCTACCTCCTCTGGTTTTGCTCCTTTCGTGGGCGATTTAGACTAGAAGCTTGACAACAAGCCATCCTCCTGGGTCAGATACGTTTAATAAATAATACATTGCCTTTCACGTCTTTTCACCCGAGGTTCCTCTTCGGATTTCACATCACCCATGTAATAAAGGGACTGGTTGTACTGGGGCGGGTTAGGACAGGGAAGGGCGGCGTAAAGGGTCCATTTCTCATGGACTGTAGCCGGCTGAATAGTATTCCAGGAGGGAATAAGAAAAGGGGCTTTATCTGGTTTTTGCTTTTCTCCTGGCTTGCATCATTGGGGTTGCTTCTAGTTTTTTTAATTAGGGAAATGCTACCGAATGAAGAGACTTTTATTGTCCGCAATGCGCCAGCTCCCAGCGCAGGGGCTGAACGCCTCGAAGGTTTGGAGGGACCCCGGGGTGGTGCCCCTGGCCGTAGGTGGCTAGGTGTGCAACCCTTCCCTCGGGGGGCTCTCACCCGGCGCTGCTTCGCCTCCCCTCTCCCACTGGCAGTCACCCCGCCAGCACCGAGGCAGGTTTTTGTCCGCGTCGGGCGAAGCGGTGAGAGTGGCCATACTGGACGGCGAGAAACGCGCCTCCAAGTTGGGCTGGTTTTCCTTCTCCCTCCCGAAACACCACCCGAGCGTTACCTTTGGGGCTCTCTGGAAAGCTCTCGGGAAGATGGCTGCATTTCTGCCCTCCTAGGAATCCGGCCTTTACCTCCCAAAATCAACTGGACCACTGCGCCCTTGCCAGCAGTACTTGCAAGCGAATGAGCGGGTAGGAGCAAAGTTCAAATATGCCTCTTTATGAAATAATGAGTTTATTGCCTTCAGGAAGGCAATAGCCCAGTGTAAATAGGTAGCTGCTTTGTGCCGTTCCTTGTGGTTGTTTAGCCTTGTTGCATACGCCCCGAACAACCATATCCGAGCCTACTTTATATACCAGAAAATAACGCAGGCTCTGCCAGCGTAATTATTGTTACTGTTGGGAGAGGCAACCCAAGGTTTTGCGTGTGGAAACGCCTCTTCATTAGAAACAGATTTATGTGGAAATTGCAGCCAAAAGCCGTTTTAATCCGGAGCTAAAATTCCGTGAGCTTTTTATTATTATTATTTTCTGAAGTATCAGACCAAGGCAATATCTAGCATTTCCCCTGGCTCTGCAGCTCCGGCCAGCCTGACTGCTCTGGTGCTGCAGAGGCTGGAGGCTCCCGGCAGAGAAAGCCTGTCAGCAAGATGCGGGGAAAATCGATTTCGTTCTCGTCCTAAAACAATAATCGAACGGCTTGGGCAAGGCTCCCAGCCCCTCTGGTCGGGTTATCCTCTGAGGTTTATATCTGGGCAAAAAACCCGAAAGCGTTCCCCCCTTTCCCTCATAAAAACCTCTGCGGAAACGGCCGTGGGGACGGTCTCACAAAATAATCAAACCCACCAAAACCTCCGTGCTCTCCCCTCTCCTGCGCCTGCGGCACCTCGGGGTGAGAGGGGGGCCCCGGCTCCCCCCAGCCCTGCCCCAGCCCCGGCCCCGGCCCTGGCCCCGGCGCCGGCACCGCCCGCTCTCCTCCGCCTGTTTGTTTGGGGCAGCGCTTGGACAAGGCCAAAGTCAGCGGCGCTGGAAGGGCAGGGCCCGGCCCGGCCACCTGGGGCGGCACCGGCGGCGAGGCGAGGGCCGCCCGCCCCCGGCCCCCTCTGCCCCCGCGGGACCCCGCGCTCCCCCGGGGCCGCGCGGGCGGGGGAAGGGGACGGCGGGGCGCTTCTTCCCGAGGGGGGGAACCTCTCCTCCTTGCCCGGGGAGCGGCCCAGCCCGCGGCCCGGGGGCTGCGGCCCCCCCCGGCGGGCAGCCAGGGCTGCCCTCCGCCCGCGCCCCTGCCGTCGGGGCGGGCAGCCGCAAGCCGAGCGGCGGGAGCGGCCGCTGCGGAGCTGGCGCGCAGGTTACGCGCGGGCCTTGCGCGGGTGTCACGTGCCCTCTCCGCCGGGCCGCGGCCGGATCTGCAGCTCCGAGCGGGGGGGTGGGGAGGTGGAAAAAAAAAAAAAGAAAGAAAAAGGCTTATTTGTTAACCACTTTCCCCCACCGCTGCTCGAGCAGGTTACTCCAAACCGCAAAACAAGCCGGCGCCGCAGGCTCGCCCTGGCGTGCAGGGCAGCAGATGAAGGGAGCAGCCGGGACTCACGGAGCTGACGTCTTTACTAGGCGTTATTCCTTTATTTTGCTGCAAAATGGTGTTTACATACAGATAAAAGAAATCGATTTTAGTTTAGCACCGCTCGTTCTCCGGGGAAAGAGAGGGTAAGAAGCAGGAGACAATCTATATAAAAGGAGAAAGAAAGGTAAAAAGCTGATAATACAGGTTTCCGTGCTGGTCTGGCTTGTCTTCTTCATTTTGGCTAAGAACTCAGCGTTCGCCAATTTACGCAGGGATCCTACGCGCTTCGAGAACTTGGTTTAAATGGTCAAAAACCACTCTCCCCGCGCTTCACTCGCGAATACGCTCTACTCTAGGGGTGAACACTCCGGGCACAAGTTCATGCAGGAACGGGCGGACTCTGCTCTAGTACATAGAAAGAGCCTGCTCACGCATTACTACTCTTTTCTTTTTCATCCGCCGGTTCTGAAACCAAATTTTAACTTGCTGATCGCTTAAATTCAGTCTGTTTGATAGTTCTTTCCTCTTCTGTCGGTTAATAAACTCATTGAGGAGAAACTCGTTTTCCAATTCAGCAATTTGTTGTTTTGTGTAAGGTTTCCGTTTCTTTCTTGATCTCCCCTGGGTGGGGCACCAAGGCAAACCTACAACAAACACGTCGATAATTTAGTGGATGAGGGCTGGGTATGAAAGAGAATATGCAAAAAAACCCGCAAGACAACAGGGCTAAACTAGGTCGGCAAACCTGGCAAAGCACGTCTGACAGCAAAATTTCTATCTACCTCCGAGTCGCATTAAGCGATTATCGCTCCGAATGGGCTACAGGGGGGTTACAAAGCAATTACAGGCATCTCTTAGAAAGCAAGCATCGCTAGGTCTCCTCTAACTAAAGCGAGATATTTAAGGCATACCATCCTGCACTGAAGGTCTGAGGCATGACTGGACTGCTGCGGGCTGAACTGTCAGGTTCAAGTTGACGGAATTCTTGATGTCCTCCTTTAAGCTGGAAGTGCAGGAATTCACTTCAAAAAGAGCAGCCGAGCCGTGCAAACTTCTCTGCAGGCTCGAGTGGTCATACTTTACAGGCTTTAAGTTGGCTGCGTGAGTAACAGTTGGGTCATTTGCGAAAGATTGCCTCTGCCTGCATCTCTCCTCTTGTTTGGAGCTCGCATCGTGGGCGTAATATTTATTGTTGTCTTCCAGGCACTCTTTGTTGCCGTTGGAGCTGATGTTGATTGGAACGGAGCCGGGGAGGTAAGGCTGCGCCGCGCCGCTGAACGCGTGGCTCTGCGGCTGGGCTGCGCACGAACTTGAGCAAGTCCAGGGGATCGAGCTCCGGGGGTAGGAAATGGTGGGCAGAGCCGCCAATTGACTGCCATTAGCCCGCAAATTAGGAAAATAAAAGGAATCTGGAGATTGCAAATTCAAGAGAGAACCAACGTAGCCAGATCTGTAGAGACTGCGATCACACATTTCCAACAAAGGACTTCAGCTGTTCTTACAGCAGTATTTAGTTACAACAGGGAATAAGCGGAAAGCCTGAAACGATTGGACGAAACTTTGCAGACAGGTTCTTCAAAGCCGGTAATTTCAGCACCGCCTCCAGCCACCGAGCCACAGAGTCCCCCCCTTTTTTTTTTTCTTCTCTTTTTTTCCCCCCTTTTAAAAAGTCTTATGATAACACTTGAAATATGAAAATACCGAGCTCGCAAGGGGGAGGGGAAAACATGGTCTCCGCTTCTATAAAAGTGGCCGGGCTGGCTGGCAAAGCTGCGGCGCCAGCGGAAAGATGAGGGGAAAACAAACATTTGCAGAGTTGCGGAGGGGACAGGGCGGCCCCGGGCGCAGCCGCCGGCCGGCAGCACCCCGGGGCCAGCCCCCCCGGGGCCGGCAGCACCCCGGGGCCAGCCGCCCCCCGGGGCCAGCTGCCCTGCGCCCGGCAGCCGCCGGGGCGAGACCTGTACCCGCGATGAGAGTGTGCACGGCGGGCTGGGAATAACCTACGATGTCTCCTTCCCACTAAGAGGAAGGAGATGTGGCTGTTTGGGGCAGACGTACGTGTTTCTGCCCCTATACACAGCAGTACACCTTGTGCGTGTCTGTGTGCGCAGAACCCCTATTTTGTCCAGTTTATATACGCGTTTGTTTTAATTGCGAGCAACATGATATGCATCTGCATATGCTTGCAATTAAAATCTTAATTGATCGGGCATTACCAGGATCGTCATTCTTGTACGCTAATGACTAGTATTCTCTCAGGTCCGCCCGTCTGCCCTTTTTACCTTTCATCTTCACTGCGAAGCGAAGGCAAGTTTTTAAACCACTCTTCTAAAACTCGGAGTTTATTTTGTCTTCAAAATAAAACCAAACTAACATCAACAAACCGAGAATAACAACAGCGACAACATGGAATTACTTGAGCGACCCGCCGAGATAAAAAAAAAAAAAAAAAAAGTAGAAGCGAAAGACTACAAGACAGAAAATGCCCGGGTCTGCTCTGCAGCAGAGAGGATGCGAGCGCAGCGGTGGGCAGAGGGGAGCCAGCCCCAGCTGGGTACCCCGCTGCTATCTCCCAAGTTGCGTGTGAGGAATTTCTCTCCCCTGACAAGCAAATGAGCCCTTACAGTGTTATCGCGGTGTTATTTTGGGGGGTTATACATATTTCGACATTTTTGAGAGATCAAACGGGAGCCCAGCTATTCCATTCTCTCTCCCATTTGCCCCGTAGCACCGGAGTAAGTACGAATAAAATCATATGAGAGCATCCTCACAGGAGGTTGCCCGTGTCCTTTCCCAACCCGTGCGGGTCGGGAGGCAGCGCACTTCCCCCGGAGGCAAGCCGAGGCCCCGTGTGCTGCACCCAGAGGCGCCCGCAACGGGCCGAGCGGCCGGACGCCTCGGGGAGGGGCGCCCCGCCAGAGCCCAGCCGAGCTCCGCCGCGGCCGCGGGCACCCCGCTCCCAGGCCGCTGCCGGCCCCGCCGCCCCACAGCCCCGCGGGGGGCTCTGGAGGCCCCTGCTTCAGCCGGGCCGGGCCTTTCTGTCCTCGGCCGCTTTTCCAAGAGGAGTTCCCCTGGTCTGAGCGAGCCCAGCTTCAGGCAGAGCCTCGGTGGCCGGACTCGGCCACTTTCATTACCTCGGTTAAAAACTTGAACCTAGTTAACAGGTAGGGTTAATTTTCCGTGTTATTGTCCTGTTAATCATAGTTTTAATCTTGGTTTTATTTCTACGCCGAGATCAGAGGCGCTGCCCCTCTTGACATTCTCCTAATCAAATTCATCTTTCTGTTTAAAGGGAAATTGGGGTGAATTCTGCAGTAATTTCATTGCCTTGGAAGAAATCTTTAAATGATTGCTCTCTCCTAGACCACACAGGACCACACAAGCACCGCTGGAGGATATTACTGACCACTGCCTTTAATTTTTATTGTTTGAGTTATGTCTACCAATTGAATCTCCCCCTTATTAGCCTACTTGTTTTCTGCTTTTTTTCTCCCCAAGAGGATGGGTAATAGTTTCTTTTCATAATCGCCTTTTACGAAAAAAGCTGACACTGATTTTCGGTTCTCGGAAGACAGAAGGAACATTTTGTGTTCAAAGACTGTATTTTTTTGCCCGCAATACACACAAGGAATGGATGTGAGTTCCCAGTTACCGGAAAGAAAGGTGACACTTCAAACTAACTTTTATGGGGTTAGAGAAAACAGAGCTTTCAATTAATGCTCAACTCATCTGTAGTTGCTAATTAATACCGCGAAAAAATATGAAAAGCAAAATCGGGAGTAGCTGGAGACACTCACAGCTGCGGAAAGCGATGTTTGTGTTTAAATCTGTAGGGAAAAGAACTGACAGAAACATCTTGTTGCAGGGCGGCTGGCCGCGGCCGCGGTGCGGAGGGAGCCTCGGGCGGACGCGGGCTGGTTTCTCCAGCCGCAGCCGGCTTCTGGTTTGGGGGGCGGCGTTTTAATGCCGCGGGTTCCCCCGCCGGTGCCTGTACAGGAAATATCACCGCTGAGGAACAGGGCGGCCCGGAGGGCTGCTTTCACACGCTCCTTTCCGCTCTTTTTTTTTTTTTTTTTGGTTTTAAATAGGCAACCAGATCGGCCTGAACATCAGAGCTGACCACACGCTATAATTCCCCTGGCATATTCTTGCAGTTTACAGATGAAGCTTGCTCTGCGTGTGACCGGGTAGTCTCCCTCGCTCGTTTATCACTCGGAAACGCGGCTCCCGAAGCCAGGCGAAGGCTTCCCCCGCCTATGCCGGGGGTTGTCCAGGAGATGGCAGGATTGCCTCAGACATGGCTGGGAAATCGCGCTGCCTGACAGGAGCCAAGCTCCATGGTAGCTGCGCGGCAGGCGAGCCGGCCGGCCTGCAATGCATCATTGTGCCACTGCGCATTTGCAGTTCACTCTGTCGAGGTACATATTAATTATCTGTAATAATGCGCGCTCCATTTCAGGCGAATCATTATGGCCTTTTCTCTAAACGCGGACGGCTGTGACCGGCTGCAGCCGGTCACAGCCGTCCGCGTTTAGAGAAAAGGCACGGGAATTTTGAATAACACTCGTCAATCCTCCAGCTCCAGGCTTAGAAAAACCTTTCAATCTGCACTGGTAGGTGGACAGGCTGATGTGCCCCGGCCCGCAGCCCTGGCTGCGCCTTCCTCCTGGCTGTAGCTGCTGGTTTCTTAACGTTTCTTGCACGTTGTTACGAAATTAAAAGGCGACTCCTCTCCATCTGGTACCGATTTGTCAGCCAGTTCGGGTTTCCTCCTGCCCTGGGAAGGGAGCTTTGGCCGTGGCAAAGCTGCGTCTTCTGAGAGGCCGGAGCCCGGCAAAGCCGAAGGTTACGCTTGGAAGGAGGAAGGGAACGGCCCGTTCCCGCGGCCGGGAAACACAACAGCCCTGGCAGTGCCCGGCCTTCCCTCTGCGGGGAGACCCGTCGGGAGGAAAAACTTCTCCAGAATTAATAGGACCGAAGTATGTGTGATTGGGGGGGGGTGCCAGGGGAGGGGGGGGGGGAGAAGAATTTAAAACATTCAGAGAAAACAAGGCTGCAACAGGAGAGAGGGCTGTTGCAGGTACTTAAATGATGTGCCCCACAAGTCACCTCTTTTCCCACAATCAAGCAAAAATGCACTTTGCGATAAAATCTGAAATGCTCCGAAATGGGCTTTTTTCGTCCGTTCGGGGAAAATAAACGCCTCAAAAGCCGTGAACGTGCAAGCGGAAGAGAAAGGGGAAGGAAGAGGGCGGATGAGGCGGAAGATAACCCCCCACCGGAGCCCGCTGCTTGCGGAGCGAACGGAGGGGCGCTGCCCCGGGCCGGCCGCCCCCGCCGCCGCGGAGCCCCGCCGGGCACCGGCAAGGGCCGGGCCAGCCGGGGAGGGGAAAACAAAGGAGCTCGGCCGCTGGGCACCGGGCAGGCAGAACCGGGCCCGGGGGGAGAGGGGAAAAACAGACTCTCCCCGGGCTCCCACCCCGGGTATTTCTCGCCGACAGCATTTCTTTCTCCCAAAAAAACCCTTCCCCAGCAGCATCTCGGATACGCCTTTCCCTCCTTCAACGCGCCTCGCATCGTATCTACCTCTCCCTTCCCAAGAACCGCGTCCTATAAGTGGCCCTGGGAAGATCCCAGGCAAGCCCGGAGCCCGCGAAACGCCCTGCTGCAAAAAGAAAGAGAATTTCTTCCTCTCGTTTTCTATATATATATATGTAGAAAAGAAATCGTTTTATTAAAGACGGTTCAGGAACAGTTTGGCAACATCGTCAACAGCTTGGAATTTCAGCCAATATTTCCAACACAAAGTAAAAGCAGACTTTAAGACAAGAAAAGGAAAAGATATGGTTTATGGAGAAATAGTCTTACCGTATGTCTTACCCACTGGTAATCAAAGTGTTTAGAGCAATAGTATATTATAATAAATAATACTAGTTCGGAACACACACATTTTAATAATTAGACGAGGCACGTTAACAGAGAGGATAGCGCTTCTCTCTCCTAGTAGTTGACTAGCGTGTCTGAGCACCCTGTGTATATCATAACATGCACACACTAGTTTTAAAATAATAAAAAAATCGTCAAAATCCTAGCCTTTCGGCCTATATAAATTATGGCATCTTTTGAAATTACTTATTTATTGCTTCTGTCATTAACACCCGTTTATTTTTGTAAATTAGAAGTTAGCGGTGGATTCCACTTCTCCGACCAGGAGTTTGTTTGGTTTTTTTTTTTTTTTAAGCGCCGTGGCGGGAGGAAGGAGAAGACTCTTGTGCTTGTCCGGACAAACAGGCTAGCGCGGGCATTTTACAGAAGGTCTGCGCAGGTTTATACACACCTCGGTAGCGGCAGCCTCTCCCTCGGCTGCAGGAGGAGCCGGCCCACCAGCCCCGCCGAAAGCGCTTCCCCGCCCTGCCCCGAGCTGCGCCTCCGCGCAGCGCCCGGCCGCGCAGCCCCCGCGGCCGGCGGCGCCCGCCCGGGCCCGAAGCCCCCCTTCCCGCCAGCAGGCGCCTCCTTTTGCAACCGGGGAATACGGAATACTTCCACTGAAAACGGAACAGCGGCAAAAAAAAAAAAAACAAAAAACCCCAAAACCCAAAACCAAACACCCTCAACCAAACCCAAACCTGCGGAAGCGGGGAGCGCGGTGGGACATGCCTGGGACCGTGCTGTGCGCCCCGCAACAGCTCGGAGAGATTCTCCCTCCCTCGAAAAAGCAATTAAAAATCCGGCTGTAGACGTTACCCCTCCACGCAATTCGCAATTCTCTCCGGGTCCCGGTGGGCTCGGCGGATTTTGGCAGCAGCCGGGTGCTGCCACGGGTCCGGACTCCGGCTTTCTTGCATTTTCCGATGATTTTTTTTTTTTTTCCACTCGGCGTGTTTTGAAGTTTACGATACCAAATCAAAACTGACACTTTTTGGCACTGGCTGTTGTTCAGAGAAGAAAAAAAAATTACAGAAAACCCCCCAAAGAGTTAAGCATTTAAGAAAGTTATAACTGTAACCGTTCAACATATTTAAATTCGTTTATACTGGCCTAGAGGGAAGAACAGAAAATATAATTAATATTAATATTATTATTATTTTCAAAAGGAAGAAACAGAACTATAATTCAAGATTTGTCAGCACGCCTTTCCACTGAGAGAAAAACGCTGACTTTCATAGAAAACAATTCCCGAAATTTCGCCACCGCTGGAAGTAGGAAAAAAAAATTAAATATATTTTCAAGTCTTTCCAAAAGTCTTTAGCTGGTCGTAAATTGAGTTTATATATCCATCACTGTCCGCAACTAATAGATCAAGATACATTGTCTTTCAGTTTGGAGACTATTTTCTTATCCTTCACCCTCCTGTTCTGAAACCAAATGGTAACTTGTCTCTCAGACAGGTTTGTGGCTGCGGATATCCTTCGCCTCTTGTCCTTGTTAATGAACTTGTTAATGGCATATTCATTCTCGAGTTCTTTAAGCTGCAGTTTTGTGTACGGCACTCGCTTCTTTCTCCCACGCCGGTAGACACACATATCGGGCTGGTTTAGTGCAACGTCCCCTATTGTAAAAGACATTATGTGAAAAATTAGAATTTTATTACAGGCGTTTAAAGCTTAACCGATACTTGTTGGGTACTGGCTTTCACGGGCAAATAAATAATGCCGGGTTGTTTACAGTTTATTATTATTTACACTGCCACATTATTTGCACGTTAGTAAAGCACCAAAACCTTGATGGACTGTCATCACTTTTCCGGCATGCACGGCTAGCGAGCATGCAGGGCGGCGGGGGCATTGGCTGGGGGGCCGAGAGCGGGTCGGTCCTGGCAGCGCGCACGCAGGCATGGCTTTGGCGTGTGCTTCCCCGCGTTTGTTTGCATGTGGTTTGTGCCTCCGTGCCCTCGCTGCTCGCGGTCTCTTAAGTGCTCTGGGGCCGGGTCAGTCGCCAGCCGGAGAGGCAGAGGAGCGCCAGCCTTCGAGCCATCGTCCTGCAAACTGCAAACGCGCATACAAACCCGGCCACCGCGGGAAGCAGCGGGAGAAGGAGCCCGAGGCCGCCCCGGCGCCCGCGGGACGGGGGGCCCGGGGCCCTGGTGCTGGGTGGCGGCGGGGCTCTGGGGTCCGTCCCGCGGGGTGGAAGGCAGAGGGTGAGGGTTCCTCGGGGGTGGGTGGGGGAAGGAAAAAGGAAAATCCACCGCCCCCCCGTCTCTCTCCGCTCTGTGCGTGTCTGTGCAGCGTGTCCACCTCGGCAGGCCTCCCCTGCAGCCCGGGGGGCGGGGGAGGGGACGGGCAGGCGGAGGAGGCGCGGGGGGGTTCAGCTCGGACCATTTCTCTCCCTCTCGTACCTGGAAAGGACGATTTCCAAAAGTGTGAGCTCTGTGTCTGATCTTTGGCACAGTAAACCTGACTATTCCAGCCATTAGCCAGAGTCCAAGACTGATAGCCCTCCATTGATATGTATGTTTCGTGTCTCGGTTCCCCAGAGCCAAACGTTGAGACCATGTCTATGTACCCAGGAACGTGCTGGTAGGGGGTTGTATAGCCCTGGTAGAAGGACACTTCCTTCGCCCTGGAGGAGACTTCATTGGCGGGGACACTCGTGCTGGTCAGACTGGAGACGTCCATGTACTTTTCCACGGGAAAGCCGCCAATGGAGGCATGGGGGGGAGACTTCAGGGCGTTTTGCTGGATCCCAACCCCGTGGGACATCCTGCAGCTATAGTATCCATTGCCAAAGTGATACCCATAGCCGAGCGCGGGGGCGGTGGCCGGCGCGGCGGAGCCCGGGCAGTCCTTGGCCGGGGGGTCGGGCCTCGCCGCCGCCCCCGAGCGCTCCCCTCCGCCGGCGTAGGCGAACCCCGAGGCGGCGGCGGCGGCAGCGGCGGCGGCGGCCGCTCGGCCCGTGTGCGCCGCCCCGAACACGGGCGAGGAGAGAAAATTACGGCACTGCCCGGGGGCTCCGCCGCCGCCGCCGCCGCCACCGCTGCTGTCGCCGCGCAGTCCGTCCATCTCCCAGCTCGCTGCTTTGCTCATGGCCTTGCACATCGCGGGCGGCGGCGGCTCGGTCCCCGGCCGGGCATGATGCAAACGGTTATTTGCCTCCAACAGGTTGGATCCTGGCGGTACGTTTATAAAAACGAAGTCCAGGTTGGGAGGGGGGACGGGGGTGGGGGCGGCCGGTTCCAGATTAGTTTGCCGCAGCCCGGGGGGCTGCTCATAGGCTGCCGTCGAAACATGTGACCCTCCCGCTGCCCGCACTGCCCCTTTCGCCTCGCAGCCCCCCGGTCCGCACCGACGGTGCCCCCCCCCTCCCCTCCCTTCCCACCCCCGCCCCGCCGCCGCGCTCCCGCCCCGCCGCGGCCCCGGCGCTGGGGAGGGGTTGGGCGGGCGGGCGGTGGTGATGCCCCTCCGGGCCAGCCTGGCCCCCGTGGCTTTCATCCCCCCCTTCCTCCTGCCCGTGGCTTCAAAAGGGCCAGCGGAGTCCTCCGCTGGCCCTTTTGAAGCCACGGGCAGAGGCCCTTTCTGAAGCCGCGGGCAGGGGTCTGACCGGATCCCCGGCGAGACCTTCCCCAGCTCATTGTTGTGTCTGCGGCAGGGGGAAAAAAATCCGACACGGTCTTTGTATCCCATCCTCCCCACCTCCCTCCTTCCCGGCCATGTCTAGAGGAGAAGGGCTTTGTTATAGGGGTCCCCTGGCTCCACTGAGCTCTCGGTCCATGGGAGACATCTCCCTTAGCCCCCCAGGTATTGCTACCAGCAGAGAAAAGCTACCGGGTCTGTGCTCAGAGCAAGATGCTAAACCTGGCACTCATTAGATGTGGCTTTTTTTCCCCTTGCAGTGTCAGTTAATGTCGTGGTAAGGCAGCCTAGTTAAAAAGCAGCGTTTGCTTATGCTGACGGCTGTTCTGGGGGTGACTTCCCAAGACTGTGGCAAATCCTTCTGTCGTCTCTCTCGACTTTCCTGCTGAGCCGGGATGGAAATTGCAGGAGCGCGAAGACCTGGAAATGGAGAAAGCTCCGAAGACGAGTCCCGACCCCAGCCTCACCCTCAGCCCCTGCCCCTCTGGGCCGGCTCCTGTCGCTCCGCGGTTGCATATTGCAGACACTTAACCCTCTCTCGGGCGCGGAGGGCAACAGATTGCTGGGAAAGGCAGCAGTTCCGCGGGGAAGGGCAGGGAAACTCCGCGCCCGCTGAAAAGCGTATAGCTGGGGCCATGTTTACTGTCCCGACGGAGACTCAGGCGCAGGAGAGAAGAGAGACAGCCGCCGCGGAGGTGAAACTCAGTGCTGACACGATTTCGGGGCTGGGGGTGGCCTTGCTGAGCAACCCGGGCAGGCGGTGGCGGGTCCCCCGGGCAGCTGGGCCACCGCGGGCGCGGAGGGGCCGAGCGGGAGCGCGGCAGGTCGCGCAGCAGCCGCCCGTCCCGCAGCCCTGCTTTGTAGCCGGTCTAATAATCGTTGGCAGTTTCTGGAAGCGGGGTGAGGAATGACAAACGGGTGCCAGTAATCACAGCAACCACCGGATGGTAAACTCGAGTTCACCTTCATTAGCTCTAACCACTTAATTGCTATTAATCTTTCATAATCAGCTAAGAAGTGAGCCAGACGTGATTGCGTGTTTCGCTCGGTTATAAGCCGAATCAGTATTTACTCTCAGGACATGAAACCCTACATAATTAGGAGGAAGGTTTGTGGAGGCACAAGTTTCTCATCCTTTTATGTCCCTGCACGCAGCTTTCTGGTGAAAACATTGCTAACACGCTGAAGTCCCGAGAAACGAGGGACTTTGTATCTCCGGACATCTTTCCATTTGTATTCCCGTCTCCCGTTGTGCAATATATGCGGTGAAATTTTCTCTCCCGTCTCGACATTTTAAATAAGGCCACCGAAAGAAAGGAGCACCTAAAGCACGGGGTTTTGGAGCTTTTTGAGCTCCGTTACATCAAAGCAAACCACGGTGCAGCCGCAGCGACGCCCGCAGAGGACCTCAGCCCTGCCGAGACCTCTGCTCCAGCGAGAGCCCCTCGGTGTCCCAGAAAACTGTGTCTTTGGGCGGGTTTATGACGAACAACTTCAATTCCATAATGAGCCGTTTTGTGGAGGGTGTCGATAGCAGCACTGCCCTGCACGGCAGGATGTTATGCACGCGAATAAAAATAATGAGCTCATGAGCCAAGGTCGGATCTCTGAGAGCATCCACCCAGTTTACAAGTGGCAGGACGCGTCCCGCAACCCCGGTCCTGGGGGCCGTGCTGCGGCCCCGGCCCCGGCCCCGGCCCGGAGCGGCCCGCCGCCTGCCCTGCCCGGGGACGACAGTCCTCATCGGGACTGCTCTCGGCGGCAGGCAGGGCGACGTGTCGCGCTTGCCGGGCTTCTGCCTGCGGGACAGTCCCTGCCTTCCCCCGGCAGCGGCTCCGCGGGTGCCCAGCGCCCCGCGGAGCCGCACTGCGTTTTCCATTGACACATTGCACGGGAATCTGCATAACACAAGAGCTAGGCAGCATCACTGCAGAAAGTGGCTGTGTTCTCCCCCCGGAAAAAAAAAAAATTGGTTTTCTTTTTCACCCTGAAATTATCTCATTTCCTCAAATACATTTGCCATGATTTAACACAGTTAGGATTCCACTCAAGCTTTTAGCACAGGCTTTTATTATTTGCTGCCTGTCATTCGCCTGGTCTCTCCCAGGAAAAACAACCCATTTTTTCATCACCTCCCTCGCCAGAATTTGCCGTTGGTAATTGTATCTTTAGGAAGTTGCTTCTCCTGTTAGTGTTTGCTACGGGGAAAAAAAAAAAAAAAGTCGTCCAGGACAAAAGGAAAACACAAACGAAGAGAAAAACAATCGATTTATATTTCCCCCAAACTTTCCCCCATGCCCACTGCGTTCCGTTGTTACCTTTTAACTTGTGTGGACTTTTAATAGCTAAACAGAAGAGCTTTCATTTTCCCCTACCCCTTTAAAAAAAAAGAAGTCAGTTACGATAATGAAAAGATTTAACAGCAACGCGCGGAAAAGTCTTGAATAATTTTTTCCCTCCAGATCTGTGCCACAGCTTCTCATCTCTTTATTTACTTCAGTCTTAAAAAATCCATTCCGAGTAGGAGAAAGTTTTCTCGGGACTCCCCGCGCGGCCTCGGTGCAGCGCTTACGGGCGGCTGAGCACCGCGGGCGTTGAACTTGAGCTCTCGGGTCACGGGCTGGGGCTGGCCGCTCCCTGACTCCCGCCTCTGCTCTGAAGCAGCGCGGAGACCTCGGGGACCCTGACCGGGGACGAGCTCGCCGACCTGCCGCAGCTGCGACCTAAAATGAAACGTCGGCCGAGTAGCTTTGCGACCGCAGTAACGCTTTATCGTTTAAATTAAAACCTGTTTGTGTGCAAAGGCAGCCCCAGAAGACATCACGTAATCATTAACCTCGCAAAGCGAGCGTCCGCGGGATCTCCGCCTGGATAACGGGGGGGATGGTGCTGCGGGGCCCGCGTGACTCGGGGACACACTGGGTTCGTGTCCTTCACCGTTCTCGGGTGACATTTCACGGAGAATCAGGGCCGAACACGCAGGTAGACGCCCCGAGACTGACCCTTCACATGCATGGCGAGGGGGAGGGGAGAGTCGGGTCGGAGAGGGGGCGCGGTGCCTGCCGAGACGTGCGGGGCAGCCGCTGCAAGGGCGCGGGGCTGCGCTGCCAGGCGGCCTCGGGCGGGCAGGGCCGGCGGGCAGGGCGAGCGGGCAGGGCCGGCGGGCAGGGCGGGCAGGGCAGGGCAGGGCCGGCGGGCAGGGCAGGGCGGGCAGGGCGGGCAGGGCCGGCGGGCAGGGCAGGGCGGGCAGGGCGGGCAGCGCCCGCGGCCCCTCCGCGCAGTGCCGCCGCTGCGCCGCCAGGTGGCGCCGCCGTGCCCGCCGCCGGCGCTGCCGCGGGCGCGGCGCCGGCCCCTCGCCCGCGGGGCCCCTGGGGGCAGCCCCCGCTCCCCCGGCGCCCCCCGGGACCGACCCCCGCGCCCCTCACGGCCCGGGGCCAGCCGCCCGCCGCCTACTCGGACCCCGCGGGGCGCCTCCCGGAGACCTTGCGCTGCCGCGGGTAGCCCGCCGTCGCTGCGCGCCGCCCCGGGCCCCTGTTGGCAGCCTGCCCCGGCGGGGAGGAGGGAGCAGATATTCCTGCCTGTCTTCCCAGGCACGCTCTGAGCGGTGAAAAGCTGGCCGAGATGATGTTTGGCTGATTTAATACGAACTTCATTTCAATTAAGTTGCGTGACCTCTTTTTCCCGGCTCAGATTTAATAAACGAGCACTGAAATATTCTTTGATGCCTCGAGTAACAACTTTCAAGGTAAAAATGAAAAGACGTTTGGCCATAGGCCTAAGCAGCTATTTAAACTTACACGAACAACTGAGTCAACAGCGTCTAACAAAACCTCGCATATTTCGGCGGTCTCTGTAACTTCCTCCCCCTTTGCCCACTAATGTCACTGTAATGCCGGAGGTTCTTTAGGCTGAACTGTTGGTTTTGAAGAACTATAAACATATGCCGAAAGGTTTTTAGTCTGTGCTGTTGTTTTTGAAGAAAAAAAAACAAACCCAAACCCGATAAACATCGGTGCAAGTAAATGCATCTAGTTTGCTGGGAATATAAATGTCAGATGACTCGTTTATTAGTGGGTTGACGGTTTGGGGTGATTAACTGCATGGTGGGAACGGGTTTGTTACCTCACATCTACTTAGTGAAAGATTATTAACATCTTTTATGACATGTTATTTCCCTTGCATATGCACGTAGCTATATTTTAAGATACATTGTACATAACCTAAGGTATCAGCATTATTTAAAAGGTGCAAAACATAAAATAACACTAATAAAGATCATTCACAGCTGCACTTGCGTGTAACTTATTTTTCTCACATTGAGGCTTTTCATATAGCCTTTTCCATCCGCTCCGAATAACATAAAAAGCGTTCCCTCCTTTTCAGCGGTGCAGTAACATTTCTGGAGTCTAAAGTTGTGCCGGCTTTGGTTGTGTGCGCACACGAGTGCGTCGGAGATGTGGTATCTCGGCTGCGGTTTTCCAAAGAGCAGGAGGAAAGATGCTCGCCCTGTTACAGCTTTTAAGAAAACAGACGAGGGCGCCAAACGACAGCAATAAACCCGTCCGCAGGCTTCCGCTCCGCCTCCCGCCCCGCCGGGCCCGGCTGCCGGGGCCGCCGGCTGCTGCGGAGCCGGGCGCGGCGGGGGAAGCGGGGGCTTCGGGCCCCGGGCCGGGCTGCGCGCCCCCCGGGCGGTGCGGAGCGGTGCGGTGCGGTTCCCCGCTGCCGCCCGCGGGGCGCCCGCTCGGCCGCCCTCGGTAGGACCCGAGGTGGGGTGTAGCCGCGGGGACACCCCCGTCCCGCCGGGAGGGCGGCGCGGAGCCCCCGTGCCCGGCCCGGCCGGGGGGAACCGTGTGCGGGCTCTGCCCGCCGCCCCGCGGCTTGCGCTCCGCTCCGCTCCCCTCCGCACCGGCCCGCTCCGCCGCCGCGCCCGCGGGCAAGGAAAAGTTGATATTTACTTTTGTCTGGTTTGGGGGCTGTAAAAGACAGGACACCACACTGCAGTCTAAATTCACATTTCAAAGGGCTGACATAAAACGCTCATTAATGGAAAGCTGGATTTTGCAGACAACGCCTAGAATGTTTCCTAAATATTTGGTGGAATGTTTAGGGAGACTTTAACACGTTATTAAAAAAAAAAGACAAGTATCCCATTTTCGAGCTATGAATCATGCGCAAGAGCACAAGAGCTTAGGAGATGTGTGTGACTAACATTAGCAGGAACAGCTCTCCTCGCAAAAAATCACACCCGCGTTTAATCACAGGAAACATTGCTGTGTTTCTCCGGGCGATGAAACTCAGATTCCCAGGGTCTAAATACTAGATGATGCGGGTGAAAAAAAATCACGGCGAGGATAAAGGTTTGGCAGCTATCGAAGAGCACTCCAGAGATGCTAACGACAAAGGATTTATCTTCGTTTAAATGGTTGCCATCAGCGTCATTATTACTAGCAAAGTTATCACTGAAGGGAGACTTTCCGAGTGTCGCGGCTGCCGAGCGCGGCAGCCCGTGTCCCCCGCAGCGCGGCGACGCTGCGCCCCGCAGCACCCGGCAAAGAGCGGAGGGATGAGCTCACTGAGCCACAGGTAACTTTGGAGAGGGTGCTAGAGGCGACGGCGTCCCTGCTAGCTCGAAGCCTGTAGGCGATAAACCCCCATCACTTATTTACAGTATTATTTTTAATTTCTAAATGCGTAGACGTTGTTGGCGGTGGGGAGGAAAGAAGCAGAGGGCTGGAGAGAAACCTGCCGGGAGGATGAAATGGCACGGCCGCAGAGTGTTTTAAACCACGAATGCTTTAAAGTCCTTCGCTTATTCCCCCCCCATCATACCGTACTACAGCCAGTATTGTCCCAGAGGGGAGAAAAATCGCAGGCTGGCTTCGTCGATAAGCAGGATTGTAGAAAGTAAAAAGGAGATCACATTTAAGGACGCAACGAAGAAAAATATATTAGCGTTATAATATATTAGATGATGATAAATATTTTAATTTCCAGGCGACTGCTGTAGGTGCCCTCGGATCGGAGCGCGCCGGCAGCAGCGGTCTTAGAAAGTCTGGGTCTGAGGTTCGCGCGTGCGAGGGGTGCGTGGGGGTGTCGGGGCAAATTCCTGAATAAAAGTACTAGTGCAGTCTGGAAACGGGAGGAAAAAGTCAAGAGAGATCAGCGGCAGGAGGTTCTCGGTCTTCTGGTCCTCTTCCAGCATTTCCTCGCGTTGTGGTCTAAAATCCGCCTTAGAAATAATAATAAAGAAAAGCATTATCTAATATTTAGCATCTAGTTCTGTCCGAGGACAAATGAGAAAGAAGCTGCATCATTAGGACCTAAAAGGCAACAAAACAAAAATCAGAGCATAATGATGCACCTAAATGAAGGGGGAAATGTTGCACAGCTCATTTTATTAATCAGACTGTCAATTCCACCCCAGAGGCCAAACCCCAGAGCAATTCAAGCAAGATCTGATCAAGCTAAGGACAAGAGCTTTACTCCTCACTTCTCGTCTTTCTTTCTTTCCACCTGGATATATTTGTCTGCTCTGAAGCCGCCTTCATTATCCACTGACAGGAGCTTGTATTTATTTGCTTATAAACCTGTTACAATAAATGATTATTCGAACAGCGTCATTCGTACCTTAATGACGAGCACCACTTTTTGATGAATGACATTTCGGGCTAGAAAGGATGTATGGGTCATTTTGACCAGTCATTCCCTCGCTTTGGCATCCCACAATTTTTACGCCTCCCTCAAAAAGAGATAATAATATTTAGAGACACTTGCCGGGCTGAATGTGAATTAGCCCCTGCTGCAGCTCATCATTAGTACAGGACCAGCCCTGCAACTTTGACATTTTTTATAAAGCTGAGATGATGGAAAGAATAAGAAAAGAGATGATCCTGATGGAGAGAGGGCTGCACAGCCCTACAGCTGGCAAAAGGCTCTCGAATTTGTCAGACTCAGCTGGAAATGCGGTGCTGGAGGCCCTTGAAAATTCTCCGCACAGTGGTCGCCTCAGCCCGAGACTGACTGCCGCCTCCCTGCACAGCGCTATCGGGGACATCTCCGCCAAAGGCAAATTTGAAATAGACACTTTATTCAATCTTCAGCACCCGAGCAGTGAGAGCACCGTCTCCTCCGAAATCCCGCCGTCGGAAAGCAGGAAGAAAATCAGCCTTTATTCCGAAGTTGCTCAAGAGGCAGATATGAACAGTGATGTGGAGGTGGGCTGCTCCGCGCTCCGCTCCCCGGCCAGCCTGACTTCCTCCCAGCTGAAGGAAAACAGTAACAAAGGTAACTCTTCCTTTCTCATCTCCACCTAAGCCCCGCACTTTGCCAACCGCCTTTGAAAAGCAAGGCAAACCCACCGCCAAAGTTGCTCGCCTCTGCACCGGCGCTCTCTCTTCTGCGAAGACAGAGCTCCAGGCTGTAAAATATTATTGCGATTACTGCGCTATCCCGATAGCCGAGACACACAGCCCGGGCAGCTCCTGTGCGGGTGCGTGTGTGTCTGTGTGTGTGCGTGCCCACATCCATTGGTACGGAGACATATACCCAGAATATATGTGGGCACAAATAGCCATCCACCTACATTTGGGGAAAGCTTTCTCCTTATTTTTCCTCGCGCTCTTGGGGCTCTCGGCGTCTCTCGAGCTGGATGTATGTGCATGTACATACCTAGATTAAATTAGGGAGAGAGAGGAGTGCGAGGAAACTGTCCGTGTTTGTCTGTGTGTGTCCTTCTCTGTGTACATGCAACGTGCCGTCCTGCGTCCACCTGGAGGTAATTGGGCATTGTTCACTTTCCCCCTGTTTACAACAGAGGGTTTGAAACAGCCTCGTCCCTTCCCGCTTTGCGGGGCATGGTGATGGACGATGGTTGTTATTATTGCTGTAATTGGGGAGGGGGAGCCAGGTGAGCGCTGCATTTCCTAGGGGCCACAGTGCATGGCTTTTTTTGTCAAATGTGCCAGAGAAAGGAAAGGATCCTCGACGTAACGCTGGGGAAAAAAATCGGCTTTTATGGCTGCTCTTATTTCGTACGTCTCAAACGAAAATAAGAACGGCAGGCGACGGGGAAAAGGCTAGCGCCGAGCCCGGGGCTCCCGGTAGCCTGGCGGAGCCGCGCCGAGCCCCGGCCCCTGCCCTCGCCCTCTCTCCCCGGGGCTCGGCCGCCCCGCAATCACCCATTTACTGAGAATAACGCGGTGATGAAGTGACTCAACCCCCCCCCCCCCAAAATCCCAGCCCCCCCCAAAATCCAACTTTATCGATTCTGTGAGCAGCAGCGATTTGTAAGGATGACAGCTGGCGTTAAGGACGGGCGCGCAGGGCCCGGCCCGGCCCGGCCGGGAGGGCTGGGGGGCCGCCCCGCCGCCCGCTCTCACCCCCGTGCCCTCGCCCCGCAGGCTACGCGGAGAGCAGCCCGGCGCCCAGCACCCCCGCCGCCGCCGCCGCCCCCCGCCGCCGGCATCGGCAGCCTGCACAGCGGCGGCGGCCTTGGCGGCTCGGCGGCGGGGGCCGACCAGGTGCGGCGGTACCGAACCGCCTTCACCCGCGAGCAGATCGCCCGCCTGGAGAAGGAGTTTTACCGGGAGAACTACGTGTCGCGGCCGCGGCGCTGCGAGCTGGCCGCCGCCCTCAACCTCCCCGAGACCACCATCAAGGTACGCCGCGTCCCGGGCCCCGCCGAGCCGCCGCGGCCCCGGAGCAGCCCCCCGGTGCCCCGCACTCCCGCGCCGGCCGCCGGCTTCGCTCCTCGGCCGAAGGACTCGCCGGGCCCTGAGCTGTGATCATCCCTTGTGCCCCTTTGCTTCTCCGTACCGAAAACTTGTCGTTTGCTTTTTAAAAAATTATTGTTATCATTTATTTTCCTCGTCAGTTTTTATCGCGTTAGCGTATTTTCTAAAGAGGGGAGAGAAAATAAACACGGCTATTAAGCACGGGGGGATGAGCGCGTCAATTCCGTAAAGTCATAGTCCTGCGGGGGCGGGGAGGGGGCGACTCGAAGGTAAAACGTTTATTCAGACCGAAGGGGTCCCCCCCGGCCGAGGGGGACCGTTCCCACCGCTCCCCGCGGGCAGGGTGACAGGCTATTGCTCCGGCCAGGAGAGGGGTCGCCTACAAGCGAGGCGGCGGCGGCGTAGCGGCGGGCCGCGCCGCCTTGGCGGTGGGTGGCGGTGGCTGCCCGCCGGGGCCGGCGGCGGGAGCGGGTGCGGGCGCGGCGGGGCGCGGAGTGGAGCTGAGACCGCGCTGTGCTTGTCTCCCCGCGCAGGTGTGGTTCCAGAACCGGCGGATGAAGGACAAGCGACAGCGCCTGGCCATGTCCTGGCCCCACCCGGCCGACCCCAGCTTCTACACCTACATGATGACCCACGCGGCGGCCACCGGCAGCCTGCCCTACCCCTTCCACTCCCACGTCCCGCTCCACTACTACCCGCACGTCGGGGTCACCGCCGCCGCCGCCGCCGCCGCCGCCTCGGGGGCCGCCGCCGCACCCTTCGCCACCTCCATCCGCCCGCTGGACACCTTCCGCGCCCTCTCGCACCCCTACTCCCGCCCGGAGCTGCTCTGCAGCTTCCGACACCCCGGCCTCTACCAGGCGCCGGCCGCCGCCGCCGCCGGCCTCAACAGCAGCGCGGCCGCCTCGGCGGCGGCGGCGGCGGCGGCAGCGGCGGCGGCGGCGGCGGGCTCGGGGCCGCCGGGGGGCTCGGCGCCCTGCTCCTGCCTCAGCTGCCACAGCAGCCAGACGGCGGCGGCGGCGGCGGCCTCGGCGCTGGGCTCCCGGGGCCCGGCCGCCGCCGCCGACTTCCCGTGCACGGCGGCGGGGCAGCGCCCCGAGAGCGGCTTCCTGCCCTACTCGGCCGCCGTGCTCAGCAAGGCCGCCGTCGCCTCGCCGGACCAGCGGGAGGAGGCGCCGCTCACCAGATAACTACCCCGGCCCGGGCCCGGGGGCGGGGGGCCTTTTGTAGGGGGGGTCGGGGGGGGCGGGTCGGGGGGCGCCCCCGGGCCCGGCCAGAAAGTTCCGTCTATTTTTTTATTGCTGACCGCCCCGCCGAGCCGGGGCGCGGGGCCTGCCGGGGAGGGCGCTCCGCGGATCTTGCGCCCCCGCGGAGGCGGCCCCGCGGTGGGCGCTGCCGGGCGCCGCCGGGCTCCGGGGGGGCTGCGGGCGGCCGGGCCGGCGGGCGCAGGGAGGGGGAGCCGGCGGAAGGGAATGTGTTTCTGGCTTTTTTGTTTAATTGTTTTTTTTTTTTTAATTATTATTATTTCGGTTTGAGTTCGACTAAATGGGAAACGTCTCGCGTATTTCCGTACGACAAGCGGTAGCTGATGGGGCTGCCGCGGCCGGGCCAGTAACGGGAAGGGAAGTGTGAGATTGACAGGATGGGGAGAGGCATTTTTTAAGCTCACGCTTTCTAACTACAATAATCCACGCTATCTGGGAAATACTTGAATCTCTCTAGGTGTAGGCTGTCGTCCTGAAGCATTTACCTTCCAGACACTTTTCTAAATTTGATTTTTTTTCTTAGCGTCTTTCTCTCCTCTCGGTAAAACGGCTCTTGGATTTATTTCTCACGCATCTCTATCGCGCCTTTGCCTCTGAAAAGCCACCACTGGGTAACTGAGACCTGCTATACCAAACCACTGCTACTGGAGGGACTTCCTTGAACTTGAAGAAAGGCACATCAAAAACCACCAGTGTTACTGCCATGTCAATTTTGATGCTAATAATGTGCAGATTATGACGAAAATTGCCAATCATGTTCTCTGATGGACCTCCTTTGAATGTGGAATTGGAAAAAAGTTCCCCGCACAGAGACCTGCTGTCAAGTACTAACAACCCGCTAAGGGAAGTCATTAGAAGAGACAGATAAGAGACTTGGTACATAAAACATTGTTCTTGGTGCATAGAATGTATGTTATTTAATGTTATCTCTGTTACCTGAAGTGATTTCGCACAAGAAAGCCACTTTCTTATCATCTCAATTGCCAATTTTCATTTTGGTAACTTGGACGCCCCGGGTAGACTTTCTCTGTTAAGTTGATATTCCACCAATGTGAAGAGCCTCATTAAATCAAACCCAGATATTTCCATAATGCTCCCTACAGAGCCACTTCACTCTTCACATAATGAGATGTTTCTGAAGAGTTGAAGCCCTCATCTAACTTGCTATTGCTTGTTTAGGCCCTGTGTGAATGTGAATACACATACACACACACGTACACTCTCACAAAAAAAAAGAAAAAAAGGAAAAAAAATCTCTATTATATATTTCGAATAAGTGTCCTGAAATACTTCTATTTTTAAGACACTGGATTTTTTCATATTCTAATAATGACCTTTCAGGAAATGATTTTAAAGGCTATGCTGTTTTGTTCGGTGAACATAAATCGTAGGGGTTTTTTTGTCCAACGGGACAGATTTCTTGGGCGGGGGTAGGGAAGGGCAAAGGAGAAACATCCCCAGGCTCCTGGAGCGGATTCCTGACAAAAGGTGTACATTTTCTGGGTAGAGAACTTTAAAGCACGGTAGAAGACACCTAACTCACAAATTTCTCATTTTGTAAAGAACGACTAGGAAGACTACTTATGTAAAAAAAAATATCGATTATACCAGCTGTTGTTCACTGAGTTTACATTGAAATTTTTTTATTAATATATAATTTAAGGCTAAAGAAAATAGACCAAAACGTAGCAC